>CAWUFW010001933.1:0-2512930 GCA_963921515.1 Calotriton arnoldi
GCGAAGATGGCTGCGCTGTAGTACAGCTCCGCCGGCCGGCCCAATATAATCCTACATTATCCTATCTCATCGTTGACATCTGCTGCCCAAACTAAGTGGCGCCTTCTGATATTGCTGCGGGGCACCAGGCAACTGCAGTTTCGGAGGTCCGCGACACACCCAGACATTTTCCTTGCTGATCCGAGGGTGGGGAGCCGAGCGCACATGGCGGCCATGACGGGGCCCTGCCGATGCTGAGTGTCTGTGATTTGCTGCGGAGGCGTCTCTGTTCCCTTGGAGCTACGGTGGCTGGAGTGGGACCCGCGAGCAGCACTGCCCCGTGCTGCGACCCCCACCTGAGGCGATCGGCGATCTCTTGGGAGAGATAATCTGGCGCACGATCGGGATCGAAAGCTGGTTCCTGGGACTGCGGGGGGTACATCCTCTGCCTGTTGTGGCGCTGGTGTTACTGCAGCGGCCGTGGTCGCCAAACAGGGACGCGAGGCTGAGTGCGCGATCCCCGTGCCCCCCCTGCTGAAACAGTCGCTGCCTCCGGAGCTCACGATACGCGCCGTGGGATGATCCTGAACGGAGACAGCCGGCATACGATCGGCACACCGGTGAGTCATTAGAAGCGGGATACCACAGCTGTCTTTGAGGACTGGTGCTAATGCTGTACCTGCCGGGACTCCCGCTGACCGAGAGACTGATTCTGGCCTGCCCCAGGGCGGTGAGTGATAGCGGACGAGAGAACTGGGCGTGATCGTTGGTCTGGGCCTTTTATCCTCCCCCGCTCCAGACTGGCCATATCACCCGCTAAAGTCACTGGTAACATCGCCCCATCGCTTGTAACTGGCGTTAAGGTGTAAAAGACAGTTGCGGCCTACTAGGCCTTCGTGGACATACACATCTGCTGAACTCTCCTGGTGCACCCGAGCTGCTGGACTGGTGTGATACTGGTCTCTCATCATTGGTGTGTCCTCGCCTTCTTCCCCACCCTCCTCTACTCTCCCTGTCCCAACCCGAGGGTGCTAGACTACTGACTGGGCCGCTGCTGGGCTGCTGCTGCGTGGGACGTTGCCTTTGTTTAACCTGATCCCATTACAGCTACACTGCCGCTGCTCCTCTCTTTCTGCGATCTGCTGGACTGGCTGTATGTGTGCAGCGGTGGGGCGATTACGGACCAATACCTGCATGATAATTGAGTGCTGCATCGACCCCCCTTTCAAGCCCTAACCTTCATAACTCTTGCCTTCCTCGGATAGCTGATCGGAACTGATTGGGATTGGGTCTGAACGACCTGTCTGCCTACCTACTCACACTGTCTGGGGGCGGTGTCCTGGTAACTTGGCTGGCATTCCTGAATACTGAAGTGCAGCTGAGGACTGAACAAATAGAACTTTTCTCCCTAGCATTCTGACGCAGCCCCCCACGATGGGGAAACCAGACAAGAACCAGCCGCGTCTCACATTCGACCAACGGAAACCTGGCAGGCCGACACGCGGTGCCACATCGGACTCAGAGCTCGACGCTCCCGCGGAGTCATCTACTGTTATGGAGAAAACTCTAATGGCGATCCAAGCCAGTCTGCAATCAATAGACGGCAAAATTGAAGCCCTGAATAACCGCATGGAACACATATCTGCGAAATTGGATACGCACGCCACTCGCATTGGAGAGGCTGAACAGCGCATATCGAACGCAGAGGACAACCTCCAACAGGTCACCTCCAAGACACTAGACATGGAAAAGGTACTGGCTATCATTCAGGCAAAAAACGAAGACCTCGAAGCGTGATCACGCCGCAATAACCTCCGCATAACGGGCCTGCCGGCGTCGACCAATGTGGGAAAGCTGGAAACGTATGATGAAAACATGCTACGCTATATCTGCGGAGCTGACAACTTGTCGCAACTTCTTGTCGTGGAGAGGGCGCATCGGTCCCTGTCGGTTCGCCTTCCACCGGGAGCTCCACCTAGACCGATAATGGCCCGACTGCTTAATTACAGGGACAGAGACTCCGTCCTGCGTGTGACCCGTCAGAAGGGCACGATTGCTTATCAGGGTAACACGCTCTCATTTTATCCGGACTTCACTGCTACTGTCCAAGCAGCTCGAAAGGAATATCAGCGGGTGAAAAAGATCCTAATTGCTGAACAAATTCCGTATGCCATGCTATATCCGGCGCAGCTGCACATTGGCACGGACGAGAAAGCAAAAATTTCCACAAATCCAAAACAAGCACTGGATTTTGCGAAAGCTCTGAGTCGCAAGAAAAAGACAGCACCTACCGCACCGGAGGAGGAGGATTGAGACATGTAGCGGTGAACTGTTTTCATTTCCGTATTCCAGGTTTGATGATATCTACAGAGTTCTGTTACATTGCCTGCATAGACTCATGTAGCAAACTCGGGCAAATCTAATGGTTATTACGCCTGTTTACATGTCCTTTGCTTGTCAAGTGCCTTCACTGTCAATTAGGGTTCTTGCGCGCACACTACACACTGATGTATCTATTTATCGATGGGTGTCTGTGAGACTGTACACCGCAGGTGCCGGCCACCTCCCTTAGCATCTAGAGTAGAAGCGCCACAGCGTTCCCCAGTGGGGGTTCCCCAAACTGTATTGTTCTTTGCTTACTTTTGGGGGGTTTTGCTTATGTTTCGGGGATGGCTTTGGCAAGTTGGGAAAGCTAAAGTGGGTGGGGGTGGAGGGTTTTCGTACTATATGTTTGGGTTTGTTTAAAGTGATTGACCTAAAATTCGGATCTCGGTATGCATATGGTAACACCATACAAGATCAATGGAAATTTATTGTACCTATTATTGTCTATATCAATGGTTCACACAGGGGATAAATTTACATGTATAACGTGGATGGTTAGAGGGCTTAACTCCCCCAAGAAAATACGTCAAGTACTTGCGTATTTGGACAGGCAGGAAGTCCGGATCGCTCTCCTCCAAGAAACGCACCTGACTACGCGGACAGAGGCTACAATTGCTAGTAAATGGGCCGGATATAAACTTGCCTCGTCTTACTCCTCCTATGCCAGAGGAGTGCTCATATTGTTAAAGCGGGGTCTGCCTTTTACACCTATAAAAACGCATACAGATACTGAGGGGCGGTATGCTATTGTCCATGGTAGGCTGGGGACCTCCCTGCTAATGATTGTTAATGTATACGGCCCTATCACGGACGAACCTGAAGTGTTTCTGCGCATTATCAATATACTGCGAGATTGGCCCGTTGCAGAGGGGGGATTTCAATACACATCTGGACCCGCAACGGGACAAGTCCAGTCAACAAAGCGGCCGCACCCCCAAAACTGCCAAGTGCATCAGAGATGCCATGTCAGAGCTTGGTCTCCTAGATTCGTGGCGCCTTAGGAATTGCGACATAAGAGAAGGCACACATGCAACGCCTGCCCACGGCAGTTGGTCCCGTTTGAACTACTGGTTACTCAGCGAGGGGGCGAATGATTGGGTCACAGCGATAGCACCCCTCCCCCGCACCTTATCCGATCATAATCCAGTCAAACTCACCATCACTATACCTACCAACACTCCCCATCCGTTCACCTGGAGGTTTCGCTCGGAGGCCTTGCTGGACCCTATCTATGCTGACACCATCAGAGAGGGAATCATACAGTATTTTGAGTTAAATACGGGCACAGTCGATAGTACCTCTACTCTGTGGGAAGCCTTCAAAGTCACTATCAGAGGGAAATGCATTAGTACCACAGCGGGCATTCTCAAGGACATTAGGGGGCAGCTGGAGAAGATAGAAAAGACACTCTCGCAACTTGAAAGGGATTACACTGCTGACCCGTGCCCCACCACATTATCTCTTATACATGAATCGCTACAGGAATACAGGGAGATGGCGGAGACGGAAACCCGTTACCTATCCAAACGGCACATTGCCCGGGCCTATGGGGAGGGAGGTCGGCCGGGACGTAATCTAGCGACTCGACTTAAATCCCGTTCTGATCACCATCACATCACCAAGATTGTAGATGATCAAGGAAGGGAATTTTATACACCATTAGATATAGTTGAACAGTTTCGCGTTTGCTACGCTAATATGTACACATCACATGGGGGTCGGGAATCTCACGACTTAGCCGAGTATTTGTCAGATGTTGCCTGCGCGTGGCTGGCAGATGGTCACCGTGAGTACCTAAGTCAACCGATTGCGGAGTCCGACATCAAGACAGCCATACGCTCTTTGTCGAACAAAAAAGCTCCGGAACCGGATGGTCTCACGGCGGAATTTTATAAGGAATATGCCGACCACCTGGCGCCACACTTGCTCGAAGTATATAGCGAGGCGCATGAGACTGGACGTCTCCCGCCCTCAATGAGACAGGCCTTGATCATTACACTCCTAAAAAAAGACAAGCCACCCTCGGCGTGTGAGTCCTACCGGCCATTATCGCTAATCAATCTGGACGCAAAAATTCTAGCCAAAATTCTTGCTGACCGATTACAGCCTCTAATGCCCAGTCTTGTTTTGCCGGATCAATCTGGATTTATACCGGAACGGTCCACATCTCATAACCTCCGTACCATATTTGCTATGTTCCATGTACTGGACCCGCCCCTACCAGCTGCCGCAGTACTGTTGGATGCAGCTAAGGCATTTGACTCTATCGAATGGGGATACATGTTTCATATACTGCGACATATGGGGTTCCCTGAAATTTTTATAGGTTGGGTGCGGCTATTATATTCTGATCCCTCGGCACGAGTGAGGGTGGGGGGACTGACCTCAGAACCCTTCCGGATAGAGAGAGGTACACGTCAGGGCTGCCCCCTATCACCATTACTCTTCGCGCTCATGTTAGAGCCACTAGCGTGCATTATCCGACAGCGTCATAGAGAAACTGCTTTGAATTTCATGCACCGCCCTGTGGGCATTTCCATGTATGCCGATGACATGGTATTATTCATGACAGCCTCAACAATACCTTGCCCCCGTGTTGCACAAATACATCCGGTTTGGTTTATTCTCAGGTCTCACGATCAATTGGCATAAATCGGTAATACTACCCCTGACTGAGACAACACCCCCGCCCACTCTTGACTATCCTTTACTGTGGTCTACAGACCCGGTGAAATATCTGGGCATCTGGGTGCACCGCGATCCTGAGATTGTGATTCGCGAGAACTACGGGAAGGCGTGCATGGCCTTTGACCAGCAGGTGGACAAATGGACGGCACTGCCATTGTCGCTAGCGGACCGCATAGCGATTATAAAGATGATAGTCTTGCCACGATTCCTCTATCTCTTTTGTAATATTCCTATTGTACTGACTAAGCAGTTTTTTAAGACAATCCGTTCATCGCTACTGCGACTTATTTGGGGAAATAAACAAGCTAGAGTGAGCTGGACCACGTTAACATTAGATTACGACAAGGGGGGTTTCTGTGCACCAGATTTTTATATTTATTATCTCTGCGCGCAGGCACAATATGCACACTATTGGTATAGCCCCCACGCCTTCACACCCCATGTAGCGGTGGAGGATGGTGATGCACATCCCATCCCGCTCGCTGGTATTATCACACATTCGAAGAGAGGCACACCCAAAAGGGAAATTAATACACTGGATACTACTATAGCGGCATGGCGGGCCATTGGTAAGCTTACTAACAGAATGCCACTATACGCCCTGGCATTGCCGCTAAAGCATCATGCGGCGCTTTCAGTCACCCAAGAAGAGGGCCCGTTGCGCTCTCTGCGTGAAGCGGGCATAGACACCATGTCCGATATTTACCCCGAGGGGGCTTTCCTCACCTCTGAGGACCTTCAATACATTACTAATCCGACTATGCTATTTCAGTTTACTATGCATAGACTGAAGCTCGCCATTAAAGCACACTACACCACATTTCCTGTGGAGCCACCTCCCCTAAAAGCATTGCAGCTATTGTTGGTTACACCCACGAAACGCAAACTGATAAGTAAACTTTATAGGGCAGTGCGTGAGGAGAAAGTTAGTACCCCAGACAAGAGTTTGGCGCGCTGGAATGAACAGATTACCCCCCCGCTGTCCCTCTTGGATTGGGAAAAGATCTGTACACTAACCGGCTCCCTTACACCCAATGGCAATTTGAGGATCCTTCACTTTAAATATATTCATCAAGTGTACCATACCCCTCACAAACTACACAGACTGGGTCTTCGCGACACCAGTGCCTGTAAGCGCTGTGGTCAGTTACAGGCGGACTTCCTACATCTAGCATGGGGTTGTAGACTGGTGTCCATTTTCTGGGATGATGTAGTACAACAGATTCAGACTATGGCCGGGGTCCATCTGCAGTGTACACCACACGTTTGTTTATTATGCTATGTGCCTCACTTAAAAGGAGTCATTGGCAGGTTTGTTCGAATTGCCTTGCTCATGGCAAAGCATCGAGTGGCGTTGACATGGGAAAGCACTATGGCCCCTCGGGCAGATCACTGCATCAGAGATCTAGTGTATTGTAAAGAAAATCTCGAACTCTATGCAGAAGAACTTCCATCTACTTCAAAAACCCAAGGATGTGTGGGAACCACTGCGCCAATACCTCTTGTTGCGGGCGCAGACACAAGCACTCTCTGAGGTAGAATGATACTATGTTGATTCCCTCTCATACTTATGTGCCTCTGCCTCCCCTTTGCTATCCCCTCCACCTTTGATAACATTGTATGCCACATAACGTACACGTCTAGATACCTGCTATGGTCAATCACTCACATGTTGTTGGTTGTTGTTGCTCTTTTTGATGTCTTTGCCCTGCGAGGCAGTGGTGGTATTTTTTGATATTTGAAAACTTCAATAAAGAGAATTAAAAAAAATAAAACTATAACGTCCCTGAAACCTATGGTTTTTTCAGTGAATATATATATATATATATATATGATATAGATATAATAGTCTCATAACTGGTGCATATGGTTAGAAGGTCCGCATCATGGGTGTAAACTAAGTTAACGCAAGGCAGCTTGTCAGGCTCTGCGGGTGTTTGTTCCGATCGGTCTCTCTGCTGAGACAAGTCACAGCTTATATGATAAGAACTATTGTGTTAGAAGACTGCAGCTGTGCTACAGTGTTATGTCTAAAATATTTGTGCTGAACGAACATAGAGAGCAGTACCTCATGTTGTTATATAGTCTAGGGAACCTTGAAACAAAATGTGCAGCCTGAATCCTGAGAAGAATAACAAAACAACATGTACAGCGTATTCCTAAAATAACGTCATAAAAACAAATGTGTTATGTGTGTCTGTGCAAAGCAAAGGTAAGGGTGAACCAATGTGAGCCCGGAAGGGGAAAAACTACACTTAGGCCTCCTCACAGATGTGAAGCTCCTTTCACTTCCAGTCTTAATAGAATTGTGGGGACTACACTCTCCTGGTCCCCTTCTGAGAATGGATCATTACAGTCATCTTCATCCCCGCTCTCATGGGTAATATCATCCCCCAACAGTGTCTGTGCTTTCCTTGGCTCGTCCCAGGATTTGAGAGCTTTCTCCATGTCATCTTTTTTAGCTGTGACTCCTGGAAGAACTTTCCTTTATTTACACAAAGCCCTCATCTCATTGATAATCAATGTAGGGAACATGGCCAAGTCGATTCCTTTGCCTTCCATCCTTGATGACTTTTTAGAAGCAAGAAAAACTGTTTGCAACTCCTTTGACTTTTTCTTCGTAGAAGCAGGTTCCTTAGAATGTCAGAACTTGGCCAACCATTTTACTTCTCGACTTAGCAAAAACCCTTTCGATCAGTTACCAACTTATTAGTTATCTGGTACAGCTAAACACAAGTTATGGATCCCAACACTAGGCACTAATGTGAGGATTTGGGTGTCCTATATGATATGGCTGGGAGGCCCTATCATGCATTACACTCGCAAATACCATCTTGGGTCCAGTCAGTACGTTTACTTAACCTTAAGCTCAACCCTGGGTAGCTGTGGCTGCGAGCAGTAAGGCTTACAAAGGAACAAAGTGTGAAGGATTTATCGGCACCAAACAACCGAATAAGAAAGTCACTTGACACCAAAGAAACAAGACACCAATTTATGAAAATAGATACGATTTTTATGAGTTTTTCTGAGAGCTTAAGCATCAAAATCCAACTTAGGGTTCAGGAGATACAGATTTTAGAAGTAATAAGTAACTTTTATATCAACCGCAAACAAGCATTCGTCAACAAAAAGTTTGGAAACTTTTGAAAAGCTTTTAAAAGTTAGTATGACAACTCCGCCCTGAGTTGGGTGACCAAGTCTGGCAGAACAGAGATATAGGGGGCCAGAAAGGATACTTTGGACAGTTACCTGGCCACCAGAGCATTTATGAAGGCAAGATCCATACTTTACAGGACGACCGCCATAGACATTAATAGAGTGGTCCTGATGAGGGATTCAGGCACAAGATACTTAAAGGATGCTCCGGTTCTAGTGTGATTAACGTGCGTGCCTTTGTGGTGATTCCTCAGTCCACTGGTGAAGTGGGGCGGACTTGGCCGTAGAGATCGGGGTTCCCTCAAAGTCCTCTACATTGCAGTAGCTGACCAGTCGATGCTGGGCTACTGGTCAGTCTGCACTGCGTTTGGAGCAAAATCCATTGGTGGGGGCTAGTGTACCTTGGGTATGACGAATCCAGTCCTGGAAAGCAGTCCCGGGGTCAGCAGGCACGGTTGCAGATTTTGGCTATCTCGGATTTGTCCTCTTGGGTGCCTGGTGACTGGTAGCTGCACAATTTTTGCGATGGCTACCAACCTTGTGTTCCTAGAGCTGGTTCCAGGAGATCAGCGGAATGATCCTTGGAGTTACTGCTGTTGTTGGATGTCGGGAATCAACTTTTCACCGAGCCAGGAGGCATAGGCACAGTCCAATCTTTGCTAGCAGGTGCAGTAATTCCGAGTGTGCAGCCTCTCATTGTGCACGTCAAAGGGCAGCTGGGCAGTACTTCTTTGCAGGGCCGGCATTAACACTGGTGGCGCCCTGTGCGACAATGTCTTTTGGCGCCCCCCAATGACCACCTCTGCCACAGATTCCCTCACTAGCACCCTTTAACAGTGCCCCCTCAAGTCTCCGTAACCACTGTCTCTCGGATTCATTTAGTTTTATAGCACCACTCATACCAGTGTAAGGTGTCAGAGCACTTTATACCACACACACATTGCACAGAGACAATCATGTGTGTGTAAATCAGTGTATAGGAAATGTTACATCAGACAGTAGTGCAAGGTGTAGTGTAGGAGTGACGTCATTAATACTGGTAGGCAATATAGTTTAAGAGTCCTTATTCTGGTAAAGTGCAAATTCAGAATGTAAAACATAACATCATTGTTAGGGGTTCTCTTTAATAATAAGAATTGTTTTCTAACCAAATGAACCCTTTTGGCAAGATTAGGATAATGAAAGACTGAGCAAAAAAGGTATAGCTTTAACATATACCTTGCAGTTTGCATGCAGCTCTTTGATGACAGTTAATAGCTCAATGCAGAGACGTTTTAAAGCATGGGCAAAGTGGGCCCTGGCCCAGGGCCCCAGGCTTTTAGGGGGCCACCGATAGAGGCAGCTCAGTTCTGCAGAGAGACTTGCCCTGATGACCTTTACTAATTTTTAGCTTGATTTAAATACTGTTTTTAGTTAATTTATTTTTAATGTGTGTGATGTGTGAGAGGCTGCTGCAGACAGTTTGCATAAAATATTGTGTTTACGTTTCATGCAACATCCATAAAACAAGTTTCTTTGAGATTAAAACAAGACCTCACATATTAGAAATGGGAGGAAGTCATAGATTTTATTTCACAGAAACTATTTGCAGTAATATTAGTGAGCTGCTGGTTTATCTCGGTATCTTTGATGTAAATGCATTTACAATTTGGATGAGTGCAACTGTGCACTGTGTGTGACCTGGCCAGAGAGGCCGTGAAAGAGCTGCAATTGGTTAATAAATTAAAACCTAATCCACACAAGGGCCCCCAAAATACGTTTGACCCAGGGCCCCAAAAAATCCTTAAGATGTCCTTGGCTCAAGGTTCTATATTAGAATTTTGACTTATAAACGACAAGTAACAAAAGGAGCTCTCTTACAAAAGCAGTAACCCACTGACCTATTTACATTATATGCACTTTGTTATCTGCATGGTACACGTTCTTAGCAGCAGGCAATTTAACCCTCTGCGCTACCTTAAGACGAGTCAAAACTTCCACTAGACAAACCTCCGGTCTCTTTCCAGGAAGACGAATAATCACCGGAGTTCCCTTGACATTTTAATTGATGCCTGAAAATTGCTGGAGGCCAGTAGGTGGCAGCAGGTGCTCTTAAAATGATAATATACTTGGGAAAATGATGCCCCCACCCCAAGTCAGTGCCCGGTGCAATGGCAACGATCGCACCGCCCTAGAGCCAGCCCTGCTTCTTTGGTTCTCTGTCTGATTCCAGCGTGATCTGAGGGTCAGTGTGCCATATTTATCCCGGGAAAGTCCCCTGTGGGGACTACCCGGTCACTAGCCAATGGGTTACTTTGCCCCCTCCTACCTAGTGGTGAAGTTCCTGTAATGTGTGGCATCTGGCTATCCCCCGAATGCTGCATTCTTGCCCCTTGCAAGATGTCACAACCCTTCCTCTGTCATCAGAAGCTTGGTACCCTACCCTAGAGATCTGGCTACCGGAGGGCTACACCCCACAGTAAAACCGGTTTGAGGGTAAGTTTCCCGTTGTATGGCCCTGTCTCCATGCTGTCTACAGAAACAGAAGGCATCCTGCTCAGGGTTGTTGGCCCTGGTGGCCCATCAAAGGCGGCATCTCCTTTGAAGCTTGCCTCTGGGCTAACCCCCTGAGTGGCTATCCTGGCAGAGGAGGTGACACCTCACTGTGGGGCACTGCCTTTGTTCATGGTCCTGGGAGTCATTCACACTTCTCCCAAGGTGGCCAGAAAGCTGTCTGTGTGTGCTTTTGTGTGGCTACTGAACAAGCAGAGCACAGAGTGGCAACTTTCTAAAAGTTGCCTACCTTTAATAGTGACATTAGTTTCGACCTGGCCATTAGGTCACATTAAAAGTCAAAATTAATTTGATACCTAACACGACCCAGTTTGGTAGTCCCAGTTAAAAGTTAGCTGGGTGTGGTTGCCACCCGGGAACCCTGTGTTAGCTAATGGGGTTACCAAGTTTAGCCACAGCAAAATGACAATTTGGAAGTGTTGCTGTTAAGACATATTAAAAAACATATGCCTTTCTGGACATAATACTGCTCCCTGCCATAGGGCTCCGAAGGTCTTCCTTAGGGAAGACTGATATACAATGTTAAGAGAAGCGGTGGTTGTGCCTTTGGTTTGAATGGCAAGATGAAACTGGCAGTGAGAACACTGTTCTTACAGTCTGCAGTGCCATTCTGTACCTTGTCACAATCAGTGCTACAGCCCTAGGTGAACACTCTGTCTTACATGTCCTGAGTACCCTGGGTACCATATACTAGGGACTAACAAGTAAGTCAGGTCTTGCCAATTGGGTATATCCAATTCAACATGTACTTTTTATGGGGTTGGAACACTGGCACTGAGGTTTGGTCAGCAGGCATCGGTGTACTCTCAGAGTCGAAAAACCAGCAGCATCTGTCCAAAATTGTGGCGAGGGACATGCAAAAAAAGGCATTTCCTTTCAACAGTTCTCTCATCTACTGAAACACACGATGAGGTCATTGGGAACAGACCATATGAGACCAAAGTCATATTTAGCATAACAAGGAGGCATGAGATCAGTTGCTTTGTTCAGGATATCTGATCAGATATTCTTTTGGGCAGAGGAGACAGTGACAGAGATCTCAACTATTCACAATCAAGGGGTTTTGAACACAGCGGCAGACAAGCTGAGTAGGGAGAATTGGTCTTCTTAAGATTTCTATCTGAGCCCCTTATGTTTTCTCAGATATGTCAGAGGTGGGGGGACCCAACAATAGATCTCATCTCAGAATTCCCTTCTGAAGAGTTTCTGTACAAGAGTAAGGGCGGACGGGATGTGGGGGGGTGTAGATGCTCTGCCCTGTCGTTGGCCCAAGGGTATCATCTATGCCTTCCCCTATTTCGCATGATTCTCCAGAACCTGATCCAGGATAGAGAAACAAAGGCTTCAGTGATTCTGATTGTGCTAGCACAGCCATGTTCTTCCTGGCTTCCTCTCCTGATATCATAGAAAACTTGCCATGAGATTCACCTTCTGGTTTCTCCGTCTGTTCTGGTATTTCTTCCTCTACACCACGCCACCTGATCAAGGCTCAGGTTGATGGCCTGGAGACTGAAAGGGAAGGGCTAATAAGGAGTGGTCTTTCAGAGACCTTAGCCAGAACATTCAATCTTCAAGAAGGGTTTGGACTTTGAAGTCATATGCAAAACACATGGGGAGTGTTTGGTAGGTGGTGCAGAGAAATGGCCTTGCAACCGCAAGAGGCAGATTTCGTTCAAGTAATGCAATCCGTTCAGGATGGGTTTTCCTGAGGGTTAAAGGTATTCACATTGAAGAGGCAATGGGTAGCCATTATGTCAGTCAAAACAAGTTTATTTAGACCATAGTCTTTTAAACAGAAGTTCTTAAAAGCACAAATAACAGTTAAGATCAATGACAAATTCATCTAATCATATAAAAATCTACTTATCCTAAGACTACACAAGGGATTGAAATTGCTCCTCATAATATTTTTAAAATATATCAGTTTGACCGTAAAAATGTATCCACAGACAATAATATTTGCCCCATAGCGCCTGTTATATCCAAGAATCTAATTTCTACAAGTAATTTAATCGCTTGCCCCATATCCTTGATATCATAATTTATAAAAACAGGTTTTAATAGGAACTTCAGTTGAGCTAAAAACCACAGACAGTCAACAAGGGTGTGTATTAGATCACCCCTCATGTTGAGGCCACATTTACAAATTTTATCTTCATTTAGTAAAGTTCCATGCACCTCAGACATTAGAACTTGATTTACCCCACATTTAAATCTCAGGAGATTTCGACGCATCTTTACATTAGGAAGTTTCTCCAGATAAGGAAAGGTCTCGTCTCCCATCTATGAATTTATCAGGTGGGAAACAGATTTCTTCTTCTTAAGATATATAAGGTCCTCCTCTCCGGAGATTTGTGATTCTTATGAGCTCAGACTTTCTCACCCCTATCTGATGAATACCATCGGCTATTTTGATTTTTGATTTCCTACAGCAATTAAAGATCCTCCCTCTAACTCCTTGCGCCCATGTTAGCTCACTTTGCAATATCTCCCTTTTACATAACAAAGACAGTTTAGAAGTTTCCTCATAGTCTATTTGCAGTCATTAAGTCATTTAGGGGTACCTGAGGTAACCTCTTTGACAATTCAGGGTTGGTTAAGAGGTCCTTTAGAGGATTATGTGATGTAACTCTTCAAGCAGAGTTGTTACTTTCCTCCTGGGACTTGCAGTTAGTGCTAGAGGCCCTTAAAGATCCGGTCTTTGACCCTTTAGATCAAGTGGATATGATTATTATCAATTTGAAAACTTTCTTTTTGGTGGCCATAACCTCGGCTAGGAGACTGGTTGAATTGCGTTCACTGTCCTACAAGCAACCATTTTTTAAGGTTTTTGAAGCCAGGATTAGCCTTCAGTTGGTGCCCATCTTAGTTCCAAAAGTTAATTCTGCTTTTTGCAGGGATCAGGAGATTGTTCTTTCTACATTTTTCCACATCCTTAAGTTTCAGAAGAAACATTTCTACATTCTTTGGATGTAAGAAGAGCAGTGTTTTCCTTTCTGCACATAGTATCAGGTTTTAGTATTTCCAACTCACTTTTTTAGAATTTTGTTCCGGCCACTAAAGGGGCGAAGCATGCACTGCAGAGACTTAGTAGACAGATAAAGTCTCTCATCACTGTGTCCTACAGTGTGGCCGGGCTACCTTACCCTCTGGGATTCCAGTTTTGATTAACTAGTGGAATGAAAGCCTCACCTACAAAGATTCAAGGAGCCTCCATTCTGAAAATATGTAAGATACCCACCTAGGCTTCTCTATCTACTTTTGTGAAGCATTATGGCATTATTGTGGAGGTTGGTGTGAATAATATATTTGGTTGAAAAGTTCCTTCTTCTATGGAAGGAACAGGAGGGGAAGGAGATATGATTTATTACATTTTGAGCATTCAAATTTTAGTTGCCCTGGTTTGTTTGTGTTGATAAAATTTTTACATTTGTAATGAATGTGAGCGAGGGTGTACAAAGGAGTAATGCTTTGATTACTTATCGGTACTTGCATTGCTCTGAGTCATATCCTCCTTCACCCCCCTCCGGTGCTAAGAGTTCTCTCCGTTGTGACATGATACACACAGCGTCAGCTGCTTTGCTGCAGTAGCCTGGTTTGGGACTCTTTCTTTTCGAGCTTATGTTGTCTCATTTTTTATCGAATTTTTGCTTGGTTATTGGATCTGCCCCCAGCGATTGTAGCCACACATACCTAGTATGTTCTATTTTATTTGTGTATTTGTCATGATCTTCTTACTTCTACAAGATAAATTTCCAAATCTAAACATGACTGATGAAGCTGAGGCTGAAGGCTCAGTCAGTAACCAGAGTTAGGACGTTGTGGGCTCTGGACACAGCATCAGAATCTCAGGTGTTATCCTAACACTATTCTCAACCCCATGAGAACAAAAGAGGACATGACATTAACGAGGCGTTCTACAGCCAGCCTAGTTATTATCATGTACACTGTGATTATCTTGTTATCCATCCACGACCAGGGGGTGGGTGTCCTGAGAGTTTTTGGTTCTCCCAGCACCATCCTTGGGGGGCCGTCCTGACACTACAAAATTGAAGAATTGCAGCTGAAGCTAGAGGAGGCAGGGGACGAGTGAGAGGCCCCTCGGAGGATATAATTTATATCAGGCAGCGAGTGACCAGCCACGGGGTCAATACTCTGAACTTTGGGGACCCCATTCACATCTTTCGGGTTCCTTCTGAAGGGCCTCCTGCTAGGAGCTTAGCTTCCGTTGGTGCAGGAGGTGCAGTGGCACCAGGGCCCGTGAACCCCGATTATTGCTGTATTTTACAAATCAAAGAGCAGCCAGTGGCCCATTTCCTTCCTTGCACTAGGTCCCAGGACAAAGTGGCCACACTACTGCCTCCTGCGGTGGATGCCAGGGACTGACTGCACCCTTCATGGCTCGATGGATGTCTGCAGCATCTCTCCTGGCCTCTGTTGTGGTCCTCGGCAGACCAAGGCCTCAAATGCCAGACACAACAGTCCTACTTCTCGGAGGGTGACCTTCTCATTGGCGGGGTGTTTGTGGTGAAGCTAGGATTCTTGTCCCCCGCACGTCGCCTCAGAGAAGCGCCGGCGCAGATCTCATGCGAGGTGTACGTGCACCAATCCTTGTGTTTTATTGTTTTTGCTGTTTGTAAAGTGAAGCCTCTGCACATGTCTTGCACCTTCTTTGTGAGAGCTCTCTGGTTGTGGTGTACTAGGTGGCGTGTTCCGGTGCTCGCCGGTACGGAGCAGCAGCACTTCTAATATGTACCTTTGAAGTGCCAGTCAGGGTCAGGACAACAGGGGCACAGCTGGAAACCTAAGGGACTGACAGCATTTCTGAAGCCTGAAAATCTCACTGATATGTGGGCACTACTCGCTGCAGCTGAAGTGTGTGTGACTGAAATACTTTTCAACTGACAAAGCCCATTCTTACTTCCTTCTTGGTGGAGTAAAATCCAGCCAATCATATTTCACCATATATGTGGTCTGAGCACAAGGACAATTCTACTTTTAGCCAAAATCCAGTCAGGCTTAATTTAATTTAACTGCCTTGTACCCACTTATATAAAAGTAAGAATATCTTAATACCAGCATTGAACCATTTTTAATCGCTCACAGGTTTCACAGATTAGTGAGATGAAGGTTGTGCAGATAAGACATGTTGTTCAAGATCACACAAAATGGTCAACCAGGAAAGTGACAGTTAGTTTCAAGGTATCACAGATCTGCAGTTGACACCTTTCCATATGGCTCCTCTGCTTTTCCTGCTCATAAGCAGCATCACATGTTATTCTGAGGCTCATACAGCACAACTGGCCAATGCTAAATCCATTCTCCCGTCTTTTGTCACCAGAAGGATCTCAGGCTCAACAAATTCTGCAAATTTCACTACAGTTCTTGAAGAGACCAGTATTTGGATAATTAAGGGGAAGGTTTAGGTCCCAAAATACTTCTTTAAAAACGATGTATTTATGAATAGTTTGGAAAAGTCTTCATGCACAGCAAATTGTAGACCACTTTTTTGCATCTCACAGGCCATATTTTTAGCAGTTAATGTACAATTGCTCAGAAAGCTTGAGGTTTAGAGGCAGATATGCAGCACCCGTAGATACAAGACATGGGCAGTGCACCCTACCCACTACCTTCAAACATCACTAGCTGCTTTGGTTCCATATCAAGGAAATTTAGATTCCATTAAAGGCCCACTTCCTAGCCACGCCTTAAGCCTGCCAACTCCCTCCACCCCACTCAGTTTGGTGAGTACCCATTTAAAACACTTGTGTGTTCACAAAAGAATAACCTATTCTGTCTTTTTTCCCCCACTACTCTACTTGATTTCAGTATACCTGCCTCTTTGTCCATGACTTTGTGTCCTTCCACATTATTGTTCCTGTCAGGATCTCTTTGCTCCAGTCCCCATGTACGAGTCTCCTTGTCTACCTGTACTTCTCCGTTTTTTGGTCAGTGATTTCTGGGCTATTTATAATTTAAACATCTTGTTAAATGGATGAATCCTTGAATGAAGACAGGAGATGAAAGTATTTTCTGTCTGGACATTTATTCTTAAGTTATGTAGGTTAAACAGCTCAGCCACCCAACTGCCTCTGGCTCAACTCAGCAATCAGTCTCTCAAGATTCCACACTTGAGCCAGGGCAACTCCACAGTTCTAGAATACATAGATGTCAGCACAGAAAGATATAATGAAGTAACATTACAACACATCTCCCTCTGTTACACAACAAAACAAAAGAAATATGGGAGGAGTGGGTAAGAAAGAAAGTAATACAACATAACAAAGTTATACAACATAGTCATTCAAGTATGAAGGAGCATGAGACTCTCTTTTAGATCTCTTTAGAACGCCAGGAACACTCTTGTCACAAACATCATGAAAATGCTTACTCAAGTGATTTTTCTCTCCGCATACGGCAACCCTGCCTAAATTCCAAACTCTTTGGTCAGAGGTTCTCACAGCCTTATCAAAAACTTTAATGACTTTCAAAGGTCTTGAGAACTTAGCACCAAAAACACAAAAACCAGGTTTTTTGATCATAACAAGATCACCAACAGCAACCTTAGTTGACTTGACAGCATGCCTCACATCATAATTTTCTTTACTTTTCAAACACTTTTGATCTACTTTCTCCTTCCAGGAAACTAAATCAGGAACACCGCACCTGTCAGAACGAAATTTATTGACCCATGGTGGTTCTAAGAAAGTATCAGGTTGCCTACTACGAAACAAAAGAAAAGGAGTTTTACCAGTTCTAGAGTGAGGCACAAAACGATAAACACCAACTCTCTCTGAAACATCCTCCTTCCAATCAAGGCAGTTTTGCTTCGCTAGGGAAATGGTTTCTTTTATAACCCTGTTAAACCTCTCAACAGTTCCATTGGACTCAGGGTGATATAGGGCACATTTCTTGTGAACAATCCCACAATTAATAAGAAATTCCTCCATGTCCTTAGAGACAAGTTGGACACCATTATCTGTCAATAAAGTTTCTGGTAATCCTTCTCTAGAGATTAATTTTTTAAGAAAATCGATAACAGTTTTAGTGTTCACATTTCTGACAAAAGCTATTTCCGGCCACCTGGAGTAAAGATCCATCACAACAATTACATATGTATCAGACCCATCGCCATGCACAGGTCCCAAAATGTCAAGAGCTATGTCCTTCCATGGACCACTGGGGCGAGACCTCATTTCCATCGGTTGAGTCCTGATCTTTAGACTTTTCTCACTAAGTGAACATTGAACGCATTCCCTAACAAGACGCTCAACCTGTATATCCGTACCAGGCCACCAGTAGGTAGAGGGCACTCTCTCTTTAGTTTTAGAAATGCCTAAATGTGCTTCATGTGCCAAATCGAGTAAATCCTTTCTTAAAGACAGTGGTGGAACTAACCTGTGACCTCTCCACAACATTCCTTCACAACAGGACAGCTGATCTTTCACAGACCAAAAGTCCTTTACAGACAGTCCTCCCTGTTCCTTATGATGCCAACCATCACGAATGAGTTTCATTAAATTTTGAATAACCTCATCTTCTTGACAAGCAGTGCGCCAACGTTCTTGAGAAATTATCTTATAGTCAATCTCACAAACAAAATCATAAGAATGACTGAAAGTTGGATCAGCTTGGTCATCAGATTGAGAAACTGAAACTAATCTGGAAAGCGTGTCAGCAACACAGTTTTCCGAACCAGGAATATGCTTAACAGAAAAGTCATAACCCTGCAACCCAACAATCCACTTAGATATTCTTGGTGAAGTTGAATCAATACCTTTACTGGAAAATACCTCACACAGTGGCTTGTGATCAGTTCTGATTATAAAGGAAGTACCCCAAAGAAATTTTTTCAGCTTTTTAATGGCCCAATAGACCGCAAGGGCTTCTCTCTCAATGACCGAGTACCTAGACTCAGCACCTTTGAGGCTCCTTGAAGCAAACATGATGGTGTTATCAGGACTTGTGCCACCTTGATACAAAACAGCACCAAGACCCTTAAGGCTAGTATCAGTAGAGATGATAGAGCATTTGGAGGGATCAAAATTGCGAAGCTTAGGGGCATTGTGCAATTTACATTTTATTTCAACAAACTCCTCTTCACATAACTTGTTCCATTCAAATTTCACCCCCTTTTTTAGTAAATTTCTCATGTTGAAAGTAGCTTCCGCAAAATTCTTAATAAATTTGTTATAATATTCTGCCATCCCTAGGAAGCGCATGAGCTCCTCTTTGGATGAGGGAGCAGTTAAATCTCTGATGGTATTAACCAACTCTGTCTTGGGAATTACACCATCAGCGGTAATGGAATGGCCCAAGTAGTCTATCTTATCAAGACCAAACTTGCACTTTTCATGTTTTATGGTAAGATTGTGCGCAGAAAGTCTATCCAACACCTGTCGGACTCTCCTGCCATGCTCTGATTCGTCACTGCCATGGACCAAAATGTCATCCTGGTACACACATACTCCAGGGAGATTAGCTAAAACCTTCTCCATGACACGTTGGAAGACCGAAGCAGTGGAGACAAGGCCAAAAGGGAGTCTGACAAATCTAAAAGTCCCAAAAGGTGTAACAAAGGCAGTTAAGTCTCTAGAGGACTGATCAAGCAAAATCTGATGGTACGCAGACGTCAAATCGATGGTGCTGAACATTTTAGCACCACGCACCATGCTCAAAAGGTCTGAAATGTTGGGAAGTGGGTATTTATCCACGAGCACACATTTGTTGAGCTGCCTGAGATCTACACATAATCTCAAAGAGCCATCAGCCTTCCTGGCAGCTACAACTGGGGCCAACCAGGACGTGCCTTCCACCTCTTCAATAATGGCCTTTGATTTAAGCTTCTCTAACTCCCTCAGCATTTCATCCTTAACAGTAAAGGGAACATTACGTACTTTGCTTGAAACAGGAATGGACCCTGGAGACAATTTTATTTTGTGACAGTATCCCTTCAAACAACCAAGTTTGTCACCAAAAACCTGAGGGTATTCCTTCAAAAGCTCAGCTTGTAGGGGAGAGTGTTGATTTATTAACTTAACACCTCCTCTATCTTTCAGAATTATGGGAGGAGTGCTGTTAGGATCCAACATAACCCCCAGATCCTTCTGATGCCACCAGCTTATAATACTGTCACCTTGCTTAGAAACATACATTTTCCCAGAAGTGAAACGACCCTCATATTCTATTAGACCAATAAAATACCCTCGCAATTCAATAGGGTCTCCACCGTATGCAGTGGGACGAATGTCAGATTTAAGTACATTAACTTTGGTTCTTAAATTTTCATTGAAAAATGTACTTGAAACAATAGTAATTTTTGCACCAGAATCAAATAAGACCTTAGTCTTCTGACCTTCCACAAGAATATAATCCAACGGCCCATCACCCCCTACTTGAACAATAATTTGAACACACTCGAAATCATGTAGATCAGTAGATACCTCATGACCAATTTCATTGACTTTTTGTCTAGAGGACTTGATCCTGTAGGCAATAACAAAATGTCCCCTTTTCTTACAATAAGAACATATGGCATTAAAGGCAGGACAGGATTTATCATTAGCCCAGTGACCAGCATTGTTGCATCTATAACATTTCCTATCTTTACTGAACTGAAAATTAGACTTACTCAATTGTTTGTCTTTAAACTTGAGTTTTTGTTTAAAAGTCCTTCGACTTAGTATTGAGAGTTGTGGTTGTGTTGAAAACCGACACATCTTTATTTATTTATTTTTTATTTATGTTTTTGTGTTGAAATTGTTTATTAGCATTTATTAAATATAAGACAATAAAAGCAATAAAATACAGAAATGTGCAATATGATAACATAAATTACATTGGAAGTAATGCATAAAGTTAAATATATATGAATTCATAAGGATGAAGACTGTATCTTATTTAAATACAAGTAATACAATAATAAGATGAAAGGAGGATAAAAGAATTCAGTTGTGAATAAAACAATAAACTATTTGATTGAGAAACTCCAATAACTTACGGTGAGATAAAAAGTAATTTTAAAGCAAAAAGATCAAGAACTTGATATAAGGTGAAGCATAAAATTGCAAACGAATAAGTGAGAGAGACAGGAAATGTGGGTAGAAAGAAAGTGAAGAATAATAAAGGAGAGGTATCAATGCAGTAAATTATAAAAGAATAGAACGTATAGTATAGAAAATTATATAGGGAAATTAACCAAAGATAAAAAGTAAGAAATTGGAGGAAATAAGATGAGAGCGGATTTAGAACAGGTTTTCAGTGTTGGTATGTAAATGCATGACAGTAAAGGTGAGAAAAGATGAAAATTAGAAGCGAGAGTAAAATAGAAAGAGAGAACAAGTTGTGATACAGTGGAATCCACTATAGAGCGACCGGAATAGTCTATCACAGAAGGATTATTCAATTGTAGAAATGGGGCCCAAATTTGATTAAATGATTGTGTCTGATCTTGCAAATTGTAGATAACTCTTTCATAAGAGGCAGTTTGAACCATAGCCACCAGCCAAGATTCTGAAGAGGGTGGAGTCGAAGATTTCCATTGCCGTAGTATGCATATTTTAGCTGTGGTTAGGGCGATATATAAAAGACGGCATTGTGGTTTGGAAAGGTGTGGTAAAGTTCGTAAATCATGCAGAAGAATGATGGCTGGTGTTAACGGTAAATCCAAAGGCAGAGTGTGTTGTAAAACCTGACCTATGTAGGACCAATAGGATTGGATGATAGGGCAAGAACAGAGGATGTGGACTATGTCACAACCAGAAATAGCACATCTCCAACAATTAGTATGAGGAAGAAGTCCAGCTTTATGCAGTTTTGAGGGAGACCAATGCCAGTCATGTAAAATCTTGAATAAGCAAAATTTCTGTCGTGCTTCTCTGACTCCTCTGGTTAAAGTTTCCAAAAGAGTAAGCCAGTCTTCATCGTTATATGTAAGTGAAAGGCGTGTTTGCCATTTGAGACGAAGAGCACATGATAAGGGTTGGGAGAATAAATGAGATGTGAATATTTTATATAAACCAGAAATGACCCCTTTATGAGTCCCCCAAGAATATAGATAGGATAGGATTGGAGAAGTTTGGAGAGACCATGGGCATGCCCCCAAGGCTTTGATAAGACAAGAGATGAAGTTGAGTATAATTCATGAATTGATGCGACGGAAGACCAAATTCTTCAGCTAATTGGGTAAAGGGTTTAAGCTCACCAGTATGTATAAGTTGATCTAGAGTAGAAATACCCGCCTGTTTCCATTGGGGCCAGGAAATGGTTTTGCCCTTGACACGTATGGCAGTATTGTTCCATATTGGAGCTTTAATATGAATACGTGGGTTAGAACCTAAGAGGCGATGAGCTCTCTGCCACGTTTTACGCATTGAAGCCAATAGTGGATTGCGAGGGTCTTGGTGACTAGTACCTGTGGTATAAAGAACTGAGAGACCAGGTTCAGCGGATAGTAAATGACGCTCTACGTGCACCCATTGTGGTGTATGAGAATTATCTTGCAGCATGTATATGATTTGGGATAATTGTAAAGCCAAATGGTAGTGTTCTATGGATGGGAGACTTAGATAAGCCCGGGCGTAGTTTGCGTAGTAGCACTTCACGTAGCTACGTGAAGTACAGCTTCAACTACACGTAGCTATGCAAATTGCGTAGTGCGTAGCTGTGTGCTTGACTGCACTGTACAATAATTACCAAAAGCAAACTTGTACAGTGCAAGTTAAGATAAAATAAATATCTCTGTCTTTATATGCTAAAAATGCATATAGTCATTTCACTAAAGTGAAAACAAAAAGTTAACAAGCAGTGAGAGAGGTGATGATTTTGGTATCCTCACTAACTTAGGAGAGAACCAACAACCAAGCAGATGTCTTGAAAACAAAAAGCACATCTTATTGAACGATTCCTCCTAGGACCACCCCAAGCACAGTTATGGGCAAAAATACAATCCCAACCAAAGGCCCTGCAAAGCATTATGGGACGAGATTAGCAGTGGGCAGTGAATATTATAGTGTCCAATATCAAAATAATTCTACAAAGAGCTGCAGTTCAACTAGTCGTCACTGGGTGTCGTCCCTCAAGAGTGAAATGCAAAAGTATTGAAAACCTTTCATGAAGCTTTTGCATTTGACTCGTGAGGGACGACACCCAGTGACGACTAGTTGAACTGCAACTCTTTGTAGAATTATTTTGATATTGGACACTATAATATTCACTGCCCACTGCTAATCTCGTCCCATAATGCTTTGCAGGGCCTTTGGTTGGGATTGTATTTTTGCCCATAACTGTGCTTGGGGTGGTCCTAGGAGGAAGGGACCACCATTGAATCGTTCACATGATATGCTTTTTGTGTTCAAGGCATCTGCTTGGTCCTCCCCTAGGTTAGGGGGACTCCAAAATCATCACCTCTCTCATTGCTTGATATGTCAAAATTCATTTTTGTGAATTGGTTATATGCTTTTAGCATAAAAATTGCTTTATCAAAGCATTTGAAGGAATTTGTTATTATTATTAAGCCTGGGCGTAGTGCTAGCTGTGTGCTTGACTCACTGCACTGTACAATAATTACCAAAAGCAAACTTGTACAGTGCAAGTTAAAATAAAATAAATATCTCTGTCTTTATATGCTAAAATTGCATATAGTCATTTCACTAAAGTGAAAACAAAAAGCAGTGAGAGAGGTGATGATTTTGGTATCCTCGCTAACTTAGGAGAGAACCAAGCAGATGTCTTGAAAACAAAAAGCACATCTTATTGAATGATTAGGTGGTGGTCCCATCCTCTTAGGACCACCCCAAGCACAGTTATGGGCAAAAATACAATCCCAACCAAAGGCCCTGCAAAGCATTATGGACGAGATTAGCAGTGGGCAGTGAATATTATAGTGTCCAATATCAAAATAATTCTACAAGAGCTGCAGTTCAACTAGTCGTCACTGGGTGTCGTCCCTCACGAGTCAAATGCAAAAGCTTCATGAAAGGTTTTCAATACTTTTGCATTTCACTCTTGAGGGACGACACCCAGTGACGACTAGTTGAACTGCAGCTCTTTGTAGAATTATTTTGATATTGGACACTATAATATTCACTGCCCACTGCTAATCTCGTCCCATAATGCTTTGCAGGGCCTTTGGTTGGGATTGTATTTTGCCCATAACTGTGCTTGGGGTGGTCCTAGGAGGAAGGGACCACCATTGAATCGTTCACATGATATGCTTTTTGTGTTCAAGGCATCTGCTTGGTCCTCCCCTAGGTTAGGGGGACTCCAAAATCATCACCTCTCTCATTGCTTGATATTTTATTGTCAACATTCATTTTTGTGAATTGGTTATATGCTTTTTAGCATAAAAAATTGCTTTATCAAAGCATTTGAAGGAGTTTATTATACTCCTGCTACGCTACGTTTATTAGTACAGTTATTCACTCTGCTACGTGCAATTTGCGTAGTGCGTAGTAGCACAAACTTTGCATGCTTCGTGAGCGTAGCAAAGTATTATGCCCAGGGTTAGACTTAGACCTCCATGAGAATGATGTGCTTTCAGTTTTTGTATAGCTAGACGGGGTTTAAAAGAGCCCCAGATAAAGGATTTCATTTTAGAATCTATAAGGCGTTGGGAAGATAAAGGTATGTGAAGGGGAAGCATACCAAGAGTGTAGAGGAAACGCGGAAGTGTGACCATCTTTACAGCTTGAACCCGACCCCACATAGATAATCCTAATATTTTCCATTTGTCAAAATCCTGCTGCATCTGCGTGATCAGAGGACCGAGATTATCTGCAACCATTCCAATCGTTCCCTTGTTTACCAGGATACCAAGGTATTTTAGTCGTGAGGGTTTCCAGTGGAAGGGAAAGTCCTGAATGGCTGATTTAGTAGTACCATCGGATATTGGAAGTGCTTCACTCTTATCCCAGTTAATTTTATAACCAGAGAAAGAGGAGAATTCTTCTATGATTTGAAGCAGTGAGGGCAGAGACTGCGGTAAATCAGTAATAGTGAGTAATATGTCATCAGCATACAGGTAAATTTTTGAGTTCCCCACCGGAAGAGAGATGCCTACAATATCAATTGATTGACGAATTGCTGCTGCTAAAGGTTCTAAAGCAAGAAGGAATAAAAGAGGGGATAGGGGACAACCTTGACGTGTTCCTCTAGAAATTGGAAAGGGGTCTGAAAGGAAACCTCCACAATTCACTTGAGCGGTAGGGTGTTGGTATAATAACTGTACTTTTTGTATAAATTGGGACCCTAAACCAAATTTTTCCAATATATGAAAAAGATAAGGCCATTCCACTCGATCAAATGCCTTTTCGGCATCAAGAGGCAGAGCCAATGCATCATTCTGAAGAGATTTGGCGGAGTGGAGCGTATGTGCCAAGGTACGCAGATGGTTTCTAGAGGAACGTCCAGGTACAAATCCCACTTGGGTATGATGAATTAAAGAAGGCAAGACTTTACGCAAGCGAGATGCGAGGATACTAGCTAGTATTCTGATATCGCAATTAAGAAGAGATATGGGTCTATAGCTACTACATATTAATGGATCTTTGCCCGGTTTAGGTAGGACTGCAATGATCGCTTTATTAGATGTACAGCCTAGGGAGGTTGTGTTGTTTGCTTCCTGAAAGTATAGAGACTGTCAATTATTTGTTCACCTGACCAGCGATAGAATTCTGCAGGGAAACCATATTCCCCTGGGGCTTTGTGATATGGGAGCTTAGTTATTGCTTGTGAAATTTCTTCTTTAGTTATGTCCCCTTCAAGAAGTGCTCTGTCTTCGTCACACAGAGAAGGGAGATTTACTTGGGAAAGAAAAGAAAGCATTTTGTTGTGGTCTATTTGTGCGTCCGGGGTATATAATGATTGATAGTAAGAAGCAAATTCATTGACAATATCCTGTGGACGAGTTAATATATTTCCCCCAGATGTTTTAATGGCTGGAATAGCCATTGCAACCTCTCGTTGTCGCAATTGGGCCGCTAGGAGTCGCCCTGCCTTTTCCCCTTGTTCATAATGACGTCCTTTCATCCTTTGTAAAGCATACTCAGCTTTGGATGTAAAAAGGCTGTTCAATGCCATACGTGCCTGCTCTAGGGACTTGCGATGTTGTAAGAGAGGTATTTGTAGGAGAGTAGGATCTGCTTCACATGGGTACCCCCACTTTTTGCTGATGCTTCACTGTTTTTCGACATTAGTCTGGCTGGGGCCCTGCTAATCAGAACCCCAGCCTAGCTGCTTCCTCTCTAAAATGGTTTCCATGTGCCTTAGGCACCTCACTGATTGGGATCTGGAGTGCCCTTATAAGTCCCTAGTATATGGTATACTATGTACCAAGGGCATAGGTACCTCAGAGGCCTGCCAGGGGCTGCAGCATGTATTATGCCACCCCTGGAAGGCCATCCAAACTGACACCACAGGTCTGCTACTGCAGCCTGGGTAAGGTGGTGCATGCACCTCTTACTGTGATATAGGTTACCTATATCACTAAATACATACACACATATAAACCTATAAGTCACTCCTAAGGCAGGCCTTATCAATCCTAAAGGCAGAGTGCATGGTTCCTATGTGAGAGGGTGCCCCTGCATGAGCAGGGCCCCTCTGCAGCGTTCGGAGACCATCTCTGATGCTGTTTGTAGTGCAGCCTGACCATATACTCTTAAGCGCATAATATCCTCGCGGTAAAATGCTAACTTTGGAATGGCTGCACCTAAACATGTCGTGTTTGGTGTCAAACATCTTGGAATACTACCCCCCGCCAATTCTGGCGGCGGGGGTAGCATTCCACCCTT
This sequence comes from Calotriton arnoldi, assembly GCA_963921515.1. Taxonomy (NCBI): domain Eukaryota; kingdom Metazoa; phylum Chordata; class Amphibia; order Caudata; family Salamandridae; genus Calotriton; species Calotriton arnoldi. The sequence continues at coordinate 26,553 of CAWUFW010001933.1, forward strand.
CTAGAGGGAAAGACATGTTAACCCTGACTAACCCGGTAACTTCTCTCCAGAGCCCTGGCATCACAAAATGGATGCTGCTGCCACAGACACGAGTCTGGCCTCCTGCTGCTGGACGAAACTCCGGCAGGGGAGGCCTGGACAATAGGTTTCCTGTTGCAGGGAGGTGTGACCACCTCCCCAGACAGGATAATGTGTATTGGGGCTGGGCGGGAGCACCATCTGTGTGCTTTGAAGTCCTGCACTGGGGGCACATTTGGTGCCCCTGTGCATACCCCAGTTCAAACCGGATCAGGGGCTTGCAGCCCCTGCTTTGGCGCGAACTGGACATAGGGAAAGGGGTGTAGCCACCCCTCTGCCCTGACCCACCCATAGGTGGGGCCACAGAGTAGTCCAACCCCTATTTTTAGAATAAAGGTAGGAACCCAGTCCTTAGGACTTTAGATTATACCTGGACGAAACTCTGAAACTGAATCCTGGACCTTCGACGCTCTACGACAAGATTAGAGGACTGAAGAATCTCCCTTGGGGTCAAGGAGTGACTCCCCTGCTTGGCAGGCACCAAAGAAGCATCTGTCCGGTTCGCATTTCTGAAGCTCCCGTCGGACGCCGAAGTCATCGCATCACCAGAGGTGGATTCTCAGACTTCCTCGAGGCTACCCTGAGTCCCCAGCAAAGCTGAGGCCCGTGGCTATCGTGGGTGACTTGAGACCGTGACCCCTGGACACCGAGCACATTTGCAAGTGCACCATCTTCTGGGTCTCCCAAGAAGTCGTACTTTGGGCTCCGAGTAGCCCTAGCCTCCAGCACCACCTGCACCGAAGATCACTGGCCCCCACTCCACGAGTGTCCTGTAAGCCAGCTCCACGTGCGGCGTCACGAGGCTCCTTCGCGGTCGCTAGCCTGTTGGCTAGTAGCCCTTAACGAAGGCCAATCCTTTTCTTTCTTGGCATCCTGGTTGCTCCAGGCCTGCCCTCACTTACCCTCGCTGGGTGAGTTCCACAGACCTTGCTGGTCTGCACCATCGACGATCTACATCTTCCTCAAGACTTGCCGTTGCCAAGGCTTGTTGGGTCCAATCCGGTCGCCGATACCTCAGCACTCGACAGACATTGTGTACCAGCCCGAATCCTGCTCCTGGTTGCCGACAACACCTCCTGGACCTCGTGGCTGAAGAGTGAAGACAACCGTCAACGCACCTGAAGCACTCGACATCGGTGGGCATCTGTCCATCGCCTTCCTGGTCACTGGCTAGTGACCCAGACTCTGTCCCCTCTGCTTTCAGGTTCACCAGAACTCCGATCCACTCTTGGATCCACCCGGACACTTTTCTCTTGGCCGCCAGCAGCACTTTGCAGCAGATCGCCATTCGAATCGACGACGAAACCCGACCCCGAAAGGCACCTATGCACCCGGCTTCCCTGGGTGAGGTAACACGAGTACTCCGGTGCTCCCGTGGGTAGAGACTCTTCAAAGTCCTAGATCTCAAAGGGTTTTGTCCTAGTCCTCTTTTAAGTGTCCCTTTTCTATAATTTCCCGATTCCGACTTTCTCCATAGAAGTCAACGGCGTATCGCGGTTGTGTATTTACACTGCACGCGTCTCCCGTAGGTCCCCTGTGTCACTACCTTGGGTGGTTCCTTGTGGTCCAAGAACTTCTAGAGGCTCTAGGCCTAGTGTCTAGTTCAGTCGTGGTTCGCATACCACTTTATTGGTATATGGTTTGGTACGCCCCTAGGGCCCAAACGTGTATTTGTACTATTACTGTGATTTGATAACTTATAACTTATGTACTTCGAACTCTAGCCTCATAAAGAGACTAGAGGGGTGTGTTTAGCAATAAATACATATATTTTGAATATATACCTGGTGTGGTGCTCTTTCATTTGGTCACTCAAGAGATTATAGACTGGTAAAACAAGCTGCTTTACATTCCTTCAAGACTTAGCCTGAAGGCTGCTCTCCATAGCTACCACTAGGATAGCTTTCAATAAGGTTGTCTTTAACCTATCTCCAATAAGGGGTTGTTTGGACTGGTGCAAGGTGCCCACTATAATTAGTGGACAGCATATGCCAGGCCAACTTCTCACATTGGTGTGCAGCGTGTGGGATTCCAGCTTGCTATTGTTTTACCAGATAATCTCAATTGAATTGATCAACTGAAAACCACTAAAGGTACCTAAGGTACATATAATTTAAGCTTAGAATACAGTAAGTTCTACTGAACTTAGAGTTGTGTGTTAAGGGATAGCACAACCCTTTCTACAACTCAAGAGAGTTTAGTAGGCCACACTAGAGTAGGTAGTGCATACACCACACCACACTAGTAATGTCTTTAAGGGCAGGATCCAAAGAATCCTTGCAGGAAGCCATTGAGCTTCCACCCTCCAAGTATGATACACTCCCATTCTTGGAATTGAGAGCTTTATGCAACTTGAGAAAAATAAGGACAGGCCAAAGCCCCACCACCCAACACCTCAAGGAGTTGTTGGTGGCTTATGACCTTAGTAGGCCCGTGGGGACTGAAGTGGCAGGAGCTGAGGGTGGGGCAGAGGAAGAGGAGGAGGCCAGGGGTACCAATACCCCCAGCCCCCCCACTGAGACTGGCCAGGAGGGTGACAATGACCCTGACCTGGATAACCCAATCCCTCCTGTGGAAGATGATGAGGATGATCAGAATGATGCCCTCTTTGTCCCCCCAGGAAGGATTAAGAGTGTGCCCAGGAAGTCTAGATCTCCTTCTCAGGAGTCTAACCACTCTGGCACCTCCATAGGGAGCTCTATCTCCTCTCACAGGAGGGAATCCTCTCATGAGAGAAGAGCCAGACTGGTCCAGTATGAGGAAACTCAGCTGGAAATCAGAAAAAAGCAATTGGCTTTAGATAGGGAATCCCTAGATCTCCTTAGAGAGAGAAGAATGTTGGGACTATAGTCCCATGGTGGCAGCCATGTCCCTAGAGATAGGGAAAGGTCCTATGACCATAGGAACCTGAGCAAGATTGTCCCTCCCTATCAGAATGGGGATGACATCCACAAGTGGATAACTGCTCTAGAGAGGGCCTGTAAAGTACAGAAGGTCCCTCAGGAGCAGTGGGCAGCAATCTTGTGGCTCTCCTTTGCTGACAAAGGTAGAGATAAGCTCCTCACTGTTAGAGAGGAGGATGCTGACAATTACAAGGTCTTGAAGAGTGCTCTTATTGATGGGTTTGGCCTAACCACTGAACAGTACAGGTTGAAGTTCAGAGATACCCAAAAGCACAGACTCAAGACTGGGTAGACTATGTGGATTGTTCTGCCAAGGCTCTGGAAGGCTGGTTGATGGGCAGTAAGGTGTGTGACTTCTCAGGATTGTACAATCTGATAATGAGGGAGCAGATTCTTAATAACTGTCAAAATCAGCTGTTGCATCAATACCTGGTAGACTCTGATCTGACCTCTCCCCAAGAATTGGGAAAGAAGGCAGACAAATGGGTCAGAACCAGGGTGAAGCAGAAGGTACAGAACCAAGGTGGGGAAACCAAGAAGCAAGATGCTAAGAACTCTGAAAAGGGTGGGGAGAAGGGTAAAGATCAAAAGTCTTCATCAGGCCCCCACAAATCTTCTTCTGGTGGGGATTCACAGTCTACCAAAGGGAAAGGCCAAAGAAAACCATGGTGCAAGGTCTGTAAGCAAAAGACCCACTGGACCAGTGATTGCACCAAGTCCAAAGACTCCAGTCCAGCACCCACCAATGCCCCTAAGGCACCTGTTCCCCCTAGTACAGTTGGTGGGAGTGCTCCAGCCAAGGGTTTAGTAGGGTTCACCCTGGGTACTGAGTTGGGCTCTGACCTAGTCAGGGAACTGACTCAGGCTGTGTTAGTCTGTGATGGAGGCATGGATGTGCCCTCCTCTATGAGTCCCAGTAATCTGGGCAAGTACAGACAACAGCCTTTAATCAATGGACGTGAGGCTTTGGCATTTAGGGACACAGGGGCAAGTGTCACAATGGTGACACAAGACCTTGTGCTTCCTGGGCAAGTTATGCTTGGTGAGATGTACCAAGTGACCAATGCTAGCAATGTCAGAACAGACCATACTCTGGCAGTTGTTAACTTCTCCTGGGGAGGGGTAACTGGCCTTAAGAAGGTTGTGGTAAGTGCAAACCTACCAGTCGAATGCTTGCTTGGCAATGACTTAGAGACTTCTGCTTGGGCAGAAGTGGAGCTCAGGACCCATGCAGAAATGCTGGGGATCCCTGCAGATGTGTTTGCTGTGACCAGGTCACAAGCCAAAATGTCTAGCACTGAACAGGCCTTGGATTCTGGAAGAATGGACCAAGTGCCTTCCAAGAGGAGGAGTAGTAGGGTTAAGGCAGTGCCTTCCCCCTTGGCTCAGGAGGAAGATCAGTCCCTTGAGGGGGATGATCTCAGCCCTGAAGAAGGAACTGTCCCAGAGGAACTTGAACCTGACCAGGTTGAGTTCTTGGGGACAGGGGGACCTTCTAGGGCAGATCTGAGCCAGGAGCAGCAGAGCTGCCCCTCCCTTGAACCCCTCAGACAGCAAGCTGCTGCTGAGGCTGCTGGGAAAGCTAGTGGTCCCCATACAGTGTATTGGGATGATGGACTCCTGTACTCAGAGAGTAGAGACCCCAAGCCTGGTGCTACCAGGAGGTTGGTAATACCTTTGAAGTTCAGGGGCTTCCTATTGACCCTAGCCCATGATATTCCCCTAGCAGGTCACCTGGGCCAGAACAAGACTTGGGACAGAATTGTCCCTCACTTTCACTGGCCCCACATGTCTGAAGACAGTAAGGAGTTTTGTCGCTCCTGTGTAACCTGCCAAGCCAGTGGCAAAGCAGGTGGCACTACAAAGGCCCCCTGATACCACTACCTGTGGTGGGGGTGCCCTTTGAAAGGGTAGGGATTGACATTGTTGGTCCCATGGATCCCCAAACAGCCTCTGGGCACAGGTTTATCCTGGTGGTAGTGGATCATGCCACCAGGTACCCAGAAGCTATTCCCCTCAGGACCACTACAGCACCTGTGGTGGCAAGCGCCCTCCTGGGAATCTTCTCAAGAGTGGGCTTTCCTAAGGAGGTAGTATCAGACAGGGGTGCTAACTTCATGTCTGGGTACTTAAAAGCAATGTGGAAGGAGTGTGGAGTGACTTATAAGTTCACCACACCCTATCACCCACAATGCAATGGTTTAGTTGAGAGATTCAACAAAACCTTGAAGGGCATGATTAAAGGGCTCCCAGAAAAGCTTAGGCATAGATGGGACATACTCTTGCCCTGCCTTTTATTCGCATATAGGGAGGTGCCTCAGAAGGGGGTTGGTTACAGCCCTTTTGAACTTCTGTTTGGCCACCCTGTGAGGGGTCCACTGTGCTTGGTGAAGGAAGGATGGGAGTTACCTCTCAAGCCCCCAAAGCAAGATATAGTGGACTATGTACTTGGTCTCCGCTCCAGGATGGCTGAGTACATGAAAAAGGCAACCAAAAACCTTGAGGCTAGCCAGGAACTTCAGAAGGCCTGGCATGACCAAAAGGCTGTTCTGACTGTTTACCAGCCAGGACAGAAGGTGTGGGTGTTGGAGCCAGTGGCCCCAGCAGCTCTCCAAGATAAATGGAGTGGACCCCACACTATTGTTGAGCAGAAGGGTGAGGTCACTTACTTAGTGGACCTAGGAACACCCAGGAGTCCCCACAGGGTTCTCCATGTCAACAGGTTAAAACCATATGTGGACAGGGCAGACATGGGCTTGCTCATGGCTACTGAAGAAGGGCAGGAGGAAGAGAGTGACCCACTCCCTGACCTGCTCTCACAGAACCCTGACGATGGGTCAGTTGATGGTGCAGCCTTGGCAGGCAGCCTCACTACTCCAGCAACAAACTGATTGCAGGCAAGTCCTCAACCAGTTTAGACATATGTTTTCACTGACACCCAGTCAGACCACCTGGTGCACTCATGAAGTGGACACTGGGGACAGTCTGCCTATTAAAAACAAGATTTATAGGCAACCTGACCATGTCAGGGACTGTATCAGGACTGAAGTCCAGAAAATGTTGGAGTTGGGAGTTATTGAACCCTCAGATAGCCCTTGGGCTAGTCCAGTGGTCCTTGTACCAAAACCTCACACCAGTGGTGGAAAAAGAGAGATGAGGTTTTGTGTGGACTACAGGGGTCTCAATGCAGTCACTAGGACTGATGCTCATCCAATACCCAGGGCAGATGAGCTCATAGATACTTTGGCCTCTGCCAAATATCTCAGCACATTTGACCTAACAGCTGGCTACTGGCAGATCAGACTAGCTGATACTGCAAAGCCCAAAACAGCATTCTCAACCCCTAGTGGGCACTATCAATTTGTGGTGGTCTGAAGAATGCACCTGCCACTTTCCAGAGGTTGGTGAATACAGTTCTCACAGGACTGGAAGCCTATAGTGCAGCTTATCTAGATGATATTGCTGTCTTTAGCTCCACCTGGGAGGATCACCTGGTCCACCTCAGGAATGTTTTACAGGCCCTGCAAAAGGCAGGCCTGACTATCAAGGCCACTAAGTGCCAGATAGGGCAGAGTCAGGTTGTGTACCTGGGCCACCTTGTGGGTGGAGGCCAGGTTCAACCTTTGCAGAGCAAGATCCAGACCATCATGGACTGGACTGCTCCCACTACCCAGACTCAGGTGAGAGCCTTCTTAGGCCTGACTGGGTACTATAGGAGATTTGTCAAGGGGTATGGATCAATAGTGACACCCCTGAATGACTTAACTTCTAAGAAAATGCCCAAAAGGTTCAGTGGACAGCTAGCTGTCAAAAGGCATTTGATGACCTCCAGCAGGCCATGTGCACTGCTCCAATTCTGCAGAGTCCTGATTACTCCAAGAAGTTCATTGTTCAAACTGATGCATCTGAATTGGGGGTAGGGGCTGTACTGTCACAATTGAATGAAGAAGGTCAGGATCAGCCAGTAGCTTTCATTAGCAGAAGGCTGACCCCTAGAGAGAAACGTTGGTCAGCCATAGAGAGGGAGGCCTTTGCTGTGGTCTGGGCTCTGAAGAAGTTGAGGCCATACTTGTTTGGTACACACTTCCTGGTTCAGACAGACCATAAGCCCCTCTTATGGCTAAAACAAATGAAGGGTGAAAACCCCAAACTGCTTAGGTGGTCCATTTCCCTACAGGGGATGGACTTTACAGTGGAACATAGGCCTGGGAGTAACCATGCGAATGCAGATGGACTCTCTAGGTATTTCCACTTAGAACATGAAGACTTAGCTGGGCAAGGTTAGTTTAATGTCCCTACGTTTGGGGGGGTTGTGTAGGAGAGTAGGATCTGCTTCACATGGGTACCCCCACTTTTTGCTGATGCTTCACTGTTTTTCGACATTAGTCTGGCTGGGGCCCTGCTAATCAGAACCCCAGCCTAGCTGCTTCCTCTCTAAAATGGTTTCCATGTGCCTTAGGCACCTCACTGATTGGGATCTGGAGTGCCCTTATAAGTCCCTAGTATATGGTATACTATGTACCAAGGGCATAGGTACCTCAGAGGCCTGCCAGGGGCTGCAGCATGTATTATGCCACCCCTGGAAGGCCATCCAAACTGACACCACAGGTCTGCTACTGCAGCCTGGGTAAGGTGGTGCATGCACCCCTTACTGTGATATAGGTTACCTATATCACTAAATACATACACACATAAAAACCTATAAGTCACTCCTAAGGCAGGCCTTATCAATCCTAAAGGCAGAGTGCATGGTTCCTATGTGAGAGGGTGCCCCTGCATGAGCAGGGCCCCTCTGCAGCGTTCGGAGACCATCTCTGATGCTGTTTGTAGTGCAGCCTGACCATATACTCTTAAGCGCATTATATCCTCGCGGTAAAATGCTAACTTTGGAATGGCTGCACCTAAACATGTCGTGTTTGGTGTCAAACATTTTGGAATACTACCCCCCGCCAATTCTGGCGGCGGGGGTAGCATTCCACCCTTCTAGAGGGAAAGACATGTTAACCCTGACTAACCCGGTAACTTCTCTCCAGAGCCCTGGCATCACAAAATGGATGCTGCTGCCACAGACACGAGTCTGGCCTCCTGCTGCTGGACGAAACTCCGGCAGGGGAGGCCTGGACAATAGGTTTCCTGTTGCAGGGAGGTGTGACCACCTCCCCAGACAGGATAATGTGTATTGGGGCTGGGCGGGAGCACCATCTGTGTGCTTTGAAGTCCTGCACTGGGGGCACATTTGGTGTCCCTGTGCATACCCCAGTTCAAACCGGATCAGGGGCTTGCAGCCCCTGCTTTGGCGCGAACTGGACAAAGGGAAAGTGGTGTAGCCACCCCTCTGCCCTGACCCACCCATAGGTGGGGCCACAGAGTAGTCCAACCCCTATTTTTAGAATAAAGGTAGGAACCCAGTCCTTAGGACTTTAGATTATACCTGGACGAAACTCTGAAACTGAATCCTGGACCTCCGACGCTCTACGACAAGATTAGAGGACTGAAGAATCTCCCTTGGGGTCAAGGAGTGACTCCCCTGCTTGGCAGGCACCAAAGAAGCATCTGTCCGGTTCGCATTTCTGAAGCTCCCGTCGGACGCCGAAGTCATCGCATCACCAGAGGTGGATTCTCAGACTTCCCCGAGGCTACCCTGAGTCCCCAGCAGAGCTGAGGCCCGTGGCTATTGTGGGTGACTTGAGACCATGACCCCTGGACACCGAGCACATTTGCAAGTGCACCATCTTCTGGGTCTCCCAAGAAGTCATGCTTTGGGCTCCGAGTAGCCCTAGCCTCCAGCACCACCTGCACCGAAGATCACTGGCCCCCACTCCACGAGTGTCCTGTAAGCCAGCTCCACGTGCGGCGTCATGAGGCTCCTTCGCGGTCGCTAGCCCGTTGGCTAGTAGCCCTTAACGAAGGCCAATCCTTTTCTTACTTGGCATCCTGGTTGCTCCAGGCCTGCCCTCACTTACCCTCGCTGGGTGAGTTTCACAGACCTTGCTGGTCTGCACCATCGACGATCTACATCTTCCTCGAGACTTGCCGTTGCCAAGGCTTGTTGGGTCCAATCCGGTCGCCGACACCTCAGCACTCGACAGACATCGTCTACCAGCCCGAATCCTGCTCCTGGTCGCCGACAACGCCTACTGGACCTCGTGGCTGAAGAGTCAAGACGACCGTCAACGCACCTGAAGCACTCGACATCGGTGGGCATCTGTCCATCGTCTTCCTGGTCACTGGCTAGTGACCCAGACTCTGTCCCCTCTGCTTTCAGGTTCACCAGAACTCCGATCCACTCTTGGATCCACCCGGACACTTTTCTCTTGGCCGCCAGCAGCACTTTGCAGCAGATCGCCATTCGAATCGACGACGAAACCCGACCCCGAAAGGCACCTATGCACCCGGCTTCCCTGGGTGAGGTAACACGAGTACTCCGGTGCTCCCGTGGGTAGAGACTCTTCAAAGTCCTAGATCTCAAAGGGTTTTGTCCTAGTCCTCTTTTAAGTGTCCCTTTTCTATAATTTCCCGATCCCGACTTTCTCCATAGAAGTCAACGGCGTATCGCGGTTGTGTATTTACACTGCACGCGTCTCCCGTAGGTCCCCTGTGTCACTACCTTGGGTGGTTCCTTGTGGTCCAAGCACTTCTAGAGGCTCTAGGCCTAGTGTCTAGTTCAGTCATGGTTCGCATACCACTTTATTGGTATATGGTTTGGTACGCCCCTAAGGCCCAAACGTGTATTTGTGCTATTACTGTGATTTGATAACTTATAACTTATGTACTTCGAACTCCAGCCTCATAAAGAGACTAGAGGGGTGTGTTTAGCAATAAATACATATATTTTGAATATATACCTGGTGTGGTGCTCTTTCATTTGGTCACTCAAGAGATTATAGACTGGTAAAACAAGCTGCTTTACATTCCTTCAAGACTTAGCCTGAAGGCTGCTCTCCATAGCTACCACTAGGATAGCTTTCAATAAGGTTGTCTTTAACCTATCTCCAATAAGGGGTTGTTTGGACTGGTGCAAGGTGCCCACTATAATTAGTGGACAGCATATGCCAGGCCAACTTCTCACAGTATTTTAATATATAATTGAGTGAACGTTTCAATATCCTGTTCTAACTCTTTCTGTCGAGTAGCATTTTGTCTATTGGCCTGTGCCGCGTCTTTCATAAGTTGACTCCTGATGGTAGCTTTGGCTGCAGCCCATAGGGTTCTGCTTGAATGCACAGATCCGTGATTAAGGGAAAGATATGTTTGAAGATGGGTCTGAAGCTGTGTTTTACCAAGAGGTGTTTTATAGCACTGAATATTCATTCTCCAAGGTTTGCGTCCCGGTGTTGTCAGGCCTGTCTGAAGGGATAACAAAACTGGAGAATGATCAGAGATTGATGCTTCTAAGATTTGAGATTCATGGACTAACTGAACAACCCTTTGTGAGATTAAGAAATAATCCAGTCTGGAGAAGGTACCATGAGTGGGAGAAAGAAAGGAATATTCAGTAGCAGTTGGATGTGAAAGGCGCCAATGATCAATCAGACCATGATCTTCAATAATATCGCCCATTAGAGCTCTGTTCGCTGCATTATTCTTGTCAAGAGGACCTGTTTTGTCGAGCACTGGATCTCTGACTAGGTTCCAGTCCCCGCCTATCAGGTATTGGGAAGCACCAATCTCGGACAAAATGCGATTTAATTGAAGAAGAAATGATTTTTTTGTACCCGTTGGGGCATAAACGGAACCTATGCAAAGATGTGTATCGCCGATGAGCAATTTGACAAACACATATCTGCCATCTGGATCTTCCCAAGTTTTTGAGATTGTAACTGGTAAAGATTTACGGATCAAAATTGCCACTCCACATTTACGAACGGGGGTAGTGTCTGAGGATCTGTCTGTATGAATGCTGCTGTGATAGACTTTACCCACCCATTCTCTGCGTAATTTTTCAGATTCTGATGCTTCAAGATGAGTTTCCTGAAGGAGAGCCACATCTACTCCTTTTGAATTCAGATAGGAAAGAACTTTTTTCCTTTTTATATAGTGTGTTAAACCATTTACATTCCATGTTATAACCTGCAGAGAATGAGTAGTAGTCATACTTCAAGTGGAAACCAGAACGCTTGAAAAAGTTAAGAAAGTAATGAACTAAGATAAAGGTAGAAATGAAGTAGAGAGCAAGCGCAAGATTTATTAAGTGAGTAATCCAAGATGTAGTGTAAAAGAAAAAAGGGGGAGGGAAGGAAAAGGGAAAGAGAGAGAGTATTAATAGGATAACGTGTAGTATAAGGAAATCAAGTAGGAGAAAGGAATCTAAAGAAAAAATATGTCAGAAAAAAGAGGAAAAAAAAAAATGTAAAAGATAAAAGTATGAAAAACAAAAACAAAAAGGAAGGAAAAAGAAGAACTTTAGCCGCGGGTCTGGGCTCACTAGAGCACCGCCGCGGGTAGGGACCCCGCCAGGAGGGTTGAAACATGGTGAGGACTATGTAAGAGAAACAAAAGAATCTGAGCAGCCAAGTGTGTGTAAAGAAGAGGGAAAGAGCCAAGTATTTAGAAGAGTGAGCGCTGAAAGGGAAGAGACATAGATTGATAGAGTACAGAAAGAGATATAAAAATATATACATGAATTCAATATCGCCTAAATACAAACCAAAATACAGAATAAGCTATTGATTATTAATAACTGTAAGTAATATTTATTAAAGAATAAATATGCGCATATGAAATAGAGTAAAGTAAAACTGATATAAATATATATATAAAAAGACGTATCATAATAGAAAAAATCAGTAGCATAAACTTGTATATGAATAGAAGTATAGATATTATAAAAGTGGAATATCTATAATTTAAGAATATAGAAAAGATTGAGGAAGAACTAATAAAATGCAAATATATATATTAAAATATGTATTAATCCATGAATGTAGAAGTATATAAAAAGATGCAGTAATCCATGGATGTATAAGTAAAGGCATAAAATGTGCAACCATTAATTGATAAGTAACAATATATGCGTAAATAGATATGTATATCATTAAATAGGTAACATTTAAGAACAAAATGTAGTTATAAACATAGATGTTATCTAATATATAATAATAACATAGGTAGTAATAAATAGTAAAAGGAAAAAGTGAAGCTAAGAAGATGTGAAGGGACATAGTAAAATACCTATAATTCTAACTTATAGAGAAAAGTACGTAAATACTTATTGAAAGTGAAATAGTAAACCTTAAATACTTAGTATCAAATATAATAGATGCAAGTAAAATCTAGTAATGCATTGCAATAAGAAATATATAATAAATAATTCTATAACTGTTCTAGGTTGAGAAACAATTGTGCAGAGAAGGCAGATAGCCCCGTTATAGAAGGTAGACTCTTTTTTGTGTAAAGAAGATATGAGTTATCAATCACATCATTATAAGCCAAAGTATGCAATATCAGAGAAAATAAATGTTATACAAGGTAAAATCTGAACTATCGATTACATAGACCGTAAATATAAATATTAGCAAGGTCATTCTTCATCCGAGGCAGATTTTAAGGGAGATCTAGATTTGTCTCTATGGAGATCTTGCGTAAAAGTAGATACTATTTGAAGGGCAGAGATTTTGTCTTCATGAATACGAATTGATCTTTCAATATCTCTACCACGAGGACGAATTTCACTAATGGTGCGTCGTCCAGTATCGACTAGTGGTGGAGGATGATGAGAATCGTGAGGTAACTGTTCAATAGATGTATGTTGTATGTCCATGTCCTGAATATGCAATTCATCTATAAAGTGTTGTAGATCTGCAGGATTGTAGAAGTCTCTGGATTCACCATTTTTGGTAATGCGGAAACGAGCAGGATCAAATAAACCATACTTGATGTCTATTTTCCGTAATTAGGGCCTCATAGAGAGGAAAGCCTTTCTCCGTTCATTGGTTTCTCGGGAAAAGTCAGCTGCAATACGGATTTCATGGCCAGCATAGATGTAGGAGCCTTGCGTGCGTGCTGCCAGTAGTATTTGACGTACTTGTTCATGCCGTAAAAAGCAAGCAATGAGGGGTCGTGGTCGAGAATCTGAGGCAGCACGTGGAGGACCGATACGATGAGCACGCTGGATTTCAAGCAATTTGGGAAGGACATTGCATAAGAAGGTTCTAGCATTTTGACCTTCAATCTTTTCAGGAAAGCCGAAAAAACGGATGTTATCTCGTCGACTGCGATCTTCCAGATCAACGAGCTTACTACGGAGAAGTAAGAGTTCTTGATCTCTGCTTTGCATAGAATCCATCTTGGTTTCCACTGCTGTTAGTCGTTGGTCTAATCCATCTGTTTTAGCATTGAATTGTACGAACTCATCTTTGATTGATTTGGTCTCTGTGGTGAGAGAGGAGATATTAATGTCTAAATCTGTCAAACGGCAGCTGATAGTTGAGAGTTCTTGTAAAATGCGATCCATAGTTGCCCCTGACATTGTAGAGGAGGTAGCCGAAGATGGATTAGATACTGGTGAGGTTGAGCCTTTCGCAGACATACCTTGGGGTTGTTTGAGAACTTGTGTGAAAAGAGGCTGCTTAGAGTTCTTACTCTCGTTCTTGAAATTAGGCATTTGGATATTGTCTGTGATATAGTAAAAGAGTACAAATAACAGTAGCACGAGACCACTTATCTAAATGGTAGTGGGGAGGAAGTTTAGCAGATGAAATAGTTGTAATGAGAAAAAATCAATAGCAAAACAGTAATGAAACTGAGGATTGTGGCGGAATCAGAGAACCATGAGAATGATAGACAAGGGTATCTGCCCTATATTTTTGGTAGACACTGCACCTCCGTAGCGACGAGACCACTTATTGTTGCAGTAACGTAGTTAGTGCAAAAGGTACATGCCAGAAGGAGCTGAGTGTGGAGATTGGCTCTGGCTTGTGTATATGATAGACAGTGCACTGCCCCTTTGATAAAATTATTGTCGCAGTAGCAATGGAGTGAATGTAAAATGACAGTCAGAAGGAGCTTAATTTGTAGGGCTGAGATGGCCTGAATTGAACGATGAATGGCAGCACTAAGATAATAGGTTTTGAAGCGGAGTTATAGGAGTCTGAGGATTCTATTATGAAAAATGCTGAATGAAATGCTCCATGTTTTAATTGCCTCTTTTGTATGTAAGTAAAAGGATTGCTCGTGAGTAAGTTAGTTTATGTAGTGAAAATAGAAAGGCTCCAAAACAGCATGTACTCTAACGAAAGTGTTCTGCGTTAACAGCTGCAAGCAAAAGGTGAGTCAGTAAGGCATTGTTAAAATAGAATAAAGAATTGGTATTAAAGACCTTACTAATTTGCCAAAAAGGAGCAGAAAGCAAGGAGAATGTTATTATTACCACTCCATTCTGCACGTGTTAAGGTAAACTGTACATGTGGGAGAAGTGGCAAGTGGCAGTTATGCAAGAGCCTGGAATTTGCTCTGCAGCGAAATGCCCGATGCACCTTCACTGAGGGAAAGACTGTTGCGCCAGGTACATTCACAGAGCAAAGGTAGAGGTATCTGAAAGAACCCCAGCTGACCGCTACTGTCACACTTAGTTGACAGAAAAAGTTTGCGCCAGGGTCCTAGACGTGCTAGTGAGAGTGATTCTTTCCCGTTGGAATTGCCATAAAAAAATGCTGAGCAAAATATTAAACAAAATGCTTTGTTGTTACTATCTCCCTTTGGTACAAAAGGGCGCTCACAAGCAATTCAATCTAGGCATGAAAGACATTTAGGCTCTAGCAAGGCAGGCACTCTAACTGAGGTGTTCCCTCGTGACAGCTGTTGGCAAATGAAAGGGTAATGAGTCACCATTAGAATAGAACAAATAGTGGATAATGAAGGTCACACTAGCTGCCAAGGAAGACGGGAGGCAGAAAGTGTTATATTTACATCTCCACAGCTGTTCTTGTCAGCGTGAATATGAGGCGAGAATCCAAGATGCTAATAAATAATTGACAAGCAAGAGCTGTGCTTGTCAGCGGTAATTTGTTTTGAAACCAGAAGGTGGCAGTAGAATTCCCTTGGTAAAGCTGCTCGTGTAACAAAAGGTTGGCTTTGTTTTTGTTTATGTGGCAAGGAATGCTCCCTCTTCCCTGCCAGCTCCGTCCACAAAAATTAAATCAGCTGAGAGGTAGATAGAGAGGCGGTGCAGCTTGGCTCTGGGCAGATGACAGCACAGAGCACATCATTCCCCTCACAGCCTCTCGATTGAGCAAGGCTGTCTGGCACTTCACAAACGGACAACGGGAAGGCAAAATGGTGACAGATATCACGTCAGCTGATTCCTTCTAATGACAGGTGCTCATAAGCCATTATTTATGGATGCGAGAAGCTGCTCCCCTAATAGCCTTTCAGTACGACAACGCTCCTCCTCTGGATAGTTTGTATGTCGTGAGGCAGGTCGTTTGAGATAAGCCTCAGATGTGAAGGGAGCAGGGCGCACCTGGTACACGAGAGTCGCTGGGATTGGTGCTGCGGCGAAAGGCCCGACGCGCGTCTTCTGAGAAGACGACTGCGTCAAAAAAGAGCACAAAGGAAAGGCAGAGGTTTCTAATAAATTGCCCAGCCGCTGCCGCTTCACTTAGCTTGCAAAAATCGTTGGCGCCGAAGTCCTAGGCGCGTTGGGAAGAGAAGTTCCTCCTGTCGGAGCCCCCCCCCCGAAGCGGAGCTCGGTGTTCAGGCGGCCATCCTCCTGCGTGGCCAGACCACGCCCCCCCGACACATCTTTATTGAGATCTTTTTTGATCTCCTTGACACACTCAAGAGCATGCTCAATCCTTTTGGCTACCACCAAAACTTCATCAAGGGAAGGCTCATCCTTGAGACATAGTTCATCACGCACCTTTTCGGACACGCAACCCAACATAAATTGGTCTCTTATCCTTTCATCTATAGGCAAACCAAACTTACAAGTGGAAGCCAGGCGTCTTAAATCCGTAACATAATTCTCAATACTCTCTCCTTCCTTTTGCATCCTCCTCCCAAAATGATAACGTTCTAATATGGTACTAACCTTCGGCAAATAATGAGCATCAAGTTTGTAAATACATATTTCAAATTCATTCAGATTTGCTGCAGCACTGTCAGGAACGTCTGGAAGATGATCAAAGACATCTTGACCCTCCGATCCAAGACAGTGCATAAGTAAAGCTGTTTTCCTCTCAACACTGAGAGAAGTATCACAAACGCGAGCATAGAGTTCGAACACTTTTTTCCACTTTGACCATTTTATGGGGGGATCACCTGGTGACTGTAAGAAGAAAGGGCCCGCAGTTACATTTTGCATGACTAAAGTCAAGGAAGTATAAGTTTTAGAGGTATCTAAAAGTAGTGAGTAACTAGTCAAGCAAACAATAACAAAGGTGTGCGTCAGCAATGAATGTGTAATGTCTGCAGACACGCTATTTGAAGAAAATATGCTGTGCGTATCAGCGATTAAGATTGTAGACAAGATGCTGTGCGCATCAGCGCAGGAAGGAAGATAAACTTGACACGTATGCACCTGAAGCTGCTGTGCGCATCAGCGCAGGAAGGAAGATAAACGATGTGGCTCCCAAAAATAACAAGCTGTGTGTGTCAGCGAGAGATATGTAGTTCCCAAAACACGCTGTTGTGACTTAAGCTGTGCGTATCAGCGATAAAATATTTTTTCTGAAACACAGTACTGTGATTTTAGGTTGTGTCAGCAATAAATGTGTAACATGTGCAGACACGCTATTTTTATAAAATGAGCTGTGCGTGTCAGCGATTAAGGTTGTAGACTGGAAGAAAACACGTGTGCACACGAAACCGCTGTGCGTTAACTCAGAAAATAAACACCAAAGCTGTGCGTGTCAGCGATGAATACGTGTCAGCAATGAAAACTCAACTTTCAGTCTTGTGATTAGACGAGTTGCTAAGTAACCACCAACAATGGACCTCGTTGAGTGAGTGCGTTGCGTTCCACAGATTCAGGAAGACGAGAACGCTGCGTTCCAATGACGAGTTTGTCAATTGTTGAACTAGCGTGAAGACGTCACAAAGAGCAAGGGAGGAATGCAGTAAGCGCGCGGGATGCACGAAGCACAAGCAGGTAATTTTAAATAAAAATAACGGGAGGGCCACGCGGACAGCAGTAAAGTCGATGATAAATTAAAAGTTGTTGATAAAAGCCGTGCCGATGAGTGAAATAAGAAGGGTGTGTTTAAAAATAAACCCAAACACACTAAAGTATGGGGAGCGCCCTTTTAAAAAAAAAAAAAAAATTTGTTACGCGCTTTAAAGTGGAAAATTCTTACTTGCAAGTCATGTCGATTTCGAGCAGCAACACCTCGAAGCAGAGAGGTATTGTCATAAGGTTTCTGCACAAACACAGAGCTATGCACAGGAAAATGGGACCCCGGAATACAGTGGTTTGCCACCATATACCGTAGCACCCAAAAACCCCAACCCAACTAGCTTAGCATCCCATTAGCACCCAAGTACCAATGATTGGACAACCCAGAACACGGTATCTTTATCTCAGGACTCGCAGAAGCAAGAACACTCTTTCGTCACTCACTCGTACTTGTTCACAAGGTGCGTAGGAAGAGACACTGGATAGGTTAAAATGTTTATTCCAACTTACGTGCTCTATTGTACAGTACACGTGTCAGTACTAATAGCATAATGCATATGACTAATATAAGCAGCATGGTTACAATTCCATAGAATACAAACGGGGAAAGCATCTCAGAGCTCAGTGGATAAACGTATAAATAACATTACCACCCTCCCCTTGCAGTAAGATAGTTTATTATAATAATAGAAGACCTCTGGGCTTTGACTAGCGAACCCCCATACCTCAGTCTCTAGATGCAGAATTACATCAGCAGGACATCATAGCTCTTCTCACTGAAAGGGATTTCTCCAAGTGTGTGTTAAGCGCTAGTAAACCACAGTATTAAAAGCATACCAAATTCTTCATGGCAATTGCACCTAATGTTATGTCTGGGTGCGCGAGACTGGCCATATCAGGAAGAACCAAAATACATTGTTATGCGACCTTGTACATGTTTGTGCAGACTGAGCCCAAAAAGGTGAACAACAGAAAATGCAGACAGTGCAAAAGGACTTGGCACGAGCAAAGGGCGAGGGAGGCCCGGCTCAGTGTAACGTGCGCAAAGAAAAGCAGCATGGCAGCCAGGCCTAGGCCAACATAACAAGGCAGGTAACAATCCACAAGACACCCTCCCCTGGTCAGTCCAGCGGCCAGGACAGAGGCCCATCAGAGGAAAAACACAGCCGTTGGAGCACAGGGAGCGCCCAAACGGCGAAGGGCAGGTCAATCCATGAAAGTGTAAGTGCAGAGAAAAGCCATACCCTCGAAGAGTTCATCATTGGAATTGTCAAAAACATAGATGCCATCCAATCCATGAGATCAAAAGAGCAGGAATGCTCCTCAACAAAGGGAGCATCCAGAAGCAATGCGGGACAGCTTGCGTGATAATTGAAACAGCTTCGTTGTAGGAGATCCTGGGCAGCCGCCCAGATATCCCATTGCGCCAAAATCCCCAGTGCAGCCGCACGCGCCATACAGCCAGCAACGGAACAGTCCTGCTCATGGGCCTCTAAGGGACCCATCAACTGAACAAAATCCGGAACAGACAATGACGAATTGGAGAGGCAATAATCCAGAGTCCAGGTGAAAGGACAGCGGACACAAGTCATCACAGGTTGCACGCAAGTGAAATACGCAAAGCGAAATGAAAGAGTATATGACACACTCAGTGTCGCCAATGGCAAGACACCAAAACCGGCCAAAAGGCGCTCACGGAGCAGCTGGAGGCGTTCTGGATCGAGCAGGTCCCATCGGGGAGCAGCCATTGCGCAGAAAGCAAATTAAGAGCAAGACACCAGCCGCTAAAGCGAGGATCAATGGGAAACCGCCAAAGACACTGGAAAAAATAGAATGTATGAAAGCCGGGATGGCACCAAAAATAGTTTGGAAGGAGGACACCAAGCCCGACCCCACGACCTTAAAAAAGTGTACTAGGCCTTCAGTGTTAGATGCGTTAAAAATACGATGTATTAACTCCCCAAAATGTTGGGGGAGATTAGTGTTTAAAAGGGCCTGTATTTCACTGTGGGTACTCGCCACCTGGAGAATGAATGTCTCCCGGGCGGACGTGAGCATAACTTCCTCGTTTAATAATAGTGCCTTTATTCTGCTCAGTCTATTGAAATCTGCTTCCATGGTAGGGATGGAAGGCCAAATAGAGATATCAACCTTGCCATGAGGGGGAGGAAAAAGCACATTTTTGCAGCAGACAACCTTGTGCGAAACTGTTACAATGTAAGGAATGCCGGCCTGCAGGCCACAACAGTTTTCGTTATTTAAAAGTAAATAACTACCATTGGAAAGGAGAGTGAAAGTAGGTGAAATAACAGGAGCAGGAATACCTTTCAGCACACAAGCAAGATTAGGAGCGGAAACGCTACATGAGCCATGCAATTTAATGTGTTTACAAATAAGCGAATGACCCATAGTCGAGTCGCAGTACTCCCCCGTGAGAAAGACTTCCTTGCCGTCCCGAAGGCATTTATACATGAAAGGCAAGGACCAGAGTTCATGCAGGAAAGCACTGCCCAAGGGCCGGTAACGGCCCACAGGATAATGTTTCATGCACGAGTCAAATTCAAACAAGGAAAAAGGTAAAGCGATAACCCCATGGACTAGCCATACAGCAGAATCGAGTTCTGCAACAGAGAACGGCAAAGGATCCATCTTTTCGATATGTAATAGAGTGTAAGTTGCATCTTTCATGGACATAAATTGCTGTTTGTCAGTTAAGTTAAAAGGTAGAAACAAGGCAGAGGTGTTCAAAAAATGCCAAGGAACTTTACCTAACTTGAGCGTTTGTAAAGTCCATGCAAACTGCATAACCGAACGCAATTGATTCTGACCATGATATAACACAGAAACATCATCTTGTACAATATCAACAACAGAGGACACAATATTCTCTAAAGTATAAATGCGAGAAGACAGGGTATTAATACTATTGTCAACAACAGCAAGCACCTTTTCCAAATTTGCTTGATCTATCTCCCGAAGACGGGAAGCAGCTTCCATTTGTGATAGCTTCCAGAGTTCATTATATGTCTCATAAATGAATCTTTTAGGTCGGGGACCATGAGGTCCCAAAACAAAGTCGGACAGATCAATATTGCCTGAAAGGAGGGACAAATGTTGTTTAACAGAATCAAGGGACGAATGTTGCAGCCATTGTTTGCATAATTTACCAACAGAATATGTAGTGACAGTACGGGAAGCAGTAAATCTCGGATCAGGCCTATCCTGTGTGTATCTAGTTCCTGAGTCGTGAAAACGCATTTGACATGCATTAGATGATATAGGCCATACCAACCAGGGTGACTGATCCAGTTTGGAAACATTAAATGAATTATTCTGTAATAGAGCCTGTAGGGTCGTCAGGGACAGGTTAAAACGTGAGCTATCATTGGGAAAACTCGAAAGGGATGGAATTGAGGGCGAGTTTAATTGTTTAGTGGTAGCTAAGCCCCAACACGTAGTTTGATAGATGGAAGCATTTAGGAACATAATTTGGGTAGGGATGATGCAAGCACGATGCAACGCCTCGGTTCCCTGTACCTGCCATGGCTTGGAGCCCCAAATAGATTTTAAATCCACTGTATTATCCCAGTACTCATAACCACCCACTGCTAGGGCACTTAAAAAGGAACCCGAATAAAGCAATTTGGTGTGTGTTAACATAATTTTCTGAGTTGACGTGGTATTTAATCTAAAATAATAGGATGCGGGGTTTGACCGATTAAAATCAGTGAAATAGGTAAACTTATTTCGAAGAGTTTGTGAGCTACCTGGCAAGGGGTTTGGACAATGTTCCCATTGGGTGTAGTTAACAGAACTACGCAGGGCACTTGGCTTATGGAGAAAATGATTACCCCAATGTTGGTAACAATACAAATCGGCATAATTCGCAGAATTCATATATAAATCTTCAGCATTAAAAGATGCATAATATTTTAAATCGGCAAACAATGCTTCAACGGCATGCACATCCCAATCATCAGAATGAATATTATTTTGTACTACATCACCCATTGAAACACGAAGGACATTAGGTACATTAATAATTTCCGTCGGACCATGGATTTGATAGTTCACTGCATCCCATACGATGCCATCAGCAACTGGGAAAGCTGAAATGTTCACAAATGTGTGGTCACGCTTCATGATGTGAGACGAGGAATGAGGAGCCAAAGTTCCAGAAACATAGTCTACAGCAGAGCGTTCAGGTAAATAGTGACCATTAATTAGTAGAAAAAACACTGTGACAAAGCCAATGGACATGAACAAAAAAATCAAGAAAAGTACCAACCAGAGGTATGTCCAGGGTGGAATCAAAAAATTGTCTCTAAACCAGGATACAAAAAGACTGAACTTGGATGGGACTTTTGAAGATGTGGAATCCGAATCAAAGGAATAACGAGTCGGGCCAAGTGGCGTTGTTGGTTGATGTGCCACCGATTCTGATGCAGGATAAGTATACTCGTCCTCGTCGATATTGGTGGAGAGTTGGGGATCAATCGTAGTTTCAGGCAAATCAACCATCTCAATTACAGCATCAGCGATCGTTCGCGCAGATGGACTATGAACATATGTCCGATAAATGGCAGGACAAGAGACCGCTGGTGTGACACTATTCAGGATCGGCCAGGCGCTGTAGCTTGACATTTTCCACTGAGATGTATCTGTTCTCCTTGCGACCAGGAAGCGGTGGTAAAATGACTGTACGTGTTCCCTTCAAGCCCAGAACTGGAACCGGTGCACGAAAAGAGGGGCCGAATTCTTTTTTGTTTTCAACCTTTTCTCGAACCAGTTCTCCAACCTTTGGAAGCCAGCCGGCTACCGGAATCTGCAACGCAGGATCTGTGGCTGAAGGCAAATGTGTAGTTGCAAGTTTGTCTCGGGCTTCTTGTAAGTCCTGTAACATAGCAGAATGGTTATCTACATCAAACTTGGCGGATTGCGCCGCGATGTCTGGACCCTCAAGGTCAGGCACAAACATTCTTATGCCAAAGAGCATTTCGTATGGGGTCCGCCCACCCAGAGGTCTTCTAGGGAGATTATTAAGTGCACGCTGAACGGTATACAAATGGGCCAGCCAGTTCCTGCCAGTACCTATAACCCTAGCTGTTAAGGATTGCTTTAAGTCACGGTTCATTCGTTCAACGATAGAGTTGCCCTCAGGCCTATACGGAGACGAAAATTTCACCCGCACCCCAAGCGAAGCCATTGCATCCTTGTAAGCCCTAGAGGCAAACGCTGGACCTTGGTCCGAATGGAAGGTGCCGCATGCGAAAATTCCCACAAAGACACGCAAATCCCTGATTACATTTCGGGCGTCAGCACTCCGTTGTGGCCAGACCCAGAGAAACCGTGTGCACGAGTCCACTGCCACTAAGATGTATTTATAGGCAGTGTCTGATGAGAATGGACCGCAGTGATCCAAGTAAACACACCCAAAGGGTCTGTTAGCAATGCAGAGCGGTGTTTGTGGTGGACGTGTTACTGTGGAAGGCTTAATCTGTTGACAAACGTCGCAAGAAAGCACAAAAGCACGAGTGTCTTTATATAACCCACGCCACCAATAACGCTGCTGCAAGATGGAAACCGTAGCTGACACACCTGCATGAGCAGAAGCCATGCCTTCGTGTGCAGCTGATATCAAGGCACTCCTGCGGTCCGCGTTGGGGATCAGCCGATCTCCAACGTCAGGTATAGTTACATAAGGAACCTGATCGGGACTTAATGTGTAAGAATACTTGGAAGGGAAACCTGTAGGGTAATTATTACCTTCCTTGGTTGCAGCAATAGCTGCTAATATTACAGGGTCTATTTTAGACATGGACCTGGTAACCGCTGCTACTGAACACGTGACTACTGCTGAACGGGCAGCTTCATCTGCCAGATCGTTACCAATAGCGTGTGCGCCCACCCGCTGATGGCCTAAGGTGTGAACCACCTGTGTGAGGGGCAGACGTTGTTGCAATTCTGCCACTCGAACCCAAAGCATTTTATGCTTAATTGTGCTCCCTTTTGCGTCCTTGTAGTCGTTTTTCGACCAGAAAAACAGATTGTCATTGTAAGATTGTACACAGTAAAAAGAATCACATACAATAAGAGTGGTCTCATCCTGAGAAGCGAACTCAAGTGCAAGTAGCAATGCATGCAGCTCGGCCAATTGTGCGGTACTATCTCCAAGTGTGCGAGTATGCACTGCAGAGGATTTGAACTTTCCATCTACAAAGGAACCCGCAACAATAGCACATGCAGCTGAATAAGCGTGCTTGGACCCAGTGGCCGGTTGCGCCGAACCATCGGTGTAGATCACACATTTGTAATCCTCAAGCGGTAGTAAAAACAAAGGAGGAGGATGAACGAATTCATACTGCAAAAACTCCTGAGTCTGAAGAGAAGAATCAAAAACAAAAGTGACGTCCGAAGACGTCAAGGATGTAGCCCATTGTATCCAACGGGGATGCATTGCTTTTGAGTTCGGTACACTTGCCTTTGTTACTGCCTCTAGGGCAGGACAGGGTGTTACCACCAGAATTCGCTTACCCTGTGCCAGTGCGCGTTCTTTTAGAATCGCCATTTGCACTGCAGTTAGAACTTTTTCGACAGATGTAAAGCGCAATTCAGCGGAAGTGTACAGATGTGACTTGTATGCGATGGGTACTGTATCACCTTCATTAAAGGTTAAGTATGTGAATCCCACCGCCCCCGGAATTATTCTAATCACCAGGTTTGTGTGGTTATCACGAGTCAAAAGATATTTAGACTCCAATAGGTCTGTCTGCAAAGACTGCAGAATCGAGGTATGCTCAGGCAGCCAGCAAGACCTTGAATAAGTAGGTTGTATCAAAGCATACAAAGGCTTGATACGCTGGGCATATTCGGGAATGTAAGTACGCCCGAAATTCAAGAAACCCAGCAAAGACTGAAGTTTCTTCAGAGTATTTGGGGGGCACAAATGTGCACATTTTTCCAAGAAATGGGGGCTAAGCCCTTACCTTCGTTATTGAGCTCATAGCCCAAGAACAGAACGGTAAATTCAGCAATGTGTGACTTAGTAAAGTTAAATTTGTAACCCTGCTCCGCAAATTCAAGAATAATGCGGTCCACACGGGACAAATGCTGAAATAATTCGTCGTCCGTCAGATAGATGTCATCTACGTACGAACATGCGTCTTGATCAATGTCATTTAACAAAGAAACAACACGGGCGGCGAATATACCCGGACTATTTTTGTAGCCCATGGGTAAACGCCGGAACTGGAATAATTTACCACCGGAAGTGAATGCGGTCCATTGACCACTCTCCGGGGCTAGGTTGTGCGTGTAGAAACCGTTTGAAAGGTCAAGTGTCGTTTTGTATTTTTTACGAACAAGACTGTCTACAAGCGCAGAACTGTGTGTATTTTGCACCGCAAAGTTCCGACAATGAGTATTTAAATGCCGGTAATCCAAAACTAAGCGGTACGATCCATCAGGTTTAGAAACCACGAAAAGGGGATTGTTCATAGGTGATACGCATGGTTCAATTACTCCCTGATATTCCAACTGTGTCAGAATTTCGGAGACGGGGCCTTTTGCCTGCCGTTTGATGGGATATTGGGGTTGTGGCTGCGGTAGTGACCGCAAAGGTATTGCATGAGGAGGTGATTCTTCATCCCATCCCACATGGTTGCGGTATAACGCTGGTGCCAGGTACACAGCCCACTCAGCTGCAAGTGCTTCAGCTTTGTCTTTTGGGACATGCAGTGAGAAGCTTGGAAGGATTACCTCCTCTCCTTTATGTGCAGCTAAAACGAATGGGGGTGGCCAATCCACCTCTGCTAACAAAATGTCATATGAAGAGGTTAGATTTTCCCAAAAAATCCCTTTTATTTCTCGCGGTTTGTCACCTTCAATTTGTATTACTATGTTGTAAAGTCTGTCAGGGGGTGCCACTCTCGTGTCAGCTGTCTCTACAGTAACGAATGTTTCAGTTGCTGTCGCCTCCATATGAGGACGTAGCGCCTCCCGCACTATGGTAACTTCCGCGGCGCTGTCTAGGAGGGTCACTGCCCACGTCCAATTCTGGAGTCTCGTTCTCACGGTCTGAGGCATATTTCGCTGTGACAGCGGCAACTTTTTTCTTCTGAAATTGCGGTCGAGGAAGATGAAAGTCTTCTGCTTTCCCTCTGACTTGTTGTCGAGGTTGGTCTCGCTCCTGGGGAGCCTCTCGGCCCCTTCCTCTATCTTGCCGTCCTCCTCCACCAGCCTGTGACGACGTCTGGGCCTGTGAAGAACGAGGAGAACGCGTATCAGAGCTCTGAAAACTTTCTGGTGATTTAATCCTTGACCTATCACGTAAATCATAAGTACGTTCAGAAGAAACCGAAACTGGGGAAGCGCCTCTCGACCCCGGCTTCTTTTGTTGCTTACCCTGTTTTTTCTGTCTCCAACTCTTTTTAGTGAAGACCGGTTTATCATCTTTCTCAGATGCACTTTTTGTTTGTGTAACTTGTGTTTGCGATTGAGTTTGCATTTTTACAAAAGGCTTGTTGCCCAGGCTATTTCTTCCAATTGTTTTATAAGCCCGGGCAATAATTTTCGGTAATTCGCGGGGCCTGTCCAACTCTGGGACCAAAGCCAAAGCATTCGCTACTTGAAAGTTCATAGCATCGCCCTTGACATTTCCAAGGATCAGCTCAGCTACTACATCAAACACTCCCACTAGTCTCATCCCTAATTCCACAGCCGCTTCAGGGCCATGTTCATCCTGTACTTTTTTAATTACAGAGGGTAGAACCGTCATGGAAGGAGTTCCAAAACATTTTGAATAAACTGCTGCGAATACCTTACCCCAGTTTTCACATGATGTCAAATCGGGGATTATGTCTTTTGGCAAACTTATCGTGAGGATGCGATGTTTATCTACTGGGGATGTATGGGGAAACACTGCTTCTATCTGATCGAACTTTTCTGCAAGCCAGTAAGGATAGTCGTCCTTATTTTGTGGACGTTTGCCCATCACAGAATTTACCATGACAGGACTTATGGTCACTCCAGCGGCTATAGCTGGTTGGCCTGCGACTACAGGAGCAGCTCCATGTAGGCTACCTGTAACGTATGTCACTAGGGCTCGATGCACTCGTACCAATTCGGTATGCATAGTGCGCAGTTCCGCAAGCGGTAATGCCAGATAATTTGGATGCGGGGTATACCCGGCCAATACAGGCCAAGTGGCCCCCTGAATTGATAAGGGGCCTAAACGAACTGCGGTAGTTGGTTGTGGTAGGGCGCCATTAAACCAAACACGGTGCTGCCAAGCCGTGAGAGGTACTTCAAGAGTGGTATAGGGTCGATAGGCAGCAGGAATAACGGTGGGTTTATATTCATGAAACAGATTATCATCTGCCTCCACCGCTTCAAAAGTGATCCAAGTGTAAAACACCTCAAAGTGGTAAGCCGGATCGGCTTGAACCACAAAGACCAAATCGATCCCTGTATCAGGCACTCCATACACCCGTAAGTGGTCTCGGAGTGCTCCTCGACTATGTGCAGCAATCGCCACACCAGCCATGACTAAACAGTTATATTCGACAACCTAACAGGGAGCACTAAAATGGGTCTTTTAACTAACCTTTTTTAATAACATCAAGCTTGAAAGAACCTATAAAACATTCAATATAGGAGGTATCACCGTCACATACGCCTCCGGAAGCGTACGCGAGGGGATTGTGGACAAGCACAAGTACTACTCAAGCGTCTCGCCGTTAAGCTGCCCCACGGTGGTCGCGCCATGTCATAAGGTTTCTGCACATACACAGAGCTATGCACAGGAAAATGGGACCCCGGAATACAGTGGTTTGCCACCATATACCGTAGCACCCAAAAACCCCAACCCAACTAGCTTAGCATCCCATTAGCACCCAAGTACCAATGATTGGACAACCCAGAACACGGTATCTTTATCTCAGGACTCGCAGAAGCAAGAACACTCTTTCGTCACTCACTCGTACTTGTTCACAAGGTGCGTAGGAAGAGACACTGGATAGGTTAAAATGTTTATTCCAACTTACGTGCTCTATTGTACAGTACACGTGTCAGTACTAATAGCATAATGCATATGACTAATATAAGCAGCATGGTTACAATTCCATAGAATACAAACGGGGAAAGCATCTCAGAGCTCAGTGGATAAACGTATAAATAACATTACCACCCTCCCCTTGCAGTAAGATAGTTTATTATAATAATAGAAGACCTCTGGGCTTTGACTAGCGAACCCCCATACCTCAGTCTCTAGATGCAGAATTACATCAGCAGGACATCATAGCTCTTCTCACTGAAAGGGATTTCTCCAAGTGTGTGTTAAGCGCTAGTAAACCACAGTATTAAAAGCATACCAAATTCTTCATGGCAATTGCACCTAATGTTATGTCTGGGTGCGCGAGACTGGCCATATCAGGAAGAACCAAAATACATTGTTATGCGACCTTGTACATGTTTGTGCAGAC
This sequence comes from Calotriton arnoldi, assembly GCA_963921515.1. Taxonomy (NCBI): domain Eukaryota; kingdom Metazoa; phylum Chordata; class Amphibia; order Caudata; family Salamandridae; genus Calotriton; species Calotriton arnoldi. The sequence goes on from CAWUFW010001933.1 coordinate 54,128, forward strand.
TGAGCCCAAAAAGGTGAACAACAGAAAATGCAGACAGTGCAAAAGGACTTGGCACGAGCAAAGGGCGAGGGAGGCCCGGCTCAGTGTAACGTGCGCAAAGAAAAGCAGCATGGCAGCCAGGCCTAGGCCAACATAACAAGGCAGGTAACAATCCACAAGACAGTATCAGAACAAGCAGTCAAAGTAGAATTACGCCGTGCTTACAGGTCTTGTAGTACTTTAAAGCGGAAAATGTCTTGCTTGCAGGGTGTAGTTCTAGAAGTACATGAACACACCGGCCAGACGCTTTCCTACCGCTGAAAATCTTCACAGGATGAAGCAGGCTTGAAGTACTTAAAAACGAAGTTGTTAAATGTCCAATTAACTTCGTAATGGAGAACGAGGAGACCAGACAATTTTGGAGTTGAGCTGTTCTTGTTCCCAGTCGTCGCCAGTGTTAAATGGATGAATCCTTGAATGAAGACAGGAGATGAAGATATTTTCTGTCTGGACATTTATTCTTAAGTTATGTAGGTTAAACAGCTCAGCCACCCAACCGCCTCTGGCTCAACTCAGCAATCAGTCTCTCAAGATTCCACACTTGAGCCAGGGCAACTCCACAGTTCTAGAATACATAGATGTCAGCACAGAAAGATATAATAAAGTAACATTACAACACATCTATATTTTCGAGGGCCTGTATTCTTACTTTCTTTTTAATGTGTTTTTGTTTCTTGTTTCAGTGTGTGTATTTCTCGCTTCAGTGTGTGTGGTTCTTGTTTCAGCATCTGCATTCCTTGTTTCAGTGTCTGTGTTTCTTGTTTCAGCATCTGTGTTTAGCTGGCTGCAGTGTCTGTGTTTCCTGTTTCAGAGATGTGTGTTTCTTGTTTTAGCGTCTGTGTTTCTGGCTTCATTGTTTGTGTTTCTTGTTTCAGTGTGTGTGTGTTTCTTGTTTCAGTGTGTGTGTTTCTTGTTTCAATGTGTGTGTCTTGCTTCATTGTGTGTGTTTCTTGCTTCAGTGTCTGTGTTTTTTGTTTTAGTGTCTGTGTTTCCTGTTTTAATGTCTGTGTTCCTTTTTTTGTGTGTGTTTCTTGTTTCAGCGTCTGTGGTTCTTGTTTCAGTGTCTGTGTTTCTTGTTTCAGCATCTGTGTTTCTGGCTTCAGTGTTTGTATTTCCTGTTTCAGTGTTTGTGTTCCTTATGTCAGCACCTGTGTTTCTGGTTTCATTGTTTGTGTCTCTTGTTTCAGTGTCTGTGTTTCTTGTTTCCGTGTATTTGTTTCTTGCTCATTGTTTGAATCTTCTTTTGTCTGTTTTCACTGTCCTGGTGTCTGTGTATCTGTGTTCTCATCTCCGTGTTTCCTTTTTCCTTTTTTTCTTTTCCCTGTCTAGTGCCATCCTGTGCCATGTATCCGTGCTCCAATGTCCTTATTTTCCTGTTACTTTGTATCTAACCCTGTACCCATGCCTGTATATCTGTGTTCCATTATTCTTGTTTCCTTGCCCGTTTGTCTATTTTTCCTGACCTAATGCCCTTGTATTTGTATTCCAATGTCCTTGTTATGTTGTCCCTTCTCCTTGACCATGTGTCCCTGTCTCTGTATTCAAATGTCCTTGTTCGCTTTAGCTTTGCTTCGTTTCCCTGTGTCTGCTTATCTGTGTTTCAATTATCTTGTTTCTTTGCCTCTTTTCCCTGTGTCTGTGTATCTGTGTACCAATTATCTTGTTTCTTTGCCTCTTTTTCCTGTGTCTGTGTATCTGTGTTCCAATTATCTTGTTTATTTGCTTTTTTCCCTGTGTCTGTGTATCTGTGTTCCAATTATCTTGTTTCCTTGTTTCTTTGCTGCTTTTCCCTGAGTCTTTGAATCTGTGTTCCACTATCTTTGTTTCCCTTTAGATTTGCCTCATTTCCCTTGTTTGTTTATCTCTTTTCCCTATCCCAGTGTACCTGTTTGTCTTTCCCTACATCTGTGCCAGGTGACCCAGTGACAGTGCCTCCATGTCCCAGTGCCCGTGTAAATGAACTCTTGCCCCCATGTTCATGCCTTCCGGTGATTTTTTCTTCATCCTCTTCCCAATCCTATGCTTCTTTGTCTTCCTGTCCCAGTGTCTGCACCTTGTTATTCTTATCTCCCTGCCCAGGGTTTAGTGTCTCACTCTCTCTCAGTCCCAATGTTAATCTGTATCTTTACTAGTTTCCATACTACTGTGTGTTCATTCTTTTCATCATATTCTCCTCACTCCCTCTTGGCTGGTGTCTTTCCCTGTTGTGATCTCTTCGCCTCCTTGTCCAAGTTCTCCTGCCCTAGTCTGCATACCTTCCTAACAATATCTCCCTGTCTGGCCTCCTTGCCCCCTTGGCTGTCTTTTCTTGCCCTAGTCTAGTTGCCTCCTTGTCATTGCTTCTGTTGTAGTTGAAGGCAGGGTCTTCATACAAGAGTCTGGAGTCACTCAAGAAGGAGGTAAGTGTTTTTTTTTAATTCCACGTAAGGCCCCTGGGTTACACTGACAGTAGGTAGGTCCGGTTATGCCTCCATCCTCCCTCCAACTGTGCCTGTCTCCGAGCTTCCCCTCTACATCCCACACCAACATTCTAGTACATCAATCACTCTCAGCATTCCAGACATCAGCTCAGACACAGAGGGGATGGAACACACAGGATACTACACCCCCCTTCTTACAAACAACAAACCAAAAATCTGCTGTTCCCTTGTATATAAAGTACAGGGACAATCATTCACAGTCGCTCAATCTCTAACATGTCAAGCTTACACATTCGCTCAACAGCAACCTATTAAACTTTAATGCCTACATAAGCAGACAAAGACAACAAATAGCAGTCACAGAAACTTTGTGAAAGGTCAAGATTTAAGGTCGAACAAAGAAACCAGACAACAACTAGTTATGACCACTGCTGAACAATGATTCAAAATGTGCAAGTTATGTAACTTCCTCTGACATGAGGCCCTAGCACCACATGTCTGCACACTCACAATGACACAATACAACATTTATGCACGCATGACATGTAGTCACAGATGCAGGGTCACGCAACAGTCAGGGCACAGAACCCACTGGCTTCCTTCGACATCAGATTTCATCATAAAAAGGGGGTTGAGAGCACATCCCAGCACAGTTCGCCCCTTTGCATCCTGGTAAATGCAGTACAAAATTAGTGCTTACTTAAAATTTAGCTGTAGTTTTTCACCAAAGTTGGTGCAGGCATTGCTGTATATCTCTAGACACGTGTTTCTGGGTTCAGCCCTTCTTCAGTAGAGAGCAGCAGTAGTAGAAAGCAAAAGAAAAGTCATCTGGAGTTGCTGGTGCCTGTGGAGTGGTACTGTGACCTGTGAAGACTTGGGCAGCATTTCAGCAACCCCTGATGACGTTTCTTTGCTCTCTATTACTTTTTGCTCTCTACTGATGAAGAGCTAAACCTAGAAACACGTGTCTAGAGATAACAGCACTACCTGCACCAACTCTGGTGAAAAACTACAGCAACTTTGAAGTAAGCTTAATGCATTTACCAGAATGCAATGGGGTGAACTGTGCTGGGATGAGAGGCAGTGTGCTCCCTCCCCCCTTGTATCAGATTTCATCATCATCCCTAAGTCTACACATTCAGGGCACAAACAAAACAAAACGAACATTTTAACCATATATCACCTTAACTCAGAACTCCCTTGACCAGACTCCAACACCAAACTTGTCACCAGAACCACACTCATACACAATGTCCCCAGACATCCACATCACATTATTAATTACTCAGGTGACACAAACACAAAAAACTCACACAATTTCTCCAACTTCCACAAGCTGCATACACATCCCCAAAAAGACAACACTGCACCAACCACTTACACGCAAAAGTGCAGCCTAGCACTCCAACACATCCCACACTTAGGGGCTCATTACGATGGCGGGCGGACATCAGTTGCGGTGCTGGGACTGCCCGCCAGACGTGCGGCGGTCCCACCACACATATTAGGATGCGCCCGTGGGCTTTTAACATTGCGGACGGTGCTGCTGGCTGCAGCACCGTACGCAATGTTAAAAGTGCTTGCACTGCATTTCCCTGCACCACGTGGCAGGCACCATGCGGTGCCTGCCACTTGGTGCATGGAAATGCTGAGGGGTACCATGGGTACCCCCCCAGTGCACCCCCCCCCACTCACAGAGGGGGCCCGTAACAGGCCCCCGAATCCAGCCTCCGCCTGTCTTTCTGCGACGGGATGACTGCCGCAAAAATACAGGCGGAAAGGTATTCTGTAATCCCTACGGCGGTGCCTGCGCCGCAATGCTGGCCTGTGTCCTGGTTCCGCAAGGCGGGCAGAAAAGGACCGCCATGCGGAACCGTGGCGGATGGACTTTCCGTCCACCGCGACACATTGGGATTCCCAATGTCATTCTAATTTGGCGGTGGGAATTTCCTGTGTGATGGCGGAAGGACCGCCACCGCTGGCCCGACTTTGGCGGTCCTTCTGCCATCATAATGAGCCCCTTAGTCACAGATGCTGAACTGACCAACATGACCACTTGCTAGGCTAAAGATAGCACTAAGGTGCCTATTTGAGAGCATGGTGCAAGGGTGCTTACGTTGGTGCTAGACTGCCAAAAGGTCGCCAGCGCAGAGGAAAAGGCAGGAATGAACCATTTTGCCTTAAATACAGTGCATTTCTGCCCTTTCTCTGTCACGCAGTGCAGCGCAGCAAGGTGACTTGCTGTGCTGCACTGCATGAGAAGTTCGTAAATAGGCCCCTTAATGTGCAGCTAGCACCACAAAACGATTTCAAACATATGCTATCTCCTGTGCCTCACTCATGACAAGTCTTCCCACTTGGATAGAATGATTACTGGTACCAGAGCACACAAAAATAAAACTTGTGACCGCCAGCCACAACACCACGGAGTACTACACTTCCCCATGTTGTCTCTTGTGAAAGGGTGCTACACTTCCCTGCTTACGCACATCTTAGCGTACTCTGCCACGCAACGTCACACGACAGGGTAGAACTCCTCCACAATTTGACTCCCCCATGCAACCTCATGCCACAGGGTACTTCTCTTCCCCAATTTCACACACATTTCTGTACACCCCCATGCAACCTCATGCAACCGGGTACTCATTTTTAGGTCTCGCATAGCGGTGCAGCGCAACGCGCTGCTCGCTTTGCGAGGCATGCAGTATACATTATAGTGGGGGGGGAAGCTCTGCCTACTTTCCGTCCATGTTTTTCATTGGCTTAAATCGGAAATGCTGCATTCTGATTTGTTTTCGGCTTGTTTGTCCCTCCTCCTGACGGCCATGTCGTCATTTTTCTCCTTCCATGGCTATCAGCCCCTTTACTTTACAAACTCTTTTGTTCCTCTGCCCCCCCTTCCATCCCACAGTCCGTAACTTCTCTGCCCACCACCACCTCCCCCCCCCCACTCCCGATCATGCCTTCTTGGACGCCCGCACTTTTGTTTATAATGCAATAGGTCTCTGGTAATACGAGTCCTATTGCAATTATAAATGCTTGTTTTCTCCTGGGATTGGCTGGCTGAGTCTCGCACTTTATTTTGCCTGACCTGTCCAGACGGCTATGTTACGCATGCGTCGTCCAGCAGCCGCTATATAGACGCTCCTGCGCACGAAGAGGAAGGTGTTTCCCAGGACCCAGGCAGCCGCGCGGCCCAGCAGAGCAGGAAGAGAAGTGCGCTGCGCCTGGACACCCACAGCTCCAGCCTCTTCAGCAGCGCCGGGGTGGGGGAGGTACAAACGAGCCATCCCGCTCTTTGCCTCAGTCTCCTTAGAACAGCAGGCCCTCCAACCCCCACGTTTCTTTGCCTGTCTGCTTGCCTTTGCGTGCGTTTCCTTTTGCAAGCCGTCTGCTGCTTCTGGTTGTAATTCGAGGCATGTTAAGCAGCGCTTCCTTCACAATTCCTTGTGTTTCAAAATGTCGTACTTCCAAGACATCTTCTGGTATGCGTCATGAACATGTATTTAGCATGTGTGTTGTTGGTGGGAAGGAATGTACCACCAGGCTCCGTATGAGGTGCATATGTGCTATGGGGCTCTGGAGGAGGTTTAGATATGTACTATGCCTTCTTTTCCTGACTCCCCTTCAAATTGTAATTACTACTGTCCGTGGTGTTCTTCAGCCTCGCTGCTGCAGGACAGGTCATCTTCACGCTGCCAGTACAAACACACAATCCGAAATATATACACACATTCAAAGCAGCTAGGCATACAGCCATGCAAACAAAGGAATATGGACGGGCAAACAGGTAGAGTATGAACGGGTGAATAGCTGAATGGATGGATGGATCGATGAAAGGACGAAGGGGCACATGAATGGATGGATTGTGCTCCAGAAGAGAAAATAGGTGGTGCAATAAAACAGCAAATGTGGTGGGTGAAGAGAAAGAAAGCAGGAAAAATGGAGGCCATGTGTAGATGAGATGATGAATTGTTGGATGGATGGATCTGTCAATGGACGGTTGACTGGTTTTGGCTGTGTGGAAGGCTTCGTATGGATACTTGAATGGATGGATGAATGGCCAAATGGATGATTGCTGGATCACAGGTGGCTGGACGTATAGAGCGGTGGATGGATCATGGATGGTTTGACGGACGAATGGATGGATGAATAACTGGATAGATAAATGGATCAATAAATAAATGGATGGAGTGACTAACCAGGCAGAAACGTGGTAGGCTAGTGGAAGGCCGTTTGAACTGATGGACAAACACACAGACAGTACGGAAGGGGGGAAGGCTCTCTACAGATGGGGATGGAGGTACACAGACATCTTATATTTAATCCAGTCCTCCAGTTTTAATGGCTGAGTTTCTACCTTTCCACATGTCTTGCAGTCTGAAAAGATGCATTAATGTTTAATGACATTTTGCAGATCAGCGCTGAAAACAAACAACACGTGTACATACACACAGTACGGAACTGGAACGAAAACATCTTAATTATTCAGTTTCTTCATTGACACTATCAATGGTGCAGCAGGGGCAGTGGCACCGGGGAACATGGGCTGGAGGGTTCCACTGAATCCTGATTATTGCTGTAGTTTACTACCCAATCCCCTGTCAGAGAGTACAAGTTTCCTAGTTTGCACAAGGGCCCCTGGCACACTTGATACACCACAGTGATGCTGATATGTTCACATACCTTCCATCTCTGAACGCTTCCACCTCAAAGACGGACACCACAGCGGACGGGACCAACCTAGGTCCAGGCGGGCTAGGTTCAAACCAGATTTTCAGAATATCCATATAAGATATCTTTACATTGAATGGATCAAACATAAACTAATTTCTATATCTAATATCTGTCCTGAAATTTGGTGCTGCTGGAGTTAGGTTGAACAGGTCAGTGTGACTACTGGGAACTCTGTGGTTGGGAAACTGTGGGGGAGTCTCAATAGCTTTGTCTGCCCACTAGGGGTCAGTGTCACAGCACCCTGTCCCTGCTAAGGCTATCATTCTGGCCTGCCTGGATTACTCTATGTTAAGTCCCTCTGCCACAGATTTACCAGCATAGGAGGTAGCGATAACTCCTCGGAGAGGGGGGATTCTCGAATTTACAGGGGTAACCCTGTAGTGCAGCTGAGAAATTAGGAAATACATGGGGACTCAGTGGCTTAAAAACACATAAGCTAAAAATATGTGCTTATGATAAATAGTGTGCCGCCCGACTTGTATTTTGCTGTTTCTGTCATTGCATCCAGATAGTAACATCATATCTATAACAAGTCAGGACTATTGGCTTTGTCAATGGCTGTTAGCTGCATAAGATAAATGAGCAACAACTATGGCTTGTATATAATATTGGAAAAGCTTCCACTTAAAGCCCTGGTGACACCACAATGTTGCTGCTCCTAAGTTTAAAAAAAAGAAGGGAAATCCATAGAGAAAATGACTCTTTAAAGGATTTCCCTTCCCCTATAACGCTCACCTGGCATGACGTCATGCCGTAACTTCTCCACTAGTGAGAATTGAGCAGTGTGAGCAGCGCACGTCCATGTGCCTGCTGTCACTGCAGCCCACCTGTGCCAGGGCACAAAACAGAGCCCAAAAGAGACCCGTTTCGAGGCCTCCTTTAAAAAACTGCAGGTGCTCAGTACCAGTGAGACCCGGCCCACTTAAAGCCCTGGTAATGAGGGCCTAACAGTGTGCAAATTCCTTTGTTAGTGCATCCAGCAGACAAGGAATGTCTTACTCAGATACCGCACAGCATGACGGGCAGAGAACCCCACCCCCCTTGTAAATCAGTGCCTAGTTTTTGTGGTTGCTGCTTTTAACCAGCTGGTCCTGTGTCCTCCTGACTATGTACAGTAGAGGTTCCATAACCTGAAAGTAGAGAACAAAGGCCTTCTTTGTGTATCTTCTTTGTGTGTAGAGCTTTGCACAGCAAAGGCATGTTAGGTGATGCGCTGCACCATTATTTTAGCAGAAGTCATTCATGTTCTAAATGCCATGAATTTTCAGAAATGTGGAAGGCCTTCTGTAGAGCCCATCTTCAGTTCCTACAGCTATTACAATGCAGGAAAGGATCGTATTTGCTCTCATCCAGTATATACGAGCCAAGAAACTAGTGCCTCAATAGCATTTGTCTATTATTCAATGTTTACCACTGTGGTAATGCAAACCACATCCCTGCCTGCGTTGCTTATGCATCTCTTCCTTACAGCTCTATGGCCCTGTCTTTATGCTCATTGGCCAACCATGGTCACCGGTTTATCCACAGCGGGCAGAGGATGCCCCTTTCACGTCGGTGGGTTTTACCCTTAAATAATGTACTCTCTGCCAACTAATCATCATGTAGCAGGAATTCTAACCTTAAAGCACTATGCTGAGTTTCCGAATCGCATGCCGAAATGTATAGGATGTTGACGCACTGCTATTTGGTTTGTATTGCTTTATAGAATCACAAATATTCCTTAGCAAAGGGTTTGTAAAAAGTTGTAAATCGCAAAGTCTGAGTTTCTGCGCATGAAAACATTATGATTGTTGTGTTGCTCAGGTTATGCCGCTCTAAAATCATCTCGCATATATGGTTTTCCAGCATAATTTAAGAATAACGTGATGTATAGATTTATGGTCTAAAATCCACATACAGTGGCAACGTGCGACCACTTCCTTGGCCCTGCACTGAGTGCGAATCCTCACATAACTTACTCCTTCCACATATTTTACAATATGCTGGTACTTCCTGGACAGTAATAACGTTTATCACACACCCTAACTCTCTTTCCACATCATGTGTGCATACTGCATTCGTTAGAGTATTTCATCCCAAGTTCTGAATAACGTACATCGGGGCATATGGTTGTAGGTGCAGCAAATACATTCTTGAACATTACCTCGAACATGTACTACTTTGTGGATGTTACCCACATTTTCTTCGTATGTTCATGGCCAATTGACTGTCATTTCCCTGGGTAGGCCAAACTTTTCATGTTTCAGTGAAACTGTGGTGTGCAGAGTCTACCTATAAATTCAGTGTATTACCCACACATCTCACCCACTTGCACTCATAGATTGTCCTTATTTTCTGAGTCATACCTAACTTACACAGGCGTATATTATAGGGTTTTTTGGTGCATATCTGTTTTTGACCAACAAGCTATGCCAGTTTTGTCCTCACAGTGCCTATGTGATGTGCACTTGGACCATGCTCGCCATGGATAAAGTGGGAGACAGGAGGTAGTGTTTTTCACTAGATCTTGTGTGTATGTAAGAAATCGCTGCCTCTATTTAAATTTCTTGATAGAAAACGACCTGCAGAGGTCAGTAAAATACCAGAATCACTTTAGCATTCTCTAGATTCCAGTCCATAGAAATGGTCTTCCACGAGCACCCGTAGACAATAATATTTTTTTCAAATCTTGTATTTTCAGTGATATGACCACCGAAGGCCCAGATTTTATATTAAAAACAGAGCTTTGTACTGTACCATTTCCCGCTGAAAGGCAATATTTCTCTCCATGTGTTCCCATACCTGGTGTGTCACGCAGTTTGGTGCTTACTTTCCCTCCATGTTAAAGAACAGTAGATGTTTCAGCACCCAGGCTAATGTGCTGCATAGCTAAATACATATAAGGTCCCAAAGGCGAGACCGATTGCATTGCAAATGCTTGTTTCAAATTGTCCATACCATGGGGTACTTCCCCTTGCAACCTCATGCAACAGTGTACACTTTTCCCCTAATTTTGCACACCACAGGGTACACCTGCATGCAACCTCTTGTGACGGTACTTCTATTTCCCCAGTTTGCACCAACACACACGGGTGTACTACACTCTTGTCTCGTGGGACGGGGTGCCACCATTCCTCACATCAGCGAAACTTGGACATGCACAATCAGTGCGTATCCAAACAGCAACACGAAGAAGGGCACTCCTTTAATCTTACCCGATTTGCTAACCAGAAACAAAGACACATGGAGTGAAAAGTAAATGCTCTGATTATTCTCCCAACACAATCTACAGAAGGTAAGTTTCCTTCCTGCCCAACAATACTGAGCATCACCATCACCAAACGATTCATCAAATGCTGAAACTCTCAAACCATTAGAACTCGAATTTACACAGAAACGTACAAACCATGTCACGTGGCTTGCTAATGAGAGTTCTGGCACGTAACAATAAAGGAAAGTAACAAACAAACCTGCTCCTTATGAACCACAGAGTCAGGGGGAACCAAGGCACATTTTAACAGAAACACATTGCATAATTTAAAAATTTTGAATGCCAGATATCCCCTTAGATTAAATAATTGCATATCCACTCAGTTCCCAACAAAGGAACAAATGCCAGGAAAGTTCTGTTTACATCTACCCAGGACCCCGTGATAAATGACTTCAGGACAGTACCCCCTCCAACAACACAGTCTCATTCCTATCGCCAGTGTACCAGGAGATAGTCTTGCTTCTCTTTCAGAATTACCCAGAATGCCTTTGGTAGTCTTTCTTCAGTGCCTCCAGACCTGTTCCAATCAAACACAGGTTCCTGCCCTCCTTCATGATTTCAAAGTGCACGTAGCTTCCTTCTCCACTCTTACACCCAGGTCTGTAATCCAAGACATCGGTGAGGCTCTCTCGCAAGCACGTTCTGCTGCTAGGCCCCAAACCCCACACACTCTTCTTCCAGTGCTGACTGACTCATGCCAGAGAGGAAAATCACCATTTAGCTGGTGCTGCACATTGTCACAAGACCTCTGTCCATCGTCCTGACCACAGCAAAAGCAGGAGCCACGCCGGTTCCTCTGGCCACTGCACATTGCGTGCCATAAAATGTGCGGAATGCACACAGGACCCTCCAAAGGCGGGGACTAGTCTGTGCCACCGGATACGGAATTGAAAAATCATAGTGCTCACTCATCAACGCGGCTCTTTAAGTCACCGTTGAATGTATTACTGCCCGAAACTCCATAGGAGAGTTCAGAGTTGTGATTACTGAAAAGGAGATTTTACTACCTCTCCCACTGTCTCCACAGCACTGTCGCCACAATACCATCTCCACAGTACCATCCCCACAGCACTGACCTTATAACACTGTCTCCACAGCACTGTCTCCACAATACCATCTCCACAGTACCATCTCCACAGCACTGACCTTATAACACAGTCTCCACAGCACTGTCTCCACAGTACCATCTCCACCGCACTGACCTTATAACACTGTGTCCACAGTACTGGCCTTATAACACTGTCTCCACAGCACTGTCGCCACAATACCATCTCCACAGCACGGGCCTTATAACACTGTGTCCACAGTACTGGCCTTATAACACTGTCTCCACAGCACTGTCTCCACAGTACAATCTCCACAGCACGGGCCTTATAACACTGTCTCCACAGCACTGTCTCCACAATACCATCTCCACAGCACGGGCCTTATAACACTGTGTCCACAGTACTGGCCTTATAACACTGTCTCCACAGCACTGTTGCCACAATACCATCTCCACAGCACGGGCCTTATAACACTGTCTCCACAGCACTGTCTCCACAGTACAATCTCCACAGCACTGACCTTATAACACTGTCTCCACAGTATTGGCCTCAGGCCTAGGACCATACACTGCATCACATCTGCTCAGCTGGCTCTTTGTCCTTACCAGGCCTTGTCCACGTTATAGGTCTCCCTGTACTTTTAAAGGGCCTGCACTGGTTATGTTTCGTAAGGCTGATGTACCCAGTGCTTAATTTGTAAAATAATAAGTGCCGGGGCTCTCATAATAAGGCCACCTCAGCTTGCACCACACATTGCCCCTGCCATGCTGCCAATGATGGTAACAACACAACTACTAACCATCCCACTCGTACAACTGTGTAGCAGGCGGGTTTAAGTGTTTTATTTATTTATTATTCTTTCCGAGCATAGACACCTGCTTCAATGCGCTGGCAGCTCAGAATGATGTGCTGTCCACCATACATAGTTCCTGAAAGCCGTACAACGTCCTAACCGTGAATCATCATGGTTATATGAGCAGCGACGCAAGACTAATCCAAACGCGTTCTGGAAGGCTGTGTGTGGAGAAACTATGAGGCAGTCAAGAAGTAGTTATTACTAAATGTATGTGACCTTTAGTCCCTGCTGCCAATTTGTTTCATGAATATTGTTCTCTCCGATAAGACTCGTTGACTCAAAAGTAACCTTCAATTTTTGAGGCACCTTTTGAAGATGAGTTGCATCCTGTGTATAAGTGTAAGTGTAGACCTGGCCCTGATAATTAAGTGCCGGTGCTAAGCACCAGAAAGCACCGGCACAAATTAAGCACTGGATGTACCTACAGGAATATAGTAACTTGACTGAGTCCTGTGAACACTGACAGTGTTGGTATCCAGAACAACATACCGCCTAAATTCAAGAGTGGTGTATAACGGAGACACCCTGTAAGGGAGGATGTCTGGGAGGATCTGTAGTGTAGGAGTATCACAGGGACACATCACGTGTGAAGTGAGATGTGTGTACTACAGCATTTGTGGAAAGGTGATGGTGGATCTCCATGAGTGGTGCAATAAGTTTGTTTTACTCTGAAAGTCTCAAAGTGGAACATAAGCTTGGACTCCGATTCCATTACAGTTTGTGCCAAAGTGTCTGCGTTTATCCTGTTTATTGCTGTAGGCTTGATTGTCTGGGAGTCAGGAGAGTTGGGGCCATATTAATGAGGTTAGTTGCGTCGCTCTTGCACCACACAATGTGGTGCAAGAGCGACGCAACTCAAAAATGCGATTTATGAAGCTTCATAAATCTGGAGTAAAAAACACAACTCAAATCGCTGCGTTGCGTTACTCTGCCCTGGGAAGGCGTTCCATGGGCTTTCCATGGGCGTTGCATGGCCGTTCCATGGGTGTTCCATGGGCGTTGCATGGGCGTTCCATGGGCGTTGCATGGGCGTTCCATGGGCGTTGCATGGGCGTTCCATGGGCGTTGCATTGGTGTCCCACACAACTCCCATGGTTTTGACGCATTCCCAGATCTACCAAAAGTAGTAGACCTGGGAATGTGCAAAAAAAATATGGCTTCTCAGGGGAGGCGTAATGAGGAGAACGATCTTTCTTTCGCCTCGTTACTTCCTCATTCTATGTGTGCTGCATTCTGAAGCACACATAGAAAGAGGAATATGCCTCAGGGGATTGTTTTGTGAATGAAGGTGCCTCTTCCTACACAAACACAATCCTGCATGCAACGCAGGAACCTTTGCACCATGGTGCACGCTTGGTGCTAGGCAGCTAATGTGCGCCAGCGCTGGAGAAAGAAAAGGAATGTGCTGTATTATAATAAATAGGGCACATTCCTGTCCTTTCCCTGTAACACAGCGCAGCTGGGTGACTTGCTGTGCTGTGTTGCCTTACAATTCCATAAATATGCCCTTAGTTTTATAGCAATTTCCCACTTGCCACAGTGTGTAAATCCTGCTGGGTACCAGCCATTGAACTTAAACTTTACTAGGGAAGTAGTTACATTTTCACAAGATTTATGGGCTCAGATCTACTTATTTCATATGCAGCTAAATTTGCTGACCTGATATGCTTTGGCTGTTGTTGTGTCCTGCACTGACACTCCAACAGGGCCACCTTGAGTGCCGCAGAGCCCCTGGTGCAGAAGTGAGCATGTTCTGTCTAGCATATGATTCATACTGAGGCACAGCCTTACAGTACACACTCCTACCCGTAGACAAATTCAGAAGGATCCAGGCCTTGGATGCGTCCTGTTCCCTGGAAGGCTCCATTATGTTGAGAAATAATGTCTGCTTAAAGAAGGCGTTAGTGTATCATGGAAAACCTGGCCAGGCTACTTTAGAAAATCAGGCTTTGTGTTGAAACATCTGGGTGTTTGTGATGAAACATCTGGGTGTTTGTGATGAAACATCTGGGTGTTTGTGATGATCCACCACACTAACGCCCAGTTGACTCAAAGTAAATGAAAGCAATGCAAAGCATATTCTTTTACCTTAAGAAAAGTGGACCTTTCTAGCACGAAGCCCCTTCCGCGCTGCATTGTAAGTGCTCTGTGCCACTTTGTGTCACCTTGCACCAATTTGCATCATTTTGCATCAGCGCAGAGCCTTAGTAGCACTAAGTTGGTGGTAAAGGGGCCTATTCACAAAGGTAAATTTAGACATGAGTAAATCTCTACACATATGAATGTACTTCTACACTTTGTAGTAAATTTGCTACTTTTAGTAATTCACAATTTCAGAGTGTATATTTACTACAAAATGTAGACTTAGATATCTCCATCCCCTAAAACTAGGAGCTGGAGTCAAATGTACTACTGTAAAGTTACAACTTGTAACTTTTCGCACATTGGCAGAGATCTCTCTCAAGGTGGTGGCGATCTCCCTATTGCAAAAGAAAGAAAAATGTAAAAAGTTTATTAAACTGAAACTGATGGTTCAAATATGTTTATGTTAAATATTTATTTGACTTAGATTTATATACTTATTTTAAATATACTTCATTATTAACTTAATTTTGAATTCAGTATTTAATTATTTAAATATATTAAGTGAATTTTGTTTTTTAAAGATTGAGTAAAAAAATTCCACTTAAAGTTTTGTGTTGATATTTGTTGTGTAGCAATAATTACTACAGAATTAATTTAAATAAATGTAATTTGTTTTTTAAACGACTTTCATTTTTAAATTAAAATGATTATTAAAATATCTTATATTAAAATATTTTTTTTATTTATATGTAATTGCTTTAACATTAAATGACATGCATACATATTTTTAAAAAGTCAACATAAAGGAATTAATTTTAACATTATTGCTGATGGGGTGTCCTTGCTTTCTTTACTTCCTACCAGTGGTCGGCCATGTGTCGTTCCCTACATACTCCAGGTGTGAGCTGGAGTACATTTACGACTGTTGTGGGATCTTATTGGCTGTAGTAGTTTTAGAAGTGTGGTTTGTGAATAGGAAGGGGCTTGCTGTTTTTTGGGCAGGTGCTCGTCCCTCTCTAGCCCTACTTACCTCTGTGTAAAATCCTCCTTATTCCTCTCTAAACCCCTCCCAAGTAGTAGTAAGTATTCTCCATTTTCCAGCCACGTCACCCTGGCCCACCCACATTTATTACTAAAATGTAAGACTATGTGTGTGGAGATCTCTGCAGTTGGGGAAGAGATCTCTGCAAAGAGAAGATAGGAGAGGCGGAGACAAAGACAGAATCGAAGACCTCTGCATGTAGGTTTGTGATTCATATTTTGTTATGTGTGACTATTGTAGCACAACTAAACGTGCTACAAAATACAGTTTGTGTATTGTGCCCAAAGTATACTACAAGTGTACTGCGCCTCTGGGTCATTAAAGCCGCTGTTAGCATCTTTATTTCAGATATCAGCAAGGAAGAATCGTTCAGCGATAAACAAGGCAGGAAGAGTTGTCCTATTCTGTATGAACTGAAAGGAGAATTAGGAGCATCTTCGACTGGCGAGTCTGCCAGCAACTAAGATGAACCTGCAAAGAGCAGAGCAAACCTGAGAACTGTACAAAAAAAGTCAACTGAGACCCGGAAATGCAAGAAGAGCCTCAGAAATGATTCAAGTCATAAGTAGGTATCAAGGGAGGGAAAGGAGGTACCTACTATTTGTCTGCTTAAAATGTTCCTCTTTGCCAAAGACAGGAAAATCCCATTTCAAAAAGCGAGCCAAGGAGGTGTTAAAATCAGCAAATTTAAAGCTCTTGCAACACTCTATCAGCTGTATGATCCATTAGCTTCAGGTTGGAGATCCTGTAGGTGTCTGCGTGATCTACAGCTCTCATTATCATCTCTAACCATCAGGCAGCACAGATCTCCTTGCATGCCACAGCACCCCACATGGAGGGGGCCCAAAAAGAGGAGATGCTGATTCTTCATGAAGCCATTACCACTTGAACCCAGTGAACCAGGGTCAGACAAGGATTATGAAGCCTACTACCCATGTGTGTTTTCACTACCTATGAGGTTTCCTCTTCCCGTAGGTTAACAAGGGGGAATGGTTGAAATTACTTCAGACTGCAATAGTGGATTGCAGTGGAGCAGCCTCATAATGTTTCCTATCAGTGGATTCACAATGACAAATCCTTTCCTGTGGTAAATGTGGTTCTGTCATTACTAGCCTTTCTGTGCTCTAAAACTCTTTGTGTGCCTTTGTGCTTGGCTCCAGTCTACACTGGAGGCTGGGGGAGCACATCTGTGTATTCCCCAGTGACAGCTATAGCATTGGACATGCAACTGGAACAACAGATCTCTGCCATTTGAGGGCCTGGCTGGATAGATTGGAAGGAGACGTTTTGACACTTGGCCTCTGGGAGCCAGATCATAGCTCCACTAAAGACTAACATCTGCATTCCACGGCCTCATAGCAGACAGGACTGAAATTTAGGGGAGACATCTGTGGTTCAAAGGGAAACCCTGTAAACCACCCCCAACTTCGAAGGCACACTGCAGTATAACTACAGGTGCCATACTTCAGCAGGGCAGAAATACACTTGTGGGGACTCTGGGCCAGAGATCCTGGACTGTGTGGTACACACTGCCAGAGGAATCTGTTGTGCACAAGGAGGATTACTGTTATTGGGAGGGACTGTGCCCTCTTCTTGAATAATGGCTGGCCTGGGCTGACTACCTGCTGCTGTGTGGCACCCTGAAGAGTGCTCTCCAAGGGCTTGTTGGAGGTCTTAGGGACATCAAAGATCTCCTATGAGGAACCAACATCGTCTACGTGTAACACCTGGAGAGCGGTGCCCTATTAAGTGCCTAAATCGTCTGCTGGATACAAACTGGTAGGGCGACGGGAGCTTGGAACTAAGAACTGCTTTGCCTTGTGCGAAGCCCTAGAAGTCTTGCCTTCACTGAAGGCGTGTGACATCTGCATAGTGGGTCCCCCAACATGAATAAGCATCTTGTTGGCGGTGAGCGGATTCACCGGTTGCGAGATCCAGCTTGGCCCTCTTCGTCGGCTTGCCATACCTCTCTCGTGCAATACGCAGACTGCATGCTAATTGCGTGTGGTATCTGATTCACAGGGTGCAACCCTCAGAGGTGAGGGTGTACCTATAGTAGTGCTTCATTCTACCTCTTTCGGCCCTGTTGAACTTGGGTCTTGGTGTGTGACTGGAACTGTCTGATGCGACCCGTATCAATGCACACTAGGCGTTCTGCCTTATTTCCAGGGAGGTATGGAATTCGCAACTCTCCATTGTGTGCGACCGGAATTGTCTGGTGCGACTCAGCTCAATGTGCACTAGACATTGTGCCTCCTTTCCAGAGAGGCACTGAGAGTACAACTCTTCATTGTGTGTGATCGGAATTGTCTCGTGCGACTAGAATCATGTGCACCACATGTTGTGCCTCATTTCCAGGGAGGTACTGAGAGTGCGACTCTTCATTGTGTGAAGCCGGAATTGCCTGGTGTGGTTTGTATTACTGCGCACCAGACATTGTGCCTGGATTGCTTGGGTGCGACTCTGATCGACGTGTACCTGATGGGGTGCCCTGTTTCTTCCGAGAGGCTCCCCTGCTTCATTTCCCATTCATCGATTGCTCCTTTTGGGTCCTCATCACAGGGGACCAACTACCCTCTCCTCACCCAGCCCCCGATGACATTGTGTTGCCAGGTAGTGTTGCCCGGATCCAGCCTGGGTAGTGAGAGTGATTGACTGGGCTGAAGGAACGCTTCCGAGAGCAATCAGAAGTGGGTCAAGTGACTGCATAAATCCCCTGTGCTTCGCAGAACTGGACTGGTGCCAGAAGGCACATTGTTGAACCCTGTTGAGTGCCTGAATATTGCCCTCAGCCTGCTTCTAAGCTGCATCCTGTTGGCGAACCTCCCGGGTGGTGGCCAAATTCCAATTTGACGAATTAGTCCTGCTATCTACCCCCCTTCTTCCCTGGGACCCTGTCTGAGTCTGACTTCGGCCGTGAGCAGCCTAGTATCAGGAGGGAGGACTAGTAATCTCCACCCCGTGGGTATAGGGTAGTCAGGTGAGTTGGAGGGTGGAATGAGGCTTGGGCCACCGGGTCTACATCGTGTCATCAATCGACCTGCTGGATTTCAATTGCATCGCATTTCGGTGATGTGTGCGAGTGCATCCTATACGGGCATGGCTGATATCCATTGTACCACGTAGCAGTGCTGAGTGACTGTGTGTGCGAGAGTGACTGCCTGCGGACTGCCGGTGATTCATCACACCACCAGGCAGTCTTGCTTTACACGTTGGTTCCTTACCAAATGAATACTGCATTTGACAATGGTTTTACGGGTGCAGCCTCAGCCCACGGTACTGCTTAAAAGTGTTATAATTCCTTGTATGTGTATATTTTTTATATTGTTGTGATCTGGGGTGCACCCTATAACTGTGCGGTATTGAATTATAATAATTGCCAGGGTGGGCCTAGTTTTGACAATGTTTTGCACCGCATAAGGGTGCTGGGGGGTAAAGGAGGATCTTTCCCAAGTGTGCATACTACTGATGTCATTTTAACATGGTTGGGCCTAGTACTGTTAGAAATATTTCCACTTGTGATTTATGCCCAGAAATGCATGAGGTTCATGATGTGTTCATTTATGTGTGTTAATACAAACTTTATTTACATACATCACGTGTGAAGTCTCTTTTGTGACGCTCAGTGTATTTATTGTGTATGAGTGCCGTGCCAATGCTTTATACATTGCCTCTGTGGTAAGCCTGACTGCTCAGTGCCAAGCTACCCAAGGGTGAGTGCAGGGTATATTGTGAGTGCAGTCACCGACCCCTGATGGAAGTCTGAGGTTCTGCCTGGCTAGGGCATTGCCTCAGCCAACCAGAAAGTGCCAGTTCCAACAAGCCACAATGACATGATGGCTACAGAACGAGGAATGGTTACATCAAACAGGGGCAGCCCTATTACCCGAACCTGGGTAATAGGGCTGCCCCTATAGGGAAATTACATATTGGATGCTCTGAACTGTGTCTTTTCTGTCCTGATGATGACCATAATAGTTGTTTTGGTTGAAACGCCGTCAATGCTCATCTTTGGCATACATTAAAGAGGAAGCATCTATTGCCATTTCTGATTTTGCAATTGTTCGCTTCAGTTGTTTTTATATATTTTACCTCTACCATTATTTTATTGCTTACACTCTCAATCATTCTTTGTGTTTTGCTGGTTGTGTAACTGTATGAGCACCTGTTTGTTTATTGCTTTATTGTGTTATTGTAAATTTTTCCACTGCTCTAGTAAATAAGTCCTTTTGTAATACTAAGGGGTCGATTACGATATTGTTAGGAAAGGCTCCGAACAGCATTCGATTTGTCCGAATCTGATTCGGGACCCGCCTTTCCAACCGACTCAGACATGTTTCCCAACAAGCGATTACGATGGCTGGGAAGCGTTCAAACTGTCCGACTCAGTTCCGAAAGGCATTGGAAGTAACCGAGTCAGACAGAGCTGAATCGTAGCAGTCTATAGACAGCGTTTCCAGCCGAGCGAATACGATGTCAGATTCGGACAGCCTTTCCAAATTGGTTGTTCCAAAACAGATCGGCTGTTGGAATCTGACTTTGGGTGCCCGTAGCAGGCCCCCCTTCACCCGGGGCCTTCCGAATATGGCTGTGGGGGAGCCCATGGGTCCCCCTACCCATGCATGAACAGTGTGGCAGGCACCATGGGGTGCCCATCACAGGGTGCGTGGTTTTCCCGAACCACCCCTTTTGTCAATGGGATCCTGTGTTCTCGTTCAGAACACATGCTCCCATTGAAGTTAATGGGAGTCCGACCAAATCGTATCTGGAAGCATCCGGATGCATCAAAATCGCTCGGTCGGACTCCCCTGATCTGAGCTGCTCGGAAAGCATTCTGGAACCAATTCGGTCAGAATGCTTTCCTAACGACATAGTAATTTACGCCAAGTGTTTTTGCTTATGGGTATCATTTTCTTGTATTGTGCCTTTATTTATATGTTTTTTGTGTAATTGTTTGCTTGAACCATTGTTATTATTATATACAGAACGAGGACTGACACCACCGGTTAGTTAGGACAGCTTACCTGCTCCCTGTCTGTTGATGAATGGAAATATCTTCCACTAACGCGACAAGAGGTTTGGATTCTATTAAAGACAGGAAGGCAAAGCATATGATTTGAGTATCCTTCACTGAAACTAGCAGCAAAGAAATATAAATATCACTGAACAAGGAAAAAAAGTAAAATTTTCGCAAAATTCTGCTACAGCCTCAGAATGCTATAACCAATCAGAGGCCACAGTAACATAAGACTATATCTACAGAGCAGCAAAAACTCTCTTCTTTGCCTTCAGAAGCAAGTCCCTGTCTAGAGAAAAACAGGCATCTGAAGATCCATCTTCTTATTCCATTTAAAATTCAAGCAGTAGATGTGACGTAGAAGTGAAATACAACAGTACTGATCAGCTGCATCCAAGTGAAGAGCGTTGCTCGTATAAAGTCTTCTTCAGCAGAGGCAGCCATTTCCCGTCTGACTACGGGAAAAAATGAGAGAATTATATTTCAGGGACAGGAAGGGAGGGATAATCTACCCCTCTGTGTCTTTAATAGAATCCAAAACTTTCTGTCATGTCATAATTTCACATTCCATTATAAGACCAGAGGCTCGATTATGACAAATTTGAAGCTTTGTCAAACATTTAAAAAAAAGAAAACAAACGATACTGAAGCACAAATAATTTGTAGTCCATTAGCTTACATGAGCAATCGTTACAAAGTCAGTTCATAAGTTCCAGCTGTTTATTTGAAAGTTGTCCAAAACATTCATATGAATCTTGATTGTGATTTTGTATACAACAACCGGCAGCCGACATGTGTTTCGTCAAAACGTCACATGTTCAAAGCTCAGTACAAGTCTTCATGTGGTCTAAAGAATACACGTAGCATATGAATTTGGCAATAGTATACTTGTGCCCTCAGATTAAAAACTGCCTGTCAAAAAAATTGAATTAATTTAGGAACTAGAAAGTGGCTCTCCCAATAATAAAGTATCTTCAAAAATAGTTGTTGCAAGAATGTGTATATGCAGTAAGCTCCCCATTCACGCACATGTACAATCTTCAAATCAACTCAGATACCCGTGCACAATGGTGCATGTGTGCTGCCAACGGTGGTGGCATGCTCACTTCTGACCTTCATCGGTCTCATTCACGCTGCATCATCATATTGTTGTCAAAGAGATGCAGCCCTGTGTAGACAATTTGTATGTGCGTGGTGTTGAGGAAAGGAGGCCAATGTGACACTCTGCCGCCTCTCCAGTCAATGTGCCCCTTTGCTTGTTCCGGAGATGCAGTCCTGGGTCCACCAAGTGAGAAAGCATGTAGTGAGTTTGCAAACCATAAACACATGCATTGCCACAACACAGTGATAATGCAACCTTCTGTCTAAAAGGTGCATATCCCACAATGCACAAATTCTGCATACTTGAGGCATAATGTGATGTCATACCATGAGCAGGGGGATATGCCTACAACAGTACAGTGCATGGGACATGTATATCAGGAATGTGTCCCCAAAACATTATCTACATGTCTTGTCTGTGTGCCATGCTCACAGAAACTGTAATGTCCCTGTAAAGAAGTATGACAGTATAAGTATGACATCAAGCAAGAATAACAATCTAGCACCAATGCATGTCAACTTGCCACATGTCACCATCATCCCTTATGACAAAATGCCGTCATCTACTCCAAAGTGTTCACATGTGCCATACAGATAACAGTATTCTACAGTAATCACAGTCCTGGTGTGAGATGCCCATTACACCTTGATGTGCATGGAAACAAGTATTTTGTGAAAGTCAACAGTGTCAGTGACCAAATGCGCAGTCCTGTCTGTAAACATCCTCACACAAACAAAGGCCTCCAACAATCCCAAACAGAACAGCATGTATTATCCATGTGAACATCTGAGGAGCATATTCCCAAGCACACATCACCCTGCAAATTGCACATGATGTGACGTTGGGGTGGTGATAGGGGCCCAGCACCACTAAGAAGCCAGTGGAAATCCACTGCCATGTAATCACAGCCCACCTACACACTGCACGTGGTGTGAATGTTTAGGGTAATGGGTGTTGTTTATGTCTGTTCACCCTGCAATACCCATATAAAATCATGCTGGTCTATACTCACAACGGTTAAGGCAACAGGAGGGAAGTGAGCAATGTATGCAAGGAAAACCATTGCCACCACCATGCCTAAAATAAAAATCTTAATTTATTATTAATTTACGCTTATGTAAAGACTGAACATTAACCTCCTCTCCCTTCTGATGAGGACAGACCTATCACGATGGGCATGAGCTCTGGACGATGTCCCTGGTTGAGAACTCTGTAAGCGGGGAAGAGTCATGCTTGAGGATGTGGCTGCCGCACGTGGAGCAGCCCCTGATCCAGCCTGGACAGCAGACCTTCTCCTGTGAGTGGGCTGATGAGTTCCTGATGGTCCAGGGATTGGCTGGGTCTAGCTCTGCTGTGTTGACGATGCAGGCAGTGTAGTGTGTTTCTTCCCAGAAATCATTGCACTGTCCGGTATTGACATCCATATGCCTGCAGCCCTTTTATCCCGGTACCTCTTGGCCATTGCCCTGTACCCCTTAGCCACAAGCCTGATATGTTCATAACGTTCCTTTTGCAGGAGGAACTGACAATTATATGAAATGATAATTGTCATATTTCCTGACTCCAATAACATGCTGGCATAAAGCATATTTGACACACCAATCAATAATTAGCCATAGATTACGTGAACATCATCAAAAACAACATGCACATCGACACATGACCTGATGAATCATGAACACATCATAGCCGTATCCGAATTGGATGGTCCTGACAGGGAAACATCTTTTACCCCGCATGCATTACTCCGCAGTGCCATTGCCCTGCAGTTTCTACCACGCTAAATCTATTACAACGCAGGGCAGTACACCGCAAACTATCACAACACTTCCCCCATTACAACGCAACGTTGGAGTTTGAATACTAAATTGCGTTGTAATGAGGAATGTGTTGTAATAGTTTGCGGTGTACAACCCTGCGTTGTAATAGATTTAGCGAGGAAAAATCTGCAGGGCAATGGCACTGCTGAGTAGCGCATGCGGGGTAAAGTGACCTATCAGTCATGACAACATCATTAGTACTGTGCTTGGACAAGGCAGGCCCAGAGTGCAGTGACAACAATTTGTAGATATCTGTTTGCAATTTGGGCTTGCAAATTAACAGCAATCAAGGACAATAGGGGGAGTACAGCAAGTCTGTAGTATGACAGGCCCATAGCAGACCCCGCCATTCCAAATAACCGGAGACAGTAGGCTGCACAGTCTGTGATCAATTCTGGTGACTATTCACAACAATGGTAGTCATGTGATACATTAGAGCAAAAGTCAAAACAATGTATGAGTGAGCCCTTGGAGGTGTCACTACAGGTACACAAACAGATTAGATCATGTACACAGGTTATTGTCAATTTGTGGGACAATGCTTAAAAGTTTAACAGGCATGCAAGGAGAGAGGGCATATGTTGCACGCAGCTGTGTATACAAGTATTAACCATCTCTGAACATTAATGTGCCATGAACCAATGGGACAGCAAAGATGCTGCATGTGACCCCCATATGTTTCTGCAGTGTTCACATTACAGTGGCAGTGTGAACACAATTATGGTATTGCTAAGGCAAACAGCCTCGCTGTCTGGTCTGAGCACATGTTAGTCAATGTTATGCAAGGATCCCCAACATGCCCCTGATCCATCAGTGAACTGATCTGTATTTCATGTGTGACACATCCAGATGCCCAAATTGTAACATGTGAAATGGCAGAAGCATTGAGCATGTCAACGTGAACAGCATGTTTTCAACATTAATGGCACAGTATGAGAAACAGTCACTACATGGAGTTGTAGGTGAGCATGTGTGACTGGTACTGTGTCATGATGATTGCTCTAAGCAGTGTACCAATGTCTAACACTCATCAACTAAATGCGGTCTGCAAGGATACCTGTTTGGAGATTGTCCTCCCTGATTTCACAATGCAGGCTTTCACACTGACTCTGCATTAGTCTGTCCAAGACTATGTTGTGAGTACAAGCTTTCCTATTGGCTACAGAGGCTTGCTTGTATGACTCAGCATTGTATTGATTGGCCTTATTCATCATAAAATGCACAACTATTTGATATGACTGATTCATGTAACGAGAATCTATCTCACATTGTGTGACTGTTCCTGCGAATCTTGTTGATGTTCCATCATGTTATTCATCCCACTGTGACACGTACTCATGGGGGGAAATGTACAAGGAAGTGGCTGAGAGATGTGTGGTCATTCCTGGCTTAATGCCTCTCTCGCCACATCTTACATGCAAGCCTGCACCACATTGAGAAGAGCGCGGGGCAGACTTGTGTTTAACCCTGCGATGGGGCTAACTTTACCAAGTTAGCGCCAACGCAGGCACCATTGCACCATGTTGCTAGGGGGGCTGCTTGCAGTGGAGTATTGTTCATGTTTGGGAAGGTGCACCAAAATGCACATACACAATCCTCAAATGCCATGATGTCACTTTCATGTGTGCTGCTTCATGCAGCACACATGAAGGTGGCAAAATGGCATAAACATTAAAGTGTGTTTATGTACAGGAATGGACACATTCCTGTACATGAAGAATGAATGGCATTTTAGATTTTCCATGTGTGCAGCACAACGCAGCACACATGGAAGGAGACTGATACGAGTAGATACAATCCATTAAGTGGCTTAACGCTGACTTGTAAATAATGCGCACACACCATTGCCACCACTGAGTAAAAGAAAATGACATTGTGTTGGCCATAGTGGATTGTGCATATTCCACACTGTCTTGTGGTGATACAGTTGATGCCATGGGGGAAAATACCATATGGTGACGGTAGTACATTCTAGTAATTTCTCAATAAGTTTGTATGTGGTCATCTGTCAATAGTTCATGTCTGAATGACACATCACTTAGCATTATAATGATCAACAACAGTTGTGACATGTTTGTTGCGACAAATCATCATCATGTACGACTCCCTACAATTGAAATTGGCGGATGCAGATCTGGAAACATTGTCAGGGCACATAGATGTTTGGGATGATGTGTGATTGACTCCATGACATGGCTTTGACATCACCCATATCATGCATTCTGTGCTTGGACATAGATACAGTGTTGTGACTCATCTGACTCTATTGCAACACCAAGTTAGAAATGTCAATTATGTCCATCTGCATCACATGAGGCTGATGTGCAATACACCTGACTTGATGCATCATCATCACACAAGAGCTGATTGTCGTGTGATGCACATACACAATGTGTACAACAACATACATGGCCTGTGGCATTGCTTGCATATGTCGACACAATATCTATAGCTAATTACAACACACTCACCTGTGGCGTGTGGGTCCATAAATGCATCCACGTCTCCTTGCGTGATCAAGGGTCTGCCTGCTTTTGGAAAAATGTTAAAGGTACAATTAGTTTCATTAACATCACGTTTTGCAAGTTAACATACATCATTGACATTTACTTGGAAAATTACAGTCATTGGAATAGTCAGGTGTGTTGCCACGTTACATACATGTTGTAATCTGCTGAGCTGTTCTTACACACAACACATGTCAGGGTCACACTGGTGCCGTAATCGGCATCCATGCCATGATCAGATTGACATAACAGACTACAACCTCTCCCAATTCTACATGGATGTTAAATCTACTCTCACACCTCAATATGTGTGGCGTTTGAGGGTCAAATCAGTCATTCAGATTCACACAGGTATGTCACGTGCTCAGGACTTGTGGTGAGCCACAATATGTATCATGTGTTAATTTGGAGCCAGTTGATCATGTGAAGTGTACAAAATTGTCAAGGGTCTATGTGTGGCACAGTATGTCATGACAGGAAAGCTACTTTGCAAAATGACTATTCAAATGATGTGTGCATCTATCTTGTGCACGACATAATTTGTGTCCTAGGCATTCATCCTCTAATGTGATACGATGTTGTTCATGTACTTACCACCTTGCATCCCGACGATCAGTCCAAGATGATCCAATAGGTCCCCTCATGTCCAACAAAGTCCTGCCACCGCTGCTTCCACTGCTGGACAGTCCTGTCTACAACCAACATTTCCAGCATCTTTTCACGGATGTGCTCCCATCTCACCTTCCGTATCTTCACATCGTACCCCATGGGGATGCGTCCCCCAGCCTCAACCATCCTGGGCAGGTAACATTTTACCAGCCAAAGGAAGGCCCCCACAGCCCCCTCTGACATCCTGCCCTCTCTACCCTGCCCTAAAATACCCCAATACAATATTTCACACCGGCAACCCCCAAAAAATTCCCACAGTCAAAACCGAATAACTACGTAACTATACAAGGATACCCAAGAGACGTACACCCGACAAAACAATCAGACAAATGAAATTGACACGTAGGGACAGTGATACAGGACTTGACTAGGACAGTATGGACAGTACACAACACACAAAACTCTCTCAAACACACCAAGAACAGCAGACACCTTCAAAAACCTCCACAACTCTCAAAACAAAGTAACAGTGTGGCTGTGTTGTATTCCTCTTAGGGTGTCCATAAACGGGCTTTCCAGTATCATGTTCTTATATAGGCACAATTCGCCCTGCCCTTATATAGGCATAAAATCCCAGCCCTTATTTAGGCATTAAACCGTGCACTCCAAATACAGGCATGGTCTCTGACATCCGTCCACCCTAACGTCACAACGAGTTCATGAAGAACAGACCTTTAGGCTGCGGGAGTTTCCCTAGCCCAGGACTATTGATTTCTTCAAGGACTCATATATTATGCATGAACCATTATTCCTTAGGGGTTCATTCATGATGTCTTCCGCTGTCCGACTCACGTCAATGCTAACAATCTTAGGTACTTCTCAGGTATAAATATACCTTCCCTAGCCCCTGTAAACTAGAGGAGACCTCAACTTCAGAGGAGCCCGTTTCCCGGCCTGACGCACTGAGAAGACACTGTCATCCCTGCACGCAGAGAGTCCAGCTTCCAGTGATCTGACTTCCCTTGCGGGGTGTTGGAGTTCGAGTCTGGCGAAGAGATTCCTACCTCTCTCATTCTTCAGGTATGGAGCTGACTAGAACCTAGAGGGACTCTTGGCATACGAGGCATACTAGGCTTAACATACTCTTAGTATACCATGGTAAGGAATACTTCACCTACTTCATACCTCTCCCTACACCTAGGTTAGGTTAGGTACATTGGGGTAGAACTAGATTAAAAACGCATCGTATGAGTACTCACATTTTTAGTCTGTGTCATTTATGTAAATGCATATATACTAAAAGATAATGCTATCGCAGTATTATTTATTTCTACTGCTCACACTGTACATTATTTATCTCACATACTGTCTTGTGATCGTAACAGCACATTTTACTTACACCAGAAACAACACTGTTCAATAAATCTTTTATTGAAACGCCCGTCTGTTCTTTCTGTGTAACTTGGAGAAAACTAAGCATGCACGACTGAGCTGAGTGAAATAGTTATCTATTGTTTCCACGACTCTGGGACACGTTCTGATTCTAAAGGGAGACAAAGTGGTCATGTTTTGCGGCTGCCAAAAACTACTCCCTTCTTGTCGTCAAGGAGTTTCTAGTGGCCTCTGAGCTACCTGGCACAAGTAATTAAGTTTAATATACTCGATAGGGACATACTGACCTTAGTCCTATGTCAAACCTATAGGATATATTATTCCAATGCGCAGAGCCTATTAGGGAAATAGGAGCTACACTACAGCTGAAAGAGAAAGTGAAAATGTACTGTACACCTCCATGTGCCAGGAAGCTGACTGACATCATTTCCTGTCATTTTCCTGCCCGTTTTTTCATTTTGCAACGATTTTTCACATGCCGAGGGCTGAGCTGGTATATTTCATGTTGATATGTGTATTGTGCGAGTATTTTCTGTACCGGAAATGGAAAAAATTGCTGCAAAGGGGTAGTAGCGTTTATTTTTTGATCGCTAATGTATACATGAACAATATATGTTACATTTCATGCATTTAGTCTGTGATAACAGTACATTATGTATTAGTGATGTGATCTGTGTGTTGTCATTTTGTGTGGTGTATCTGTTCTGTACATATGTTAGTGGTTCAAAGTCATTATGAGGCACTATTTTATCACATTGGTGTCGGTTCTGGACTGGACATGTGTGTACGTAGATCCCTTGCCAGGTTGTCACACATTACGGTTGCCATTGGTGGTATGTGTCACTACATGTGAGCCTCTGATATCACATATTGCTGTGATGTTTGTGCTAGTCTATCCGTGCTGTCCACATGTCCTGAGGATCATGCTGTGCCTTTGTATGAGACCCTAAAGTATGGACACAGATGCTGCTGACTTACAGCAGAGTGACAGAGATGACATTGCCTGCGTTGTACGTGATCTGGTGGTCACATTTCCTTAGAGTTATTGCATGTACAATGAACATTGTCTGATGTCAAGTCTTGTCATGTCCTTGTTTTGACTACACTTACAAGTGAAGTATGCATGTTGCAACTTGTTGTGTTCATAATTGAGGGATGGTACTGGTTGTGTAGAAAGATTAGTGTACATTGCAGTACACACACCATGAGTACACTGATGTTGCAGGGTAGACATCCAATCACTTTGAATGTTCTATTAACGTATGTAAGCAAGAGTATGTTGCGCAGACTATCACTGTCGAGGAGGAGGCATTTCGGCTCTCCTGGACTTGTGATGCTGGGGACATGTGATGATGCAAATTGGAGTGTCCACTCCCATGCCCTGCATCAGTTATTTGAATAGCATGGTTTGCATTCCATGCTGTACCCTGTATTTGATTGTCTGTGCTCACAAAGGGTTCTGCTTCCTTAGTCAGTGAGACAGAGAGAGTGTTGTATATTGACGCCTGCTGTAGTATTGAGTTGCTAGTAATGGTTGTGAGTGAGTGATAGGAGGACCAGAGGTTGTATCAGCAGGTCATCCATGGAAAAGCCTGCTTGTGCCTTTAACATTTTAGAATTAACAACATTGTCCATGTGATCTGCTTGCAGATGTTGCCATTCAGGGGACAGATATATGTTGGATCCTATCATCAACACATGTTGGTGATCACTTTGTTATATGTCATATTCACATGGGTGATTGATGTTGGATCCACTGCTATACGTGATAGGTGTGTTGCACATATTATGATTTACTTTTACTTGACAGATATGTGTACTTGTGAAATGATGAAATTGGCATACAGGACTTTGGTGTGGTGCTATTTTATTGTACTGAGTTACAATGTTCAAATAATTTGTATGTATATACATGTAATGGGATATTTTGTACGGTGATTAGGCAAACAAATTTAAGATAATTTGATCTCTTCTTGCGGTCCAGCAGCAGAGGCTGGTGTGTGTCTCGCATCTGCCTCTTCATCCTGGCCATCAGATGGGTTGTCCTGATCCTCTTGCTCTTCATCCAATGGCGTGTTTGTGCGTACACATATATTGTGCAGTATGCAACAGGCCAATACGATCTTGCACATGAGTTCAGGACTGTACAGGAGTCGGCGACCCAAAACATCAAGGCACCGGAACGTGGATTTGAGGACTCCAATTGTCCGTTCAACTATGGCCCTTGTGCGTCCCAGTGCAACGTTGTAGTCTCTCTGGACCTGTGTGTGTATCACTCTGAGGGGCGTCATCAGCCATGGCGTGAGGGCATATCCTTGATCACCTGAGACAGATTGAAGAGATATGTGGCCATTAGTACATGTGCCTGCTGTGTTTACGGAGTGCCTTCTTAGGTGTGTGTGCATTATGCAAGTGATTCAGCGGGTTACTAGCAACAAGCATTCATACACAGAATACTCACCTGGGCCCATACATTCATACTACGCTAGCAATTTCCGCTGGTGGGTCAGTTGTACTCTTTATCAAATCCCTGCTACCAATTACCTTTCTGATTGAAGAGTAATGACTTACCAATGGACCCCTTACTAATTGGGAAGTTTAAAATGAGTGACATTCATTACAATTCATAATCCTGAAATAATCACTGAGTCAGGAAGTTTTAAAATGTTTATCTAAAGATTTAGCAGAGTAAAGTACAGAATCACATGATACTTAATCGCATATCAAGGATGAAGCATAATAATCAATTATCGATCAATGACGGTCCCTCAGAAAGAAGAAGATAGAGACAGCAGCGCAACTAAGGGTTGCATTTATATTTACCTAAAGGTGCGAGAACCAAACCCCTTGGCCAAGGAGTTTGAAAATATGAGACCCAGGAAGGATGAAGAGCAAAGACCTCCTCCAGGTTCAGGACAGGACAGGTGACCTCTCTATCAACGACGCCTGCGTCGTTCCCCTCTCTGATACTTCGCTTCTCCTCGATTCTCCCGTGTCTTCCTTCTAATGGAATCTGCCGCCCCCTCCTCAGGACCTCTCTGGACAGCGGTTCTGCCTGCAATCGATCAGCTCGTCTCTCTCTGGTTCTGCAAGCTGTCAGCCTTAATGTGCTCTCCTGTGCTCTGTTCTAGCATCTCCCCCTAACTAATTAGCTAATTCTATATCCGTTACACCCTTCTACGCCCATGTACCTCCCATTAATGTTGCAAAAATATGGGCCCACTACTTCTGATTGGACGGGGACAGGGGGTTGATCCTCACACCATATCGATTTAATTCAATTTCTTTAAGCCCATTGTTTTAAAATACCGCCCATCACAATTAATACATTTGCTTTATTTCCCACCCGTCTCACGACAAAGTTTATACAATGTTTATATAAATTGTTTCTTTCGGTAGGGACATCATGGGTACAAAGAGTGTTGGCCTCCAGGTCATGGCCTTGGACGACGTCCAGGTTGACTTCATCCTTTCCTCTGGGCAGCCGTGCAGGACGCATGCGCAGAACCATTGTCTCTCGAGTTTCAGTTCAACCAACCCCAGGCCCATTTACAAGCTAATAAAAGTCAAAGAAGAAAATATTAAAATCACAAATAAATTGTTTCACTGTATACCCACTCTTTCTACTCTATTCCCATTTAATTATAAATTCTATCCCGCATTAATAGCGTTAGAATACCACAGTTTAACTGCAACATATGAGCAAGCTGTAGCACGTGAAAACATTAAGCAGCCATTTTAATACACACTGCGCAGAAGCAAGGATTTCCCTCCAAGCAAAGAAAGACGTCACACCACGTGATATGGTTGACACATGCGCAATAAGGTTTCCCACGCTTTAGCGGCCATTTTAGATCAGACAAGCGTTATTTGTTAGTTTAAACACATAGGCAAGCTTCACTCGTATAATGTTCATGGGTGCATTTGTTAGTATAGACATTACAAAGTTTAATAAGTTAGTACTGTGAGAAGATTGCTTTCGAGCAAGTCTCACTGTGAGTCCTTGCTCCATCAATCCCCTCTCTGATGGCATTTATGAGCCATCAAAATACTACCCACAACCAGATGCCAACCTTTAGCATAAAATTGTCTCAGTTTCATTCTTACACTTTCTATTTTTCACATCTCCTTTCAGTTTCTTATATAATTCACTTTTCAAATCTTCTAGTTCAATTTCATCAAACTTTCGCTTCTTCCCTTTTCCTGTCACTCTATACATTTCATTCCTTCTACAACATTTGCACCATATTATTATTGACAGTACTATTATTACTATCCCTGCTAAGGGTACTAATATTTGACCTATAAGTCCTTTTCCTACATTAGCAAACCAGGTACCAATTGACGTAATACTATTTGTCAATCTTTCCCATACACTATCAACTTCCAGTGGTTTAAGTTCCTTCTCAAGTTTCGTTATATTCTGTATACATGTTCCAATTTCTGCACTTTTGTCAGGTATGTAAGTGCAACAATGTTTCATCTTCAATAATTTACAGACTCCGCCCTCTTTTGCTAGAATAATGTCAAGAGCAAGTCGATTTTGCATAACCATAGACCTAATCGCTACCATCTCTGCATTAATCATTAAAAATCCTCCAGCAGTGTCTGTTGATAAACGATCAACCACTGTAGATAATTTACATATTTTCCTTGAGTTCAGAATTATCCCCACTGAAGGTATCAATGCACCAAATATATCACCTACAATTTCCGAAAAACTAGCTCTTTTACTACGTGTTAATT
Organism: Calotriton arnoldi; assembly: GCA_963921515.1. Taxonomy (NCBI): domain Eukaryota; kingdom Metazoa; phylum Chordata; class Amphibia; order Caudata; family Salamandridae; genus Calotriton; species Calotriton arnoldi. The sequence goes on from CAWUFW010001933.1 coordinate 86,796, forward strand.
CACTATTCATTTCATCGCTCCCAGTGTTTCTTTTTACGTGGTATATCTTTGGAAATACTATTCCAAAATAACAACTTCCATACCATCGTGCAGGAAGCCTAAAGTAAGCCTTATTCCCACACACATAATAGATTCCAGGAAAAACTGAATCTGTTCCTCCTTTGAGTCCCCAACCTCCAAGAATTAAGAAATTGTGTTCACATTCACTGGTACCGATGAAAACATTGTTATAATCAGTCTTTAACCTATGTAGACAAATTTTCCCTGTTTTTACAAAATCCAGAGCCATAGCAGCTTGAGCCTTGCCATGTGTGTAACTACCCTCCTTCTCAGCCCAAGGTGACAGATGAGCCTTATGCTCAGAAGCTTTCTTTTGAAAATCTTGTCTTCTATTTTCTTCTAAATTCAAAAATATCTTTTCTTCTTCATGTAACGAACAAGTTAAATTGCTTCTATGTGCATGTGTTATATCTATCGATTTCATTGTTAGGAAAAATTCTCCCATAAACTGTGCATCTTGACTACTAAGCACTGGGTTCATATTCTTTCGAATCGGAACCTCAGAAAATATCACATCTATGTTTGAATAATAATACTGAAGTCTCCCTGTTCTATAAAATAAACTAGTCAATACACTACATGATATGCCATAAGTTAATGGCAAGTGATGATATGTTAACCCTTCTGCTACTGATTCGGGTAACTTCCTACAGACATAACAATTACTAACTTCCATGGTATCTACATATTGAAACAATAATTTTGTGAAAACATTTAAACTAGTGTCATTATCTGTTACTTCATGATGAAATTCTGGTTCATCCTCTGCCTTTAGTTCTACTCTATTACTTTTCAAGTTCTCTGTCCTTCCCTTCGTTTCGTTGTTAATCTTTTTATCCATTATCAGAAGGTAAGGAATTGCTATGATCACAACTAACCATACTATAAGCACCACTACCAAACTACACATGCAGATAGTACAGCATCTTTTACAACATTTCTGTTTTGATCTCCCAGAAACTCTATCGTCAGGCATTTTTGACAAGGAAGATTTCTCTTCTTATCTTTATTTCAAGTCTCTTTACGTTATCAAGGTGGTTTTATTTCTTTTTCATAAGTCAGTTCCGCACTGGTTCCTTCGTCACCACTTTCACTTGACTCTAGCTCTCGTAGTCTTCAAGGATGATATAAGTCCAATCAGGACCTTTAAATTTATTGTTCACAAGTTTCAGTCTTTTGCTTTTTTGTTTTACAGTTCCACTTTCTTGTCCCGTTAGGCTTGTCACTTCGTTTACTTGTTCTGGATCTTCACTTCTGGTTGTTATGTGGTATTTTACTCTTTTAATGACACTAGGCCAATGATCACCTTTTCTGGTTTTCTTTGTTTGCACTGTCTCTTTACTTTTTATTTCTTCTTCAGAAATTCTTTTATTTTCAGGTTGTGGCACAGTTTGGTTTTCTTCAATTTCAGTTTCTTCTATTTGTTCTTTTTCAGGTCTTATTGGTTTCTTTTCAGCTGCTCCACTGTGAGTTTCCAATAACTGACCTTGTTCAGGATCTACGTCTTCATGCTCGAGATTCTCGGGATCTTCTGTTTGAATGTATTTTCCTAGATCTAACTGATTCTGATCAGGGCTTATTGCACTTTGTACTTCTGCAGCCTGACCGCGTTCTTCTAGACCTGTCTGTCCCTGCTCAAAATTTGTTGGTTCGTTGTTGATTTGAGCTCAATTTCCTCTCCCTATCTGATCCTGCTCAGGTTCTCTTATTGTTTCTTCTTCCTCTTCCTGAGCTGCTTCTTCTTCACCTATCTGATCTTCTTCAATTTCTTCTAAATTTGCTTGACTTCTTGTTCTGTGGTAGACTTCAGGTAATTCCACCACCGGTATCCAGCCCTAACTTGTGCTCGGTTGTTCTTCTTCAGCTTCCCTCGAATCTTGGACCTGAGATTCTTCAGCTGGGCAACCTTCAGCTTCTTCAGTTATCGATGCTGTCTGAGGATTTTCTTCTTCAGGGTCTGGTACTCTTTTGGTGTGGCTTACATGAATCCAATTAGGCAATCCTGCACATTTCACTGCTGTGTTCGTAACTAGTATAACCTGACAAGGTTCGCCCCACCTGGGTGATAGACACGTTTCTCTCGTGTGATGCTTCACAACCACCCAGTCTCCGGGATTCAGATCATGCTCTTGCTCAGGCTGCCTGGAAACTGCGTCTTCCCCAACCTGGTGAGAGACAGAACGCACTAGGTCAGCCAATCCTTTGCAATAATCCAGAACCATATCATCAGTTATATTCAGCAGTTTATTTGTAGGAACATGTGCTTGTCTCATTGCTCTTCCCATGATTATTTCGTGCGGACTCAATCTGGTATTTCTATCAGGAATGCTTCTGAGTCCCATCAAAACAAGTGGCAATGCATCCGGCCAATCTAACGATGTTGATGCACACATTTTTGCCAGTCTGGATTTTATTGTGACATTCATTTGTTCAACCACTCCAGAAGCCTCTGGACGATATGCACAGTGCAATTTTTGCTCAATTTGGAATGCTTCACAGATTATTCTAATCACATCATTGTTGAAGTGCCCTCCTCTATCTGATTCCAAAGTTACTGGGAAACCAAATCGAGGAATGAGTTCTCGTAGCAACAACTTTGCGAATGTAATACTGTCATTCCTCCTGGTAGGGTAAGCCTCCACCCACTTTGAAAACAGACACACTATGACAAGTACATATTTCAGTCCTCTACATGGTGGTAACTGAATAAAATCAAGCTGTAATCTCACAAATGGACCCTCTGCCTTTCCGATTTTTCCAAAACCAATTATTGTTTTTCTTCCTGGATTATGCATTTGGCAAGTTAGACATCTCTGGCAAAGACTTTCTGCTACAGCCCTAAACCTTGGATTGTACCAATTTTGTCTGAAGAGCCTAATCATTGCATCTCTCCCTAAATGTGTGTCTCCATGATACATTCTGGCCATTTGTGAAATCAGACAGTCGGGCATGACTGGTCTGCCATCGGCATAAATCCATGCATCGTCGTCTGACCTTTGAGAACATCCCATTTTAATCCATGCATTTCTTTCACTCTCATCAGCATCATCTTGCAGTTGCTTTACATCATTCCATGTTTCAGGAGGTGCATACAGCATAAGTTTGCAGCTGATTCCCATTCTTTCAACCCTTTTATTAACTGACAACCTGTTTTTGGCACAGTGTTGAGCCACCAAATCTGCATATCTGTTACCGACTACCACCCAGTCATCTCCTGCCGGGTTTGCGGCACATTTCACCACAGCCAATTCTTTTGGCGATTGTATTGCTTCCAGTAGTTCTTTTACGAACTGTCCATTTTTAATGGGGGATCCTGAAGAAGTCATGAAATCCCTCTGCATCCATAATTGGCCAAAATCATGCACAACCCCGTAACCATATTGACTATCTGTAAATATAGTTACTTTCTGATTCCTCCCAATCTTGCAGGCTTTAATTAAAGAATTAATTCAGCTACTTGTGCAGATTTTACTCCTGGTAAATAGGATGCTTCGACTATTCCAGTTAATTCACATCCTGCATATGCTGCAGTTAGTTTACCATCTTCATGCCTTTGGCATGAACCATCAACAAACAGCTCCCTGTCTGGCTCCCTGAGGGGTAGTTCCTGTATGTCAGGACGTGGTTTTGTGCACAATTCTGTGACTTGTAAACAATCATGTTCCTCTTCATCATCTTTAACTTCCTCATGATATGGGTCTGGTAGTAAGGTAGCAGGATTTACTATTGTGCACCTTACAATAGTCACATTTTCAGCACCTAATATTATTCTTTCATATTTAGTCAGCCGACTAGGAGTAAGATGCTGAGTTCGGGTTCTTGTCAACAGAATCACAACTGAATGTGGAACAAACACTTTAACAGGATGTCCCATTACAATTGATTCACTTTGTTCAATGCTCAAACATGTAGCCGCTACTGCTTTTAAGCAGCCTGGCAATGCGGCTGCCACTGGGTCCAATGTAGCAGAAAAATATGCTATAGGACGTCTGTCCAAACCATGTCTCTGGGTTAGGACTGAAAGTGCACAATTTTCTCTCTCATGACAGAATAATGTGAATTTTCCTACGCTCTCATCATCCCACTCAACTGGGTCCTTTGCCTTCTTTTTCGTCATTTGAATTAATGGCTTTGCTAGCAGAGAAAACCCTAGTATTCACTGTTGACAATAACCCACTATTCCAAGGAACATTCTCACTTCTCGTTGGGAGACAGGCATTTGCATTTTCTTGATTAATTTTACTCTTTCAGAGGTTATTCTTCTTTTTCCCCCTCTCAATTTGGTGTCCTAGATATTTAACTGCTGTTGTACAAAACTGCAACTTTTCAGGTGAAACTTTATGCCCTTCTTCAGCTAAATGATTTAATAATGCAATGGAGTCAACAACACAGTCCTCTCTGGTGTTAGATGCCACCAGTAAATCATCTATATATTGTACTAAGACTGAGCTTCCTGGCATTACTAGTTTCTCTAGGCACTTTTTCAATATCTGATTAAAGATGGAAGGACTTTCCGTGTACCCCTGAGGAACACGATTCCATACATAGACTTTGTTCTCAAATTTAAATGAAAAAAGATACTGACTATCTGGGTGCAAAGGTATTGAAAAGAATGCTTGGCATAAATCAATCACGGTAAACCATCCTGCACTCCAAGGAATCTGGTATAGAATCACTGCAGGATTTGGCACTATAGGACAACAAGGTTCCACAATCTTATTTATTTTTCTCAGATCTTGAACAATCCTATACTTTCCACTAGGTTTCTTCAAACCCATTATTGGTGAGTTACAAGGGCTACTCATTACTTCTTTTAGTATGCCTTGTTTTACCATTCTGTTGATTTCTTCAATGACTCCTGCTTTTACTTCTGCACTCATTTTGTACTGTCTGGTATTTGGGAAAATTGCACCTTCTTTTACAGTGATTTTAACTGGGTCTATTTTGGCCATAAGTCCTACTTCCTTTCCCGTGAAATCCCATACCATGGAATTTACAGTAGTTTTTAATTCTTCTGGCAACTCGTCTTTTGTTATCAAAGAGAACATCTCATCTACTTCTGTACTTTGCTTTGCAATCATAAATTTATATACATGGTCTTCATCCGGGGTCTGAACTGCCACACCATCCGGTGTGCAGAAAATTGTGCAGTTCATTTTACACAACAAATCTCGGCCCAATAAATTTACTGGACTGGAATCACACACTACAAATTGATGCATTTCTTTAAAATTTCCAATTTTTACTTCCATTGGTTCGGTAAGAGGTGTTCTAATCTTTAGATTAGCTACACCCACAACTTGGATCGCTTCTCCAGAGAGAGGAAGGTCTGGGATGTCTGCTGTTCTCACAGTAGACCTGGTAGCACCAGTGTCCAAAAGGAAAGTAATATCATTACCTTTCACATTCCCTTCGACATATGGACCTGGCTGATCTACCGGTAAGGATGCGCCAAGTACGCACTCCTTCTCCCCCTCTCCTAGGCACCGTCATTGACTATATGGACAAAAGTCGTCCTGTAAAAGAAATTGTGAGGTTACATAATCATTCTTACCACTTCCTCCTTGATATCCGACGTCTGTACCGTGCTTTGCTCTGCTTACATTACCCTCTATAGGTGCAGGTGGCAACTGACTCTGAGGATTTACACCCTGCTGTGAGTCATTCTGCGTCTGTGGGTTTAAATTTTGATTTGGGCCATTATTATTCCGCATCTTTTTACATTCATCCTTCCAATGCCCCAATTTTCCGCATCCATGACAAGGAAATTTCTTTTTAACCTCTTCTCTACTCATTCGTCCTCTCATTTTTCCACCATTCCCAGTGTCACTATTCGTTCCAGAATCTTTTCCCTGATTATCATTTGGATTATCCAAATTAATTCCCTGTCGCTCAGCCATTTTCACTTGTGCCCACATCACTTTCTCTTGCAGTTTCTTGTGCCTATCCTCAATGTCGTCTCCACAATATTTGGCATATTTCAAAATCTCATCAATCGGTTTCCCTTGCCAGCACATGTGCTGCTTAATCATCTGACAAATCTCTGGTTTTAATCCATAAACAAATCGGTAAACAAACTGACTCATGTTTTTATCTCCAATATCCTCAAATCCACTATACTGTTTGAATACCTGCAATAAACGTTCATAATAGGCATGTACCGATTCACTGGCTTCTTGGGTAGTTCTGTCTATTTTCACCCAATCTGTTTCTTTTGGTGGTATTTTCCCTTTCAGGTAAGTTATTACCTGCTGATACTTTTTCATTACATCACTTGATGGGGCACCTGTCTTTGGATCTCTAGGATACTCTTCACTTGGCCAATCGACTGTGATTTTACAATCTGTCCATAAATCGGCAGGTACCACTATGTCGAACAGACCATCCAAGTCTTTCAATAATACCTTTGACACTTTCACAAACCTCTCAACCTGCTTGTACCATTCAATTGGCTTTTCTCTCAACTTTGGAAAATCATTCGTAAATGACAAAATATCCTGTCTGCTCCATGGGACATGTACATATCCTCCTCCTGGAACTTCTCGCATCGGGTACATTTGATCTGCTTTCCCTGTTTCCTTCATTAAGTATCCAGAAGTGGTTCTACTGTATCGTGCCTCTTCCTTTTTCTTTGTCCATCTAATTTTCCATTTATCTAGGTCTCCCCATTTCTGTAAAACTGTAATTAATTCCTTTACTTGTAATTTTCGACCAGAGGCATTCATGTTTTCTAAATCTTTGTCAGAAAAATCTGCTCTATAGGGTTTCTGTAACACTTTTGACTTCCCTATTTCAATTCCCATCTGCAAAGCCAAATCTGATAATTTTTCATGAAATATTTTTGCATTTCTAGTGATGCTTCTGCATACAAATAATAGCTCTTCTTCATCGCAAGTATTTAGACGATCTACTCCTACATTTCCTGCTATCATTTCTTCTAACTCAACCTTTAATTTGTAAATGTCCATGATCTTTGGAGGTGAACTCTGTTTGTCTGATCCTTGTGCCCACCTTTCTAAGTCTTCTGGTGTGACCACTGTGGCACTTTTGGTTCCTGATGAAGTTACTATATTTACATCTTTGGAGCAACCTGGTGTTATTCTTCTAGGAGTACTATTTATAGATCCTCGAATAGGCAAATCCATTAAGGATATCATAGATTCACAATCACTAAATTGATCATCAATTATTACAGGGTTTGGTTTTGGGATTTCTACAGGTGTGGGCATCGCTAATGGTTTCGGATAACTTACTTTGTCACCATATAAGGGAACCACTGGACCAATTGTTACAGGTATGGTCAGTGAATCAGGATGAACACTCAATTGTGTTACTTTCTGTATTAATTCTGCTCTGTTTTTATCTATTGCTTCCTTTTCCTTATCGTGAAGTACCCTACTAACTGGGGGATTATGCAATACTTGCGGTACCAATGGTGTTCTTAACAGTGGTGCACTTGGGGTGCATCCACTTGTCCCTTCCTGATATGGTGGCGGGTTCTTTAATATTTCTTCCATAAATTCATCTTCAGAATCTCCGAACCCTGTCAAGTGTTTTGTCTTTTCTGTGCATTTGTTCCCTGACGATTCTTCTGCCATTAATATTGGATATAAACCCTCTGTAAGCATCGCTCTTCTCCACTGTTTCATCTGACCGTCCCTTGACTCATTTTGGTATCTAGGAAAAAATCCCCGATAACCCCTATTACTCCTGGATCGGTCGCGTTCGAATGCCTCGGTTTCCCACTCTTCTAAGGCTTCGTATTGAGTTAATCTTGGTCTGGGTTCTAAGTCATTCATCCTCAATCTTAAATTTTGAAGAATTCTCCCATTGAAGGTACCATTTTCAGGGAATGCTAATATTCCATAATTTTTGGTATATTCTATCCAATTTTCTAGCCATACACAAGTATGATAACCTCTCTCCATCATCATGAATGAAGCGGGCGTTTTAGCTGGTGGAATGATAATTCCTTCTCTAGTTTTGATTGGTTTATCCTTTTTAAAATAATTCTTAATCTTTTGTAGGAATGACATTTTCCTCTTTTCTCCGTACATTTTTGGCAAATCTCGGTGTATAAAATTATATTCTGCAAAGCCTAGGAATCTCCTATCCGGACGAATTCCTATTAAAGTTGGATCATGTTTTAACATACAATCTCCACTATCCACTAGGATTTCGACTTCTATGGTAACAACCAATCAAATTCCAGCTAACTTTTGTCTCTGAACCAATCCTAGCGCGGCCTTTTTGTGACGTTTGTCTGCCAACCCCTCCTTTACAATCTGTGCTTCTCTGTCCCTCGCTGTTTTGACCAATCCCAGCGCGGTACCTGTGACGTCAGTACTACTCCTAACTACTGACCCCTCCTTTACAAGAGTCGTTCCACGCCTGCTGTTTCAACCAATCCCAGCGCAGCTTTTTGTGACGTCAGTTCTCTCTCCGGCAACTGACCCTCCCTTTACAAAATCGTACGCAAAACTTTATTTTCTCTATGCTTCTTATTCAAATTCAGTAACAACATAAAACATTCGCTATCGTGCCAGTTTCTCTAAATTGGAAAAGATAGTTTCTCTCACACTTAGTAAAACCTTTCCGTTTACTAAACATACACTACGAGTAAAACCCTTCCATTTACTCTTCACGTAAGCTTCAGAAATACCTGCTACTTCTTCAATGTTACCCTTTCTAGGTGATATAACATCAAATTTTCACCAGCATATTCCTTTTGCTATTACTCACATGCATAGAGTCCCTAACAAGTACTGATAGCCCTGCTTAACTTTTCAGAACTATTTCTGCCTGACAGATAACCTCACTGCAGTATGGCTTCCACTTACCACCTGCTATTCTTCCCCGGGGATTTTCTAGACAACATAAAACAAACTTTTAAACAATAACGGATGTTAGTTCATAAAAGTACAATTCTCATTACCCAATTAACAAAGTATAACCATCCTCTGATAGCCAGAAAACTGATACAGCAGTTTACTAGCAACAAGCATTCATACACAGAATACTCACCTGGGCCCATACATTCATACTACGCTAGCAATTTCCGCTGGTGGGTCAGTTGTACTCTTTATCAAATCCCTGCTACCAATTACCTTTCTGATTGAAGAGTAATGACTTACCAATGGACCCCTTACTAATTGGGAAGTTTAAAATGAGTGACATTCATTACAATTCATAATCCTGAAATAATCACTGAGTCAGGAAGTTTTAAAATGTCTATCTAAAGATTTAGCAGAGTAAAGTACAGAATCACATGATACTTAATCGCATATCAAGGATGAAGCATAATAATCAATTATCGATCAATGACGGTCCCTCAGAAAGAAGAAGATAGAGACAGCAGCGCAACTAAGGGTTGCGTTTATATTTACCTAAAGGTGCGAGAACCAAACCCCTTGGCTAAGGAGTTTGAAAAGATGAGACCCAGGAAGGATGAAGAGCAAAGACCTCCTCCATGTTCAGGACAGGTGACCTCTCTATCAACGACGCCTGCGTCGTTCCCCTCTCTGATACTTCGCTTCTCCTCATTTCTCCCGTGTCTTCCTTCTAATGGAATCCGCCGCCCCCACCTCAGGACCTCTCTGGACAGAGGTTCTGCCTGCAATCGATCAGCTCGTCTCTCTCTGGTTCTGCAAGCTGTCAGCCTTAATGTGCTCTCCTGTGCTCTGTTCTAGCATCTCCCCCTAACTAACTAGCTAATTCTATATCCGTTATACCCTTCTACGCCAATGTACCTCCGATTAATGTTGCAAAAATATGTGCCCACTACTTCTGATTGGACGGGGACAGGGGGTTGATCCTCACACCATATCGATTCAATTCAATTTCTTTAAGCCTATTGTTTTAAAATACCGCCCATCACAATTAATACATTTGCTTTATTTCCCAGCCGTCTCACGACAAAGTTTATACAATGTTTATATAAATTGTTTCTTTCGGTAGGGACATCATGGGTACAACAGTGTTGGCCTCCAGGTCATGGCCTTGGACGACGTCCAGGTTGACTTCATCCTTTCCTCTGGGCAGCCGTGCAGGACGCATGTGCAGAACCATTGTCTCTCGAGTTTCAGTTCAACCAACCCCAGGCCCATTTACGAGCTAATAAAAGTCAAAGAAGAAAATATTAAAATCACAAATAAATTGTTTCACTGTATACCCACTCTTTCTACAGCAAGACCCCCTACACTGCCCGAACACCACTGCACTGCCCTAAACCCTGAAACACCAGCCCCAGCAAGACCCCCTACACTGCCAGAACACCACTGCACTGCCCTAAACCCTGAAACACCAGCCCCAGCATGACCCCCTACACTACCCGAACACCACTGCACTGCCCTAAACCCTGAAACACCACCCCCTGCACGACCCCCTACACTGCCCGAACACCACTGCACTGCCCTAAACCCTGAAACACCACCCCCAGCATGACCCCTACACTGCCCGAACACCACTGCACTGCCCTAAACCCTGAAACACCACCCCCTGCACGACCCCCTAAACTGCACGAACACTACTGCACTGCCCTAAACCCTGAAACACCACCACCAGCACGACCCCCTACACTGCACGAACACCACTGCACTGCCCTAAACACTGAAACACTACCCCCAGCAAGACCCCCAACACTGCCCGAACACCACTGCACTGCCCTAAACCCTGAAACATCACCCCCAGCAAGACCCCCTACACTGCCCGAACACCACTGCCCTAAACCCTGAAACACCACCCCCAGCAAAACCCCCTACACTGCCCGAACACCACTGCACTGCCCTAAACCCTGAAACACCACCCTCAGCACAACCCCGTACACTGCCCGAACACCACTGCACTGCCCTAAACCCTGAAACACCAGCCCCTGCACGACCGCCTACACTGCCCGAAAACCACTGCACTGCCCTAAACCCTGAAACACCAGCCCCAGCACAACCCAGTACACTGCCCGAACACCACTGCACTGCCCTAAACCCTGAAACACCACCCCCAGCAAGACCCCCTACACTGCCCGAACACCACTGCTTTGCCCAAAACCCTGAAACACCAGCCCCAGCACGACCCCCTACACTGCCCGAACACCACTGCACTGCCCTAAACCCTGAAACACCACCCCCCGCATGACCCCCTACACTGCCCGAACACCACTGCACTGCCCTAAACCCTGAAACACCAGCCCCAGCACAACCCCGTACACTGCCCGAACACCACTGCACTGCCCTAAACCCTGAAACACCAGCCCCAGCACGACCGCCTACACTGCCCGAAAACCACTGCACTGCCCTAAACCCTGAAACACCAGCCCCAGCACAACCCAGTACACTGCCCGAACACCACTGCACTGCCCTAAAGCCTCAAACACCAGCCCCAGCACGACCCCTACACTGCCCGAACACCACTGCACTGCCCTAAACCCTGAAGCCCCAGCCCCAGCAAGACCCCGTACACTGCCCGAACACCACTGCACTGCCCTAAACCCTGAAACACCACCCCTCAGCACGACACCCTACACTGCCCGAACACCACTGCACTGCCCTAAACCCTGAAACACCACCCCCAGCACGACCCCCTACACTGCCCAAACACCACTGCACTGCCCTAAACCCTGAAACACCACCCCCTGCACGACCCCCTACACTGCCAGAACACCACTGCACTGCCCTAAACCCTGAAACACCACCCCCAGCACGACCCCCTACACTGCCCGAACACCACTGCACTAAACCCTGAAACACCACCCCCAGCAAGACCACCTACACTGGCCGAACACCACTGCACTGCCCTAAACCCTGAAACACCACCCCCAGCACGACCTCCTACACTGCCCGAACACCACTGCACTGCCCTAAACCCTGAAACATCACCCCCAGCAAGACCCCCTACACTGCCTGAACAGCACTGCCCTAAACCCTGAAACACCACCCCCAGCAAGACCCCCTACACTGCCCGAACACCACTGCACTGCCCTAAACCCTGAAACTTCACCTCCAGCACAACCCCCTACACTGCCTGAACACCATTGCTCTGCCCTAAACCCTGAAACACTAGCCCCAGCACGACCCCCTACACTGCCCGAACACCACTGCACTGCCCTAAACCCTGAAACACCAGCCCCAGCAAGACCCCCTACACTGCCTGAACACCACTGCACTGCCCTAGACTCTGAAACACCAGCCCCAGCAAGACCCCCTACACTGCCCGAACACCACTGCACTGCCCTAAACCCTGAAACACCAGCCCCAGCACCACCAACTACACTGCACGAACACCACTGCACTGCCCTTAACCCTGAAACACCAGCCCCAGCACAACCCCCTACACTGCCCGAACACCACTGCACTGCCCTAAACCCTGAAACACCAGCCCCAGCATGACCCCCTACACTGCCCGAACACCACTGCACTGCCCTAAACCCTGAAACACCAGCCCCAGCATGACCCCCTACACTGCCCAAACACCACTGCACTGCCCTAACCCTGAAACACCAGCCCCAGCATGACCCCCTACACTGCCCGAACACCACTGCACTGCCCTAACCCTGAAACACCACCCCTGCACGACCCCCTACACTGCCCGAACACCACTGCACTGCCCTAAACCCTGAAACACCACCCCCTGCACCGCCCCTACACTGCCCGAACACCACTGCACTGCCCTAAACCCTGAAACACCACCCCTGCACCGCCCCCTACACTGCCTGAACACCACTGCACTGCCTTAAACCCTGAAACACCACCCCCAGCATGACCCCTTTACTGCTCGAACACCACTGCACTGCCCCAAACTCTGAAACACCACCCCCAGCACGACCCCCTACACTGCCCGAACACCACTGCCCTAAACCCTGAAACACCAACCCCTGCACGACCCCCTACACTGCCCGAACACCACTGCACTGCCCTAAACCCTGAAACACCACCCCTGCACCACCCCCTACACTGCCCGAACACCACTGCACTGCCCTAAACCCTGAAACACCACCCCCAGCACGACCCCCTACACTGCCTGAACACCACTGCACTGCCCTAAACCCTGAAACACCAGCCCCAGCAAGACCCCCTACACTGCCCGAACACCACTGCACTGCCCTAAACCCTAGAACACAACCCCAGCACGACCCCCTACTCTACCCGAACACCACTGCACTACCCTAAACCCTAAAATACTCCCCCCAGCACGACCCCCTACACTACCCGAACACGACTGCACTGCCCTAAACCCTCAAACACTCACCCCAGCACGACCCCCTACACTACCCGAACACCACTGCACTGCCCTAAACCCTAAAACACTCCCCCCAGCACGACCCCCTACACTACCCGAACACCACTGCACTGCCCTAAACCCTAAAACACTCCCCCCAGCACGACCCCCTACACTACCCAAAGACCACTGCACTACCCTAAACCCTAAAACACGACCTCCTACACTACACAAACACCACTAAACTACCCTAAACCCTAAAACACTACCCCCTACACTACACAAACACCACTGCACTACCCTAAACCCTAAAAAACTACCCCCAGCACGAACCCCTAGACTACCCAAACACCACTGCACTACCCTAAACCCTAAAACACTACCCCCAGCAGTACCCCCTACACTACCCAAACACCACTGCACTACCTTAAACCCTAAAACACTACCCCCAGCAGTACCCCCTACACTACCCAAAAACCATTGCACTACCCTAAACCCTAAAACACTACCCCCAGCAGTACCCCTACACTCCCCAAACACCACTGCACTACCCTAAATCACTACCCCCAGCACGACCCCCTACACTACCCAAACACCACTGCACTACCCTAAACCCTAAAACACTCCCGTCAGGACGACTCCCTATACTACCCAAACACCACTGCACTACCCTAAACCCTAAATCTACCCCCAGCATGACCCCCTACACTACACAAACACCACTGCACTATCCTAAACCCTAAAACACTACCCCCAGCACGACCCTCTTCACTACCTAAAAACAACTGCACAATTTGTTACAGGCGTTGCAACGCAGGCCTGTGGTGCTTTCTGGAAGTACCTGGTGGGCTAGTTGGGCCCCAGGGACCCACAGGATTCAAGGTGACCTAATCCCCAACTTAAAACGCTCCACGGGGCGCGTTTGCAAAGTGGTGAAGGGAGGGGGCGGGGTCTCAGTTGACATGTGCGCAAACACGCCCTGTGGTGCGTTTTAAGTTGGGGAATTAATTCCCTTTGAATCCTGAGGGACCCTGGGGGCCAACTAGCCCACCAGGTACCTTCAGTAAGCACAACAGAGTTGCGTTGCAGAGAGGTGAAAAAAGGTGCATGGCCTCGGAACGCCTCTCTGCAACTCAGCTCTGTGGTCCTAACTGTAGGTACCTGGGGGGCTAGTTGGGCCCCAGGGACCCTCAGGATTCAAGGGGACTTAATACCGCAACTTAAAACGCGCCACGGGGCGCGTTTGCACACATGTCACCTCAGGGCCCCCCTCCCTTCACCACTGTGCAAACGCGCCCTGTAGCGCGTTTTAAGAGGTAGTTTTAATCCCCCTGCCCTATTATGTACTAGGGACTTGCAGAGGAGGTCATGCTAATCACAGGGGTACCCCAACGCATAGTGTTCCCTAGTGTATGTAGGTGTTTTCACTGTATTCTAAGTGTCTTTTAGCATAGCACTGGCTCTGGTTAGTCAGAGTCAGTTACCACCAGTACCCGTCTGAAAAAGTTGTGGGCACAGGATGATTTTGCAACAAGGCCTCTTTCTGCTCCTCTGTTGGTTCTTTCGGCACATCTTTTGCTTCTTTCTGTGCGTTTTTTCTTCTTTCTTCACATGTCCTACCTCTGTAGGCATAGTTAGAAACTAGCATTTAAAAAACCTTTGAAATTCACTTAAAAAATCATAGGTTTCAGGCACGTTATAGTTAGAAATTAGCATTTAAAAAACCTTTGAAATTCACTGAAAAAACCATAGGTTTCAGACACGTTATAGTTAGAAATTAGCATTTAAAAACCTTTGAAATTCACTGAAAAAACCATAGGTTTTAGGGACAGTTATAGTTAGTTGGACATTTCCCTCGTACAAAACCATAGAAATTCCCCCGTTATAGTTAGTTCTGCTAACTATAACTCGCGCCCCGCAATGCACTGCTGATGACGTCACATATTACATCACTCATGACATGGTCAGTGACATCACTGATGACATCACTGATGACATCTCAAATGACATCACTGATGACATCATCCATGTGATAATTTCATGCATCTTCTCACACCCTAATATAACTTTTGATACACCCACTCTAAATTACAGACTGCCATTCTCAAAACCATAGACACTCCAACACCAAAAACGACATACCCACTCACTGATTCTTAGGTCTGCACACACATCCACTCACTCACCCGTACAGTCACTCATACTTACAGTCACTCAGTACTGGATTATCATATGCACTCATACACCTATATAAACACTCACACACCGCCACTCATCCATAGAGGTACTCACACACCTATAGTCAGTCATGCAAAAAATTAATCACACACCCATTTACTCACCTATACAATTATACACACACCAGCTCACTTACTCATACAAATACTAGCACATTCTTACGCTCTTATACAATAACTGATACAAGCCCACATGCATCCATACAGCCACTCTCACTATCACACACTCTCACTTATAGCCATTTAAATACTCTAACACACATATATACTGCCTTTTTCATATGTAGTTACTCGTACATGTACCACTGAGATATACATTCACTCACTAACACACCCATACACACACTCACCCACCCAAGCAGTCCATCACAGATGCACTCTTGAAATCATGCACCCAGTGAATCACCCACTCACACATCTATGTACAGAGTCACACCCACCCCACCCACACAAACACTCAGGCAGCCATACAGATACTCAGAGAACCAATCAATAACCCATATAGACACTCATGTAGCTATTCGCAAATCCATGCATCCACTTACACATCAACAAACAGATGGATACAGACATTCACACAGTTTAGTCACTAACCCATGCATTCAGTAAGATACGTTTAATCACTCACTTGTAGAGTCAGTCACTCACGTACTAAATCATCCATTCAGACACTTATACACCCACTCATTCTTCAATACGCCTTTCCCTATATATATTAAACATATTTAAACTTTACAGAAACACACAGTCACTGGATGATGTCATCAGTGATGTCATCAGTGATGTCATTTGAGATGTCATCAGTGATGTCATCAGTGATGTCACTGACCATGTCATGAATGATGTAATATGTGACGTCATCAGCAGTGCATTGCGGGGGCGTGAGTTATAGTTAGCTGAACTAACTATAACGGGGGAATCTCTATGGTTTTGTACGAGGGAAATGTCCAACTAACTATAACTGTCCCTAAAAACTATGGGTTTTTTCAGTGAATATATATATATATATATATTCACTGAAAAAACCAAAGGTAACAGGGGCGTCATAGTTAGGAAATAGAATTAAAAAACCTTAGAAATACAGTAAAAAAAACAAAGGTCAGAGGGACATTATAGTTAGACTGACCATTCACTCTTACAAAACCAGAGAAATTCAGCAGTTATAGTTAGCTGATATAACTATAACTCGCGCCACTGCAATGCACTGCTTATGACCTCACATATTATATCACTCATGACATGGTCAGTGACATCACTGATGACATCACTGATGACCTCATCCGGTGACTGTGAGTGTTTCTAAAAAGTTCATGAGTGCTAAATATATATACTCAAGGTGTATTGATGAATCAGTGGATGTATGAGTACCTGTATAGATGAATTAGTGGGTGTGTGACTGACTTTATAAGTGAGTGAATATATGTGTCTCAGTGAATGTATGTGTGAGTAACTAATTTGTGTGAATGTCTAGATCAGTCTTTCAGTTGGTGTGTAAGTGGTGTATGGGTTGGTGAGTAGGTACATGAGTGGGTATGGGTTATTGACTGGTTGTCTGAGTACCTGTATGAGTGTATGAGTGTCTGTGTGGGTGAGTGAGGGTGGGTGTTACTGCCTGCATGGATGAGTGAGTGGGTGAGTCAGTGGCTGTATGGGTTCATGAGTAGGTGTGTGAGGGGCTTTATGGGAGAGTGAGTGTGTGTATGGCTGTCGGTGAGTGAATGGATGTGTCAGTAGTATATGGGTGAGTAACTGCAAATGTGAAAGGCAGTATAGGTGAGTGTTGGACTATATAATTGACTATGCGAGTGAGAGATTGTGAGAGTGGCTGCATGGGTGAGTGTGTGCTTGTGTCAGTGACTGTATAGGTGAGTGGGTATGTGTTAGTATCTGTATGAATAAGTGAGTTGGTGTATGTATAACTGTATAGTGAGTAAGTGGCTCTGTGATTGGCTCTATGAGTGAGTGAGTAGGTGTATGAGTAGGTCTATGGGTGACTGTGAGTGTGTGAGTGTTTGTATGGGTACATGAGTGGATATATAAGGGGCTGTATTAGTGAGTGAGTTGGTGTATGAGTGGCTGTATGGGTGACTAAGTAGATGTATGTGTAGACCTATGAATCAGTGAGTAGGTATATACGTGTTGGTATGGTTGTGTCAATGGTTTTGAGAATGGTTGTGTGGAAGTTAGAGTGGGTGAATGAAAGGTTATATTGGGGTGTGAGTGGGTGTGTGAGAGAATTTGTGGATGATGACATCAGTGATGTCATATGAGATGTTATCAGTGATGTCACTGACAATGTCATGAGTGATGTAATATGTGAGGTCATAAGCAGTGCATTGTGGGGCCACGAGTTATAGTTTGGTCAGCCAACTATAACTGCTGAATTTCTCTGGTTTTGTACAAGTGAAATGTCAGCCTAACTATAACATCCCTGTAACATTTGTTTTTTTCACTGAATTTCTACGTTTTTAAAATTCTTTTTCCTAACTATAACGCCCCTGTAGCATTTGTTTTTTTTAGTGAATTTCTAAGGTTTGTTAAATGCTAACTCCTCACTATAACATTCCCTGTAACCTTTGTTTTTTTCAGTGAATTTCTACGTTTTTTCAAATTCTATTTTCCGACTATAACGTCCATGTAACCTATGATTTGTTTTATTTTTTTTAAGGTTTTTAAATTGTATTTTCTATCTATAATGGCTTTGTAAGAGGTATTTTATAAGCTTGTATTTTCTTCAGTGGAATAATAAGCGTTGATTTTTTTTCTTTACATTTTTTATATTTGCGACGACGTCGCAATACCCGTGGTGATGGCGCGATAGGTGCATGTTTTTGAGGAAGTCTCAAACATATATATAGACAGCCTATGGACCGCGGCGGCATCGGTAGTCACAAAGCGTGCATGTTTTTTCAAAACTCAGAGAAACATACTTAGACATATTTTAATTAATATTTGACACAAGTTGTTTATTGATATAATGTTAAACCTGATTTTTGGAAGAATTTTTTCAATTAAAAGACTTTAAATTGGTGTTTTGTGTTATCACGATTACATTGGTAACCTTGATCAATGCGTTTGTTTGGTAAAGTGTTTAACACATATTTATTCATATTACATTGTATGATACTCATTTGGGGTTTAATATCAAGTCGATTAACATTTATGTTTGACTACTTATTTTCAAACAAAATATTATTCTGTTCACTTTCCGGTCTTCGCGATGACGCTGATCGTCGCGATGATCATGTGACCAGGAAACAAAGAGATATGATTGGATGATACACTTTTCAACGATAACATTGGGAAGAATGCACCCATATACATTTCTGGTTCATTCTCTGAAAGCACTTCAGTGAGAGAAGCTGTCTGGAATTTTCTGGTGAATTTTAACAACTTTATTAAGAAGTGCCAACTCAAACAACAGAACAACAACAGGAGGAAAACCAACAACAACAGGAAAACCAGGAAGTCCAGGAACTGCATTCTTAATACTCTGAATATGAGGGCCCTCCTCAGACAAAAAGCAGCATCGCATAGAAGTTCTTGACAATTCCTTCAGGAGAATCTAAAACTGAGTAGTACCTGAGTGAATGGATGAAAGCATGGATAGTGCCTGCGTGAACGGATGAGTGCATTGGTAGTGCCTGAGTGATTGGATATGTGCAGTAACAGTGTCTGGGTGATTGCATAGTGCATGGGTAGTGCCTGAATGAATGGATGAGTGCATGGGTAGTACCTAAGTGATTGGATATGTGCATGGTTAGTGCCTGGGTGAATGGATGAGTGCATGGGTAGTGCGTGGGTCATTAGATGCGTATATGTGTAGTGCCTGGATGAATGGATGAGCGCATGGACAGTGCCTGAGTGACTGGATGAGTGCATGGTTAGTGTCTGGGTGATTGCATAGTACATGGGAAGTGCCTGAATGAATGGATGAGTGCATGGGTAGTGCCTAAGTGATTGGATATATGCATGGCTAGTGCCTGAGTGAATAAATGAGGGGAAGGGTAGTGCCTGGGTGATTGGATGTGTGCATAGGTAGTCCCTGGGTGAATGGATGAGTGCATGGATAGTGCCTGAGTGACTGAATGAGTGCATGGGTAGTGCTTGAGTGAATGGATGAGTGCAAGACTAGTGCCTGGGTGATTGGATGAGTGCATGGGTATCATGGTTATCCACAGGGGACACAGCATTGGGGCAGGTGATGAGAGTACATAGACTCTCCAGACAGGTATTGTGGCTAACGGAGTGTTTGAATGACTGTGTGAGTCTGGTATGAAATTCAGCAACAGAGTACATTGGGAGAAACTACAACTCCCAGAAGGCATAGGGATGGTTAGTTCCATAGGCCCGGGAAGGAGGATACCATGAGTATATAGCCCCTCCTTTCGAGCGGGCGGACACTTGTCAATCACCGTCAGTAGCCATTAGAGTCAGGCTCTCTGTGGATGTTGTATTGCACGCTTCTGAGCGACGTGTTCAGGACCAAATACACCCGCTACTCTTGCCTTTGAGAGGTCCAAATCACTGCTCCTAAGCGTGGGGAGTGAAATGCTTCTTTTGACCCTCTACATTGGTTCCGGAATAGTTCCTTTTCAACTCGTGTCTTGGACCAAATGTTCGCAGTGGAAGGATTCCCTCTGCTCTATCTGGCAACGTCATAGACGCGATTTTCTGGCTTCTGAAGCTGCTCTTGCACTCCGGAACAGTGGGAGGGGTTTTTACCTGCCTTGCCTTTCTGTTTGTTTTTCTTGGGTTGCAATTCCAAAAAGGTACATTTTGTTTCTTTTTCTTTCGAAAACGCCTTATGAAACATTACACACCTAGTGAAGTAACCCGCGGACTCAGCGAGGGTTTTCACTCTTCAGTAATTACCTGAATGCTCGTTAAATGAAGAAGTTTCTTGATTTCGTTAACAAAGGTCGCATAGACTGGTTTTTCTCTCCACCACGTTGGGTTGTACATAATACCAGCTCGGACCAGGTATCTAGGGGCTGGAATATGCTACATAAGAATATATGTTGGTGCAGCGTGACAATATACAAATCTTGTGTGTAGAGCTTGTAAGTGGATGGAGTGTTTTTTGCACTGGGTTATAATAGGGGACTGCTAATGTATGATTGAGGTTGATAGTAAGCCTTGTTGTTAATGTCTCCTTTGCCTACAGGATACCACACACATTTCACTGCTTAGAGAGAGAGTGAAATTCTCGTATGTACAGAGAAGACCGAAGAGGTCACTTGGTAGTGGACTGCTACATTTACTTTATTATTTTATCCCTTTCCCTTTTCCCCTGGATGCTTCTGTGCAGGGCAGTGATTGGCAAGTCCTTCCTGCCTGCAGCATAGGGTGGAATTGAGAAACTGTCATCATCCCTGCTGGATCTGTTCTGGAAGGTTGGTGTCTGGTAAACTTTGCTGACCTATCCAAATCTGACAATGGGTTCTGCCTCATTGAATGGTTGAGTGCTAGGATACTGCCTGGGTGATTGGATGAGGGCATGGATAGTGCCTGGGTGATTGGGTGAGTGCATGGAAAGTGCCTGGGTGATTGGATGAGTACATGAGTAGTGCCTAGGTGAGTGGATGAGTTCATGGGTAGTGCCTCAGTGAATGGATGAGTGCAAGGCTAGTGCCTGGGTAATTGGATGAGTGCATGGATAGTACCTAGGTGATTGTGAAAGTGCATGGATAGTGCCTGAGTGAATGGATGAGTGCATGGGTACTGCTTGTGTGATTGGATTAATGCATGGATAGTGCCTGGTTGATTGTATGAGTGAGTGGGTAGCGCCTGGGTGACTGGATGAGTGAAAGAGAAGCACTTGGGTGATTGGATGAGTGCAAGGGTAGTGTCTAGGTCATTGGATAAGTGCATGTGTACTGCCTGAGTGAATGGATGACCGCATGCATAGTGCCTGATTGAATGGATGAGTGCAAGGGTAGGGCCTGGGTAATTGGATGTGTGTATGGGTAGTGCCTGGGTGAACAGATGAGTGCATGGATAGTGCCTGAGTGAATGGATGAGTGCAAGGGTAGTGCCTGGGTGATTGTGTGAGTGAATGGATAGTACCTGGGTGATTGGATGAGTGTATGAGTAGTGCCTGAGTGATTGGATGAGTGCATGGGTCCTGCCTGGGCGACTTGATGATTGGAAGAGTATTGCCTGGGTTATTGGATCAGTGCATGGATAGCACCTCATTGAATCGATGAGTGCATGGGTAGTGCCTAGTTGATTGCATGAGTGCATGGGCAGTGCCTGATTGAATGGATGACTGTATGGGTAGTGCCTGAGTGAATGGATGAGTGCATGGGTAGTGCCTGAGTGATTTTATGAGTACAAGGGTAGTGTCTGGGTGATTCTGTGAGTGCATGGATAGTGCCTGGGCGATTGGATGAGTGGATGGGTAGTGCCTGAGTGATTTGATGAGTGCATGGATAGTGCCTAGTTGATTGAATGAGTGCATGGGTTGTGCCTGGGTGACTGTATGAGTGCATAGGTAGTGCCTCAGTGAATGGATGAGTGCAAGGGTAGTGCCTGAGTGATTGGATGAGTGCATACGTAGTGCCTGGGTGACTGGATAAGTGCATGAGTAGTGCTAGGGTGATTGCATGAGGGCAAAGGTAGTGCCTAAGTGATTAGACATGAGTAGTAACTCGATGAATCCATCACTAGATTAGTGATTTGATACACGTAATATATCTCAACCTTCAACCACAGTGAAAAAATAGAAACAGTCAAAAATGTATTAGAATTTCATTTTGAACATTAGCTAACCAACAACATACAATATTTTTAACCAAAACTTTAATTCAACATAGACAAATGTTTTCCTGTTTTTTCCTGTTTTCAGCTTTCATACTTGTTCACTTTCAACAATGCTTTGTGTGAAGACTCATCATTAAACAGTGTGATAAAACAATCAATTGATTGTAAAATAAAACCAAATGTGCACAGTAGATTATTACAACTATGTCATACTGTTCACTGCACTCACTACAAGTTTTTTAATAATGGCTTGCTGATAGGTTACTACCTTAATGAAAGCACCTATATGTTTAAACTGTTTCTGATATTTTTATATCTAGTTCAAAATGTCCAATAATTATGAAGCAGTCTTCATTATTGCATATCCTTTTGCAAACATCATCCCTGCTAGGCCAAATGATGTCTAAAATGTTCTTAGTCCATGTATGAAAAACATAACACATAGTACTACATAGAAGTTGCTGTAGCAGAAACAAAAAGGGACTTTTTGTTTAGTGGTGAAGAGACTTTTCACATGCAACTTAAGGCTACTGGTATTATAGTACCTCCACTTACTTTTTATCTGTAGTAACACAATGTAGTCCTCAAATGTTTTATAAATTCCTTTCCCACAGTTAAAAAAGGGTCCTTCATTTCTAACAGCTTGCTATAGAGAATACCCTTAATAGGCCGAACAATTACTCAGAAACACATAATACATATATATGTCAACACAATACCACATTTTCTTATCCTAGATTCTCCTTGGAACTTCTGTTTTAGAAATAGCAGATAAGAGTTTGGTAACTTTTTAGGTAGTGTTGATTTGAATGTTACTTGTATGTCATTGCACTCTGTCCATCCTGTTTGACATCTTAAATATATTGTGTAGTGTCCAGAGCTTATATTAACTCCTTCATGAAATATGATTTCTATAGTTGTGAAATTTCTTTTTGAAATGGAAATGTGTCCAGCTTTAAAGTTTGTAATTTCAGTTCCTAATTTAGTACCATCCACTCTGCATCATTGTAGCATGACTATGACTCATTTTCTATATCTTTGTAGAAACAACGTTGACCTAAGTTCTGATCTGCAGTTTGGACAGGTCATATCTTCATGGGCATTTGTGGTTAAATCTTCAAAGGGCATAGATTTACAATCTGGTAATGTCAAGTAGAGGAATCATTCTGAATTGATTTCAGTGCTAGACTTAAATTTACAATCTTCACAGTTATGGGTCCATTTATAAGTTAAACCAAATAATTCATTGATATTCACATCTTCATCTAATAGTCCTAGCATTACCATTAGAATTCTTGAGCATCCTGCTGAAGATTTTGAGAGAACACTACTGATCCTGTACAGTATTCGGTGAGTTTTCTTATTGCAGT
Organism: Calotriton arnoldi; assembly: GCA_963921515.1. Lineage (NCBI taxonomy): Eukaryota > Metazoa > Chordata > Amphibia > Caudata > Salamandridae > Calotriton > Calotriton arnoldi. Next base: position 110,437 of record CAWUFW010001933.1, read on the forward strand.
AGCAGAATGTATAACACTTTTGTCAATTCTTACTTCTTCAAGTAAACTACATAGTTGTGAAGACATTCTTTTATCTACCTTTTCTTTAATAGAATTTGTAAAATGAGGCAAATGATATAGTCCATTTAACACTACATTTGCATAACAGTTCACTCCAGATTAATTATCAAAGTGATAGCCTTGTATTTCCGCATTGTGCTCTAGTTTTCTTTCCTCGTTGTTGATTTTCTTTTTGTCCATCTTTCTGTTCAACTCTGATAGACTGTTTTGATAATTTCCACTTTGGACACAGTATTGCTTTTTGAACCACAGGATACTGGCCTAAATGAGGAGCATATTGAGCTCTTAACTGATTATACTCCGTCACACAGCTCACATCAGCACTTATTTTCTTCTCATCAAAATCAATCACAAATAAACCTGACAATGTTCTAATTTGCGACAAAGCAAAATATGACATTCCTTCTTTGAATACACTACTACCAATATTAACAAGACATGTATCTACACTTAAACCTTGCGATTTGTGAATCATTACTGCATATGCTAAAGACACTGGGAACTGCTGGATATACAAGTCTTTCACAAGTAGGAAATGTACAACACATCTACCAATCTGCCTAACTTCAGCAATATCATCACATTTTATGGCTAAATATTCCACATAATTTCTGCTTGGATAATTAATCAATTTCATAACTTTACCAATTGTGCCATTTACTAGCCCTACTTCAACATTTAAATTACGACGTAAGATTACACGACAATTTTTACAGATACGTAACTGTTTTTAATCCTGCAGTTTTCAACACAGACTTTTCTAAACTATCCAATTTCGATTGCAGTTTTTCTGCTAGTTGCACTGTAACTCCTTGATGTTCTATTTTATCATTTGCTCTAATTTCGACGATCTCTTATTTTTACATTTGCAATAATTGTTCATTGAATTTACTACACTCCTCAAGAGTTGGCATCAAGCATACAATAGACTTCTCTTCCTTAACAAAATGAAACATTACTTCAGCAGCTGAAACATAACTTGAAAACACATTTTTGACGAGATGGGTTTTTAATACTGTCTTTCCCTCTTTTGTGAGGACTCCCACTCTTATTTCCTTTAGTGTATCTGCATAAGGCATATCTGATGCTTGGCGCATATTTTGGATTAACTCTTTGGGGGAGATTTACTAAGCTTTTGCGCAGTGTTTGCGTCACTTTGTCACTTTTGTGTTCATAGCGAAAACTCGACCCAAGTATGCCGGGCTCTTTATACGAGCAATAATTACATCATGATCACCAAGGCACTTAATTTGTAAGCGGGGCGGTTTAGCAATTGTGCCCAGAATCACAGGATGTTTAGCTGCTGATGTCGTTACTCAAACTTGTTCCCCCTGTTCGTGGTTGACAGCTTTGGCCCTCGCTCCCGTCACTTTCTCTTGCATCAAAGGAGGGATGTGAGACCCAAACTCATGAGACACTGCTTCGGTTTGTTGTTTTAAGCATCTCACAAGCAAAGATCAGCACAGGCATGCAGCCAAGCTAGTCATTATCAAGCGCCTAAATTTGATTCACCTGCATGCACTGCTGTCGGCCGACGAGCAGCAAAAGTGCATACAAAAGTGCAGAGGGAGTCACGGGGTGCGCAGCAGACCCCACATGTCCTTAAAAATAAAGGAGGGGCGCACGGGGCCGCCCCTGAGGCTTCTATGTGTCCCGGGGATCACCACCTCCCTGGGGCTTTATTAGGCAGCACATTTATGCGCATCCCATGGGGCTGAAGCAGCCCCCACTTTTCCTGGCTGTGAGTGACGGAACTGCAAATGCCTCCCGCCCTGTGGCTCCGGTGCACACCGTTCGGTATAGAAGCAGGCACTGAGAGACCTTCCAGTCGCTTCCAGAAGCAGTGAATTATAAATGAACTGCTCCTGCCACTTACTTATTCTCTTTTTAGGTCGAGCCTGAGTCAGCGCATGTGCTGCTCTGCAGGACTTGCTGTAGTAGAGTATGGAAGAGAAGCCCCGCCCACTCTCCGCCCATATTTTTCATTGGCTTTTGTCTTGGTCCTTCGTAAATGCTGGGTTCTGATTCAGTAATGGGCTTGTTAGTCCCTCCTTAGTACCGCCTTGTCTTTATTTGTAACCTCCCATGGCTACTGGCCCCTTTACTTCGATTGTTACATGGTATGTCTTTTTAAGTCTGTAAGCACTACTTTCTTTATTGAGTTTTGACTACTGCAGGCACGACATGCTTCCCTACAACATTGAGCGCGTGATGCGTGCTTTCATTTTACAAGCAGCCCATCACTTGTTTAATATATGCACGGGCGCTGCGCATGATGTTGTTGCACGGCGCCCATTTTATCATTATTTTTTTTAATATATGCACGGGCGCCGCGCATAATCATGGCGCCCGCCTAATTTAATATGCCCAGGCGCCGTGCATGATGTTGTTGCACAGTGCCCATTTTTCATTATTGTTTTCTTTGTAAATCATCAAACCCGACCCTCCCAGAGCCCCCTTTGAGAGCTGGCCTGCCGCCAACGTCACGTTGCTAGCCTGGGACAAAGGACAGGATAGAATACAATTGTAGTGAGTATTCTTCTGTCATGTAGTTTCCCCTTCTGTACCAAGCTTCTGCTGCCCGTTGAAGACTCGTGCAGTAGGCACAGCAGTGTAAGGGAGCAACGGTTCCAATGCCTGCAGGGCACGGCTCTCCCCACCGCACACAGTGCCCAGGCACGGCGGTTCCAAGTGTCCGCGACACTACAATCACCACCAGTGGACCCGAGAGGCTGCACATGTTCAGCGGTCATCCACCAGGGCACAACAGTCAGGGCACAAGTCTATCAGCTCCTCAGAGCCCAGAGAGGAATGGCGAGCAGGCGGGCAGCTCCTCAATTTCCTGCCTCTCATAACAGGCCTATGTGTGTGACTCAACGGTGTAAGGGATGTGTGGGTCCGATGCCCACAGGGTGTGATCTTCCCACACTACAACAACATCCAGATAAGGTGGCTCCAAGGGTTCATGCCGCTCCGATAAATGGCAGCGGCCTCCAGAGGCTGCATACGTTCAGGAGTTGTCCGCAAGGTCACGGCAAGCAGGCCTCAGGTAGTGTGTTGGTAGGGCCCGGGCAGTAAGCGGGGGTTGTCCAACAGCAGCAGGCGTCTTCAGGGGTTCCCCTAAAGCCAGATGGGCATATGTGGCATGACTCCAGTGTACCGCTGCAAGTGAATGCAGTCATTGCAGTCAAGCAGTGCAGTCACAGGATGGTAGCGGTGGTGTGGTTCAGGCCCCTCACATCCCTGCGGCCAATGCAGGGGTCCAGGGATCTCCTTATTCAGCCGCTAATGGTCGCTCCTCATAGTCAATGTTGGCCCATAGTGGTACCCTCAGTATGGACAGACAATTAAGGGGCCTGATGACTGCCCATTAAGGTGGATAAAACAAGGGGGGAGAAGGGGCGCAGAGCTCTACTAACACACGTCCACCACCTTGGCATTTCAGGCCACGCCCCTCCGACATCAGTACCTACCTATGACATCAAAGTAGCCTTACAACAATGCAACCCAGCCCAAGTGGGCCCCAAAAGAGGGGAACAGCATGATGTACCTGGTCCACAATCGGGTCCAGAATCTCCCTGAAGGCGTATGGCTGGTAGGATACACGGGCTAGGGAGGGAGGTTAGCTCACAGCCCAGGGAATGGTAAAAATAAAGCAGCAGAGATATATGTGGAGCATCTTCAGGACGTTGGTTAGGCTAGTTTGTTATAGTGAAAACACAGAACAAACGACAGGGCAAAGGCCATTTACATGAGTTTAGAGGCAACTTTGGTTGATATTCGTGTTGATATCACCAAAGTCAAAGATGATATGGATGGACATTACCTCACGGAGAGATCAATACAATCCTTGAGCATACTACAGTCAGGCATAGTTAAGTGTAAAAAGAAAGGAATTGACTCCCATAAAGTAAAATCGAATTTGTTATTAATACAACAGAAACCATTATTTCCCTATAATCTGAGAACTCATTGAGCACGTAGAGATGCGCTTGTAGTTAGAGGACAATGCTTACATGATACTGCGGACATCTCAGAGAATGGGAGTACCATCAAACCCAAGTTGTCTTTAATTATAGGTGTATTAAGAGGGGACATTTGAAGCAAAAAAGGAAAAGAGGGTTTTTTGCCCACTGTTGTTAAGCAAAGGATTGGGCCTCTAAACCATTTATGAAAAGGTCTAAAATGTTGATGATCTTTAGCTCTATTTCCTCACTATCTAAGATTACATCGAAAGATATATCATTAGTTTTGATACCTCATGACACAGTAGGTTCTGGCGGGGGGCCATATGTCATTATCACCAAATCACCAAGTTTGTATACTTTCTGCTCCATGGATAAATACTTACAAGGTCTTAAAAGCGAGACAGATTGCATTGCAAATGCTTTTTTTTTTGGTGTCCCAGTGCCCACCCGAGACATGCTGTATTCAGGATATGTGCATAAAGCTCCGCCCACTTTCCGCCTATCTTTTTAATTGGCAACTGTCCCTGTCCTTTGTAAATGGTGGCTTTACATAGGTCAATAGGCACCAAGACATGCAGTGCTGGTGCCTTGCTCACTAGGGACCTCTAGGAGCAGCTTGCGGTACTGCACCGAGACATGCAGTGCTGGTGCCTTATAATTATTGGGGAGTAGGGTATGCACCCCTCTCCTGAGCCTTTACAGATCCTGCGGACCCCAACCACCAGGATGTTTTCTATTTTATCACGAGAAGGTGCACATCTCCCCTCCCGGAGCCTCTACAGGCCCTGGGAACCCCATCCCCTGGGACATCTTTTTTTTAAGGGGAGGAGTGCATGGTTCCCCTTCATCGACCCTTTACAGGCCTAAAGTGGGTGCCCTTGTGCCCACCCAGGGCACCCAGAACAAACATTGGGTGCCTCAAGAGGAGCCCCAGGGCCCACGCAGCCCTGCCAGCTTCCCGCAGTGGGAGCCGGCAATGCTCCTGTCAGACTTGAGCCGGTATTTTTCATGCCCCCACCGGGCGGGAACCTCTCAGTTTCCCTGCTTGCGAGAGCTTGAACAGGGAAACAAATGTATGCTCCCATCAGGCAGGAGCATTTTCAGCTCTCACTGGGTGAGAGCAGACAGGTTTTACCTGTCTGTGCTCTTGCAGTGTGGGAATCTTTGTCCCGTGGGTGGGCTCCCCAGGATACAACAGAGGAGCCAGCACCAGGGTATGGGGTTCCCAGGGCTTTTATCAGTGAGGGAGGGAGCAGCATGCTCCCCTCCCCTTTACTCTTTATGCAGGCTTCAAGGGATGGGGTCTCCATGGCATTGATAAGCTTGGGGAGGGGGCAGAGTGCTCCCCTACTCTTTAGCACTTAAGCATGTCTGTAAGGGATGGGGTCACTGGGGCCATGATCGGCTCAGGGAGGGAGGTCGCATGCCCCCCCCGTTTCATAAAGATGTTCGCCCCCGGATATGTGGGTCCCCTGGGCCATAATGAACTCATGGAGGTGGCCCCCACAGACGCCCCCTCCCAAAAAAATACAACACGTTGACCCCAAGGTCCTGGCCCTCCCAAGGGGATCATATATATGTTTTTTTTAAATGGCAGGCACAATTTTGTTTTTCCGCCCACAATTCCACAGGAGTACTGTGGAATTGTGGCATAAAAAAATAACAAAATAATTTTGACTATGGGGGTACACGGATCTCCCCTCACAAGGACTAGGGGACAGGGTATTCCTTCCCTGCACCCTTATATCTTTTTTTAAAACATTTTCAGGACAGAGGACTGCGCCTAGGTGAAGGCCCTCCAAATCCCAAAGCCTTATTTCTGCCCTCATTGGCAAGGATGCTGTCACACTGACATACCCTGTAGCTACATCACCATATCACCACAGGTGAAAATGCTCTCCTGGAATATTGCTGGGCTACTCAGTTAAAAGGACGATGAGAAAGAATTAGCACCATTGGTTTATCCCAAAAGGGCCAATGGGAAGCCAAAAGCCTATCAAATATGGTCCAAATGTTGAACCCTATTAATGTTTCTGATGTGGTTGGCCCATCTAACTTCTCACAGGCCACATTTGTGGGGGGCAAAAAATCAATCATTGATTATATCTCTGTTGCTCGATCTCTAATAGGGGGGTATGTGGCGGAGGTATAATTGTAACGGCACTGGGTAACCATAATCCGTTGTAGATGGACCTTTGTCTGCTAAAGGGGGCAAGTAGGGTCAGGGGGATTTTGGGATCATCTCTCTCTGTGAAATCCCAGGGCCTCATATTAGCCTAGAGGAACGCGGATCTGGGAGCTGTGCTGAGGAACCTCTTCTCTAACCACTTTGGTGTCTTATTGTAATTGTTTAACTTCCAGGCTGGAGTTGCAGGTAGAGGATAATTGTTTAGTCAGCTTAGGGACAGCTATTTATAATTCCCTCATGAAGCCAATTAGATCTGCCACTGTAGGAAATAAGTGGGTCGACCCACTGCAGAAAAGCCCGTTCAGTCATTAAAAACATCCCTTATGGGGAGATGGTGCGAGTGCGGAGGAATTGTTCGGAAATAACTACTTTTAAGGACAATATCATAGACACACGTAATCGTTTTCTCAGAAGAGGGTATGACATCAGGGATGTGAAAAGAGCTGAAACACGAGTATATCAACTTGACAGAGATAAGACTTTGGCCCCTAAGAAGAAGAACAATACCTCATGTATCAAAAGATTACGGTTCATAACTAGGTATTCCTCAGAGAGTGACAAAGTATTTCGTATTTTAAAAAACAACTGGCATCTCTTATTAGAAATACCTAATTTAAGGAATTACCTCACTCTGAGTCCCTCAGTAGCATATAGAAGGGGACAAACTTTGAAAGAAAAACTACGTCCTAGTTATGTTACTACCCCGAAATCTAGTAATACATGGCTGCCTACTAAACCTCTTGGGTTCTATACATGCACCTCATGCAGTATCTGCAAGTTGGGAGTAAATAAGACGCAGCAATTCTCTTACAACGGACCCAGGAAATATGAGATCAGGGAGTTTATAAATTGTAATACAACTCATGTGATTTATGTTCTGGGCTGTAGTTGTCAGATGATATATGTAGGGAGTACGGTGCGTAGCCTTAAGCTTAGAATCCAAGAACATCGCCGAGCCATCCAAAAAGGAGATATGAAATATCCGATGGCGGAGCATTATAAGCAACACCACACATCTGATTGTATACTGTGGTTTCATGGTATAGAACATGTTCCAATAAATATAAGAGGTGGAAGTAGGGAATTAATTCTAAGACAAAAAGAGGCAAAATGGATTTGTAGGCTACGTGTGGTTAGCCGGGGCCATAACACAGATAATGAATTTCATTATTTCCTAAATTGAATTCTTCCCTTTACTGTTCGTGTAATACACGCTATATCTCTTTTCTGAATCTGTCTTCCTGTTTATAAAGAGAAACTGTCGGGAAGCTTTAATGTTGTTGATTCAGTTCTTTTACTCTCTGTATAATACACACTATGTTTATTTTTTGATTTTGTCTTTTACTGTTTACAAGGAGAAATTGTCAGGAAGTTTTAATTCTGCTATTTGAGGTGGTACAACTATGTACAATATACTGTTGAGAATAGAAGCCAAAATTTGGATGTATAGATATTATTGGTTTTCGTTTATGTCCTTTCTTTCTCTTCCTAATATCACTTTAGTTTGGTAAATACTGGTTGCTGTGGTGATTTTCTTTTAAATACCGAGTTGGTCTTAGTAAAATATGAACCGAATAGATACCTGGTTTTCTAAAGGTGAGGATTTAAATCTGTTTCTTTTCCCCTTTTTTTACCTTCTCTGGTTTCCTTCTTTGCTTTATACTTTTAAGGTAACATTTATCATAAATCCACTGTTTGTGCTCTCTTGCGGTTGGAAAATGAGTTTTTGTATGTTTATGCTCCCCTGTGGCTGAAAATTGCATTTTTGAATGTTTAAAATATATATTTGTTATTGATCATGGATTTATTATCACATTTTAAAGATTCAAAATTAGATAGTGAGGTGATAATTATTAGTGTAGTTTTTGAGATAGTGAATGCAAATATGTGATGAAATAACTTTTTTTCTTGGTGTCCCCCATATTCTTATGTGAAATGACGTATATATAAGAAATCTTGAAATAAGTATATAATTATGTGGTCTGTATTTTTTAATATAAATTTATGTTTGTGATTATTTATGTATAAATTGTGGCAATAAGTTGTGTGTATTTGTGTATTAATAATTGTAATATGTTGTATTTATGCTGTCTGTCAAATTGTTATGGTCTGTTGTGTCTTATATATGTCTTGTGTTACTTTGTCTGCAGCCCTGAAGAAGTTCTCCAGGCAGTTTGCCAAATGGAACGAAACGCGTTGGCTGCTTCTTTTTAAAAATACCAAATGCATAATCTGAAATGATAATAAAGGACTATAAGAAACTTTGAAGAGACTCAAAAGGCTTTCTGTTCACGTGCACTGCTCTTTGTAAAGTATATTCTTGGAATCTGTGAACAGTGGCACCAAAGAGCAACGGGTGCTGAGAAGTGTGCACGAACCTGGATTATAACATGTCGACAGTATTGATGTGAGGTGCTTGTTGCTGATAAGTCCGTTGCTCATCTGCTCTCTTTGGAATTAATCTTTACTGGACTTTTATGAGCACTCACTACTGTCTTATACTATTTGGAATATGCCTCGATTAAATGACAGGCGAGAGGAATTAGCTCAGGACCTATTTGGACACAGCTCTAATGCCACGCCTTCAGCTTCAATTGCGCAGGGAGCAATGGGATTACGGTCTCTGTTTATCAAGTTGGAACGTCTCAAAAAACAGGAACTGGGGCGTTGGTGGGACGGGGTGACACTGCAACAGTATATCGACAATAAAAAGGCCCCAAGAGGCCTGCGAATTTTGATATTCCCAACGTTTGAAGATTTAAGTCCTGAATTACTAAAAGAATGGGACGCTAACTTAGAAGGAGCATCATTAACTATGATGCAAATACTATTTAGGCATGCGATAGACAAGGGAGCAAAACTATTGTCAGAAATAGAACTGGTTTAAAAAGAAATAGAAGCAATTGATGAGAAGGAACTGATAGAGAAGAACTATGAGATTCTAGGAAAAGTTATAGAAAGTCACCAATTGTATTTGAAAGACAAAAAAATGCGAAAAATACGGCGTGATGACAGAGATTATAAAGATGGCCGTATATACACTTTTTCTAAAAAGTATGATTCAGTCCAAACGCAGGAAGAGAGGAAAAGAGGTAGGGATGAAAGTGAGGAGACAAGATCTATAAGTAGTGTCTCGGTCTCTTTTCTGAGTAGTGCAGCTTCAAGTAATGCTAGTGAAGTCCCTTTAGGGGAGGGAGCCTCGGCTTTCGAGAAAGAACTAGCCAAACTACGTATCAGCAACAAGCAACAGAAAACGTTAAGGGCAAAACAAGGAGAGGGGGAGGAGATACCGGAAAAGGAACAAAGACAGGTCAAGTAGATCGAGAAGGAATGACAACCAGGTCAAAAAGACATAACAGGTGATGTAAGTGGTATAAGTATGGCAGGGGTGTCCCTTGAAATTGGTTTGAGCAAAGAGGTTGAGATTATTAATTTGTCGCAGAGAATTATTGATGACAATGAAGTAAGCCTGTTAAATAAAGGGTTGGGCTTTTGTCCCTCACAGTTGGGTGATATAACTGACATTCATGTTGATTTGTTTAAATTTACAAGAACTTTGAAATTAAAAGACTTTTTCAGCAATCAATGTTGTAAGGATTCACATTTTAATGATCTAAATATAATTCCTGTACCAAGTGTTGCCAATGTCCAGCTTTTATTATCAATTGAGGAGGGTGTGGAGACAGAGATGGGTGCATTATTGAAAGATCTATAAATTGTAGAAAATTGTGGTATAGACAGTGGGCTGCGTCCTAAATCCAAATTTATACCAAGGGGATCTTACCATCAAAATATAGATCTATTCCATGATAAAGTATCAGAGGACCTTTATAAATTGGAAGGTTCTAATACATTTTCTAATAAAGAGCGCAATAATCTATCAAAGGGAGAAAGGAAGCCTTGAAGAGGTTGGAACGAGATCATACGATAGTTATTCGTAGGGCAGACAAAGGCAACAATGTGGTAATAATGGACAGGAAGGAATACATGAATGAGATACAACGTCAGTTAAATGATAGCTCATGCTATGAACCAGTAAATGGAAATCCTATGATTGAATTAGAAATTCTTATCAACATGAAACTCAAGGAGTGGAAGGATATCTGTTTGTTATCAGATTCAGAGTATAGATATCTAAAAGTATGTCAACCTAGATTCCCCTGTATATACATACTTCCGAAAGTGCACAAAAAAGCACCATTTCCCCATAGGCGACCGATCATCTCTGGGGTAGGTTCCCCTACAGAAAAGATGTCAGAGTTTGTGGACATACGATTACAGAAACACATGAAGGACTTGCCATCATATATTAAGGACAGCACTGATGTGCTGCTTAAATTAAAGGATTTTGCATGGTCAGAAGACCTCCTTTTTGTAACATGGGATGTGATAAGTTTATATACTTGTATCAAAAATAAATTTGGTTTGATGGCTGTTGGGTCTTACTTAGACAGAGAGCGAGCTGATATGTACGAACACAATCAAATGGTACTTGAAATGATTGATTTTATTCTGACCAAGAATTTTTTTCTCCACGATGGACAGTAGTACCATCAAACCCGAGGGACAGCCATGGGAACCAGGTTTACTCCCTCTTATGCCTGCCTCTTCATGGGGTGGTACGAGAGGGAGCATGCCTGGGGTAGGTGTGCCTCCTCCTGGACACAGCATATTGTGTTCTGGGGGAGGTATATTGATGATATTATATGCCTTTGGTCTGGATCAAATGAAAGCTTGGAGGAGTACTTCTCATACCTCAATGATAATCCCTTTAATGTTCAACTGACGATGTCCTATGATAGGGAGAAGATCAATTTCTTGGACCTCCAATTTTATGTAAAAGAAGGACAAGTACAAAGCACTCTATACCGTAAAGATACGGCATGCAATGGTATATTGCATGCCGGAAGTGCACATGCCCGTTCAGTCATTAAAAACATCCCTTATGGGAAGATGGTGCGAGTGCGGAGGAATTGTTCAGAAATAACTACTTTTAAGGACAATATCATAGACACACGTAATCGTTTTCTCAGAAGAGGGTATGACATCAGGGATGTGAAAAGAGCTGAAACACGAGTATATCAACTTGACAGAGATAAGACTTTGGCCCCTAAGAAGAAGAACAATACCTCATGTATCAAAAGATTACGGTTCATAACTAGGTATTCCTCAGAGAGTGACAAAGTATTTCGTATTTTAAAAAACAACTGGCATCTCTAATTAGAAATACCTAATTTAAGGAATGACCTCACTCTGAGTCCCTCAGTAGCATATAGAAGGGGACAAACTTTGAAAGAAAAACTATGTCCTAGTTATGTTACTACCCCGAAATCTAGTAATACATGGCTGCCTACTAAACCTCTTGGGTTCTATACATGCACCTCATGCAGTATCTGCAAGTTGGGAGTAAATAAGACGCAGAAATTCTCTTACAACGGACCCAGGAAATATGAGATCAGGGAGTTTATAAATTGTAATACAACTCATGTGATTTATGTTCTGGGCTGTAGATGTCAGATGATATATGTAGGGAGTACGTTCAGTGTAATTTAGAAGAATTTGATATTTGTGCTTATGTTTATGGAGTAACTCTCCCATTTGTTTTCAATATTATTCCATGTGACATTTGGGCTTTTCTGAATGGTGAACCAAGTAGTGGAGCACCAGTGTTGTGGAATGACTTGGAGCTTTGGAACATATTTCAAAAGCATTCTCAGCTTTATAGTTTTTTTCTTTTCATATCTGTGCTTGATGACACCCAGCTATACCGAAAAATATAATCAACCAAGGCTCTAGTACTCTGGTCCAAAACCCTCTTGGAGTTGCATTCATGGATGTTGCTCCAACACCTACTTCTACTCTATGCAACTCAAATGCTAAGACATAGATCGCCTCCTCAAACCTTCTTGGCTCTAACCCTCTGCTTGCAGGCAAGGCAAAAACATTGGACTTTACACTTGACACTAACATTAATCTACATGCTTACATCAACACTATAGCATAGGGTGCTCGATTCCAAATCAAGCTTTTCTAGGGATTCAAACATCTAAGTTCAGCAGATGACTAAAATGGTAGCCCAGTGGTTCTCTTGAAACTTGATTACTGCAGCTCTTTACTAACGGTCGTCCCCAGAGTTCACCTAGCCCTTCTGAAGGCTGCCCTTAACTCTGCTGCTCATTTGGTCTCTGGGACAAGTTGATTCAACCACATCACCCCTGTCCTGATAGCTCTTAACTGGCTCCAAATTGATATGAGGAGTAACTTCAAAATAGCTTGAATTATCCACAAAGCTCAGTGAAATACCTCACAAATAAACTAACCACCTCATGAGGCGCCTGTTTCCTCCAAAGTTCTGACTCCTTGTGCCTGGAAACACCTGCTTTCAGAACGTCCTGAACTCTGAAATAAGCCTTCCCAGACGCCCACTCCTAACTATGGAATGCCATACCAACTGTCATGTGGACGAAACCCTTACATGTCCCCTTCAAAAAAGAATTAAAAATCCTTCTCTTTGAACAATATCTTTGAACCTAACAAAAGCTATGTAGTACCAATCAACATCATATGCTAACCCGCATTGATGTAACCTCAATAAGAGTCTATTTTAGAGTTTGGCAGACGGGTAACTCTGTAATAAATGTGACGGATATCCCGTCTTTCATATTACAAGTACATTATATCCAGTGGCACTAGTAATACAGCTGATGTGATATCCGTCACATTTGTGACAGAGTAACCTGTCAGTCAATCTTTAAATAAGGCCCTATGGAGGGCGAGGTCTGGCCGCGGCTGAAGATGGCCGCCTAACCTGTGAGCTCCGCTGCGAGTGGGGCTTCAAAAGGAGTCGGCACCCAGTTAATGCGAGACCTTCAACATAATTTCAGCATTACGGAGGTCGTAAAGTCAATGAGGAGCAGATGTGTCGGTTTTCTTCAGCGTTGGTGGCTCGGTTCCTGAGGAATGGAAACTGCGCATTCTTGACACCGGAGCCCTGTGCTGAGAGGAGCCCCGAACGACACTGGGCAGCAACTCTATTCATATATTGAAGCTTATTTCTGCCGACAACACACCTTAAATAACTACGCTCTCTGAGGTGAGACTTACAGGACACTACATGAATCCCTTCAGAGGATATGTGGTTGTTTTTACTTTCGGCGCCAATACTTCAGCCTCTGACAGGAGCCAGCTGTCCCTGCTCGCGCCCTGCGGAATGTGAAATGCGATTCTGAAGGAAGATAAGCTGACTGGATTCGTGGCTCTTGAAATACAGAGTCTGAGAGAGAAGCACCAGAGCCTTTCATTATGACTCACGATTCCAGCTGACTTCAATTAAGGACTGTAAAGTTCATTTGGAGTTCATATGCTTGCTCTCTAAAAATAATTACCTCAAGAAGCGCGGGTGGGGCTCCAGCTGTAATCACTCATGTGAAGTCTGCATTCTTCTGAGGAATTACATGTGGCTGTTTGGTGGTGCTGAGTTATGTAATTAAACTGAACAAAGGCTTTACCCTTTTGTGAGGAAAATTTGAGTAATCTGCGCACAGTCTGCAACATTGTATACCAGGGCTTGCCCTTTTGTGCTGTGAAGAGCCTGGTATGTCGACAGAGGTTCCTTGGTGAGAGAGACGGTGGCGTCTTTCATCAAAATGAACAATCCCAGCTGAAATATAATTGTCATTGGAGAAGTTTATGCGCTGTTTTGGAAAAGTACCCTCTTAAGCCTTAACTAAATTACAATAAGGATTTGTGAAGTTTATGTGTTGCTGGGAAGTCTGCCCTATGAAATTGAGCTGTAGTGTTGTTCAGTACACAGTTTAACTGAATAAATGCCCAGACTGCCTTTCAGATAATTTTGTGGATATATGTGCAGTACGCAACTTTATATAATAAGCCTTGCTTTTTCACTTATGTGCTGAGAGACTCTGGTCCTGTCAGCCTGCCTACAAACTTGAGCCTGGAATTACACAGCTTCCCGCTCGCAACGTTCCACTGGCCACACCTGAGCTTCCTGGCTTTTCCTCATGCGCCTCGGTCTGCCTACCACACACGCTTATTCGCTGCCAGCTGTGAGGTGCTTTGAGGACACAATTTAATCCGAAATTTTGAAAAACAACAGCTTTACAGCGGCAATACTTCTGAGAGACTTTAGGCTTGTGAGCCTACATGCAACACCGAGCTCGGAGTTTCAAGGTCTTCTACTTGCAGTGCTCAATTTTTCACAATTCTGCTTCCGACCTCTCCATAATATACCTGGGCTGTGCGCCACATAATTTTGTTCACTGGCAATTGTGTCGTGCTTTGTTGGCCCAGTATAGTCTACATCTTGCAAACTAGCAAATTAAAAGCGGAGCTTGTTTTTACCGGATGGAGAGGAACCAATCCTTGATCGTCTACTTCATTTTATGAGTCTGAGGGATATTAGAGTTCTTCTCTACCTTCCTTACATTATATTGACACAGCTTTCAACTTTAATTCAAACTCTCTCCAATGTGTTATAAAGAAGATACTTTAGTAAATCCTGGACATTGAGAGTCTGATAATTCAAGGAAATAAGATGCATATAATCCTTTTCTGCATTGTGTTTCTACACTGTTATACTGACTCAACACATTGCTTTGCCATCTTTCTATAAAGCAGAAATCAAAATGTCTACTGCCAAACATGGAAATAAATCTTCTAAACAGCCTCTTTTCTCGGATGTACTTAAGCAGTCACAAAATACAGATGCCAACAGCTCTTCCTCTACAATAGACAATTCTATACAAACTAACCTCACCATGCAAGGGCAAACCATGGATCGCATCCTACAAGAAATATCAGCGGTCAGTCGCAGACTTGAAGGCATGGATTCAAATATTTCCTCATTAACAGCAGAAACTAAAACAATACGAGCAGACATTGCAGGATTTCACGCCAAGACAGAGGAGCTTGATCACAGGCTAATAAATGTAGAAACTCGTCTAGACTCAATACAAAACAGAGATCAAGAGCTTTTATTTCTAAGAAGTAAGATGATAGATTTGGAAGATCGAAGCAGGAGGGATAATGTTCGCTTTTTCGGTTTTCCGGAAAGGATCGAAGGTTCAAACGCTAGAACATTTCTACAAAATATCCTTCCAAAAATTATGGACATTGCTTTTGACCCTCCACTGGAGACACAGCGCGCACATCGAATTGGTCCATTACGCAAGGAATCTGCAACAAACTCACGTCCCCTCATCGCTTGTTTTTTAAGGCACGAGCAGACAAGGTAAATATTAATATCAGCACGTACTCATGGTCCATTCTCATACAATGGGTATGAAATTTGTATTGCAGCTGATTTTTCCAGAGACACTAACGAGAGATGCAAGGCCTTCCTTTCATTTAGACCTCAATTACGTCAACTAGACATTAAATATGGTCTATTTGATCCTGCTCGTCTCCGAATTTCTAAGGATGGAATATCTAAAGACTTCTATGACCCCGAGGTCCTCCGTATATTTTTAGACAATTGGAAACCGCAACAAATGGAAATTCAGCAATCCACTCCAGAACAATCACATCACAGTTCTTTTCCTCGGGCATCGAGCAATCCACGATGTAATGTCAGCAGTCCTCGACAGAGAGGCAAGGATTTTGAAAGGACTATTCGTAGTCATGAGGACAAGAATGCTGCACTTCAAACTGTATCCACCTTTACTAAGGATCAGCATAGGGATAAATCCCGATCGCCATTAAAATCTACTTCGAAAGCAGAATGTGGATGATTCAGTACCTCTCTACAATTTTGATCAAAATTAACCTATGCTCACACTTGTATCCTTTTAAATGACTAACCATCCTTAATGAACTCATAACATTCAAGAAATGAAGAAGATATCTCTCCTGCGGACAGATGAGTATTAAAATCTACTTCAGATGCAGAATGTGGATGATTTAATGTTTAAATATACTTTGTTCAGATTTAGCTCTGTCTTCACACCCATTTTCTTTTAGGTGTTAGATCAAATGTAATGAACTCATGCTATAAATGGGGAAAAGAAGGTATATCATCATCAGTTTGTTGAGTAATACAGTTATTGTACTGTTCTTTATTGTTCTTCCTTTCTTTTCTCTCTTTTTTTTTTTTTGTTTCATTTCATCACATCTATTATATTAATCATATTGCCTTTAAACACTGGGGGGCCGAATCCGATTCGGGCCGGAAAAAATACCGACCGACTCGGTACGGGATAATAGTCTGACCGACACGTACCGGCGTTGCCCGACCTGGGAAGTACGATGAAATGCATGGGAATCACGACCGACTCGCACGGAACTCAAGGCGAACGACCGACCCGGCCGGAAACAAGCTATCCAGCCGGGAAACCACGCGAATCGAACCGACCGACACGCATCAGGAAATAAGCCGAACAAAACGTACCCGCGAACTCCGACCTGCGCAGTACGATGCAATGGGTGCAAATTCAGACCGATTCGTACGGAGCCCAAGCCGTACGACCGACACGCATACCAAACCCAGCCGAACAAACACAATACTCCGCAACCGACGCGTACGCCGCATATGAAACTGAGCTGAAACACAGCGGGAACGACTCGGAGAGGCGCGCACGAGACAACTGCAATGTCCTACTCGGTCAGAAGAACGACTCCTACATGCACAATAATCACAAATGAAAAAATACAAAAAAAAGGGCCAAACAAGCAATGACAAAGCCAATAAATACAGGGGGTGAAAAAATGGAACAAGGACACACCCCCAACTCCACCTACATAAAGGCCACAAATCCCTACCATGATCCTTTGCAAATCCCACTGACCTGCCAGCACAGAACACCATCACACAGCAAACACAGACACACACACAGCTCATCCAACACAAAAGCCACACAACATTAGCACCTCAACAAATAGCACCCTCACACACACACAGCAAAACCTACACACACACACCCTCACTTGCACACACACACATCAATCACCACCACCACCACCCATCACCATGCCCCTAAAGAAGAATCCAAAGTTCCTAGATAGTGAATTGGAAGTCATGGTAGACGAGATCCTGAGGGTAGAGCCACAGTTGTTTGGCACATTGGTCCAACAGACCCCCATGTCGCAGAAAACCAAGATGTGGGCGAGGATCGTCGACAGGGTGAACGCACAATCACCATGTTTGCGCACAAAGGAAGACATCCAGAACAGGTGGTATGATGTGCGCAGGAGGGTCAGAGACCTACTCAAGAAGGATTACCTCCTGAGCCAGCACACCGGCAGTGGCCCTCCTGCAAAACCAGTATACCTCAGGCCCTGGGAGGAGAAGGTGCGGGCCATCCTACCACCAGTGAGCGTATATGGACTAACAGACATCCCAGAGCCTGGTGAGTACACAACTAATATACACAATATTGTGTGCCAATACACACACATCACTCTCAAGGGGACAGTCAAACCATCCACCCCTAGCAAATCAACAGCAACCAAAAGATAATCATCCCAAGATGTGTATGTCAGTTAGATAAACACAATACATGCCATCTCATAGTGATATGTAACTGTGTCATGACATGTACAAACCTAACAACAAATAGAGCAAGGCAGTGGCACAAATATAACCAACAAACACTGCCTGATATTTTGCCACCACTAGAACACCACCTCACAGGGAAGCTCACTTAAAGGAAGGAATTCTGTGTATGCTGGTGAAGTTAGTGTAGCCAATAGCATGATGGGAGTTGTAGTCACAGATACTGCTCACCCTCACAATTGGCCCATCAACACCACTCTGAACCATGCTCACATCACAGGGAGTGGATAAGGACTGACAAGATGGCTGACACTGGCTACTGCTGTGGGGAGCACAAGGCCCTGCTGGGAACTGTGCACCAACAAACAGCACAACACCACTGCCTGACATCCTGAAAGCCAACTTGCACTCCCTGCAATGCAAGCACGTTGCATGGTGGGATATCTGGCTGGCTGGGAAGGAGGACTCACAGCACTGACCATAGTTACAAGCAGCTCACCTCACACACCCCCTCAACACAAACTCCACATAACCCACCTGGGAGAATGCAATGCCTCACATACCAAATGAAGATCCCACAAAGAACCACCACCCTGGGTAATGCTGTGTGAAGCACAGGGACACACCTGGGACTTGTAGCCAAACAAACGCAAGGACAACACTGGCAGCCTTCCTGTCAGCACAGGCACACTACCCCACAGGGAAGCACAGTCCAAAGGAAGGAAGTACGGGCATGCTGGGAAGGGGGGTGTAGGCAATAGCATGATGGGAGCTGGAGTCACAGATACTGCTCACCCTCACAATTGGACCATCAACACCACTCTGAACCATGCTCACATCACAGGGAGTGGATAAGGACTGACAAGATGGCTGACACTGGCTACTGCTGTGGGGAGCACAAGGCCCTGCTGGGAACTGTGCACCAACAAACAGCACAACACCACTGCCTGACATCCTGAAAGCCAACTTGCACTCTCTGCAATGCAAGCACGTTGCATGGTGGGATATCTGGCTAGCTGGGAAGGAGGACTCACAGCACTGACCATAGTTACAATTAGCTCACCTCAGACACCCCCTCAACACAAACTCCACATAACCCACCTGGGAGAATGCAATGCCTCACATACCAAATGAAGATCCCACAAAGAACCACCACCCTGGGTAATGCTGTGTGAAGCACAGGGACACACCTGGGACTTGTAGCCAAACAAACGCAAGGACAACACTGTCAGCCTTCCTGTCAGCACAGGCACACTACCCCACAGGGAAGCACAGTCCAAAGGAAGGAAGTACGGGCATGCTGGGAAGGGGGGTGTAGGCAATAGCATGATGGGAGTTGGAGTCACAGATACTGCTCACCCTCACAATTGGCCCATCAACACCACTCTGAACCATGCTCACATCACAGGGAGTGGATAAGGACTGACAAGATGGCTGACACTGGCTACTGCTGTGGGGAGCACAAGGCCCTGCTGGGAACTGTGCACCAACAAACAGCACAACACCACTGAATGACATCCTGAGAGTCAACCTGAACCCACTGCAAGGGTGGCATGCTTCATGGTGGGATAACTGCGCCAGGTGGAGAAGGATGGCCGGATGTCCACCAAATACAACCAATGCTGGCCATGCACACACCTCAACATTCATATTGAAATGCCCCAGGTATGCATGACAATGTGCTACACCAATATCAACCTCTTACTGTGACAACTTAGGACAATGCAATGTACATGCCCGCATGCAGAGGTACAGTCACAACTGTCAGGTGTGTGAACCATTGATGTCTGTAGAAACATTACATACAATGTGTGTCTCTTCCAAATACAGGTGACGATGATGGGGACACAGCAGCAGGCGAGGAGGAGTCCCTGTCCCAGGCTCCGGGGGACACAGAGCTCACTGGTGTGGAACAGCCTCTGCCCTCCTCGGATGGCGAAGACCTACCTGGCACCTCCGGTGTGAGTCATCATGCAGCACCAGCTGGACCAACATCTGCACCCCTGCACCCACCCTTCCAACAACTGCCAACATACAGACCACCCCCGCCGACACGGACAGACCAAGGACCACCGCTGACAACAGCACAGGGCCCCAGGCCCACCGTGGACCAACGGATGACAACACCACTAACAACCCCCAAGTGGGCCTTGGGTCACCTGTGCGTGCCACCGCAGGTCCTGCACGTGTTGCCAGGGGTGGTGGGAGGGGTGGTAGACATAGGTCGCTGCTTGCAGAGGGGTCTGGACTGCATGATGACCCACAACTGGCACGCATCGCTGATGCGTACCAGGATAGCACCGGAGAGGTCAGACAGGTATTGGGGATCCTCAAGGACATACAACAGCAGCAGGCTGCCCATCATGCCCGCTTGGACTCCCACATGGCCCGTGTGGAGACACACATGTCGGGCATGGAGTCCAAGTGGGACACATTGCAAGAACTCACAGCGGTGCATAGGGACATATTGACATGCCTCCGCCAGATTAGCACCAACATGGCCACACCTCCCTGTGTGCCCACAACATCTGGTGCTGCAACAACTGACACCGCCACAGGGAGGGAGGAGGACTCTGGCGGAGAGTCCCCTGCACCGCCGCAGCCTGCACGTGAGGGTCCCCCCCAAAGAAGAGGGGTCGTCCGAGGAAGGAAAACTGAGAGGTTGATGGCCACGTACATCCCCCAGGAAGCCAACACCTGTTCCGGAAATTCTCCTTTGTGTGCAAACGTTTCACCCTGTCGAATGCAACACTACTTTCCCACATGACATGGGGAGTTCAAGTTGGACTAATGTATCATATGACTGTGGACTTCACTCAGGACATTTCTGCTACCAAGACTTCCAACTCATCTGGGAACTTTGGATCACAATTCCAATGTACAGCACCCACCATCCTGTGCACTATACACACACACATTTCTGTAAATAAAATCACTAGTACACCATACTTGCCACTGTTGTTATTCAAATGTGGATACTGTTATGGTGATGATGTTCTGCTAAATTACACTGTGTATGCTAACTGCTACAGCAAGTACAACACCGTCATGTGAGTCATGGTGACGTGACACATTTGAGGGAGACACACCACTAGGGCTACACAACACAGACACCAGGGACTTCGGACTCATCGCCCACAGTGATGTTGCCAGGAAATACAGTGGAATGCACAGACACCACACCTATTCAGAGTCTGTGTCAACTAGCCCACGGGTGCAGTAAGCAAATGTCAGTCAGATGTGTGACCACAGACAACGCACATCCCAAAGTGAAGCACAGGTTTATTACACATTTGCAACATATTGTTTCCACTACAAATGCAAGGTTTACCCACGTGGCAGTGGCCACACAGTCAACAAGTGCAGAAGATATGAAGTCCAGGGGTGTGTGGCACATCACTTTTAGGCCAACTACTGCTGCCACCCTGAAAGCTGAATCATGGTGTCGGGGATCCAAGTTGACCAAAGTACTCAGTAAGCACCCTGTGAAGGACAGACATGACACACAGTTAAAATCACTGTAGAACAGGACAGTACTGCAATACTCATGCCCAATACATGTCACAAGACAACTACACAAAACCAAGTTAGCATATCAAAACTGTTGGGGAGTTCAGACTACCTGGAAGGACACATTGCTGCACGCATCCAGTCAAGTAGCACATGGCCACACTCAAACAGCACCAGAGCACCACCCACACATATCATGCAAACTCACGTCATTCACATTACATCTCCCTGGATACTCACATTCAGCTGAAGAAGTTGGTGATGAGCTGTGTGCGGACATCACCATCATCATCATCATCACTGGCATCGTGGTCCAGGCCAGGATCCTCCACAGGTGGCGGACGTTGGTCATCGTCATCCAGGATGAGAGGCAACTCCTTCCGCACTGCCAGGTTGTGTAGCATGCAGCAGACGATGACAATCTTGCACACCATTGCTGGGGCATATGGGAGGGCCCCTCCTGTCTTGTCCAGGCAGCGGAAGCGGCTCTTCAGGAGACCAAAGGTCCGCTCTATCACTCTCCTGGTCCGACCATGTGCCTCATTGTAGCGCATCTGGGCTGGTGTCACAGGGTTCCTGAGGGGTGTCAGCAACCACGGCATGTTGGGGTATCCGGAGTCACCTACGGACAGACAAGTGCACATTAGCTGATTTGGAAAAGTACGGTGGAATACTACAGATCAGAACACACACAATGGTACAAAGTCAGTACACACCGACAAGCCAGGCACGCTGGTTCTGCATCTGTGCCATCATCCTCGGGATGCGACTACTCCTCATCACGTAGGCATTGTGTGCTGAACCAGGGAAACGGGCGCACACATGTGTGATGCTCATATCTGCTAAACATACCACCAGAGCATTGATCGAATGGTAATGTTTACGGTTCCGGTATGCCTGCTCATGTGCCTGTGGTGGTATCAAAGCCACATGTGTCCCATCAATGGAGCCAATGACATGTGGCATCCTCCCCAGGGCATAGAAGTCACTCTTGACGTCAGTGAGTTGTTGACGTGTTGGGAAATAGATCTACTGGTTCAGGCATCTCAACATTGCCTCCAAAACATCGCGTAGCACACGGCTGAACATAGTCTGTGACATCCCACCGGCAGTCGCAACAGTGTGTTGAAAGGTTCCGGTGGCAAAGAAGTGTAGAGCTGCCATTACCTTCACCTTGGGGGTCAGCGCCGTAGGGTACGTCCGGCCAGGTTGCAAATGTGGTGCCAAGCGCACTGCCAAATCCTCAATCAGCTGCCTGGTGAAGCGGTACCGTCGGATGCTGTCACGTTCCACCATCGTTGCCAGGTCAGGGAATGGTCTATGGACATCTGGAGCCCTGCAGTGCATAGGTTGAAGGAAGAAAGATTGTCAGTCACCCCACATATGTGCCATTCACCATACTCAATTTCACATGATACATCATTACGTGACACAAGTACTTGATGTGTGTGCCGTTCTGTCGGACATAAATCGCACCTACATGGCCATCATCTAACTTCTCAGTACAACATGTGTGCACTACAGGTACCAGGTTGTGCTATGGGAAACCATTAGGCTGTGTCACAGTACCCATTTACTGCTGTCACGTTCCACACACACACCACAGTGACATGTCTGGACAGATGCGCCACAGGCATCACAGCTCATTGACAGGTAGATTCCCAGTGACCCTGTCTTGCCACATGGCCACTGGCATGACATGGCGTATCATGTACACGTCAGAAAAATAAACATGACTCCCACAGGTAGTGGCCCCTGTCGCATCCGCAGGACAGACATGGACGCCAGTGACGCACAACATCAAAGTCCATGCACAAACAACGTTGATGTGGAGGCTGTCTCCCATCGTCGGAAACACAACATGCACACAGACTGTGGAGGGACATCACTATTGTGGCAATGGGTCATCCTGTGACGTACATGCCTTCCCACATGGGACTCTGGGGGTATGTGACATGTCACACATACACAACCTGGAAATGTGACCATGCCACATGCTCCAAAATGAACTGTTGCACATCACAGTGGTCATGTGCACAACACACCAAGGACCCTGTCCCCATGAACACATGCACAGCCTGGTTGTGGCTGCCCACAAGTGCCACCACAAAAACCACATGTTAACCCCCATACACAGAGAAGGAAATGCAGCCTTACATGCCTCAGGAAACAGTGTGGACTGGGTGTGGTGTTGTAGGTGTGCCCCTGGGTCTCTGGCAGGTATATGTGGCTGGCATACGTTCACCAGTGACAAGCATGGTGACATATGCGACTGACCTGTACAGGTACGCGTTGTACAGCAATGGACCGATCGGTGTGCCCGGCCGGCCCATTGCATATGATGTGTGCAGGTACGCGTTGTATCCTGAAATACGCGTTGTACAGCAATGGACCGATCGGTGTGCCCGGCCGGCCCATTGCATCTGTTGTGTGCGGGTACGTGTTGTATCCCGAAATACGCGTTGTACAGCAATGGACCGATCGGTGTGCCCGGCCGGTCCATTGCATATGATGTGTGCGGGTACGCGTTGTATCCCGAAATACGCGTTGTACAGCAATGGACCGATCGGTGTGCCTGGCCGGCCCATTGCATATGATGTGTGCGGGTACGCGTTGTATCCCGAAATACGCGTTGTACAGCAATGGACCGATCGGTGTGCCCGGCCGGCCCATTGCATATGATGTGTGTGGGTACGCGTTGTATCCCGAAATACGCGTTGTACAGCAATGGACCGATCGGTGTGCCCGGCCGGCCCATTGCATATGATGTGTGCGGGTACGCGTTGTATCCCGAAATACGCGTTGTACAGCAATGGACCAATCGGTGTGCCCGGCCGGCCCATTGCATCTGTTGTGTGCGGGTACGTGTTGTATCCCGAAATACGCGTTGTACAGCAATGGACCGATCGGTGTGCCCGGCTGGCCCATTGCATATGATGTGTGCGGGTACGCGTTGTATCCCGAAATACGTGTTGTACAGCAATGGACCGATCGGTGTGCCCGGCCGGCCCATTGCATCTGTTGTGTGCGGGTACGCGTTGTATCCCGAAATACGCGTTGTACAGCAATGGACCGATCGGTGTGCCCGGCCGGCCCATTGCATATGATGTGTGCGGGTACGCGTTGTATCCCGAAATACGCGTTGTACAGCAATGGACCGATCAGTGTGCCCGGCCGGCCCATTGCATATGATGTGTGCGGGTACGCGTTGTATCCCGAAATATGCGTTGTACAGCAATAGACCGATCGGTGTGCCCGGCCGGCCCATTGCAATTCCGATCCAAGGCCACCAAGATCATCTGCGGCGTACCCCAAGGCTCCTCCCTCAGCCCAACGCTGTTCAACATCTACATGGCACCCCTCGCCCACGTCGCCCGACAGCACAAGCCTCAACATCATCTCCTACGCCGGCGACACCCAGCTGATCCTCTCCCTCACCAAAGACCCTCACACCGCCAAAGCCCACCTCCACGAAGGAATGAAGGCCGTCGCCGAATGGATGAGGACCAGCCGCCTGAAGCTGAACTCGGACAAGACGGAGGTCCTCATCCTTGGTTCCAACCCTTCAGCCTGGGACGACTCCTGGTGGCCAACATCACTGGGAACAGCCCCGCCACCCACCGACCACGTACGCAACCTAGGGGTCATCCTCGACCCCACCCTCTCCATGACTAAGCAGGTCAACGCCGTTTCCTCATCCTGCTTCAACATCCTCCGAATGCTCCGTAGGATCTTCAAGTGGATCCCCACCGAAACAAGAAAACAGTCACCCAGGCCCTCGTCACCAGCAGGCTGGACTACGGAAACGCCCTCTACGCAGGAACGACGGCTAAGCTCCTGAGACGGCTGCAACGCATCCAGAACGCCTCTGCACGTCTTATCCTCGACATCCCCCGACGCAGCCACATCACACCCCACCTGAGAGACCTGCACTCGCTCCCTGTCAACAAGAGGATAACCTTCAAGCTCCTCACCCACGCACACAAAGCACTCCACAACTCCGGACCAGCCTACCTCAACAGACGACTCAGCTTCTACACCCCCACCCGCCAGCTCCGCTCGACCAGCCTCGCCCTCGCCACAGTCCCCGCATCCGGAAAACGACCGCCGGCGGCAGATCCTTCTCCCACCTCGCCGCCAAGACCTGGAACACCCTCCCCACCAACCTCCGACAGACCCAAGACCTACTGGCCTTCAGAAGACTCCTCAAGACCTGGCTCTTCGATCAGTAGCAGCACCACCCCCCTCTTCCCCCAGCGCCTTGAGACCCTCGCGGGTATGTAGTGCGCTTTATAAGTGACATGATTGATTGATTGATTGATTGCATCTGTTGTGAGCGGGTACGCGTTGAACAGCAATGGACCGATCGGTGTGCCCGGCCGGCCCATTGCATATGATGTGTGCGGGTACGCGTTGTATCCCGAAATACGCGTTGTACAGCAATGGACCGATCGGTGTGCCCGGCCGGCCCATTGCATATGATGTGTGCGGGTACGCGTTGTATCCCGAAATACGTGTTGTATAGCAATGGACCGATCGGTGTGCCCGGCCGGCCCATTGCATATGATGTGTGCGGGTACGCGTTGTATCCCGAAATACGCGTTGTACAGCAATGGACCGATCGGTGTGCCCGGCCGGCCCATTGCATATGATGTGTGCGGGTACGCGTTGAATCCTGAAATATGCGTAGTACAGCAATGGACCGAACGGTGCGCACACATTGGCTGGGGCCTGGCATGGCAACTGATGCATTTTCGAAGCTCCAACGAGTCTGAAGCAGTGAATTCAGTTGGCCAGCCACAACAATGTTGCAAAATCATGGGTGTCATGAAGTTGAAGATTTGAAGGATGCTGTGGGCGTGTATTAGTGCTGCTATTCCATGGATTGGTCAGATTCAGAAGATGCAAACGACTTGGACCTATCACTTTGGACACATGGGACAGTATCTGCCTCTGCAGCACACATATAATGCTGGCTGTTCCCCTGAGATCTCACTTGCCTGCACTACATGCTCCAGGACGACATCTGCCACCAACACTGCTGCTGTTTATGCATCCTCTGGCTCCTGCAATGGCACCTACTGTGGAGAGAGCCCCAGCCTTCAGCCTTGAGGAGAACCAGGCCCTGCTGGACAGCCTCCTTCCACAGTACAGCAAGCTGTATGGGAAACCAGGGGAGCAGGTGAGTGTGCTGTCCACTGCCTCACTAATTGTGCATGTTGTCTGACTAGCAGGACTTTCAGTGTGCACACCACTGGCTAGCATGCCCACTGAGTAGTTGTCACACCCCAAAGTGTGTAGTTACATGCACTGAACTGGTACAGTGCAGTAACAGTGCATTCCAATTAGGTTTACTTCCCATGCAATGATACCATATAGTGACTGCTGGCAAACTGTTCATAGCCATTGTTGCACTGCCTGTGTACATCATATGCCCCTGTGATTGAGACATGTAAATCCAACTGTGTGATGCACGTATATGTTGCATGTGTAGTAATGGCCTTTTCACTTTGTCATCCTCACAGGTTGATGCCCACCAGAAGCAGGAAATCTGGCTGACCATCGCCCGGAAAGTAAGATCCGTGGGGGTCTACAGGCGCAGGATCCGCAACTGCCAGAAGAGGTGGCAGGACCTTCGTGGCTGGACCCGGAGGATCGCAAGGGTCCAGCTGAAGCTGTCGCCTCCTCGCAGGAGGGGCGGACACCGGACCCTGACCCCCACATGCTCCGGATCCTGGCGGTGGTCTTCCCTGACCTGGATGGGCAGCTGAAGGACAGACAGCAGCAAGGAGGGGGTGAGTCCATGACTGCACTGTGCACTTTGTCTGACGTGCTATGTGCCCTCCTCTGGCCTGGTTAAACTTCCACAGTACATCAGTCATGTGGTCCAGGACCCATGTCCCTCATTTGTGACATGCCCACTTCTCCTCTGATACGCATATGTGTGGCCCTTATAGTCAGGAAATTGTGTAATTTGGGGACTGTGACATTGCATTTAGCTTTGCTCAAGGTGGGGGACAGCATTTGTTCCCGTGACTATGTTGTGCGATTCATGGGTGGGTCAATTGCTTACACAATGCCTAAGTTCTGACATGTAATCTGGGTGTAACTTTGATATGTGGTCCGCTTGCTGCTCTGACTCACCACATGTCCCTGGGGAATTTGGCACACACCCATGCTGCTGGTGGGAACAATGTTTGGGCCTCAGGAGTATGTGTATCCAGTGTGTCACACATGCTTAGCCACCTGCCTACTGTCCAGTACTCATCCCTCTTATAGGTGGAGCTGGACAGTCATGCCTACTCAAGGGCATACAATACACTCTGTACTCCCACTCCCGTGTATCATCTGGCATGTTGTGATCAGTGAAATGTACCCTCAGGTGTCTGCCTCTGTCTCATTGTGCTGTGTCTTCGTTGTCAGGACTACTGGTATGTTTATCGGTTAGGGCTCAGCATGCCATCTGAGATGTGACCATGATAGACGATACTTCTGTGACTTATAGGTGTCTGATCACTTGACTGTGAACACAGGTGTTTGCGACTGTGACTTTCAGGCAGCTGTATTTTCATTCACAGCACACTGTGAGGTGCTCATGTTCAGAGAGTTGTGTTTCATGTCCCCCATATGTCCAGTTGGTATGACGTGGACAAATAGTAGTACAGATAATGTGGTATTTGGGGGATGGACATGTGCACCTGTCAGTCACATAACTTGCATTCCCCATGCCCTCGGATTGTGACACAGTGCAGACTGTTGTTGGCTGGCTGCCATGGCCATGTGACTTGAGACAGTAATGTATGACTTTGCACGCATTCCTGTGTCATGGCATTAAACTTCCTGTGACTGATCCTGCAGGGGAGTGACATGTGGAACATGCACCCCATTGTGGCATTGACTATCCGGACATGGGTGCATCATGGTGTCTGGTGCTGGTATGCATCACATGCATTTCTATTTAGACTCTGGCCATCCCTTTATCCGGACACCTGCATTGACTCAGTGGCAAGAGATGTGATGTGTGCATGTTCACATACTTCACTGTGTTCCCTGCAATGTCCAACAACTGTGTAGGTGGTGCATGTGTCCACACTGGGGTCTTACCATCAGACAGGCACCAGACAGATGGGTGCAAGGGCAGGAGGGGTGTGAGTCCCATGGTTGACCATCAGACTGACAATTGGCTTCCCCGAATCTGTGTGGGGACTTTAGGCAATGTTCAACTAAGGATGCCAGGGCTTGCTCTGTAATGTGCTGTACTTACTGTGGTGTGTGCGGTCAGTGCAGGTGACTGATGTTTGTCTGTTTCCCTAATTGTTTGCAGATACATCCACGGCCACAGGAGGGGACAGCTCCACGACCAGGAGGAGCAGCAGAGCCAGACTGGGTCAGCATCGGACGAGTGGTCAGAGGGACCCAGTGGCACGGAGGGCGAGGGGAGCCACACCGAGGAGTCCTCAGCACCATCCACCTCAGCTGAGGACCACAGCAGCTCGGAGGATGACTCCCTTGTGGAGGCGGGTCTCAGCAGCCACCAAAGGCCAGCTAGTCTGTCTGGCCCCGCCACCACCACCACCACCACCATCGCCCTCCCATTGGCTCCCATTCCTGATGTCCGTGGAGGCTCCTGTACTCAGGAGCGTGTCTCCTTCGTGCCAGGCACCGCACCCCCTGCCCCTGTGTCCCCTGCTGCCCTGAGTGAGGAGTCTGTGTACCTCCTTCGGCAGCTCAATGTAGGGCAGACAGCAATGCTGAGTGTCCTCCATGCACACACCACTCTGTTGACACAGCTGGTGTTGTTCATGGAGGGCATCTCGACGGGTATGTCTGCCCTACAGAGGAGCAATAAGTCCATGGACTCCTCCCTGACGGCAGCAGTGTCCCTCCTCCAACAGTCCCTCACCTCTCCCACCTCTGCCCCATCCACACTTCCTGCCCCCTACCTGTCCAAAGCACATGCACACCTGCACAGTCACCCAAACACACAGACACGAGCAGCACAGACACACCCAAGAGAAAGGCAAGACGTGCACACAAGCATCCTCAGGGGACTGATACCACAGACACAGGGGATGGGGAACACACACACACACAGGCATCCACATTCATTCCGCAGTCCTCCAAATCCTCTCCCTCCAAGACCCCTTCCCTTGCCTCGCCTGCTACCCCACCTACACAGCAGATCTTCCTGTGTGATCTCGGCCTCTTCCCCTCCAATCCTGCTGATCCAGCATACCGGGGGAAGAGGAAGTCCACCCACACAGAGGGAGTGCCCCTCGCCCCTGGACACCCTCCCCCAGGCGCAGGCAGCCACAGGACCCCATTAGGAAGTCCCCCGGACCAGGAAGAGCAAGACCCCACCACCACGCAGCTCCACCGCCCAGTCTCTCTCCTCCATCCCCCAGGCCACCACTGCACAGGTTCCCCCGCCACACCCTGCCCCAGGTTCCCCCACACACCGATACCGCATCCCCAGACTGCTTAGGCCCTCCCCCCCTGCCACTTGCTCTTCCACCCCCAACCCAGACGCTCTGCCTGTTAGTGGCACTGTTGTGGAGACTGGGTCCCCCCCCTCTGTCCTGCCCACCTCATCTGCCCACCCTTCCAGTCCCTTGGAGTCATGCACTGCAGTGGAGTCCACAACCACCACGTCTGACTCAGGCACTGCAGTGGGTACCCAGTCCACTACATCAGTCAAGCCCACTGCAGTGGTTGCAGCACCCACACCAACTGACTTGTGTACCACAGTGGTGCCGGCCCCCCCTGAGTCAGACACCTCCACTGCAGTTGCTGGTGACACTCCTGCACCCACCACCCCTTCACTGCCTCACTCTGCCATCCCCTGATCCTGTCCCTGCGGTATCTGGCCTGCCCCTTGTATGCCCCTCCAAGGGGGATGTCCCCTAACCGTACCAGTGCAGGCAAGCAATGTGTGACCAGTTGTCACTTCTCACCCCGTTGGGACTGTGATTTTGGACTGGCCATTGGCCTTAGTTTCTTTTGGACTTCCGTGTTTACCCTGACATTTGCTGAATAAAGCCTCTTTTTGTTTACTTGTGGGTTTGCTTTTGATGTACATGATGTGGATGAGTAGCATCCTGCATTTGCAGTTGTAATAGTGTTCACATCAGGACAATGAAGTGTTGCAGTGATGGACTCCATGTGGTCCATGGGATATGTGTCCTGTTGTAGTCTGGATCTATGGCATCCTTTGCTACAGTCTGAGGGTGTAATGTTCAGCATTTGACACAGGGATGTCCTTTTTGCATTTGTAAATGAACATCTTTGTCTTACACTGATGCACATCTGGTGGGCTTACCACTGTTCAATGTTCCGATTTCCCTGACTGTGTGCCCAGCTCACTGGACATGCAGTCTTGCACATCAATGTCGAAGGACTCATCTGTGTATAAAGTGCAACTTGCTTGACACATGTTTTGTGTGTGTGCAGATGACTGACGTGACACTCCCGTACCCAGGCTGATGTGAGCAGAGCCTTCTGTGTGTTGTGGTTGTTGACTCACTGACGGAGTGTTCTGCTGACATGTTTGGGTCGTGCACAGACAAGGTTTGGCACAGCGGACCTTCCACAGGAGTGGAGTGCCCTCATGGCAGTGTGTAATCTGGTGACATTGCGTGGGCCTGTGTTGTGTGTTGTGTAAGCATGTCTGTGCGTGTTCCATTCCCTTTTCCTACACAGGCTGTATCCCTAGGGATGTTCCTGTTTGTGATGCTTGCTGAGTTGTTCTGTGTTCATCCAGCATCTTGGACCTGGTTTCTCCGTGATGTGGGTGCATGGCAAACTAATGTTCATGAGGTTGTCATCCCAGGTTGTCTTTGTTGTCAGGGCTGGGGATGTGGGCAAACGCAGATGGGACACATTCAGGATTCCCCTTGGCACTTGTTGTTTACACGAGTCATGTGATTTACAGTTTGTGTTAGCTTCCAGTGATTGTGACACGTTGTGTGTGTGACTGCTGCCACTCCTCAGGGTCAGAGCTGCAATGTTGGAAGTTGTGTACGTGTGTTCTTCGTGTGTCACCTTGGCTTCTTCGTTGGTGTGTGACTATGGCCAGGATCCCATTGATTGTGGTGGATTTCACATCATGCCCATGTACGGCATACTGTGCTGTGTGTCAGACATTGACGAGTCTTGTTGACTGGCCATGTGTGATGGGTTTCTGCACCTTACTTCCCACCACCACCCCTGGTATTGTCATGGGTGCATGTCCAATGTCACCAGTCCATGTGAGCTTCACTGCTGCACATTGGTGGAGATCAGGGTGTGTGGTGTTGAGTGTGTGCAAAAGTGAGTTGTTGCACGGCTGGACCCCTACCTCCATATTGGCCTTGGCTGGCAGGCCGTGCTGATTTATTGGAGGTTGTGTAGGTGTGATGGTAGTTAGTTGCTCAGGACACATGGCTGTGGTTCACAGTGTGAACGACATCTAACTTTGTCATCACAGTGGGATTATCATGCAGGCTAGTGTCAGCACAATGTGGGGTCCCTGGGGGTAGTGCTGTGGTGGGTCTGTCTCTTGCTGTGTTAGTTGCTGTTCCTACAAGCTTGTGTGACATGTGTAATTTGTGCTCCCTCTCATCTAACAATGCCTAATTGCCCACATAGGGGTATCCGATCCATGAGTAACTTTTGTATGGCACTGTATACACATCTGTGTGGTTGGAATTCATGCCTCCTCATGTGTTGTGTGGTTGCCTGGGGACACTGGCACACCCTCCATCACCTGTTGTGTTTGATATGCAGTGTGAGTCTGCCTGTTTGTGTTTGTGCCTTTGCACCACTGCATTGGGATATCTTGAGTGTGCCATTGGCTGTATGTTGTTTGTTGGCTTTCCCCTGCTGTCCCTGGGACTCCTAGGTCATCAGTCAGCACAATAATCATGGTTTGTATGTCCCATTGCTGCCATGGTATGGTATTTGTTCACCTGACATCTACAGTCTCCACAGGATATCTACATTTGTGTGTCCATTGGTGCAGATATGTGGGTCAGCATTATGATGGTCACTTCTGTCATTGTGTTATTTGTAAATGTTGACAATGTGTGCCCCCATGGGTGATGTTTGTATGCACATGGCCAAAACGATGTTTCATTGACACTGCACTGTTTCCCTCGACCAATCTATGTTGCTATGGGACACAAGCACTATATGCCACTGATGTGTTTGTTGTTGTGTGACCAGGATTCATCCATGCAGTTTGGCTTTGGCAGCTTTTACCATGACTACACTTCCCTTTTGGTCACTGTGGTGATGGGGCTTTAGGCCCCATTGCCACACTGTTCAAAATGTGCATCAGCTGTGGACACCACACTTCCCTTTTGGTCACTGTGGTGATGGGGCTTTAGGCCCCATTGCCACACTGTTCAAAATGTGCATCAGCTGTGGACACCACACTTCGCTTTTGGTCACTGTGGTGATGAGGCTTTAGGCCCCATTGCCACACTGTTCATAATGTGCATCAGCTGTGGTTACCACACTTCCCTTTTGGTCACTGTGGTGATGGGGCTTTAGCCCCATTGCCACACTGTTCAAAATGTGCATCAGCTGTGGACACCACACTTCCCTTTTGGTCACTGTGGTGATGGGGCTTTAGGCCCCATTGCCACACTGTTCAAAATGTGCATCAGCTGTGGACACCACACTTCCCTTTTGGTCAATGTGGTGATGGGGCTTTAGGCCCCATTGCCACACTGTTCAAAATGTGCATCAGCTGTGGACACCACACTTCCCTTTTGGTCACTGTGGTGATGGAGCTTTAGGCCCCATTGCCACACTGTTCAAAATGTGCATCAGCTATGGACACCACACTTCCCTTTTGGTCACTGTGGTGATGGGGCTTTAGGCCCGATTGCCACACTGTTCAAAATGTGCATCAGCTATGGACAGCACACTTCCCTTTTGGCCACTGTGGTGATGGGGTGTTCGAGTCCCATTGCCACAGTGGCCATGGTCTGCTTGCATTGTGGAGGCCACACACATTTATGTGTGACACATGTGCTAGGGGGTCACATTGTATGTTCAATGTCATGTTCAGTGTTGTAGGCATTTGACACAGACTACACACAATTGTCATGGTGTTGGGGGGATGTAATCTTCTGTCATTCCTTATGTGGGAGTATGCTAGTTGTGTCATGCATTACCCGTCCTATGAGTAGCAGTGGTGTTAGTGGTAGGCATCCATCCCCCCATGAGTGGGGATGGTAGTAGTGGTAGGCATCCAGGCCCCCCTGAGTAGGGGTGGTGGTAGTGGTAGGCATCCAGCCCCCCATGAGTAGTGATGGTGGTAGTGGTTGGCATCCATACCCCTAAGGGTGGGGATGGTAGTAGTGGTAGGCATCCAGGCCCCCCTGAGTAGTGATGGTGGTTGTGGTAGGCATCCATCCCCCCATGAGTGGGGATGGCAGTAGTGACAGGCATCCAGGCCCCCCTGAGTAGGGGTGGTGGTAGTGGTAGGCATCCATCCCCCCATGAGTGGGGATGGTAGTAGTGGTAGGCATCCATCCCCCCATGAGTGGGGATGGTAGTAGTGACAGGCATCCAGGCCCCCTGAGTAGGGGTGGTGGTAGTGGTGGGCATCCATCCCCCATGAGTGGGGATGGTAGTAGTGGTAGGCATCCACCCCCCATGAGTGGGGATGGTAGTAGTGACAGGCATCCAGGCCCCCTGAGTAGGGGTGGTGGTAGTGGTAGGCATCCATCCCCCATGAGTGGGGATGGTAGTAGTGACAGGCATCCAGGCCCCCTGAGTAGGGGTGGTGGTAGTGGTAGGCATCCATCCCCCATGAGTGGGGATGGTAGTAGTGACAGGCATCCAGGCCCCCTGAGTAGGGGTGGTGGTAGTGGTAGGCATCCAGCCCCCTGAGTAGTGATGGTGGTAGTGGTAGGCATCCATACCCCTAAGGGTGGGGATGGTAGTAGTGGCAGGCATCCAGGCCCCCTGAGTAGTGATGGTGGTAGTGGTAGGCATCCATCCCCCATGAGTGGGGATGGTAGTAGTGACAGGCATCCAGGCCCCCTGAGTAGGGGTGGTGGTAGTGGTAGGCATCCATCCCCCCATGAGTGGGGATGGTAGTAGTGACAGGCATCCAGGCCCCCTGAGTAGGGGTGGTGGTAGTGGTAGGCATCCAGCCCCCCCTGAGTAGTGATGGTGGTAGTGGTAGGCACCATACCACTAAGGGTGGGGATGGTAGTAGTGACAGGCATCCAGGCCCCCCTGAGTAATGATGGTGGTAGTGGTAGGCATCAATCCCCCCATGAGTGGGGATGGTAGTAGTGACAGGCATCCAGGCCCCCCTAAGTAGGGGTGGTGGTAGTGGTAGGCATCCATCCCCCCATGAGTGGGGATGGTAGTAGTGGTAGGCATCCATCCCCCCATGAGTGGGGATGGTAGTAGTGACAGGCATCCAGGCCCCCCTGAGTAGGGGTGGTGGTAGTGGTGGGCATCCATCCCCCCATGAGCGGGGATGGTAGTAGTGGTAGGCATCCATCCCCCATGAGTGGGGATGGTAGTAGTGACAGGCATCCAGGCCCCCTGAGTAGGGGTGGTGGTAGTGGTAGGCATCCATCCCCCGATGAGTGGGGATGGTAGTAGTGACAGGCATCCAGGCCCCCTGAGTAGGGGTGGTGGTAGTGGTAGGCATCCAGCCCCCTGAGTAGTGATGGTGGTAGTGGTAGGCATCCATACCCCTAAGGGTGGGGATGGTAGTAGTGGCAGGCATCCAGGCCCCCTGAGTAGTGATGGTGGTAGTGGTAGGCATCCAGCCCCCCTGAGTAGTGATGGTGGTAGTGGTAGGCATCCATACCCCTAAGGGTGGGGATGGTAGTAGTGACAGGCATCCAGGCCCCCCTGAGTAGGGGTGGTGGTAGTGGTAGGCATCCAGCCCCCTGAGTAGTGATGGTGGTAGTGGTAGGCATCCATACCCCTAAGGGTGGGGATGGTAGTAGTGGCAGGCATCCAGGCCCCTGAGTAGTGATGGTGGTAGTGGTAGGCATCCATCCCCCATGAGTGGGGATGGTAGTAGTGACAGGCATCCAGGCCCCCTGAGTAGGGGTGGTGGTAGTGGTAGGCATCCATCCCCCATGAGTGGGGATGGTAGTAGTGGTAGGCATCCAGCCCCCTATGAGTGGGGATGGTAGTACTGACAGGCATCCAGGCCCCCTGAGTAGGGGTGGTGGTAGTGGTGGGCATCCATCCCCCATGAGTGGGGATGGTAGTAGTGGTAGGCATCCATCCCCCATGAGTGCGGATGGTAGTAGTGACAGGCATCCAGGCCCCCTGAGTAGGGGTGGTGGTAGTGGTAGGCATCCATCCCCCATGAGTGGGGATGGTAGTAGTGACAGGCATCCAGGCCCCCTGAGTAGGGGTGGTGGTAGTGGTAGGCATCCATCCCCCCATGAGTGGGGATGGTAGTAGTGGTAGGCATCCAGCCCCCTATGAGTGGGGTTGGAGGTAGTGACAGGCATCCAGGCCCCCCTGAGTAGGGGTGGTGGTAGTGGTGGGCATCCATCCCCCCATGAGTTTGGATGGTATAGTGGTAGGCATCCATCCCCCCATGAGTGGGGATGGTAGAAGTGACAGGCATCCAGGCCCCCCTGAGTAGGGGTGGTGGTAGTGGTGGGCATCCATCCCCCCATGAGCGGGGATGGTAGTAGTGGTAGGCATCCATCCCCCCAAGAGTGGGGATGGTAGTAGTGACAGGCATCCAGGCCCCCCTGAGTAGGGGTGGTGGTAGTGGTAGGCATCCATCCCCCCATGAGTGGGGATGGTAGCAGTGACAGGCATCCAGCCCCCCCTGAGTAGGGGTGGTGGTAGGGTGGTGTTGGTGGTAGGCATCCATCCCCCTATGGGTGTGTATGGCGTTGGTGTTGGCCATCCCACCCCTATGGTTCTGCTGTTGCTAGTGTACGTTATTTGTGCATCCCTATGTGTGTGTGACATATTTCGGGTACGTGTAGTTTTTTTGTATTGTTGGTGTTTGACTTACCGTCTGCGCCGTACGCGTCCGTGCCGGTCCCGGTAATAGATGTAGAGTATAGGTAGGACCTGCGCAATGGGATTCATGCTTGGATCGTCTCGTTCGGGTTTCTCGTGTCTTCGAGTCGTACTCGTAGCAGGCTTGTTCGTCTCGTAGCCGTGGATCGTCTTGTGGCGCGAAACGGAGCTTATGTACGGCTCGCCCGGATGTTTAAACGTGCCGGACGTAGCGACGGATTCGGTGCGTACGGATTGCGCATCGTACTAGTCCGGCCGGAAGGTGCTGTGAATTTGCTTCTGTGCGGCTCGATTCGGCGTTCACGGATCCGGCTCGGCCGGGGAACAGGAGCTGGATTGGGTGAGTACGGCTCGCTCGGAAAATGAGTTGTTCTACGCATCGTACTTGTTCGTCTGGACGAGTGTACGAATCGGTCGGGGAACACGCATTCGGCTGGTATTTTTTCCAGACGAATACTGTTAGGTGCCCTACCGGCCGAGATCGGAATCGACCCCTGGGTCTAACCCTCTCACTGTTTTACGCATATCTGATTGATATTCTTGGTACTTATTTATTTACTCTAGGATTGTGGTTATTACAGCTCTTCATGCTGATAATCCCAATCTTTTAATTCTTCACATATTACCTAATTATCTACAGGGTTACAACTCCCTCTCTCCTTATTTTATTTTTTATTTTCAATTCAATACTCTAATGGTTTAACAATATGTTTCGCAATTATACTATAATGTTATGCTCTTTAATAATACTATGATACGTCTTCATATGAATTATAATAATTCTCCTGCTTCTATATTTATCATTTGATACATGAGCCTTTTGATTAATGATAGGTCTATACTGTTTCGTTCTTTTCTTTTATTGATTACGTAATGTTAGTAATACTGTTTTTTAATACCAAATTTACTGTTTTACCTTTTCCCATACATATGGTAAATATTCTCTGTATCAATTAATGCATTTTAAGATTGTTAATATTCCACTTTTCAATCAAATAGTTACTCTTATCGTTAATTTTTTTTATTAACCTCTATGTATTTTTTATTTATTTATAAGCATATTAATCCTCTTTAATTCAAGAGATCATCCATAGGTTTTAATGTTACAGTATTACAATATATTGTTATATTTCTTATTAATAGTAAGAATACCTGTTATTATATACATTTTAAAGACATCTTTGGATTTATATTTGTCAACCACTGTTTCACTCTCCTGATGGGGCCCCTCCTCGTGGCGGCGGTCCATTAGTGTTTAGACCCATGGTTAAAAGTCCTGAGATCCCTTGTGCCATTTTATATTTGGCACTCTTTCCTCCCTACCTTTCCCTTTGTCTTTCACACTACATACTATTTCTTCTGTTGAACACACCTCTAGCTATCTCTATACATATATTCTTCCATCATCAAATAGCATTACTCATTTGATTCATTTATTATTTACCTGATCTTTGTTATGGTCCAAGGTCCCCTTTTATCCTCTTACTTCTCTTTTCTTTTCTTTTTCTTTTTTCTTTTCCTTTTCTCTTTTTTCTTTTTCTTTCCCCTCTTTTCTTTCCTCTCCCTCCTTCTTTCTCGTATCTTATTTCTCTCCTTTCACATATACAGCAACATTATATCAATCTTTTAATTTACTACATCACGTTCTGGCGTCCTTATTAAATTTGTATCGCTAGTCCTTTTTTTTTTTCTTTTTTTTTTTTCTGTCCTATTCTTATCTGACATGGCCACTTCACACGATCTTCGAGTAATAACCTGGAATGTTCATGGATTGACACATTATATTAAAAGAAAAAAGACACTCTCTTATTTACAGTCCAAGCATGTGGATATAGCTCTCCTTCAAGAAACCCACCTTGACGCTAAAGAGTCTGAAAAATTACGGAGAGACTGGGTGGGACGGGTTATACATAGCAGCATACAGAAGAGAACAGATCCAGATGCGACACCTACCCGCAAATGTGGAGTTGCGATTCTTATCCGTAAGTTCTTACCAGTGACAGTCTTGAAATCCTGGATAGATCCGGATGGACGATATGTCTTTGCCAAACTTCGCATCGGTGAAACACACATATGTGTTGGCTCAATTTATGCTCCCACAGGAGCAAAACGATCATTTCTCCTTCAACTAAACTGCCTTTTAACTGAAATAGGTGCTTCCCAGTTTCTTATCGGTGGAGATTGGAACCTAGTGCGTGATCCAGTCCTAGACAAAACAGGCCCTCTAGATAAGGCAAATGCGGCAGATAGGGCTCTAATGGACGATGTGGTGGCAGATAATGGTTTGGTCGACCATTGGCGACTTTCTCACCCGATGGATAAGGACTATACCTTCACTTCCCCTACGCAAGGCACGCTCTCTCGTTTGGACTACTTTTTAATCTCCCAAAATGTAGTTCAAATAACACAGGACTCTCAGATACTGGAGGCAGCGATCTCTGACCATTCCCCAGTTATACTTTCCTTACAAACTGGTTTATCTAAGCCAGGTCGCAAACCCTGGCGTTTAAACATTCAACGTTATAGGACACCCAAAAACTAAATTTTATTACAATCCCATTTTCAAGACTTTGGGGCCGATTCCGATCTCGGCCGGTAGTGCTCTGAATCGGATTCGGATTTACCGGATACGATTCGGAGCCCTGTTTCCCGACCGAATCGTACGCGGGTCCGGCCGAGCGAGTACGATGCAGGCACCCGCGAAATCTCCGACCGACTCGAACGCGGCTTCAACACGCTCCGACCGACTCGCATGGACACGACTCGCACGCGTTATGGAGACGTTTCCCGGCCGGGTAAGTACGATGCGCGCCGCCACCACTCCGATCGACTCGCGCCGTCCGGCACGAAAAAGCTGTCGGAGCCAGACTTTGGGGGTCCGCGTCGGACCCCCCTGTACGCGTAGGCACGCAAGTCGCACACAGGGGGGACCCATGGGTCCCCCCTACCTGTGCATGTACGCCGCAATGCGCATGGACGCGTACACGCTGTAGGGGGCGCCCTTTACCGCCTCGCACCCATTGAGTCAATGGGAGCCCGCGTACGCGTCGTACGACAGGCTCCCATTGACTTCAATGGGAGTCCGACCGAATCGAGTCCGATAGCATGCGAACGCATCGTACTCGTTCGGTCGGACTGCTAGGGTCCGATTCGGTCGGAATTCTCTCCGGGTCCGGCTCGGTCGGAGAGAATTCCGG
The DNA here is from genome assembly GCA_963921515.1 of Calotriton arnoldi. Taxonomy (NCBI): domain Eukaryota; kingdom Metazoa; phylum Chordata; class Amphibia; order Caudata; family Salamandridae; genus Calotriton; species Calotriton arnoldi. The sequence goes on from CAWUFW010001933.1 coordinate 149,881, forward strand.
CCCGAATCGGAATCGGCCCCTTTATGTCAGTTAATCAAGGGTCCGTTGACTACAACAGAACTCTTTGGGCGGCGGCAAAAGCCACTATCCGCGGGCAGCTTATGAGAGACGCAGCGCAGTTTAATAAACAAAATGTTAAGAGGCAAAAAGAATTGGAGCAAGATATTGTGTCTTACACTCGATTATATACACTTAATCCAACGATACCACATCGTAAGTCATTGGAAAAAGCTTGTATGGCTTTAAATAACCTTTTACCTCTAAGGCAGAATACGCCCTACATAGAATGAAAGGGAGACATTATGAGCAGGGGGAAAAAGCGGGAAGATTATTAGCAGCCCAGCTATGTATACAGCAAGCAGCTATGGGTATACCGGCCATTAAGTCAATGAACGGTGTTACTCTAACTAAACCCCAAGATATTGTTAATGAATTTGCCCAGTATTATCAGTCTCTTTACACTGCTGAAACTCAACTTGACACTGACAAATTGGATTCTTTCCTTACAAATGTAAACTTACCCTGTTTGTCAGATGAAGGTAGAATCTTATTGGAAGGTGAAATTACCAGGGAAGAAATATTGCGTGCAATTGCTGGCTTGCCATATCATAAGGCCCCAGGAGAAGATGGCTTTCCTGCAGAATTTTATCGTTGGGCAGGAGTGGATGTGCTTGACTCTCTTTTACTCGCATTCCAAGAGGCAGAGCTTGAGGCCTCCTTGGGCCTTATATCTAATAAAGCTATTATTGCTGTGTTACCTAAACCTGGTAAAGATCCTTTATTATGTAGCAGCTATTGTCCCATATCTTTATTGAATTGCAACATCAAAATTCTAGATAGCATTCTGGCCTCTCGCTTGCGTAAGGTTATTCCATCTCTCATACACTGTACCCAAGTAGGATTTGTTCCGGGGCGTTCCTCTAGGAACCATCTTCGCACTCTTGCCCACACACTATGGTATGCCAAGAATCTTCCTGATGACGCTTTGGCCTTGTCGCTTGACGCGGAAAAGGCGTTTGATCGGATTGAATGGGATTATCTTTTTAGGGTGTTACAAAAATTCGGCCTGGGAGATCAATTCATAAACAAAATACGCTTGTTGTACAAAAATCCTTCGGCACAGGTAAATTGTGGGGGCTTTATCTCAGATCCATTCTCTATCAACCGAGGTACTCGTCAGGGTTGCCCCCTCTCCCCGTTACTCTTTCTTCTAGCCATGGAACCGTTAGCTACCTCCTAAAGACAATCTACTTATATTAAGGGCATTTCTCTTCCGACAGGTGAATCCAAAATGTATCTCTACGCAGATGATATTCTTCTTACACTCACAGATCTCTCCACCTCTTTACCATCTGTGTTAAAAATAATAGATGACTTCTCCTCCCTTTCTGGGTACAAAATTAATTGGAACAAAAGCCAAGCGCTGCCCATCTCGAATGGGACCACAACAGCGGCCCTTCAAGGTTTTCCCTTTCAATGGAAATCTTATCATCTCAAATATTTGGGCATAATAGTGAACAAAGGTCTAGAGGGTATGGTTACGGATAATCTCAAACCCCTCATTGCTCAAATGCAATGTGATTTTGAAAAATGGAAGGCTTTGGGTCTCTCAATGTGGGGCAGGGTTCAAGCCGTGAAAATGGTTACTCTCTCTCGTTTTCTTTATGTCCTCGGCATGCTCCCTATTCAGGTCCCTTTAACCACGTTACGTTCAATTGATTCTAAGATAAAATCTTTTATATGGAACTCTGCCAAACCCCATCTCTCAGTTTCAAAACTAAAGGCTCATCGCTCCTATGGAGGAATAGGTCTACCCTCAGTGTAACATTATGCTTTGGCATTGCAGCTTTCTCAAATGTAATATATGCTTTCACATTCTTCGGATGCGCCACAGTGGGTACATCTTGAACACTACCTTTCATTAACAAAAGCAGGTCTTTCTGTTTTATATGGCTCTGAATTTCTTCCCCAAGACTCCACTAATCCTATTTTGTCGGCTATGCGCGTTGCTTGCCAAAGGGCACACCGCTTACTGGGCTCACATCCTCGTCTCCATAGGAAAGCACCATTATGGAATAATTCTGCATTTCGTATTAATAGAAAATCAATATTTTGGCCTATTTGGGAAACAGCAGGTGTTTCCACCCTAGATCAACTTTTTTCAAACTGTGATATTAAATCATTTGTCCAACTGCAGGAAGAATTTCATTTGCCTGATATACAACTTTCAAAATACAACCAGCTACGACTATCCTTACGGAGAAATCTAGGACCTCCACCATGGCTCTTGCCCGACTCACCAATTGTAACATATCTCCACACTTGGAGTAAGATGAAAGGAGCTACATCTGGCTTCTACCAAACTCTCTCTTCGCATCTTTTTTCTCAACCCTTATCGCAAACTTTACGTACTAAATGGCAAACCTTATTATCGGTCTCTTATACCGATGATGAATGGTCTGACATTCTTAGCAATCTCAATAAGGGTGCACGTGAAGCACAATTGAAATTTTACTTATTCAAGATTTTACATGATTGGCACTGGTCACCAACAAAACTGCATAAAATTGGCTTGCTTCCCCATTCTAACTGCTGGAGATGTGATAGTACGTCTTGTAACATTTCTCATATCATCTGTGGATGTCCAGTGATCCAACCCTTTTGGAATTATATAGGTAAAACCTTACATTCCACGATGCCTCTACAAATTCCACTTTCGCATGCTACCATTCTCCTGCATGATACACGTCAATCACAATCACTTTCTAAACCACAAGCCCGACTCTTACACAGCTTTAGCTACAGCCAAAATGTGTATATTACGGCAATGGAAATCGCCTCAACCACCATCACAAGAAACATGGATGGTGGCCATGATCCAAACAGCTTCCTACGAACGTATTATATACAACATACAGGATCAATCTGATCTCTTTCTTCGAGTATGGTCACCTTTTCTAGCTTCAAATACCGATGATAACGTTAATGACCCATCTACGCAGTAATTTAATTTCTATCTCCTCTTATTCTACTCATTATTCATTATTGGTGGTTATAAATCTTAATACATATTGTATTTATCTACTACTTGTTGTTGTTTTTTAATAGCTACTCACCAGAGCATTTACATGTAATTCTGTATCTTTTAATATATATATTTATACATGTGTGTTTCTCTGCTTACACTTTCATTCTGCACAATATACCTATTGTTTTCATTTATTGTTTGCAATTTCTCTATATTATCCATTTCATTATCTTTTTCTATTCTTATCTCGTAATTCCTTTTCCTACTTCATCTCCCTTGGTTCCGTAACAATATATTCATATACCTGTAGTATAATGTAATCTATTTAATTTTGTCTATATCAAAGAATATTACTTCTTCTCTTTCTTTGAATCAGCATAATCACTTTATGTTATGGTAAGTATTTATCGTATCTTATCTTACCTTATCTTATCTATCACTTAGAATGTCCTCTCATACATTTATATTTATGTACATCAAATGAAATTACTTAACCCTTATATTCATCTTTTATCTATTCGAATTGTTTTTCTAGAGTGTCTTCTTTTCCTTGGAACATATTCATATTGCATTATGCTTCATATTTGTAAATTTTTCACTTATCGCCTTCTTCTGTGATCCCTTCTTTCCTTCCCTTTCTCTTCCCCTTCCCTTAATTCCATTAAGTATTAAACGTTTCTCACACCATATTAATTCAACTGTATATCTTACTATTTATCTTTATAGTTGTAAGTGTTATTTATTGGTGCATAGTATTTATCATATATGCATTTTCTCTTTTTCTTTTCCATATATTCCGTATATTTATTTATATCATTCAAATTGTAAGTTATTATTAACTTTATTGTACTTATGATGCAATTTTCTCAAAATGTCAATAAAAAATTATAACACAAAAATAAATAAGGCCCTATGTTTCTAATAAAATAGTTTAGCATAAATAAAAATAAATAAGTAGGGTGCAGGGATGGGTGTTGTACTTGGTTACTAATTTGTTTTTAGGGTGCAAGGGTGGGTATTGTACTGGTGTATTAATACATTTTTGGGGTGCAGGGATGAGTGCTGCACCCCTTGACCTTGCCAGGTAGGTCGCTCCCCCACCACACAGCTCCGCCTGTGTTGTCTGCCCGCTGCTCCTGTAGGTAAGATCGCCCTCCGCTTGTGGCCCCGGTGCCCGTTTTTGTCTGCTCCCCCCCTGTTTTTCCTTTCTGTGCCCCTCGCTGCCCCACTGTTGTTGTGCCCGTGATTTTGTCTGCTGTCCCCCTGTTTTTCCTTTCTGTGCCCCTCGCTGCCCCACTGTTGTTGTGCCCGTGATTTTGTCTGCTGTCCCCCTGTTTTTCCTTTCTGTGCCCCTCGCTGCCCCACTGTTGTTGTGCCCGTGATTTTGTCTGCTGTCCCCGTTTTTCCTTTCTGTGCCCCTCGCTGCCCCACTGTTGTTGTGCCCGTGATTTTGTCTGCTGTCCCCGTTTTTCCTTTCTGTGCCCCTCGCTGCCCCACTGTTGTTGTGCCCGTGATTTTGTCTGCTGTCCCCCTGTTTTTCCTTTCTGTGCCCCTCGCTGCCCCACTGTTGTTGTGCCCGTGATTTTGTCTGCTGTCCCCGTTTTCCTTTCTGTGCCCCTCGCTGCCCCACTGTTGTTGTGCCCGTGATTTTGTCTGCTGTCCCCCTGTTTTTCCTTTCTGTGCCCCTCGCTGCCCCACTGTTGTTGTGCCCGTGATTTTGTCTGCTCTCCCCGTTTTTCCTTTCTGTGCCCCTCGCTGCCCCACTGTTGTTGTGCCCGTGATTTTGTCTGCTGTCCCCGTTTTTCCTTTCTGTGCCCCTCGCTGCCCCACTGTTGTTGTGCCCGTGATTTTGTCTGCTGTCCCCCTGTTTTTCCTTTCTGTGCCCCTCGCTGCCCCACTGTTGTTGTGCCCGTGATTTTGTCTGCTGTCCCCGTTTTTCCTTTCTGTGCCCCTCGCTGCCCCACTGTTGTTGTGCCCGTGATTTTGTCTGCTGTCCCCCTGTTTTTCCTTTCTGTGCCCCTCGCTGCCCCACTGTTGTTGTGCCCGTGATTTTGTCTGCTGTCCCCGTTTTCCTTTCTGTGCCCCTCGCTGCCCCACTGTTGTTGTGCCCGTGATTTTGTCTGCTGTCCCCCTGTTTTTCCTTTCTGTGCCCCTCGCTGCCCCACTGTTGTTGTGCCCGTGATTTTGTCTGCTGTCCCCGTTTTTCCTTTCTGTGCCCCTCGCTGCCCCACTGTTGTTGTGCCCGTGATTTTGTCTGCTGTCCCCCTGTTTTTCCTTTCTGTGCCCCTCGCTGCCCCACTGTTGTTGTGCCCGTGATTTTGTCTGCTCTCCCCGTTTTTCCTTTCTGTGCCCCTCGCTGCCCCACTGTTGTTGTGCCCGTGATTTTGTCTGCTGTCCCCGTTTTTCCTTTCTGTGCCCCTCGCTGCCCCACTGTTGTTGTGCCCGTGATTTTGTCTGCTGTCCCCCTGTTTTTCCTTTCTGTGCCCCTCGCTGCCCCACTGTTGTTGTGCCCGTGATTTTGTCTGCTCTCCCCTGTTTTTCCTTTCTGTGCCCCCGCTGCCTCTCGCCACTCCCGCCGCTGCGTTCCCTGCGGCCCCGCCCCCTGACTGCCCATTCGCTGCCCCTGCCTCCCGCCTCCCAGCTGCTCCTCCCTCCCACCTCCCCATAAATGACGGCCGCTGCACGCCGCGCAGCGGACGTGCGCAGCGGCGCGCCGCTGGCGCGCCGAAGGCGCGCCTAAGGCAAGCCCGTCTGCGCCCGTCCGCGACTGGACCGCGCCCAGCGCCAGAACCCCTGGAACCCACCAACGCAACACTACTCGACGGACCTACGACGCCGCCACACTCACCGCACTCAATGCCGGCCGGAACCCTGCCTGCTACCGAGCCTCACCGAGACGCACCCACGGACCCTTCGCCTGCCAAGCCTGCCGATTCACCTGCCCCCGGACGTGCACCACCTCCGCCAAGTCGAGCAACAGCAGCAACCACCTGAAATGCATCCTGCTGAACACCCGCTCCGTCCACAGGCACGCCGTGGAACTCTGGGACCTGCTCGACGCAACAGCACCGGACATCGCCTTCCTCACCGAGACCTGGATGAACGCCTCCTCAGCGCCCGACATCGCCATAGCCATCCCGGATGGATACAAGATCACCCGGAAGGACCGCGTCAACCAGACGGGAGGAGGCATCGCCATCGTACACAAGAACACCATCCGCATCTCGACTAACTCCGACGAGACCTTCTCCGCCGCCGAACACCTACACTTCCAGATACACACTGACCCCAAGACCACCCTCCGAGGCACCCTCATCTACAGACCCCCAGGACCACGCACACTATTCAGCGAAGACATCGCAGACTTCATCAGCCCGCACGCCATGCCCTCAGCCGACTACATCCTCCTAGGGGACCTCAACTTCCACCTGGAGAACAACAACGACAGAAACACCACCGCCCTGCTGGACAACCTCGCCAACCTCGGACTCAAGCAACTGGTGAACACGCCCACCCACTACGCCGGCCACACGCTTGACCCCGTCTTCTCGTCCAGCAAGCACATCTCCTTCAGCCACGCCACCGGACTCCACTGGACCGACCACAGCTGCGTCCACTTCAGCTTCAGAAAGACTGCGACCCACCACCACCCGCAACAGGCTCCCCGCCGGAGCTGGAGCAAGATCACCGCCGAGCAGCTCACCGCCTCCCTCAGCCAGAACACACCCACCAACACAACGGACCCAAACGAAGCAGCCAGCAACCTCGCCAAGTGGCTGACCGCCTGCGCCGACGACCTCGCACCACTAAAAACCCTCCCAGCAGACCCGGAAGCAAGAAAACCCCTTGGTTCACCAACGAACTCAAGGAATCCAAGAAGAACTGCCGCACTCTCGAGAAAACCTGGCGACTCGACCAGACCACAGACAACAGGACCGCCCTCAAGCACGCCACCCGCAAACACCACCAGCTGATCCGTGCCACCAAGAAGTCGGCACTCAAAGAACGACTGGACAACAACGCCCATGACAGCAAGGAACTTTTCAGCATCGTCAAAGAGTTCTCCAACCCCAGCGCCGGAAACAACGACATCACCCCTCGCAAGACCTCTGCAACTCACTCTCCGCGTTCTTCCACCGCAAGATCACCGACATACACAACAGCTTCGACGCACAAACAACGCACCCCACCGCCGAACCAACGCCCGCCACCACCACCCTCTGCAACTGGACCCCGATCAGCACCGAAGACACCACCCGCACGATGAACTCCATCCACTCCGGATCACCAACCGACCCCTGCCCACACCACGTCTTCAACAAAGCCAACGCCACCATCGCACCCCATCTCCGGGACATCATCAACTCCTCCTTCCACACCGCCACCTTCCCGGAGAGCTGGAAGCACGCCGAGCTTACCGCCCTCCTGAAGAAACCAACGGCGGACCCCACCGACCTCAAGAACTACCGTCCCATCTCGCTCCTTCCGTTTCCGGCCAAAGTCATCGAGAAGACCGTCAACAGACAGCTTGCCACCTTCCTCGAGACGAATGGATCCCTCGACCCCTCGCAGTCCGGGTTTCGGGCCAACCACAGCACCGAGACCGCCCTTATCGCAGCCACCGACGACATCAGAACCCTAACCGACAACGGGGAAACAGCTGCCCTCATCCTCTTGGACCTCTCTGCGGCGTTCGACACCGTCTGCCACCGCACCCTAGTGAAGCGCCTCAGCAACATCGGAATCCGAGAGAAAGCACTGGAATGGATCATCTCGTTCCTCGCCGGAATAACCCAGAGAGTCCGCCTCCCCCCGTTCAGATCCGAAGCCACCGAAGTCATCTGCGGCGTTCCACAAGGATCCTCACTCAGCCCAACCCTCTTCAACGTCTACATGAGCCCCCTCGCAGCCATCGCACGCCGACACAACCTCAACATCATCTCCTACGCCGACGACACCCAGCTGATCCTCTCCCTCACCAACGACCCCACCACCGCCAGAGCCAACCTACACGACGGGATGAGAGACGTCGCCGACTGGATGAGGAACAGCCGCCTTAAACTGAACTCAGATAAGACGGAAGTCCTCATCCTGGGCTCATCACCCTCCGCCTGGGACGACTCCTGGTGGCCCCCGGCCCTGGGCACCGCGCCCAAGCCAACGGACCACGCACGCAACCTGGGCTTCATCCTGGACTCCTCCCTGTCGATGACCAGACAAGTCAACGCCCGTCTCATCTTCATGCTTCAACACCCTGCGCATGCTCCGCAAAATCTTCAGATGGATCCCCACTGAAACCAGGAAGACCGTCACCCAGGCACTCGTCACCAGCCGACTGGACTATGGGAACACCCTCTACGCCGGAACCACAGCCAAACTTCAAAAGAGACTCCAGCGCATCCAGAACGCCTCCGCACGACTCATCCTGGACATCCCCCGACACAGCCACATCACCGTGCACCTGAAAGACCTGCACTGGCTCCCCGTCAGCAAGAGAATCACGTTCAGACTCCTCACCCACGCACACAAGGCCCTCCACGACCTGGGCCCAAAGTACCTCAACGACCGCATGACCTTCTACACGCCCACACGCCAGCTACGATCAACCAGCCACGCCCTCGCCACCGTACCACGCATCCGCAGAACCACCGCCGGAGGAAGATCCTTCTCCTACCTGGCAGCCAAGACCTGGAACTCCCTCCCCACTCACCTTCGGCGAACCCAGGACCATCTCTCCTTCAGGAAGCAGCTCAAGACCTGGCTGTTCGAGCAGTAACTTACCCCCTCCCCCAGCGCCTTGAGACCCTCCCGGGTGAGTAGCGCGCTCTATAAATGCCGTGATTGATTGATTGATTGATTAGTGATTCATTTTTAGGGTACAGGGTTGAGTGTATCAGGGTTTTAATAAATAATTTTTAGGGCAAAGGGAAGGGTATTGCACAATGGTAGAGAGGAGTTTTTAGGGCTCAGGGTGGGAAGAGAATAGTGGTAGCATGGAGTTTTTAAGGCTCAGGGATGAGTATTGTTTTAGGGTTCAGAGGTGTCTGTGTGAGAATAAAAAGTATTTGTTTAAAAAGAAAAAGAAAAAAGAAGTAAAAAAACAAAGCGCGGGCTCCTGCACTTGTTTTAATAAGCCCCCGGGTGGGCCAGGTCCTGGGGGCAATGTGCAAAATATATGGGGGACTCCCCACCTCCATGGGGCTTTATTAATTATGCACGGGGGCACGTGCCCCCCCAAGCCTCGGGAAACCGCCACCTCACCGGGGCTTCCTTTAATTATGGGGAGGGGCCATGTGGGCCTCCCAAAGTCCCTGGGACCGTCACCTCCCTGGGGCTATTACTAATAATACAGGTGGGTGGCTCGAGGCCCCCATCCTGGAGCCCTCCTTGGCCCTGGGGACTGCCACCTCCCAGGGCTGGTGGGGTTGACCAAGGCGTTTCCTTTTCCTTAAGGTTTCTGTAGTTCCAATCTTTTTTTTAGTAGGTTCCTTAGTTCCAGTAATTTCTTAATTCCTTTACACAGACTCTTTCCTCAACGCGTAGGTTCTTTAAATCGTCGCCAAATGTGGTAAATTGAAAGTCCATGGAGCCAGGTATATAAAATAGGTTGGATTTATTGAAGCTTAGTTACAAGGTAAGTTCAGTAGAAGAAGATAGGTAGATGGAAATGTAACCCCACCAGGAGCAGCCTCCCTGCCGCTCAGCCTGCACCCACCAACTGACACTCCACACACAAGCCAGCACTAAAGCATTCCGTGAGATCATCAGACATTCTAACACTCATCCTGGCTGAGCAGCAGGAAAGACACAGCTAGAGAAAGGAATAGCACAAGTCAATTATAACAGACCCTCAGGAGGTAAGGGGACTTCATCCCCCAACAAAGAGCGCGCCAGGAGGCGTGTTGCAGATTGGTGGAGAAAGAGGGCGTGGCCTGTGTCCACCTCTCAACAATCCCACTATCTGAGGCTTACTGGAGGTATCAGGTAGGCATGTTGGCCCCAAAGGACCCCCAGAAGTGAAGGGGACTTTAATCTTCATCCAAGAGCACACCAGGGAGCGCGTTTGCAGACTGGTGGGCAAAGGGGGCGTGGCCTGCTATGAGAAGTTACCAATGCTGCTGTGTGGGACTTACTAGAGGTAATAGGAGGGGTAATTGGCCCCCAAGGTTGACCTTGGGGCCAACTACCCCTACTGTTACCTCCAGTCTGTCCCACACATTGGGATTGCTAAGAGGTCTTCAGAGGCCACGCCCCCTTTCTCCACCACTCTGCAAACGCACCTCCTTGCACACTACGGGTTGGCGGATAAAGTCCACTTTACTCCTGAGGGACTTTGGCCCTCCTGGTACATCCTGTAAGTCCTACGCAGCAGAATTCCTGAGCGCTGGTCGGAGGCCCAGACCCCTTTCTGCACCACTCTGCAAATGTGACTACTACCTTATAGTTATAAATTAGCAATTAAAAAACCTCTCAAATTTATTGGAAAAACTATAGGTTTCAGGGACATTGTAGTTAGTAATTAGCATTTAAAAAACCTTTGAAATTCACTGAAAAAACATAGGTTTCAGGGACGTTATAGTTAGAAATTAGTGTTTAAAAAAACATAGAAATTCACTGGAAAAAAACACAAATTTCAGGGACGTTATAGTTAGTTGGACATTTCACTCATACGAAACCAGAGCAATTCGGCTGTTATAGTTAGTTGAGCTAACTATAACTCGCGACCCCACAATGATCTGCTGAAGATGTCACATATTACATCACTCATGACATGGTCAGTGACATCACTGATGACATCACTGATGACATTTCAAATGATATCACTGATGACATCACTGATGACATCATCCACTTAATATCTGATGCAACTCCTCACACCCTAATATAACCTTTCATACACCCACTCTGAAATACAGAGTACATACCCACTCACTGATTCATAGGTCTGCACACATCCAGTCACTCACTGATACAGTCACTCAACAATGCAGCCTCTAATATATATGCACTCATATACCATACTGCCACTCATCCACAGAGATACTCACACACCAAGTCAGTCACCCAAAGACTCAAACACACTGCCATTTACTCACCAATACAGTTATACACACACCGCCTCACTTATTCATACAGATACTAACACATACTTACTCTCTTATACAATCACTGACACAAGCACACACTCATCTATACATCCACTCTCACAATCACTCACTCTCACATGTACTCGGCTATATACTCCAACACTCCTTTCTGCCTTTCACATATGTAGTTACTCACACATTTACCACTGAGACATCCACTCACTCACCTATACAGCCCCTCGCAGACGCACTCATGAACCCATACACCCACTGAATCACCCACTCACACATCCATGCGGGGAGTTACACCCCCCACCCACCCACACAGACAGCGCACAGACAGAATATCGAGTTGGTAATATCGAAGTGCCAGAATATCGAGTTCTGAATATTGAAGTGGTAGAATATCGACTGCAAGAATGTCATTGACCAGAATATCGTCTTGAAGGTAAGAAATATTGTTTTCTGTAATATGGAAAGTCAGTAATATAGTTTGTTAAAATATCGTTGTTAATAATATCGATATTTATATTAGTATTCTGTATTTTAGTATGTATGTTAAAAGTATGTGATCCAATTTTTTTACAAGTATAGCTGTTTTTCTTAATGTATGTGTAAAATTTTTAGAAGTGATTAATTTTATGTCAATTACATTTTGCATATTTTATTTCTGTAACGGGTTGTGGGTTTATAGGGGAATAGGGTGGGAAGTAATTTAATCATAATAAAGTAATTCATAATTTTTATTTGTTAGTATTTATAGTAAAAAAAATAATTATTATTAATTGGTGATTATTTTTTTTAATTAATTAATTTATAATTATGTAAATTGTGTTATTTGTTTAGGAGCGGGTTGTGGGTTCATGGGGGAATAGGGTGGGAAGTAATGTATTTATAATAATGTAATTAATAAATTTTATTAATTATTATTCATAATACATTTCTTATTAATTCATTATTAATTGGTTATTACATTTTATTAATTAAATAGTTTATAATTATGTAAATTGTGTTATTTGTTTTAGGAGCAGGTTGTGAGTTTATAGGGGAATAGGGTGGGAAGTAATTTAATTATAATAAAGTAATAAATAATTTTTATTTATTAGTATGTATAATTATTTTTATTAATTAATTATTAATTGGTTATTAAATTGTATTAATTAATTGATTAATACTTAATTAAATTGTGTTATTGTTTTTAGGAGTGAGTTGTGGGTTTATAGGGGAATAGGGTGCAAAGTAATTTAATTTGAATAAAGTAATTAATAATTTTTGTTTATTAGTATTTATTTTATATTTAGATTTTATAGTGTTGTTTGTGGTAATTTATTTATCATTAATTAATTATTAATTGTTTGTTAATTATAATTCATTAATTGTTAAATATGTTAATTGTGTCAATTATGTAGGAGTTTTTGTGCGTTTATAGGGGAATATGGTTTGAAGTAATTATTTAAAAATCATTCATAAATAATTTTTTGATTATAATTAATTTATATAAAATATAGTTATTTGTTTGTAAAATCTTTTTTAAACTCGTATAAATTAATGTTTGTAGTTAATTTTTTGTACTTTTTAACATAAAATATTTTTCTATCTTTTTTAATTTATTATATTTTTATGTTTTTTATTTTTGTGTTATTAACAGTTTTTGTATTGTAGTTGGTATTTTGTTTCTTTTTATTTTAATTTTAATTTTTTGAAAATATAAATTTTGGGAGTATTACTTTTTCCCCTCCGCTATTCAACACTTTCCCTACTGTAGCACTCTCTGGAGTGGGAATAGTAATTTTTACACTTTGCTATCCATCACTTTCCCTACTGTTGCACAAACTGGAGTGGGAATAATAATTTTTTCCCCTCTGCTATCCAACACTTTCCCTACTGTTGTACTCTCTGGAGTGGGAATAGTAATTTTTACCCCTACGCTATCCAACACTTTCCCTACTGTTGCACTCACTGGCGAGGGAATAGTAATTTTTACCCCTCCACTATCCAACACTTTCCCTACTGTTGCACTCTCTGGAGTGGGAATAGTAATTTTTACCCTTTGCTATCCAACACTTTCCCTACTGTTGCACTCACTGGAGTGGGAATAGTAATTTTTCCCCCTCTGCTATTCAACACTTTCCCTACTGGTGTACTTTCTGGAGTGGGAATAGTAATTTTTACCCCTACACTATCCAACACTTTCCCTACTGTTGCACTCACTGGAGTGGGAATAGTAATTTTTACCCCTCCGCTATCCAACACTTTCCCTACTGTTGCACTCTCTGGAGTGGGAATAGTATTTTTTACCCCTCCGCTATCCAATACTTTCCCACTGTTGCACTCACTGGAGTGGAAATAGTAATTTTTACCCCTCCGCTATCCAACACTTTCCCTACTGTTGCACTCACTGGAGTGGGATTAGTAATTGTTACCCCTCCGCTACCCAACACTTTCCCTACTGTTGCACTCACTGGCGTGGGAATAGTAATTATTACCCCTATCTATCCAACACTTTCCCTACTGTTGCACTCTCTGGAGTGGGAATAGTTATTTTTATACCTACGCTATCCAACACTTTCTCCACTGTTGTACTCTCTGGAGTGGGAATAGTAATATTTTTCACTCCGCTATCCAACACTTTCCCTACTGTTGCACTCACTGGAGTGGGAGTAGTAATTTTTTCCCCTTCACTATCCTACACTTTCCCTACTATTGCACTCACTGGAGAGGGAATAGTAATTTTTACCCCTACGCTATCCAACACTTTCTCTACTGTTGCACTCACTGGAGTGGGAATAGTAATTTTTACCCCTACGCTATCCAACATTTTCCCTACTGTTAAAGTAATTGCAGTGGGAATAGTAAATTTTTACCCCTACGCTATTCAACAATTTTCCTACTATTGCACTCAATGGAGTGCAAAATGTAAGTTTAAAAATGTATAAATATTTTAGTATTTTATTTTATAATATAATGTTTTTATTATGATATTTTATGTTATAGGTGTATGTACATATATATTTATATATATTATAGTTAATTTTTATATATTTATATTTAAAAAAAATAAAGTTATTAGTTTATTAATTTTTTTAAGTAAATATACATTTATATATTACATTTTATAAATCTATGTTCAAATTTTTTTAATTAAATTTGTTTATTATGTTTTTTTAGTGTATATTACATCTAAGTAATTTTTTTTTTTAATTTTATAACAATTGTTTTAACGTTATTTTTTATATATTAAAAAAAATGATATTTTGGACATCAATATTTTTTACATCTATATTTTTTTCGATAATTTTGTCATTTACATTTTAAAGATAGGATGTCGATATTTTGACTATCAATATTTTTACATCAATATTTTTGTCTTCGATATTATGTCAGTGATTCCACACAGACACTCAGGAGCCGATTCCGATTCGGGCCGGAAAAAATACCGACCGACTCGGTACGGGAATTTAGTCCGACCGACTATGACCGGCGCCGTACGACCCGGGTAGAACGATGAAATGCATGTGAAATCCGACCGACTCGGACGGAATACAAAACGACCGACTGAGCTGGACGCAAACAAGCCATCCGGCTGGGAAATCACGCGAAATGAACCGACCGACACGCACCCGGATTGAACTCGAACAAAACGTACCTGCGAACTCCGACCCGCGTAGTACGATGCTGTGCGTGCAAAACACGACCGAATCGCCCGGAGCACAAGCCGTACGACCGACATGTATACAAAACCCAGCCGAAGCAACCCAATACTCCGCGACCGATTCGTACACCGCATATGTAACCTAGCTGACACACAGCGGGAACGAGTCGGACAAGATCGCACCAGACAACTGCAGTGTCCTACGGACTAACAGACATCCCAGAGCCTGGTGAGTACACAACTAATATACACAATATGGTGTGACAACACACACACATCACAGTCAAGGGGATAGGCAAACCATGCACCCTTAGCAAATACACAGCCATCCGGCCGGGAAATCACGCGAAACGAACCGACCGACACGCACCCGGATTGAACCCGAACGAAACGTACCCGCGAACTCCGACCCGCGTAGTACGATGCTGTGCGTGCAAAACACGACCAAATCGCCCGGAGCACAAGCCGTACGACCGACACGTATACAAAACCCAGCCGAAGCAACCCAATACTCCCCGACCGACTCGTAAGCCGCATATGTAACCTAGCTGACACACAGCGGGAACGAGTTGGACAAGATCGCACCAGACAACTGCAGCGTCCTACTCGGACACAAGAACGACTCCTACATGCACCAAAAACACCAAGGAAATTTTTTTTTTAAAAAGGGCCAAAAAAGCAACCACAAAGCCAATAAATACAGGGAGGGGAAAAAAATGGAACAAGGACACACCTCCAACTCCACCTACATAAAGGCCACAAATCCCTACCATGATCCTTTGCAAATTCCACTGACCTGCCAGCACAGACCACCATCACACAGCAACCACCGACACCCTCACAGCTCATAAATCACACAAGCCACACACCATTACCACACCTACAAATAGCACCCTCACACACACCCAGCTAAACCTACACTCACCCCCCCACTTGCACACACACACACATCAATCACCACCACCACCCATCACCATGCCCCCAAAGAAGAACCATAAGTTCCTAGATAGTGAATTGGAAGTCCTGGTAGACGAGATCCTGAGGGTAGAGCCACAGTTGTTTGGTACATTGGTACAACAGACACCCATGTCGCAGAAAACCAAGATGTGGGCGAGGATTGTCGACAGGGTGAACGCACAATCACCATGTTTGCGCACAAAGGAAGACATCCAGAACAGGTGGTATGATGTGCGCAGGAGGGTCCGGGACCTACTCAAAAGGACTACCTCCTCAGCCAGCACACCGGCAGTGGCCCTCCTGCAAAACCAGTATACCTCAGGCCCTGGGAGGAGAAGGTGCGGGCCATCCTACCACCAGTGAGCGTATACGGACTAACAGACATCCCAGAGCCTGGTGAGTACACAACTAATATACACAATATGGTGTGACAACACACACACATCACAGTCAAGGGGATAGGCAAACCATGCACCCTTAGCAAATACACAGCCATCCGGCCGGGAAATCACGCGAAACGAACCGACCGACACGCACCCGGATTGAACCTGAACGAAACGTACCCGCGAACTCCGACCCGCGTAGTACGATGCTGTGCGTGCCAAACATGACCGAATCGCCCGGAGCACAAGCCGTACGACCGACACGTATACATAACCCAGCCGAAGCAACCCAATACTCCACGACCGACTCGTACGCCGCATATGTAACCTAGCTGATACACAGCGGGAACGAGTCGGACAAGATCGCACCAGACAACTGCAGCGTCCTACTCGGACACAAGAACGACTCCTACATGCACCAAAAACACCAAGGACATTTTTTTTTTTAAAAAGGGCCAAAAAAGCAACCACAAAGCCAATAAATACAGGGAGGAAAAAAAAATGGAACAAGGACACACCTCCAACTCCACCTACATAAAGGCCACAAATCCCTACCATGATCCTTTGCAAATTCCACTGACCTGCCAGCACAGAACACCATCACACAGCAACCACAGACACACTCACAGCTCATACATCACACAAGCCACACACCATTACCACACCTACAAATAGCACCCTCACACACACCCAGCTAAACCTACACTCACACCCCCACTTGCACACACACACATCAATCACCACCACCACCCATCACCATGCCCACAAAGAAGAACCATAAGTTCCTAGATAGTGAATTGGAAGTCCTGGTAGACGAGATCCTGAGGGTAGAGCCACAGTTGTGTGGTACATTGGTACAACAGACACCCATGTCGCAGAAAACCAAGATGTGGGTGAGGATTGTCGACAGGGTGAACGCACAATCACCATGTTTGCGCACAAAGGAAGACATCCATGGTATGATGTGTGCAGGAGGGTCCGGGACCTACTCAAAAAGGACTACCTCCTCAGCCAGCACACCGGCAGTGGCCCTCCTGCAAAACCAGTATACCTCAGGCCCTGGGAGGAGAAGGTGCGGGCCATCCTACCACCAGTGAGCGTATACGGACTAACAGACATCCCAGAGCCTGGTGAGTACACAACTAATATACACAATATGGTGTGACAACACACACACATCACAGTCAAGGGGTTAGGCAAACCATGCACCCTTAGGAAATACACAGCAACCAAAAGATATTCATCCCAAGATGTGAATGCTAGTCAGACAAACACAATACCTGCCATCTCATAGTGATATGTAACTGTGTCATGACATGTACAAACCTAACAACAAATACAGCAAGGCAGTGGCACAAATAGAACAAACAAACACTCCCAGATATTTACCCACCACTAGAACATCACCTCACAGGGAAGCTCACTGAAAGGAAGGAATTCTGTGTATGCTGGTGAAGTCAGTGTAGCCAATAGCATGATGGGAGTGGTAGTCACAGATGTTGGTCACACCCACAATTGGCCCATCAACACCACTCTGAACCATGCTCACATCACAGGGAGTGGAAAACAACTGACAAGATGGCTGACACTGGGTACTGCTGGGGGGAGCACAAGGCCCTGCTGGGAACTGTGCAACAACCAACAGCAGGACACCACTGACTGACATCCTGAAAGACAACTTGCACTCCCTGCAATGGAAGCACGTTCCATGGTGGGATATCTGGCTGGGTGGGAAGGAGGACACACAGCACTGGCCATAGTTACAAGCACCTCCCCTCACACACCCCCTCAACACTAACTCCACATAACCCACCTGGGAGAATGCAATGCCTCACATCCCAACTGAAGATCCCACAAAGAACCACCACCCTGGGTTATGCTGTGTGAAGCACAGGGACACTCTTGGGACTTGTAGCCAAACAACTGCCAGGACAACACTCCCAGCCATCCTGTCAGCACAGGCACCCCACCCCACAGGGAAGCAGAGTCAAAAGGAAGGAAGGATGGGCATGCTGGGAAGGGGGGTGGAGGCAATAGCATGATGGGAGTTGTAGGCACAGATATTGGTCAGCCTCACAATTGGCCCATCAACACCACTCTCAACCTTGCTCACATCACAGGGAGTGGAAAACAACTGACAAGATGGCTGACACTGGGTACTGCTGGGGGAGCACAAGGCCCTGATGGGAACTGGGCACCAACAAACAACAGGAACACACTGTCAGCCATCTTGCCATTGCTGTCACACTCACACACAGTGAAGTCCACTCAAAAGGAAGGAAGTATGGGCATGCTGGGAAGGGGGGTGTAGGCAATAGCATGATGGGAGTTGTAGGCACAGATATTGGTCAGCCTCACAATTGGCCCATCAACACCACTCTCAACCTTGCTCACATCACAGGGAGTGGAAAACAACTGACAAGATGGCTGACACTGGGTACTGCTGGGGGGAGCACAAGGCCCTGATGGGAACTGGGCACCAACAAACAACAGGACCACACTGTCAGCCATCTTGCCATTGCTGTCACACTCACACACAGTGAAGTCCACTCAAAAGGAAGGAAGTATGGGCATGCTGGGAAGGGGGTGTAGGCAATAGCATGATGGGAGTTGTAGGCACAGATATTGGTCTGCCTCACAATTGGCCCATCAACACCACTCTGAACCATGCTCACATCACAGGGAGTGGAAAACAACTGACAAGATGGCTGACACTGGGTACTGCTGGGGGAGCACAAGGCCCTGCTGGGAACTGTGCAACAACCAACAGCAGGACACCACTGACTGACATCCTGAAAGACAACTTGCACTCCCAGCAATGGAAGCACGCTTCATGGTGGGATAACTGGGCTGGGGGAGAAGGAGGCCCGGATGGCAAGCAAATACCACCAATGCTGGTCATGCACACACCTCAACATTCACATTGACATGCCACAGGTTGGCAGGACAATGTGCTACACCAATATCACTCTCTGACTGTCACAATTTAGGAGAATGCAATGTCCAGGCCCACATCCAGAGGTACAGTCACAACTGTCAGGTGTTTGAACAATTGATGCCAGTAGAAACATAACATACAATCTGTGTCTCTTCCCAAAACAGGTGATGATGGGGACACAGCAGTAGACGAAGAGGAGTCCCTGTCCCAGGCTCCGGGGAACACTAAGCTCACTGGTGTGGATAAGCCTCTGCACTCCTCGGATGGCGAAGAACCAGCTGGACCCTCCGTTGTGAGTCATCATGCAGCACCAGCAGGACCAACATCTGCACCCCTTGCACCCACCCCTCCAACAACTGCCAACACACAGGCCACCCCTGCCAACACGGACAGACCAAGGACCACAGATGACAACAGCGCAGGGACCCAGACCCAAACTGGAGCTGGTGACAACGAGCCCAGGAACAACACCCAAGTGGGCCCACGGTCACCTGTGTTTGCCACCGCAGTTCCTGCACGTGTCGCCAGGGATGGTGGGAGGGGTGGTATACATAGGTTGCTCTTTGCAGAGGGGTCTGGACTGCATGATGACCCACAACTGGCACGCATCGCGGATGCGTACCAGACTAGCACCGGAGAGGTCAGCCAGGTAGTGGGGATCCTCAAGGACATACAACAGCAGCAGGCTGCCCATCATGCCCGCTTGGACTCCCACATGTCCTGTGTCGAGACACACATGTCACATGTCGAGACACACATGTCACATGTCGAGACACACATGTCTGGCATGGAGTCCAAGTGGGACACATTGGAACAACTGACAGCGGTGCATAGGGACATATTGACATGCCTCCGCCAGATCAGCACCAACATGGCCTCACCTCCCTGTGTGCCCACAACATCTGCTGCTGAAACAACTGCAAATGCCACAGGGAGGGAGGAGGACTCTGGCATTTGCTGCCCCATTCTCTGCCCCATTCCCTGCTCCTCCCTCCCACCTCCCCATTTATGGCGGCCGCTGCGTGGTGAAGAGAGCGACCCCTGACCTTGACTGGTAGGTCGCTCCCCCACCACACAGCTCCGTCTGTGTGCCCTGCTGCTGCCCCTGATTGTGCTCGGTTTTTTTTCCTTCTGTGCCCCCTTGCTGCCCTGATTGTGCTCGTTTTTTCCTTTCTGTGCCCCCTTGCTGCCCTGATTGTGCTAGTTTTTTCCTTTCTGTGCCCCCTTGCTGCCCTGATTGTGCTCGTTTTTTCCTTTCCGTGCCTGTTTCCCGCCGCTGCGCCCCTGCGGCCCCGCCCCTGCGGCCCCGCCCCCTCACTGCCCATTCGCTGCCCCATTCCCTGCTACTCCCTCCCACCTCCCCATTTATGGCGGCCGCTGGGCGGCCGCGCAGCAGACATGCGCAGAGGGCACGCCGCTGGCGCGCCGAAGGCGCGCCTAAGGCAAGCCCGTCTGCGCCCGTCCGCGCCGGGACCGCGCCCAGCGCCAGAACCCCTGGTCCGGGCATCCCCGCGCCCGCCACATCAACAGACGCCGATACGACGCCAGCACCCTCCACGCACTAAACCCCGGAAAAGATCACGCCTGCTACCAGGCCACCCCGAAGCGCACCCAAGGGCCCTTCACCTGCCGGAACTGCAGCTTCGCCAGCACTCACCCCGCCAAACCACCGCCCAGGAAAGAACCCAACTACCTCAGATGCATCCTCCTCAACACCCGCTCCGCCCGCAAACACGCCATCGAACTCTGGGACCTTCTCGACTCAACCTCCCCAGACGTTGCATTCCTGACGGAGACCTGGCTGAATCCTGCTTCAGCCCCCGACATCGCCATTGCCATCCCGGACGGCTACAAGATCACCCGCAGGGACCGCACCAACGGAGTCGGAGGAGGCATCGCCATCGTCCACAGGAACACCCTCAGAGTCTCAACCAACACCGACGACACCCTCAGCACCGCCGAACACATGCACTTCCAGATCCACACCGATCCCAACACCACCCTCAGAGGAACCCTCATCTACAGACCCCCCGGACCCCGACCACAGTTCAGCGATTCTATCGCTGACTTCGTCAGCACACACGCCATCGCCTCCACGGACTACATCCTCCTCGTGGACCTCAACTTCCACCTCGAGAACAACAAGGACACCAACTCCACCACCCTGATCGACAACCTCGCCACCCTCGGACTCAGACAGCTCGTGACTACACCCACCCACGCAGCCGGCCACACGCTAGACTCCATCTTTTCCGCAAGCCCACACGTCTCCTTCAACCACACCTCCGAACCCCACTGGACTGACCACCACTGCATCCACTTCACCTACAGGAAGCCCACCACGCACCACCGCACTGAACAAATGCCTCGCCGCTGCTGGAGCAGTCACCGAAGACCAGCTAACCACAACCCTCGCCCTGAGCCCACCCGCCGAACCCTCCGACCCCGACACCGCCGCCCGCAACCTCAGACAGTGGATCGACGACTGCGCCAACACCCTCGCCCCGCTCAAGAATCCGCCCAACAGCCACACCAGCAAGAAAGCCACCTGGTTCACCGAAGACCTCCAGGCCTCCAAACGAACATGCCGAAAACTGGAGAAGATCTGGCTCCACGAACGGACAGCGGACAGCTACGCCGCCCACAAGAGCGCCACCCGCAGTCACCATCACCTCATCAGATCCGCCAAAAGGGCCTCACTCAAAGACCGCCTAGACAACAACGCACACAACAGCAAAGAGCTCTTCAACATCGTGAAGGAACTCTCCAACCCCAGCTCCAACACCAACGACATCCCGCCGTCGCGAGACCTGTGCGACTCACTGGCCACCTTCTTCCACCGCAAAATCGCCGACATCCACGACAGCTTCAACACCACGACCGCCCCGGCAACCACAGAGACCACTGCCCCCACAACCACCAACCGCCTGCTCTCCTGGACCAACATCAACGGCGAGGACACCAGCGAGATCATGAACACCATCCACTCCGGCTCACCGCTAGACCCGTGCCCTCACCACGTCTTCAACAAAGCCAGTACAGCCATCGCGCCCCATCTCCGGAAAATAATCAACATCTCCTTCGAGACAGCAACCTTCCCGGAAAGCTGGAAGCATGCCGAGATCACCGCCTTACTCAAGAAACCCAAGGCAGACCCCAAGGACCTCAAGAACTTCCGACCCATCTCTCTGCTCCCGTTCCCCGCGAAGGTCACCGAGAAAATCGTCAACAAACAACTGACCCGCTACCTCGAGGAGAACAACATCCTGGACCCTTCCCAGTCCGGCTTCCGCAGCAACCACAGCACCGAAACCGCCCTCATCGCCGCCACCGATGACATCAGGACCCTGCTAGACAACGGAGAAACTGCAGCCCTCATCCTCCTGGACCTATCAGCCGCCTTCGACACGGTCTGCCACCACACACTACGAACACGCCTTCTCGACGCCGGGATCCAAGAGAAGGCCCTGGACTGGACCACATCCTTCCTCTCCGGCAGAACACAAAGCGTCCGCCTCGCCCCCTTCCGATCCAAAGCCACCAAGATCATCTGCGGCATACCCCAAGGCTCCTCCCTCAGCCCAACGCTGTTCAACATCTACATGGCACCCCTCGCCCACGTCGCCCGACAGCACAACCTCAACATCATCTCCTACGCCGACGACACCCAGCTGATCCTCTCCCTCACCAAAGACCCTCACACCGCCAAAGCCCACCTCCACGAAGGAATGAAGGCCGTCGCCGAATGGATGAGGACCAGCCGCCTGAAGCTGAACTCGGACAAGACGGAGGTCCTCATCCTTGGTTCCAACCCTTCAGCATGGGATGACTCCTGGTGGCCGACATCACTGGGAACAGCCCCGACACCCACCGACCACGCACGCAACCTAGGGGTCATCCTCGACCCCACCCTCTCCATGACTAAGCAGGTCAACGCCGTTTCCTCATCCTGCTTCAACACCCTCCGAATGCTCCGCAGGATCTTCAAGTGGATCCCCACCGAAACAAGAAAAACAGTCACCCAGGCCCTCGTCACCAGCAGGCTGGACTACGGAAACACCCTCTACGCAGGAACGACGGCTAAGCTCCTGAGACGGCTGCAACGCATCCAGAACGCCTCTGCAAGTCTTATCCTCGACATCCCCGACGCAGCCACATCACACCCCACCTGAGAGACCTGCACTGGCTCCCTGTCAACAAGAGGATAACCTTCAAGCTCCTCACCCATGCACACAAAGCACTCCACAACTCCGGACCAGCCTACCTCAACAGACGACTCAGCTTCTACACCCCCACCCGCCAGCTCCGCTCCACCAGCCTCGCCCTCGCCACAGTCCCCCGCATCCGGAAAACGACTGCCGGCGGCAGATCCTTCTCCCACCTCGCCGCCAAGACCTGGAACACCCTCCCCACCAACCTTCGGCAGACCCAAGACCTACTGGCCTTCAGAAGACTCCTCAAGACCTGGCTCTTCGATCAGTAGCAGCACCACCCCCCTCTTCCCCCAGCGCCTTGAGACCCTCGCGGGTATGTAGTGCGCTTTATAAGTGACATGATTGATTGATTGATTGATTGGCAGGGAGTCCCCTGCACCGCCGCAGCCTGCACCTGAGGGTCCCCCCCCCAAGAAGAGGGGCCGTCCGAGGAGGCCAAACTGAGAGGCCGATGGCCATCTACATCCCCCAGGAAGCCAACACCTGTTCTGGAACTTTTCCTCTGTGTGCAAACTGCACGCCCTGTCGAAGCCAACCCAACTCTCCACATGACATGGGGAGCTATAGTTGGCAAAATTCATCAGATGACTGTGGACTTTACTCTGGACATTTCAGCTACCAAGACTTCTGAATCACATGGGAACTTTGGATTCCAATTTCTATGTACAGCACCCACCATCCTGTGCACCATCCTCACACCTGTATGTAAATAAACTCACAAATACACCATATCTGCCTCTGTTGTGATTCCAACGTGCTCTCTGTCATGGAGATGGTGATCAGAAAAATGACACTATGCATGCTAACTGCTACAGCAAGTCCAACACCGTCATGTCAGTCATGGTGACGTGACACATATGAGGGAGACACACCACTAGGGCCACACAACACATACACACCAGGGCCATCAGACTCATCACCTATACTGATGTTGCAACTAAATACATTGGAATGCACAGACACGCCACCTATTCACAGTCTGTGTCAACTAGACTACAGGTGCAGTAAGCAAATGTCAGTCAGATGTGTGACTACAGACAACGCACATCCCAAAGTGAAGCACAGGTTTATTACACATTTGCAACATGTTGTTTCCACTACAAATGCTAGCTAATCCAACCTGGCTGTGCCCACAAAGTCAAAAAGTGCAGAGGATAGAAAGTCCAGGGGTGTGTGGCACATCACCTGTAGGGAAACGACTGCTTCCACCTTGGAAGTTGAATCATGGATTCGTGGGATCCAAGTTGATCAAACAACTCAGGCAGCACCCTGTGAAGGACAGACATGACACACAGTCAAAACCACTGAAGAACAGCACAGAACGGCAATACTCATGTCTAATACATGTCACGAGATAACTACACAAAACCAAGTTAGCATGTCAACACTGTTGGGCAGTACAGACCACCTGCAAGGACACATCGCTGCACGCATCCAGTCAAGTAGCACATGGCCACACTCAAACAGCACCAGGGCACCACACACACATATCATGCAAACTCAAATCATTGACATTACAACCCTCTGGAGACTCACATTCAGCTGAAGAAGTTGGTGATGAGCTGTGTGCGGACATCACCATCATCATCATCATCATCTTCACTGGCATCATGACCCAGGCCAGGATCTTCCACAGGTGGCGGACGTTGGTCATCGTCATCCAGGATGAGAGGCAACTCCTTCTGCACTGCCAGGTTGTGTAGCATGCAGCAGACGATGACAATCTTGCACACCTTTGCTGGGGCATATGGGAGGGCCCCTCCTGTCTTGTCCAGGCAGCGGAAGCAACTCTTCAGGAGACCAAAGGTCCGCTCAATCACCCTCCTCGTCCGACCATGTGCCTCATTGTAGCGCATCTGGGCTGGTGTCACAGGGTTCCTGAGGGGTGTCAGCAACCACGGCATGTTGGGGTATCCCGAGTCACCTACAGACAGACAATTGCACATTAGCCGATTTGAAAATGTGTGCGGAAAACAACATAGCAGAACACACACAATGGTACAAAGTCAGTACACACCAACAAGCCAGGCACGCTGGTTCGGCATCTGTGACATCATCCTCGGGATGCGACTACTCCTCATCACGTAGACATCGTGTGCCGAACCGGGGAAACGGGCACACACATGTGTGATGGTCATATCTGCAAGACATACCACCAGAGCATTGATCGAATGGTAATGTTTACGGTTCCGGTATGCCTGCTCATGTGCCTGTGGTGGTATCAAAGCCACATGTGTCCCATCAATGGAGCCAATTACATGTGGCATCCTCCCCAGGGCATAGAAGTCACTCTTGACGTCAGTGAGTCGTTGACGTGTTGTGAAATAGATGTACTGGTTCAGGTATCTCAACATTGCCCCCAAAACATCGCGTAGCACACGGCTGAACATAGTCTGTGACATCCCACCGGCAGTCACCACAGTGTGTTGAAAGGTACCGGTGGCAAAGAAGTGTAGGGCTGCCATCACCTTCACCTTGGGGGTCAGCGCTGTAGGATACGGATGGCCAGGCTGCAAATGTGGGTCCAACCGCACTGCCAAATCCTCAATCAGCTGCCTGGTGAAGCGGTACCGTCGGATGCTGTCACGTTCCACCATCGTTGCCAGGTCTGGGAATGGTCGATGGACAGCAGGAGCCCTGCAGTGCATAGGTAAAGAAAGCAAGATTGTCAGTCACCCCACCTATGTGCCGTTCACCATACTCAATTTCACATGATACATCATTAACAAACACAAGTACTTGATGTGTGTGTCGTTCTGTTTGGACATATATGGCACCTACATGGACATCATCTAACATCTCTGTTCAACAAGTGTTGACAACAGGTTCCAGGGTGTACTATGGGAAACCATTAGGCTGTGTCACAGTACCCATTTACAGCTCTCACGTACCACACACATACCACAGTGACATGTCTGGACAGATGCTCCACAGGCATCACAGCTCATTGACAGGTAGATTCCCAGGGACCCTGACTTGCCACATGGACACTGGCATGACATGGCGTATCATGTACACGTCAGAAAAACAAGCATGACACCCACAGGTAGTGGCCCCTGTAGCCTCTGCATGACAGACATGGACGTCTGTGACACACACAACATCAAAGTTCATGCACAAACCACGTGGATGTGGAGACTGTCTCCCATTGTGCACATGGAGTCAGAGACATGTGAAACACAACATGCACACAGACTGCGGAGGGACATCACTATTGTCAGTACAACATGTGTGCACTACAGGTACCAGGTTGTGCTATGGGAAACCATTAGGCTGTGTCACAGTACCCATTTACTGCTGTCACGTTCCACACACACACCACAGTGACATGTCTGGACAGATGCGCCACAGGCATCACAGATCATTGACAGGTAGATTCCCAGTGACCCTGTCTTGCCACATGGCCACTGGCATGACATGGCGTATCATGTACACGTCAGAAAAATAAACATGACTCCCACAGGTAGTGGCCCCTGTCGCATCCGCAGGACAGACATGGACGCCAGTGACGCACAACATCAAAGTCCATGCACAAACAACGTTGATGTGGAGACTGTCTCCCATCGTCGGAAACACAACATGCACACAGACTGTGGAGGGACATCACTATTGTGGCAATGGGCCACCCTGTGACGTACATGCCTTCCCACATGTGACCCTGGGGGTATGTGACATGTCATACACATACACAACCTGGAAATGTGACCATGACACATGCTCCAAAATGAACAGTTGCACACCACAGTGGTCAGGTGCACAACACACAAAGGACCTGTCCCCATGAACACGTGCACAGCCTGGGTGTGTCTGCCCCCAAGTGCCACCCCAAAAACCACATGTTCACCCACATACACAGATAAGGTAATGCTGCCACACATGCCTTAGATACAGTGTGGACTGGGTGTGGTGTTGTAGGTGTGCCCCTGAGTCCCTGGAAAGTATATGTGGCTGGCATAGGTTCACCAGTGACCAGCATGGTGACATATGCATGTGACCTGTCCAGGGACGCGTTGTAGAGCAATGGACCGATCGGTGTGCCCCGGCCGGCTCATTGCATATGATGTGAGCGGGTACGCGTTGTATCCCGGGTACGTGTTGTACAGCAATGGACCGATCGGTGTGCCCGGCCGGCCCATTGCATAAGATGTGAGCGGGTACGCGTTGTATCCCGGGTACGCGTTGAACAGCAATGGACCGATCGGAGTGCCCGGCCGGCCCATTGCATATGAAATTGAAATGAAATTTGTACTTGTAAAGCGCACTTATACCCCCAAAGGGGTGTCCTGGCGCTGTACGCATACCGCTGTGGAACCCTTCCTGGCTTTTCCCTGTGAAATGTCCACTCCTGGGCACCCCCAGGGTGAAGCCAGGCATCCCAGCGCTGTTGGGGCCGTTGTGGAGATTAAGCAAGCTATTGCCCAGAGTTGCAGAGTGGGACCCATGATTAGAATAGGCACCGAGGCGAGAATTATCAGGTCCGAGAAAATTGAGCCCAAGACCCGCCGAGGCGGGAATTGAACCCTGGTCCTGGGCCAGATCTCTGCATCAGGGTCTGCCGCTCTAACCATTGAGCCACACTTCTCCATATGATGTGAGCGGGTACGCGTTGTATCCCGGGTACGCGTTGTACAGAAATGGACCGATCGGTGTGGCCGGCCGGCCCATTGCATATGATGTGAGCGGGTACGCATTGTATCCCGGGTACGCGTTGAACAGCAATGGACCGATCGGTGTGCCCGGCCGGCCCATTGCATATGATGTGAGCGGGTACGCGTTGTATCCCGGGTACGCGTTGTACAGCAATGGACCGATCGGTGTGCCCGGCCGGCCCATTGCATATGATGTGAGGGGGTACGCGTTGTATCCCGGGTACGCGTTGTACAGCAATGGACCGATCGGTGTGCCCGGCCGGCCCATTGCATATGATGTGAGCGGGTACGTGTTGTATCCCGGGTACGCATTGAACAGCAATGGACCGATCGGTGTGCCCGGCCGGCCCATTGCATATGATGTGAGCGGGTACGCGTTGTATCCCGGGTACGCGTTGTACAGCAATGGACCAATCGGTGTGCCCGGCCGGCCCATTGCATATGATGTGAGCGGGTACGCGTTGTATCCCGGGTACGCGTTGAACAGCAATGGACCGATCGGTGTGCCCGGCCGGCCCATTGCATATGATGTGAGCGGGTACGCGTTGTATCCCGGGTAAGCGTAGTACAGCAATGGACCGATCGGTGTGCCCGGCCGGCCCATTGCATATGATGTGAGCGGGTACGCGTTGTATCCCGGGTACGCGTTGAACAGCAATGGACCGATCGGTGTGCCCGGCCAGCCCATTGCATATGATGTGAGCGGGTACGCGTTGTATCCCGGGTACGCATTGTACAGCAATGGACCGATCGGTGTGCCCAGCCGGCCCATTGCATACGATGTGAGCGGGTACGCGTTGTATCCCGAAATACGCGTTGTACAGCAGTGGACAGAACGGTGCGCACACATTGGCTGGGGCCTGGCATGGCAACGGACGCGTTTTCGAAGCTCCAACGAGTCTGATGCAGTGAATTCAGTTGGTCAGCCACAACAATGTTGCAAAATCATGGGTGTCATGTAGTTGAAGATTTGAAGGATGCTGTGGGCGTGTATTAGTGCTGCTATTCCATGGATTGGTCAGATTCAGAAGATGCAAACGACTTGGACCTATCACTTTGGACACATGGGACAGTATCTGCCTCCGCAGCACACATATAATGCTGGCTGTTCCCCTGAGAGCTCACTTGCCTGCACTACATGCTCCAGGACGACATCTGCCACCAACACTGCTGCTGTTTATGCATCCTCTGGCTCCTTCAATGGCACGTACTGTGGAGAGAGCCCCAGCCTTCACCCTTGAGGAGAACCAGGCCCTGCTGGACAGCCTCCTTCCACAGTACAGCAAGTTGTATGGGAAACCAGGGGAGCAGGTGAGTGTGCTGTCCACTGCCTCACTAATTGTGCATGTTGTCTGACTAGCAGGACTTTCAGTGTGCACACCACTGGCTAGCATGCCCACTGAGTAGTTGTCACACCCCAAAGTGTGTAGTTACATGCACTGAACTGGTACAGTGCAGTAACAGTGCATTCCAACTAGGTTTACTTCCAATGCAATGATACCATGTAGTGACTGCTGGCAAACTGTTCATAGCCATTGTTGGACTGCCTGTGTACATCATATGCCCCTGTGATTGAGACATGTATATCCAACTGTGTGATGCACGTATATGTTGCATGTGTAGTAATGGCCTTTTCACTTTGTCATCCTCACAGGTTGATGCCCACCAGAAGCAGGAAATTTGGCTGACCATCGCCCGGAAAGTAAGATCCGTGGGGGTCTACAGGCGCAGGATCCGCAACTGCCAGAAGAGGTGGCAGGACCTTCGTGGCTGGACCCGGAGGATCGCAAGGGTCCAGCTGAAGCTGTTGCCTCCTCGCAGGAGGGGCGGACACCAGACCCTGACCCCCCACATGCTCCGGATCCTGGCGGTGGTCTTCCCTGACCTGGATGGGCAGCTGAAGGACAGACAGCAGCAAGGAGGGGGTGAGTCCATGACTGCACTGTGCACTTTGTCTGACATGCTATGTGCCCTCCTCTGGCCTGGTTAAACTTCCACAGTACATCAGTCATGTGGTCCAGGACCCATGTCCCTCATTTGTGACATGCCCACTTCTCCTCTGATACGCATATATGTGGCCCTTATAGTGGGGAAATTGTGTCATTTGTGGACTGTGTCATTGCATTTTGCTTTGCTCAAGGTGGGGGACAGCATTTGTTCCCGTGACTATGTTGTGCGATTAATGGGTGGCTCAATTGCTTACACAATGCCTAAGTTCTGACATGTAATCTGGGTGTAACTTTGAAATGTGGTCCGCTTGCTGCTCTGACTCACCACATGTCCCTGGGGAATTTGGCACACACCCATGCTGCTGGTGGGAACAATGTTTGGGCCTCAGGAGTATGTGTATCCAGTGTGTCACACATGCTTAGCCACCTGCCTACTGTCCAGGACTCATCCCTCTTACAGGTGGAGCTGGACAGTCATGCCTACTCCAGGGCATGCAATACACTCTGTACTCCCACTCCCGTGTATCATCTGGCATGTTGTGATCAGTGAAATGTACCCTCAGGTGTCTGCCTCTGTCTCATTGTGCTGTGCCTTCGTTGTCAGGACTACTGGTATGTTTATCGGTTAGGGCTCAGCATGCCATCTGAGATGTGACCATGATAGACGATACTTCTGTGACTTATAGGTGTCTGATCACTTGACTGTGCACACAGGTGTTTGCAACTGTGACTTTCAGGCAGCTGTATTGTCATTCACAGCACACTGTGAGGTGCTCATGTTCAGAGAGTTGTGTTTCATGTCCCCAAATGTCCAGTTGGTATGACGTGGACAAATAGTAGTACAGATGATGTGGTATTTGGGGGATGGACATGTGCACTTGTCAGTCACATAACTTGCATTCCCCATGCCCTCGGATTGTGACACAGTGCAGACTGTTGTTGGCTGGCTGCCATGGCCATGTGACTTGAGACAGTAATGTATGACTTTGCACGCATTCCTGTGTCATGGCATTAAACTTCCTGAGACTGATCCTGCAGGGGAGTGACATGTGCAACATGCACCCCATTGTGGCATTGACTATCCGGACATGGGTGCATCATGGTGTCTGGTGCTGGTATGCATCACATGCATTTCTATTTAGACTCTGGCCATCCCTTTATCCGGACACCTGCACTGACTCAGTGGCAAGAGATGTGATGTGTGCATGTTCACATACTTCACCGTGTTCCCTGCAATGTCCAACAACTGTGTAGGTGGTGCATGTGTCCGCACTGGGGTCTTACCATCAGACAGGCACCAGACAGATGGGTGAAAGGGCAGGAGGGGTGTGAGTCCCATGATTGACCATCAGACTGACAATTGGCTTCCCCGAATCTGTGTGGGGACTTTAGGCAATGTTCAACTAAGGATGCCAGGGCTTGCTCTGTAATGTGCTGTACTTACTGTGGTGTGTGCGGTCAGTGCAGGTGACTGATGTTTGTCTGTTTCCCTAATTTTTTGCAGATACATCCACGGCCACAGGAGGGGACAGCTCCATGGACCAGGAGGAGCAGCGGAGCCAGACTGGGTCAGCATCGGACGAGTGGTCAGAGGGACCCAGTGGCACGGAGGGTGAGGGGAGCCACACCGAGGAGTCCTCAGCACCATCCACCTCAGCTGAGAACCACAGCAGCTCGGAGGATGACTACCTTGTGGAGGCGGGTCTCAGCAGCCACCAAAGGCCAGCTAGTCTGTCTGGCCCCGCCACCACCACCCTCCCATTGGCTCCCATTCCTGAGGTCCGTGGAGGCTCCCGTACTCGGGAGCTTGTCTCCTTCGTGCCAGGCACCGCACCCCCTGCCCCTGTGTCCCCTGCTGCCCTGAGTGAGGAGTCTGTGTACCTCCTTCGGCAGCTCCATGTAGGGCAGACAGCAATGCTGAGTGTCCTCCATGCACACACCACTCTGTTGACACAGCTGGTGTCGTTCATGGAGGGCATCTCGATGGGTATGTCAGCCCTACACAGGAGCAATAAGTCCATGGACTCCTCCCTGATGGCAGCAGTGTCCCTCCTCCAACAGTCCCTCACCCCTCCCACCTCTGCCCCATCCACACTTCCTGCCCCCCTACCTGTCCAAAGCACATGCACACCTGCACAGTCACCCAAACACACAGACACGAGCAGCACAGACACACCCAAGAGAAAGGCAAGATGTGCACACAAGCATCCTCAGGGGACTGATACCACAGACACAGGGGATGGGGAACACACACACACACACACAGGCAACCACAGTCACTCCGCAATCCTCAAGATCCTCTCCCTCCAAGACCCCTTCCCTTGCCTCACCTGCAACCCCACCTGATCAGCAGCTCTTCCTCAGTGACCTCGGCCTCTTCCCCTCCAATCCCGCTGATCAAGCATACCGGGGGAAGAGGAAGTCCACCCACACAGAGGGGAGTGCCCCTCGCCCCCGGACACCCTCCCCCAGGCGCAGGCAGAGTGAGCCCCCCACCCGCAAGTCCCCCCGGTCCCGGAAGAGCAAGACCCTGCCACCGCCCTGCAAGTCAACCACCCAGTCTCTCACCTCCATCCCCCAGGCCACCACTCCACAGGTTCCACCGCCACACCCTGCCCCAGGTTCCCCCACACACCGATACTGCATCCCCAAACTGCTTAGGCCCTCCCCCTGCCACTTGCTCTTCCACCCCCAAACCAGATGCTCTGCCTGTTTGTGCCACTGGTGTGGAGACCGTGTCCCCCCTCTGTCCTGCCCAGCTCTTCTGCCCCCCTTCCACTACCTTGGAGTCATGCACTGCGGTGGAGTCCACAACCACCCCGTCTGACTCGGGCACTGCATTGGGGACCCAGTCCACTCCATCTGACCAGGCCACTGCAGTGGTTGCAGCACCAACACCATCTGACTTGAGCCCTGCGGTGGTGCCAGCCCCCCCCTGAGTCAGACACCTCCACTGCAGTTGCCGGTGACACTCCTGCACCCACCTCCCCTTCACTGCCTCCTTCTGGCATCCCCTGATCCTGTCCCTGCGGTGCCTGGCCTGCCCCTCGTATGCCCCTCCAAGGGGGATGTCCCCTGTCCGTACCTGTGCAGGCAAGCAATTGTTGACAAGTTGTCACACATCACCCTGTTGGGACTGTATATTTGGACTGGCCATTGGCCTTAGTTTATTTTGGACTTTTGATTTGAGTTGCACACTTGCTGAATAAAGCCTATTTTTGTTTACTTGTGGTTAATCTTTGGAGGTACATTATGTAGATGTGTAGAATCATGCATTTGCTGTTGTAATAGTGTTCAGTTCAGGTAAATGAAGTTTTGCTGTGATGGGCTCCATGTGGATGATATATTGAGATATCTTGGACACCACCCTACAATTACATTAATCCATGAGATTGTATTAACCATATATACTGTAATGTTGGTTGTCAGACTATGAATCAATCTACTATGCTGACAACATGTACAAAACAATAGAGTGAGGTATGTGTGAATGAATGCATGAATGACAACAGGTAGTATGTTGTACAAGATTTTCAACAAAATGTATATGAAATTTAGAAACTTTTTTTAATGTATTGACTTCATAATAAATATTTTTCTATTTTTCTATTTCTAGTGTCACTACCATTATTAATATAATCATGTTCTAGCTTTGTGGTTCTGAAGTAGCCCTAGAAAATTTGCAGTATGGGCTCCATGTGGTCCATGGGCTATGTGTCCTAATCTAGTCTGGATCTATAGCATCCTTTGCTGCAGTCTGAGGGTGTAATGTTCAGCATTTGACACAGGGATGTACATTTAGCATTTGTAGATTACCATCTTTGTCCTACACTGATGCACATCTGGTGGGCTTCCCACTGTCCAATGTTCCTAGTACCCTGACTGTGTGCCCGTCTCCAATGGACATGCAGTTTAGCACATCAAATTTGGAGGACTCATCTGTGTACACAGTGCAAGTTGCTTGACACGTGTCTTGGGTGTATGCAGATGACTGACCTGACACTCCCGTGCCCAGGCTGATATGAGCAGAGCCTTCAGTGTGTTGTAGTTGTTGACTCACTGACCGAGTGTTCTGCTGACATGTTTGAGTCGTGCACAGACAAGGTTTGGCACAGCTGACCTTCCACAGGAGTGGAGTGCCCTCATGGCAGTGCTGATTCCGTGATATAGGCTGTGCCCGTGTTGTGTGTTGTGTAGGCATGTCTGTGCGTGTTCCCTTCTCCTTTTCCTACACAGGCTGTGTCCCTACGGATGTTCCTGTTTGTGATGCTTGCTGAGTTGTTCTGTGTTCATCCAGCATCTTGGACCTGGTTTCTCCGGGATGTGGGTGCATGGCAAACTAATGTTCATGAGGTTGTCATCCCTAGTTTTCTTTGTTGTCAGGGCTGGGAATGTGGGCAAACGCAGATGGGACACAGTCAGGATTCCTCTTGGCACTTGTTGGTTACACGAGTAATGTGATTTTCTGTTTGTGTATGCTTTCAGTGATTGTGACACTTTGTGTGTGTGACTGCTGCCACTCCTCAGGGTCAGAGCTGCAATGTTGGGAGTTGTCTATGTGTGTCCTTTGTGGGTCAGCTTGGCTTCTTCATTGGTGTGTGACTATGGCCAGGATCCCATTGTTTGGGGTGGATTTCACGTCATGCCCATGTACGGCATACTGTGCAGTGTGTCAGACATTCACAAGTATTGTTGACTGGCCATGTGTGATGTGTTTCTGCACCTTATTTCCCCCACCACCCCTGGGATTGTCATGGGTGCATGTGCAATGTCAGCAGTCCATGTGTGCTTCACTGCTGCACATTGTTGGAGTTCAAGGTGTGTGGCGTTGAGTGTGTGCAAATGTGAGTTGTTGCACGGCTGGGGCACTACCTCCATATTTTCCTTGGCTGGCAGGCCATGCTGAGTGCTTTGTGCTTGTATAGTGTGATGGTAGTTTGTTGCTCAGGACACATGGCTGTGGTTCACAGTGTGGATGACATCTACCTTTGTCATCACAGTGTGATTGTCATGCAGGCTAGTGTCACCACAATGTGGCGTCCCTGGGGGGAGTGCTGTGGTGGTTCTGTCTCTTGCTGTGTTTGTTGCTGTTCCTACAAGCTTGTGTGACATGTGTAATCTAATTTGGGATCCCTCTCATCTCACAATGCCTGTTTGCCCACATAGGGGAATCCAATCCATGAGTTACTTTTGTATGTGACTGTGTTGACATCTGTGTATTAGTGAATCTGGCCTCCTCATGTGTTGTGTGTTTGCCTGGGGACACTGGCACACTACCCCCCTCACCTGTTGTTTATGATATGCAGTGTGAGTCTGCCTGTTTGTGTTTGTGCATTTGCACCACTGCATTGGCATATCTTTAGTTTGCTATTGGCTGTATGTTGTTTGTTGGCTTTCCCCTGCTGGCCCTGGGACTGCTAGGTCATCAGTCAGCACATTGATCATGGTTAGTATGTCCCATTGCTGCCATGGTATGGTATTTGTTCACCTGACATCTACAGTCTCCACAGGATATCTACATTTGTGTGTCCATTGGTGCAGATATGTGGGTCTGCATTATGATGCTCACTTCTGTCATTGTGTTATTTGTGAATGTAGACAATGTGGGCCCCCATGGCTGATGTTTGTGTTCACATGGCCAGAACGATGTGTCATTGGCACTGCACTGCTTGTCTCACACAATCTATGTTGCTATGGGACACAAGCACTACAATGCCACTGTAGTGTTTGGTGTTGTGTGGCCAGGAATAATCCCTGCAGTTTTGTTTTTGCAGCTTTTACCAGGACTACACTTACCTTTTGGGCACTGTGGTGATGGGGCTTTGGGCCCCATTGCCACACTGTATAAAATGTGCTTCAGCTATGGAGCACACACTTACCTTTTGGGCACTGTGGTGATGGGGCTTTGGGTCCCATTGCCACACTGTTCAAAATGTGCTTCAGCTATGGAGCACACACTTACCTTTTGGGCACTGTGGTGATGGGGCTTTGGGCCCCATTGCCACACTGTTCAAAATGTGCGTCATCTATGGAGCACACACTTACCTTTTGGGCACTATGGTGATGGGGCTTTGGGCCACATTGCCACACTGTTCAAAATGTGCTTCAGCTATGGAGCACACACTTACCTTTTGGGCATTGTGGTGATGGGGCTTTGGGCCACATTGCCACAGTGGTCATGGTCTGCTTGCATTGTGTAGGCCACACACACAATTATGTGTGACACATGTGTTAGGGGGTAACATTGAATGTTCAATGTCATGTTCAGTGTTGTATGCATTTGACACAGACCACACACGCTTGTCATGGTGTTGGGGGTGGGATGTAATTTACAGACAGTCCTTATGTGGGAGTATGCTAGTTGTGTCATGCATTACCCGTCCTATGAGTAGGGGTGGTTGTGTTGACAGGCATCAGGCCCCCTATGGGTGGGGATGGCAGTAGTGACAGGCATCCAGCCCACCCTGAGTAGGGGTGGTGTTAGTGGTAGGCATCCATCCCCCCATGAGTGGGAATGGTAGTAGTGGTAGGCATCCAGCCCCCCATGATTGGAGATGGTAGTAGTGGTAGGCATCCATCCCCCTATGGGTGGGGATGGCAGTAGTGACAGCCATCCAGCCCCCTATGGGTGGGGATGGTAGTAGTGACAGCCATCCAGCCCCCTATGGGTGGGGATGGCAGTAGTGACAGGCATCCAGCCCACCATGAGTGGGGATGGTAGTAGTGGTAGGCATCCAGGCCCCCATGAGTGGGGATGGCAGTAGTGACAGCCATCCAGCCCCCTATGGGTGGGGATGGCAGTAGTGACAGGCATCCAGCCCCCCATGAGTGGGGATGGTAGTAGTGGTAGGCATCCAGCCCCCCATGAGTGGGGATGGTAGTAGTGGTGGTAGGCATCCAGCCCACCATGAGTGGGGATGGTAGTGGTGGTAGGCATCCAGCCCCCCATGAGTGGGGATGGCAGTAGTGGCAGGCATCCATCCCCCTATGGGTGGGGATGGCAGTAGTGACAGCCATCCAGCCCCCTATGGGTGGGGATGGTAGTAGTGGCAGGCATCCATCCCCCTATGGGTGGGGATGGCAGTAGTGACAGGCATCCAGCCCACCCTGAGTGGGGGTGGTGCTAGTGGTAGGCATCCAGCCCCCCATGAGTGGGGATGGCAGTAGTGACAGGCACCCAGCCCCCCATGAGTGGGGATGGTAGTAGTGGTAGGCATCCAGCCCCCCATGAGTGGGGATGGTAGTAGTGGTAGGCATCCAGCCCCCCATGAGTGGGGATGGTAGTAGTGGTAGGCATCCAGACCCCCATGAGTGGGGATGGTAGTTGTGGTAGGCATTCCGCCCCCCATGAGTGGGGATGGTAGTAGTGGTAGGCATCCAGCCCCCATGAGTGGGGATGGTAGTAGTGGTAGGCATCCAGCCCCCATGAGTGGGGATGGCAGTAGTGGCAGGCATCCATCCCCCTATGGGTGGGGATGGCAGTAGTGACAGCCATCCAGCCCCCTATGGGTGGGGATGGTAGTAGTGACAGCCATCCAGCCCCTATGGGTGGGGATGGCAGTAGTGACAGGCATCCAGCCCCCCATGAGTGGGGATGGTAGTAGTGGTAGGCATCCAGCCCCCATGAGTGGGGATGGCAGTAGTGACAGCCATCCAGCCCCCTATGGGTGGGGATGGCAGTAGTGACAGGCATCCAGCCCCCCATGAGTGGGGATGGTAGTAGTGGTAGGCACCCAGCCCCCATGAGTGGGGATGGTAGTAGTGGTAGGCATCCAGCCCCCCATGAGTGGGGATGGTAGTGGTGGTAGGCATCCAGCCCCCCATGAGTGGGGATGGCAGTAGTGGCAGGCATCCATCCCCCTATGGGTGGGGATGGCAGTAGTGACAGGCATCCAGCCCACCCTGAGTGGGGGTGGTGTTAGTGGTAGGCATCCAGCCCCCCATGAGTGGGGATGGCAGTAGTGACAGGCATCCAGCCCCCCATGAGTGGGGATGGTAGTAGTGGTAGGCATCCAGCCCCCTATGGGTGGGGATGGCAGTAGTGACAGGCATCCAGCCCTCCCTGAGTAGGGGTGGTGTTAGTGGTAGGCATCCAGCCCCCTATGGGTGGGGATGGCAGTAGTGACAGGCATCCAGCCCACCCTGAGTGGGGATGGTAGTAGTGACAGCCATCCAGCCCCCTATGGGTGGGGATGGCAGTAGTGGCAGGCATCCAGCCCCCCATGAGTGGGGATGGCAGTAGTGACAGGCATCCAGCCCACCCTCAGTGGGGGTGGTGTTCGTGGTAGGCATCCAGCCCCCCATGAGTGGGGATGGCAGTAGTGACAGGCATCCAGCCCCCCATGAGTGGGGATGGTAGTAGTGGTAGGCATCCAGCCCCCCATGAGTGGGGTTGGCAGTAGTGACAGCCATCCATCCCCCTATGGGTGTGTATGGCATTGGTGATGGCCATCCCGCCCCTATGGTTCTGCTGTTGCTAGTGTACGTCATTTGTGCATCCCTATGTGTGTGTGACATATTTCGGGTACGTGTCGTTTGTTTGTGTTGTGGGTGTTTGACTTACCGTCTGCGCCGTACGCGTCCGTATCGGTCCCGGTAATAGATGTAGAGTATTGGTAGGACCTGCGCGATGGGATTCATGGTTGGGTCGTCTCGTTCGGGTTTCTCGTGGCTTCGACTCGTACTCGTCGCTGGCTTGTTCGTCTCGTCGCCGTGGATCGGAGCTTATGTGCAGCTCTCCCGGATGCTCAAACGTGCCGGACGTAGCGACGAGTTCGGCGCGTACGGAAGACGCATCGTACTAGTCCGGCCGGAAGGTGCTGTGTATTTGGTTCCGTGCGACTCGATTCGGCGTTTACGGATCCGGCTCGGGCGGGGAACAGGAGCTGGAATGGGTAAGTACGGCTCGCTCGGAATCTGGGCTGTTATGCGCATCGTACTTGTTCGTTCTGTAGAGTGTTCGAGTCGGTCGGAAAACACGCGTTCGGCTTGTATTTTTTCCGGACGAATACTGTTAGGTGCGCTTCCGGCCGATATCGGAATCGACCCCTCAGTCAGTGGAGAGGTGTGGTGCAGCGGCCAGGGCAGTCTCCCCCACAATGACAGGGGTTTCTAGCTGATGATTCACAGAGTTCACTGGATTTGCTAGATTCCTTTGTGGAGTAGCTTCAGTATTTATACTATTTGAAATCTCATTGACACTGAGCTCTGTCCCAGATACTCTTGTTTCCAGATTTGGAAGAACTGCTGGGAGGGCATTCTTAATTTGCTCGCATCCTACGTTTGTATCTGGCTCTGAGACTGTGGCTGCTCCTGCCCCTGCAATTTCACGCGGTATAGAGGTTATTGGGACCGGTTTTGGTAGAGTCGCCAGCGAGGAGGCCGCCAGCGAGGAGGCCGCGGGGTCTTGAGGAACCTCCCTGACCGCTGCAAGGGTGATTAAGGTAGGCTGGTCCTCCGGTGTTACCTCCACAGCTAGCTCATTATGTGTTTTTCCCCCCTCAATCGGGCCAAACATATTGGAAATTAGGGGCTGAGAATCATACATTTGAGTATTATTGGTGAGCTTAATGTTCTTTTTTGCTTGCAGTCTTTTCGCTTGTTTAGCCATCCGCTCGATCTTTTCTGTGGAATTCACATTATCCGCTTTCTCCCTACCTTTTAGCCCCGGTAGGATTTCTGCCAAAGTTTGCTGCACCGCTTCAGTTATTGAGGGCACTGCTAAGTGGTTATCTTTAGCTTTAATGTTTCTTCCCCCACACCCCGACATCCTTACTTGTTTTCCTCCAGTAGCCGGGGAGCCCTGGAAACAATGTATCCTCCACTTGTGGCTTCTAAGCTGGAGCCCGCTGCTATGGTTAACTCCTCTCGCCGTGTCTGGCAGAGCTGTCAGGAGTTCACTGAGTACCGATAGGGTTGCATCGGGGTGGCACGTCGTTGAGGACTGCCGCAGGGCAGTGAGGAACGAAGATGCCGGAGCCACGCGTCTCGTTGTTCGCAAGGCTGAAACCAGACGTCTCGTTACACTTCGCTGCTCACTCCAATCTCTGAACCCCACGGTGATAATGGTGGCCGTTATGCTGCACTGCTGGTCCATGCAGAAAAGATTTATCCGGTAATGTTCAGTATCTCAAGCGCAATCACTATACCGTAAGAAAGCTAGTTTTTAGATCTGTTAGGGATCGGACTGGCGGAGCTGCATCGGGTAGCTGCTACTCAGACGCCATCTTGCTCCAACTACCCAAACTCAGGTCAGAGCTTCCTTGGGCCTGACTGGGTATTTCAGGAGGTTTGTCAAAGGATATGGAGCTATAGTGACCTCTTTGAATGATTTAACTTCCAAAAGAATGCCTAAGAAAGTTCAGTGGACTGTCAAAAGGCATTTGATGACCTGAAGCAGGCCATGTGCACTGCTCCCATTCTGCAAAGTCCTGACTATTCCAAACAATTCATTGTTCAAACTGAGTACCGATAGGGTTGCATCGGGGTGGCACGTCGTTGAGGACTGCCGCAGGGCAGTGAGGAACGAAGAAGCCGGAGCCGCGCGTCTCGTTGTTCGCGAGGCTGAAACCAGACATCTCGTTACACTTCGCTGCTCACTCCAATCTCTGAACCCACGGTGATAATGGTGGCCGTTATGCTGCACTGCTGGACAATGCAGAAGAGATTTATCCGGTAATGTTCAGTATCTCAAGCGCGATCACTATGCCATAAGAAAGCTTGTTTTTAGATCTGTTAGGGATCGGACTGGCGGAGCTGCATCGGGTAGCTGCTACTCAGACGCCATCTTGCTCCAACTACCCAAACTCAGGTCAGAGCTTCCTTGGTCCTGACTGGGTATTACAGGAGGTTTGTCAAAGGATATGGATCTTTAGTGACCTCTTTGAATGATTTAACTTCCAAAAGAATGCCTAAGAAAGTTCGGTGGACTGTCAAAAGGCATTTGATGACCTGAAGCAGGCCATGTGCACTGCTCCCATTCTGCAAAGTCCTGACTATTCCAAACAATTCATTGTTCAAACTGACGCATCTGAGTTGGGGGTAGGGGCTGTGTTATCACAACTGAATGAAGAGGGTCAGGATCAGCCAGTAGCTTTTATTAGCAGAAGGCTGACCCCCAGAGAGAAACGTTGGTCAGCTATTGAGAGGGAAGCCATTGCTGTGGTTTGGGCCTTGAAGAAGCTGAGGTCATACTTGTTTGGCACTCACTTCATTGTTCAAACAGACCACAAGCCCCTCTTATGGCTAAAACAGATGAAGGGTGAAAACCCCAAACTTTTGAGGTGGTCCATTTCCCTACAGGGGATGGACTATACAGTGGAACATAGACCTGGGAGTAACCATGCAAATGCAGATGGACTCTCAAGATATTTCCACTTAGAACATGAAGACTCAACTGGTCAAGGTTAGTTTAATGTCCCTACATTTGGGGGGGGTTGTGTAGGAGAGTAGGATCTGCTTCTTATAGTTACCCCCACTTTTTGCTGATGTATCACTGTTTTCGACTTAGACAGACTGGGATCCTGCTATTCAGGACCCCAGTCTACCTGCTTTCGCCTCTAAATTGTTTGCTTGTACTTTAGGTACACTCCAGATTGGATACTGGGGTACCCTTATCAGTCCCTAGTATATGGTACACCATGTACCCAGAGCATAGGTACACCAGAGGCCTCCCAGGGGCTGAAGCATGTATTGTGCCACCCCTAGGAGGTCATTCAAAATAACACCACAGGTCTGCTACTGCAGCCTGTGTAAGGTGGTGCATGCACCCCTTACTTAGATATAGGTTACCTATATCCATTCTAAATCACTGCACATATAAACCTATCAGTCACCCCTATGGCAGGCCTTATCAGTCCTGAAGGCAGGGTGCTAGGTTTCCTGTGAGAGGGTGCCCCTGCATGAGCAGAGCCCCTCTGCAGCCTTCGGAACCTATTTTCCGGAGTTGTCTGTGATGCAGCCAACCATATATATTTAAGTGCATTATAACCTCGCGGTAAATGCTAACTTTAAAACGGCTGCTTAGAAACATGTTGTGTTTGGTGTCAAACACCTTGGAATCATACCTCCCCACCAGTAACTGGCAGGGGAGGTATGATTCCACCCTTCTAGAGGGACTTATGTGAAACAACGGTACAACCGGTACCAGCTTTCTCGACCTGGGCATCACAAAATGGATGCTGCCAGCCATAGACACGAGTCTGTCCTCCTGCTGCTGAGCCAAGCTCGAGCAGAGGAAGGCCTGACAAAAGGTTTCCTGTCATGGGGGAATAGGGTGGGAAGTAATGTATTTATAATAATGTAATTAATAAATGTTATTAATTATTATTCATAATACATTTCTTATTAATTCATTATTAATTGGTTATTAAATTTTATTAATTAAATAGTTTATAATTATGTAAATTGTGTTATTTTTTTAGGAGCAGGTTGTGAGTTTATAGGGGAATAGGGTGGGAAGTAATTTAATTATAATAAAGTAATTAATAATTTTTATTTATTAGTATTTATAATTATTTTTTATTAATTAATTATTAATTGGTTATTAAATTGTTTTAATTAATTGATTAATACTTAATTAAATTGTGTTATTGTTTTTAGGAGTGAGTTGTGGGTTTATAGGGGAATAGGGTGCAAAGTAATTTAATTTGAATAAAGTAATTAATAATTTGTGTTTATTAGTATTTATTTTATATTTAGATTTTATAGTGTTGTTTGTGGTAATTTATTTATCATTAATTAATTATTAATTGTTTGTTAATTATAATTAATTAATTGTTAAATATGTTAATTGTGTCAATTATGTAGGAGTTTTTTGTGCGTTTATAGGGGAATATGGTTTGAAGCAATTATTTAAAAATCATTCATAAATAATTTTTTGATTATAATTAATTTATATAAAATATAGTTATTTGTTTGTAAAATCTTTTTTTAAACTTGTATAAATTAATGTTTGTAGTTAATTTTTGTACTTTTTAACATAAAATATCTTTCTATCTTTTGTAATTTATTATATTTTTATGTTTTTTATTTTTGTGTTATTAACAGTTTTTGTATTGTAGTTGGTATTTTGTTTCTTTTTATTTTAATTTTAATTTTTTGAAAATATAAATTTTAACCCTCTGCTATCCAACACTTTCCCTATTGTTGCACTCTCTGGAGTGGGAATAGTACTTTCTCCCCTCCGCTATCCAACACTTTCCCTACTGTAGCAC
This sequence comes from Calotriton arnoldi, assembly GCA_963921515.1. NCBI lineage: Eukaryota > Metazoa > Chordata > Amphibia > Caudata > Salamandridae > Calotriton > Calotriton arnoldi. The sequence goes on from CAWUFW010001933.1 coordinate 192,952, forward strand.
TCTCTGGAGTGGGAATAGTAATTTTTACACTTTGCTATCCATCACTTTCCCTACTGTTGCACAAACTGGAGTGGGAATAATAATTTGTTCCCCTCTGCTATCCAACACTTTCCCTACTGTTGTACTCTCTGGAGTGGGAATAGTAATTTTTACCCCTACGCTATCCAACACTTTCCCTACTGTTGCACTCTCTGGAGTGGGAATAGTAATTTTTACCCTTTGCTATCCAACAACTTCCCTACTGTTGCACTCACTGGAGTGGGAATAGTAATTTTTCCCCCTCTGCTATTCAACACTTTCCCTACTGGTGTACTTTCTGGAGTGGGAATAGTAATTTTTACCCCTACACTATCCAACACTTTCCCTACTGTTGCACTCACTGGAGTGGGAATAGTAATTTTTACCCCTCCGCTATCCAACACTTTCCCTACTGTTGCACTCTCTGGAGTGGGAATAGTATTTTTTGCCCCTCCGCTATCCAATACTTCCCCACTGTTGCACTCACTGGAGTGGGAATAGTAATTTTTACCCCTCCGCTATCCAACACTTTCCCTACTGTTGCACTCACTGGAGTGGGATTAGTAATTGTTACCCCTCCGCTACCCAACTCTTTCCCTACTGTTGCACTCTCTGGAGTGGGAATAGTTATTTTTATACCTACGCTATCCAACACTTTCTCCACTGTTCTACTCTCTGGAGTGGGAATAGTAATATTTTTCACTCCGCTATCCAACACTTTCCCTATTGTTGCACTCACTGGAGTGTGAGTAGTAATTTTTTCCCCTTCACTATCCAACACTTTCCCTACTATTGCGCTCACTGGAGAGGGAATAGTAATTTTTACCCCTACGCTATCCAACACTTTCTCTACTGTTGCACTCACTGGAGTGGGAATAGTAATTTTTACCCCTACTCTATCCAACATTTTCCCTACTGTTAAAGTAATTGCAGTGGGAATAGTACATTTTTACCCCTACGCTATTCAACAATTTTCCTACTATTGCACTCAATGGAGTGCAAAATGTAAGTTTAAAAATGTATAAATATTTTAGTATTTTATTTTATAATATAATGTTTTTATTATGATATTTTATGTTATAGGTGTATGTACATATATATTTATATATTATAGTTAATTTTTATATATTTATATTTTTAAAAAATTAAAGTTATTAGTTTATTAATTTTTTTTAAGTAAATATACATTTATATATTACATTTTATAAATCTATGTTCAAATTTTTTTAATTAAATTTGTTTATTATTTTTTTTAGTGTATATTACATCTAAGTAATTTTTTTTGTTAATTTTATAACAATTGTTTTAACGTTATTTTTTATATATTAAAAAAAATGATATTTTGGACATCAATATTTTTTACATCTATATTTTCTTCGATAATTTTGTCATTTACATTTTAAAGATAGGATGTCGATATTTTGACTATCAATATTTTTACATCAATATTTTTGTCTTCAATATTATGTCAGTGATTCCACACAGACACTCAGGGGCCGATTCCGATTCCAGCCGGAAATCTCTCCGACCGAGCCGGACCCGGAGAGAATTCCGACCGAATCGGACCCTAGCAGTCCGACCGGACGAGTACGATGCATTCGCATGCTATCGGACTCGAGTCGGTCGGACTCCCATTGAAGTCAATGGGAGCCGGTCGTACAACGCGTACGCGGGCTCCCATTGACTCAATGGGTGCGAGGCGGACAAGGGCGCCCCCTACAGCGTGTACGCGTCCATGCGCATCGCGGCGTACATGCACAGGTAGGGGGGACCCATGGGTCCCCCCTGTGTGCGACTCGCGCGCCTACGCGTACAGGGGGGTCCGACGCGGACCCCCAAAGTCCAGCTCCGACAGCTTTTTCGAGCCGGACGGCGCGAGTCGGTCGGACTGCTCGCGGCGCGCATCGTACTTACCCGGCCGGGAAACGTCTCCATAGCGCGGTGCAAGTCGTGTCCATGCGAGTCGGTCGGAGCGTGTTGAAGCCGCGTTCGAGTCGGTCGGCGATTTCGCGGGTGCTTGCATCGTACTCGCTCGGCCGGACTCGCGTACGATTCGGTCGGGAAACAGGGCTCCGAATCGGATCCGGTGAATCCGAATCCGATTCGGAGCACTACCGGCCGAGATCGGAATCGGCCCCTCAGTCAATGGAGAGGTGTGGTGCAGCGGCCAGGGCAGTCTCCCCCACAATGACAGGGGTTTCTAGCTGATGATTCACAGAGTTCACTGGATTTGCTAGATTCCTTTGTGGAGTAGCTTCAGTATTTATACTATTTGAAATCTCATTGACACTGAGCTCTGTCCCAGATACTCTTGTTTCCAGATTTGGAAGAACTGCTGGGAGGGCATTCTTAATTTGCTCGCATCCTACGTTTGTATCTGGCTCTGAGACTGTGGATGCTCCTGCCCCTGCAATTTCACGAGGTATAGAGGTTATTGGGACCGGTTTTGGTAGAGTCGCCAGCGAGGATCCCGCGGGGTCTTGAGGAACCTCCCCGACCGCTGCAAGGGTGATTAAGGTAGGCTGGTCCTCCGGTGTTACCTCCACAGCTAGCTCATTATGTGTTTTTCCCCCCTCATTCGGGCCAAACATATTGGAAATTAGGGGCTGAGAATCATACATTTGAGTATTATTGGTGAGCTTAATGTTCTTTTTTGCTTGCAGTCTTTTCGCTTGTTTAGCCATCCGCTCGATCTTTTCTGTGGAATTCACATTATCCGCTTGCTCCCTACTTTTTAGCCCCTGGGTTTCTGGGCGCCTCGGTAGGATTTCTGCCAAAGTTTGCTGCACCGCTTCAGTTATTGAGGGCACTGCTAAGTGGTTATCTTTAGCTTTAATGTTTCTTCCCCCTCACCCCGACATCCTTACTTGTTTTCCTCCAGTAGCCAGGGAGCCCTGGAAACAATGTATCCTCCACTTGTGGCTTCTAAGCTGGAGCCCGCTGCTATGGTTAACTCCTCTCGCCGTGTCTGGCAGAGCCGTCAGGAGTTCACTGAGTACCGATAGGGTTGCATCGGGGTGGCACGTCGTTGAGGACTGCCGCAGGGCAGTGAGGAACGAAGAAGCCGGAGCCGCGCGTCTCGTTGTTCGCGAGGCTGAAACCAGACATCTCGTTACACTTCGCTGCTCACTCCAATCTCTGAACCCACGGTGATAATGGTGGCCGTTATGCTGCACTGCTGGACAATGCAGAAGAGATTTATCCGGTAATGTTCAGTATCTCAAGCGCGATCACTATGCCATAAGAAAGCTTGTTTTTAGATCTGTTAGGGATCGGACTGGCGGAGCTGCATCGGGTAGCTGCTACTCAGACGCCATCTTGCTCCAACTACCCAAACTCAGGTCAGAGCTTCCTTGGTCCTGACTGGGTATTACAGGAGGTTTGTCAAAGGATATGGATCTTTAGTGACCTCTTTGAATGATTTAACTTCCAAAAGAATGCCTAAGAAAGTTCGGTGGACTGTCAAAAGGCATTTGATGACCTGAAGCAGGCCATGTGCACTGCTCCCATTCTGCAAAGTCCTGACTATTCCAAACAATTCATTGTTCAAACTGACGCATCTGAGTTGGGGGTAGGGGCTGTGTTATCACAACTGAATGAAGAGGGTCAGGATCAGCCAGTAGCTTTTATTAGCAGAAGGCTGACCCCCAGAGAGAAACGTTGGTCAGCTATTGAGAGGGAAGCCGTTGCTGTGATTTGGGCCTTGAAGAAGCTGAGGTCATACTTGTTTGGCACTCACTTCACTGTTCAAACAGACCACAAGCCCCTCTTATGGCTAAAACAGATGAAGGTTGAAAACCCCAAACTTTTGAGGAGGTCCATTTCCCTACAGGGGATGGACTATACAGTGGAACATAGACCTGGGAGTAACCATGCAAATGCAGATGGACTCTCAAGATATTTCCACTTAGAACATGAAAACTCAACTGCTCAAGGTTAGTTTAATGTCCCTACGTTTGGGGGTGTGTGTAGGGGAGTAGGATCTGCTTCTTATTGTTACCCCCACTTTTTGCTGATGTATCACTGTTTTCGACTTAGACATACTGGGATCCTGCTATTCAGGACCCCAGTCTACCTGCTTTCGCCTCTAAATTGATTGCATGTACTTTAGGTACACTCCAGATTGGATACTGGGGTACCCTTATCAGTCCCTAGTATATGGTACACAATGTACCCAGGGCATAGGTACCCCAGAGGCCTCCCAGGGGCTGAAGCATGTATTGTGCCACCCCTGGGAGGTCATTAAAAAATGACACCACAGGTCTGCTACTGCAGCCTGTGTAAGGTGGTGCATGCACCCCTTACTTAGATATAGGTTACCTATATCCATTCTAAATTACTGCACATATAAACCTATCAGTCACCCCTATGGCAGGCCTTATCAGTCCTGAAGGCAGGGTGCTAGGTTTCATGTGAGAGGGTGCCCCTGCATGAGCAGAGCCCCTCTGCAGCCTTCGGAACCTATTTTCCGGGGTTGTCTGTGATGCAGCCAACCATATATATTTAAGTGCATTATAACCTCGCGGTAAATGCTAACTTTAAAACGGCTGCTTAGAAACATGTTGTTTTGGTGTCAAACACCTTGGAATCATACCTCCCCGCCAATAACTGGCGGGGGAGGTATGATTCCACCCTTCTAGAGGGACTTATGTGAAACACCGGTACAACCGGTACCAGCTTTCTCGACCTGGGCATCACAAAATGGATGCTGCCAGCCACAGACACGAGTCTGTCCTCCTGCTGCTGAGCCAAGCTTGAGCAGAGGAAGGCCTGACAAAAGGTTTCCTGTCACAGGGAGGTGTGACCACCTCCCAGGCAGGCTTTAGTGTATTGGTGCTGGGTGGGTGCACTCTTAGAATGCCAGAAAGTCTGCACTGGGGGCACATTAGGTATTCCCGTGCATAGTCCAGCTCAAACCGGTTGCAGAAGCCATTTGCTCCTGCTCTGGTGCGAAACTGGACAAAGGACATGGGTGTAGCCAACCCTCTGTCCTGACCCTCCCCTAGGTGGGTCCCCAGAGTTAGTCCAACCCCTTCCTTGGGTATAAAGTAGGTAACCTGACTACAGGACTTTGGATTTTACCTGGACTAAACTCTGCAAGCAGAAACCACGTACTTCGATGGTCTACACTTCGCTGGATGACAGAAGAATCTCCCTTGGAGTAAAGGAGTTACTACCCTGCAGCAGCAGGCACCTAAACGCATCTGACCGGTTTGCATCTCCTGAGCTCCTGAGGACTCTGAAGATTTCTGCAACACAGGAGGTGGGTTCCAGAGCATCTCTGAGGTCGATCTGCTCTCTCAGCAATCCTGGGAGCAGTATCCCTCGTGGGGACCGTGCAACCCGAACCCCTGTGCACTTTTGCAGCAGCATATGCTTTTTGGCAATCCCTGAGGCTGTGCTTTGGACTACATGTAGTCCCGATCCCGAGCAGTACTTCCCCTGAAGATCTCCAGCCTTCACTCCTCGAGTGCTCTGTGGGCTGGTGCTTTGTGATTCAGCTTGAGGTCCCTTTGCTATCCCTGTTCCGTTGGCCTGTGGGTCCTGGCGAGGGTCACTTTGATTTTCCTTGGGCTTCCCTGGTTGCGCCAGATGTGCCCTGACTCCCCATGGCTTGGAAAGTCTCCTGGATCTTGCTGGTCTTCACCGTAACTTGTTTCCTCTGTTCGCGTGGGTTGCCTTTGCCAAGGCTTGTTGGTCTTCAATCCGGACACTGGCCCCTCAGCACTCGACATCCTTTGTGGGACAGTTCATCTCCGGACTTTGGTCATCGTCGACCTCTCCTGGTCCCCGTGGCTGCAGAGTCAAGCATCCTATCGTCACACCTGAAGCACCCGACATCGGTGGGCATTCGTCTATCGAGCCCCTGGTCACTATGAAGTGACCCAGACTCTGTCCCCTCTGCTTTCAGGTTCTTCTCACCTTGGATCCAGGCTTGGATTCCACCGGACACTTTTCATCTTCCCAGCAGCAGCACTTCTTCGCATCACGCCATTAAAAACTATGAGGGTTTCCGACACCACTTGACCCCTATGCACCCCGCTCCTCTGGGATAGGTAACACGGGTACCTCATTACTCACAAGGGTGCTGGCCTTAGAACCTTCTATGTTCCAAAGGGTTTGCTTGAAGTCCTCTCCGAAGTGTCCTTAAACTGTAATTTTCCAACAGTGACTTTCCCATAGAGTTGTACGGAGGTCGCGTCTGTGTTCCCACACTGCACCCGTCCTCCGTGGGCTCCCTGTGTCACTCCTTTGGGTGGTTCCTTGGGGTCTCAGCGATTCTACATGCTCTAGGCACTGTGTCTAGTGAAGTCATTGTTGTTATACCATTTTTTTAGTATATGGTTCGGTCTCCCCCTGGAGCCCGCTGTGTATTGTGCTATTTACTGTTGTTCTATTGATTAAGTATTGTGTGCTTTGTGCTCTAATCTCGTATAGAGATTAGTAGAGAGTGTTTAGTGATAAATACATATATTTTATATAACACTTGTGTGGTTCTCGTTTCATTTGATTACTCAGGAGGTTCTGATCTGGTAAAACAAGCTGCTTTACATTCCTTCAAGATTAAGCCTGAAGGCTGCTCTCCATAGCTACCACTAGGATAGCTTTCATAAAGGTTATCTTTAACCTAATGATCAATAAGGGTCGTTTGGACTGGTGCAAGGTGCCCACTTTAACTAGTGGACAGCATATACCAGGCCAACTTCTCACATACCGTCGGTCACAAATGTAAGGTAAGGCTCCATCAAGTGCACCGGTTTCAACAGGATAAACCCTCGGACTGTAGATTTCTGTCATTCCTGAATTTCCCTGTCACGTGACGTCTGCATTAAAAAACTTTGTATAACCCATTTCCGATCAGACTTAACTAGTCCTCCGGGGTTAGTAAATAGAGTGCGCTTCCCACATTCTGGAGTGACTCCTCCATGTACTTACGCCTCGGTTCGCCTACTCTCGAGAGATGCAATCCTGCAAAATGTCCTTGTTGAGCTCGGTTTAAGCTCTTGTCCATATATTTACCCAACACTGGAGGGGACGGAGGGCCGCTGTGTCCGTCAGACAGCTCGCACCCGGTACCCCCGTGGACAATACATGATGGAATGCTTCGAGGAATACTTGACTTGTGCCAAAGGAATTTATTTTCACTATTCAGTAGCTGTTCAATTTGAGCATACCCCATATATCGCTGCCCTAAAAAACTTTAGGTAGACATTTTTCCTGATAAATCTCTAATAATTCCTTCAATGGCCTCCCCTAATCTGGAGGCAAAACCTAAATACTGCTGCATTGACCCTTCTAAGCTCACTATGTTTAGCTTATATCAGGGGTTTCCAATTCAAACTAAATTCCCAAATAAGAAAGTTCCCTAACCTTCGATAAGGCATGTGCCCCCACCCAGAAAGTGTTAGACTTAGTTAGACTTGTTCCCGCCACCATTACCAAAGATTTATTAGAATGAATTGCAAGGTCCATCTCATCCATAGAAACCACAAATGCTTCCAGAAGGATCTGCAAACCCCTCACATCTCTAACCATCAGTGTCCGAATAAAGCAGTCCTGGCTAAGAGCATGTCCCTGTCAAGGGTCAGTCTGGTCTTTCTCCCATTAGGGCCTGTTCTAGTCTATCTATGTACAGAGAAGTGAAGAAGAAAGGAGCCAGAATGCACCCCTGCTGGACCCCGCTGCCAGTCTTAAATGACCAAGTACAGAGGGAATCATCTGTTTATCTGACTACCACCAAAGTATGAGCATGGAGAGCCCTCAAAAAGTAGACAATACCAGGATCAACCCCATAGTAAGAAGAATGTTCCATAATTTGACATGGTTAACTCTATCGAAAGCCGACGTGAGGTCCATAAAGGCCACGTGTATAGAACCCGACCGTGCCACTGTCTACTTGCCTATTTACGACTGTGTCATGCAGTGCAGCGCTGTGCTGCCTTGCGTGACAGGGAACGGGCAGGAATGCACCTTATATAAGGCAATATGGTGCATTCCTGCCTTTTCCCCTGCGCTGAGCCCTTTTCGGCAGCCTGGCGCCAAAGTAGGAACCCTTGCACCATGTGTTGCATGCAGGATTGTTTTTGTGCAGAAAGGGGCACTTTCCAGCACAAAAACAAATTGTGAGAGGCATATTCCTCTTTCTATATGTGTTGCAAAATACAGCACACCTAGAAAGAGGAAGTAACGAGTAGAAATAAAGATATTTATTCTCGTTATGCCACTCCTGGAAAGGTGCGTCTTTTTGGCACATTCCCAGGTCTATCAGTTCTGGTAAATCTGGGAATGCGTCAAAAACCATGGGAGTTGTGTAGAAACACCCACGCAACACCCATGGAACACCTTCCCGGCACACAGTAAGGCAATGCCTTCTAAGTTCTAGCTATAGCTTGTTTGGCAAGCTGCTACTCGTACTGTGCCTCTGGCTTATACTTCAGGGCTCTGTAACCATCCGAGTGCTTGCCAACACCCTCTCTCGAGCCATTTAATTGCAGGTTTGATCTTATTTGAAGGTGGAAGAATATGATGATCAGACGTTTTCCAGGAACTGCTAGAGAAAGCAATGTAGGAAGCTGGCTCTCTATGTGGGGTACTTAAATGAAGTGCCCTGGGCAAAGAGTCCCGACATTACCCAACTGGTGTGCAGAGGTAAAATAGATAGTACCAACGCTCTGTTTTGTTGTATTGTGGGCAAGCAGTTAGGCTTATCAGAGGGTCGTACTAAGCATTTGTTGCCACACACAGAGGCAAGAAATGAGACACACACAAGAATAAATCTGAGACCAATTTGTAGAAAAATAGCAACTATCTGTATATATGTTATGAGAAAGCAAGACTTCAAAATAGGATAAATACTTCGTACAAACTAAGTAATTCAAGTAAAAGCAGTCCAGTTTGGAATATGCAATTTCTTCAGTATTTTAGCACAAGGCGGTAAACACCATCAAACATTTTCCATTGCATAGGATGCAATGGATTTCGGAACACCCCCAAAACAGTTACAGTTGCTACAAAGAAGGTGTCAAGTTAGATAGCGGAGGACCACCAACAAATTTATTGGTGCTGTCATTCAAAGCAGTACTTTGCCAAGGAGTTTGGGGTGACCACGGTCACTCAGGGTTCAGAGGGAGTTCTTCTCTGGAAGGATTAAGGTCTTTGGAGGCCCAGGACTCGGGTACAGCAGGCAGTTCCGGGTTACCTGGATAGGAGGAACCAGGGGTCGTGGGTAGTTGTATCAGTCTCCACCGGCAGCGGACAGCTACAGGTGCGGTGCTGGGCAGGTCGTCACGGTTGGGACGGTCATGCCCAAGTTGCTGCTTTGGTGCAGTCGAAGCCAGCAGCAGAAGGGCGCAGGCTCACAGGAGCGGGGTTGTTTTCAACATCGGTACCTATGCTGTGAGAAGCTTTCGGGCTGAAGGGGGTCGGTTACAGGGCTGGCAAACTAACAACCCCTGGTTGCTGCAACTGGAGGGTTGGTGGTGAGTCACGCCAGCATCCGAACACGCAAAGGGACTACTCCCGTTAAGAGATTTTGCTCAGTACATAACCGATCCGTACTCTGGGACACGAAACATTAGATATGATTCACACACTATTCAACTGGTATTGATTACTGGATATGAACTATGATGAAGTCTGCTGTCACAGGATGCAGCATATACGAAATAGTGTTGGCTAGTGGGCTAGTGACAAAGTCTGACTGCGGACTAAGAATCTGATACTGCAATAAAAGCACAGTGGATACCGCAACCTCGACATTGATTTATTGAGTGCTTGGAGAACCGTTTCAAGGGCTCCGTTCTTGGACCGGCAGCGGTCTTCATTGGTCTCTTCTTTTCATCTGTCAAATCTGAAGTCAAGGTCTCGAGGAGCCACCTAAATACTAAATTTAGGAATGTTAAAGGGCAGGACAGGTAGTAGCCAATGGGCTGCTGACCTGTAGGGTGCCTACACCCTCTATATGCTCACCCCACGTGGGGAGTGGGCATATCCCTGACTCCTGATAGGCTACTTTCTCCAACATCAAGACAGTGAAAAGTGGGGACCACATTGCCTGTCCCACCTGAGGGATGGTGCAGGTTGAAGGTGGACACGCCTCCTTATCTACCTAAGTTTCTCGTCAGTCCTCCCGCCAAAAGTGGGGCAGGACTGTGGGGGTCACCATCTGTTACTAACAGCAGATGGCTGGGGGCAGGTTTCAAAGGCAGAGTGCCCTTTGAAGCATCCTGCTTCTGCGAGGCAGATTCTGCAGGAGGGAAGGAGTTACCACCTCCACCCAGAGCAGGCTTTGTTCCTGGATCCGGAGAGCTCTGGCCCTCACCCCATGGGGATACAAAAGGGGATGATGGACGGAACGTTTGAGCCAATCACCCCATGGGTCCAGAAACATGTCTGGTGGCGGAAGGCTAGCCAAGAACAGTCAGAGATCACACCAGTGCTTGGTAGGTTTTAGGGGAACCTCTAAAGGGTCTCCTGTGTGCATCTATTAATAAAGCTGTCACAGGGATCAGTGAGAGTTTATTAAGACAAGATGTGTGGTACCAAACATCTTTTGGTACAGTGAAGCCATCATGGAGCTAGGAAACTCGTAATGACGAGTATCCAGCTCATGTACTCTTTATGGCTTCCCTGTGCACTTACAATTCCCAAGAATGGACTCAGGTACTGTAGGGTCATATCTGTTCAGGAAGATATGCCCACATATGGGGTATAGTGCACCATGCCATAGGGCTTGTAAGGCCTGCTATAGGGCTATACCTCGTTCGCCATGTCGACTTTTCACTTTTCTCTGCACCAAGACACGCAGCCTGCAATGGAAGTTTGCATAGCCTTATGGAGGGGTCCCTAGGGCGGCATAATTTTTGCTGCAGCCCTAGTGGACCCTCTTCAGATCCTATGCCCTAGGTACCAGGGGTACCATTTACTAGGGACTTACCAGGGTTGCTGAAGTTGTGCCAATTATGGAACAGTTTTAGGGAAAGTACACTGGTGCTGGGGACCTGATTAACAGGAACCCAGCACACTCTCAGTCAAAGTTGCACCAGATTCCAGGCAAAAAGTGGAGGGGTACTGCAACAGCAACCTACTTTGCTACAGCCCCTAAAACATTACTATGAGAGGACTCATTATTTTAAACAAACAGTTAACTCAGATGCACATCTGGAAAACAATGTCCTCTTAAAAACCTCGGTGCCACCTGTTTCCATCTTAATATTCTACCCTGATTGATTGCTTCCCATTCATATATGCCCCCTTGTGTTTCAGTTTTAACCGACTGCATCCACCCTAAATAGAGGCGTACTGGATTTTGATCACTAAATGAACTCTGCGGTATCTTTATATCATTGATCTTAAGAAATAAAGATACAGAAACAAAAATAAGATCAATTATAGAGGCACATCCCCTACCAGTAGAAGTCAAAAGTACTAGAGGCACATAGAAGAAACCAATTTATCAAGAGAATAAACAAAATTAAACTCATTTATAAGAGAATTAACAAGGCCTCTTTTCTGGTATGTTCCATTTGTAGACCCTCCAAAGACGTACATCTCAAGACCTTTCTCGATGATGTCTAGCGGCCCCCACACAATTATATTAGCAACTGTTGCTCTCCCCTGACCAAGCTCCCATAAATGAACCCATAGCACGAAGAATGACCAAGTCATGCAAAGATATATTAACATTCTAAAAGTTCATCAGAATTAATTTAGGAGCACTAGGGAAGGAAATCTTTAGGACCTGAAGGGTAGGTACACTGGTAGAGAGCTCCTCAATCATGCCTTTCAAGGCTAGAGAGACGAAAATGGCCAAACCTCCTTTGGCCCTGCCCGCGCTCGACCCAGTTACATGAAAAAGGACGTATACCTATCCGGGAAAAAAGAAATTGATGTAGCCTGTCTCCTGTAAACAGATCACACTAAAAATTATAATAGAGGTAAGTCAGTTCATGTCCTTTATCTTGCCCACGAGCCTGCAAAGTTCCAGCTTATAAGTTCAGGTCCATTTAATTTAGTTATGGAGCAACTACCAGGGCTAAACGTGGCGGGCCTGCATGGCTTCGAATGTTGATCCAAGGTGCTCAGAGGCTCATATCTGTTGGATGTCTCTAAGAAGAAAGCCTCAAGAGAACCTACCCTAGGATGATTGCCAAGGTAACTAGTTGACTGCAAATTTACAGAGCACACCACCTCAGGCTGGTAAAAAAAACACAATGGGAGGGCAGTTATAGATGAAGATTTGCTGGCTTTAGACAAAGCCATAGAAGCCAGCACATGACCTGCCACTCCGGGCTTGTTCAAGTTTATCACAACACAATCGCCAGCAAATTAGTAAATGTCTTTCCCAATCCAGCCTACCCTTCTAACCATGTTAATCCAAACATAAACATTAGACCCTATAGTGGAATGCTTCCTATCCAATGGATAGCCTTGTTTTTTATTTGCATATAACTTTCAGATGTATTTGGCTTCAACAGGGGGACATTTACTAATACAACCACATAAGTTGTGGCCTCAGGAGGGAGATTGATGGTAACTCCAGACCTTGGAATAGATAGATTATTTGGTCCAGAAGCGGTGGGCTCCCCCAAAGGCATCAATTGATACATCTTGGGGCAAGACTCAAGATTGTTGGTTTCTCTAAAGTGGCCTGAGATGGAACCCATTTCAGTCTACCACTGCGTTCAGGTAGCGATTTTGACAAAGTCCCCCTGCATAATCAGCATACATTGCCATGATCCCGTACAGGCACCTGATTGCTTTCCCTTGTGATTAATTCAATCCATTCAACCTCCGCAATGATGGCAGCAGCCCTTCCACTACCATTGACAGACCAGTTTTAGGTGAGCAATTTTACCTACGCCTTTAACTTTGAGAGCGATTGCTCAATGTTGCCAAGACAGTTGCCATAAATCTCAAATAAACCATGAATAAGCAACTCAAACTTGGAATACAACTTTTCAAATAAAATGTGAACCACGTTGTTTTCTAAGTCCTCCATTAATCCATCCATGCATTTCTCGCTATTGAATGTGCTTTTTGACGGTTTAGCCTTAGGAAGTGCCCACTCTCTTTTTTCAGGGGTGGCGTAGAATTGGCGGAGCTTCATTCAGTGGATTTCCACGGAATTGCATTAAAATTACACAGAAATCCGTGAGGGGGCAGACTGGGCACCGCAATGTGCAGTGGATTCCTCTAAGTGCCCTTATGTAAGGGTACCGAGGGGTATCCACTCCAGTGTATGTCCCTCAGGCCCTCGCATACTCAAGGGGTACACTATAACCAGCGGGGACCCACCACCAGCCCCCGTAATCACAGAAGAACCGAGTCTGAGACCATGGGGGAAGGTGAACATGGACGACCTTGCTCATCGACTCCCATTCAAAATTCACGGTGGTAGAGCTGGTGCAGTCAACTGCGTATACTCAAAAATCTTTGCTAGTTACTACTGGCAGAGCTGGAAGCCTTGGCGGAAAGAGAAAAATGGAATGCTTTCAATCAAACTGGTTTCAGAGATAAATCTAGTACCACAGATAACTCAGTATTGCTCTCGATGATTGCTGAGAAATATACCATCAATAGAAAACAGCTTTCATATTCCTGCTTTGTGTATTTCTCCAAAGAGTTCGAACATGTCAATCGTAACCTTCTATGGAGAAAACTGGCTGCCTGGAGCATCCCTGCAAAACTATTATGTGCCATCCAACTTTTGTACTCAAATAACTGGGCAATGGTCTAACTTGGCTCTAACAATGGCTTGTCGTCCAAAATAGAAGTAAAAAGGGTCTGAAACAAGGGTGCTTTCTGGCCCCAGTGCTTTTCAATTTGTTTATATCGGACCTAAGTGCATTCCTTGATGCAGCTAAATTCCATCCAGCAAGGCTTGGGCATCATCAGGTGACCTCATTACAGTTCGCTGATGGTTCCGTTTTGATGAACTTGTCAGGCATTGGGCTTCGGAGGCTCTGAAACCATCTCCACGGTTATTGTGCCAAACATGAAATGGTGGTGAACCTCACAAAAAGCCAGATTGTGGTGTTCGGAATGAGGGTCAGGAAGGAAGGAAGTTCCTGGGTGGACTGACGGTCCCTAAAGACACTTGTTATAAATACCTCGGTGTCTGGCTGCAGGAACGTCTTTCTTTTCGTTTGCATCTAAACTCATTAAAGCCAAAGACCGCCTCTTTAATTGCAGCTTGTCAATCCTTACACCGTAAATTGCAGAGACTGACCATCCTTGGCACCTCTTCATGCAGTGATGAAAGCCAAACGTATTCCGACAATCAGCTTCGGCACAGTGGCTTTTCCGGGAAAGTTTGGGGCCTTTGTCAATTCCGCGCAAAGCAAGGCATTCCTTGTCGCGGCTGGAATATGGTCTGCTGAAGCAAGTGTTAGTACAGCACGGCTCTTCACCTAAGTATATGCCACTACTGAGACTGTGTGATCAGTTGACACTGCCTGCTGAGATATGGGAAGACATTCAAATTGCAACTCAAAAACAAATAGCTGGTCACAGGCTGGTCATGAATGTCCAATGGGAATCAACACCCCGCATGCCCTCTTTGAAGTATCTCCAAACAAGCATCTCCTGGATTAGGGACAAGAAAGACTTTAGTAAAAGAGCCATGCTGGGACAGCCTTTGACTCTTATAGACGACCCCGCACACAACCATTCTTAACTGCTTTATTGAGATTCTTTTATTAAAGCCAGTTGCTGCATGTGTGTTCCAGACTGTGCCAAACTGCGGATTGCCTGCCAAAATGTTCAAGAAATCTTTGTGTTCAGAATGCAGGCTTTGTCATTTGCACATGTAAAGTCTGACTCATATCGCAACAACTTGTCCCAAGCTGTTACCTGAAAGTAAGGCTTTGTTGCGCAACCTTTTTAATCAGCACAACATCAGAACTTGCAGTCACGCCTAACTCTTTGTTTAAAAGGTGAATGTCCCCGAGTGGCTGCAGCTTTCACAAACGTTATGATAAAAGCAGATAGGCTGTTATTGGATGAAGGGTTAGATGCCGCAGGGTGAAGGAAGCACGATCAATAACTCCACACTAACACCGTCCAATGATTCCAATCTTCAGCATTGCAATCTTAGAGCGACTTTGCACAGTTACTAGACTAGATATAATGGAAGGGCCATTTCAGGGCATGATGCGGAACAACAAGGTCCAATGGGACATGAGGGGTCACAATTGAGGAAATACCCCGATTTGACGCAACTTATTATTATCTTTCGCGCTTTGGCGCGAATTTTGCACCAACTGGAAAAGTGGACAGGTCACCGTCAGATAAAATGTTAATTGCTTATAGTTCAGTATGAGGGGGCTGAACAATTGTTTTTCTTTTTTTAGCTTGATGTCTTTTTCGTCCAGTATTAGCAACTTTTATTTTGTTACACCTGCAATTACATTTGGTATTGAGGAGGAAGTGTAAGATAATAGGCAATAAAGTGGAACAAGAGAATATGGGGTGATACTGCTGCCCAGAATGAGTTCTCCCCTTTCCTGTGTTTCCCTTTTATGCAACTCTTGCACTTTTAGCACATCTTGCACTGTCACATTTGTAGTACATATCTGGTTTTATGGACAGGTCATTGTCAGATAAAATGTTAATTGCAGATGTTACAGTATGAGGGGGGTTGAGTAAATGTCTTTAACTCATGTCTTGCTCCATTTTTAGCTAATTTTATCTTGTCACAGCTGCACTTTATATCTGGTATTATGAAGGGGCAGTGTAAAATAATAGTCAACAATGTGAAGAGATAGGGCATTACTGCTGGCTAGAAATAGTTGACCCTTCCCTTGTCTCTCTTTTATGCTGTCCTTGCACTCACAGTACACCTTGCCCTGTCATATTGCACTATATATCCAGTTTTATGGAAGAGGTATTGCAAGATGGAATAGGACACAGTGGGAATAAGATAATACGGGATGATGCTGCTCCACTGAAAGAGGTTAATGTTTTACATTTCTGTGCACCATTTTAATTTATTGTATTGTGATGTGTAATTGTATGGTTTTAGTTAACCAAAATAAACTTGACTTGACTTGCAGTCAACTGCAGTTTCCAGTGTCAACCAATGCTAGAGTAAGTGTTAGCTCTGGTCAGTCTGCCTGAGGAACTGAAGACAGACAATAGACCACCGTTTCACAAGCAAGAGTTCCAGGAATATCGGACTCCCTGGTGATTAGGCACTGGAAAGAGACGCGGCAATGGACCCAAGCAAACGGGAAAGTCGAGGGGTACATGAGAACCCTGAACTGGCCCCTTGATTCAGGTCAACAAACGAAAAGATGCCAAGTGTTGCCTGTATCGATTCCTGAGTCCCAACAGGCAGACCCCACACAGTACCACCAGATGTGTTCCAGCGGACCTGCTATTCCAGAGGCCACTAAGAGACAGTCTTCCGACAGGCCATGAATGGCAGCCAGCCGTCTTGGATGTCCAAGCAACGCAGAAAATGAGGAGGTCAATGAACATCCGGGCGAGGCTGGACATGGGAGATCATGTCATCATGAAAGACTGCCACCCAGTTTAGAAGTTACGAACCCCCTTTGAGACTGAAACATGGCAAGTTGTGAAGATGTGCGGATCCATGGTCACAGTACAGTGGGGACATCACACCACTGTCAGGAATGTATCATGGTTTAAACCCATCAGTGGACTTTGACCAAGGAGCTGAGAAAGGTGAGGAGGCCAGTGGAGAACATTCATTCATAAACTCTTCACTGGGGCAGGGTGTACCGGCAAGGTGCCATGACACCTCCCCCAGCGGCCGGAGTGTGTCACTCCCAATGGCTGGCACCCAAGCCTCAGTCCCAGCTCAAGTGGACTAGGACACCTCTGTTCTTGGGAGTGGGAGGGAAAGATGGGCCAGAAGTCAGAGGTATGATCTTCGCCCCAACCCGACACCAGCCAGCAGCTGAGAGACTTTGTCTGTCAAGTTGGATGACTGAGAAGCTAAGGCAATCCCAGTAAAATCTTGAAGAGATGTAGAGTCTCACCCGGCTTCTACCATACTTTGTTGCAACCTGCACCCTGAGGGCCGGGCTTGGCACAAAGGTTATAAATAAATGGGCTAGTGGTCGCTCGTGGCTACTGCCGATACATAGCTGGAGAGTATGAGTCATTTACTGCAGCGCCTGCGACATAGGCCTAGCATCATGTCCGTCAGGCCGTGGAAATGACATGGAGGAGAAAATATAAACTGAGGAACCAGCGCAAGTCACCAGCATTGGGAAAACGCTAAGTATGGAAGAAAAGGAATGATGACAGAAGATAACATATATATTAATTGTGGAATCCTGGCTACTATGTATGACAGTGTCCCAGATTGAGCAGTCTGTTCTAGCAGTCACATTTTTTCCCCTGCAAATCTAGTTTATCTCTCAAGGAGGACTAATAACTTCCCATACGTTAGTAGATTCAGGGTCATCAGGCTGCTTCATGGGTCATGCATTTCAGTTGCACTACAAGATACCTACTGCCAAAAAGGAAGAACCTAAAGACATAAAGGGAATCAATAGTACCTCACTCATTTCAGAAGCAGTGAAAAAAGAATCAACATCGCCACTTATGAGCACTTTCTGTCGCCATGCAGAAAACATGTTTAGATAATAGAGACTCACTAAACTTTACAAATCTGCAGACTGCAGCAGCTGCACCCAGTCCTCCCCTAGGCGAGGGCTGGCGCTGGACTCTGTGGGAGCAGAGTGTGCAAAGGGTGCATGGGCATGGACGCCAACCAGACTCAGCGGAGAAGGGAACAAGAACCCCGGGCAAAGGTTCCAGCCAGGGTCAGTGAGAGAAGAGGAAACAAGGGGGGCTTGGAGAAGGTTAATGCTGAAATCAGTGGGAGCAGAGGGTACACTGAGCAAGAGCTTCAGACAGACTCAGGGGGCAAATGGAACAAGGGAGGGTGGCCTGAGTGAGGGAGCCAGTCAGGCTCAGTGAGAGTAGAAGAAACAAGGGGGACCCTGGGTGAGGGACAAAATAATCGCTTTTGAACCATGCAAGACCCTCACTCATTGCAGTAGAGGCTTGAGACCTTTCTTGCACTATGATAAGGCCTTCAACTAATCATCGCCCGTTTATATTGTGCCCTCTAGGGCTCCCACTAGCCACTATTGTGAATATGTGGTGGACATTTGCCATCTACAAGTCTATATAGTTTGTTTAACTGGACCCCTGGGCCAGACTGTTCAGTGTCCGCAGCATCTCCTGTGGTTCTGGTGCTATCTTTTGCATTTCCTGCTCAATCAATGAGGTAAGGGGTCTCAGCATGCAAGGCCCTCACTGGCTCCATTGGTGGGTAGGGGGCTGCTGCTGCTGGCATGAGCCTGTAATTGCTGAGCCTCCTGCCCCAGGCAGCCCCGGCCATGTATCAGCCACGCTTCCTGAGCCTCAATGAAAACACATGCATTGGCAAAGCCAATAGGTCTCACCTATGCAAAAGCTATTGGCTTTGGCCATTTTGTAAACCAGTGTGGCTGCTATTCAACATGGCTAAAAGTTAGTGGCATAGACGTGAGTGGTGTGAAGTTCAGTGGAGTGTCATAGAGTGGAGTGGTGTAGAGTGGGGTCGAGTGGAGTGTCGTGAAATGGACGGGCATAGAGTGGAGGAGTGTCATGGAGTGGAGTACATTGTCATAGAGTGGAGTGGCATAGCGTATCATAGAGTGGAGTAGAGTGTCGTTGAGTGGAGTGGCGTAGAGTGGAGTAAAGTGGCATGGAGTGGCATAGACGGAGTTGTGTACAGTAAAGTAGAGTGGCATGGAGTGGAGTAAATTGTCGCAGAGTGGAGTGGCATAAAGTGGAGTAGAAAGTCTAGGGGCCATATTTATGAAAAAATAATCTTGCTGCGCTGCGCTGTGTTACAGGGAAAGTATTCTTAGGAAACAATGGTTCTTATTAGTGATACAGTTAGTTTAAGCATAACACAAAGTAACAATGGCTGTATGTAGGTGTACTGTTCACAGGATCGACGTGAGGTTGTTAGTAGGCAGATGTTCGGGCGGCTCGCCTTGACGAATGATTGACTACAGGCCCCGGCCGATCCATGCTGCCTGAAATCCACCCGACAAAAATATTATTAAAGAGGTCGGTGTAAACTGTAATTTACAATCCACCAAACATTTGCTCCATGCCTTAGTGCGCATGCTCACACTACACTAGGCTGGTTCCTAGTACACCAGGTCCTGAAGAAAGCCACAGTGACTTAATAGCACTCATAATTGGCTGAAACATGTTGACCGCACACCGTGATGTATGAGACTATTAGTCTCTCACCTTACATTCATTGCTTTTATTTACCTACCCAAGGTATCCTAAAATAAAAATCTCGACTGGCACGGACAACCTTGAGTTAGTTTTAAAACCACTCACAAATTCACAACCACATAATAAAACTCCAGCTCCGCTGCAATCAGGCGTCACAGCACACCCGGGATGCACTTTCTCAGTGCTCAAGCAGCTAGAGCCACCATCCCTGCTTGCCATCATGGATCTTCTAAATGCCTCCTTAAAAGAGGCTATAGTTCCACATGATTGGAAGCATGCCATGGTGGTCCCACTTCTTAAAAAGGCCAACGCTGACCCTGATTTATCATCCAACTATCGACCTATCTCTTTGCTGCCGGCCTTTTCCAAAATTTTGGAGAAACACATACATTCCCAACTCACTAAATTTGTTGAAGATCAAAAGCTTCTCCACCATTCCCAATCCGGTTTTAGAGCCGGTTTTTCTACCGAGACCACCTTACTAGGAGTAACGGAAAGGCTACGACACCATTTGGATGCTGGCGACACGGTCGCTCTCATCGTGCTTGATCTTAGTGCGGCATTCGACACGGTATGCCACATCACACTAGTAAATATGCTCAGCTCTCTTGGCATTGGTGGCTTAGCCTTGAATTGGCTCATCTCTTTTCTCTCTGACCGCACGTTTCAAATCTTTTCTTCCATTGCTAGCTCTGACTCTCATTCTCTACCTTATGGGGTGCCCCAGGGCTCCATCCTCAGCCCCCTACTTTTTAATTTATATGTTAGACCTTTGGCCAACGTCGCGGACGCAGCTGGGCTGTCCCTGTTCACCTATGCTGACGACTCCCAAATTATCTTTTCTCTCTCCACGAACAAAGCAGCCGGGCCCTCCCAGCTTCAGCTGGGCCTGGGAAATATTGCATCTTGGATGCAGACCAATGACCTCAAATTAAAAGGAGAGAAAACGGAGGTTCTGGTCTTGGGCAAAAATAAAGATCTTTGGGGCCCACAACACTGGCCTAGTGTGATGGGTGCTCTTCCCCGCCCCTCTAGTAAAGTCTGCAACCTAGGCGTCATCATTGACGACCAACTCTCTATGCACCATCAGACAGTTAAGGTAGCAGCCACCTGTTTTACCATCTTGAAGTGGCTAAGAAAGATCATTTGGATGCTGCCAGAGTACACGCAGAAAACAGTGGTCCAGGCCCTTATCACCTCGAGACTGGACTACTGTAATGTCTTCTACCTCGGTTCTAACAAGGCGGTGACGCGCAGGCTTCAGCTGGTCCAGAACTCTGCCGCACGACTACTTTGCAGGGTACCCAGAACGATCTCGGTCTCTGGCCACTTGAGAGACCTGCATTGGCTCAGGGTGGAGAACTGTATTAAGTTCAAAGCCCTGAGCTACATGTTCAAAATTAAAACTGGTGTTGCCCCTAAATATCTTCAAGCCATGGTCAACCCTTACGTGCCCTCCGCTCATCTACTCAAGAGAACTTTACTGTGCCTAGAATAAAGTTATCCCGGATGGGAGGAAGGTCTTTCTCCTACCTTGGCCCCTTGTTATGGAACTCACTTCCTAAAGCCATCCGTAACGAAACGGCATACATCCAGTTTCGGAAATCTTTAAAGACTTGGCTCTTTAGCCAGTAATTTTAGCCGCCTTTTGTTCTTCTGTCTCGCTTCGGCGCCGGGAAACCCTTTTTGGGTAGCTGTTGCGCCTTACAAGTTTAATAAATAAATAAATAAAATGCACTAGGCATCTTGGGTGGGAACCCAGTGATGAAGCATGCCACCAACTAGGTTGGAGGGTGAGAGTTATTTAAAAAAAACTAATGGTACCCTAGGTACATGAGTGAAGAACATTCATGACAACAGGGCCTAATGGAAGCAAGCTCGTTCTTGTTGGTTTTTTATTGGTGTACTGTTCACAACATAAGTTAACAAGAGAGAGTAGTCAAAAAGGTATATATCAATTATTCTTTATTTTTCTCACGTGCATAGTGTCCCATGTGAAAAAGGCGGAACCAAACAGAACTACAATAATAATACACAATACATATATATATATAAAAAAAAACATAAACATATGTGTTCCATAGAACAACAAACAAACAACCATATGAATATCCGTATTCCTGCCTTTTTCCAGTGCTGGCACACAATAAGCTGCCTAGCGCCAATGCAGGCACCCTTGTAAGGGTGCCTGCATTGCATGCAGGATTGTTTTTGTGCAGGAAGCGACACATTCCTGCATAAAAACAATCCCCTCAGGCATTTTCCTCCTTCTATATGTGCTGCAGAATGCAGCACACATAGAAAGAGGAGGTAACAAGGAGAAATAATGATATTTCTCCTTGTTACGCCTCTCCTGGGAAGGCATAGCATTTTGGCACATTCCTAGGTCTACCAGTCATGGTAAATCTGGGAATGTCTCAAAATCCATGAGTGTTGTGTGGGATCTCCCACGCAACGCCCATGGAACTCCTTCCCAGGGCAGAGTAATGCAACCCAGTGATTTTCGCTGCATTGCATTACTCCTGATTTATCAAGCCACTGAGGGCCACTCAAAGTGACCTTGCGTGGCTTGATAAATTGCATTTTGGGGTTGCTTTGCGCATCCACCATGTTGTGTTCTGCAAAAGCAATGCAATGCCTACATAAATATGGCCCTAACTTTAGACCTGAAGTCTAAGTTTTTATCTAAAGTCCACCTTTAGACCTGAAGTCTAAGTTTTTATCTAAAGTCCACCTTTAGACCTGAAGACTAAGTTTTTATCTAAAGTCCACCTTTCGACCTGAAGTCTAAGTTTAGATTTGAAGTCTAACTTTGAACCTGAAGTCTAAAGTTAGACTTCACATCTAAATATAGACTTGAGGTCTAAAGTTAGACTTCAGGTGTACACTTAGACTTGAGGTCTAAACTTAGACTTCAGGTCTAAACTGAGACTCCAGTTCTAAACTTAGACTTTAGGTCCAAAGTTAGACTTCAGATCTAAGTTTAGCTTTGAGAATCGGGCCCTGGGCGTCAGTTCAAGTGCCAGTCACTTGTCTGTCTCACTATAAATGGCGACTGGGGAAAAGGATGTTGTCCAAAGCCTTGGTAAGGCACTGGAAAACAATGGAATTGGCAGGAACCGATGGAATGACACAGCTTTTGACATTCCCAACCTCTAAGGGCAGCACCATATGTGGGTTACACATGGTCAGGGTCCCCAGGGAGGGCAGAGGTGCATGAATACTTTTGGTCTCCGTCCCCACTTACAACTGTAAATGAAAGGACGAAAAAAGAAATTAGTCACATTCGTTCTTTCGGCTGGGGACTCCTAAGGTACCTTATGTTTGCCACACTCATGGCCTTAAAAGTGACCAGTGGGTAAATAACCATTTATGGACATTGAAAAGGATGCCATCCGATTGCACAGTGCCTGCTAGTGGCTTCTTGAAGCTGAACTATGCACCCAAGGTGCCATCAAGGTGAGCCTCCGACTCCTAAAAGAGTTCTTGTGACCTCAGCAGTGCCTCCAGCCAAGGTCAGACATTCCAGTGTGTGCAACCTGCTGTGGAGGGTGACACACCTCAGAAGCACCACTGGACCGCGAGCCCGGCTTAGGAGCAGACCCCTCCCTTCTTACAAACCGGCCATAAGGAAGGTTAAAGAACCTGGCAAGCACTACCTGGATCCTCTCTGAAAGGTAGCCCTCAGTACAGAAGCTGATGTGTTCAGAAAAAAAAGGGGTGTTACTCGCTGTTTGATTTCAGCCCCAGATGTGTGTGAAGTAAACATGTCAGAGCTGACGGTAGGATTGATAAAGCAGGAGGCCAGCCCTTGGGGAACATTTCTGATGCATGTGTGTGTAGAGGTGACAAGAACCACTTTACTTACAGGGGAACTCCAAGGTCCCAACAGCGAAAACCCATTCAATTTTGTTTCGCCCCAATGGGACTTAAAATGTGGTTAACACATTCATCAGATGCTTGACATGTTTCTGACTCTCCACCTGCCCTACTGGCATTCAGGTGCAAAGCCTAAAGTCAATGCACCCAACTTAAGTGGGAAACGCTACACATTGGTCTGCTTGGACGTAGGAAGTTTCACTGTAGGACATTTGGCAGTGGAGGGATAAGAAAGGCAAGGCTAGGCTCCCTACTTTTTCAATAATCACTAGTCGTGGGTATCCGAAGACTGGCATCGCTGGTATCCAAAGACTGAGAGGGACCTGCATTAAGGGGAACCCAAAGACTAAGTGGACTGGCATTGTAGGTATCCAAAGACTGAGTGGGATTGGCATCGTGGGTATCCAACGACGGCAGGGACTGGCATCATGCGTATCCAAAGATGGAAGGGACTGGCATCATAGGTATCCTAGAACTGAGTGGGACTGGCATCATGAGTATGCAAAGACTGAAGGGACTGGCATCAAGGGTATCCAAAGACAGTAGGGGTTGGCATAATGGGTATCCAAAGATATTAGGGGCTGGCATCATAGGTATGCAACGACTAAAGGGACTGGCACCAAGGGTGTCCAAAGACTGAAGGGACTGGCATTGTGGGTACCCAACGACTTAAATGGCTGGCATTGTGGGTATCCAAAGACTGAAGGGGCTGGCATCATGGGTATCCAAAGACTTAAGGGACTGGCATTGTGGGTATCCAAAGACGGAGTGGGACTAGCAATGTGAGTATGCAAAGACAGAGGGGAATGGCATCAAGGGTATCCAAAGACAGCGAGGGTTGGCATCATGGGTATCCAAAGATATTAGGGGCTGGCATCGTGGGTATCCAATGATGGAAGGGCTGGCATCATAGGTATGCAAAGACTGAAGGGACTGGCATCAAGGGTATCCAAAGACAGCAGGTGTTGGCATCATGGGTATCTAAAGACATTAGGGGCTGGCATCGTGGGCATTCAAAGACAGAAGGGACCGGCACCAAGGGTGTCCAAAGACGTAGTGGGACTGGCATCGTGGGCATCCAAAGATGGAGTGGGACTAGCAATGTGAGTATGCAAAGACAGATGGGACTGGAATCGTGGGTACCCAAAGGCGGCAGGGACTGGCACGTAAATCACTGGCAATGTACAGCCTTCCTGTTCTTTGCATGTGGTCTCCTGGTCAACACCAGCACTGGGCTGCTGTTCACTCGACTCAGCACAACATTAAAAAGATGTTACATAAACGGTAAAACAGTTATTTACAGGTTAACTAAAGTTAAAGAAAGGAAGTAATTAAGGTGTCCTGCATCACTTAACTCTAAGAACACCTTCATTTAAAAGACTTCTTACTGCAAAAGTATAAAAATATGATAAAGACTCCCCAAAATTCAAAGGGGCAGATTTACAATAAACTAACCCAGCGCGGTGCAGCAAGTCATTTTGCTGCGCCGTGCTGCATTAGTTTGGAAAGCACAGCGATGCGACATATTTACAACAATATGTTGCATCTCCGTGCTTCCCCCTGCGCTGGCGCACAAACTGCTGCCATGCGCCCTCGCAGGCACCCTTGCACCATGGTGCAAGGATGCCTGCGTCATGAGGATGATAGTTTATGTGCAGGAAGGGTTCCTTTCTTGCACATAAACAATCAGAAATGGCGTTTTTCAAATTCTATGTGTGCTGCATTAGCACACATAGAACTTGTAAAACGCCATTTATGTAAAGGATTGTTTATGTGCAGGAAGGGACACCTTCCTGAACATAAACAATCATTAGAGGTTATTTCCTCATTCAATGTGTGCTGCAGAATGCAGCACGCATAGAAAGAGGAAACCAATGAGGAGAAATGAATACATTTCTCCTCGTTGCGCCTCCCTACGCCTCCCCTGGGGAGGCGTAGCATTCAGACGCATTTCCAGATTTACGATTCCTCGTAAATCTGGAAATGTGTCTGGTTCCATGGGTGTTGCGTGGGAACACCCACAGCAACACCCATGGAACGGCACTTTCACACAAAGTGCTGCGTGTAAAGGGGCCGTATTTACAAGGACAGGAAAAGACACGCAGGGTGGCTTTTCCTGTCCTTGTAAATATGGGGCACAAAAATGCGCTGCCAGTGCTTCAAAAAAAGTGACGCACTGGCAGTGCAAGGGGCTTGTAAATTTGCCCCGAACAGTTCATTAACTTGCAGAACCGCTTCACCTTAGTACATCAGATTATATCAGTGCATTGAGAAGTGTTATTTTGAAAAGTGATAGTTTTCAAACATGAATTTAAAAGCATTAATTCTTCCTCCACCATGACAACAATGCCAGTATTGAACTAAGAGGCAAGTCAGTTGTTATGTGCACTCTTTGGGTGACCTGAGTTACTGTTATACATGAACAACATTAAAGTTTATTAAATGAAACACAGGGGAAGGTTTTGTACAGCACCCATCCTGAAGTCACGTATTTCGAGGTCTTCTTATATGAGATAATGGACAAAAGGAAGGGAAAGTGAAATAAAACAATTGCCTAGGATCACATAATTTGGTTAAGTATGGAAGCCAGGATTAATCCCAGGTTTTCTGGTTTCACACTGTGCAATTCGGCCACTAGATATGTATGCATTGCTTCCCCTACACCCACCTTACCGCCAACCCCCGAAAACCTCTAACCGCCACCCTACTGCATCAATGCAACCCTAGATCATATCACAGCCCAGACACTTTTGCCACTGGGAAAATGTTTGCGAGTACCCATTACCTAAATAAGTAGGGCTTGTTTACTAGAAAACTCTGTAGACCTTGAAATGAGTCCAGAGTCTGACTGGAAAAATGGGCTACACGCAAACCGTGCCACGCACGGGTACTACGTTTCAGTCAGGCAGCAGATTCAGGCACTTTATCTGGAGTTTGGTGATGGATTTCCTTGGGGTGAACAGGCCTGATGTTACAGTCCCGTTGACTGGGTTCGTATGTGCGACCAGCAACAGTCACCATGCAGATAAAGCTAAAGTTTATGGCCAGTTTATTAGATGAATATTACATTTTATTGTTTACATCACTGACCAGTTGTCACTACTGAAGTCTATGATAACAAGCATTTGAAGCATCACTTGCTAATTCAGGCGGTCCATAAGGACAGTCAATCAGTTCAGCGCATGCGCTGTGAACTAGTGAGTGTGTTATGTTTCATATAGGTACCCTAATATAGGCCCCGGTAACATCAGACCCTTTCACCTATGTTATGTTATGTTAAAATAGCTTGTAGAGCGCACAGCTGCCCCAGCAACGGGGCGTCCCGGCGCTGAGCAAAATAGAGGCTAAGCAGCGAGTATTCCTCCTAAGAGAAGACAAGATGGACCAGGGAAGACATAAGGGTCAGAGGAAGGGGGACCTAATGGGGGAACAGATTGGTCTTTAACGCTTTTCGAAAGGTCAGGTAGTTGTCCATGCTCCGGATGTGAGGCGGAAGATCATTCCAGAGCTTGGCAGCCAGAACGCGGAACGAGCGACCACCAGCACGAGCCCTCTTCACACGTGGTATAGAGACCAAGTGTTTGCCAGCAGAGCTCAGATGACGCGAGGGAGTGTAGGTCGAGAGCAGGCCAGATATTATGCCAGAGGTGGGGGATATCAAGATCTTAAAAGCAAAGCAGAGAGATTTAAACTCCACCCGCCTCTCCATTGGCAGCCAGTGTAGCCGCCGAATGGTGCTGGAGGTGAGGCAGCGACTGGGCATGGCAAGAAGAGTTCTGGCGGCGACATTGATTGATTGAGATCTCGGTCTTATTGACCCCAAGATAGAGCACGCTGGCGTAGTCCAGTCTAGATAGGACAGATGCTTGCACAATGGTCTGCCGGATGGAGGGGTCAAAGAAACCCAACATGGGTCTAAGACTGCGCAGAATGCCAAGACATGTCGCCGCCACCCTCTTGGTTTGAGCTTGGAAACTCAGCGCCGAGTCAACCCATACGCCCAGATTTTTCACCACCTTTTTTGGAGTGGGGGGGGGGGGGTCCCAGGGAGGAGGGCCACCAATGTCCGCTCCACAGCTCATGATCCTTCATGACCTCAGTCTTGCTGGCGTTGAGCTGTAGGCAATTGGCAGTCAACCACTCTGCTACATCCGCCAGGCCACTTTGAAACTTGGCCGCATAATTTTGGCAGTCATTGGAGAGGGCAACTACAAGTTGGGTGTCATCTGCATATGACACGATCGTCAACCCTCTCCTTTTAGCTAGTGCAGCCAGCGGCTGGACGTACAAGTTGAAAAGTGTAGGGATTAGCGCAGAGCCCTGTGGGACCCCCTGTTTGATGGGAAACACCTTAGATGAAAAAGGGGGAGACGAAACTTGGAAAGACCTATCTGAGAGAAAAGAGGTGAGCCAGGACAGGGCAGCGCCCGCAATGCCGGCCTCCTTCAGTCTTTGAATCAAGATCTGGTGCGAGACCATATCAAAGGCGGCACTGAGGTCCAATGGGATCAGTGCCGAGGTCCGTCCCTCATCCAGAGCTGCTCTCAGATGTTCGGATACAGCTAGGAGGGCTGATTCAATGCTGAGGCCACGGCGGAAGCCACACTGAGAGGAGTCCAGAATGTGATTTTCCTCCAGATAATTAGACAAGATGGAATTGACATGTGCTTCAGTGATTTTTGAAATCCAAGGCAGCAGGGAGATAGGGCGGAAGTTCTCCAGTTTAGTCGGGTCTAATGTGGGCTTCTTTAGAAGCGGCATAACACTGGCCTGCTTCCATGTCCTAGGGACAATGGCCCTGGCCAGAGACAGGTTGATAACCTGGCCCAGCGGTGTAAGTAGGACAGAAAGTAATCTCCTCAGATGTTCCGGCTTCATAGGGTCAGTCGGGGAACCAGATTTTACCTACATCACCTCCCCTATACTACAGAGTAATGAGCCTTTTAGCATTGAACCTTTACCTAGTTCTAGTCCTGGGCGCAGAAGGAGGGTTTTCCTTGAACAATAACGTTCTATGACTTCATCATTAGACTGACACAGTATGAATGAATATTCATAAGAGTTCTTGGAAACTAGGAAGGGGCTACATCCACCTTCATAATATTTATGTACAAGGTTCATCCCATACGTCATCCTCAAACCCAACAAAGGCTAATACAAGAAACAAGGGACAAAGGAACCCTAGATACTTTTCTGTATAAATACAGAACCTCTTGCTAGTATTAGTCAGAGGGAACAGAGACTTCTAGGCCGACACACTGACCAGAGACGCTGACGCTCCTGCATGCAGACGCTCCAGCTGACAGTGGTCTAAACATCCCTTGCGGGGTGTCCAACCCAAGACTAGACGGGGTCCCACACTCTCTCACTTCAGGGAATGGGGTTAGCTAAATCCTAGAGGGATTCTTGGCTTCACACCTACTCACATGCTAAGTACACTTAGGTACATCTAGATAGGCATCGTAGGAGTACGCGCACTTTCTTTTATCATGCATTTTATATCCATGTATGTGTTCATGACTATTGGAAATGGTAGAACTGTACTATCCTATTATATTCACTGTACTGCTGATCATATATCTCTGCTACTGTCTAACGGTTGTCGCAGCACATATATTATACACTAGAAGAACAACTGTGCAATAAATACTTATCGTAAACACACCCGACTGTTTCTTCTATGTAACTTTCTGAGAGAAACTAAGTAAGCACGAGTGACTGAGCGAAAGGTAGTACATTGTTTCCACGATTCTGGGGGATCAGGGTTGTCATGTTCTAAGGTTGCCAGAAACTATTCTCTCCCCGATAAGAGGAGATTCTAGTGGCACTGTGAGCTAGCTAATGCAAACAGGCTAACATACTTGGTGGGGGTGCTCAGAGTTAGTCTGCCACCAATCCTACAGTTTATGTTATCCAAACGCGCAGGTCCTGTATGCGTAATATAGGAACTACACTACATGGCGCCACCAACGTTGGTTGGGTACTTATTTAACAGTAGAATCTGAGTAGTTCATTTGTGCTTATTCTCAGAGACCCCTACTCACAAAACGCCAGAGATGTCTGGAGTGGGTGGGCAAAAACTCCGCCACAGTTGAGTAGGCGAAATATCCTATTTATTGGCTGCTGGTTAATCAAGCTTGACGGGACATGGTGTTCCTAAAAATTGTGCAATAAAAACTTATCTTAGTTCCCTTGAACAAACTTCTTCGTTTTTAAAATGACTGAGGGCGACGATAATCCAGTAGTAAATCTACAGCTCTCAGCCGGAGAAGAAGATTTGGGCGCGATTCAAATTGCACCTAAATTCAGGCATACTATCTCCATGAAACTAATAGAAAATGGTTTACCAGCTAGGGGTGGCTTAGTAGCTTTCGTGATTGAGGCACACAAATCAAACAAAACAGAGGTATTCTACTCGTGGGTTACATTCCCGGCAGCAGATGCACGAACACAGACACTTCACTACTATACAGATTGAGATGCACCAGCGGAATAAGGTCCGTTCGAGGACATAGAGATTCCACTCACGTACCAGGAACACCAATACTGGTTTAAAGGCGCCCTACCCCACTTAAGAGGAGGAGTAAGACTTGGTCCTTTAGGAAGACCAGGAGCAACATGGCCGTTATTAGTAGGCTACACACCTCATCCTTACATTGACACAATGCCACACGGAGACTTACTCACTCAACACAAAGATTTTATTAAAATCTACAGAAACTTGACACAATTCGTCATGAGAACTTTCACAGTCCAACAAGCAACAGTTACAACAAATGGAACTCAATCTCAGAGTACAGCAACTAAAATCACTCCACAAACATTACACGCAGTAATGGGCAAAATGCCCACAAAACACGAACAAATGCCATTCTGGGTAGCTCAGAAAATAACACAGTTAGAGGCAGTATTCTCAAATACTACCACATTTGAAAAACACAGAATGCTAACAATCTGCTTGCCCATGGGGATAACACCACAGTTAGAGGATTGTACCACTTGGGGTACAGTGTTTGCTGCCATATATACCAGAACTCATGGTATTCCTTCATTAGCGGTGATACCTTATGTATTAAGACAAATACAGGACGAATACGGAGCAGAGCCTGCTCTGAACTTAGGGATGAAGTTACTAAATAACTATGACCAGGTATCAGCCATAACATTAGCTAATATTAAAGGGGAAGCAGCGTCAGTGGCAATCCGCCAACGTCTAAGGGAGTTCAGTCTGTTAGAGCAACCACACGAACTACCCAAAATAATTGAAACTGCGTATGCAGAATTAGGCAGAGACAGTTTGGGTGGGAAAGCTTTAAAACTTCAACTGATGGGCAGTCCTGAAAAGGACACTTCTAAGCAGACACCGGCTTCTTCTAAAAAGAAGTGGGACAATAAAAAACAACAAAACTTTACAGAAAAAAGATCTCAATCCCAAGGTAGATCTCCTCAGCAGGAGCACTCTGAAAAGAGGTACAACCTTAGGAATAGGGATAACATTAGGAAACCTGACAGGTATCAGGATACTGATACACATTCCTCTTGTTCCTTTCAGGGATCATCCAAAAACTCTGAGAGGGAAGGACGGTCAGAAAGACAAGAAGAGCGTACAAAGTCCAGAGACAAGCAGCACGCTCAAGACTTTACTTAAAAAAAAGAAGAGAAGCCAAAATCAAAACCTCAGTTTAAAAAGAAGAAGGATGCAGGCCTGAAGATCAGACATGCCCAGAATTCTGAGGACACAACTTCTGAATGGGGAATGGGCTCAGACGATGCTACACAGTGCGGCAGAAGTAACAATAGCTCGCCAGAACCTATTGGAATTTCTGGTGACAGCTGACTTGAATGATTACATCACGGTGGAAACACCAGACAAAAGGGTGAGCGTCCCACATAAGTTATATGAAATAACACTCCGGATGGAGGGGGACAAGCCCAGGAAAGTAAAAGGTCTCTTTTGGAAGAACCTGTCATCTGGTATGACATCCTGTTAGCTGAACAAGATTGGCCGCCAGCATTCGTTATGGAGTGCCCTAGGGGAGAAGATTTAATTTTTCCATCTCTCTCCGACCTCGTTCCCATTCACCTTAAATACACATATGCACAGGAGTGGGCAGTAGCCCTAGCTCCAGCATTATACAAAAATCATGCCGGGTGGGATGAGAATTCAACCCACCACGTGATCCCGTTAAAAGTTTCACCAAATGCTCAGAGGCAATATCCTATAAAGTAAGAAGCTAAAAAACAGGTCAGGGAAATCTTAGATCAACTTGAATATCAAGGGGTCATTGAAACATGTATCTCACCAATGAACAATCCTTTGTTACATGTATTTAAACCCGACAATACATATTGTCTAGTTTTAGATTACAGACATTTAAACACTTGCACAAAGACATTCGCTGTCCAAAATGCACACTGTGCTGCCTTAATGAATAACATTGTGCGGAAAAAAATGCAAAACAACACTTGATATCTCAAATTAATTTTTCTGCCAAAATATAGCGCCTGAAAGCAGGTATCTGACCGCATTCTCAGCGTTAGGGTCCCAGCGACAATTTTGTCGTCTCCCCCAGGGGTATAAGAACAGCCCCGGGGTATTTTCAGCAAGGGTAACTGAGTTACTCCAAACATTTGATGAAGAAGCTTTGTCCTAAGTGGATGATAATTATCTGACGGACAACGACTTAGAGAGGCACTTGACAAGGGTGAACACCATAATAATGGGATTCGCCTCTGAGGGCTACAAATGTAACTTTAAAAAATCAAAAATCGCCCACCTCAATGTCCTATTTTTAGGATAAGAGCTGTCAAGTGAAGGTAAAAGTCTGGCAGCTGACTTTTTAGAAAAGTGTGCACTGCTCCAACCTCCAAAATCTTTAAAAAACCTACAATCAATACTGGGATTCCTGAATTTCGGCAGAACATACATTTTGGATTTCGCAGAAAGAGTAAAACCTTTCTTGTGACTTAATAAAACCTGACTTTTCAGTTAGACATTGGACACAAGAGCACACAAATATCCTACGTTCACTCCAAGAAGAAATGATAGCTTCAAAACACTTACAAACACGCGTAAACGTACGCCACTTGGTGATCCGTGTAATAGCGGGTCAATGCGGGTACACCTACTTAACCTTTAATGAAGGCGAAACAGTACCAATCGCATACAAATCACACCTGTACACAAACGTAGAAATGTGTTTTACTTCAACAGAGAAAATCCTGACAGCAGTTCAGACCGCTGTAGCAAGAGAAAGAGCACTGGCTCAGGGGAAACGCATAATTGTCATAACCCCGGTACTGGCTTTAGAAGCTGTTACAAAGGCTAGCATTCCTAATGCAAAAGCCTTACATCCGAGATGGATACAATGGGCTAATTCTCTTACTGCAACAGATGTTGAATACAGATTTGATCCAAGTCTAAAAACACAAGCATTCCTGCAATACGAACACGAATATCCTCTACCAAATGAAATCTTGCCTCTCGATCAGTATGAATATATCATTTACACTGACGGATCTGCTCAACCGGCCTTAGGGAGTAAGCAACAATACAGCGCAGCATGTGCTATCGTTAAAGGACGCATGCAGGATGGGAAGTTCCATCCAAGTTGCACCAAAACGCAGTCTCTAGGAGACTGCACGGCACAATTGGCAGAGCTAAAAGCATTAATACTGGCACTGGTGAATACGGATCACGAATTCCCCACACTAATCGTGTGTGATTACTTTTACTGTGTGCAATCGTATAATGAATACTTATACCATTGGGAACAAAACGGGTTCAAAGATGCGTAAGGTGGCACAATTAAGCATAAAATGCTATGGGAACAGGTAGTAGAGTTGAAAAACTAACTACCAAGGGCTCACGTGATTCATACACTGAGTCATCAGCGTGATGGCGTTCACGTTGAAGGGAATTCATTGGCTGATGAAGCCGCGAAGGGGGCCGTACACACGGCTCCCGTAGCTGCAATCACTCGTTCAAAAACAAGGATAGACGGTGTGATTATGGTTGCTGTCATTGCTTCGCGCAAAGGCAGCACAGCAGTACCAAAGAAATTTCCACTCAAGTACTCCTACAAGGTAGATGCAAGCAACATTCCATATGCTCAGTGGGGGATAGAGTAATACCAAATATGGATCGTAGACAAGGTTTGATTGTTGCAGCACACCAGGGTTTGGGCTCTGCACACACAGGCGTTACAGCGACTATTTCATTATTGAAACAGCGCTATTGGTGGCCAGGTCTAACAAAACAAACGAAGGACTATGTCTTGAAATGTGACATCTGTCAGCAGATGAAAGGATCCACTATAACTCGCCCAGCACAGACACCATTATTAAAATCAGACAAACCTCTCGCATGTGTGTATTTGGACCACTGCGGCCCCTTACAATCTGATGGGGCATACAAGTATATCTTGGTGGCAGTGGATTCATGCTCACGATTCCTATGGGTTTGGCCTCAGCGCTCAGCTGACGCTCAAACTGTTATCAAAGATTTACGAGTCTTTATAGGGACATACGCAGTTGGCACGTTACATTCCGACCGTGGCCCGGCGTTTAACTCTCGGGCTTCCAAAGAGGCCATGGAAAGTATGGGCGTACCATTGCGGTACTCCTCTCCGTACCATCCTGAGGGAAATTCGGTCTTGGAGAGGAAAAACCGGGACTTAAAGCAATCTTTAACAGCTAGGGTATTAGGCAAGGGCGGTAGTTGGGTCAATCACTTATATGGGGTACAGAGAGCCCTCAACAACCAGCCAAGAAGTTCTCTAGGGGTGTCCCTCCTTACAAAGTCCTATTTGGGACGAGAATGTGGGTACCTGATCTTGAATGTGAAAGCGCAGTGGCGGATAAGAAACCATTTGATATCCATGATCTTTTGGCTGTTTTACAGGATCTAAATGAATCCAGGACACAACAAAGTAACGTCCACTTGAAACAGACCACCACTGGGGAAGTCAAGGCAGTCACGGCAAGACCTGTCTGGATCCCAAAAGTCAGGGATCTGGTCAGAGAGAAAATAGCGGACAAAAAAGAATTTGGACCATCATACAGAAAGCCTGTACCTGTCCTTGCAATTCAAGGAACAAGAACTGTACTTTTGCCACATCTTGCCAGGAAAAAGGAGAAAAGATTTGTCTCAATCGACTTAATCAAACCACACTATGTGGCCAATACTAAGCAGTAGGCCTCATGGACTCCACAGTAGCAGACACCCTCCTCTCACTACAATCCAAGAAGTTCAAACAGAAAGACTCATCACGTTTGAAGAGCCTTCTGTACAGAATGAAGGACTATGCAACAATGCTATGGAACTCGTTCCTCTTGAACCCGAAGTTCGACTTCAAAATCAAACTCAAAATAATAACCAGGTTGCAATTAGACCTAATAAGGACGTCTACCTCAACATGCCTCGACGAGAGGAAAATGCGATTTCAACAAATCCCGATGCAATTCCAACTATTGATCAAACTGCTTCTGGCTATTTCATGAACTTTGATACATTTTACTTGGATCCAAGTGAACCAGAAACGACGCCAGCCCAACAAACTCGCAAGCAACAAGTCAAGAACTTTCTGTACTTTCTAAAAAAAGACATACCTGGTATCGTCCTGGGTAGAACTCTGGGTAATTACTGAGATACTGTTTTTTCTTTTCTGGCTAGGCTTAGTTATAACTTTTAGCATGCTTATTAATGGACGATATCTCCAACAAAGCTCTAAAGCCCAAAAGGTCAACCTAACCCTGAAGCCACATCAATCATCACATCGTGAACAAAGAAACTTGTCATCAGTGAACATCACAGCAGTTCCTATACCGGATGGTATAGTGTGGGGCAAGGTTGATTTTGACATATTCGGCCCGACTGAACTTTTAAAAGTTTCTCATGTATTTATAATTTCATTAAGTGATATCATTACTTCCAGTATATTTTCTGATAATTGGGACACTGAAACTGTTAATAACATGTTGTCTGATTTAGAGAAAACTGCCGCATTTCCGAACACTGAAATGTTAGAAGATACTTCAGACTATGACACATTGTACTGTTACCAACATTATGGTCCTCATTTCCTGGACAAATCTATAGCACCCAGAAATGTTTTTGAATACCATCAATGGGAGCATTGCTCTACACCACCAAAAAGTAGTTTGCAAACATTTGCACAGAAATTTTGATATTTTTCAGGGTTTAACACCACTGACCCGACCTCATATTATTATAAGGTTACACCGACATCAGCACTGAAAATTATGCTGACTAACACCAAACAGATTTACTCTGCTACCTTTATTTCCCAATTGTCTGAACAGTGTTTTGACCTATGGAAGGACGCAATAGACTTAAAATCGGTCTGGGGATCTAGGGACAGGCAAGTCCAGGGAACAGAAGTGCTATTTAGAGCATGCCTCATTCCACAGCAGATGATATTTTTTAAATGACACTGTGCAACAGACATCCTGTCTTGAACTAGCCAAGAACAAGGACCTGAACACACCTCGGTTTCCAACACCATCACACATGGGGGGTGGCAAAATTCAACTTCACAGGAAGGGGCAACAGTAAATTACATTTTACAGTACAATAGATCAGACCCTGATTGGAAAGAATGGTTGGTTTGGCCCTTAGACACGAACAGATGTCATAAAAGATTCCTGAATATCACTGAAGGATTCAGTATCCTTAGGCCAGACCCACGCTATGTACAAAGAGAACACCCAGGGGTAGTGACATCCTACAGTGTTGGGAAGTTGTGCCTAGATTGGCTAGAAACCTCAACACTCACAGAAGTAAAACAACACTTGTCCTTACTCACACAAGACATGGATATTAGGGATTTTTTACTAGGCCCCAGGAAAAAATGTCAGAAAAGTTTCATATATGCTGGCATTTATGCCGCCTACAATGAAAATTGGAAAATATCCCAACAAGAGGCCGCAGAGAGAATACGGGAAATAGACCATATTAACTTAGAAAAATCATTAGCTGTGATGGACAATGGGTTAACAACTGTGACCTCCAGGATATATTCTTTAGGCAACATTGTATCTTCTGCGATAGACATACTGGAACAAGATTTGGCCATATTACAACACAGGCAATCTCAGTTACGTTCTATTATGTTATTGAGCTGGACGCTGCAATCTTTGTGTGCAGGCTTTGTGCCTTGGCGTTTTATCAACAGTAGGTCTCTCTTTTCTAAATATAATCTAACAGATAAACAGGTTGAAATGGCACAAAGGGGAGCTAAATATACAATGCTGCGTATTGAAAAACAGGATAGGCTACCATTTACAGTGGCGGAATCACCATCTACAGAATGGCTAATCAATGGCCACATAACTCTACCGGTCACGACCTTTCAGTTTCAATATTGCCTTGAGCAAAGGCAGGCAGGCAAATATGAAAAATTGGGTAAGGAATACATTAAGGAATCCTGGGAATTACCATATAGATTTCGATGCCGGAGTGGGGACCGAGAAGTGTTTCTTAGTGGTACAAACTGCATGAACGCTTTAAGCGGTTCTCTTAGGTGCCAGGACATTTCGCTGCACGGAGCATGTAATGGTTCGGTAGCAAATTTGTCTTGCCACATGAAAGGGACTCCAGCTGCCGTGATTACACCGGTATTCGAGTTGCTCTTGAATGGGAGTTACTTGATGCTGAACAATCAAGGTTGCTGTGGTATGCTTCCGGGCATTGCCTATCTGGTCACTGTGAACTCCAGGGTTACTTGCTGTATGCAAGTTTGTTTCCCCCGACAAGTACAGTCAGGGAGGTGCCGTTATGGCCTTCATTGAATGTTTCTTTTATACAATTTGATACTTTGAGCAGACTGAAAGCCATGATTTTACAGCAAACGGTACCTGTAACCTCCGCTCGAGAGACCTTTGATCTTCAAGTCGCAAGGACCTTGACTGAGATACAGGCACTTATACGTACAAACTGCCCCTTTCATTTCATAGAAATGGTGGGTCGTATCCTTAACATGTCTTATACGAGTGGTATTATACACCTATTTAAGACGATAGGGTCAGGATTTCTAAGCACCTTTCAGACGATCCTCGGAGTTATCCCAAATTTTATACACTCCGTATTTGGAAGCATTTTTGGAGGCCTACCTCTGATCCTGCTCTCAATAGCTGGAATCCTGATTGTCATTTATCTGCTACGCAATGGATGGCCCAATCCCAAACGAGATGGCAAAAGCTCTCCTGGAGCAGAAATACAGTGAACGCATGGTACAACATCTAGGCACACCTCGCCTAGGGGAACTGAGCGCCTCTTGGTTCCTATCGTTTAGACCGGTCTGGATGGACTGCATCTTACCTGTTCTTCTATGCCTGTTTTGCGGAGAAGAATGCGTGTTAGACATCTGTCTGACACTTGCAACGGACACGCCTGTGGACTTAAACACCAGGCTGGAACCGCTGAGGTCCCATGCTCGGCAAGGTCCCCAGCGTATTCCTATCCTGATGGCTGCATTCCTCGAGAACCCGCAGGTGCCTTTTGCTACAACTGGGTTGAGCATCAGCTCTTCCACTAGCACTACCACCACTAGCACCCAGGTATCGACTACAGCCCCAGCTGCCTCTACACCAGCTATTGGCAATGCTGAATATCATCTGTGCTCCATTGACGTACTCTGCGAGGTGTTACAAGGTCTGTCCCCTGCGGCAGCAAGCAACGACGATGTTGCGTCTCCCAGCCAGCACACTTAATCTATAATTGGCTCATTGTGTGCTGGGAAAGAATTCGGATTTTCCTTTTCGTTAGAAACTCGACTAAAATTGGAACATTTCCTAAAAATTGACACTTTCGCTAGAGAAGCTTGGCATTCTAAACGCTTGTAGGGGTTTGAATTATATAAAAAAACTCAACTAGGTCTTTGGCATAAGTGACAATTCCAATACTGACTTAAATTTTTTTCCCCTTTTAAAATGTTTTTAAAAATGGTTTTAAATGTTTTAAAAATGGTTTTACGTGGCTCACTGATAGTTTTATGCGCTGCTACCTAGTCAAAATTAGTAGTTTGCTAGCATTTCATTATTGTTGACTATTCGGAAGAGGAGCGGGTGTTATGTTTCATATAGGTACCATAATAAAGGCCCGGGTAACATCGTACCCTTTCACCTACATCACCTCCCCTATACTACACAGTAACAAGCCTTTTAGGATTTAACCTTTACCTAGTTCTAGTCCTGGGCGCAGAAGGAGGGTTTCCCTGAACAATAACGTTCTATGACTTCATCTTTAGACTGACACAGTATGAATGAATATTCATAAGGGTCCATCTGCATAATATCTACGTACAAGGTTCATCCCATACGTCATCCTCAAACCCAACAAAGGCTAATACAAGAAACAAGGGACAAAGGAACCCCAGATACTTTTCTGTATAAATACAGCACCTCTTGCTAGTATTAGTCAGAGGGAACCGAGACTTCCAGGCCGACACACTGACCAGAGACGCTGAGGCTCCTGCATGAAGACGCTCCAGCTGACAGTGGTCTAAACATCCCTTGCGGGGTGTCCAAACCGAGACCAGGACGGGGTCCCACACTCTCTCACTTCAGGTAATGGGGTTAGACTAAATCCTAGAGGGATACTTGGCTTCACACCTACTCACATGCTCGGTACATTTAGGTACATCTAGATAGGCATCGTAGGAGTACACAAGCTTTCTTTTATCATGCATTATATATCCATGTATGTGTTCATGACTATTGCAAAATGGTAGAACTGTACTATCCTTTTATATTCACTGTACTGCTGATCATATATCTCTGATACTGTCTAACGGTTGTCGCAGCACATATATTACACACTAGAAGAACAACTGTGCAATAAATACTTATTGTAAACACACCCGACTGTTTCTTCTGTGTAACTCTCTGAGAGAAACTAAGTGAGGACGAGTGACTGAGCGAAAGGTAGTACATTGTTTCCACGCTCCTGGGGGATCAGAGTTGTCATGTTCTAAGGTTGCCAGAAACTATTCTCTCCCCGATAAGAGGAGATTCTAGTGGCACTGTGAGATAGCTAATGTAAACAGGCTAACATACTCAGTGGGGGTGCTCAGAGTTAGTCTGCCAAGCCCACAGCTTATGTTATCCAAACGTGCAGGTCCTGTATGGGTAATATAGGAACTACACTACAAGCGGGAAGACCCATGAGTGAGCAACTGCACTTCAGCTGTGACGGATTCTTTCTTATATCCAAAAAAACTAAAATATTGTCAGACATGCACTGAAAACATCTCTTAGACTGGTGCCTCCGTACAAAGTCACTGTGCCCAATCTCAGTTAGTAACGTCTTTCCACAAGTTTGGTAAGAACTGCTAAACCTCTGACCAGAAGTCAAAACTAGATCACAAACAAATGTTATCATTCAAAAGTTACCAGCAGAAAAAGACACTTCAGAATGTGCTTTATAGAGGAATATTCTATATGTTTGACACCAGACTGTCCTGAAGGAGCTCATCTCCTGGTTTATAAAGATATACTGCTGTCAGAGCACCTTAGGCCACTTGCAAGGGAGTAGAATGACGTCAGATCCCAATGCCTCTCCAAGACTTTCCCACCGTCAAATTATATACTTGCTCGGCAAGAAACCCTCAGGGGGTAAGGGGTATGGGACAGAGAAGAGACTGCCAAGCCTTCACCAGGTTTTTCTCCCTCTTCGGACTCTCGTCCTGCTCTCTCAGTCTTCTTTTTGATTCTTTGGGTGAAGCTGTAATACAGGTGTTAAAGATACATTACTCTTACCATTCCTAATCATTAAGCTCTAGTTCTCTATATTAGTATTACCCACTTCGCTTTCACTTGGCTACTGCTTCTCTTCTAAAAGGAGTTTGCTTTTCTTATATTAAAACTGCTACGTATTTTAATTTTCTCTGCAATTAGAAAAATGAGCCCATTATTATCTCTGTTAATCCTTTGCTTCTAATTCTTTTAACTTTTTGGCTCCTATTCTTACCTCAAGCAACTCTCCTTTTTTCCTTGTATTTATATAAACCTCTAATTGTAATTCTTTTCTCTAACGTTTGAATTTATTTTCTTTTACAGCACTAATGAAAACTCGGGCTTCACTTCAACTTCAGAAATAAACTAAGCTGTGGGTAAGTATTCTTGTGAGCCTGTAACAACTAATAATTCAAGCAATAACCTTTGACCTCTTGTCTGTCAAACTTGCTAATAAACTGTTTGCGTAATTAAACCTCTAAATATACATGTTGAGTCAAAGGAAAGCAAAGCAACTGCTGGTAACTCGATACCACTCTTCGGATGCATACACAGAATTTTCACCTTGTAAAACTAAATAATAAACCATGCGCTTTTAACTTCACTCAGAAGCTCCGTAAAATAACATGCGCTTTTAAACAAAATGTGCCAATTCTCTCGTGCGCACAATATGAGGTTCCTCACAAGACTTCCCTTGTGCGTAATTAAACCTCTAACTCGCAAGCGTCACAAATAAATCAAGGAACAGTCTTACTTTAGTCAGAGGACTCTCAGGAACTTAAATTCAGGAATTTCACACGACGCACTACATTTCAGAAACGACGAAGCCTCGACGCCTCTACCCTGACTAACTTTCACGCCGCTTCATGATATGCTGCCTAATCCTCTGGAATCTCAGGTGAAGTGCGAGGTTCCAGAGGCAACGTTCAGGGACATTCCGATGGATGCACCTGGGGGCATCGAGATGCACTAGACTGCTGACCTTTCCTGAGTGCAGCCATCTTGGAATTTCTCCTTGCACTACCTAGCCCCATTTGTCTTACACTGCGAGGGATTTTATGAATAAATACATTCACTGACTTCTTGTTCATGACTGAATGACAGCGGGTTATGACAGTACCCCCTCGCAAAGCAGATTCTTCGGGTCGGGGTTTGCAAGGATACTTTTTACGAAATGCTCTGACTAACCGAGGAGCATGCACTTCAGAAGACAATTCCCATGACCTCTCTTCAGGACCAAAACCCAACCAATCTATTAAATAGTAGACCTGCCCTTTCTTTTCTTTTGAGTCTAGGATTTGTTTTACTTCAAACTCTGTTCCTTGTTCAGTTTGTACCGGGAGGGGGTGCATGCTTCCTGAGACCCTTGACTGCCTTCTTTAGCAAAGAGACATGGAAAACTGGATGTATCTGCAAACTATCTGGTAGCTTCAATTTGTAAGATACTGCGTTTATCCTTTTCTCTATTTCATATGGCCCTACGAATCTTGGTTGAAACTTTCTGTTTCCCTTCAGTCTCAGGTTTTTTGTACTTAGCCAAACCTTGTCTCCATTACTGAATTCTAATTCCTGCCTCCTCTTTTTATCAGCATAGTACTTATAACTTTCTTTTGCCTTAGTTAAATTAGTCATTGCTGAATTATGTATTTGTGTCATGTGCTGTACTAAGTCCTTAACTGCAGGGACACCTGCTTCGTGGAAACTTAACGATAGATTAGGATGTCTACCCGCATTCAAGAAGAAAGGAGAAAACCCTGTGGAAGTATTCTTGGCATTGTTAAATGCAAATTCTGCAGTCCATAAATGCTCTGGCCAATCTCCCTCTTGATCTAACAAATATAATCTTAGATACTGTTCTAACTCTTGATTAACCCTCTATGTTTGCCCGTCAGTCTCATGGTGAAAACTGGTGGAGTATCTAGTTT
The DNA here is from genome assembly GCA_963921515.1 of Calotriton arnoldi. Lineage (NCBI taxonomy): Eukaryota > Metazoa > Chordata > Amphibia > Caudata > Salamandridae > Calotriton > Calotriton arnoldi. The sequence goes on from CAWUFW010001933.1 coordinate 234,810, forward strand.
CAATTCCCAACTTCTTGGCAAAGGCCCGCCAAAAATGAGAAAGAAATTGCGAACCACGATCAGAAATCAGTACCTTGGGAATGCCATGTGCTCTCACTATGTGTTGACTAAAAACCTGTGCTAGTCTTTTTGCCGTTGGGACCCCCTTTAAAGGAATAAATCTAGCCATCTTACTGTAAGCATCCACACAAACTAAAATGGTATCAAAACCCTGACTGGATGGTAAATCTACAATCAAATCTAAGGTCACTGTGTGCCAGGGGTGTGGGGGATTGGGTAAGGGCTGTAAGAGGCCTTCTGGTAAATGTCTACTCGGCTTTCCTCTTGCACACAGCTCACAAGTAGACACATACTGTTGAATATCTTTGTTCATTTTAGGCCACCAAAAACGTCGTTTGATCAGTTCTATAATCTTTTGTATGCCTTTATGTCCAGATAGTTGATGATCATGACACTCCTCCAAAGCCTTGACCTGTAATTCTTGAGTGGGCAAATACAGGGCCCCATCATGATAGGGCAAATGGTCTCTAATTTCTCTTTGAGAATCTTGTGCCACCCACTCTTCCATGTCACTTGGAGTGATTTCCTGATGAATTGGATTCTCTTCAGTCTCACACAGGGTTGCACTAATGACTCGTTCTGTAGGTATTATACACTGTTCCTCAATTTTTTCAGTTACATCTTCAGTGTCTAACCTTGATAGAAAATCAGCCTTACCGTTTTGTGAGCCAGGACGATAAGTTATGACAAAATCATATTCTGAGAAATAGAGTGACCAACGAAGCTGTCGGGGAGTTAGTGTCTTAGCTGACTTCAAAAACTTCAAATTGCGATGGTCTGTAAAAACTGTAACTGTGTGCCTGGCTCCCAGAAGATAATGCCTCCAATCTTTAAAGGCATCCTTGATCGCCAGCAATTCTTTTTCTGTGATTGTATAATTTATCTCTGCCGAAGATAGTTTTCTGGAAAGAAAAGCCACTGGATGCAGCTGACCTGTTTTCTTATGCCTCTGCGATAACACTCCTCCCAATGCCAAATTTGAAGCGTCAGTTTCTACATAGAATGGTTCCATAGGGTCGGCATGAAGCAACACTGGTGCAGTTGTGAAATCCTGCTTTAAGGCCCTAAAGGCCTCCTCGGCATTCTCCGACCATTCGAAAGGAGTGCCCTTTCTGAGGAGTCATGTAAGTGGAATCAATTTCTGTGAAAAGTTCTGAATGAATCGCCGATAGAAGTTGGCAAAACCAATGAAACTTTGAACTTCTTTTACAGATTTAGGGGATTTCCATTCAGACACAGCTTTTACCTTCTGCTGATCCATTGTTATGCCTGAGGGTGTCAACACGAAACCCAAAAATTCCACCGATGTAACACTGAAGGCACACTTCTCCAACTTTACAAATAAACTGTTCTCCCTTAACTTTTTTAATACGCCTTTCACTTGTTGTTCATGTTGTTCTTCGGATCTTGAGTAAATCAGGATGTTATCTATATAAACGATGGCACATTGGTCAATAAAGTCTTTTAGCACATCGTTTATAAAATACTGAAAAGCCGCTGGAGCATTGCACAATCCGTAAGGCATGACCTGATATTCAAAAAGTCCATACTTGGTCCTGAAAGCTGTCTTCCATTCATCACCCTCACGGATTCGCACTAGATGGTAGGCTCCTCTCAAGTCTAGCTTGGTATAAACCTTCGCCTCCTTAACCTGATCTAACAGCACAGAAATCAAAGGCAATGGATATCTGTTCTTGATTGTAATCCTGTTAATCGCTCTGTAGTCTATACAAGTTCTTAACTCGCCTTCCTTCTTTGGTATAAAGAAAAGCGGAGATGAGACGGGAGACTGGGAGGGGCGAATGAAACCATTTTCTAGGTACTTGTGTATGTATTCCTTCAAATGCACGTTCTCCTGCTCGGTTAACGCATAAATCCTACTACAAGGCAAATTTGCACCAGGCTCTAATTCAATCTTACAATCAAAGGGTCTGTGAGGTGGTAATCTTTCCGCCTCCACTTCATTGAAGACATCTTCATATTCTGCATATTGGCAAGGAATTTCAGTGGTGTGAATCACACAAATGGTTGAACCTCCTTCACATAAATGCAGGGATGGAGAATTAGCTGCTCCAAATTTTTCTTGTTGGTAACAGTTTTCTTTACAAAATTTAGAGTCCAAAACGATGGTGCGAGCACTCCAGTTAATCATAGGGTTATGCTCCGTGAGCCAGGGTAATCCCAAAATCAACTGAAATTGGGGAGCATCAATCAGGTTAAACTGCAAATCTTCCACATGCCCTTCTGTAGTTGTCATTTCAACAGACTCAATATGACAGGTTCTAGGTCCTGATGATAAATTAGTGCCATCTACTGCCCGAACTGCTTCACTCCTTTCTTTCTTCAAAGAGAGTAATCCAACCTTGCTAGCGAACTTCAAATCGCAGAAATTCCCCGTTGCTCCCGAGTCTACCATTACTGTAATGTTCCTTAGATGTTGGTTTCGAAACCTGAGAGTCACGGAGATTATCAGATGAGGAGACGACACTTGCAAGGTGTTGGCCAAAAGGTGATTTTGTGGAGTCGGATTAATACTTGCACTCACCAGTTCAACTCCGCTCACTGGTGGTGCTGAGAGTTTTCCTTCAACGATTGTTTTGGTTTTCGCAGGCAATTCCTCACGAAATGCCCACTATTTCCACAATACAAACACAATTTATTCTGTCTTCTCTTTTCCTTCTCTTCCTTGGATAACGGCCCACGAATAGTTCCGATCTGCATCGGCTCTATACCTTGCTGTGCTTCACTAGTTCTCGAACCTTCTGATTTAATTCGATCAAAACGGGGAACAGTTGAACGGTAATCTCGTCTTCTTTCTCCTTTCCGTTCATTTTGTCGAAAATCAAGTTCTAATACCAGGTCAATCAAAGCGGACACTTCTGTAGGCCTGTTGGGCACTTGAGCAAGGGCATCCTTTAATTCATCCTTTAATCCCCTATATAACACTGCAGCTCTCTTGCATTCTGGCCAGTCTGTCTCGACAATCAATTTATTGAACTGAGCTAAATAAGCGATTAGTTCTCGATTTCCCTGTCGTAATTCTAAGAGTTCATTGTCGGTTGCTTGGGATGCTCGTCTACGATCAAAAATTCGGAGGAACTCCTTCTTGAACTCTTCTAAGTCGTATAGGATGGGGTCATTCCTAGACACTAACGGCATCGACCAAGAAGCTGCATCCCCACTAAGATATGACAGGACAAAGGCTACTCTTGACTGGGCATCTGGGAAAACTGCTGGCCTACACATAAAATGTAGTGTGCACTGAGTCAAGAATATTTGGGCTTTCTGTGGATCACCTGCAAAACGTTCGGGGGGAGCTAATGGAATCACTGGTGACAAGGAATGTATGACCTGAGTGGCTAACTTAGGTTGTGAACTGGAACCAGGGACATCACTAAAAACTCCTTCCTGAGCAATAGGGAATTTATAACTTGGACCTGGTACAGCCTCTTTTAATTTCACTGCTAAATCTGCTGTTTTTCTTCTGGCCATTAAAAGGTCCTGCCTTAAATCTCTATTCTCTTCCCTTACTGCCACCACCTCCTTCTGAATTCCTTCTAAAATTTCACCCAATCTCTTTAAGTCTAGACCTTCAGCCATTCCACCCAGATGCAAGTAAAACTTGGGCACTTCACTCTGTCAGAGCGCCTTTAGGCCACTTGCAAGGGAGTAGAATGACGTCAGATCCCAATGCCTCTCCAAGACTTTCCCAGCCTTCAAATTATATACTTGCTCGGCAAGAAACCCTCAGGGGGGAAAGGGGTATGGGACAGAGAAGAGACTGCCAAGCCTTCACCAGGTTTTTCTCCCTCTTCGGACTCTCGTCCTGCTCTCTCAGTCTTCTTTTTGATTCTTTGGGTGAAGCTGTAATACAGGTGTTAAAGATACATTACTCTTATCATTCCTAATCATTAAGCTCTAGTTCTCTATATTAGTATTACCCACTTCGCTTTCACTTGGCTACTGCTTCTCTTCTAAAAGGAGTTTGCTTTTCTTCTATTAAAACTGCTACGTATTTTAATTTTCTCTGCAATTAGAACAAGCATTTGCAATGCAATCGGTCTCGCCTTTGGGACCTTATATGTATTTAGCTTTGCAGCACATTAGCCAGGGTGCTGAAACATCTACTGTTCTTTAACATGGAGGGAAAGTAAGCACCAAACTGCGTGACACGCCAGGCATGGGAACACATGGAGAGAAATATTGCCTTTCAGCGGGAAATGGTATAGTCCAAAGCTCTGTTTTTAATATAAAAGCAGGGCCTTCGGTGGTCATATCACTGAAAATACAAGATTTGAAAAAAATATTATTGTCTATGGGTGTTTGTGGAAGACAATTTATATGGACTGGAAACTTGAGAATGCTAAAGTGATTCTGGTATTTTACTGACCTCTGCTAAAGTATATACTACAGTATATACAAGAGATCTCTAATGCTCGACCTAAAAATGCTTTTCATTTGCTGGAGTTGCCTGAACTTTTTAGTAACCCAGAAGAAGTTGTCAACAGATAGGGGAATGGTAAAGCGGCCGCATAGTGCGAATCTCAAGGATACCAGGCTAGCACAGCATCCAAGTAAATCCTCACTTCAGTACCAATTTGATTTACTGACAGCGAGGGGCCCGAACTACCATCCTATGGTTTTAAAGCCTCAACACAGACTTTAACACGTTTTAGATTAAATACTGTGCACCTCCTGTTTGCGTCCCTAACTGTGGTACTTGGTTTGAAAATCTCGTTGAATGCCCCAGTATAATTATAATGCACAGAGCACTTTGCCATTTTTAGTACATTGTATACTTTGCCCAGGAAAAGCTATCTTATTTTAACCTAGGTTATGGCTTGATTTGAAGATAACTAGGGCTTTACAACAATTAGCTTCAGAAAAAACTCGGCTGACCATAATTTATTTTATTCAAAGTACTTGAAAGATACGGAAACATTATGGTGTGGTAGCATTATGAATGATGTTTTTAAGGTAAAATAAAGTAACCAGCTAAGCATCCATCTTTGTTGGAAAAAACGGCTTGAAGATGTTCACCACTAAGCACTTTAATTTAATAATTTCGACATCCAGGCAGGCCTCATGATTCGTATTGGCGTGTCTGGTTGTGGTTGGTCCACGCGCACTGCCACAGCATTAGGCCTGGACCCACCGGGGCGCAGGAGGCTCGACGGTGGCTAGCTATGCTCAGATTACAATAATCACTGGGCTAGCACGCAGGGTACCTGCAGGAGATGCTCTGCCTGCTGTGTCTGACACTATGGATTTAGCAGCAGATTGTGAAATTAGGCCAGACTGACCTCGAACTTTGTAAACAACATTATTATATATATAAAAAACAAAGGAAAATACACTAACTTTTTTTGTTTTATTCGTGAATTTCAGATAATATAAAATGTATCAAAGGATATCTACAGCGCAGTTTTTAGCAGAAATATAGCTGTATCAAATATACATGTGAGAACAGCTAATGAAAATTCCATGATTCCTGGGGAAATATTTCGAATCCCTGTTCGCATTATGCAGTCAGGGAACGCGCCACGAATTCGCTTGTGAACAGCTGTTTCACCTTGCTTCTTTCGCTACCTGCGCCGGCCCTCCTCCTGCCCTTTCATGCTCTGCTGCCTGCCCTCCTGAGTCACTGAAAGAGAATGTTTTATTTCCCTGACTTAGCGCGCGTTTCATGCGTGTCACCTGGGGGCCAGCGTAGCAGGCAGGATCCCTCCGTACTGGCTCGGAGACACAGCATGTCCTCCTCAGGACTCGAGAACAGGCTGCACTATCTGGCTTTAAAACAAGTTTACCCGGCGAGTCAGTGCATGCGCCTGCTGCACCGCTCTTCGGCTCTGAGGTTTTATTTACCAGCATGCTGCATTCTGGGACTTGTCGTCTACGCTCACACTAATGGAATATGGTTTAAGATTGCTAGCTGATTGAGTCTTCGGGGATACCATTTCCCAACCCTGAACTTTCATTTAGCACTCAGTGCATTATGGGAGTTGTAGTCTATGTTCCGCTCAACTTAACAATGTAAAATGATTTGTAAAATAGAAACCCAGAATGGTACCATGGTCCCTCCGATGTGGCACCGAGACAGCTGGTGACCTTAACTTAGTACCATTTCCACGTGGTAAGGGTTTATAAAAGAAAGCCCCGCAATTTTTGTACTATTTAAAATTACCCCCTGGTCTGATTATAGAGGGCATCTGTCCTGTTTAGTATTCATTTTTAACTCAACTTTGCACTTTATTTGCGTTCTGGGAATTGTAGTACTACTACAAAGTTCCAGAGAGCACAAAATACATGTACTGGATGCACGCCCGGGCCTGGGAAACTCAAGAGGTCTGTTTTTTAGACCTGTCCCTCGACTCATTTTCATATCCCAAAATTACCTTAAAATTGCTTTTGAAAGTCAGCGAGATTACCCTGTGGTACTGAAAATTCTGGACCTGTGTCATTAACATCATTGTAACATGACGATTTTGGTATCAGCAGACCGGTAATGACAGGTATGCTATATCTGAGTATTTGCGTCATATTCGAGTGACGGGATCACTCTAATATTAACGATTCCCTTGTGAACCCTCGGGTTCCATTTTGTGTACGGCAGCCATTTTGTGGTTGCCCTCACATAAGGCAATGTCTCAAGCCAAAACGCGCCTTAGGGGACACGTACACTTTCAGTGACCTGGGCAAGCTGACTCCACTGTCCAGAGCCAGAACCTGTTCGGCCAGTTTTAGTTCCCAGTGGCCGATTGAGATTAGGGGCCCAGGTGCAGCATGCCATAAACCCTTCATTGCACACATCTATATCTAAATCTTATCCACACCTGTCACTGCTCTTTCTTTATGACCTGCTTTACGAGGAGGAGGTGCCCGATTTTATTAGGGGTCCAGATTATATCTGTTGCAGGTGTTGGGCCTCACTGGGTATTTGGTTGTGGGCTGGACAAACTGAAAATGGGCTTGTCATCATGAATCTGTCTTTGTTTTGTTGTAAGAAATATGTGAATGACCCACTGTAAAAATAAGGAATGTTTGCCTAAAGCATAATATTCTGTATAAAAGAGATAGCTGGTTTCCATGAGAGGGCAGTCTCCTGAGAACATACACCGTGTTGTACTTCTAGGATACCTGTTTACTGGCTGCAGCCAATAAATTGATCTTTGAAGCCACCAAGAAGACTCTGTGTTTCTGTAGTCTGAGACAGGAAGAACTCGAGGTCATTGGGTGTGTTCCCTGGCACCGCTGGGTCCAATAAAACCCAGTACTTCAATTGGCGCCCAACGTGGGGCGATTTCAGCGGTACCGGTCCAAGCCAGAGGTCGTGAGGAGCTTCGTGTAAAATTCTGGAGGAAGGCCAACCACTTCATCGACCCCTGTATGTCGTTCGTGGTCCGAAAGTCTTTGCTGCGAGGTTCCCCGCGTCCCGACGGCTACGAAGGACTGCTGCCCTGACTATCGCCCTGTCTTGGACCCTTTTATGATTTGTAGAGCGAGACAATAGACGAGTCTTCTGGTGACGTCATCGATACCTCAGTTAAGTATAAGTGGAGCGTCTCCCAGTCCTTAGTCTTGGTTCTTAGTTTTGGGTATCCCATGGGATCTTTGATTTGTTAGGATCTTTTGATTTGGAACTTGCAAGTACCAAAGCCGAAGGACTCGTGTAGTCACGAGACTGTCGTATTCGATAATCCTTTGAAGTTTGAAGCTAGACTAGTGAGCGAAGATGCCTGGTCTTAGCAGACTTGGAAATTTGTTTTGTCTTGGTTGTAATAGGGATTCCCGATTGGAGGACTCGTGTCCGGTTCCTCCAATTGGAACTCCAACCTATGAGCTCTACGTGAAGCATGGAGTGGGCCCTATCACGTATAATAACGTATGGGTTAGGTACACAAGGAAAGATGGTGTCCTAAAGTGGCCCCAATATGGTAGTTATGACACTGAAATTCTGGATAATTTAGAGGTTAGACTTTTTAAGAAGAAAGCCCGGCCGGCGATGTTTGACTCTTTCCGCCTATGGCGAAAAGAAGCCAAACAGAAAGAAATTAAATTAGTAAAGAAGAATAAAAGAGAAAAGGGTATTTCAATAATGCAAGCTGCTATGCAGTATAAGGATGATGAAGAGGAACAAGCGAGTGAACAGCTGCACAGGCAACGTAAATTGGCAATTGATAAATGTTATCCAGTTTTGCCACCTCTTCAGCAAGATACAGTGAAGGAACTTGAGAAGGATCCTTTAATGTCTCATTTGTTGAATACACACCACCTCCTTATGCGCAGAGTGCTACAGCACCTCCGCAACCTTTAGTTGTACAACCCCCAGTTGTTGTACCTCCGGTTCTTCCACAACCACCAGCTGTTTTTCAGTTGGCACCTACTACTATGGTGCAGCCCCCTCAAGGGCTGCCACCTTTACTACCTGTTCCATCTTTACTTCCTATGACTTTGCCCCCTGCATCTATTTCCCTCCACACTATCCCTTCTGACACTGCCTCTGCATTTGCTTTGTCTCCTCCTGTTTTTCTCCTGTTCATTTGTCAACTTCTCCTTCTGTCCGACAGAGAATGACAAACACTGTTACTAGTATTTTGTCTCCTTTCTTTGGGTCACCGACTACGACCCCCGTTTTAGAGCGTAAACAATTGCGTAGCCAATTGCCCGATTCTAGAGAGAAGGGAGTATTGGATCATTTGGCGCATAAATGGGTCACTGACCCTACAAGATATGAGTTAGAGTCTGTTATGGATGTCTTCCACCAATGGCAAGCACCGAAACAGAGATATGTTTTTGACAAAATGTGCGAAGTTCTTCTTGAAAGATTAAAAGATTGTGATATGGAGGCCAATCCGCCTGAGTTGTGTCATGTACGGTTTGAGTTTTCCAAAGGCACGATTGTGGGTTCCGATATTGAGAAAGCAGTTGCGACATTATTATCATTTAGGAGTGAGGGTATTTCTCGACTGTTGTTTGAGCCAGAACCCTCTGTTAAAAGGAAGGTCAGACAGTATCCCATGAGAGAAGTTCCCCCAGTTTGGAAAGAAGGAGACCTAAATGCTGTTCCACCTATTCAGCCTCATTTTCAACGTGTGTGGGTACATGTTCCATGGAAGCGAACTGAAGTCCTGGCTCTTAAGCAGACTCTACCCGACCCCGTAAAAACCCTGCAGGTTATTATAAGGAATTATCACAGACTGCAGACTCCTGTGTTATGAATTTAGCTGATATAGACATGTTGTTTGGAAATGTGGTCCCACAGCCTTTATGGAGAGTGATCCGTCACACGGATCATGCGCCGGAGTTAGGGGACACATGGATTAATATCAATGCGGCAAATGACAGACAAGTAGGCGGTGCTAAACCAGAGCCTTTAGTAGCAGACCTCCCTGGTAGGATCGTTACTTACATGAAGACTTTGATGCCTGCAATGCGTGTAAATTGGGATAAATTGTCTGCATGCAAGCAGAAGAGAGGAGGAAAGTGTATCTGACTTCTTCACTAGGTTTGAAGAGACATTTATCGACCACAGTGGTCAGGATATGAGTACAGAAGGTGGTCAAAGGTTGTTTGTTGACAAGTTTGTGCATAATTTGCTTCCCGAATTGTGTAAAAAATTGAAAGATTCAGAGAGTTCTTGGGCCGTTTCCTCTTCAGCACAGATGTTGGCTACTGCACAATACTACGAAAATAGAGATAAAGATGAGAAAGATAGAGCAGACAAGAAAACTAAAGAGTTAAAAACAAAGGTTCTTTTACATCAAGCGTATCCGCCTCGTAGTAATCAGCGTGACTATCAGCAACCTCAACAGTATCAGAGGAATTCGCAAGGTTTGAGTATCCTCAACAACGTGCTCTGATAGGCCCTAACCAATGTTCATATTGTAAGGAAGAAGGTCATTTTAAATATAATTGCCCTATTTTGTTGCAGCGTATGAATGGTATTTCTGGCGCAAGAGGTCGAGGTGTTCCACAAGCACCTAGAGCTAGAGGACGCGGAAATTTCACCCAGACGCAGCGCCCATTTCCTCCTCAAAATTCAATGAATAGTTTTGATCAGCAGAATAACGCGTCTGGTAGGACGACTCAGTACTATGCTGATGACTACTATGCAGAAGGTGAGAGTATGGAAGGTGATGATTGCTAGGACAGCCATAGACAAAGAGAGGGAGTTGTTTCAGTTCCAGTAGATCAGAGTGGACCTTATATTGAGGTGATTACATCAGGTGTGTCAGAGCCTTTTCTGTTGGATACTGGTGCTACAAAGAGTTCTATTATGCACTCTAAATTCCCTGGCGCACCTTTGTCTGGCGAAACTAATGTTTCAGTAGGTTTTTCTGGCGCCCCGGTTAGGAACCCGATTTCTAGCCCTATGTCTCTTTCTGTTGGACCTTGTGAAATCGAAGCACCACTTATTCTAACGACAGGTTGTGGTGAGAACTTGTTAGGATTGGATCTGCTGAAAAGATTGTATGCGACATTGTATTGTTCTCCTTCGGGAGTACAACTCACATTGGGTAAGACAGTGGTTTCACCAATATATTTGTCAAAGGACAAACTTCCAACAGAATTGTCGTTTCTCCCTGATATTCTTTGGGCTACTGGTCCCAATGATGTAGGTCTTTTGGAAATACCGCCATATGTTGTAACGTTGAAAGCCAATGTTAAAATGCCGCGCATTCCCCAATACAAGATCTCTAATGAAGGTGAAAAAGCGTTGCTAGCGATCATTTATGATTTGATTGAGAAAAATGTAATTGAAGAGACAAGAGGTAATGTTTGCAATAGTCCTGTTTTACCTGTCTTGAAGCGTACTAACTCTTCTCAGCCACCTGTTTACAGGTTTGTGATTGATCTTAGAGAGGTAAACAAGATAGTTGTGCCACAGTTTCCAGTCGTTCCCGATATCACTGCTTTACTGACAATGATTCCAGCCTCAGCCACTTGGTTCTCGGTGATTGACTTGAAGAATGCTTTCTTCAGCATCCCTATTGCCGTAGAGAGCAGGGATATTTTTGGATTCTGTTTAGGAGGCCGAAGCTTCCGATTTCAGAGAGCTCCTCAAGGTTTTTGTGAAAGTCCTTCTATCTATAGTCAGGCTCTGAAGTCTCAGCTTGACACTCTTGTGTTACCTGATGGCGCTACCCTTCTACAGTACGTCGATGATTTGTTAGTTGCTGCAAATACTAAGGAGATTTGTAAAGAAGCCTACTTTGTCATTGTTGCGTCATTTGTCTGATTTACACCACAAAGTGTCTCTTTCCAAGTTACAGTATTGTCGACAAGAAGTGACCTATTTAGGTCACCTCTTATCGAAAGAGGGAAGAAGATTGACCCCAGAAAGAATTCAGGCAATTGCAAAATTAAGTGTGCCAATGACACAGAGAGAAGTGCGTGCTTTCTTAGGTATTACATCCTATTGCAGACAATGGATACCGAATTTTTCATTGATGGCTAAACCTTTGGTAGCATTGACCTATAAAGACACGCCGAATCCCCTTCCTTGGTCCGAAGATTGTCAGAAAAGTTTTCCGAATTGCGTGATGCATTGTGTTCGGCTCCTGTGTTGGGTACCCCCGACTACAGCAAGCCCTTTACGCTGTATGTCCATGAGAGAGAAGGATGTGCATTATCAGTGTTAACACAGTCTTTTGGGGACAAGCAACGTCCATGTGCATATTTCTCGTCGATTTTGGACCCGGTAGCTAGAGCGTTGCCGAGTTGTTTGAGAGCCACAGCGGCAGCAGCTGTTTCTATTCGACAGTCTGCTGGTTTGGTGATGAGATAATACGCTGGTCGTGATGGTCCCACATGCAGTGGATATTTTGTTAAACAGGACCAAGACACAGCACTTAACTAGTGCTCGATTGTCAGGTTACGAGTTGACACTTTTAGCGAGCCATGTGCACATAAGAAAATGCAACACGCTGAACCCAGCTACATTGTTGCCAATTATAACAAAGACAGATGTTCCGGAACAGCATGATTGCTTTCTTAGGACAGAAGAAGAAACGAAAGGGAGAGTAGATCTTAGGGACACTCCTCTTGTAAAGTGTGATGGTACCTTATGGGTGGATGGGTCATGCTTCAAGCTTCCGAATGGTGATACGACTGCGGCATATGCTGTCACGACTTTACATACGATTGTTGAAACTGCACGTATCCCACATAATTCAGCTCAAGCAGCAGAGTTGACTGCACTTATGAGAGCGTGTGTATTATCAAAAGGAATGAAAGTGACCATATATACCGATAGCCAGTATGCGTTTGGTGTGGCCCATAGTTTTGGACGCTTGTGGAAGGAACGTGGGTTCCTCACGTCTCACGGTACGAAAATACAGCATGGTCAATTGGTGAATGAGCTCCTGGAGTCACTTACTTTGCCATTGCAAGTCGCGATTGTGAAATGCAGTGCACATAAGAAGATCACTGACGACGTTGGTCGCGGTAATATGTTTGCTGATGAAGTTGCGAAAGAAACAGCAAGAGATGTGATGAGTCGAATGTATGTTGCGGGCCCTGCAAGATGGATTGGTGACGTTGGAATGTGTGAAGATACGATAGAGAGTGTGAAGTCCATCCAAGCTGAAGCTACGGAGAAGGAATTAAGTACGTGGAGGAGAGAGTACGGGTAAATTGGATGCAAATGGTTGTTGGGTTGAATTGTCGGAGCATCAGCGATGGTTGTTACCCGATACATATGTGCTTGCAGTGGTTACAATGGCACATGGGATGGCCCACATCAGTGTGAAAGGAATCTGTAAGTTATTGTCTCCAGCGTGGCAAAATGCTGGAATTCCCAAATGTGCAGAGAATGTGGTCAAAAATTGTATGGTTTGTTTGAAATACAATCCTGGTAAGGGAACCCCAACTCCAGCTGGTCATTTTGCGCCTCCAACGTATCCGTTCGAGGTTTTGCAGCTAGATTTCATCCACATGGAGAGGTGCAACAATTTGAAATACGTACTCATTGTTGTTTGTGCCTTTTCAAGATGGGTAGAGGCATATCCTCTGAAAGATAATACTGCCTTGTCCACAGCGAAAGCCCTTCTCAAAGAGTTCTTCCCTAGGTTTGGTTTGCCGAGAATGGTGTGGAGTGATAATGGGGGTGAATTTGTGGGTCAAGTGATGAAACGAGTGTGTGAAGGTTTAGGAATCCGGCAGAAATTTCACGCTGCAAATCATCCCCAATCAGCTGGATTAGTTGAGTGCTATAATGGCACTCTTAAACTAAAACTGGCCAAGATACAAGCAAGCTCTGGCCTTAAATGGCCTGATGCGTTGCCATTAGCACTGTTGTCAACTAGGATGACCGTACATTCCCGAGTAGGACTTAGTCCTCATGAGATAGTGTTTGGTCGCCCGGCTAACATATGGGGAGTCCCGAGGCCAACGAAATTCAGCGAGATTGAACACCCTGTGACTGCTTGATTACTTGCATGATTTGATGGCTAAATTGCGTGTTTTACACCAACAGGTTCATAATACACTGCCTCAGGCTTCTAAAGATCCAGGGCATGCAATCAATCCCGGATCGTGGGTGTTGATCAAGAACTTTCAGCGGACAAAGAACGATCAGCCCCGCTGGATTGGCCCCTATTTGGTGATTTTGTCCACAAGATCTGCAGTGCGAGTACAAGGGAAGAAAAACTGGATCCACAGCGTACACTGTAAGAGGGTCCCTTTGCCTCTACCATATGACCGGTGGGTCCAGGAGGGAATTGCTGACTCGGAAACTGAAACAGTGCCTCGTTTTCTGCCTTTTAGTGACGCACGCGTCACAGGGACAAATTCTGAGCGAGAAAGTGACGATCTTCTCCAAAGAGCAATACCATCACCACTTCGATTGGACACTACTGAGCCTGAACTTTTGTTTTGCGACCAGACATTGCCTGGAAAAAGCCGTTATAACTTGCGACCGAGAGTCATGGACAAATAAAATGAAATTTTGGTCCTCCCATCCGAAAACCTGTTTTTGAACCACCATCCGGGTTCAGCTGTAGGGTCGTGGTGAAAAGACTTGAGTGTGTAGCCTGCGGACACAAGGTCTACGGGTCTGGTTTGTTCTAGGGCGTTCCCTGGGACATTCAGAAACACTCTCAAGTGAAGAAAACCAACCGCCGCGAACAGCACGTTAGAGGATGGAGCCTTTTCAGATGGAGAGACCTGTTGAAAGAATAAGTTTCAAGAGGAAAATATGTGCAACCATGAGCAGAAAATGTTTTCTAATTATGTGTCTTTGTATTTTACTTAGTCTAATGATGTCTTTAGTGGGGTATATCATATTCTCTTTTCAAGTGACATCTGCACCCACTGTACAGCCCATGCCTTCCTCTACTATCTCCTCACATTCTTTTCACCCTCTACCTGAACACGAGTCCGTTAGAAGATTAGAGTTTATGAACAACTCCTTTGTTCAGCTCTTACACCAACACCAGCTAGTAGTGAACAGAACCAACTGTTGGGTGTGTGGCCTTATGCCTCATACTACTGAGAAAGGTATTCCCTACCTAGTGCTGCCATTCAGCTACAATGGTTCTGTGTGGGCATACCGAACGATGTTCATCTATGCTCGCGAAATCCACCCCCTACGTTCCGTCAAAGACAACCCAAAGAATAGTGCTCTAGTTAAGGGGATAGTCGACATGATAAGGGGAACTAGTTCCTACGAAACTATCCCGGAAGATGAGACACTAGCGTATATTGGATGGAACGTGACTGGATATGGAGCGAGGTCTGAGCGAGAACCAGCAAGCAAAAAGATCCGCTCCAATTTGGATTGTACCCCATCAGGGTCATCTATGTCTGCAAGGTAATGGCAAGAATCCAAGAGCTCAGTTAGGGAAGAGTATCTGCACTGAAACGTATATTTTAGCGTCTCAGACTTCCCCCTTTGTTCTTAGCAGCTAGGGGTACCTACTTTATCTGCCATGATAGGGCCTACACGTGGTTGCCCCCTGACTTCTCGGGCACATGCTTCGTTTCATTCCTGTTGCCTCCCACCTACACAGCTGCGGCAGATTACCATAAGATAAGAAGAATTAGGGGTGTCTTCAGCAAGGAAGACACTGCAGGACAAGAAGCGGGAGACTTCTTTAGGGGTTTTCTGCCGTTCTGGGGACCTATGGCTAACAACAGGAATGTGAGGCAATTGACGCGAGTGGTTGAATCCACCATAGTCGAAACTGTCGGTGCCCTTAATAATTTGACTGCTGAGCTCCAGTCGGACCGCCTTATGACCCTGCAGAACAGGGTCGCGTTAGACATCATACTTGCAGACCGTGTTGGGGTATGTAGAGTGATCCAATCCAGTTGTTGCATTTTCATTCCAGATAACGCTCCAACAGTGTACCAGGCCATCTCCAAACTACATAGGATCTCTGAATCCATCCATGTAGATGAAGGAGACTGGTCGTTGATGGGATGGTTCGGAGAACTGTTATCCACCTGGGGATGGAAAGTTCTGATGGTCATTGGGATACTTCTAGCCATCCTTTTCCTGTTTTGTCTGTGCATACAGTGTGTTCCTGCCATAAGCGGCCTATGTGTTACATCATGTGTAAGGAAACCTGTATCAAGGGACGAGCTAAGTAATAGGATGATGCTACAGCAACATCTCAATGAATTCATGAACATAGACCTAGACTCAGATTAGCATGAGTGTAAGTAAATTGCCTATGTAAGGGCAAAAGGAGGGTCTGTGGTACTGAAAATTCTGGACCTGTGTCATTAACATCATTGTAACATGACGATTTTGGTATCAGCAGACCGGTAATGACAGGTATGCTATATCTGAGTATTTACGCGTCATATTCGAGTGACGGGATCACTCTAATATTAACGATTCCCTTGTGAACCCTCGGGTTCCATTTTGTGTACGGCAGCCATTTTGTGGTTGCCCTCACATAAGAGCAATGTCTCAAGCCAAAACGCGCCTTAGGGGACACGTACACTTTCAGTGACCTGGGCAAGCTGACTCCACTGTCCAGAGCCAGAACCTGTTCGGCCAGTTTTAGTTCCCAGTGGCCGATCGAGATTAGGGGCCCAGGTGCAGCATGCCATAAACCCTTCATTGCACACATCTATATCTAAATCTTATCCACACCTGTCACTGCTCTTTCTTTATGACCTGCTTTACGAGGAGGAGGTGCCCGATTTTATTAGGGGTCCAGATTATATCTGTTGCAGGTGTTGGGCCTCACTGGGTATTTGGTTGTGGGCTGGACAAACTGAAAATGGGCTTGTCATCATGAATCTGTCTTTGTTTTGTTGTAAGAAATATGTGAATGACCCACTGTAAAAATAAGGAATGTTTGCCTAAAGCATAATATTCTGTATAAAAGAGATAGC
Source organism: Calotriton arnoldi (assembly GCA_963921515.1). Taxonomy (NCBI): domain Eukaryota; kingdom Metazoa; phylum Chordata; class Amphibia; order Caudata; family Salamandridae; genus Calotriton; species Calotriton arnoldi. Next base: position 251,220 of record CAWUFW010001933.1, read on the forward strand.
TGGTTTCCATGAGAGGGCAGTCTCCTGAGAACATACACTGTGTTGTACTTCTAGGATACCTGTTTACTGGCTGCAGCCAATAAATTGATCTTTGAAGCCACCAAGAAGACTCTGTGTTTCTGTAGTCTGAGACAGGAAGAACTCGAGGTCATTGGGTGTGTTCCCTGGCACCGCTGGGTCCAATAAAACCCAGTACTTCAATCCTGCTGGGCATGAAGGTATTTTCTAGCCATATATTAAACTCGATTTGAAATCTGAAAGACGTGCTCGCTGGGGAAGGCAGCACGTTCTCGGCAGCAGAGCTGGGAACTCATTTGGAGCCAGGTCCGTGTCCCGGGGCGGCAGAGACTGCAAGAAGTGCGAGCGAGACAGCTGGTTATTAATGCGGCAACTTCTCGAGGAGGCGAGACCTGGCGCTTGTCTGGTTTCCCTGTCACACGCACATGAAACTCGGCAGCCTATGGCCGGTGTGTCTCACCAACCACACCCTGAAATCAAACTCGCAGCTGGGTGAGAAAGGCACTGTGCAACACGTCGGCTCTCCTCTCCCGTCCCCTGTGCCTATCAGGAGGCTCTGAAAGCGGCAAAAGCTGCTTCAGGGTTTTGGTCTCGCGAGGTGCTTGAACTGAAGACTTCAAGGCAAGCTGAGCCTCGCGAACCCATATGTTTTGCAGCCGTGTTTTTAAACGCCCGGAGCGCTCCTGGTGGGGCAGTGCAGGCACCGCAGCGTCTCCGGCCCCCAGCTTCTCGAGGGGAACAGCGCCTCCCTAACTACTAACCCCCAGCCGGGATTGAGCATCAGGAGCCCCAGCCAGCTCCCGCTCCGGCCATTTGCTCTAGGCGGTGGTGACACAACTCCCCCGCTCTGCATCTCACGGTGGTCACACAGCTCCTGCGCCCGCCGGGCCCTCAGCTACTAGTGCGGCTCTATAAAGTGGCCCGGTGCCAGCTCCGGTCTCCCTCCCATCTCCCTGATTCCTGGCTGACGTCATGGCTCCCGGCTCTGGTATTTCACCCCCGGGCAGAGGAGGCAGTGGAAAAGAAAAACAACCGGCGCGCGCACACACACGCATCCACTCGTCACGCGCTTGCCTCAATGTAAAAAAAAAAAAAAAGAGATCCACGATAAACAACAGACTTAAAAAAAAAAAGCACTAACACCAGTAAAGGGGCCAATTGCCATAGGCGTGCCCAACAGGGAAAAAGGAGGGACATAAAACACAGTTACCCAATAGCAAGTACAAGATTTTGAAAGACACACTCAAAACCAAATCGGAAAACGGAGGTGGAGCCTCCCTCACTAAAGCATATACTGCATGTCTCGAACGAGACAGCGCATGCGCTGCCTAGGCGAGACCTAAAAATGAGCCCATTATTATCTCTGTTAATCCTTTGCTTCTAATTCTTTTAACTTTTTGGCTCCTATTCTTACCTCAAGCAACTCCCCTTTTTTCCTTGTATTTATATAAACCTCTAATTGTAATTCTTTTCTCTAACGTTTGAATTTGTTTTCTTTTACAGCACTAATGAAAACTCGGGCTTCACTTCAACTTCAGAAATAAACTAAGCTGTGGGTAAGTATTCTTGTGAGCCTGTAACAACTAATAATTCAAGCAATAACCTTTGACCTCTTGTCTGTCGAACTTGCTAATAAATTGCGTAATTAAACCTCTAAATATACATGTTGAGTCAAAGGAAAGCAAAGCAACTGCTGGTAACTCGATACCACTCTTCGGATGCATACACAGAATTTTCACCTTGTAAAACTAAATAATAAACCATGCGCTTTAACTTCACTCAGAAGCTCCGTAAAAATAACATGCGCTTTTAAACAAAATGTGCCAATTCTCTCGTGCGCACAATATGAGGTTCCTCACAAGACTTCCCTTGTGCGTAATTAAACCTCTAACTCGCAAGCGTCACAAATAAATCAAGGAACAGTCTTACTTTAGTCAGAGGACTCTCAGGAACTTAAATTCAGGAATTTCACACGACGCACTACATTTCAGAAACGACGAAGCCTCGACGCCTCTACCCTGACTAACTTTCACGCCGCTTCATGATATGCTGCCTAATCCTCTGGAATCTCAGGTGAAGTGCGAGGTTCCAGAGGCAACGTTCAGGGACATTCCGATGGATGCACCTGGGGGCAGGGAGATGCACTAGACTGCTGACCTTTCCTGAGTGCAGCCATCTTGGAATTTCTCCTTGCACTACCTAGCCCCATTTGTCTTACACTGTGAGGGATTTTATGAATAAATACATTCACTGACTTCTTGTTCATGACTGAATGACAGCGGGTTCTGACAACTGCACAGTCTGAAAAATCTATTGACTGCAAGAATCTCTTCTTGGAATCTAGAAAAAACATCCAAAACATGCAAATTAGGAAACCATGAGGTAGCAACTAGAAGTCCACTTAACCCAGAAAACTAAACAAAACGCAGAGCGAGTAATGCCCTGGTTACTTATCGGTAATCTTTATTACTCCGAGTCCAGGTCTTCCTCGCCACAGTACTTACACAATGAGCATTAGACTCCATAACAGAAAACTCCAAAGTCAAAAGTTAGCCTACTAGCTTCCCATCCGTCCAAGATGGCCAACTACATCTTCCTCCTTCATAGTACAAAAAGGAAGTCATCCACACCCACATCCTGTTTCCAAAAGCCTCCAATAAATAAATGAAGCCATTCACTGCAGGGCTGGGAGGGATGGGAAGCCATACTGTGGCGAGGAAAACCTGGACTCAGATTAATGAAGATTACCAGCAAGTAACTGGGGCATTAACTCCTCGTCCATCTTAATCACCCCAGTATTTATACAATGAGCTAATTCCAAAGCTAGAATCTGCTTAATTTATTATTGTAATGAAAACATATACCCATATGCTAGCCTCCGATGCCCTACCGTGACAGTGTCACTACTACCTACCGCCAGGGGCGGTGCGTCCATTGGGGCGCTGGGGCGTTGCCCCACCTGGCCACATGGCCCCAAGTCGCACCGCACGCAAGCAAAATAGAAAACTTTAAAGTACTCGCGAGTCGCGAGTCGCTCCGCTCAAGCAGGCATTCAATCGGCGCTGAAGGGGGGTGGGGGCGGGGCTGGCTGCGGCAGCAAGGAGGGTGACTGACAGCAGCGCTTACTAAAGCGCAGCTGCAATTGTGCGCATGCTCGATTTTGGGCTGGTCATTTTTATGACCAGCCCGAACATGCGCAGCGCACTACAGCCACCTCCTAAGCAGGACCAGGAGAGCGAGGGAGGAGTCGGGACCCGAGAGGCCGAGGGTTGCTTCAAGCAGCAACCCCCGGTCTCTAATGGGCGTGGCGTCTCCGTGCCCTAGCCAATCCTGGCGCTGCTAATGCAGAGCCAGGATTGGGTGCCTGAGACGCCAGGGCTGTTGTTCAGAAGGCGCGGGACAGAGCAGAACAGAAGGCGCCAAGCAGCCCCCAACGCAGGACCCCGGCCCAGGAACAGAGGCGGCGCAGACCAAGTAAGTTGTGTTTTTTTTTTTTTTTATTGTAAACTCCCCCGCGCTCTCCTCTTCCGGAACCAAATCTATCTCCGTGGGTCGCAAGTTCGCAACCAAGTGCAAAGAATACTCCTGCCGGGCCCTTGAGAACATTTCGACGGCACCATATAAGTATAACCGTTTAAAACTCGTGTTAAAACAACACACTCACTCAGAACTTTCCTCGTTCTTGCTGATTTTATTTCTTTTCATGATGTTCGGCCGGGGTCGCAGTTTGTGACATGCCGACAAAACGTGCTGCTCTTCCTACATATCTCTTGCCTACGAATCCTTGCATTCACCGAAGACACCTTTTCTACTGCGCTCAGGTTACCACTTTTTCCACACACTACATATTGCTCATTGACAGCATTCTGACTGGTTGCCAAGCGAGAAAGGAGTGTTGAGAGTGGAGGCGCTTGAGCGATGGAGCGGAAAATTGAAGCTGGGAGATATAGGAGCTGCCAGACGAACCGAACAGATTATCTTGGGATCAACAATGGATGAAATTCCCCAGGGTTAGACTACATCTTGTCCAGATTGTTCTTTCTGACAGTCACGAAGAGGACCCCTAAGTGATGGTCTCTGTAGGCAAAGGCTTGCCTTGCCGGAGCCTTGATGACGCTAAAAAATGGACATTGAATCAAAACCCAAAGGGGCCCGCTTTTATATCCTTTTCCAGGTGAAGAAAAATACACCCCTTGTTACACTCCAGGGCAGCACTACAACATCACCAGAACTTCCCTCTGTGACCCTGGGACAAAGCGGCATGGTTGATACTGTTGTTTACTATTAATGATACTCTTTCATTGCAAGTGAATAACCAAATTATTGTCACTTACTTTTAAATTTACCATGACAAATGTTTTTTATTGCTTAAGCCTTAGATAAGGGTGCATCTCATGCTGCTGAGCTCTCGCACGGTCTCTCCATTCACCCCCCTCACTTCTCTTCCTACTTTCCTCTTGCTCCCGATGTTTCCCTCGTCTCTGGCTCCTGCCATGTCTGCTTTTGACCCTCTGTCTGTCCCAGAAGTATTTCCATTGAGTCTGTGGCCAAGAGCATTCCTCCCAAGCACCCCCACCCTCTCCTCTCGCTCTCTCTGCACCGCTACCCCAGCTCTCTCTTTCATCCACTGTGCTCTATTCCTCACCAACTCTCTACCGCCCTCCGTTCCCACTCCTCACACATTCCTTCTTCCCTGCCCCATCCTTCTCTAACCATTCATCTCTCCCTGCCTCTCACGCACACTTCTCTCTAAACCCTCGTTTGCCCTGTGTCTCACCGGATGCCCCGTGCAGTCACTGCACATCAGTCTGGCTCCATGGCACTGTAGAGCGCTCTTCGCTTTGCTTGGCAGCTGCCTCCGCTTCACTTCACTGCACCCTCAGTGGCCACTTTAATCTAGGCACGGAAATCCCTTCAGAACGGGTTGAGAGTGGGTTCATAAACCATCTGCAGCGATACCGCTAATGCCAGCTGGCTCCCAGGGGGTGGTATGCTGCCGTATGCACCACCCTCATTGACATGCTCGTTCAAGGATGGTCCGGCACGGCTCCTGAGCGTCCTGCTGCTGTACGCTACACAGTGCATCAAATTACTGCTGAGGGAAGGCACAGTTACTGTGCTCGTGATTGCCTCTTTTATTTCGCAGTTTTGAAGCTATCACACCAGGCGGCCTGCTCCAGTTCGCCTACCGAGAATGCAGGTAGTCTTTTTATTTGGAATCAATCTCATTCCGTTTTTTTGTAAGTGTACTGCAGACATTCCCTATGGGATTTAAAGGGCTTGTTCTCTCAGTTCATGCACGGGCCTCACATGCATATTTGACCACTCTCAGCCCCTTCTTTCCTCATTAGTTCTCCCATATTCTGGCTGCATCCCAATCTACACTTAGAGCTGGTTGTGAAGACTGGTACAATGTCTGTACACTGTAGGAAAGATTGGTAACTAGTTTGAGATGGTGAAAGCCCGTGCATGGTTTCAATGCTTCATCGAATGCCAGGTGCATCAGTGCACAGAGTGAATGAGTGATTATTGAATGTAACTGTTTCTCAAATGTCCGGTACTGTAGATATTGCTTGTTCTCTTTACTACTATTCTTTTGGAAAATGTTCCTGTGTGTGCGTTTAAGTCCTGCTCTTTAGAAGGGGGAAGGGCTCATGGAAGTTGCTGTATGATTCCATTATTGGTAAATACTTTGTGTGCTTTCTGCAAGGCTAAGCAGTGATGGATTTCTAGGCGCTAACAGACCATGCACTGCACTAGACTGTATCTTCTACCCTTTCTAATAAATGTTCAATAGGAAAGCCACAAGACAGTGGCCTGCAGACCATTTTGCCTCACTGGTGAGTGCTTAAGTGGAAGTGTATGGGTTATTTGCGGTTATGCACTCAAGGTGAAAGAGGTGACTTTTTAGAGTGGTATTAAATGGTGGGTGGATGGTGATTGCCCGCAGGTAATTGGCAGTGAATGTGCCGGCGGGGCTGGGTTGGGGGTGGGGCATAGGAGGCTGAAAAACTGAAAACTGGATGAGAGGCATGTGGTGTAGCAGAAAAAAACATGTTGGCGAGCCATGACATAAACATGGAGGGCCTTCTAGGTAATGACCTTCAGTTTGTAGTGTGCCATTTTTTGTGCATTTGTCATCTGGCATGATGACGGTATTGGGAGAGGACTTGCCAGTCCGGGGAAGCTATAGAGGCTTTGCATAGCGAAATTAATCATTTTGTTTAGGGAGTGAATCTTTACAGGCTGAATAGAAGGGTTTAAAATGAACTAAAAAATGTAAATGTTTGTTGTAAAGTGTATTTAAAATATACAATACATACAGCAGTAAAATTAAGAATTGAAGTAGAGTAGCCAGTCTTATCTTGATTGATATAACCCATCTGCTTTATTAGAAACGTAATCACCAGAATCCTTCATCCTGGCCTAAAAGAAAAGAAATAAAACCGACATTCTAGCGTCACGCCTTAGTTGGACCTCGATATAAAACGATGATAATAAAAGTCTATACTTGAAGTTACAATCAGATCAGTGGTCATTTTGCTCGTATGGCTCAGGCTCTTTTGCCTTAAGGTGTGAGAGGGCAGCGCCTATGATTTTAACAAGGCGTGTGGTTATTTGGAGATTCTCCCCGTTTTGTACATGTTTCAGGGCATCTTTCACAGAACAACACCCTTTTTAATTGAAAAGCGCTCTTTGCCATCTACGGCGTCTGGGTTGGAAAGCCGGGCAAGTGCAAACAATGTGCATCAGTGATTCTGTTTTGTATTTCCACGAACGTCAACGTTTTGAGTAGCCCTTGTATGTTGACCACTGTTGCCTGAACTCCATTAGAGGGATGCATCAATGCAGATGCAGATAAAACGTCTCCCTCTTTTGGCCACAGGACAAGAAAGGTAGTTCATTCTTGCCAGAGACGCTCTCGCTGTGGAGTCAGCATTTCTCCTTGACTCAAGCTCTCAATACCCCATGCAAAGGAAAGAATTTTTGACTGCTTTTTTTTTTTTAAGTCTGCAGCTGTTTATTTACTTACAATATACGAAATGAAATGGGCTGCTTGCTTCACAAACTCCGGGACCACCCTGACTAGGCATTAAGGCATAGGCCAAGACAGGAACACTCAGGGTCACAACACGGCAGAGGGACCATGTAACCCTCACTTTACCGGATGTTCCCAAAGCGCGCGCAGGCCGTTCCATGTAATGCTTTGCACATGCAGCTGTGTCCCAGTATAACGTTGTATATTGACATGTGGTTTACGGTTTTACATGGCGTCCTATTGCAGTGGTGAACTTATAAAGTCGGTTCCTTCTGTGAAACTGATGCATGTACACAGCTGCGCTCTGTTCGTGTACTGTTGTAGGGGCACATCTCTGTCTTGTACATCAGGGGCGGCTGGTGGAATTTGAAACTGGTGGGGCGTATGCAGAGCAAATCAACGCATGCGAGCGAGCGCAGCGAGCGAGCCCGACGGCAATAAGGGAGGTTCGGGGGGGTTCTCCCCCCGTGAAGATTTTTTTTTTTAAATTGTCATCTTTTTGGTGCGATTTTCAGCACTATATCTGTGATAAATGGACTAAAAATTCAGTAGTTCTAGGCATTCATAAAAGAAAACTCAAACATTATTTCAGAGAATTTCTGGGTTGCCAAGCAAGTCTGACTTCTGAAGAGGGCAAGGGTACTAAGCAAGACTGCTTTGGCTCTACCCTTTCTAATAGAAGACACTAGTTAGCGATGTGAACAAGTTCAATGGACAAACCTGGGGTCTAGGGAGAGTCCCTCTCCTGAGAAAGAAATTTAAAAAAATTGGCAAATGGTGCATTTTAAAGCAAATGAATGCAGCGATAAAGCAAGGCTTATTAAGCAGTGGGAACGTATAGTCTTGAAATATTAAACACATTAAAAACTGCCCCGTATCTTCCTGCATTAATTTGTTCAACAGTTACTGTAATATGTAAATTGTTCTGCATGACAACTTTAGCCCTTTAAAATGTATGCTTAGCTTGCCCAGTGTCTTGCACTGCATGCAGCATTAACTTTGGAAAAATATGCTCTAACCAGACTTCGGGAAGCACCCACAGCTGCTGGCTGTAACCAGTCATATAGAAATATGTGCAGACAGGTCTTTAAGTGAGATGAAAAAAGTGGGTGCTCCCTATAAAGGAACATGCCAAATACATTTCTGTGATTCCCATAGTGTGCCATCAGACCGGTATTGTGGTTTCTCTCAGATGTAATTTTACTCCAGATAAATGGCACAGCAACTGACATATGCCTAAAGCCTGTCAGTATGATTGGCTTTGTCACTGGGTGTTAGCTGTTTAAGATAAATGAGTAACAACAATGATTTCTTATAAATAATTAACATTGAAAATGTTTAAATTCTGAAATAGTGAGTCCGTGAATTAAATAGCATTGAGGCCTGTGGAAGGAGTTTTGGCCTTCAATTATGTTTGCTTTATGTTAGATATGTATCCTCTTTTTTCTCTGCATATCTTGTCCATCTGCACATCTTCAAACCCCTCTCTTTCCTCTTCAGCATCCTCTTTTCACTCTTCCCCGAATGCCCTTCCTCACATCTGTCACTTCACCGCCCCCAACATGCACTGCACTCCCTCAAATATAAGCACCTTAATTTCTTACTTTTGCCTTGCAAATATTTTGACATCAGTGTACCCCCTTCACACACATTTCCACAGAATTTCAGTTGCAAATGGAATACACAAACACTGTTCTGTGTGCTCTGCAGAGAGGCCAACCCACTGACAGGCACTTTGTTTGGCTTTAGCCTTAGCGCCTGCATGCTCAATCAAAGTCCCTCATAAACATGGCTCAAGCCTCAAAGTATGCACAGAAAAAAATACAGATAAACAACAACATTATAAAATAGCTAACTCGTGGGGAATGCAAGATTAAGTAAACATGTAAAATAAGAGAGAAACTAACTCGCTAAAATGCATTCCCTCGACGTTTTTAACATTCATTGTTTGCAACTCAATCTATGTTTTTGGCATCAGTGTTAACTTAGGGGCATGTACACAGGGCCAGTTTTAATGCCATACATCAGGAGGAAACTTCTTTATCAGTACATGGTGCACCTGAAGGACTCTAAACCAATACCGCACAAGAATGCAGCTCTAACCCTACAATGTACAAGACAGATGTGCCCCTACAACAGTACACGAACAGAGCGCAGCTGTGTACATGCATCAGTTTCACAGAAGGAACCGACTTTATAAGTTCACCACTGCAATAGGACGCCATGTAAAACCATAAACCACATGTCAATATACAACGTTATACTGGGACACAGCTGCATGTGCAAAGCATTACATGGAACGGCCTGCGCGCGCTTTGGGAACATCCGGTAAAGTGAGGGTTACATGGTCCCTCTGCCGTGTTGTGACCCTGAGTGTTCCTGTCTTGGCCTATGCCTTAATGCCTAGTCAGGGTGGTCCCGGAGTTTGTGAAGCAAGCAGCCCATTTCATTTCGTATATTGTAAGTAAATAAACAGCTGCAGACTTAAAAAAAAAAAGCAGTCAAAAATTCTTTCCGTTGCATAGGGTATTGAGAGCTTGAGTCAAGGAGAAATGCTGACTCCACAGTGAGAGCGTCTCTGGCAAGAATGAACTACCTTTCTTGTCCTGTGGCCAAAAGAGGGAGATGTTTTATCTGCATCTGCATTGATGCATCCCTCTAATGGAGTTCAGGCAACAGTGGTCAACATACAAGGGCTACTCAAAACGTTGACGTTCGTGGAAATACAAAACAGAATCACTGATGCACATTGTTTGCACTTGCCCGGCTTTCCAACCCAGACGCCGTAGATGGCAAAGAGCGCTTTTCAATTAAAAAAGGGTGTTGTTCTGTGAAAGATGCCCTGAAACATGTACAAAATGGGGAGAATCTCCAAATAACCACACGCCTTGTTAAAATCATAGGCGCTGCCCTCTCACACCTTAAGGCAAAAGAGCCTGAGCCATACGAGCAAAATGACCACTGATCTGATTGTAACTTCAAGTATAGACTTTTATTATCATCGTTTTATATCGAGGTCCAACTAAGGCGTGACGCTATAATGTCGGTTTTATTTCTTTTCTTTTAGGCCAGGATGAAGGATTCTGGTGATTACGTTTCTAATAAAGCAGATGGGTTATATCAATCAAGATAAGACTGGCTACTCTACTTCAATTGTTAATTTTACTGCTGTATGTATTGTATATTTTAAATACACTTTACAACAAACATTTACATTCACATTTTTTAGTTCATTTTAAACCCTTCTATTCAGCCTGTAAAGATTCACTCCCCTAAACAAAATGATTAATTTCACTATGCAAAGCCTCTATAGCTTCCCCGGACTGGCAAGTCCTCTCCCAATACCGACATCATGCCAGATGACAAATGCACAAAAAATGGCACACTACAAACTGAAGGTCATTACCTAGAAGGCCCTCCATGTTTATGTCATGGCTCGCCAACATGTTTTTTTCTGTTACACCACATGCCTCTCATCCAGTTTTCAGTTTTTCAGCCTCCTATGCCCCCCCCACCCCAGCCCCGCCGGCACATTCACTGCCAATTACCTGCGGGCAATCACCATCCACCCACCATTTAATACCACTCTAAAAAGTCACCTCTTTCACCTTGAGTGCATAACCGCAAATAACCCATACACTTCCACTTAAGCACTCACCAGTGAGGCAAAATGGTCTGCAGGCCACTGTCTTGTGGCTTTCCTATTGAACATTTATTAGAAAGGGTAGAAGATACAGTCTAGTGCAGTGCATGGTCTGTTAGCGCCTAGAAATCCATCACTGCTTAGCCTTGCAGAAAGCACACAAAGTATTTACCAATAATGGAATCATACAGCAACTTCCATGAGCCCTTCCCCCTTCTAAAGAGCAGGACTTAAACGCACACACAGGAACATTTTCCAAAAGAATAGTAGTAAAGAGAACAAGCAATATCTACAGTACCGGACATTTGAGAAACAGTTACATTCAATAATCACTCATTCACTCTGTGCACTGATGCACCTGGCATTCGATGAAGCATTCGATGAAGCAATGAAACCATGCACGGGCTTTCAGCATCTCAAACTAGTTACCAATCTTTCCTACAGTGTACAGACATTGTACCAGTCTTCACAACCAGCTCTAAGTGTAGATTGGGATGCAGCCAGAATATGGGAGAACTAATGAGGAAAGAAGGGGCTGAGAGTGGTCGAATATGCATGTGCTGCCCGTGCATGAACTGAGAGAACAAGCCCTTTAAATCCCATAGGGAATGTCTGCAGTACACTTACAAAAAACGGAATGAGATTGATTCCAAATAAAAAGACTACCTGCATTCTCGGTAGGCGAACTGGAGCAGGCCGCCTGGTGTGATAGCTTCAAAACTGCGAAATAAAAGAGGCAATCACGAGCACAGTAACTGTGCCTTCCCTCAGCAGTAATTTGATGCACTGTGTAGCGTACAGCAGCAGGATGCTCAGGAGCCGTGCCGGGCCATCCTTGAATGAGCATGTCAATGAGGTGGTGCATACGGCAGCATACCACCCCCTGGGGAGCCAGCTGGCATTAGCGGTATCGCTGCAGATGGTTTATGAACCCACTCTCAACCCGTTCTGAAGGGATTTCCGTGCCTAGATTAAAGTGGCCACTGAGGGTGCAGTGAAGTGAAGCGGAGGCAGCTGCCAAGCAAAGCGAGGAGCGCTCTACAGTGCCATGGAGCCAGACTGATGTGCAGTGACTGCACGGGGCATCCGGTGAGACACAGGGCAAACGAGGGTTTAGAGAGAAGTGTGCGTGAGAGGCAGGGAGAGATGAATGGTTAGAGAAGGATGGGGCAGGGAAGAAGGAATGTGTGAGGAGTGGGAACGGAGGGCGGTAGAGAGTTGGTGAGGAATAGAGCACAGTGGATGAAAGAGAGAGCTGGGGTAGCGGTGCAGAGAGAGCGAGAGGAGAGGGTGGGGGTGCTTGGGAGGAATGCTCTTGGCCACAGACTCAATGGAAATACTTCTGGGACAGACACAGAGGGTCAAAAGCAGACATGGCAGGAGCCAGAGACGAGGGAAACATCGGGAGCGAGAGGAAAGTAGGAAGAGAAGTGAGGGGGTGAATGGAGAGACCGTGCGAGAGCTCAGCAGCATGAGATGCACCCTTATCTAAGGCTTAAGCAATAAAAAACATTTGTCATGGTAAATTTAAAAGTAAGTGACAATAATTTGGTTATTCACTTGCAATGAAAGAGTATCATTAATAGTAAACAGCAGTATCAACCATGCCGCTTTGTCCCAGGGTCACAGAGGGAAGTTCTGGTGATGTTGTAGTGCTGCCCTGGAGTGTAACAAGGGGTGTATTTTTCTTCACCTGGAAAAGGATATAAAAGCGTGCCGCTTTGGGTTTTGATTCAATGTCCATTTTTTAGCGTCATCAGGGCTCCGGCAAGGCAAGCCTTTGCCTACACAGACCATCACTTAGGGGTCCTCTTCGTGACTGTCAGAAAGAACAATCTGGACATCTAAGATGTAGTCTAACCCTGGGGAATTTCATCCATTGTTGATCCCAAGATAATCTGTTCGGTTCGTCTGGCAGCTCCTATATCTCCCAGCTTCAATTTTCCGCTCCATCGCTCAAGCGCCTCCACTCTCAACACTCCTTTCTCGCTTGGCAACCAGTCAGAATGCTGTCAATGGGCAATATGTAGTGTGTGGAAAAAGTGGTAACCTGAGCGCAGTAGAAAAGGTGTCTTCGGTGAATGCAAGGATTCGTAGGCAAGAGATATGTAGGAAGAGCAGCACGTTTTGTCGGCATGTCACAAACTGCGACCCAGGCCGAACATCATGAAAAGAAATAAAATCAGCAAGAACGAGGAAGTTCTGAGTGAGTGTGTTTCTGTGTTGTTTTAACACGAGTTTTAAACGGTTATACTTATATGGTGCCGTCGAAATGTTCTCAAGGGCCCGGCAGGAGTATTCTTTGCACTTGGTTGCGACCCACGGAGATAGATTTGGTTCCGGAAGAGGAGAGAGCGGGGGAGTTTACAATAAAAAAAAAAAAAACCCACAACTTACTTGGTCTGCGCCGCCTCTGTTCCTGGGCCGGGGTCCTGCGTTGGGGGCTGCTTGGCGCCTTCTGTTCTGCTCTGTCCCGCGCCTTCTGAACAACAGCCCTGGCGTCTCAGGCACCCAATCCTGGCTCTGCATTAGCAGCGCCAGGATTGGCTAGGGCACGGAGACGCCACGCCCATTAGAGACCGGGGGTTGCTGCATGAAGCAACCCTCGGCCTCTCGGGTCCCGACTCCTCCCTCGCTCTCCTGGTCCTGCTTAGGAGGTGGCTGTAGTGCGCAGCGCATGTTCGGGCTGGTCATAAAAATGACCAGCCCAAAATCGAGCATGCGCACAATTGCAGCTGCGCTTTAGTAAGCGCTGCTGTCAGTCACCCTCCTTGCTGCCGCAGCCAGCCCGCCCCACCCCCCTTCAGCGCCGATTGAATGCCTGCTTGAGCGGAGCGACTCGCGAGTACTTTAAAGTTTTCTATTTTGCTTGCGTGCGGTGCGACTTGGGGCCATGTGGCCAGGTGGGGCAACGCCCCAGGGCCCCAATGGACGCACCGCCCCTGTTGTACATTGTAGGGTTAGAGCTGCATTCTTGTGCGGTATTGGTTTAGAGTCCTTCAGGTGCACCATGTACTGATAAAGAAGTTTCCTCCTGATGTATGGCATTAAAACTGGCCCTGTGTACATGCCCCTAAGTTAACACTGATGCCAAAAACATAGATTGAGTTGCAAACAATGAATGTTAAAAACGTCGAGGGAATGCATTTTAGCGAGTTAGTTCCTCTCTTATTTTACATGTTTACTTAATCTTGCATTCCCCACGAGTTAGCTATTTTATAATGTTGTTGTTTATCTGTATTTTTTTCTGTGCATACTTTGAGGCTTGAGCCATGTTTATGAGGGACTTTGATTGAGCATGCAGGCGCTAAGGCTAAAGCCAAACAAAGTGCCTGTCAGTGGGTTGGCCTCTCTGCAGAGCACACAGAACAGTGTTTGTGTATTCCATTTGCAACTGAAATTCTGTGGAAATGTGTGTGAAGGGAGGTACACTTATGTCAAAATATTTGCAAGGCAAAAGTAAGAAATTAAGGTGCTTATATTTGAGGGAGTGCAGTGCATGTTGGGGGCGGTGAAGTGACAGATGTGAGGAAGGGCATTCGGGGAAGAGTGAAAAGAGGATGCTGAAGAGGAAAGAGAGGGGTTTGAAGATGTGCAGATGGACAAGTTATGCAGAGAAAAAGAGGATACATATCTAACATAAAGCAAACATAATTGAAGGCCAAAACTCCTTCCACAGGCCTCAATGCTATTTAATTCACGGACTCACTATTTCAGAATTTAAACCTTTTCTATGTTAATTATTTATAAGAAATCATTGTTGTTACTCATTTATCTTAAACAGCTAACACCCAGTGACAAAGCCAATCATACTGACAGGCTTTAGGCATATGTCAGTTGCTGTGCCATTTATCTGGATAAAATTACATCTGAGAGAAACCAAAATACCGGTCTGATGGCACACTATGGGAATCACAGAAATGTATTTGGCATGTTCCTTTATAGGGAGCACCCACTTTTTTCATCTCACTTAAAGACCTGTCTGCACATATTTCTATATGACTGGTTACAGCCAGCAGCTGTGGGTGCTTCCCGAAGTCTGGTTAGAGCATATTTTTCCAAAGTTAATGCTGCATGCAGTGCAAGACACTGGGCAAGCTAAGCATACATTTTAAAGGGCTAAAGTTGTCATGCAGAACAATTTACATATTACAGTAACTGTTGAACAAATTAATGCAGGAAGATACGGGGCAGTTTTTAATGTGTTTAATATTTCAAGACTATACGTTCCCACTGCTTAATAAGCCTTGCTTTATCGCTGCATTCATTTGCTTTAAAATGCATCATTTGCCAATTTTTTTAAAATTTCTTTCTCAGGAGAGGGACTCTCCCTAGACCCCAGGTTTGTCCATTGAACTTGTTCACATCGCTAACTAGTGTCTTCTATTAGAAAGGGTAGAGCCAAAGCAGTCTTGCTTAGTACCCTTGCCCTCTTCAGAAGTCAGACTTGCTTGGCAACCCAGAAATTCTCTGAAATAATGTTTGAGTTTTCTTTTATGAATGCCTAGAACTACTGAATTTTTAGTCCATTTATCACAGATATAGTGCTGAAAATCGCACCAAAAAGATGCCAATTTAAAAAAAAAAAATCTTCACGGGGGGAGAACCCCCCCGAACCCCCCTTATTGCCGTCGGGCTCGCTCGCTGCGCTCGCTCGCATGCGTTGATTTGCTCTGCATACGCCCCACCAGTTTCAAATTCCACCAGCCGCCCCTGCCTACCGCAAAGCAATCTCCAGCACATACTGCGGTATGAGCAACAACCGTTTTTCCTCTTGCCTGGACCGGTTTCCTCATGGAGCCCGTCCCGACTCTTCAGGACCCGAGCTCGGGGTGAGAGAGCTTGGCATGGATCTCGGTAGCAGTAAGCGGATCTCGCCTCGCCTATTGTGTTCTTGTGTGGTTGGCTGCAGTGCTTTCTTGGAGGGTGGCACCCTTTGCTGGTCCGAGTTCTGGGGTCGATCAGCTCTGGAGGAGGGAGTCCGCCGTCATCTTGGAGGCAATCGGTGAGGGAACCCGACATTCCCTCACCCGACACTGATCCCACCCATCGCCCCTGCCAGGTGGATTATTTGCCTTCCGCTGCCACTGCTCTCCATTCAGGGTCACTACTGCCTCTTGCACGTAAATAGTAGCAGTAGGCGGGTCCCGCCTCGACTATGCTGCTTGGTGCGAGAGGCTGCAGGGTCAATGTGCCGCTTACTCTGCACATCTCTGGTAGAAGGAGCCCGCCGCCATCATGGAGATAATCACTGATCCTGCCTGATGGACTGTCTGCCCTCCGCTGCCACATTCCATGCAAGCTGCTTGAATGAGACTGGTAGCTGGAGGCGGATACCACCTTGCCTTTGCCGTTTGGTGTCGCTGGCTGCAGTACTCCACACCCTCTGCCAGACAGAGTTCTCTGACCAACCAGCCCTGGAGGAAGGAACCCGCTACCATCTTGGATGTAGTCAGTGAGGGGGTCCACTCCCCCACTCAATACTGATCCTGCCCGCTGCACTTTTCAGGTTGACTGTCTGATTTTCGCCGCTGCTACGTTCAATGCAGAGCCCCTATTGCTGCTCACGTTCCGCCCCCTTGAAATACTGTCAGTCCTGTTCCTTGTGATCTTTGCTGCATACTCAGCATCTTACAGACAATCTTCCCTTGTGCAACTAGTTGAGATATCTGCAGCCTTTTGTATCCTTACCTGTGAGCAGGACTAGTGTGTCCCTAGATGACGGCCATTTTGGGTTATGGCCACTACCATGCCACTTGCTCTCTTCGTTCACAGGCAGCCATCTTCCCTATAACCCTCCTCAAAGTCTTCCAAATACTGAAAAATGACTCCCCTCACCAAACCAACTCGATTTAAAGGAGAAATATTTTGTTACATGGAAATTACAGATGGTCTAAGACAGACAATAAAACTATAAGTAATTACAAGTTTGAAAAGACAACAGGTAAATCATTAGTTCATAGTGCAAGATGGCTGCCAAACTGGAGATCTAGGAAGAAGTTCCTGGGTTGGGGCTCACTAATCTGTGTATATCCCTGCTTATACCCCACCATCCACCCAACACAAACCTGATACGAGGGCTCCCTCTCAAGATGCCTGTGGCCCCCATGGAACGGCTCCTTGGCTATGAGACCATGCAAAGCCACCCAGGGTGGCTTTGTGTCGCCTCAGATATAATAGTCCTGCACCACTAGATCGTCATAAAAAGTGATGCTCTGGCAGCAGAGCCCTCTTGTGTATATGGGCCTAAGTGTTGAAATAAATAAATATTGAAAATGAGTAGGAAAAACAGCCATTTGTGACAATGTTTTCATCTGTACCTTTTTGTCACAATGGCCGATTTACAAAAACAATGCACCATTACGTTCACTAAACCCTTTTTGGTTGTGAGGATATATAGGATTTGTAGGTTCTCCAAGAACCCGAGGTACCTCGAGCCAACAACTGAGCTGCACCATACAATGGTTTTTCATTGTGTACTGAGTATAGACCAATTCATATGGTGAAATATGTAGAGTGAAAATAGGAATCAAGGTAACCTATGCATTTCTGAATTGGGCACAAGGTATGTCGTTTAGGAGCAGTGGTTATTCATACATCTCTGAAATTGTGGGTACCCATACGAGTAAATGATTTAGAGGGTATTTTTCAAAGTATCTTCATTCTTACACACTGGCTTACATTTAAAGGGACAAATGCAGCGAAATACAATTGGTAATGATAAATATCCTACTATTCTAAGCTCCCACATGCCTTCTGATAAAAATGGCACCTCACTTGGGTGGGTAGGCCTAGTGTCCGCAACAGGAAATGGCCCAAAATGCAACATGGATACATCACATTTTTCCACTCAAAACTGACATGTTTTTTGCAAAGTGGATAGCTGTGAATTTTGGGCCATTGCTTAGCCAGCACTTGGGAAAACCTAGCAAACCTGTATATTTTTCAAAACTAGACACTTTGTGGAATCCAGGATGGGGTGACTTGTGTGGCTTTCATCAGGTTGTATTACCTAGAATCTCGTCCAAACCTCAAACTTTCCCTAAAAAACAATTTGCCTCACATTTCTGTGATGGAAGGGTCTGGAATCTGCAGGGAACCACACATTTCTTACCACCTACCATTCCTCCACTTGTCCTGATAAGAATGCTACCCCACTTATTTGGCTGGGCCTAGTGTACGCAACAGGCAAGCATCAAACCACGGTCAATAGGAACCTTGCAGAGAGACTCTCATTGACCATGGTTTGATGTGTGCCTGTTGGGGGCACTAGGCCAAGTCACACAAGTGGGGTAGCATTTTTATCAGGAGAAGTGGGGAATGCTGGGTGGTAGGAATTTTGTGGATCTCGGAAGTTTACGTCACAGAAAGCCAAGGTAAATATGCAATTTTAGGCAAAGTTTGAGGTTTGCAAGGCATTGTGGGTAAGAAAACTTTATGAGATGCACGCAAGGCATACAACCCTGGACTCCCCTGTGTGTCTAGTTTTCAGAAATGTCTGGGTTTGATAGGTTTCCCCAGGTGGCAGCTAATCCACGCCCGAAAAGTGCAGCCATTCAGCATAGATGTAGGACTGTATTGGGACTTATCCCAACTCTGCTACCCATATGTATAAACAATTTGTTTTTAAAGTATCTAAAATCAAAATTTCCCTTCTTGCAAAAAGATGGGGATGCTTTGATCCCAGAGGGGCAGAAAGACTGTTGGGGTCATATTGGAGGTGGAGCCTAGGCTCGATGTGTGGGCAGGCCACACCCACACATTGTAGCAATAAAAAAAAACTCCCTGGTGTTTAGTGGGTTTTCTGCCCCTTCCACTGGGGTAGATTGGAGTTAAAGATCTCTTATATGCCCCCTGGGGGGGCAGAAAGACTGTTACGGGTCAATTGAGGAATGGGGTTAGGCCAAGTGACCAGACGGGCCACACCCACCCATTTCTCCACATAAAAATCATCCCTGGTGTCTAGAGGGTTTTGTGCCCCCCCCCACCCCTGAAGGCATATTGTAGGTAACAACCTCCAGTATGCCCCCAGGGAGGCAGAAAGACAATTGGGCCTGGGGGTGGGTGTAGCATTAGCCCATTGTCAGGGGGGCTGCTTCCCCATCCAAATATATTCCCTGGTGGCCTAGTGGGATTTCTTCCCCCCACTGGGGGCAGATTGGAATAAGACACCTCCAATTTGCCCCCGACAGGGGAAGAAAGACTGCTGGGGGTTATATGGGTGGGTAAGGGCTAGTCCAGATGCCTGGGAGGGTCGTCCCACCCATTCTGCATTTAAAAATTAATCCCTGGTGTCTAGTGAGCTTTCTGCCTTCCCCCGGGGGCAGATTGCCGGTAAGGACCTCCAATCTGCCCGCGGGGGGTGGCAGTAAGACTTTTGGGCCTGGCGGGGCCCTATCCCATTGCAGAGGGGTCACTCCCCTCTCCAAATATAGTCCCTGGTGGTCTAGTGGTCTCTCTGCCCCCTGCTGGGGGCAGATTGGAGGAAATCACCTCCAATCTATCCATGACAGGGGCAGAAAAACTGCTGGGGGTAATATGGGTAGGTGGGGGCTAAGCTTGATGCCTGGGAGGGTCGCCCCCACCCATTCTGCTTTTAAAAATGAATGACTGGTGTCTAGTGAGCTTTCTGCCTTCCCCCTGCGGCAGATTGGTTGTAAGAACCTCCAATATGTCCCCGGGGGGGCAGAAAAACTTTAGGGCCTTGGGGGGGGGGGGGAGGGGCACTATCCCATTGCCAAGGGCCTACTCCCCCTCCAAATATAGTCCTGGGTGGTCTAGTGGGCTTTGATTGGAGGAAGACACCTCCACTCTGGCCCCGACGGGGGGCAGAAAAACTGCTGGGGTGAATTAAAAAGTGACTGGACCCGATGCCTGGGTGGGCTGCCCACACCCATTTACGCTCTGTTAATAAATCCCTGGTGTGTAGTGGACTTTCTGCCCCTCCCCCGGGGACAGATTGGAGGTTCACAACCTTAAGTCTTTTGGGGCCGAGGGAGGGGGGGCACTAGCCCGTTGTAAGGTGGCAGTTCCCCCTTCAAAAAAAGTCTCTGGAGTCTAGTTGAGTGAATCCCTGCTTGAGGTTCCCGCACCTGCGGCGATCCCCATACAGGGATCCATTAGTGAAAGGTACCATTGGAAAAGGGAGTTTCTACCCTTTCCAGCGATACCTCTCTCATCTGCTTCGGTGCTCTGGGGGCTGAGATATGCCTCCCAAGCACTGAAGCAGTGAAAGTGAAAGGAGCTGATCGGCTCATTTCACTTTCTCTGAAAGTGAAAGGGAAATGACGAGCGCTGATCGTCATTTCAGAGAAAAAAATGAAATAGCCTCGAGAGCTGGGAAAGCTGTTCCTCAGCTCCCGAGGCTATTTTAAATGAAAGGCTCTGGTGCTAGCCGAGGGATTTCTTGCCTTGGGTGCAAAGGACGGCCTGGAGCCGTCCTCAGCACATGAGGACTGCTGCAGTGGACGGCTTGGAGCCGTCCTTCGCACCGAAGTGGTTAAAGATAAATACCTCAATTGAACCCCATCTGGACTGGGTGCACAAACTCCTGGTTCACCATTTAGAGCAGTGGTCTCCAGCTTTTACCATAGTGAGAGCTATTCCTGCTCAAGGAAAATCCTCCCACGCTAACAACAGGTTATTATCACCTGTGAAAATAGTGGCCACATCTGTTAACAGTGCACTAGTCTCCACCCCAAGTAAGGTGATCAGTAGTGACCACCAAAGTATTTCATGCGATGTTGCAAGCAGAAATGCCTGGAAACAACTTCAAAATAAGAGAGTTTACCCCAGCTAGGCCAAAAGGGACCGGGTAGTTAGCACTAAACAAAAGAAGATTTCCCTTTTGTAGCCACGTTTTTATCTTACCACTAATTTGCACTGAACCACAAGAGACTGCACTCCACCATTAAACATAATCACCAGGTCATTGAAAAAAGTATACTTTATTACATTAGGAAAAGAGAGAAAGAGCAGCTGGGTCATAGGTGACTGCACCACCACGACTAGTCACTTTGTTGTTAACAGTATTGCCCACCTCAAATAGTCTGCTGCCTATAGACCATGAATATAACAATGTTAAATTGATTGGATGAGAGGCAATATATAGACACAAGCAATTCAAGCAATTCAGTACACAAAACCACATCAAGAAAAGACATTTGCATATCAACGTTTTCTGGTCTTTTTATTCTCTGATGTGCTTCATATGATAGAACCAGCCAACGCGTTTCGCCCAAACATAGGCTTCTTCAGGGCAGAGGAGGAATGAAATATATCCTCAGACGTTGGATCAAGAAAGATTGGAGCAAGTCCTAAAGCATATGGGTGAAGATCATGGTAGAAAATTGTCCAGTAAGTATACATAGGATAGTGTACATCAGACGGTATTAGCCGTGTGTGTACAAGGAGCTGTGTCCGGGAAACGTCCTGTGACCACAGGACGTTTCCCGGACATGGCTCCTCGTACAATCTTTCTTGATCCAACGTCTGAGGATATATTTCATTCCTCCTCGTTATTGCCCTGAAGAAGCTCATGTTTGGGCGAAACGCGTTGGCTGGTTCTATCATATGAAGCACATCAGAGAATAAAAAGACCAGAAAACGTTGATATGCAAATGTCTTTTCTTGATGTGGTTTTGTGTACTGAATTGCTTGAATTGCTTGTGTCTATATATTGCCTCTCATCCAATCAATTTAACTTTATTACATTAATTGCAAAGAAAGACCTGCTTTGAATTGCAATAATATTAAAACATAACAAAAGCTAAAAATACATTAAGAAATCATTTGTATGATGATTGACATTTGTTAATAATCATGATATTATCATTTCAAGTATATAGTAAGTGCAAAAACTGCCACTTCAGTATCCGAGAAAACAGTTGATCTAAAATTCCAAATCCTTATCAACTTATTTCCTATTTACACAATTTTTCATATACATAATATACACATTCCACAAAATTATTAATACAAAATATTTCTCAAAATCCAGTTGTATGTCGATGCGTTTCGGTGTATCTTTATTTTCTCAACACCTTCTCCAGGACTGTTATCATATTCAAAGATTTCTCATCATATGTCATAAAACAATGTATCTACAAAACAATAAAATACAATTAAAATCATTACATTCCTGATGTGAACTTAACCTATTCTTGTATTGGTTCAGTGCATCTTGTATTTAAATATACCATCTCAAAGGTTTGTGCTCATATAATTGTTATTAAAATCTTTTATACAAGCCATCCTTCTAATCTTTATATCTAAATCTCCAAAACCTATAGAAGTTTAAATTGCAGGTTATATATTGGTTATTATACACCCTATTATGCGGGATATTGTTTTCTATTCCATCTGGATGTGCTATAACATTTTAATTTCCTTTATTGCACTCCCCTTGTTTTAATAGACAGACAGGAATCTCACCCAAAATATCTGCACATGAGGTTTTGCAAATTTTTTCTTCTGTTCCGCCTTGTCTGTAATTGCTCAGAGGGAACCCTGCAAATCACAGGCCTATTAGGTTCAAAGTCCTTGTTTTTATCAAAAAATCATTAATACCTCTATTTGTCATTACTTACTTAAAGTGAGGCTGGATCAATAGACTTGGGTGAATCACTTGAATATTTTCTTCCAAAGTTCTATACCTATTAAATGACATTATCAGAGTTATTATACCAAATTGTC
Source organism: Calotriton arnoldi (assembly GCA_963921515.1). Lineage (NCBI taxonomy): Eukaryota > Metazoa > Chordata > Amphibia > Caudata > Salamandridae > Calotriton > Calotriton arnoldi. The sequence goes on from CAWUFW010001933.1 coordinate 273,614, forward strand.
AATATTTACTTGCTAATCATAATTGCACTGGGTTCCTATATGTGTTTTTTTCAAACTTACCCTTAAATCCTTTATTTTACTTCTCGGACCTCTTATTCGTTTTACAATTGTTCTCTCAGTTAAAATCAGGTGCTTATTGTTTTCTTCCTTAAAACAACAGATAGGTTCGACCAATCTTTTTCAATTAGAATGGTTCAAAAATACTACAAAAACACACAAAATTGATCTTGTGTTATACATTCATTTTATATTCTGCAGTTATTTACTTTAAGAATCTACTAATGTTTCTCCTAGTTATTTTATTGGTACTAAATGTCTCCTTATATCATTTTTTTAACTTTTCAGATCCCTCCTTATCACCTCAACTGTGTGTACTCGTTTGCATTTAATACTCGAGTACAACACAATTATTTACCATTTCCATTTTTCCCAGTTGGCTATACATTACTTACATCCTCATGCTATGTTTTTCTCCCTATATAAATTCCCTGAATCGCCCTCGAAACAGAAAATAAAGAGCTCACTCGAAGTATTGAGCTCTTGCGGGTTATAGACATACGATAACCCTGCCTTTATCGCCCCGATAATCTGGTGTCTAAACTCGTAAGTCCCATAAAGAACGGCCCTGCTTAGGAAGGTCTCGCACCCTAAGTTCCCAAATTACTTAAATTATATAGTCGGACCGGGCATACTTATCTACCTTCATGCTCTGCACCCGTTCGGTTCGTACTTTAAAGCCCCCGATCATTTGGCATCTCAAATCATAAGTCCCGTAATAAAGGGACCTACTTTGGAAGGTCTCTCACTCTAAATTCCCCACTTACTTAAATTAAATTCTACGGTCGGACCGGGCATCCATATCTACTCTCCAACTCCACACCCGTTCCGTTCGTACTCTAAACCCCAAGTTGCTGTCTCTTACCTTGTTAAAATTTTTCAGCCTCCTATCGTGGTTCTGGATCAAGTCGCTGATTTTCTCTTACTACATCCGCCTTTTGTACTATGCCCTGTCACCATGTTACGTAATTACGGAAATGGTGGCCATTTTGAAGGTAAACTTTTCCTTCAGAATGACTGGCAAAAGTTCTCATTTCAATAATCTCAATCCCTTAATTAACTTTTCTTTGGGAAGAGTATCACCATCCCATCACTCTTGCCTTTCTATCTTTTTTTATAGAGATACAACCATATCAATAATATTCTGATTGCTCGATAATAATAATAATAACAATAACAACGCCGAACTTGGCGGCCATCTTTTAGGGGGTTCTTTATCTTTACCCTTATTTTACCATTGCAAGGTTGTAAAACCTGACGGTCTTATTAAATACAATTTATTCTCGCTCTCATGTCTCTCAAGCCTAATTTTATTGCTCTTTTCTCAAATATCTCAATAAGTCAGATTTAATAACTATCACATGATTATTAAATGTCTAGCAATAAAGTCAGAATTATAAATCATCCTATCAGGCGTTCCAATTCCTCTCTATTATTCAAACCATGACTATATGTTTGAAATTTTGACATAAAGAATTGTTCCCTTTCCTTCCTTTTCCTGTCAATGTTCCCTCCTCTTGTGGAACATTTTATCTTTTCAAGGATGAACCATTTCAAATCTGCTTCTGTGTGATTTTTTCAATCCAGTGCTCAACTAGCGGAGCACTGGTTTTCCTGTTTTTTATTGCTGATCTATGTTCATTTAATCTGGCTCACATTTCGCGACCTGTTTCCCCTATGTAACCTTTTTGGCAGGGACATATAATAATGTATACGACATTTTTCGTTCTACAATTAACCATTTCATTCATCCAATGTCGTATTCCGTTAAGTTCAACTTTCTGCTCTTTGATTATGAATTTACAATTTACACATGTACTGCAGGGGAAGTTTCCAGTCAGTTTAGAGCCATCTATAATACTGCTCTGATATTTAATAGTTTGATCTTTGTAGGTTTTTACTAAATGATTACGAATGGTTCTGTTTCTTCTGTAAGCAAAAATAGGTTTCTTAAGGGGTAAGGACCCTGGACTATTTAGAAGAAACCAATTTTTGTTGATCAGATTCTTTAATTTATTACTAATACTGTTGAAATTTGTAACCATGACAATTCCTTTTTCCTCTTTTCTAGTATTTTTCTGACCTTCAAAGAGGCTGTCACGATTATAATATTTTGCCCTCTTATAAGAATTCTTTATTAGTCTTTTTGGATAGCCTCTGGCTAGAAGTTTACTCTGTTGTATTTTGGCATGAACTTCAAAATCCTTAATGTCACAACAATTGCGCCGGATACGTAAAAATTGGCTAAAAGGAATGCTGTCCTTTTGACATTTGGGATGATTACTCGTATGATGTAATATGGTGTTTCTATCCGATGGTTTAGTGTATAATGCCACCGATAGTGCCATCTCATTAGCCTTAATCGTTATATCCAAAAAATCTACTGAATCTTGACTCATATGGGATGTAAATTTTAGGTTACTGTCTCCATAATTCAACCAATCAATGAAGGAGATCAGATCCGTCTGGGGTCCCTCCCAAATAAAAAGACATCATCAATAAATCTTGACCACTGTCTCACATTTTCGTAATACGGGGAAATCTCATTATAAATATGTTTTTTCTCAAACATACCTACGTACAGGCACGCTAAGCTGGGAGCACATGTGGCTCCCATCCTGGTCCCCTTCGTCTGACAAAAGAACGTATTATCAAAGAGAAAAATATTATTCATTAAAATTGTCTCAATCATTCTATAATGAATACACTGAATGGTGATAAATCATCGCCTCATTTTTTAATAGATCTTTCATCATTTCAACTGTATCAATTTGAGGTATGTTAGTATATAAGGACTCTATGTCCAAACATACTAACCATTCATGCTCTTTGTTGAATTGCAAACCCTCAACTTTTGAAATCATGTCTGTAGTATCTTTGATAAATGAAGGGAGCTGTTTCACCAGAGAGCTGATAAAACAGTCCACGTATTTACTTAAAGGCTCTGTGATAGAGTCAATACAAGATACTATAGGTCGCATTGGAGGATCCGAAAAGTTCTTATGTACCTTGGGAAGCCCATATAGAGCAGGTATAGTTGGATAATCATTTTTCATGTATTTATACTCTTCCTCACATATAATATCATCTTCTCGTGCAAGTCTTAACAGATTATTTACTTTGCCCTTTAAATTATTCCATTCATCCCTGCTTGACTTTCTATAATGTGCTTCGACATTTAAGAGAGCTTGTATCCATTCTTTATAATCTTTTGTATCTAATACCACTACACTACCACCTTTATCTCCAGGTTTAATAGTTAAGGAATCGTTATCTTGTAGGTTCTTAAGTGCATTATTTTGTTCATTAGACAAATTTGTATTCACCCATGTCTTCTCATTTAAGAGATTTTCAAGTCCCTTGATTATCACCTTTTCAAAAGTGTCAACTTCTTGTCCAATTAAATTTTTTGCTGGAGTCCACACTGATGGTGGTTTAAGTCCAGATTTATTATTCTTGGGAATACATTCTCTATTTTCAATAAAAAAATGTATTCTGATTTTCCTGGACAAATCACGTACGTCTTTTTCAACCTTGTATCTACAGACTGGAGCACCAGGGGCAAACCCTAAACCCTTTTCTAATATTTCTATCTCATTTTCTGTTAGATATTGTCCTGATAAATGTATTATTACAGCTTTGAAATTTGCTATTCCCATTCCTTCTGGCTGCATGTTTTCATATATGGTCTTCTCTGGAATGATTCAACATTCGCCCTCTCCCTCGTACTCTGAATGTCTGGGCTGTCTCCTTTGTTGTTGTCCTAAAAAAAGGGATAGTCTCGGCTGTGACTAGCTGTTTCTTCTCTCACCTCATTCCTATTTCTAATTTCGGAACTTCTTTCTCCCTCTGAATCTGAGCTATTGTACGATGTATCAGAAAAGGTAACATTCTTTTTGAAATATTTATTTCTATTGTATTGCGTGTTTCTTGGGTTATATCCCATTTGTATCGGTTGATCATAATAATCTTTTTGAATATAAGGATACACCAACTCAGTCTTAAATTTGACGATATGGTTTATTACTTTATTGGATTTCTTATTGATCAGGTATTCTTTGTATCCCATTATATCCTCTTGTATTTCATCCAATTTTTGTTTGGCCTCTTCTAATGCTACACTTTCCTTTAATTGTTTTTCCAAGTTATCTATTTCTTCTCTTTCTATTATTATTATTTCCTGAGCCGTCTCTATAATTAAAAGCATCCAATCCCGACTGCAACAGTTTGCGATTAATGTCCAATTTTCTTTGAACTTTTCGTTTTTAACAAAAAGTCCTGGCTCGTTTTTTATTTGTAATCCTTTGGGAATAATTCCCTTTTTACAGTATTCAATTATAAAATCTGAATGGAGTTCAGTTCGAATTATTTTCTTTTTTAAGTTCCATAAATTAGTCCACCTTTAATCGTCATTTTTAGATAAGGTGACTGTATTAATGGTTTTAGTTGTACCATTGATTATTTTATTAAACTGGTCTTCTGTAACACCAAACGTACGCAGAGAATCCATGTTCTCTGTAATTACTCTCCAGCTACAAGAGCTGTCAACAACTTCAAAAATAAGAGCGTTTACCCCAGTTAGGCCAAAAGGGACTGGGTAGTTAGCACTAAACAAAAGAAGATTTCCCTTTTGTAGCCACGTTTTTATCTTACCACTAATTTGCACTGAACCACAAGAGACTACACTCCACCATTAAACATCATCCCCAGGTCATTGAAAAAAGTATACTTTATTACATTAATTTCAAAAAAAGGCCTGCTTTGAATTGCAATAATATTAAAACATAACAAAAGCTAAAAATACATTAAGAAATCATTTGTATGATGATTGACATTTGTTAATAATCATGATATTATCATTTCAAGTATATAGTAAGTGCAAATACAGCCACTTCAGTATACGAGGAAACAGTTGATCCAAAATTCCAAATCCTTATCAACTTATTTCCTATTTACACAATTTTCCATATACATAATATACACATTCCACAAAATTATTAATACAAACTACTTCTCAAAATCCAGTTATATGTCGACGTGTTTCGGTGTATCTTTATTTTCTCAACACCTTCTTCAGGACTGTTATCATATTCAAAGATTTCTCATCATATGTCATAAAACCATATATCTATAAAACAATAAAATACAATTAAAATCATTACATTCCTGGTGCGAACTTAGCCTATTCTTGTATTGGTTCAGTGCATCTTGTATTTAAATATACCATCTCAAAGGTTTGTGCTCATATAATTGTTATTAAAATCTTTTATACAAGCCATCCTTCTATTCTTTATATCTAAATCTCCAAAACCTGTAGAAGTTCAAATTGCAGGTCATATATTGGTTATTATACACCCTATTATGCGGGATATTGTTGTCTATTCCATCTGGATGTGCTATAACATTTTAATTTCCTTTATTGCACTCCCCTTGTTTTAATAGACAGACAGGAATCTCACCCAAAATATCTGCACGTGAGGTTTTGCAGATTTTTTCTTCTCTTCCGCCTTGTCTGTAATTGCTCAGAGGGAACCCTGCAAATCACAGGCCTATTAGGTTCAAAGTCCTTGTTTTTATCAAAAAATCATTAATGCCTCTATTTGTCATTACTTACTTAAAGTGAGGCTGGATCAATAGACTTGGGTGAATCACTTGAATATTTTCTTCCAAAGTTCTATACCTATTAAATGACATTATCAGAGTTATTATACCGAATTGTCAACGTGGCTACAAAAGGGAAATCTTCTTTTGTTTAGAAATGCCTGGAAAGGCATAACATTATGAAATGCCTTCACATGACTAATGAAATAACAGTCAAAGCAGCATGTGCCCTCTGGCACAAAGGGGATAACCACAGCAATAAGTCTTTCAAACTCATCCTAATTATCTTGCAACCATCAGCTTTATATCTGTTTTGGAAATGCAACCTGTTTTCTTCATCAGACACCAGTTTCTGAAAATGTACAATTTTTTTTATCAAATAAATCTTTACAAGTTGGGCAAACAAGGTTTTCCAGAAGAAAATTAAAATTCTGATAAAATATAACTTTTTCTTTTAAAATATCTTTCATTTTTAGGAAGTACACAGCTTCCAAACACCTGTCATCAAGTACTCCCATTTATAATTGCCTCACATGGACAGATTCAGCTTTAAATACCCAGGCACCACAATCAAAGACCTTGGAAGTTCACTATACCACCATGGAGCCTACAGTAAGCCTCTGATGCTATTATACCAGGACAATCAGTGTGTCAACGCTAAACAACATAACGGCCAGAATGCCTGATTATGCCAGTCATACTCATTATTATGCAAAGAGTTTCCACCATTATACCAGAGATGGCTAAAATTAGGCCAGTCATGCTTTATGTCAGTGATGGCTGCCAGTATTCCACATCTAGACCATGTAGGCCCAAAATATAGGAAGGATGACCATTAACTCCTTATGATGGGGGCAGTCCATACTTTTGGTGGTGCTTAGCATCAAGCATAGCTTTTGGAGACAGACACTGTTTACTAGGGAGGGGCACAACAGGAAACATGCATCCACACAGCAACTATATAAACATGCATACATGCTTACACACACCTGCATGCATAAAGACTCTTAATTGCCTCAGCTCTGGTTCCGGAGCCCGTTCTCTTCAACTCCTCGGATTATATTGCAAGCAACTCAGACATTCTCACTCTTGCTCCTGCAGTCCCACACTTTGATGAGTCCACACTGGCTGCTACTCTAGCTGCTGCTGACAGTCTTCTTTCCTTGCCCATTGTTCACACACATAGGGGCCGATTCCGATTCGGGCCGGAAATCTCTCCGACCGAGCTGGACTCGGAGAGATTTCCGACCGAATCGGACTCTGGCAGCCCGACCGAACGAGTACGATATGCACGTATGCCATCGGACTCGAGTCGGTCGGACTCCCATTGAAGTCAATGGGAGCCGGTCGTACAACGCGTACACGGGATCCCATTGACTCAATGGGTGCGAGGCAGACAAGGGCGCCCCCTGCAGCGGGTATGCGGCGAAGCGACTCGCGCCATACATGCACAGGTAGGGGGGACCCATGGGTCCCCCTGTGTGCGACTCGCACGGCCACGCGTACAGGGGGTCCGACACGGACCCCCAAAGTACGGCTCTGACTGCTCTTTCGAGCCGGAGTGCGCGGCTCGGTCGGACTGCTCGCGGCGCGCATCGTACTTACCCGGCCGGGGAACGTCTCCATTGCGCGGTGCGAGTCGAGTCCGAGCGAGTCGGTCGGTGCGGTTCGACCCGGGAACGAGTCGGTCGGAGCGGTCGGGACGCCCGGACGAGTCGGTCGGCGAATTCGCATCGTACTCGCTCGCCCGGACGCGCGTACGAATCGGTCGGGCAATAGGGCTCCGAATCGGATCCGGTTAAGCCGAATCCGATTCGGAGCCCTACCGGCCGAGATCGGAATCGGCCCCCAAGTGTGACTGGTAGAGCACGCCCTTCAACATGGCCAGTTTCTGTGTGGCTTTGCTAGTTTGAGAGTGGAGACAGATTCTCTTGTGGCAGACCCCATAGGCTGCCACAGTGGGGCAGATTTACAAAAGTGTCACCTCAGCAGTCAAAAATGCTGCGCTGCGTGACAGAGAAGGAGCAGGAAAGTGCCAAATCTACACAGATATGGAACTCTCTTCCCCTCTCACTAGCTTCAGCACAGACGTTTGCTGCCGAGCGCCATGCACACACCTTTGCACCATAGTGCAAGGTGTGTGCATGAGTCTAGCGTAGGTTTTGCACTGGAAGTGTTCCTTCCAGTACAAAATACTATGCTGAGACAACTTTTAAACTTTTCCTACTTTGTATTAGTGCTGTACAGTGCAGCACACATGCACAGTCAGAAAAAAAAGAAGAAACTAAACCATTTCTCTTTTTAACGCCTGCTTTCAAGTGTCATTAATTTTTTACGCAAAACCCTGTCTACTATTGTTAGGAGATAGGGTTTTTTAAAAGCACGGGTGGTTGCATTGGAACGCCCATGTACAACCCATGTAATGCCCCTTTGATGCTAAGTAACGGAAAGCAGTGCTTTTTGCTGCTAGGTTACTTTTGAGCAACTGGAAAGTTCATAACAAAAAAGGTTTGCGCTCATTTGCATCATTTTTGTGACACAAACACAGCGCAAAATGTTTGTAAATCTGGCCCAGTATGTTGAGTGGCAACATTGGACCCTGACATAGGTTTATCTGGCTGCCACCCTGAGGGTCTTGAGATGAGCAGCGCTGCCTTCTTTAAAAGGCACTGAGTCTCTGAATGAGGTCCTGGGTTTGGCTTCACCTCTGAGAACTACTTCTAGGGTGCTGGTGAGTTACCAGTACCCCCGAGATGCTCATTGTACACCGCTGACTTATTAAACTCCACGTTCTATTGATGGGGATGTTGGACAATTGGTCGAAGCATCTCAAACCATCCTCCCTATTTATGGCAGACTTTGCGATATACTTTTTAGGTTTCGCCTGCACAGCGCTTGCGAAGTGCTTGTAAAATCTCTTGTATTTAATATATCTTAAAAGGGTGCTCTCATTAGTTCCCATTGCAGAATTACTGTGTTTATTCGCTTTTGTGTGGAATTTTTTATTTTGTTAACTTCCCCTGGCTGTACGTATTTATGATACTTCTACTAAAGCTGTTCACACTCTTTAAGCCCCATTCATTGTGAAGATAAGATCTCTTCCCACGGAAAAGGCAGACAGCTTCTAACAGTATGCTGGAATGCTTGCTTTTTATTACTCACTTGTGTAAAGCAGATTCTTTGGCCTTAGAACCTTTGTGGCATTTCCTATCATGCCTCAGAACCTTTCTTTGCACTTTGTATGCATTATCGGATTGATTTTTTCAACTTAATATATTTGGTCATTATGATCGTATTCTAAATGTTGCAATAAACATTGCATGTTAAAAATAAAGTTAACATACAAGAGCCATGCTATATTTTACTGCTACACAGGAAGCCACAAGTGTAGTTACCTTGCAGACAACAGGGCCAAGATCTGAATGGTGCAGCAGGTGCAGTAGCACTGGGCCCAAATGTTGTCAGAACTCCTTTAAACACATAATATTGCTATATTTGATTACTAAGCTGGCAGTCACAATTGCGGTTACCTTGCAGTTAAAAGGGACTTGATGTGAATGGTGCCGCAGGTGCAGTGGCACCGGGGCCAACATTTCTAGGGACCCCACTAAACCCAGAATATTGCTAAAATTAAAAACTGAACACACAGTCACAAGTGCAGTTACCTTGCAGATAGCAGGGTCATAATTTGAATGGTGCAGCAGGGGCAGTGGCACCAGGCCAAAAAGTTGTCAGAATTCCTCTAAACACCAAATATTGCTATATTTTACTACTAAACAGGCATTCACAAGTACAGTTATCTAGCAAGCACTAGGGCCATGATTTCAATAGTGCAGCAGGTGCAGTGGCACCAGGACCCAAAGCTCCAGGCACCCCACTAAACACTTAATATTGCTATATTTTATTTCTAAACAGGCAACCACAAGTACAGTTACCTTGCAGACAACAGAGTCATGATTTGAATGGTACAGCAGGTGCAGTAGCACCGGGCCCAAAAGTTGTCTGAACTCCTCTAAACACTTAATATTGCTATATTTTACTACTAAACAAGACAGCCACAAGTGCAGTTACCTTGCAGTTAAAAGTGACTTGATTTGAATGGTGCAGCAGGTGCAGTGGTACTGGGGCCAAAAGCTCTGGGGACCCCACTAAACCCAGATTATTGCTAAATGTTACTACTAAACAAGACAGTCACAAGTACAGTTATCTTTCAGGCAATAGGGTCATGATTTGAATGGTGCAGCAGGTGCAGCAGCGCCAGGACCAAAAGCTCTAGGTCCCCCTCCAAACACCTAATATTGCTACATTTTACAGCTAAACAGGCAGTCACAAGTGCAGTTACCTTGCAGACAACAGGGTCCTGATTTGAATGGTACAGCAGGTGCAGTGGCACTGGGCCGAAACATTGTCAGACCTCCTCTAAACACCAAATAATGCTGTATTTTACTACTATAAAGACAGACACAATTGCAGGTATCTTGCAGTTAAAATGGGCTTAACTTGATGGTGTAGGTGTCCGGTGTAGGTGTCCCGGTCCTGGCTGGGTCTGGGTCTGGTGGTTCAGAGGGCTAATGCGTCCATTGCAGGGGCCTGTGTTCAACCTCATGGTCACAGGTTCAAATCCCGGTGGGTCCACTCAGCCTTTCATCCATAGGAGGTCAATAAAATGAATACCATTGAGTTGGGTAACAATAAACATCTGTCATTCAGCACCAAGATGGCTCCGGGTGAACATGCGCTTTACAAATACACCTGTAATGTTAGGTGCAGTGGCACTGGGACCAAAAGCTGTAAGGACCCCGCTATATGCAGAAAATTGCTAAATTTTACTACTAAACAGGCAGTCACAAGTGCAGTTATCTAGAAGGCACTAGGGCCGTGATTTCAATGGTGCTGCAGGTGCAGTGGCACCAGGGCCCAAAGTTGTCAGAACTCCTCTAAACACCAAGGGGCATATTTACAAGCTCCTATTGCCACAGGAACATCACTTTTTTGACGTTCCTGTGGCGATACGTCCGCCTTATTTACAAGGCAGTGTTAAGCCACTTAATGTGGCTTAATGCTGCCTTGTAAATAAAGCACCCTTTCACGCTATACTTAGCGTGAAAGGGGTAGGCAATTGGTGTTGTGGTGGGCGTTCTGCTGCAACACCCACTGAATTTGACCCTGCCCCATATTTACAAGGGTGGCATAAATATGGGACAGCGCCAAAATTAAGACCAACAAAAACCTGGTCTTAACATGGTGCAACGAGGAGAAATGCTTTATTTCTCCTCATTTTTGCTGTTTTTAAGTGTGCTGCATTGTACAGCACACATAAAAACAGCAGAACGACAAGCATGTTTGTTTATGTGCAGGAAGGTGTCTCTTCCTGCACATAAACAATCATTTTAAAAATGATGAGTTGCAACTTCTATGTGTGCTGCACAAAGCAGCACACAGAAGTTACAAATCGCCATTTAATATTGTTTGTCCCTACCTGCACAAAAATAATCATTCCCACAACGGAAGCACCCTTGCACTATGGGGCAAGGGTGTCTGCGTTGGCGCTAGGCAGCTGTAATTAGTACCAGCTCAGGGAGAAATGCAGGGCTGCACCGTATTGTTGTAAATACGGTGCAGCCCTGCGTTTCAAAAGTGGCAAAGAGCGGCGTTAAGCCAAGAAGGCTAACGCAGTGCTCCGTCACTTTTCTTGCAAATATGCCCCTAAATATTGCTATATTCAACTACTAAATAAGCAGTCACAAGTGCAGTTACCTTGCAGGCACTAGGGTCATGATTTCAATGGTGCAGCATGTGCCGTGACTCCGGGGTCCAAAGTGCTAGAAACCCCTCTTAACACCAAATATTGCAATATTTTACTACTAAACAGGCAGTCACCAGTGCAGTTACCTTACAGGCAATAGGGTCATGATTTGAATGGTGCAGCAGGTGCAGTGGCACTTGGCCCAAAAGTTGTCAGAACTCCTCTAAAGACATAATATTGCTATTACATCAATTAATTCTATTATTTCCCTCTTTCCTTTCGTTTTTCAAAATGTTGCTATTACTTACATGCTCTATACCACTATTAATAGCACAATATATTGCCATTTTGTACATAAACAAGTAATAACACTTTAACAGACTTTCTGTAACTTATATTGTACAACTACCCTGCAAGCTACAACTTACAACAAAAAACAGCTTATTGTTAATCACATAGGCGAAACCTAGTGCATTTACCAATGCTTGCTTTTCTTGGCTGGGACCACCAGGAAAAGCCTGGCAGTCCCAAGCAGAAGCACAAATAAAATACTCCGCAGTTTGGGTGAAAACGACTGCCTTTGGAGTTTGTTTTGCAAAAACAAAAACTGTTGCTGTAGGGGTGCACTGCACTTGTCCCAGCAGAGCAAGCCTCAGTGCCTTCAGAGGAGCTGTTGTGGTCGGGGTCTCCCAGAAAGCACAGAGAGATCTCCGCGGCCTGACACTCACAGATGTCTCATTATGGGGGGGGGGAGGCTGAGGTGCCCCCAGCAGGGGTGCACATCCTTCCCCCTGCCCCGGCCGGAGAGGCCAGAGGAGCTCTGTCTCTGGGCACCTGTGCATGGATGAATGGATGAATGGAATCAACATACAACCAGGCCAGGGAGTGCAAAGTAGAAAGTCACACTACAGTGGCGCAACTACTCTCTAAAGGTGAATGGTAGGCATTAGGGTGTAGTGAAAGAACTAACAGGTAATGGAATTTAAACCAGTTCCCTCGTCGGCACTTTACAGGCCATGACACTGAGAGAAGCACAAACTGGCCTGACACCTTCTCTAGACATCCTGAACCTGTGCCCCCCACCCACCCCCTCCGCCCCGCCACACCGGTCAGATCTGGGATGTGTGGGCGTGCACTGACAGCGGCTAAAAGGTGAGCAACTGCTTCTTGTCGCCTTGGGGTAAATAGATTCAGGAAGCCGCCTCTCTCTTAACCCCTTCCACGGATGACACCCGTGCAGAACTGTGTCACCGGGCTGTGTGGAGCATTGACACCGGGCTCTGCAGAGCTGTACCACCGGCCTGTGCAGAGCTGTGTCACCGGGCTGTGTGGAGCATTGACACCGGGCTGTGCAGAGCTGTACCACCGGCCTGTGCAGAGCTGTGTCACCGGGCTGTGTGGAGCATTGACACCGGGCAGTGCAGAGCTGTGTCACCGGCCTGTGTGGAGCATTGACACCGGGATCTGGAGAGCTGTACCACCGGCCTGTGCAGAGCTGTGTCACCGGGCTGTGTGGAGCATTGACACCGGGCTGTGCAGAGCTGTGTCACCGGCCTGTGTGGAGCATTGACACCGGACTCTGCAGAGCTGTACCACCGGGCTGTGCAGAGCTGTGTCACCGGGCTGTGTGGAGCATTGACACCGGGCTCTGCAGAGCTGTACCACCGGGCTGTGCAGAGCTGTGTCACCGGGCTGTGTGGAGCATTGACACCGGGCTCTGCAGAGCTGTACCACCGGGCTGTGCAGAGCTGTGTCACCGGGCTGTGTGGAGCATTGACACCGGGCTGTGCTGAGCTGTGCAGAGCAGCGCCACCGGGCTGCTGTGAAGGAACTCCCTATCAGAGCTGTGCAAAGCTGTGCGAAGGCATCGTGAGAACCGCGAGCTCTTCAGAGACGACGGCTCCTGCTTCACGTCTCCCATCCCAGGTAACAACCTCCCCTGCTCTCTCACTGTCCTCTTTCTCGGGGTGGCACTCTAGTAGGGGCACTGTCTCTTTAATCTGCACTCTTGCAGGTGGAGCACTCTTTTTTTACATGAGCCCTAAAGCTGACACTCTCGTATAATCACATGGCTCTTACAATTGAAAAGCGCCGCTCTCCCATGCGCATCCACAGGCGCTAAGTACCTTGCGTGGCTTGGGCACCGCCTATAATCCATGATACGTGTCCAAGGGTTGGGTCAGGACCTTCTACATTGTTCACAGGAGTCCTGCGCTGCAGCCCCCTCCATCCTTCAGACAGACAGGGGTGAAAGAGCCTCAGCATTTCTAACGGGGCTGGGGCGGGTGTTAAAGAGACATGTGAGGTGCACTTCAAAGCCATTTCATCCCTCACGCCTTCAGCACTGAGCACTTAAGGCAGAAGAACATTGCATCCCTCACGCCTTCAGCACTGAGCACTTAAGGCAGAAGAACATTGCATCCCTCACGCCTTCAGCACTGAGCACTTAAGGCAGAAGAACATTGCATCCCTCACGCCTTCAGCACCGAGCACTTAAGGCAGAAGAACATTGCATCCCTCACGCCTTCAGCACCGAGCACTTAAGGCAGAAGAGCATTGCATCCCTCACGCCTTCAGCACCCAGCACTTAAGGCAGAAGAGCATTGCATCCCTCACGCCTTCAGCACTGAGCACTTAAGGCAGAAGAGCATTGCATCCTCACGCCTTCAGCAACGAGCACTTAAGGCAGAAGAGCATTGCATCCCTCACGCCTTCAGCACCGAGCACTTAAGGCAGAAGAGCATTGCATCCCTCACGCCTTCAGCACCGAGCACTTAAGGCAGAAGAACATTGCATCCCTCACGCCTTCAGCACCGAGCACTTAAGGCAGAAGAACATTGCATCCCTCACGCCTTCAGTAATGAGCACTTAAGGCAGAAGAGCATTGCATCCCTCACGCCTTCAGCACTGAGCACTTAAGGGAGAAGAGCATTGCATCCCTCACTCCTTCAGCACTGAGCACTTAAGGCAGAAGAACATTGCATCCCTCACGCCTTCAGTAATGAGCACTTAAGGCAGAAGAACAAAGCATCCCTCACACCTTCAGCACCAAGCACTTAAGGCAGAAGAACATTGCATCCCTCACGCCTTCAGCACCAAGCACTTAAGGCAGAAGAACATTGCATCCCTCACGCCTTCAGTAATGAGCACTTAAGGCAGAAGAGCATTGCATCCCTCACGCCTTCAGCACTGAGCACTTAAGGCAGAAGAACATTGCATCCCTCACGCCTTCAGCACTGAGCACTTAAGGGAGAAGAGCATTGCATCCCTCACGCCTTCAGCACTGAGCACTTAAGGCAGAAGAACATTTACTTTACTTGTTGAAAAACTGCCCTTTATAAATGCACCAAGCAAGGGTTCCCCTTGTTTTAAAATGTCCTAAGGTCAACTCCTCAATACATGGAAACATGCATGTGATTAATAACCTCAGTAAAACTGCTTAAATGTTCTTTTCACATTTCATTTGGAATAATATTCACTTTATTTTTTAAAGAACCCAAATACTTAATAAACACAAAACATGATCATAAACCTCTTAGAACCACGTATGAAAATAAGCTCTGTAACGTGTATATTCACTATCATATGCCTCCCCTATGACAGTGAAGGAGGGCACAATAAGGTTAGGACAATCCTTCATTTGATGAGATGACATTAATGCCCCCTACCCACGCCCACATTTTGCACCACCTATTTTTATTAGGACTTAGTCCCTTCTGGTGTCCACACTGATTGGTTGGTGCTAAACAACATTAGTAACTTGCCTCTTTACTATTCTTGAGTTAGAGTGAGTTCTTTCATCCCAGGTTCTTTTCCATGGACCATCATATATGTTAGGGCATCCTGTGGGCCATGCGTGTCATCCCGCCTCCCCATGGAACTGCTCCTGTGAGAAGGACCTCACCAATCATTTGTTGAGCTTGGCCCCTTTGGTTCCATCACATGGTCTGAATTCATGGAAGTGCTACTCTCTAACGTGTTATTATTGCATGACTCTGACCACTGAAAGGTGTTGTTTTCCTGTGAGTCATTTCGTGGTTCTGAAGTCTCACTGGTACTGCTTTCCTGTGTGTTTTCACACGGACAGGAAATTTAAAAGGTGCTGCTCTCCTGTGTGTTATTCCCTGGTTCTGAAGTCTCAAAGGGATTTTCACCCGGTGTATCATATTGGTCTGTAGTCTAAAAGGTACTACTCTCCAATGTGTTATCTCATGGCTCCTGGGTATGAAGGTTGCTGTTCTCCTGTGTGGTATTATAGCATTCTGTAGTCTGAAAGATACTGCACTACATGTGTGTTATCAACTGTTGCCTAGGTCTGAGAGCTGCTGCTCTCTATGTGGTTTCTAGGCCGGAGATAGGTCTGAGAGGTGTCGCTATCCTGTGTGGCTTCTAGGTCTGCGATGTGCTGCTCTTCTGTGAGGTTTCTAGGTCTGAGATAGGTCTGAGAGGTACTGCTCTCCTGTGTGGTTTCTAGGTATCAAATGTGCTGCTCTCCTGTGTGTTTTCCAAGTCTGAGAGATGCTGCTGTCCTGTGTGGTTTCTGGGTCTGAGAGGTGGTGCTCTCCTGTGTGTTTTCTAGGTATCAAATGTGCTGCTCTCCTGTGTGTTTTCCAAGTCTGAGAGATGCTGCTGTCCTGTGTGGTTTCTGGGTCTGAGAGGTGGTGCTCTCCTGTGTGTTTTCTAGGTCTGACATAGGTCTGAGAGATCCTGCTCTCATGTGTTGTTTCTAGAGCTGAGATAGGTCTGGGAGGTGCTGCTCCCATGTGTGGTTTCCAGGTCTGAGATAGGGCTGAGAGGTGCTCCTCTCCTGTGCCGTTGTAGGTCTTAGATTGGTCTTGGAGGTGCTGCTATCCTGTGTGGTTCTCGGTCTGAGAGGTACTGCTCTCCTGTTTGGTTTCTAAGTCTGAGAGGTGCTGCTCTACAGTCTGGTTTCTTTGTTTTGAGATAGGGCCAAAATGTGCTGCTCTCCTGTGTGGTTCTAGGTCTGGGAGGTGCTTTTGTCCAGTGTGGTTTCTAGGTCTGAGTGGTGCTGTTCTCCTGTTTGGTTTCTAGGTCTGAGATAGGTTTTGAAGATGCTGCTCCCCTGTGTGGTTTCTAGTTCTAAGATAGGTCTGAGAGGTTCTGGTCTCCTATTTGGTTTCTAGGTCTGAGAGCTGCTGCTCTGCTATGTGGTTTCCAGGTCTGAGATAGGACTGAGATGTGCTGCTCTCCTGTGTGGTTCTAGGTCTGAGATAAGTCTGAGAGGTGCTGCTCCCCATGTGGTTTCTATTTCCGAGATAGGACTGAGAGGTACTGCTCTCCTGTATGGTTTTTAGGGCTGATATGTGCTGCTCTCCTGTGTGGTTTCTAGGTCTGAGAAAGGACTGAGAGGTGCTGCTCTCCTTTGCCGTTCTAGGTCTGAGATTGGTCTGAGAGGTGCTGCTCTCCTGTGCGGTTTCTAGGTCTGAGAAGTGACTCTATCCCGTGTGGCTTCTAGGTCCGAGAGGTGCTGCTCTTCTGTGTTATTTCTAGGTCTCACATGTGCTGCTCTTCTGTGTATTTTCTAGGTCTGAGAGGTGCTGCTTTCTTGTGTGGTTTCTAGATCTGAGATAGGTCTGGGAGGTGCTGGTTTCTAGGACTGAGATGTGCTGCTCTCCTGTGTGGTTCCAGGTGTGAGATTGGTCTGAGAGGTTCTGCTCTCCTGTGTGGTTCTCGGTCTGGGTGGTGCGACTCTCAAAAGTGGTTTCTAAGTCTACGAGGTGCTGCTCTACAGTTTGGTTTGAGATACAGCCAATATGTGCTGCTCTCCTGTGTGGTTCTAGGTCTGAAAAGTGCTGCTCTCTTTTTGGTTCCTAGGTCTGAGATAGGTCTGAGAATTGCAACTCGCCTGTGTGGTTTCTAGGTCTGGGAGGTGCTTCTGTCCTGTGTGGTTTCTAGGTCTGAGATAGGACTGAGATGTGCTGCTCTCCTTTGTGGTTCTAGGCCTGAGATAGGTCTGGGAGGGTCTGCTCTCCTGTGTAGTTTTTAGGCCTGGGATAGGTCTGAGAGGTGCTTCTCCCCTTTGTGGTTTCTAGGTCTAAGACAGGGCTGAGATGTGCTGCTGTCCTGTGCAGTTCTAGGTCTTAGACAGTTCTGAGAGGTGCTGCTCTCCTGTATAGTTTCTAGGTCTGAGAGGTGCTGCTCTCCTGTTTGGTTTCTAGGTCTGAGATAGGTTTTAAAGATGCTGTACTCATATGTGGTTTCCAGTTCTAAGATAGGTCTCAGATGTTCTGGTCTCCTGTGTGGTTTCTAGGTCTGAGAGCTGCTGCTCTCCGATGTGCTTTCTAGGTCTGAGATAGGACTGAGATGTGCTGCTCTGCTGTGTGGTTCTAGGTCTGAGATAAGTCTGAGAGGTGCTGCTCCCCATGTGGTTTCTAGTTCTGAGATAGGACTGTGAGGTACTGCTCTCCTGTGTGGTTTGTAGGGCTGAGATGTGCTGCTCTCCTGTGTGGTTCTAGCTATGAGACAGGTCTGAGAGGTGCTGCTCTTCTGTTTGGTTTCTAGGTTTGAGATAGGACAGAGAGGTACTGCTCTGCTGTGATTTTTCTAGGTCTCGCATGTGCTGCTCTCCTGTGTGTTTTTTAAGTCTGAGAGGTGCTGCTGTCCTGTGTGGTTATCTTTGTCTGAGAGGTGCTGCTCTCCTGTGTGGTTTCTAGGTCTGAGACACGTCTGAGAGATCCTGCTCTCGAGTGTTCTCGGTCTGAGAGGTGCTGGTCTCCTGTTTGGTTTCTAGGTCTGAGAGGTGCTGCTCTACAGTTTGGTTTCTTTGTTGTGAGATAGGGCCAAAATGTGCTGCTCTCCTGTGTGGTTCTAGGTCTGGGAGGGCGCTTTTGTCCAGTGTGGTTTCTAGGTCTGAGAGGTGCTGCTCTCCTGTGTGGTTTCTAGATCTGAGATAGGTGTGGGAGGTGCTGCTCTCTTGTGCCATTCTTGGTCTGAGATTAGTCTCAGAGACGCTGCTCTCCTGTGTGTTTCTTGATCTGAGAGGCGCTGCTCTCCTGTGCAGTTTCTAGGTCTGAGAGGTTCTGCTCTACAGTTTGGTTTCTTTGTTGTGAGATAGAGACAATATGTGCTGCTCTCCTGTGTGGTTTCTATGTCTGAGATAGGTCTGGGAGGTGCTGCTCTCCTGTGTGGTTTCTGGGTCTGAGATATGGCTGAGAGGTGCTGCTCTCCTGTGCCATTCTAGGTCTGAGATTGTTCTTAGAGGTGATGCTCAACTGTGTGGTTCTTGGTCTGGGAGGTGCTGCTTGCCTGTGTGATTTCCAGGTCTGAGATAGGAATGTATGACGTTACAACGCGTGGTGTTACCACGCGGTAGGTAACAACGCGGTCGTTACAACGACCGCGATTATTACTGTGATGGCATTACATCGCAAGTCGTTTCAACGACTTGCGCTAGGTGGCGCTGCTGGATTTAGGAATAGTATAAATTACTATTCCTACTTCCAGTTAGTGCAACAGCAGAGAAGGTGTTGGATTTAAATCCAACACATTCCCTGGTGTTGCACGCCACCTAGCGCAAGTCGTTGAAACCACTTGCGATGTAATGCCACTCGTGGTAACAACGCGGTCCTTGTAACGACCGCTTTGTTATCAACCCGCGTGGTACTGCCAGCATTGTAAACGCTGTCTCCCCTGAGATAGGGCTGAGAGGTGCTCCTCTCCTGTGCCGTTGTAGGTCTGAGATTGGTCTTGAAGGTGCTCCTCTCCTGTATGGTTCTTGGTCTGAGACGTGCTGGTCTCCTGTTTGGTTTCTAGGTCTTAGAGGTGCTCCTCTACAGTTTGGTTTCTTTGTTGTGAGATAGGGCCAAAATGTGCTGCTCTCCTGTGTGGTTCTAGGTCTGGGAGGCGCTGTTCTCCTGTTTGGTTTCTAGGTCTGAGATAGGTTTTAAAGATGCTGCTCTCCTGTGTGGTTTCTAGTTCTAAGATAGGTCTGAGAGGTTCTGGTCTCCTATGTGGTTTCTAGGTCTGAGAGCTGCTGCTCTGCTATGTGGTTTCTAGGTCTGAGATAGGACTGAGATGTGCTGCTCTCCTGTGTGGCTCTAGGTCTGAGATAAGTCTGAGAGGTGCTGCTCCCCATGTGGTTTCTATTTCCGAGATAGGACTGAGATGTGCTGCTCTCCTGTTTGGTTCTAGCAATGAGATAGGTCTGAGAGGTGCTGCTCTTGTGCGGTTTCTAGATCTGAGATAGGTCTGGGAGGTGCTGCTCTCCTGTGTGGTTTCTAGGTCTGAGATAGGGCTGAGAGGTGCTGCTCTCCTTTGCCGTTCTAGGTCTGAGATTAGTCTGAGAGGTGCCGCTCTCCTGTGCGGTTTCTAGGTCTGAGAAGTGCCTCCACCCTGAGTGGTTTCTAGGTCTGAGAGGTGCTGCTCTTCTGTGTTGTTTCTAGGTCTCACATGTGCTGATCTCCTGTGTGTCTTCAGGTCTGAGAGGTGCTGCTGTTCATTGTAGTTTCTGGGTCTGAGAGGTGCTGCTTTCTTGTGTGGTTTCTAGGTATGAGTTAGGTCTGAGACAGTGCTGAGATGTGTTGCTCTACTGTGTGGCTCTATGTCTGAGATATGTCTGAGAGTTGCTTTTCTCCTGTTTGTTTTCTAGGTGTGGGAATTGCTGTTCTGCTGTTTGGTTTCTAGGTCTGAGTTAGGACTGAGATGTGCTGCTCTCCTGTGTGGTTCTAGGTCTGGGATAAGCCTGAGAGTTGCTGCTCCCCTTGTGGTTTCTAGTTCTGAGATAGGACTGTGAGGTACTGCTCTCCTGTTTGGTTTTTAGGGCTGAGATGTGCTGCTCTCTTGTGTGGTTCTAGCTATGAGACAGGTCTGAGAGGTGCTGTTCTTCTGTTTGGTTTCTAGGTTTGAGATAGGACAGAGAGGTACTGCTCTCCTGTGATTTTTCTAGGTCTCGCATGTGCTGCTCTCCTGTGTGTTTTTTAAGTCTGAGAGGTGCTGCTGTCCTGTGTGGTTATCTTTGTCTGAGAGGTGCTGCTCTCCTGTGTGGTTTCTAGGTCTGAGACACGTCTGAGAGATCCTGCTCTCGAGTGTTCTCGGTCTGAGAGGTGCTGGTCTCCTGTTTGGTTTCTAGGTCTGAGAGGTGCTGCTCTACAGTTTGGTTTCTTTGTTGTGAGATAGGGCCAAAATGTGCTGCTCTCCTGTGTGGCTCTAGGTCTGGGAGGCGCTTTTGTCCAGTGTGGTTTCTAGGTCTGAGAGGTGCTGCTCTCCTGTGTGGTTTCTAGATCTGAGATAGGTGTGGGAGGTGCTGCTCTCTTGTGCCATTCTTGGTCTGAGATTAGTCTCAGAGACGCTGCTCTCCTGTGTGTTTCTTGATCTGAGAGGCGCTGCTCTCCTGTGCAGTTTCTAGGTCTGAGAGGTTCTGCTCTACAGTTTGGTTTCTTTGTTGTGAGATAGAGACAATATGTGTGTAGGAGAGTAGGATCTGCCTCTTATGTTGCCCCCACTTTTTTTCTGATGTTAGCACTGTTTTCTGGCTATAGTCTGGCTGGGTCCCTGCCAATCAGGGCCCCAGCCTCTCTGTTCTCTCTAAACGACATGGAGTGCACTCTAGGTGCACTAGTGATTGGATACTGTGGTGCCTTATGAGACCCTAGTATATGGTACCTTAGGTGCCAAGGGCATAGGTACTTCACAGGCCTACCAGGGGCTGCAGCATGTGTTATGCCACCCCTGGGAAGCAGTCTAAATCTGACACCACAGGCCTGCTACTGCAGCCTGGGTGAGGTGGTGCTAGCACCCCTCACTGAGATATAGGTTACCTATATCTCTCCTGCACACACATATAAACCTATCAGTCACCCCTAAGGCAGGCCCTATCAATCCTGAGGGCAGGGTGCTTGGCTTCTATGTGAGGGGGTGCCTCTGCCTGAGCAGGGCCCCTCTGCAGCTCTCAGAGTCTATTCTCTGGTGCTGTTTGTGGATGCGGTTAAACCATATACTATTAAGTGCATTATATCCTCGCGGTAAATGCTAACTTTGGAATGGCTGCATCAAAACATGTCGTGTTTGGTGTCAAACATCTTGGAATACTACCCCCCGCCAATCTTGGCGGCGGGGGTAGCATTCCACCCTTCTAGAGGGATAAGACATGTACCTGCTGTGGAAACGCGGTAGAATCCTAAAGAGCCCTGGCATCACAAAATGGATGCCACCAGTCACAGACACTGGGCTGCCCTCCTGCTGATGACCGAAACTCGCAGTGGAGGAAGCCCAACAATAGGCATCCTGTCACAGGGAGGTGTAACCACCTTCCAGACAGGGTTTAGTGTATTGGGGCTGGGTGGGTGCACTCTTAGAGTGCTTTGAAGTCCTGCACTGGGGGAGCAGAAGGCTCCTCTGTGCATATGCCAGTTCAAACCAGCTCAGGGGCTACCTGCCCCTGCTCTGGCGCGAAACTGGACAAAGGGAAGTGGGTGTAGCCACCCCCTCCCTTGACCCTCCCATAGGTGGGGTCATAGAGCTAGTCCATCCCCTCTTTTTAGTATAAGAGGGGGAACCTTGCCATTGCAAAGCAGATAACCCCTGGACGACGCTCTACAGAAGAATCCTGGCCCTTCGACGTTCCACTACCTTTGGAAGACAGAAGAATCTCCCTTGGAGTCAAGGAGTGACTCCCCTGCTTGGCAGGCACCAAAAACGACAACGACGGTCGCAAACTACGCCGCTCCCGCCGGAGTCCGAAGTCCCTGCAGCCCAAGAAGTGGATTTCCTGACCTCTCCCAGGCCATCGTGAGTCCCCAGCGAAGCTGAGGCAAGTGGACCCCACGAGTAACGAGGAACCGCGACCCCTGGGTACCGTGCACTATTGTCGAGTGCAACCCCTTCACAACGTTCTACGAACTTGTGCTTTGGACCACGTGTGGTCCCGACCTCCAGCAGGAATCCCTCCGAAGATCAGAGGCCTACACCGTCCCGAGTGACCGTGGGCCCCTGTTGAGTGATTCCGCCCGAGGTGTCTTCGCGATCCCTTGCCCGCCGGCTTGTGGGTCCCCAGAAGACTTCTTAAAGAAACCAAAGGGCTTCCCTGGTTGCTCCAGGCCTGCCCTGACTTACCCTCGCTGGGTGAGTTCCACAGACCTTGCTGGTCTGCGCCATCGACTTTTCTCCATCTCCCCGAGACTTGCGGCTGCCAAGGCTTGTTGGCTTCGATCGAGTTGCCGACACCGCAGTCAGCTGCAGACGTCGAGGGACACACAGAATCCAGCTCCTGGTCATCGTCGACGCCTCCTGGACCACGTGGCTGAAGAGTCAAGGCACCCGCAACCGACCTGAAGCGACCGACGACGGTGGGCATCCATCTTCCTTGCCCCGGGTCACTGCCAAGTGACTTTGAACACTGTCCCCTCTGCTTTCAGGTCATCCTTCTTCAGAATCCAGGCTTGGATTCCACCGGACACTTCTTCAGCTCCCGCAAGCAGCAAGTCTTCTTTGTTCGCCATTGAAAACGACGCCGCGACCCGACACCAAAGGACACCTGTGCACCCGGCTTCCCTGGGTGAGGTAACTCCAGCACTACGGTGCTCCTGTGGGTGTGGGCCCTAGAACTACTTACCCTGTAAGTGACTTGCTTGTAGGTTCTCCCGAAGTATCCTAAAACTCTTTATTTCCAACCGCGACTTGCCCCATTGAAGCTAACGGCGATTCGCGCCTGTGTATCCACACTGCACGCGTCCCCCGTGGGTCCTTTACTTACCTGCCTTGGGTGGTTTCGTGAGGCCCCAGCACTTCTGAAGGCCCTAGGCCTTGTCTCCCTGCAAGTCGTTGTTTCTAAGTCTCTTACTTAGTATATGGTCTGGTACGCCCCTAGGGCCCCAGCCATATTTTGTGCTTAACTTATTGTGAAACGTTGATTTGTGCATATGTTTGTCTTCTAATCTCATAAAGAGATTAGTAGAGAGTTATTTAGAAATAAATACATATATATTTGATATATATACCTGTGTGGTGTCTTTTCATTTGGTGATTCAAGAGATTATATGGTAAAACAAGCTGCTTTACATTCCTCCGAGACTTAGCCTGAAGGCTGCTCTCCACAGCTACCACTAGGATAGCTTTCTTTAAAAGGTTGTCTTAAACCTATCTACCATAAGAGTCGATTTGCCCTGGTGCAAGGTGTCCACTTTAATTAGTGAACAGCATATACCAGGCCAACTTCTCACATTGGTGGGCAGCGTGTGGGATTCCAGCTTGCCATTGTTTTACCAGAAAATCTCTATTTGAATTACTAACTGAAAACCATTATAGGTACTCAAGGTACATATAAAGTCAAGCTTAGTATCAATAAGTTCTACTGAACTTAGAGCTGTGTGCCAAGGGATAGCACACCCTTTCCACAGCTCAAGCTAGGATCAGTAGGCCACAAACTAGTGTAGGTAGTACAACACTGCACAACACTAGAATGTCCTTAAGGGGTGGACCCAGTGGATCCACTCAGCCTCAGTATAAGGACATGGCTTTCTCTGACTTGAGAGCCATGTGTGTTGACAGACACCTGAGACTAGGACAGAGTCCCTCAACACTCCACCTGATAGATCTGCTGACAGCAGATGACCTTAGATTGGCTCTAGGAGCTAAAGGGTTTGAATCAGTGGGTGGGTCAGTCATAGTATCTGGGTCAGATGATGAAAATCAGAATGACCAAGACTCTGTGATTGAAGGGCCAGGCTCCAAGGAGCCTGAAAAGGACAGAGGAATTCTCCCTAAGAGAACTGACAGAGAGGAGGAGAGGAACAGATCCCCTTCCAGGGAATCTGACCACTCTTATCACTCTGGCAGAGAATTTGTCCAGCAGAGGAGCTCATACTTTTCCTTAAGAGAGACCTCCTCTGAGAGAAGGTGCAAACTGCTCCAGTATGAGGAAGCCAGAGTGGCCCTCAGAACCAAGCAGTTGGCACTGGATAGGGAAGCCCTGGAGATCCAGAGAGCTTCTAGAAAAGAGGGGTTAGAACCCCCTGGTGGCAGCAACAGTGTCCCTAGAGGCAGAGAATATATTCCTGACCATAGGAACCTGAGCAAGGTTGTTCCTCCCTACCAGAGTGGGGATGATATCCACAAGTGGATAACTGCTATGGAGAGGGCCTGTAGAGTACAGCAGGTCCCCCAAAAGCAGTGGGCAGCAATCTTGTGGCTCTCCTTTTCAGATAAAGGAAGAGACAAGCTCCTCACTGTTAGAGAGGAGGATGCTGATGATTATGAGGTCCTGAAGAGTGCACTGATAGATGGGTTTGGCTTAACCACTGAGCAGTACAGGTTGAAGTTCAGAGATACCCAGAAGGCACAGACTCAGGACTGGACTGACTTTGTTGATTGTGCAACCAAGGCTCTAGAGGGTTGGCTGGTTGGCAGTAGGGTTACTGATTTCAAGGGATTGTATAATCTGATGATGAGAGAACAGATCCTAAATAATTGCCAGAACCAGTTGTTGCATCAGTACCTGGTGGACTCTGATCTGACCTCTCCCCAAGAATTGGGAAAGAAGGCAGACAAATGGGTCAGAACCAGGGTGAGGCAGAAAACCCAGAACCAAGGGGGTGACACTAAGAAGCAAGATCCTAAAGGCTCTGAGAAAGGTGGGGATAAGTCAAAAGACCAGAAGTCTTCACAAGGGCCCCAAAAATCTGCATCTGGTGGGGAGTCACAGTCCAACAAGGGAAAAGGCCAAAAGAAGCCCTGGTGCAAATTCTGTAAACAGAAAGGGCACTGGACTTCTGATTGTACCAAGTCCAAAGACCAAACCACCACCACTCCTGCCCCT
Source organism: Calotriton arnoldi (assembly GCA_963921515.1). NCBI lineage: Eukaryota > Metazoa > Chordata > Amphibia > Caudata > Salamandridae > Calotriton > Calotriton arnoldi. The sequence continues at coordinate 298,789 of CAWUFW010001933.1, forward strand.
AAGGCAACTGTGCCCCCTAGCTCAGCTACTGGTGGAGGTGGTACGCAGAATAAGGGTGTAGTAGGGTTGACCCTGGGTTCTGGAGTGGATTCTGACCTAGTCAGAGTGACCACTCAGGCAATGCTGATTTGTGAGGGAAACATTGATATGTCCTTCCTAGTAAGCCCCAGTAATCTGGGCAAGTACAAACAGCAGCCTTTGATAAATGGCAAACAGGCTTTGGCATTTAGGGACACAGGTGCTAGTGTCACCATGGTGGCAGAGGACCTAGTGGACCCTGGACAGATCATCCTGGGTGAAATGTACCAGGTGACCAATGCAAGCAATGTCCAGACCAACCATAGTCTGGCAGTTGTGAATTTCTCCTGGGGAGGGGTAACTGGCCTCAAGAAGGTTGTAGTCAGTGCAGACCTCCCTGTAGAATGTCTATTGGGCAATGATCTAGAGACTTCAGCCTGGTCTGAAGTAGAGTTATGGACTCATGCTGAGATGTTGGGCATCCCTGCAGAGGTATTTGCTGTGACCAGGTCACAAGCAAGAATGCATGACACTGAACCAGCTCTGGATCCTGGAACAATGGACCAGATGCTTCCCAAGAGGAGGAGCAGTAGGGTTAAGGCAGTGCCTTCCCCTCTGTCTCAGATCAAGGATTCACTTCCAGAGGGAGGTGAAGCAGAACCTGAAGAAGGAACTGCCCCAGAGGAACTTGAACCTGACCAGGTTGAGTTCTTGGGGGCAGGGGGCCCTTCCAGGGAAGATCTGAGCAAGGAGCAACAGTGCTGCCCCTCTCTTGAACCCCTCAGACAGCAGGCTGCTGCTGAGGCTGCTGGGAGTGCTAGTGGGTCCCATAAAGTTTATTGGGATGAGGGACTCCTATATTCTGAGGGTAGAGACCCAGCCCCTGGAGCCACCAGGAGGTTGGTAATACCTCAGAAGTTTAGGGGGTTCCTCTTGACCTTAGCACATGATATCCCTTTGGCAGGACACTTGGGCCAAAACAAGACCTGGGACAGGCTTGTTCCACATTTTCATTGGCCACATATGTCAGAGGACACAAAGGAGTTTTGTCGCTCCTGTGTCACTTGCCAAGCCAGTGGTAAGGCAGGTGGCACAACAAAGGCCCCCCTGATACCACTACCTGTGGTGGGGGTACCCTTTGAAAGGGTAGGGATTGACATTGTTGGTCCCCTTGACCCTCAGACTGCATCTGGGCACAGATTTATCCTGGTGGTAGTGGATCATGCCACCAGGTACCCAGAGGCAATTCCTCTGAGGACCACCACAGCACCTGTGGTGGCAAGAGCCCTCATTGGAGTTTTCTCCAGAGTGGGTTTTCCAAAGGAGGTCATTTCTGACAGAGGTACCAACTTCATGTCAGGATATCTGAAAGCAATGTGGAAGGAGTGTGGTGTAACTTATAAGTTCACCACCCCCTATCACCCACAATGCAATGGTTTAGTTGAACGCTTCAACAAGACCTTGAAAGGAATGATTAAGGGACTCCCAGAGAAGCTTAGGCGGAAATGGGACCTTCTTCTTCCTTGCCTTTTGTTTGCATACAGAGAGGTTCCACAGAAGGGGGTTGGCTACAGCCCATTTGAGCTTCTGTTTGGGCATCCTGTGAGAGGTCCACTATGTTTGGTAAAAGAGGGCTGGGAGTTACCTCTCAAGCCCCCCAAACAAGATGTGATGGACTATGTACTTGGTCTCCGCTCCCGGATGGCAGAGTACATGAAAAAGGCAACCAAAAACCTGGAGGCCAGCCAAGAATTGCAAAAAGCTTGGCATGACCAAAGGCTGTGCTGACTGTATACCAGCCAGGACAGAAAGTGTGGGTGTTGGAGCCTGTGGCCCCAGCAGCCCTCCAGGACAAATGGAGTGGCCCCCATACAATAGTTGAACAGAAGGGAGAAGTCACATATCTGGTGAATCTTGGAACTCCCAGGAGCCCCCTAAGGGTGCTTCATGTCAACAGATTAAAGCCATATGTTGACAGGGCTGACATGGGCTTGCTCATGGCAACTGATGAGGACCAGGAGGAGGAGAGTGACCCTCTCCCTGACCTGCTCTCTCAGAACCCTGATGATGGGTCAGTAGATGGTGTTGCTTTGGCAAGCAGCCTCACTGACCATCAGCAAACTGAGTGCAGACAAGTTCTGCAACAGTTTAGACATATGTTTAGCCTGACCCCTAGTCAGACTACCTGGTGCACCCATGAGGTGGACACTGGGGACAGTCTGCCTGTCAAGAATAAAATCTACAGGCAACCTGACCATGTCAGGGACTGTATCAGGACTGAAGTCCAGAAAATGTTGGAGTTAGGCGTGATTGAGCCTTCAGATAGCCCTTGGGCTAGCCCAGTAGTCCTGGTACCCAAGCCTCATACCCAGGGTGGTAAGAAAGAAATGAGGTTTTGTGTAGACTACAGAGGCCTCAATGCAGTCACTAGGACTGATGCCTATCCCATACCAAGGGCAGATGAGCTGATTGATACTTTGGCCTCAGCCAAGTATCTAAGCACATTTGACCTAACAGCTGGCTACTGGCAAATCAGATTAGCTGATGATGCAAAAGCCAAAACAGCATTTTCGACCCCTGGTGGGCACTACCACTTTGTGGTGATGCCCTTTGGATTGAAAAATGCACCTGCCACTTTTCAGAGGTTGGTGAATAAAGTTCTGGCAGGGATGGAAACTTATTGCTCAGCTTATCTAGATGATATTGCTGTCTTTAGTTCCTCCTGGCAGGATCACCTGGTCCACCTCAGAAATGTTTTGGAGGCCCTGCAGAAAGCAGGCCTCACTATCAAGGCCACCAAGTGCCAGATAGGGCAGAGTCAGGTTGTGTACCTGGGCCACCTTGTAGGTGGAGGCCAGGTTCAGCCTTTGCAGAGCAAAATCCAAACCATACTGGAATGGGTTGCTCCAACCACCCAGACACAGGTGAGAGCCTTCTTAGGCCTGACTGGGTACTATAGGAGGTTTGTCAAGGGATATGGATCTATAGTGACCCCCTTGAATGATCTTACCTCTAAGAAAATGCCAAAAAGGTTCAGTGGACAGCTAGCTGTCAAAAGGCATTTGAAGACCTAAAGCAGGCCATGTGCACTGCCCCCATCTTACAGAGTCCAGACTACACCAAAAGTTCATTGTCCAAACAGATGCTTCTGAGCTGGGTGTGGGAGCTGTACTGTCTCAACTGAATGATGAAGGTCAAGACCAGCCAGTAGCTTTTATTAGCAGAAGGCTGACCCCTAGAGAGAAACGTTGGTCAGCTATAGAGAGGGAGGCCTTTGCTGTGGTATGGGCCCTGAAGAAGCTGAGGCCATACTTGTTTGGTACTCACTTCATAGTTCAGACTGACCACAAGCCCCTCCTATGGCTAAAGCAGATGAAAGGTGAAAACCCAAAACTTTTGAGGTGGTCCATTTCCCTACAGGGGATGGACTATACAGTGGAACATAGGCCTGGGACCCAACATGCCAATGCAGATGGACTCTCAAGGTATTTCCACTTTGAACACGAAGACTCAACTGGTCAAGGTTAGTTTAGTGTCCCTACGTTTGGGGGGGTTGTGTAGGAGAGTAGGATCTGCCTCTTATGTTGCCCCCACTTTTTTTCTGATGTTAGCACTGGTTTCTGGCTATAGTCTGGCTGGGTCCCTGCCAATCAGGGCCCCAGCCTCTCTGTTCTCTCTAAACGACATGGAGTGCACTCTAGGTGCACTAGTGATTGGATACTGTGGTGCCTTATGAGACCCTAGTATATGGTACCTTAGGTGCCAAGGGCATAGGTACTTCACAGGCCTACCAGGGGCTGCAGCATGTGTTATGCCACCCCTGGGAAGCAGTCTAAATCTGACACCACAGGCCTGCTACTGCAGCCTGGGTGAGGTGGTGCTAGCACCCCTCACTGAGATATAGGTTACCTATATCTCTCCTGCACACACATATAAACCTATCAGTCACCCCTAAGGCAGGCCCTATCAATCCTGAGGGCAGGGTGCTTGGCTTCTATGTGAGGGGGTGCCTCTGCCTGAGCAGGGCCCCTCTGCAGCTCTCAGAGTCTATTCTCTGGTGCTGTTTGTGGATGCGGTTAAACCATATACTATTAAGTGCATTATATCCTCGCGGTAAATGCTAACTTTGGAATGGCTGCATCAAAACATGTCGTGTTTGCTGTCAAACATCTTGGAATACTACCCCCCCGCCAATCTTGGCGGCGGGGGTAGCATTCCACCCTTCTAGAGGGATAAGACATGTACCTGCTGTGGAAACGCGGTAGAATCCTAAAGAGCCCTGGCATCACAAAATGGATGCCACCAGTCACAGACACTGGGCTGCCCTCCTGCTGATGACCGAAACTCGCAGTGGAGGAAGCCCAACAATAGGCATCCTGTCACAGGGAGGTGTAACCACCTTCCAGACAGGGTTTAGTGTATTGGGGCTGGGTGGGTGCACTCTTAGAGTGCTTTGAAGTCCTGCACTGGGGGAGCAGAAGGCTCCTCTGTGCATATGCCAGTTCAAACCAGCTCAGGGGCTACCTGCCCCTGCTCTGGCGCGAAACTGGACAAAGGGAAGTGGGTGTAGCCACCCCTCCCTTGACCCTCCCATAGGTGGGGTCATAGAGCTAGTCCATCCCCTCTTTTTAGTATAAGAGGGGGAACCTTGCCATTGCAAAGCAGATAACCCCTGGACGACGCTCTACAGAAGAATCCTGGCCCTTCGACGTTCCACTACCTTTGGAAGACAGAAGAATCTCCCTTGGAGTCAAGGAGTGACTCCCCTGCTTGGCAGGCACCAAAACGACAACGACGGTCGCAAACTACGCCGCTCCCGCCGGAGTCCGAAGTCCCTGCAGCCCAAGAAGTGGATTTCCTGACCTCTCCCAGGCCATCGTGAGTCCCCAGCGAAGCTGAGGCAAGTGGACCCCACGAGTAACGAGGAACCGCGACCCCTGGGTACCGTGCACTATTGTCAAGTGCAACCCCTTCACAACGTTCTACGAACTTGTGCTTTGGACCACGTGTGGTCCCGACCTCCAGCAGGAATCCCTCCGAAGATCAGAGGTCTACACCGTCCCGAGTGACCGTGGGCCCCTGTTGAGTGATTCCGCCCGAGGTGTCTTCACGATCCCTTGCCCGCCGGCTTGTGGGTCCCCAGAAGACTTCTTAAAGAAACCAAAGGGCTTCCCTGGTTGCTCCAGGCCTGCCCTGACTTACCCTCGCTGGGTGAGTTCCACAGACCTTGCTGGTCTGCGCCATCGACTTTTCTCCATCTCCCCGAGACTTGCGGCTGCCAAGGCTTGTTGGCTCCGATCGAGTTGCCGACACCGCAGTCAGCTGCAGACGTCGAGGGACACATCGAATCCAGCTCCTGGTCGTCGTCGACGCCTCCTGGACCACGTGGCTGAAGAGTCAAGGCACCCGCAACCGACCTGAAGCGACCGACGACGGTGGGCATCCATCTTCCTTGCCCCGGGTCACTGCCAAGTGACTTTGAACACTGTCCCCTCTGCTTTCAGGTCATCCTTCTTCAGAATCCAGGCTTGGATTCCACCGGACACTTCTTCAGCTCCCGCAAGCAGCAAGTCTTCTTTGTTCGCCATTGAAAACGACGCCGCGACCCGACACCAAAGGACACCTATGCACCCGGCTTCCCTGGGTGAGGTAACTCCAGCACTACGGTGCTCCTGTGGGTGTGGGCCCTAGAACTACTTACCCTGTAAGTGACTTGCTTGTAGGTTCTCCCGAAGTATCCTAAAACTCTTTATTTCCAACCGCGACTTGCCCCATTGAAGCTAACGGCGATTCGCGCCTGTGTATCCACACTGCACGCGTCCCCCGTGGGTCCTTTACTTACCTGCCTTGGGTGGTTTCGTGAGGCCCCAGCACTTCTGAAGGCCCTAGGCCTTGTCTCCCTGCAAGTCGTTGTTTCTAAGTCTCTTACTTAGTATATGGTCTGGTACGCCCCTAGGGCCCCAGCCATATTTTGTGCTTAACTTATTGTGAAACGTTGATTTGTGCATATGTTTGTCTTCTAATCTCATAAAGAGATTAGTAGAGAGTTATTTAGAAATAAATACATATATATTTGATATATATACCTGTGTGGTGTCTTTTCATTTGGTGATTCAAGAGATTATATGGTAAAACAAGCTGCTTTACATTCCTCCGAGACTTAGCCTGAAGGCTGCTCTCCACAGCTACCACTAGGATAGCTTTCTTTAAAAGGTTGTCTTAAACCTATCTACCATAAGAGTCGATTTGCCCTGGTGCAAGGTGTCCACTTTAATTAGTGAACAGCATATACCAGGCCAACTTCTCACAATGTGCTGCTCTCCTGTGTGGTTTCTATGTCTGAGATAGGTCTGGGAGGTGCTGCTCTCCTGTGTGGTTTCTGGGTCTGAGATATGGCTGAGAGGTGCTGCTCTCCTGTGCCATTCTAGGTCTGAGATTGTTCTTAGAGGTGATGCTCAACTGTGTGGTTCTTGGTCTGAGAGGTGCTGCTTGCCTGTGTGATTTCCAGGTCTGAGATAGGAATGTATGACGTTACAACGCGTGGTGTTACCACGCGGTAGGTAACAACGCGGTCGTTACAACGACCGCGTTGTTACCACGCGTGGCATTACATCGCAAGTCGTTTCAACGACTTGCGCTAGGTGGCGCGCTGGATTTAGGAATAGTATAAATTACTATTCCTACTCCAGTTAGCGCAACAGCAGAGAAGGTGTTGGATTTAAAATCCAACACATTCCCTGGTGTTGCACGCCACCTAGCGCAAGTCGTTGAAACCACTTGCGATGTAATGCCACTCGTGGTAACAACGCGGTCCTTGTAACGACCGCGTTGTTATCAACCCGTGTGGTACTGCCAGCGTTGTAAACGCTGTCTCCCCTGAGATAGGGCTGAGAGGTGCTCCTCTCCTGTGCCGTTGTAGGTCTGAGATTGGTCTTGAAGGTGCTCCTCTCCTGTATGGTTCTCGGTCTGAGAGGTGCTGGTCTCCTGTTTGGTTTCTAGGTCTTAGAGGTGCTCCTCTACAGTTTGGTTTCTTTGTTGTGAGATAGGGCCAAAATGTGCTGCTCTCCTGTGTGGTTCTAGGTCTGGGAGGCGCTGTTCTCCTGTTTGGTTTCTAGGTCTGAGATAGGTTTTAAAGATGCTGCTCTCCTGTGTGGTTTCTAGTTCTAAGATAGGTCTGAGAGGTTCTGGTCTCCTATGTGGTTTCTAGGTCTGAGAGCTGCTGCTCTGCTATGTGGTTTCTAGGTCTGCGATAGGACTGAGATGTGCTGCTCTCCTGTATGGTTTTTAGGGCTGAGATGTGCTGCTCTCCTGTGTGGTTCTAGCAATGAGATAGGTCTGAGAGGTGCTGCTCTTGTGTGGTTTCTAGATCTGAGATAGGTCTGGGAGGTGCTGCTCTCCTGTGTGGTTTCTAGGTCTGAGATAGGGCTGAGAGGTGCTGCTCTCCTTTGCTGTTCTAGGTCTGAGATTAGTCTGAGAGGTGCTGCTCTCCTGTGCGGTTTCTAGGTCTGAGAAGTGCCTCCACCCCGAGTGGTTTCTAGGTCTGAGAGGTGCTGCTCTTCTGTGTTGTTTCTAGGTCTCACATGTGCTGAACTCCTGTGCCAGGTCTGAGAGGTGCTGCTGTTCATTGTAGTTTCTGGGTCTGAGAGGTGCTGCTTTCTTGTGTGGTTTCTAGGTATGAGTTAGGTCTGAGACAGTGCTGAGATGTGTTGCTCTACTGTGTGGCTCTATGTCTGAGATATGTCTGAGAGTTGCTTTTCTCCTGTTTGTTTTCTAGGTGTGGGAATTGCTGTTCTGCTGTTTGGTTTCTAGGTCTGAGATAGGACTGAGATGTGCTGCTCTCCTGTGTGGTTCTAGGTCTGGGATAAGCCTGAGAGTTGCTGCTCCCCTTGTGGTTTCTAGTTCTGAGATAGGACTGTGAGGTACTGCTCTCCTGTTTGGTTTTTAGGGCTGAGATGTGCTGCTCTCTTGTGTGGTTCTAGCTATGAGACAGGTCTGAGAGGTGCAGCTCTTCTGTGTGGTTTCTAGGTCTGAGATTGGACAGAGAGGTACTGCTCTCCTGTGAGTTTTCTAGGTCTCACACGTGCTGCTCTCCTGTGTGTTTTCTAAGTCTGAGAGGTGCTGCTGTCCTGTGTGGTTATCTTTGTCTGAGAGGTGCTGCTCTCCTGTGTGGTTTCTAGGTCTGAGACACGTCTGAGAGATCCTGCTCTCGTGTGTTTTTTCTAGGTCTGGGAGGTGCTGCTCTCCTGTGCCATTCTAGGTCTGAGATTGGTCTTAGAGATGCTGCTCTCCTGTGTGGTTCTCAATCTGAGAGGTGCTGCTCTCCTGTGTAGTTTCTAGGTCTGAGATAGGTCTGGGAGGTGCTTCTCTCCTGTGTGGTTTCTGGGTCTGTGATTGGTCTTAGAGGTGCTGCTCAACTGTGTGGTTCTCGGTCTGAGAAGTGCTGCTCTCCTGTGTGGTTTCTAGGTCTGAGAGGTGCTGCTCTACAGTATGGTTTCTAGGTCTGAGATAGGACTGAGATGTGCTGCTCTCTTGTGTAGTACTGGGCCTGAGATAGGTCTGAGAGGTTCTTCTCTCCTATGTGGTTTCTAGGCCCGAGATAGGGCTGAAAGGTGGTGCTCTCCTGTGTGGTTTCTAGGTCTAAGAGAGGGCTGAGATGGGCTGCTGTGTAGTTCTAGGTCTGAGATAGTTCTGAGAGGTGCTGCTCTCCTGTGTGGTTTCTAGGTTTGAGAGGTGCTGCTCTCCTCTTTGGGTTCTAGGTCTGAGATAGGTTTAAAGAAGTTGCTCTCCTGTATGCTTTCTAGTTCTAAGATAGGTCTGAGAGGTTCTGGTCTCCTCTGTGGTTGCTAGGTCTGAGAGCTGCTGCTCTGCTATGTGGTTTCTAGGTCTGAGACAGGGCTGAGATGTGTTGTTCTACTGTGTGGTTCTATGTCTGAGATATGCCTGAGAGGTGCTTTTCTCCTGTTTGGTTAGTAGGTCTGAGAATTGCTGTTCTGCTGTTTAGTTTCTAGGTCTGTGATAGGACTGAGATGTGCTGCTCTCCTGTGTGGTTCTATGTCTGAGATAAGCCTGAGAGGTGCTGCTCCACATGTGGTTTCTAGTTCTGAGATAAGACCGAGAGGTACTTCTCTCCTGTGTGGTTTTCAGGGCTGGGATGCTCTACTCCTCTCAGGAGCTAGGAGCTCATAGCTAGTGTGGTTCTATCTATGAGATAGGTCTGAGAGGTGCTGCTCTTCTCTGTGGTTTATAGATCTGAGTGGTACTGCCGATCCAGCGGCCAACCAACAACAGATACTCCACTACCATATACTCACCTGGGCCCATAAATCACAACACACTCCGTTTCAAGTAGACCGCTGGAGTCTTATAGTTTTATAATTTCATATTTCTCAAGATTAGTTATTTGACATTCCTAACTAACCTTTCACTGATCAAAAAGTTCTTTCCTCTGGTCAATGGACCATTAGTTGAACTAATTGATGGTGATAATGGACATAACTCTTAACTGATCTTAAATTACAGAAAAATAACCACAGACTCGGGAAGTTTTAAAATCTTTATCTAAATTAAAGGCATGTGAACCATCAAAATACAGTACAGTCACCCTTAACTTCAGGAGAGAAATTCAATTAAATCAAAACATACACTTCGGACTCATGCAATTATTGATGCTCAGAAAGGGAGAGGACAGAGAGAAAAGAACATCTACAAACGGACAAGAAATAATAATTACCAAGAATGGAGCGAAGACCAAACCCCCTGGCCAAAGGGCTGGTGAGGGTCCCCCGAGATAGATCAGGAGACAAAGAATTCAGGATAGGATACTTAACCTCTGTAGAATACTGACGACTGCGTCGCACCCCTCTCTGACACTCTCTTCCTCCTCGTGATCCTTCTGCAATCTTCTGATCTAACCCAATTAAGTTAGGATAGAAAGCTCTTCTTCAAAATCTGGATTCGATTCTTCATCAGCACCTCACAGCATCCCTCCCTCCGTCAGCATCTCAGCAACACAAACTCTTTTGACAGCATCCCGAGCTCTGCAATCATGCTCTCCTTTTGACTCTCCAATTCTAACTAACTAACTAAACTACCTCAATTATACCCTTCGTTCATCATGTACCACCCACTAAAGTTTCAATATCGCAAAAATACGAATTATAATTGGTCAGGCAAGGGGATGATCATCACACCATGCTTACACATTACTTTTATTCTATCATTCTATTGTTTGCAAACCCATCCCCTTAAACTTTATTCATTTCTTTCGTTCCCATACATATTCAAACTTTACTTGCAACAATTATTACAAAAACATGAATATAAGTCTTCTTGACTGAACTCTTCACCCTTTGTTCTCAGGGCACATCATTCTTGTCCTTGGACGGTTGACAAAATCTTAGTCATCCTTCTGGGTTAACTTTCTTGTGAGCCTACACATAAATCACGTGACTCAGCTTACTTTGTTCAATTTGAAAGGCCCAAATGCGCACTAATAATAAAGTCAAAAAGACAAAAGTTACTTTCACAAATAAATTATTTCACTGTATACCACCCATCTCTACTCTAACCCTCTTTACTTATCAATACTTTCCCCGCATTAGCAGTAGTAAAATAGCTGATTTTCATTTCGGCCAAGCAGATGACATGCACGTGAGTCTTCAAGACTCCATTTTAATGCCTTCTGCACATACACTAGAATTTCCCTCCAATTGTTAGTTCGTAATATTGCGTAGATGCAATTGACGCATGCGCACAACAGTTTCCCCGTTTAAAGCGGTATTAGTCCGTTTTCATTGTTATTTTCATTAGTACACACATAAGCAAGCTTCGCTAACCTGCGTGTTTCTGTGGTGCATGTTATTATTCACAAGACATGGTTAGTAATTCGTTAATAATTTAAACGAGAGGATTGCTTTCGAGCAAGTCTCTTTCTTTACGAGTCCTTGCTCCATCACTGCTATCCCGTGTAGCTTCATAGTCTGAGAGGTCTGCTATTCTGTGCGGTTTCTAGGTCTGAGATAGGACTGAGAGGTACTGCTCTCGTTTGAGGTTTCAAGGTCTCACATGTACTGCTCCTGTGTTTTTTGTAAGTCTGAGAGGTGCTGCTGTCCTGTGTGGTTTCTTTGTCTGAGAGGTGCTGCTCTCCTGTGTGGTTTCCAGGTCTGAGTTATCCTGCTCTTGTGTGTTTTTTCTAGGTCTGAGAGGTGCTGCTCTCCTGTGTGTTTTATAGATCTGAGATAGGTCTGGGAGGTGCTGCTCGCCTGTGTGGTTTCTAAGTCTTTGATAGGACTGAGAGGTGCCGCTCTCCTGTGCCATTCTAAGTCTGAGATTTGTCTGAGAGTTGCTGCTCTCCTGTGTGATTCTCAGTCTGAGAGGTGCTATTCTCCTGTGTGGTTCTTAGGTCTGAGAGGTGCTGCTCTACAGTTTGGTTTCTTTGTTTTGAGATAGGGCCAATATGTGCTGCTCTGTTGTGTGGTTCTAGGTCTCAGAAGTGCTTCTCTCTTGCTTGGTTTCTAGGTCTGAGATAGGTCTGAGAATTGCTACTCACCTGTGTGGTTTCTAGGTCTGAAAGGTGCTAATCTCCTGTGTGGTTTCTAGGCCTGAGATAGTTCTGAGAGGTACTGCTCTCCTGTGTGGTTTCTAGGTCTGAGAAGTGCTGCTAGCCCGTGTGGCTTCTAGGTTTGCGAGGTGCTGCTCTTTTGTGTGGTTTCTAGGGCTCACACGTGCTGCTCTCCTGTGTGTTTTCTAGGCTTGAGAGCTGCTGCTGTCCTGTGTAGTTTTTGGGTCTGAGAGGTGCTGCTTTCTTGTGTGGTTTCACTATCTGAGATACTGTTGCTCTCCTCTTTGGTTTCTAGGTCTGAGATAGGGCTGAGAGGTGCTGCTCTCCTGTGACATTCTAGGTCTGAGATTGGTCTCGGAGGTTCTGATCTCCTATGTTGTTTCTAGGCCTGAGATAGGTCTGAGAGGTGCTGCTCTCCTGTGTGGTTTCTATGTCTAAGACAGGGCTGAGATGTGCTGCTGTCCTGTGTAGTTCTAGGTCAGAGATAGTTCTGAGAGGTTCTAGTCTCCTGTGTGGTTTCTAGGTCTGAGAGCTGCTGCCCTGCTTTGTGGTTTCTAGGTCTGTGACAAGGCTGAGATGTGTTGCTCTAAAGTGGGGTTCTATGTCTGAGATATGTCTGAGAAGTGCCTTTCTCCTGTTTGGTATCTAGGTCTGGGAATTGCTGTTCTGCTGTTTCGTTTCTAGGTCTGTGATAGGACTGAGATGTGCTGCTCTCCTGTGTGGTTCTAGGTCTGAGATAAGCCTGAGAGGTGCTGCTCCACATGTGGTTTCTAGTTCTGAGATGGGACTGAGAGGTACTGCTCTCCTGTGTGGTTTTTAGGGCTGAGATGTGCTGCTCTCCTGTGTGGTTCTAGCAATGAGATAGTTCTGAGAGGTGCTGCTCTTTTGTGTGGTGTCTAGGTCTGAGAGGTGCTGCCATCCCATGTAGCTTCATGTTCTGAGAGGTGCTGCTCTTCTGTGTAGTTTCTAGGTCTGAGATAGGACTGAGAGGTACTGCTCTCCTGTGAGGTTTCTAGATCTCACATGTACTGCTTTCCTGTGTGTTTTCTAAGTCTGAGAGGTGCTGGTGTCCTGTGTGGTTTCTTTGTCTGAGAGGAACTGCTCTCCAGTGTGGGTTCTAGGTCTGAGATAGGTCTGAGAGATCCTGCTCTCATGTGTTTTTGTAGGGCTGAGAGATGCTGCTCTCTTGTGTGGTTTATAGATCTGAGATAGGTCTGGGAGGTGCTGCCGTCGTGTGTGGTTTCTAGGTCTGAGATAGGGCTGAGAGGTGCTGCTCTCCTGTGCCAATCTAGGTCTGAGATTTGTCTTAGTGGTGCTGCACTCCTGTGTGGTTCTTGGTCTGAGTGGTGCTGCTCTCCTGTGTGGGTTCTAGGTCTGAGAGGTGCTGCTCTACAGTTTGGTTTCTTTGTTGTGAGATAGGGCCAATATGTGCTGATCTCCTGTGTGGTTTCTGGGTATGAGAAGTGCTGCTCTCTTGCTTGGTTTCTAGGTCTGAGATAGGTCTGAGAATTGCTACTTGCCTCTGTGGTTTCTAGGTCTGAGAGTTGCTTCTCTCCTGTGTGGTTTCTAGGTCTGAGATCGGTCTGAGATGTGCTGCTCTCCTGTGTGGTTCTGGGCCTGAGATAGGTCTTAGAGGTGCTGCTCTCTTGAGTGGTTTCTAGGTCTGAGAAGTGCCGCTATCCCGTGTGGCTTCTAGGTCTGAGAGGTGCTGCTCTTCTGTGTGGTTTCTAGGTCTCACATGTGCTGCTCTCCTCTGTGCTTTCTAGGTCTGAGAGGTGCTGCTGTCCTGTGTAGTTTCTGGGTCTGAGAGGTGCTGCTTTCTTGTGTGGTTTCCAGATCTGAGATAGGTCTGGGAGGTGCTGTTCTCCTGTGTGGTTTCTACATCTGAGATAGGTCTGAGATGTTATGCTCTCCTGTGTGGTTCTAGGCCTGAGATAGGTCTGACAGGTGCTGCTCTCCTGTGTGGTTTCTAGGCCTGAGATACGTCTGAGAGGTGCTGCTCTCCTGTGTGGTTTCTAGGTCTGAGACACGTCTGCGAGATCCTGCTCTCGTGTGTTTTTTCTAGGTCTGAGAGTTGCTTCTCTCCTGTGTGGTTTCTAGGTCTGAGATAGGTCTGAGTTGTGCTGCTCTCCTGTGTGGTTCTGGGCCTGAGATAGGTCTTAGAGGTGCTGCTCTCCTGTGTGGTTTCTAGGTCTGAGAAGTGCCGCTTTCCCGTGTGGCTTCCAGGTCTGAGAGGTGCTGCTCTTCTGTGTGGTTTCTAGGTCTATTTAACAAAGGGGGGACAGGGAGCCAAGTTATAAGGTCCTGCACACAGGCTCCCAAAGAAGCTCAGTCTAAAAGGAGTGTGCAGTTCCTGGCTGGACGTGGGGGAAAGACAGGTCTTTCTTCGTGATGCCCTCACACACCCCGAAGGATGTCATGCTTCATCATAGGGCGTTAGCCCCTCGTCAGGCCGGCACTGCAATGCCTGACGGGCTCCCGAAACCGGGGCTCTTTATCGGGGATCTTTTTGAAGACTCCGTAAGGTGCGTGCGGGTGTGAGGGCTGGGTAGTGCACAGGGGGTGAAATAATTAAAATAGGTCTGGAGCAGTTCTACTTAAATTAAGTTTTAATGTTTTAGGTAGCTCTAGCCTGATTAAAAAGGTACGAGTGCCCCTAAGTGGGAATAATGTTCCTAAAGGGCAGTCAAGGTGTAGTAGGTCAACATGTTTCGTGCCCAGTTTGCCCCTAATGGGTCGATTGGCACTTCTTCAGGACCGAGAAAACTAAATGTGAAAAGTGCACTACCGTCTGGTAATGAGATTCTGTAAGTTAATTTACCAGAAACGGTAGGGAGTACCCTAGTAGACTTGTACTGGGGAGTACCGTAGACCCCTAGATACACAGTCTAGGGCTGACAAGCAAAAAACCAGAGCACGTCGTTGCTCCGGTAGGAGTGTAGGCAGGCAACTAGCGTTCCTCCAACCCTTGCTCTGGGCCCCGGACCTATTTTAATTATTTCACCCCCTGTGCACTACCCAGCCCTCACACCCGCACGCACCTTACGGCTTCTTCAAAAAGATCCCCGATAAAGAGCCCCGGTTTCGGGAGCCCGTCAGGCATTGCAGTGCCGGCCTGATGAGGGGCTAACGCCCTATGATGAAGCATGACATCCTTCGGGGTGTGTGAGGGCATCACGAAGAAAGACCTGTCTTTCCCCCACGTCTAGCCAGGAACTGCACACTCCTTTTAGACTGGTTTCTAGGTCTCACATGTGCTGCTCTCCTCTGTGCTTTCTAGGTCTGAGAGGTGCTGCTGTCCTGTGTAGTTTCTGGGTCTGAGAGGTGCTGCTTTCTTGTGTGGTTTCCAGATCTGAGATAGGTCTAAGAGGTGCTGTTCTCCTGTGTGGTTTCTACGTCTGAGATAGGTCTGAGAGTTGCTTCTCTCCTGTGTGGTTTCTAGGTCTGAGATAAGTCTGAGATGTGCTGCTCTCCTGTGTGGTTCTGGACCTGAGATAGGTCTGAGAGGTGCTGCTCTCTTGTGCGGTTTCTAGGTCTGAGAAGGGCCTCTATCCCGTGTGGCTTCTAGGTCTGAGAGGTGCTGCTCTTCTGTGTTGTTTCTAGATCTCACATGTGCTGCTCTTCTGTGTGTTTTCTAGGTCTGAGAGGTGCTGCTGTTCTGTGTAGTTTCTGGGTCTGAGAGGTGCTGCTTTCTTATGTGGTTTCTAGATCTGAGATAGGTCTGGGAGGTGCTGCTCTCCTGTCTGGTTTCTAGGTCTGAGATAGGGCTGAGAGGTGCTGCTCTCCTCTGCTGTTCTAGGTCTGAGATTGGTCTCAGAGGTTCTGCTCTCCTATGTGGTTTCTAGGCCCGTGATAGGTAGGTCTGAGAGGTGCTGCTCTCCTGTGTGGTTTCTAGGTCTAAGACAGGGCTGAGATGTGCTGCTGTCCTGTGTAGTTCTAGGTCTGAGATAATTCTGAGAGGTGCTGCTCTCCTGTGTGGTTTCTAGGTCTGAGGGGCGCTGCTCTCCTGTTTGGTTTCTAGGTCTGAGATAGGTTTAAAGATGCTGACCTCCTGTGTGCTTTCTAGTTCTAAGATAGGTCTGAGAGCTTCTGGTCTCCTGTGTGGTTGCTAAGTCTGAGAGCTGCTGCTCTGCTACGTGGTTTCTAGGCCTGAGACAGAGCTGAGATGTGCTGCTCTACTGTATGGTTCTATGTCTGAGATATGTCTGAGAGGTGCTTTTCTCCTGTTTGGTTACTAGGTCTGAGAATTGCTGTTCTGCTGTTTAGTTTCTAGGTCTGTGATAGGACTGAGATGTGCTGCTCTCCTGTGTTGTTCTAGGTCTGAGATAAGCCTGAGAGGTGCTGCTCCACATGTGGTTTCTAGTTCTGATATAAGGCTGAGAGGTACTTCTCTCCTGTGTGGTTTTTAGGGTTGAGATGTGCTGCTCCTCTGTGTGGATGCTGCTCTCCTGTGTGCTTTCTAGTTCTAGGATAGGTCTGAGAGCTTCTGGTCTCCTGTGTGGTTGCTAAGTCTGAGAGCTGCTGCTCTGCTATGTGGTTTCTAGGTCTGAGACAGGGCTGAGTTGTGTTGCTCTACTGTGTGGTTCTATGTCTGAGATATGTCTGAGAGGTGCTTTTCTCCTGTTTGGTTACTAGGTCTGAGAATTGCTGTTCTACTGTTTAGTTTCTAGGTCTGAGATAGGACTGAGAGGTACTGCTCTCCTGTGAGGTTTCTAGGTCTCACACATACTGCTCTCCTGTGTTTTTTTGTAAGTCTGAGAGGTGCTGCTGTCCTGTGTGGTTTCTTTGTCTGAGAGGTGCTGCTCTCCTGTGTGGTTTCTATGTCTGAGATAGGTCTGAGAGATCCTGCTCTCGTGTGTTTTTTCTAGGTCTGAGAGGGGCCGCTCTCCTGTGTGGTTTATAGATCTGAGATAGGTTTGGGAGGTGCTGCTCGCCTGTGTGGATTCTAAGTCTGAGATAGGACTAATAGGTACCGCTCTCCTGTGCCATTCTAGGTCTGAGATTTGTCTTAGAGGTGCTGTGTGGTTCTCGGTCTGAGAGGTGCTGCTCTCCTGTGTAGTTTCTAGGTCTGAGAGGTGCTGCTCTACAGTTTGGTTTCTTTGTTTTGAGATAGGGCCAATATGTGCTGCTCTCCTGTGTGGTTCTAGGTCTGAGAAGTGCTTCTCTCTTGCTTGGTTTCTAGGTTTGAGATGGGTCTGAGAATTGCTTCTCGCCTGTGTGGTTTCTAGGTCTGAGATAGGACTGAGATGTGCAACTCTCCTGTGTGGTTCTAGGCCTGAGATAGGTCTGAGAGGTGCTGCTCTCCTGTGTGGTTTCTATGTCTAAGACAGGGCTGAGATGTGCTGCTGTCCTGTGCCAATCTAGGTCTGAGATTTGTCTTAGAGGTGTTGCTCTCCTGTGTGTTTCTCGGTCTGAGTGGACCTTCTCTCCTGTGTGGGTTCTAGGTCTGAGAGGTTCTGCTCTACAGTTTGGTTTCTTTGTTGTGAGATAGGGCCAATATGTGCTGATCTCCTGTATGGTTCTAGGTATGAGAAGTGCTGCTCTCTTGCTTGGTTTCTAGGTCTGAGATAGGTCTGAGAATTGCTACTCGCCTCTGTGATTTCTAGGTCTGAGAGGTGCTTCACTCCTGTGTGGTTTCTAGGTCTGAGATAGGTCTGAGATGTGCTGCTCTCCTGTGTGGTTCTAGGCCTGAGATAGGTCTGAGAGGTGCTGCTCTCCTGTGTGGTTTCTAGGTATGAGAAGTGCCGCTATCCCGTGTGGCTTCTAGGTCTGAGAGGTGCTGCTCTTCTGTGTGGGTTCTAGGCCTCACATGTGCTGCTCTCCTCTGTGCTTTCTAGGTCTGAGAGGTGCTGGTGCCCTCTGTAGT
The DNA here is from genome assembly GCA_963921515.1 of Calotriton arnoldi. NCBI lineage: Eukaryota > Metazoa > Chordata > Amphibia > Caudata > Salamandridae > Calotriton > Calotriton arnoldi. The sequence goes on from CAWUFW010001933.1 coordinate 316,233, forward strand.
TTCTGTGTCTGAGAGGTGCTTCTTTCTTGTGTGGTTTCTAGATCTGAGATAGGTCTGGGAGGTGCTCTTCTCCTGTGTGGTTTCTAGGTCTGAGGTATTTCTGAGATGTGCTGCTCTCCTGTGTGGTTCTACGCCTGAGATAGGTCTGACAGGTGCTCATCTCCTGTGTGGTTTCTAGGCCTAAGAGACGTCTGAGAGGTGCTGATCTCCTTTGTCGTTTATAGGTCTAAGACAGGGCTGAGATGTGCTGCTGTCCTGTGTAGTTCTAGGTCTGAAATAGTTCTGATAGGTGCTGCTCTCCTGTGTGGTTTCTAGGTCTGAGAGGTGCTGCTCTACTGTTTGGTTTCTAGTTCTGAGATAGGTTTTAAAGATGCTGCTCTCCTGTGTGGTTTCTTGTTCTAAGATAGGTCTGAGAGGTTCTGGTCTCCTGTATAGTTTCTAGGTCTGAGGGCTGCTGCTCTAGTATGTGTTTTCTAGGTCTGAGACAGGGCTGAGATATGATGCTCTACTGTGTGGTTCTATGTCTGAGATATGTCTGAGAGGTGCTTTTCTCCTGTTTGGTTTATAGGTCTCAGAATTGCTGTTCTGCTGTTTGGTTTCTAGGTCTGAGATAAGAATGAGATGTGCTGCTCTCCTGTGTGGTTCTAGGTCTGAAATAGGTCTGAATGGTGCTGCTCTCCGGTGTGATTTCAAGGTCTGAGATAGGTCTGAGAGATGCTACTCTCCTGTGTGGTTCTATGTCTGAGATACGTCTGAGAGGTGCTGCTCCCCATGTGGTTTCTAGTTCTGAGACAGGTCTGAGAGGTACTGCTCTCCTGTGTGGTTTTTAGGGCTGAGATGTGCTGCTAACCTGTGTTGTTCACGCTATGAGATAGGGATTGAGAGGTGCTGCTCTTCTGTGTGGTTTCCAGGTCTTAGAGGTGCTGCTATCCTATGCGGCTTCTAGGTCTGAGAGTTGCTGCTCTGCAGTGTGATGTCTTTGTCTGAGATAGGTCTGAGAGGTGCTGCTCTCCTGTGTGGTTTCTAGGGCTGAGATGTGCTGCTCTCCGTATGGTTAAAGGTCTGAGATAGATCTGTGAGGTGCTGCTCTCCTGTGTGGTTTCTAGGCCAGAGAAGTGCTACTCTCCTTTGTGGTTTCTAGGTCTGAGAGATGCTCCTCTTCCCTGTGTTTCTATGTCTAAGATATGTCTATTAGGTGCTGTTCCCCTGTGTGGTTTCTATGTCTGAGATAGGTCTCAGAGTTGCCGCTCTCCTGTGTGGTTTCTAGGTTTGAGAGGTGCTGCTGTCCTGTTTGGTTTCTGGGTCTGCTCTCCGATGTGATTTCTAGGTCTGAAATTGGTCTGAAAGGTGCTGCTTTCCTGTGTGGTTCTCGGCCTGAGAGGTGCTGCTCTCCTATGTGGTTTCTAGGTCTGAGAGGTGAGATAGGGCCAATATGTGCTGCTCTCCTGTGTGGTTCTAGGTCTGAGAGGGAATGCTCTCCTGTGTGGTTTCTAGATCTGAGATAGGTCTGGGAGGTGGTGCTCTCTTGTGTGGTTTCTAGGACTGAGATAGGTCTGAGAGCTGCTGCTCTTGTGTGTTGTTTCTAGGTCTGAGAGCTGCTGCTCTCCTGTGTGGTTTCTAGGTCTGTGATAGGTCTAGGAGGTGTTGCTCTCCTGTGTGATTTCTAGGTCTGAGATAGGACTTAGAGATGCTGATCTCCTGTGCCGTTCTAGGTCTGAGATTGATCTGAGAGGTGCTGCTCTCCTGTGTGGTTCTCGGTCTGAGAGGTGCTGCTCTTCTATGTGGTTTCTAGGTCTGAGAGGTGCTGCTCTGCTGTTTGGTGTCTTTGTGTGAGATAGGGCAATATTTGCTGCTCTCCTGTGTGGTTCTAGGTCTCACAAGTGCTGCTATCTTGTTTGGTTTCTAGGTCTGAGATAGGTTTGAAAATTGCTAGTCGCCTGTGTGGTTTCTAGGTCTGAGAGGTGCTTCTCTCCTGTGTGGTTTCTAGGTCTGAGATAGGACTGAGATGTGCTGCTCTTGTGTGTGGTTCTAGGCCTGAGATAGGTGTGAGAGTTTCTGGTCTTCTGTGTGGTTTCTTGGCCTAAGATAGTTCTGAGAGGTGCTGCTCACTTCTGTGGTTTCTAGGTCTGAGAGGTGCTGCTCTCCTGTGTGGTTTCTAGGTCTGAGAGGTGCTGCTCTCCTGTTTGGTTTCTAGGTCTGAGATAAGTTTTAATGATTCTACTCTCCTGTTTGGTTTCTAGTTCTAAGATAAGTCTGAGAGGTTCTGGTCTCCTGTGTTGATTCTAGGTCTGAGAGCTGCTGCTCTGTTATGTGGTTTTGAGGTCTGAGACAGGGCTGAGATGTGTTCCTCTACTGTGTGGCTCTATGCCTGAGATATGTCTGAGAAGTGCTTATCTCCTCTGTGGTTTCTAGGTCTGAGAATTGCTGTTCTGCTGTTTGGTTTCTAGGTGTGAGATAGGACTGAGATGTGCTGCTCTCCTGTGTGGTTCTAGGTCTGAGATAAGTCTGAGAGGTACTGCTCCCCATGTGGTTTCTAGTTCTGAGATATGACTGAGAGGTACTGCTCTCCTGTATGTTTTCTAGATCTGAGATGGGCTGCTCTCCTGTGTGGTTCTAGGTATGAGATAGGTCTGAGAGGTGCTGCTCTCCTGTGTGGTTTCTAGGTCTGAGATGTGCTGCTATCCCGTTTAGCTTCAAGGTCTGAGAGGTGCTGCTCTTCTGTGTGGTTTCTAGTTCTGAGATAGGACTGAGAGGTACTGCTCTCCTTTGTGGTTTCTATGTCTGAGAAATGCTGCTCTCCTGTGTGGTTTCTAGGTCTGAGAGGTGCTGCTTTTCTGTGTGGCTTCTAGGTCTGAGAGGTGCTGCTCTCCTGTGTGATGTCTATGTCTGAGATTGGTCTGAGATTTGCTGCTCTCCTGTGTCATTTCAAGGGCTGAGATATGCTGTTCTCCTTTGTTAGACCTGTGAGGTGCTGCTCTTCTGTTTGGTTTCTAGGACAAGAGGTGCTGCTCTCCTTTGTGCTTTCTAGGTCTGAGATAGGTTTGAGAGATGCTCCTCTTCTGTGTGTTTCTAGGTCTAAGATATGTCTCAGAGGTGCTGTTCCCCTGTGTTGTTCTATGTCTGAGATAGATCTCAGAGGTGCTGCTCTCCTGTGTGGTTTCTAGGTCTGAGAGGTGCTGCTCTCCCGTGTGATTTCAAGGTCTGATTTAGGTCTGAGAGATGCTGCTCTCCTGTGTTGTTTCTAGGTCTAAAAGGTGCTGCTCTCCTGTGTGGTTTCTAGATCTGAGATAGGTCATGGAGGTGGTGCTCTCCTGTGTGGTTTCTAGGTATCAGATAGGTCTGAGAGGTGCTGTTCTCCTGTGTTGTTTCTAGGTCTGAAAGGTGCTGCACCTATGTCTTTTTTTTTGTTATCTACTGCCATCCCCCAAATCGCACAATTAAAGAAAAACCCAAGATGAACACCTTTGAGCCTTCTTAATCTGCTCTAATCAATATATTATCATCCTTGACCTTAATGGAGCCAACCAGTGCAGAGGAAAAAAACTGGTTCTCTTACCCATTCATGCATATCTAGCGATTATCAAAAACAGGTATTCTAACACATTGCATTGTTCGATGATTTCAGTGATGATTTTAAGATGAATTGTGACGTAATCCACCTGATAGCACCTTCAACAGATCACCCGATGCTATATAGCATGAGATTGTGTGCATAAACTGGCTGTCTATCTAGGGATTTGAGGCACCCTTGCAAGGAACAACTATAACAATATGTTTTATGGACAATGGGTAAAAGGACCAATTGTAAACTCTTACTAGTCCATTTTTGAGAAGGTCACAATGGGCTTAGTGAAACAAAAATACCAAAGTCACCTGGATCATCAAACCTAGTCTTAAACCATGTTCAGCTTCAGTCATGATGCCCCTCTGAGACCATAAAGAGAAACTAGGGAACGCCCAGTGTGCAAAGCAGGGACCAGTGCAATGCTAGTATCAAAACAACAATGGTTCACTGTCAACTAATTTTAGATACTACAATTTTCAACCCAGGGAATCCATAATTCCCCCAAAAATATACATAAACAAATGAAACATTTACATATCAAAAAAAAATTAGATTGCAAATGACCAACTAAAATAAAGAAGTACTTAATACCTTTATCTCACAGAAAGGATTTTTTCAACTTAATTGAGAAAATTCTCAAACAGCTATCACACTGTGCACAAAAAAAAATTAACAAGTGTGTATACATAAAAAGACATATAACTTTGAAAGTATTTTACATTAAGGGGTCAATCGAGTCTTTGTATAGTCAGTTGTCAACATTGTTTCGACTTCTAGAATTACTACGAGGTCATCATCAGGACAGAATGTGTTAGTCGAGCACTGGGGAAGAGCCAAGGCTCCAGGACATGGGAGGAAAAGCCTGACCCACAAATAGTTCAAACAGAGTGAATATTGGGGATAATCAATCGAAGTATCTAATACAAAAATGCAGCAGTGGGACAGTACAACCAGCACTGAAACCCCCCCACTAAATTTGGCCAATTTGTGTGAAAGTGGGCTACAACAGACAACACCTCTTCTGCAAGGAGGTGTAATCAAACAAATCAAGGAAAATGTCCAGGAGCAATTCCAAGCAGAACAAAATAATTAACCTGCCTGGAGCACAATATAAATAACATAGTAGAATTATTTGAATCTTATGACCTTTGGTTGTATGGAAAGCCAATTTTTAATTTGCATATAAAAACAAACTGCAATTCAATGTTATTATGGTATATACAATACACATGGTATGATTGTAGACGATGTCTCAATGCGGTATATCTTATTTTTCAAAAGAGGGGGACTCTAGGAGCTATTCAAAGGTCCGGTGACCCGTGCTCCCGAAGTTAAACTTATACCAAAAGGGAGTCACCGTTCCTAAGTAGAGAGAGAAAGAAGGGAAGTAAGAGGTACTCTCGTCGTGTGCTACTCTAATTGTGGGGGGTAGTGTGTCCTCACTTGATGCCCTCACACACCCCGAAGGATGTCATGCTTCATCATTGGGCTTTTGCTCCTCGTCGGGCCGGCGCTGCAATGCCCTACGGGTCCCCCGAAGGGTCTCTTTTTCGGAGATCTTTTGATGAAGCCATATGGGTGCGTGGGTGTAAGTGGCAGTGAAGTCCTAGAAGGTGTATTAAAAAATGGCTGGAGGGAGAGTGATTAATTTTTATTAAGGTGATCCCTCTGTCATTATTAAAACAAAGTGTATGGTGCTGCTTTAAGGGGTATTATCTCCCTTGGTAGCTGGGTAACTATATGTCCCTAGTGGGCATATGTTCTGGTCAACATGTTTCGCGTTTTAGTGGTCTCAGGGGGAGATCCAGGACGCTTCGTCAGGACCGAGTAAGAAAGTTGTATCTACAGTGGCCCGAAAATGTCGGCGCCCCCGTATAAACGAAGGGAGTAGAACTTCCCTTTGTAGGTAGGGTAAGATCCCATGAGATCAGTGGAGACAGCGAGAGGCACACAGGTGACACAGCCCAGATGCACCAAGAGAACCCTCTCAAGGGACCCTCACTGCTGTCCTGGGGCACCCACAAGGAGCAGGAAAGGTCTGGGTCAGTTTCAGCTCAGCAGGGCATAATGGGGCACCCCTCCTGGAGCAGTGACTATTGAATGAGGGACTCTCCTGCTTTGTCTTGGTTTTATATTGTTTTTCTGGCTGTGCAGTTGTTTCTTTTTAACTGAGGGAGTCCCACCCGGGCACCCCCATGCCTCTGGATGTTGGGGGCAGCTCAGGGACTCTACCCCGGCCTACCCTGCTGGCTCCCTGAACAGGCAGCACTTCTTTGTGCTGCAGTGGGAGCTGGCAGTTCTTCTCCCCTGCCCTCTCCTGCAGGCTGGGATTGCCTTCTCGCTGATTGCCACCCTGATCTCCCCAGACTTAGTTAGCAGGGCAGGCCCACCACTACTGGGGGGGGGGGGCGAAGGTGCACCCCTGCTGGCAGCAACATTGGGGGCCTGGAGTTGAGGACTTCTTAGAGAGATATGTTGGCGCTCCCCCAAATGCTTATCGATTGGCAGGGTCCAGAGTTGGGGGTCGAGGTCCCCAAGGAGGAAACCAGTTCAGGGTTTGGGATCCCCAGGCCTCAGGGCACTCTAGGGAGGGGGCCTTATGCACACCCCCTCCCACACCCTCAAAGAGGAAAGGGCTCCTGCGTCGACCCCTGGCCACCACAGGAGTTTAGAATTCTCCAGCAGCAGAGCTCCACGCGCTCTGAGCCTTGCTGGGGCGTCACATCTTTCTCCTGCTTACATCTTGGCCTGTCGAGCCATTTTGCTTGCTCTTTGTCTCATTTTTCTCCTAGTGTTGAGCCCTTGCCACCTGGAGCACTTCCCTCAGGCCTTCTGGCCTCCACTTTGCCGAGGGCTTGTTTCACTGGCTCTCTGTGCCAGGCTTTGTTTCCTCTGGGGCTTCTCTCCTCCTTGGCGCAGAATTTTCCTTCAACTAGTCCTCAGGTGGTTTACGTTGACCAGCTTCCCTGGTTACTGGAGAGAGCCCCACTGGTCCTGAGGGCAACTGTAGTCAGAGTCCTGGGTCCAGATGGATGTAAGGGGGTTCCTCCTTCCAGTTGTCCATGGATGCCACATCCAGTTCCAGAGTCCAGCAGAAAACCACAACCAAGAGAGAGCTCTCCCCCTTGCGTAAGACCATTTAAGTGGGCTCAGTAGATTCCAGAAATGAGGCATCTCTGGCCTATCCTGGTGAGCCACATCACCTCTCCGCCCGTGTCCCAACCTTCCTGCACAGCCTACTGGGACATTTTAAAATGGTGTCACCCAGGAGTCACTTACCACATCTGCTCCTGGGGCCTCCTCTCTGCCCCTGGCTGACATCACTGCCAAGGCCTTTCCCATCAAACCTTCAAAGAGAGCCCCTTCCTGTGCTGGCTCCAGAGGTCTGGGCTCCCTCCTTTGGTCAGTGAGCCTGGGCAGGCCCATCCCTGGTACAGTGTGAGAGCTGATTGACCGATGCAGAGCATTCCATCCCACCCCTTTCCTCCTCAGGAGCAGAGTGAAGCAGTGTTCATTGCTCCTTTTGTGTGCAGAGAAATGTTATTATCTTGGCACACCACGGTAACAAAAGGCCTAGGCCCTGATCCTGATATGAGCCAGAGAAATATGACAATCCTGGATGACCCATAAGCTGTACAGAGAACTTTCTGGAAATTGCAGAACTGATTTTCCCATACGGGTTACGCCCCAATTCGATACGTTACTGGTCTCTGTAGACCAAAGGGAAGCAAAGCTGCACTCTAAAGCAGCCCTCCCCATCGGTGTATAATGGAGTGTCTCTGCAGACAAGACAATAAATCACACTGACTTTCCCTATGGGTGTACACTAACATTATGAGGCCTTCCAGAGGTCAATATTCAATACTGCAGAGCCCCCTCCGCGCCCAGCTAATTGTGCACAGTTTCCAGGCTGTGTATGACAGGAGTCTCCTACGCACAGCCCTTACATGTGTGCACACGTGTTCACAAGTAACCAGCCAAGTGCTCCTTACCCTTTTTGTGTCACAGCAGCCTTATCTTAAAAGGCTGATACTGGCGGTAAACACGTGCAGTCCATTTACCCTGAGTTTATCGTGGGTCAGGTTATGAGGATCCCTCACAGTAAAAGGTCGAAAGCCAGGCAATAAAAAAGCAAAAAATCAAGGCAGATTAGATGGGCAGAACCCATTGTCTCACAGCCTCTATATTTCCACCATGGGTATCCGGCCCTGGCTACAACACCTGGTGTCATAGTTCTCCCGGAAGAGTGGTAATTTCCTCTTCTCCCAGTTTTAAGGTGGGTGGAGGGAGGGAGCAAAAAAGCCTTGTTAGAAAGGATTGCTATCTGAAGGACACTGTGTAGTTTGTAAAAAACAAACCTAGACCTATATGTTAATGCAAATTGGTAACAGCGCCTTGATGGAGAGAGTAGCTGGTCTCCCCAGGATCCCTAGATAAAGTATCACTGCATCTTTCTTCTCCAGACTCGAGTGTAGAATAGCCCGGGAGAAGGTGGTGATGATCTCCAATCTATATGGTAGACAGAGTGGATACACTGGCTGACCTTGGGGGTGAAATCCCAGGCTCAAAGTGCTTTGCCAGAGTTCCCACCAGATGAGGCACCCTCTCTGCCATAGGATGTGTTAGCTCATGACTCCCTAAGGCACCCTGGCTTATCCCAAGGCTCGAGCCCTGCAGTAATCATTGAAAAGTTGTTATGGTACAGAGTAACCCAGCACTTACCCCCTTAATAAATACAGGGAGGCCTAGGCAAGGACCCAGACTGCAGGCAGCCATAAACTATCACTCTAAACACTAGCATCAATTGACTAGTTCCACACAAGAAACAAGTCTGCACTCACCTGCCAACAAAAGTCAAATTAGACCAAACCAGGGATCATCAAGATGGACTTGATCAGTGCTAAACTGCAGGATATACCCTGGAAAGTCCTGATGTGGCTGCAATTGATAATCATTACATATCCTGCACACAAGAGGGATTTCTCTCTCCTAGTGCTCCATCGAGGTTCAATGCGCTCCTCCACTAAGACTCAAAAGCAATCCTTGATGATAGATGAACAGATGGAGGAGGCAGGACCACAATGACGCAGAATGCAGTAATTGCAGGAAAAAACATCAGAGACACAACTATCCTTTCTCTTGAATACCATAATGTTCAAATCTCCCCCAAAACAACCTCCTCCTTCAATCTTTTTAAAGTCAATTGCAAAACCAGAACACAACTTAACGGCCCTGGTTGAAATCACAAGTCTTGGGAGCATGGCCGCGGTGTGGGCCCAGGAGAGCGCTTCTTGCCTGAGCTCCGATAACGGAGCTCTGGCCGTGGCTGACATGGCAGCAGTCCTCTAACCACCAGTCCTTCACATGGTGCGGGCTCCTCAACTCTCTCTGGTCCCCTGACAGCAACCGGAAGCTCTTAAGACCCGTGACCCGGCATCCACGCCCGTTTAAATCTGCAGAGCTCCGTGATGGGGAACCGAGCTTTTCCAAACCGAAGAAGCCAAATACCAGCGCTGACGAGAAGGACCACAAGCTGATCTTGGGTGGGCATGCAGCACCAACAGCAATCCCATGGCAGAAACATACCACAGCACAGCCGGTGTTGTGTAATATTTGGTATCCCCTCGGGCACAAAAGGCCAGACCCTAGCAATCCCGGCTTGCTCTGAGTCCTCCAAAAGCAGCTCGTCTGCCTCACTATAGTGCCACCCAGGGCTTTAAGTGGGGGGGGTCTGTGGGGGTCTGAGCACCCCCAGTTTTTTTGGGGGGGCCTCGAAAGGGGTCTCTAGGGGTCTCTATTTTCGGGCCTCAAAGGTCAAAGGTAGGGTGACCAGACGTCCCAGTTTTTGTTTGGTGTTTCGGGTGAGCATGCGCGCGCACTGCTTAAGGCGTGACGTCATTGTAGCAGGAAGGGAAATCCTTTGACGAGAGACACTTTCTCTCGGGATTTCCCTTCTCTTTGAACACTCAGCGCCACCTACGTCATCGTGCCAGCCATCGGCACAACAACAGCTGGTTAGAACCGGCACGACCCTGCTTTTACGGCCTGCAGCAAGATTTCTCCAGCAACCAGTGTGACCCTGCTCTGCCTTAAAGCAAGCGAGGGACGAGGGTCTACAACAGAATCCAGCAGCAGTGACACTACCACTACCAGTGCAGCCCTGCCCCTGTCGGCCCGTCATCTCTATGCCTCAAAAACCTGTCTGATTTCTCTAGATACATACCTGCCCGTCTTTTTCTCAATCATATGTCTATTTCTAACCAACCGACCGTCCACCCATCAGTCAGTTTATCCATCCATGGGTCGTTTCATTTACATTATATTCCCTTCTGTGTGTTAGTCCGTCCAGGTGTCTGCTTCTGTTCACTGATCGCCTAATAAATAACGTTTACAGTAACACATATGTGATAACGTGGAACCACACATGTCAAATCACACATAGGATGAACAATAACACATGAAATACATGCCGACGTTGGCATACACTCTAGCGCCGGTGCTTGCACACACCTGCTTTGCCCCCGAGCGCTGTGTGTGCATTGACTCCACCGCCACCCCTCGAGCTGTGTTGTGTGCCCGAGGCCGGGTTCGCCGCTCTGAGAAGGAGCCTTGAAAACACCCTGCCGGTATTCACCACCGCCGGCCCGGGATCGTCATTTCCGAGCCGCGCTCGGATTGGTCACAGCAACGAGGGTTTCCCCCAGCAACGCGGAGGGTCTTCAGGCGGAGCTACATTGAGTCTGGAGATGCAGGCAACTTGCCTTCTGGTGATGAATGCATTCTTTATGGTGAAACAGATATCCAGAAACTGTGTTCAGAGTTTCAGCTGCCAGCAAGAGATACTATCCAAGCTTTTAGACTTTTCAAAGATTTTGGTGGAAAGAAAACCCCTGAAGCATTAAAAAGTTAGTAGTTCGCATGGAAACCCTGCCAGCAAGTAATGCGGATTGCGAGAGAGGTTTCAGCGCAATGAACTTAATTGCTAGTCCAACAAGGGCCTCTCTTCTTGTAGAGACCATTTCTTCATGCTTAAGGGTAAAACTCAATGGTCCTCCATTTGAAACATTTGACGCAAAGCTGTATGTAAAGAGCTGGCTGGCAAAAGGTAGAAGGTCTGCTGAAGAAAATTGTTGTGAGAAACCCCAGCAAAATGGACACAGTGAATATCTTCAAGGGTTTTGGGAAATCCTGCAATAGATTTCTAAGTAATGTAAATAATTTTTACATGTTTTTAAAGTGTTTGGTATTTTATGGCTTATACTTAATAAATATACCTTTTCCCTATTTTATTATCCTTTGCTGGATGCGACTTCATGATTTTCTTAAGCACACAATCCTAGTTATCTTGATTTAGACCACGCCCCTACTCGGATAGGCCACACCCCTTTAAGAAATTTGCCACGCCCCTTTTAGAGCACCCCCAGTTTTTTTTCCCACTTAAAGCCCTGGTTCCACCTTCTTCTCTGAGCATGCTACAATTGTCTTATCCCCTCCCAAAGGACATACCAGCAGATCACACCACCCCTGAGTCCACAGAATTGAAAGGAATTTGCACCCATCGATATGCCACCTTCAGAAGTCACTATCGCACTCCCTGATAGCACCACCTGATTGGAAGATGCGCTGCCCAGCTCACCTGTTGATCTCCAGCATTCCTCTGCCTGGCCGGACCCTGATGGCCCTAGCAGCACAGCCCAGAGGGGTGCAGTATTAGCCCTCACCCCATTCGGTGGACTGAGGCCCCCGCAGCCCATTCATTGCTCCTGTGCACCTCAGAGCGGTGCAATGCTAACACTACGAGGTGCTACTGATGGCTACAATGAAAGGCAAAGAGGCTGAGGCATCCTCCATCAAAAATCTGCTGGATCCCAGAAAATGGACAAACACCAGACCCCTGAAAGTCTAGGGGGATCCCTCCAAAATGATCGACCCACAGTTGTAGATGCTGACATGAAAGCTCCAGCCACTAAAGCAGACATCTAAGAACTCTTGTGGGAATTCCACAGAGACTTGGCAACAACATGTCTCTGCTATACCTGCTGCTCAGCCAGTCTGAGTGTGCTGTGTGGAATGTTGGTGCGTGGTGATGCGTTGGAATGTCAGGGTGCCTGTGAGGTGCTTGAGTGTCAGGGGAGTATGGTCCTGGTGGGGCTTATCATCTAGGCTCTTCATTGAAGCTACTTAATAAACCATTTTATATAATCTACACTTCGTCTAAATGGACTTCTCATTACAACAGTCTCCAAGATGTGAATAAAGCTATTGCAAAACTCAAACACTTTATCCAAACAGTCGAAACCTGCCATGACCAGGTAGAGAATGACATAGCTACAAAGGCGCACGACGAGGAAGAGCCATCAGACACTATTGAGATCTTAAAGCCAGAATATATATTGATTACATTTTGGAGGCTGTTAACAGTCCTGGAAAGAAACACTAGACCGTCCTCAAAAGGTGCAGAGGGCTGGCCATGGTTTCTACTCTAGACGAACAAGCTGCTTGATCCCATGGGAATATAAAGGAAACAAGAGAGAGGAGTAAGGGGAACCTATCTCGCTAGCTATCGGCGCATTCTCCTTTGACTCTGAATCTTGTTCTGGCCTTAAGATTAAAAGGTATACATTGTTTAAGACTCAAAAGGCGATCTTCCATAGCCATTTCTTCGAGGATGCACTGGTTTTCCCATACCTAGGCGGCACGGGTCCATGAACTCGAAGTGGTTGGTATCATTAAGTGGGGCTCTGTATTTCTCAATCAGTAATGAAATATTTAATCATTTTTAGGTGGTCCGACCCATGGCGGGTGTCTACCAGCATGTGTTATGGTTTGTATAGCAGGAATGCAAGCTATGGTTTATGGGGCTAACCAGAACTAGGGAATTTCAGGGGTTATTTTGTTTTTTCATAACCAAAACCTTACTTGAACTGTGGTTTTTAACATTAATATCAGAGGTTATGTAAATAATTGTGGTGGGTGCTGGTGAATGATAATAGCTCTGTATCATGTTGCCACCTACCACCCGTTCTGTCTGGCCTTCAATTGTGTGCATCAGGGGTCGACATAGGTCTGGCCCTGCGCAAACCCACCTTGTGCCTAACCACAACTGCGCAGCTTGCCACAGGCAATCAACCTACCATGCAGCCAATCTCCAGCTGCACAGGAAATTTGTAATTTAAGCCCAATTCCTGTATCTCAGCTGCAGTGCAATCCGTCAAATCATGACAGAGTTATAAGCAATTCGAAGGTGTTTTAAATTCCCCTTTAGGTTTACTCCCTCTTCTCAGATTTGCATGAACTGTAGGATGCCTGCAATGGACTTAACTTGACATGCCACCAGAAAAATAAACATTCTGTCTGTCTACCATATTTTATGCAAAGTTATCAAATTGAACCAAATTCTTTAGGAAATCTAAGATCTTTTGACCTCTCTTTAAGTTTGCCTTCTCCCATGTGATCTCACTGAGAACTGATATCCCTATTCTAGGTTTGATGTACTAAGTGCCTGAAAAAAATCATTTATCCTCTTCCACAGTCTCTAAATTATCTGACACTTTATGTGCACCAGCTGGCATCTGCCCCCACCCACCATACTGTACACACTCTTGATCTTGTGCTCTCCACTCACAAAAGGTCAAACTAAAATTCCAAAGGTGAGCTGTGAAGGACAGACTGTACTATTCAATGTACCCTTACCCTGCCATCCTTCCTAACTTCAACCAAGTCCTTCCTCCTTCCATACACAAGACTTGGTCCAGATTCATTTCCTCCTAGTAATGCACTCTCAATCAATCAATCAATCAAGGGTTTGTTAAGTGCGACTACTCACCCGTAAGGGTCTCAAGGCGCTGGGGAGGAGGGGAGGTGCAGGTTCCAGTCCATCAAGGAGGGGGTCTGTCGAAGAGCCAGGTTTTGAGGTTTCTCGTGAAGATGGGGAGGGATGTTGTCTGTCTGAGTTGGAGCGGTAGGGCGTTCCATGCTCTGGCCGCGAGGAAGGAGAAGGAGCGGCCTCCTGATCTGGTCTTTCTGGCGCAGGGAACCACACCGTAGGAGAGCTGGGCTGATCGTAGGGTTCTTTGGGGTGCGTGGAATTGAGTCGGCTGTTGAGGTATGCTGGTCCGGTGTTGTGGAGGGCTTTGTGTGCGTGGGTGAGGATCTTGAAGGTGATTCTAGCCTCGATCGGGAGCAAGTGGAGTGTGCGCAGGTGTTGGGAGATGTGGCAGTGCCGTGGTAGGTTGAGGACCAGTCTTGCGGCGGCGTTCTGGATGTTTTGTAGCTTGCAGGTGAGGTTTGTGTTTATTCCGGCATAGAGTGCATTGTCGTAGTCGAGTCTGCTGGTGACGAGGGCGTGGGTGACGGTTTTTCTGTGCTCGAGGGGGATCCATTTGAAGGTCTTACGTAGGAGGCCGAGGATGTGAAAGCAGGAGGATGTGACGGAGTTGATCTGGCGGTCCATTTTGAGCTCGGAGTCTAGGATGATTCCAAGGTTGCGTGCATGGTCCGAGGGGGTGGGTGGGCTACCGAGGGCAGGGGGCCACCAGGCTTCGTTCCAGGCGTCGGGGTGTGGGCCCATGATGAGTACTTCTGTTTTGTCGATGATATGGGATATTTGGGTGACCATCCGGAGGTCTCTCCATATATCTCAACATCGGTCTAGATCTGAAAACAAAAAGAATCACAGTCCAGGACGAAATTATACAAGTGATCACCTTGGAAGGCCTAAAAATAAATGACTGCCAGACAAGGATTCTACTGATCAATGTCTACTTCAATAGTTTCAGCCCTGAGCATGCGGATAAGATGACGCAACTATGTGAAGCACTAAATGTTGTGCTTTGTGACTACGTCAACTACGATATCATAATCTGCGGGGACGCAAATTGGGAGCAACCCCATCTGACAGTTCGCCAGTGAGCTCTCCGACTAACTCGTTCCAAAACTTGCTTAATAAACATGGCCTCAAGTCTATTCAGCGCACACTTGAAAATACATCTGTGGCTTTAAAATTCCCTTAAGCGTTCAAGGGAATAAGTATGCTCGATTATGCATTTACCTCAGATAAAATCATGGAGCACCTGGAGAGCTTCGAAATTCCTCTGGTGCAAGAGAGCGACCGCCTTCCACTCTGCATAGTGCTGAAATGACGCTCGACAAACCACGACTGCCAGAAGACAATGGGTACCTCAAAAGGCGATGAAAACTCACATTTAATCTGGCAAATATAGTGAGGACTAGCCTCCTTGCAAACATTCAAAGTCTGGAAATCTACCAGCAGCTCGTTTCTCATGACTCAAAATGGTAAATATTTGCTGGACAATTGGGAGACCATCATTAAAGACATCCAATTTACCCTAAGCCCTGCTTCAGCCCCTCAGAGGCCTCCTACTAAACCTTCCCAAAACAAGGGCCCCATAATGAAAAGTAAGCAGAAGACCCTCAGGCTTCGGAGACCCCTTAAAAAAACTCAAAATCTGAACTGCAACTGAAACAGAACTGCAGTCAAAGCTGCAGGCCCAATTCAAACAACAAAAGCAACTGGTCTGGTCCACAAAACGTAAACAAATAGATGAAGAATGGCTATGGTTATATTCATTCCTGGGCAAACATAGTCAGTTTGACCATTTGGAGATACATAAAAAATGAGCCAAGAAAGCCCAAGAACTAACACGATTGATGAATCTCAGCGGACACAGCACGTAAACAAGTTAGGTGTAGCTAATACAGCAAGTGTCTTCTACCTGAGCGAACCATGCGCTGCAGTCGACACCTTGAACCAAGAGCCAATCTTCACTGTGAGGGCCATCTCCAAAACCTTGTGTAAAATCAGAGCAACGGGTTCTCCAGGTCCAAATAGCATTACAGCTCAAGTCTTCAAGGATAACATCGACCTCTGGTCTACCATACTTCTCCCATTGTATCACACATGCTCAGTTACTTCGCAGGTCCCGGAAAGCTGGAGGGGCTCAATCTTACATCCAATGTTCAAGAACAGAGATAGGCTGGATCCAGCCAATTATCGCCTCATAACCCTTCTCGATATCGAAGTCAAGGCACATTCCTCAGTCCTCCTAAAAGAACTATAGTGCTCGGCGAAAGCAAATGAGAGCTCTGTTTTGTCAAACTGGCTTTAGGGCAAACTCTTCAACTACGGATAACATAGTTGAACGGTTGTGCCTAATATACTAAGCCTCCAGCCAGAATTCATCCCTCCTCTATACATGTGTTGTCGACTATTCCTACGCATTCGACTTGGCGGACAGGAATAATCTAAGGTGGAAACTACAGAGCTGGGGAATTCCGGACAACTTGCTCCTGGCAATATTGTGACAATACACCTCGACCAGGGTGAGGGTCAAACTATCTCAGATGGTCATAACATGGAAAATCCCAGACGATGGACTAAACCACTCTTTCTAGCCCACAGAATACGATCCTGAAATGAGGCCAAGAATTTTGTCTTCACTATGACGGAGCCATGCAACCTGGTCAAATTCGGTAAATATGTCAGCCTATAACTCCTCCCAAGCAGCGAGTCACCTCCCCCACCCTTCAATCTTTCTTTCCAACTGCGTCCCTCTTAACCTCTGACATACACCAGTGACCAAGTGCTTGGTGCCTTAAAAGGTTGCAGTTTATTATAATATAACATTTATAAATATTGCCAATTTCTTGCTCGTGCATAACATTCTGTTGACACTGTTGAACGATATATTGTCTTTGCAATTATAGTCCTTTTAGTCCATTCCTGTTCATTGTCTGCCTTCGGGTAGGCCAATCTCTAGGGAGGGGCCCAGCCACCTGGGCCATTGTTCTCCGCAGTGTTAGGCTTCAACTTGCTACCGTTTTGGTGGGTGTCCGTCAGGACCAGCCCGGGCTGCAAGTGCCGTCCCGCTTGCCTTCGACCCCCTTCTTGGCCCCTCCCTGCTCTTCCGGGTCCCTGCCGTGTGACTTCCTTTTCTTCAGCGAGAGGGAGTACGTGCTTAGGGTGGGCTTTCGCCCCTTCGTAAACCCCCTCGCGGCGGCTTACTATCGCGCCCCCTGATTGGGGGGGCCGTCTACCGCCCTGGGGTGGCCAATCGTGGTCGCCCCTTTTTTCGTGGGCTCTCGCCCTGGGGGGGGAGGGGGGGCTCAAAGGCTCCAAGTGGAGTTTGTTCCGGGCCCCCATTGGATCCGGCTTCGCCTTCCCCGGCCCCGGCTCTTACAAGAACGTCTTAAT
Source organism: Calotriton arnoldi (assembly GCA_963921515.1). Taxonomy (NCBI): domain Eukaryota; kingdom Metazoa; phylum Chordata; class Amphibia; order Caudata; family Salamandridae; genus Calotriton; species Calotriton arnoldi. Next base: position 333,011 of record CAWUFW010001933.1, read on the forward strand.
GAACCCAATAAGGCTGGCTAGTTGTAGTCTGGAAAGAAAACCTCACTTCAGTTAGCCACCAATGGCAAGCAGTGATCTCTCTCTGAATTTGTGCAATACTACGTAACCTACATTAAAGCCACTTTCAATGTTTTTCACCTATGGTCTTTTAATGTCTCTTACTATCGAATCTTTTAACCTTTAGCACACGACCAGACAATTGTATTTTATATGCATTTCACTCCCTGCTAGGCACTTGACTTTTCTCCGCGAAGATATATGCCGGCTGTTATGATTTCAGGCTCCTTCAAGAACACTTGCACTTTCTGGTTATCCCAGCCACTGTGGAGCATTAAACTGGCTTTTTCCCAGCCGCAGGCTTTTATCTAGAGCTTTAAAAGCAACCCTTAAGACATTTCCTATAAAGGCTCTTTTATGCATTTTATTCTTTTTTGAGCTGGTTTGTGATAATAGTTTTAATCCACGAAGTTTATTTCTTATCCGTATTTACGCATTTGTTTTTGCTCGGATTACTCATTGAAAATTTGACTTCTGCAAATATGTTGTAATGATTTTATTTGATCATGCAATAAACGGAGACTGGCACACTCTCTCGATATTAATCAACCGGACTTTTTTAACATCCTAGAACTTTGTGCTTCTGTCTTTAATGATTGGATCTTGCATGCTTTGGATACCAACATTCCTTTCAAGCCCAAAGTATCTTGTAGAACGCAAACTACAGGTATTTGTTATAATTAGGGCTCCCGGTTTTATGGTATTTATTTTTTTAACATTTCCGTCTGTATTTATCCATATTTATTTTTGGCCATCTTATTGGTATTTATCCATATTTATTTTGTGTTTCAAGAATAAATGTAGCTGTAAAATGGTATATTTCTGCGTTTATATAACTCTTTAACATGCACTTAAACATGGATGCCTGTCACGCTTTAGCAAACTAAGCAGCCACATTTAACAAAAGACTACACTCACAGATACATATTAACATCATACTACAAATATATGTTAACATATGCCTGTATTTAAGGAAATCTCATCCTCTTTTTTAACCCTCCATGCTGTCTGCCTGCTCAGCTGTTGCCTAGAATTCATGAAAGACAGTATGGAGAGTTTCTCACAAGAGGCACCATTTTCAGTATTTTTCCGCTTTTAAAAATAAATACAGACAGGAAACACATTGTTTTCTGTCTGTATTTATCTGTAAAAATAAGTAAAAACGGAAAACTGGAAGCCTTAGTTATAATACAGAATTCTCACTCACCAAACATAAATGTTAGAAGTTGGAATGCCCTTGACGCATACCATATGATGCTGCCAGGAGTGCCACTCACAAGGAAGAAGGTCGCGGGTGCAAAAGACACCTTTGTACTGCTGGTGGGGCCTTGGTCTAACAATCACTTGAACATTTCAACAATCAAACTAACAAGCATTTTCAATGCAATCGGTCTCGCCTTTGGGACCTTATATGTATTTAGCTATGCAGCACATTAGCCTGCGTGCTGAAACATCTACTGTTCTTTAACATGGAGGGAAAGTAAGCACCAAACTGCGTGACACACCAGGTATGGGAACACATGGAGAGAAATATTGCCTTACAGCGGGAAATGGTATAGTCTAAAGCTCTGTTTTTAATATAAAATCAGGGCCTTTGGTGGTCATATCACTGAAAATACAAGATTTGAAATAATATTATTGTCAACGGGTGCTCGTGGAAGATAATTTCTATGGACTGGAATCTAGAGAATGCTAAAGTGATTCTGGTATTTTACTGAACTCTGCTGGTCGTTTTCTCTCAAGAAAGTTATATAGAGGCAGTTGCCAGAAAAATTAAAAAAAGAAAGTCCCTCAGCACAAAGCAATTCTGGTATATTACTGACCTCTGCTGGTCCTTTTTTTAGGTCTCGCCTATGCAGCGCGCATGCGCTGCATAGGAAAAAGACCTTTTGGAATCGCTTCGGCTTTTCAGCCAAAAACGTGCACGCGTTCCATTGACTTCAATGGCAACGCGTGCACGTTTGGCGATTCACTTGCGGGAGCGAGCGGCGCCATATGGTAGCAATTATCGCTCCTGGCGCCGCTCACTCCCGCAAGGGAATCGCGCAGGCCCCGTCCTCTCCCCCCTCCCCCTGCTGCCGTGCGAGGCGCGCGCGCTTGTTTAAATGGTCGCTTAGTGGCAGACACTGCTTCAAATAATTGGGTGTCTACCAGCTAGGTGAAGCGTTAGGTCACGAGGGAGGTGGCAGGGCAGCGTCTGTGCACACTGCGGTGTGAAACTAGCTACCTGCATAGTTCAAGAATCTTTAGAAGCGAGGACGGTGGAAAATATCCACTGATCTTGTCTTACTCTCTGAAATGCTTTGCCTGGTAGCCAATCAAGCGACAGTTCCGGTGCACCTGAGCTTGACTCAAGAACAGTGTCGGTCAAAAGTCGGGAAAGGAATGCAGTCATTCCAGGCCCCGAGCCCACAAACCGGTTCGGCTTGTTAAGTAAATGGCGTGCGGGCATCCCCGGACGCCTTACTCCAACCAGCAGAGCGGGGAGCAGCCCAAATCTGGACACATCGGCGACCTGCTGCACTGCATTATTCACAACTCCTGCGTCCAGGTGTACTTGATTTACGGACGCGGGAGTGCTAAAATTAATTATACTGGCCAGGTTTAAATCATTAAGAAGCATGAAGGCCGCGATATATAAAGTGAGCTTTGGGGGCTCTAACTAAAAAAGTCTGTATGTGGACAGTTTTATTTATCATGCTATAGTTGCTTCAAACTATATGCTATTAAATGCAGCTCTTGAAATTGCATTGTTTGCTCTTTTTTTCAATATATAGCGCGAACTCGACCCGAAGGTACTGCAGCGCTTTGCACGAGCATCAGTTACATGGCCACGTTCATGCATTTAGGCACTGGAAGATTACGAGATTTACACAGAATTAGAGGGCGTTGGGCCGACGCCGAGACTCGAACCTCAGTTCCTCCATCCCAAAGTCGGCAACTTCGGCTGTTGACGCCGCTCCTATCCCATTGAAAAGGACGCCCACAGGGGAGAGAGTATTCAGGTGGGAATCATTTCAGTGCTGCATACACCTAAGCTGCTTCGGGCCTTTGAGGAGTAATTAGGAAGAAAAGGCACGCCTCGTGCACTGCGGCTCTTGCTCAATTTACTAAAAATGCACACGTCTGGTTCTGTATGTTAACATCGACACTTCTGCTACCTAATCTGAATTGTAACTCTCGTCTTCAAATCCTTTCCTGGTGTCACAGGGTTGTCTGCTAACGAAGCAGTTAAGAAATTCACCGGCTCCGAGCAGCCCCAACCAGTAACATATCAAGTTAAGTGCGTGCTGGATATTCGGGTTTTGCAACATTAAACCGCACCAGTAGGGCAACTTTTTAAAGACAATACACGGGCGACATGATTCCAGCGCCTCCGCCCTTCCCATCCGTGAGGAGCTCTGGCTCCCGCGATGCCAACCTCAAATTCACACAAACTCTGCACACCGCACCAGCGCCGGGTCACCTTCTTATCGAGCCAGGAGGGAGTGTCACACAGAGCCGCCTCCGAAGCCAGAGCCCTCCAGGGAGACACCGGAGTGACTGCGCGAGTCAGAGGCGGTGAACGCACCGAGCAACATAACTTGAAGCAAACGAGAAGGACAGTGCACGGGGCCGTCCGCTCCAGCCTTTCTAACAGAAAGCTTTTTCAGCCCCACTCGGGTACTTTTGAGCCTCCTGCCCGCCAAAGCAGGGACACAGACTAGGATGTAACGAGCACCAAAGGAAACACAGTAACAAGAGTTTTAAAAGTTGTGAGGGGCAACCGGTGTGCAGAGCCCACAAGGGTCGAGTACCACCACCTCTAGTTTCCACATTACGTCGGACTTTTTCTCAGTTATACTCCCTTGTGGTTTTAACTTCCTCAGACCTTGCTTCCCCCACTTTGGCTACGTGAAAACAAATGTTTATACTTGGCGTCCTGGTTTGTACATTCCCAAAATAGTCAAGCGCTGTTGCAGTAAACACTTGAAAAAAGCTTCGGTTTTGGCTCTTGAATAACAAAGCCAACCCTTTCATACATTTCGCAGCACACCTGTGGATTCTGTGAAAGAGTTAGAATGATATTCCAACTTTGTCACCACCCGTCCCTAGCAGTTGTAAAAGAACAAGCATTGGCATAGCCAATAGGTCTCGCCTTTGGGACCTTATAAGTGTTTAGCCATGCAACAGTTAATGTTGTTGCAGTAAGGATATTGTGCTGCATAACTAAATACTTATAAGGTCCCAAGGCGAGACCTATGGCTATGCCAATGCTTGTTATTAAGAAGAGGCAGTTGAAAACAAACAAAAAAGTCCCTAAGCGGAAGCAGACAAGTCCTAGGGCTGATCTCCAGAGCCCACAAAGTACATACACCTATAAGTATATACTAAAGTATATACAAGAGGTCTCGAATGCTCGACCTAAAAAGGTTTTAACATCTTTATTAAATTCAGTCTCCTGCAGCCAAGTCTTCAACAGTTCTTCCTTCCCATGAACTCTCTGCTCTGACGTCTTCCTTGTAAACATTCTTAACATACTGCACTCTCTATGAGCTCCTCAACCACTTCCACACCTCACACAGCAGACTTCCCCTGGGGGTTACTGTGACAAAAATGGCCTATCTTGCTTCACTTTCATTTTTGCACAATAAGTTCCAACTAAACTTCTATCCCCTCTGTCTCTCAGATCCCTGTCCCATGAATGTCACGAAATGCCTTGCTCCTTCTATGGCCTCTGCATTAACCGATCTCTGCAGTCTGTCACTTTCCTCTGCAATGGCTCTAAATGCCAGGAAAATGCACCACTTTTCCATGATAAGAAACACTATCCTTCCGAGATTGCTAACCAAGGGGCTGTTTCTCTTCTTCCTTTTCCCACTAAATGCCTGGAGGGCTTTGTGAATACTCAACCCTCCAGTGGCTTGGAGGCTAATCCCACTCTAGATCTAACACAGATTTCAATGGAGCACAAACCTTACATTCAGTTAAAGATAGACTCTGCGGAAAGCTTGATGTGGGCAGAAATACTGCTCGGCCTTTCTGTGGCATTTGACACCATCTCTCTTCACCTTCTCCTTGGCAGGCTTTGAGGGCTGAGATGAGGGTCAGAGGTCTGACCTGGTTTATGTCATTTGGTAGCAATAATCTCCAGTGGTCACGTTTCCTCGCTATCTGTCTGAATTCGGATCCATCACTTGTGGGGTCTCTCAGGGCTCTGCCCTTAGCCCCACCCTTTTCAACGTCTCTGTTGCCTCCCATCAGCCTCCATACACTCCTTTGGCCTCCTCTTCTTTGCCTCTGCAGATGGCCGCAATTATTGTTGTGTTTAGACAGTGACAAGTCCTTCATTCGGAAACAGTTCAGAAAGTGTGCACCACTGTCAACAGGATGAAAGGAAATTCACTGTCCTCAATTCATCCAAGAACGAGACACTGGTCTTCGGCAATCCCTCCATGTGGAGACCTGGTGTTCTAGCAAGCTTGGTGCATCACCTCTGCCAGAGCCTGTTACTTGGAAGTCCGTTCTGACTCACAAATGTCTTTTGAATAATATATATCAAAGCTCACAGCTACTTTTTTTAATTACTAAAGGTCCTATAAAATCTCTTCTGCTTCTTCCTGCTTTCTTCCGTAAATCAGTTGTCCAGGCAGTCTGAGATTCCCTCTATGCTGTTCTGTCACATTCTCTTGAACATGGTCTACAAATGACCCGGAACTCGGCAGCAGGTTTGGTGCCAGAGCTCAACAAAAGATCAACGGCAACGCAGCGATTTGCCCTGCATTGCTTTACTCCAGATTTCAGGAGCCATTCAGGGTCAAAGTGGCTTTGCGTGCCTTCATAAATCTCACTTGATGTTTGCGTTGCACTTGTACCACATTGAGTGGTGCAAACGAGATGCAAACCAGGTCATAAATATGCCCCAGAGTGATGTACACGTTCAAAACTGGCCCAATTTGCAAACAATGGCCACTTTTTTAGCTTTCTAATTCACTAATCAGAGCTACTTTTATTTTGGTGCCCGGTACAATTTTTGGTCCCAGTACGACCCTGGTTCATCCCTTGGCATCACAGGGTGCCAAGACCACTGAATGAACCCTGGCGCTGGCATGCAATAAAGACAGTGCTCTGCTCAATCATTCCCACAAGAAACATGGAGGCGGCACCTTCCTTGAGATGTAGTTACATTTAGGACACAAAGCAGATGGCAATGTCAGGAACAGACCACTCGTTTCAGCGCTTCAAGCAAAATTACATTTTACCTGCTGGAGCACTCTCCAATCCCTGTGCGGATTAGTAGGCGAGACCCTAAGGCTGCTGGTTTACCACTACTTACAGAAGCACTATATTTGCTAATTAGGGGTCCCACAGAAAGAAACTTGTGGTTTTCACAATTGCATTCAACATTCCACGTGCAAATGTAGTTCATATATACCTGAGGCGAGGCAGAAACTGCTAAAGCACTGAAGTTTGATTTACTGGTCTATAAAGTGTGTGATGAGCAAGTGGAGCAGCACTTGTGGGATCTGAGAGAGCTCTGAAAAGAGGGCTCTTGGATATGTGAATGCCATCAGCGACGTGTCACGAAAATACATCAATCCTTACAATATTAAATGATCTATGATGTGGCCTACTGCCTGTGTCCCTCCCTCGCTCCCTTTCCCCTCCACAACCTCTCTTTTGACTTGTCTCACATTTTCCCTTTTACTTCCTCTACCTCAGCATTGCCCCTCCCCCTTCGGCACAGTCCCTCCCCACCTGTGAACACTGAGGGGCAGATTTACGTTGAACTAACGCAGCACGGCGCAGCAAGTCATTTTGCTGCGCCGCGCTGCGTTAGTTTTGAAGCACAGGGATGCGACATATTTACAAGAATATGTCGCATCCTTGTGCTTTTCCCTGCGCTGGCGCACAAACTGCAGCCATGCGCCGGCGCAGGCATCCTTGCACCATGGTGCAAGGATGCCTGCGTCGTGGGGAGATTGTTTTTGTGCAGGAACCCTCACCGTCAATTCTCCTAAATCCCCTAGCAACATCGTTTTGATGCTCGGTAGAAGTGTAACAAGAGGCCACAGTTAGTTTGTGCCTATTACATTCCCCTAAAAACTTCTGATCTGTCCATGTCTTGGTAACAGTCAAGGGAAGCAATCTCCTGGCCTGGATTCGCACTCCGATGGAACCTGTGGTAAAGCTGTAACAAAATAGGGCTTTGTACTTTCCCTAACCAAACACCCAGACTTGTTGCCCATTGAGTCTCTTGCAGGAGTATGAGGTAGGATTTTTGTTATAGCAGGAATTTTGAAACCACAATCTTTTCTCTCTATTGCCCAGCTGGTTCACATTACATGAGAGGAATGAGAGGCCCACTCTTCGTTCATCACTCCTTCCTCCCATGTCTGCTATTCCCATTCCTCACTGCCTCATTGTAGGAAGGTGGGTTATTAGTAGGTAGGTACTTACAGCTAGTAATAATACCACAATCACTAATAAGGTCCAATCAAGTCTCAATAATTTAACCCTTGGTCAACCCTTGTTAGCTTGGCAGATGAGCAGTCAGGCTTGACTTAGGAAACAGGTGTGTAATGCATTTAATATCATCAAAACAGTAAATAATTAAAAGATACAACCTAGTAAAAATCCAACACCAATTTATAACAATAGAGAATATTTTTATCTTTCAAATGACACTAAATGACAAAAATCCAATGTAGGGAACTGGAGATACGAATTTTTAAAGATTAAATAAAACAAATGTGCTTTCTAGCGCCAAAAAGCTTAAAGTATCGCTCGCAGCAATCTGGTTGCGCTGGACTGGGACAAAGTCAAAGTTTCAAGCTGACCACGATGGAGCGTAGGTCGAATACGACGAGTGCTAGGTCCCAGTCAAGATCATTTTACCTTTGCATTTAGTCACTTTTTTGGAGCTTTTCTCTCGTTGATGGACTTGCCAGCGGATCCTCAGGTGTTTTGGATCCAATGTTCAGTTTGTCTACAGCGGCCTGCTCCTGTGCAATGCCTCGGTGGTTCTCCAGAGGTCTTTGTCATCAGCGACGGGGAGCTCCGAAGCTTTCAGCAGGACAAACAAGGGCAGTCAGGCTCATTCTCGAGTCGACAACAGAGTCTTGACTCTCGACGTCAAGCCAGTCTTCTCATGGAGGTTTTTTATTAAACTTTGGCAAAAGTACACAATCTTTCAGATCTTTTTCTGAAAGGTTTCCTGAGGGTAAGAAAGTGTCGAACAACATCAGCCAAGGGTTCAGAAGCTCTGGTTTGCCTCTTGGGGTCTGGGACTCAATCTACCACAATGCACCTGATTGGTGCAGTAAAATCCAGTTGTAGCTCATCAGCTGGAGTAGTCCTTTCAGTGGGTTTTGCAGGTGTCTTCTTCCAGCACTTTTCTACCTGTTGCTGCTCAGGGAGTCCACTCCCTTTTCTTGAATCATGCACAGTCCTACTGTTGTGGAGTCTTGAGAGTGTAGCAGGTGTGGTCCTTTTGAGTGCAGTCCTTCTCTGGTGCAGTCCAAGGGCCCTGCAGGGTAGTCCTTCTTCTCCAGATGTTTCTGGAAGGGATCTGAGGGGCTCTTGCAGATCTCCCACATGTATTCCCCATTCTGGGCTGGCAAAGGGGGTGCACCATAACTAGTGGGGTTCAAGTTGCCACCCTCTGCTATGACCACTTCCTGGGAAATGTGACATATTTTTGACCCAGAATGTTGAGTTCTTCCAAAATCAAAATGGAGAAATTGGAGTGCAGGTCTGGCTACCCCAACCCACAGATGTGGCTAAGTTTTCCCTACACTCTCTTTCCAGCCCGTCTCCTAATCAAATTAGGGGGCTCCCATCTGCCTGGGGATCAAGGAAGTGGGGGCTGGCCTAGGTCCTGTGACATCTGTGCTTTTACCTTTGAAGTCCAGTTTATCTCCCCAGCCCCCTTCCTGTCCCTGGCTTCCCGGGGAAGCAAATGTCCTCCCACCAAATGGCTGCATTGTTTCAGCCCCAGGCCTCTTCGTATCAACTAAGGGAGCAGCTTCGCTCAGGCTGTCAGAGGCTGGCCAATCAGAAAAGGCTGCTACAGGGCTGTTTGAGGTAACCTCAGAATAGTAAGCTCTAAAACTACTTTCCATCAATAGTTATAATAAATCAGACTGTGTCAAATTGCTGGATTTATTGTAACGACTTTGGCTGTTTTCCCCCCACCAGGGCATATAAAACATTTTATAATGTCCCTGCTTTTTATAGCAAGGCACCCTACCCTGGGGCCACCTAGGACAGACCTTAGGGGTGAAATACATGCACTAGAATTGTAGTTTAAGACTTTGGCGGTACTTATAATTCCAAAGTCTAATTTGGACACAGTTATATTGTAAAACCAGCTTGCAAGGCAGGGCTGGCTTTAGACAGGACACCAGATACCACATAAGTGTACACTTAAGTGCATTAAGTCCACTGGGGTCTCTAAACCTACATGCCTTACCATATAATAGGGACTTACAGGTAGGTTGGCTTAACCAATTATAATTACACCAATTGTCATATACCTTTCCGAGTCAGTAACCACCAGTGTCAGTCAAAAGGTGGGGGTGATCAGGGCAAAAAGGATGACTTTTCTGCACTCATGCTGCAAGTTCAATCCTGCTCACCACCCCAATACTTGATGTATCTGTCACCCACCCAAACTTAAAGTAGTAATATAAGTTTATTGTATTAATCAAAAGATTACAATAAAAAGGTATAAAACATCACGATCCGTACAAGTATCAGGAGATCGGTAAAAGATTCTAAGATAATAACATTGTAAGATCAAGGCATAAAAAACAATTTACTTGCATCTGAACTCAGATTGATGCAATTCAGAGTATAGGCAATACATTTAAATCCCAGAGTTGATTATTTATATGCCTGATCTAAAATTTTCATTGGCATGTTATTGCACTATTGTCCTTGAGACTATCACAGCCTAAGGTGGATTAAACGGTAAATCTTGTTTTGCCCTCTTGAAAATCCCTGGCAGAATGCCATTTTTTAAATACAAGTTTTTTGGGGGGGAATGCACAGATGTCCAGAGACATACGATTTGCAATCAGCATATAGGAACAGTTTGCACAAATCTTGTTACAAGAATATCCAAGCAAAGTATGGATATTTACAGGTTTACGGAGGAGATGCTTTATAAATCTCGTCCAATAACATCGCTGGCCTTATTATTGCACTGTTGTCCTGACGCTTTCACAGTCTTAAACGGCTTCTTCAGTCGATCTTTTTTGTCCTACTAAAAATCTATGGGAGATATTTTTCCATGAATACACAGATGTCCTGCAAAGGCGCAAAGTGTGCAAAAAGCATATAATGTAAGTTAAATTGTCCAAAACAACTTGCTTCAATCCAGATACAAAAAGACTTGTCAGGGTACATAAATAAGTGGTAAAATCATTCAGATAGGGCTTTGTAAGCCTGATCTAAAAATTGTGTTAGCATTATTATTGCACTGTCTTCCCTAACACTAAAAAGTACCTGACAGCCTCCACAGTGGATCCTCATTTTGCCTTGATGAACATAGGTCGCAAATGCTTTTTTCTTAAATGCAACAGTTTAGGGCAGATATATAAAACATGCAGAAGGGACTCAATTGCATGCCCACAAAGTTGACAAGCGGTTTTATCTTGAAAAACTGGGTTCCATTTCCCCTCAAATTCATAAATAGGAATATAAAACAATCTGAACCTTGAGATTTTCATTTTAACATATCCAGGCAAATTTGACCCTAGATATTCTTGCCTCTGCAAGGAATAGGTACCAAACACTAAGTCTATATGGTTTTATTGTTTGGCCTGTGACTGGTCAGAGTCCCTCTGTTTCAGGGTAAAAGTTCTACAAAGTAGGTTTTTCCAGACCGGTCGATTCATCTGCGCTAGAGTGCGTAGACCAGGTAGATCGTAAGTTTCTACCTTAAAACCAACCTGTTTGTATGCAATAGGTCTCCACTCACTTCACTCAGTTAACACCGTATTCGCTGGTGTTAAATGTTACCAATTCATACAGATGCACAGCAACCATCAGACTGTTATGATAAACATTCTGCCCTTGCTTTTTCTGCCTTGTCCACGCCTTCCATGCTGCTGCCCGCCGCGGCATGAGTTGATGTTGCTGTATTCTATCGAATACAGCAACAGGGTGTGGCCCCTGTGGCTGGGTGACGCAATAGTCCACCAGCCGACCATCCATTCCCATCCAGATTCTGCAGAGGGAAAAACCACAACTTCTCTTCCTCCAGGATTAGCAGCTTGGTGTGGAAAATTATTGCATACTGTATTCCTCGTTTGTGCAGTTCCCTTTTCACCTTGTCGAAGGAGCGTCACGTCCTCTGTACCAACTGGGTGAAGTCTGAGAACACCATTATGCTGTGATTTGTGTACATCAGCGGGACATGCTGCAGCGCTATGCATAGGATAGCATCTCTGTCCCTGTAGTTAAAGATTCAAACTAGGTTTTGGTGGGGTCCCAGTATCCAGTGTGCCCTCCTCACTACGAAGTGAGAGGAGAGGTCACTTGTTTTCACAGTGATTAGGACAAAGTTCTTGATAAAGCGTTCCACACTTCCACCCTATAGGAATCTCACCTAGCGAATGTTGTTGAAGTGCGACCTCCCCTCTGCTTCCTCTGCCCTGGCACGTAGACGTTGAGTTGCGTCTTTAAGGCGGTGTACTTCTGTTTGTAGGGTTTTTATCTCAGCTCTATGATCTTTGATGACGCCCTCTGCTTTCTGAAATCATGCCACTTTCTTCTTGTGGACATTATACATCAAGAGGTCTACACCGGAGTGTCTATTTTAATTTCTAGAGTTGTTTTATTCGCTTTTATTGTGGCCAGCACTTCCCTTAGTGAGAATTCCTCACCGATAGACTCTCATTGAGATGTTGTGGGGCTTTCCTATGTGCCACATTTTGATTGCGTATTTATCCATTTTGTTGGCTTGGGAGGTGAGAACGTCCTTTGCCCTGGACCACGGCACACTTAACATGGAATGGGGCACTACCTGGGCAGATCAGCCATCAAACACTCACATCCCAGGTTCAGTTGGTCAAAACACTCTAAGATGCTCCAAAGCTGTGGCTCTCAGTGAGGTGGGGGTCTCTGTTGTTGCTGACAGTCCTTCAAGCAACAGGGTTTGATCTTCCCCAGCTGTGCACTCCTCCTGAACACTCTCATAGATCCCAATAAGACATTCCAGTTTTTCAATTCTACCCACCTGCTTCTGGTTGGGGGGAGCCACATGGTTTATCTTGTGCAGATCACCTGGGGCACAGGAGCTGTTACGCGGCCTCTTCTCGAGTGTACATCTCCCCCTAACCGCGGGAGCCAGACCCACCAACTCTGCCTGCCACCTGCATGTTAAAGATTGCAGGAATCGCTGTTAGCATGAGCTGAAAGCCATTTTGTACTTGGCAGCCATTTTAGTTAGCCATGTGCTCGCCATGTGCTTTCTCCCTCTTCCAGAGTCTTGCACATGCTCAGAGAGGCCTAGCTGGTAGAATGCACCTGCTCCTAGTATAGAACTGTCAGGCTATTCTTACTCATGTAAGCAGTTTAGTCTCCCTCCCACTTTGTGGAGCAAGCAAATTTTGTATACCCATATTAGTCAATAAGCATGCTTGTATGTGCTAGGACCTCCCCTTGATTTTATGCTGACTATGTAACAAATACATATATAAGGACACTGTTCTCTGCACTCATTAGAATGCCTCCTACAGTGGCCTGCGGGTACCGTAAGATGCAATCTCCCTCATCTGAGGTTAATAAAACATGTTTTTTGATATTACAGCTTCTGTGCCAATCTCTTCCTTGTTGGTCTTAAGGACCAGATGTATCAGTGAACCCCTAAGAAGGTTTTTATTTCTACATGCAGGGAACACCCGGTGCCACATGGGCTCCCCACTGTGCAGTCCGAGTCCTCGTCCTCCAACCCGGCCTCACTGAGGGCGCACTCCAGGTCCCGGCACCACCAGGTCCCTGCTGCAGGATGTGAAGCCGTAGCACAGCTACAGAACACATTGAGCCCTTTGCTTTGCCCACACCTCTGCCCCAGTGGCTCTGCTCTTCATCTGCAACTTGGGGTTGGACCAGGGTCTCAGAGGGACAAGGACGTTGGCTGGTATCCGCCTTAATCGGCAGGAGTTCATGGTCCCCGTGCAGTCAGCTTGGCGCCATAGCCACAACCCCCTGAAAACTAACAATTGGTCACATTTCGAAAAACTGAATTGTCTCTCAATTGCCGAATGGTTCTTTGTTTTCAATGGCAATCACAATGCAAGAACTAAGATATTTACCTCCATAGGCAACACCTTAATTCAAAGAGCTATATTTGTTTAAATGTAAGTCATATCAGTTGGCTTTGACAGTGTTAGGGGGCTCAAGAGTAATCAGCAGAAGACTGCAGTACCCATAGGTGTTACTAGCTGTGCCAAGAGGGAGCAGCTCAGGCATGCACTACCACAAGCTGTCCTGAGATTAAAATGAAGAGTAGCTGCAATACATTTAAAGTAACACAATAAAGTAAATGTGATAGAATTTAAAAAAAAATATATATAAATGAGGCAGCACTTACATCAGCAAAACAAGTTCTAAAAAAGTACAATATTTAAGAAGGGCCACAATGGTATATGCATCCAGCGACATAAAAGGACTACAATGGCACATACATCCAGCCATATCAAGGAAGACTACAATGGCACATACAATTTGTCACCTAAAGGTAGGACCACTGTAGCAGATATAAAGAGCATTATTGAAGAAGGGCCATAGTGGCAGATACAACCAACAGCACTGCAGGACTACAGTGGCACACACAATCAATAAGATTACCACAGTGGCTTCTACAATCTGTGTGAGGGGCATGCTCACAATGAAAAGAAACTGCATGTGCAACTTAGGAAATGAGGCATGAGCCAAAGTAAAGGAATGACGCTATCCATCATGAAAAGAATGTACATGCTGGATACCTATCAGATTTTTTTGAATGTAAGTTTTTTCCACACAAAATATATATAATTTTAAAAATAACTTAACACATAATTTAGAGCTTTTCTTTACGTTATTCTAAAATCATACCACTGGTATGTCTTCATGTATAATAAACAGTACGTTGCTTTCAGAGGCGGGAGTCTTTTTTCAAGATGGTTTCTGCATTCACCAAATAGTTCCTGCCATATTCAGAAAACAATACATCTCATGCACTGATATGGAAGCACTTCCTTAGAGGTGGAATGATACAACAAACAGCTAATAGCTTGAGGGGAGGGACGTTTACTCTTCTGGAACCCATTGTACCTACGTTGGCTTAGAACACTAGTGACAAAAGTTCTGCTAAACAACTAATCTGTCATTCCAAACCTAAACAGGTCAGTCTTCTTCAGCTAAAATTTGCACAGCAAACACACTTATTTCATTTGCATAGTAAATAGTCAAGGTAGATGTGGGAAATTTGGCTTTTGACTGAGGGGGTGAGAACCCTTTTCAAGCGGAAACCACAATCCCTGTCAGGCTGAACCACAAAAGTAATTAATTATTCTGTGCCCACTGGTAGCTTTGCACAAAAGCGGTTAGGCTTAACTTAGAGGCACAAATATATAAACATATATATATATATATATATATATATATATATATATATATATATATATATATATATATATATATTATCTACTGGCGGTCGCCAGTAGATAGTTATAGTTAGGACCTATTTTCCATAGGAAATCCGCAACATTCTATTTGAAATAACGTTGGCGCCGGTTGACGAATGCTCGCAAAATTTTTCAACTTGTTGGGGAGCTCCGGTCCGCTCCTATCCTGAAAGTCTCGGGGTGATTCGTAAAGCGGGGGCCGAGAAAAAGGGGGTCCCAAAACGTGTTTTCCCCATTCATTTTTCCATAGGAACCGTTCATCGCGGCTACAGCCCGAACTGCTGAACGGAATTACACCAAATTTGGCAAAGAGGTAGCCATTGGTTCAGACTCGTGCCTTTTGCTTAAATGGTGTAAATCCGTTCAGTAGTTCCTGAGAAAATCACAAGTAAAATCACATATATATCTATGGCCGCGTCGGATCCGAGCACCCTGAGCGCACCCTGCGCGCACCGTCCCGATCACGAGCTGCATGCTAATTGGCTGTCAACTGGCTGTCAACACTCCAAATCAGGAAGTGTTGGCAGCCATTTTGTCCCTCGGTAGAACCGAGGCACAGAAACAAGTGCGCAAAACGCACAAAGGGGGCAGGGTAGAAACACCCTGACCCCCTAGGTGTGCTCAGGGGGTCCCACAAGGACCCCCTGGGCAGAAACAAGCATTTTTTTTTTTTTTTTTAAATCGGCGGGATGCGCTTAGGGTGCGCGGATCCCGCCGATAAAAAAAAAATCGTAGCGCTTCGATGCTATTTTGCCCCCAGGTGGCCCAAGTCCCGGGGGCATGCAGGGGGTGGGTTTATATTTTATGTGGGGGGCCTCTAAGGCCCCCCAAGCCCCGGGGACCGCCACCCCCCGGGGCTTTAAAAATAAATGGTGCGGGAGGGCTCTCGGCCCTCCCGCAGCCCCGGGGACCGCCACCTCCCCGGGGCACTAAATCTTTAAATATGGGAGTCCGTTACGGACCCCCGAGCCCCGGGGACCACCACCTCCCGGGGCTTTGCCAATGTTGGGAGGGGGCCGCGCGGCCCCCTCCTGGAGCCTGTGGTGGCCCTGGGGACCGCCACCCCCCAGGGCCGGCTCCTGCAGTGTCCCGGGGTGCCTACCCCCAGGACACTGTAGTTTGCTATGACAGGACGGGAGCCTCGCGGCTCCCGTCCTGTCATAGCAAACTGCTTGGATTTTGGAAGAGAGAGCAGGAAACCTGCTCTCGCTTCCAATATCCAAAGCACATTGCTTTTCCACAAGGGGAGCTGCATGTCAGCAGCCCTCCATGTGGAAAAGCAATGCCGGCTCCCGCAGGACGCGGGGAGCCGGCGGGACCGTGGGGTTATTGGGGACCCCCCACGGTCCCAAACAGAGAGGGCCAGCCCCACGCGGCCCCCTCCCCAAAATGAAAAAAAAAAATAAATAAATAAAGGCCGGCCCCAGGGGATGGGGTCCCCGGGGCCAGTAGAGGCCTCAGGAGGGGCGACGCAGCCCCCTCCATAAAAAAAAGAAGAAAATCTGGCCATGCCCCGGGGATGGGGTCCCCGGGGCCGGAATTGGCCACGGCAGGGGGCCCACGCGGCCCCTTCCCGTTCATTTTTTTTTTTTTACATTTAAAAGGGGTCAGGCCCTGGGGGATGGGGTCCCCAGGGCCCAAAAAGTAAAAAGAAGGGGGCCTAAAAAAACAACAACAACAAAAAAACACGCGATTGTGCTGAGGCCCTGCCCCCTCCCAGCAACACTCTGCAAACGGGCCCTGTGGTGCGTTTTAAGTTGGGAAATGAATTCCCCTTCAAGACTGGGGGTCCCTGGGGGCCAACTAGCCCACCAGGTACCTCCAGTAAGTGCCACAGGGCTGGGTTGCAGAGAGGTGGTCCAGGCCACGCCCCTTTTTACACCTCTCTGCAACGCAGCTCTGTGGCGCTTTTTGGAGGTACATGGTGGGCTACTTGGACTCCAGGGACCCTCAGGATTCAAGGGGAGTTAATCCCCCAACTTAAAACGCGCCACGGGGCGCGTTTGCACAGTGGTGAAGGGAGGGGGTGGGGCTTCAGGTGACATGTGTGCAAACAGGCCCCGTGGCGTGTTTTAAGTTGAGGAATTAATTCCTCTTCAACCCTGAGGGTCCCTGGGGGCCAACTAGCCCACCAGGTACCTCCAGTAAGCGCCACGGAGCTGCGTTGCAGAGTGTTGTAAAAAGGGGCGTGGCCTCTGAACACCTCTCTGCAACGCAGCTCTCTGGCGCATACTGGAGGTACCTTGTGGGCTAGTTGGCCCCTAGGGACCCTCGGGATTGAGGAGGAATTAATTCTCCAACTTAAAACGCGCCACAGGGCGTGTTTGCCGACATGTCACCTCAGGCCCCACCCCCTTCCTTCACCAGTGTGCAAATATTCCTCTAAAGTCAGCCGAACTACGAATTCCGATTTACTCACCTGTTATCAGGAGAGACCTCAGTGCTGCATCTTTGAGCCCAGTACTGATCCTGAAAAGTAATTTTAACCGTACTTACCAGTAACTTGAATTTCCTTCCATAGGCTAACATTGACTGGTTTCACTTGGAAATTCTTCTAAGTGTGGAGTTTTGAAACTTTATAATATTCCTCTAAAATCAGCCGAACTACGAATTCCGATTTACTCACCTGCTATCAGGAGAGACCTCAGTGCTGCATCTTTGAGCCCAGTACTGATCCTGAAAAGTTATTTTAACCGTACTTACCAGTAACTTGAATTTCCTTCCATAGGATATCATTGCCTGCTTTTTGCTGAAAAAGTTTCTGTGTCAATTTTTGAAACATACAAAGATTCCTCTAAAATCAGCCGAACTACGAATTCCGATTTACTCACCTGTTATCAGGAGAGACCTCAGTGCTGCATCTTTGAGCCCAGTACTGATCCTGAAAAGTAATTTTAACCGTACTTACCAGTAACTTGAATTTCCTTCCATAGGCTAACATTGACTGGTTTCACTTGGAAATTCTTCTAAGTGTGGAGTTTTGGAACTTTATAATATTCCTCTAAAATCAGCCGAACTACGAATTCCGATTTACTCACCTGCTATCAGGAGAGACCTCAGTGCTGCATCTTTGAGCCCAGTACTGATCCTGAAAAGTTATTTTAACCGTACTTACCAGTAACTTGAATTTCCTTCCATAGGATATCATTGCCTGCTTTTTGCTGAAAAAGTTTCTGTGTCAATTTTTGAAACATACAAATATTCCTCTAAAATCAGCCGAACTACGAATTCCGATTTACTCACCTGTTATCAGGAGAGACCTCAGTGCTGCATCTTTAAGCCCAGTACTGATCCTGAAAAGTAATTTTAACCGTACTTACCAGTAACTTGAATTTCCTTCCATAGGCTAACATTGACTGGTTTCACTTGGAAATTCTTCTAAGTGTGGAGTTTGGGAACTTTATAATATTCCTCTAAAATCAGCCGAACTACGAATTCCGATTTACTCACCTGTTAGCAGGAGAGAACCCAGTGCTGCATCTTTTAGCCCAGCACTGACCCTGAAAAGTAATTTTAACCGTACTTACCAGTAACTTGAATTTCCTTCCATAGGCTAACATTGACTGGTTTCACTTGGAAATTCTTCTAAGTGTGGAGTTTGGGAACTTTATAATATTCCTCTAAAATCAGCCGAACTACGAATTCCGATTTACTCACCTGTTAGCAGGAGAGAACCCAGTGCTGCATCTTTTAGCCCAGCACTGACCCTGAAAAGTAATTCTAACCGTACTTACCAGTAACTTGTATTTCCTTCCGTAGGAATCCATTGTCTGGTTTTCAGCAGAAAAGTTTCAGTGTCGATTTTCACAAACTACAAATATTCCTTAAAAATCACCTGTATGACTTAAACGCATTCTTTCAACTGTTTACAGGAGATGCACCAGTGCTGGATCCAGGATCCACCACTGAGTAAGAAAAAGTAACGATAACACTACTTACCTGCTAAGTGATTTTCCTCCCGTAGGATAACATTGGTGATTCTATGTGAAAAAGTTTCTAAGTGTCAACTTTTAAAATACAATAATATTCCTTAAAAATCACTACTGTAACCAAAACGCTTTTACTCAACTGTTTACAGGAGATGTCGCAGGACTGAATCTAGGATCCAGTCCTGTGGTTAGAAAAGTAATCCATAAAGTAACTAATTGCATTTAACTAGAAATTCACATTGAGCTCAATGTTGCATTGTGTTTGAAATTGTGCTGCCCATTGCAACAACTGTAACTATTGTACTTAAAAGACTATTGCCTATTTGCAAAGTATTTAAACTAAAGTAATTCATTCTGAGAAAGTATATTTTGTAATGTAATGTATAATGTAATTACAATGTAATTTAAAAAATAAAATATCTAAAAATAAATAGATTAAAAAAATTTAGTAAATCAGTATCAAAAAAATAAATATAACAATTAATACATTTAAAAATTGTCATTTACAAAACCTTTGAAATTCACTGAAAAAAACCATAGGTTTCAGGCACGTTATAGTTAGGAATTAGCATTTAAAAAACCTTTGAAATTCACTGAAAAAACCATAGGTTTCAGGCACGTTATAGTTAGAAATTAGCATTTAAAAAACCTTAGAAATTCACTGAAAAAACCATAGGTTTTAGGGACAGTTATAGTTAGTTGGACATTGCACTCGTACAAAACCCGTGAAATTCCCCCGTTATAGTTAGTTCAGCTAACTATAACTCGCGCCCCCGCAATGCACTGCTGATGACGTCACATATTACATCACTCATGACATGGTCATTGACATCACTGATGACATCACTGATGACATCTCAAATGACATCACTGATGACATCATCCACGTGATAATCTGATGCACCTCCTCACACCCTAATATAACCTTTGATACACCCACTCTAAATTACAGACTGCCATTCGCAAAACCATAGACACTCCAACACCAATAACTACATACCCACTCACTGATTCTTAGGTCTACACACACATCCACTCACTCACCCATACAGTCACTCATACTTACGGTCACTCAGTACAGGACTATCATATGCACTCATACTCCTATATAGACACTCAAACACCGCCACTCATCCATAGAGGTACTCACACACCTAGTAAGTCATGCAAATAATTAAACACACTGCCATTTACTCACCTATACAGTTATACACACACCAGCTCACTTACTCATACAAATACTAGTACATTCTTACGCTCTTATACAATCACTGATACAAGCACACACTCATCCATACAGTCACTCTCACAATCACACACTCTCGCTTATAGCTATTTATTTACTCCAACACACATATATACTGCCTTTCACATATGTAGTTACTCACACATGTACCACTGGGACATACATTCACTCACTAACACACTCTTACACACACTTACCCACCCATACAGTCTATCACAGATGCACTCTTGAAACCATCCACCCAGTGAATCACCCACTCACACATCTATGCACAGAGTCGCACACACCCCACCCACACAAACACTCAGGCACCCATACAGATACTCAGACAACCAATCAATAACTCATATAGACTCTCATGTAGCTATTCACAAACCCATGCAGCCACTTACACAGCAACAGACAGACGGATACAGACATTCACCCAGTTTAGTCACTAACCCATGCATTCAGTAAGATACGTTTAATCACTCACTTATAGAGTTAGTCACGCACCTAGTAAATCATCCATTCAGACACTTATACACCCACTCATTCTTCAATACGCCTTTCCCTATATATATTAAACATATTTAAACTTTACAGAAACACACAGTCATTGGATGATGTCATCAGTGATGTCATTTGAGATGTCATCAGTGATGTCATCAGTGATGTCACTGACCATGTCATGAGTGATGTAATATGTGACGTCATCAGCAGTGCATGGCGGGGGCACGAGTTATAGTTAGCTGAACTAACTATAACAGGGGAATTTCACGGGTTTTGTACGAGTGCAATGTCCAACTAACTATAACTGTCCCTAAAACCTATGGTTTTTTCAGTGAATATATATATATACTCATGTGAACAAGGCCTCTGGTAGGCTGAAACGCGTCATGGCAGGCATGCTGAGCTTCTAAAAATAAATACTCACTTGCACTTACAGCTGGGTCTGTTTTCGTCTGTTCCGGTTTTCATGAGCTTTGTGATTCCTGGGATCTTTGAGGTGAAACTTTCGACATATATATATATACACATACAGCACACAAACAGTAATAAGAGTAATAAAATGAAAACACAACACAAGAGAAACTCCACACCAGTTTAGGAAAATAGAGAACATTTTATAAATAATTTGGCACCAAAAAAACCTAAATCCAATCATGAGAACCAAAGTTATGCATGTTTAAAGTTTTTAGTCAAAAATAGGAAAGAGTCAATCGGGGCAAAACCAAAGTTATGGCCAACCACGATGAAGCGCTGTTCAGATACAAGAAGTGGATTGGACATAGTTTGCTCTTACCTTCGGGCTTAGAAGAATTTTTGAAGAAAAAGTCTCTGAGAAGGTTGAAGTTCAGTGAGGCAAATTTGCAGGTGGTGTCGAGGAGGAGGCATTGTTGTAGGGGAGTCGCTGGACGAAGTTTCAGTGAAGATTTTTAAGTTTGGCCTTGGCCGCTTCTTTGGAAGTTGAAAATCTCCAGCGAGATGTAGCTGCAGGTAATAACCATCGAGAGCTCCATGAGGCTGCATGCCCTTCTAATGAGGAGTCACTGAAAATAATTTGCTGCTTCAGAGAAAAATGTAGTGGGAGCTACCACGAAGTCAGGCTGACTGACGATGCACCTTGGCTGGATCAGCAAGCAGAGAGGTCCTGGCCTCCAGTTGGTTCTCAGCCCACATTTTGTTGGAAATTTTTTAAAGTTGCAAGTTTGAGCTTTTGGCTGTTTGGGCACCGTTAGCACCAGTTTCAATGGTCTAGGACTGGGTGGGCACCACTTGAAGGGTATTACTCACTCCTGGTAGGGTCCAAGTGTGGGTTCAAGATTGTTGAAGATTTTTGTGCCCCTGTAGCTCAGAACAAGGGGCCTGCCAACTAACCCTTGGAGTCACTCTGGTAGTCCTGGGATCAAGCAGCAAGGCATGCCTCAAGCAGAAGATCAGTCCTCTGCGGGTACAAAGCAAGCTTCAAGCAGCAGGGCAGTCCTCTGAGGTACAAAGCAGTCATCTGGGGGTCCTCCACAGGTCTGGGAGTGACCTGAAGAGTTGGTCTGAGGATCCAATATTTGCACCTGTTGCCAGCCTTCGAAGGGGGAGAAAGGTTCAGGTCCTTTCACATCTGGTTTCTGGAAACCTCCTCCCTTCCCAGGCTCCAATAAGTCTAGGGTGACAAAAGACTGGTATAAAGTTCTTTGTGAGTGCGTTGGAGGCAGTTTCTTTGAAATGTAATTGGGACAGGGAACAGCGTTGCTCCACATATCCAGGCAGGGTGGCCCACCCTGACAACACTTAGGGGCCGATTAGGATGCGGTTTGGAAGGCCTCCTAATGGCATTTGCTCCGTCCGAATCAGATCGGGAACATGTCTTTCCGACCGAATGGGAAAAGTTAACCGACCGACTGATTACGATGCGAGTTAGGCGTTAGGAATATCCTAATCCGAACCCGACGGCATTCAGAATGACCTAGCCGTACGGAGCAGACTCGTACGTCTCTACGGGCAGCGTTTCCGAATGACCGATTATGATGCTGGATTCGGACAGCCTTTCCGAATTGTGCTGTCTGACTCGAATCGGCAGTTGGAATCAGACTTTGGGGGCCCGTAGCAGGCCCCCCTGCACCCAGAGCCTTTCCAATCGGGCCCGTGGGGGCACCCATGGGCCCCCCTTACCAGCCATGCACCGTGTGGCAGGCACCAGGGGTTGCCCGCCACAGGGTGCCCGATTTTCCCCAGTCACCCCTTTCTTCGATGGGAGCCTATGCATTCGGTCGGAGCATAGGCTCCCATTGAAGTCAATAGGAGTCCGACCAAATCGTATCTGAAAGCATTCAGATGCATCGTAATCGGTCGGTCGGACTCTCCCCATCTGAGTCGGTCAGAAAGCATTCCCAAACCGATTCGGTCGGTAGGATTCCCGAGCTGCATCGTAATCGGGCGCTTAGTCCCCCTTTGTCTTACTGTCTGGAAGAAATAAACAAAGGCCAACTGCCAGGCTGATCAGAGTCATATCACCCAGGAAACAAGCTGCAGGCACCGAACGGTTAGGACAAAAAAATGCCAACTTTCCAAAAATTGCATTTTCAGGTTTGTGACTTAAAATCCAACTTTACCATGAAAGAGGGGTTTAAATTACAATTCTTTTGAGACCAAACATTACATTGCTACCTGTTCCCAATCAAAAGGTAGCATGTATTAAATGTAATGAGGTAAACCAATGTTATCCTCTGGGAGAGGTAGGCCTCACAGTAGTAAAAAACAAAGTATTTCACTACTAGGTCATGTACAACTTAAAAGTACATGTCCAACTTTTTAAATCATCATCTTCATCATCAACATTCTTTATTTATTCAGCATTATGTCATACATTAGCACACATAACATTTTACACTTAAAATGTAATACATCTATAATACCATTCTGTATCAATTTCAGTTAAAAAGCTAAATTCTAAACAGGCATGTGCCCTTTCAACTAAAAATGTTTAAAAGTAATAACAGCTTACCTCTATTAACAGGATATGGCAATATCGCACTCCAACTTAACATTGCATGTTCCCTCTAGCAGCATGCGCCATTTTACCCTAGTTACAGTACATACATGCTATTAGTAGGATTTAATTCCTTAATTTTATGTATCAAATATCTGGCAGATCAGATCCGAATAGTGTTGATAGTAATGTCAACATTTTTAACAGCCTTGCAATCATTAACTACAGTACACAAATCCTATGTACAATAAAATATAGTGCAGATACTTATTCCATAAAGTACGTGTGAAACATATAGTGCAAGTGGGATCCTAATAATGATGACTGTAATCTAAAATGTTAACACCCTTACAATCATTAGTTACGGTGCACAAATCCTATTCACATTAAGACATCAAAGTACAGATACTAATATGGAATAAATCACTAACCCATCAGATCTAAATTCTATAAGCCACAAATCTCAAATTAATCTCTAAGCTCCAAAAATTGCTTTTTATTACTTTGAGGATGATTAAAAACCTCTCTTACACATGGCCTGGCTGCCAAAGATATGAAGCTACAGAATTAACAAGCATTTGCAATGCAATACGTCTCGCATTTGCGAGAGTTTGAGCTATTGGCATTGTCAATGGCAATAACTTTTATTCATGTGTTTTTGAAAACCTGCAAGCGGTGCACCTAAATAAAAGGCATTGTCATGTACAATTCCAATAGCTAAAATTCTCACAAATGCGAGACCTATTGCATTGCAAATGATTGTTTGCCTTCCTATCAATAGCCCTGATCTGTCCAACATGTCAGGCTTGGGGGAAAGGCGATAGGGGTCCCATCTGAATACTGTCTACCTTGGGGAGTCCTGCACAACTAAGGCCATGCAGTGCTAGAGCATAGCTAAATATTGTTTTCACCACTTTGTGCTCGAGGGGAATGGAAAAAGTGCATTACAGAAGACTGCCCTGTTAGCCTTTATGTCAACATATGCTATATGTATATGTCTTTAGAGCAGATGTGAGTTTAACCGCTTCGCCGCGATCGGAATTCCAACCAGGTGCTGGACATTCCGATCGCGGGTGTGGTCGTGACGAGCTCAGCTCGTCATGCGCACTGCGCGACCGCGCAGCATGACGAGCTGAGCTCGTCATGAGCATCGAAGGGGTTAAGTTGGTAACTGAGGTCGCTATGTTTGAGTGAGATAGCAATAACTCTTAAATAAAAGTGCTGTCGCAGGAAGGCATTAGTCCCATTCTCAGCAAAGCGCTCACAAAACCAGCTTGGGCTGCCACGAAATTCCATATCGTAAGAACACCAAACGAGTTAGCATAAACTGATGTTACCATCCCAAAATGAAAACTTGTATAACCTATATTTCATCTAACCCTGGGCGTAGTTCGCGTAGTAGCGCTACGCGTAGCTACGCGAAGTGCACTTCGCACTACGCGAGCTACGCGTAGCACTACGCGAACTGCATAGTGCGGTAGGAAATGCTGTTCGCAATGATTGCACAGTGCCGGATGCTTGTCCGCACTGTGCAATCATTGCAAACGGCATCTTTCACAGTGCAAGCGGTCGTTTTCTGCCGCTCGAGTAGATTTGTACTCGAGCGGCAGTTTTCTCAACGCGGATTGGTAGTTTCTCATCGCGAGCGGTCGCGAGCATACGCGACCACTCGCAATGAGAAACCTGACCTCCCCGCGTTGAGAATCTAGCCGGGAGGTTTATTTTCCACGCTCGCGATCGACAACTTGATGTTGCTGATCGCGAACAAGGAAAAAGTCTCGCCGGGATGTCATTTTGCTCGCTCGCGGTCGCCAACTTGACGTTGAGGACCGCGAGCAAGCAAAAAATGCCCGCTACGCGTTTTTGCACTGTGCTACGTGCAATTTGCGTAGCGCGTAGTTGCGCAAACTACGCAAACTACGCGAGCGTAGCATAGTTTTCCGCCCAGGCCTAATTTCATCATACATGCAATGTAAAAACACTTAAACCAGTTACCACAGTATTTCAAATACCATGAAATCTAAAAGCAGTCAAGCTCTTCAAAACGAGTTTGTGTTCTTGTAACAGAAAGCACAATATTTAAATGCAGTCATGACAATTTCCTAACACTTATAAGGGTATTCTTACTGGAAGAGGCTTTTCCACAAATACTGCAACATCGGTTTCGGAGTTCTCAAAGGAAGCAGCGTCTGTCGCTTACATGCAGGATCTCACACAAAGAAGTGGTACTGGACGCAACTTACAGCTATATTATTTTGATAAAACTCATTTACGTAAGTCTTTACATTACCCAAACACTACATATTTGACAAGCGCGTGGCACAATGTGGCTTCAGGTCAATTAGCCAGCAAAGCGTTGCCACAGCAATGGAAAACGTAAGTCCAGTTTTAGTTACTTCGCCTACACCAACAGAGCACATTAGACAAATCAACTGGCACCATCACGCATACAACACATTTACTGTTGTGAACTCTGCTCCTTATTACATCACCCCTTTCTGACTCCATCATGTCAACTCCCCCACCCCCAATTAATTTGTGGGTGTCTGGAGTAACTGTTTTCCATTTATAGCACTAAGTGTACCGCTAAAAGTGAAGTCTTGTGTGATCAAGACAGGGACGTAACCTAAAGCATAACACACCGTGGGATGGTAATCGGGCATATTGTGTTAAGCTGCAAGAGGCCAAGGGTAGGCATAGATATTACATGCAAATATAAGTCTAACATGGGGAAAAACACTCACGATGCCTCCCCCCCCCAACACATCGGTCCCAGTCCTGCTCTGGATGCGGTGCCTCGGGTGACTGCTCTGCCCGCCGACGGCGGGAGCCACGGAGAGCAGCTCCGCCCCCGCCTCCTGCCTCCGTTGCTGCTTTCAGTGGCTACAGCGCCAGCGCACAAGGGAGCAGATGAATGTGGAGCAGAAGCTACGGGCTATGCCGGGCCCCTGATACATGCTGTGCCACCGGACCTGTGGGGAGGCACAGGAAACGAGAGGAGTCGCGACACAGCAGGCTTCCAAGATTAACCCACTGTATCCTACTGTATCGTGACTACCATCCGGCTCAAAACACCCGACCGGAACTGTGACATCACTGGGCGCATTCATCTCCAGCAGCCTTCAGCGACGAGAGTGAGGCAGCGCTTTGTTGATCCTGACCCCGAGAGTTTAGACGTGATGGGATAGTAATTAAAAAACAAGCATTGTAAAAACCAGCGAGCCGCACGGACTCCCAAACCCATTACCAGTGCAAAAAAAACAACGAGCGACGAGAGTGAAGCAGCGCTTTGTTGACATGACCCCGAGAGTTTAGACGTGATGGGATAGCCTTGCGCATGCGCCGCTGCCATGTTTACGTCAGGCAGAGATGCGCGACACAAAAAAAAAGTGCGATCTGGCGGACGAAAACTGTAGTTAGTGGCCGCTGCTTCCGGACTACACGGAAGTCAGTTTAACATCAACAGCCACTAAAAAGCCAGCTAACAGGAGCTGTGCCAACATTCAGCAAATGGCAAGCGGCAGGAGAAACTACCGAGACATTACATAGAGATTACTTGATGCCTCGTAGAGGCAGCGCATGCGCTGCCTATGCGAGACCTAAAAATGCTTTCATCATCTGTCTTAAGACAGAAAGCTAAGGCAGTGCTAAAAGAGCCAACATAGTAGTATCTAAACAAGGGCAGCAACCATCTTTTATGAGGAATAGCAGAAAAGCAAAAGGTGCAAAGTATTATGCTTCCCTTCATGCATACAATCACAATATTTGCTTCCTCTCTGAAGTATTGCACATCTAACAAGGTAATCCCTGGTAGGAAAAATCCTCAATATGAATGTAATATATAGTGTGCGTTTCAGTTCTGAATAGATTTGGGCCAGATCTACTCTACTCACAAAATAGTCACTCAATATGCTGTCTGGTTTTAACATAGCTAACTTTGATACCCTTCATAGTTTGGTATCACACCCAACCTTACTCGGATCTGCCCACGAATACCCCAGTTGCATTTCTATTAGCAAATTCCTCACATGCGCCATGGATCACAGCTGTTACCGCTTTGTGCTTATATATAGGGAGCATGCTACTACTGCTGCAAGCACCTGCTTTTTGCTTACAGTTCAATACCGCCCCAGAGGACTGTAGTAAAGTTGTTCTAGCCATCAACATTTGGGCCTTCCAGCTAAGTTTCTCCGTAAACCGTATCCCAAGATAATTTTAGCACTTTATACACTCAATGCAATTGTTCTTTATTAATAACTTCCTCTTTAGTGCCAAGGATGATCCTAGTACCATGACTTTAGTCGTATTGCTGGTGATGGTAAGAGCCTTCTTATTACAATAATCAGTAACATATTTTACCAACCTATGCAATGAGTTCTCCGTTTGGACCAATAGAACCGCATCTTCTGCAAAAAGGAGAATCAGAACTTTCTGGCCAACTATCATAGGACATCAATAGGATTCTCCAATTGGTGATCAACTACATCATTTAAAACAAGCATTGACAAAGCCAACAGGTTTCGCTTATCTGAGACCTATTGGTGATGTACCTCTTTTTTTTAAAATGTTGCACAGCAGCTCAGGTTGCTGCACAACATGGTTTAAGGTAAATAAAAACAAAGCACTATGGCATGGCGAGCATTGACTGCTACACATTGCTTTTTTTTTGTTTACTTTAAGCCATGTTACACAGCAGCCTGTGCTGCTGTGCAACATCTTTGAAAAACACTGACAAAGTCAAACAGCTCTGCGAGTGCTAGTTGGCTTTGTTAATATTTTTTGTGCCAGACAGAAGAGTCAAAGGGGGCGTTTAAACAAGACAGTAAATAAAACAAGCTGCATAAGGGAGGTGTGGGAGAGAAGGAAGGGAGCAGCAAGAATGGACAGTGGGAGGAGGGCAGGAAATGGACACGAGGGAGATGAGGGGAGCAACAATGGACAGGGGAGGGGGAAGGTGGGAGGGACCATCAACAATGGACAGTGGGAGGAAGGGGAGTAGAGGAAGTTGCACAAGGGAGTGAAAGGATCGGGGACATGCACTGCAGAAGCATGCACTCTTCGAGAGAGCATGTCCATATCTAAATAAAATAATTACCTGCCAGACACTGGCCGCAGGCAGGAAACTATAGTTGGTCCATACTCTATAGCTGGTCCATACTCTACCGCAGGGACAGAAAGTTGAAGCCCAGGAGGAAGCAGGAATCCCAGGAAGTGACTGTCCATTAAGAAGCAAGGAAACAAGAGAGACGTGCAAGGAAACCAATGGGCAGTGTTGGCAGGCTCTAAGCCCCTTTAAAGCTTTTTAGGTTGCGCCTGGGCAGCGCATGCACTGCTCTGCGAGGCATGTTGTATTCGAGTATGGACTTGAAGCTCCGCCCACCCGCCGCCCATATTGTTTATTGGCTTGTGTCATTGTCCTTTGTAAATGCTGACTTCTAATTTGTTAATAGGCTTGTTAGTCCCTCCTTAGCACCGCCTTATCTTCATTTGTAACCTCCTATGAGGACTGTCCCTTTTACTTCTGTTTCTACACTGTATGTCTTATTTAGTCTGTAAGCACTATTTTCTTTCATGAGTATCTACTACTGCAGGCACGACATGCTTCCTGCAACATTCAGCTCGCCATGTGCGCTTTCACTTTCCAAGCAGCCTGGGGCAGTGCAGCTGCTTCACGTACATGGTGCGTGTTTACGCACCGCTTGTTATTTATTTATCCTTGCTCTCTTATGACAGTGTCTCTGCTTCTAATATCGGCACTATGGGTCCACAGACTCTCAACATTTTTAACCTGCCTCTTACCATCTTCGCTTAAAGCCCGTGATCTTTCTACAGTGAGGACAACCTAATATTACATTTTATATCATGTCCTTAGAGGCATTGATTTATTCTCATGTATGTCAGAGGTGCCTGCACATCGTTCATGAACTACTCAATGCGGGTACATTCCAGGCACCCTCTCTGTTTGTAATGCCACACAAAGAGATGCACGATGACTATGCTCTAATGTCTGCACATCTATCCCCAGTATTGATTATCAGTATGAAAAGAGATAGTATGAGGCAAGTTTAGTTTTGTGGTGCTCTCATGGCGCCAACCACCCAGTCACCTTGGGTGTAAATCAACGGAACCGCACAGCAGTGCAGCACAGTAACATAAATCCACAAGCGCAACGAAGCACACACATTCCAGTCACTATCATCCAGAAAATATTTCTATGTACATAAAAAACTTTCTCGTAGTCAGATTTGAGTCCCAACCAATGATGGTACAGATGTCTTGTTTATTGCAGGAACACTTTTGGATGGTTATAAATGCAGCAGCCGACACGTGTTTTGTCCGCCTGGACTTTTTCAAGGCTGCAAAAATCATGTTTGACATTCATTTGTACCTTTTTTTTATATATAGAACAATCATTTATTGAAAATAATTATACCCACTCCAAGTGGATACATCCCTACTAATGTTATTCAAAAAAACATTTTTTCTCATAGTCCAAGCAGAAAGTCAGAGATGCACCCCAAGTGAAAAAGTTCAATATTAACTGCATTTGTGTAAAAGGCAGAAAAAAGTGAAAAAAAGAAGAAACTGTGTATTAAAACATCCTCACATTAAAAGTGTTTTTACCTAAAGTCAGTGACGCATAAAGTCATTGTCTATGATTTGATTAAATAAATAAATAAAGATTCAAATTGCCCGTGTGTTAGTTAGGTAATTTGTACGTAATGTAATCCAACCTGATCAAAGTATCCAGTAAACAGTCACATGTAAGTCCCTGGTCAACACAATGACCACCATACTTCATAAATATCTTCCCATGGTGCGTGACGCATGACAACTATAAAAAATGAAAAAGGGCCATGGTATCAAATAAAAGTTATCGTTAAACCCGACATGTATAATGATTTAATTCCCAACAACGGTTCATATACTGATACCGTGAAAGAATGTACACCATACACTTACCGCTCTAAATGAAATATATAGAGGCTTGTCGTTAAATTTCCACGACAATGTAATAAGTATCCAATTAATCAACTTCTTGAATGTCAAAAACCCGACCAATGAATCAAGAAACACAGGACCTTGATAAGTCCACTACAAAAAACAAAATCAGATATTTGTAGTCCAGTGGGCGAAACACGTGTCGACTGCTGCATGTATAACCATCCAAAAGTGTTCCTGCAATAAACAAGACATCTGTACCATCATTGGTTGGGACTCAAATTTGACTACGAGAAAGTTTGTTATGTACATAGAAATAATTTCTGGATGACAGTGACTGCAATGTGTGTGCTTTGGTGCCCTTGCTGACCCGCTCTATTTGTACTGTTTCTCGCAGCACCGGCGAGAACAGCAGCAAGCTTTGCAAAAGCTTTGACATATCAGTAAAGGATCGCCGCCTCTGTCAGCACGGCCTACCTCAGAGTAGCGTAACGTCACAACATATTAGTCTAATGGTGAATAACCGAACAGTTTGCAAATGACTGCCATTCCTAATACATTCGCTTCAAAATGCCTATCGATCCTCACTGTTTTAACAAGCAGTTCTATCTACTGCTGGTTGAAAGGGCGGTTCCCACCCGGCGTGCCGGGAAACACAGGCGACGGGTTATCACCACAGTTGAAGTTTTAAAAGGCATGCACGGCTGCCGACACTGGAGGGTGATGACAGTTCCTGTCTCTATTTCACTCTTGAAAGTTCCTCTCAACCCTGAGTTTAACCTTCCTTGAAGCGTTCCCGTCTTTCTCTCCATCCTACCCCTTCTGACCATTCTTAAGTCGGATCTAAAGGAGTGGCCGCAAAGGGTTTGAACGCTCAGTTGAAATCCCCTGCTACCAATAGTGGGTTGCTGCTCTTGCACTCCGTTAGATCATACTCAAGAGCGGTTACAGTACTAGTTCCACCTTGCTGGGCCCCAATTGGTTATACACATTATAAACTCTGGTTTTCAACCCAGACAGAAAGGTGAGATCAACTGCAAAAATATCCATGTAATCGACAGGGACAATTTTGATTCTATATTGGAGTGCAATTTTCACCCAAATCACTAAGTCCCTGGACAGTCTACCTTTCATTTTGGCAGTAGGTAGTAAACACACTCCTGTGCAGGGGAATCAAACTCCATGTTTCCTGAAACAAACACATATCATGGGAATCTATATATTTGCCCAATCCCAATTCATCCTCTTGAATCATCCTTGAAATCCCCGTTACATTCCATACCAAGAGTTTTACCTGGGTCAGGTTTGCTAAAGTTGTATTAGGTTTTGGGCACCAGTTCGGGGTCACCCTTCAGCTTGCCTTCTGGGTATCTCCATTACTAACATGAACCTCCCACCCCATGCCCCCACAGCCATTTTCTTGGACAAATGGTAGTGCAAACAGAATCTTGGTTGGGACCTCACCTGCCAAAGATTGGGCAGAGGGCAAAACAAGAGACCTAGGTAATGGAGGGTCACACAAGGCGGACCCAGCTTTCAATGCATCCCCATCTGAACTGCCTGTACCTTTTTCCTGAAGTCCAACAATCCCACTGGCCATGTCTCCAACCCCACCACCCCCCACAGGTAACACTTCTATTAACGTGAGTCTCATCTGGCGTTACGCCATATTAATCGCAATAGATATTGGCAATAGGAATTGTACGGGAATCTATGGCAATCAGGCCATTTACTATGTCTCTATGGACAAAGCATACTTCCACCATATCCTCTGTCTTCCGGGGAGTGGATATCCTTTCTAGTTGGGTAATGTCATCGCGTCTCCCCGAACCAATATGTGACCTTGTTTTTAAGCAATCTTGATCCTCTCTTACAACAGTGGTTAGCTTGGGGACATGCACGAGGAAAATGGCAGCTTCCTTCGTCTGAGAACGCTTTCTAATGTAAAAACCATTTTCGAGCACCCCCTAGAGTGAGGGTATGCAAATCTTGAGTCATGAAGTCCACCCTGGTCTATCACCACTTCTCCTCCTTCAGAATCTCTTCTGCCCTGTGAAACACTCCAGGAGGCAAGGGGCCTGTCCTTTGACCCAGCAGGACCACAGGCTGGATAGGGAACAGCAGCGAGGGCAGGACAAGGGTAGGTGGAGTCCAGTGGCTATGGTGCGCAGGGGGCTGACATGCATGCACCACTGGGCAGAATAGGGAAACATCCAGCTGCCATTATCATGCAGAGACCCGCACATCTCTCTGCTGCCACCTTTGCTTGGTTAGCTATGATTGGCTATGCTCCATAGCACGTCTTTTGCTACCATTTCCTCCAAATTCTCCACCACTTTTTCCAAGGCCGCTACCTCCCCCTTCAGTCCCTCAATTGTACCCCTTAGACTTTGAAACAAGGATAAAACTCCCTCATTGGATACAGCCGACAGGGCCAAACGTCCCCCCTCTGCTCTGTCCCCCCTCTGTGTGCCGCCCACAGACAGGGCGGCACACCTACTGCGGCACTCAAGCTGATCAGCCTCCTGGGGGCCTGGGCGCTGCTGAGAAACGCAAGAGGGCGGCTCCTCGCTGCCTCTTACACTGCCAGTGCCTACAGCAGTACGAGTGCCAGAGCGAGGACTCTGACGAAGGTACCAGACATTTGTCGAATGCGCTTGATCTATTCTTTTTGGAGGAGGGGAGTAGGTGGGACCTCGGGTGAGTTTGGGATTGGGGCATTCGAGGCACCGAGTGTGGGGGAAGAAGGGGTTTTACAATTTCTTGGCATTCAGATAGAGTGTATTGACCCTGTCCATGGCATCATTACAAGCTGCAACAGAGGACACTTGTTTAACATACGACTTCCCAGGGCCCCATCCTGGGCTTTCCTTTTACCCATTACGGCACAAAAAAAGCATTTTGACTAAAACAATACTGTGAAAGGACGAAAAGTCACAAGGTCCCAGAGGAGAGCCAAGACAGGGGGTTTTCTCCCAATGTAATGGGTCGTATCAGCAAGAGTGGCATCCTATCTCAGTATCAGGACAGAGAGTCAGTTCAGAGCAGGGTGGAGCCATAACATGCAACGAAACAAACTGGATCAGCTCTTTCAGGCAGAGGTATGGCTGGGATACAAAAACAAGAGTACTTTTAATGGTGGTTGATTGATGTTTTATCCCAAGATAGCTGGGGCACTTTGCTGCAGGGCAAAGACGGGTGGCCCTGCCCACTGCAGATGGGCGCAGGATGGGCCCACCCTTGGCCCGAGCGCGACCTGGGTGCTCCAGCGCCGCGGGATGAATGGAAGCGCTTTTCAGCGCTGCAGGCGTCAATGTAGGGAATGATTGTGTCCCGGCCCATCCTTGGGACAAGACAGGATGGCATGTGGAGTCCCTTGTACTGCGGCTCCCTCGGCCCAAACAGCAGGTGCGATAGTGTCCGCACTGGGGGATGAATGAAAGCGCTTCACAGCGCTGCAGGCGTCAATGTAGAGAATGACAGTGGCCTGGCCACTCCTAGGGACAAGGCAGGCTGGCATGTGGAGTCCCTTGTGCTGTGGAGTCCCTTGTGCTGTGGAGTCCCTTGTGCTGCGGCTCCCTCGGCCCAAACAGTTACTGCAATAGTGTTAATGCTGAAACAATAAAAAATATTGATCAACATTTTAAATACAACGCACACTGCCCTGTGCGCTGTTTAGAGCCTACTTTAGGGCTGAATTATATGTACTGAAAAGGGAGGTTTAAGCCAGGTCGAATTGGCAGTTTAAAGCGGCGCACAGGCTGCAATGACAGACCGAGACATGTTTTAAAGGGCTGCTAAATAATAATAATAATAATACAGACACTTTTAGGGGTATATTCACAAGAACGTGCGCTAAACATCTCCAAAAAATGTTAACGCAACTTTACACATCGCAGCCTATCGCGGAAAAATAACCCCGTGTTAACCTGGAATTCACAACACGGCAGTACCATGTGATAGTCTCAATGTCCGCGATACAACCACCGTGACAGAGATAAAACCACAAACACCAATGCGGAAAAAGACGCGATGGGCCCAAACGCGATAAGAAAACAGTGACAACCAGCGCCAGGCCCGCAACACCCACGCGAAATGTGGGAAAAAGCACAAGAACAGCATACGGAAAATGCCACTAAAAAGGAAACCAACTGCGGAGTACCACGGATGCACCCTGCCCACTGCAGAGGACAACATGAACCCCACATTCCCCATGGAGGAACACCCAGAAATACAGGGCCCGTGGAACGGCAATGAGAAGAGGAAGACGGGGTACAGTCCACAGGAAAACCCTATTATCGCCACGGATGAGAGCGAGCACCACCACCAACTCCACGTCACCTCCAACGTGTCATTGGCAACAAAGAGGCAAAGATGGCACACCACCTCGGACCATGCCAATGCCGTCGCATGGCAGAGGAGGACAATGGAAGAGCACAAGAGGCGCTGGAATGATGTGAATGTCAAAACCAAGCTGAAAATCGCTGCCAACACTAAATCAGCAACGCACCCCGTAGGAGGGGGGCCAGCAGAACACCAGGAGCTGAATGACATGGAGAAGATGGTGGCCACAGTCACCAGTCGGGAGACGGTGACATGAGTTGGTGATCTGGACACTGCCCAACATGACCCAACATCACATCAACATGGTGCGTAGCAAACTGGGAGTGGGGGAACGGGATGGGCACAATGGCAAACATGCACAATCAAGCAGGGCACACTGCACACTCACAATGACTCTGGATCATGTCCCTGATCCCACGGGAACACCTCAGCACACACACAAACACCAAGTAGTCCCACAAACACCATGTGCCCAAAGGGGCACCCACCCAACACATCAACATTCACACAACCAACACATGCACACGTGCGCAACACAGCAAACATGCATATACATCAGCCACACTGACAATGCAAGAGACACCACATGACGAGTAGCATGGCTGCAGTCCAATCATCATGGCAATGTACATGGCCCGACACTGAGGTGGCTGAGTGCGGACCACAACGGGAAAGGAGCAGGTCACATCCGGACACAACTACCTGCACAAACAACCCCTGATGTCAACAACACATCTGCGGACAAACCATGCCCAAGAGTCACAACTCGACAAAGAGCACAAGTTACACAAGTCTGCAACCTCTCAGCACCCTGGAAGCACAGAACTGACAGGCACACCGCATAAAAGGGATCAGTGGCAGACAAATCAGAGCCGCTGGAGCGATTCACCCACCGTGCAGCATACGCACATAAGTATAAGTGCACCTCGACAGTGACAACATCCCGGGACAAACAGCAACACCTCCACAACAGAACACAGGACACAACTGGTACCGCAAATGTGCACAACATGGAACATCACATCTGGCACAGCAGGAAACTGGGACATGACAATGTACAAGTACAAACTGTAACCTGCAAATATGTTTTATTCACACATGCTGTGCTTGTGGACATTTTGTACTGTCCCATGATTGGCAGGGACGGCCACAATGTGACGTTCTCATGAGAAGAAATTGGCAATGATGGTGTTCCTACGGGCCATTCCTGCCGCAGCTGCAGTGGGATGTGGGCCACCTGCCCCATCGTCCCCATCATCGTCCTGTACTTCTGGAACTGGGATCCAAGGGGCATTGGTGCGTACACAGATGTTTTGCAACACACAACATGCAACGATCATCTTGCACACGATGCCCGGGCTGTACAGGAGCTTTCCATCTGTGCCGTCCAGGCACCTGAAACGTGACTTCAACACGCCAAATGTGCGTTCAACGATGCCCCTGGTGCGTATGTGGGCCGCATTGTACTGCCTCTGGGCGGGTGTGTTCGGGTCTCGGAGGGGTGTCATCATCCAAGGGCAGACTGCATATCCCTGATCACCTGGGACAGTGCAGAGAGAAAAGAGTCAATACGTGGTTCGGCATGATGTGTTGGCAGGCCCACTAGCCCAGTGACGCCTGTGCTGGCTGTGTGTGGGGTGAGTGTAAGCCAGCCCTCAGGGAGTAGCTGGTGCTGGCAACAACTCCAACAGTCATCAGGCACTCAGAAATGCAATGACAGACCAACAAGGGAGCATGACTGGAGTCGCACAGGGTTAGTGGCCCCTGATGCACAGCGTCCAACACGGGCCTACCGCCACGGGACGCTGACCTGCGGGAGACTGGGGTAGGGTCATGGGAGCAGAGCAGGGTCTCGAATGTCTCAGAGGTGCCTTCCACGGTATGTCTCGGGGAGAATGGGGGGTGTACCCCCAGGGCATGATGCAGAGGGCACATGCCAGCTGTGTCCAGCAACATGGCGGATATGAATGCCACAGACGCATGCCAGACACCAAGTCCGTAACTGCCCGTTGCTGAGGACAATCCCCAGGCCAAAGGCTCAGACACCAACAATGTACCGCCGGAGTCTGACGGTCACTCACGACGCACAGGGTTAGTGGCACCAGGTCAGTCCTTGCTACTGCTTGTCCTCCTCCGTGACCGTGATCCGTGTTTCCACCGGAATGTGACGCATCGCATACTCAGACCTCCCGCTGCGTACACTGGCATGGACCCAGCCATTGATCACTGATGACTCAGTTCAAGATGTGGGACATGCTGGACTGCAGTGTGGCCCGGCTGCTGCGGTGGAGTATGTCAACAAATGTGGACCGCTGGGGGCCTGTGTCACGGAGGACAGCGATGGCCTGAGGAGGCCGCGGACATGGGTCTTGGAGCTAGCACCAGCACGTGGTGGGCCCTCTTTGACACACAATGGTGTCGGCAGGTGAGCAGTGCGGCCTTGGAGCGCTGGGGCGGGCAGGCCTGGTCTGGTCCTGGGGTGCAGCAGGCGCACAGGCCCGCAGGCCCCGCTGTTCACGGCGTCGGCCTCGTGGCGGACTGCGTGGTGCCGCCCTGGCAGTGACGTTGGCCTTTCCGGGAGAGAACCACACTCTGCGGCACTGAGTTTTTGTACACACCCCTGCGCAGGCCTGGGGTACTCCGGGCCAACCCACTACGCTCACGCACACAGGGGGGGACGCAGCGAGCAACATTTCCGCGATCTGACCCACGGCCTGGGGTGACATGGTTGCATCCACTGTTCACTACTCTCCAGTCACCAGCAGTTGATGTCTGCATGGACATATCTGTAGTTTGCATACCCATGCCTGGCCAGCACATCCACGCCTCACTTGTCACTGTGTACATTCCCAATCACGGGTCACTTGCATCCTTCGCACATGGCTGCATTCCGCATCTCCACACGATCAGCTGTTGTGTGGCTGCGGTGCCATAATATAGCTGTATTATGTGCAGGGGAGGCCCATGATCACCATGGAGTTGTGTTGTCTTGTCTGGTAGGTGGGCATGTTGATTGACATGTTGTATGTGGTTTGGTCACGTGTGCATTCCCACAGTTGTGTGTTGTGTGATGGTGTCTTTGAGGCGTGTGGTATGTTGATTTTGCACTTACCAACGGGC
The DNA here is from genome assembly GCA_963921515.1 of Calotriton arnoldi. Classification (NCBI taxonomy): domain Eukaryota; kingdom Metazoa; phylum Chordata; class Amphibia; order Caudata; family Salamandridae; genus Calotriton; species Calotriton arnoldi. The sequence continues at coordinate 370,772 of CAWUFW010001933.1, forward strand.
AGTCCAGTTCCATAGATGCCATCCTGGAAGCGCTGGTTGATGATGGACTGTCGGAAGATGTAGGAATCGTGCACACTGCCGGGGTAGTTTGCGACGACATTGGTGAACATTCCCCGGTGGTCCACTATTGCCTGCACATTGATGGAATGCGTGTGCTTTCTGTTGCGGTAGTGGTGTGCAGTATCTGCAGGGGGCACAAGTGGGACATGTGTGCAGTCAATGGCCCCCAATACGTGTGGGAAGTTAGCAAAGGTGTAGAAGCCTTGCTTTGTCTCCAGCTGTTCCTGCGCAGTGTGGGGGAAGTGAAGGTACTGGGGTATGAAGCTGGTGATGGCATCCAGGACAGGTGTGATGAACTTTGACAGGGCTGGCTGTGAGACTCCTCCGACTCTGGCAGTTGTTGGTTGGAAGGTACCTGAGGCCAACATGTGCAGCACAGCCAGCAGCTTTGTCTGCGGAGGGATGTTGGTTCTCCGCTGGGTTGGGACCGTCAACCTGTGGCCGATGTGGGTCATGATGCGGATGATGGTTATCCTTTTGAGTGGGCAATGACTTCCTCGGGCGTCAGGTCTGTGAGACTGGTGCATTTTCGGTAGGTCTGCCGTCTTACTCTGCGCTGCCTCTGTGGTGGTCCAGGGGGGGGCCGGTCCAGGTCCTGGGTGTGGTGGCGGTCCTGGGGGTGGTGGAGGTGGGTGTTGTGGCCCCGTTGGGGCTCCGAGCTGCATGATGAGTAGCTCCATGGCGTCGTTTGTTCCTCTGGTGTGGCTGTGTGCGGGGCTCCGTTGCCTACTGTAGGTATTTGTCCGGCTTTACACCCGCAAAAGGCAGGTGTTAAATCCCTGCTGCTACTGCGGCTTATCGCGTGGTTTTGACTGGCATCGCAGATCTGGCAGTTCGTTGTGAAAGTGGTGTAGTGGTGTTTTGGTGTGTTTTTGCATGGGAACACCTACTCTGCATCTCATTAGGGTTAGTTGGTGGTGTCACCCGCGGAGGTAAATGTTGAGGCGGTTTTCGCAGGAATACTTGCGTTGTCTGCAGTTTTCACCCGCTTGTGAATGGGGTGTTAAATCTGTCACCACTTTTGTTGCGTTAATTTGGCGATAACTCAGAGATACGTCCTTGTGAATATCCCCCATAGAGCGCAACAGCTACTTCAAACAGAGGTTTCCCGGCGCTAAAGCAATCAGTAGTGCATAGTTGGCAAACCGGAAAGGCTAGGCCCCCGGCCCAATTATTCTGCCCTAAAGAGCCAGGTCTTAACCATTTCCTAAAAAGGGGTTCTGTATCTATGTTGCGGAAATAACTTGGCAAGGAGTTCCATAGTTTTGCCACCCCGACCGTGAAGGATCTGCCCCCCATGCGAGCCTTCTTGAAGCGAGGTGTGCAGAGCAGCTTTTGAGAATTGGACCTTAAGGATCTAGACTGCTTGTAACCGCGTAGTCTTTGTTTTAGTTAGCTTGGGCATTTACCATGTATGGCTCGGAATGCAAGCATCAAGGCCATGAACTTGATTCTTTTAGCCACTGGTAACCAGTGGAGCTCTTTTAGATGCGGAGAGACATGTTCGCGGAAAGGAACCCGCCTAATCAGTCTCGCAGCCGCATTTTGTACCATCTGAAGACGTCTAATTAGGTACTTTGGCAGGTCAAGATAAAGGCAGTTCGCATAGTCCAATCTAGATGTTACTACGGCATGGACTATGGTTTTTCGGCATTCTTCTGTCAGCAAATGCAGGAATTTCTTCAAGTTTCTCAGTTTACAGAAACAGGTAGCTGTTACCTTCCATATCTGTGCATAGAATGAGAGATCGGCCTCCCACTTCACACCCAGATTTTTTACGCAGTCTGCAGGAGAGGGGGGAGGTCCCATTTCTGATGGCCACCATAGGGCTGGTTCTGGAAGTGGCTCTTTCCCGAAGAACATCACCTCCGTCTTTCCTGCGTTGAGCTTAAGTTTATTGTTGTTCATCCACAACGCTATATCTCTCACGCAGCCCTTGAAACTTTTAAAGGCATCCTCAGTCTGCTCTTTAAAGGTGAAGACCAGCTGGGTGTCATCGGCGTACAAAATCGTTTTGACCCCCCAGTTGGCTATCAACGAGAACAGTGGAGCCAGGTATAGATTAAACAGGAGTGGACTCAGTGCTGATCCCTGAGGGACTCCACACCAAAGCTGTTTTGGTTTAGACACAAACGGTTGCAACGCAACCTTCTGCGAGCAATTATTCAGGTAGGAGTTAAGCCAGGCCAGTGCCATTCCCCCAATGCCCATCTCCTGAAGCCTTCTTGACAGTGAGGTGTGGTCGACGGTGTCAAATGCCGCCGATAGATCCAGAAGCAGCAGCATCGCGGATGCCCCAGAATCCACCGCCAGTCGCACCGACTCCGCCACCTCCAAAAGGGCCGTCTCGGTACTAAAGCCAGATCGAAAGCCTGATTGGGAATCGTGTAGGATGCCCTTGCTCTCAATAAAGCTTGATAATTGACGTTGCACCAGTTTTTCCAGCATCTTGGCTGGTGCTGGTAACAGAGAGATCGGCCTGTAGTTGTTCAAGTCCCCTGGATCCCCATTTGGTTTTTTCCTCAGGGGAAGAAGCGTGGCATGTTTCCAGATATCTGGGAAGGTGCCCGACGCAAGGAATGAGTTCCATATGTGCGTCAGCACGTGTTTTAGGAAGTGTGCCATCACTTTCCACAGTTTGGGGGGGCAGGGGTCATCCGGAGCCCCTGACTTACACCTCAAGATTTCTGTCAGCGCATCCTGCTGGGAGATAGGGGTAAAATCAGTAAATGACTGCTCTTGGGTGCAACCTTCTCTACTATCAGATTTCTCTGTCTCCAGGAACGTAGAGAATGACTTATACACTTTCTGAATGTTATTGTCAAAAAAGACGGAGATACTTTCGCACAGAGAGAGGGAGGGTTGCACATCCAACGCTATAGCTATAGGTTTAAGAAAGGAGTTGACTATCTTAAATACCTCCTTGGTAGAGTTAGCCGCCTTGACGATGCAGTTAGCCACCTTGACGATGCAGCTAGCTTGGTAGTCCCTCCTAGCTACCTTTATCAGGTTGTGTAATTCTTTCAGTGCGTTCCTATAAGTGATCTTGGCCACCTCACAATAGTTAGCCCTCCCCTGCCGTTCCAGACGTTTACAACTGCTTTTGGCAGACCTGAGTGATTCCGAAAACCAGGGGGCAGAGGGTGCGAGCCTCGCAGATCTGGCGGACCTGGCCGGAGCCGCGGATTCGACCGCTGTCGAGATCCACTGATTTAACGTCAGGGAGTCCATATTATGATCGGCTGAAAGTGTGGGTTGGCTGGCCTGAAGGATAGGATCCAGGGACACTGCTGTCAGGTTTTTCCAACTTCTCTTAATATAGCCTTGATTACCCCTCCTCTGACAGGGCTTAACCACCCTAAAGAAGAAAGGAATCAGACAGTGGTCCGACCAGACCAATTTGATGGGGACCAGTGTGCGCAGGTAAACCAAGTTGGAGAACACAAGGTCCAGAGTGTGCCCTGCCTTATGTGTGGGGGAAGTAACATGTTGCGTAAACATAAATGGGTGGCACAATCAGTGCTGCAGGCCCACTAGTAGCATTTAATTTACAGTCTCTGGGTAGTACCACCTTATTAGGGATGTACAACAAAATTAAATGTGCCAATTATGTGCAAGACAATATTACCATGTTTTAAGGAGTGAGCACATTAGTACTGGTTAGCAGTGGTAAAGTGCACATGTTTGGAGAAAGACCACAGCAAAGGCTGTGAGGTCTCACACTAGCTTTGTGGGTTGAATACTAATAGAGCTGATTTCTGCTATTTGCTTGTAACTGGGATGTTAAAGCTTCTAAAAGAGGCCCAATTAGAGCACCCATCTATAAGCACAGACCTCCTACATACAGGGCCATTGAAAATATGAGGCAAACGAGGACCGAATTATTTGAAAGGACATGCGGCTAAAGCAAGCAGAAACGAAAAGATGGACAGTTAAACTTCTGTGTGAAATTGGTATATTATGCTGCAAACTTCAGATTATGTGGCAATTGTGCTAAATCTATAATTATGCATCCAGTTACACAACTACAAAAAACTAGGGGCTTCATTTACAATATTTTGCCGTAAGGCAGCGCCACAAGCCTTCCTGCTGCGCTGCCCTACAGCGAAAGAAAAGGGCAGGACTGCACCCGGTGCGTCCCTCTCCTCTCTCCCTGCACTGGCGCTCAGTTGGCTGTCATGTGCCATGTCTGCATTGTAGGGACACCTTCCTGTACAAAAACAATCAATGAATGGAGAACACTTAGAAAGAGGAAACAACAAGGAGAAATAATGTTATTTCTCCTTGTTGTGCCTCCCTTATGTCTCCTCTGAAAAGGCCTGGGCTTTCGATGCATTCCCAGGTTTACGCAAATATTGATTTGAATTGCATCTACCTATTTTGGCAGTTTAGGGTATCGGAGCGCTCTACATCACACAAAGAGGCACAATAAATCATTCATGTGTGCAAATCAATGTACAGGAAATGTTACATATGAGAATGAGGGTTACAAGATGTAGGAATCACATATCATTCATACTTGTGGACATTAAATGTTAAGACTGAATGGTTGGGAGAAACACCAAGTCAGGATATAAAATGTGACAGTGATTGTGGATGTCTGTACTAACAAGACTATTACTTCAGAGAGGAACCCTTCTTTGTAATCTTAGAATAAGAACAGATTAAGAAAAAAACAATGTAAAAACAATGCAGCTCTTTGATACCAATAAATTAATCACTATGCTATATTAGAAGACTTGCAACTTATGAACTGGAAGTAAGAAAATGTTCTCCGCTTCAAAAGCAGTAGCCCACTTAAGTCTTTAAATAAAGTACTAATTCATTGATATCTGCATGTTACACGATGTGAGGCACATTAACCCTCTATGCTACTTTATGAGTCAAAACAGTGACTGAACAACGCACAGAACTCTCCCATAACTGTGTTAACCACTAGAGTTATCTCACTGCTATCATAATCTCTTCAAAATTACTTTGCACACAATGATCTCTGCAGCAGGTGTCTTAACCCTATAAGATATTTTAAAATGCAGGTTCTTTGTGGCAAATTAAGTACTCTAGAACAGATTTACTGTGACACGTCATTGATGCCAATTTCTATACAGCAGATTTTTTTTAAATAAATAAATGTGTAAATCGACTGTGAGAGTCAGCTTTTTGAGCTCCGCCCCTCGTGACTCCACCTTTTTCTCTGCCATGCCTTGCCACCCACTTTATTGGTTTTTAGAGTAATTTTTTTAAATTCCAAGCAAAGGGATGACAAATAAAAACAAAGACTATGACATGGCTAGCACTAGCTGCATCACAGCACTTTTTTTTCTTATGGCGTTAGGAGGGAGGCAACACAAACAATGGGAGGGTGGGAGGTTGAAGAGGAGAAAGCAACATGAACAACGGAGGATTAGAGGTGGGAGAGGAAGAAGCAACATGGACAAGGGGACTTGAGAGGGGAAGAAGCAACACTGGCAACGGGGGTCAGAGGAGGAGGCAGCAATGCAGACAATGTGGAGAAAGGGGGGAAAAAGCAATACGGACAACAGGGGAGTGGGAGCGCAGCGGAAAGCAGCAATAGGGACAAGGTGGGGTAAGGGGGGATAAAATGCTGGGTCCATGCACCGCCCAAAAGAAGAGGATGTGAAGCCAACATATGTTGGCCAATTAAAAAAGGAGCACTCCCAGGACAGGAGTTTTGGCTCTGCACACATATTGGTAGCCAGGAGCACATGTTTTGATTGGGCAGACGTTGTGTGCTTCCACAAAAAAGTGCTTGCCCAATACGCAACTGTTATAATTATGCTTATCTATTCAACTGTCTGAGTTTTAACTTTTAGGGGCACACACATGACATTGTAATGCTATTAAAGTGTTGTAGATCGCTAGATAATTTATGGTGTTTAGCTCTGGCAGCAGAACAGATGGAGGGACAGCAGTCATTAACTTTGGACTTCAGAGTGCAGTTTTGTGTTTAGGGAGCTGAGGATTTTTAAGTCTGGGTTGACAGTGCAACTGTCGTCTAACTTTATGTGGCCAACAAAAAGGAACTTAAGGGGTTTAGGCTCCACGCACATATTGGTTCTCCTGGGTACAGGATTTGATTGGTCCAAATTAGTGTACTTTCATAAAAAAGGCTGCTTTTTTTGCACTTTTTGGGTTCTGTCAAAGTGCATACAAAATAAAGCTGGATTGAGTTGGTTACGGAGGCAAGCCAATGATCATGGCTGTAGGCCTGATCTGTTTATTATGAAATGTTATGAGAAAGGCACAAGTCCTGATGTATTTATTTAAAAAAAGCATATGTTGAATCCAATAAGCATTTAAGTGTTGATTGTTATTACTGTACGTTAAAGCCTATGGATGGGCATTTTGTTACAAGGAATCCCACAGATTACCGCAGTAGGCAAGAGTTTTGGTGTTGGCCACCCACTCTGAAAAACCCTGGTGGTTTTCACTGTGTTGATTTTTGTTGGGCCCTGTTGAAAGAGGTTGTGTATTGTTTTGCAAGATGTATTTTTCTGCGTATTTGTAATGTTATAACTGTACTCATGATGGTTGCATTTGAATTGCCTGGTGCTGAGTAAAGTATAAAGCCAATGTTAAAGGGAAACGCATAATCAATTCATTGGGAAAAATCATGCCAGATTTCATAGGTCTAATCTGATTTGTGTGAAACATTATGACACACTCCGTAGGCCTGACCTACTTATTGTGAAAAGCATGTGTTAAAGATGATAGGCTTTTGAGGATCTATTGTTATTACACTGTGCTAAAGCCTGTAGGCAGATGTTTTCTTACATGGAATTTCACAATTACTATGTTGGGAAGGAGTTTTTAGTGTTGTGATCTACGGGAACAAACTGTGGGAATAGAAGATATGTAAAAGTAAGTATTGGACTTGTAGAGCGCGGACTTAGCCCAAGGGCGTCAAGGCGCTATTAGCAGACTGCGAGGAACAGACCAAAACAAAACAAGCTCATCCTGACGTCTGTGAGAAGAGCCAGGTCTTCAAGGTTTTACGGAAGAGAGAATGGGACAACTGACTTCCGGGAGGGAGTTCCACAGCTTAGCCGCAGTCGTGGAAAAGGCTCTACCTCCCCACCTTGCCTTCTTAAACCTCGGTAAAGTTAACAAGTTTTTATCTGAAGACCGGAGCAGTCTGCTGGGAACATACCGCTGGAACATCGCCTTGATCCCATCTGGGCCTGAGCCAAAATAAGCATCATGAGTCAGGCACAGAGTTTTGAAAAGGATCCTACGGTCCACAGGCAGCCAGTGCAATGACCTGATGGAGGCTGTGACTGAATGGAATTTAGGTAGATTCATCACCAGCCTGGCCGCCGCGTTCTGTACCAGCTGCAAATGTCGCACCAGACCCTTGTCAATGCCCAGATAAAGGGCACTACAGTAGTCCAACCTAGACTTTACCAAGGCAATAACAGCCTGCTTGCGTGCTTCAAAGGAATGGAAAAGGGCAATTTTTCTAAGGATCCTCATGATCCCGAAACAAGTGGACACTGTCCTGCTGACCAGGAGATTAAGGGAAAGTGAGTTGTCAACAATGACCCCTAGATTGTTCCCATGTGCTACCGGACTGGGGCAGATGCCAAGAGAGTCCGGCCACCAGTCACCGGACCAGATATCCAATTTACTGTCAAAAATCAGGACCTCAGTCTTCTCACCGTTCTGTTTCATAAAATTTTCTACCATCCAGGAGGAGACTGCCTGCATACAATTCCTGAAATTAAGGGCAGAGTCCCTAATGCTATGAGCAATAGATACCATTATTTGGGTGTCGTCCGCATAGGACAGCACCTCTAACCCAAAGGATCTCACAACCTTAGCCAAAGTGGCGACATAGATGTTAAAAAGTGTTGGACTCATGGAGGAGCCCTGAGGAACACCACATGACAAGGATTTGGAGGCCGAGTAGAATTGGCCAAATTTCACAATGTGTGCCCTTTCATTGAGAAAAGAGGTAAGAAGCCCCAGAGCCGAGCCCCCGATGCCTATCTCTCTGAGGCGTTCAACCAGCCTCAGAGGAGACAGGGTATCAAAGGCAGCGGTAAGGTCAAGTAGAACAAGCAAGGTGGTATGCCAGAATCCACTTGAGTACGGATGTTGTGAGCCATCGAGTAAACGGTGATCCTTTAGGTAAGAACTGAGATGGAGGATTAGGTAGGTTTCAAGAATCTTCGCTGGAACCGGAAGTAAAGAAATCGGCCAGTAATTCTTCAATTCTCTGGGGTCCAGGGAGGGCTTCTTCAAAAGTGGCAATAATCCTTGTCAGGCTTTCGTAGGTTTATTGGGAAACGTTATGTCAGACTCCTTAGGTGTGGCCTCCAATAAAGAAGAGGTATAACAAAGCAATAGGCCTTACTTTTTTTTTTAAGAAGCTTTATTGTTTGATTAATTAAAATCTTTACAATAGAAAACATTATTATTAAAAAAAGAAAAATCAATGATACAAAAGTTAAAAAATTTGACGTTAAAATATTGCACAAGGCCAAAGAAAACCACAGGCGTTATCTATAAAAAGGTGTATGCCAAGGGGCGCAGAAGCTTCATTACTAAAAGGGAGCGATTCCATTAAAACACAGTAAAAAAGATGGACGTGGCACAAGTCCCGGGAAGAAAGTCCAACTGTCCCATCCACGCACTTTAAGGCTTACTTACTTATGGTGAAGATCATGTGTTAAAGGCAATAGGTTTTTGAAGGTGAATTGTTATTACAGTCAGCTAAAGCCTGTACGCTAGTACTTTGTTGCATGTACTCTCGCAGATCACTGTAGTAGGCAAGGGTTTTAGAGTTGGAGATCCACCTGAACAAACCATGGGAAGAAATAATTTGCACTACAGTCGTCATTATAGGGCTCTATATATGGGTATTTTGTATTGTTTTGACAACTGTATTTTGCACATACTTGTAATTATATTATGGTATACTTGATGGTTGTCTTGTGGGAAGACCTATGAACCAACACAGTAGGTCTGAGTTGGTTATGGTAACAAGCCAATGATAAAGGTTATAGGCCTGCTGGTTTATAATGAAAAGTTACAATAAAGGCAGTAGGCCTGACATATCGATTGTTAAAGTCAATAGGCATTTAAGGGTAGATGGTTATCTCTCAGTATAAAAGTCTACAGAGAGGTATTTTATTACACGGATTCCCACAGTTTGTCATAGAGGCAAAGGTTTTGGTGCGGGTTACCCCTTCTGACAAACTGTCGGTATAGAAGATGTGTACTGTCAGAAGCCTTGTTAGGCCCTCACGGGAGAGACAATACTTTGCTTTGCCAATTGTATTTTTTGTATACTATGTAATTTGATGACTGTATTCCTGATGGTTGCATTGTGGGAAAGCTTACACTCAGTACAAGAGGCCTCATTTGGCTATGGTGCTGAGCCATTGATAACAAATACAGCCCTAATTGATTCACTAGGAAAAATATTTCCGGTCCGAGGATGCTTGTTTCCGGTCCAGGGAAGACCTGGCTTGGCAGTCCGAGCCAGCCTGTTCCCATGAGGCACAGGGTTAAGACTGATTTGCATATGGCTGGGTCTGAACTGGGGTGGCGAAGTGAGCTAAAGAACAATGATGGATTCAACCCAGATCTGTTACTGGGGGTGAGTGTCTGAAAAGTTTCAGCGCTCCATCCATCATCTCCTTGTGTTTGCTTCATAATATTTCTGTTGCCATAGGTCTGATCTGTTTATTGTAATGCATTAGGCCTGACATTGTGAAAAGCACGTGTTAAAATCAATAGGCATTTAAGGGTGCACTGTTTTTTCTCTGTATTAAAGCCTAGAGATAGGTATTGTGTTACATGAAATGTCACAGTTTGCCTTTGTATGGAACAATTTTGTTTTGGTTATTGCTTATGACCCACCCTAGAGGGAGAAGATTTGCACTTGAACAACTCTTGCTAGAATCTCTTAGCTGCCTGTCAGGATCCTGTTATAAATAGATCATTAAGTAATAAATACATAATCCATATCTAAATTTATATATTGAAACTGATACATACAGGGCCTTTGAGTCAGTTCTGTTCTGCCACTGACCTGTCTGAATGTCATTTACACTCTGCTTTTATCCATGACAGCGAACTGCATGGGTTAATGGTTCAATCTGCATCAGTCATTGGCTCTTTTGACCGGTGAATGAGAAAATTTTCTGATAACATGTGTCCATGCACCTGAAAATGAGTGTGCTTCAGTGTCAGGGCTGGTTACAAATCCTTCAGTTTGAAAACTCTCCTTTTGTAGTTCTCCTTTCATTTCCTTGCTAATTCTCTTTTTATTTTAATGTTACTTAGGAGGATACTGCAGCTCTCCAGGCAGTGCTAACGAGGTGCATGCTTGTCACTCATTCCATCTGCAGTGCACATCATCCCACACAACCACTTCCTCTAAATTAGGAGACCATTATAGAATGCTCTTGTCCCATGAGTGTCATCCGTTTAACATTCTAAGATGGCCAACAATTGGCTTGGAATTGTGACAGTCATGCTTAAACTTTAAAGCAATAATAGACTTTTATAATGCCTTGGCAAGACGGACACCCGCTGCTATGTTCAGTTTTGTGATTGCAAGCATATGCCCGCTGGGATTGGATGGCGGCATGCTTTCTTTCTTCTTCTTGTATTTTATAAAATGATCTTGCATATGTTGTTGAGTTTGTATGTTTTATTGCAGTTGTGTTAAAGGGTAAATGCAAGAATGAGTCAGTAGATTGATGAATGGATGCTTGAGTGCAAAAATTAATGACGGTGTGCATATATTAGGACTTATTGAGTGCTTAAACTCATTAATGACACAAAAGGCACTTTTATTTGTAAGTCAAACCCATTGGCATTGCCAATTCTTTAAATAGTATCTGACCTCGGCCTGACACTGTGAGGTCGAAGTGATATCACATAATCCATGATGATTACTCGTGTATTCCAGATCTTTCATATGAGACTATATTTGTGATGTAATTTTGCTTTCATTTTTGTCTGGGAGACATCTCAAATACAGTGGGGTATATCCTTTGAGCAAGTCAACACACACCATTTGCCAAACACAAGACAATTCAGTTTCACTGGCAAAAAATTACTATGAGAGAAAAACAGTTCCCTGTAGCCAGTCCTGCATCCCTCACAATCGCCAACAGTAAGCATTCTTGAATGTTTTTTGTTTTATGCGTCTGTTGGGGTTTTGGGATGGACCCACCAGTTGTCTTCTTTGAGATAGTCAAAGCTGCTGTGGTAACTTTTTCAGGAGGCCTGAAGCAATCAGAAGTTACTGGGCTCAGTTCATGTCCATCAGAGCCCTTCAGCACTGGTGTTCTGTGACTTCACCCGACTGGCCCATACTAATCAAGTTACTCCTTTAGCACTTGGTTCTCCAAGCTGCAAAGTCAAAAGAAAAGTTCTTGAATGCTACACACAGTTCAGACATATGCTACATAGTACAAAGAAGACGCTCGATAAGGGTACTAATGGGAAACAGTTCCCACAGAATTTTGGGGACAGTCTCTTATGGTAACATACACTGTATTTTGGAAATGCTGTGCTTGGAACTTGCGGGAGCTCTCTCCTCCACTCAAGATCTCTGTTCCTGTCATAATAGATGCCGTCTTCTCACCTGTTTCAGGTGCAATGCCACAGTACCCTCTGTCCTTTTATGGAGAGATCATGAAGTCCTTATGAGCAGGCAGCAGCTGCGGGTTTCGCGATCAGCTGGCGCGGACCTGTGCCTGTCGGTGTGCCCTGCACACCCTGGCATGTGGTGATGGTGCTGCCCTTGCTCTAGCCCAGCTGACATGGTTAAACTTCACACTGTGAGTGCCAACGCTTGCAGACTCAGTTAAGTTGCAGGAGCACCAGCACCATTCGAATGATGTTGAGCTGGGGCTGTGGTGCTCATGCTCCTGGGGATCTCATTGTTTTGTTCTTACTCAGGACCAAATCCCAAAAAGGCCCAATCAACTCAACCTAGGTGCTCACCCTACGTCACTGCGGTGAATACGCTGTGCAAGTGCATTCTTCTCTGATGTAATTGAACTTCTTTTGGCAGTTATTGCTTCTTTACAGCTGAACTGCACATGGCGATTGGTAGTCCTGCAGTGGTTTAGACACTTCTTGGCACTAGCTAATACAACAGAACTCACTCTCTCTAGTTCCATGACACCCTCAGCCTCAGGTGGCCACTGTGTCAGAGGAGCGCACGTACCCCCCCTTTATTGGAGCATTGTTCTTTGACCCATTGTAATGCTGCTGCGCCTATCCATGGGATTGATCAAGATTTTCCTGCCTGAGTGTTTGCCTGCCAGCTACGCACCCTTCCACCTGTGACCTATCAATCAGCAATCACAGGCTTTGGTCTCAGAGCCTGCTTGACTATGTATTTGCGTGTCGAGGTTGATGTGGAGTTCACAACGGGCGATTCTGTTTATAAGGACAAGATTTCATTTTCATCAATGAATGCATCGATTTCCATATTAACATCACCAATACACTCTGTGGCAAAATGACTATTCCCCCTCCCAAGTTATTTGCGAGAATTTGGCCTCTTTTTTATGAGAAAATCAAAAGATCAAGGTCGTTCATGATTGTATTGCCCAGAATCTGGTTTCATCCCGTCTCATGCAGCATAATTACAAGCCTTTGTCTTTTTTGTCACGCCTCTAACAGCTGTCTCAATGATTAAGGAAGAGGAGAAGGTTTACTCCTTGGTTACTTTCGTAACAGTTTGGACTGTAAAACTGTTACACCTGCTTACATCTCCCCTTTTCAAGAAGTCAAACTTGGGCCTCAGGGCAGAAGCTAACTATAGGCTCATCTTTCTTTTGCAAGCAGTCACTAAAATTGGTGATAAGTTCTGGCACAAGCTTTCCAAACATCTCAAAGAGCCCCAGAAACTAAATGCTACCCAAATGAGTTTAGGAACCAATATTTTTATTAAAGTGATCCAAGATAGAAGAAACACAGCTATAAGCCTACAACCACTGGCCGGCAGCTCATCATACAAAGAGAATTTACACAGCTATGTGTCTACAACCCAGAGGCTGGCAGCTATAGTTGAATTAGTTTATATCAAAACTAACTAAATGAGTTTATACCTGGTTTAGGCACTGAGATTGCCCAAGTGGCTATTTTGAATTACATTAGACAAGATTACTAAAATGGCATTTACACCTGACACATCCTGCTGTGTCATCCTGCTGGGACCTATACATGTGTGTGGCCTCCACCAAGCATATGTTACAATGTCCCGATGACCAGACTGAAAACATACCTTTGGCCAACAGTTAGCAACACTGTCTTTCTGGAAACTGAATAAAAAATATTTAATGTGCTTCTTATCTTTTCATAGAAGGAATGTTTGGAGCACAGCCAAAAAGGGTCATTGTCTTGAACCAACTTTGTGAAAGCTGGTTATAAAGTGTCTTACTGAATGAACAGGTGATTAATTAAAGGGAAATGGCGCTCTCAAGAATTTCACCCATTATTTGTTGTCCTCTAACTATAAGTGTGATGCTTATGAGATAGGGAGACCCACCCTACTCCCGAACATGTGACCCAATAAAATCACCAATATAGTACACGTGTATCCTCTAGCACACGTTAATATCAAATGCACAGAGTTCATTAGTATTTGTTTGATATTTTCACAGGTTTCTTTTTATTCTTTCAATCCTTATTTTCAGTTCTTTAGCCAACACGTGTTTCGTCGCATACAGGGATTCAACCTGCGACTTCCTCAGGGCTAAAGGAATACAGAAAATAGATTCTATTGTAATGTGACACTACATTTTCTACTCGTTTGCACCTTAATTGTGGTGACTTTGTTGTGACATATTGCCCGATTTGTCGTTCTTTTTAGTGACATTTTAGTGGCAACCCGTGCACAATCATATAATATACAATTAATCCATGCCCAAGTTGTGTTATATGTAACAGTATATAATAGATTGCCAATACCTCATACAAAGTCAAAGTCAAACACAGCTTTATTCGATTGTTGTACAATACAACCATAAAAGCACTTCAGATACATGATTATGATAAAACATCCCATAATTACATATTCAAATGATCATTAAAAACCATACTTTAAAATAGGTTAATGATACCTATCAAAGTTAAAAATTGAGTTGGAACTAATTAAAATCTGAAGACGTTATCACGGTTAATGCATGCCGGGAAAATGGTACAGAGATCAATTAAATAACAATACTTTTTCTGATGCTAACCACTTTTTTAAGAACATTGCTACTCTCCACACATGTAGTACATTGTCCAGGGTTTGTAAGGCAATGAACGCTGGGCGACACTTTCTTATCCCCATAGATTTTAAAATTGGGAGAATCCACACTTTCCTTATGTGACAATAAAAACTGTAGAAAAAAACAACGTGTATGGTAGATTGTTTGGCAAAGTTGCCACATGGGCACAATGTCATTATTCGTGACCAGTCATTCATAGTGGGAAAACTTACAATTCTGTGCAATATGCCCAGCCTAAATCTTGTTAATAGAAATCTGTCATACCCTCCAGATACAGTTGCTAAATATGGTTGTATACTAAAAACACTTAGAATAAGCTGATTTTCCTGTACCATAGGTTTCAGAATTTCTGACGTCAACCGTGACAATTCCAACATCATTAAGCTTTCCTTTTTTAAAACGTTCCTATGAACATCTAGCATGGTGCTTGGATCAGTGAAGTATTCTGAATGACCTAAATTCTGCATAAAATCACGGACGTAGCTGACCCAAGGAATCGTTAATACCTTTTCCAAATTCAAAATATCAGTTAAAATGTCCCTATTTAACTTGGCCTCCTCCTTTGTCCATATGCGGTGCCACAAAAGAGCCGGCTCGAGTTTTATAAAATCTGACAAGTGTGATAAGCCCAATTCGGCATCGCAGACATATGATGATGTGCTTCTGGGTACTGATAAAATATATCTCAGAAAATTGTTTTCCACATTCTGAAGTTGCTGAGTATTTGCCAAGCCCCACACCCCTGCTCCATACATTGCCGTCAGGAGGCTTTTTGCCTGGTAAATCCGCAGGAGCTCCACTGGGGGTTTTCTCCCTAATTTTTTCGAGAACTGGGCAAGTGCAGTAATAGTTCTTAGGAATGCTAACTTTTTGGATGAGACAGCCTGGGCCCATAAATAGTCTTGATGAAATAATATTCCCAGGTACGAGAATGTTGTCTCTATTTTACTCCCTTCCACGAACATATCTTGGCACTTTCTGCTCCCTCTGCCGCATTTCATTATAAATGTCTTTGAGGTATTCACCCTGAGTCCTCAATTGTTCATGAAATCAATAAAACCATTTAAAACCTTCTGTAGACCAATTTGTGTCCGTGACATTAACACCGCATCATCGGCGTAAAGAAGGGCAGGTATTGGGCGCCCATTTATCAGAGGATATTCATTCTGCTCTTTAACCAATACACCTTCCAAACCATTTATATAAAGATTAAAAAGAAAAGGGGCCAGGACACACCCTTGCCTGACCCCCTTCGAATTGGAATCAGAGCGGTGCAGCCTCCTCCAATAACAAATCGTACTCTCGTCTGGGCTTTACAATAAAAACATCTCAAAAAATTAATAATATGCAGTTCTACGCCTATCTTTTCTAAAATCTCCCAGAGCTTGGCAGGTCTAACTGAATCAAAATGTAAGGTCTACAAAAGCTAAAAACAATCTTCCCTCCTTTGCGCGAGTGTATTTTCCCACCAGTAAGGCTAGGTTTAAACTCTGTTCTATAGTTCCCACACCTTCCCGGAACCCATATTGGAGATCCGAAAGGACATCTTTGTCCTGCACCCATACGTTTAGGCGTTCTAGTATTATACGGCCCACAACTTTAGTCATTGAGTCCAACAACGAAATTGGTTTATAGCATCCGGGATCCTGATGGTTTCCCTTTTTAAAAATGGGGACAATAATTGACTCTACCCAGGTAGGCAAAAAAGGTACAGAACAACTTGCATTTACTACCTGTGTGACGATTGGTCCCCAAATAGCCATATTTGATTTAAATAAATCTACTGGGACACCGTCCGGTCCTGGAGCCTTTCCACCTAGTGTGACAGAAATGGCCCTTGTCACTTCCTCCAATGTAAATTGAAGGTCGGTATATTGTATGTTGTTAACTGACAAACTTTCGCCTAGGTTATTATCAATGTTGGCTGCCCAGTTAAAGACCTCATACATAATCATATGCACTGATTGGTACTGTGTAGATATCGTTCTCCCATTTGTGACTCTTCACCATACGCAAAATCAAATCTAATTCTGTGCAGCTCCAACCTTAGTGTGTTAAATAGCGATGTAATCTACATCACTAGACATAAATGAATGATCACATTGATATGCACCTGTTTCTTTGTCGACGAAGTTCCTGGTCAAAAGAAGAAAATAAGAAGGAGAGACACGATGCCACTATAAAATATCAAAGTTTTCCTCCCATTTTGGTACCATATTTTACTGAAACTCTAATCTGTTCAGTGATGGGAAACCATACCTTGCAGCCAGTTGTGATTCCGTCCTGGTATGGACAAAATATTTCAGTAGGTATTTTCTGTAAAAGTGTAAGATTACCATTAGAATTTAACACCTTATGTCCCAAAGTGTCATAAAGGAAATCTTGTGCACTTGATCCAGCGGTAATTTCACGGTAATTTCTCAATGCAAAACATAATTGACCTCTAGTTTACCGCTTTAAAAGGTGATGGACCTTTGCCACCGTGTTATCACCTTCAGGAGAAATACATAAACATGAAAAATCAAAAATACAATTAAATTTAAGCCAATAAAGAGAGTTGTGAGTATTTTTAAAGGGTTTTATTTTCTAGTTAAAACTTAAGGTTCTCTGACCCTTTATTCATTAGTCAAATATCAATCAGGTTACAGAATTGGAAAATAGGAAAAATAGAATTAATACAGAACATATTATAGGTTGCATACAAAGCACTCCATAAAGGAGGGAAAACCCCTAATTCTATGTCAGTCAGAACCCTTTAAAGAGTTTCAGGAAAAATATAATTCAAGAGTGAGTTTTGCAAGGCTAATCAATAATTAATAATTAGCAAAAATCTCCCATAAGGAGAAATAAATGCATAAGACAATAACCTGTCCTGATCTCTCTGCTGCTCTCTCTTCGCTGGTCTGTTCATCTGACTCTCTCCCTCTCCATTGTCTGACAGAGAGGCTGCTCCTTGAAAATGCCCCTCTTTCACAAGACCACAGAGGAATGTGATCAGCCTTGCCAAAAATATGACATGCAAGGACTCTCTGAAAAAAATATGAGCAAGACCCCCACCTCCCTCTGTCTCTCCTCGGACGCAATCTCCTCCCAGGCTGCACCCGCGACGTTCACGTACCTAACCCATATGATGTCTGGTCAGATCCGCTCCCTCCTCATCTCTCCTCTAAGACAGACACGCCCCCTATGGGGTCATTTTTTATACTCTAATTCTTGGCTGACTACACTAATAATGTTGCAGTTTCAGTAGAAACTCGCACTGTGATTGGTTAACATAGTTGACATGAGGGTCTCATCATCCTGTTCTCATGGCAAATCCAACTCATACCAGTTTTAACAAAGGAAGCGTTAAGGCTTAATACAGTCATATGTTTCACCATCAATAATTATACAAATATTGCAACATTTAAACGGAAAAATGTATCAGTCCATTTCCGTCTCGCTTTCACATCGCACACAGGGATGACACTCTCCCACAAACACTGGTACATTGGCACGGTGACAAGAATGCAGATCATTGTGGCCTTGACCCATGTGTCTTCACTTGAGGCACGTGGCAGTTCATGTAGCTGGTTCTGCGCATGCGTCTCCCATTCAGCACACTGCTGACAATTCTCAGCCATGCTGGATTCCTAGGCAGCTATTTTATTGTGGGCCCAAAAGCAAAACAAACACAAAAGAATATTAATTTACGAAGTAAAGCCCATTATGTTCACCTCTCACCATTCTAATACCCTGTATTAATTATTATCTAGCTGAAAGCTATTAATTTAAAGCAGCTTTTCTATTATTAGTGCACAACATGCAAAATGTGCAATGTACAACATAGCATAAACATGCACCAGTGCAGATTTTCAAAGCGCAAACAATTAATACATACTCATAGCAACATGCTCTAATGTTTTAAATAGCTTTTCATGCAAAATGCGTTTGCCCCACGTGTAGTGTTGGTGCATGGTTGATTAATTAATACATATTATAAGAAAGATGTGTTATGAACTGAATATGCATTGTCTACATATGCAACAAGCCCAGGGTCTCTTGAGACGGGAACAGGGGGTGTAGATTATAAGGAAAAGAAGCTGGGAGGAGAGAGCACACATTCCATTCTTATCTTCAAGGCTAAAGAGGCCACAGTGAGCCTTCTAAAGGAAACTGAAATCACGAGTTTTTCTACACTGCAAAAACACATGTTAATTCAGCACAATAATGTGCTACTTTAAAAGTTCAAAAAAAACATTCTCTAAATGAAATGTACATTCTATAGTGAGGTTAAATCTAAACTAAACACATTTTACCACCCTGGATTAATTAATTGAGCATTTCAGACCAGGCCTCATTTCATGTCTTTCACTTTGCATGCACCAAAAGTGCCATTTTAAAATGCAGTCTGTCTAAAACACAAAAATAAAGCAATGCCTGAATCCAGATGAAATCTGAGCTACATCAGGTGCATCAGAGGTTAGAGGGGGTGAGGAGGTGCATCAGATATTAAGTGGATGATGTCATCACACTCACCCCGTTTTCACGTTTCAAGTATATTTTTGAATGGAATATATCTCCGTGCACCTTGCGATGTAACTTATAATTTCTTCGTACCCTTATCCTTCGAACAAAATCATAATTGAAACGTAATTAGTCACAGCTTGTTTTACCTTCTAAGCTATCCGAAAATGTTAAAGAAGCATGTTTCTATTCTTCTAACTCGTGGTATGCTTACTGGTACATAGCGGCGTAGGAAGGGGGGTGCGGTGGGTTGCGGGCCACCCGGGTGTCATCACTGAGGGGGTGACAAAATGGTAAAAATGTGTTTTTAAAATTAAAAAAAATTGGGGGGGCTCACAACACTTTTTTTGGAAAAAATAATATTATTTAAAAGGGTGACAAGAAATTTTCCGCACCGGGTACCACCTGACCTTGCTATGCCACTGCCGGTACATCAGCAGTTGTTTCCCAAACTCGGCAAGCAAGTAGTACCGCAGACTGGGAGGCACAGACGACCCTAGAGGGAAGGAGGCTAACCCCACCCGTGGGCAGCAGACAGAGGTTGTGGCAGCAGCAGGGTGCGAGAGTGCGCCAAAAAGGAAAAGGGTCATCGAATGACCAGGGCAGTTGCTATTCGAAAGACCCAATCAAGGAGTAGAGGCGTGGCTACGAGCATGACCATAAAGGTGACTGGGACAAGCAGTCCACAGGTTTGTCACCAGAAATAAGTGATGTCGCCACTGCCTGAGATGCCAGAGGAAAAAGCTGAACAACGATCACCCCAGACATGATTCCCAATGAGCAGAGGTACTGGCGTTATTGATCCAGCGGTTCACCAACAACAGATACTCTACTACCATATACTCACCTGGGCCCATAAACTCACAGTGGTTAAAAACTGCTGGTCGGTTAAGGGGTTTCTGTTTAAATTTAGAATTAGTTCATTCAATACCTTTTTGTTCATCTCTAACTAACCCTTCACAGATCAGCAAATTCTTTCCTCTGGTCGATGGACCATTAGTTGAACTAGTTTATGGTGATAATTAACATAACTTTAACTTTCATTTATTTAAATTAAATAACCACAGACTCAGGAATGTTTAAATCTTTATCAAAATTAAATGCATGTGAACAACTCAGTACAGTGCAGTCACCTTCATTCATTTGGAGAGAAAATTCAATTCATAATCAACCATACATATGTCTCGGACTCATGCAATAATCCATACTCAGAGAAAGAAAAAGAGGACAGAGAGAAAAGATCATTTAGCAAATACGGAAATTATAGTTACCAAGGATGGTGTGGAAGACCGACCCCCTGGCCAAAGGGCTGGTAAGGATCCCCTGGGATAGGTCAGGAGACAAAGACTTCAGGACAGGAATCAGGATAGGATAGGATAGTTGACCTCTCTAGTAAATACCGACGGATACGCCGCACCCCTCTCTGACACTCTCTTCCTCCTCGAGATTCTTCCGCCATCTTCAGATCTAACCCAATTAAATCATAATAGAAAGTTCTTCTTCAAGGTCCGCAGTCAACTCTTCATCAGCAACTCCAGCATCTCACAGCATTTTTCACAGCACAGCTTCCAGCTTCAGCATCTCTCCCAGCAATACAACTCAAAACTAACTAAAGCAATCTTAATTATACCTTTTGTTTCTCCATATTCCACCCACTAAAGTTTCAATATCGTAAAATACGAAATCTTATTGGTCAGGCAAGGGGCGTTCTTCATCACACCATGCTTACATGTCACTAAAATCAGTGCAACTATCGTTCACAAACCCATCCCCTTATTCTTTATTCATAAATATTATTCCCATATACTAAGAGTATCGACATAGAAACATTTTAACCCGTTAAGTGCTTCTGTCGGCCAACGGCCGTCGCAAGCACTACCTCGGTAGTGCTGCGCACGTCCGTTGGCCGACGTGGCCCCGCCCGCTTAATAGAACGTTCCGCACTGGCGCGGAACGTTCTAAGCAGTTAACCGGTTAAAACTGTCATGAATGTATCTCTTCATTGTTGAACTCTTCACCATCCTGTTCCCAGGATGTAGCATTTGTCCTTTGGCTCCCATTCAACTGCGCAGTCATTGTTCATGGTTCACTTCAGTAGGCATGCGCAGACTTCGCGTCACTCCATTCAATTCGGTTATGCACAAGAGGCCCAAATACGCACTAATAATAAAAGTCAGAAGACAAATATTACTTTCTAAAATAAAGTGTTTTGCACTGTATACCACCCACCTCTACTCTATCCCAGTTTATTTATTAATATCTTTTCCCCGCTTTAGCATTAGTTAAACAATTCGATTCAATTCAAATAAGCAGATGCCATGCACGCGAGTCTTCAGGACTCCATTTTAGTATCTTCTGTTAATGCGCCAGAATTTCCCTCCAAGCATTAGTTCGTCATCCTACGTAGATGTAGTTGATGAATGCGCACAAAAGTTTCCCTGTTTAAAGCAGTTTTAGTCCTTCTTCATTGCTATCCGCGTTAATACACACATACGCAAGCTTCACTAACCTGCGTGTTCATGTAGTGCGTATTAGTTTTCACGAAACGTATTAATAACTTTGTTAGTGAGTTAAACGAGTGTATTGCTTTCGAGCAAGTCTCTTTTCTACGAGACCTTACACCATCATTATGGTCAGCTCCGCATCTGACCGCAGAAGCGTGGACATTAGCGGGGTCGAATAACAAAGAAAAAGCAGAGGAGCACACATGTACTCGAAGAAGACGGGAAGCGCATGGGCGACCAGCAGGGGAACAGGAACAGCAGGGCAGCGCAGGCTTTCCAGAAGCACCCGGAGCCAACATGGCTTTGCTTATGAGGAGCAGCCAGGGTGCCCCACAAAGAAGATCCGGAAGATGACACCGATCCCAACATACAGACGCATGCAGCCAGGATGGTGGTGCCCGGGAGGCCCATCAGGGGGCACGAGAACAAAGGTGCCAGCAGCGCCTAGGAAAGCAGCCCAACTAGGGCATGGGTACATCTGACCTGGTGAGGCGGCCTGTTTGCCAGGTCTCGCAGCTCAGGGGAGGTCGGTGCAGGCGGCGGTGGCCCCGAAGCCGTTGAAGTCAGCACTTACCTACCAGTGGCCTCGGACAGTCGCGCCCCGTTTTTCTGAGGTGAGCACGGGCCTGCATCTAGCAGACTCCAGTCATCACAGGGGTAGGGAGTGGGGGTAGCATATACCCTCGATTGATTTCCGCTCCATGCGGAATTTAATTTAGTCAGGCGCGGTTAAGAGTCTAGAGCACGGCGGACTAAGAATGTAGGAGGCTGTAGGAAACAATAATAAGTACGACCACAGGATCTATTCCTCCCCTCTGAAATATCTTGTACGTTGTGGTAAAGGACCCTATCACCGCTGTACAAAATCTGAGGCAACATAATCAATGAGGCTTATCTAAGGCTATATAGGAGACTGATACCCATTGCGCAGGTGAAACCATCACTCACCGCTCGGAGTAGTGAACACAGCTCTGTTGTCAGGTCGGTGGGAATCGGAGAGGTGGGGTCGAAAAAAAATGGCGCTTGTCAAGGAGAAAGGTCTTAGTTTCAGCTCCCTAGTTAATGCCTGGGTGATGCTAAAATGGCGGTAGAGACATCCGCCGCAAAGGGCCTGTCGCTCCAGGGCTGCCGGTTCAGGAGGCCAGGGACGCAGCGAACTAAGGCAGCGACTTCACTCCAAGTGCGTGGATGTTGCTCGCACGGAGGTTACGTTGCATCTTCGGTTCAGATGGATTATTGCGTGCACAGATTGCGGTGCAGGTCTACAGTAGAAACCATTTGGATAAATTAACTGGGGGGTAAGAGAATGGAGGGAGGTGAGTGGCCTCGGTGATGACCTAGCGGGAGCTGACCGTGGTGGCGGCACATAGCACGGGGTTAAGCAATGAGAAGTCATGTCACAAACGGGGGAGCAGCGGGCCTGCTCATTGCGGGTATGCAGGTAAGAGGAGTACTACAAGGGAAGAGAACTCCTTGGGGGCCAAGATTGCAATAGAGACGAGTAGGGCCGGCAGAATATGGCATCGACACATTAACAGTGGTGCGTTTATAGTGGAGCAATGCAGTGAAAGAAAGACAACGCGCACCCCCCGCTCGAAACTAGCTCCTGCGGCCCATCCATCAGACGCGTCCAGGAAGCAGAAGGGGTTCATGGCACGCGCAGCGGCCTGCGTTCTCGCCCATTTGGGCCCACGGCTGCCTCTCACTGTTGGGATAGAGCTCGGCCACAGCTCCCTGCCTGCACAAGGAGCTGGGAGTGGCAAGCTGCCCGCCTCTGACAACCGCCAGCGATCAGGGGCCGCCGGGAAGTTAAGGGGAACTTTCTGCGCGATGTCCGTCCGCTCGGGGAAGGTTTATAGACCATAATGGTCTATAAACCTTCCAACAATTTCTATGTGATATTTTATTCTTATATAATATAAGAATAAAATATCACATAGAAATTGTTTTCCAAAGCCTGGGGAAAAAAATGAGCACCCCAACCCCCACCACATGCAGCAATGTGCACTTTAGCAGATTTCAGTTCTTGACATGTACTTATCCATCTGAGGCTACAGTAACTTAAAAACATGAGACTACATTGAATAGCAGGCCATCGCAGCTTGGCCTTTTCATGAAAAGACCTCCTCGCGTGAGCTGCATTTTAACTTAAGCGGTTCTATCAGAGAATATTTCCCCTGAACTAAGGTGCTGAACCTAAAAACTTTGAAAACCTTCCCCCGCGCAGATCTGGGTCGACCAGCGGGGGTAGCCTCCATAAATGAACCGATCGATGGGCAGTCACACAAAAGTACTCAGGGTGGAGTTGCCTTTCAAATGTTTTTCCTGCCTCCCCCTGGCTGGTGGCAGCCTCTCTGTTTAGACTTATGTAAATGCCATATTGTTTTCTAGCTGCTTTAGTGGAATCTATGTTGATTCAAATAAATATGCAGGTTGTATGTTTGTTTCATGCAGCCACATTGTCTATCGGTTTGAAGTATTTAAAATTATGTGGTTTCTGTTTCAGTAGACCTCACAACCCATCAGGTAGCAAGCATAAGAACTTTCTGGAATCTTTACTGTTTGTCGTTACTGGTGATTCAATTTTAAACACAGGAACTGTGTCAGGAAGCCAATAAAAGGCAGGATTCAGACAAGTGTGACTGGAACCGTGCAAACTATTTAAGAACTGTCACTGATTAAATGATGTCCTTATCACCACCCTGCAGGAGCAGACCAGTTAGCTGTCTTCCCTTATTGGCGGCATCATCAGTGTTATTGCTTATCATTGTAGATAAAGGCTCTCCTTGGGCCACAAGGATCGCTGAACGCACTTCGGGACATCTGGTTGAGCAGCCCATGCACATCTGGTTTCAAACTTGACATATTTCATAAGGGGATTTCCTACGTACGTGGTTGCACGTTCCCTAAATGGAAGCTAGGGACAGAAAGCTCACTGGTGTCAAGGTGGGTAGCGGCCTGAGCTGCCGACTTCAGGGAAATTGGCCACCAGGTTCAGGGGCCGGCGGCAACACACTGGGATCCTGGGTAGATCACCTAATCGCCCAGTGCCTACAATCCAGCGCCTTGTTCCCAGGTAAGAAGGTGCACAAAGTCCTGGGCAGCATCCGTCAGGGCAGGAGGCTAGAATGCGGGCTGCACGCGGATGCTGACAGAGGGCAGCAGCCAGGTCCAACGTTAGGGCAATGCAGCCACATCTTGTGCAAACTTTGGGGGAGCGGCTTTAAGAGATAACAAGGATTTAAAAGACTCTGCTGGAGAGTTCCTTGTTTGGATCAGCAGACTGGGCACAAATAGAGAGGTCAGACAACGCTGGCGAGCAAACATTCCTACTGGAGAGAGACTGGAGGATAGATTAGGCAAGCACTGCCTCCGATTCAATACCGCAGAGGGTTAGGGTACCCACTGGGAGGATCGGGCATCATGCAGAGCACAGGATGGTTTACATGGATAGTGTGGCAGTAACCCTTGTTTTCTTTTGATTACTGGCAGTTCATAAGTAGCAATCTAATATAGCACAGTGGGCTATGAGCCGCCATGAAAGAGTCCTAACAGAATGGGAAGGTATTGGTTAGGTGGGTAGGTTTTCACCAGTCTCTAAATATGAGGGAAAATACGGGATGATAGCTGGAACCAGACTAATGACCTCCAGCTCTGCACCAGTTTATTAGTATTACTGAGCAAAGGTCTTTTGGTTAAGGAAGGTATGTGGGGAATATTTGGTTCAATCCAGGACTTGCGCAAAGCAGCTTAGATGTTACATTGCCTATGGGAGAGTAGGATGGCTGAAAACTTGGGTCCAGTCATACCGGCAACATGGGGCAATCGCAAAAGCTTGCTGGGGGAAGCAAAAGCTAATCACGAGTTACAGTGATGCTGAGGCTGAACGTGAGCTAGGCTACACGCAATACCGGTACAATAGAGACAAACTGGGGCCATCCGCAAACAGCGACCACGCGCAGGATCACGTGTGCATGGAAAAGAGGGGGAGTACAGTATCCCCAAAGGGAGCCGGGGATTCAGTCAACTATAGGAGCTGTGTCGGTAGTTAGAACCTCATCAGGTGAGGACTAATAGTTAGCGGCAAAGCACTAGATGCACGCTGGACTAAGAGACGGTAAAAAATGCAGCAAGTGGACCAGGAGCACAGTCTGAATGCATTGGAGGGGGCACTTTTTCCCAAAGAAAGGTTGGAGGCTGATGGTGAGCTAGGTCCCACACAGTAAATGAGTGAATAGATGCAAAACAGGGAAACCTCGGACAATAACCCCATGTCTGGATCGCAGGTTATGATACATTGGGAGAACAGTATTCCCAGGAGAACTGCATCAGGGCTTGAGTCATAGCATTATTTAACTTTAGAAGGAATAGAAGGATGGATGCGAGGGATAGGCTAGGCACTCGCAATGAAGAAGAGAATAGAAGGGACCAGGGCAAAGGATGGCAGCCCCTGGTCCGGATCATGGGTCATATTACATGAGGTGAACAGGATTTCCAAGGGGGTGCATAGGGGCTCAAGTCATAGCCAGAAATTAACCATGGTCACAAGCATATAATATCGGAATCAGGGCTTCAGATTAGGCCCTTGCGAGGGGCGATGGCACAAGCCTGATCATCTGGATGGATGAGGTGGGGCAGGAAAAGAGCTAAAGTCGGAGAACCCCTCCTCCGGGGTGTCCCCGGGGGTAAAGAGATGAAAGGTTCAGCTGCCTGGCAGAGAGCGATAGGTTCCCCCGAAACATCGTATAAGGGCTGGAACTAATTTTCTTGTGAGCCTGAGGGGAGCTGCCAGTGGTCGGTAAACCACATCCAGCGTGGCGGGAGTCACAAGGTTTAACAATAAATATCTTCACATAAGGATGTAAAAGGGCAATTGACCGAACAAGGTCCTTGGGATGCCTTATGGCAGGGACTCTGGAGACAAGTGCCCGGACAAGGTCCTTGGGATGCCTCACGGCAGGGATACTTGAGGGATAAGGTAAAATGGTCAGCGCTGGGCGGACACGGCACTTGCAGCTCAGGCATGGACAAAGGGCCACGAACGCCACACATTCGGGAGCAAGTTGAAGCCTTGAAACAGCAACCCGCTGTACTAAGTGACAGAAGTAGAGCTGGAAACAATTTATGACAACCTGGAAGAGACATAATGACTGTAAGGTTGATGCATTACAGAATTAGACAAATTATGTTCATTAAGATTGTTACGGGATGGCTTGCGTTGTAATACGAGATAAACCAAAATGAGCATGTTGATGACTAATGCCATCATGACAAGTGTGTATGATGTGAATAAACTGCGGCCGTTCTGATACCACAAAGTTCTTGGTGTATATAATTGATGGGAATGGAAGAACGGTGGGAGGGCCACGAGATGCTCTCACAGCTGGGGGGGGGGTTTGCTGCTCAAACCTCCGCATGATCGGGGCTGGCGTACGGCCCCACCATTGCGTCCATAAAGAAGTCAGAACGGACTATTGCTACTATGTCCTGTGTATTACTCCAAGTAGCGGTCGCCATCTTGGAAAGTCTAACTTCGTCACTTCTTGCTTAATAATGGTTAGTTGAAATCGTCAAAGCCTGTTAATTATCCATTGTATGACACATACTGCATTTTGCCATCAAAATAAATTGTATATCTATACTCCACTGGGTATGTAAATACCGTTATCCTCATTACTAAACCCGATGTGTATCCACTCATGTGTAATATGATAAAATCTTACTCACTATCATATGGGTTTGCACATTAAAGAAGGCACACCTGGATTCCTCAAATCTTCGAATCAGTGTTTGAAGTGTTAGGCCCATCCCCGTTGGTTGACATGTAGTTCGGGCCTTGTTGTGGATACATGAAGTCCTGCTATGGGTCATAGCTCTGAGGTTCTGGGCATAAGAAGCAGACGGGGGAGGACTCACCCGGGCCTGGAGTTCTGCAGCCTTGGCAGGGGGGTTCAGAGGCCTTGGGTCTCCGGTACAAAGAGACGGGCTCAAAGATCCCTGGGCTCTTTGCCATTGGTTGATGGGTAACGTGAGAGTGTGTACTCTGAACATGAGATAACAGGGTTCTTGAGCCTTAGGGCTCTGAAACATAGACTAAATGAATCAGCATCATGAAGGCTCATCTTGGCAGGGGCATCTTGGGCTCTGCTTGTGTAGAAATAAAAGAAGAGGGGCCAGGGACATCAGGGTTCTTTGGTCTGGGATGACAGGGTAGTGAGGCTTGCGAGTGGGTAAGAGTTATTGGTCTAAGCAGAAAACCAACCCAATTGCGGCCAAATAAATGAAAATCCTATACTCCATATTTTCATTCATTCATTTATAATTGGAGTTTCCCATCGTAGGAATCTGTATAAACTGGTGCTTGTTGTGAGCCCCAGGACCATGGTTCAGAGTGAGCTGCTGAATAAAGAGAGACTTCCTAACATCTGACTAGTGTGTGAAAAACGGCTGGTCGATGAGTAAGAACACTTCTAGGCCAGCAACTGACTGAAGACTTGGCTGTTCTACAGCCCCTGTAGGACCCTCTGCAAAAGAGACGTTTGGCAACTGAATCAAAGATAACTTTGTTCCCTGAGGATGTCTCTGTACTGAAGAATTGGTATCTGTGTTTCACCTGTAACTGAGCAGCCTTTGCTAAAAACCTCTTTATCCATTTTTGCAGGATGAGCGATCTCTGAAGGAGCTGAACCAGAGCAGTCCTGCAGAAACAAAGTCATGTCATCCAGGGGCAGTCACAACGTGCACTCAGATGAAGCAGATGGATCGAAATCCCAAGAACTGCACTTGCAACCAGCATTCAGATCAGGCAGCAGTATGCAGCTGACAGTACAGCGAAACCTACACAACCCCGCAGATAATGCAGAGGCAAGTGAGGAGGGAGGGGACTGGGAGGAGAATGAGCTGGGTCAAGTAGTTTCTTTCAATATAGACAGACTTGACTAGTCCCATAACTGGGGTGGACAATCTCACAATTCTGCCAGAGTATGGGGACCTACACTCAGTGACCACCTCTCATATCCCAGCTTGTGTCCTTCTGGCCTCGTCTTTTCTCAACCTCTACATTGAGCCCGAGGGTTTACTTTGACTCCCTCAATCGTCACTCCCTCGCTACTGCATCCATATTCTCTTCAACATCTCATTCCTTTCAGCCAAGACCCTGAATATTGTTCTGTTGTCAGATTTTTTTGTTTTTCCGGAGTTTTATATAACGCGAACTTGACCCGAAGGTATCAGAGCGCTTAGATGAGCAGCAGTTATGTTACAGACGGACATATTAATTTTTGTTGGGCACGGGGAGATGAAGTGATTTGCCCAGAATCACAGGAACCCAGTTCCCCAGCTTCGAGGTCGACCGCTCTAGCTGTAAGACCACATCCTCTCCCCAGATGAACCCAACTATTGCAAAACATATTCAATGCACTGCTATGCTATACTATCCTTCCCCATCAGAAATCCCTCACCTATTCAACCTGTACGGTCACCCTTTCCGAACTCCTCTCCTTTCCAGTAAAGGGCCATATGTCTAAATAAACCCCTCCTGCAAATCCCTAACTTTTGTCCTCAAAGTTGTCAATAGCCTGCCCCCCATAGAGCCCAATTCCTCTCACTTTCCAACCGAAGCGCCAAGCACAGGGAAAACATGATCACACATGGTTGACAATGGATTATCATGGGTTGTCCATAAAAATAAAAGGACCAACACCCTCCCATCAAAACTTGCCTCAATCCTTGCATTCAAAAGGCACTGCAGAAGTACATTCTCTGTTGGCGAGTCCCATGCTAGGAGGTCCCCCAGTCTGGATCTCCCATGAAAGTGGTGCATGTGCAGCACTCAAACTCTGTGACAACCTCACTGCTGATCAGGGTAGGAGGGTTTACAGTGGCACTGTGAGCTAGCTGGTCTATAGGCCAACATATACTGCGGGGGTGTCTGGAATCAGTCTTGACACCAAGCCCTTAGTTTATGTTGTCCACACAATGCGCAGATCCTACGGATTAGTATGAACTACACAATAGGTTTTCAGGCTTTCATTTCTTGTTTATTGTAGTCTTGTTTCAAAAAATGTCTCAATTCCTCCAATTTACACACGTAGGTTCTTCTTTACCAAATCGTCGCCAAAATGTTGTGATATAAAGAGGTTCATTGGTCCAGCTGTAGATTATGTAAGATGGTTTATTACATAGTTATGATGAAGAGCCATAGTAAAGAGCCCCACCAGGAGCAGCCTTCCTGCTGCTCAGCCCATTCTCCAACTCACTCTCAGAGACATCCAACATTCCACTGCATCACCACGCACCAACATTCCACATCACACTCACACTGACTGAGCAGCAGGTATAACAGGTATCCAACGGTAGATCAGTATAAACGACATCCGTTGTAGAGGAGAAAAAGGTAAAAACAGGTATCATGTCAACTGAGGTATCATCTCCCCCCCTGGCAGCCAGGGAGAAGCAGCAACGGTGATGCTCACCGGTGACAAAGGAAAGTCTTGTATAGGACCACTCCTGGGCATGCTATGGAGGATGTGCCAAATGGTGAAACTTGACATGTTCGATAGAAACAAAGCAATTTTCTTTATGTCCTGGAAGCGATTGCAAAATCACACTTTGTGTACCTTTGATACCAAGGACTGGAACAGGAGCACGGTACATTGGGGTGAATTCCTCCTTGAGGGCCACTTTTTTGCAAACAAGGTCTACAACCTTTGGAAGACAACCATAAACAGGAATCTGGGTATCTGGAGCAGAAGAGAGAGAAGCTGGCAAGTGAGTTCGAGCCAGGGTACCATTGCATTTTAGTAGCTCCTGTAAGACAGCACAGTGGTGATCTACATCAAAGGTCGGGGCAGACGCCACAATGTCTGGACCGTCAAGGTCTGGAACATACATCTTGATGCTAAAGAGCATTTTGTATGGGGTCCGCCCACCCAGAGATCTTTTAGGGAGGTTATTTAATGCCCGTTGAACCCTGTAGAGATGGTTTAACCAACCATGCCCTGTACCCAATACTCTTTGTTAAGGACTGCTTTAAGTCTTGGTTCATTCTCCCCACAACAGAATAATCCTCAAGCATATACAAAGAAGAAAAATGCACTTGCACACCCATGGACTTCATCGAATTACGGTAAGCCTTAGAGGCGAAAGCCGGACCTTGGTCCGAGTGGAATTCGCAACAGGCGTAAGACCTGCAATTCTTTAATAACAGTTTGAGCGTCAGCCAAGGGCTGTGGCCAGACCCAGAGGAACCTAGAGCAAGAATCAACTTCAACCAAAATAAATTTGAGGGCAGTATCTAAGATTAAAGGACCGCAATGATTGAGATAGACACAGCCGAAAGGCTGGTTATAAATAAACAAATGTGTCTGTGGTGGTAGAGACACAGTAGAACATTTAATTTGTTGACAAATGTCACAAGTCAAAACATATTTTTGTGTTTGCTGGTATAAGCCCTGCCACCAATAACTTTGTCGTAAAAGAGAAATAGTGGCAGCCACGCCTGTATGTGCCGAAGCGACACCTTCATGCACGGCGACTATTAAATAATGTCTGATGTTCAGGTTGGGTATCATGCATTTGCCAACCCCTGGTATAGTTACAAATGGAACTTGTTGTTCATTCAAAAAATAAGAATATGTAGAAGGAAAATCTTTAGGTAAGGCGATGCCAGCCTGAAAAGCATGGATGGCTGCCAAGATGTCATTATCAACACGAGTTTTAAAACGTGTAACCGCTGCAATCTTATATGTGGCTACTGCAGATTTGGCTGCCTCATCAGCCAGAGAATTCCCTACTGCTTGTGCTCCCACACGTTGATGACCTAATGTATGAATAACATGAACAAGTGGCAACTTATCTTTAAAATCTGCCACTTTAACCCAAAGCATTTTATGCTTGATTGTTCTACCTTTGGAATCTCTGAAATCATTCTGTTGCCAGAAAAGTAAATGATAATTAAAGGATTGTACACAGTAAAACGAATCACACACTATAAGCATAGGGAATTCTGGATTTGTATGTTCAAGTGCAGGAATCAAAGCCTTCAGTGCAGCCAACTGCGCAGTGCAATTATCACTAGTTTGAAAAATGCCATCTAGCATAGTGCCTAAAGCAATAGCGCATGCCGCAGAATATTTCTGTTCAGAACCTATTGCTGCTTGTGCAGAACAATCAGTATACATAATACATCTGTATTCATCAAGTGGAAGAATCGAAGAAGGTGCAGGGTAAACGTGTTCAGATTGCAAAAAGTCTTGCGTCTGTAAAGAAGGGTCAAAAACAAAATCAACATCAACGGCAGTTAATGACATTTCCCACTAAATCCATCGAGGAGGATGGGCCATATAATTTGGAACACTAGCCTTTGTGATGGCCTCCAAAGCGGGCACAGGAGAAACGAGAATAATATGCTTACCTTGCTCCAGAGGCCGTTCTTTGAGTACGGTCATCTGGACAGCTGTTAATGTTATGTTATGTTATGTTAATAACTTTTATAAAGCACAGCGATTACCCATGGGTGTCCTGGCGCTAGCAAATGAGTCCTGAGGCAGAAGACAAGGAGGGAGGAATTATTCAGAAAATAGCCAGGTCTTTAGGCCCTTCCTAAAATTTAGGAGATCCGTAGCATCTCTGAGGCAAAAAGGCCTTCGCCCCGCTAACAGCGAAGCTTCTGCCCCCCCACAAAGCAGTCCTTCTGAGTGGAACCGAAACCAGCTTGGCACCTTTTGAGCGAAGTGCTCTGTTCGGAATGTACCAATGGAACAGCTGGTTCAGGTAGTCTGGGCCTTTGCCGTGAAGGGCTTTGAAGACCATGCAAAGGGATTTGAAACGCACTATAATGGAAGCAAAATGCAGCTCAGCCATGGAATATAGATGCAGTTTATATACTATAGGTACCGTATCACCCTCATTAAATGTGACATAGGTAAACCCAATGGTACCCAGCAGAATCAGGATAACCAAATTTGTGGTATTGAGATGAGTATGTAAGTGTTGCATCTCAATCAAATCAGTCTGTAAAAGGTGGAGCATCTGCGTATGCTCAAACATCCAGCAAGAAGCAGAAAAATCAAGACGTATCAAGGCATAAAGTGGCTTAATACGTTGAGCATAGTCGGGAATATATGTCCTCCAGAAATTCAAAAAGCCAAGTAAAGATTGCAACTTTTTAAGTGTATTGGGTGGCTACAATTGCACACAATTATCCAGAAAGTGAGGGGCCAAGCTCCTACTTTAATCTGTTAATTCGATCCAAGAAAAAAACCACTGAGAAAAGCAATATCGGATTTGGAAAAATTCAACTTGTAACCAAGGGCAGCAAATCGTAAGCTAATGCGATCTACTCTAGCCAAATGAGGATTTAAATCCTCATCAGTTAAGTAAATGTCATCAACATAGGACAAAGCATGTGGTCAATTTCAAGCAAAATGGAAACAATCTGTGCCGCTAAATCACCAGGGCTGTTTTTATATCCCATAGGTAAGCGAGTATATCTTCTCTGAGTTCCGAGAGCAGTAAAGGCTGAACAATCACGGCTCTCAGGAGCCAAATTGTGGCTGAACAAACTGTTTGAAATATCAAGTGTAGTTTTATATTTTTTACGAACAATATTATTAATGAGTGCTGTCCTATGAGTATTTTGCACAGCAAAAATACATGTATGACTGTTCAAATGTCTTTAATTAAGGACAATAAGATAAGACAGAACAGGTTTAGAAACTGGAAAATTAGGATTATTCATCTGTGATATCCAGGGCTCAATCACACCCTGGCACTCCAATTGAGTAAGGATCTCCTTAACAGGTGCTTTAGCATCATGTTTAAGTGGGTATTGGGGTTGTGGTTGAACAGTCGAACATGTAGGAATAACGAGAAAGGAAGACTCTTTATCCCAACCATTCTGGTTGCTATACAAAGCAAGGGCGAAAGTAAGGGCCCATTCATAAGCATATGCCTGTTTAACTGCATCAGGGACTAGATGAGAGAAGGAGGGGAGGATCACGTCCTCACCTTGGGAACAGGCCAGTATAAAAGGAGGAGGACAATCAATCTCTGCCAAAAGAATATCATAAGAGGAAGTCAAATTGTCCCCGAAGACAGCTTTAATGGTACGTTTAACATTCCTTTCAATTTGAATATCTAAGTGGTAGAGCCTATCCGGGGGTGTAACGTGGGGGTCCGCAGTCTCTACCGTGATAAAAGTGTAAGTTGCTTGCACACTGTGATGACTGCTGTCGAGGAGAGGCACCGCCCAACTTCTGTCAAAGAGAAGGGTTTCACCGTCTGGGGCATAGTTAGCTGTCAATGCCGCAACCTTCTATTGAAAAGGGGGTCTATAAGGAGGTGGTTGATTCTCCTTCTTTACTTTCACATCAATGGAGTGCTGTGGTTCCCTTTTAGATTGTACGTATTCTCCTTGACTGTGATCAAAACGTCCTCCTCTGTCGTACTGTTGGTCAGATGAGTCCTGAAAAGTATGAGGAGAACGAGTATCAGGACCCTGAAATCTATCAGGAGTTTTAATATTAGAGCTGTCACGAAAATCGTAACGTCGCTCTGAGTATTCCGGGGGGCAGAGTACCGCCACAAAGTTCACCTTTTTGTTGGGGTTGCTCGGGTTGTTTAGATTTATCTCATATTTTTACTTCAGAAAATCATGGACGGGGAGTGCATCTTTTTTCAGAAGCCAGTTTAATGAGAGTGGAAACAGAGGGTCTAGTTCCCAAACTAATAGGTCGTAACGACATATACACCTCAGAGATAATAATAGGCAACTCGGGTTCGCGGTCCACAAGGGCCACTGCCGCTAGTTGCTGGCGTATAGCCAAGGAAGCTGTTTCACCTTTAACATTATAAAGAATCATTTCGGAGACAACCGGGAAATTTCCCACAAGTTTCATTCCCATATCGAGGACAAGACCTGCCCCATTATCATTCTGTTTATGTTTGAGGACATTTGGTAGAACGCCCATTGAGGAAGTGCCATAACATAGTGTATGCACCGTGGCAAACACAGTCCCCCAGGTGTTGCAGTCAGCTGAAGGGGGAACCAGACCATTTGGCAAACACAAGGTCAAGATTCTATGTTTTTCTTGTGGTCCCGTAAGGGGAAACACAGCATTAAGTTGATCAATTTTATGGGCAATTCACAAAGGAATGTCCTCACGATTAGGTGGGCGATTGCCCATAACTCAATTTACAATGGATGGACTAATCACCAGGCCTGCAGTCTGTTGTGCCCGAGCTCTAGCCGGACCCACCAAATAGGCACAGAAAACAAACTGTATCACGTCTATATAAAATAACAACCTGTTAATATAAAGCATGCGTATCCCCTAGATTCAGAGCTGCTAAATTAGGGTACGGTGTAAAGCCTACAAATGTCGGCCATGTGGCCTCGTCAGTACTTAAGGGGCCCATATGAACAATGCCAGGGACATGGGGAAGGGCGCCATTAAACCAGGTCTGGTGTTCCCAGACTGTAAGAGGTACTTCAAAAAGTGCATATGGATGTTAAACAATTATCATTAGCATTAATAGCCGGGAAAGTAACCCAAAAATAAAAAATGTCAAAGCGGTATGTTGCGTCCTCTTCAATTATGAAAACCACAGGAGTGCCCACATTAGGGACCCTGTGTTAAAGCAAATGTTGAGTAACTACCAGGCGGCAGTTAAGTGCAATTGCAACAGCCATAGCCAATAAGGAAAGGATACAAAAAGGAAGCACAAAGTAGGGTATAAACCTTTTAATATTCAAGCTTGAAAAACCAACCAAACTAGAAGGTCCCTAAAAACTGTGGAGGATAAATCCCAAGCACCACGGATGTCTCCGTAGAACAGTGCAAGGGTATTGTGGACAAGCACAAGCGCTACTCAGGGGTGCCACAAATAAGTACCTGACCAAACGTTGGCGGCGCCATGTTGCAGGGGTTCTGCTCAGGAACAGAACTATGCTTGGGAGCATAGAACATTAGCGGGTAGTCACCATACCACATCAGTAGCATGAGTCTGAGTCTGACTAGCTATAGTGTCTCACTCGCTTTCCTACTCAAATCCAGAGAGACAAGTAACTTGACACCCCAGAACTTAACAAACCCGACCCTGTCAGGGATCGCGGTAACTGGACACCTCCTTTCGCTCACTCACTTGTCCTCATCCACAATAAAATATGACAGAGACACGAAGGAAGTTTGAAATGTTTATTTAAACTATCGTGCTCTGAAATGCAGAATACGTGCCACGATCAGAAGGCAACTGCCTAGTAAAAACACCATTAGCATAGTCAGTAAACCATATATTATGAAAAGCCCTGTCATATTATAAAACAGATTAGCCTAACCTCCCTCCCCTTCTACAGAAGCAAACTGATTATACAATAAACAACTCTGGGATTAGCAGCGGACCCCGTACCTTAGCATGCACAGATTAACATTCTACATCACTGATACAGCTGTGACCATCTCTCAGAAGTCTCGTTCTTCTCTGTCTTTAACATTACTGTGCATACCTATATGACAAGGCGTACATGTTCATAAACAACAGCTGCAGTTCTTTGTTGTGTCTAGGTGCTAGTGCCTGACCAGAACATAATAACAAAAAACATTGTTGTTTGACCTTGTCTGCAGTGTTCATACTAAATCCCCAGAAAGAACAGCATGCAATAACAATGCAGGTTCTGCGTGAAAATATAATGTGGCACAAAGGCAAACGTGTTTATATAGTAACGTGTGCAAAGCAAATGCGGCCTCTGTCGTGCACTGTTAGGCTAACATAGGGAAAACAACAATGGGCACCGTTGGAAACACGACACTCTCTTCCTCTTATAGGATGACCCACTAAAATTCTGAAATTCTGATGGTCTGTAGAACCCCCTGGGTAGGGCCAGGCAAAAAGGAGTCACCTGGTGATTGCGTGATCGTACACTTTAGATCTCCAAAAGTGGTCAAGACCCTTCTAGCAATGCTGGGAAATCAACCACATTCCTCTACCCACATCTAGGTGTTACCTCTAGGCTATTTTTACAGGCCATTTATTCCGTCCAACCTCAACCCTGCAACAGATAATGATGTCCAAATACCATCATTAAATCTTCATCGTGGTTTTAACATTCCAACCAGGAACCTATTTGAGCCCCTATCTGCACTGGAGGATCTGGATTGACAGCTGAAGGATTCTACTCCCTCTCATCCTGTTGTTCCTTCTTCTTTATTGTCAGATCCCCAGTTCGTCCAAATATCAAGTGTCTCTGACTCTTTTCTTAACTGTGGTTGTAAACATAACATGGAGGATCATATCCATGCCTTAGCTCATGGATGACTGGTCATGGCCACGATTAAAGCTTTCCCCATGGGAATTACTATAAGAAATCGTGGTAAGAAGCCTTTAAGCATAGCATCCTGGAACTTTGTGGGGGCTCCTTCCAAAACTTTGAACCCGAACTTTATAAATTTCATGAACTCCCACAACATCGTCTGTTGCCAAGAAACTTGGGGGCATATTTACAAGGATTTAACGCCACCGTAGCGGCAATTTTTTGATGCTACGGCAGCTTTTTTTATCGCGATATTTACAGGTTGCTGCTAACTCCAGTTAGCTGCATTTTTCCAGTGTAAACGTGAATTTTCAACAGCACCACTTCTGTTAGCGTGACTTACCAAAAATGAGAGGCAAGGTAGGCATTCCCACTTTAAAACTCCTGCAAAACACACAATATGATATTTACAAGGATTTCATTGTACGTTGCAAAAAAAAAAAACTGCTGCTAAGTCCAATTAGCAGCAGTTTTTTAACGTCAATACTAACCTGGTTTTAAAAATGATGCAAACACTCCTGTATGTAAGGAAGATAATCCCAGTGTATCCTTGGCAGCCTCAACGATGCCATGGAGCTTCTGCTACTGCAACTCTGAGCACCTAGAAGACAACCACCACCACAGAGGCAGCACAGCCGAAGAGAGCGGATCTACTACCAGAGGATCACCCTCATACACCTCCGGCCAAAGGAGGTTATAGCTCATTACAGGCTAAAAAGGGGCTATATTCTCTGCCTCAGCAGCCAGAGTGTGCCAGGGCTACAGGCCACATCAGAGCTCAGCACAAACATCCCTCCACAGACAAAGCTACTTGCTGTGCTGCACATGCTGGCCTCAGAGACTTTTCAACCGACCACCATCAGAGAGGCTGGAGTCTCCCAGGAATTCTTCACAGGTTCTTACCCACTGTCCTGGATGCCATCATCACCCTGATGCTGCAGTATCTCCACTTCCCCAACACTGCGCAAGAACAACTCACCAACAAGCAAAGCTTTTATGCCATTGCTGGTTTTCTGCATGTGTTGGGGGCAATGGACTGCACCCATGTGCAACTTGTGCCTCCTGAATAAATTGCCCTCATCTACAGAAACAGGAAGCACACTTACTCCATGAATGTGCAGTCAATAGTTGACCATTTTGGTGTGTTCCTGAATGCCGTGGCCAAGTACCCTGGCAGTGTTCATGATTCTTTTATCTTTCGCCAATCTGCCATCAACCAGCGATTCCGGAATTGCACCTATGGAAATGCATTGCTTGTTGATAAGTACAACGAACACACCACACACCTCAAGCTACTCAATCATGTAGGTCAACAGTTTTAAATTGCACATGTAGGAAATAGCATTGTGCATATATTGTTTCTGTGCCAGCTGTAATACACAATCATATAATGTCAAAGTACAACATATATGTAACGAGTCCCACCAAGGGAGTAGGCTGGAAGGCTCCTGGGCCGGATGGGGTCCCCTTGGATATCTTTCTGGCTGATATTCCCTTCTGGTCTCCTCTTTTAACAGTGGCATTTAATGCGATAGCCAAGACAGGTCCCGTTTCCATCTTGGAAAAACTCTGTCATAATTCCAATTTATAAAAAAGGGGACGCCTCTAAGCCAGCAAACTATCGTCCCATCTCCTTGGTCGATAGTACAGCTAAACTTATGGTCAGACTTCTATTAAATAAACTAGAAGCATGGGTAAAGGAAAAGAACATCCTTACGGAAGTGCAGTACGGGTTTTGCCAGTGGAGGGGCACCGTTGATCAGTGCCTTAATTTGTCACTGATCGCATGCAAATATACTACGGTAAAAAACTCCAGTCTTTACATGACTTTCATGGACCTGTCAATGGCCTTTGACTTCGTGGTGCATAACAAACTTTGGCACACTTTGATGGATATGGGAATAGACAACGCCATCATTAATTTTATAAGAGAGCTTTATAGGGATGCCACTGCTTCAGTGCACTTTGATGTAAAACAAAATTGGAAGGCGATGCTGGATAGTCGTGCAAACCTAATGTCTCAAAGCATCGCAGCTCTTTTTATATTCTCCAAAAAACTGGGCTGTAAGCCAGTTGTAGAAATCCTAAAATACTATCGGGCAAAAACACATTCAATTGCTACATATGGGGCAGCAATTTGAGGAATAACTGACGTGACTTCACTTCAAGTCATTGAGGACAAATTTATTAAAAGGTTGCTGTCAGTCCCACCTTCTTGTAAAAACTTTGTTGCACATAAAGAAAGTGGTTTGCCATTCATTAATGATGCCATCAAATTTGTGCCTCTTTCCCTTTGGCTTTCAGGATGGAAGAGGGGCACAGTGGGTCTAAACCAGAACATCCTGATTGATATCCTGAACCTGGACCATGTTAATAAAATCCCTTGGCTAGCGTATGTCAGGAAAAATGTAACCATCCTAGGACTGGCCTTTTTATACAACACACCGACCCTCTGTGAACATTTTCCTAAATCTAGATTAAAGGACATTTACCTAAATAAAGCGATTCGGGAAAGGTGGGAAGGTCAAAGAGAGAAATACTCTGTAAAATGTTATGATAATATACAGCAGATATTAAATCATTCTCTCTCTTATTTAGGGTTTGTTGAGAACAACCAGCATCGTTTTATTTTGTAAAGATTTCAACTGAATTTAACTCCATTAATGCTGGGTCACCCTAATAAATAATTTTCTGTAAGCAATCTACCGCCTTGTCTGTGTACTAACATGGCACCCCAATCAACCTTTCACTTCTTATTCTTCTGCCTCCTGTACGCTCTAGAGAGGAAGATTTTTATTATCCCACTTTTAAAGAAATTCTCAATGCGCACGTCTGGTTTAGCCCTGTCCACATTTCATCTATTAGCAGCGCCATTAGTTTGTTACGTTCTTGCTTCCTTTTATCTGGCCGCCCTGAGAGCCCGTAAGGTGCATAGTACAACATCTGTCACTTCTTAAGTCTGTTGTTTTATCGATGTACCTGCTCGAACACGAAATTGCTGTTATATTCTTGTCTTAATCTGATGTTTTTAAACCCACTGGCTCTTGTACTGTATTCTTCATTTTACTGGATCTTTTTAAATGTATTTTAAATGTAATTTTAATTGCAATTAAATGCTCTTTTATTGTATACTTTTATGCATTGTCTCAATGCGAAATAAAGTCGGTTGATGATGATGATGACTTAAAACCCACTTTGTCACTCAAGGAATACATAACTTCCAAAAGTCATTGAGTTCATCACTTCCCATTCAAGTGCTGTGGTGTTAGCTCCCCTTAGTCCAATGCTTCTCAATGATGGATATTGCAGCTGTACATTTCAAGTAATGTGCTAAAAGTGCACATTCAGCAGTGACATTTGCTTACTACATACCTTACCTAATTTAACTATGGATGTCCTAACAACATTTGATTCATTTCCTCCAAGCCCATGTGCATCATAAACCTTTCCAAGTCATACCTCACTTTGGTCCATTCCCTCAACATTGTGTTCACCTTCTAGCTTTCTACATTCCTCATTGTCCATGTTCCAATTTTCTTAAACTGCTTCACAATTTATCATTGTTTTCTACTTTGGCTTGTCCTGTCGGATAATCTACCTCCAGCCCTTCCATCGTCCCTTCTTACCTTCTTTCATTAACTTTTGTTTTCCTTCCATTCATCCATTACTTTGCCAACAGTCATTCCTGTGCCCTTCCACCCATCACTCAGTTCCATGTTAAATCTGATTGGTCTTCTTTCCAAATTACTCAGTCTAATTTTATTGGTAATCACATAAAATCATAATTGTACTAAGATGTGTATTACCCAAACCCTTTCAAAATTTGAGTCTTTACATCCCTCACAGTCCTATTGTTAAAGTCTGACCTATGTTGCATATGCACTCAAGGTCTATCCTGCTTCAGTTGCCTTACCTTTCAGACTCATGTTCAGTCTGTCATCATTCAGTCCTGCTGTTGCCATGGCTTTGTAACTAACAAAAGGTTATCCATCAAGTGTTCATAATTCCTGTTTTGTGGTTCATAGTTTCTAAACCCTCTGATTCACATTCGTAGCTTAAAATGTTGCCACTGTCGTTAAGTTTCTCCTTTGCCCTTACAATGACAGTCTTGCCACAGATGATGCTTAAGAATGGGATGTTAAAACACATCGGTCACAATCTCCCATGCTTAAGCAGGTATAGCGTGTGTTACCTTATGCCCTGCCGTTGGTCATGTTGACATTCAATAAGACATTGTGGGCCACAGAAACCAGTCTCACGGGATGAGGGACTGTCATCTAGCATGATGCTATGGTGGAGGACATGGCCATTGTCCCACTACCTGGTCATGTGAAGAACTAATACTGAGCGTTTCAAATAGGTAATCAGTAAGGCAACCCACTACAAAGGACATCAACACTTTACAAATGGCAACATTGTCTTCCATGGACAATTTGTTAGCCATCAGCACTCAAGATATCTTGAGACCACAACCTCAACATACACCTCCAATGTAGTGCATCCATTTCACAGTGGTCAAGTGGTGTTGCACCCTCCAGAATCTCAACTGAGGATACAGAAGCATAGTCCCTGTAACCTGTATCACATATTGTAAGAGGGAGTAACTCAGCTTACATTGCAAGGTTTGTAACATATGTATTACATAATCTAATGTCAGCTCCACAGAACAAGATAATACATCCACAATGAGCCAATTGTGTCAGCTCAGTCATGCAAATACTTCAATGATAAATTATATTTGAGCCTGAACAACATAGTGTTGTGTATGCCAAACTAAAGCACAAACCAACACTTTGCTCTGCATCCAGGTTAGCTCAGCCTTCTACACAATCACTGATTTACAGTGGCACACCAAACATCATGAGGAACCATGTGCACATCCAGATGTTGCCCAGGATATTTATATATGCACACTTCATATTGAACAGCTACAACTAGGCAATGAGAAAGCTATTCATCCCTGGAGTGAACTCGGTGTCCCAGTAGGTGTTCCCATGGGCAAGAGGAGATATGACATTACACATTTCTATGAGTAAGCAAATGAATCACAGACACTAGCACTGCAATAGTCATGCTAGACAATGCTGCTTAACATAACACAACTAATTAAAAAAAATAGCACCCAATGTAAACAACAGGAAAATAATTGAGAGAAAGTTTGTCACCCTAGCTCTCATCCAAGGGACCAGTCTGTGCAGCAAGTACACATCACATTGCATACACACAACACATCTCCTATCACAACTAATAACAACGTCTACAAGGGCATTTCATGTGTGTCACAGTGGTAAACAGCACTGCAGGTGCCAGCACAAATGCACAATGAATGGATAACAAACAGTTTCAAAGATATGGCATACACTTTCACCAAGGTGTCTTGCCTTGCAGTGTATGCAGTATACGTGTGCCAATGTTAATGTCTAACCTCAATAAACAGATAATAAATAATGTATGGTGTATCAAAAATGTCCAGTTTGCACTAACATGTGTAAATCAAAGCTCACAGGGTCAAAAACATTTGCTTTCATGTACGTGCCTGACACATTGAAACTTGTACATCCGGTAAATTAAACGCAACTACATTTGTGCTCAAATGGAAGTAACTCCTACAGCTATTGCCATGTGTTATGTGATCGTAAGTAGGGGTGAGCGGAGTTCGCAGAGTTCTACTATGCGGAATTCCAAGGAGTCACAAATAAACTCCGCCGCGCTACATGGAGTTCCGCTTTCGGGCAGAGTTTTCCGGCATGCCCATTCGCGTTACATTGGGAGCGTGGAGTGCATCCGTGCGCTCCAAAATCAAGTGTGAACGGGACTACGCTATCCTCAAGTGTGCTCACATTCTAAATCGCACAAACAGCACCACGTGGTCCGCATGGGCATAGCCATCTTGTTTTTCTGCTGGGCCTAAATTTGTATCTGTCCTTAATGTTTGTAATCCTCCTCTTTTATTACTTTTCTACTCCTAATTTTTATTTTTTATAATAGTGTGCATTTTTGTGTTTGTGTATTTTACTTTTTTGTGTAAATTTTTTCGTCTTTTTGTGACTTTTTGCCTCAGTTTATTTCCCCTTCTTTCCTTCTTTCTTTTTTCTTTACTTTCCCTTCCTTTTCCTTCTTTTTTTTATTTCCCCACCCAGCGCCATGGCAGAGGGGCGACTTCCGTGTGGGCGCCGCTGACGTCCAGGTGTGCAGCCCCAGGCTATCTTCAGAGAGGAGGAGGTGGCAGCACTAGTTTTTTTTCTGCAGCGCCACCTCTTCTCTATGCTGGCAGCAGGCGGCAGGCCCAGTAGCGGGTACACCCTTTGGGAGTGTTGGCGGTGTTTGGCGCACTGCCATCATGTTCAGCGCACCGCCCAGCATCTGAAGCACTGTTGGGCAGACAATCTGGACCACGAACAGGACATGCTCGATCTGCTAGGCATCGAGATTCCGGGGCTCGTGAGTATTAATTATTTGTTGTGTTTGTGTTCTACAATGCTAAAAAACAATTCTGAATAGCATGCTGCTTACACTCAGAGGTAAGTTATGTTTAGTTTACACTGGTATATTATTGTGTGATCCAGTTTCTAGTTTCTGCTAGGCAGGTGCTGCTACCTAATCGCACTCATCAGGTGCTCGCTTTGGATGATTAATTAAGAAGCCACATTGCAGACTGTTCTCCTGTCACTATAGTGAATCACTGAGTATCGCGTTCTTTCTATGACTTTGTTTATGTAGTTTGTATAGTTCCAGGTTATTTAATTGAATTCACAGTGATGCTAAGTATGCAT
Source organism: Calotriton arnoldi (assembly GCA_963921515.1). Classification (NCBI taxonomy): domain Eukaryota; kingdom Metazoa; phylum Chordata; class Amphibia; order Caudata; family Salamandridae; genus Calotriton; species Calotriton arnoldi. The sequence goes on from CAWUFW010001933.1 coordinate 414,195, forward strand.
CTATGCATTTCAAAAAAGGGAGACTGAGTTGGCTCATCAAGAGTGGTAAGAAATGGGACTAGATTGAATCAAAGAGCATTTGCTGCAATACTTTAGTTACAAATGTAGTTTTTGTTAAGCAGATTTGGAATATGGATTTAACGACCGTTGATAGACTTTTATTTATCATCTTAAGTCCTTTCATCAGCACCCAAGGGCAAGGAGAGGGACGATTTGGAGGGTCCGGGACTAGCTGGTAAGCCGGTGTCTACCATCAGCACTGCTGTCGAGGGCTCTGCTAATCCCAGTAAGTCTGTTTATGATTGTTGTGGACTTCTTAGAGTAGAATCTTGGGGTATTGGAATGTTGGTGCTGGCTATCGTGAAGATTCAGATAGCAGGCCCAAGTAAGCTAGTATTTTAATTAAAAATATAAAAAACTATGTATGTGTGTTGAGAAGGCTTTCCTTTTCCTGCTTATGACTAACTCTAACACAGTTCAGTTCATGAGAGAGTGGCATGGTCATCATCATGGACCACCCCTACCCCTGCAATGTAGTGTGCTGCAGACTTGTTCATTTATAGTTACAGTATACCAGCAGATTCCCATGACAGTGCAGCAAGGCTGTAAAAAAGTATGAGGTCCCACTCCCATTGCATTTGCCAACCAGCACCATATGTCTGTCATTGACCATTATTCCATGCCTGGCTTGTCTAACTTTGTGAAGCAACCAATCACATGCCCAGAGTGATATTTGGAAGATATTGACGTGCTAACTGAGCTGTAGTGCTGCATTGCAGTTGTATTTGGGGTTGCATATCTGGGATCTAAATTATGTGTAATGTTTTATTCTAGCCACACAGAACATTGGTGATGCTGGCTTCAGTGCCGCTGCAGGAAGAGATGGGATACAAAAGGGGATGATGGACGGAACGTTTGAGCCAATCAAACACTCACCCCCAGTCAACTGATCTGGGTTTAATCCATCATCATTCTTTAGCTCACTCCACCACCCCAGTTCAGACATGGCCATATGCAAATCAGTCTGACCCTGTGCCTCATGGGAACAGTCCAGCCCAAACTGCCAAACCATGTCTTCCCTGGACCGGAAACAAGCATCCTAGGACCGGTTTCTGGCATTTCAGCCGTCATCAGCCAGGCTTGCTTGAATCCAGTGGCAAAGTGAGCAAGGGACCCACGTCTGGGCATACACCCGCCAACTTAGGGCGACCAAAGCGATACAAAAGGGGATGATGGACGGACCGTTTGAGCCAATCAAACACTCACCCCCAGTCAACTGATCTGGGTTTAATCCATCATCATTCTTTAGCTCACTCCACCACCCCAGTTCAGACATGGCCATATGCAAATCAGTCTGACCCTGTGCCTCATGGGAACAGTCCAGCCCGAACTGCCAAGCCATGTCTTCCCTGGACCAGAAACAAGCATCCTAGGACCGGTTTCTGGCATTTCAGCCGTCATCAGCCAGGCTTGCTTGAATCCAGTGGCAAAGTGAGCAAGGGACCCACGTCTGGGCATACCCCCGCCAACTTAGGGCGACCAAAGCGATACAGTGGTGGAGTGAGCTAAAGAATGATGATGGATTAAACCCAGATCAGTTGACTGGGGGTGAGTGTTTGATTGTCTCAAACGTTCCGTCCATCATCCCCTTTGTATCGCTTTGTTTGCCCTAAGTTGGCGGAGGTATGCCCAGACGTGGGTCCCTTGCTCACTTTGCCACTGGATTCAAGCAAGCCTGGCTGATGACGGCTGGAATGCCAGAAACCGGTCCTAGGATGCTTGTTTCCGGTCAGGGAAGACATGGCTTGGCAGTTTGGGCTGGACTGTTCCCATGAGCACAGGGTCAGACTGATTTGCATATGGCCATGTCTGAACTGGGGTGGTGGAGTGAGCTAAAGAATGATGATGGATTAAACCCAGATCAGTTGACTGGGGGTGAGTGTTTGATTGGCTCAAACGTTCCGTCCATCATCCCCTTTTGTATCGCTTTGTTCGCCCTAAGTTGGCGGGGGTATGCCCAGACGTGGGTCCCTTGCTCACTTTGCCACTGGATTCAAGCAAGCCTGGCTGATGACGGCTGGAATGCCAGAAACCGGTCCTAGGATGCTTGTTTCCGGTCCAGGGAAGACATGGCTTGGCAGTTTGGGCTGGACTGTTCCCATGAGGCACAGGGTCAGACTGATTTGCATATGGCCATGTCTGAACTGGGGTGGTGGAGTGAGCTAAAGAATGATGATGGATTAAACCCAGATCAGTTGACTGGGGGTGAGTGTTTGATTGGCTCAAGCGTTCCGTCCATCATCCCCTTTTGTATCGCTTTGTTCGCCCTAAGTTGGCGGGGGTATGCCCAGACGTGGGTCCCTTGCTCACTTTGCCACTGGATTCAAGCAAGCCTGGCTGATGACGGCTGGAATGCCAGAAACCGGTCCTAGGATGCTTGTTTCCGGTCCAGGGAAGACATGGCTTGGCAGTTCGGGCTGGACTGTTCCCATGAGGCACAGGGTCAGACTGATTTGCATATGGCCATGTCTGAACTGGGGTGGTGGAGTGAGCTAAAGAATGATGATGGATTAAACCCAGATCAGTTGACTGGGGGTGAGTGTTTGATTGGCTCAAGCGTTCTGTCCATCATCCCCTTTTGTATCGCTTTGTTCACCCTAAGTTGGCGGGGTATGCCCAGACGTGGGTCCCTTGCTCACTTTGCCACTGGATTCAAGCAAGCCTGGCTGATGACGGCTGGAATGCCAGAAACCGGTCCTAGGATGCTTGTTTCCGGTCCAGGGAAGACATGGCTTGGCAGTTCGGGCTGGACTGTTCCCATGAGGCACAGGGTCAGACTGATTTGCATATGGCCATGTCTGAACTAGGGGTGGTGGAGTGAGCTAAAGAATGATGATGGATTAAACCCAGATCAGTTGACTGGGGGTGAGTGTTTGATTGGCTCAAACGTTCCGTCCATCATCCCCTTTTGTATCGCTTTGTTCGCCCTAAGTTGGCGGGGGTATGCCCAGACGTGGGTCCCTTGCTCACTTTGCCACTGGATTCAACCAAGCCTGGCTGATGACGGCTGGAATGCCATAAACCGGTCCTAGGATGCTTGTTTCCGGTCCAGGGAAGACATGGCTTGGCAGTTCGGGCTGGACTGTTCCCATGAGGCACAGGGTCAGACTGATTTGCATATGGCCATGTCTGAACTGGGGTGGTGGAGTGAGCTAAAGAATGATGATGGATTAAACCCAGATCAGTTGACTGGGGGTGAGTGTTTGATTGGCTCAAACGTTCCGTCCATCATCCCCTTTTGTATCGCATTTGTTCGCCCTAAGTTGGCGGGGGTATGCCCAGACGTGGGTCCCTTGCTCACTTTGCCACTGGATTCAAGCAAGCCTGGCTGATGACGGCTGGAATGCCAGAAACCGGTCCTAGGATGCTTGTTTCCGGTCCAGGGAAGACATGGCTTGGCAGTTCGGGCTGGACTGTTCCCATGAGGCACAGGGTCAGACTGATTTGCATATGGCCATGTCTGAACTGGGGTGGTGGAGTGAGCTAAAGAATGATGATGGATTAAACCCAGATCAGTTGACTGGGGGTGAGTGTTTGATTGGCTCAAACGTTCCGTCCATCATCCCCTTTTGTATCGCTTTGTTCGCCCTAAGTTGGCGGGGGTATGCCCAGACGTGGGTCCCTTGCTCACTTTACCACTGGATTCAAGCAAGCCTGGCTGATGATGGCTGGAATGCCAGAAACCAGTCCTAGGATGCTTGTTTCCGGTCCAGGGAAGACATGGCTTGGCAGTTCGGGCTGGACTGTTCCCATGATGCACAGGGTCAGACTGATTTGCATATGGCCATGTCTGAACTGGGGTGGTGGAGTGAGCTAAAGAATGATGATGGATTAAACCCAGATCAGTTGACTGGGGGTGAGTGTTTGATTGGCTCAAACGTTCCGTCCATCATCCCCTTTTGTATCGCAGGAGGAGATGGGTCAGTTGGAGTGAGAGAAGCAGCAGCAGGGACAGGCAATGGTAAGTCACATATTTCCAGATGTACAACCATTTTATTTAGTGCCTCGCAATTTGCGACACATTGTGAGGCGCAAATTGCGAGGCGCTAAATGAAATGTACAGCAGCGTATTTACACTGTTTTGCGATTCCTAATGGGGTCGCAAATTGCGAGGCTCATTAATATTAATTAGCCTCTCGCAATTTGCAAGCCCATTGTGAATGCCAGCCCTCCCAGGGATGGTGGCCTGCTGGGCTCAGCAGACCACCATGTCTGAGACTGCTTTTTAATAAAGCAGCTTTTTTTTTAATGCAGCCCATTTTCCTTAAAGAAAAACAGAATGCATTAAAAAAAAAAAAAAAAAAAATTTCGTTTCATTTTTAAGGGCAGGCAGTGGTCCCTGGGACCACTGCCTGCTCTTAAAAATTCTTTTGCATACATTTGCAAAGGGAAGGGGTCCCCTGGGGACCCCTTCCCCTTGCAATGCATTACCACCTACTTGAAGTAGGTGGTAATTGCAGTGTTTTTCGACCGCAATTGCAGTCGCAAAACATTAGTACATGGTTTTGAGACTCGCTATTTGGAAGGGAACGACCCTTCCAAATAGCGAGTTGCAAAACCCATTTAGCGAGTCGCAAACAAATTGCGACTCGCTAAATAGGCTATGTACATGGCCCAATATGTTTTTGCATGCGCAAACAGGTTTGCAAACCCGTTTGCGCATGCAAAAATGGGTCGTATATCTGGCCCATAATTTCTTGCAATTTCTATGCTAACTAGCTACTGACATGGCATTGCTCGTTGTCATCAAAAATGACCGTGAAGTCAAACCCCCCCCAGCTTTACCAGCCACAGCGGTGGTTGAGTTATTATTATGGCCTCTTCTACTGCAATGCAACAAAATCTCACATAATGAGCTTTGATGGCTTGATGGACACATGAAAGAACGGAAGGTAACTTAAAAGAAAGGAAATGGTGTATGAGTGAAAGGGTGGGTGGGTGAAAGGGTACGCAGTGGATGGGCGAAAGGATGGTTTGAAGAAAGGGTTGCTAGATGGGCGAAAGGATGATTTGAAGAAAGGGTTGCTATTGAATGGGTGGATAATGTATTGGAAATTTTGGTAAAGGACTGGATGGGAGAAAGTAAAGCTTAATCATGGTGGCTATGGGTGAATTAGAATGAAAGGATGAATGAATATTTGGATTGTTTGGATGAATAAGCAAGGCAGCTCTTCTTCTCATGAGGACCATGCGGCTGCTCACCTACTCGGCATACTAGGTTTATGTAGGGTTATCACTATCATTCAAAGCTATGGTTCTAGTTGGGGGTTATTTATTTATTTTTATTCTTTGTTCTACTCCCTTGACTCGCTGTATTTGTTAAGTGAGCCAGATCTATCCTACCTATCATTCATCATCCCCCCTCCCCGCCCATGGCATTTTTGCCAACTATGACCAAAGTGCAGTATAGGTCAATCAATTTGTTGTCTTCAGTGTTGGCTGTGTAATGTGCGTCTGCTTTAGTTAATGCGGCTATAAAATGTCTTCAATGCATTACAAACTGAACACACAAGGTGTGGTGTCCCTTCGCCCACTCAGTCACCTCTAAGTACTTGACTCCTTTATTTTTTTCCTAAGTTCTTCCGTCCCAGCCTACCAAATTGGAAAATCCATTCTTGGCATGTGCCACATTTAATGCAATACACATGTGAATTGATTCCGGAACATATTTCATGGTTTACCATAACAGATTTAATTTACACTTGTTCAGATTTTTCCCTTTCGAATTGTATCGTGACAGAATAAGCCAAAGATGATGAATTGATGATCAGTGTAGTGGCCCCTCTATTATATATTAAAAAGCTCTACCTTACCTCTCTAATCCCTCTACCCTACACCCTGCAGTAGAGAACATCATCAAGTTTCCTTTCCTTAGTTACTGCCCAGCAAATTAATTTGTTGGAAATATGTGGTGGAGGGCGAGGTCACAGAGTAAAGTGGGAGTAAGTGCATGATTTGATATCAAGTTTGGCATATGGGATACACAATGATGAATGTGCGAAATAAAATCTATAGTCTGTTCCTTTACCTGTAGTGCAGTTCATTAGATTTATTTTCCTCAATGTCTACTTACAGCAGACATGATAATATATTAATATCCGCATTTCATACATGAGGTGTGTGACTGATGAAGTATCTTATTTATTATTCATCTACCTCTTTGGGGACAGGGTAGAAAGAGAAAAGCATTTGCTGAAGAGCAGGGCCATTGCAATTAAAAATAGATAATTGTCAACTACAGCTGCAGACAGTAGCAAACTAGCAGAGGCGCTGGCTAGCAATGAGCATGGCTTCATTTTTTTAGCACCGCACACAACTTGTACTCCATATAGTGCATAATACCATTATGTTTATGTTTATGGTCACATGAGAAGCCTTTAGAAGAAAAAAATAATCAATTCACATTTTTTAAAATCCTGTGATGTTATTCTCTGCCTGTTAATACTTTTCTGCCATATCGTCAGTGTTTTCTTATGTCTGGCAACATGTTTGGGTAAAACATAAAATTGGCCTTATGACTCTCCTAATCATAATCACATCAAACAAATTCCAACGGCCCTAGGGGACTAGCAATGTACTGCTACTGTGCCACCCAGTTATTTAAAACAATTTTTTGCACAGAGCATTATTTAAAATTTGTCTTTTTTGGTTTTCTCAATATAGCTGCTCACAAGAGAGCGACCCGTTTACGGCGGCAGAGGCTGGAGCATATCCGGCAGGAATACATGCGGCTGGTGGTCCTGGAAGAGGAGGAAATAAATGTACAACAGCCGGGCCCCAGTGCAGCTGGTCCCCCTCAGCTTCCAGCCTCTCGGCCATCCCATCGGCGGTGTCGCCGCCAGCCCACTGCTGCCACACCCTACCACAATGGCAACAGGCCATTGCTGCGCTGCATCCTGCAGCGGCTGGGCACCATCGAGGGCCGGCTCACCACGATGGAGCAGAGCCTGGACCAGCTCCGGAACGATGTCCATAATGCGCTCTTTTAGCCCGTTTTTACATTTTTTGGTTTGGTGGGAGGGATTTGTTATTTGTTGGGGCTAGGTGGAGAGGGTGGGAAGGGAGTTGGGACAGAAGAGACTTTCTTGGATATTTTGAGTTTTGGGACTTGGGTCAGTTTTGTTTGAGAGAGGGTGGGCATGTTGTTTGGGTGGAGAGGGTGGGTTGCTTTATAAATAAATAAAGGGGACAACAATGTTTTCTAAACTAAATTTGTACTTGAAGTAGTTTCTTTCACTTTTACTTTGCACTGCTGCGTTCAAGTAGTTTTATGCAGCCTGTATATGTGCCTGTAACTCAAGAGAGAATGTAGCACTTAGTTATCAAGTTTAGGCTTATACTTCTTTAACTATCTTGAGCATTATGGGGAATGCTGCCATGATGACCTATATGTATAGAGCTATCTAGATAAAAAACAGTTGCAGTTAATTTATTTCTTATTCAGTTAACTTACATCCATACTAGTTGTCTTACCTGAATATACATGCAGCAATAACAAGGGAGGCATCACAACTTCACAAGCGAGGTCCCACTTCCAGTTCGACCCAGGTGAGCTCCAACTGTAGGATTGATCTGAATAATTGATTGATTATGCATCTTAGGCAACTAAATGGAAGTAGAAAGACTGAGTAAGTGGGTTATATATTTATCAAAGATTTACAAAGAGTACTGTGTGATGACACAATGAGAATGCCGGATTGTGCTAAAATAGAAAAAATAGCAATACTAGTAAGTTTTGGCTAATGTGAAGCTAGCCGTATTCTTTGTGAAATCCTCAAGTTATAAAAATTTGACTCAAAGTCTGGAGTCCACAAGTTTAGGTTAGGCTTTACGGTTAGGCAACACAAGGCCTGAATGATGATGCTGACGACTGATGCTCTTCATTCTATATATATAAAAAAATTAGATCATTTTTAATGCACAGGTTGGTAATGGGCTGGTGTGGGCTACTGCTTAGAAGGTTCTACAGTAAGTTGGTGTTGCTTTCACCACATCCGCCCCATCAAGTGTATGATCCATTGATGGTGTAATTTAAGCCACACCTCAATAAATCACACAGCTCGGGGGAAGAGGGTTAGCGGTTTGATGAATGGATGGGTAATGGGATTTGAGGAAAGGTTTGACAAAGACAAACACTACAACACAAGGCCAACATTCATCTGGGCAATAAGCAGTAGCATATCATTTGCCATGAATCTGATGTTAGAAGGAAACAAAGGAATGAGTATGACAGAGAACAGATACATGCATTGCAAATAGTCCTTCTGCCCCTGAGACCCAATTTGCCATATATGTAAACGTTCTGTCTTCTAGGTTGGAGAGTAAACCCACCCAGCCACTTCTCTTAGTTAATATGATTATTAAAAGAAAAATTATACTGTATTGCAAAATTGGGTGTTGTGTCTGCATTCTCCTCGGAAATCTCTACGCTTTGGGGCATGTCTGCACTGGTCCGGTAGGTAAGCAGGAGTGTTGTTGAGTTAAGCTAGCTTTCACCTTTTGTTCGTGAAGGAGGCTAGAAGAAGGCCTGTGGATTGTAAAAGAGAAACAGTATTTTACAGTATTTCAGAGTCAAGGAGAAGGGCAGAAGGAAGGTAGGCTTCATGAGGAGAATATCAAGAAGACACAGCGCAAAAAAACAAAAAGGGGGGCTCAGAGTATCACTTTTGTCACAAGTCCAACACACACATACACACACACACACAGAGCAGCATTTCACAAACGCACCTCTCTCTATTCCACACAGCTAAGTACTAGGCCTCAGACTCTTGGTTTACCTTTGAACTGATGTCGATACTCAATAACTTCTTGTTTCTAGCTATTGATTAGGTAGTCCTGCAGCTCCTGCCCTGAGTTCTTCTATGATACTCCTCCAGTCCTGACTCTGAGTAACGCCGTCGCAGACCAGTCAATCATCATGAATCACGATGACCTGAGCAAGATAGACGTGGAGTGCAGTGCACTGCTGTTAAAGAACAAGTAGAGAATGAAACAGAATTTCAGTATTTTGCATAGGTATTTCTTTGTTAACTAAAGTGACTGTTCTGGTCTCTGAAGAACCAGAAAAAGGAGAACACCCTGCAATTTATTAAATCTGGCTAAGTGTGAAAGTTCTGATCATCACCTACAGGGGAAAAAATGAGCGCCCTTCACTCAAGCCCCAAACAATGCAAATCAATAATCATCTCAAGAAATGTCCCATATTACAGTTCAACACACACCCACCCTCAGTATCTGTCACCACATGAATCATTAGTCAACTTAAATCATGATTCACTCAATCAGTCACTCACCGTTGCAATAGTTGATGTTACCTCATCTAATCCAAGCACGGGTAGTTCAGATAGGTATTCAATCATCTTTGATGCAGGCAACACATTGGAATTTGGTATTGGCAGGCAGTCTTGTAGGCAATAAATAATTATATGGGGGAGCGCTTCTAGTGCTAAGTGATGCAAATAGGAATAGGCATTAGGCAATAGGCATGTAAGGGGGGGCAGGCATTGTCCCCAATGTCATGAAGGAATTGTGGAGGCTTCTTCTATGCACACTTGTCCAACTGCAATCCAGCAATATATATGTGACTAATAAAAAAGGTGGGGCAGCATAAATCTGACACAAAAATAATAATGTTCCTCTAGCTAATTATTATTTTTTTTTCAAAGAAAGAACTAGGTTCAACGAGAAAAAATGTAAAAGTTGTATGGGGTCACTGGTATAATTAGTCCAGGAAGTAGAGTTTGTCCTCAGACTCAGGTGGTTCACCCAGAAATTGGTCAGCTAACACATTTGAATCAATTTCGGACCAATCACCCTCTTCCTCCTCCTGTGCTGCTGTTTCAGGAATGGTGTAATTGTGCGGTTTAAAATGTTGGTTCATTTTGATCATAGTCAATCTCTCCACATTTTGAGGCGAGAGACTGGTCCTTCTCACTGTGATGACCGCACCAGCTGCACTGAACACACGTTCAGCAGACACACTGGCGATAGGACAAGCCAGATACTTTATTGCTAGCCTGCTGAGCTCTGGCCATTGGAACATCTTCCCATACCAATAAATCAATGGATTTTGATCCACATAGACCTCTTTTGGATCATCCAGATACTCCTGGAACATCCTGTGGATGATCATTTGTGCCGCCACTTGCTCAACCTGTTTTACCATCGCCTTTTCACTGGACTTGAGCCCAGCCATCTGAATCCAATGCAATGCACAGGTTGGGTCAGGTCCTTCTGTTGCTGTTGTTGCCGGTGTTCTGGTTGATGGTGCTGTTGGCTGCTGTGAGACAAGACTGCCCTCTCTGGAAGATGAAGGCGGTGCCCCAGAACTGCGGGGTGGGACTTGAAGTTCCAGCAGTTCTTCCAAGTCTCCGTCTTGCTCTACAATCCACCTCTTGTATTTTAAAACATCCCCTTCAGAAAAAGGAATAAAAGTGGGCAGAACTTTTTTGTACCATGGATCAAGTAGTGTGGCACATATGATTCGATTCGATGGTGCTATATTGCAGCCTTATATTAGAAGCCAAGCACAGGACTAAGGTCTCAACCAAGGCATGTGCTTCTGTGTTTTCATTCACATCTGTAAGGGTAAGCCCTTCAGATGCCTTCTTTACCTGGTCTTGTTGGAGATGCAGCAACGGGATAGCTTGGCCCATCGTACTGTCCTCCTTGCTAACTTCCCGTGTGAAAACCTCAAAAGGAAGTAGCATCTGTGTCAGGCATTTGACTAGGCCCCATTTGTCCGCATCCTTGGTCATAGCTTTCCCAATTGCATCTCCTCTTCTTTGAATGACATAGTCATTGATCTGTTTGTACTGCTCAAACAGACGTTGCAGCATGTGAAAGGTGGAGTTCCAACATGTTGGCACCTCCTGTATCAGGGCTTTAACTGGTGTTCTACTATTACACTGAATAATCCGCAGCTGCTTCAGGGCTTTAAAAGAATGGCTGAAATTAGTGCATATTCTTCTGCAGGTAGTCAGTATGTTGCTGACTATGTCTTCCTTTTTGAGGAAGTCTTGCACCACCAGGTTGATGCAATGGGCCAAACACAGGACACTGAAATAGCCTCAGTCTGACATGCCCTTGACTATATTACAGACATTGTTCGTGGCAACAAATCCAATTTTAAGACCTCTGGGCCGCAGGCATTCATACACCTCGCTGTTAAAGTCCTCCAAGATGTATACAGCTGAATGTGATTTCTTTATCACGAACATGGCCACTGTTGCATGCCGCCGAACGCTCTTAAAACTTTCTTCAGGGCGGGGGGGGCGGAGCTTGTCTGAGCCCAAGATGACCGCAACTTGAGAGAGCTCCGCAAGCCATTGTAATAATCCGTCAATTATCCTGCATCCATGCAGCCACTCCGAGCCTGATATTGTAGCAGGGGGCAGCACGGAACAGCGCCATAGTCCGGAGCAAAAAGTTCCTGGAATCCGGCCGCTGGGTCCGTGGAAAGAGCTGAGGCCTCTGCTCGCGGCCGACGTGCCCTCGGCCTAGCCAGCGTCTCCCGATTGAGCTTGCGTGAAGGAGCCCTGATCGGAGGAATACGGGGCCTCGGATCGAACGCGGGGCTGCGGCGAACCTGAGGTGGTGAGGCCTGGCCCCGATGGCCCCCGTGGTATGTGCCAGTCTGATGGGAGTTGAGGGTGGACCACTTACTGCAAGACCCCCGGGCGAGAGAATTGGCATGACTGCGACCACCAGATTGGAAAGCGGCTGCAGCCTGAGATGTGTGAGCCCGTGGTCGGTGGCCTGGGGCGGAGTTCTCGAAGTGATCGGCCGATTTGAGATTGCTAGGGAGGCCAACTGGACACCCGGTCATTTAACTGCCTTGTATAGGGCTGCGGTCACCGCTTCGTCAAGTGGTATAGAAGTTACCTGAGGTGGGGTGCGGCCGCAGGCCCCCCCCTTGTTCCTATCGGCTACATGTGCTGTGAGAGCCTGGCTCCTGGCACCCTGATGTGCAGAAACACTGTGGACACTGCCTATGCCCTGCTGCATCCAAGGACCATCTCATTGGGGGCATAGGTGCAACAGAGCGGCAGAGTGCTGCAGCGAGCATTAGGGTGAGGCAGACTCCGAAGAATTACTGTGGCGCCCAGTGATTGCAAGTGCAAGTGGGGTGGCCTGAGGCCTTGGCTCGCCTGGGGGAACTGGACAGTTCAGCATTCTCCGCATGGACTCTTTTGAGTATAACTACCCACGAGGTCCAGCCTGTGGCTCGGGAGGACTTGTGCGCCCTGCCTACCTGGAGCACGCCCTTAGGTCATCTGGCAGTGCTGAGATTCGTGAGGTGCACTGGTGGGCCTCCCCCCATAGTGTTGCCCACTCTAGGATTTGGGGACATCCAGCGGGTCGGTGACCCCTGCATCTGGGCGGTGTCTCAACTGTGATGAGCGAGAGTAGCATTGGCTCCTGATCCACTGCCGAGTGTTTGAGCAAGATCGAACTACACTGCGGCCTGGTTCCCCCGGCCTCAGCAATCCACCATGGGTAAGGTAAAAAAACCCAAATCTAAGCTGCAATTTGAACTGCGTAAATCGAGATCCAGTGACACGGAGGGCGCCTCCCCCCCTGAGGATCAAGACGAAATGTCCGAGGAGGCAGCAGGGGATCTTCAACTGATGCTCAGGACAATGCAAAAAAGCCTACAGAAAAGCCTCACTACTATTGACGGTAAGATCGATTCATTAGCTTATTGGATGGATAGAATGTCAGAACGGTTATATAAGCATGCGGAGCGAATCGACATGACCAAGAGGAGAGTCACGGAGGTAGAGGAGGCACATTCGGAGGTAGGCACAGCCCAGAAGAAGTTCGCTAAAATACTGGCCACGCTACAGGATAAGGCGGAGGATTTGGAGGCACGCTCCTGGAGAAGTAATTTATGCATTACGGGGTTGCCGGAGTCCACTTCCATCAGCAATATGGATATCTTCATTGAAAAGATGCTGGTTACACTTTTAGGGCGGGAAATATTTTCAGATATGTTTGTGGTGGAGAGGGCGCACCGGTCGCTCGGTCCCAGGCCCCCTCCGGGAGCACCGCCGCGCCCGATAATAGCAAAGCTCCTAAATTACAGAGATGCCGCCCTTAAACAGGCAAGAGTTAAGGGGGACCTGCAGTTTGAGGGATCTACGATCTCCCTGTACCCGGACTTCACTATGAAGGTGCAGGAGGCCAGACGCCAATTTGCTCCATTGAAACGATGACTGCATGAACAAAACATTGACTACGCTATGCTCTACCCCGCAAGGCTAAGGGTTAACATGAACGGCCACTCCAGGATATTTCTCGACCCTAAATCTCTCCAGAAAGCTTTAAAGACAGTGGAACACAACCAGGAGACCGAGAGATTGGATGAAGCGTCTGGTGGCGCGACAGGTGGCGAGGAATAGTATGACTCTCAGTGCTTTGTGGACTTTGTTTTTTCTGAAGATGTCAGGCACCACCCTCCCCCTCCTCTCACTCCCCCCCCTTTCTTTTCCCCCCTGGATCTCAGTAGCCTGCCAATCATTGCTGGATCCATAACTTCTGCTCCTCAGCATGTTTGAAGTCATCGTATCGCAAGTATTTTTGACCTGCTTATGTTGGGTGGCAGGACTGTGACACTTCTCAAAATACTAAATGCTAGCCTAGTCGGCAGGGATGATACCCTGCAATCATTGGGGGGGATTCGGGCTATCTCTATTGAATGATAATTGTTGTACTTGATTAGCATGGATGGTATATATTCGCTATGGATGGCAGTGCTATATTTTCTAACTGGCAGTTTTTTCTTCTGTGGTACACAGGTAACATCCGCCCCCATGTGTTACTCACTGTTCCGCTTTTGCTGGGCTATGTTCCTTATTTGGGTGGGGGGGAGGGCGGGTTTCGTCAATGCTGTGTTGGGGTCTGCTTGGCATGGGTGGCGGGAAGGGATTGCTACAGAAATGTTGGTTTATATGTTTTTTTTGTCTGTCATAGTACTTATTTCATGCTTGTGTAGTGCAACAGTAACGTCTGTATGCGGGGTGGAGAACTGGAGGATTTGCCCATTTAGGTGTGGGAGGGTTTCTCAGGATGTGATGATCCCTTATGTATACAATAGGGTGATAAATTAAAGCTCTTAACTTGGAATATTAGGGGCCTAAATGACTTTCGGAAAACCAGTAAAGTGATTGCCATTTTAACAGACATAATATTGATGTTGCGCTATTGCAAGAAACGCATTTGCCTGCTGACTCTAAGATGCTTACTCATAGGCGATTACATGGCGCCTTCCATGCTTCCGGCCTCTCCACGCATGCCCGGGGGGTGCTCACATGAGTTAACCCTAGAAGCAATATTTCCCTGGAGGCTTTAGAGACTGACAGGGAGGGCAGGTTTGTGCTCTCCAAGCTTAAAGGGAAAGGGATGGAATTTATTATTATTAATGTATACGGCAATAACTTTGACAATCCGCATTTTTTTAGAGACCTACTGGAGCGAATGCGGAGATGGACGGTATTCCCATTAGTTTGGGGAGGGGACTTTAATTGTATCCTTGATCCAGCTAGGGACCGATCGGGGGGCCCGTTGCGCAGACAATCACACACGGCTCAAGCAGTATGGGATGCCATTGTAGAATTAAACATGATAGATGTATGGCGCTCCAGGAACAGGGACTTGGGGGGTTTCACGCACTACTCAGCCCCGCACAACCTGTACACCAGGGTAGATTACTGGTTCGTCACTAGCTCACTCTCCTCTGCGATCAGCGCTTGTGAGGTTCACCCACGCTCCTACTCAGACCACTCTCCTATCATATTACACCTTAACACCCCGCCGAAGAGGCCAGCTCCATTCACATGGAGGTTCCCTCCCTACGCCCTACTAGACAACGTGTTCAAGACTTAAATGGCTGAAGCCATAGAGGTCTATTTTGACACTAATATTGGTTCAGTCCCCCTATTTGCCACTACGTGGGAAGCTTTTAAGGTCTATATAAGAGGGATTGCCATGTCAAAACATGCGGGGTGCTCTGCTCCATTAGGGACTATTTGGCAGTTCTGGAAAAGAAGCTTATTGCCCTTGAACGGGAGGCCCTGAAAGTCGGTGCTGACCGAGTGGAAGTAGAATTAAAGAAATCGCTGGACGAGTGCCACGAAACCGCCGATAGGGAAGTTAAATTCCTTGGGAAATATGCAGTCGCCAAGACTTATGGTGAGTGCAAACGCCCCGGGGCCACTCTGGAAGCGGTGCTGAGGGGTAGACGGAAAGGACAGGAGTCACAGAACTCCGGCCAGTTACTGGCGAGACACTACGGGACCCAGATTCCATAGCTGATAGGTTTAAAAAATACTATTCTGAACTATATCAATCCAGGACGACAGGTAGTAGAGATGCAGCCTCGGACTACTTGGAGCACATAAAGCTCCCATGGTTGATCAATGAACACAAGGAATATTTGATGAGGCCCCTTGAGGCGTGGGAAACCCACGAGGTGCTAAAGTCTATGCAAGCAGGGAGCGCTCCAGATCAAGACGGCCTAACTGTGGCCTTCTACAAGGAATTCAGAGAGCTCCTGGTCCCCCATTTGATTTCCTTGTTTGAAGAACTGGGTGAAAATGGGACAATGCCGCCATCAATGCGGGAGGCCCTTCTGGTCACCCTTCTGAAACCGGGTAAGCCATCTGATGAATGCTCATCGTATAGACCGCTCTCTTTGTTAAACGTGGACACTAAGCTATTCGCCAAGGTGCTAGCTAATCGGCTGGCTCCTTTGGTGCCGACACTTGTCGGGCCTGAGCAGTCGGGTTTCGTGCCGGGACGCACCCTCACTCACAATCTGCGTAGTGTTTGGAGCCATCCAACACACTAACCCTGAAGTCAAGGCCGCTGCGATATTTTTAGATGCCGAGAAGGCTTTTGATTCGGTTGAGTGGGACTTCATGATGCTGGTCCTGCGAAGGATGGGGGTCGGGGACCTTTTTCTTCGTATAGTGTCTGTTTTATACAATGCCCCGACTGCCAGGGTCAGAGTGGGTAATCTGGTCACCACACCCTTTAATATATCTAGGGGTACACGCCAAGGGTGCCCGCTTTCACCACTCCTCTACGCTATTGTTGCAGAACCATTGGCGTGTGCACTGAGGGAGTACCACAGTCACAGAGGGATTCGGTTCCCGGGATATAATCTAATTATTTCCACCTACGCGGATGACACTCTCCTTTATACTAGAGATCCAGAGACCAACCTGTCCCCGGTTCTGAGGGAAGTGGTGCGTTACGGCAAATTCTCTGGTCTCCACATTAACTGGACTAAATCCGCCATATTCCCACTCACGCCAGCCCAGGGTCCTTTCGAACTAGAGTTCCCGCTTCAATGAACGACCGACTCTGTGCGGTATCTGGGTATCAGATACACTCTAACTCCGAAGTGGTGTTAACAGAGAATTACGGTAGGGCGTTGGCGAAACTGGAGGATAATATCGGAAGATGGGTGCGTCTGCCACTATCTTTAATGGGTCGCATTGCGCTAATGAAAATGGTGGCTCTCCCACGCTTCTTGTTCTTGTTTTGTAACATACCTATGGTCCCCCCTGCTCCCTTCTTTGCGCGTATCAGGTCTCTGTTGATTCATTTAGCCTGGGCCGGTAAACAACCCCGGGTTCTATGGGATACTTTCACGCTCCCATACTCCATGGGTGTCCTGGGTACCCCTGACATGGAACTCTATTACTGTGCGGCGCAATGTCTGTCTGCATTTTATTGGCTGCATCAACAAACCCGCTCCTCCTCATTTGCATATTGGGAAGGTCACTGTGGCGCCCTCCCCACTGGCTGCATCCCTATTTCCAACCCCACATAGACGCGCTGGCACACTGGACTCTATTAATGCTACTATACAAGCTTGGTATAATATATTGAAGCGACAGGCGGCCTCTACCCTATATTCTCCACTTGCTCCAATAGAATTGTGTTATTGGTTACCGGTACTCACTGAGCCCGAGGTGCAACGGGCTCTTTCGCCACTTGATATTCTCCGAATAGGTGACCTCTTCTAGGAGGGAACGGGACGGGGATGGGAAGACCTGGTCTCGGATGGGCGAGAAGTTACCCCTCTGGTGGTGTTCCCCTATTATAGGGTTAGACATGCCCTTCGCGATATGCTGGGAGACGAATTGACTGAACCACCAGAGGTTGCTCCATTTTCCTATCTGCTGCGTGCAGAGTCCCCCCGGAAGGTAAACTCTAGTATTTACACTCTTGCCCAGGACTACAGGAAAAACCATTTTACTATAGCCAGGCTTGACTGGCAAACTGACCTAGACATAGTATTAGACAATGACACCTGGCGTTATTGCTGCGAAGCTACGCGCTGCGTTTCTCTGAACGGGCGACACTGTCTTATACACTTCAAATTTATAAACAGAGTGTATTATACTCCAATCCGCTTACTCAAATATGGCCTTCGAGATTCAGCGGAATGCGAGAGATGTAGTATGGATCCTGCAGAATTAATTCACATGGCATGGCTGTGTCCGAACGTAGCCAATTTTTGGATAGCCATTTTTCGGGAAATTAGTGACATCACCGGGGCCCCTTGAATCCGGACCCATTGTTGGCTCTACTGGGCTTTTCCAAACATGTACACAAGAGCGTTAGGCGCCTAGTTGAGATGGGATTATTGATAGCTAAATGGGTGGTAGCAATACACTGGGCCAGAGGACCTCCCCCCAATAATTCACAATGGTCCCGCGACATGTTATTCTGCAACACACAGTCTGAACTATATAGTGAATTGCTTCCCCCCCAAAGCCGTCCCAAGAACTTCTGGAGTCTATACCAGGATTACCTAGCAGGTAAGGAGTAAAATAGGGCTTTTAAGACACTGGTTCTCCCCTTTCACGGGGTGATGCATCATGGGGCAATAGCGTTTCAGCATCGATTTGTTTTCACCAAGGGTTTTGTTCCCAGGGATTGTATGAATACAAGCCACAGTAAGTTGTCACTTAGCCCAACCCTGGATTATGACTCCACAAATAGTAATCTTGTATTAACATCTGACCTTTTCAATTATGACTGTAAGGATCTCCTGGGGCTAGTGGGCCCCCGCCTCACTGTAAAGACTTCCGCGTCTGTACACTGTTAGCAGATTGGTTCCTTGTAATAGATATGTGTACACAGGAACCGTTTTTATAGTTCCTTTCCTTCTTTTCCTTTTTTTGTTTTTACAATTGTAATTGTTTGTCCTGTTTCCCTTTTGTATACAAACTCAATAAAGAAATAAAAAATAAAATAAAATAAAAAACTTTCTTCATGGCCAAGACCTGAAGATATCTTTTGCTTTACCCCTGCAAAAGAGATCCAGTGTGCAGTGATGCACATGTAATCAGACATCTGACAGCTGGTCCACATGTTTGGATGGCGTGAACAACACTTTGCTGCAAAGTTTGTCCAACCAACTGCAGCACATTGTGATGCAGCGCTGGAAAAGCCACTCTGGCAAAATATGTCCTACTTGGTACCTTCCATTTTGGGAAGATGGCTGCCACAAATTCTAAGAATCCTACTCTTTCCAGAAAAGAAAAAAGGTAGGAGGTCCAGCACTAACATTTTTGCCAGCTTCCCATTGTATAAATGTGCAGTTGGGTGGTTTCGCTCATAGGGCCCCTCCTGCCTAACCCTGCCCGTAATAGTAGCCTGGATTTTCTTCTTTTCTTGGGGCACTGACACAGGCATCTTTTGAGACGTAGATTCTAGTGGTAGACTCAATGTGCGTGGTGGTGGGGCAGTCACTGTATGCCATGGTGTCTCCATCATCTCATTCGGAGTCTTCTTGTGCCATTGTGAAGTCGCTGAGGTGGGTGAATATGCTGGCACACTGCTGGGGACAGGGCTGCTTTGCGTGAAGATGTCACCCTCTTCTTCCTCATCATCACCTTCCCCCATGCTTGGACTTGTAGCTGATGTTCCCTGGCTCTCCCCACCACCACGACCACATTCAGCAATTTCTTTTAGGTGCTCATCCCACTTGATTGTGTGATGTTTTTTCACATGGGTCGTCTGGCCTCCAGTACCATAATGTGTACCAGGCTTACCTCGACGAACATTTGTGTGGCAAATGGTGCATACTGCATTTGCTAACTGTAAAAAAGTCCTAAACTGGGGAGGAGTACTTTTTTACTGGACCACTGTCAATGCCTGAAGAAGAACTGGAGGTAGGTGGGCATGTTGTCGATTGCCTCTCTGCTTCTCCTGAGGCAGGGGTTGGTGCAGGTCTCAACTGGGGCTTTGCAAATATGGGAGCTGGTGGCGGTGCTAACTGTGCCACAACCCTCGGAGCTGGTTGATTAGCAGTGTCAGATTACTCCATGTCACCTTCCACCATGTCTACCTCATCATCGTCATCCTTCTCTTCATCCCCTTCCATAAATCTAATTCTTTCTGGAACTTTTCTTTTCCCTTGCCTCTCCTACTGTCTCCTGGTCTCTGTCGGGGTCCACTCCATGTCCCCATCATCATCATCAGAAGTGGTGCTTGGAGAAGATGCTGCTTTAGTACCCTTCCTTTTCCTTTCTGGAGATCTGGGAGCCAATGATTCTGAAAGAGGAGGTTCAACTTCTTGCTCGGATGGAAGCTCAACCTCCTGTTCTGCTCCAACATCAGACAAATGTACTATTGCTGTTTGCGGATGCTGTCCACTTTGCTTTGTTTCCTGAAACGATTGTGTACTACTTTGCGAAAGGGACAAATCCAATTCAACATCACTACTCATCGGCGTCGACATGATTGCACTGGCTGCCTCACTGACAGACATGGTCCCGGGCTTAGGTTGGGGGGATGGTGCTGTTGATGCAGGATTGCTGCCGTCAGCTTGCTTGGCACAACTTTCATGAAAAAGGTTGCGGCCGGCACGCCAGTAGTGGAAATCTGCTTCTTATGCTTCCCACTAGCCACTTTCTTGGCAGCACCTTTCTTTGGGGCCATCTTGAAGCTGTCAGTTGGCAGTGGCACTTAGCTTCACAACAAGCTGAAGAGATGACTGTTGCATAGTCAGTCACACATCACGTTGTGCACAGGCCTTCTGTCTGGCAGTACTCTGGGGGATGTCTCTTCTGTTGTGTACCTAAAAGCAAACAAGCAAGAAAAACATCAGTGAAACATGGCATTGTTGCAGTTCAAGTAGTAGTACAAACAAACAATGACATTTAGTGTGGTGACTTAGCAATAATACCGTCTAACTATCCGTTCGTAAAACCACACCAACAAACTTTCATTGTGCACTCAGGAAGGATCAGAAAGAGCAACAACAACAACATACAGATGTAACTTTTTGCCTTATGTGCATCACGTTGGGATGTGGCACTCATGGAGGTGCAGGTGACAATGGAATAATCCTTAGACAATGAATGCTGCTGTACAGTGCACCTATTTCAGTCATGGGGTTGATGCCAGATGTTAGGAAAATGGAAAAAAAAAAATTTGATCAAAATAAAAAAATGTAAATAAAAAATTTACATTCAAAAATTTTAAATAACATACAATAAAATAACAACTTTTGAAGATTTTTTTAAAAAAAGTAAAAAAAAAATGTAAATTAAAAAAGCAAAATACTTAAAAAAATATATAGTAAAAAAAAATTTAAAAAAACTAAAAAAGTTTAAAATTAAAATTAAAACAACTAAAATTAAAAAAATCAAAATAAAAAGATTAAAGATAAGTGAAAAATAAATATCCGCAAGCATATTAATTTATTAAACTGCTATCATTGTCAACCATCCATGCAATCCTATGGTAAAGGTCCACACTGGCTGACTACACAAAATGGCTGCCAGCCACATGGTCAGAGAACAACAACCAGCAAAGAGGCATGGTTATAAACAGAGAAGACGTGCAGGCCTATGGCAAAAGCACACTAGCTGGCTACACAACATTGGCTGCCAGCCACATGGTCAGAACAACAACAACCAGCAAAGAGGCATGGTCACAAACAGAGAAGACATGCAAGCCTATGGCAAAAGCACACTTTCTGGCTACAGAAAATGGCTGCCAGCTACATGGTCAGAACAATGACAACCAGCAAGAAGGCTTGGCCACAAACAAAGAAGACATGCAAGCCTATGGGGAAAGCACACTGGCTGGCTAGACAAAATGGCCACCAGCCTCATGGTCAGAACCACAACAACTAGCAAGGAGGCATGGTCACAAACAGAGAAGACATGCAGGTCTATGGCAAAGCCATCCGTCGCTGTCTCATTGAGGCAGCTGACCTCACGGCGATGTCCCAACATGGTGGGAGCCACCTGCGTCCTCTGCCCTCCACCCGCAGCTCGGCATCCGACTCCGGGACAGGGTGGGGGTAGACCCTCGCCACGCCCGCTGCAACTGGCTCGGCTCAAGGAGGGTTCCTTGTGAGCCCGGTCCAACTGAGCTGCCTTGCCGCCTCTCGAAGGGGCCCAACCGCCTCGATCTCCATGTTGCCGACCGACTCAGAAAAAAGGTGAGGGTGTGCCCTCACCCTCCCGCCGCAACTAAACTACTCAAATTGGGTTCCTCGTGGGCCCAGCTCATTAGAACTGCCGCGCCAACCTCTAGAAGAGGCCCGACCGCACTGAGGGCCAAAGACCAGCCCTGACTCTTCTCCTTACATCTTCTTCCCCTGATTTACCCCACACTGGTATGCCTCTGGCTGCCTTCGGGGCTGACTTTTATAGTCTGGAACTTGGCTGGGCGCACCAACTCGACACTCCTAACGGCTGCAAGTTGCCCCTGAATATGACTCGACATATGACAATATGAGGTTAATATATTCTAAATGGAGGCGCTGTGTTCCTCAGTGAATGTCAACTCTTTTAATTGAATCCTGACCTTGCTCCCTACTTTCCTCACATTGCTTACTCTGTGTGGCCATCTTAGATTTCTGCTTAGATTTCTACTCATTACTTTCCTCATATTGCTCTCACGCTGTGCCCATCTTAGATTTTCACCTCTAATACTTAATCTCCCTTTGCTGTGGCCATTTTAGAACTACCTGTCTCACTGCACACTGCTTAGACTCATGCTCCTTACTTTCCTCACACTGCTTTCACGATGTGGCCATCTTAGATTTGCCCTCAGCCCCTCACATTGCTCGCACTGTATGGCCATATTAGAGCTTTGCTTAGATTTCTGCCCCTTACTTTCCTCACATTGATCTCTCATTTTGTGGCCATCTTAGACTTTCCCTCAGCCCCTTAATCTCCCAATGCGGTGACCATCTTAGAAAAACCTGACACACTGCTTAAATTTTTGCTCCCTACTTTCCTCACATTGCTCACTGTGTGGCCATCTCAAATTCTTTTCATTTTTTTTCCCCTTTGCTCCTTAATCGCCCAATGTGGCGGTCATCTTAGAACGACCTGACGCACTGCAGCCTACACTCAAATCGCAATATTCATCCTGGCATAATATAGATCAATGCTACTGTCCACATGAGCTTGCTTTTCTGTTAACTCACTACGAAGGACCATTGTGTGAACCTACTTCTTCAACCTCCTTTTGATGTCCCACACCTAAAACATTGGCTCCTCACACAGTTCTTCACTACTCACTCTATGCCTTAATATCCTAATGTGACGGCCATCTTGGAACGATAGGGCTCACTGCTGCTGCCTCCTCGAGTCACATTATCCATCCGGATAAGGGGTTCCTCTGTAAGTTTCCTCTCTTGTAGCTCCATTAATTAGACACTACCAATGTCCACATACACCACTAAGGACACATGCTAGATTCCCCACCCTCTGCTATCCTACTCCTGAGTCTCCTCAACATAGATCCTACGACATCTTAATAAACCATGGCCGCCAATGTACTGAACAGTCCGGACTCCAGTCTTGAGAGGCTAGGTCAGAATAGCTACACAATTAACTATCCACCCAACCTATCAAAAAAAGCGGCCAAATCCCTTAAACAGAGACTTTTAAAATCTAACCCAGAAACCCTAATCTCTGACCCATATTTCTGCCTAAAAAAGGGAGCTATCACAAATGATCTGATTTTTTTACACTAAAAGAAGGGCACAGTGGAGAAAGGCTTTCCATTCACTACTCAGCATCTCCTCTGCTAAGAAAGTTCCACATGGCCTAAGACTCTCGGTAGTCACTTCACCTGCATTCAAAGCGACTGCTACCCAATCCATTTATAATAATGGGACTATCCTCATACAAGCCACGAATCGTAACCTAGGAATCTTTGATGAATGTTTCTCCGTCATTAAGAACTCCCTTAACAATAGTGACCCTCTCAAAACTCCAAGGGACTCTAATCCCTCACCCATTCCTCAGGACCACCATGAAGTCTACATTCTTAACCTCAAGCACACTATGACTTCACCAGAGACCCTGAACAACACTCTCATGCCCATCGCCGGCATAAAAAATTCCACCACTAACAGCGTCCCTTTCATATCATCATGGAATTCTAGCCCTGGGCCTACTCCTCAGGCCCCTCAAGGAATCCCCCTACATCACCTAATGACTTCTCCTGCTACCTTGAACAGCTCACATCTCCCGAACCTAACCCCTCTGCCTCTGCTTCCTAACCATTCCAAAACATCTGCCCCCCCACTCCCACCGGGCCAACACCGACAGACCTCTCCCTGCGGGATCGGCCCCTCTCCTTCCTGTCCTCTCTTGTATTCCTCAACTACTACCACACCTGGGACTGGCCCCTCTCCCTCCCCCTCCATGATCATTGATACTCAGCCCTATGCGGCCTCCAGACTAAAGAAAATCAACTGGGAGCTTCAAAAACTCAAAACTGACATACAAAAGCTCATAATCATCACCTCAGAGCTGGCCTCTGACTTATCGTCCAACAAGACTCCGCAGTTGAGCCTGCAAATGCCCAACCAATACCCTAAGACACCCACTCCTCCCTCTGAGAAGACGAGGGACCCTAAGCAGACATCCCCGGCCGGTCTTGGAATACTACTAATTACCCTAACGTCCCATCCAGACCCATTAGATTTAAGAACTACCTATCTGACCCAGACATTCTCTCCCTTCTTCTAACTTACAACTCCACACAACATGACATCCCAGTCATACCTAGACCTATGCAAACTATGCCACTATACCCTTTTAGAGATCCTAGACATAAGACAGTCATTCCGGAGCACATTCAAACCATTACACTAAACTTGCAAGGAACCCCTACACATAACTCTAAAGCAGTAAATACTGCTAACCTCATGCAAGTTCACATTGCACAGTCTACTCCCACTGACTCCAAAACTCACTTGAAATGCATGCTTCTCAACTGTAGATCCACTGTAAATCATGCCGCGGACATTGCTGACCTCATCCTTGATCAGGAACTCGACCTCCTGATTCTCAGCGAAACTTTGCTTAATGTCTCCTCTGGTCCTGTCCTTGACATCCTATTCCCTCCTAGCCACAATATCATCAGACTGGACAGAGCTAAGAGTACGGGTGGAGGCATCGCCTGTATTTACCATAACAGTCTCTCAGCGAAACAGTCTCCCTCTGCAACTCTCTCATCTTGTGAATGCCTGCGCATCAACATCATCAGGAACCAAAGACCCCTATGCAACCTGCACATCTTCTACCATCCGCCAGGAGACAACCTCCATCTGAACAAACAATGGAAAACATCCCATCCAATCTAGGTCTCCATTGCCCCCAGATTTTCCTGGGAGACTTCAATCTACAATGGAATGACCCGAATGACCTGGCCGTGAAAAGTCTTAAAAACTTCCTTCTTGACCTCAACCTGACTCAATTCTGCGACAACCCAACACACAACTTGGGCTCGACCCTCGATTTAATCATCTCCAACCCAAACACCATTCATATTGAATCGATTGCCCCATGTGACTGGTCAGATCACCACTTTATCACCATCCTCATCCTAGAACGATGGAACACCCAAAGACTTCAACCCAAGAAACTGAGACATAGGAAAAGATTGCTGCAAAATGCAAACGTAAATAACCTCATATCCCGCAGCAATCTGTCCCTGCCTCCTCCCACGTTCATGCCAGACGTCCATGAACTCACGGAGCATTACAACAACTCCATGCTAAAAGTTCTGGAATCAATTGCCCCCTTCAACTAAAAAGAAAATCCAACAAAGACACCAAACCATGGTTCAATGACTGCTTAAACTCTGACAGGCGCAACATGAGACTAGCAGAACGAGCATGGAGATCCTCTCCATCTACTGAACTCAAACTTTTGAGATTGAGAAGGAGTCTGTACAACAAACACATCAGAACTGCAAAAGTGACCTTCTTCAGAAGCCACCTGGACAAAGCCAGAAATCGCCCCAAAATGCTGTTTGAGCTGGTTAAGCGTCAATCCAACAACACACCCACTCAATCGCCGGCAGTCCCCAACGTAACTGCGAGGACTTTGCCACCTTCTTCCTTGGAAAATCCAGCAAAATTTAATCTGATCTAAGGTCTGCCCTGCTCGAGTTATCATCCTTACCAGACTCCCACCTAACACCCCAGTCCCTTCTTCCTACCTACCATACCCCTAAAAACAATGCTCATTGGAATCAATTCTCAACCTTCAACGACACATCCATTCTCAACATTTTCACTACCCTGAAACCCTCAAATCACTTCAATGATCCCCTTCCCTCATATTTCTTTAAAGAAATTATAAGGTCTCTAGTTTCGCTCTGGACCAAGATTGTTAATGCCTCCCTACTTCAAGGTGAGATCCCTGACTGCCTAAAGTCCAGGCTGGTTCTTCCATTTCTCAAAAAACCTATGGCTGACCCAGAGGGCCTGAATAACTTCCGACCAATCACAAACACCCCTACTCTGGCAAATCTCATTGAGAAATGTGTACAGGTACAACTATGTAACCACATTGAGGAATTCCAGTTGCTAGATCAATTCCAATCGGGCTTCCGTCAAGGCCACAGCAACGAAACAGCCATCACTCAAATAGTTGATGACGCTCTTACATTGCTCGACCGGAACGAATCCTGCCTATTAATCCTACTCGACCTCTCATCAGCTTTTGATACTGTCAAACATGACAATCTCCTGAGCCTTCTAGAACATAGGATGGGGCTCTCTGGCTCAGTACTAAAATGGTTTGCCTCCTTTCTCCATAACAGAACACAGAGAATTAAAACCAATCAATCCCTCTCCCATCCCAGTCCTTACACCCTGGGGGTGCCCCAAGCCTCCTTGCTTTCACCCACACATTTTAACCTATTCATTGAACCCCTCACTGAAATCCTCAAAGCATCTAACATCCAATACCACATGTATGCAGACAACACCCAGCTGTACATGAAAATCTCCTCATCTGACGATATCAAGACATTCAACGGAACCTTGAACAAAACCATTAACTGGTTAACCTTCAACCAACTCAAACTGAATGCCCTAAAAACGGAATTCCTCCTTATTTCCCTGCCCAAGCAAGCCCCCATCATTGAGGAATATATGAAAAATCTTTCCGCTCTCAACTGCACACCACATATCATAGACTCTACGAAATCCCTGGGAATAGTGTTGGATAGGAACTTGAACATGCAGGATCACATCAGCGCATCTACCAAAGGAGCGAACTTCCAACTGAGCATCCTAAGAAAACTAAAACCTTTCCTTCCCCCTGATGACTCCAAGTCCGCAGTACAAGCATTAGTCATCTCACGGCTGGAATATGGCAGTGCAACACTCTGCGGTCTTCCAAGGTACAGACTGGCCCGCCTCAGAGATTCATTGAATGCGGCTGCCAGGCTCATCACAGGTTCCAAGAAGAGCAATCACATCTTCCCTGACTTGAAATCTCTTAATTGGTTACCTTTTGTAGCAAGGATACACCTGAAACTGGCCTGCATGACCCACAAAGCCCTTCACTTCAACACTCCTCTTTACCTCGCAAAAAAACTTGCGTTGTTGGGTGGTGCCCGTAACTCCAAGAGCTCCAGCACCCTGTTACTTTAAATGAAAAAAATCAAAAAAGAGAAAACTTATAATCGTTCCTTCTCAGGAATTGCCCCAAGAATTTGGAACTCCCTGCCTACGGAAATGAGACTGATTCCATCAACAGTGTCCTTCAAAAAGGAAGAGAAAGCGCTACTGATGAGTACTGTACTTGCCTGACCTGAAGTTTAGCCAGGGTCCTGAGTCACATCAACCTGATACGGATGGGTCCTTCCTAGCCCATAGATCGGCTACTCCTCATCTACTGTCAAGATGACTCTTTTCGCCCTATTTTACTGGCTTATTCTTTTGCCCATTATTATGTCGTTACATAACTACTGTTATTTTTGTCTATTGCTATGTTCTGCCACGATTGCCTCCCCTTATATGTGTCGCATCTCTCTGTAAAGAGCTATGATACCCTCTTGGGTCATGTTCGCGCTATACAAAACTTTTTAAATAAAATAAATAAATAAAAGCACACTGGCTGGCTACACAACGTCACAACAACAACAACCAGCAAGAAGGCATGGCCACAAACAAAGAAGACATGCAGGCCTAAGGGGAAAGCACACTGGCTGGCTACAAAAAATGGCCGCCAGCCACATGGTCACTCACAACAAAAAGCAGGAGGCCTGGAAAACAAAGAACACATGCAGGCCTAGGGTGGACACTGACTATACAGAATGGCCCATGGCAACATAACATAATGAACAACAAAGGCAAATGGTGGCCTATGGCAAACACACATACACACACACTGGCCATACAAAAGAAGCATGGTAACACAGAGCAAATAGTATGAATTCAGCAATGCCAAAAATAAAAATTAACAGGGCTAAAAATGTTCACAACAACACACATCCTCCAAAGGCATTACCCCACCTAAACCCTGTTTGCAGGGGGAAAAAAGTGAAATACCACAAAAAACAAATTTTGTATTTTAATCTAATGCCATCCATGGTCTAAATGATGTTTCAATTCAACAGACACCACAGAAACAGTTGTTTCATGCACCCATGAATAGTACAGGGCCTACTGGCTGGAAGGCCCATTGGCAGACTAGGCCACAAAGTGAATTAAATCAATATTGCAAATTTATTAAAAAACAGGGAGAAAATGTAGTAAACTGTGCAATCGTTTTCCTTCACAAAAGAAATAAAATCAAATGCCCAAAAATAACTAGACTCCTACTAAAACTGCAGGCCACCCACCACAATAAATTTAAAAAATCGAATAAAAGTACAAATAAATCCAGGTGCATGCCCTCAGCCAAACAAACAGCACCCTTATACATCAGTTTTACACTTATTTGTGATATCTCAAAAACAAATTCCTTAAATCCAATGGTATATATGCAACAGACAAGGAGAGTGATTCTTCCTGCTCCAAATCCCAATGCAAAATGACCAGGAGAGGGCCAAAGCGCTGGGGGGAGCCTACTGCACAGGAACAGGAAGTTGGAGTCTCTGGGACTTAATAATGGCTTCTCGCACAAAAAACAACTCCAGCAGCTAGTTTGAGAAGAAAATCCACTCCAAATGCCTCTCAGCTCCATTCTCAAGCAGAAAAGCTGCTCGACTGCTCCATTTATGATTGCGATCGGCACTAAGGATGCTGGATTGTGCCATTGCGGCCAGAAGCCATGCGAGTGAGCGTGAAGTCTTGCGGGAGCTCGCTAGCGTTGTCAGAAGATTCGCGCACGCTCGCAATCAGCCCGAGAGTCTTGGCGCTCACGATTGAGCGTCAAAAGACAACTCAAGCACGGGAATGGGAAAAAAAACTCTGCTTTGCACCCGAATGGTGGAATTCAGGATTTCCATGTTCCTCTGCGTAGCGCAGAGTGCTCGAATTCTGCAAAATCCACGAGCGGAGTGGAGTTTGCCGCCCGGGCTTAATCGTAAGGATGATGTGTGACAATTTGTGTAAGGGTACCCATACATCCTGACTATGACACTATAGTGATATAACACAGGACCGTGCCAATGGCATTTTAGCGATGTGTATGCTGTAAACAATGTACAAGTTAATAGCATACATGTAGGTTATTTGCCTGTATCACACCATGTGGAAGGTGAATGTAGAATGCTGCACACTGGACACAAAGTCAAATAATGTAATCCACTAACACATCATGATAATAGACTTATGTACCTTTTCTGTTTCAGCTGACCAAGGCTATGCACTATTGGCATGGTTGATGACACCCATCAAAGTAACACACACACATGCACAGAGAGACTACAATGTGGCACTGGGCCGCACAAGGGCCATAGTAGAAAGAACATTTAAAGTTCTCAAATCAAGGTTTCGGTGCCTGGACATTTCATGTGGAAGACTCCTTTATAGCCCAGCCTTGGTATGCAAGATATTACTTGTTTGTTGTATACTATAAATCATTTGTGTAAGGACAAATACATCTCTGCCTGAAGGCCAAGAAGAGATGGAAAATCCTGATGATGGGCTGACGAAAGAAGTGGATCTGAGCCATCCTTCCACTTCTGCAGCTGCAACATTGAGGAGGGATCCAATCATCAACAACTTCTTCACATAATGTCACCTCACAGTTATATTGTTTCACGTATAGCTTGGCACCTATATGTTCACCTCATGATGTAGCATAATAAACAATCACTCCACCAATATCTTGTATGCTTGGTTTGTGACTCTAGAAGGTGAACAATAAGGAAAACTCAAGAGCTCCAACCAATAGTGTCACACAGAGCAATCACCTAGCAGGGTATATGACACTAACTAATCCATGACCTGGAATGCTAAAATGTTTTGTGCACCAGAACTACAGAATGCATATGGGCCATCAGTGTGTTGTGTTGTGCCCTAAGCACCATCAGGTCCATCTTTTCATAAGAGTTTAGGAGTCAAGACAATGTGTGTATGGTGCTTCGATATAGTTTTGACAAACAATATCTCTGTGTAATCTGTCACACTGGACTAATGTTTTCTGATAAAAGTCACAAAGATACATGACAATGGTGGTTAGGATCAACTTGACGGTGGGGAGGCTCAAGACTCAAAGAATAATTGAGCTAGACTAAATGATGAATCAATACAGTGCAGGGACTGCATCTTACACCAATCATATACATATTTTCCAGACTTGCAGGTGATACTACCTCCATAGCTGACACATGTGTCACTGTAATGACAAATATGGAAATGTCTTGCATTACAAACACTGTGTATGACTCATCTTTCAATACCGTACTGACCCTACATTACCATAATTTTAGCAGCACAAACACTGACACATAGGTTAGCCATGGGACAACTGTAAAAGCATCAGCATTCACTATTGTGTACGTAGGCCAATTGAGATGGCAATGCAATGACAAGAATGTGTGGATGTTCTATGTCCACCAACATGAGTGTGGCATGGCAATTAATGTTGTGAACTGGCAATATCCTCATCGCATCACACTTAGTGTGTGTTGAAAACCAACAAAAGAAATCTGACAGACACACGAGTAAAGTGCGTCAGGGATATCAACAAGCATGTCCAAAACATGGAAGCAGCATACAACGAATCACAGCATCAAATGCTAATTTATTTGTGCAAGACGCACCACAAAACACATGGTAGCAAAATGAAGTGGCATCATCTCCCTCTGGAATGCCACTACAACATTTCAAATGTGGATCGCATAATGCGTGTAATCAAGGTGTTTGTTACAACTACATAAGTCAACATTTCACTCTATTTGCAAGCACACTTGAACACAAATACGACCATACATCATATATGAAATTATCATGTCACATACGGTTGCATCTCTCCAGGAATGTACACAATACTCATGAACACACACCCAAATTTTACATGTGTGTCCCATCATCCAATCCCTCCATTTACTCACACATTCATGCAAATATGGCTTCAGACACGTAGGGGTCGATTCCGATCTCGGTCGGTAGGGCTCCGAATCGGATTCGGCTTTACCGGATCCGAGTCGGAGGCTGTGTTTCCGACCGATTCATACAGTCGTCCGAGCGAGCAAGTACAATGCGAGCGAATGCGAAATCGCTGACCGACTCGTTTCCGGGTCCGAACCGCTCCGTCCGACTCGTTCGCACTCGATCCATGGCGCGCAATGGAGACGTTTTTCGACCGAGCCAGTACGATGCACGATCCGGACAGCCGGATCGAGTCGGAGCCTCAGACACGAAAAAGCACCTGGACGCGGACTTCGGGGGTCCGTGCAGGACCCCCTTCACCCGTAGCCATACGAGTCGGACACAGGGGGGACCCCTGGGTCCCCCTATACATGCGTGTATGGTGCGGATGGCACCAACGCGTACCCACTACAGGGGGCCCCCTTGTGCGCAACGTACCCATTGAGTCAATGGGAGCCCATGTACACGTTGTACGACCGGCTCCCATTGACTTCAATGGGAGTCCGACCGAACCAAGTCCGGCAGCATACGGCTGCATCGTACTCATTCGGTCGGACTGCAGGGGTCCGGCTCGGTCGGAAAACAATCCGGATCCGGATCGGTCGGAGAGCTTTCCGACCCAGATCGGAATCGGCCCCATAGTGGGACATAAGTCAAAAATAACTAAAGCATGCAGGACACAAATCCAAATCCTATCACATGTAAATGGACAGGTATAACAGGTGTCTAAAACAATCAGCGCCACATTTACCAGTGCATACTTCAAACAGAAAGTCTCTTTCAGCACTGTTTTGATGTAAAACTCACACTCTCCCAGTTTGAAAAGTGACATTAAGCAACATAACATGATATCATTTTGCAATCAATGTTATGCTCATGCACAGGCTCCACTTAGCATGAAAGGGGGATGCAAAGGGTGTTGCAGTGGCTCTTACGCTGCAGCATACTTTGCGTGATGATGCTGAAGCAGATGCAGTCATCTGAGACTATACCCAAATATGTAATGACTCAGAAAAGTAGTTTTAAGAATGGTGATACAATGCAAAATACATAGCAATTAGCTTTCAGTATGCCAAGAGAAGGGTGAATGCATGTTGCTGCACACATTGACACATCATTTTAACATTTACCTTTGTTAGGGGCAAACTTTGAGGAAATGTCTGTGTCAGGTGTTGTGTAACATTCATTCACATAGTGCTTTATCTTGTCTTAAAACACAGGGATGAGGCCTGTGTAGCAAAGATGTATGGGCTGCCATTTGTATGCCCTTGTGGTGGTGTTCAACCATCAGGGCAGTCCATGTGCTGGCATATGTGTGCCATCTACAAAGGGTGAATGGTTTGCATTTTAAATTTTTGTTTTGCATGAAGGGACCCCTTCCAGCACAATATTATGATAATAGTAAATTTTCCACATCCATGGGTGCTGCATAATGCAGCACCCCTGGAAATATATGTAAATCACAAAGAAACATTACATGTCAACTGTTCCTGTCTTACTATTGAATTGACAGAGTAGTCAAAGTCCACACAGCCCCAGATGTATCATTCTGGACAAGCCTCAAAAGTTCTGCAAGTTGTGCTGAACTGTCCTAATCCACACCAATGTCACAACCATTTACTTTATTGGAGTGGTGTGGCATGAATACTATGGACCAGGTGGCGATAAGCGACGTCGAGTGCCTTTGCACACACCAGTGTAAATGTTCACATCATTACCTCCACCTAAGCAAATACTCCAATGAAAATATGTAGTTAATATTCGCATTGTATGCATTAATATAAATCTTCACTACAAGTAGTGAATGCTTGTTGTACAAGTTAGTGTGTGTTTCAATCCCATTACAGTGGTACACACCTTACAGCAATGTGTTATCTAACAGCCTCATATATAGACACACATAGAACCTAAGGTAATCAGTATGATTACCACTAATACATGCATTGCTTATCAAACATGATTATATATGACTCTGCATTAATGTGTGGAAGGACAGCATGTTGACAGTTCAGATTTTCTGATATCAAAACATATCAGATAAAAGAAAGTCACATACACAGCACAGGTCACATGCCATAGCCATATGGTGGTGTTAGGCATGCAATAGCATGAAATATGGTACATTTGCTGATCACCTAGCACTTAGTGGCAATTTTGTTTGGCGCTTTTAATGTAAACGTTAATTTTTCTATCGCCACTACATAAAACACTCGCAAAGTACCTACGTTTATAAAGGAAAATTCCTGTTTAAACAATAATGGGAAAGAAATTCAAGCTAACTCACAAAAAGAGCCACAAACGCACAGGAAGTGATGTTGGCATGCATCCTGTTTCCTGGATTTGTGCTGTATACTTTCACTTTTACTCACACTGTTAGTGTCTTTTGAGGTGTTTGGTTGTATTTGGAGGTGTGAGGTGAATCTGTGGAAAAAGTGTACTTGTGGTCTGTTGTGTGCTATCCCAACTGTCCCTGTCCAGTCCAGTATCGCTTTTTTGTTGTGTGTTTTGCGTTTTGAGTCTAGTTTTGTCAGGTGTTTGTCTAATGGGTATTTAAGTAGTATCTTGTAAGTTTATATTCATTTAGCTTGGGTTTTCTTTTTATACAGGGGTCAGTATATTTTATGATGATGTTGGATGAAGGTAAGGAGGTGAGGATGTTGGAAGGAGCATTTGGGGCATTCCTATGGCTGATTTAATTTTACCTCCCCTAAAATGGTTGAGAGTGGGGGACGGGTCCTGCAGGGACTTGATGTGAAGGTCTGGAAATGCGGTGGGAGTGTATCTGCCACCACATGCTGAGGATCTTCGGTGTGGACAGGACTGTCCACCAGCTTAAACATCGGTGGCAGGATTGCGTTGGCCGGGAGGGAGACCTCCTAGACAACCTTGGGATCATCGTTGGCAGGCAAGGTGGTAAGTCCATTTCAAATATTGCCTGGCTTCACACTGTGCGTTTCATGTAAACAACTGTTTTCAATGTCAATAGGTCATTTAGGAAAACAGGCATTCTACAGAGTGTTTGAGCCAATTTGTGCAGACTAGCATATACACAGGCACTCTTGCACCATTGTACAAGGGTGGTAGTGTTGCAGGGAAATATTGTTAATGAGCAGGTAGGTGTCTCTTCTTGCATATTAGCAACATGTAAGGTTGCATTGTGACTTTTATGTCTGCAGCTACATGTCACACACATAGTGTACTTCATCATGTCGTGATGAATTGTGATGTGCATGAAGGGACACCTTCCTGCACATAAAAAAAACGTTTCATTCAGCAATATCATGCGCATATGTGTGCTGCATATTTAAGTATGCCTATGTTGAGCACATGACATGTAGCATGCTAATGTGTGATCTTGCACGTTCATCAATACACCTTCTACTTGAAGTTGTTTGAACTGAGTTAGGCACCAACTTGATATTCATGTTTTGGGTCACAATATGTATCACTGACAGAATATCGACAACCAAAATATCGAGCTACAAAAATATCGATGCAAAAATATCGTTGTCCAGAATATCGAAGTCCTATCTACATAATGGTAAGTACAAAAATATCGAGAAAAAAAATATCGTTGTAAAAAATATCGTTGTTAAAATATCGTTTTTTAAAAAATGTTAAAAAAATTATGTAAAATAAAGGAAATTATACAAATAATTAAAAAAAACATAGTTAAAATTATTAGAAAATGTTTAAAATTATAAGTAATACATATAATGTAAAAATAAATTAAACATACATATATATAAAATATAATATATATATTTACTTAATAATATTTATAAATAATTACTTTAATAAATTATAAATTGTTAAAAAAATACAAAAATTATAAATATATATATATGCACATACACCAATAACATAAAAATAAAAATAAAATATATATATAATAAATTAAAATATTTAAATATTTTTAATCTTTTTAAAATACAGTTTACACTACATTAACTGAAACAGCTAACAAAATGTTGGATAGCGGAGGGGATAAAATTACTCTTCCCACTCCAGAGTGTGCAACAGTAGGGAAAGTGTTGGATAGCGGAGGGAATAAATTACTATTCCCACTCCAACAAATGCAACAGTAGGGAAAGTGTTGGATAGCGAAGGGTAAACAATTACTATTCCCACTCCAGTAAGTGCAACAGTAGGGAAAGTGTTGGATAGCGTAGGGTTAGAAATTACCATTCCCACTCCAGAGAGTGCAACAGTAGCGAAAGTGTTGGATAGCGTAGGGGTACAAATTACTATTCCCACTCCAGACAGTGCAACAGTAGGGAAAGTGTTGGATAGCGGAGGGAATAAAATAACTATTCCCACTCCAGTGAGTGCAACAGTAGGGAAAGTATTGGATAGCGAAGGGAATAAAATAACTATTCCCACTCCATCGAATGCAACAGTAAGGAAAGTGTTGGATAGCGAAAGATAAAAAATTACTAATCCCACTCCAGTGAGTGCAACAGTAGGGAAAGTGTTGGATAGCGTAGGGGTAAAAATTACTATTCCCACTCCAGAGTGTGCAACAATAGGGAAAGTGTTGGATAGCGCAGGGGTAAAAATTACTATTCCCACTCCAGAGAGTGCAACAGTAGGGAAAGTGTTGGATAGTGGAGGAAATAAAATTACTATTCCCACTCCAGTGAGTGCAACAGTAAGGAAAGTATTGGATAGCAAAGGTGTAAAAATTACAATTCCCACTCCAGAGAGTGCAACAGTAGGGAAAGCACCAGCGCCACCTGCAACACAACAACAGGACACTGGTTATGGCAGGGAGGAATGGCGGATGTTGTTAGACTTAAATGTCCAGGTTGCCACCTTCGAACAAAAGATAGACAAACTGCTGAACCCCATGCAGGACATTAAGGGAGCCCTGGGCTCCCTTTCTGAGTATCTTTCTTTTGAACAATAGGCCTTGGACAGCCCCCCAAATCCCATTATTTTTACTTTTTTGGTTTAATAGAAGTTTTACAAAGTAGTGTTAAGTGTATTTAAGAGTTAACTATGGGCCCTATTACGATGGCAGGCGGACCGTAATGGCATGCGGGACTGTCCGCCAGAGGTGCGGCGGTCCCGCTGTGGCCATTAGGATGCCACCGCCACCGTGGCGGAGGCATCCCCCATCCACAACATTGTGGCGGGCGGTGCTCACAGCACCGCCCGCCACAATGCTGTGGATGCATGTTGTTCATTGGCATGCACAAGGTGACAGGCACTGCGCTGTGCCTGCCACCTTGTCCATGCCAATGGTACCCCCCATGTGCACCCCCCACCCCCTCAACACTCTGGGGGCCCTCAACGGGCCCCCTATAGCGGAAACCGCATGCCTTTCCATGGCAGCAATGCCGCCATGGAAAGGCAAGACTCCACCGGCATCGTAATGTGGATGGCGGTGTCTTGCAGACACCGCCACCATATCCTGGCAGTTTTCTGCCCGGTCG
Organism: Calotriton arnoldi; assembly: GCA_963921515.1. Classification (NCBI taxonomy): domain Eukaryota; kingdom Metazoa; phylum Chordata; class Amphibia; order Caudata; family Salamandridae; genus Calotriton; species Calotriton arnoldi. The sequence goes on from CAWUFW010001933.1 coordinate 450,531, forward strand.
ACGAATCGACCGGCGGAAAAGCGGCGGACGGTCTTCCTGTCCGCTGCGACGCCCCAGCCAACCTAATGTGGCGGGGGGTCATTCATGGCAGGATGGCGGGCGGATCGCCCCCGCCGTGCCGGCGGTTGCTACCGCCGGGCCGGCGGGGGTGATCCGCCCGCCATCCTAATGGGCCCCTTAGTGATTTGCTTTAAGTTTCTTTTTCTTTTGGGTGGGGGGGGTAATGTTTTTGTACTTAAATACAAAAAAATATATATTTGTTTAGAATAGATGTTTAGCTAGATGTTTAGCTAGTGTATGTTTAGGTTTAGTTGTCTTTGTCCTGTCTTCACATGTGCCTTAAGATATGCTGTTATGTGTATAGGTTTACATGAGCAACTTGAGGTCGCTGTATAGGATAGTTAGCATAAGGTAGTTGTAGTATCCTGTATATGTATTTATCCTGTTGCTTTTTCCCTAGCTGCTATGCCAGTGTGAATGTGCTGCAAGGAATATTGGTGTGGTGATGATGAATTGAATGCCAGTGGTGGATGTAGCGTCTAATATTGTGGCACAGCTTTGAACTAGCATAATCCGAAGCCTCAGTCTCCTGACATAGAATAAAAAATGTTCTAGCTGTTGCGTCAAAGAATTTTCAATTCTATTGAAACACGGAGGCTCGGATTATCCCACTCGATAGTGGATCAGAAAGAAGGTTTTTCGTTACTGATTATGATTGAAGGTGTTTTTCCTGATGTTGATTCTATGTTATTTGAATACATACATATTATCCCACCCTGTGTTTTATGTTGTGGTTTGTGGAAGGAAGTATTACGGCTTCACTTTTTGTTTCAGGTACAGACACTAAGGCGTCTTGAAGATCAAAGTGAACTTTGGTGCAGTACAAAAGGATACCGAAGGAGAGACTGATCCTTCACAATTCCATGGTTTTCCAAGTTGGCGAAAGACAGCTGTAAAAAAATTGCCTCTAAGCAACATCAAAACTACTTAACAGCAATTTTTGTAAATATACCCCATGGTCTTTGTCTGATTTTACTATTAACGGGTTCCAGGACTTTTTCAATCTGCTCTGCATTCCAAGGCAGGCAGAGCAAGTGGGGGTTGGGCCACTTTTCAGTTGAGCTCACAATCATTAGTATCACAAAGATGCTGGGACTCACCACATTTCTTGGTCACTCTTTTATCACTCCCCAACGATTATGATATTATGTTAATCAATTTCTATCATAATGATTTTAAACAACCGTCTGGGGAAATTATTGAGCAGTTTTATGTTTTTTTTTAACTGATTTCTTTCAAAATGCTAAACGTTCTGTTGATATTATTTGGGCTGGTGATTTTAATATTACACACTGCCGGTTTTCAGACACCATGGTTTGCTGTTTTAGTGATAGTTTTACTCATAACATAATGCATTTTTCTAACTCCGCTTATGGTGATGCATTAAATGATTTGACCCATAAATATGCCTTGGTTTTCCTGAGCGACGTGTGGGGTTTAGAGAATACTAGCGTACCCACTTTCACAGGAAATTTATCAGGGAGTACTATAGATTTTTTCCTTCTGTCAAATGAATTGTGTTCCTATTTCTCTAATTTTACAATAAGCAGTAGCTGTGTGAGTGATCACAACCCACTTTCCATTAAGTTGGCTCTCCACATTAATCCTACTAAAATAAATTGCCCGATAATTTGAAGATGTCTTGGAATAAAGGTCTTAAAATGAAATGGGAAAAGATTGGCCCAGTAGCCTTTAATCGTCTTATTGTAGATAAGGCAAGGGATTCTATCATGACCTGCTTGTCTGTAGAGGCGAGCGAGATTTCGATTCAATCTGAGTTTTCCAGTGTATGTAACACCATTTCTGTTAATCTTACATCTTCTATTCCTTCTCGGGCTGGATCATCACTTTGCTGGTTTAACTCAGCATGCTCCACTGCACACAGAACTCTGATGGTTGCACTGAACAAATGTCCTAGGGTTGCCTCCGAAGTTAAGTCAGCTAGGGGCGTGTATAAACAAACCTTAGAAGCTAGGAAGTATGAAATCAGAAGCAAAGCATGGGAGAACCTTCAGGAGGCTGGCAAAAAGAGAGACAGTGTTCAGATCAGAAAAACTTTATTCGATCATTATCAAATAAGATCATAAAAGTACAAAGAAATAACAGGTAAAGTTTTAAAAAATACACCAGTAGCCAGCATACCATGACATTGCAGAGATTCCAGGAATACCAAAGAATTATTAAAAATTAATTAAATTCATTATAAAGTTCAATGTGTAGATTCACGGATGCGAGATTAAAATACAGCTTAAAATAAATTATAATAAAACATTAAAAGAGATCTTAAAATAGTGAAACACCAAGGTCTAATTAGGGTCCCAAGGACATTCTTGTTTTCAGATAGGCCCATAAAAAAGACGCTACGGCAAAGCAGACTAGGGGGTCAGGAAGTGATTTTAAAAAATACAATGCCAACCTACATTGTTTGAAATTATGGGGCTTTAGGATTGGTAAGATGTATTTTTTCCTTTCTCTCTGATAGAAACCACAGAAGAGACAGTGTTAAGTTTTGGGAGGTGGTCAATAGACCCTTCTTTAAGGAGCATGATGAATCTAGTAATAACACAGTTATTCCAATGGAGACCTGGGTCTCGCACTTTACAAAAATCTTTTCCCATGCAGATATTCCCTCTGGCTATGCTATTAATCTCCCCCCTGTTCTTGCACACAATACGCAATATTGTTTCGAAGTTCAGGAGTTTATTACTGCCCTAAACAAGTGCATTACAGGTAAAGCACCAAGACTAGATGGGGTCCCTGCGGACTTTTTAAATCAAATATTCCCCTGTGGGCCGATCTACTTACAAATGTGTTTAGATCACTGGCCCATGGGCCTATTCCCAAATCTTGGAAGTCTGATATCGTGGTCCAGATATTTAAAAAAGGAGATCGGTCTCAGACGATGTGCTATCGTCCAATTTCCCTGATAGATTCAAGCGCTAAGATCTTAGGCTGCATCCTATTTTCCCACCTCGAATATTTGCCCATTACTAAAAACATTTTGTCAGATGTGCAATTTGGGTTCAGACTGGGCATTGGGACAATTAAGCAATGCCTGAATTTGTATCTAATTTGGGGAATGTATGTGAAAGCCAAGAAGGGATTTTTGCATCTTGCTTTCCTTGCTTTATCGAGCACTTTCAACCTTGTTAATCACTCTAAGCTATGGTAGACTATGAGAAAAATGGGGGTTGAACAGGATTTACTGTCTCTTATAATGCTCCTCCATCAGGACCTCACAGTAAAGATCCGTTATGGCCCCTCAGGCAAATGTTCGCCGAGCATTAGATCAAGCATGGGTGTCAGGAAGGGGTGTTTTTTGGCCCTTTCCTCTTCCTGTTGTACATAAATGGAATTAGAGAGTTTTTGATCAGGAATAGTAAATATGTCCCCTGCATGGGCCATAGTTCTATCCCCATCCTATTATATACGGACGAAGCAGTTCTAATAGCCCAAACTGCAAATAGCCTCCAACGCCTCTTAGATTTGTTTTTAAGGTGTATGGAGGACCTAGACCTTAAAGGTAATTTTTCAAAGTCCTACATCATGACCTGTGGTAGCCCCGGCGCCAAATCAAAGTCTCTCCAGATGGGTGAGTCTGGACTATCAAAGGTTAAAAATTGTAATTATCTGCTGATTTTGTTTAATCAGTCTTTCAGTTGGCTATCGCTCCTAAAAACTGAGAGGTCAGATTTTTAGGAGAAATATTGAAGCCATTTTTAGATTTTCCAGCAAGCTTCAAAATAAACGAGAGCAAGTGTATGTCAGCGTGCATTTATGGTGCTGGCCTCTGGGAGCATAATAGCGTGGAAACTTTACAACGCATAGAGAATCAATTCACGTGTTGACTTTTATCAGTCCCGGGAAGCACTCCCTCTCTAATTTGTCACAAAGAGCTTGGCATGTTGTTGCTGAAAGATGTGATAGGGCTAGCACCCCTTTTACTCTGGACAAAATTTGATCCTCAGAAGAACTTGGAATAACAAGATCTTGTATTTCGGACTGCCTGCTATTAGATGGGGCAGATTAAATACCATGGCTTAAATACATGAAGGTTTCTTTTGCATGCTTGGGTCTGTCCAATTTTTACTATTCCCCTTTTTTAATTGGCCCAAATTTTAAGCAATGTGTTAAAAAGCATACTTTGAGCACTGCATAAATAACCGCTTAGATGCGGCCCAAAAGATGCAAAGTATTGTAAATTATGCTCAAGTATCAACAACCTCTGGCCTAGAGCGTTACCTGGGATAGATTATATCCCCTAGTTATTGTTACTGACTTACCCTTCTTAGACTAAGCATTTTGCACTTTAAATTTGTCTCTCCCGCAAGGGGCGCCTGGCCTCCAGACCTACCCTCCTACAGGTGCGACAATCGCTCAACTCGAAGTATCAGCCGCTTATTTTTGTTTTGCCACTTGTATCAGGAGTCAAGACTTTGTTTCTTGGCACCACTTTTACGGAAGGCCAATGTGACTAACAACACGCTCTGTCACTTTAGAAATGCAGGGCTGTACCATATTTACAACAATATGGTGTAGCCCTGTGTTTCCCCCTGCACTGGCGCTAAATTTCGCTGCCTTGCCCCATAGTGCAAGGGTGCCTGCATTTAGGGGAGTGATTCCTTATGTGCAGGAAGGTGTCCCTTCTTGCACATAAACAATCTTTAAATGGCGTTTTGTAGCTTAATGCAGCATACATAGAAGTTGCAAAACATACTTTTTTTTAAATGATTGCTTATATGCAGGAAGGGACACCTTCCCGTACATAAACAATCAACGACGTTTTGCTGTTTCCATGTGTGCTGCACAACGCAGCACACATGGAAACAGCAAAAACGAGGAGAAATTAAATATTTAAACAGGTTTTCCCTGTCTTAATTTTATGGCTGCCTCCTACTTACGCCACCCTTGTAAATAGGGGGCAGCATCAAAATCAATTGGTGTTGCCCTCCCCTTTCACGTTAAGTATAGCGTGAAAGGCGGCCGTATATACAAGGCAGCTTTAAGCCACATTAAGTGGCTTAACGCTGCCTTGTAAATAAGGCAAAGCCCCTACTGTCACCACAGAGTCCAAAAAAATGATGCTGTGGTGGCGACAGGGGCTTGTAAATATGCCCCTAGGTTCTTTTGAAGTTTGCTAAGCAGTACTCATTTTTATAAAATCAGCATTTCATATTAGGAGGGGTTATGAACCTTAAAAGATGCCGTTTCTGTATGAATCTGTTACCGGCAATGCTTTTTAATCTCATGAAATGTTATGAATTGTACTGAAAATCCTTGATTTTTCTTTAAAAACATAATTTTATTGGTTTTACATGGCATGTCGCAGTATTACAGTGCCTTAGCCAAAGGTACATTGTAACATTGTTTTGAACTTTGCGGATAAACTTTTCAGCAATGTCTTGTCATAGAGATGATTCAGGTATTGAATATCCTTGATTTTATCTGGCTAAGTGATATGTGTTTTTATTTGCCTTATTTTTATAAATATGGGATCGGTTTTTTGGGAGCTTTTAAGGCCTCTGGCCGAATAAAGTTTATCTTGACTTGACCCACTAAAGGTTCTGCCAAGGAGAGGAATAAGTGGACATCCAGCCTGAGCTTAAAATGAGATACTTTCTCTTCCTGGACAAACAGTTCCTTTTAGAAATGCCTTCCTATCCTTGCTGCTTACACACAGCCTGTGAGAAGGAAAGCAATGAGTGTATGCGTATACACAGCTGTGCTCCATTTCTCTTGCCAGAGTCAGCATTAGAAGAACAGCAGACTAGTTTATAAACCTTGGGCTAGATTAATCAAGGGATTGCATTGTCCTTGGATCAAGCAAAGTGTTGCAAGTGCAACATAATCCCTAAGCCAGATGTACCTAACAACGCAAGGCCACCTTGAGTGGCCCTGCATTGCTTGGTAAATATTGGGGTGACGCAAGGCAGCACAAGTAGCTGCCTTGCGTGATTCTGCCCTGGGAAGGCGTTCCGTGGGTGGAGCGTGGGTGTTACCACACATCCACCTATAGACTTTGACGCATTTCCATATTTACCAACACTGATAAACCTGGGAATGTGTCAGAAAGCTACGCCTTCCCAAGGGTGGTGCAACAAAGAGAATAATCTTTATTTCTTCTCGTTGTTTCCCCTTTCTAAGTGTGCTGCATTCTTCAGCACGCTTAAGAAAAGGAAAAGCCCTCAGACGATTGTTTTTATGCAGGAATGTGTCCCTTCCTGCACAAAACAATCCTGCCTACAGCGCAGGCACCCTTGCACTATGGTGCAAGGGTACTGCATTAGCGCATGACAGCCCATTGGGTGCCAATGCAAGGAGAGGACAAGAAGCGCCATATAATGTTAAATATGGCACATTGCTGCCCTTTCAAGCAGCACATCAAGGTGTTTTTCTGTTATGCATTGAGTGAAAGTTTGATACATTTGCTCTCTCCTATTTACCCCCTTCTGGGCAGTTGGGGCTAGTCCCAAATGCCCTCCTGGCTTAGTTACCCTGATTTATAAAAATACATTATTTTGAGTTTTAGCACACTTAACTAACACACAGCAGAATGAAAGCATGGCCAGCAGCAGTGTAATACCTCCATCAAACACACAAAACAGGTATAGCAAGAGATACAGAAGAGCGAGCAACAGACACCCACAGATACGGCATGAACAGCAGCAATGCAGGCTTCCTACAAATACATATAATGCAGTAACAAGAAAATTCCAGACAATAGAGCATAGCTAACAAGTTGCTTACCTTCAGTAAAGCCGAATTTGGTAGAGACTCTATTTAGCTGCACATTCCTTACCTTGCCTTAGAATATTCCTCATGTGACAGACTGGATCCAGAGCATTGTTTTAGCAGTTCCCTTGTGTGACATTTGGTAGTGTTGTTTGAGCTCCGCATGATGTTGTCGGCACCAGAAATGACGCGTGCAGTGCCTATATAGGTGCCACACAAGCGCACTGACCTCAGTTTCTTTATTTTTTCCGTGCCAGAAGCACGGAGCCATATTCAGGTATTGTGACCAGTATGTCAATGTGAGGTCCTGAAGGATCTCTTAGAGGTGACATGTACAGTGCGCTAAAAGGGGGAGGGTCAGTAAGAAATTTGTGGCTAGATAAAGTCTTAACCAGAAAAGGCGTTACCGAAGGTAAGTAACTTGTTCATCTGATAGGCAGTGATAAAACCTCAGCATGCTGTAGTGGCCAAATCATGCTCTAATATGATTTTGACTAAAGTTAGATGGCCATATTGAATCAAGGGGTCTCCAGCAGGTAACTAATAACACAAAATATGCCTCTGAATATAAAACAATTATTGTCTAACAACAAGCTTCCTCTCTAGTGAAAGGATTGTCAGAGTCCCAGAGGAAATGACAATTTACCTTTATTGGCCCCCCACCACCACCACCACCACTTATACATCTGGCACATTTGTATGGCCTCCTGTGGTGGAGCTGTAGGGCAGTTGGTCCAACTGGCCCTAATGAAACACAACCCTGCCGAAGGCCTCTCAGTGGACTTGATTAACTGCTGCTGATGTGATTCTAAGGCCAGCCTTATAAAAAGTCAAAGTTTGTGGCAGAACATTCTCACTGAAGAGTTTAAATCTTTCTTAAAATACAGAAGGACAAAATGCTAATCTATTATTGAATATTGTTTCACTTCAACATATATGTAATGATTATATAGACTTTTTGGATTTTTCAATGACACTGAGAATATAGGTGTAAGGAGGCCCCTGGAGCATCTTCCTTAGTCTCACTGTGAACTGCTATGTTTGTCTAAGAGGCCTCATGACATCAATGCTTCAGAAAGCTCCATCTAAGAGGTAGTAAGGGGATAGCAGACTTGGCATATCCCACATCACCCCTTGGCTCCCATGGATTGGTCATGGTTTACGCGCTTGGATGGTTTGCCATTACATCAATACATTGCCATTCGATGATGTTTACGTAGTCCCATTTGTGTTCCCTTTGGGTTTCGGTGATGTGCTATAATTGTTCTTTTGTTAGACTGCAGAAGCAACATGATTTTAATTCAGAGTCAATGTGTGCATATTGATGGATTTACTTTACTAACATGATGACATTTTCACTCTTGGTTTACAAACTTTTCTGTTTAGGATGTGCATCCTGTGTGTCCTTACTATAGGCTAAAGTTACTCACTCATCACCCTTCCAAGTTTGTTTGACTTTGCTGTCAGGATAGCATGTGATTTGACTCCATTTAATAACTCTCTTCTTTGAGGATGAATCGTAACTCTGCTAACACAGTCTGTTGAATAAAGATCCCTACTTCCACCTTCTGTATTGGTGTAGCCCAAGAGGTTGCATCATAAAGGTATTTTCTTTCTAGGAGCATCACACAAGGAGTTTTCCAACTATTACCAAACACTTCCCTCAACACAAAGACAGACTTGTTGGTTTGCTAATGCTTGTTTTGAGATTGAAATTAATTACCTTTCCGGATGTTTTATTTAGGACTGTATATTAGTGTTGCATGACTCACAGATGGCAAGGCCTCGAGAGGGATACAACGTTTGCACTGCATTTCTGTGTCTATACAGTGCTGCCAAAGAGATTACTGAAAACTGGAATTATGTGGAGGCCTACTGCCCAGTGAAAATTGTACGGTTTGGTGATATGAAGCTTCACCACATCGGAACAGATAAACCACCACTGTTGTACTACTTAAAACTAGGCCTGGGTGGTAAACTCCACTCCGTTCGCAGAGTTTGCAGAGTTTTCCGCACTCCGCGAAGCATGCGGAGTTCTGAGAAATTCAGCTCTGCATAGCAGAGCTTTTTCCTCACTCGCCCTCGCCAACATCAAGTTGCCAAGCACGAATGAGGAAAATCCACCTCCCGGTGACATTTCTCATCACGGGCGGTCGGATTTCTCAACGCGGGTGGACCCGGATGGTCGCGACCACTCGCACTGAGACACCGTTCTCGTTGACAAAGTTGACACTCAAGTAGAAAAGCTTCTTGAACGACAAAAAAGAAGTTGCGCCCTCTTGTGCTGTGTGTGGTGCAGTTTGTGCTGATTTGCAACGCCGGACAAACACTCGGTGCTGAAAATCAACGTGAACGGCATGACCAAACACGCTCCTCCGATTGAGGAACTGGAACTCCGAGAACTCCGCCCAGGCCTTCTTAAGACCACAACACAATCATAAAAAAAATTAAATGTGAATATTGTGAAGCTGATGTACATATAAGGTTATTGGTACGACAGTGCCGGCAATGATGATTTAATCAGGAGCATTTAAAATCAATGCAATTGTTTTAACTATATTAGCTGGACATAATGATTATATGTACATTTATATGACAACTTAATTGTCAGGCACATTTTAAAAGATTAACCCTTTTAGGAAATGGACTTAGATTTAAATAGCACAGTGCCATGAGCTGAACCTACTATGCCCCTATGGTTAGCTGATTTGTCCCACCTGACCTCAGGAAGTGTTTCCAAGAGTCTAGCTTTCATTTTACAAAGCAGCACACATCAGATGGGAAAAACTTTCTTCTATTCGAGATTTGACTGAACTCTTTCTTTTCTCTTCTGCAGATTGAGAACTGTTGCAAAAAGAACATTAAAAAGAAGGAATTCAGGGGCACTGACCTTCCTGATCACAGGTAACGTCATCAATGGCAGGATTGTACCAAACCTCTGGTGGTTTCCTCATTCAGGGCACTAACTTAGAATTCAACAATGAACTGCAGACAGGCCAGAGATAAGTCTTAATGCTTGTCTACATCCTTCTTTTCCAGTGGTCTTCTAACTTTTTCATGCTGGTCACCCTTTAATGAAAATGATTTAGACAGCATCTACTCAGTCTCGAAAAGGAACAGAGTGCTTTCACAGTTAATTTACTATGCTGGAAATGTATGGGGGCTTAAGCGGATTTCTGTTCAGAAATGTGGACAAACACTAGTAATCAATTGCGTTTTCTCAGAGTACACATATGCAAGAAAGCTAAATATTTCTATTGAGAACAGCGAGGTCAGGTCATCTGAACTGGAAAGTCCAAAACTACATTTTGTGTTGCTTTGATGGAATAAATTTAGTAGACCAAATTCCAAACATATTGAGAGAGGGAGTGAAGGGGCAAGTGATATAGTTCATTCAAGAAATAGAAGCAAACATTGAAGTTCCTGGTTAGCTTTTATTTTGTCACATTACAATATTTAACATTTCAATACTGACAGTGAGGTTCACTTATATACCATATCAAACAACATTAAGCCAAGAGCAATGGCTGAGAAGGCTTCAGTTATTGCTTCTTCCACAGCCTCAGTCTCACGGTACATCACAGATCAGGGAGCTGCTCTTTCCTACTATCCAACCTTCTAGTTGAAATCCTGTAACTTTGTAGTCAATGTCTGGCTCAATCTCATTCTGTGCTAGCAGAACTATACATCCTATAGAACTTCAGTGAAATTAGATGACAACTCATGTGTCATGTACATATACCAGACAAGGATAACCCGGTACATCATTAATACCTATTTCACAGATCATGTACGCTGCAAGCATTCTCTACGATGACTTGGCGAGACAGTGTATTTTAATGAGATCTGAATAAAGTGTAGATTTGAACATTACTAGTGTATTGGACCGTGGCACTTTTGAGAAGTGTAATATCTAACAAACATGCTACTTACCTTCAGTAATGCTCTTTCTGGTGGATACTCTATCTAACCACAGGTTGCTCACCTTAGATTGTTACCCAGACACCAGAATGGATCAGGAGATGCTTTGTAGCAGTGCTCCCATGCACCATACTGCCCTGAAAGTGACAGAGCAAAGCTGCAAATAAGCAATACCCCTGCGTTTCTCAGTTTCTCATCTTTTCCTTTTTCAATCTCTCAGACATAAAGCATGAACAACACTTGGATACAGAGTGCTTAGTACTATCTTGAGACCTTTTTGGTGTAAAAGGAGACCTCTCCATAGAGTGTGGGGGTGGGAGGGCCTTGAGGAATCTGCAGGTAGGGAGAGCATGCACCAGATTAAGTGTTACAAATGGTAAGTAACTTATTTTTATGATGAATACTTTTAACCACCGATTCCTCACCCTAGAATAGATTCCCAAGTTGTACCTACCCAAGGTGTAGGTTCTCTGGAGTGGAAATCTTGCTGAACCAAGCAAGCAAAATGTCCTTCCCATTATACTTGCTCTTAAGACATTACTGCTTCATGAACATTATGCACCAATGCGCACGTTGCAGCTTGGCAGATTTCGACGACAGACAGTGGTAGCAGCGTTGGCACTGGTAGAATGGGCTCTTAGGCCTTTCACCTGTAGTTCACCCATAAGACAAACTGATGTAAGTGCAATGAGTAAGGCAGCCTTCAAGGTCAGATGACACAGAGAGCAGTTATCTATCAGCTCAAAAGGCCTACACATGAGGAATGTCAAGACCAAGTTAACGTCCCACTGTGGCATCACAAACGGCTTGGGAGGAAACATGTGTCAACTTTAAGAGATCTCATCACAACACATGATTTAAATGAGTAAACATAGAAAGGCTAAAAGGGCCAACAAATACCCTTTTACTGTGCCGACTTAAAGACCTTGCTGGGCTAAAGACAAAACAAATAAAAGGACATCCAACAGTTTTGCCTGTGAAGCGTCTGCATTCCGGGCACAACATCGGGTCACAAATTTCTGCCAGCACCTAGGATAAATAGTTTTTATGGAAGGTCACCTAGTGGTTAGGATGGCATCCCCTTCCTCAATAGGCAAATCACAAACTGCTGCCACTCAATCTCCATACATGGAGGTGTAAATTGCACATGTTTGGATGGACGTTTTCTCTGTTGAAGCACCAACCACAGACATCTAGTCACGTGAGACTAGGTTAAAGTTGGATAATAATGCTGACCACGATAGAGTGTGAGTCATATGCAAATACTGGATTGGGCCCGGTTGACACTTACTGTCGGACTTTTAAGACATTTCTGGAAAGTGTCTGAGAAGGTAGAAGTTCAGTGGGGCAAGGCTGCATGCCGTGTCACAGGAGGAAGTGTCATCGGGAAGCCGCTGGATAAAGTCACTGTGAAGATTTCCACTTTCTGACTTAGGGCCAGATGTACAAACATTAGGAATACCGATTTCCTAATTGCGATTCTCCTTAAATTGCAATTCGGGAATCTGTATTCCTAATGTATGAAACTCATTTAGTTTCATTTAGGGATTTCTTGTGGGTTTCAAATCGACCTACTTCATGAATATTACTGTAATTGGTCGCAGTTTGGGACTCACAGCCACAACAGGGAAAGTGGCCTGCTGAAGTCAGTAGGCCACCATATCTGTGATTGCTTTTTAATAAAGCAATTTTTTTTATTTTTAAATGCAGCCCGTTTCCCTATGTGAATGAGTTACCACCAGTTTCCAACTGGTGGTAAATTATTACTGTTTTGCAACTGAAATTTGGCCGCAAAGCAGTAATACATCCCATACCGATTTGGTACTTGGAATGGACACCCCAAAACAGACCCCTTCCAAATACCAAATCGCTAATGCAAAATGTGATTCAGTAACAAGTTATCGAAATGCATTTTGTACATTTGAAAAAGCATTTTTCCGGTCGCAAACAGTCTGATTCTGTGAAACGGGCCGTTTGCGACCAGAAAAATGCTTTGTGCATCTGGCCCTATGCCTTTTTTTGGAAGTTGAAAATCTCCAGAGGGACGAGGCTGGAGTATGTAGCCAACAAGGGCTCCACGAGGCTGGATAACCTTTCTGTGAAGGATCACTGAAAAGGATTTGCTGCTGCGGAAAAGATCATAGAGGGAGCTGCCGCGAAGTCAGGTCAACTGACGATGCACCTTGGGTGGATAGATGAGTGGGTTCACCCTGTCTCCTCTCAGTTCTCAGAGCAGTTTTTAACCAAAAATGTTCTATGTCCCAGGTTTTGGATTCTGGCTATTTGGGCCATTTTAGCACAACCACCTTGGATCCAGGACTGGAGGGGCACCACTAGAGAGGTTAGAACTTACTTAGGCTGGGTCCAAGTGCGGGTTCAAGATCGTAGGAGCATTTTCTGTCCTTGAGGCTCTGATCAGAGGGCAAGCCAACTAGCCACTGGAGTCTCTCTAGTAGCCATGGGTTCAAGAAGTGGAACAGGGCTCATGCAGCAGAACATGCCCCTGAAGGGCCAAGACAGGCATCAGACAGCAGAGCACTCCTATCAAGTGCAGCAAAGCAGTCCTCTGAAGAACACAACAGGATGAGGCAGCAGGCAGTCCTCTGGGAGTCATTCAGTAGATCCAGAAAGTGAACTGAAGAGTGGATCTGAGAGTCCTATCTTTATCCATGGTACTGTCTTTGAAGTAGGAGAAGTTTCTACAGAATTCCCTTTGAAGTGTTTGACATTTTTCTACCACCCTTACCCTAGCTCCAACCTGACTGCATGAACAATGTAGTGGTGACAAGTATTTTGTGTGAAGGCAGGACACAGCCTATTGATTTGCTAGTGGGGCTGTGCCCAGCTCCACCCCATCCCCTATCCTGCCAGGCACACCTAATCCCTCTATTGTAGGCCTGTTTAGGAGGAATAAACAAAGTCCACCTGCCAACTACATCTAGTCATGTGACCCAGCAACAGGCTGCAAGCACCAAATGGCTAGGGCAGGAAAATGCCAATTTTCTAAAAGTGGCATTTTCAAAACTGTAACTTAAAATCCAACTTATCCATTAAAGAGGTTTTGTAATTACAATTTCACATACAGCAAAAATGAACTCTTTACCTGTTCCCAATCAGCAGTTAGCACTTATTAAATACAAAAAGGCAACCCAATGTTATCTAATGACAAAGCTACACCTTCAGCTGTATGGTTTAATGAGGAATTTCTCATGCAAAAAAAGACCGGTAGGCGTTTAGAATGCCTTTGGTGCAAAAAGTATGATGTTGTGGACAAAGAAACATACCATAAGACTCTGAAGGATTACCATAGACAGATCAAGGTCACAAGTATTCTTTTCTATGCTAATAGGATAGAGTCAGCTAGAGTCAGCCCGTAATTCATCCAAACAGCTTTTCTCAATATTGACATCTTTATCCTCTCTGGAATGGGTGTCTCTGTCCATCATCCCCTCTGCGAAGGGTTGCCATTTGATTGCTCAATTCTTTTTTGAAAAGCTTGCCAATATCTATATAACCTTTCTGTTATGTTCCTTAACCTAGGCCTAGGAGCAAAGTGACCTTTTACTTTCATCTGTCCTACGTTGCTCTACATAACGGTTCTGGCGATGACCTTTTACTTATATATGTGCTGAATAAATATCGATTGATTTCCTCGAAAACTCCCTCATGTATTATGCATAAGGATTCTCAGCATCATATCTTAATCCCATGCACATAACATACATAACAGGATTAACATACTCTGTACAAAAGTCATTGCTATCTTCATTCTTGGGCGACATGGCTACTTTGCATAATTGCAATTATTGATTTAGGTTCATTTACCTATGATCATACTTACAACATATCGATAGTGGTAAAAACCCTGAGGATACCTTTTTGGTATAAAAGAACCACACCTTCAATAAGTAGCCAGAGGAGACGCTTCCATGCTGACACTGGGGTCCTGCATGCTGAAGCTTCAACACGCAGTGGTCTGACATCCCTTGCAGGGTGTCCAACCTGTGACCAAGACGGGGTCCTTCATTCGCTCCCATCAGGTAATGGGGTTGGCTCTTTCCTAGGGGATTCTTGGCTTTACACCCACATACTTGCTAGGTACACTTAGATAGGGTCAGCATAGTAGGAGTACGCTTGATTACTGTCATGTTTATATGCCTGCATATATTCACTGTTTTAGCACCATGGTAGAACTCTACCTTTCATTTAAACTTGTACATTTGCTTCTGACTAATGATTGTCGCAGCAAACATGTTTTATACTAGAATGACGATGGTTCAGTAAATGCTTATTGAAAACGACCACAACGTTTATTCTGTGTGTCTCTCTGAGACTAAGTGAGCACAATTGACTGAGTGAAAAGTACTGTACTGTTTCCACGATCCCTGAAGGATCAAGGGTTGTCATGTTCAATGGTTGCCAGAAACTATTCGCTCCTTGGTAAGGTTAGGGGGCTTATAGTGGCACTGTGAGCTAGCTTGTCTATAGGCCGACATATCCTGTGGGGGTGTCCGTAATCAGTCTAGACACCAATCCCTTAGTTTATGTTATCCGAACAATGCGCAGATCCTGTAGATTTGTAAGAACTACACGACATGATGTTCAACGTTGGTTCATATTTAATGTTCAAATCTGAGTAGTTCAGTCGTGCTTTCTCAGAGACTACCACTCACATTTAACCAGAGACGTCTGGAGTGGGAAGGGAAATTTGCCGCAGCTGAGTAGTCAAACAATGGGCCTGATTCACAGAACTAACTTACGTCAAAACGTAAAGTTAGTACTTTTTGGTATTCACAGAATACACTTACTCATTTTGGTATTCACAGAATGAACTTACTCATTTCGGTATTCACAGAAGTTAGTAGTCCTAACTTTAGGACTCCTAAATGCCTTCTGTGAATACCGAAAATCTTAAAGTTAGGATTTTTCTCAGTTTAGGAGTAGTAAAGTTAGGAGTCCTAACTTTACTACTCTAAACTGAGAAAATCCTAACTTCAAGACTTTCGGTAGTCACAGAAGGCATTTAGGAGTCCTAAAGTTAGGAGTCCTAACTTTACGACTCTAAACTGAGAAAAATCTAACTTCAAGACTTTTGGTATTCACAGAAAGCATTTAGGAGTCCTGAAGTTAGGAGTCCTAACTTTACTACTCCTAAACTGAGAAAAATCCTAACTTCAAGACTTTCGGTATTCACAGAAGGCATTTAGGAGTCTCTAAAGTTAGGAGTCCTAACTTTACGACTCCTAAACTGAGAAAATCCTAACTTCAAGACTTTTGGTATTCACAGAAGGCATTTAGGAGTCCTGAAGTTAGGAGTCCTAACTTACTACTCCTAAACTGAGAAAAATCCTAACTTCAAGACTTTCGGTATTCACAGAAGGCATTTAGGAGTCCTAAAGTTAGGAGTCCTAACTTACGACTCCTAAACTGAGAAAATCCTAACTTCAAGACTTTTGGTATTCACAGAAGGCATTTAGGAGTCCTGAAGTTAGGAGTCCTAACTTTACTACTCCTAAACTGAGAAAAATCCTAACTTTAAGACTTTCGGTATTCACAGAAGGCATTTAGGAGTCCTAAAGTTAGGACTACTAACTTCTGTGAATACCGAAATGAGTAAATTCATTCTGTGAATACCAAAAAGTACTAACTTTACGTTTTTGACGTAAGTTAGTTCTGTGAATCAGGCCCTATATGTATTGGCTGTAGGTTTTTCAAGCTGGAAGGATTATAGTTTCATATTGTGCAAAAATGTTATCTCTTTTCCTTACTACTTCCTCCCACAATGTCTGTCACTGAAGACAGCGCTGCAAATGCAGGGGAAGGTGAGCATGCAGGTGCTCTTAACATTACAGAAAATTGCAGACATGCAGTTACTATGAAATTAGTGGACTACGGCCTCCCAGCAATGGGCAGTAATGTTACCTTCATGATTGAGGCACACAAGGCATTCAGAACAGAGGTATACTATTATTGGGGCAAATTCCAGCCTGCAGATGCATGCACACATATGTTTCATACTTACATTGAAGAGGAGACACCTGAAGAATACTTTCCATATGTGGACGTCGAAGTCCTGTTAACTTGTGAAGAACAATTGGTTTAAAGCTGCACTCCCGCACACCACAGAAAATGTGAGATTCAGTCTGCTCAGCAGATAAGGAGCGACCTGGCCGGTCCTAGCTGCTTACACACCACATCCAGAGAATGATACATTGCATGCAGCAGAATTACGCATACTTTACAGAGACATAGTAAAACTGTACAGAAACTTTACACTACAATTCAACCTGCGATGATCATTCAAGCTGGTAAACCTCAAATCACTACGACAAACATCAGCCCACAAACGCTGAACGAGATTATGGAAAGAATGCCAACTAAACGTGAGCAAATGCGGTTCTGGATAGCACAGAAAATAGCATAGCTTGAAGCAGTATTTCCCCATACGGGCCCAAAGGAAAACACAGAATACTAACAATTTGCTTGCCAATGGGGATAGCTCCTCCGATAGAGGATTATACGACTTGGGGTTCAGTTTTCACTGCTGTTTATATCAGAACTCATGGTACCATGGTACAATAGCAGTCATACCAGAAGTATTGAAACAAATACAGAATGAGTACGGGCAGAACCTGCCCAGGATTGAGGGATGAAATTGATAGGCAATTTTACCCAGGTATCAACAATTATGCTAGGTAACATAAAAGAGAGGCAGCAGTGGTGGCTATATGCCAACACCTGAGGGAAGTCACTCATGCACAACAGGAGCGAGAACTACCTAAGATTATCGAAGAAGCCTATGCTTCGCTGGGTAGAGATAACTTGGGAGCTAGACCTGGGAAACCACAAATAATGATTAATTCTGAAAAAGATAACTCAAATCAAGCATCTGATTCTTCAAAAAAGAAATGGGATAACAAACAATCAAAAAATAATAAGCAGAATACATCACGATCATGGGGTAGGTCTCCTCAATAGGAGCCCTCTGAGAAAAAATATAATCTTAGGAACCGTGATAATGTTAAAAAAACCTGACAGGTATCAGTATAATGATGCACGTTCCTCTCGCTCCTTTCAGAGTTCCTCAAAATATTCGGAGAGGCAAGCACTGTCAGAACACAGATCACAAGAGCGAGTCAAGCCAAAAGACACACATCGCACTTCAGACTATATTATCAAACAAGAAGATAACCCCAAAACTAAACCTCAATTTAAAAAGAAGAAGGTAGCTGGCCTTAAAATAAGAAGTGCCCAGGTTACTGAGGACTCAGCTTCTGAACGGGGAATGGGCTCTGATGATGCTAGACAGTGCAGCAGAAGTAACAATAGCTCACTAGAACCTGATGGAATTTCTTGTGACAGCAGCATTTAATGAATATATCACGGTGGAGACACCTGATACAACGGTAAGAGGTCTACCTTGTTTATATGAAATTATGCTCCAAATGGAGCGGGACATACCCAGGAAAGTGAAAGGTCTCTTTTGTTAGAACCTGACATATGGATACCACATCCTTTTTGCTGAAAAAGATTGGCCGCCTGAGTTCGTTATGGGGTGCCCTAAGGGGGTAGATGTAATTTTACCGGCTTTCTCCGACCACGTTCCAGAGTCACTTAAACATTAATACTCTCAGGAGTGGGCATTAGCGTTAGCTCCAGCACTTTACCGCAATGATGTAGGGTGGGATGCTGAATCACCTCACCATGAAATCCCATTAAAATCTACTCCTGCTCCACAGAGGCAGTGCCCAGTAAAACATGATGCAAAGAAACAAGTCAGGGTGATCTTAGATCAACTTGAGTACCAAGGAGTGATTGAAAATTGCACCTCTTCCATGAATAATCCTTTGTTTCCCGTAATGAAACCCGACAATTCATACCACCTAGTTTTAGACTACAGCCATTTGAACACATGCACACGAACATTTGCAGTACAAAATGCACACAGTGCCGCATTAACGAATAAAATTGTGTGGAAAAAATATAAAACAACACTAGATATCTCGAATGGTTTCTTCTGCCAAAATATAGCACCTGGAAGCAGATATTTTACAGCATTCTCGGCCCTCGGCTCTCAAGGCCAATTCTGTAGACTGCCCCAAGGTTATAAGAATAGCCCCGGGTTGTTCTCAGCAAGAGTAATAGAGTTACTTCAAAATTGTCATGAGGAGGCATTGTCCTACGTATATGATATTTATCTGATGGACGATGAGTTATTGAAACACTAGAACAGGGTGAACAACATCATTTTGGGGTTCGCCACTGTGGGCTAAAAAGTTAACTTTAAAAAATCAAAAAATTGCCCACCTCAATTTCCTATTTTTGGGATATGAATTATCAAGTGAAAGAAAAAGTCTGCCAGCTAATTTTTTTGAAAAATGTGCGCTGCTCCAACCTTCAAAGACTCTGAAAGGTTTACAATCCATTTTAGGATTCCGAAATTTTGGCCGAACATACATTTTGGATTACGCTGAAAGGGTTAAACCTTTCTACGACTTAATCAGACCTAATTTTTAAGTCCAACATTGGACACAGGAACACACAGAAATTCTCCATTCCGTACAAGCTTACATGGTAGCTTCCAAACATTTATACACACATGTGACTACCACAAATTTGGTGATCTGTGTAGTCACGGGTCAATCAGGGTACACTTACCTCACCTTCAATGAAGGCAAAACAGTACCCATAGCATACAAATCACATTTGTACACAAATGCCTAAATGCCTTTTGCATCCACGGAAAAAATACTGACAGCAGTACAGACTGCTGTAGTGAGAGAAAGAGCACTAGCACAGGGAAAACGCATAATTGTCATGACTCCAGTACCAATCTTAGATGCTGTTACCAATGCAAGCGTTCCAAACGCAAAAGCGCTGCATCCGCAATGGATACAATGGGCTAATTCTCTCACTGCAACAGATGTAGACTACACATTTGATTCTACATTAAAAACACAGCATTTCTGCAGTACGAACAAGAATATCCTCTCCCGAATGAAATTCTGCCTCTAGATCAGTGTGAATACATTATTTATACAGACGGATCTGCCCAGCCTGCCGTAGGAAGTAAACAGCAATACAGCAATGAATGGACGTATGTGGGACTGCAAGGTCCGTCCTAGCAATACACTGACGCAGACTCTAGGAGATTACATGGCACAGCTGGGAGAACTGAAAGCCCTGATACTGGCACTACAAAATACGGATCAGGAATTCCCCACACTCATTGTGTGCGATTTTGTTTTATTGTGTCTAGTCGTACAATTAATATCTTCACTATTGGGGCCATATAGGGTTTAGAGATTTCAAAGGTTGCATAATAAAGCACAAGCTGCTTTGGGAACAGGTGGCAAAGCTGAAAAAATGCTTTCCACTGGCTCATGTAATTCACGCATTGAGTCATCAGCGTGTTGGCGTACACGTTGAAGGAAATTCGTTGGCTGGTGAAGCCGTCAAGGCGACAGTGCCAAATGCTGCCATTGCTGCAATCACTCATTCTAGCACGAGGATAGGCGGACAAATAATGATAGCTGTGAATGCACGTGCAACAGCTCAGCCATGCCAAAAGGTTTTGCACTCAAGTTCTCCTACAAATTAAATGCGCAAAACATTCTGTATGCTCAAATTCCAGGAGTGGGGGATAGAGTAATATCAAACATGGATCACAGATTAGGAATAATTCTAGCTGCACACAAGGGTCTGGGTTCAACATGCGCAGGTATTGCTGTGACTGTTTCACTACTAAAGCAGTGTTATTGGTGGCCAGGACTTACTAAACTGACCAAGGGTTTTGTCCTTAAGTGCGACAACTGTCAGCAGATGAAGGGTTCCAATGTAGCACGTCCACCATAAACACCACTACTGATATCAGACAGAACTATCGTCTGGTCTGTGTCTATTTTGACCATGGCGGCCCCTTACATTCTGACAGGGCTTGCCAGTACATCTTTGTGGAAGTGGATTTGTGCTCTAGATTCCTGTGGGTTTGGCCTCAGCGCTCGGCTGACGCCTGAACTGTTATGAAGGATTTGCGAGTCTTCATAGGGACATATGCAATTTGCACATTACATTGTGATCGTGGCCCTGCATTTAGCTCACTGGCTTACAAGGAAGCCATGGAAGGTGGTGTGTAGCATTGCAGTTCTCCTCCCCATATCATCCAGAGGGAAAGGAAGAATCAGTCAAAGAACAATCATAAGAAACACTCTGCCTAGAGATTTAGTAAAAAGTGCAATAAGTCACTGATATATACAACGCAGTCCTAGGTTGTGTACCTTTCACATTAATAGTACAAAAGACTTGTTCGTAGAGGATATCATATTGCTTTAATTTATTTACTACATAATATAAAAGACATAACAGACAAAATTAATTCATAAAATGATACCGACATCCTGAGCTGCACACGCACACACTTTCAGACAAAACAAGCAGACACTGACACATACGTACTCAAACATTCCGTCCAAAGACAATATATTAAAATGCGTCAAACACAGTCTTTTGATACAAAACAAAATTAACATCACATAAGTACATCAGACAATATGGGATGCTATACAACATCTAGAGTTAGTTAATTATCATTATACAGAACTGATATAGTCCATATTTAAATTGGTTCTCCAAGGAACAGTTGCAATGAAAAAGGGAGCACAGTGGCTCCTGCGCCAACGCGCGTTTCGGTGTCAGACCCTAGTTCGGGTCACACCTTCTTCAGGGCGACAAGTTTGTGTGCAGGCAAAGGGGAAATAGAAGTGCCTACAAAAACAAATATATAATGTAAACATGGACATATGATATATTTGAAACAGATAATACTAGGGTTCAACATTATAATACATCCCTATGTATTCTACAAAAGATTCAGAAAGGTACCCATACAACAGACCAGAACACAAGGATATATAGATAAATTCTATTACCCCGGGAAAGTAGCACACTGGATAAAAAGATATGAAAATACAGTTGGAAAAAAAAAATGCAAGAACTGGTGGTGAGGTGATTTTAGGAATGCCAGTGCAGCCACTCGCTAGTGAAAAGCGAGATAGTCACCAAAGAGACACCCCACAACTAGATAGATGTGTAAATTACAAAAGTATTTCATGAGTGAACGTGACAATCTGGAAAAGCCCAATAGTGATAGATATGCTGAAAGATTTAAGCTCTTAGAAAGAAACGTTAAGCCAGAATGACAGAGACTGGCTGAAAGGGCACCACAGTTTACAGTACCTGGGTTATGATGCCAGGACGGCGACCAGAGTCATAGAGAAATATATGATACATTAGATTATGGACATAGACTCCAAAAGTGCAATCGGCACGGAGGTTAAAAGCTATAGGGATACAAAGAAAAATTCAAGGACAGATGGTCACCACAACGCAATTACAAGTTAATGATATCCCAGAGTGTAATAATTTCAACCAGACAGAAGGGTCACAGCTTACTCAAATGATAGTGGGTCCAGCCGTGTCTTCAAATTGCCATGGGCCCCCCCGTGGGGGAGGTATTTAATCGATGCAAGGCCAGATGGAGGAGTCCCAATAAAAGTATTAGAGGCTAAGGGATCAAAAGGAAGAAGGAAGAATGTGAAATAAATAAGAAACATGCACAATAATGACCATAAAATAAAATCATCCCACATGGGTGATCTGGGGATATCCATCACAACCAAAATGCACACCAGTGATAGACTAATACTCGAGTCCTAAAATGTTGTTCAGATGCAACGACGGAAACATATAAAAGAACAAGCAGACGGGGGAAATGTTCCAACCGTCGCTAGATAGCTGGTGATGTGGGCCCAACCGAAAAGGCATTATCAAGCAGCAAATGGTCAATGGCCCAACACGGCAACGGTGGCGACAGAATAACCCACCAGTGAGATATAAAATCGCACAGCGCAGAAATGAAACTAATATGTAAAAGCATAAAGCAGCCCGATATAGACTAGATGAAAACAGGGTAAGGACCGATGAAAATGCAGCGGAGAGATATACGAGGGGTTGTCTTACCTTTCAAATGATGAAATCGGGTCAAAAAGGGGACCTCCAGACGGGTAGCAGCACTCTCACAGCCGAGACGCCAGGAGCTCAGGAGGTAGAGTACCGGAGGCCAAATTTAAATACTGAGCGGGAAGGGCAGGGGCCATACCACAAAAGACGGACTGGTAGTGCGATCCTCCCCGAAGACAGATGAGTAACCATAGAGGAAGGACAACCCAAATGGAAACAAGGAAAACATAAGGAAAAAATAAACGGGCATCATGATGTAATGGAGCAAGAAAAAAGTTTATAGTAATCCAGAACAATAAAGATTGAAATAGAGAAAAAATACCCTAATCAGATAAATACTGAAACAGATAGAAAAATAAAAATGAAAAAATAAATAAAAAGACTAGAACCAAGCTACTTGGTATATAAAATATGAGCAGATGTTCAAAAGATACAGGCATAACGAACATAGATGAAGTATATGGTGTCCACACAGACTGGTACGGGTGTCAACACTGGAGGAAAGTACGTCACAGGGGTTATTGCAGAATAGCGTTCTCCAAAGGGAGAGATTCGTTCAGCCCATTTTCCTTAGTGTTAAGGGTAAAGATCCAAAAGAACTCTCTTTTCCTACGAACAGAGGTAGGTTCTCTTCTCGCTTGGGACCGGACTTTTTCTAGGATTGTCCACCTAAGATCATTTACAGTGTGGGCAGACTCTTTCCAGTAATTAATCAAGGGGGCCATCTGTTTGGAGAGTCTAATGTTAGACTTGTGTTCTCCAATTCTCTTTCTGGCTTCTCGTCCTGTCTCCCCAACATAGGCCAGATTACAGGGACATAAAATCAAGTACACAATGTTGGAGGTACGACAGTTGGTCATTTTGGAGAGGAAGACCGTTCTTTCATTTACTCGTATGTTGTCACTTACTATGGCATGAGGACACGCCTGACATGATCCACATCGGTGGTTGCCTTTAACTGAATCATTCCCGGAGATAGATCTTTGCCACAAAGTGTTAGGTTCAAGGCTCTTGGCTTTATCCAGGAAATTGCTCAAATTCTTGTTCCTTTTAAAGGCAAACAGCGGTTTGGGCAGTTTTTGTTCATTGCTGTAGATATTAAGTAGGTGCCACTGTGAGTTAACGATCTGTCTCACTTTATGGTTGAAATTTGAATGTTTAGTGACACATACAATCTTTTCGCTCTTTTCGGTGTGTTTGGGTCTAAATATGGCATCACGATCATAGTACCGTGCTCGTTTTAGCGAGTCTTTGATCAATCTTGTGGGATAACCCCTCTTCAGCAGTTTTTCTTTTAACATTTCAGCTTGTTTCAGGAAATCAACCATATTGGTCGAGTTTCTCCTGAAAGGTATGCCATCTTTTTGGCAACGGGGGTAAAAACTGCTGTACTGCAACAGGGTATTTCTGGCAGTAGGTTTTGTAAACAAGGAAACCATCAAGTGGGACTCCTGGTGTTCGATCCAGACATCTAGGAATTCCAATTTAGTGTTGCTGGAATGGACCGTGAACTTAAGGTTAGGGTCTGCTGAGTTGATCCAGAGAGTAAATTCATTTAATGTCTCCTGATCGCCCTTCCAAATGAAAAAAATGTCGTCAATAAACCGAAACCCGGTTCGGACATTTTCAAAGAAAGGGGCCATCTCGTTGTAGATGTTGCGGGCCTCAAAGTGTCCCATTTATAGACAGGCAATGCTAGGGGTGCACGCCGCGCCCATACTGACACCCTAGATTTGTTGGTAGTAAGAACCATTGAATTAAAAAAAAAAATCTCCAAGCACAACTTCCAAGCACTGGAGGATAAAAAGCGAGTTGGATATAGATGAATCAGCTTCAAGTATCTCTTCAAGAACTTTTCTAGCCTCGGCCTGGGGGATGTTAGTATATAGAGACTCCAGGTTCATAGTAACCAATAGTTCACACTCACTGTTGTAGGGGAGGCTCTCAATTGTGGATATAAAGTCACCTGTATCCTTCACATATGAGGTCAGATTGCACACCAAAGGTTTAAGGAAACGGTCAATGTATTTTGACAGTGGCTCCGTGGTTGCTCCAATGGTGGAGACAATAGGTCTGAGAGGCGGGTTGACCACATCTTTGTGCGTTTTTGGGGACCCCGTATATGATGGGCATGCATGTGCAAGATGGAGTAAGGAATTCTGCTTCCTTGGTGCAAATATACCCGCTTTCAAAGGCAGCTTCTACCAGGCCTAAGATTTTATGTTTCAATTTAGGTTCTGGGTTGATGGCAATATTTTTGTAATGTCTCGAGACTCCAAGTAGGGCATTCATCTTATCCACATAGTGGACAGTGTCGAAGATGGCAATACCGCCTCCCTTGTCACAGGGCTCGATCGTCAGGTTCCTGTTGGTTTTAAGGGACTTAAGTGCGGTATTTTCCTCTCTTGAGATATTACACTGGGGTTTGGGTACATACCTAATAGCATTCTCCATTTTAGTTATCACGGCTTTTTCAAAGATTTCTACTTCGTTCCCCAGAACATCAAGTCCTGGTGTGAAATCAGATTGAGGTGTCAAGCCAGATAGGTTGTTTTCGGACTCATTTGTCGATCTGTTCATGACATTTTTTTTTTATCTTACTCTACGAAAGAACTGGTGTAGATCTTTCATGAGTCCAAACTTATCAAGGTTCGCAGCAGGTATAAAGGACAAACCCCTGGATAACAAAACCTCTGCGTTGGGATCAATGATATCAGAGGATAAATTAAATACCGGAATGGTTTTTAGGTCCTCCAATATTGTTGGTTTCGGGTTTGAATGTATTTTTGAGGTTCCTGGTCTTGGTAAAAGCCCCTCGACTGCTGGGTCTGGAAACTGGGGCGAAAATTTCCCCTTCGGTTCCCTAAAAAACAATTACGAGCAAGGGGTCGCTCAAATTGGTCCTGACGTTGCTGGTAGTTGGGGGTATAATGCGACGGCCCTTCACTGTCCGAATCTGTGGTATCTGAAAAGGTCACAACGCGTCTATTACCCCAGTTGGAATTAGTTCCACTTGATGCGGTTTCACTGTTGGAATTGTAAAAGTTTTATGTCAAGTAGGGGTATGTGCGTTCTTGAGAAAAAAGGCGAATATCCTTCCTTAGTTTGTCTGTTTTTCTCTTGAGTAAATACTCAGAGAAGGAGTCTAGCTCAATAGAAATTTCTTCCAATTTCCTTTTTCCCTCCTCTACACCGTTGTCATTCGTGAGCTTCTCCTCAAGTTCCAGAATCTCTTTGCTTAGAATGGCCACTACTTCCCTGGCGGTTTCAATAATGAGCATCATCCAGTCCCTGGAGCATCTATTTGAAATCAGCGCCCATTTCTCCAGAAACTGTCTGATCTCAATGAAAAGGCCTGGGATATGCCTCGTCCTCAGGCCTATAGGGATGGTGCCAGCTTTTAGGTATTCCAACATAAAGTTGGCGTGTGATTCAGTGTGCTTAGATTTCTTTTTTAGATTAAAGAGTTTAATCCATTCTTCCTCAAGGCCTTTGGAAAGAGAAAAAGGTCTGTCACTAGATGATGATTGGCCCATAAGCCGGGCAAAATCCTCATCAGAGAAGCTGAAGGTCTTAATTTTGTCCATTAAATAACGGGACTGACGGGTAAGGGAGGGCAGGGAGAATATCCTAGTAGCTAGAGAGGGACAGATAGGTATAAAAACAACAAAATAATACCTAAAAAAGTTTCAAGAAAAAATGGGGAAAGAATTACTTTGAGGATTAAGCTTAAACATAAGACAGCACAGTGAAAATGCAATAGTAGATACCTGGAGAAATAAAAAGTTAAAGTAGAGGAACAGAATCTGGTGTGCAGCAAGCCCGGGGGAACTGGAAATAAACCCCCACAGCACAAGGCTGGGACAGAACAACCACTCACAAGAGAAGAGGCCCCTGAGGAGGATATAAGGCAGAGAGGGCAGGGGAACAGTCAAAGAACAATCATAAGAAACACTCTGCCTAGAGATTTAGGGGCATATTAGCAAGACCGGCGATAAAATTATCGCCGTTATGCGTTCTAGAATTCCAATAGAAGCCCAGGTTAGATGTGCAGGACATCTAACCTGGGCTTCTATTGGAATTCCATAACGCATATTAGCAAGCCCATTATCGCCGTTTTAGCGGCAGTTTCCTGCCGCTAAAGCGGCGATAATTTTAACGTGGGTCTTGCTAATATGCCCCTTAGTAATAAAGTGCAATAAGTCACTGATATATACAACGCAGTCCTAGGTGGGGTACCTTTCACATTGATAGTACAAAAGACTTGTTCGTAGAGGATATCATATTGCTTTAATTTATTTACTACATAATATAAAAGACATAACAAACAAAATTAATTCATAAAATGATACAGACATCCTGAGCTGCACACGCACCCACTTTCAGACAAAACAAGCAGAGACTGACACATACGTACTCAAACATTCCGTCCAAAGACAATATATTAAAATGTGCCAAACACAGTCTTTTGATACAAAACTAAATTAACATCACATAAGTACATCAGACAATATGGGATGCTATACAACATCCAGAGTTAGTTAATTATCGTTATACAGAACTGATATGGTCCATATTTAAATTGGTTCTCCAAGGAACAGTTGCAATCAAAAAGGGAGCACAGTGGCTCCAGCGCCAACGCGCGTTTGAGTGTCAGACCCTAGTTTGGGTCACACCTTCTTCAGGTCGACAAGTTTGTGTGCAGGCAAAGGAGAAACAGAAGTGCCTACAAAAACAAATATATAATGTAAACATGGACTTATGATATATCTGAAACAGATAATACTAGGGTTCAACATTATATTCTACAAAAGATTCAGAAAGGTACCCATACAACGGACCGGAACAACCAGGCCTTAAAGCAATCCTTAACAGCTACGGTATTAGGCTCGGGTGGCAGTTGGGTCAATCACCTATATGGGGCCCAGAGGGCACTAAACAACATGCCAAGAAGTTCCTCGGGGGGCCGTACTCCATATGAATTCCTGTTCGGGATAAGAATGTGGGTACCTGACCTCAATTGTGCCAGCCCAGTGGCAGATGAAAAACCATTTGACATCAATGAACGTTTGGCTGTTTTACAGGAACTCAATGAATTCCGGGCATTACAAAGCAAAGTCCAAGTAAAATGCACCGCACTGGAGAAGTTAAAGTTGTTCCGGCAAGACCTGTCTGGGTCCCGAAGATTAGAGAACTGGTCAGAGAAAAGATTATGGACAAAAAAGAATTTGGCCATGTTACAGAGCGCTTGTCCTGGCTGTCGAAGGAACAAGAACAGTACTTCTTCCACCTCTTGCCGGCTGCAAAGACAAGAGATTTGTCTCAATTGCTCTGAACACACCTCACTATGTGGCTGATACTCAACATTAGGCCACGTGGACTCCTGGGTAGCCAGCATTCTCCTCTCGCTAGCATACACGAAGTTCAGATGGAAAGATTAATAACGTTCGAAGACCAACAATGGAATGCAACTTGTACCTGTTGAAATTGAACAACATCAAACTACAAATGACACACAGCTCTCAGTTCGGCCAAATACTGACATCTATGTGAATATGTCTCGATCTGAGACATCTGCCTGTTCCATAAAACCTGCTGAACTACCAAAGATAAATCAAACTGCATCTGGCTACTTCATTAATTTTGACAATTTCTCATTGGATCCAAGTGAACCTCAGTTACCCGCCACCGCCACCGCCTGTTCCTCACAAGAAAAGAATTTGTGATTTCTACCTTTGGCTGAAAAAGACTTACTTTATTTCTCAGCTCTGGATTGGAATTGGTCTACTGTTCCTAGTCCTTTGGATTGGTATTGTTACTGTCTTTTTCTTGCTCCTGAATGTTATGTTATGTTAGGTGGTATTTGTAAAGCGCAGCTATCGCTCCGAGGAGCATCATGGCGCTATAGATGATTGAGTTGCAGGTATGGAGCAACAGCTGCTGAGAAACAGGATTAAAGAGTTAGACCAAGGCTCTACATCGGGCATCGGAAGTAGTGAAGATCCAGGTTTTTAGGGACTTTCTAAAAAAGGGATACTGACTGGATAAGGCGGAGGTTACAGGGGACTTGGTTCCAGGCCTTAGTGCCTAATACTGCAATGGATTTCGCTCCTTTGGAAATACATTTAAAGGTTGGGGGTTTTAAGAAATTTGAGTTAGAAGATCTAAGCGTGCGACAGGGTATGTAGTGGGTAAATCTAGATTCAATGTACTGGGGGCCAGAAGAATGAAATCTTCTAAAAGTGATTATTAAAAGTTTGAACAGTATTCTTTTGAGGAAGGGAAGCCAGTGTAGTGTTTTAAGGGCGGCTGATGCGGAGGATTTCCTGGGCCATTTGAGTACTAATCTTGCTGCAGCATGTTGAATCATCTGAAGTTTATGAAGGACTGACTTATTAGTTCCTGCATAAAGGCTGTTGCAATAAACCAGTCTAGAAGTGATCAAAGCTGTAGCAACCGTCTGCCTTGTCGAAAGAGGAAGTAGATCAAAACACTTTTTTAGTGATTTGATTAAGTGAAAACAGGTGCCAGCTACGAATAGTGCCTGTTTATGGAAAGACATTGCAGAATCGAATCTGACCCCCAAGTTTTTGGTGGATGTTACAGTATTGGGGGGAGGAGGGGTATCAGCTGGCCACCATTGACTGGGGCAGAAGTTGTTACTCTTCCCTAATGGCATAATTTCTGTTTTTTCAGAATTGCATCTCAGGTGGTTTGTCTTCATCCAGTGGAAAACAGCTGTAAGGCAATGGCAGAGGTTTTCCTCAGCCAGTGTAGTATTTTTATCTAGGACCAATACCAGCTGGGTTTCATCAGCGTATGACATGGTCTCAGTGTTAAAGGATGAAATGAACCTGATTAGTGGGGCCATACATGCATTGAAAACAACTGGGCTGAGGATGGAACCCTGTGGGACCATGGAGAGCAGAGGTTTTTCTGCTGATTGATATTGCCCAAGGGTAATGACTTGCCTTCGGTTTTGGAGGAACGACCTTAACCAGGCCAGCGCAAGATGGAAGATGCCATAGGATTCGAGACTGTCTAGGAGGTTGTCATGTGAGACCGTGTCGAAAGCCGCTGATAGGTCCAAAAGGACTAACACAGCGTATTTCCCCTGGTCAAAGGCAGCTTTTACAGATTCAACCGTGAAAAGATCTGAAACCCGATTGATTTGGGTTTAGAATATTAGCTCCTTCAAGGTAGATCATGAGTTGTGAATTGACCAGTTTTTCTGCAATCTTACTTAGGCAAGGGACATTATTTCCGAGAACTCTCTGCAGTACAACATGTGAACTTGGTCCTGAAACCGCATGCATCATCACACCGTGAACAGAGGGACCTGTCCTTAGTGAATATTACAGAAGTTCCAGTTCCTGATTGAATAGTTTGGGACAGAGTCTCTTATGATGTGTATGGTCCTACTGAACTTTTGAGAATTCCACATTTATTTAAAATTTCTCTTAATGATATCATCACCTCTAGTACACACTCTGATGATTGGGACATTGAAACTGTGCATACTATACTATCTGATTTAGAACAGTCTGCTGCATTTTCAAATGATGAATTGTATGATGGTACATCTAATTTTGACACCATGTTTTGTTACCAACACTATGGTCACCATTTTTGGCACAAAGCAAGTATCCCATGTGATGTTTTCATTTACTATCAATGGGAACATTGCCCAACACCACTAAAAGGTAGTTCAACAAAATTTGCACAGAAGTTTGCTTATGTTTTGGAGTTTAACACTTCAGACCCAACCTCTTATTACTATAGGCGTGCACCTACACATGCAAAGAAAAATATGCTCACTAACACCAAGCTGATATAGTCTGCTGCCTTTATATCCCAACTGTCTTTACAGGGTTTCGACTTTTGGATTGACACTATAGACATAAAATCTGTCTGGGGGACTAAAGATTGGAAAGTTCAGGGAGCTAAGGCCTTACTTAGAGCATGCCCAATACCACTTCAAATGATTTTCCTGAACAAAACTGTGCAACAGACTTCCTGTCTTGGGCTAGCCAAGATCAAGGATTTGAATACACCTCGGATTCCCTCACTTACACACTTTGAGGGTTGGAATAATTATACACTACACAGTGAAAATACATGCGATGCCATACTGCACAATGGTTCTTACAATTCATCAGAACCCAATTGGAAGGGATAGTTGGTTTGGAATATTGAAACACAACCAGGTGTCAGTCAAGATTCAGGGGTACCACCGAAGGGTTTAGTATCCAAAGGCCTGACCCACGCTATGTACAATCAGAACACTCGGGTGTGGTGACATCTTACAGTGTTGGGAAGTTATGCCTAGAGTGGCTAAAGACCTCAGCACTGGCCCAAGTGAACAACACTTATTCATTCTCTCAGATGACATGGATCTTCGTGATTTTCTTTTAGGTCCCCAGAAGCCATGTCAGAAGCATTTCTTGTATGCTATTTACAATAAGTTATGGAAAATCTCTGAACAGAAGGCTGCTGAGAGACTACGTGAGATTGATAGGGTTAACCTAGAAAATGCTTTGGCTGTGGTCGACGATGGCACGACCACACTATCTTCCAGAATGTATTCACTGGGCAACATTGTGTCTTCTGCAATAGATATAATGGAACAGGATTTGTCTATTCTAGAACATGGACAATCGCAATTGCGTCCATTCTATTATTAAGCTGGACGCTACAATCATTGCGTTCTGGCCACATGCCCTGGCTTTACATCAACAGTACGACTCTGTTTTCTGTATACAATCTAACGGATAGACAGATGACAATGGCACAAAGAGATGCAAAATACACCATGTTGCACATTGAAAAATTTGACCAATTACCTTTCACCATGGCTGAGTCACCTTCCACAGAATGGTTAATCCATGTTTATATTACACTGCTAGTCACGGCATTCCAATTTCAATTCTGTCTCCAGTATCACCAGGTAGGCAGATATGAAGTGCTAGGAGAAGGATACATACACAAGTACTGGGAATTACCGTACAGATTTAGATGCAGGAAAGGGGATACAGAAGTTTTTCTCAGCGTTTCAAACTGTTAAAGTGATTTAAGTGGGTCTCTAGTTTGCAAAGACATTTCGCTTCACGGAGCCTGTAATGCCTCAGTAGCTAACTTGTCCTGTTATTTGAAGGGTTCTCTGGCTGCCATGATTCATCCGGTTTTTGAGCTGCTCTCAAATGGGAGCTATTTGATGCTGAATGATCAAGGCTGTTGTCGGATGGTATCAGGCATTGCATATCTAGTCACAGTAAGTTCCAGGGTTACTTGTTGTATGCAAGTATTGTTTCCACCGGCCCACACAGTTAGGGAGGCAACGCTATGGCCTTCATTTAATGTTTCCCTGATACGATTTGATTCTCTGAGCAGACTGAAAGCCATGCTTTTTCAGAAGGTGCTACTAATTGTAGTGGGGATCCTGATTTTAATTTTCCTGCTTTGCAATGGACGTCCCAGTTCATCAGGAGATGGAAACAGCACTTCTGGTGCGACGTTGTCGTGAGCGTATGGTATTCCATCTGGGCACATCTCGGCTTCGGGAGCCAAGCTAGCATTGGTTCCTATCGTTCAGACCTGTCTGGTTTGATTGCATCCTGACTGTGTTCCCCTGCCTACCATGTGAATACGAATGCGCATTGGACTTGTGTCTGACCCTTCCATCGGTTGCATGGCCAGACATATACGTACTACTGGACCCCTTAAAGGCCCATGTGTATCGGTGCCCTCAGCGCATTCCCATACGATTCTTAGAGCCTCCACGGGAAGCTTCAGCTCCTGGCAGATCGGACAACGGCTCTACTACAGGCTCACAGGTGTTGAGCGTTTCCTCAGTGACTGCTGTGGGAACCAGAGAAAATCACCTTTGCTCCATCGACCTGATACAAGAGGTGTTACAGGGACTGTCGTCTGCAAATGAAAGCGACAGTGATGGTGTGTCTCCCACACAGGACACATAAACATTTGGCTCTCCTTGTGATGGGAGCAATTCGGCCTCTTTTCCAAAAAAAAGCTAAATTGGAATGAGAAACATCATTAAAAAAAAAAAATCTGCTCCTGATAAAGCCCCAAGCACTTGGAGAATTGCTACAGGATTATTCAGGGTTTGGCACAGTGAGAGGAATGCCCTAAAATTGAACTCTTCCCACCCCTGCCAAACCCATGGTTTCCGCGCTCTATTCAGAGTTGGGGAAAAACGCTGGGTAAACATCGGCAGAGCCTCCACTTTCTCTGCCCAGGGTACCTCTTGACCCAGAAGTCCATCTGCCAAAGGACCGCTGGGATGTAGTGACAGTCGTCCTGCCCTAGTTAGAGCCGAATGACCAGCACTCATTTTCCATGATAACACGGGCAGGTAAAATGATTAATGCCTCGTGGAAAAATCTACCTGCCCTTTGGGCCCTTAGGTTTTTGTTTTCATGAAACAAACACGTTTTGGGAGTTTGTTTATTTAAAATAAACAGTTTGCCAAATAGCACTTTGAACACAGCAGTGAGATCCCCATCGGGCCCATGTTGATCTATATATATATGGTGGATGGCTCTCTACCAGGTGGGGCAAAAGTCATGACCTTTGTGCTCCTATGATGTGGCAGGCTATCCACGAAGGCCTTAAAAAGGCCCTTGGTCGGGCACTAATTTCTAAGGGTCCATGTGGCAAATGACCTGAGGGGTGGGGCGGCCCACATAGTAAAATAAACGTGGTGAAAATACATAAAAACAAGAGCACTTTTTCTTTCAGTAGCACCTGCAATGCAGTAAGTACAATTAATAAGAATACTCAAAGTATGGAAATCAAGTGTAATTACACAAGTTTAATAGATAACAGTAGCACCCAGGCACAAGATATGATGAAAATAAAGGCCCTGATTTAGATCTTGGCAGACGGGTTAATCCATGACAATGGGGATGGATATCCCATCCGATGCTATATAAATCTCATTATATCCTATGGGATTTATGTTTCGGCAGATGGGATAACCTTCCCAGTTGTAGTGGAGTAAACCGAACGCCAAAATCTAAATCAGGCCCAAATTCACTAAATGAAGTCCACAAAGCAGCAAAGATTCAGGTTTAAAATGGTGGAGGAAGCTGTAAATATATATGTTATTGACTTACCATTTGTTTCTTCTAACCCTTAGGGGTACTTGGGCTTCTTAAATAGTTTTACTACTTTAAGGCTACTCAGTGAAGAAAGGGCACACATATCCCTCATGATTCTGGTGCTGACTTATAATCAATTACACAGCAAGAACAAATATGATTCATTGAGAGTTGTGTGCCATTGAACAGGCAGAAATTGCCATTTGTCCGGAGATACAGGACGAATGTGAAAATGGAAGGATTTGTGGTGCATCTGCTGGTATCTTATAGGTAGTCTGAAGCAATGGCAGAAATGTCCCCAAGATATTAAATAAAATGATTGTACAACCGTTTTCTTGATTTATTTTTGTTTGGCAGATCATAGTAACATTCAGGATACATTTATGTTATGAATTATGTCACTAAATGAATTGTATAATCTTATAAGCTACAGATCTCCTCCTAGAAATCACTCTATTACAACAGCGGTGGCAAACACCTGCTGGTTTTTTTTGTTGCCACTTTTGTACATCTGCTCTTGTAATGGCCGCAGACATTGATAAAATGTCTAGATATCTGAAAACAACCCCATTTTGGTCAAATGCTGTCTTTTGTGGATATTGACCTTTGGTGTTTCTCTGAAGGTCATATAGCTTCTCCCCCCCACACAATACCTGCCCTTTCTGTTTCCCTCAGGATACATTTTGAGGACCAGCATCTGACAGTGGCATCAGACTATGCTGAAGGTCAACCAGCAGACAGGAAGTCATGGAACCAGGAGAGAAACTCCAAAAGGAAGACACCCAATTCTTCTGGGGAATTCGCATTCAAAGGCCTCAGAAAAAAGAAAGCAAAGGTGAGTGATCACTGATGGTCAAAAGCTTGTCAAGGACAAGGCCAGCTCTAGCTCAAGGCAGTACTATGCAGTAGTCATGAGTCAAATAAGAATTAAGAGCAACAGATTCATCTCAAAAGCAATAAATGTTGCCCTCTGTACTGGAAATGAGGAAGTATGGTCCCAATTGTTAAAACACAATAATAACGAACAAGAAAGAAATGCAGTCCTACATGACATTTGTAAAATTTGGCTTCTTTTCAAATGTCAAGGACCTCTCTGAGCTTAGAAGGCAGAGAACAAATAAATACAGAGTTGAATAACCTTGAATATGAAGGGCCTGATTCACAGAACTAACTTACGTCAAAAACGTAAAGTTAGTACTTTTTGGTATTCACAGAATACACTTACTCATTTTGGTATTCACAGAATGAACTTACTCATTTCGGTATTCACAGAAGTTAGTAGTCCTAACTTTAGGACTCCTAAATGTCTTCTGTGAATACCGAAAGTCTTAAAGTTAGGATTTTCTCAGTTTAGGAGTAGTAAAGTTTCCTAACTTTACTACTCCTAAACTGAGAAAATCCTAACTTTAAGACTTTCGGTATTCACAGAAGGCATTTAGGAGTCCTAAAGTTAGGAGTCCTAACTTTACTACTCCTAAACTGAGAAAAATCCTAACTTTAAGACTTTCGGTATTCACAGAAGGCATTTAGGAGTCCTAAAGTTAGGACTACTAACTTCTGTGAATACCGAAATGAGTAAGTTCATTCTGTGAATACCAAAATGAGTAAGTGTATTCTGTGAATACCAAAAAGTACTAACTTTACGTTTTTGACGTAAGTTAGTTCTGTGAATCAGGCCCGAAGTGACTAGATAGATAAACGGTCGTTATGTGCTTGAATTTCCAGGCATCTAGAGTCAACCTGGCTGCTGTATGCAGAACCTGAGTATCAAATACAGAACATCCAGTGCCTTCAGTTTAGAGCACAAAAGTGCCAGAGTTATTGATGAGAAGGTTGTTGAATGGTGAACACCAGGGACCAATCGACAGAGAGCCAGTGCCATGAAATGTGAAAGAACATAAGCAACATCAAACTCCACCCATAAGTGAACTTTACAGTATCGGCCAACTCTTTGGGCCAGCTCCATCAGGAGGTGTGGAGGTGGCCAAGCTGCAGTCTGCACTACTACTGCTCTGGATAAACCACTAGAGATGCAGGCAGTAAACAGACACACCAGTATCTTTATACTTCAAATCTTAAGAGAAAGGAAATAAGATCTTTCCAGACATGCACGATAACAGAAAGCTGGACAGTTACTGAGTGGCAAGCTACTGAGTGTCAGAGTGATATAGTTACTGACAGATAGCAAGGAAAATGATCATAACAAGGATAGTGAAAACATTAAGAAGATGCATTTTTTTAAATAGTGAATTTTACATCCGGTAAAAATAAAAACAATGATAACCCAAAGTAGGTTGAAATTGGATTTGTTCCTACCTTAATGCAAGATACTGTGGATATTTTGAGTGCTGACAAAGATACATTTGGCGAACACTTTTTTTTTAAAGAGTATTCAAGAATTGATAACCATCTCAAACATTAAGGCTAAAACAAGACAGTAACTGGTTGGACATATCATGGATAAAAGATGTAAAAAATGTAAAGACTGAGTATGAATCTGAAGTCTGCCTGGAGATGCTCTTCATTGAAATCTTGGCTTTGTCATTCATATTCTGCATTGACCTGTTGGACAATTATTTTCAACCTTCCGAAAGCAAAAAGATTGTTCGAATTAGTTTATATCATGCATGAAACTTAGGATAACAAACTCCTAGTTGTAAATTTTAATTTTAGGCCAGAAGAGACAGAGAGTGTTAAGAAAAAAATAATGTTCTAAAGTATTTACAGACCATAAAGCAAAACAATGGACTTCATTTCCTGTTCATATTGGTAGCCATACACTAGATTGAGGTTTGGTTAATATAATGCATAGAGAGATTTCAGTAGACAGACCCATTTCTAATTAGATAGATGTTAAAATTCTATGAGAGTATTTTGAGACTTATAAATGCAATGAAACTATAAAATATAGATTTCTAATAAATTATTAGCCCCCAATAAAATTGGTTCTGCCTCCTTAAAGTGAGAAAAGACTTTGAAAGGGGTTTAGATTTCTTAGTTAAAGAGGTACATGGAGCACTGACAGACATAACATTGGGGTAAAGTAGCAGAATACAGGCCTAAAACTATAGCTGCATGAGACCATTTACCTATTGTACTCCAGTGGTGCAATTTCATTCGTCACCAAAACCAAAGGATTTTGAAACACACACTTGTCTCATACAGTATTAATAGATAAATAGATACGCAATGAAAGTCATCCAAAAATCTGATCCAAAAAAAGCCAATAAAAATAGTGGATAAAGAGCTTATAAAACATGCTAAAAAGAATGGATTCGATACTTTTGATTAAGTGCAGCTTCTGTCTCTTCTTAAAAACATACATTCATTGTATGATTTGTGATTTTTAAATTGGTGAAATTTCACAAAGAAAATAATTTAGCAATATTCAATTTTGTTTTTCTTTCTAGCAAGTACATAAAATAGTCTGTCTATATTAATTATCAATGTTTGTTTCCATGCAGTATGTGGTTTGTGGATTCACTTCTGTTTTCTCTAGGCTTTAGTCATTTATTCATTTCATGACCATTTTCAAGAACAGTTAACAAATTGTCTTAGTAATGGCTTTGGTTCTGCATCCTAGGAATCTTCGTTGACATTATACATGCTAGAATGATTCCTTGCAGCTTGCAGGGGGCATCAGGACACTTGAAATTCATAAACTTCAAAGAGGATGAAAAGTTCAGCATTTCCATAGTAGTCATGCACTCTTCCAAAACGATCAACACCAAGGATTTTGGAATTTTCGCACTGTTTGTAAAAAGAAACAAGAGGAAAACATTCACAACTACATTGCAGCACCTAGTAGGAAACCTCACGTGTATTCCACTACAGTTAATCTGTGTGAAAATTAGGACAAACACCACCTAATGGGCTTTTCATTGAACAAGCTGAAAAAATCACTGTCAATTTTGAAATCCATGGGCCATGATGCCTAGTACTGAGAATTTGTTTCAAAGAGTTAGTTCAATTTAAAGAATCAAGTAATAGAAAATGTTCCATTCTCTTTAGTACCTTATGAAACATAAAAATCCAAGGAGGAGGAAGGGTTGTTTACAGCTTAAAATAAGAGTCCTAAAATGTAGAACCAGGACTACAACTAAGTAATCATTTCCTCTGCATCATAGGATGTTCACTGATAGTCCTAAGTGCAAAGCAGCAAGGAGATCCTAAAAAACTCAAATCTCTCTTCCACAGGGGAGAAAAAAGTAAGAAATCCATCTATTTAAGATATCTTAATACAAGAATTAGCGGAAGACATTTCTCAGTGCAGGTTGACCCAAACTGGTCCGCACACTAGTTCAGCTTTAGTATCAGAATCTAGTCAATAGTGCCTAGACTTCCACATGACAGCCTTACAGATATCGGCTAAAGGTAAATTCTGCATCCAGTCTTTAGTGGCTCCTTGCACCCGGATGAGTGAACTCTTAGGGGCCGATTACGATTTCGTTTGGAAAGCCTCTTAACGTCAGTCAGTCTGTCCAAATCGGATTCGGAAGCCCTGTTTCCGACCGATTCGGAAACTTTTCCGAACGACCGATTACAATGTGCGTAAAGCGTCTGGACTTTCCGAATCAGCTCAGAATCCGAACCGGACGTCATTCGGAAAGACTGAGGGGCATATTCACAAGGAACTATCGCCGAATTAACGGCACTTTATCACAGCCAAAGTCGTGATAAATTTACCTCCCCATTCACAAGCCGGTGTTAACAGCCCACAGCACCAGTTTACCCGCGATAGCAGCCGCAAAAAACATCGCCACAGAAGACCCCCGCAAATATCGCTAATAAGATGCAGAGTAGGCGTTCCCGTGCCAAAAGCCGAGACAACATCACACCTCAACATTCACAACGACCAGCCACATTGGCAATAAGAACACAAAACAGGCGATAAGGTGCGTTAGTACGAGGAAGTTTACACCTGCTCTGACCTGGTGTAAAGTCGGACGGCAGCCAGCACCACAAAAGGGAGCACACCCCAGAGCCACACATGAAGGACAAAAGATGCCCACGAGCAACTGAACATGCAGCACGGACACCCAAGAGGGCCACAACACCCACCGACACCACACCCAGGCCCGCAACCACCCCCCCACCCACGGGACCACCCCCAACACCGGACAAAGAAAATGCACACCAACACCACGAATCCCAAAACAAACATTTTGCCTGATGTCGCACAAGCAGGAAAATAAACATACATGCGTGGCCAGAAAATGGAGAATCAGTCATACACAACACAAAACACCATACAAACAAAAGCAGAAACAACCCTCAGGATGAGTCCTAGCGGCTCCTCACTGGACAATCCGAAGCACACAGCCTGGAAGACCAAATCCAAGAGAAGAAGGTGTGCCATGCACCCAACAAAGGAAAGAGAGGGAGAGAGCGAGGGAGGGAGACGGAGTGAGATAGCACAAGCAGCGCAAGGCCGCCCGGGCACCTGGCTCCACATGCCAACATGTGTGTGTGCATCGCCATTCGTACACCATGACGCCAAGGCCGTGTCCCAATCTCAGCGCCAAAGCCACATCACATTCCGAAAACACAAGTAGTAGTCAGACAAACATCAGGGATGAAAGCACCATTGTCCCAATGCAGAAGGCGGGAGGACACCTGCACCTCTGACCTTGGTCCAGAACGCGCCTGGAACACCCTGATAGAGATGCAATGGCAGACGGGGACGACTCCCACACCACGCATTCCTCCAATGAACCATCCGACTTATCCACAGCCCACACACAGAAGCCCCTGCCTGTGGTACCGCCGCATGGGATGCCCTTGACACTCATGGAAACAGCAACCCATTACCCACAATGTTGCACACACATACGAATCATTGCTCAGAGCTGTGGCATATCCTCCACACAACTGCCGCAGTTCAGAAGAGTGCCGGTTCACGAGACGCACCAACGCAATAGCAGGCCATACCAGGCACATGCACAACCCCTGTAACGTGGAACAGTACCGTGCATGTATGCTGCATTTACTGGGCGCAGATCAGTTACAGGCTCAGCTTCCGCATTGCCCACGTCACCTGCGTCCAGCCCTGGTTCCACTGCCGAACATGCACATTCGAGTGTCCCATGGATATCTGCCTATCCAACACAACTGTGGATGAATTGGACTATGACTTGTGTCTGCGCCCCCTGTTGGATCACGAACAGGAGTGTAACCAGACAGCCATGCATGGGATGCCTTGACATACTGCGTATGTATTGGCAGTTGTGCATGGGAGATTGCACAATTTCTCGTGTGCAGTGACCACATCGAGGCGCTCCCCTATTGGGCTGTGTTGCAGATCGGTGAGACGGCGTGGGCTGAGCACACCTGCCCGGACCACCTAATGGATTGGCTCACCAGGGTGTTTCTTGAACACGACAACGATGTACTATTGGAGCACATTGCACATGAAGCTGCACGGGCATTCATGGACGAGTAACTACATTCCTGCAGCCACATCCTATTGCCACCCACAGCACATGGCCCAACAACTTGTTGCATCGTTGGGATTGCTCACATATCCTACCACAACAGAGGACACGTCTGCCTTCTGTCGGGCTCTGGATGCATGTGCGTGGAATAACGCGTGTGTACACACACCTGTGCAAGGTGATGCAGGTCCATGGTCGGAGCAACACAGCGTCGTTTGGCAA
This sequence comes from Calotriton arnoldi, assembly GCA_963921515.1. Classification (NCBI taxonomy): domain Eukaryota; kingdom Metazoa; phylum Chordata; class Amphibia; order Caudata; family Salamandridae; genus Calotriton; species Calotriton arnoldi. Next base: position 491,038 of record CAWUFW010001933.1, read on the forward strand.
CGTTGCCAATTCGGACACACTGCTGGGGGAGAGCACACACATGGCAATGTAGCAAGACATGTGAACCTGTCGGACCCTCACACCTGATCACTGTCAGCAGAGCAGACAATCGGCGCACTCCGGAGGCAGAGCACCATGCAGATCCCACGTGCAGTGAGTCGTGCCCCCTCACACAGGGCAATGGGCAGACGCCAAACAACACATGACTCATCCAGCAAGGCAAGGTGGGCTGTGAGCGTTGCCATCCGTGATGAATGTTCAGCCCCCACATTTCCTGAACCTCGACATGTACCCATGCTGCGTGTAAGTGTTTTAAGCATGTCCCTGCCTGTTGTGGCCGTTGCCTCGTCCGTACTGACACGCACATGCCAATAAAGTCTATGCCACTCCACTGGTGTCTAACTGTGAGGTGTGTTGTTTAGATTCTCCACTCGTGTGCCACAATGAGCATCGTCCCAACACAGGGACGAACTGACTGGCGCGTGTGCAATGGGGGTGTGTCCCTTTGGCAAGCTCCACCTCTGTGAGCCAGACATTGTTTTTGGATAGGTGCTGGACGACATGTGCACTTACATGACTTCAGCTATGTGTGTATGGAGTCCAACCTCTGACCATGTGGAGCAATGTCATACATTACAACAGAATGTGTCCACACATTAAGTAGGTACGCGACATGAAGTTCTGTTGTCACACGTGGTGTAGGACACCACTCCTGGCCTGCCACCATTTTGGTCACTCCTACACACAGCCCTATTCAACACATGGACGTGTGCCTACATTGGGGGGTTGTGAGATTGTTGCTGATGTGCAATGGGGACACAGCTAGTACTCACCTTCACAGTCATCCAATTGGCCATGTGTCTCAGGGATAGCCATGAGCATAGATGTCAGTTACCAGGGTGTACCTTCATGTGCAATCATTGTCCCTACATCCAGCCATACTTCCATACATGAGTGAACATAGTGATGACACATCTGTGTGATTTAGAATGTTTTATTCACATTCAGGTGATTGACGGAGCTGGAGCTGTACATGGCCATCCAAGCCCACATCACATGGAAGCCCAGTGGTGGGCCAACCAGAGTCCTTTGGGGATTGCACAGTGATTAGGAAGAGGGAGAGTGCAGTCCGCAGCAGGATTGCTGTGTAATTGGCCAGCGGTGAATAAATGGCAGTCCGTGTCGGGGTCCGGGTGAATGTCGCAGGGTGTTCCGGAGGTCAGTAGGAGGTATTTCCCAGGGCATGATGCATAGGTCATAACCAGGCAGGGACAGGCCATATGGTGGTGATGGATGCTACTGCCTCCTTCCTCACACAGTAGTTCCCATCCCCTTCTCACTCCCCTGATACGGGTTCCGTGTCCGGTGTGTCCGGTGGCGGGGTGATGGCTGCATTGCTGTGTGCCCCTGACACATCAGACTGAGTAGGTGATGGGGCAGCATAACAGTGTGCCACAGACACATCAGGGGTCGGAGCTGTAAGTGTCGATGTTCCCGCTGCAGTCATCTGGGAACGGCTCAGTGACAGCAATGGCAAGATGAAGTACTGCAGGGCACTGAAGTTCCCAGCCACTACTTGCTGGTGTCCAGCCGTGGCAGACATACTTCCAGCCTGCATCTGCTCCATGGTCTCCATTGACCTCCGCACCTGTGCCAACTCTGTGCTGTCATGGCTGGTGCCTGTCTGACCAGACAGTTCTTGTATTAGATTCATGGCACCAGCTAGGTCAGCCAAGGTCTGTGGCGGGACATGGTGCGTACAGGGGGTGTCCGATAGGGACGGTACGTGGTCCCTGATGGGACTCAGACACCCACGTATGGCATCGAGTTTGGCTGCCACGAGCTCGAAACCCACCCACAGCTGATGAGCCAACTCCACCTGGCAACCCAACACACGCCATTGGAATTCCATGTCTTGGTCGGGGGGGTCCTGGGAGACAGCCGTGGTGGTGTGTGTTTCCTGCTGTGTGGTCTGTGCAGGTGGTGGGGTCACCTCGAGGCAGCTGGCCTGGCCTGCTCCTGGGGGTGGGGTGCATAGGCTGTCCATTATCCGTTGGAGGGTGTCTTGACATATGTGCAGGTTGTTCTCTTCATCATCAATGATGGGAAGTGTGGTGTGCTCTGCAGGAGGTGTTGTATGTCCCTCTGCAATGTGAAGGGGAGATGCAGGTTAACAGAGTTTCACATGTATGGGGATGATTTGCAGATGTTTACATTCAGACTGCATGCCAATGTACATTGTGACTGTTTTGGGGGAGCTGGCTATTTGATGGCAGTCAGTGTGTTTTTCGACTACATGAAGGATGTGTGGTAGTACCCGTACATTATCATCACACAGTGTCAGGCAATGCCAAATGTGAGTGGACAGTTACTGCTCACGAGCGGAACCTGTTGTGAGCTCTGTCCTGTGGTGCTGGTGTTGCACTTTGTACCACATTGCTGTCATTGCTAATGTTCTGTGATTGCTATGTGTGTGTGCTGCATTGTGGGGGAGTTGCCCCTGCAGCTCTGATTTCGTGTGGCCTTCCCCCTTTGAGGCAGGGTGCCTTTGAATTGTGTGCTTTTCGGGGCCTGATTTGCTTTTGACTTGGGTCATATATGCTCTCTGACTGTTTTTGTGGCCTGGTGCATTGTTCGTCTGCTGCGTGTATTGTACGGCATGGGTTGTGGGTGCACGTGGATATGTTGGAGTGTGACCTGATACTTTACAGATGTGATCCGCACTGGGCTACCTCCATGTCGATTCGTGGGCCATGTCATTTTTTTGGGGCTGCTGCCATGCTATCGGACTTGCAGTGTTACTTGCATAGTCAGTGTGGGTCACAGAGCCGCTGCTTTGCTGGATTCAGCACATGTGCACGGGTAGGTTGTGATATTGGTGATGGGGGGGCCCTCTGTGCACATTGTGGATGGGGGCCTACTTGGTGTTTCTTTGTGTGCTGCAGTGTGCCAAGGCAATCAGGGACATGTTCCACGGTCATTGTGGGTGTGCTGTGTGCTACACGCAATTGTGCATGTGTGCCATTGTGCCCATCTCCCCCGTCCCCCCCGTCCCTAGTGGTTACTCACCCTGTTGCTGTTGGGTCAGGTCGTATCGTGCTGTGTCCAGGCCCCCAATCCTGCCACCGTCTCCTCACTGCTGACTGTGGCCACCATTTGCTCAAGCTCATCCAGCTCCTCCTGTGTCGCAGGACTTCCACCTCCAGTCGCCGTTGCTGCCTCCCTGTTGGCGGCGAGCTTATGTTAGGTCTGCCTTTTCAGTTCATGCCAGCGCCTCTTGACCTCCTCCAGTGACCTCCTCGACACTCTGACTGAATTGACGTTGGTGACGATGGCCTGTCATATTTCGGTTTGGGTTGCCAGTGCCGCAGTGGAGGTGCCGAACAGTTGTTGATTGTGTTCGGTCACCTCCGTGACGATGATCCGGTCTTCCTGCGGACTGAACCCGGCCTTCCTCTTCCTCTTGTCCTTGCACTTCCCCGAACTCGGGGTTCCTGGCTGGTCCTCCGTGGGGCTTGTGGTGTTCGGCTTGTCCTCTGCACTCGGTCCGGGTGCATCCATGTTGCTACACAGTTTGATTTGTTTTTGGGCTTTTTCTTTTCTTTCTTTTATGGTGCTTTTTCCCGCCGGACGCGTGGGATTTGCAGGCCTGTGGCTGGTGTTCGCTGATTTCTGTACCGCGATTGGCGCATGATTTCTCGCGTTTCGCATTTTTTCGGCGTGGCGTTGATTTTCACGGTGACATTTGACGCGTTATCTGGTGACTATCGCATGCTACCTCCTTGTTGTGAATTCCACGTTGACACTGGGTTATTTTCCCGAGATAGGCTGCGATGTTGAAAGTTGCGTTACGCTACTCTTGCAGTAGTTATCACACGTTCTTGTGAATATACCCCTGAGTCGGTCGGAGCCAAATCGTATGTTTATACGGGTTGCATTTCCGACCGACTCAGAAGCTTTCCGAACAATGTATTACGATTTTGGATTCAGACAGCCTTTCCGAATCGGTTGTTCCAACATGGATCGGCTGTCCGAAACTGACTTTAGGGGCCTGTAGCAGGCCCCCCTTCACCCTGAGCCTTCCAAATCGGGCCCGTGTGGGTACCCATAGGTCCCCTCTTTCAGGCCATGCACGGTGTGGCAGGCACCAGGGGGTGCTCGCCACAGGGTGCACGATTTTCCCCAACCACCCCTTTCTTCAATGGGAGCCTGTGTATTCGGTCAGAACACAGGCTCCCATTGAAGTCAATGGGAGTCCGACTGAACGGTGTCTGGAAACATCGTAATCGGTCGGTCGGACTCCCCGGATCCGAGTTGGTTGGAAATGTTTCCAAGACCGATTTGATCGGAATGGTTTCCGAATGAAATCGTAATTGGGCCCTTAATCTTTTAAACTTTATAGAGGTGCATTAGCCAATTCATAAGGATGGGTAATGCACGAAGCAATCTGTTGTAAAATAATTTATTCAGTTCAGCAGCATACTTGTTGGTATGCTGCTAAAATGAATAAATGGCTTTTAAGTTTGCAATGTGCATTCCATAGAAGGAACGCGACCCATAACTACTGAATAAAAAGGTGGTTTGTTGAAAGGAAATCACGTGGTCAGTCTGAAAAGGAGAAAGCTCAAGTGTGATCAAGGTTTCAGAGAGAGTTGAAACGCGTAAGGTTTAAAAGTGAACCGCTGCATACTCGAAAGAAAATAAAAGCACATGATATTCTTCAAATGGGATGTCGAGGTCTTCTTTGGCAAGAGAAGTGTGTTTCATGTTTAGATGGGTTTCTTCGTGCCCATTACATCGAAGCTGCCCTGCTAGGGTCTGGGGCCCCTTCACATGAAGATTTATGTGCTGGATTGGATTGAAAGGAGTCTGACCCGCCCTACTCCTTAAATGAAAGAAGACAGGATTTTCCTAGCAAGAAATCGGACTGGAGAAGGGAAAGGGAGCAAGTAGGTGCATTTGTCCCTGCTCGCAGATTTGAAGGTATTCAAGTGCACAAAGGAGAAGTAAATGCAAAAGCAGTAGCACAAGTTATGTAGCTTTATTTTTTTGCGCACTGGGACTGTCAGATAAAATATTTATTATTGCAGCTTTTAATAATGGACTGAAATACCAACAAGTATGCTGCTGAAATGAATAAATGGCTTTTAAGTTTGCAAAGCGCATTCCATAGATGGAACAGGACCCATAACTACTGAATAAAAAGGTGGGGCCCAATTCACAAAGGTAATCTAAGACAAAATCCTAACTTTACGACTTTCGGTATTCACAAAAGGCATTTAGGAGTAGTAAAGTTAGGATTTTGTCTTAAGTTTGTCTTAAGTTTTGGTCTTAAGACAAAATCCTAATTTAAGTTTAACTTAAGTTTAACTTAAGTTAGGATTTTGTCTTAAGACCAAAATTTAAGACAAACTTAAGACAAAATCCTAATTTAAGTTTAACTTAAATTTAACTTAAATTAGGATTTTGTCTTAAGACCAAAACTTAAGACAAATTTAAGACAAAATCCTAACTTTACTACTCCTAAATGCCTTTTGTGAATACCGAAAGTCGTAAAGTTAGGATTTTGTCTCAGATTATTTTTGTGAATCGGGCCCCTAGTTTGTTGAAAGGAAATCACGTGGTCAGTCTGAAAAGGAGAAAGCTCACCTGTGATCAAGGCTCCAGAGAGAGTTGAAAGGTGAAAGGTTTAAAAGTGAACTGCTGCATACTCAAAAGAAAGTAAAAGCACATGATATTCTTCAAATGGGATGTCGACGTCTTCTTTGGCAAGAAAAGTGTGTATATATATATATATTCACTGAAAAAACCATAGGTTTTAGGGACAGTTATAGTTAGTTGGACATTTCACTCGTACAAAACCATAGAAATTCCCCCGTTATAGTTAGTTCAGCTAACTATAACTCGCGACCCCGCAATGCACTGCTGATGACGTCACATATTACATCACTAATGACATGGTCAGTGACATCACTGATGACATCACTGATGACATCTCAAATGACATCACTGATGACATCATCCAGTGACTGTGTGTTTCTGTAAAGTTTAAATATGTTTAATATATATAGGGAAAGGCGTATTGAAGAATGAGTGGGTGTATAAGTGTCTGAATGGATGATTTAGTACGTGCGTGACTGACTCTACAAGTGAGTGATTAAACGTATCTTACTGAATGCATGGGTTAGTGACTAAACTGTGTGAATGTCTGTATCCGTCTGTTTGTTGGTGTGTAAGTGGATGCATGGATTTGCGAATAGCTACATGAGTGTCTATATGGGTTATTGATTGGTTCTCTGAGTATCTGTATGGCTGCCTGAGTGTTTGTGTGGGTGGGGTGTGTGTGACTCTGTACATAGATGTGTGAGTGGGTGATTCACTGGGTGCATGATTTCAAGAGTGCATCTGTGATGGACTGCTTGGGTGGGTGAGTGTGTGTATGGGTGTGTTAGTGAGTGAATGTATATCTCAGTGGTACATGTGCGAGTAACTACATATGTAAAAGGCAGTATATATGTATGTTGGAGTATTTAAATGGCTATAAGTGAGAGTGTGTGATTGTGAGAGTGGCTGTATGGATGCGTGTGTGCTTGTATCAGTTATTGTATAAGAGCGTAAGAATGTGCTAGTATTTGTATGAGTAAGTGAGCTGGTGTGTGTATAACTGTATAGGTGAGTAAATGGGTGTGTGATTAATTTTTGCATGACTGACTAGGTGTGTGAGTACCTCTATGGATGAGTGGCGGTGTGTGAGTGTTTATATAGGTGTATGAGTGCATATGATAGTCCTGTACTGAGTGACTGTAAGTATGAGTGACTGTACGGGTGAGTGAGTAGATGTCTGTGTGTAGACCTAAGAATCAGTGAGTGGGTATGTAGTTATTGGTATTGGAGTGTGTATGGTTTTGAGAATGGCAGTCTGTAATTTAGAGTGGGTGTATCAAAAGTTATATTAGGGTGTGAGAAGATGCATGAAATTATCACATGGATGATGTCATCAGTGATGTCATTTGAGATGTCATCAGTGATGTCATCAGTGATGTCACTGACCATGTCATGAGTGATGTAATATGTGACGTCATCAGCAGTGCATTGCGGGGCGCGAGTTATAGTTAGCTGAACTAACTACAACGGGGAATTTCTATGGTTTTGTACGAGTGAAATGTCCAACTAACTATAACTGTCCCTAAAACCTATGGTTTTTTCAGTGAATTTCAAAGGTTTTTTAAATGCTAATTTCTAACTATAACGTGTCTGAAACCTATGGTTTTTTCAGTGAATTTCAAAGGTTTTTTAAATGCTAATTTCTAACTATAACGTGCCTGAAACCTATGATTTTTAAGTGAATTTCAAAGGTTTTTTAAATGCTAGTTTCTAACTATGCCTACAGAGGTAGGACATGTGAAGAAAGAAGAAAAAACGCACAGAAAGAAGCAAAAGAAATGCAGAAAGAAGCAACAGAAGTCCACAAAGACGAAGAAAAGTGCAGGAAGAAGCAAAAGATGTGCAGAAAGAACCAACAGAGGAGCAGAAAGAGGCCTTGTTGCAAAATCATCCTGTGCCCACAACTTTTTCAGACGGGTACTGGTGGTAACTGACTCTGACTAACCAGTCAGTGCTATGCTAAAAGACACTTAGAATACAGTGAAAACACCTACATACACTAGGGAACACTATGCGTTGGGGTACCCCTGTGATTAGCATGACCTCCTCTGTAAGTCCCTAGTACATAATAGGGCAGGGGATTAAAACTACCTCTTAAAACGCGCTACAGGGCGCGTTTGCACAGTGGTGAAGGGAGGGGCCTGAGGTGACATGTGTGCAAACGCGCCCCTTGGCGCGTTTTAAGTTGCAGGATTAAGTCCTCTTGAATCCTGAGGGTCCCTGGGGCCCAACTAGCCCCCAGGTACCTACAGTTAGGACCACAGAGACTGAGTTGCAGAGAGGCGTTTCGAGGCCACGCACCTTTTTCACCTCTCTGCAACGCAACTGTGTTGTGCTTACTGAAGGTACCTGGTGGAGCTAGTTGGCCCTCAGGGTCCCTCAGGATTCAAGGGAATTATTTCCCCAACTTAAAACGCACCACAGGGCGTGTTTGCGCACATGTCACCTGAGGCCCCGCCCCTCCTTTCACCACTGTGCAAACGCGCCCTGTGGCGCGTTTTAAGTTGGGGGATTAGGTCACCTTGAATCCTGAGGGTCCCTGGGGCCCAACTAGCCCACCAGGTACTTCCAGTAAGCACCACAGGCCTGCGTTGCAACGCCTGTAACAAATTGTGCAGTTGTGTTTAGGTAGTGAAGGGGGTCGTGCTGGGGGTAGTGTTTTAGGGTTTAGGGTAGTGCAGTGGTGTTTGTGTAGTGTAGGGGGTCATGCTGGGGGTAGATTTAGGGTTTAGGGTAGTGCAGTGGTGTTTGGATAGTGTAGGGAGTCGTGCTGGGGGAGTCTTTAGGGTTTAGGGTAGTGCAGTGGTGTTTGGGTAGTGTAGGGGTTGTGCTGGGGATAGTGTTTTAGGGTTTAGGGTAGTGCAGTGGTGTTTGGGTAGTGTAGGGGGTCGTGCTGGGGGTAGTGGTTTAGGGTTTAGGGTAGTGCAGTGGTGTTTGGGTAGTGTAGGGGTACTGCTGGGGGTAGTGTTTTAGGGTTTAGGGTAGTGCAATGGTGTTTGGGTAGTGTAGGAGGTACTGCTGGGGGTAGTGTTTTAGGGTTTAGGGTAGTGCAGTGGTGTTTGGGTAGTGTAGGGGGTACTGCTGGGGTATTGTTTTAGGGTTTAGGGTAGTGCAGTGGTGTTTGTGTAGTGTAGGGGGTAGTGTTCTAGGGTTTAGGGTAGTGCAGTGGTGTTTGTGTAGTGTAGGGGGTCGTGCTGGGGGTAGTGTTTTAGGGTTTAGGGTAGTGCAGTGGTGTTTGTGTAGTGTAGGAGGTCGTGTTTTAGGGTTTAGGGTAGTGCAGTGGTGTTCGGGCAGTGTAGGGGGTCATGCTGGGGATGGTGTTTCAGGGTTTAGGGCAGTGCAGTGGTGTTCGGGCAGTGTAGGGGGTCTTGCTGGGGGTGGTGTTTCAGGGTTTAGGGCAGTGGTGTTCGGGTAGTGTAGGGGGTCATGCGGGGGTAGTGTTTCAGGGTTTAGGGCAGTGCAGTAGTGTTTGGGTAGTGTAGGGGGTCATGCTGGGGGAGTGTTTGAGGGTTTAGGGCAGTGCAGTTGTGTTCGGGTAGTGTAGGGGTCGTGCTGGGGGAGTATTTTAGGGTTTAGGGTAGTGCAGTGGTGTTCGGGTAGTGTAGGGGGTCGTGCTGGGGGTTGAGTTTCAGGGTTTAGGGCAGTGCAGTGGTGTTCGGGCAGTGTAGGGGGTCGTGCTGGGGCTGGTGTTTCAGGGTTTAGGGCAGTGTAGTGGTGTTCGTGCAGTGTAGGGGGTCTTGCTGGGGGTGGTGTTTCAGGGTTTAGGGCAGTGCAGTGGTGTTCGGGCAGTGTAGGGGTCTTGTTGGGGGTGATGTTTCAGGGTTTAGGGCAGTGCAGTGGTGTTCGGGCAGTGTAGGGGGTCTTGCTGGGGGTGGTGTTTCAGGGTTTAAGGCAGTGGTGTTCGGGCAGTGTAGGGAGTCGTGCTGGGGGTGGTGTTTCAGGGTTTGGGGCAGTGCAGTAGTGTTCGGGCAGTGTAGGGGGTTGTGCAGGGGGTGGTGTTTCAGGGTTTAGGAGCAGTGCAGTGGTGTTCGGGCAGTGTAGGGGGTCATGCTGGGGGTGGTGTTTCAGGGTTTAGGGCAGTGCAGTGGTGTTCGGGCAGTGTAGGGGGTCGTGCACGGGGTGGTGTTTCAGGGTTTAGGGCAGTGCAGTGGTGTTTGGGCAGTGTAAGGGGTCGTGCTGGGGCTGGTGTTTCAGGGTTTAGGGCAGTGCATTGGCGTTCGGGCAGTGTAGGGGGTCTTGCTGGGGGTGGTGTTTTAGGGTTTAGGGCAGTGGTGTTCGGGCAGTGTAGTGGGTCTTGCTGGGGGTGATGTTTCAGGGTTTAGGGCAGTGCAGTGGTGTTCGGGCAGGGTAGGGGGTCTTGCTGGGGGTAGTTTTTCAGGGTTTAGGGCAGTGCAGTGGTGTTCGTGCAGTGTAGGGGGTGGTGCTGGGGATGGTGTTTCATGGTTTAGGGCAGTGCAGTAGTGTTCAGGCAGTGTAGGGGGTCGTGCTGGGGCTGGTGTTTCAGGGTTTAGGGCAGTGCAGTGGTGCTCGGGCAGTGTAGGGGGTCATGCTGGGGGTGGTGTTTCTGGGTTTAGGGTAGTGCAGTGGTGTTCGCGCAGTGTAGGGGGTCGTGCTGGGGCTGGTGTTTCAGGGTTTAGGGCAGTGCAGTGGTGTTCGGGCAGTGTAGGGGGTCGTGCTGGGGCTGGTGTTTCAGTGTTTTGGGCAGTGCAGTGGTGTTCGGGCAGTGTAGGGGGTCGTGCTGGGGCTGGTGTTTCAGGGTTTAGGGCAGTGCAGTGGTGTTCGGGCAGTGTAGGGGGTCGTGCTGGGGGTGGTGTTTCAGGGTTTAGGGCAGTGGTGTTCAGGCAGTGTAGGGGGTCGTGCTGGGGGTGGTGTTTCAGGGATTAGGGCAGTGCAGGGGTGTTCGGGCAGTGTAGGGGGTCGTGCAGGGGCTGGTGTTTCAGGGTTTAGGGCAGTGCAGTGGTGTTCAGGCAGTGTAGGGGGTCGTGCTGAGGATGGTGTTTCAGGGTTTATGGCAGTGCAGTGGTGTTCGGGCAGTGTAGGGGGTCGTGCTGGGGGTGGTGTTTCAGGGTTTAGGGCAGTGGTGTTCAGGCAGTGTAGGGGGTCATGCTGGGGGTGGTGTTTCAGGGATTAGGGCAGTGCAGGGGTGTTCGGGCAGTGTAGGGGGTCGTGCAAGGGCTGGTGTTTCAGGGTTTAGGGCAGTGCAGTGGTGTTCAGGCAGTGTAGGGGGTCGTGCTGAGGGTGGTGTTTCAGGGTTTAGGGCAGTGCAGTGGTGTTCGGGCAGTGTACGGGGTCGTGCTGGGGGTGGTGTTTCAGGGTTTAGGGCAGTGCAGTGGTGTTCGGGCAGTGTAGGGGGTCGTGCAGGGGGGTGGTGAGTCAGGGTTTAGGGCAGTGCAGTGGTGTTCGGGCAGTGTATTGGGTCATGCTGGGGGTGGTGTTTTAGGGTTTAGGGCAGTGCAGTGGTGTTCGGGCAGTGTAGGGGGTCGTGCAGGGGTGTGGTGTTTTAGGGTTTAGGGCAGTGCAGTGGTGTTCGGGCAGTGTAGGTGGTCTTACTGGGGGTGTGTTTCAGGGTTTAGTGCAGTGGTGTTCGGGCAGTGTAGGGTGTCTTGCTGGGGGTGGTGTTTCAGGGTTTAGGGCAGTGCAATGGTGTTCGTGCAGTGTAGGGGTCTTGCTGGGGCTGGTGTATCAGCGTTTAGGGCAGTGCAGTGGTGTTCGGGCATTGTAGGGGGTCTTGCTGGGGCTGGTGTTTCAGGGTTTAGGGCAGTGCAGTGGTGTTCGGGCAGTGTAGGGGGTCTTGCTGGGGCTGGTGTTTCAGGGTTTAGGGTAGTGCAGTGGTGTTCGGGCCGTGTAGGGGGTCGTGCTGGGGCTGGTGTTTGAGGGTTTAGGGCAGTGCAGTGGTGTTCGGGCAGTGTAGGGGGTTGTGCTGGGGGTGGTGTTTCAGGGTTTAGGGCAGTGCAGTGGTGTTCGGGCAGTGTAGGGGGTCGTGCTGGGGGTGGTGTTTCAGGGTTTTGGGCAGAGCAGTGGTGTTCGGGCAGTGTAGGGGGTCGTGCTGGGTGTGGTGTTTCAGGGTTTAGGGCAGTGCAGTGTTGTTCAGGCAGTGTAGGGGGTCTTGCTGGGGGTGGTGTTTCAGCGTTTAGGGCAGTGCAGTGGTGTTCGGGCAGTGTAGGGGGTCTTGCTGGGGGTGGTGTTTCAGGGTTTAGGGCAGTGCAGTGGTGTTCGGGCAATGTAGGGGGTCTTGCTGGGGCTGGTGTTTCAGGGTTTAGGGCAGTGCAGTGGTGTTCGGGCAGTGTAGGGGGTGTTGCTGGGGCTGGTGTTTCAGGGTTTAGGGTAGTGCAGTGGTGTTTGGGCAGTGTAGGGGTCATGCTGGGGCTGGTGTTTCAGGGTTTAGGGCAGTGCAGTGGTTTTCAGGCAGTGTAGGCGGTCGTGCTGGGGGTGGTGTTTCAGGGTTTAGGGCAGTGCAGTGGTGTCCGGGCAGTGTAGGGGGTCGTGCTGGGGGTGGTGTTTCAGGGTTTAGGGCAGTGCAGTGGTGTTCGGGCAGTGTAGGGGGTCGTGCTGGGGCTGGTGTTTCAGGGTTTAGGGCAGAGCAGTGGTGTTCGGGCAGTGTAGGGGGTCGTGCTGGGGGTGGTGTTTCAGGGTTTAGGGCAGTGCAGTGTTGTTCGGGCAGTGTAGGGGGTCTTGCTGGGGGTGGTGTTTCAGGGTTTAGGGCAGTGGTGTTCGGGCAGTGTAGGGGGTCTTGCTGGGGGTGATGTTTCAGGGTTTATGGCAGTGCAGTGGTGTTCGGGCAGTGTAGGGGTCTTGCTGGGGGTAGTGTTTCAGGGTTTAGGGCAGTGCAGTGGTGTTCGTGCAGTTTAGGGGGTCATGCTGGGGGTGGTGTTTCAGGGTTTAGGGCAGTGCAGTAGTGTTCGGGCAGTGTAGGGGGTCGTGCAGGGGTGGTGTTTCAGGGTTTAGGGCAGTGCAGTGGTGTTCGGGCAGTGTAGGGGGTCGTGCTGGGGGTGGTGTTTCAGGGTTTAGGGCAGTGCAGTGGTGTTCGGGCAGTGTAGTGGGTCGTGCAGGGGTGGTGTTTCAGGGTTTAGGGCAGTGCAGTGGTGTTCGGGCAATGTAGGGGGTCGTGCTGGGGCTGGTGTTTCAGGGTTTAGGGCAGTGCAGTGGTGTTCGGGCAGTGTAGGGGGTCTTGCTCGGGGTGATGTTTCAGGGTTTAGGGCAGTGCAGTGGTGTTTGGGCAGTGTAGGGGGTCGTGCTGGGGGTGGTGTTTCAGGGTTTAGGGCAGTGCAGTGGTGTTCGGGCAGTGTAGGGGGTCGTGCTGGGGATGGTGTTTCAGGGTTTAGGGCAGTGCAGTGGTGTTCGGGCAGTGTAGGGGGTCGTGCAGGGGGTGGTGTTTCAGGGTTTAGGGCAGTGCAGTGGTGTTCGGGCAGTGTAGGGTGTCGTGCTGGGGGTGGTGTTTCAGGGTTTAGGGCAGTGCAGTGGTGTTCGGGCAGTGTAGGGGGTCGTGCACGGGGTGGTGTTTCAGGGTTTAGGGCAGTGCAGTGGTGTTCAGGCAGTGTAGTGGGTCGTGCTGGGGCTGGTGTTTCAGGGTTTAGGGCAGTGCGGTGGTGTTCGGGCAGTGTAGGGGGTCGTGCTGGGGCTGGTGTTTCAGGGTTTAGGGCAGTGCAGTTGTGTTCGGGCAGTGTAGGGGGTCGTGCTGGGGCTGGTGTTTCATGGTTTAGGGCAGTGCAGTGGTGTTCGGGCAGTGTAGGGGGTCGTGCTGGGGCTGGTGTTTCAGGGTTTAGGGCAGTGCAGTGGTGTTCGGGCAGTGTAGGTGGTCGTGCTGGGGCTGGTGTTTCAGGGTTTAGGGCAGTGCAGTGGTGTTCGGGCATTGTAGGGGGTCGTGCTGGGGCTGGTGTTTCAGGGTTTAGGGCAGTGCAGTGGTGGTCGGGCAGTGTAGGGGGTCGTGCTGGGGGTGGTGTTTCAGGGTTTAGGGTAGTGCAGTGGTGTTCGGGCAGTGTAGGGGGTCATGCTGGGGCTGGTGTTTCAGGGTTTAGGGCAGTGCAGTGGTGTTCGGGCAGTGTAGGGGGTCGTGCTGGGGTGGTGTTTCAGGGTTTAGGGAGTGCAGTGGTGTTCGGGCAGTGTAGGGTGTCGTGCTGGGGGTGGTGTTTCAGGGTTTAGGGCAGTGCAGTGGTGTTTGTGTAGTGTAGGGGTCGTGCTGGGGGTAGTGTTTTAGGGTTTAGGGTAGTGCAGTGGTGTTTGTGTAGTGTAGTGGGTCATGTTTTAGGGTAGTGCAGTGATGTTTGGGTAATGTAGGGGGTCGTGCTGGGGTAGTGTTTTAGGATTTAGGTTAGTGCAGTGGTGTTTGGGTAGTGTAGGGGGTCGTGCTGGGGGTAGTGTTTTAGGGTTTAGGGTAGTGCAGTGGTGTTTGTGTAGTGTAGGGGGTCATGCTGGGGGTAGTGTTTTAGGGTTTAGGATAGTGCAGTGGTGCTTGTGTAGTGTAGGGGGTCGTGCTGGAGGTAGTGTTTTAGGGTTTAGGGTAGTGCAGTGGTGTTTTTGTAGTGTAGGGGTCATGTTTTAAGATGCAACGCTCCAATACCTGACCAGTCTGCACTACATAAAACTGCAAAAAAACTAAAAATAAAAAGTGTTTTGCACACTTTTGTCATTGGGCTATATGTGGGCTACATCTGGGTAATATTTGTGCTACATTTGGGCTCTTTTTTCTCTGGTGGCCATCTTGGAAGACTTCTTTGTTATGAAGTTTCCTAATTTCCTCATTTACTGCAGTCTCCTCAGTAGGAAATGCTTTCAGTTTTTTACTTTGATTCCATCAAGAAGGCATTCAGATGTGTCTCACATTTGCCATAAATTCAGAATGTTAGCACTCTAGTTGCTCATTAGATCACTGTAGTAAAGCTACTGCTCACTAGGGAGTTAACTGGAAGTCTGCTGCTGGTATTGAAAGTGATTGTTTCAGTCTGCATGTCAGAATTTTCTAATGAAGTAGAAGAGGATTTGAGATCTCACTTAAAACATGCCCTCATTTTTCTTTCTGCAGCACTAACCATAATTTCTATTTCAAAAAGAACCCCCTCATTTTGTTCCTTTTTAAATTAAATGTTTTAAGTATTAACGGTTTATTCCAATCAAGATGGCTTCAGGTGTGCCATACTTTTGTCATAAGTAAGGCTGTTAGCACTCTAGTTGTTCTTTAGAACACTCTGGGAAGCTGCAGTAGAACACAAAGGCATCAACTGGCAGGCTGCTCCTGTTGAAATATAACAGGAAGATATTTGAGATCTCACTTGAAACATGTCCTAATTTTTCTTTCTATAGCACTAACCATAATTTCTATGACAAAATGAACCCCATCATTTTGTTCCTTTTTAAATTAAATGTTTTAAGTGTTACCAGTTTATTCCAATCAAAATGGCTTCAGGTGTGCCATACTTTTGTCATAAGTAAGGCTGTTAGCACTCTAGTTGTTCTTTAGAACACTCTGGGAAGCTGCAGTAGAACACAAAGGAATCAACTGACAGTCTCTGCCCTTGTTGGATGTACATGTTTTACTGAGAATGTCAGACTTCATTCTCACATGACTGAGAAAGATAATGTGAATTTACAGAAAATATGCTCTCATTTTACCTTCTGGAGCACCTTCCAAAACTCTATGGGACAAGCATGTGAAAATAGTTTTCTCTCAAACATGATTCATGATATCCCAGCAGAAGGTTTTTCACAGGGTAAAATCACCTTAGAACACACCACAATTCCTGAAATTAGTATGGTACCATCAACAAATGAATTCTAATGTAACTAGAGTCTGTTATCACCCTTTATAGTTCTCCTTTTGGTAACCCTCAAAATCTTTGATTCACTACAATGCATTTCAATGGGGTACTATCATTTATATTGGTCCCAAGATGGCTGCCAGCAATTCCAGGATGAAGTGCTGACAGCCAATCAGATCTCACGATGACATGTGTGGTTAGGCTCCGCCCAGATATATATGTGATTTTACTTTTGATTTTCTCAGCAACTACTGAACGGATTTACATCATTTAACAAAAGGGTTCTTTCTGAACCAAGAACTACCTCTTTGCCAAATTTGGTGTAATTCCGTTCAGCAGTTCGGGCTGTAGCCGTGTCTAAAGTTTCCTATGGGAAAATGAATGGGGAAAACACGTTTTGGGACCCCCTTTTTTCTCGGCCCCCGCTTGACGAATCACCCCGAGACTTTCAGGGTAGGAGCGGACCGGAGCGGCCCATAAAGTTTGAAAATTTCGCGAAGATTCGTCAACCGGCAAGAGAGTTATTTCAAATAGAATGTCGTGGATTTCCTATGGAAAATAGGTCTTAACTATAACTATCTACTGGCGACCGCCAGTAGATATATATATATATATATATATATATATATATATATATATATATATATATTCACTGAAAAAACCATAGGTTTTAGGGACAGTTATAGTTACTTGGACATTGCACTCGTACAAAACCCGTGAAATTCCCCCGTTATAGTTAGTTCAGCTAACTATAACTCGCGCCCCGCAATGCACTGCTGATGACGTCACATATTACATCACTCATGACATGGTCAGTGACATCACTGATGACATCACTGATGACATCTCAAATGACATCACTGTTGACATCATCCAGTGACTGTGTGTTTCTGTAAAGTTTAAATATTTTTAATATATATAGGGAAAGGCGTTTTGAAGAATGAGTGGGTGTATAAGTGTCTGTATGGATGATTTAGTAGGTGCGTGACTAATTCTATAAGTGAGTGATTAAACGTATCTTACTGAATGCATGGGTTAGTGACTAAACTGGGTGAATGTCTGTATCTGTCTGTTGCTGTGTAAGTGGCTGCATGGGTTTGTGAACAGCTACATGAGTGTCTATAAGAGTTATTGATTTGTTGTCTGAGTATCTGTATGGGTGCCTGAGTGTTTGTGTGGATGGGGTGTGTGCGACTGTGCATAGATGTGTGAGTGGGTGATTCACTGGGTGGATGGTTTCAAGAGTGCATCTGTGATAGACTGTATGGGTGGGTAAGTGTGTGTAACAGTGTGTTAGTGAGTGAATGTATGTCCCAGTGGTACATGTGTGAGTAACTACATATGTGAAAGGCAGTATATATGTGTGCTAGAGTATTTAAATGGCTATAAGTGAGAGTGTGTTATTGTGAGAGTGGCTGTATGGATGAGTGTGTGCTTGTATCAGTGATTGTATAAGAGCGTAACAATGTGCTAGTATTTGTATGATTAAGTGAGCTGGTGTGTGTATGACTGTATAGGTGAGTAAATGGCAGTGTGTTTAATTATTTGCATGACTGACTAGGTGTGTGAGTACCTCTATGGATGAGTGGCGGTGTTTGAGTGTCTATATAGGAGTAAGAGTGCATATGATAGTCCTGTACTGAGTGACCATAAGTATGAGTGACTGTACGGGTGAGTGAGTGGATGTGTGTGTGTAGACCTAAGAATCAGTGAGTGGGTATGTAGTTATTGGTGTTGGAGTGTCTATGGTTTTGCGAATGGCAGTCTGTAATTTAGAGTGGGTGTATCAAAGGTTATATTAGGGTGTGAGGAGGTGCATCAGATTATCACGTGGATGATGTCATCAGTGATGTCATTTAAGATGTCATCAGTGATGTCATCAGTGATGTCACTGACCATGTCATGAGTGATGTAATATGTGACGTCATCAGCAGTGCATTGCGGGCGCGAGTTATAGTTAGCTGAACTAACTATAACGGGGGAATTTCACGGGTTTTGTACGAGTGCAATGTCCAAGTAACTATAACTGTCCCTAAAACCTATGGTTTTTTCAGTGAATTTCAAAGGTTTTTTAAATGCTAATTTGTAACTATAACGTGTCTGAAACCTATGGTTTTTTCAGTGAATTTCAAAGGTTTTTAAATGCTAATTTCTAACTATAACGTGCCTGAAACCTATGGTTTTTTCAGTGAATTTCAAAGGTTTTGTAAATGACAATTTTTAAATGTATTAATTGTTATATTAATTTTTTTCATACTGATTTACTACATTTTTAGAAACAATTTTTTTTTACATATTTTATTTTTTAAATTACATTGTAATTACATTATACATTACATTACAAAAAATACTTTCTCAGAATGAATTACTTTAGTTTAAATACTTTGCACATAGGCAATAGACTTTTAAGTACAGTAGTTACAGTTGTTGCAATGGGCAACACATTTTCAAACACAATGCAACATTCAGCTCAATGTGAATTTCTAGTTAAATGCAATTAGTTACTTTATGGATTACTTTTCTAACCACAGGACTGGATCCTAGATTCAGTCCTGGGACATCTCCTGTAAACAGTTGAGTAAAAGCGTTTTGGTTACAGTACTGATTTTTAAGGAATATTATTGTATTTTAAAAGTTGACACTTAGAAACTTTTTCTCATATGGTCACCAATGTTATCCTATGGAAGGAAATTCACTTAGCAGGTAAAAACTGTTATTGTTACTTTTTCTTACTCAGTGTTGGATCCTGGATCCAGCACTGGTGCATCTCCTGTAAACAGTTGAAAGAATGCGTTTAAGTCATACAGGTGATTTTTAAGGAATATTTGTAGTTTGTAAAAATCCACACTTTGAAACTTTTTGCTGAAAACCAGACAATGGATTCCTATGGAAGAAATTATAAGTTACTGGTAAGTACGGTTAAAATTACTTTTCAGGGTCAGTGCTGGGCTAAAAGATGCAGCACTGGGTTCTCTCCTGATAACAGGTGAGTAAATCGGAATTCGTATTTCGGCTGATTTTAGAGGAATATTTTAAAGTTCCAAAATCAACACTTAGAAACTTTTTCAGCAAAAAGCAGGCAATGATATCCTATGGAAGGAAATTCAAGTTACTGGTAAGTACGGTTAAAATTACTTTTCAGGACCAGTACTGGGCTGAAAGATACAGCACTGAGGTCTCTCCTTATAACAGGTGAGTAAATCGGAATTCGTATTTCGGCTGATTTTAGAGGAATATTTGTATGTTTCAAAAATCAACACTTAGAAACTTTTTCAGCAAAAAGCAGGCAATGATATCCTATGGAAGGAAATTCAAGTTACTGGTAAGTACGGCTTAAAATTACTTTTCAGGACCAGTACTGGGCTGAAAGATGCAGCACTGAGGTCTCTCCTTATAACAGGTGAGTAAATCGGAATTCGTATTTCGGCTGATTTTAGATGAATATTTTAAAGTTCCAAAACTCCACACTTAGAAGAATTTCCAAGTGAAACCAGTCAATGTTAGCCTATGGAAGGAAATTCAAGTTACTGGTAGAGTACGGTTAAAATTACTTTTTAGGACCAGTACTGGGCTGAAAGATACAGCACTGAGGTCTCTCCTGATAACAGGTGAGTAAATCGGAATTCGTATTTCGGCTGATTTTAGAGGAATATTTGTATGTTTCAAAAATCAACACTTAGAAACTTTTTCAGCAAAAAGCAGGCAATGATATCCTATGGAAGGAAATTCAAGTTACTGGTAAGTATGGTTAAAATTACTTTTCAGGACCAGTACTGGGCTGAAAGATACAGCACTGAGGTCTCTCCTTATAACAGGTGAGTAAATCGGAATTCGTATTTCGGCTGATTTTAGAGGAATATTTGTATGTTTCAAAAATCAACACTTAGAAACTTTTTCAGCAAAAGCAGGCAATGATATCCTATGGAAGGAAATTCAAGTTACTGGTAAGTACGGTTAAAATTACTTTTCAGGACCAGTACTGGGCTGAAAGATGCAGCACTGAGGTCTCTCCTTATAACAGGTGAGTAAATCGGAATTCGTATTTCGGATGATTTTAGAAGAATATTTGCACAATGGTGAAGGGAGGGGCAGGCCCTGAGGTGACATCTGTGCAAACGCGCCCGTGGCGCGTTTTAAGTTGGGGGATTAAGTCCCCTTGAATCCTGAGGGTCCCTAGGGGCCAACTAGCCCACCAGGAACCTCCAATATGCGCCAGGGGCTGCGTTGCAGAGACGTGTAGAGAGGCCACACCCCTTTTACACCTCTCTGCAACGCAGCTCTGTGGCGCTTTCTGGATGTACCTGTTGGGCTAGTTGGCCCCAGGGACCCTCAGGATTGAAGGGGATTTAATTCCCATCTTAAAACGCGCCACGGGCCCTGTTTGCACACATGTCACCTGAAGCCCCGCCCCTCCCTTCAGCACTGTGCAAACGCGCCCGTGGCGCGTTTTAAGTTGGGGGATTAAGTCCCCTTGAATCCTGAGGGTCCCCGGAGTCCAACTAGCCCACCATATACCTCCAAAAGCGCCACAGAGCTGCGTTGCAGAGAGGTGTAAAAGGGGCGTGGCCTCTGTACACCTCTCTGCAAGGCAGCCCCTGGCGCATACTGGAGGTTCCTGGTGGGCTAGTTGGCCCCCAGGGACCCCCAGTATTCAAGGGGATTGTTCCCCTCTGCAAACGCGCCAGGGGCGCGTTTGCAGAGTGGTGAAGGAAGGGGCTGGGCCTGCGGGCCCGATCGTTTTTTTTGTTTTTTTTGTCCCTGAAGGGGGCTGTGTGGCCCCCTTCCTTTTTCATGCTTTGGGCCCTGGGGACCCCATCCCCCAGGGCCTTACCCCTTTTTTAAAATTAAATATTAAAAAAAAACGGGAAGGGGGCCGCGGGCCCCCCTTCCCTAGGCCTGTATTGGCCCCGGGACCCCATCCCCCGGGGCATGGCCTTGATTTTTTTTTCTTTGGAGGGGGCTGCGTGGCCCCCTCCTCAGGCCATTTAAGGCCCCGGGGACCCCATCCCCCGGGGCTGGTCTTTCCGTTTTTTTAAAAATTTAATTATATTTAAACTTTGGGGAGGGGGGCCGCATGGCCCCCCTCCCGGGCCACTACTTGCCCCGGGGACCCCATCCCCCGGGGCTGGCCCTCTCCGTTGGGGACTGTGGGGGTCCCCAAGCCCCCACAGTCCCGCCGGCTCCCCGCGTCCCTTGGGAGCCGGCATTGCTGTTACACATGGGGAGCTGCTAAGATGCAGCTCCCCATGTGGAAAGCATCGGCTTTGGATATTGGAAGAGAGAGCAGGTTTCCCTGCTCTCTTCCAATATCCAAAGCAGTTTGCTATGGCAGGACGGGAGCCGCGAGGTAGGCACCCCGGGACACTGCAGGAGCCGGCCCTGGGGGTGGTGGTCCCCAGGGCCATCAAGGGCTCCAGGAGGGGGGCCGCGCGGCCCCCTCCCATTCAGGTCACAGCCCCGGGGAGGTGGTGGTCCCCGGGGCTCTGGGGTCCGTAACGGACCCCCATATTTAAATGTTTAGTGCCCCGGGGAGGTGGCGGTCTCCGGGCGTGTGGGGGCTGGAGCCCCCACACAGGTTTTTTAATTTAAAAAAAAGCCCCGGGGAGGTGGTGGTCTCCGGGGCTGCGGGAGGGCTCAGAGCTCTCCCGCACCATTTAAAAAAAGCCCCGGGGGTGGCGGTCCCCGGGCTTGGGGGCCCTTGTGGCCCCCACACATAAATTAACCCCCCACCATGCCCCCGGGACTTGGGCCACCCGGGGCCACTAACATCGAAGCGCGGGAGACCGCGCTTCGATGTCTTTTTCGGCAGGATTCGCGCATCCTGAGCGCATCCTGCCGATTTAAAAAAAATTTTTTTTTTTTTGCCCAGGGGTCCTTGTGGGACCCCCTGAGCAAACCTAGGGGTCAGGGTGTTTCTACCCTGCCCCCTTTGTGCGCTTTGCGACTTGTTTCTGTCCCTCGGTTCTACCGAGGGACAAAATGGCTGCCAACATTTCCTGAATCGGAATGTTGACAGCCAGCTGACAGCCAATTAACATGCAGCTCGTGATCGGGACGGTGCGCGCAGGGTGCGCTGAGGGTACGCGGACCCTACTCGGCCATAGATATCACTAACTTTTTACTTTTCATCTTCTCAGCAACTACTGAACGGATTTACACCATTTAACAAAAAGGGTTCTTTCTGAACCAAGAACTACCTATTTGCCAAATTTGGTGTAATTCCGTTCAGCAGTTCGGGCTGTAGCCGTGTCTAAAGTTTCCTATGGAAAAGTGCATGGGGAAAACGCGTTTTGGGACTCCTTTTTCTCGGCCCTCGCTTGAAGAATCCCCCGAGACTTTCAGGGTAGGAGCGGACCGGAGCGGGCCACAAAGTTTGAAAATTTCGCGAAGATACGTCAACCGGCAAGAGAGTTATTTCAAATAGAATGTCGCGGATTTCCTATGGATAATAGGTTGTAACTATAACTATCTACTGGCGACCGCCAGTAGATAATATATATATATATATATATATTTATTACCCATCCTGAGTCCAACCCTTTCCTTACTGTTGCACCGACTGGAGTGGGAATAGTAATTTTTCTACTCCTGAGTCTAACGTTTTCCCTACTGTCGCACACACTGGAGTGAGAATATTAATTTGTTATATATATTTGTTATATTAAACTTTACAAAAAATTAAATTATAATATAAATTACAATTATTATTTTAATAATAGTTTTAAATTATATATGTATAAATAAACATGCACACATATATGTGTGTTTTTTTTATAAGTATAACATTTATATATATTTTTTAATTTAAATATATTTAATTTACAATATATTAGCCCTAATTACAATGTATTGTAGCAGAAACGGGACCGCCCGACAAGGTGTACACTATTATGATGTGACCACCTTCACGGCAGTCGGAAAGTGTATATTTTCTATTGAGGCTGGTGCTGCGGGTTGCAGCACCAGCCTCAATAGAAAATATACACTTTTAAAACATCCATGCTCCGTGTGGCAGGCACCATGCGATGCCTGCCACATGTTGCAGGGATGATTAGCGGGGCACCATAGGTGCCCTGCAGACCCCATAGCAGAGGTCGCGGAGGGACAGGGCCCCTGCTACGGGCCCCCAAAGTCTGTTTCTATCTGCATTTCTATGGCAGTTGGATCACCGTGGAAAGGCAGACTGAAAGGGACATCGTAATCTCTATGGCGGTGCCTGAGAAGGCACCACCCTTATTGTAGGGATTACATTCCGACTGCGCCCGTTGAACAGCAGCGGTCAGTCCCACCGCCCGCTGCCTCCGACCGTCGCATCATAATGCTTCGGGGGATTCGCAACCGACAGGTCATGGGTTGCGATCTGACTCACATTGTAAACAGGCCCATTAACGTTAACTGTTAATATATTTAATGTTTACTATTTTCAATTATACATATGTTAAAAAATGATATTTTGTATCAATATTAGTGTACAATGATATCTTTTTTCAATATATTTGTCATTTACATTATAAGTATAGGAAAACAATATTTTTGTGCTCGATATTTTTGAAACAATATTTATATACCACGATATTTGTGGTTTTGAAATGTTGTCATCGAACCGCTGCTCGTGCAATGATTTAGAACCAGTAGCGCATTCCACACTGAAAAATCAGCCTGACCGGCACCACGCAGTGCGCAGGAGCACGTGGACACTCGAGTTGATTTTGCTGCTACTCGAGAAGCAGACCTCCGACTGTGACCTCTTATGACTAACTGCATTAGAAAATCTCACCGGAAGTCATCCTAGCAGCCGGAAATTGTGCTATAGGACACCAAATCTTGCTCATGCTCACCAGTGGAGCCTCGTGGAAGAAGAAACGTTGGCACATGGGGATTGGAGGAATTTGGACAGAACCAAATTTCGCCAATTCCGGGAATGGGATGAAACTTTCCACCCAGGCCTATTCAAAAGATTGTGACATTTATTTTGAGAGACTTACATTTAGCTCCCATGCATGAAAATCGTTCTAATAGGAGGAACATCTTTCTTATAGGAGGAAATTCTTTGTTCAGATCCTACAAGAAGTCTTATCACTGGGATTTTGAACAGTGATGCCTTATGTGGCCCTTTTCTATATCAAAAGAGGGGGGTGAGAGTGCACACCGGTTTCTTCCATATTTCATCCTTTAGTATTTTCAACGTTTAATCTGTTTGCGTGCAGCCCGGTTTTTAACGTGATCTGCCCAGACACGTGCTTATGAGACATTTGAAAAAAGGGGCGAGGTAACGCCCCAATGCCGGACGCACAGCGTTGCTTCATCCATAACACAAATGCCACAATTATTCCAATTTCTCAAACTTTTATTCCATTTTCATCCACTTTTTATTAAATTCATTGCCTGTCCTCCAGTCACATGAGAGACACTTATTCACTTATTCACTGTATCCTAAATGCTGTCGATTCGCCCATCCAGGCTTTATTCTGAAGCACGGAGTGTGCATAAGTGATCCTCAAAGGTTAATCTGTGTTACCCATGCATTTCGGGCCGTGCCTGGCCCTTCGTCAGGGGTTATCTACAAATTCAAAACATTCCTGTTAGACTGTGTTTTTTTAATCTGCCTAAACATAATAAAACGGTATTTCTATTATTAAAAATACGACTCACGCCGCAATTAACGTCTGCCCACTGAATTCATTAACTGCCTTTTTCCCGGAACAGTCTCTCCCCAACTGCCACAAATGCATGTGTTACCCTACCACTATTCAAGATATCACTCCTTGATACCTGTTCGTGTTTAAAAAAACCCTTTCCAAACACATTGTTCCTCCCGCAAAACTTTATCCAAAGGAGCCCATACCTTAACAGACTGTTTTCTATCATGTTCGAAATCCTTCTGATGCCCGCTTCCTCCTCACTCTACTTGAACACCTGTGGCGAATCCCCGCCCCTTCGTGCTTTACCAATTGACATCCACCAATGCTTTAACCTCCAGAGCCCATAGTGCACTACGAAAACTATAGAGTTAATCCCTGTTTAATATTTGTACCCGATCATGTTCTTGCACTAACACAATTCAATTTTTATGCTCATATTCACTAAACATATCTTGGTGGCTTATTTGTACCTAAAACTAATGTGTCCGCCCTATCTGTACCCCTGTCAATCTGCAGTTCTCAAGCACCTCCCCAACCTGTCACTAAACCTATTTCATTTGTAGAAACTTTTCTGTTTAAAATTTAAAAAGAAGTGGATGAAAATGGAATAAAATTTTGAGAAATTGGAATAATTGTGGCATTTGTGTTATGGATGAAGCAACGCTGTGCGTCCGGCATTGGGGCGTTACCTCGCCCCTTTTTTCAAATGCCCTTTTCTATATGCCATTATATTTTCCAGGTGGGTTTTAATCAAAGTAAATTGTATCTTTGCTGCCACCAAATTCAGCAAATAGGGCACAATGACATCTTCCTGGCAAGAAAGTGTGAACTCATTGCTAATGTCATAAGCAAAAGATTTTCCACTTTAAGGCATACTAGGTCCTTGTTAAAGGTACTTCTTTTAGGATTTCTATGTATGCTTGGGAGTAGACATGCTTTTCCATACTGTCTCACTTCAGGAGCCATGATGTCAAATTCAAGAGAGAAACACTTGTCCCTCAAGCCTGGTCAATGAGTGCAGTTTTAAGGAATCCTATTATGTTGTTTTTAGAGAAATCAGAAGTATGTTTGGGAGCCAAAATTGTCTCAGATATTTGTGAATTTGAGAGCTATGAGGATTGTTGTTGATTGAAAGTTATGCAGCTTCAATAGTACTGTAGCTTCAATAGTACTAATGCAATCAAAAGGATAGTGGAAAAGCGTAAAGCAATTCCCCTGACCTGGAGGAGAGCATTTGGCATTTTGAGCTGTGGAAAATAGGTCTCCTGAGAAATCCCAGGCTGAAAAGACGTCTAGAAGTATGTTATCCATGTCAACCTCTATAATCCCTTGTGACGTTCCTTGAAAAACCTTGTACATAAGTTTGCTTGCTTATTATGAAGATGGAGTGGTTTTATTAACAAGTTCCTAGCCAAGAGATATAACCAAATGCTCTCTGCCTATAGAGACAGCAGCATGGATCTGGTAATACCTTGCTTGTTCAGCTACTTCAATGTGGTAGTGTTGTCTGTCTGCACTCACTCCGTTGTCAGAGATAGTAGGCTACCCTAAGAGTCAGTGTACTGCTTTGAGTGGTGTGAAATTCATGTGGTAATATTTCTTCTTCACCGACTAGAGGCCATGCACTGACAAACTGCTAGGTGAACACCCACGCCTATTATGGAGGCAATGGTGTCAACTGCAGAAGTCGGAGGACTCCCTATAAAATCTTTTGCACCCCCAGGAAAGGGATTGTTTTGTCACTTGACACTATAAGAGCCCTCACCCCAGCTGATCTCCCATGCCCATTGATATTAAAGACACTGTTAAAGAAGTGTATCAAGGCATTGAGTCCAGTTCAGAAAGAATGTACTCTGACAATCTGTAGGTACAACATTTTCTTGAGGTGTTAACATTTCTCTCAAATGGACAACTCTCCCACTTCGAAGTGAACATTTTCCTTGTGTTCAAAGTCACTCCAAGGTATGCCTGAAATTGAAATGGGAAAAGCTGTCAGCTTTTGGGCTTTGACATGTAAGCCCAGATGATGTAACAGAGTGATTGTTGTGTATGTCTCTTGTATGGCCTGGCTTGACAGCGCAGCTCCCAACAAATTTTTATATTAGTATCACTAGAGAAAGGCTTTGGCTCCACCCACATTTTGGCAGCTAGGAGTACATCTTTTGATTGGGCAGAAGTTGTGTGCTTCCACAATAAAGTACTTGGCCTCCACACAGCTTTGATCATTTTGTTTATTTATGCATCTGCCTGAGCTTGCACTTTCAGGTGCATGCACATAATAGTATCATGCTATTACATTGTCTTGGATAACTATATAATTTATGGTGGTTTTCTCTAGCAGCTGTACAGAAGAGCAGTCATTTAACCTACAAGAATGTTTAGTCCTGGTGGGACAGTGCAACTGTCACTTGTTTTTTTTTCTTTATTAGGAAGGAATCAAAAGTCTTTCATCCAAACAATACAGATATACAGAGGGCAAATATCTTGCTAGCATAACAGAATAAATATAGCAAACATAGCATGTCATACATAGATTAAAATAATCCAGAAAAATACATTAGTTGTTACAAAAATAATTTTGTATTAAAATACAGATCATTCCTATAAGCAGTGCCTGGTCAGATCTCAAATGTGTAACCAACTGTTAGATTAGAAATACTCTCCCTGACTGACACAGAGAATTTGTTCAATTTACTCCGCCTAGAGACTTTTCATTTAACTGCCAGTCCTAACCCGTAAAGAATTACAAATTCCTGTCACCAGGATTGGTGATCCATCTGAAGCCAAGTCCGATCAATCCTCAGCCTGGCTGTTGTTATGGCAAAAAAATCCCAACAGCTTGGGATGGAATACTCGGCGAGTGACCCAGCTCAGTAAGTTTAGGTACTGGTTGAGCATGAATCTCAAGGAATTGGTTAATTTCATCAAAAAACGTTATTCCAATATGGAGTAATGTAAGGGCAGGTCACAAAAATATGTGTAATGTCTTCTGAAGGTGTATTACAGTGAAAACTATCCAATGTCTCCCAAAGAACCCATTTATATAATGTATTCAGTGTACAATGTAAATAGCAAAAGGTTTTGAAAAATTGAGGGGTATATTCACAAGAACGTGCGATAAACATCGCCAAAATAGTGTACCGCAACTTTTCACATCGCAGTCCATCGCAGGAAAATAACGCCATGTTAACGTGGCATTCTCAACATGGCGATACCATGCGATATTCGCATGAGAACGCGGCAAATGTCCGCGAAACAACTACAGTGACGGCGATAAAAATCCAAACCCTAACGAGAAAAAAGTTGCGATGGGCCCAACCGCGATAAAATCAGTGCGATAACTAGCGAGAGGCCAGCAAGATCCCCCTGGAACACTGCAGCACACACACAAACACCAAGTAGGCCCACCTCCACCATGTGCCCAGAGGGACCCCCACCCAACACATCACCAATCACACAACCAACACATGCACACGTGCGAAACCCAGCGAAGATGCGTATCCGTCAGCCACACTGACAATGCAAGAGACACTACATGACGAGTAGCATGGCTGCAGTCCAACTATCATGTCAATGTGCAGGCCACGACACTGAGGTGGATGAGTGCGGGCCAGATCCACAAAGGTGTAGGTCACACTCGGACACATCCACGTGCACAAAAAACCCCTGACGTCAACTACACATCTGCCGACAGACCATGACCACGAGTCACAACACGACGAAGAGCACAATTCACTCAAGTCTGCAACATCTCAGCACTGTAGATGCACAGAAGTGAAAGGCACACCGCCTAAAAGGGATGAGTGGCAGCCAATTCAGAGCTGCAGGGGTGACTCAGCCACAGTGCAGCAAACACACATAACAATAAGAGCACCCCAACATTGTCAACAATGTGGTACATACTGCAGCACTTTCACAACAGAACACAGGACACAACTGGTGCTGCATGCGTGCACAAAATGGCCAATCACATCTGGCATTGCAGGAATCTGTGACATGACAATGGACGAGTACAACCTGTAGCCTGTAATAGGTTTATTTACACATGCAGTGCCAGTGGACATTTTGTACTGTCCCATGATTGTACAGGACGGACACAAAGTGATGTGCTCAGGTGAAGACATTGGCAATGAGGCTATTCCTGCTGCAAATGCAGCGGGGTGTGGGCCACCTGCCCCATCGTCCTCATCATCGTCCGGTGCATCTGGCACTTGGATCCATGGGGCATTGGAGCGTACACAGATGTTGTGCAAAACACAACATGCAACGATCATCTTGCACATGATGTCTGGACTGTACAGGAGCCTTCCGCCAGTGATGTCCAGGCACCTGAAACGTGACTTCAACATGCCAAATGTGCGTTCCACGATACGCCTGGTGCATATGTGGGACGCATTGTACTGCCTCTGAGCATGTGTGTTCGGGTCTCGGGGGGTGTCATTATCCAAGGGCAGAGTGCACATCCCTGATCACCTGTGACAGTGCAGAGAGAGATGAGTCAATAGGTGGTTCGGCATGATGTGTTGGCAGGCACACTAGTCCAGTGACACCTGTGCTGGTTGTGCATGGGGTGAGTGTAAGAAAGCCCCCAGGGAGTGTTTGGTGCTGGCAACAACTACAACAGTCATCACTCAATCAGAAGTTCAAAGTACAAACAGCAAGGGACCATGACTTGAGGTGCACAGAGTTAGTGGCCCCGGATGCACAGCGGCCGGCACGGGCACACCGCTACAGGACGGTGACTTGCGATGCACTGGGTTAGGCCCATGAGAGCTGAGCGGGTCCTCATAGATGTCCAAGGTGACTGTCGCTGAGTGTATCGTGGGACAGTGGAAGGTGTTCCCCCAGGGCATGATGCAGAGGGCACAACCAAGCAGCAACAGGTAACATGGGGGATATGAATGCCACAGACTCATGCCAAACACCAAGTCCATACCTGCCATATGATGATGACGACAACCCCCAGGCCACAGACTCAGACACCACCAAAGTTCAACCAGAGAGTGACCATGACTCACGGTGCACGGAGTCAGTGGCACCAGGGCTGCAAGGGGATGCAGTCTGCGATGAGGCGTGTACATTGATGTAAACTCAGCCATTCAGAAATCAAGACTCAGTTACAAATGTGGGACCTACTTGACCGCAGTGTCGGCCGGTGGCAGCGGTGTGCGTGGCCCAACCGCAGTTCAGCCAGCTCCTCCCACACACGGCGTTGGAGTGTCATGTCAGGATGACGTGTGGCTCACGGAGGCTGAGGCACCAGAGCTGAGCATGTGTGCAGCCTGCGACGATGCCGTGTCCTGGCTGGTCCCGCCTTGTGTGATTGGTGTTAAGGGTGGGCGTAGTTCGCGAAGTAATGCTTCGCGAAGCTACGCAAAGTGCAGTTCGCGCTACGCAAGCTCGCGTAGCACTCACGCGAACTGCGTGAGCGCACTGTTTGCAATGATTGCACAGTGCCGGATGCTTGTCCGCACTGTGCAATCATTGAAAACGGCAACTTGCACAGTGCGAGCTGTGCCTTACTGCCGCTCGAGTAGATTTTTACTCGAGCGGCAGCTTTCTCAACGCGGACTGGTAGTTTCTCATCGCGAGCGGTCGCGAAGCATACGCGACCACTCGCAATGAGAAACCTGACCTCCCGCGTTGAGAATCTCGCCGGGAGGTTTATTTTCCACGCTCGCGATCGGCAACTTGATGTTGCTGATCGCGAACGAGGAAAAAGTCTCGCCGGGATGTCATTTTGCTTGCTCGCGGTCGCCAACTTGACGTTGAGGACCGCGAGCAAGCAAAAAATGACCGCGGCACTACGCTACGCTACGCTACGCGTGTTCGCACTGTGCTACGTGCAATTCGCGTTGTGCGAAGTAGCGCAAACTTCGCAAACTACGCGAGCGTAGCGTAGCACTTCGCCCAGGGTTAATTGGTGTGAGGCCGGCTGGCCCGCAGTGCATGCCGAAGCTGGTAGTCTGCATGGGCCCACAAACACGTGTCGCTGGCTTGCGTTGAACAGGGTTAGTGGCACCACGTGTCGCCAGCTTGTGTTGAACAGGGTTAGTGGCACCACGTGTCGCCGGCTTGCGTTGAACAGGGTTAGTGGCACCAGGTCAGTTGTTGCTAGTGTTCGGTCACCTCAGTAACGAGGATCCCTGCTTTCATCCAGACTGAACCGCATCTTCCTCTTACTCCTCTTCGTGCATTCACTGGTATGAACTCTGCCATTCATGAATCACGACCAAGTGCTGGATGTGGGACCTAATGGACCGCAGTGTAGGCCGGGGGCTGCGGTCAGCACGGGCCCACAGACATGTGTTGTGTGCTTGCGATGCAGAGTTTGGGACACCAGATCGAAGGGAGTTTAGTGATATAAACGCTGCCACCAACATTTGGTCACTGCCATTCAAAACTCAATACTCAGTTCCAAATGTGTCACCAACTGGGCCGCAGTGTACGCCGGTGGGGTATGTCAATGAGAAAGGAGTGCTGTGGGCTTGCGTCATGGAGGCCAGCGATGGTCTGAGGAGGCTGCCAAGGTCGCGGGCCTGGGGATTGGAGTTTGCACTGGCACGTGGTGGGCCCTCTTTGACACACGCCGGTGTCGGCAGGTGAGCAGAGCGGCCTTGGTGCGCTGGGGCGGGCAAGACGGGTCTGGGGACCAGCGGCCTGGGGTGCAGCAGGCACACAGGGTCGCATTCCCCACCGCTCACGGCGTCAGCCTCGTGGTGGGCTGAGAGGCGCCGCCCTGGCAGACACGTTGGCCATTCCGGAAGAGAACCACGCCCAGAGCGACGGGGTTTTTATTCACACCCCTACGCAGGCCTGGCATACGCTGGGCCAACCCACTCTGCCTACGCCTACAGGGGGGGACGTAACGGGCGACATTTCTGCCTTCTACCCCACAGCCTGTGGTGACATGGTAGTGTCCACTGGCCACTACATTCCATGCACCAGCAGTTAATGTCCACATGGACATTTCCGTGGTTTGCATACTCAAGTCTGTCCAGCACATCCACGCCACACTTGTCATTGGGTAGGTTCTCATTCATTAGTCACTTGCCTCCTTCGCACATGCCTGCTTCCAACCTCTCCACACATTCTGCTATTGTATGGCTGTGGTGCACGTAGCTGGGTTGTGTACATGGCAAGCCCAGGTTCCCAATTGAGTCGTGTTGTCGTGTCTGGTCGGTGGGCATGTTGTGTGGCATGTTGCATGTAGTTTTGCTGTGTGGACATTCCCAGAGTCGTGAGTTGCATGACTGTGGAGTTGAGGTGTGTGGTGTGTTCATTTGGTACTTACCAACAAGCAATGCATTCCGATAGGTGCCAGCCTCGAAGCGCTGGTTGATGATGGACTGTCGGAAGATGAATGAATCATGCACACTGCCTGGGTACTTGGCCACAACATTGGTGAAGAGTCCCCGGTGGTCCACTATTGCCTGCACATTGATGGAATGCGTGTGCTTTCTGTTGCGGTAGTTGTGTGCAGTGTCGGCAGGGGGCACAAGTAGGACATGTGTGCAGTCAGTAGCCCCCAACATGTGAGGGAATCCAGCTATGGCGTAGAAGCCTTGCTTGGTCTCCAGCTGCTCCTGCACAGTGTGGGGGAAGTGAAGGTGCTGGGGAACCAGGCTGATGATGGCATCCAAGACAGGTGTAATGTACTTGGATAGGGTTGACTGTGAGACTCCTCCGACTCTGGCAGTTGTGGGTTGGAAGGTACCAGAGGCCAACAAGTGCAGCACAGCCAGCAGCTTTGTCTACGGAAGGATGTTGGTTCTCCGCTGTGTTGGTACCGTCAGCCTGTGGGCGATGTGGGTCAGGATGCAGAGGATGGTTGTCCTTTTGAGCCTGTAGTGGGCAATGACCTCCTCTGGTGTTAAGTCTGTGAGGCTGGTGCATTTACGATAGGTCCACTGTCTTTGTCTGCACTGCCTCTGTGGTAGTCCGGGGGGGCGGGGCGGGTCCTGGGGATGGTGGTGGTGGGTGTTGTGGCCCTCTTGGGTATCCTAGCTGCATGATCAGTAGATCCATGGCATCTGTTGGTCTTCAGGTTTGGCTCTGGTCTGGGCTCCCTTTCATACTGCAGGTAGTCGTCCTGCTTAGCACCAGCAAAAGGCAGGTGTTAAATCCCTGCTGCTACCGCGGCTTATCGCCTGTTTTTGACTCGCATCGCAGATCTGGCTGTCCGTTGAGAATCGCGCGGTGTTGTCTTTTCGTGTGTTTTTGCACGGACACGCCTATTCTGCATCTCATTAGCGTTAGTTGATGGTGTCATCCGTGGCGATGTTTGTTGCGGCAGCTATTGCGGGTTATGTGGC
Source organism: Calotriton arnoldi (assembly GCA_963921515.1). Lineage (NCBI taxonomy): Eukaryota > Metazoa > Chordata > Amphibia > Caudata > Salamandridae > Calotriton > Calotriton arnoldi. The sequence continues at coordinate 523,411 of CAWUFW010001933.1, forward strand.
GATGTAGGCAGTTAGCACCAGCTTGAGAATGGGGCGATAATTCTATCGCCACTTTTGCTGCGCTAAAGTGCCGATAACTCGGCGATGAGTCTTTAGCCAAGAAACTTTTAGCATATTCTGAGCAAACCGATCAGTCAACATTATTTCAGCATAGGAAACACCAATATTGAGATTACCTGGCATTTGCTTTCCAAACCATCAAATTTAATGTTTGTATCACTCTGGCTCACCAAAAGTGGATAAAAAAATATGTATACAGCCACGTTTTAAAATGTAACACAACTCTCTAAAAATCTGTTGCGAGCCACATTAATCTCATTTGATAAAAGATGCAGGAGAAAATGTCCTAGCTGCAAGTACTGGAAAAATCCTGTTTTGGAGATCCCATACATGTACATGGTTCTTGAATACCAAGAGAGTCGCATTTCTGCAATGTTGACCCACAGTAAAACATTGACACCCCTCGCCAACAGCTTACATAACTATCCTGAAAAAAGTTGGCAGATAGGGGTTGTACCCAAGAGATGTATATTGATCAAATGTCTGTATGTGGCAGATGGACCAAATAGCCAGCCAGACACTATGGTAAACCAGAAGAGTTTTAAATTTAGTATGTTTGAAGGAAGCAGTGGCTGTCAACCGTTTATCAGGTAGAATTGCTTGGGAGAAAAACTGGTGCCCCTGAAAGCCAGACTGGACTCATTTACGTGTCCAAACCACTATAGAGAGTCTGAAAATGAATGAAGAGATATGATAAATTCAATCTGACGGAAGTGCCATACTGCCCTCGCCAAGTACTGCGATGAAGCGGGTTCTTATTCTTCTTTCCAAAAACTGATATAAAGGTTTCCCTGAGGAGGACGATGTCAACCTCAAAAAAGTAGAATTAATGAATTCCAGCAACAGTGTAGTGAAACTTTTTTAAAACACTTTATAGAATTTGATTTGGATACAATAAGGACCTAAAGCTTTTCCCACTGCTAGTTGAAAAATAGCTCTTTCGATCTCATTCTCTGTAATTGGTGTATCTAGCAATGCCTTCTGTTCGGCTGTCAGTTGGTTAAGACTAACTGCATAAAGATAACTGTCAACCAAGGCGGGACTGGCCGCACTGGGCACCAGGCATTTTCCCAGGAGGCTGGAAGGGTGGAGGGGGCTAGTTTTCTTACTGGGGAGCCAGTTTTGTTACCAGGGGCTGGGAGGGGTGGTTTTACAGCAGTGCTGCATTGTCGGCCCACAGTAACAAAATCAGCAGGCAAGCATAATCCATTTTGCACTCACTTTCGTCTCCAGCCTCTCTGGGTTTTGAAATATGGTATAGTTTTAAAAGCACCTGGTGCAGAGTTCCTTGGATATACAGCACTTTTCAGTAACAATAACTGTGTCAAGATATCTCTGGTGATTAATTCTCCTGCTGGAGTGAGTTGGAATTTTGTCTAGTGGCAGTTTTGACTCATCTAAGTGTAGAGGTGATGTAATGGAAGTAATGCCATCAGTAGAATATGGAATCTTGAAGTTAGAATGTGAGAAATGATAGTTTAAGAAATCAATTGTTGTCAGGTTTGCTCCGCGCCCAATTGTGTGTGCATACAGGGTGGAGAAACCGAGCATAAAGATGGCCGGCACAGGCGGAAGAGCACGTCATGTTCTAGTTGATGAGTGTGTTTCTTCCGCCCTGCCCTTTCACGATCCTGTTATTTCCGAGTCATCTCACGTCGCAGTCTGTGTTCCTTCGTTGGGCTGCAGTGCGGGGGCTCATCTTCATTCCTGTTTTTCGTTTCACCTGTCTTCTGCAGGAGGCGCATGGCTAAACCTCTGAATTCCTGTGGAAAAAAACAAATGTAATAAAACTTCTAAAGGATCAACGCTTACCAGAAAGCTGTTATACTGTGAGCTTTACTTATCTGATGTAATACTCCATGGCGCTTGGGGATTCCATTTCCTTTTGTGCATTTCTAGAAAGCTATATAAAAACAAACAAAGGATTAGTTAATCCAGAAGTTAAGGAACTAATCCCTATTTTTTAGCCCTGCACATTGTTGTGTATTTTCCTGGTTTAACTTCTAGGAACATTTCCATTTGGGAATATATTGTTTCTTTTGTTTTCCTTTTGGTATAGATATCTGTTTTGGGCTTTCACTGACTCCATACTATATCACCATTTTAGGTTAGTTCATATGATAGTTTCATTTCATATATACATATAAACATTTAATTTTCCTCTCTTACTTACAATAGATGGTAATCTGATCCTGCATCTACCACCACTACATCATAAGTGGAAGAGGGGAATTTAACAGGTAGTTACTTTCTCACTGTGAATAAGTTTCTAACAGGAGTGCGTGGTCTTATATCAAAACTATACACAGACACTAACACCTATATTCTTTTCTTTACATGCAGGAATCACATAGAAAGATTCTGAAGCTTACTTTTCATCCCTGTGTGTGCCATGGACGTGTGTCTTTTCTCTTCCTTGTTTTCCCCTCCTCTCCCATCTCACCATTTCTGGATTTGACATTGTTAGGCATTCTTTGGGTGAGGGAAGTTGGGACCTTGCTTTGAAACTTGCATCTCGCCTCTGCGGAAACCTCTGGTGAGAATTAATGAACATGAAGCTCACGTTTACTTTCTGCCCAGGCGAGATGGAAGAGCACCAGATAACCTTGGCAGATTTAGCCCAAATGATAGGGAATCTGCAAAAAGAAACTCAACCCCTTACACTTAGGGTAGACACTTGACAGCAAGGCTCTATTCCAGCTATAACAGCGCGGGTCAATATGAGGGCAACTGGTAATTTGTTTTCCCCTGCTCTTTCCGCTTCTAGTACCAGTCATCCTGTGTTTCATGTAGCCACTCCATCCGCTATACTTTTAGCTCCTTCTGAAAGGTTTATGGGAGATCAGTCTACATTTGCTACTTCATAAACCAGAGTCAATTGGATTTCATGTGCAAGGCTTCATGGTTTCCTACCGAACAAGCTAAGGTAGCCTTTGTCTTGTCGTATCTAGGCGGAACTGCTGCCACTCGGTCCATTCCATTAGTAGAGCGCAATGACCCTTTACTTTATAATTATGCTGACTTCAAAGATGGACTATGTAGATTGCTCAATAGACATTCCTTCATGCAATCTGTTGATATTGAACTTTTGAATTTTAAGCAAGGTACTAAGGATTTAATGACATATATCTCCAGTTTCAATAGATTAGTGGCGGAGGCTGGATGGCCTGAGGCAAAGCATAGTGCTCTCTTTTATAAAGGACTCAAAGATGAGTTCAAGATTTATTGACCCAGGTAGTGGATCCCCCTGAACCATGTAATGCTCTTATCGACCTTGTAGTCAAATTAAACCATTGATTACATGAGAAACATCGAGAAAAAGGACGTCTTGACCCTAAAATTGTGATATATAAAGAAAAGAAAGAAAGTCGAGTCTGAAAGACCTTGATAAGAATCGAAACCTATGCAAATAGGAAGTATTATGGGCCCTCTGAGTGATGAAGAGAAACAACAATGCAGAGATAAGAAATTATGCCTCTATTGTGGGATACAATGGCACTTTTTATGTGATTGTCCAGTAAAACCCAAGAGACGTAGCAAGTCGGGAAACTACTGAGCCCAAAGTCTATGTAGACAAGTACTTCGGGTAGATCAGTATTAATCGTCTCTCAACTCCTAGCTCAAAATAACTCCTTGTCCTCTCACCATCATTTCTTTGTAATAGCCCAACTTAAATGGGGAGTTCAGTCCATTGAAGTTCAGATAATGATTGATTCTTGCGCTACAGGGAATTTCATGGACATACAATGGGCTAAACAAATAGAGCTCCCTTTATTGTCCAAGGCTGTGATAGATAATGTCAAAATCATTGATGGGAGCAGTATAAAATCTGGCACCATTACCCATGCTAACGATGAGTTGAGTCTCCTTATACATGATCAACATAAAGAAACTGTACAGTTTGATCTTATTCAATCCCCCCAGTTCTAAGCTATTTTGGGCATTCTCTGGTTAATACAACACAATCCAGATATAGATTGGTAAAACCATTCCTTGTCTTTTCTTTTGAGTTTTAAATGTCCCATTGTTTTCCAGAACAGATACCTCAGAAAGAAATAGCAGTGATTACAGACTCTGTTATGCCTGAACTGCCCGCCTCTTACCATGATATGGCGGATGTGTCTAATAAAAAAAGGTTTCTACCCTTCCACCAAATTGACCCTACAACTGTTGTATTGATTTAATTGAGGGAGCACAAATACCTTGCAGCAGTATCTACGCTTTAACCAAAAAAGAAAACCTTTATCTTAGAGAATATTTGGATGAAATGCTCCGTATAAGGTTTATCAGACCTTCTCGTTCACCGGCTTCCTCTCCTCTTTTCTTTATATTTCAAAACAGGAGGGAGGTCTCAGATGCTGCATTGATTATAGATCTCTCAATGATATCATTATAAAAAATCAGTACCCTTTGCCATTAATACAATCCTTGCTTGACCAGGTTAAGAATGCCAGAATTTTTACAAAGCTTGACTTGAGAGGAGTGTATCATTTGATGAGGGTTCAAAGGGGCGATGAATGGAAAACTGCATTCCACACTAAATTTGGATTATGAGTATGTTGTAATGCCATTCAGACTTTGTAATGCCCCTGCCCTCCTTTCAATTTTTTGATAAATGAAGCCTTGAGTGATATGCTGGATATATGTGCTATAGCATATATAGATAACATTCTAGTGTATTGCTCTTCTACAGCAGAGCATATTGGACATGTGAGGGCTGTTCTGGAAAAATTAAAAGACAGCCAACTATATGTAAAATCGGATAAATGTGAGCTTAACACGTTGGAAGTTACCTTTTGGGTTTTGTGTTATTCCAGGATGGGGTGAGCATGGACCCTCAAAAATAACTGCAATAACACGTTGGCAGTCTTCTCATTCAGGGAAAGAAGTAGAGAGCTTCTTGGGATTTGCCAACTTCACAGCCTTGGCATCTCCCATCACTAAAATGTTAAAGAAGGGGGTTACCTTCTGTTGGACTTCTGCTGCTGACGAAGCATTTAGGAAATTGAAAGGTGCTTTTGTCACTGCCCCCATATTGAATCATCCTGACTCATCCCATCCCTTCATTGTTGAGGCTGATGCATCCCAGGAAACCATTGTGGGAGCTTTGCCCTAAAGAGGTAAGGAAACAGGATATTTGCATCCTGTTGCCTTTTATTCTCATAAATTTAATCCCATAGAACAAAACTACTCTGTAGGATATAGAGAGCTCCTTGCAATACAGCGTGCCTTTAAAGAAAGGTACCAGTATCTATTGGGTACTCTACATACAGTTATCATCCTTACAGATCATAGGAACATACAATTTTTTAAAGCAGCCCGAGCTCTGTCCATGAGACATTTGCGCTGGCCCCAATATTTCAGCAATTTTGATTTTGTGATACAATTCCAAGCAGGCAAAAAACATGGGAAAGCAGATGCCTTGTCTCGATTTGGCTATGAAGTGGTGGAAACTACTATTGATCATCCTCCTATTATAATCAGAGAATGTACCTCTGGGGCCTTATGCTAAGAAATGTTTTTTATCAATAAGGTGTTATAAGCCCAAAACTGTAAGGACAATACAGATCTAGAACAGAAACATAATGGCGTGAGAGTTCAAAACCTTCTTTATATTCAGAAGGGTTTAGTCATTCCCACAACACCTATACAACAACAAGATTTAGAATGGTGCCACAGACATGCTATCTGGGCATCCAGGCTACACGAAATCCTTAGAAATACTTAAAAGGTCCTTTTGGTGGCCCACTATGGCTTATGATACAAAACAGTAAACAAAGATGTCATAAATGTGCTCAAAGTATGAGTTCCCACCAAGCTCCAGCTGGTCTATTAACTCAAATGCCAACACCACCTTCCCCATGGAATTCTATTTCCATGGAGTTTATTGTGGAACTACTAAAAACTACCCAAGGTTTTACAGTAATTCTGGTCAAAGTAGACATGTTAACTAAGATGTCTCACTTCATTCCATTGAAAGCTCTGCCTACATCTTAAGACTTAGCCACTGTATTCTTACAACACATAGTGAGATTGCATGGCCTCCCTTCTGTGATTGTATTGGATCGGATCTCGCCCCCAGTTTATATCTACCTTTTGGAGGGTTTGAGTTTTTTTGTTACAGATTGATGTTCATCTTTCAACTGGACATCATCCTCAAATAGATGGTCATACGGAGAGAGTGAACGCAATACTTACAGTGCCAATTGCTACACTCCTTTTCAGACTGAGACACCTCCTTATGGGCAGCTGAATTAGCTTTCAACAATGGGATGCATTCTTGTATTGGTCTTTCACCCTTTTTCTATAATTATGGATTCCATCCTTGTTTCTTGCTGTTACCTCCTCCTGTTTCTACCCCTACTCCTGCTGCTCGGGAGTTCATTGATATACATGATACACAAAAGGCTGCTCAGATTAATTTGGATAAAGCTAAGGCTGTGTACAAGGGAAATGCGGATTTCCATCGTTGCCCATCTCCTCATTATATGATTGGGGACAAAGTGTGGTTGTCCACACAGAACATGAAAGTGAAAGGAACACCCAAGTTCAAGCCCTGTTTCTTTGGTCTATATAAAATCATAAAAGTGGTTAATTCTGTTGCCATGGAATTGGAACTTCTTTCCACTCTAAAAATCCACAGGGTTTTTCTTGTTTCTTTATTGAAGCCGGTGGTGTCAGAGATGAGATTACCTGTCCAACTCCCTCCCTGTAGTGGTTGATAATGAGCCCGAATATAAAGTGGAGGCTATTGTGGATTCCCGTGAGTAAGACGTAGATTGCCATATTGGAAGGGGTTTGGTCCGGAAGACAGAACATGGGAAACTCCTTGATGTCCATGCCCCTAGATTATTGCATCTGTTCCATAGATGTTATCTTGGGAAACCCAAACCTGTTGAGGGAATCCTTGGGGGGTGTACTGACAGGCTTGCTCTGTGCCCAATTATGTGTGCATACGGGGTGGAGCAAACCCAGCATAAAGATGGCCAGCACTTACGGAAGAGCATTTTACATTCTAGTTGACGAGTGCATTAATTTTGCGCTGCCCTTACACTTACCAGGTCACCTCACATCGTGGTTGGCATTCCTTTATCGTGCTGCAGTGCGGCGGCTCATCATCCCTCTTTGTTCCTGTTTTTTGTTTCGCCTGTCTTCTGCAGTGACACCTGGCTAAACCTCTGAATTCCTGTGGAAAAAGACAAAAATAACAAAACTTCTAAAGAATCAACCCGTAACAGCAAGTCGGTAATACGCTCTGAGCAAGATATACTGTGTGCTTTACTTATCTGATGTAATTCTCCACGGCGCTTGGGGATTCCATTTCCTTTGGTGCATTTCTAGAAAGTTATTAAAAAACATACAGAGGATTAGTTAATCCTGAAGTTAAGGAACTAATTCCTATTTTTTAGCCCTGCACATTTTTGTGTATTTTCCTGGTTTACATTCTAGGAACATTTCCATTTGGGAATATATTGTTTCTTTTGTTTTCCTTTTGGTATGGATATATGTTTTGGGCTTTAACTGATTCCATACTATTTCACAATTATAGGTTAGTTCAAATGATAGTTTCATTTCATATACACGTAATCTGCTCTGATTACATAAACACCTAAGTTTCCTCTCTTACTTACATAGATGGTAATCTGATCCGGCATCTACCACCACTATATTATAAGTGGAAGAGGGAATTTAACAGTTAGTTACTTACTGACTGTGAATACTTTTTAACAGGAGTGTGGTATTATATCAAAACAATACACAGTAAAGTAGTGCAGTGAGGTCAACAAACCCCTTAGGCATTCCCCTCCTCTTCATAACTGTCAGAAAGAAAGGCCACTCCAAGGAGTCGAAGGACTTTTCGGTATCCAGTAAAAGGCAGCTGCAGGGACCTCCGGCGATATTCTGTGTGGGACCATGAACAGTGTACAAAGGTTTAGTGCTGTCGATCTATGAGGGACGAATCCTGACTGGGTCGGGGAGATGATGCGGTCTAACAACAGGGCTAACCTTAGCGCAATCATTTTAGCGAGGATTTTATAAACAAGATTTAAAAGCGACAACGGTCTATGTGAACCACACAGGAGTGGGTCCTTCCCGGCCTTGGGGAGGAGGATTATTACCGCCTCACGCAACATGGGGGGGGCAGCTCTTTTCGCTCTAGCGCTTCATTGTAGACCTCATGAATGTAAGGTGCTAAGAGGTTCTTGTAGGCTTTATAAAAATTGCTGGCAAATCCGTCCAATCCCGGGGCAGTCGAACCATTCATGGCATCTAAAGCGCTTATGATTTCCTCAGCAGAAAACGGTTCAGCCAAGAATTCTTGCATTACTCTATCAATCCAAACCAGCGCAATTTCCGCTAAGTATTCATTGCGAACATCGTCACTGTGAGTTGCACGCGTTGAGTACAGACCAGAGTAATAGTCTAGGAATTCATCTCATATCTCCCGCGTGTCCATCAGCGTCTGGCCACTGGAGGAACGGATGCAGGCAATATAAGACTGCCCCATGGAGGGCCTCAGGAGGCGCGCCAAGGTGCGGCCGGGTCTATCTCACTCGCCATGGCGTCGCACAGAGGCGTATTTACTTAAAAAATGCATTTCACGCTCAGCTGCTTTCCTGAATTCTAACAAGAGTGACAGTCGACGGCCCGGTCTAGTCGGGTCAGGTTGCACAACCTGTTCCCTGTCAAGCTCTTCCAGCTGCTGCTCAATGCGAGATAATGTACGCCTCAGATCTTTCCAGACCCCAGAGTGCTTAGAAATACAGTCCCCCCGCATATAATCTTTAAAGACTTCCCAAAGAATAGCCCACAACTGCACCGAACCCTTATTTAAATCAAAATAGTCTACAATAGCGGTACAAAGCTCTGCGTTGAGCACCTCATCCATCAACGCCTGACCAGGGAACCTCCACTGTCTCTCACATCCCTCTGGTCTTGGAGCCCTGACCGTGAGTACCACGGGGGAATGATCAGAGAGCGTGCTGGGAAGATGTTGAGATGCGCTGTACCAAGCCGCCAAATTGGGAGATACTAGCCAAAAGTCTAATCTAGTCCAGGTATCGTACTGTGCAGAGTAGTGAGTAGAAGTGGTTTCCCCAGGGCGGCAGAGTTGCCACACATCTACAAGGCCAAGCGAGTCACCCACCTCCAATAACGCACGCCGCGACCGTGGCTTGAGGTCAGAGGAGCCTGACGTGCTGTCTAGTGCCAGGTCCAATAGAAGGTTAAAATCGCCATCCATGCAAATATAGTCTGCGTCAAGCTGCAAGAGTTGCGTGTGGAGGTCATGGAAGAAGTCTGGGTTGTCAATATTAGGCACATAAACACAAACAAATGCCATTCGGTATCCCAATAAAAGCCCTGTTACCATCGTATAATGACCCTCACTATCGTTGCGGACCCTGTCCACCTGAAAGGGCAAGCCTCTATGGAGAAGGACCGCAGTTCCCCGGGCATATGTGCTATAGTTCGCAAAATAGCGATGGGGACCCCAAGATGAAGCAAAACTAGTGGAAGGTAACTTTGGTAAATGAGTCTCTTGTAAAAAGGCGACATCAACCTGATGTCTCTGTAGATAGTGTAACACCTGTTTCCCTTTCCTGGCATTATTAAGGCCCCGCACATTCCAAGTGATCAGTGTATGGTCTGAGAAAGTGGACAGTTTACCCCCCAAAAGACATAAAGGTAGTTTAAGCATGACTGTGTGTGTGAGTAGCATTTATGGTGCGCATGTAGATCTAGAAGCAATGAGACCTCAGAAAAACAAACAACGCCACCCTCCACTCCACTCCCATCCCTGCACATGCCTACGGAGGGAACATCCCCAATAACAAACCTATAGAATGCATCATGGGAACACAATGAATGGTAAGAAAAAAACAAGTTCACATACATTCCAACCAGGATAGTAGATTTAAGGTGATAAAACATTTGGGGGCGAGGCAACGCCACGCCGTCTACCTAACTTTGCATAAGAATTGACAGGATATAACTGGCCCTACGCAATAAGGAACAGAGAAAGTAGCCTTTGCATACGAGTTGCAGCAACTTAGTTCATTCGGATGAAAAGAGTTCCACACTAGCCACCGATCCGCCATATGGTGGAGAAACTCTGGAGGGGTCGTTATTCTTGCCGCCGGAGCTCACTTTGTATTCTTTGCAAAACTCCTGGACTTCGGAGGGGGTGTCAAAACACTCTGGATCTTCCATCCACATTAACCCGAATGCGGATCGGGTAAATCAGACCATAGCGAAGTCCCAAATTGCGGAACGTGGCCTTCACTCCTGTGTACTTCCTTCTCGCCTCCTGGACCATAATGGTGAAGTCAGGGAACAGAGCTATAGTTGAGCCTTGCCAGGATGTGGTGCCATTTTCTCTTGCAAGCCTTAGCACTGTATCCCTGTCCCGGAAGTTCAGGAGATGGGCAATAATGGGACTGGGAGTGCACCCCGGGTTAGGACGGGGACCAAGGGAGCAGTGCACTTGCTCCACTAGGAAGGTGGCGGTGAAGGCCTCTTTGCCAAAGAGGTCCGTGAGCAAGGTTTCAACAAATTAGTCCATACGCCCCATGTTTGTGGACTCCGGGACCCTTAAGATGCATATATTATTGCGCCTACTGCGCGCTTCAAGGTCCTCGTTTTTCATAGCTACGGATTAGAGGATCTTCCCCATTCAGGCCAGCCGTTTGGTGGACTGCGCGGCTCCGTCTTCCAGGTCAAACACCCTACCTTCTGCATTGTCCAGACGCTTCTCATGCACGTCAAGTTTGGCCCCCATGGTGTCCAGATGCTGTTCCAGGACATCAAAATGCCCATCCAAAGCCCTGACTCCTGCTCTAAACTCTTGCATCGGTGCCTACGAGCCGGGGGGGGGGATTGACTGAACTGGCCCCCACCACTCCTCCCTCAGCCATGTTGGTGGCAGAATCTGCAGGCGTGGTGTCAGGGTGACAAAATTGTAATATGCGTTGTTTTGGATCCTTGCGTCCCATGACACAGTCCATAAAGCAAGGGCCAGCGGGCGACTGCCCAGGAGGGGGGCAATGAGTGATGTCGCAGGCAGCGAAAAAGAAGCAGACCTCCAATGCGGCTCAATCAGGGTCAATAGAGCGGGGCCTGCTCAGAACATGAAGCTGACTGTAAAATCATGCAAGCAGGCAGTACCATACAATCAAAGAGCACTTTATTCCCCCGGGCCTCACATCACCGCAGCAGACTTCCGCTTACACCCTAGAGCTGCTACAAGTGAGCCTCTGAGTTAGGCCTCAAACTCGTATAACGCCGAGGATTAGGCCCCAAGCATGCGGACACACCATAAATCCGGCGTCCTCTGGTGGAGCCCCGACCGGAGCCGCAGTTCCCTCCGCTGCCGCTAACGTGTCACGCAGCCCAGCGGCACTCCAGGCCCCAGCGGCCAAGCAGCAGTCCCTAACCACCCCCCAACCGGCCCGACCAGTCGGGTGACCAGCCCCCATGCTCACCAGCGGCCCCTCACACCGCGGGGCCTCTGGCAGCAATGCGGCCCGGTATACCTGCGGGGCATGGGGTCTTGGGTCCAGATCAAGGATGTCTGGCACTGCCTTCTGCACACCAATAAGCAGGCAGGTCTCCGGTCTCCAAGCCTCCCAGATGAGCGGTGAGTGTGGCGAGACACTGTCGGGACACACTAGGCAGCCGCGCCCGAGTCGATTGCACATCGGACTCAAATTCCGAATCACGCAGTCTCGGATTGCTATTGTTCTCGGCCGCCTCGGCCACTCACACCACGGTGGCCACTATATCCGTGTCTTATGTGGCCAGATACAAGCCGGAAGGCTCAGGATACAGTCAGGATAGGGCCAGGATGTCGGATTTGGTGGCGGAGCTTCAGCGCTGCACGGCCATCTTGGTCGGCAGCCTGGCCACGCCCCAATATATGGACAACTCCATAGGGAAATGATGGTTGGGGATGGTAAAGTGTATCTTGAAGCCATAACAAAATTAGGCAGGTGTGTATAGGAGTCACCTGATACAAATTCTTTCACAGAAAACAACAAAAGGAAGACACTATAAATAAATAAGTCATGACATTGAGGAATTAGATTACAAGTTTGGAGATCTACTTGAAGAATTGATACGAGATCAAGTAGTAATGCATGCACATGATTCAACAATACAGGAAAGGCTGTGGATTAAAGGTGATGTAGAGTTAAAAAATGCATTGTCTATAGTGAGTAAGGCAGAAATGTCACGAAGGAGTACTAAAGTGATAAAGAAAACTACTGAACCTAAGTCTGAGGGAGTAGCCAAAGTTACCATTGACCAGACTGGAAACATGTCATATTAGTAAAAGGGGAACAAATCTCAGGTAGTTAATGAAAAAAACTAAAATGTTACAGGTGTGACAGTATGTCCCACTTAGCAAATAGTAAAGCTGCCCTGCACTAAAACAAAATTGTAGTAGATGTGGGAAAATTGGCCACTATGTGTGTGCCTGCAAGATGAAAAAGAAAAAATGTGATAAAGTAAAATATGTTGAGGTAGAGGTACTGGTATGGAGGGTACTAGTATGTCTAGTGAAGAGGAAAGTGAGAGTGTCTGTAAAGTTAGAGAAAAAGTCATACTAAATATCTCATATGAAAACAGTAGAAACAAACCTATACATTTCATGAAGTTGGGGGGTGTAGGTATACATATAGCAGCAGATTCAAGTTCACCCTACACTATTATGTACTAAAAAATATGGAAGAATAAGTTTGAAAAGAAATTAGGATCTTTTCTGGAAAATTCTAATATTGCACCCGAAAATTACATGGGTGAGACTATTGACATGGTTGGATACAGGAGATTGATTTTCTTGTAGAGAATTATATGTAGCAAGGAAGGGTCCATCAGTCCTTGGGGGGGTTGGATCAAAATAATTTGCATATAATATGACACAAATAGTAAAGAACAGGTTTTAATTGTGGATGAAGGAAGTAATGGGAAAGGTAATGTTGAAGAAATCTCCCAAAGTGTTCAATGGAAAAGCTGGAAGGTTGAAACATTTTGAGCACAGACTCATTCTCAAAGACAAAGCTATTCCTAAAGCCCACAAAGCAAGGAATGTACCAATGGCAGCCAGGGATGAAGTCAATGATGAGTTAACACAACTAGTGGATGCTGGAATCAATGAGCAAGTAGAAGCACCGGAGTGGTTACCCCATTAGTAGTTGCACACAAAGCCATTGGTAAAGTGAGACTGTGCATTGATTGACGTGATCGAAATGATAACATTGTTGTGGATCAGTTCCCTTTACCTAGGATCAGTGAAATGCCAACTATGACATACAGTATGGAAGTATTTTCCACCCTGGATCTATCTGCTGTCTACCACTGGATACCTTTTCATAAAGAGAGCAAGAAATACATGGCGTTCGTTACTCAAGTAGGGTGCTTCCAGCTTAAAAGAATGCTGTTCGGCTTAGTGTCAGTGGTGGCAGTGTTCCACTGCCTTATGTTTAATGCGTTTGGAAAAGTGAAAGGGATTTTATTTCTCCAAGCCGACATACTAGTCATTTGAAGAGACAAAGAGAACCATGACTAGAAACTAGAAAAAGTACTTGAAGCTCTAGAAATTCAAGGCCTTACAGTTGAATATGTCAAATGTAAATTTGCTAAGAAACATTTAATTTACATAGATCATGAGATTAGTAGATGTAGAGTCGAACCTAAGAAAGGTTTGTCCTAGCTTTTTAAGACACTTTGTATCCACAGAAAAGGGAGGACTTAAGGTCATTTTTAGGGTTCGTGAATTATTATAGAAATTTATATGGAACTTTTCCATGAAAACTTTCCAAGTGAGGAAGCTGCTAAAAACAAATTCAAGTTTCTGTGGTCAGAGGAATGTAAGCAAGAATTTGATAATATCAAGAAGGCACTTTGTTCTGCATCTGCTCTACAATGGTTTGATCCCCAGTGACAGCAGATGCCATGAGCAAATGTTTTGTGGCAGTTTTGTCTCAGAGAAATGGTGCAGGAGTTGAAGTCATTAGTGAATTTACTTCATGAGCTTTATCACCTTCAGAAGAGAATCGTACAGTTATAGAGAGAAAGAAGCACTAGCCTGCATATGGGCTTAGGAGCATTTTCACTTGTTTATATGGGGAAAAGAGGTAAAATGGTAGAATGCTTTAAGGGAGTTCTCAAGGGGGCTATTCAGTAAGCATTAAAAAACAATTCTTGTTGGGTAACGTAAGTGTAAAAAATTCTTTGGTCATATAGATCTACAGAAGTGGCATGCACAGGGTTTCCCCATTTGAATTAATGAGAGGATGGAAACCTACATCAAAGTTTAACCCAGGATGGTTACCCATTCCTCACGAGTGTGACCTGGTCTTTGGGAAAGTTCAGAGAAAAATTAATAAATAAACAAGAAGAATACAAAAATACTGCGACAGGCAACATGGGGTTAAACACAATAAGTTAAAGGTTGGACAGTGGGTTAGAATTAAGAAAACAGTTCTTACTTTGAACCTAAATGCATTAAAAAAAGTGTTAAATAATGCAGTCAGATTAGAAAATGGTAAGGTGTGGAATTTAAAGAGAGTAGCTGTGTGTTCTGAACAATGCAGAGTAGAAATTGCCAGAGAAACAAAATGGTAGGACACACAATCTGGAAGCCGATACCATAACTACAGAGCACAAAGAGAGTGTTGTGAAGAAAGAAATAACACAGAGGTGTAGACAAGTGGAAGATCAGTCAAGGGGTGGTAAAGAAAACCTTGGACAAGAAGATAGTAGAATTGATTTAAATTTAATTCCTGTGCCTTCCACTGACAAATTGACTAGAAGACCAAAGAGATTAATTAAGCACCCCATGAAGTTAGGTGGTTATCTTTAATGATTGAAACTAGATTATATACCTGTTTTTTTCCCCATAGGCTATTTCACTATTTAAAATGTATCAATGCAATGGTTGTACATTTTCAATGTGTTGTGTATAAGGATTTGTATTTGTGTTTAAAAGGGGGAAATGTGTAGAGCCGATGTAATGGAAGTAATGACATCAGTATAGCGTGGAATGTTGAAGTTAGAATGTCAGAAATGACATTTGGAGAAATCTGTTGCTTGGAAGATACTGAAGCACATGATCACATAATAAAGGAGCTTATTTAACTTCCATTTGAGTAGCGTTTTACTACACTAAGGTAGCGCAGAGGGTTAATATGCTTAATATACCTGCTGCAAAGAATGTGTACCACGCAGATCACAGAAGTGCATTTTATGTGCATAGATCTGTGGGTAACTGCTTTTGTCACAGAGATCCTTTTGTTACTGTGCAGTTCATAAGTTACAATCGTAATCTAGCACAGTGAGCTATGAGCTGCATGCAAACTGCATAGTACAGGTTAGGAAGTTATGTTTTTTCCAGTCTTTCATTATCCTAATGTTGCTAAAAAGGGGTTGTTTAGGTAGAAATACATTCTTATTAGTAAATGTAACCATAACCACTGTGTTAAATTTTTGAATCCTGAGTTTGTGCTTCTCCAGCCCAAACACTTCTAAAAAATGCCTACACCTTGTAGTGCTCCTTGTCATATGTAACATTTTCTATATACTGACTTACACACTTATAATTCATTGTCTCTGTATATGTGTGTGAGATGTAAAGTGATCCGACACACAGATGATGGACGGAATCCAGAGCAAATCAAAAGTTCACCCCCAGTCAAGAGATCTGGGTTAAATCCATTGTTCTTTTGCTCACCATGCCACCCCAGTTTAGACCCAGCCATATGCAAATCAGTCTTGACCCTGTGCCTCATGGGAACAGTCCAGCCCGAACTGCCAAGCCAGGTCCTTCCTGGACCAGAAACAAGCATCCTGGGACCGGTTTCCTCCGCATCACCCCGCATCAGCCAGGCTAGCTTGAATCCAGTGGCTCGGTGAGACCGGTGAGACCGGGACCCACATCTGGGCATACCCGGTGCACTTAGGGCGAGAAAGCAAAAGACACACAGATGATGAACGGAATGCAGAGCAAATCAAACATTCACCCCCAGTTAAGTGCTCCGACACCATAATCTGGTATGATATGCAGCACAATACAAATGAAATACATGTGATAGAGGGGCTATGGTGAGCTGATAGTCACTGTTGGAGGGTGATAGTGAGGTAATCTTTGAAAGACCCCAGTAAAGATTGTTGTAACCTGGTGCATTGTAAGCCCATCATTTACTATGCTTTGAAAGCTAATACAATTGAATATATAATGAATAATGTGTTGTGGAATGCACCATTTTTGCCATTTTTCCTCAAACTTTCTTGGGGGATTCCCCCCAACCCACCTAGTAGTGGTTGGGCTTGCTCTCTATGACAAAACTTTCCATGGCTTCTTTGGGTTCCCAGTTCAACCCCGCTGTCAACCATATCCTGAATAGCTATACTATCATTATCATAAAGGTTAGAATAAAAGTGATAAAAGGCTGTTAAAATATCAGAGCAACTCATTGCAGTCTTCCCTGTTTCATCAGTGATGCATATTATCGCATTTGTCTTATTTTTATCACTTTTTGAAAGGCTAACAGATGACTCCTGTCCTTACTGTTTTCTGAATAATCCAAGCATTTTGCCTAGTAGTTTAGGCGAACCATATCTCAGATCTTTTTCTTTAATTGCATTTGCAGTGTAGTCAGCTGTCCAAACATTTGAGATACAAATCCGATGGATTCTGCTTCCTATCTCCGAGGGACTATTCAGCTTCCAGTTGAAGAATTTTATTCTGTACTAGTGCCTCAGAAGCCCTTTTCTCTTTACCCTTCCTGATAGTGTAGCTCATAGCCTGGCCATAAACTAAAGCTTTTAGGGCATGACAAACATGTGTTCGCTTTACAGAACCTCTGTTGATAAATTTGCTTATATCCCGGCCCATAAATCAAGTCCAAGAACAATTTACGATCAAAGGTTCAGCGACGCAGAGGTATAGCAATGTCAACAATACTTGACTTGACAAATAATGACAATCAGTAGTTGTCAGACACAATCCTTGGGTTTATTTTAGTGTTTGAATTTTTTTATTGGCATTTCAAAAGACAAAGAAATACAAGGACAAAAAAGTGAAAGTGCAAACAGGCTTGGAATCAATCATTCGCCCAACCTGTTCTCCCACCGGATCACAGTATATGCCATGAAATAGAAACTTGTGGCATGTATAGATATGGTATGGGGAGGCTTACAGCAGGGATATTATCACCAGGGCCCTCTGGTTAACAAACAAGAAGTGGTGGTGAAAAAAATAAGCAGGTGCCTGCAAAATCTCATGAGTAGTAGGGGGAAAAGGGGACATCCGAATGACAGCAGTTACTGGAGTGGGAGCCATCAAGCAATTATCTAAGGTGCAAGGTACAATAGGTGGATTGGGTCAGTAGTCAGACTGAGTACCATTGGGTAGTGGCATAATGGTTATATCACTGACTGACTGACTGACTTGTGTATTTAAAGAGCGCTCGATTGCCGAGGCGTCTTGGCGCTATCGGAGAGTTCGTACTGATCCATATGCTTACTTATTTATTGGCACCTAGCCAGGTCTTAATCTGTTTCCTGAAGATCGTCCTGTTGGGTTGCAGTCTAAGCAGTGGGGGGAGGGAGATCCACAGCTTTGCAGCTTGATGGGAAAAGCTCTTGCCACCCCATCTAACTTTTTATACTCTGGGTACCAGTACCAGTCCTGTGTTGGCAGATCTCAGGCTTCGCGTAGGCGTATAGCTTTTGGATATCAATGGCCCCTCCCCCGTAGAGAGCCTTGTGCACTAGGCAAAGAGCTTTAAAATGTACTCTATCCGGGATAGTGAGCCAGTGGAGCTGCCTGATGCAGGCAGAAGTGGGATGATATTTGGGGAGAGCGAGCAGCACACGTGCTGCTGCGTTCTGCAGGGCTTCAAGTTTAGCAGTTTGCCCTTTGTCTATACCTAAGTATAGAGCATTCCCGTAGTCGATTCGGGAAAGTACGAGGGCTCCAATTACTGCTTTCCTTAATGTAAATGGAATAAAGGGCAAGATTTTGCATAGAACTTTTAAGGTGAAGTAGTAAGCAGAGGTTTCTTGATTGATTTGCCTCCCAAGTTTTAATTCACAGTCAAACGTGAAGCCTAGGTTCTTTGCCTTGGTCACTGGGGTTGGACAGCTGCCTGCTTCAGCAGGCCACCATAGTTGGTTCCAGACCGACGGGCCCTTCCCAAACTCAATGATCTCGGTCTTATCCGTATTGAGTTTGAGAAAATTTGTGTTCATCCAGCCCATGACTGCACTAAGACAGCCGCGGAACTGGGCTGCTATAATGTCCACCCTCTGCAAGACTGACACCATTATCTGGGTGTCATCTGCATATGACACGAGATTAAATCCGTGCTGTTTGATCAATCTGGCCAAGGGGGTGACATAGATGTTGAAGAGCGTTGGTGACAGAGCCGACCCCTGCGGGACTCCGCAAGGAAGGCCTAAGTTAACAGATTTCAGTCCTTCCCAGTGGATCAGTTGTTCCCTAGATGCCAGGAAGGATGACAGGAGAGCCAGAGCCGTTCCTCTAATGCCTGCTGCCTTCAGCCGCTGCACCAACACCGTGTGATTCACGGTGTCGAATGCTGCCGATAGGTCTAGCAGGATGAGGATGGTGGGGTGTGTAGGCCTCAAGGTTCTCTGACTCGCTGTGTTTGGCCGGTAAGGAAGGAGTGGATTCAGTCCAGGACCTTGTTGCGGATGCCGGTGTTGTGGAGTGTCGTGATTAGGGTGCGGTGGGAGAAGGTATCGAAGGCGGCTGAGAGGTCCAGTAGGATGAGGGCTGCGGTTTTGCTGTGGTCGAGGAGGGAGCAGATATCGTCGGAGGAGGCGAGAGTCAGGTCTCTGTGCTGTGTTTACTTCGGAAGCCGGATTGAGAGATGTCCAGGACATTGTTCTCTTCGAGGAACTCTGAGAGCTGGGCGTTGATGGCCTTCTCAATGACGTTAGCTGGGAAGAGGAAGAGGGAGATGCATCTGAAGTTCTTGAGGTCTGTTGGGTTGGAGGATGGCAGTTTCGATGAAGCAGTTGCTGGTGTGGCGAAGCTCTGGGGCGATGGAGGTGGCTGCTTTCTGGAAGATGTAATACGGGCAAGGGTCCAATGGGGCTCCTGAGTGGATGCTCTTCATGGTCTTCAGTGTGTCATCTGTGGTAAGCAGAGTCCAGTTGAGCAGGATCTGTTGGGGTGTGGCGTGGTTGCGTGCGGGGGTGATGGGCGTTGTGGCAGGTTCTTGGGTGTCAAAACTGTCGTAGATTTGCCTGATCTTGTGGTGGAAGAAGGTGTTGAGTTTGTTGCAGAGTTCTTGGGAGGGTGGGACGTCTGTGGTCTCGCTGTTGGGCCTGGCGAACTCCTTGACAATGGCAAAGAGTTCTTTGCTGTTGTGTGCGTTGGCATTGATTATGTCTTGGAGGGCCGTTTTCTTTGTGGTTTTGAGGAGGAGGTGGTGTGCGTTGACGGCGGTTTTGAAGATTGCATGGGTTTCCAGGGTTTGGTTGTTCTTCCATCTCTTCTCAAGTCAACTGCAGGTGCGTCAGGACTCGTAGAGGGTGGGAGTGAACCAGCTGGCTTTCTTCGAGTGTTGCTTGCCTGGTGCAAGAAAAGGGATGGTGACCAGTCCCCTACATGCCTCTGTGTGAGGATACAGTGCCTAATCTGGAGGTAAGCCCTGAAATATGACAGTGAAAGATGGGAATTCAGTAGCAAGGTCTGAAAAAGGTGTGATAGCCTCCTCTTTGCGTTGGTGGTGTACCTCCTTGTTCCCAGCCCTCACCCATGTTGGCCAGGACAGCATGGAGCAATCAACGGTAATGGATCGGTTATGCCACAAACGGGCCTCAGAGTGAAGGAATCCATCTTCTTTCAATAGAGTATTGGTCGATTTCCATACAGCATCGGGTTGTGAAGGGGGGATCGGTGGAGGCTCGGATCCAGCATAACGGACAGATAGACCATGTGTGCCGTTATGGGGCCATATTTTATGTACAGCACATTTTCCTTGATTACGCTAGGAACACCTTTTAAAAGGTGCGCCCAATGCAATCAAGGAAAATGCGCCATATTAGGGTGAATGCACTGCCCCCAGGGCTGCTGAGAACTCGCACTGCACTGTGGGAAGAGGATTCATGTGAAAAACAGAGCAGCTGCTTTAAAGCCGCTCTGTGTTTTCACTGTGCAGGCGGCAGCTCGCCTTACTTTTGGGGGGGATGTCTGGGGGATCCATGGGACCCCCATTCCTCACTCCAGAGGGCTGCAATCAGGGGGCGCACTGACAGTGCAGCACCTTTGAGGTGGCGCACTCTCAGTGCCCCTCCTGAGAGCTTCTTTATCTCTGCGCCCATGCCTGTAATTTGGCGCAGAAACAAAGGGATTCCCTCATCTGCATGGGGACACGCACCATGCAAATGAGGGAATGCCCTCTTGAGAAAGAGCTTGCGCTGTATCTGCGCCAGCACTTTCAGTATTACAGAAGGGAACGCACAAGCATCTGCGGCCCCTTCTGTAATACCGAAGTGCCCTAGGGGCATGCAAAGCGGGCACAAACACCCATTGAGCCCCCGGGGCACTTCTATAATCCGGCCCATGGAGTTGTCGTTCGATCCAGACCCAGAGAGGCATTTTATCATGGGCACTCAAGTGGTAGACCATCTTTGACAAGTGATGGGCTCTGTAGTAAGTCAGAAAATGAAGGAGGCAATGTAGAGTTTCTTGGAATCCAGTCAGAGGTGTCGGGCCCCACACGTATTTGCGTATAGCGGTATCGATCTGCGATAAAGTCCTAGCAGGAATATTGAATGGCTGCATGCTGAACAGATAGTTAAATCTGTGGGGCATCACAATCTTAATAGTTTGGACTCTACTCCAAAGGGATAACTGGAGGGTTGACCACTTAGCAAAGTCTGTGTTGGTGGTTACTAGGATAGGCAAAATGTTTTCCTTGACTAAACGGAGAGGGTATGTGTACAGTAGAACATCCAAGTATTTCAGTCCACTCTGTCGGGAGGCACCACAGGCAACACTGCTGGATCTGAGATGTCAGCGGCATAGCTTCCGTCTCATTCCAGTTAATTTTACATCCAGAGAAGTAAGTAAAGTAATCAACCAGTTCCAGAAGTGCCGGAATCAATGCCCCAGTGTTGCTCAGTGTCAGGAGGATGTCATTAGCATAGAACAGCTGGCGTCTTTACACCAGTGATTTGTATTGAGGCGTGAACAGCAATAGGGAGAGGTTCCAAAGTGAGGAGGAAGAGGAGCAGCTGCAGCGGGCAGCCCTTCCTCGTACCCCTAGTGATGGTAATCGGGTCAGAGAAGATACCATTACAGTTGATCGCTGTGCAAAAATATAACAGCCATTATTATCAGACCAAGTCTTGAGGACATGAGCCGGTAAACACTTTTGGAGACTCCATTGTTCCTGGAAGAGGTAGCACGAGGGGGAGCAGTGTTCTCATCCAATCTTGTAGAGAAAAGGGTTTTTCCACCCACCCAGTCTGGCTGGAGCTTGGCAGATTCCTCAGCTGTGAGGTGTGCTTCCAGCATGAAAATGATGATGAGTCTCTGGGAGCCAATTAAAGAGAGTGTTTTCTTGCGCTTGATATAATCAGTCATGCCGTTGACATGGAGAGACCAGATGGTTTGTAGCATGGTATGATGTCGAGGCATAATGTCTTCACTCATCAGAGCTCGGCAGAGGGTTTAGGGAACCAATTGTAAGCACTTGTGTAGACTGCAAGCTGTAGTTAGAGGCAAGGTCCCAGGAGGACATGGAGAAAAAAACACCAAGTTCAGCTTCGGTTGGGGGGGAGGCAAACCCTCTGAGCGTCTGCCGCTTAAGGAGACAAGGGTTAGCTGAATCCATCCAACCTAGGGAGAAAAGTGTCCAACCAACAATTCACAGGAAAGGCTGGAGAACAACATTCTTGATTTGTGGGGGAATACCAATTTGTCTCAATCTGGGCAGAAATCTTGTCTAGGGTCTCTGTCTGAATCTCTGCACCTGACAGAGGTTTCCCCACCTAACAGCTGAGAAGCCGCAAGGCCAGGGGGCGTAGCATCCATGTTCTGATGTTGTCGCATTGTAGTTCTTTTCAGCCGCAGTTCCAATTCAGCTGGATCATGGAATTCCTTAACCCTGTCATTGACGGTCACCAGCATGGCCATAGTGGAGGTCCAGTTTCCAGAGTGCTGTGCGTAAGGCCAGGAATTTCTTCCACAGGATGTGAGTTTTGTAAGAAAAATCCACTGAGAATGTGAACTTACGGCTGTCATGTTGGTAGAGGTACCATGCTTTTGTGCTCTCTGATAGGATCACTCTCATATGTTGGTGATGAAGAAGCCAGGCAATGATTGGGCGAGGCTCCTGACATGCCAAGAAAGAAGAGTGGGCAGCTGTATGGTGCCCATGTTCAAATTCCAAAGGAGCAAAATAGCCATGCCCAGAAGTCGTGGGAGAAAAGTCTGGAAAAACAATGGGACGTCTTGTGTGTCCTCAGACTCCGGACATCAAAAACACAGAGGCTATTTCTGTGACTACAATCATTTAGCTCTGTCAGTTTTTTCTGGGTGTTCAACAGCTCCTTACTCCAAGTCATTGTTTCTTTCACCCTCTCTGTAGAGTCCACATGCTGTCTGCGTTGGGTCAGGTCCCCCTTCAGTAGGTTTGGTTCCGTGGTCGTGGGCTCACCATAGAGATGATACCTTGTATGGCTTTGAGGGCTGACCTAATAGAAACCAGGGTGACTCCTGGGGTGGACATAGCGGAGGATGTAAGAGATGGTTTGGTGTGACTTGTGGCATTCGCAAAAATAAGCTGCCTTGTTACTGCCTCCTTGGACATGCATGACGTGAGTGGAGTAGTGCAGGAAGAGATGATCAAGGAGGGCACAGTGGCGATACTCACCAAGTAAACAACGAAGACCTGATCAGGAGAGTCCATTGGCAAGGTGTATGGTGAACACTCGTGGGAGGTGACTTGCTGTATTCAATCACCAGGCTACACCAGCACCTCCTCACAGAAAGATGGGTCCTGTGAAAGGCCGTAGTACAGTGCCGTGGAGCAGGCCTGAGAAGTGGCTTACTGGTTAGAATGGCGTGGAAGCACCAGTACCCCTCTGGGCATCCAGGAACTGCAGAGTGGAAAAGCAGTGCTGACCAGAGCACGCTTGTGCAAATGATCAGCGAAGAGGTGATGTGGCGCTTTTCCTCCTCCCTTCCTATCCAATATGGAGACCATCCGTCATGTTCCCCAAGCCACATGGCTTCAGGAATTATGACAGTTTCCTCCAGCATCTCTGTAAAAATGCCCGAGGCTCAACAAAATGCTCCAGGTGGCACTCAGCAGGGGTGTGGGCGATGCAGTTTGCGGGTGTGTCAATGCCCTCATGCTTACCGGTAGCTGGCATCCGGTAACAGCAGCCCCTCTTGGGCGACCACCGGCTACAGAAGTTCTCGATGTCGCAGTGACTCAAAGACACCGTGGAGGAGTGCTGTAATAGCCGCGGAGACATCAGGGCCCAGGAATCCAGGAGTGGGGGATGAGGCAAGCATTGAAGCCTCATATGCATGTCCCCGGTTAGTCTGCACTACATCTGGCATCCCGGACACTTCCCATTCAAATCCAGCTGGGTGGCATCAGGGCTCAAGACACAAGCCAGTCACATTTTATTTAGAATCATGCATGGAATAGTGAAAACCACCCTAGGTTAGAGGCACAAGTCAGTGGTGAGCGGCACAGCCAGAAGCGGTTCTAAAGAACTGCCATTATCTAGCATGGTGTAGCCCACACCCCCTTTACGTTTGTTTTAATGGACAGGGCAGATATAATGCAATGGCTTGCAAAGAACATATCTTTGTGAGAAGATGTCCTGTGTGGAATACAGTGAAAGGTAAAACCATGTTCCTTCCCACGGCATGTTATACACACAGTGGATCGCTAGGGATCTTGGGAAGCCAGGTCAGTACTGATCCCCATGAACAATTAGTAACACATAAGGTACGCCTGGCTGAGTGTGGGATAAGGGGAAGGAGGAAGAAAAATGGAAGAAATGTAATGTCAAAGAGAGCAGGAAGGAGAAATCCTTTCAGGACGAGAACCCTCACTCACCTTTAGGTGACATGCTTCATCATATAGGTTCCCTCCTCACACCGAGGTGTGGGCTACAACTCCCCAAGGGGAGGAGCTGAGGTGTTTTCTCTAGGTACGTCTCATAGTGCCCAGATTTCTAAGCATGGTGCACAGCCAACTGACGTCCCGGCGAGAGTTTTAGGTCCTGACGAATGCCGCTGGATCCTTTTAGTGGACCTACTTCACTCTGCCCCTCACTCATCTTTTTCCATCGCTCATATGATGAAGCATGTCACCTAACAGTGAGTGAGGGTTCTCATCCTGAAAGGATTTCTCCTTCCTGCTCTCTTTGACATTACATTTCTTCCTTTTTTCTTCCTCCTTCCCACGGCATGCCATCAAAACATCAATCAAGGTATGTGTGTCAAGAATTTGTTTCAAGGGTGCTCTTGATCTCCTCATACGTTTGACTTAATTTGTAAGAAGCTGTTGAATCCACCCCTCGGTGCGTAGTCAAGTTAAAATCATCACACATGACAACTGAGTCTTGACACAATTTAGTTTACCAAGGAGGAAATTAACTATTGTTGTACTAGTGTTAGATGCATAGATTACATGGAATTATGACCCTTCCCTATATGAGAAATCAGCTATTTCCCAGAGTTATCAAGCTTGACCCAATATGTAACTAACTCCTTCCCCCTAGAAAGTAAAGCCACACCCCGCTTTGGTACATCAATTCCCGTTGCTACAAACTTATTATACCCAGGGCTGCTCAAATTATGAGACTCACGAATGGTAAGGTGAGAAGATGACGGTTCAAAGTGTTTAATTGCTCTCTAATATATTTGATCTCCTTAACAGTCGAAAGCATGCCGGTAAAGTTCCAGCTGAGTATATGCACTTCCTGGTTATGAGTGATAAAAGTACTAGTCATTAGAAAATGGAAGCTTCCTACGCATGACACAATAAATAAGCTTAGTTGAAACTTCCTACTTTACCATTTTTGCTCCCACACCCTTCATTGAATAGTTTGTTTTATTAGAGAGCCATTCTTTTCGAAGGCTCTCATGCACCTTGTGCCCAATCACGTCCCACATCACACCAACATCCCCAACCAAGAAAACTTCCCCATCTTTTCTCTCACAAAACCCAGCCATTGCCGTCCTACTTTCCCAAAGGAAACAGGATTTAAGTAACTTCGGTGTACGTCTACACTTGTTCTCCACATTGTGACAAGATGGCAATAAGACTGACAATACCCACCCTGAGCACAAGTGATAATTACATGCCCAAAACTATGCCACCAAATTCAAGCAATTTTGAGAAAAAAAATATATAACTTAGAGAGAAAATGAAAGGGAAAGAACAAAAGAAACCTAAGTAAATCCTAATACAACCTTGCATATGAGAAAGTAAACATAATTCAGATAAAAACTTGCCTAATCATGATGGAGACAACCATTTTCACAATCTCTAGCTACAAACATTCCTAATCACAAGGAGTGGGCTACAGAATCATTTCACGTTAGCCGCCCCCAATTGTTTTAGTAAATCCTGTTCTTTCACTGGATCCTGAAAATATCTGACCATTATAGCATAGCTTCAGATTAACAGAGTCCAATAAGGAGACAGTTGCTCCGCGTTTCTGGAAGGATGAAATTGTCTCTCGCAAATGCCATTGGCGTTCAACTGTCTCTCGACAGAAGTCAGACCTGACAAAAAAGTCCACTGCACAAGCTTTAATAGGCTTCCGAGAGTATGCCAATTAAAATATAAGTTGCCTGAAAATAAAATCCCCCACATAGATCAAAATGACATGAGGATACTGTGCTGCCCCGTCCTTGCTCGGCTTGTTGAAGGAGAATCTTTAATCCTGTTGAATCTGACGATCAATGTCCCGGTCTCCAAGCTGAGAAAACTATTGCTTAAATAGGTGAACAATGTAGCTTGTTGGGTCACCCCCCTCGTTTCCCTCTGGAATCCCTAGCCCCCGGAGGTTGTTTCACCTCATTTGATTTACTATATCTTCCATCTTTCGGTATATGTCCTGGAATTTCTTCATGTTGACCAACTTGGCTTGTAATGGCTTTTGTCGACTTCATGAGACTAGTGGTTCGCAACTCAATATCGTTCAAATAAACTATATTCTTAGACATCTTCTGCAGTACCACCTGCTTTTTAAGATGGGAAGTTTTTAGAGCCAGTGAGTCCTTTTTATAGTCATCCCTGTGAAGTTGGAGCAGATTGTAGATCGAGGACAGAAAGGGGGACTCTGTGACTCCAGGCTCTGAGACTTTCCCTCCAAGGGTTGTCAGCCCAGGCTTGACAGCAAGAGAGGTTTCCAGGAAATCGTTATCACCTAGTATCATGCGTGACTGAGATATAACCGTTTGTGTCTCCAACTGGGTTTCATTAGCAGGGGCCAACATAGCTCCATCAGTATCCCAGATAAGCTCATTCTTGGCAGTGACCCCAAAGGCTCCAGTGTTATAATCCCTGTCTGAGGAGTCTGTCCCAATCCTTAGTTCAATCACATTTGTAGGGCGTCTGGGGACAAGCCCTCTCCCATTTCCTACCAGTACCCTGGGTATGTCAGTTTTGTCCTTAGGATCTGAATTGCAGTCTGAGCCTGAAGTATATAGACTAACTACCTCATAGAAGTCCAATAAGGAAAAGAAAGCCTCCATGGCTTCCTGAATCTCATGAGTCCCGTTTTCTCTTATAGCATTGACCCCACGACATAGAATGGATGGTGTAACCTTCCCTTTGGTCATGGTCAGGGCTATATCATGTCTCCTGACACCTTCCTCTATAGCGACCAGAGTGGGCTGTTTGACATTTAAGCTTGTTGCTATTGTACTGGAGTTATACCTTGCATTAACCCAAGTTTAGATGTAGGAGAGCCAAATGAGGGTGCACCAAAGAAGTCCTCCATTGTTTTTTCATAGAGGTCTATGGAGGATCATTATGAGGGTGCAGCTGGAATATCTGTCTACTTGTTGTACTCCCATTGCCAAAGAAAGCCCTGCTACAAACAAACCCATCTCCACCATAATTATCAGCAATTTCAATGCGCTCCTTACTAATTGAGCCATCCTCTGCTGTGTCTTCTCTGCAAATGTCAGGCATCTCGGAGGACTTGGTAGTCTCCCTGGGCTCCTTGTTCTCTTTGTGTTCTCTGTGCTTCTTTCGAGCTTTGGCCATCTTTTTGGGCGCTTTGGTTGTAGTGGAAGTCATTGCGGCCATCGTCAGGTATCGTCAGAACTGTGGTAAGAGAAACAATCCTGTTTCTTTATTTACAGTATCACACACACACACACACACACACACTGCACTAGGAAGAATAGGCAATTTTAAATAAAAACATTTATTACGCCAGGAATAACCTGTTTCTCACTATATCTAAAGCAATTACACAGGATATCATAAATACAGCAAGAAGACACGTTGTAAGCAGCAAGAATGAAACGAACATCTCTTACATAGTTAAAATGTCATCTAAAACACCGTAAAACCTACTTCTGTTCTCTACACTAAGGGCCTCACTTTTGTTACTTAATGCTGGCTTGTAAATATCGTTTCCTTTAACACAGTTTTCTGAGTTGAAGGGGCCTGCAATGGGTGTTGCTGGGGGCGTTCCCAGCAGCGTCCATGGCTTTTTGACACTGCCCCAGATTTACGAGAAATAGTAACTCTGAAGCGATGAGAAATATCTTTATTCTGCAGAAAGCATAGAAAGAGGAAAAAGCCTCTTGTTATTGTTTTCGTGCAGCAAGGTTTCCCTTCCTGCACAAAATTAATCATCCCTGCAATGCAGGCACCCTCGCACCATGGTGCAAAGGTGTCTGCATTGGCGCCCAGCAGCACATTGTGTGCCGGTGCATGGTAAAAGGACAGGAGTGCGCCATATCTGATAGATACGGCACACTCCTGCCCTTCTCTTTTGCAGTAGGGCAGCGATGCAGGAAGGCCTGCGGCGCTGCTCTATGGCAAAACGTCATAAATGAGGCCCTAGGAGAGCATGGAAAGCAGAGCAACTTGCAGTCTAGAGTTTCTTAAGGAGAAGTGATGCACTGCATACCTTGTTGACAGCGAGAGCTGTTGTTATCAGTGGAGGCGTAAGGCAGTGTTCCCTGTGAAGTGCAAATGTGATGCGGTCGAGGCCTTCTCTGAGATTCTGTTTTATCAGCACTGGGCAAGATGTAGCATCTTTGAAATGTGCTGGCAGTAGGCGAGACTGTCTCTGTCAGAATCTAGTGCAATAATCTGGGCAAAGGACCTCTCCTGACAAGTGGTCAAGTGGCAGTCCATACATACTAAACCTTATCAGAGATTGGAATTACTGTCATTAGTTTAGGAATGTCTGACAGATTATGCTCCTCAAGGTGTGCATCCCAGACGTTTCCTTATGACATTAGCCTAACTACCTGACACATTTCTTGGAAAGGTAAGGTCAGACATCTGCGTCAAATGTCAGACATGCCAATGATTCTGCATCAATTGAGAAAGATGGCGACCTCCATTGTCTAAAGATGGCGACCTCCATTGCCTAAAGATGGCGACCTCCATTGTCTAAAGATGGCGACCTCCATTGTCTAAAGATGGCGACCTCCATTGTCTAAAGATGGTAATTTCCATTGTCTAAAGATGGCGACCTCCATTGTCTCAAGATGGCGACCTCCATTGTCTAAAGATGGCGACCTCCATTGTCTAAAGATGGCGACCTCCATTGTCTAAAGATGGTAACTTCCATTGTCTAAAGATGGTGACCTCCATTGTCTAAAGATGGTGATCTCCATTGTCTAAAGATGGCAACCTCCATTGTCTAAAGATGGCGACCTCCATTGTCTAAAGATGGTAACTTCCATTGTCTAAAGATGGTGACTTCTATTGTCTAAAATGGAGCCTTCCATTGTCTAAAACGGAACCAGGACCTACTTAAAATGGAGCCGGATGAGTTGGACATTAGGGGTTTTACATTACCCCATATCTCTGCCCAGGCCGTAATCCACAAGAACAGTGAGAATAAGCCTAAAGAGCACCAGTCCAGGAGCGGCTCCCAAGCCACTGGAGACCACCCAGCGAGCAGACCACACAGGCAAGTGGTGTAATTAACTGATGGCCTCTTTTTACACCTTGCAATCTCGTCTCCATAGATCGGCATCAGTTGAGCATATTTTATCAGTCCTTACTCGAGTCTCCAGAGCGAGTCAAAGCCATGTCTGCCCAGAGCCACCATGCCACCGAAAACCCTAGAAGCATCCAATCTCTCAAATGTTATTTCAATAGAATCCCAAGCAAGAACACCCAGTGCAACTGTCACTTGACCTTTTAATATACACCATTATTATTCTACAGTTCTTTGCTTCCACACAAATACATATTCATTTCCATGATATCTATTTGTAACACTTCACATTACCATACAACATTCCTTTAAAGCCAGACCTATTGGCATTGCCAATATTTGTTGAACATTTGAGGACCACCCACTTTGATAAGCGACTTGTGAAAGTAAATTTGGATATTTTGATGATGTAGTTGGACTGCTACTACTGCCATACATTTGAAGAACATTTGAAGTGCAGACTTTAGCTGAAAGGGAAGTCCAGTATATTACTAATGAGACTTTCCCACCATGAACCAAAAAAAAAATCCTTTCCGGGCTTCTTTGCTATTGGACTGCAGAAACACACATTCTAAATGGGGAAACATTTGATGTGCAAGCATACACAATCTTTCTTTCCTGATACTTTTGTTGAAGAATCCTAGATCTAGAATTGGTTTGAAATCCTTCTTGGGTCCCCTTTTCCGTATTAGAAAATATCTTGAATAGGTGTCTTTCACAATAGCGGCAGGGGAATAGGTTCTATTGCTCTCATATTTAGAAAAGAACCCGACTCCTTGCGCAGACCAGCAAAATGATATTTTGGCATCAACTTCAGTGTAACAGAGGGAGGAGGACCAGCACCCACTTGTCCCTGTAGCACTTTGCCATTTTAGGGAGTGTCCAAGTTACTTACCATCGGTAACGCTCCTTCTGGTGGATAGTCTAACTGCAAATTGCTACCTTAGAATATTCTCCAGGCACCAGCCTGGCCCCGTACATTTTTTGTAGCAATGCTTCTAGGCACCGCTAGCTGGTGTTGTGAGGCTCTGGTTGGCTCCTTATCATCACCCTAGAAATTATAGAGCAAAGCCCCAGATAAGTGCCAGCTCTGTGCACTGACAACAGTTTCTTGTCATTTCATTTTCCACGATATCAGGCACGAAGTCTGAACAATTATTGGTAACTGTGTGCAAATAATAAGGAAGGACTTTTTTAGATGCTAAAAGAGGCCACTCCAGAGAACCAGGAGGTGGGAGGGCAATGAGGAATCTGCAGTTAGAAAGTGTATCCTAAAGGTAAGCAACTTGGTCCTCTGATGGATACCTTTAATCCCAGATTCCTCATCTTAGAATAGATGCCAAACAGTACCTTCCCAAAGCGAAGGGTCTATGGGATGGACCAAAACGTCTTCCCTTTCTTTTCTCAGGTGTGAGGGGAGAAAAAAAATGCTGGTATGTGATAGATTGGCCAATATGGAAGAGAGTCACAACTTTAGGTAAGATGGTCGTCTGAGTCCTCAGCGCCTACTTTTCATGGAAAAAAGTGGTGTAGGGATGTTGCACTGAAAGTGCTTGTGGTTCACTCGTGCAATAGCTCATGAACTGCAATGAGCAACACAGTCTTCAGAGTCAGTAGACGAAGCGAGCAGCTATGTATCGGCTTGAATGATACACATGAGGAATGTCAAGATTAAGGGTCTGATTTGGTTTGGAGGACCGCAGAGCTCTGCCCGAGTCCCTCTACTGTACAGAGCTGACCCAGTATATCTCTGCCACCCCAGAACTCTTCACTTGTGCCACTGGTGCAGTCGTACACAGCTCTGCTAGTGAGTCCGGATCTAGTACACTTCTCCTATTTAGGATCATGTGCCCGTGCTCAACACAATGGAAGGCCAGCCATCGGTGCATGCCATGAACACTCATGGGCACCAGAACAATGCTGAAGCGTGTTCATTGGCGCAGGGACAGCACTTGGCATGGCTGGGTTTATCCTCACAACTTGTAGCCTTACTCGATCAGCGCAATCATTCTAATAAATGTACTTTACACACTAACTCCCAGAGCACCTCAAACTGATTCTGCTTATTTAACATACATGTCCAAAGGAATCTCCGCCCCATTCGTACCATTCATATGAGTATTACAAGTCAGAAGGGATTATGTGTCAAAGAATCAGCACTCTGTGACCTAGTCGTCGAGCATAGCTGCAAATACATAAACACACCACTAACTTATTCTGAAACCTGCCACAGAGAACAGACAGAGGGGCCGATTCCGGCCGGAAATCTCTCCGACCGAGCCGGACCGGGAGAGATTTCTGACTGAATCGGACTTCTGGCAGTCCGACCGAACGAGTACGATGCGCACGCATGCCATCGGACTCGAAGTCGGTCGGACTCCCATTGAAGTCAATGGGAGCCTGTCGTACAACGCGTACGCGGGCTCCCATTGACTCAATGGGTGCGAGGCGGACAAGGGCGCCCCCTACAGCGTGTACGCGTCCATGCGCATCGCGGCGTACATGCACAGGTAGGGGGACCCATGGGTCCCCCTGTGTGCGACTCACGCGCCTACGCGCACAGGGGGTCCGACGCGGACCCCCAAAGTCCGGCTCCGACAGCTTTTTCGAGCCGGACGGCGCGAGTCGGTCGGACTGCTCGCGGCGCGCATCGTACTTACCCGGCCGGAATACGTCTCCATAGCGCGGTGCGAGTCGTGTCCATGCGAGTCGGTCGGAGCGTGTTGAAGCCGCGTTCGAGTCGGTTGGAGATTTCGCGGGTGCCTGCATCGTACTCGCTCGGCCGGACCCGCGTACGATTCGGTCGGGAAACAGGGCTCCGAATCGGATCCGGTAAATCCGAATCCGATTCGGAGCACTACCGGCCGAGATCGGAATCGGCCCCAGAGTTTGTGTGGGCGGGGATTGGAATAAACTGTCCAGAGGAGTTTTGTTGTGACCATGAGCCATATGAAAGTAAAGCCTTTTTCAAAAATTCAACTTTCTCCATAGTCTGCCATTTGTTTTTACTTGCTATCAGTGATTTGCTATTGGTGTCATTTCTTAACCAATGATGTCCTAACCTCAATTTAAAGGCAGTTTCTTTCATTTTATAACTAGACCCTGGCTTATTGTGATGGTGCAAGGGTCCTTATGTTGTATGCAGGCTTGTTTTTGTGCCAAAAGGGACAAAAACAATCCCTTGAGGAATTTTAATGGGAAGAAATAAAGACATTTCTCCTCGTTATGCTTCTCCTAGGGAGGCATAGTATTTAGATGCATTTCCAGGTTTACCATTAATGGTAACTCTGGGAGTGCGCCAAAACCCATGGGTGGATGCGTTGGAACACCCAAGCTCCACCCATGGAACGCCTCCCAGGGGCAGAGTAGCGCCACGATTTCTGAAGTGTTGCACTACTCTAGATTTGTCAAGTCATGCAAGATGGCCTTGCGTTGCTTCATAAATCAAACCTAAGAATTGTGTCGCTCTTAACCCGGTATTTGTAAAGCCCAAACTAATCACCCCTAAGGTGCAGGGGGCAATTGGGGAGATTAAGTGAGCTATTGCCCAGAGTCACATGATGCTGAGCTGATCTGCCTCCAGTGCTTGAGATTGAACCGTGAGCTCCGCACTCCGGAGTCAGCTGCCCTGTCTGCTGCGCCACACCATTGCGTGGTGTAAGGTGACACAACTCTTTCATAATTATGCCGCTATATCTATATGCTTAGTAACTAAGATGTTTTGTCATACATATACCTTACATAATCTTGTATCACTTTTGCGCCATGCAACTTATACGTTTCATTTATCAAGACACGCAAGTCCATCATGCATGGACTTGCATGGCTTGATAAATCTAGAGTAATACAATGCAGTGCAAATTGCCTCATTGAACTACTCTGCCCCCGGGCGTTCCCAGACATTCACCAATGGATTTTGGCTCACTCCCAGACTTACCATTACTGCCCTAGGGAGGTGCAACGAGGAGAAATATCTTTATTTCTCCTCACTACTTCCTCTTTTTATGCACACATAGAAAGAGGAAACTACCTCAGGGGATTCCTGCACAAAAACAATCTTGCTTACAATGCAGGCACCTTTGCACAATGGTGCAAGGGTGCCTGCGTTGGCACTAGGCAGCATATTGTGCACCACCACTGGGAAATGACAGGAATGCTCTGTATGATGTGAAATATGGCACATTGCTGCCCTTTCCTTATCACGCAGAACAGCATGGTGGTTTGCTGCTCTGCACGATAATTTGATAAATATGCCCTTCAGTTTATACACATTGGCCTTCCTATATGGATGCATGTGGGAAAATTCAGAATTCAGTCATTTGCATTTAAATTAAATTAGGAAAGGCAAATTCTCAGTTACCACGAGTCTGGGAAAAGTCTTACTACTCAGCAACCTCTTGCCAGTGCTTGGGGTCTCTTAAGAGTGTTTGAGGTCTCTCAGGTGGTGCCATCTAGACTTGTAGAGGCGGAGGACCACAGTCACCACCCTGCCATCTAACAGCAGTGCATACTAGACCTCATTGTCCTGTGGCCTCTGAATGATAGCCCTGTTTGAAAGGTAGGTACTGGAAAGTCACAGAGATCAACTTTGCTGGAAATCCCCTAGTTTTGAAGACGAACAGGAAGATGCTGAAAAGACCATTCTTCTCTGCAGCCCCCACTCATATGCTGGCTCATGTTCAGCACGTCTAGATGGTCTCAGTGGGTTTGAACCTGGGCCAGCTATAGCGCTGGTGGCACCTGGTATGACAATTTTTGTTGGCACCCCCTATGGACTTCTTCTCCTTGCTCCAACAGTGCCCCTCATCTCTCCATAGCCCCTCTGCATTTAATTTGTTTGACACTTTACAACACACACATTATATAGAGACAATGAACCGTACGCGTGTAAAGCAGACTCTAGGAAATGTTAGATAAGACAATGACGATTACATGTTGTAGGTATCACAAGTCATCCATACTAGTATGCAGTACATTTTAAGTTTTTGGTCTGTAGAAGCACAAACTCTGGATTTAAAACGTACCATAGTGGTTAGGGTTGCCTTTACTAATAAGAATGTACTTCTACCCAAATGAACCCTTTTTAGCAAAAACAGGATAATGAAAAACTGGTGAAAAATATAAGGTTCTAACCTATACTATGCAGTTTCCATGCTGCCCTTTGATGAAAGTTCATAGGATGTAACTTATGAACTGCAAGTAACAAAAGGATCTCTTTGACAAAAGCATTACTTACTGAGCTGTACACATAAAATACAGTTCTGTGATCTGCGTGGTACATGGAGTAGGCACATTAACCCTCTGTGCTACTTTATGATGAATCAAAACTGCCAGTAAACAAAACTCCAATCTATCTCCAGCAGGAGCATTAATCACAAGAGTTATCTTGGCATTTTGATTGTTGCCTAATAACTGCTTGACACACAAGGAACTCTGCAGCAAGTGCTTTTAAACCCATAAGTAATTTTTAAACACAGTGGCGCCCAAGCTCAGCGCCAGGTGTGGGTACATGAGTCACACTGCCCTAAATCTTGCCCTGGGACAGTGACATTGTGTCCCTGACAATGCTATTTTTAGAAGGTGGAAAGTCACATGTCGGCTTCACTCTTGCAGATGTCGGAGGGGAGCCTTCAATCTGCAGGTGCAGGGGCTCACAAGGTTACAGGCAACCATTAGATGTGCTGCGTTACAGTCACATGTCATCCATAGGTTTGCAGAAGATGCATGATTGGAAGCTTACATACTGCTGGTGTACGAGTTACAACAGTGACAGAAAACCACTTATCACACATCGGTGTCACACCACCAAGGTTGCTTTTTCTAGTGAACTTGAGTCAATCGGTTTCTTCAGCCCAACATTCTGCTGGCACTTAAATCACACACTGTGCTTGTCAAGAAACTTGTGAGATGATTTGAATGTACAAGACAATTGTGAGGTTTGCTAGCACAATAAAATCAGGAGCAGTTTCTACCAGAGACATTGCTCCAAGGACTTTCATCCTTAGTGATATTTCATTTTACAAATGCTAACCTTACTTCGGATTATAGACTATGCTCTGGCATTAGATTTGAGATATCGACCTTGCTTCAGATTACATACTGAATTTACTTCAGATACCAGAAACTGAGATGTCTACAGATTAAATACTTATTATGATTCATTTTAGAAATGCTAATTTTGTTTCAGATTACAGATGCTGATCTCACTTCATTTGATTATATTTTCATTTGCGGTCAGATTAGAGATATCCATCTTGCTTCAGATTAGAAATTAAGATCATACTTCAGATTAGAGATATTTCATTTGCTTCTGATTAGAGAAATTGGTGCTCATTCAGAATCAAGATTTTAATTTTGCTTCAGAATAGACATATTTGTTTTGTTTCTTTCTAAATATATTGATCTTGCTCCAGAAAATTTCTTGATGTTGCTTTAGAATGGAGCTTTTAACTTGCTTCAGATAAGAGATATGTATCTCTTATCTGCTTCAATATATAGATACTGATGTTGGTTCCTTGGATTGCTCCCATAGATATATGCTCCTGACATGAGGAGTGAGCCTCATCACATAGTCCTTCCACACCACCAGATCATGTATGCTCAGCAACTGAGGGCAAAGTTAGTTGCCTCATTGGGAATTACAAGGTCTGCAAGAATGCTACAGACCCAACATGATTCACCCAAATATTTCCACTGAAAACAGCAGATTAAATCTCTGTGTGGAACTCTGGAAAGAAAATAAATAATTATTGGCTGAATTGGATCTGGAATTACCAATTTTTCAGGTAATTCCCCACTTCTCAAGATTCTTAGAACCTGATTAATAGTGAAGGTGCTATTTATCGGGCCTAATAAAAAAACATTATGTTGCAGTAATTCTGCTCTTAGAACAGAACTATGCTTAGAACCATAGAACATCGGAATGTAGGGACTGAGTCACCATACCACCACAGTACCTATGGGTCCGAGTCCGACTAACTATAGTGCCTCACTTGCCCTCCTAACCTTACCTGAGAAACAAGTGAATTGGCACCCCCAGAACACAGCACTCTCGACCCTCTCAGGGATCGCGGTAACAGGACACATCCTTTCGCTCTCTACATCATAGTCATCCACAATAAGATAACCAGGAGACACAAAGCAGTTTAGAATATTTATTTAAACTATTGTGCTCTGAAATGCACAATTAGAAAACAAATGCATACTAAAAATAATGTTAGCATGGTTAATAATTCATATATCATGAAAAGCCCTGCAATTTTATATGACAAAATAACCTAAAGCCCCCTCCCTTATTAATGAAGCTAAATAATGATATATCAAAGATCTCTGGGATTACTGGCAGACCCTGTACCTTAGCATTTACAGATGGAGGTTCTACATCTCAGCAAACGCAGTGCTCTTGTCTCAGAACTCTCGTTCCATGTGTTTCTTTTTTACTCATGTGCTCATCTATATGATAGGACATGTGTTCACATAAACAGCAGCTGCATTCTTGTGTTATGTCTGGGTGCTAATGCCAGGCAGAAAGAATAACAAAGGACATTGCTGTTTGCCCTTCTCTATGGTGTTCAGACTAAATCCCAGCAAAAGAAGAGAATGTAAAAACATATGCAGGTTCCGTGTGAAAGTACAATGTGGCACAAAAGCAAAGTGTGTTTATATCGTAATGTGTGCAAAGGAAAATGAGGCCTACAATGTGCACAGTTAGGCTAACATAGGTAAAACTACAAAGGGCCATGCAAGAAACACAGGACAATACCACAGGGTATGTTATTCATAGGGTGCAATAAATAGCGTCGATTGTGAGATTGTAGAGAATAACATGTGGATTTTGATGTTTATTGCAACAAACTCTGCAAGATTCTGTAAATACTGCATGCTTTTTCCTCGTTAAATTTCAGCAGGTTTGACAAGCCAAAATGTGATGATGGTTGAGTTCTTTAATACATCCGATAAATACCTTCAAACTCCCAATTCTGACCCATGCATGAACAGGGGTTTACGCACTGGTCGGAATTAACTGACCCACTCGTAATCAGGTCCTTAGGGTCCTGCCTGTAATTCCATTTAATTTTGCAACCTGAGTTAACTAGGCCTCTTGTATTGGGAGTTATGATAGTGCAGATTTAATTTCTTATGAGGCGCTAAAAGCTATTTAGCTCACTACCTAGTGGTTGCCTGTCCTACATATTACAGGTCTATGTCTGAAAAGAGAGCTTGTGACAGTCTATAATGGTGTCAAGCGTTATACATATGCCTTGAAAAGCCCAGACAAGTGGCCCAATCTTTGAGAATGGGACCTGTTTATTTGTTGTGTGCATCCTTAGCCTGTCACAAATGACTATGCACATGCAAGGGCCAGTACCACGAAGTCCATTCTGTCTTGTAGGTATTGCATTAAAAGAGTCTTGTAGAATTCCGATGGGTCTAGTCAGTTAAAGGCTCCTGGTTGGTGCTGATAAAATTCCACCTTGTTATCCACTAAGATAGTCTTTCATTCTTTACCTGGTTGGAAACAAGGCTGCCAGTCGTGAAGCAGATTGCAGTCCTTGCTACGCCGCTGAAGTTACCAATCAACCTCTGCTTTCAGGAGAGTACAGATGGGATGTAATTGTGTCATTAAAATTTACACACTATAGATTCTGATTACGAATGGGTCTAGAAAGAAGCTGCTATTTTTCGCACCTCATAAATAACGATACACATGGTATATTATTTAACAGGTGCAATAAATGGCTCTATTATTAGTTTTGGGGAAATTACATGCAGATTCTGGTGTTCAACATATTAAGCCACATGATACAGTAAATACTGTATGCTTTTTCTCTGTTAAACTCTGTCAGATTTGACATGGCAAAATTTAACGAAGGTTGAGGTATTTAACGCATCTGATAATTATCAGATACATTAAATATGTTCAACCTCATAAAAACAGAGGTTTGAGTGCGGGTCAGAAAACAACACCCTCCTCGTAATCAAGCCCCATGGGAGGTTAACACCATTTTAAGTGGTACAGTATATCACTGAAGTGTAGCAAGACATTCAGGGGCAGATTTACGAGTTCTGGCGCATCTCTGCAAATCAGCAGGGATGCGCCAGAACAGATGCAACACGCAATTCCCTCCCTGCGCCACCACAAATGCGTCGCATTTACAATGCGGCGCACCGTGGCGCAAGAATAGGGCGATGCGTGTCGCATCCTGTGGCGTAAAGGCGGCGCATTGCTGGAGTCGTGTCGCAAGCGCGACGCGACTCCAACAATGCTCAGGGGCGCCCTATGCCTAACATGCTCCGTCACTCCTTACGCCTGCTTCAAGCAGGCGCAGGGTATTGACGCAGCATGGACGTAAAAGTGACTCAGTGAAATCTTGTAGATTTCACTGCGTCACTTTTACGAGGCGTTCCTGCGACGGAACGCCCACAAGAAACCTAACGCAGGTTTCATGTGGTGCAGGGCTTTACAACGTGACGCATCTCCCTAGATGCGTCACGTTGTAAA
The DNA here is from genome assembly GCA_963921515.1 of Calotriton arnoldi. Taxonomy (NCBI): domain Eukaryota; kingdom Metazoa; phylum Chordata; class Amphibia; order Caudata; family Salamandridae; genus Calotriton; species Calotriton arnoldi. Next base: position 562,181 of record CAWUFW010001933.1, read on the forward strand.
TAAGGCGCAACGTGGTGCATGGTTTACGCCGCCGCTGCGTCACAGAAGTGACGCAACAGCGGCGTAAATGTGGCGCATGGGGCTTGTAAATCTGCCCCAGTGGGGCATATTTACAAGAAAGTGACGCATCTGTACAGATGCGTCACTTTCCCTGCGCCACCCTTAGAAACCCTTGCGCCACCATAGATGCGCCGTATTTACAATACGGCGCACTATGGCGCAAGGATTGACAGATGCGTCAGAAATTCTGACGCATCTGTTGAGCGAAGAAGTCACGCATTGCTTGAGTCGTGTCGCAAGCACGACGCAACTCCAGCAATGCGTGTTGAGGCCTATTACCAATACACTGCGTCACTCCTTACGCCTGCTTCAAGCAGGCGTAAGGTTTTGACGCAGTGGCGTCCTAAAAGTGACGCAGTGAAATCTTGTAGATTTCACTGCGTCACTTTTACAAGGTCTTCCTGCGTAGGAACGCCCACCCTGCATACATTATATCTGACGCAGGTATAATGTGACGCAGGGCTTTACAACGTGACGCATCTCCCTAGATGCGTCACGTTGTAAATAGGCCGCATTGTTTGCGCCGCTGTTGCGTCAAAAAAGTGACGCAACTGCAGCGCAAAAGTCACGCAAGGGGCTTGTAAATCTGCCCCAGTATTTTTACTAATGCTTATTAAGGTAGGCTTCAGTTTTATGCTTTCTATGTTTGACCTGTTTGCTGAAGCAGGAAACAACGTTGGTGCCAATATTTGAGGCAGTGTGGTCATATCTTTACTTAGTCTTGCAGCATCGTTTCTTAGTACACATTTACAATTAATAATTAGTGTTTCATAACAACATAGTGTGCATTTTTATCCCAATCATTTTTCCTTCTGATGCTTTTTCTTCATAGTATGTGCGCACCTCCGACAGCACCTCTCCTGAAGTTCTATATGAAATGATGATCGACCAGTTGCAGCTCAGGGTGCCCAACCTGCTGATCTCCGTTACAGGAGGAGCCAAGAACTTCAGCATGAATCCCAGGCTGAAGGACCTGTTCGGCAAGGGGCTCGTCAAAGCAGCTCAGAGCACAGGTGAGGAGGGACATCACACATCAATAAAGAGAAACTGGGGTAGAGAGCTGGTGTACACCAAGTATGGGTCCATCATAACAATTTTCCTTTACACAGAAATGTTTTAGTTTTTTTGTTTTCATTACTGTGGATTTTAGGAAATTCATTAAGACTCTCATCCTAAACACCTGAGAGGGAGGTAAAATCCTCATAAAGAGGTTAGTCACCTTGCCTATCCAGTTGGCTGAAGAGAAACTCTCATTCCAGCTGTGGCTCTCGTTTTCCAACTGTAATATTATTTCTTGTGGTAGTTTTCAATTCTACAGTAGATCATAGCTATATTCTGGTGTAAACATCAACTCAGAAGGTGCTGCTGAAGAATGCTGATTTCCCCAATTTCCCCAAACGAGATCCCTATTGACTGTTAGCACCACCTAGGATCTAAAAATGGTACCACATGGTTCTCACCACATAGATTCACAGGATAAGCATCTTCTTCGAACAATTGAGAAACATGCATTTGGCCACCTTTCAAATACTGTAATAGCAATCTATTGACACATCTACTTCACTCTAACTGAAGAATGCAAGATTTATGGTCTGGCCCCTCTTATCACAACTAGTTAGCTCCTCAGGTTCTAACGCACACCTTTGAGACAAACATTAAATTAGAAAAAGTCAATTTGTGAACTCAGATCAGCATGTTCTTCTTATCTTTGATCATTCCTGTCAATGTAGAAGCCTGGATCATCACTGGTGGCTGCCATGCTGGTGTGATGAAGCTTGTTGGAGAAGCAGTGCGGGACTTCAGCATGACCAGCAGCAGCTACAAAATTGTCACCATTGGCATCGCCACCTGGGACATCCTCCACAACAGTGCCAGAATGATCAGCAAAGCGGTGAGTGAAAGCGACAGAAGAAAAATGTCAAGGGATGTAAGTGATCCATAGAAATGTGAAGGAGAAAGGGGGAGGGTAGCTGTCCAGACGACTAACATGAAGGGCAATGTGAGAGATTGTGGGTGGTAGGTACAGTCAGACATTGTAAACGTCATCGGTGGGAACATGTTTGAATGAGTAGATGTCATGGAGGACTAGTGGAAGGTGGGAGGTCTCTTAAGATTTGGGCAGTTTGGGATTTTATCATGGCGAATCCCATGAGGAAAATATTCAACATTAGTATCCTGGTATGCTGACAGGAAATGTGTCAGATGCTGTATTTTACACACTGAGATCACATGATGTGCTTAAGTAATGTGACATTCTCCCTGTTATAAATCAAGTCTTTTTCTAAGCTACAACACTTCAACACACCAGTCCTTTTCTCTGAGAGGAGAGCTGAAATATGCATCTTGACCCTCAGAAAGACTGAACCAAAGATCCTAACAAAAAGGCAAACAGAACTGCCACATAAAATATGGCTGACAAATAAAATGGAAAAGGATCTTGGGAAAGCATATAAACACTCTACAGTGTTACAAATATAGCATGTTACAACGCATGCTATTACATTGCGTACTTTTACAATGCGGTCATTACAATGACCGTGTTAGTTAGTACGTAATACCTTTACATCGCAAGTCATTACATCGACTTGCTGTAGGGTGCGCGCTGGACTTAGGAATAGTATTATTTACTATTCCTATTCCAGTTTGTGCAACAGCAGGGAAGGTGATGGATTTCATATCCAATACCTTGGCGCCCCCTACAGCAAGTCATTGTAATGACTTGCGATGTAAAGGTATTGCGAAGTAACAACGCGGTCGTTGTAACGATCGCGTTGTAATAGCATTGCGTAGTTTTAACAGCATTGTAAACGCTGTTTCCCCAGTGTTACTAATAACAGCATGGCTCACTTGTTCTATGTAAGTATGAGCTGCTTATTGATGTAGTCCAGTATGCAAAAATCATAGAATGTATTTATACATGAAAACAATAATTCATATTGTTCTTCTGCTGAGGTTGTGAAACTCATAATTTGTTAAGCGGGAAAAAGCCTTTACAACATTGCCTTTACTATCCAGTTTACTATTAGCCTTTACCATGCATCATGGTATATATATTACCTACTGGTGGTCACCAGTAAGTAGTTATAGTTAGGATCTAGTTTCCATAGGAAAAGCATTTTTTGACTTTCCTATAACTTTGGCGTCATTTGCCCAATCTTCATACAATTTTCCCAAAAAAGTGTCAACATAGGTTCTGTGCATCATGGAAATTTTGGGGGTGATCCGTGCGCCGAAACTGAGAAATAGGGGTGCAAAATAAGGGTGCATTTGTAATGTTAATTGCCATAGGAACGTGCTGTCAAACCTACAGCCAGAACCTCTGGACGGAATTGCACCACATTTGTCAGAAAGGTAAATGTTGTTAAGTAGATTGTGCTTTTTGTTATTTGGTGCAAATCCGTTCAGTAGTTTTTGTGAAATTAAATCCGAACAATATAGTCATATCTCTGGCCACGGATATTTCACGATGGTTTAGCGGCAATCACGGTAAAATCATGATGTGTTTGGGGTAAATCATGAAAGCGCACTCCAATGGGAATGCTCTGATTGGCTGGGTGCAACCTGAATGGAAAGTTGTGGCGGTTTCACAGTGATCGTGGGTCAATCACGACGTGTTCAAGGTAAATCGCGAAAGTGCGCACCAGCAGGATGCTCTGATTGGCTGGACGCAACCTAAACAGAAAGTTGCGACTGTCATTTTATCATCCGGGAGCAGTTCCTGCAGCTGAATATATGTGTCAAAGCTAAGATAAGGGGTCAGGGTGGAGATACTCTAACCCCATGTTTAAGAAATGGGTGTATTAGTGGCACAAGTTATGTGTCCAAAATAGATTTTTTTAATCGTGCACTATATTTGTTACGATGCAACGACCGCCAGCGCTGCACCCATGTACTATCGTGGGGACATCATGAATATTGCGACGTCATCGCCAATACTGGTAAAAATATATATATTTGTACAGACTTGCTGGTCAGAGTCACAGACTCATGTACGCACTCACAAACTCACTCAGACACATATACCCATTCACATACCCACTCACACACTTGCACATTCAGTCACATACCCACTCAGATACTCATGCACCCAGTCACATACTAATTCAGGTACTCATGTACCCACTTACATACTCGCTTGAAGAGTGACATACCCATGTACAGACCCACTCAGAAAGTCACACACCTAATTAGAAACCCACTCATAGACTTATGCATACAGTCTCATACCCACTTAGAGACTCTTACACCCACTCAAGGACCCACCTGGGCACTCATGCACCTACTCACAGAACCACTCAGATACTCATACACCCACTTACAGACTCACTCGGAGGGTCACGCTCCCATGTACAGACCCAGTTGGAGATTTACGCACCCACTAACAGACCTGCTCACATACTCATGTATGTACTCACGGCCCCACAGAGACATGCACACACCCAATGTGGACCCACTGTGACACTCATACACCCACTCACAGATCCACTCAGATACTCATACACCCACTCACACACCCATACAATCACTCACACTCTCAGTCACAGATCCTGTCAGAGAGTTATACACTCAGTCACTCACTCATACACTCAGAGACTCAGACACCCACTCACAGACTCACTCAGACATACACACACCCACTCACATATCTACTCACATATCCACTCACAGACCCACCCAGACACTTACCCTCCCAGTCACAGACCCAGTCAGACACTCATGCATGCAACCAATTCACTCACCCACTCAGAGACATATGCTCTCCCTCACAGACCCACTATGACACTCATACCCCAATTCACAGATCCACTCAGACACTCACACACTGATACAGCCACTTACATACCCACTCACAGACCCACTCAGAGACCTATGCACCGTCACTCTTACACTCAGAGACTCACCCACACACACAGACATTTGCACTCAGAGACCCATGCACACACTCACAGAACCATTCAGACACTCATGCTCCCAGTCATAAACCCACTGAGAGACTCATGCACTCAGTCACAGACCCACTCAGACACTCATGCACCCACTCACTCAGCCACTGAGACATACACTAAGACACTCATGTATCCACTCACAGATCCAGTCAGACAGTTATATACTTACTTACAAATGCACAAAGGCACTCATGCACCTAATCAGAGATGGATTGAGATACACATGCAATGAATCACAGACCCATTGAGACACTGATGCACCCACTTATAGATGCACTGAGACAGTCACGCAGTTCGTTACAGAACTATTTATAGACTGATGCACCATCTCACAGGCCCACTGAAATACTTATACAGTGAATGAGAGACTTACTGATACAGTGATGCATGCAGTGACAGATTCCACTGAAAGAGTTATAGATATATTAAGGGAGTTATACATGCTATTATAGATTCTTTCAGATAGAAATATGTTTAGTGTGTTGGTTATGATCTATTTTGCAGTTATAACTTTTGTATGTGGTGGTGGCTATTGAATGTCTGCTTTTGTTTTGTCATTTCACGATGTATTCACGGTGATCGCGGCTACTGATATCTTCAAGGTGGCCAGCATCATCGCAAAAAGGAAAATCAGTTTTAAAGATGGTTTCTATACAAACCCCTAGAAAAATATGATTTTAAACAGTGCACTAATAAACTACCAGTGTTTAAAATACTGTAAAATGTGTGCATATATATTTGAGGTGCGATCGTCGCGGTTACTAAAGTCATTGCGACTTCCGGTGTCGCTGGGAACAAGGAAAATGCATTTTGATGTCGTATTTTCGACAAATGAATACAAAGGGGAAAGTTACATTAATATCTTACTAAACAACTAGACTGAAACGTTATGTTAAATATGTCTATATGTGTGTTTTATACTTTGTCAAAAACATACGCTATTCACGGTGTGTCCTTGGCGATCGCGACATCATTGCGAAAACTAAAAATGTGGTGAAATAAAATGATTAATGTCCTTTTTAAATAAATAGATGACAAATACAACAATAAGTGGTGCACCATGCAGATGTAATGTTCAATATCTAACTATGGAAAAAACTACAAAAACGTTATAAATATGAAATAGAATTTTAAAAAAACATAGAAATTCACTGAAAAAACAAAAGCTTACAGGTACAGTATAGTTAGAAAATAGATTTTGAAAAATCATAGAAGTTCACTGAAAAAACCAAAGGTTACAGGGACGTTATAGTTTCGGAAATTAAATTTAAAAACCTTTCAAATTTACTGAAAAAAAACATAGGTTAGAGGGACGTTATAGTTAGTCTGACATTTTACTCGTACAAAACCAGAGAAACTCAGCAGTTATAGTTAGCTGAGCTAACTATAACTCGCACCCCCTCAATGCACTGCTTATGACCTCACATATTACATCACTCATGACAATGTCAGTGACATCACTGATGACATCTCAAATGATATTCCCCTTGTGGAGCCCTAGATGGCCTTGGGCACCGCCACCGCCAGGGCTGGCTCCAGCATTGCCCACCCCCTGGATATTGCAGTTTGCTAAGGCATGGCAGGAGCACCGCTCCCACCAAGATATAGCAAACACTCTGCTTTTAGCAAGCGAGAGCAAAAATGCTCTAACTTGCTGAAAGCAGAGCATGTCTGTATCCCTTCACGCTGTGAAGCGAGCAGGGAAACAGACATTGCTTTGAGATCCAGGGAGCTGCATGTTAGCAGCTCCCTGGGTCTCAAAGCAATGCTGGTTCCCGCAGGAGGCGGGGAGCCGGCAGGGACCGCAGGGAACTTCAGGCTCCCCCTGATGTCCCCAACGTTTCAAGAGTGGGGGCCCTAGTTGGGACCAGGGCACCTACAGTACAGTCCGGTGCCCCAGGGGATGGGGTCCCTGTGGCTGGAATCGGCATGGGAGGGGGGCTGCGTAGCCCCCTCCCTTTTTTTTAAGAAGAAATTTAAAAAAGAGACAGGCCCCGGGGAAGGGGTCCCTGGGGCCGAAAATGGCCCGGAGGCCCCCCTCCCTTTAATAATAATTTTAAAAAAGTAAAGGCTGGGCCCCGGGAGCTGAGGCTCCAGGGTCCAAAATCGCCCAGAGAAGTGGGGCCTTGTGGCCTCCCTTCATTTTATTCAAAAGAAAGAATAAGAATAAAAGTAAATTGAAACACCAGGCCCGGGGATGGGGTCCCCAGGGCTGTATTCAGCCGAGGAGGAGGCACGCATGACTATCTCACCATTCTAAAAATGCCTTGCCCTGGTGAATGGGATCCCGGGGACAAATTCAGCCCAGGGAAAGGGGGGCATGCGGCCCTCCTCCCATTAAAAAACTAAATCGGACCGCAAGTCGTGGGATGCCCCGCCCCCTTTCTCCACTACTCTGCAAATGCGCCTCCTGGAGGTAAGAGGAGGGGTAGTTGGCCCCCAAGGACGTCCTTGGGGAGACAACAACCCCTCCTGTTACCTCGAGTAAGTCCCACACAGCGGGATTGCTTGAGGTCTTTGGAGGCCATGCCCCCTTTCTCCAACACTCCGCAAATGCAGCTCCTGGCGCAATACTGGTTCAGGGATGAAGTCCACTTTACACCTGAGGGACGTTGGGGGCCAAGAAGCCCTCCTGGTACATCCTGTAAGTCCTGCACAGCGGGAATCCTGAGAGCTAGTCAGAGGCACCGCCCCCTTTCTCCACCACTCTGTAAACGCAAGTACTAGTTAAACAAGCACTGGTAATGCATCGGTTTCGCCTATGTAATGATTAATAAGCTGTTCCCAATAATCACCGTCCAGGACGAAGGAAAGAGCTCCCTTACAAGTATCACGAGAGTGGAGAGGATGTGGGGCAGCAGCCAGAGCTGCTGAATCGGTCGCTGGGAATCCCGGTTCATAAAGACCGATTTTTCCAAGATCTACAGATTGGTCAGTTTAGGATGTGTGCCTCTACAATTCAATTATACCAAATAATATAATAAAAAGAAAGTAAAAAAAAAGAAATTAAAAACTGTTGGTTTTGCTAGGTTTCACCATAGACCAGGGGTTCAGAATCAGTACCACAGAAACATGAGCATGATGGAAGATATTTTCCTTAATTAAATGTATACACAAATGTTTCATCACATAACCTCTATTAAAACCTAGCATTATTAGAATCAGACAAAGATTAAAACCACAACGCCAAATGGGGTACTTTGTGCTTAGGGAGAAAAGGCATGTGTGATGTAAAAAATTAAATTCTAATATTTCCCAAGTCTTGAGCACGTAAAGCAGCACCTACATGTTGGCTTCATAGTATGACCCATAACTAAATAAATAGATAACTAAAACCAGCTGCAAAATCATAATTCAAATGGTCTCTGGGTCAGGAGTGTGTAAAACTCAAAAACCTGAACCGACCAACTCACCTGAAATATCTTACTGTGCAATTTTAGCACAAAGTAGTCAAAATTGAAATCTGAAAATGTTGCTTCTCACATACATCTGACCACATGATTACTCCCTGGGAAGTGCTAGATTGTTAATGTCATGCTGAACTTGTTCTCCGTGCTTTGAGCCCAATACTTAGTGCACAGTGCGAAACAAAACATTTTTATATGATGTAAAGAAATCACTTTTCACAGATACCTAACATGAATGCATGCATGTTGTATTCCAATCTTAAGGGATTTCCATTACTGCAGACATTTAAGGCATAGATGGGCATATGTGGTGGATTTTGAGATCTTACATGGCTTATATCTACGTGTTCCTCAAACTCCCTGGGGTGACAACGTATTGTTCATGGTACCCAACAGAAAATCTAAATATACTAAAATGTCTCTATTTGACCACGAACAGCTTTAGAGCAAGGGGGTCATGCTGAGTGAATAATATTGTTTTTCCTGGATTTTTTGTGTGCTCAGTGGCTCACACTTTTGTACCCCACATCAACTGTTTAAAAAAGCAATTGTATAATTTCCTACGGATGCCGTACAGCAAGCAGGGTGGAATGCTGGGCTTGACAACAGACGGTTCACTGACACAACATCGATGTTAAAAATATCGAGTAAAAAATATAGACAACAAAAATATCGACTCCTATACATAAACAGGTAAGTACAAAAATATTGACTAAATAATATCGATGTAAAAAGTATAAAACATCAACTTTTATATAAATATAAAATAAAAAAACATATAGTAAATATATTAAATATTAAATAAAGTTTTAACAAAATAAAATAAATGTAATATACATTTTAATAAAATATAACAAATAAACTTAAAAAAAGATAAAGACACAAACATAATAATTTATAGGCCTGGGCAAAGCACTACGCTACGCTCGCGAAGTTTGCGTAGTTTGCGCAACTTCGCACTACGGGATTTGCACGAAGCACAGTGCGAACATGCGTAGCGCAGCGAAGCGTAGTGCAGCGGTCATTTTTTGCTTGCTCGCGGTCCTCAACATCAAGTTGGCGACCGCGAGCAAGCAAAATGACATCCCGGCGAGACTTTTTCCTCGTTCGCGATCAGCAACATCAAGTTGCCGATCGCGAGCGAGGAAAATAAACCTCCCGGCGAGGATCTCAACGCGGGGAGGTCAGGTTTCTCATTGCGAGTGGTCGCTTATGCTCGCGACCGCTCGCGATGAGAAACTACCAGTCCGCGTTGAGAAAACTGCTGCTCGAGTAAAAATCTACTCGAGCAGCAGAAAACGACTGCTCGCACTGTGCGAGATGCTGTTCTCTCGCATTGCACAGTGCGAACAGCAAACTACGCAGTTCGCGTAGTGCTACGCGTAGTGCTACGCGTAGCTCGCGTAGTGCGAACTGCACTTTGCGTAGCTACACGTAGCGCGACTACGCGAACTACGCCCAGGGTTAATAATTTATACATTTATATTTACTTTAAAACAATTAATAAACTATTATTTTTAATTTATGTTAAAAGTTAAAAATAATATAAAAAATAAAAACATATACTAATGATTTAAAATATAAAAAACAAAAATCTATAATAAATTAAAACATTAAACTATTAAAAAAATATTTAAACTTAAATTTCAAAATACAATCAATGCAACAGTAGGGAAAATGTTGGAAAGCAAAAGGGTAAAAATAACTATTCCCACTCCAGTGAGTGCAACAGTAGGGTAAGTGTTGGATAGCAGAGGGGTAAAAATTACTATTCCAACTCCAGTGAGTGCAACAGTAGGGAAAGTGTTGGATAGCGGAGGGGTAAAATTAACTATTCCCACTCCAGTGAGTGCAACAGTAGGGAAAGTCTTGTATAGCGGAGGGGTAAAAAATACTATTCCAACTCCAGTGAGTGCAACAGTAGGGAAAGTGTTGGATAGGGGAGGGGTAAAATTAACTATTCCCACTCCAGTGAGTGCAACAGTAGGGAAAGTGCTTGATACCGGAGATTTAAAAATTACTATTCCAACTACAGTGAGTGCAACAGTAGGGAAAGTGTTGGATAGCAGAGAGTTAAAAATTACTATTCCCACTCCAGTGAGTGCAACATTAGGGAAAGTGTTGGATAGCGGAGAGACAAAAATTACTATTCACACTCAAACAGTAAAAAAAAAAAAGAACTTAAAAAAAAAAAATATATATATATACAATATATAAATAATGTAAAATAAAATATATTAAATATATAAAAAGAAAACATATTATAATATTAATTACATATAACAAAAACCTACAAATATTATATAAAATAAAATAATAAATAAATTTAAAAAAATCTTTTAAACTAGAAAATATTTACAAACAAAAAAATTAATCAATACACAAATGTTTTTGAGAACGCGGCCGAGACATGGCCGCATAACACAGCGGGACACAGCAGGGGCCACCGAAACTTGGCCGCACAATGGGACCGCGAAAACGCGGCTGAGACTCGGCTGCATAGCACAACACAGCGGGGAGCCACAGGAGAATACCGCCGAGGTTTGCGATGGGCTGCGGGCAGCCTTGAAAAGGTTTATCCTTCGTCGTGCAGCTGCAGTGTGGTTTCTGATATACAAGACACGAGTTGGCTTCCAGAGAGTATATTGCGGCCTAATGAGGACAACTTTGGCTTGCAATTAAGAAGTCAGCAGTTGAAAAGGTATTGTTGTGCTGCTTTTTACTGGCAATCTTGTGTCCTCATGTACTTGTGTGCCCTTTATAATAGGGGCTGCGCTGGGACAGAACCTCCAGGTTTCATGCGGGGGTAGATACCCAAGCGAGTGGTATCAACATTTGAAGGGTGTCCTGGTTGTGGGTTGCTGACTGGTTTTCCCTTTCCCCAATTTTAACCTAAGGAAGTCTGCCACTTAACACAATGGGGAAGCATTTGAAAATGTCTAACATGATGGGCAATGTGGACACTGCTGTGGTTCTCAAAGCAAAAACATGAACAGCCCAAATGAATATAGTGTCAGCTGCAGCAAGAGCAGAGCGCAGTCCAAAATCACGCCGAGGGTCAGCAATAGTGTGAAGCCCTTTTAGCTCAGAGGAAGATATATTGGATCATGAAGCTGAGGCTGGAATTGCCGAGTCAGCTATGGAGAGTATCCTGCAAGGGTGGTTGGCAGAGGGAGGAGGGCCTGGGGAAGAGTCCTCCATGCAAAGTGAGATACCAAATAAAGAGAATAGCCGGGCATTAGATAATAAAGAGAAGGGGCCAAGCAAAAAGGTCAATGAAGTAGAAAAAAGCCCTTTGATGGTGGATAGCAATAAATGTTGCATCAGTTTGACCCAAGGGAAGTAAAAAAAGTACCCATTCTTTACAAAAGCAAAAACAACATCAACTGCGCCTCAGGCTTCTTCCCCTGATGTCAAATCTGGGCTTCCTCTAAGTGCGCAGTCCTACGCTCAGTGCCCAAAGCAGACGGTCCAGTCGAAAGACAATGGTACTCAGCAATCTCCTGCTGTACAGAGTACAACTTTTATGGCCCCGCAGCCTCAGCCTCCTACAGCAGTAGTAATAGCAGATATGGGCCAGCGAGACCAGGTGCATTTGGAACCAAATGGGTTTTCAGAGAGGCAGTTTTCAAAGCAGCTGCAAGGAGAGGAGGCTATTGTGCAATGGGATATAGAGACCATGTTGAACCTTATTTTGGATGAAATAAGTGAATTAAAAGCAACACAAGCAAGCAAAAGTAGTATGCAGTTCCTAATGGGAAGGGGCAAAAGAAGGGGGGGTTGGAATGAGAAAGAAAGGAGGAACCCAGGTGGAAGGACCAGAGAGGGGAGAGCTCCAATTAGGAGCAAGGGCCCTCATACACCCTGAGAGGTGTCATGCTTCATCATAGGGCAGCTCCTCGTTGGGCCCGCGCTGCAATGCCCAACGGGCCCCTCATGGGGGCTCTTTGCCGGAGGTCTTTAGATGAACACGCAAGGAGGCCCTATGAGTGGGGGTGGAGGGGCATAGAATGGTGAGTAGATTGTGTGTGGTTAGTGTGAGTGAAGATAAAAATAGCTATCAGTGTTCCAGAAGACCTTTATTAACTGGACAAGGTGCTATGGTTAAAACAGACTACTGGAGTCTAGGCTGACAGCAGGGATTCAACCTGTAACAGCTGATTACGTGTAATTAGTTTCCCCTTTTTTTCTGAATTGATTTGAATCCACTCCATTGGGACTGTACCATTTAGGATACTCCTACAACCGTAACCCACACTACAGAGTAGATTAGGTTTTCCAACCCACCCCGGTCCTGAAGAAATGCCACACATCTAGTCAGAGTAATTTAGGCGTGAAACATGTCGACCTTTTAAATCAACTTCCACTCATCAATACACAAACCACACCAACTCTACTCACCATTCTATCCCCCTCTCTGATCCTTCTTCCACCTGTGTTCCTCCTTCCTTTCTCATTTCCAACACCCCCTTCTTTTGCCCCTTCCCATTAGGAACTGCATACTACTTTTGATCCACGTGTCCTTGGGCATGGATGCTGGACCTGTTTCTCAAAAGCCCTCGTTCCTCCATTATTGATTATTGAGGAGTCTTGGAATCACAGAAGGCCTACCATCTCCTGCATAATAACTATGTATTAGGGTCATTCCTTCCGTCATCCTAGCCCGACATGACACAGCAAGGTATATCCCCTGAGGGTTACACTTTGGGTATATATACACTATGGGGCCGATTCCGATTCGGGCCGGAAAAAGCACCGACCGACTCGGATCCGGTAAAAATACCGACCGACACGTACCAGTGGCGCCCGACACGCCAAGTACGATGCAAGCCGCGATAAATCCGACCGACACGTCAGAAAACCAAGCCGACCGACCGAGCCGCTCGGAAAATAGCAATCCGGCCGGAAAAACACGCAAATCCAACCGACCGACACGCACCCGGAACAAATCCGACCGAATCGTACCCGCCAACTCCAACCCGCAAAGTACGATGCAAGGCGCGAAAAACACGACCGAGTCGGACGGAGGACAAGCCGTACGACCGACACGCATACAAAACCGAGCCGAAGCAACACAATACACCGCGACCGACGCGTACGCAGCATACAAAACTGCACAAACACAGCGTGAACGAAACGGAAAACACCGTACGAGACCAATGCACGGTCCGACTCGGTCACAAGAACGTTTCCAACATACACAAACAGCACAAAGGAAAAATCAACCAAAAAAGGCCAAACAAGCAATTACCAAGCCAATAAATACTGGGGGGTGGGGACAGAGAACAAAGACACACCCACAACTCCACCTATATAAAGGACACAAATCACTACCATGAGCCTTTGCAAATGCCATTCCACTACCAGCACCCAAGAGAAAGCAACCACACACCCACAGCTCATCCCTCACACAAGCCACACACCAGCAGCACACCAACAAATACCTACCTCACATACACCCAGCACAACACACACCCACACACCCTCACCTGCACACCAACACACACATCACCCACCATCACCAACCATCACCATGCCCCCCAAGAAGAATCCCAAGTTCCTAGATTGTGAATTGGAAGTCCTGGTAGACGAGATCCTCAGGGTGGAGCCACAGCTGTTTGGCACATTGGTCCAACAGACCCCCATGTCGCAGAAAACCAAGATGTGGGAGAGGATCATCAACAGGGTGAACGCCCAATCACCATGTCGGCGCACAAAGACCGACATCCAGAACAGGTGGTATGACGTGCGCAGGAGGGTACGGGACCTGCTGAAGATAGACTACATCAACAGCCAACACACCGGCAGTGGCCCTCCTGCCAAGCCAATATACCTCAGGCCCTGGGAGGAGAAGGTGCGGGCCATCCTTCCGCCAGTGAGCGTATATGGACTAGAGAACATCCCAGAGCCTGGTGAGTACACAACAAATGTACACAATAAACTGCCACAAAACACACACATCACTGTCAAGGGGAGAGTCAAACCATGCACTCATAGCAATTACACAGCAACTAGAACAGAATCATCCCAAAATGTGTATGTCAGTCAGATAAACACAACACATGCCATCAAAAAAGTCACATCCAACTGTGCCAACACATGTACAAACACAACCACAACTACAGCTAGGCAGTGGCACAAATAGAACTAACACACACATCCACACATGTAGCCACCACAACAACACCAACACACAGTGAAGACCACTCAAAGGAAGGAATTCTGTGTATGCTGGCCAAGTCAGTGTAGCCAATAGCATCATGGGAGTCGCAGTCACACATATTGCCCCCCCAACTGTCCCATCAACACCACCCTGAACCATGCGCACATCACAGGGAGTGGAGAAGGACTCACAAGATGGCTGACACTGGCTACTGCTGTGGGGAGCACAAGGCCCTGCTGCCAACTGTGCACCAACAAACAGCAGGACACCACTGACTGACATCCTGAGAGACAACTTACACTCCCTGCAATGCAAGCACGTTCCATGGTGGGATATCTGGCTGGCTGGGTGGGAAGGGGGACTTGCAGCACTGACCATAGTCACCAGCACCTCCCCTCACACCCCCCCCAACACAAACTCCACAGTACCCACCTGGTAGAATGCAATGCCCTCCATCCTAACACAAGATCCCACAAAGCACCACCACCCTGGGTTATGTTGTGTGAAGCACAGGGACACTCTTGGGACTCTTAGCCAAACAACTGCCAGGACAACACTCCCAGCCATCCTGTCAGCACAGCCAGCCCACCCCACAGGGAAGCAGAGTCAAAAGGAAGGAAGCATGGGCATGCTGGGAAGGGGGTGGAGGCAATAGCATGATGGGAGTCGTAGTCACAGACATTGCTCAGCCTCACAACTGGCCCATCAACACCACCCTGAACCATGCTCACATCACAGGGAGTGGAGAAGGACTCACAAGATGGCTGACACTGGCTACTGCTGTGGGGAGCACAAGGGCATGCTGGGAACTGCACACCAACCAACAGCAGGACACCACTGTCAGCCATCTTGCCATTGCCCTCACACCCACACACACTGAACTCCCCACAAAAGCAAGTAAGTATGGGAATGCTGGGAAGTGGGGTGGAGGCAATAGCATGATGGGAGTCACAGTCACAGACATAGCTCACCCCCACAACTGTCCCATCAACACCACCCTGAACCATGCTCACATCACAGGGAGTGGAGAAGGACTCACAAGATGGCTGACACTGGCTACTGCTGTGGGGAGCACAAGGCCCTGCTGCCAACTGTGCACCAACAAACAGCAGGACACCACTGACTGACATCCTGAGAGACAACTTACACTCCCTGCAATGCAAGCACGTTCCATGGTGGGATATCTGGCTGGCTGGGTGGGAAGGGGGACTTGCAGCACTGACCATAGTCACCAGCACCTCCCCTCACACCCCCCCAACACAAACTCCACAGTACCCACCTGGTAGAATGCAATGCCCTCCATCCTAACACAAGATCCCACAAAGCACCACCACCCTGGGTTATGTTGTGTGAAGCACAGGGACACTCTTGGGACTCTTAGCCAAACAACTGCCAGGACAACACTCCCAGCCATCCTGTCAGCACAGCCAGCCCACCCCACAAGGAAGCAGAGTCAAAAGGAAGGAAGCATGGGCATGCTGGGAAGGGGGTGGAGGCAATAGCATGATGGGAGTCGTAGTCACAGACATTGCTCAGCCTCACAACTGTCCCATCAACACCACCCTGAACCATGCTCACATCACAGGGAGTGGAGAAGGACTCACAAGATGGCTGACACTGGCTACTGCTGTGGGGAGCACAAGGGCATGCTGGGAACTGCACACCAACCAACAGCAGGACACCACTGTCAGCCATCTTGCCATTGCCCTCACACCCACACACACTGAACTCCCCACAAAAGCAAGTAAGTATGGGAATGCTGGGAAGTGGGGTGGAGGCAATAGCATGATGGGAGTCACAGTCACAGACATAGCTCACCCCCACAACTGTCCCATCAACACCACCCTGAACCATGCGCACATCACAGGGAGTGGAAAACAACTGACAAGATGGCTGACACTGGCTACTGCTGTGGGGAGCACAAGGCCCTGCTGGCAACTGTGCACCAACAAACAGCAGGACACCACTGACTGACATCCTGAGAGACAACTTACACTCCCTGCAATGCAAGCACGTTCCATGGTGGGATAACTGACTGGGTGGGTGGGTGGGTGGGTGGGAAGGAGGTCTGGCTGTCAACCAAACACAATCAATGCAGACCATGTTCACACCCCAGAGAATACATAGAAATGCCCAAATAATGCAGGACAATGTGCCACACCAATATCAACCCCTGACTGTGACGACTTAGGACAATACAATGTACAGGCCCGCACCCCGAGGCACAGTCACAACTGTCAGGTGTGTCAACCACTGATGCCTGCAGAAACATGACATACATTGTTTGTGTCTCCCAAAAACAGGTGATGATAGGGACACAGCAGCAGACGCTGAGGAGTCCCAGTCCCAGGCTCAAGAGGATGCCGAGCTCACTGGCGTCGTACAGCCTCTGTCCTCCTCGGACGATGAAGAACAACCTGGCACATCCGGTGCAAGTCAACATGCTGCACCAGCAGGACCACCAGCTGCAGCACCAGCAGGTCCACCAGCTGCACCCCCTGCACCCACCCCTCCAACGACTGTCACCACGAATACCATCCCTGCCGACATGGACAGAATAAGGAACAACACCAGCGCAGTGACCCTGGACCAACCTGGGGCCATGGACACCACCACCACCACCAACCCCCAAGGTGGACCAGGGTTATCTGTGCGTGCAACTGCACACACTGCACATGTCAGCAGGGGTGGTGGGAGGGGTGGGAGACAGAGGTCGCTGCTTGCAGACGTTGCTGGTGTGCATGAAGACCCACAACTGGTACGCATAGCTGATGCGTACCAGTCCAGCACCGGAGAGCTCAGCCAGGTAGTGGGGCTCCTCAGAGACATCAAACAGCAGCAGGCTGCCCATCATGCCCGCTTGGACTCCCACATGTCCCACGTGGAGTCACACATGTCACGTGTGGACTCCCACATGTCACGTGTGGACTCCCACATGACCCGCGTGGAGTCCAAGTGGGATGTACTACATGAGATGACGGCGGTGCACAGGGACATTTTACAATGCCTCCGCCAGATGAACAGCAACCAGTCCACACCTCCCTGTGTGCCAACAACATCTGGTACCGAACAAACTGCAACTGCCACAGGGAGGGAGGAGGACTCTGGCGGAGAGTCCCCTGCACCGCAGCAGCCTGCACTTGAGGGCCCCCCCCAAGAAGAGGGGTCGTCCGAGGAGGGGAAAGTGAGAGGCTGATGGCCAAGCGCAACTCCCAGGAAGCCTGAACCTGTTCTGGATTTTCGCCTTTGTGCACAGACTGTTCACCCTGTTGATGGCAACACTACTCCCACACATTGCATGGGGTGTATAAGTTGGAACAATGTGTCAGACAACAGTGGCCCCGATACTGGGGATCCTGTCTACCTGGACTTTCTATTCATCTAGGAACTTGGGATTGCAAGATTCATGTACAGCACAATCCATCCTATGCACTATTATCACAATAAACACACTAATACACCATACTTGCCTCTGTCGTGATTCCAACGTGGGTGCTGTTATGGGGATGATGAACTGCAAAATTACACAGTGTATGCGAACTGCAACAGCAAGGACAACACAGGCATGTGAGTACAGGCAACGTGACACATATGAGGGAGACACACCACCAGGGCTACACAACACATACACACCTAGGCCATCTGACTCATTGCCTACACTGATGTTGCCAGGGAAGACGGTGCAATGCACAGACACCACACCCATTCCCAGTTGTAGTCAAGTAGCCCACAGGTGCAGTAAGCAAATGGCAGTCAAATGTGTGACCACAGACAACGCACATCACTAAGTGAAGCACAGGTTTATTACACAGTAGCAACATGCCGTAACCACTACAGATGCAAGGTAACCCCACCTGGTAGCGGGCACACAGTCAACAACTGTAGACAGAAGGAAGTCCATGGGTGTGGCGCACATCACCTGTAGGGACACAACAGCTACCAGCCTGGATGTGCAATCACGTCGTCGGTGGACACAGTTGTCCAAACGAATCTGAAAGTACCCTGTGAAGGACAGAAATGACACACAGTCAAAAGCAATGCAGTACAGGACAGAACAGCAAAACTCATGCACAATACATGTTACAAGATACCCACCCAGAACCAAGTTAGCATGTCAACACTGTTGGGGAGTACAGCCCACCTGTCACCACACATCGCAACACACATCCTGTCAAGTAGCCCATGGACACACTCCAACAGCACCAGAGCACCACCCACACATCATGCCAACTCACATCATTCACATGACACCTCAGGATACTCACATTCAGCTAAAGAAGTTGGTGATGAGCTGTGTGCGGACATCACCATCACCATCATCATCATCATCGTCACTGGCATCGTGGTCCAGGCCAGGATCCTCCACAGGTGGCGGATGTTGGTCATCGTCATCCTGGATGAGAGGCAACTCCTTCCGCACTGCCAGGTTGTGGAGCATGCAGCAGACGATGATAATCTTGCACACTTTCGCAGGGGCATATGGGAGGGACCCTCCGGTCTTGTCCAGGCAGCGGAAGCGGCTCTTCAGGAGACCAAAGGTCCGCTCAATCACTCTCCTGGTCCGACCATGTGCCTCATTGTAGCGCATCTGGGCAGGTGTCACAGGGTTCCTGAGGGGTGTCAGCAACCACGGCATGTTGGGGTATCCCGAGTCACCTACGGACAGACAAGTGCACATCAGCTGACTTGGAAAAGTGGGCGGAATACTACAGATCAGATCACACACAATGGCACAAAGTCAGTACACACCGACAAGCCAGGCACGCTGGTTCTGCATCTGTGCCATCAACCTGGGGATGCGACTACTCCTCATCACAAAGGCATCGTGTGCTGAACCAGGGAAACGGGCACACACGTGTGTGATGGTCATGTCTGCAAGACACACCACCAGTGCATTGACCGAGTGGTAGTGCTTGCGGTTCCTGTAGGCCTGCTCCTGGGCCTGTGGTGGTACCAAAGCCACATGTGTCCCATCAATGGAGCCAATGATATGCGGCATCCTCCCCAGGGCATAAAAGTCACTCTTCACGTCAGTGAGTCGTCGCAGTCTAGGGAAATATATGTACCGGTTCAGGAAGAGCAACATTGCCGCCAAGAAATCGCGGAGCACACGGCTGAACATGGTCTGTGACATCCCACCAGCAGACGCCACAGTATGTTGGAAGGTACCGGTGGCAAAGAAGTGTAGGGCTGCCATCACCTTCACCTTGGGGGTCAGCGCTGTAGGATACGGCCGGCCAGGCTGCAAATGTGGGGACAACTGCACTGCCAAATCCTCAATCAGCTGCCTGGTGAAGCGGTACCGTCGGATGCTGTCCCGTTCCACCATCGTTGCCAGGTCTGGGAATGGCCGATGGACAGCAGGAGCCCTGCAGTGCAGAGGAGAAGTAAGCAAGATCGTCAGTCACCCCACATATGCGGCATTGAACACACTCAAGATCCCAACATACATCATCATGAGGCACAACTACATGAAGTGTGCAGTACCGGAACGACATGTATGGTACATACATGGCCAACATCTGTCAACACGGTCCTACAGGTGGCATCAATTTGGCCCAGGTTGGCCCATTGGATATCATGATGCTGTGTCACAGTCACCCCCCAGTGACATGTGAGGACAGATGTGCCCCAGGCACCACAGCTCAACGACAGGCACATTCCCAGGGACCCTGTAATGCCACATGGACACTGGCATCACCTGGAGTATCATGTGTACACCACAACAAAACAAACATGACCCCCACAGGTAGTGGCCACACTTGCCATGGCAGGAGAGCCATGGACGTCTGTGACACACACGCACAACATCAGAGTCCATGCACACACAACGTGGATGTGGAGACTGTCTCCCATTGTGCACATGAAATCAGAGACATTGTAAACACTACATGCACAAAGACTGTGGAGGGCCATCACTATTGTGCCACTGGGACACCCTGGCTCAAACATACCGTCCCACATGGGACTCACGGGGTATGTGACATGACATACACAAACACCACTGTGAAATGTGACCATGGCACATGCACAGATATGAACAGTTGCACATCACAGTGGTCTCGTACACGTAACACCCAGGATCCTGTCCCCATTAACACGTGCACAGCCTGGGGGTGGCTGCCCACAGGTGACACCCACAGGACAACATGTACACCAACATACACACAATAGGAAATGCAGCCTTACATGCCTTCATGATAAGGTGTGGACAGGCTGTCGTGATGTAGGTGTGCCCCTCACTCCCTGGGAGCTATCTGTGGCTGGCATATGTCCATCTGAGACAGGCATGCTGACATATGCCAGTCACATGTACAGTGATGCGTTGAACAGCAATGGACCGATCGGTGCCTCCGGCCGGCCCATTGCTTTCAATGTGTGCGGGTACGCGTTGTACCCCTGTGCGCGTTGTACTGCAATGGACCGATCGGTGCCTCCGGCCGGCCCATTGCATTCAATGTGTGCGGGTACGCGTTGTACCCCTGTGCGCGTTGAACAGCAATGGACCGATCGGTGCCTCCGGCCGGCCCATTGCTTTCAATGTGTGCGGGTACGCGTTGTACCCCTGTGCGCGTTGTACTGCAATGGACCGATCGGTGCCTCCGGCCGGCCCATTGCATTCAATGTGTGCGGGTACGCGTTGTACCCCTGTGCGCGTTGAACAGCAATGGACCGATCGGTGCCTCCGGCCGGCCCATTGCTTTCAATGTGTGCGGGTACGCGTTGTACCCCTGTGCGCGTTGTACTGCAATGGACCGATCGGTGCCTCCGGCCGGCCCATTGCATTCAATGTGTGCAGGTACGCGTTGTACCCCTGTGCGCGTTGAACAGCAATGGACCGATCGGTGCCTCCGGCCGGCCCATTGCTTTCAATGTGTGCGGGTACGCGTTGTACCCCTGTGCGCGTTGTACTGCAATGGACCGATCGGTGCCTCCGGCCGGCCCATTGCATTCAATGTGTGCGGGTACGCGTTGTACCCCTGTGCGCGTTGAACAGCAATGGACCGATCGGTGCCTCCGGCCGGCCCATTGCATTCAATGTGTGCGGGTACGCGTTGTACCCCTGTGCGCGTTGTACTGCAATGGACCGATCGGTGCCTCCGGCCGGCCCATTGCTTTCAATGTGTGCGGGTACGCGTTGTACCCCTGTGCGCGTTGTACTGCAATGGACCGATCGGTGCCTCCGGCCGGCCCATTGCATTCAATGTGTGCGGGTACGCGTTGTACCCCTGTGCGCGTTGAACAGCAATGGACCGATCGGTGCCTCCGGCCGGCCCATTGCATTCAATGTGTGCGGGTACGCGTTGTACCCCTGTGCGCGTTGTACTGCAATGGACCGATCGGTGCCTCCGGCCGGCCCATTGCATTCAATGTGTGCGGGTACGCGTTGTACCCCTGTGCGCGTTGTACCTCAATGGACCGATCGGTGCGCACCCATTGACAATGGGCTTGCCTGGCAACGGACGCGTTTTCGAATATTCGAACGAGTCGGTTGCTGGAAAATCAGTTGGTCACCCACAACAATGTTGCAAAATCATGTATGTCATGAAGTTGAAATTTTGAAGGATGCTGTGGGCGTGTTTTGGTGCTGCTATTCCATGGATTGGCCAGATTCAGAAGATGCAAACGACTTGGACCTATCACTTTGGACACAAGGGACAGTATCTGCCTCTCCAGCACATATATATTGCTGCATGTTCCCCTGAGAGCCCACTTGCCTGCACTACATGCTCCAGGACGACATCTGCCACTGCACTGCTGCTGTCTCTGCCCCTCTGGACCCTGCAATGGCACGTACTGTGGAGAGAGCCCCAGCCTTCAGCCTTGAAGAGAACCAGGCCCTGCTGGACAGCCTACTTCCACAGTACAGCAAGCTGTATGGGACACCAGGGGAGCAGGTGAGTGTTCTGTGCACTGCCTTTCTGAATGTGCATTTTGTCTGACTAGCAAGGCTGAGAGTCAGCACACCACTGGCTAGCAGGCTCACTGAGTAGTTGTCACCCCCCATAGTGTGTAGTGACTTGCACTGGACAGGTATGGTGCAGTGACAGTGCTTCTGAACAGGGTTTTACTCCCCATGCTATGATACCATGTAGTGACTTCTGGAAAACTGTCCATGGGCAGCCGTGCACTGCCTGGGTACACCATGTGCCCCTGTGATTGCGACATGTATATGCAACTGTGTCATGCACGGATATGTTGCATGTGTAGTAATGTCCTTATCACTTTGTCATCCTGACAGGCTTCTGCCCATCGGAAGCATGAGATCTGGAAGGACATCGTCCGGGCTGTCCGGTCCGTGGGGGTCTACAAGCGCCGGATCCGCAACTGCCAAAAGAGGTGGCAGGACCTTCGGGGCTGGACCCGGAGGATTGCACGGGTCCAGCTGAAGCTGTCGCCTCCTCGCAGGAGGGGCGGAACACGGACCCTGACCCCCACATGCTCAGGATCCTGGCGGTGGTCTTTCCAGACCTGGATGGGCAGCTGAAGGCCAGAGAGCAGCAAGGAGGGGGTGAGTCAAAGACTGCACTGTGTACTCTGTCTAACATGTTATGTGCCCTCCTCGGGCCAGGTTGAACTGCCACAGTACAGCAGTCATGTTGTCCAGGAGCCATGTCCCTCTATTGTGCACTGCCCACTCCTCATCTGATACCCAGGTGTGGCCCTTACATGCAGGGAATCCTGTCACTTAGGACTGTGTCCTTGCAGTTTGCTTGACTCAAGGTGGGAGACAGCATCTGTTTCCCTGACTCTGTGGTGGGCATCATGGGTGGGTCCATTGCTTACACAATGCCTGTATTCTGACATGTATTCAGCGTGTTACTTTGATCTGTGGTCCAATTGCTGAGCTGATCCACAACATGTGGCTGGGGTACCTGGCACACACCCATGCTGCGGGTGGGAACAATGTTTGGGCCCCAGGAGTATGTATATGACGTGTGTCACACATACTTAGCCAGCTGCCTACAGTCCAGGGCTCATCCCTCATTAATGTGGGGCTGGACAGTCATGCCTACTCCAGGCCATACAATACACTCTGTACTCCCACTCCCGTGTATCAGTGGACACATTGTGCACAGTGATTTGCCCCTCAGGTGTCTGCCTCTGTGTCAGTGTGCTGTGGATTAGTCGCCAGGACTGCTGTGGAGTTTCTTGGTAGGGGCTCAGCATGCCACTGGAGATGTGACCATAGGAGACGATACTTGTGTGACACATAGGTGTCTGATCAGCTGCCCATGCAGACTGGGGCATGTAAATGTGAAGTTCAGGTAGCTGTTCCCCATGCACAGCAGAGTGTGAGGGGCTCAGGTTCAGAGGGTAGTGTCACAGGTCTCCCATATGTCCAATAGGTATGACCTGGACAGATGAGGGTTAAGAGGATGTGTTGTGGGGGATGTACATGTGCACTTGTGCAGCTCCAGGACTTGCATTCCCCATGACCTACTATTGTGACACAGTGCAGAGTGTTGTTGTCTGGCTGCAAAGTCATACATCACTGAGACAGTGATGTATGACTTTGCAGTCATGCCTCCGCCATGGCATGTGTCTACTGATTGGTGATCCTGCAGGGGAGTGACATGTGCTACATGCACACCATAGTGGCGCTGGCTATCAGGACATGGGTGCATCATGGTGTCTGTCGCTGGTATGCATCACATGCATTTCCTATTTGACTCTGGGCATCCCTTACATCCGTAAACCTGTACTGACTCAGTGGCAAGAGCTGTGATGTGTCCACACCGTGTCCTCTGCACTGTCCAACTACTGTGTACTTGGTGCATGTGTCAACACTGGGGTGTTGCAATCCAACAGACACCAGACAGATGGGTGCAAGGCCATGTGGGATGTGAGTGCCATGCTTGGCATCAGACTGACAATTGACTTCTCCTGTTCAATTAGTGCACTTTTAGCAATGTACAACTAATGATGCCAGGGCTTGCTCTGTGATGTGCTGTGCTCACAGTGGTGTGTGCGTTTGGTGCAGGTGACTGATGTCTGTCTGTTTCCCCATTGTTTGCAGATACATCCACGGCCACGGAAGGGGACAGCTCCACGGACCAGGAGGAGCCGGAGAGCCAGACTGGGTCAGCAGCCGAGGAGTGGTCGGAGGGACCCAGTGGCACGGAGGGCGAGGGGAGCCACACCGAGGAGTCCTCAGCAGCATCCACCTCAGCTGAGGACCAGAGCAACTCGGAGGATGACTCCCTTGTGGAGGCGGGTGTCAGCAGCCACCACACCCCAGCTAGTGTTGCTGTCCCCGCCACCACCAGCACCACCACCGCCCTCCCATCGGCTCCCATTCCCCAGGTCCGTGGAGGCTCCCATGTCCGGGAGCGTGTCTCCTTTGGGCCAGGCACCGCACCCCCTGCCCCTGTGTCCCCTGCTGCCCTGAGTGAGGAGTCTGTGTACCTCCTTCGCCAGCTCCATGTAGGGCAGACAGCCATGCTGAGTGTCCTCCATGCGCACACCGCGCTGTTGACTCAGCTGGTGTCGTTCATGGAGGGCATCTCATCGGGCATGTCTGACCTACAGAGGGGCAATAGGTCCATGGACTCCTCCCTGACGGCAGCAGTGTCCCTCCTCAAACGGTCCCTCACCCCTCCTGCCTCTGCTCCATCCACACTCCCCAGCACCTTACCCATCCCAGGCACACACACACTGGCACACACCAGCACACACACATCCAGCACACTGACACACACGCCAATGACAAAACGCACACGCACGCACATTCAGGGGACTGAAGCCAGACTCACAGGGGATGGGGCCCTGGAACACACACACGCATCCACATGCACTGCGCAGTCCTCAGTTCCCTCTCCCTCCAAAGCACCCTCCCTTGCCTCACCTGCAACCCCAAAGTCACAGCAGCTCTTCCTCTGTGACCTCGGCCTCTTCCCCACCGATGAAGCTGCTCCAGCATCCCGGGGGAAGAGGAAGCCCACCCACACGGAGCAGAGTGCCCCTCGCCCCCGGACACCCTCCCCCAGGCGCAGACGGACTGAGGCCCCCACCCGCAAGTCCCCCCGGAGTGCTAAGAGCAAGACCCCGCCACCGCCCTGCAGCTCAGGCACAAGGTCTCCGTCCTCCATCCCTCAGGCCCCCACTGCACAGGTGCCCCCACCACACCCTGCCCCAGGTTCCCCCACCCACAGATATACCATCCCCAAGATGCTCCGGCCTTCTCCCCTGCCACTTGCTCTCCCAGCACCACACCCCCGCTGCGCTTGTCTGTGCCACTGATGTGGTGAGGGTGTCCCCCCCTCTGTCCAACCCACCTTGCCTGTTCCCCATTCTCCTCCCCTGGAGGTAGGCACTGCAGTGGAGTCCACTACCGCCCTGTCTGACTTGGGCACTGCAGTGGCGGACCTGTCCACCCCATCTGCAGGGTCCACTGCAGTTGTGCCGGCACCCACGACATCTGTGTCATGCCCCCAGTTGTGCCGGCACACACCATGTCAGACACCTCCACTGCAGTTGTCAGTGGCTCTCCAGCACCCACCACCCCTTCCCTGACTCCCCCTGGTGAGCCCTGATCCTGTCCCTGCGGTGCCTGGCCTGCCCCCCGGTTGCCCCTCCTAGTGGATTGTCCCTGGTATTGTGCAGGCATGCGTAAGGTGACATCTGCCAGTGTCACCCTGTTTGAACTTTGACAATGGACTGGCCATTGGCCTTTGCTCTTTTTTCAGGACTTCGTTTGGCCTCAACACATATGCTGAATAAAGCAACTTTCTTTTCTCTAGTGCTCATGCTTCAGATGTACATGTTGTTGGTGCAGCTAACCATGCCCTTGCTGCAGTGATGGTGATATCTGGTCTCATGATTATGAAGTGTTACTGTGCAGGAACCCATGTGGTCCAGGGGGAATGTGTCCTATCATGTGGTGTATCCATGTCATCAATAGCAGCATCTGAGGGTGTCATGTGTTCAGTATTTGGCAATGGGTTTCCTACTTACATTGGCAATTTCATATCTGTGGCTTCCACCCCTGCACATCTGTTGTGCCTGCCATCGTTGCATTTGTCTACTTCCCTGACCGTGTTGCCATCTCCAGTGGACATGCAGGTTTGGGCATCAATGGGGAGGGACTCATCCGTGTAGTCAGTGCAACATTGCTATACAAGTGTGTTGGATCTGTGCTGATGATTCCGTTGGCACATCCATGACCAGGCTGATGTGATGGGAGCCCTCATTTGGTGCTAATTGTTGATTGTGTGACCAAGTGCTCAGCTGACATGATGGGGCCCTACTGAGGCAACATATGGCACAGCTTTCCTCACACAGGAGTGGAGTCCCCTCATGGCAGTGTGTACACGTGTGACATTGCCTGCGCCCAAGGTGTGTGTTGTATGTGCATGTCTGTGTGTTCACTTCCATTCATCTGCGCATGCTGTGATCCCTAGTGTTGTACCTGTTTGTGATGCTTGCTGACTTGAGCTATGTTCCCCCAAAGTCTTCTCCCTGTGTTCTCTGTGATGTGGGTGCATGGCACATTACTGGTCATCAGGGTGTCACCCATAGGTGTGTTTGCTGTCAGGGCAGAGTTTGTGTGCAGACGCAGATGGGTCACAGTCAGGTTTCCCTTTGGCACTTGTTGTTTGCCCCTGTCATGTGATTTCCAGTTTGTGTTATCTTTCAGTGATTGTGACACGTTGTGTGTGTGACTGCTGGCACTCCTTAGGGTCCGGGCTGCAATGTTGGTTGTTGTCTATGTGTGTTCTTTGTGGGTGACCTTGGCTTCTTCATTGGTGTGTGACTGTGGCTGGGATCCCATTGGTCGGTGTGGTATTGCCGTCATGTCCATGTACAGCGTAGTGTGCAGTGTGTCAGACATTCAGGAGTCTTGTTGAGTGTCCATGTGTGATGTGTTTCTACACCTTGGTTCCCACCCACCACCCTGGAATAGTAATGGGTGCATGTGCAATGTCACCAGTGCATGTGTACTTCACTGCTGCACATTGTTGGAGGTCGAGGGGTGTGGTGTTGAGTGTGTGCAGATGAGAGTTGTTGCCCGGCTAGTCCCCTGCCTCCATGTTGGCCTTGGCTTACTGGCCATGCTGATTGATTTGTGCTTGTGTAGGTGTGATGGTAGTTAGTTGCTCAGGACACCTGACTGTGGTTCACAGTGTGAACGACATTTCGCTTTGTCATCACAGTGGTATTTTTCTTCAGCCCAGGGTCACCACATTGTGGGGGCCCTGGGGGTGGTGCTGTGGTGTGTCTGTGACTTGCTGTGTCAGTTGTTGTTCCTACGTGCCTGTGTGACATGTGTGTTTTGTGCTCCCTCTCACCTGTCAATGCCTGCTTGCCCACATAGGGGATTTGGATCCATGAGTTACCTTAGTGTGGCAGTGTATGCACATCTGTATGATTGGTATTCAGCTCTCCTCATGTGTTGTGTTGTTGCCTGGGGACACTGGCACCCCCACCCCTCACCTGCTGTGTATGATGACAGTGTTGGTCTGCCTGTTTGTGTTTGTGCATCTGCACCACTGCATTGGCATATCTTGGGTGTGCCATTGGCTGTATGTTGTTTGGTGTGTTTCCCCTGCTGTCCCTGGGACTCCTAGGTCATCGGTCAGCACAGTGATCATGGTTTGTGTGTCCCATTGCTGCCATGGTATGGTATCTGTTCACCTCACATCTGCTGTCTCCACAGGGTATCTGCATTTGTGTGCCCATTGGTGCAAATATGTGGGTCTGCATTCTGATGGTCACTTCTGTCATTGTGTTATTGATGACTGTTGACGGTCTCAGCCCCCATGGGTGTTGTTTGTCTGCACATGGCCAAGGGAATGTTTCATTTGCACTGCAGTATTTGGCTCCCCCAATTTATGTTGCAATGGGACACATACACTACTTTGCCACAGATGAGTTTTTGGTTCTGTGACCAGGAATGATCCATGCAGTTTGGCAGTTGCAGCTCTTTCTTTGTCAACAATTACCTTTTGGTCACTGTGATGATGAGGGTGTAGACCCCATTGCCACAATGGTCAAAATGTGCTTCAGCTATGGACCCCACACTTGCCTTTTGGTCACTGTGATGATGGGGGTTTAGGCCCCATTGCCACAATGGTCATGGGCTGCTTGCATTGTGGGTGCCACACACATATGTGTGGCACATGTGCTAGGGGGTCACATTGTATGTTCAATGTCATGTTCGGTGTTGTAGGCATTTGACACAGCCTGCTCACACGCTTGTCATGGTGGTGGGGGGATGTCTTAATCTTGCATTCCCTAGGTTGTGGTGTGCTTGTTGTGTCATGCATTGTCCATCCTATGAGTGGGGGTGGTAGTAGTGGTAGGCATCCAGCCCCCTGGCTAAGGGTGGTAGTAGTGGTGGGCATCCTGCCCCCCTGGGTGAGGGTGGTAGTAGTGGTGGGCATCCTGCCCCCCGTGGGTGAGGGTGGTAGTAGTGGTGGGCATCCTGCCCCCCTGGCTAAGGGTGGTAGTAGTGGTAGGCATCCAGCCCCCTGGGTGAGGGTGGTAGTAGTGGTAGGCATCCTGCCCCCCTGGGTGAGGGTGGTAGTAGTGGTAGGCATCCTGCCCCCTGGGTGAGGGTGGTAGTAGTGGTAGGCATCCAGCCCCCTGGCTAAGGGTGGTGGTAGGCATCCAGCCCGCCCTGGGTGAGGGTGGTAGTAGTGGTAGGCATCCAGCCCCCCTGGGTGAGGGTGGTAGTAGTGGTAGGCATCCAGCCCCCCTGGGTGAGGGTGGTAGTAGTGGTAGGCATCCTGCCCCCTGGCTAAGGGTGGTAGTAGTGGTGGGCATCCTGCCCCCCTGGGTGAGGGTGGTAGTAGTGGTGGGCATCCTGCCCCCCGTGGGTGAGGGTGGTAGTAGTGGTGGGCATCCTGCCCCCCTGGGTGAGGGTGGTAGTAGTGGTGGGCATCCTGCCCCCTGGCTAAGGGTGGTAGTAGTGGTAGGCATCCAGCCCCCCTGGGTGAGGGTGGTAGTAGTGGTGGGCATCCTGCCCCCGTGGGTGAGGGTGGTAGTAGTGGTGGGCATCCTGCCCCCTGGGTGAGGGTGGTAGTAGTGGTAGGCATCCTGCCCCCTGGCTAAGGGTGGTAGTAGTGGTAGGCATCCAGCCCCCCTGGGTGAGGGTGGTAGTAGTGGTAGGCATCCTGCCCCCCTGGCTAAGGGTGGTAGTAGTGGTGGGCATCCTGCCCCCCTGGGTGAGGGTGGTAGTAGTGGTGGGCATCCTGCCCCCCGTGGGTGAGGGTGGTAGTAGTGGTGGGCATCCTGCCCCCCTGGGTGAGGGTGGTAGTAGTGGTGGGCATCCTGCCCCCTGGCTAAGGGTGGTAGTAGTGGTAGGCATCCAGCCCCCCTGGGTGAGGGTGGTAGTAGTGGTGGGCATCCTGCCCCCCGTGGGTGAGGGTGGTAGTAGTGGTGGGCATCCTGCCCCCCTGGGTGAGGGTGGTAGTAGTGGTGGGCATCCTGCCCCCTGGCTAAGGGTGGTAGTAGTGGTAGGCATCCAGCCCCCCTGGGTGAGGGTGGTAGTAGTGGTAGGCATCCAGCCCCCCTGGGTGAGGGTGGTAGTAGTGGTAGGCATCCTGCCCCCTGGCTAAGGGTGGTAGTAGTGGTGGGCATCCTGCCCCCCTGGGTGAGGGTGGTAGTAGTGGTGGGCATCCTGCCCCCGTGGGTGAGGGTGGTAGTAGTGGTGGGCATCCAGCCCCCCTGGGTGAGGGTGGTAGTAGTGGTGGGCATCCTGCCCCCTGGCTAAGGGTGGTAGTAGTGGTGGGCATCCTGCCCCCCTGGGTGAGGGTGGTAGTAGTGGTGGGCATCCTGCCCCCCGTGGGTGAGGGTGGTAGTAGTGGTGGGCATCCTGCCCCCCTGGCTAAGGGTGGTAGTAGTGGTAGGCATCCTGCCCCCCTGGGTGAGGGTGGTAGTAGTGGTGGGCATCCTGCCCCCTGGCTAAGGGTGGTAGTAGTGGTAGGCATCCAGCCCCCCTGGGTGAGGGTGGTAGTAGTGGTGGGCATCCTGCCCCCCGTGGGTGAGGGTGGTAGTAGTGGTGGGCATCCTGCCCCCTGGGTGAGGGTGGTAGTAGTGGTGGGCATCCTGCCCCCTGGCTAAGGGTGGTAGTAGTGGTAGGCATCCAGCCCCCCTGGGTGAGGGTGGTAGTAGTGGTAGGCATCCAGCCCCCCTGGGTGAGGGTGGTAGTAGTGGTAGGCATCCTGCCCCCTGGCTAAGGGTGGTAGTAGTGGTGGGCATCCTGCCCCCCTGGGTGAGGGTGGTAGTAGTGGTGGGCATCCTGCCCCCCGTGGGTGAGGGTGGTAGTAGTGGTAGGCATCCAGCCCCCCTGGGTGAGGGTGGTAGTAGTGGTAGGCATCCTGCCCCCTGGCTAAGGGTGGTAGTAGTGGTGGGCATCCTGCCCCCCTGGGTGAGGGTGGTAGTAGTGGTGGGCATCCTGCCCCCCGTGGGTGAGGGTGGTAGTAGTGGTGGGCATCCTGCCCCCTGGCTAAGGGTGGTAGTAGTGGTAGGCATCCAGCCCCCCTGGGTGAGGGTGGTAGTAGTGGTGGGCATCCTGCCCCCTGGCTAAGGGTGGTAGTAGTGGTAGGCATCCAGCCCCCCTGGGTGAGGGTGGTAGTAGTGGTGGGCATCCTGCCCCCCGTGGGTGAGGGTGGTAGTAGTGGTGGGCATCCTGCCCCCCTGGGTGAGGGTGGTAGTAGTGGTGGGCATCCTGCCCCCTGGCTAAGGGTGGTAGTAGTGGTGGGCATCCTGCCCCCCTGGGTGAGGGTGGTAGTAGTGGTGGGCATCCTGCCCCCCGTGGGTGAGGGTGGTAGTAGTGGTAGGCATCCAGCCCCCCTGGGTGAGGGTGGTAGTAGTGGTAGGCATCCTGCCCCCTGGCTAAGGGTGGTAGTAGTGGTGGGCATCCTGCCCCCCTGGGTGAGGGTGGTAGTAGTGGTGGGCATCCTGCCCCCGTGGGTGAGGGTGGTAGTAGTGGTAGGCATCCAGCCCCCCTGGGTGAGGGTGGTAGTAGTGGTAGGCATCCTGCCCCCTGGCTAAGGGTGGTAGTAGTGGTGGGCATCCTGCCCCCCTGGGTGAGGGTGGTAGTAGTGGTGGGCATCCTGCCCCCGTGGGTGAGGGTGGTAGTAGTGGTGGGCATCCTGCCCCCTGGCTAAGGGTGGTAGTAGTGGTAGGCATCCTGCCCCCCTGGGTGAGGGTGGTAGTAGTGGTAGGCATCCTGCCCCCCTGGGTGAGGGTGGTAGTGGTGGTAGGCATCCTGCCCCCCTGGCTAAGGGTGGTAGTAGTGGTAGGCTTCCTGCCCCCCTGGGTGAGGGTGGTAGTAGTGGTAGGCATCCTGCCCCCTGGGTGAGGGTGGTAGTAGTGGTCGGCATCCTGCCCCCTGGGTGAGGGTGGTAGTAGTGGTAGGCATCCAGCCCCCCTGGCTAAGGGTGGTGGTAGGCATCCAGCCCGCCCTGGGTGAGGGTGGTAGTAGTGGTAGGCATCCAGCCCCCCTGGGTGAGGGTGGTAGTAGTGGTAGGCATCCAGCCCCCCTGGGTGAGGGTGGTAGTAGTGGTAGGCATCCTGCCCCCTGGCTAAGGGTGGTAGTAGTGGTGGGCATCCTGCCCCCCTGGGTGAGGGTGGTAGTAGTGGTGGGCATCCTGCCCCCGTGGGTGAGGGTGGTAGTAGTGGTAGGCATCCTGCCCCCTGGCTAAGGGTGGTAGTAGTGGTGGGCATCCTGCCCCTCTGGGTGAGGGTGGTAGTAGTGGTAGGCATCCTGCCCCCCGTGGGTGAGGGTGGTAGTAGTGGTAGGCATCCTGCCCCCTGGCTAAGGGTGGTAGTAGTGGTGGGCATCCTGCCCCCCTGGGTGAGGGTGGTAGTGGTGGTGGGCATCCAGCCCCCCTGGGTTGGGGTGGTGGCGCGCATTCAGGCCCCTGTGTGCATATGTGGCATTGGTGATGGGCATCCCGCCCCTATGGTGCTGCTGTTGCAAGTATATTCAGATTCCCAGTGTATGTGTGTGATGTGTCGTGTACGTGTTGTATGTGTTTTGTGGTTGGTGTCTGACTTACCTTCTGCGCCGTACGCGTCCGTGCCTGTTCCGGTAGTAGATGTAGAATATTGGTATGATCGGGACGAAGGGATTCATGGTTGGTTCGTGTCGTTCGTCCTTCTCGTTGCTTCGCGTCGTCCTCGTCGCTTGGCTTCGTCCTCGTCGCTTGGCTTCGTCCTCGCCGCTCGCGTCGTCCTCGTCTGTGCTGTGTTCGCCTCGTAGCCGTGGATCGTGTTGTGGCGCGATTCGGAGCTTATGTGCGCCTCTCCCGGATGCTTTGACGTGCCGTGCGTAGCGACGGGTTCGGCGCGTACGGAAAGCGCATCGTACTTGTCCGGCCGGACGGGGCTGCATTTTCCCTTCCGTGCGACTCGATTCGGCGTTTCCGGATTCGCCTCGGTCGGAGAACAGGACCTGGTTTGGGTGAGTACGGCTCGGCCGGAATTTTTGCTGTTGTGCGCATCGTACTTGCTCGTTCGGTGTGCTGTACGGATCGGTCGGGAAACTGGCTTTCGCATGGCTTTTTTCCCGACCGAATGGTATTGGGTGCGCCTCCGACCGAGATCGGAATCGACCCCTATATCTTTGCTGAGGCTGGCAGAGGAGAAAAAGACTTACATGCTGACACACTGACGCGAGA
Source organism: Calotriton arnoldi (assembly GCA_963921515.1). Lineage (NCBI taxonomy): Eukaryota > Metazoa > Chordata > Amphibia > Caudata > Salamandridae > Calotriton > Calotriton arnoldi. The sequence goes on from CAWUFW010001933.1 coordinate 595,389, forward strand.
CGCTTTGGTTTCTGCACCCAGACACTCCAGCACGAAGTGGTCTGATATCCCTCGCGGGGTGTTCATCTCGAGAACAAGATGGGATCCCACACTCTCTCACTTCAGGTAATGGGGTAGACTTTATCCTAGAGGGATTCTTGGCTCCACACCTATATACATGCTAGGTACTTTTAGGTACATCCAGTTAGGGTCACATCACAGGAGTACGCTTTTATTACTGTCATGTATTTTTATACTTGCCTGTATTTATCGTTTTAGCACTATGGTAGGAATCTACCATCCTTTTACTCTGTTGGTGCTTTTAATCATTTATTTTTGTTTCTGTCTAATGGTTGTTTCAGCACACCTATTTTACACTAGAATGACGCTGGTTCAATAAATGCTTATTGAAAAACGTCCCCACTGTTTACTCTGTGTATCTCTCTCTGAGACAAAGTGAGCACGAGTGACTGAGCGAAAAGTGTCGCACTGTTTCCACGATCCCTGATGGGACAGAGTTGTCATGTTCGATAGTTGCCAAGAACTATTCTCTCCTTGGTAAGAGGGGTTTCTAGTGGCACTGTGAGCTAGCTGCTATACTGGCTGACATACTCGGTGGGGGTGTCCGGAATCAGTTTGGACACCAAGCCCACAGTGTATGTTGTCTAAACGTGCAGATCCTATATAGTGTTATAGGGACTACACAACAGCAAGGAAGGAGAAAACTTCACTAGACAGAAAGATAGATGAGCTTGAAAACCACTCATGTTGCTCCAACCTATGCTGGGATGGATTTCCGGAAAGATACGAAGGGGGCTAATGTTCTTCAATGGGTCGAGATATTCATCAAGAAAAATTATTACCTGAGTATTCAGGAGATCTTACAATCAAGCAAGTACGCAGGGTCCCGGCCCAGCCACATCCCAATTCAAAACTGCCATGGATGATTTTGGTAAACTTTGCAGACTTTCACATAAAAGAGCGGATACTTGCCAGAGCCATCCAGAAAAAACTATTTTCTACTGATGAAGTACCTTGTTGTTATATCTTTTCCGATATGTCAGTGGTGGCAGCACGCCACCGAAAATAATTTGTAAAGCTATTATACTTGTTTAAAGCGCAGGGTGCACAGGCAGCATTTTCCCAACAGTTTAAATTAAGGGTTTTAGTGAAAGGGTAATTTCACATGTTCACAAATTTAGATGAAGCCCACGAGCTGCTGCAAAAGATTTCCAGTTAAAAAAGGGAAAAAAATAAGAAGAAGTAAAAGGGAGCTGGCGGTGGAGATCGAGCATTATAATTAATGTGTTAACAAGGGAGCTGGGTGGGATGGGTAGTTCATCCGGGGTGCACCACCATGGTACCCAGTAAGGGCGTTCACCAGGCGAGGGGTACTGTGGGCCATTCCCCTCTCCTTTCGGGAATAGGTTGGTTTGGGAGCTTGGGGGTTTTCTTGGTGGGGGGAGCACGGTTAGTAAAAAGCAATGGAATCATAGGGGGTAATGCAAATTTGAGAAGACATTTTTATAAGAGGCTTCAATGTAAGGAAGGTTACTGCGGTAATGAGTCTTAAAGTGCGGATAATATCATGTAATGTCAATGGAGTGTACAACAAGCACAAGTATGGTGGTCTAGTTAGGTGGTTAACCTCTTTTTCTCCTCAAGTTCTATTTCTTCAGGAGACTCATATTAAAACAAATACACCAAAGCTTTCTCTTCCTAAATATTATTCGAAGTCATATTTTACTTCTGCTGGATTGGCTGTAAGGGGCTCAGCAATTTATTTTGGGCAAGGGATAGACTGGGAGACTACTCAAGTTCGAAGGGATCCCAATGGCAGATGGATTTGGATTACAGCTTGTCTGAATGGAAATCCATTCAATTTAGTGAATTATTATGCCCTGATAATGGATGATCCTAAAGCTATCATGCAAATTAATGATTTGGCTAGGGGAGCCGTGGGCCCTACAATCCTAGGGGGACTTTAATTTTATCCAGGACCTGGCAGGGGATACTTAGAACAAAACAAAAAAACAGCTGAAGCCGAGCACTAAAAAAGTTTTGGTTGTAATGAAGCAAGACTATTAACTGATTGACCCATGGAGCAGGGCTCATCCGGGAATTTCTCAATACATTTGCTACTCTCGCCAATTTCAGTCTCGTATAGATTGCCTTCTTATCTCCTGCTCTCTTAATTGTCTGGATTCAGAAATTTGGGCAAATTTATTTTCAGATAACTCAATTGTTGATATTGAACTATAAGTAGAAACAATAAAAAGAGAAAGGTCCAGGTGGCAGATGGATTGCATCCTTCTCTCCAACCAGGAATGGTTGACAAACATGAAAAAATGTATTAAGGAGTTTTTCCAGGTGAATTAGGGTACGGCATCACTTTTTTCATTCTGGGGAGCTTTTAAGGCAACAATATGTGTCCATATGGTGGCATTTATGGCTTCACAATCTAATGTTTGGGGGACATGCATAGTTGAACTCCAATCTGCAGTCAATATCACTTTACAGATGAAGATTAGTTCTTTAGGGGAGTGAGCTTTAGCAGATTTGCAGCTGGCCCAAGCCAAGCGTGAGCTAAAGGATTTTTTTTATTGTAGAGGAAATCAATAGCTCATGGCTGTTTACCAGTGGGTGTATGAGGAAATTCAGATGGAAGAGAAATTCTTGGCTTGGTCAACCAGGGTTAAGCAGGAGGCTGCATTAATTACTGAGTTGCAGGAACCGGGGTCGGGGGCCTTGGTCTCTGAAAAGGATAAGGTGTCTAAAATCTTTTTAGAAAACTATATTAATTTGTATGCTACCAAATATACGGTCTCAAATGAATCAATACATCAGTATTTTTATGCTATTAAATTACCACTGCTGGCAAGCACGCAGGTAGAGGAATTAGTAGCTGATATTACAGCATTAGAAATGTGGCAGGTACTGGTCTCAATTCCCTGTGGGAAGGCTTGTGGTCATGATGGCCTTCCAACATAGTTTTATAAAGCATTCTCGAAAGAGCTAATACCTTTTTTGACAGAGCTTTTTAATTTTGTTAAAAAAATGAGGAGAGGTCCCATCAATTTTTAAGGAATCTACCAGCGTCAGTTCTGTTAAGAAGGGAAAAATTCCCAGAGATATTAACTCAAATTGGCCGATTAGTTTATTAAATACTGATTATAACATTTTAATGAAAATTTGGGCAAATCGCATTATTCCAGCCGCACAGAAGGTGATCCATAAGGATCAGATCGGCTTTGTGGCTGGCAGGCTGATGTCATCTAATACTGGATTTTTAGTCCACGCACTGGATTTTTTAACGCAAATCAGATACTCGCACTGATAATGATGGTTGATGCTGAGACAGCATTCGAACTGGTAAATTGAGATGCTCTTTTTTATGTCCTCAAGAGGTTTGGCTTTCCTTCTCAAATCATTATCATGTTATGTAATGTATATCAAGGGGCACAGTCTCAGGTCTTTATTAATTCTAACTTAGCAGGGATGGGCGATATAAATCGGGGAACTCGGCAGAGCTGTCCCTTGTTGCCCATATTGTTTGCCTTTTTTATTAAACCGTTGGCTGTAAGGATTAGGGCAAATTTGGGTATAGAAGCACCAATAACAGGGATGACTAAGTTAAAATTGTTTGCAGATGATGTAATTCTATATCTCAGGCCTGTAGAACAAAATATTAAAACAACATTGGCAGAGTTTGAGCAGTTTCAATTGATTAGGGGATATAAAATTCATCATAATAAACAGAATTACTCTTATTTAATGCCTCTTTTAGCCTTCTTCCTTTTAATCTTCAGCAACAAGCTTCCTCTTCCAATCGGATTCCATACTTGGGGATATATGTAACTAATTGTCATGCAGAGCTTTACAAACTGAATTATGCGGCAATGCTGAAAAAGAATAGAGCCTTATTAGACTTATTAGACAGATGGACACTTCTTCCTTTTATACTAATTGGTCAAGTAGCTCTGATAAAAATGTCTATTTTAACTTTGCTGATTTTAGAAATGTCCCAATAAAAATCAATATGACCTATTTTAAAGAATTAGAAGCACTTTTTCTCAGATACGCACATATTACGAAGCCTCTCTTATAGATATATTAGTTCATTTAATTGATGCTAAGGCATCCTTGGATAGTTTTTTTTGTGAAAAGGATGGTGCAGGAAGCCAGATCTCAGCTTCCGGTTTTTAGAAAGACAGCTAAACTTCTGACAAAAAAACAGATACAAAATATTACAGGAATATTGCACTAGTCTTTAGGCATTCTAGTCCGTAAATGCTCATTCTGCAGGGTACACATATTTGCAGCTTAAGGTATGCACAATTCTGGGCCTACAAATAAAGAACAGCCACTTACTTTTTTGGAAGGCAAATGGTTTTAAAGAATTGGGCCATTTTCTGGTGAGGGGAGATGTATTACTTGGCAGGATCTTCAAGCTAGATGCGGGGATTGCTGCAACCTTTTCTTTTTTGGGTATCAGCAAATTACGCGCCTACTGAGTTATAGTTAGCCCAGCTACTATAGCGGCTGAATTTCTCTGGTTTTGTAAGAGTAAAACATCAGCCTTACTATAACGTTCATGTAACCTTTGCTTAGTTTTTTTTCAACAAGTTTCTAAAGTTCTTTTATTCCATTTCCTAACTATAACGTCCCTGTAATCTTTGTTTTTTTCAGTGAATATATATACATAAATATAGATTCACTGAAAAAAACACAGGTTTCAGGGACGTTATAGTCAGGAATTAGCATTTAAAAAACCTTAGATATTCACTGAAAAACAACAGGTTTCAGGGACATTATAGTTAGGCTGACATTTCACTCGTACAAAACCAGAGAAATTCAGCCGTTATAGTTAGCTGGGCTAACTATAACTCGCGCCTGCAATGCACTGCTGATGACATCACATATTACATCACTCATGAAATGGTCAGTGACAACACTGATGACATCTCAAGTGACATCACTGATGACATCACTGATGATATCACTGATGACATCATCCAGTGACTGAGTGTTTCTAAAAAGTTTAAGAATGTTATATATATATATATATATATTTCCATGATTGCAGTGTCATTAGGTGCATCATGGGATGTGTAGTTCCTCATGTGAGTAAAGCACCTAATGACACTGCACTATGCAAAGCTAATGGGAAATAATTGTAGAAATAAAAGATGTCAGAAGTGAATCTAATGTGAGCCTGAGATGCCGTTTGTTGAGCAGCCCAAGAAGAAGAGGCAGATAGCCTTGAAACGCGTCGGCAAAACAAATGCTTAATGGTTGGAGCATGAGGCGAGCTGCATAATTAGGTCAGATGACGAGAGCGATGTCGAGTGCCTCTTCGAATGCTTTGGGCAATTTGTTGGAAATACTTTTACAGGGCGGTCCGGTCCTGGAAGCGGCACCATCTCGAACTTACCTGAGAGGCTGTGGGGTAAAACTAATTGACTCCGTTGAAGCACATCGTTCTAAATGCAGAATTAGCTCGCCTGTAGTGCTCGACATCCTACGAAGGAAAATTTCAAGCTTGTACTTCTACAAATGTGCATCGCACCTACTATAGGTAATACTTTACTCACATGAGGAACTACACATCCCATGATGCACCTAATGACACTGCACTATGCAAAGCTAATGGGAAATAATTGTAGAAATAAAAGATGTCGGAAGTGAATCTAATGTGAGCCTGAGATGCCGTTTGTTGAGCAGCCCAAGAAGAAGAGGCAGATAGCCTTGAAACGCGTCGGCAAAACAAATGCTTAATGGTTGGAGCATGAGGCGAGCTGCATAATTAGGTAGGATGACGAGAGCGATGTCGAGTGCCTCTTCGAATGCTTTGGGCAATTTGTTGGAAATACTTTTACAGGGCGGTCCGGTCCTGGAAGCGGCACCATCTCGAACTTACCTGAGAGGCTGTGGGGTAAAACTAATTGACTCCATTGAAGCACATCGTTCTAAATGCAGAATTAGCTCGCCTGTAGTGCTCGACATCCTACGAAGGAAAATTTCAAGCTTGTACTTCTACAAATGTGCATCGCACCTACTATAGGTAATACTTTACTCACATGAGGAACTACACATCCCATGATGCACCTAATGACACTGCACTATGCAAAGCTAATGGGAAATAATTGTAGAAATAAAAGATGTCGGAAGTGAATCTAATGTGAGCCTGAGATGCCGTTTGTTGAGCAGCCCAAGAAGAAGAGGCAGATAGCCTTGAAACGCGTCGGCAAAACAAATGCTTAATAGTTGGAGCATGAGGCGAGCTGCATAATTAGGTCGGATGACGAGAGCGATGTCGAGTGCCTCTTCGAATGCTTTGGGCAATTTGTTGGAAATACTTTTACAGGGCGGTCCGGTCCTGGAAGCGGCACCATCTCGAACTTACCTGAGAGGCTGTGGGGTAAAACTAATTGACTCCGTTGAAGCACATCGTTCTAAATGCAGAATTAGCTCGCCTGTAGTGCTCGACATCCTACGAAGGAAAATTTCAAGCTTGTACTTCTACAAATGTGCATCGCACCTGCTATAGGTAATACTTTACTCACATGAGGAACTACACATCCCATGATGCACCTAATGACACTGCACTATGCAAAGCTAATGGGAAATAATTGTAGAAATAAAAGATGTCGGAAGTGAATCTAATGTGAGCCTGAGATGCCGTTTGTTGAGCAGCCCAAGAAGAAGAGGCAGATAGCCTTGAAACGCGTCGGCAAAACAAATGCTTAATGGTTGGAGCATGAGGCGAGCTGCATAATTAGGTAGGATGACGAGAGCGATGTCGAGTGCCTCTTCGAATGCTTTGGGCAATTTGTTGGAAATACTTTTACAGGGCGGTCCGGTCCTGGAAGCGGCACCATCTCGAACTTACCTGAGAGGCTGTGGGGTAAAACTAATTGACTCCATTGAAGCACATCGTTCTAAATGCAGAATTAGCTCGCCTGTAGTGCTCGACATCCTACGAAGGAAAATTTCAAGCTTGTACTTCTACAAATGTGCATCGCACCTACTATAGGTAATACTTTACTCACATGAGGAACTACACATCCCATGATGCACCTAATGACACTGCACTATGCAAAGCTAATGGGAAATAATTGTAGAAATAAAAGATGTCGGAAGTGAATCTAATGTGAGCCTGAGATGCCGTTTGTTGAGCAGCCCAAGAAGAAGAGGCAGATAGCCTTGAAACGCGTCGGCAAAACAAATGCTTAATGGTTGGAGCATGAGGCGAGCTGCATAATTAGGTAGGATGACGAGAGCGATGTCGAGTGCCTCTTCGAATGCTTTGGGCAATTTGTTGGAAATACTTTTACAGGGCGGTCCGGTCCTGGAAGCGGCACCATCTCGAACTTACCTGAGAGGCTGTGGGGTAAAACTAATTGACTCCATTGAAGCACATCGTTCTAAATGCAGAATTAGCTCGCCTGTAGTGCTCGACATCCTACGAAGGAAAATTTCAAGCTTGTACTTCTACAAATGTGCATCGCACCTACTATAGGTAATACTTTACTCACATGAGGAACTACACATCCCATGATGCACCTAATGACACTGCACTATGCAAAGCTAATGGGAAATAATTGTAGAAATAAAAGATGTCGGAAGTGAATCTAATGTGAGCCTGAGATGCCGTTTGTTGAGCAGCCCAAGAAGAAGAGGCAGATAGCCTTGAAACGCGTCGGCAAAACAAATGCTTAATAGTTGGAGCATGAGGCGAGCTGCATAATTAGGTCGGATGACAAGAGCGATGTCGAGTGCCTCTTCGAATGCTTTGGGCAATTTGTTGGAAATACTTTTACAGGGCGGTCCGGTCCTGGAAGCGGCACCATCTCGAACTTACCTGAGAGGCTGTGGGGTAAAACTAATTGACTCCGTTGAAGCACATCGTTCTAAATGCAGAATTAGCTCGCCTGTAGTGCTCGACATCCTACGAAGGAAAACTTTCAAGCTTGTACTTCTACAAATGTGCATCGCACCTACTATAGGTAATACTTTACTCACATGAGGAACTACACATCCCATGATGCACCTAATGACACTGCACTATGCAAAGCTAATGGGAAATAATTGTAGAAATAAAAGATGTCGGAAGTGAATCTAATGTGAGCCTGAGATGCCGTTTGTTGAGCAGCCCAAGAAGAAGAGGCAGATAGCCTTGAATCGCGTCGGCAAAACAAATGCTTAATGGTTGGAGCATGAGGCGAGCTGCATAATTAAGTCGGATGACGAGAGCGATGTCGAGTGCCTCTTCGAATGCTTTGGGCAATTTGTTGTAAATACTTTTACAGGGCGGTCCGGTCCTGGAAGCGGCACCATCTCGAACTTACCTGAGAGGCTGTGGGGTAAAACTAATTGACTCCGTTGAAGCACATCGTTCTAAATGCAGAATTAGCTCGCCTGTAGTGCTCGACATCCTACGAAGGAAAATTTCAAGCTTGTACTTCTACAAATGTGCATCGCACCTACTATAGGTAATACTTTACTCACATGAGGAACTACACATCCCATGATGCACCTAATGACACTGCACTATGCAAAGCTAATGGGAAATAATTGTAGAAATAAAAGATGTCAGAAGTGAATCTAATGTGAGCCTGAGATGCTGTTTGTTGAGCAGCCCAAGAAGAAGAGGCAGATAGCCTTGAAACGCGTCGGCAAAACAAATGCTTAATGGTTGGAGCATGAGGCGAGCTGCATAATTAGGTCGGATGACGAGAGCGATGTCGAGTGCCTCTTCGAATGCTTTGGGCAATTTGTTGGAAATACTTTTACAGGGCGGTCCGGTCCTGGAAGCGGCACCATCTCGAACTTACCTGAGAGGCTGTGGGGTAAAACTAATTGGCTCCGTTGAAGCACATCGTTCTAAATGCAGAATTAGCTCGCCTGTAGTGCTCGACATCCTACGAAGGAAAATTTCAAGCTTGTACTTCTACAAATGTGCATCGCACCTACTATAGGTAATACTTTACTCACATGAGGAACTACACATCCCATGATGCACCTAATGACACTGCACTATGCAAAGCTAACGGGAAATAATTGTAGAAATAAAAGATGTTGGAAGTGAATCTAATGTGAGCCTGAGATGCCGTTTGTTGAGCAGCCCAAGAAGAAGAGGCAGATAGCCTTGAAACGCGTCGACAAAACAAATGCTTAATGGTTGGAGCATGAGGCGAGCTGCATAATTAGGTCGGATGACGAGAGCGATGTCGAGTGCCTCTTCGAATGCTTTGGGCAATTTGTTGGAAATATATATATATATATACGCCAAGGTGTATTGAAGAATGAGTGGGTGTATGAGTGTCTGAATGGCTGATTTAGTGGGTGGATGACTAACTGTAAAAGTGAGTGATTAAATGTGTCTTAGTGAATGCATGGGTGAATGACTAATCTGTGTGAATGTCTGTATCAGTCTGTCAGTTGGTGTGTAAGTGGCTGCATGGGTTGGTGAGTAGCTACATGAGTATATATATGGGTTAATGATTGGTTGTCTGAGTACCTGTATGGGTGCCTGAGTGTCTGTGTTGTGTGACTCCCTGCATGGATGTGTGAGTGGGTGATTCACTGGGTGTATGGATTCATGAGTGCATCTGCGAGGGGCTGTATCTGTGAGTGATTGTGCATATGGCTGTGTTGGTGAGTGAATGGATGTCTCAGTGATATATGTGTGAGTAACTACATATGTGAAAGGCAGTATATGTGAGTGTTGGAGTATATCAGTGACTATACATGAGAGTGAGTGATTGTGAGAGTGGCTGAATGGATGAGTGTTTGCTTGTGTCAGTGATTGTAGAAGAGAGTAAGTATGTGTTACTATCTGTATGAATAGAGGTGGTGTGTGTATAACTGTATAGGTGAGTAAATGGCAGTGTGATTGATTCTTTGGCTAGGTGTGTGAGTAACTCTATGGGTGAGTGGCAGTATGTGAGTGTCTGTATGGGTGTATGAGTGCATATATCAGTGGCTGTATTGATGAGTGACTGCATATATGAGTAATTGTATGGGTGAGTGAGTGTATGTGTGTGTAGACCTATGAATCAGTGAGTGGGTATGTACTAACTGGTATTGGTGTGTATATGGTTTCAAAAATGATAGTCTGTATTTTACAGTGGGTGTCTGAAAGGTTATATTAGGGTGTGAGGAGGTGCATCAGATATTAAGAGGATGATGTCATCAGTTATGTCATTTGAGATGTCATCAGTGATGTCATCAGTGATGTCACTGACCTTGTCATGAGTGGTGTAATATGTGACGTCATCAGCCGTGCATTGCGGGGGTGCGAGTTATAGTTAGTCCAGCTAACTATAACGGCTGAATTTCTCTGGTTTTGTACAAGTGAAATGTCAGCCTAACTATAACGTCCCTGAAACCTGTGTTTTTTTTCAGTGAATATCTAAGGTTTTTTAAATGCTAATTCCTAACTATAACGTCCCTGAAACCTGTAGTTTTTTCAGTGAATTTCTAAAGTTTTTTAAATGCTAATCCCTAACTATAACGTCCCTGAAACCTGTGTTTTTTTAGTGAATTTCTAAGGTTTTTTAAATGCTAATTTCTAAATATGCCTACATAGGTTGGACTTGTACCGAAAGAGGAAGAAAGGTGCAGAAAAAAGCAAGAAAAGTGCAGAAAGATGCAAGAGAGGTGCAGAAAGAAGAAGAGAGGTGCAGAAAGAAGCAAGAAAAATACAGAAAGAGGCAATAAAAGTTCAGAAAGAGGAAGAAATGTGTAGAAAGATGCAAGAGAAGTACAGAAAGAAGCAACAGAGGTGCAGAAAGAGGCCTACTTCGACTGTACCTTTTGACAGACTCATACAAAGTAACCTAATCACTAATCCTTCTCCCAAGATATCTTAAACCTCACTTTTCTCTTGAAGGTTCACTATTCATCGACTGCTCAAAATGTTAGGCCTATCAAATGTAAAACAGCAATCCTAAGCATATCACTGTTCTAAGTCTGACCAAGTTTGTGAAGGTATGCATGCGTGTCTCTGCTTTTACCTAGTGACATGCTACATAAAAATAAACATACAAATACTTGAATACTTGTGTTTCAAACAGCATGCTCTGTAAATGTGTGCACAAAAAGGTGTATGCATTTCTTTCTGCTCCCAATACAGGGCACATGGGTATTCAATAGTATATTTGAGGGGCTCTATAACACCTATATACATAAGACATGCCTGTGTAACCGAATGACAGAGCAGAACTGAGAAGATTTGACCACCTATAGGAGAATCTATCCGCTTTTTAAGCTACCATCTTCAGATGCATAATGTAGGAAAGTAGGATCTGCTTCACATGGGTACCCCCACTTTTTGCTGATGCTTCAATGTTTTTCGACCTTAGTCTGGCTGGGGCCCTGCTAATCAGAACCCCAGCCTAGCTGCTTCCTCTTTAAAATGGTTTCCATGTGCCTTAGGCACATCTCTGATTGGAATCTGGAGTGCCCTTATAAGTCCCTAGTATATGGTATACTATGTACCCAGGGCATAGGTACCTCAGAGGCCTACCAGGGGCTGCAGCATGTATTGTGCCACCCCTGGAAGGCCATCCAAACTGACACCCCAGGTCTGCTACTGCAGCCTGGGTAAGGTGGTGCATGCACCCCTTACTGTGATATAGGCTACCTATATCACTACATACATACACACATATAAACCTATAAGTCACTCATATGGCAGGCCTTATCAATCCTGAAGGCAGAGTGCGTGGTTTCTATGTGAGAGGGTGCCCCTGTATGAGCAGGGCCCCTCTGCAGCGTTCGGAGACCCTTCTCTGATGCTGTTTGTAGTGCAGCCTGACCATATACTCTTAACCGCATTATAACCTCGCATTAAATGCTAACTTTGGGATGGCTGCACGGAAACATGTCGTGTTTGGTGTCAAACATCTTGGAATACTACCCCCCCACCAGTTCTGGCGGCGGGGGTAGCATTCCACCCTTCTAGAGGGAAAGACATGTACACACCGGTATACCCGGTACTGACTTTCCAGAGCCCTGGCATCACAAAATGGATGCCGCTGTCACAGACACGAGTCTGGCCTCCTGCTGCTAACCGAAACTCCGGCAGGGGAGGCCAGGACAATAGGTTTCCTGTCCCAGGGAGGTGTGACCACCTCCCCAGACAGGATAGTGTGTATTGGGGCTGGGCGGGAGCACTCTCGGGTGCTTTGAAATCCTGCACTGGGGGCACACTTGGTGTCCCTGTGCATACCCCAGTTCAAACCGGCTCAGGGGCTTCCAGCCCCTGCTCTGGCGCAAAACTGGACAAAGGGAAAGGGGTGTAACCACCCCTCTGCCCTGGCCCTCCCATAGGTGGGGCCACAGAGTATGTCCAACCCGCTACCTTAGTATAAGTAGGGGAACCCAGTCCTTAGGACTTTAGATTTACCTGGACGAAACTCTGACACAGAATCCTGGACCTTCGACGCTCTACTTCAAGATTAGAGGACTGAAGAATCTCCCTTGGGGTCAAGGAGTGACTCCCCTGCTTGGCGGGCACCAAAGAAGCAATTGTCCGGTCTGCATCGCTGAAGCTCCCGTCAGACGCTGAAGTCTTTGCATCACCAGAGGTAGATTTCCAGACTTCCCCGAGGCTGCCCTGAGTCCCCAGCAAAGCTGAGGCCTGTAGCTGTCGTGGGTAACGTGGAACCATGACCCATGGACACCAAACGCATTTGCAAGTGCATCCTCTTCTGGGTCTCCCACGAAGTTGTGCTTTGGGCTCCGAGTAGCCCCAGTCTCCAGCACCAACTGCACCGAAGATCACTGGCCTCCACTCCACGAGTGTCCTGTGAGCCAGCTCCACGTGCACCGTCTCGAGGTTCCTTTGCGGTCGCTAGTCTGTTGGCTAGTAGGCCCTCCCGAAGGCCAATATTTTTCTTCTTGGGCTCCCTGATTGCTCCAGGTGTGCCCTGTCTTATCCTTGCTGGGTGAGTCTCCCAGACCTTGCTGGTCTGCAACATCATCCTTCTTCTATTTCCACAAGACTTGCCGTTGCCAAGGCTTGTTGGGTCCAATCCGGTCGCCGACACCCCTGCAATCGACAAACGTTGTGGGACAGCTCGAATCCAGCTCCTGGTTGTTGTCAACGCCTCCTGGACCTCGTGGCTGAAGAGTCAAGACAACCATCAACCTACCTGAAGCACTCGACATCGGTGGGCATCTGCTCATCGCCTTCCTGGTCACTGGCTAGTGACCCAGACTCTGTCCCCTCTGCTTTCAGGTTCTTCAGATCTTCGATCCACCTTTGGATCCACCCGAACACTTTCGACTTGGTCGCCAGCAGCACTTTGCAGCAGATCGCCATAGAAAGCGACGACGAAACCCGACCCCGAAAGACACCTATGCACCCGGCTCCCCTGGGTGAGGTAACCTCGAGTACTCCGGTGCTCCCATGGGTATTGACACTAGAACAGCCTAGTTCTCAAAGGGTTTGCTCCAAGTCCTCCTCTAAGTGTCCCTTTTCTTTTAAATTCTAATCGCGACTTTCCCCATAGAAGTTAACGGTGGTTCGCGGTTGTGTTCATACACTGCACGCGTCCCCCGTGGGTCCCCTGTGTCACTGCCTTGGGTGGTTCCTTGTGGTCCAAGCACTTCTACAGGCTCTAGGCCTTGTGTCTAGCTCAGTCGTGGTTCTTATACCACTTTATTGGTATATGGTTTGGTACGCCCCTGGGGCTCAAACGTGTATTTGTGCTATTACTGTAGATAACTAACTCGTAACGTATGTACTTCGAACTCTAGCCTCCTAAAGAGACTAGAGGGGTGTGTTTAGTAATAAATACATATATTTTGAATATATACCTGGTGTGGTCCTCTTTCATTTGGTCACTCAAGAGATTATAGACTGGTAAAACAAGCTGCTTTACATTCCTTCAAGACTTAGCCTGAAGGCTGCTCTCCATAGCTACCACTAGGATAGCTTTCAATAAAGGTTGTCTTTAACCTATCTCCAATAAGGGGTTGTTTGGACTGGTGCAAGGTGCCCACTATAATTAGTGGACAGCATATGCCAGGCCAACTTCTCACATTGGTGTGCAGCGTGTGGGATTCCAGCTTGCTATTGTTTTACCAGATAATCTCAATTGAATTGATCAACTGAAAACCACTAAGGGTACCTAAGGTACATATAAATCAAGCTTAGTAATACAGTAAGTTCTACTGAACTTAGAGTTGTGTGTTAAGGGACAGCACACCCTTTCTACAACTCAAGAGAGTTTAGTAGGCCACACTAGAGTAGGTAGTGCATACACCACACCTCACTAGTAATTTCTTCAAAGCCAGGACCCAGTGAGTCCTTGCCAGAAGCCAGTGGGCTTCTTCCCTCCAAGTATGATACACTCCCATTCTTGGAATTGAGAGCATTATGCACTACTAGGAAGTTGAAGACAGGCAAAAGTGCCAGCACCCAACACCTCAGGGAGGTGTTACTAGCTGATGATCTCAGCAGGCCCCTAGGGTCGGAAGGGGTAGGCAAAGAGGGTGGGGCAGAAGATGAGGAAGGGGCCAGGGGTGAAGAAACCCAGCCCCCCCCCTCTGAAACTGGCCAGGAAGGTGAAAATGACCTTGTCCTGGAAAACCCAATTCCTCCTGTGGAGGAGGAGGAGGAGGAGGAGGATCAGAATGACCTCCCCTTTGTCCCCCCAGGAAGAGTTCTGAGTGTGCCCAGAAGGTCTTGGTCTCCTTCTCAGGAGTCTAACCACTCTGACACCTCAATAGGGACCTCTGTCTCCTCTCATAGGAGGGAATCCTCTCATGAGAGGAGAAAGAGACTGATTCAATATGAGCAGACTCAGCTTGAACTCAGGAAACAGCAATTGGCTATAGACAGGGAGTCCCTAGATCTCTATAGCGAGAGACAAAAGTTGGGACTAGAGTCCCATGGTGGCAGCAGTTTCCCCAAAGATAGGGAAAGGTCTTATGACCATAGAAACCTGAGCAAGATTGTCCCTCCCTACCACAGTGGGGATGACATCCACAAGTGGATAACTGCTCCAGAGAGGGCCTGTAAAGTACAGAGGGTCCCTCAGGAGCAGTGGGCAACAATCTTGTGGCTCTCCTTTGCAGACAAAGGTAGAGACAAGCTCCTCACTGTTAGAGAGGAGGATGCTGATAATTACAAAGTCTTGAAGAGTGCTCTAATTGATGGGTTTGGCCTAACCACTGAACAATACAGGTTAAAGTTCAGGGATACCCAAAAAGCACAGACTCAAGACTGAGTGGACTTTGTTGATTGTTCTGCCAAGGCTCTGGAAGGTTGGTTATTGGCCAGTAAGGTATGTGACTTCACAGGATTGTACAATCTGATAATGAGGGAGCAGATTCTTAATAACTGTCAAAATCAGCTGCTGCATCAGCACCTGGTAGACTCTGATCTGACCTCTACCCAAGATTTGGGAAAGAAGGCAGACAAATGGGTCAGAACCAGGGTGAAGCAGAAGGTACAGAACCAAGGTGGTGACCCTAAGAAGCAAGATTCGAAAACCTCTGATAAGGGTGGGGAGAAGGGTAAAGATCAAAAGTCTTCACAAGGCCCCCAAAAATCTTCTTCAGGTGGGGATTCACAGTCTACCAAAGGGAAAGGCCAAAGGAAACCATGGTGCAAGGTCTGTAAGCAAAAGACCCACTGGACCAGTGATTGCACCAAGTCCAAAGACTCTACTCCAGCCCCCACCAATGCCCCTAAGGCACCTGCTCCCCCTAGTGCAGTTACAGTTGGTGGTGGGACTACACAAGCCAAGGGTTTAGTAGGGTTGACCCTGGGTAAAGAGATGAGCTCTGACCTAGTCAGAGAAATCACTCAGGCTGTCCTAGTCTGTGATGGAGGCATGGATATGACCTCCTCTGTGAGTCCCAGTAATCTGGGCAAGTACAGACAACAGCCTGTAATCAATGGAAGAGAGGCTTTGGCATTTAGGGACATAGGGGCAAGTGTCACCATGGTGACACAAGACCTTGTGAATCCTGGGCAGATAATACTTGGTGAAATGTACCAAGTGACCAATGCTAGCAACGTCAGAACAGACCATACTCTGGCAGTTGTTAACTTCTCCTGGGGAGGGGTAACTGGCCTTAAGAAGGTTGTGGTAAGTGCAGACCTACCCGTTGAATGCTTGCTTGGCAATGACTTAGAAACTTCAGCTTGGGCAGAAGTGGAGCTCAGGACCCATGCAGAAATGCTGGGGATCCCTGCAGATGTGTTTGCTGTGACCAGGTCACAAGCCAAAATGTCTAGCACTGAACAGGCCTTGGATTCTGGAATAATGGACCAAGTGCCTTCCAAGAAGAGGAGTAGTAGGGTAAAGGCAGTGCCTTCCCCTTGGCTCAGAAGGAAGATCAGTCCCTTGAGGGGGATGATCTCAGTCCTGAGGAAGGAACTGTCCCAGAGGAGCTTGAACCTGACCAGGTTGAGTTCTTGGGGACAGGGGGACCTTCCAGGGCAGATCTGAGCCAGGAGCAGCAGAGCTGCCCCTCTCTTGAACCCCTCAGACAGCAAGCTGCTGCTGAGGCTGCTGGGAAAGCTAGTGGTCCCCATACTGTGTATTGGGATTATGGACTCTTGTACTCAGAGTGTAGAGACCCCAAGCCTGGTGCTACCAGGAGGTTGGTTATAACTTTGAAGTTCAGGGGTTGCCTATTGACCCTAGCCCATGATATTCCCTTAGCAGGTCACCTGGGCCAGAACAAGACTTGGGACAGAATTGTCCCTCACTTTCACTGGCCCCACATGTCTGAAGACACCAAGGAGTTTTGTCGCTCCTGTGTAACCTGCCAGGCCAGTGGCAAGGCAGGTGGCACTACAAAGGCCCCCTGATACCACTACCTGTGGTGGGGGTTCCCTTTGAAAGGGTGGGGATTGACATTGTTGGTCCCATGGATCCCCAAACAGCATCTGGGCACAGGTTTATCCTGGTGGTAGTGGATCATGCCACCACGTACCCAGAGGCTATTCCCCTTAGGACCACTTCAGCACCTGTGGTGGCAAGGGCCCTCCTGGGAATTTTCTCAAGAGTGGGCTTCCCTAAGGAGGTTGTATCAGACAGGGATGCTAACTTTATGTCTGGATACTTAAAAGCAATGTAGAAGGTGTGTGGAGTGACTTACAAGTTCATCACACCCTATCACCCACAATGCAATGGTTTAGTTGAGAGATTCAACAAAACCTTGAAGGGCATGATTAAAGGGCTCCCAGAAAAGCTTAGGCGAAGATGGGACATACTCTTGCCCTGCCTTTTATTTGCGTACAGGGAGGTGCCTCAAAAGGGGTTGGCTACAGCTCTTTTGAACTTTTGTTTGGTCACCCTGTCAGGGGTCCATTGTGCTTGGTGAAGGAAGGATGGGAGTTACCTCTCAAGCCCCCAAAGCAAGACATAGTGGACTACGTACTTGGTCTCCGCTCCCGGATGGCTGAGTATATGAAAAAGGCAACTAAAAACCTTGAGGCTAGCCAGGAACTTCAAAAGGCCTGGCATGACTAAAAGGCTGTACTGACTGTTTATCAGCCAGGACAGAAGGTGTGGGTGTTGGAGCCAGTGGCCCCAGCAGCTCTCCAAGACAAATGGAGTGGACCCCACACCATTGTTGAACAGAAGGGTGAGGTTACCTACTTAGTAGACCTAGGAACACCCAGGAGTCCCCACAGGGTTCTCCATGTCAACAGGTTAAAACCATATGTGGACAGGGCAGACATGGGCTTGCTCCTGGCTACTGATGAGGGACAGGAGGAAGAGAGTGACCCACTCCCTGACCTGCTCTCACAGAACCCTGGTGATGGGTCAGTGGATGGTGTAGCCTTGGCAGGCAGCCTCACTACCCAGCAGCAGACTGATTGCAAACAGGTGCTCAATCAGTTCAGACACATATTCTCACTGACACCCAGTCAGACTACCTGGTGCACTCATGAAGTGGATACTGGGGACATTCTGCCTATTAAAAATAAGATTTATAGGCAACTTGACCATGTCAGGGACTGTATCAGGACAGAAGTCCAGAAGATGTTGGATTTGGGAGTTATTGAACCCTCAGATAGCCCTTGGGCTAGTCCAGTGGTCCTTGTGCCAAAACCTCACACCAATGGTGGGAAAAGAGAGATGAGGTTTTGTGTGGACTACAGGGGTCTCAATGCAGTCACTAGGACTGATGCCCATCCAATACCAAGGGCAGATGAGCTAATAGACACTTTGGCCTCAGCCAAGTATCTAAGCACATTTGACCTGACAGCTGGCTACTGGCAGATCAGACTAGCTGATGATGCAAAGCCAAAGACAGCATTCTCAACCCCTAGTGGGCATTATCAATTTGTGGTGATGCCCTTTGGTCTGAAGAATGCACCTGCCACTTTTCAGAGGTTGGTGAATACAGTCCTTACAGGTCTGGAAGCCTATAGTGCAGCCTATCTAGATGATATTGCTGTCTTTAGCTCCACCTGGGATGATCACCTGGTCCACCTCAGAAATGTTTTACAGGCCCTGCAGAAAGCAGGCCTGACTATCAAGGCCACCAAGTGCCAGATAGGGCAGAGTCAGGTTGTGTACCTGGGCCACCTTGTGGGTGGAGGCCAGGTTCAACCACTGCAGAGCAAGATCCAGACCATCATGGACTGGACTGCTCCAACTACCCAGACTCAGGTGAGAGCCTTCTTAGGCCTGACTGGGTACTATAGGAGATTTGTCAAGGGGTATGGATCAATAGTGACACCCCTGAATGACTTAACTTCCAAGAAAATGCCCAAAAAGGTTCAGTGGACAGTTAGCTGTCAAAAGGCATTTGAAGACCTGAAGCAGGCCATGTGCACTGCTCCCATTCTACAGAGTCCTGATTACTCCAAGAAGTTAATTGTTCAAACTGATGCATCTGAATTGGGGGTAGGGGCTGTACTGTCACAATTGAATGATGAAGGTCAGGATCAGCCAGTAGCTTTCATTAGCAGAAGGCTGACCCCTAGAGAGAAACGTTGGTCAGCCATTGAGAGGGAGGCCTTTGCTGTGGTCTGGGCTCTGAAGAAGTTGAGGCCATACTTGTTTGGTACTCACTTCCTTGTTCAAACAGACCATAAGCCCCTCTTATGGCTAAAACAAATGAAGGGTGAAAACCCCAAACTGCTTAGGTGGTCCATTTCCCTACAGGGGATGGACTTCACAGTGGAACATAGACCTGGGAGTAACCATGCCAATGCAGATGGACTCTCTAGGTACTTCCACTTAGAACATGAAGACTTAACTGGGCAAGGTTAGTTTAATGTCCCTACGTTTGGGGGGGGTTGTGTAGGAGAGTAGGATCTGCTTCACATGGGTACCCCCAATTTTTGCTGATGCTTCACTGTTTTTTTACCTTAGTCTGGCTGGAGCCCTGCTAATCAGAACCCCAGCCTAGCTGCTTCCTCTTTAAAATGGTTTCCATGTGCCTTAGGCACATCTCTGATTGGAATCTGGAGTGCCCTTATAAGTCCCTAGTATATGGTATACTATGTACCCAGGGCATAGGTACCTCAGAGGCCTACCAGGGGCTGCAGCATGTATTGTGCCACCCCTGGAAGGCCATGCAAACTGACACCCCAGGTCTGCTACTGCAGCCTGGGTAAGGTGGTGCATGCACCCCTTACTGTGATATAGGCTACCTATATCACTACATAAATACACACATATAAACCTATAAGTCACTCCTATGGCAGGCCTTATCAATCCTGAAGGCAGAGTGCGTGGTTCCTATGTGAGAGGGTGCCCCTGCATGAGCAGGGCCCCTCTGCAGCATTCGGAGACTCTTCTCTGATGCTGTTAGTAGTGCAGCCTGACCATATACTCTTAACCGCATTATAACCTCGCATTAAATGCTAACTTTGGGATGGCTGCACGGAAACATGTTGTGTTTGGTGTCAAACATATTGGAAAACTACCCCCCCGCCAGTTCTGGCGGCGGGGGTAGCATTCCACCCTTCTAGAGGGAAAGACATGTACACACCGGTATACACGGTACTGACTTTCCAGAGCCCTGGCATCACAAAATGGATGCCGCTGCCACAGACACGAGTCTGGCCTCCTGCTGCTGACCGAAACTCCGGCAGGGGAGGCCAGGACAATAAGTTTCCTGTCCCAGGGAGGTGTGACCACCTCCCCAGACAGGATAGTGTGTATTGGGGCTTGGCGGGAGCACTCTCGGGTGCTTTGAAATCCTGCACTGGGGGCACACTTGGTGTCCCTGTGCATACCCCAGTTCAAACCGGCTCAGGGGCTTCCAGCCCCTGCTCTGGCGCGAAACTGGACAAAGGGAAAGGGGTGTAACCACCCCTCTGCCCTGGCCCTCCCATAGGTGGGGCCACAGAGTATGTCCATCCCCCTACCTTAGTATATGTAGGGGAACCCAGTCCTTAGGACTTTAGATTTACCTGGACGAAACTCTGACACAGAATCCTGGACCTTCGACGCTCTACGTCAAGATTAGAGGACTGAAGAATCTCCCTTGGGGTCAAGGAGTGACTCCCCTGCTTGGCAGGCACCAAAGAAGCAATTGTCCTGTCTGCATCGCTGAAGCTCCTGTCAGACGCCGAAGGCTTTGCATCACCAGAGGTGGATTTCCAGACTTCCCCGATGCTGCCCTGAGTCCCCAGCAAAGCTGAGGCCCGTAGCTGTCGTGGGTAACGTGGAACTGTGACCCCTGGACACTGAACGCATTTGCAAGTGCATCCTCGTCTGGGTCTCTCACGAAGTCGTGTTTTGGGCTCGTAGTAGCCCCAGCCTCCAGCACCAACTGCACCAAAGATCACTGGCCTCCACTCCACGAGTGTCCTGTGAGCCAGCTCCATGTGCATCGTCTCGAGGCTCCTTTGCGGTCGCTAGTCCGTTGGCTAGTAGGCCCTCCCGAAGGCCAATCTTTTTCTGCTTCGGCTCCCTGGTTGCTCCAGGTGTTCCCTGACTTATCCTCACTGGGTGAGTCTCCCAGACCTTGCTGGTCTGCAACATCGTCCTTCTTCTATTTCCACGAGATTTGCCGTTGCCAAGGCTTGTTGGGTCCAATCTGGTTGCCGACACCCCTGCAATCGACAAACGTCGTGGGCAGCTCAAATCCAGCTCCTGGTTGTTGTCGACTCCTCCTGGACCTCGTGGCTGAAGAGTCAAGACGACCGTCAACCTACCTGAAGCACTCGACATCGGTGGGCATCTGCTCATCGCCTTCCTGGTCACTGGCTAGTGACCCAGACTCTGTCCCCTCTGCTTTCAGGTTCTTCAGATCTTCGATCCACCTTTGGATCCACCCGAACACTTTCGACTTGGTCGCCAGCAGCACTTTGCAGCAGATCGCCATAGAAAGCGACGACGAAACCCGACCCTGAAAGACACCTATGCACCCGGCTCCCCTGGGTGAGGTAACTTGAGTACTCCGGTGCTCCCATGGGTATTGACACTAGAACAGCCTAGTTCTCAAAGGGTTTGCTCCAAGTCCTCCTCTAAGTGTCCCTTTTCTTTTAAATTCTAATCGCGACTTTCCCCATAGAAGTTAACGGTGGTTCGCGGTTGTGTTCATACACTGCACGCGTCCCCCGTGGGTCCCCTGTGTCACTGCCTTGTGTGGTTCCTTGTGGTCCAAGCACTTCTACAGGCTCTAGGCCTTGTGTCTAGCTCAGTCGTGGTTCTTATACCACTTTATTGGTATATGGTTTGGTACGCCCCTGGGGCTCAAACGTGTATTTGTGCTATTACTGTAGATAACTAACTCGTAACATATGTACTTCAAACTCTAGCCTCATAAAGAGACTAGAGGGGTGTGTTTAGTAATAAATACATATATTTTGAATATATACCTGGTGTGGTCCTCTTTCATTTGGTCACTCAAGAGATTATAGACTGGTAAAACAAGCTGCTTTACATTCATTCAAGACTTAGCCTGAAGGCTGCTCTCCATAGCTACCACTAGGATAGCTTTCAATAAAGGTTGTCTTTAACCTATCTCCAATAAGGGGTTGTTTGGACTGGTGCAAGGTGCCCACTATAATTAGTGGACAGCATATGCCAGGCCAACTTCTCACACATAACACATGTAAGAATACATGTACAAGTAAACATATACCTCAGTTACGAGAGCAAGCAGACCTTTAAACTTGACAGCTTGCACTTCCCATTTTAGTACAGAAAGAGGTGAGAGAAGTTCAGAAAGAAGTAAGAGAGTTACAGAAACAGGCAAAAGAGGTGCAGAAAGAGGGAACAGGGGTGCAGACAGAGGCAAGAGAGGTGCAGAAAGAGGCAAGAGAGATACAGAAAGAGGCAAGAGGGATGCAGAAATTGGCAAGAGAGGTACAGAAAGAAGCAAGAGCAGTGCAGAAAGAACCAACATAGATGCAGAAAGAGGCAAGAGGGTGCAGAAAGAGGCAAGAGAAGTGCAGAAAAAAGCAAAAGAGGTAGTGAAAGAGGAAAGAGGGGTACAGACAGAGGGAAGAGAGGTGCAGAAAGAGGGAAGAGGGGTACAGAAAGAGGCAAGAGGGGTGCAAAAACTTACAAGAGAGGTGCAGAAAGAAGCAAGAGCAGTGCAGAAAGAACCAACAGAGGTGCAGAAGGAGGCAAGAGAACAGCAGGAAAAAGCAAGAGAGGTGAAGAAAAGGGGAACAGGGGTGCAGAAAGAGGCAAGAGAGGTGCAGAAAGAGGGAAGAGGGGTGCAGATAGAGGCAAGAGGGGTACCGAAAGAATCAAGAGAGGTGCAGAAAGAAGCAAGAGAAGTGCAGAAAGAAGCAACAGAGGTGCAGAAAGAGACAAGAGGGATGCATAAAGAGGCAGGGCAGAAAAAAGCAACAGAGGTACAGAAGGAGGCAACAGAAGTGCAGATAGAGAGTTGCAGAAACAGGAAAAAGAGGTGCAGAAAGAAGCAAGAGCAGTGCAGAAAGAACCAACAGAGGTGCATAAGGTGGCAGGAGGGGTGCAGAAAGAGACAAGAGGGGTACATACATTTGTAAGAGAAGTACAGAAAGATTAAAGAGCAGTGCAGAAAGAACCAATAGAGGTGCAGAAACAGACAAGAAGAGTGCAGAAAGAGGCAAGAGAAGTGTAGAAAGAAGCAACAGAGGTGAAGAAGGAGGCAAGAGAACTGCAGAAAGGAGCAGAAAAAGGGAAAAAGGGTGCAGAAAGAGGCAATAGAGGTATAAAAATAGGGAAAAAGGGTGCAGAAAGAGGCAAGAGAGGTGCAGAAAGAAGCACGATAAGTGGAGAAAGAAGAAACAGAGGTGCAGAAAGAGGCAAGAGGGGCACAGAAAGAGGCAAGAGAAGTGTAGAAAGAAGCAACAGAGGTTCAGCAGGAGGCACAAGAAGTGACTGAAAGAGGCAAGAGTGTTGCAGAAACAGGCAAAAGAGGTACAGAAAGAAGCAAGAGCAGTGCAGAAAGAACCAACAGAGGTATAGAAGGAGGCAAGAGGGATACCGAGAGAGGTTAGAGGGGTTCAGAAATTTGAGAGAGGTGCAGAAAGAAGCAAGAGCAGTGCACAAAGAAACAACAGAGGTGAAGAAGGAGGCAAGAGGGGTGCAGAAAGAGGCAAGAGAAGTACAGAAAGAAGCAAGAGAGGTGCACAAAGAGGCAGAGTGGTGCACAAAGAGGGAAGAAGGGTGCAGAAAGAGGCAAGAGGGGTACAGAAAGAAGCAAGAGAAATGCAGAAAGAAGCCTTAGAGGTGTAGATTGAGGCAAGAGTAATGCAGAAAGAGGCAAGAGAAGTGCAGAAAGAAGCAAAAGAAGTGCAGAAAGAGGCAAGAGAAGTACAGAAAGAGGCAAGAGAGTTGTAGAAACAAGCAAAAGAGGTGCAGAAAGAAGGAACAAAGATGCACACAGAGGCAATAGAGGTGCAGAAAGAGGGAAGAGGGGTGCAGAAAGAGTCAAGAAGGGTGCAGAAATTTGCAAGAGAAGTGCAGAAAGAAGCAAGAACAGTACAGAAAGAACCAACCGAGGTGCAGAAAAAGGCAAGAGGGGTGAAGAAAGAGGCAAGAGAAGTGCAGAAAGAAGAAAAAAGAGGTGTGGAAAGAGGCAAGAGGGGTGCAGAAAGAGGCAAGAGAGGTGCAGAAAGAGGCAAGAGAGGTGTACAAAGAGGGAAGAAGGGTACAGAAAGAGGCAACAGGGGTGCA
Source organism: Calotriton arnoldi (assembly GCA_963921515.1). Taxonomy (NCBI): domain Eukaryota; kingdom Metazoa; phylum Chordata; class Amphibia; order Caudata; family Salamandridae; genus Calotriton; species Calotriton arnoldi. The sequence continues at coordinate 619,484 of CAWUFW010001933.1, forward strand.
GAAAGAGGCAATAGAGGTACAGAAAGTAGCAAGAGAACTGCGAAAGAAGCAACAGAGGTGCAGAAAGAGGCAAGAGGGGTGCAGAAAGAGGCAAGAGAAGTAGAGAAAGAAGCAACAGAGGTGCAGAAAGAGGCAAGAGAAGTACATAAAGAGGCAAGAGAGTTGCAGAAACAAGCAAAAGAGGTGCAGAACGATGGAACAGGGGTGCAGACAGAGGCAAGAGGGGTACAGAAAGAGGGAAGAGGGGTGCAGAAAGAGTCAAGAGCAGTACACAAAGAAACAACAGAGGTGAAGAAGGAGCCAAGTGGGGTGCAGAAGAGGCAAGAGAAGTACAGAAAGAAGCAAGAGAGATGCACAAAGAGGCAGAGAGGTGCAGAAAGAGGGAAGAAGGGTGCAGAAAGAGGCAAGAGGGGTACAGAAAGAAGCAAGAGAGGTACATAAAGAAGCAAGAGAAGTGCAGAAAGAAGCAACAGAGGTTCAGAAAGAGGCAAGAGAGGAACAGAAAGAGGGAAGAGGGGTGCAGAAAGAGTCAAGAAGGGTGCAGAAATGTGCAAGAGAAGTGCAGAAAGAAGCAAGAACAGTACAGAAAGAACCAACCGAGGTGCAGAAAGAGTCAAGAGGGGTGGAAAGAGGCAAGAGAAGTGCAGAAAGTAGTAAGAACAGTACAGAAAGAACCAACCGAGGTGCAGGAAGAAGCAACAGAGGTGCAGAAAGAGACAAGAGGGGTACAGAAAGAGGCACGAGAAGTAGAGAAAGAAGCATCAGAGGTACAGAAAGAGGCAAGAGAAGTACATAAAGAGGCAAGAGCGTTGCAGAAACAGGCAAAAGAGGTGCAGAAAGATGGAACAGGGGTGCAGACAGAGGCAAGAGGGGTGCTGAAAGAGGGAAGAGGGGTGTAGAAAGAGTCAAGAAGGGTGCAGAAAATTGCAAGAGAAGTGCAGAAAGAAGCAAGAACAGTGCAGAAAGAACCAACCGAGGTGCAGAAAGAGGCAATAGGGGTGCAGAAAGAGGCAAGAGAAGTGCAGAAAAAAGCAACAGAGGTACAGAAGGAGGCAACAGAAGTTGTAGGAAGGTGGAATCTGACTATATGGTTGCCCCCACTTTTTTTTTGGTGTTTTGCTGGTTTATGACTTAGTTGGACTGGGATCCTGCTATTCAGGGCCCCAGTCTATCTGCTTTCTCTGTAAAAGGTTTCCATGTGCCTTAGGCACATCTCTGATTGGAATCTGGAGTGCCCTTATAAGTCCCTAGTATATGGTATACTATGTACCAAGGGCATAGGTACCTCAGAGGCCTACCAGGGGCTGCAGCATGTATTATGCCACCCCTGGAAGGCCATCCAAACTGACACCACAGGTCTGCTACTGCAGCCTGGGTAGGGTGGTGCATGCACCCCTTACTGTGATATAGGTTACCTATATCACTAAATACATACACACATATAAACCTATAAGTCACTCCTAAGGCAGGCCTTATGAATCCTAAAGGCAGAGTGCATGGTTCCTATGTGAGAGGGTGCCCCTGCATGAGCAGGGCCCTTCTGCAGCGTTCGGAGACCATCTCTGATGCTGTTTGTAGTGCAGCCTGACCATATACTCTTAAGCGCATTATATCCTCGCGGTAAAATGCTAACTTTGGAATGGCTGCACCTAAACATGTCGTGTTTGGTGTCAAACATCTTGGAATACTACCCCCCGCCAATCCTGGTGGCGGGGGTAGCATTCCACCCTTCTAGAGGGAAAGACATGTTAACTCTGGCTTACCCGGTAACTTCTTTCTGAAGCCCTGGCATCACAAAATGGATGCTGCTGCCACAGACACAAGTCTGGCCTCCTGCTGCCGGACGAAACTCCGGCAGGGAGGCCTGGACAATAGGTTTCCTGTTGCAGGGAGGTGTGACCACCTCCCCAGACAGGATAATGTGTATTGGGGCTGGGTGGGTGCACTCGTAGAGTGCTTTGAAGTCCTGCACTGGGGGAGCAAAAGGCTCCTCTGTGCATATGCCAGTTCAAACCAGCTCAGGGGCTACCTGCCCCTGCTCTGGCGCGAAACTGGACAAAGGGAAGTGGGTGTAGCCACCCCTCCCTTGACCCTCCCATAGGTGGGGTCATAGAGCTAGTCCATCCCCTCTTTTTAGTATAAGAGGGGGAACCTTGCCATTGCAAAGCAGATAACCCCTGGACGACGCTCTACAGAAGAATCCTGGCCCTTCGACGTTCCACTACCTTTGGAAGACAGAAGAATCTCCTTGGAGTCAAGGAGTGACTCCCCTGCTTGGCAGGCACCAAAAACGACAACGACGGTCGCAAACTACGCCGCTCCCGCCGGAATCCGAAGTCCCTGCAGCCCAGGAAGTGGATTTCCTGACTTCTCCCAGGCCATCGTGAGTCCCCAGTGAAGCTGAGGCAAGTGGACCCCACGAGTAACGAGGAACCGCGACCCCTGGGTACCGTGCACTATTGTCGAGTGCAACCCCTTCACAACATTCTATGAACCTGTGCTTTGGACCACGTGTGGTCCCGACCTCCAGCAGGAATCCCTCCGAAGATCAGAGGCCTACACTGTCCCGAGTGACCGTGGGCCCCTGTTGAGTGATTCCGCCCGAGGTGTCTTTGCGATCCCTTGCCCACTGGCTTGTGGGTCCCCAGAAGACTTCTGAAAGAAACCAAAGGGCTCCCCTGGTTGCTCCAGGCCTGCCCTGACTTACCCTCGCTGGGTGAGTTCCACAGACCTTGCTGGTCTGCGCCATCGACTTTTCTTCATCTCCCCAAGACTTGCAGCTGCCAAGGCTTGTTGGCTCTGATTGAGTTGCCGACACCGCAGTCAGCTGCAGACTTCGAGGGACACACCGAATCCAGCTCCTGGTCGTCGTTGACGCCTCCTGGACCACGTGGCTGAAGAGTCAAGGCACCCGCAACCGACCTGAATCACTCGACGACGGTGGGCATCCATCTTCCTTGCCCCGAGTCACTGCCAAGTGACTTTGAACACTGTCCCCTCTGCTTTCAGGTCATCCTTCTTCAGAATCCAGGCTTGGATTCCACCGGACACTTCTTCAGCTCCCGCAAGCAGCAAGTCTTCTTTGTTTGCCATTGAAAACGACGCCGCGACCCGACACCAAAGGACACCTGTGCACCCGGCTTCCCTGGGTGAGGTAACTCCAGCACTACGGTGCTCCTGTGGGTGTGGGCCCTAGAACGACTTACCCTGTAAGTGACTTGCTTGTAGGTTCTATAGAAGTATCCTAAAACTCTTTATTTCCAACCGCGACTTGCCCCATTGAAGTCAACGGCGATCCGCGCCTGTGTATCTACACTGTACGCGTCCCCCGTGGGTCCTTTACTTACCTGCCTTGGGTGGTTTCGTGAGGCCCCAGCACTTCTGAAGGCCCTAGGCCTTGTCTCCCTGCAAGTCGTTGTCCCTAAGTCTCTTACTTAGTATATGGTCTGGTACGCCCCTAGGGCCCCAGCCATATTTTGTGCTTAACTTATTGTGAAACGTTGATTTGTGCATATGTTTGTCTTCTAATCTCATAAAGAGATTAGTAGAGAGTTATTTAGAAATAAATACATATATATTTGATATATATACCTGTGTGGTGTCTTTTCATTTGGTGATTCAAGAGATTATATGGTAAAACAAGCTGCTTTACATTCCTCCGAGACTTAGCCTGAAGGCTGCTCTCCACAGCTACCACTAGGATAGCTTTCTTTAAAGGTTGTCTTAAACCTATCTACCATAAGAGTCGATTTGCCCTGGTGCAAGGTGTCCACTTTAATTAGTGAACAGCATATACCAGGCCAACTTCTCACATTGGTGGGCAGCGTGTGGGATTCCAGCTTGCCATTGTTTTACCAGAAAATCTCTATTTGAATTACTAACTGAAAACCATTATAGGTACTCAAGGTACATATAAAGTCAAGCTTAGTATCAATAAGTTCTACTGAACTTAGAGCTGGGTGCCAAGGGATAGCACACCCTTTCCACAGCTCAAGCTAGGATCAGTAGGCCACAAACTAGTGTAGGTAGTACAACACTGCACAACACTAGAATGTCTTTAAGGGGAGGATCCAAAGAATCCTTGCAGGAAGCCATTGAGCTTCCACCCTCCAAGTATGATACACTCCCATTCTTGGAATTGAGAGCTTTATGCAACTTGAGAAAAATAAGGACAGGCCAAAGCCCCACCACCCAACACCTCAAGGAGTTGTTGGTGGCTTATGACCTTAGTAAGCCTGTAGGGACTGAAGGGGTAGGAGCTGAGGGTGGGGCAGTAGAAGAGGAGGAGGCCAGGGGTACCAATACCCCCAGCCCCCCCTCTGAAACTGGCCAGGAGGGTGACAATGACCCTGACCTGGAAAACCCAATCCCTCCTGTGGATGATGATGAGGATGATCAAAATGATGCCCTCTTTGTCCCCCAGGAAGGATTAAGAGTGTGCCCAGGAAGTCTAGATCTCCTTCTCAGGAGTCTAACCACTCTGGCACCTCTATAGGGAGCTCTGTCTCCTCTCACAGGAGGGAATCCTCTCATGAGAGGAGAGCCAGGCTGGTCCGGTATGAGGAAACTCAGCTGGAAATCAGAAAAAAGCAACTGGCTTTAGATAGGGAATCCCTAGATCTCCTCAGGGAGAGAAGAAAGTTGGGACTAGAGTCCCATGGTGGCAGCAATATCCCTAGAGATAGGGACAGGTCTTATGACCATAGAAACCTAAACAAGATTGTCCCTCCCTACCAGAGTGGGGATGACATCCACAAATGGATAACTGCACTGGAGAGGGCCTGTAAAGTTCAGAAGGTCCCCCAGAGGCAGTGGGCAGCAATCTTGTGGCTCTCCTTTGCAGACAAAGGTAGAGACAAGCTCCTCACTGTAAGAGAAGAGGATGCTGACAATTACACAGTCTTGAAGAGTGCTCTGATAGATGGGTTTGGCCTAACCACTGAACAGTATAGGTTGAAGTTCAGAGACACCCAAAAAGCTCAGACTCAAGACTGGGTTGATTTTGTAGATTGTGCTACAAAGGCTCTGGAAGGTTGGATACATGTCAACAAAGTGCAGGACTTTTTAGGATTGTACAATTTGATTATGAGGGAGCAGATCCTTAATAATTGTCAAAACCAGCTTTTGCACCAGTATCTGGTGGACTCTGATCTGACCTCTCCCCAAGAATTGGGAAAGAAGGCAGACAAGTGGGTCAGAACCAGAGTAAAAACTAGAAATCAGGGTGGTGACCAGAAGAAAGATTCTACTAAGTCCCAAGAGAAAGGTGGGGATAAATCTAAGGATAAGTCCCCTACAGGGCCCCAGAATTCCTCTTCTGGGGGTGGGTCCCAAACTCCTTCCTCTCCTGAAAAGAAACCCTATTGCCATGTCTGTAAAAAGCCTGGGCACTGGAAAACTGATCCCAGTTGCCCCAGGATTGGCAATAAAGAAAATGTTCCTCCCACAACTACTACCACCCCTCCTGGTACTACCAGTAGTAATCCTCCAGTTGGGAGTAGTGCACCCAAAAAGTTAGGTGCTTTTGCAAGAGGAACAGAGGTGGGCCCTAGTTTAGACAGGGACCCCTCAACAGACTCCTCTGACTCTGATGGTGGTATAGGATTTGCCACCTTTACCATGGGTCCCATAGCATTGGGCAGGTACAGATTGGAGCCAATAATTAATGGTCAGAAAGCTGTGGCATTTAGGGACACAGGGGCTAGTGTCACCATGGTGGCAGGGAAACTAGTCCCCCTCACCAGCTTTTACCTGAGTTTAAATACCAGGTGACCAACATTGATGGTGTCAGAACAGATCACCCCATGGCCATAGTCAATCTCAGCTGGGAGGGGGTCACAGGCCCAAAAGAGTGGCAGTGTCCCCAACCCTACCTGTAGATTGCCTGATGGGCAATGATCTGGAAATTTCAGCCTGGGCTGAAGTGGAACACCAAACCCATCTTAGGATGTTGGGCGTCCCTGTAAAGGTTAGTGGGGCTGTGATGGCCACAGCCCCAGCCCAAGAATTTGGAGAGATGGAGCCTGAAAGAATGGCCCACTCTCCCCCAAAAGAGAGCACAAGGGTTGAAGAAAAGTCTTCTTCCCCCAGACAGTAGGTAAGGGTCAGCCTCCTCAGGGAACTGACCCTACCCCTAGTGAAGGAACTGCCACAGAGGTAGTCAGGCCTGGCCTGGCCACACCCCTGATGGCAGAGGACCCTTCCAAGGTGGTACCCCGTCTGGAGCAGGTAACCTGCCCCTCTCTACCCTGCCTCAGTCAGCCCAGGGCTGCAGAGGTCAGGGAGGTCAGTGGACCCCCAGGGCCCCCTGTCCAGAGGAAGCCCCCATCAGCAGATTAGGGGCACCCAGTCTAGTAGCCCTAGCCAGGTGAAAATTCCTCTACACACTGAGGGATCCCCCATACCTTTATGTAGGGACCTCCCCAGAAGGACTCTGGTAGGCAAGGGCAAACCTGGGACCAGAAGGTTCCAAACCTGCCATGTCCCTCCAGTAGTCCATCCAAAGGGACCCAACCCCCAGCTGTAGGCAGCCAAAGGTTGACCCTTAGAGCAAAGTGCAACTCAGTCATGGAAAGACAGGCATACATGGTGACCAGTGATCTGAGGAAGCTGAGGCCAACATTCCTAGGGCCTCACTTCCCTACTCAGACACCTCACCAGCCTTGTACTTTACCTAAGCACACCACAGGTAGTGATTCCCCATGGTGGAGACCCTCTCATACCCTTAGGGTGAGGGATTGCTTAGTGGACCATAAGACAGGGGGCAACCATGCTAGTGCAGGTGCTTCCTTATATGACCACTTAGTCAATGAAGGCTCAACTGGCCAAGGTTAGCCTTATCTCCTTTTGTTTGGGGGAGTTATGTAGGAAGGTGGAATCTGACTATATGGTTGCCCCCACTTTTTTTATGGTGTTTTGCTGGTTTATGACTTAGTTGGACTGGGATCCTGCTATTCAGGGCCCCAGTCTATCTGCTTTCTCTGTAAAAGGTTTCCATGTGCCTTAGGCACATCTCTGATTGGAATCTGGAGTGCCCTTATAAGTCCCTAGTATATGGTATACTATGTACCAAGGGCATAGGTACCTCAGAGGCCTACCAGGGGCTGCAGCATGTATTATGCCACCCCTGGAAGGCCATCCAAACTGACACCACAGGTCTGCTACTGCAGCCTGGGTAGGGTGGTGCATGCACCCCTTACTGTGATATAGGTTACCTATATCACTAAATACATACACACATATAAACCTATAAGTCACTCCTAAGGCAGGCCTTATCAATCCTAAAGGCAGAGTGCATGGTTCCTATGTGAGAGGGTGCCCCTGCATGAGCAGGGCCCCTCTGCAGCGTTCGGAGACCATCTCTGATGCTGTTTGTAGTGCAGCCTGACCATATACTCTTAAGCGCATTATATCCTCGCGGTAAAATGCTAACTTTGGAATGGCTGCACCTAAACATGTCGTGTTTGGTGTCAAACATCTTGGAATACTACCCCCGCCAATCCTGGCGGCGGGGGTAGCATTCCACCCTTCTAGAGGGAAAGACATGTTAACTCTGGCTTACCCGGTAACTTCTTTCTGAAGCCCTGGCATCACAAAATGGATGCTGCTGCCACAGACACAAGTCTGGCCTCCTGCTGCTGGACGAAACTCCGGCAGGGGAGGCCTGGACAATAGGTTTCCTGTTGCAGGGAGGTGTGACCACCTCCCCAGACAGGATAATGTGTATTGGGGCTGGGTGGGTGCACTCTTAGAGTGCTTTGAAGTCCTGCACTGGGGAGCAAAAGGCTCCTCTGTGCATATGCCAGTTCAAACCAGCTCAGGGGCTACCTGCCCCTGCTCTGGCGCGAAACTGGACAAAGGGAAGTGGGTGTAGCCACCCCTCCCTTGGCCCTCCCATAGGTGGGGTCATAGAGCTAGTCCATCCCCTCTTTTTAGTATAAGAGGGGGAACCTTGCCATTGCAAAGCAGATAACCCCTGGACGACGCTCTACAGAAGAATCCTGGCCCTTCGACGTTCCACTACCTTTGGAAGACAGAAGAATCTCCCTTGGAGTCAAGGAGTGACTCCCCTGCTTGGCAGGCACCAAAAACGACAACGACGGTCGCAAACTACGCCGCTCCCGCCGGAGTCCGAAGTCCCTGCAGCCCAGGAAGTGGATTTCCTGACTTCTCCCAGGCCATCGTGAGTCCCCAGCGAAGCTGAGGCAAGTGGACCCCACGAGTAACGAGGAACCGCGACCCCTGGGTACCGTGCACTATTGTCGAGTGCAACCCCTTCACAACGTTCTACGAACCTGTGCTTTGGACCACGTGTGGTCCCGACCTCCAGCAGGAATCCCTCCGAAGATCAGAGGACTACACCGTCCCGAGTGACCGTGGGCCCCTGTTGAGTGATTCCGCCCGAGGTGTCTTTGCGATCCCTTGCCCGCTGGCTTGTGGGTCCCCAGAAGAATTCTGAAAGAAACCAAAGGGCTCCCCTGGTTGCTCCAGGCCTGCCCTGACTTACCCTCGCTGGGTGAGTTCCACAGACCTTGCTGGTCTGCGCCATCGACTTTTCTTCATCTCCCCGAGACTTGCAGCTGCCAAGGCTTGTTGGCTCCGATTGAGTTGCCGACACCGCAGTCAGCTGCAGACGTCGAGGAACACACCGAATCCAGCTCCTGGTCGTCGTCGACGCCTCCTGGACCACGTGGCTGAAGAGTCAAGGCACCTGCAACCGACCTGAATCACTTGACGACGGTGGGCATCCATCTTCCTTGCCCCGAGTCACTGCCAAGTGACTTTGAACACTGTCCCCTCTGCTTTCAGGTCATCCTTCTTCAGAATCCAGGCTTGGATTCCACCGGACACTTCTTCAGCTCCCGCAAGCAGCAAGTCTTCTTTGTTTGCCATTGAAAACGACGCCGCGACCCGACACCAAAGGACACCTGTGCACCCGGCTTCCCTGGGTGAGGTAACTCCAGCACTACGGTGCTCCTGTGGGTGTGGGCCCTAGAACGACTTACCCTGTAAGTGACTTGCTTGTAGGTTCTATAGAAGTATCCTAAAACTCTTTATTTCCAACCGCGACTTGCCCCATTGAAGTCAACGGCGATCCGCGCCTGTGTATCTACACTGCACGCGTCCCCCGTGGGTACTTTACTTACCTGCCTTGGGTGGTTTCGTGAGGCCCCAGCACTTCTGAAGGCCCTAGGCCTTGTCTCCCTGCAAGTCGTTGTCCCTAAGTCTCTTACTTAGTATATGGTCTGGTACGCCCCTAGGGCCCCAGCCATATTTTGTGCTTAACTTATTGTGAAACGTTGATTTGTGCATATGTTTGTCTTCTAATCTCATAAAGAGATTAGTAGAGAGTTATTTAGAAATAAATACATATATATTTGATATATATACCTGTGTGGTGTCTTTTCATTTGGTGATTCAAGAGATTATATGGTAAAACAAGCTGCTTTACATTCCTCCGAGACTTAGCCTGAAGGCTGCTCTCCACAGCTACCACTAGGATAGCTTTCTTTAAAAGGTTGTCTTAAACCTATCTACCATAAGAGTCGATTTGCCCTGGTGCAAGGTGTCCACTTTAATTAGTGAACAGCATATACCAGGCCAACTTCTCACAGAAGTGCAGATAGAGAGTTGAAGAAACAGGCAAAAGAGGTGCAGAAAGAAGCAAGAGCAGTGTAGAAAGAACCAACAGAGGTGCATAAGGAGGCAGGAGGGGTGCAGAAAGAGACAAGAGGGGTACAGACATTTGTAAGAGTAGTGCAGAAAGAATAAAGAGCAGTGCAGAAAGAAACAATATAGGTGCAGAAACAGACAAGAAGCGTGCAGAAAGAGGCAAGAGAAGTGTAGAAAGAAGCAACAGAGGTGAAGAAGGAGGCAAGAGAACTGCAGAAAGAAGCAAGAGAGGAGCAGAAAAAGGGAACAGGGGTGCAGACAGAGGCAATAGAGGTGCAGAAAGAGGCAAGAGGGGCACAGAAAGAGGCAAGAGAAGTGTAGAAAGAAGCAACAGAGGTTCAGCAGGAGGCACAAGAAGTGACTGAAAGAGGCAAGAGTGTTGCAGAAACAGGCAAAAGAGGTACAGAAAGAAGCAAGAGCAGTGCAGAAAGAACCAACAGAGGTATAGAAGGAGGCAAGAGGGATACCGAGAGAGGTTAGAGGGGTTCAGAAATTTGAGAGAGGTGCAGAAAGAAGCAAGAGCAGTGCACAAAGAAACAACAGAGGTGAAGAAGGAGGCAAGAGGGGTGCAGAAAGAGGCAAGAGAAGTACAGAAAGAAGCAAGAGAGGTGCACAAAGAGGCAGAGTGGTGCACAAAGAGGGAAGAAGGGTGCAGAAAGAGGCAAGAGGGGTACAGAAAGAAGCAAGAGAAATGCAGAAAGAAGCCTTAGAGGTGTAGATTGAGGCAAGAGTAATGCAGAAAGAGGCAAGAGAAGTGCAGAAAGAAGCAAAAGAAGTGCAGAAAGAGGCAAGAGAAGTACAGAAAGAGGCAAGAGAGTTGTAGAAACAAGCAAAAGATGTGCAGAAAGAAGGAACAAAGATGCACACAGAGGCAATAGAGGTGCAGAAAGAGGGAAGAGGGGTGCAGAAAGAGTCAAGAAGGGTGCAGAAATTTGCAAGAGAAGTGCAGAAAGAAGCAAGAACAGTACAGAAAGAACCAACCGAGGTGCAGAAAAAGGCAAGAGGGGTGAAGAAAGAGGCAAGAGAAGTGCAGAAAGAAGAAAAAAGAGGTGTGGAAAGAGGCAAGAGGGGTGCAGAAAGAGGCAAGAGAGGTGCAGAAAGAGGCAAGAGAGGTGTACAAAGAGGGAAGAAGGGTACAGAAAGAGGCAAGAGGGGTGCAGAAAGAGGCAATAGAGGTACAGAAAGTAGCAAGAGAACTGCGAAAGAAGCAACAGAGGTGCAGAAAGAGGCAAGAGGGGTGCAGAAAGAGGCAAGAGAAGTAGAGAAAGAAGCAACAGAGGTGCAGAAAGAGGCAAGAGAAGTACATAAAGAGGCAAGAGAGTTGCAGAAACAAGCAAAAGAGGTGCAGAATGATGGAACAGGGGTGCAGACAGAGGCAAGAGGGGTACAGAAAGAGGGAAGAGGGGTGCAGAAAGAGTCAAGAGCAGTACACAAAGAAACAACAGAGGTGAAGAAGGAGCCAAGTGGGGTGCAGAAGAGGCAAGAGAAGTACAGAAAGAAGCAAGAGAGATGCACAAAGAGGCAGAGAGGTGCAGAAAGAGGGAAGAAGGGTGCAGAAAGAGGCAAGAGGGGTACAGAAAGAAGCAAGAGAGGTACATAAAGAAGCAAGAGAAGTGCAGAAAGAAGCAACAGAGGTATAGAAAGAGGCAAGAGGGATGAAGAAAGAGGCAAGAGAAGTGCAGAAAGAAGCAAAAGAAGTGCAGAAAGAGACAAGAGAAGTACAGAAAGAGGCAAGCGAGTTGCAGAAACAAGCAAAAGAGGTGCAGAAAGAAGGAACAGGGATGCAGACAGAGGCAATAGAGGTGCAGAAAGAGGGAAGAGGGGTGCAGAAAGAGTCAAGAAGGGTGCAGAAATGTGCAAGAGAAGTGCAGAAAGAAGCAAGAACAGTACAGAAAGAACCAACCGAGGTGCAGAAAGAGTCAAGAGGGGTGGAAAGAGGCAAGAGAAGTGCAGAAAGTAGTAAGAACAGTACAGAAAGAACCAACCGAGGTGCAGGAAGAAGCAACAGAGGTGCAGAAAGAGACAAGAGGGGTACAGAAAGAGGCACGAGAAGTAGAGAAAGAAGCATCAGAGGTACAGAAAGAGGCAAGAGAAGTACATAAAGAGGCAAGAGCGTTGCAGAAACAGGCAAAAGAGGTGCAGAAAGATGGAACAGGGGTGCAGACAGAGGCAAGAGGGGTGCTGAAAGAGGGAAGAGGGGTGTAGAAAGAGTCAAGAAGGGTGCAGAAAATTGCAAGAGAAGTGCAGAAAGAAGCAAGAACAGTGCAGAAAGAACCAACCGAGGTGCAGAAAGAGGCAATAGGGGTGCAGAAAGAGGCAAGAGAAGTGCAGAAAAAAGCAACAGAGGTACAGAAGGAGGCAACAGAAGTGCAGATAGAGAGTTGAAGAAACAGGCAAAAGAGGTGCAGAAAGAAGCAAGAGCAGTGTAGAAAGAACCAACAGAGGTGCATAAGGAGGCAGGAGGGTGCAGAAAGAGACAAGAGGGGTACAGACATTTGTAAGAGTAGTGCAGAAAGAATAAAGAGCAGTGCAGAAAGAAACAATATAGGTGCAGAAACAGACAAGAAGCGTGCAGAAAGAGGCAAGAGAAGTGTAGAAAGAAGCAACAGAGGTGAAGAAGGAGGCAAGAGAACTGCAGAAAGAAGCAAGAGAGGAGCAGAAAAAGGGAACAGGGGTGCAGACAGAGGCAATAGAGGTGCAGAAAGAGGGAAGAGGGGTTCAGAAAGAGTCAAGAAGGGTGCAGAAATGTGCAAGAGAAGTGCAGAAAGAAGCAAGAACAGTACAGAAAGAACCAACCGAGGTGCAGGAAGAAGCAACAGAGGTGCAGAAAGAGACAAGAGGGGTACAGAAAGAGGCACGAGAAGTAGAGAAAGAAGCAACAGAGGTACAGAAAGAGGCAAGAGAAGAACATAAAGGGGCAAGAGCGTTGCAGAAACAGGCAAAAGAGGTGCAGAAAGATGGAACAGGGGTGCAGACAGAGGCAAGAGGGGTGCAGAAAGAGGGAAGAGGGGTTTAGAAAGAGTCAAGAAGGGTGCAGAAAGTTGTAAGAGAAGTGCAGAAAGAAGCAAGAACAGTGCAGAAAGAACCAACCGAGGTGCAGAAAGAGGCAATAGGGGTGCAGAAAGAGGCAAGAGAAGTGCAGAAAAAAGCAACAGAGGTACAGAAGGAGGCAACAGAAGTGCAGATAGAGAGTTGAAGAAACAGGCAAAAGAGGTGCAGAAAGAAGCAAGAGCAGTGCAGAAACAACCAACAGAGGTGCATAAGGAGGCAGGAGGGGTGCAGAAAGAGACAAGAGGGGTACAGACATTTGTAAGAGTAGTGCAGAAATGATAAAGAGCAGTGCAGAAAGAAACAATAGAGGTGCAGAAACAGACAAGAAGCGTGCTGAAAGAGGCAAGAGAAGTATAGAAAGGAGCAACAGAGGTGAAGAAGGAGGCAAGAGAACTGCAGAAAGAAGCAAGAGAGGAGCAGAAAAAAGGGAACAGGGGTGCAGAAAGAGGCAAGAGAGGTGTAAAAATAGGGGAAAAAGGTGCAGAAAGAGGCAAGAGAGGTGCAGAAAGAAGCAAGATAAGTGCAGAAAGAAGAAACAGAGGTGCATAAGGAGGCAGGAGGGGTGCAGAAAGAGACAAGAGGGGTACATACATTTGTAAGAGTAGTGCAGAAAGAATAAAGAGCAGTGCAGAAAGAACCAATAGAGGTGCAGAAACAGACCAGAAGCGTGCTGAAAGAGGCAAGAGAAGTGTAGAAAGGAGCAACAGAGGTGAAGAAGGAGGCAAGAGAACTGCAGAAAGAAGCAAGAGAGGAGCAGAGAAAGGGAACAGGGGTGCAGAAAGAGGCAAGAGAGGTGTAAAAATAGGGGAAAAGGGTGCAGAAAGAGGCAAGAGAGTTGCAGAAACAGACAAGAGATGTGCAGAAAGAGGGAGTAGGGGTGCAGAAAGAGGCAAGAGGGGTGCAGAAAGAGGGATGAGAGGTGTAGAAACAGGCAAGAGAGGCACAGAAAGAGGGAAGAGGGGTGCAGAAAGAGGCAAGAGAGGTACAGAAAGATGGAAGAGGGTGTAGAAAGACGCAAGAGGGGGGCAGAAAGAGGCAAGAGGGATACAAAAAGAAACAACAGAGGTGCAGAAACAGGCGAGAGAGTTGCAGAAACAGGCAAGAGAAGTGAAGAAAGAAGCAAGAGAAGTGATGAAAGAGACAAGAGAGTTGCAGAAAGAAACAAGAGGTGCAGAAAAAAGCAAGAGAAGTGCAGAAGGAGGCAAGAGAGGTACAAAAAGACATTACTGAGGTATAGAAACAGACAAGAGGTGTGCATAAAGAGGCAAGAAAAGTGAAGAGGGAGAAAGAAAGAGGCAAGAGGGGTACAGAAATTTGTAAGAAAGGTGCAGAAAGAAGCAGGAGCAGTGCAGAAAGAACCAACAGAGGTGCAGAAAGCGGCAAGAGGGGTACAGAAAGAGGCAAGAGAAGTACAGAAAGAAGCAAACGAGGTGCAGAAAGAGGCAAGAGGGGTGCAGATAGAGGCAAGAGAGGTGCAGAAAGAAGCAAAAGGGGTGCAGAAAGAGGCAAGAGAAGTGCAGAAATAAGCAACAGAGGTGCAGAAAGAGGCAAGTGAAGTCTAGATAGAAGCAAGAGAGGTGCAGAAAGAAGCAAGAGTAGTGCAGAAAGAAGCAACAGAAGTGCAGGAGGAGGCAAGAGGGGTGCAGAAATAAGCAAGAGAAGTGCAGAAAGAGGTAACAGAGGTGTAGAAAGAAGCAAGAGCAGTGCACAAAGAAACAACAGAGGTGAAGAAGGAGGCAAGAGGGGTGCAGAAAGAGGCAAGAGAAGTACAGAAAGAAGCAAGAGAGGTGCACAAAGAGGCAGAGTGGTGCACAAAGAGGGAAGAAGGGTGCAGAAAGAGGCAAGAGGGGTACAGAAAGAAGCAAGAGAAGTGCAGAAAGAAGCCTTAGAGGTGTAGATTGAGGCAAGAGTGATGCAGAAAGAGGCAAGTGAAGTACAGAAAGAAGCAAAAGAAGTGAAGAAAGAGGCAAGAGAAGTACAGAAAGAGGCAAGAGAGTTGTAGAAACAAGCAAAAGAGGTGCAGAAAGAAGGAACAAAGATGCACATAGAGGCAATAGAGGTGCAGAAAGAGCGAAGAGGTGTGCAGAAAGAGTCAAGAAGGGTGCAGAAATTTGCAAGAGAAGTGCAGAAAGAAGCAAGAACAGTACAGAAAGAAAAAACCGAGGTGCAGAAAGAGGCAAGAGGGGTGAAGAAAGAGGCAAGAGCAGTGCAGAAAGAAGAAAAAAGAGGTGCGGAAAGAGGCAAGAGGGGTGCAGAAAGAGGCAAGAGAGGTGCAGAAAGAGGCAAGAGAGGTGTACAAAGAGGGAAGAAGGGTACAGAAAGAGGTAAGAGAGGTGCAGAAAGAGGCAAGAGAGGTATAGAAAGTAGCAAGAGAACTGCGAAAGAAGCAACAGAGGTGCAGAAAGAGGCAAGAGGGGTGCAGAAAGAGGCAAGAGAAGTAGAGAAAGAAGCAACAGAGGTGCAGAAAGAGGCAAGAGAAGTACATAAAGAGGCAAGAGAGTTGCAGAAACAAGCAAAAGAAATGCAGAAAGAAGCAAGAACAGTACAGAAAGAACCAACCGAGGTGCAGAAAGAGGCAAGAGGGATGAAGAAAGAGGCAAGAGCAGTGCAGAAAGAAGAAAAAAGAGGTGCGGAAAGAGGCAAGAGGGGTGCAGAAAGAGGCAAGAGAGGTGCAGAAAGAGGCAAGAGAGGTGTACAAAGAGGGAAGAAGGGTACAGAAAGAGGCAAGAGGGGTGCAGAAAGAGGCAAGAGAGGTACAGAAAGTAGGAAGAGAACTGCGAAAGAAGCAACAGAGGTGCAGAAAGAGACAAGAGGGGTGCAGAAAGAGGCAAGAGAAGTAGAGAAAGAAGCAACAGAGGTGCAGAAAGAGGCAAGAGAAGTACATAAAGAGGCAAGAGAGTTGCAGAAACAAGCAAAAGAGATGCAGAAAGATGGAACAGGGGTGCAGACAGAGGCAAGAGGGGTACAGAAAGAGGGAAGAGGGGTGCAGAAAGAGTCAAGAGCAGTACACAAAGAAACAACAGAGGTGAAGAAGGAGGCAAGTGGGGTGCAGAAAGAGGCAAGAGAAGTACAGAAAGAAGCAAGAGAGATGCACAAAGTGGCAGAGAGGTACAGAAAGAGGGAAGAAGGGTGCAGAAAGAGGCAAGAGGGGTATAGAAAGAAGCAAGAGAGGTACATAAAGAAGCAAGAGAAGTGCAGAAAGAAGCAACAGAGGTGTAGAAAGAGGCAAGAGGGATGAAGAAAGAGGCAAGAGAAGTGCAGAAAGAAGCAAAAGAAGTGCAGAAAGAGGGAAGAAAAGTACAGAAAGAGGCAAGAGAGTTGCAGAAACAAGCAAAAGAGGTGCAGAAAGAAGGAACAGGGATGCAGACAGAGGCAATAGAGGTGCAGAAAGAGGGAAGAGGGGTGCAGAAAGAGTCAAGAAGGGTGCAGAAATGTGCAAGAGAAGTGCAGAAAGAAGCAAGAACAGTACAGAAAGAACCAACCGAGGTGCAGAAAGAGGCAAGAGGGGTGCAGAAAGAGGCAAGAGAAGTGCAGAAAGAAGAAACAAAAGGTGCAGAAAGAGGCAAGGGGTGCAGAAAGAGGCAAGAGAGGTGCAGAAAGAGGCAAGAGAGGAACAGAAAGAGGGAAGAGGGGTGCAGAAAGAGTCAAGAAGGGTGCAGAAATGTGCAAGAGAAGTGCAGAAAGAAGCAAGAACAGTATAGAAAGAACCAACCGAGGTACAGAAAGAGGCAAGAGGGGTGCAGAAAGAGGCAAGAGAAGTGCAGAAAGAAGAAACAAAAGGTGCAGAAAGAGGCAAGGGGTGCAGAAAGAGGCAAGAGAGGTGCAGAAAGAGGCAAGAGAGGAACAGAAAGTAGCAAGAGAACCGCAGAAAGATGCAACAGAGGTGCAGAAAGAGACAAGAGGGGTACAGAAAGAGGCACGAGAAGTAGAGAAAGAAGCAACAGAGGTACAGAAAGAAGCAAGAGAAGTACATAAAGAGGCAAGAGCGTTGCAGAAACAGGCAAAAGAGGTGCAGAAAGATGGAACAGGGGTGCAGACAGAGGCAAGAGGGGTGCAGAAAGAGGGAAGAGGGGTGTAGAAAGAGTCAAGAAGGGTGCAGAAAGTTGCAAGAGAAGTGCAGAAAGAAGCAAGAACAGTGCAGAAAGAACCAACCGAGGTGCAGAAACAGGCAAAAGAGGTGCAGAAAGAAGCAAGAGCAGTGCAGAAAGAACCAACAGAGGTGCATAAGGAGGCAGGAGGGGTGCAGAAAGAGGCAAGAGGGGTACAGACATTTGTAAGAGCAGTGCAGAAAGAACCAATAGAGGTGCAGAAACAGACAAGAAGCTTGCAGAAAGAGGCAAGAGAAGTGTAGAAAGAAGCAACAGAGGTGAAGAAGGAGGCAAGAGAACTGCAGAAAGAAGCAAGAGAGGAGCAGAAAAAGGGAACAGGGGTGCAGAAAGAGGCAAGAGAGGTGTAAAAATAAGGAAAAAGGGTGCAGAAAGAGGCAAGAGAGGTGCAGAAAGAAGCAAGATAAGTGCAGAAAGAAGAAACAGAGGTGCAGAAAGACGCAAGAGGGGCACCGAAAGAGGGAAGAGAAGTGTAGAAAGAAGCAACAGAGGTTCAGAAGGAGGCACAAGAAGTGCTGAAAGAGGCAAGAGCGTTGCAAAAACAGGCAAAAGAGGTACAGAAAGAAGCAAGAGCAGTGCAGAAAGAACCAACAGAGGTATAGAAGGAGGCAACAGGGATACCAAGAGAGGTTAGAGGGGTGCAGAAATTTGAGAGAGTTGCAGAAAGAAGCAAGAGCAGTGCACAAAGAAGCAACAGAGGTGAAGAAGGAGGCAAGAGGGGTGCAGAAAGAGGCAAGAGAAGTACAGAAAGAAGCAAGAGAGGTGCACAAAGAGGCAGAGAGGTGCACAAAGAGGGAAGAAGGGTGCAGAAAGAGGTAAGAGGGGTACAGAAAGAAGCAAGAGAAGTGCAGAAAGAAGCCATAGAGGTGTAGATTGAGGCAAGAGGGATGCAGAAAGAGGCAAGAGAAGTGCAGAAAGAAGCAAAAGAAGTGCAGAAAGAGGCAAGAGAAGTACAGAAAGAGGCAAGAGAGTTGCAGAAACAAGCAAAAGAGGTGCAGAAAGAAGGAACAAAGATGCAGACAGAGGCAATAGAGGTGCAGAAAGAGGGAAGAGGGGTGCAGAAAGAGTCAAGAAGGGTGCAGAAATTTGCAAGAGAAGTGCAGAAAGAAGCAAGAACAGTACAGAAAGAACCAACCGAGGTGCAGAAAGAGGCAAGAGAAGTGCAGAAAGAAGCAAAAAGAGGTGCGAAAAGAGGCAAGAGGGCTGCAGAAAGAGGCAAGAGAGGTGCAGAAAGAGGCAAGAGAGGTGTACAAAGAGGGAATAAGGGTACAGAAAGAGGCAAGAGGGGTGCAGAAAGAGGCAGGAGAGGTACAGAAAGTAACAAGAGAACTGCAAAAGAAGCAACAGAGGTGCAGAAAGAGGCAAGAGGGGTGCAGAAAGAGGCAAGAGAAGTAGAGAAAGAAGCAACAGAGGTGCAGAAAGAGGCAAGAGAAGTACATAAAGAGGCAAGACAGTTGCAGAAACAGGCAAAAGAGGTACAGAAAGATGGAACAGGGGTGCAGACAGAGGCAAGAGGTGTACAGAAAGAGGGAAGAGGGGTGCAGAAAGAGTCAAGAGCAGTGCACAAAGAAACAACAGAGGTGAAGAAGGAGGCAAGAGGGGTGCAGAAAGTGGCAAGAGAAGTACAGAAAGAAGCAAGAGAGATGCACAAAGTGGCAGAGAGGTGCACAAAGAGGGAAGAAGGGTGCAGAAAGAGGCAAGAGGGGTACAGAAAGAAGCAAGAGAGGTACATAAAGAAGCAAGAGAAGTGCAGAAAGAATCAACAGCAGTGTAGAAAGAGGCAAGAGGGATGCAGAAAGAGACAAGAGAAGTGCAGAAAGAAGCAAAAGAAGTGCAGAAAGAGGCAAGAGAAGTAGAGAAAGAGGCAAGAGAGTTGCAGAAACAAGCAAAAGAGGTGCAGAAAGAAGAAAAAGGGATGCAGACAGAGGCAATTGAAGTGCAGAAAGAGGGAAGAGGGGTGCAGAAAGAGTCAAGAATGGTGCAGAAATTTGCAAGAGAAGTGCAGAAAGAAGCAAGAACAGTACAGAAAGAACAAACCGAGGTGCAGAAAGAGGCAAGAGGGGCACAGAAAGAGGCAAGAGAAGTGTAGAAAGAAGCAACAGAGGTTCAGAAGGAGGCACAAGAAGTGCTGAAAGAGGCAAGAGTGTTGCAGAAACAGGCAAAAGAGGTACAGAAAGAAGCAAGAGCAGTGCAGAAAGAACCAACAGAGGTATAGAAGGAGTCAAGAGGGATACTGAGAGAGGTTAGAGGGGTGCAGAAATTTGAGAGAGGTACAGAAAGAAGCAAGAGCAGTGCACAAAGAAACAACAGAGGTGAAGAAGGAGGCAAGAGGGGTGCAGAAAGAGGCAAGAGAAGTACAGAAAGAAGCAAGAGAGGTGCACAAAGAGGCAGAGAGGTGCACAAAGAGGGAAGAATGGTGCAGAAAGAGGCAAGAGGGGTACAGAAAGAAGCAAGAGAAGTACAGAAAGAAGCCATATAGGTGTAGATTGAGGCAAGAGGGATGCAGAAAGAGGCAAGAGAAGTGCAGAAAGAAGCAAAAGAAGTGCAGAAAGAAGCAAGAGAAGTACAGAAAGAGGCAAGAGAGTTGCAGAAACAAGCAAAAGAGGTGCAGAAATTTGTAAGAAAGAAGCAGGAGCAGTGCAGAAAGAACCAACAGAGGTGCAGAAAGAGGCAAGAGGGGTACAGAAAGAGGCAAGAGAAGTACAGAAAGAAGCAAACGAGGTGCAGAAAGAGGCAAGAGGGGTGCAGATAGAGTCAATAGAGGTGCAGAAAGAAGCAAAAGGGGTGCAGAAAGAGGCAAGAGGTGTGCAGAAATAAGCAACAGAGGTGCAGAAAGAGGCAAGAGAAGTCTAGAAAGAAGCAAGAGAGGTGCAGAAAGAAGCAAGAGTAGTGCAGAAAGAAGCAACAGAAGTGCAGGAGGAGGCAAGAGGGGTGCAGAAAGAAGCAACAGAGGTGTAGAAAGAAGCAAGAGAAGTGCAGAAAGAGGCAAGTAAGGTACGGAAATGCGCAAGAGAGGTACACAAAGAGACAAGTGACATGCACAAAGAGGCAAGTGAAGTGCAGAAACAGGCAAGAGGAGTGCAGAAAGATGCAGGAGAAGTGCGGAAAGAAGTAATAGAGTTACAGAAGGAGGAAAGAGAACTACAGAAAAGACAGGAGAATTGCAGAAACGAGCAAGAGAGGAGCAGAAAGTGGAAAGAGGGATGCAGAAAGAGGCAAGAGGGGTGCAGATCCAAGCAAGAGAGCTGTGGAAAAAAGCAAGAGAAGTGCAGAAAGAAACAACAGAGGTGCAGAAAAAAGCAAGAGAATTGCAGAAAGAAGCAACAGAGGTGCAGGAAGAGGCAAGAGGGGTGCAGAAAGAGGCAAGAGAAGTGCAGAAAGAAGCAACAGAAATGCAGAAAGATGCAAGAGAGGTGCAGAAAGAGGGAAGAGGGATGCAGAAAGAAGCAAGAGAGGTACAGAAAGAAGTAAGAGAAGTACAGAAAGAAAAAGCTGCAGAAAGAGGCAAAAGGGGTGCAGAAAGAAGCAAGAGAGCTGCAGAAAGAGGCAACAGAGGTGCAGAAAGAGGGAAGAGGGTGCAGAAAGAGGCAAGAGAAGTGCAGAAAGAAGCAAGAGAGGTGCAGAAAGAAGGGAGGTACAGAAAGCAGAACAGAGGTACAGAAAGAGGCAAGAGTGGTGCAGAAAAAGGCAAGAGAGGTACAGAAAGAAGCAACAGAAATGCAGAAAGACACAAGAGAGGTGCCGAAAGAGGGAAGAGGGGTGCAGAAAGAAGCAAGTGAGGTGCAGAAAGAAGCAAGTGAAGTACAGAAAGAAGCAACAGAGGTGCAGAAATAGGCAAAAGCGGTGCAGAAAGAGGCAAGAGGGGTGCAGATAGAGGCAAGAGAGGTGCAGAAAGAGGCAGGAGAGTTGCAGAAAGAGGTAGGAGAGGTGCAGAAAAAAGCAAAAGAGGTGCAGAAAGAGGCAAGAGAGGTACAGAAAGAGGCAAGAGAGGTACACAAAGCAGGAAGAAGGATACAGAAAGAGGCAATAGGGATGCAGAAAGAAGCAAAAGAGGTTCAGAAACAAGCAAGAGAAGTACAGAAACAAGCAACAGAGGTGCATAAAGAGGCAAGAGGGGTGGAGAAAGAGGCCAGAGAAGTGCAGGCAGAGGCAAGAGAAGTGCAGAAAGAAGCAACAGAGGTGCAGAAGGGGGCAAGAGAACTGCAGAAAGAGGCATGAGAGTTGCAGAAACAGGCAAGAGATGTGCAGAAAGAGGGAGAAGGGGTGCAGAAAGAGGCAAGAGGGGTGCAGAAAGAGGCAATAGAAGTACAGAAAGAAGCAAAAGAGGTGCAGAAAGAGGCAAGAGGGGTGCATAAAGAGGCAAGAGATGTGCAGAAAGAGGCAAGAGAGGTGCAGAAAGAAGCATGAGAAGTACAGTAAGAAGCAACAGAGGTGCAGAAATAGGCAAGAGGGGTGCAGAAAAAAGCAAGAGCAGTGCAGAAAGAACCAACAGAGGTGCAGAAGGAGACAAGAGGGGTTCAGAAAGAGGCAAAAGGGATGCATAAATTTGCAAGAGAGCTACAGAAAGAAGCAAGAGCAGTGCAGAAAGAACCAACGGAGGTGCAGAAACAGAAAAAAAGGGTGCAGAAAGAGGCAAGAGAAGTGTAGAAAGAAGCAACAGAGGTACAGAAGGAGGCAAGGGAACTGTAGAAAGAGGCAAGAGAGTTGCAGGCACAGGTCAGAGAGGTGAAGAAAAAGGGAACAGGGGTGCATAAAAAGGCAAGCGTGGTGCAGAAAGAGGGAAGAAGGGTGCAGAAAGAGGCAAGAGGAGTCCAGAAAGAAGCAAGAGAGGTACAGAAAGAAGCAAGAGAAGTGCAGAAAGAAGCAACAGAGGTACAGAAAGAAGCAAGAGCAGTGCAGTAAGAATCAACAGAGGTGCAGAAGGAGGCAAGAGGGGTGCCGAAAGAGGCAAGAGAAGTGCAGAAAGAAGCAAAAGAGGTGCAGAAAGAGGCAAGAGGGGTGCAGAAAGAGGCAAGAGGTGCAGAAAGAAGCAAGAGAGGTGCACAAAGAAGGAAGAAGGATACAGAAAGAGGCAATAGGGATGCAGAAAGAGGCCGGAGAAGTTCAGGCAGAGGCAGGAGAAGAGCAGAAAGAAGCAACAGAGGTGCAGAAGGAGGCAAGAGAACTGCAGAAAGAGGCAAGAGAGTTGCAGAAACAGGCAAGAGATGTGCAGAAAGAGGGAGTAGGGGTGCAGAAAGAGGCAAGAGGGGTGCAGAAAGAGGGATGAGAGGTGTAGAAACAGGCAAGAGAGGCACAGAAAGAGGGAAGAGGGGTGCAGAAAGAGGCAAGAGAGGTACAGAAAGATGGAAGAGGGTGTAGAAAGACGCAAGAGGGGTGCAGAAAGAGGCAAGAGAGATACAAAAAGAAACAACAGAGGTGCAGAAACAGGCAAGAGAGTTGCAGAAACAGGCAAGAGAAGTGCAGAAATAAGCATAGAAGTGATGAAAGAGACAAGAGAGTTGCAGAAAGAAACAAGAGGTGCAGAAAAAAGCAAGAGAAGTGCAGAAAGAGGCAAGAGAGGTGCAAAAAGACGTTACTGAGGTACAGAAACAGACAAGAGGTGTGCAGAAAGAGGCAAGAAAAGTGAAGAGGGAGAAAGAAAGAGGCAAGAGGGGTACAGAAATTTGTAAGAAAGAAGCAGGAGCAGTGCAGAAAGAACCAACAGAGGTGCAGAAAGAGGCAAGAGGGGCACAGAAAGAGGCAAGAGAAGTACAGAAAGAAGCAAACGAGGTGCAGAAAGAGGCAAGAGGGGTGCAGATAGAGTCAATAGAGGTGCAGAAAGAAGCAAAAGGGGTACAGAAAGAGGCAAGAGGTGTGCAGAAATAAGCAACAGAGGTGCAGAAAGAGGCAAGAGAAGTCTAGAAAGAAGCAAGAGAGGTGCAGAAAGAAGCAAGAGTAGTGCAGAAAGAAGCAACAGAAGTGCAGGAGGAGGCAAGAGGGGTGCAGAAAGAAGCAACAGAGGTGTAGAAAGAAGCAAGAGAAGTGCAGAAAGAGGCAAGTAGGGTACGGAAATGCGCAAGAGAGGTACACAAAGAGACAAGTGACATGCACAAAGAGGCAAGTGAAGTGCAGAAACAGGCAAGAGGAGTGCAGAAAGATGCAGGAGAAGTGCGGAAAGAAGTAATAGAGTTACAGAAGGAGGAAAGAGAACTACAGAAAAGACAGGAGAATTGTAGAAACGAGCAAGAGAGGAGCAGAAAGTGGAAAGAGGGATGCAGAAAGAGGCAAGAGGGGTGCAGATCCAAGCAAGAGAGCTGTGGAAAAAAGCAAGAGAAGTGCAGAAAGAAACAACAGAGGTGCAGAAAGAAGCAAGAGAATTGCAGAAAGAAGCAACAGAGGTGCAGGAAGAGGCAAGAGGGGTGCAGAAAGAGGCAAGAGAAGTGCAGAAAGAAGCAACAGAAATGCAGAAAGACGCAAGAGAGGTGCAGAAAGAGGGAAGAGGGGTGCAGAAAGAAGCAAGAGAGGTACAGAAAGAAGTAAGAGAAGTACAGAAAGAAAAAGCTGCAGAAAGAGGCAAGAGAAGTGCAGAAAGAAGCAAGAGAGGTGCAGAAAGAAGGGAGGTACAGAAAGCAGAACAGAGGTACAGAAAGAGGCAAGAGTGGTGCAGAAAAAGGCAAGAGAGGTACAGAAAGAAGCAACAGAAATGCAGAAAGACACAAGAGAGGTGCAGAAAGAGGGAAGAGGGGTGCAGAAAGAAGCAAGTGAGGTGCAGAAAGAAGCAAGTGAAGTACAGAAAGAAGCAACAGAGGTGCAGAAATAGGCAAAAGCGGTGCAGAAAGAGGCAAGAGGGGTGCAGATAGAGGCAAGAGAGGTGCAGAAAGAGGCAAGAGGGGTGCAGAAAGAGGCAGGAGAAGTGCAGAAATAAGCAAACGAGGTGCAGAAAGAGGCAAGAGAGGTACAGAAAGAGGCAAGAGAGGTACACAAAGCAGGAAGAAGGATACAGAAAGAGGCAATAGGGATGCAGAAAGAAGCAAAAGAGGTTCAGAAAGAAGCAAGAGAAGTACAGAAACAATCAACAGAGGTGCATAAAGAGGCAAGAGGGGTGGAGAAAGAGGCCAGAGAAGTGCAGGCAGAGGCAAGAGAAGTGCAGAAAGAAGCAACAGAGGTGCAGAAGGGGGCAAGAGAACTGCAGAAAGAGGCATGAGAGTTGCAGAAACAGGCAAGAGAAGTGCAGAAAGAGGGAGAAGGGGTGCAGAAAGAGGCAAGAGGGATGCAGAAAGAGGGATTAGAGATGTAGAAACAAGCAAGAGAGGCACAGAAAGAGGGAAGAGAAGTGCAGAAAGAGGCAAGAGAGGTGAAAAAAGACATTAGTGAGGTACAGAAACAGATAGGAGGTGTGCAGAAAGAGGCAAGAAAAGTGCAGAAAAAGGGAAGAGGGGTGCAGAAAGAAGCAAGAGAGGTACAGAAAGAAGTAAGAGAAGTACAGAAAGAAAAAGCTGCAGAAAGAGGCAAGAGAAGTGCAGAAAGAAGCAAGAGAGGTGCAGAAAGAAGGGAGGTACAGAAAGCAGAACAGAGGTACAGAAAGAGGCAAGAGTGGTGCAGAAAAAGGCAAGAGAGGTACAGAAAGAAGCAACAGAAATGCAGAAAGACACAAGAGAGGTGCAGAAAGAGGGAAGAGGGGTGCAGAAAGAAGCAAGTGAGGTGCAGAAAGAAGCAAGTGAAGTACAGAAAGAAGCAACAGAGGTGCAGAAATAGGCAAAAGCGGTGCAGAAAGAGGCAAGAGGGGTGCAGATAGAGGCAAGAGAGGTGCAGATAGAGGCAAGAGAGGTGCAGAAAGAGGCAAGAGGGGTGCAGAAAGAGGCAGGAGAAGTGCAGAAATAAGCAAACGAGGTGCAGAAAGAGGCAAGAGAGGTACAGAAAGAGGCAAGAGAGGTACACAAAGCAGGAAGAAGGATACAGAAAGAGGCAATAGGGATGCAGAAAGAAGCAAAAGAGGTTCAGAAAGAAGCAAGAGAAGTACAGAAACAAGCAACAGAGGTGCATAAAGAGGCAAGAGGGGTGGAGAAAGAGGCCAGAGAAGTGCAGGCAGAGGCAAGAGAAGTGCAGAAAGAAGCAACAGAGGTGCAGAAGGGGGCAAGAGAACTGCAGAAAGAGGCATGAGAGTTGCAGAAACAGGCAAGAGAAGTGCAGAAAGAGGGAGAAGGGGTGCAGAAAGAGGCAAGAGGGATGCAGAAAGAGGGATTAGAGATGTAGAAACAAGCAAGAGAGGCACAGAAAGAGGGAAGAGAAGTGCAGAAAGAGGCAAGAGAGGTGAAAAAAGACATTAGTGAGGTACAGAAACAGATAGGAGGTGTGCAGAAAGAGGCAAGAAAAGTGCAGAAAAAGGGAAGAGGGAGCAAGAAAGAGGCAAGAGGAGTATAGAAATTTGTAAGAAAGGTGCATAAAGAGGCAAGAGAAGTCTAGAAAGGAACAACAGAGGTGCAGAAAGAGTCTAGAGGGGTGCAGAAAGAGGCAAGAGAAGTGTAGAAATAAGCAACAGAGGTGCAGAAAGAGGTAAGAGAAGTGCAGAAAGAAGCAAGAGAGGTTCAGAAAGAAGCAACAGAAGTGCAGGAGAAGGCAAGAGGGGTGCAGAAAGAAGCAAGAGTAGTGCAGAAAGAGGCAGCAGAGGTGTAGAAAGAAGCAAGAGAAGTGCAAAAAGAGGCAAGTAAGGTACAGAAATGCGCAAGAGAGGTACACAAAGAGACAAGTGACATGCAGAAAGAGGCAAGTGAAGTGCAGAAACCGGCAAGAGGAGTGCAGAAAGATGCAAGAGAAGTGCGGAAAGAAGTAATAGAGTTACACAAGGAGGAAAGAGAACTACAGAAAAGACAGGAGAATTGCAGAAACGAGCAAGAGAAGTGCAGAAAGAAACAACAGAGGTGCAGAAAGAGGCAACAGAACTGCAGAAATAAGCAATAGAAATGCAGAAAGATGCAAGAGAGGTGCAGAAAGAAGCAAGAGAGGTACAGAAAGAAGCAAGAGAAGTACAGAAAGAAACAGAGCTGCAGAAAGAGGCAAGAGAGGTGCAGAAAGAGGGAAGAGGGTGCCGAAAGAGGCAAGAGAAGTACAGAAAGAAGCAAGAGAGGTGCAGAAAGAAGGGAGGTACAGAAAGCGGAACAGAGGTGCAGAAAGAGGCAAGAGTGGTGTAGAAAAAGGCAAGAGAGGTACAGAAAGAAGCAACAGAAATGCAGAAAGACGCAAGAGAGGTGCAGAAAGAGGGAAGAGGGGTGCAGAAAGAAGCAAGAGAGGTGCAGAAAGAAGCAAGTGAAGTACAGAAAGAAGCAACAGAGGTTCAGAAATAGGCAAAAGGGGTGCAGAAAGAAGCAAGAGAGGTGCAGAAAGAAGCAAGGGAAGTGCAGAAAAAAGCAAGCAAGGTGTAGAAAGAGGCAAGAGAAGTGCAAAAAGAGGCAAGAGTGCTGCAGAAAGAGGCAAGAGATGTGCAGAAAGATGGAAGAGGGTGCAGAAAGAGGCAAGAGAATTGGAGAAAGAAGCAAGCGAGGTGCAGAAAGAAGCAAGAGTAGTGCAGAAAGAAGCAACAGAAGTGCAGGAGGAGGAAAGAGGGGTGCAGAAAGAGGCAAGAGAAGTACAGAAAGAGGCAACAGAGGTGTAGAAAGAAGCAAGAGAAGTACAGAAAGAGGCAAGTGAGGAGCAAAAAGGCACAAGAGAGGTGCACAAAGAGGCAAGAGACATGCAGAAATAGGCAGGTGAGGTGCAGAAACAGGCAAGAGTAGTGTAGAAAGAAGCAAGTGAAGTGCAGAAAGAGGCAAGAGAAGTACAGAAAGAAGTAACAGAGGTACAGAATCAAGAAAGAGAACTACAGAAAGAGACAAGTGAATTGCAGAAACAGGCAAGAGAGATATAGAAACGGGCAAGAGAGGTGCAGAAAGAGGAAAGAGGGGTGCAGAAAGAGGAAAGAGGGGTGCAGATACAAGCAAGAGAGCTGTGGAAAAAAGCAAGAGAAGTGCAGAAAGAAACAACAGAGGTGCAGAAAGAGGCAACAGAACTGCAGAAAGAAGCAAGAGAATTGCAAGAAGAAGCAACAGAGGTGCAGAAAGAGGCAAGAGGGGTGCTGAAAGAGGCAAGAGAAGTGCAGAAAGAAGCAACAGAAATGCAGAAAGATGCAAGAGAGGTGCAGAAAGAGGGAAGAGGGGTGCAGAAAGAAGCAAGAGAAGTGCAGAAAGAAGCAACAGAGGTGTTTGTTGTTGTAACTTGAACCTTCGGTCGACATTTTATTTTTAAGGGAATTAACAAGTTTATCAAAACATCTCAATCTCTTCAAAATGAGAATAAATAGCTTTCTCTTTAACACAAAAGCCTTATCTACTAGTCACTCAAGAAACTCTGTGCTTTTGCTATTACCCCCCTCTTTTTCACTATCTTCATTCTACTCACAATATTTGAGTCTACTCTTCTTCAGAAGAATGTCTGATGAATTTCTTTGAATTTCTTGTTCTTAAACCTGTCTGGTTGGTCTTTTCTTTTTCTGACATTATGTTTTTTTAAAGAAAATAATACAATTTGTTGTTAAATGTTGGCATATATTCAATACTGGGTACACTTGCAGAAGAAATTTTACATGTTGTTATTCATCTTTTTATATAAGACTGTGTGTTCTTATTTGATTTCACATTTTTTTTCCCTTGATTCCTTGCTCTGGATGGGGTCCATGTTTGGAGTCTTGTTTGTAGTAGTTTTGTTTTCCCCTCTTTTTTTCCTCTCTTTCGTTGGCATTTTTAATCAACTTCAACACCTACACAGAAAATAAAACACATGTAACATTATTTTGTATTTCCCATAGAGTTAGTATAAAAATATCGAATTGTTTTATGGTTCAGATTAGTAGCAAGAGTCTCTTTACTGACACACGTACACTGAAGAGGGTGTTTGGTTCAGTTCACAAACAGCTATTTGTCTGCTGTCAGTACAGAAGAGGATAACGAAGGAGTGTAGAAGGATGCATGGAAACATTAGGCCTTCTATTATCACAGTTTAACAGGGTTTAGATTACGTATGGTTGAGGTTTGTGAGAGAGGGGCTACTTTTCTTATAAGTGTATGCAAGTTAAATGCTTCTTTAAAAAAAAAAAAATACATAGCCTCTCTGTTGAAACATCTGTTCATAGTGAAGGGTGGGTGTGAAAGTTTTTACTGAAAAAGCCATCCCTTTCTAAAGATATTTTCTTTGAATGAATAGGGTGTTTAGTTCACTACAGTAAGACCACTCTCTGTAATGATTCTTCTGAGCACAATAGACAGTCTGGGTTTAAGGATTGAAGGAACAGGTAGGCCCTGTACAACATATTTCAGCATGCTATTCGGTCTGCTCAACAGGGAACTACTGCTTTGTGTAAAAAGCCATTCGAGAACTAGTATCTCCTATGTTACATGCCTTTATAAAGAGAAGGCTGTCTAGTGATATCTCTGAATACACTAAAAGGTGTGGTAGAAGGCCTCAGACAAACACTAGCCACTGTGCTACTACATTCTATCAGAGGGAAGATGGGGGATAGTAAACTTTAATGTAAAACCAGAGGTTTATAATAGAGTTGTGTACAGAGTAAGTGGATCACTTTTGTCAGAACATTCCCTCTCTACTAATAAATGAGGGTGGGCGGAGTTTGCGGAGTTTCACTATGTGGCATTCGGCAGAATTGCATTAAAACTCTGTGGAATTCCAAGGAGTTCCACTCCACCCTAAATTGGGCTCTAAGTGCCTCTCACATGCCTTCATCAGCTCCACAGTGACTTCTTCCAGCCGTCACACGTCTGCTGCACTCCCACACATATGTACCTGAGCACTCCTCGGGGTTCTCTTCAGTGTGATCGCTCGCCAGCATGATCTCTGTGCCTCGGGCTGAGCGGCTTCTGATTAGGGGTGGCAAGTGCAACTAGACTCTACCCTATCAAAGAGGGTTGTTAAGTCCTCTGCCGCGTCTTGATTGGTCCCGGCATGCCGTGCGACTCTGCAGCACTCTAGCTGGAATGTAGTTGGCTTGCAGACTTTTCCAGCAGAGGGTGAAACCGAAACGGAGGCACTTCCAATCCAGTGGAAAAGAGAATCAGATGCCAGGGGGAAGCAGAGGCTTGTGACACTCCCGGGAGAGCTGGTAAGGTTTGTCTTTTTATTTCCTGTGATCTAAAAGAGCACTGCTGGCACAGACTTCTGTCAAAAAAGAACATGCTAAGATTACTCCATCGCCTTGTAATTGCTCCTTCTACTTCCAATGCAGAAATCATAGGTTTTCCTCACGTGATTTGCTGTTCTTTGGGATAGGCTATCGAAATGTGGGGTCCTGGCATCAGAAGACTATTTGCTTTGAATCGGCGATATTTTGTGTCGGGCATTCCATTAAAATGGCCATCTGGCTTTGAGTTGCGCAAGAGAAAAAAGACTGATAAATGTACGGGGACGCCTCTCAAAAGCATGCCGGTCACCACGTGATGCGCATACAACGCTAGAAAATGTGTGTGAACCAAAACGGTGGCCATCTTAACATGTGGAAAACGATCACTCGCTATCAACAAAGCCTATATTATTCAAATAAACTACTGCACATGTATATATTAGACTTGGAGTGTTGAGTGTTTTACCAATAGTTACTTTACTGCCACTCCTCATGCCGGAATGGAGCATAGTCAACGACAGAAATAAGCGGCGGCCATCTTAACCTGCTTATATTCCTATATGTTCTTATATGAAAAGGCCACGTTTTCTAGCGTTGTATGCGCATCACGTGGTGACCGGCATGCTTTTGAATTGCCGGGAGAGTAAGTGCGGGTCAGACGGGATGGACGATTCAACTCACTGAGACGGGAGTCTGGCGGTAAGGAGGTTCCAGTTGGGGGTTCGCTAGAATATAGAGGCACATAGTGGTGGGTGCCGTGGTCGAATCCTGAGAGGCGACCCCGTAAATGGAACAGGTCGCGCTATGTAGAATATGGAGATTAAGGTGCAGCGCGACGTTTGCAGATAGAATGATTTTGCACTTGAGGAATGCTTTACGTGATCGTCACCGTAAATGCCTCCTAGGTTTTAATAAGTTAAAAACCACCTTGGGCTGCAGGGACTTCATAATCAATTGGGAATGAGTATACATTGGGCAGCAGTCGTGAGTGGTGTATGAAATGCTATACGTTATCTTGAGACATATAATGGTTAGTGCAACCCATTGTATATATTCGCAGGAGAGGATCGAGAATTGCGATCTTTTGAGGGGAACGCAACCAATTGGCGCATGGTTCCGAATCAGATGTGGTTGTAGGTACACTGGACATGAGCAACCACAGGGTAACTACATGAATAAACATAGTGGGTTATTTTAGATTGGGGTCCTAATGATGAAAGGAGCATTTGTGAATGGCTTATTTCTCTTTGTTTTTATCATTGTCAATAACCACAGATTGGGTGTGAAAAGGACTGAGGTGAGGACTGGTGCCCCAGCAGCCCTGATGAAGTTGCCTTGACGGTTTTGGCAACAAAACATGTTGGCTAGTGACAAATAATAACGGCCATGTGTATGCCTTGTTTTTAAATTGAGGACACTCACAACAGTGAATAAATAGTGGTGTATGTGAGTGCTATCTCATTTTTAATATATTGAGATACCAATTATCTGTGCACGCTTGGGGTTAATTAAACACTGAGTGAACTTTGCAGCCTCAGTGTTAGGGGTCACATAAACCTGTTGTTTTGACCTTCCACCTCGGTGGATTTCTTATACACACCTGTTTCTTTCTTTATTCTTTTCGGGAAAGAAAGCAACCAATGATGATAACGTGGGCCTACTGGCGAGTACCATCCAGGAGCCCTTTTGGTTTGCGCACGTGAGGTGCTTTCTTACCTTTCTCACATTTTTTTCACGTTGTTGGGTATTTTTTACTTGTTGTCTTAGTTCACTCTGAGTAATGAAGTGAACATGATTGTCTGGTGGTTATTGACAATTGATTTTTAAATGAGAACAATCCAGATCATTGATGATTGGAATAGATCTGGTTTGGGAAGGGGTATTAACAAATAGATATGACCCCCCTAAGAGTCCTTAAAGTGTTGATGGACTGTTCATAGAGTTCAGACCTTGGTGTGTTTATAATTGATGGAGTGGGGGGCGGTCTGATCTTTATTCCCCCTTTTGCTCCGTTTGTTGATATATCCTTTACGATGTAACCTGTTGTAGTTTTTTGACTGCACCAGGCACTTCAGGACGGCTGGTGTACACACACCCCACACACATCCAACACAGGTGTCACTGGATATGTGAGCCTGCTAATAAAAGTGGCCGGGCGCACGTGCCCGTAGCTATTCCCAACATCTAAGCAAGTGTGTCCGTGTGGTCATTATGTCAGCATTGTAGGAGAGTAGGATCTGCCTCTTATGTTGCCCCCACTTTTTTTCTGATGTTTACACTGGTTTCTGGCTATAGTCTGGCTGGGACCCTGCCAATCAGGGCCCCAGCCTCTCTGTTCTCTCTAAACGATTTGGAGTGCACTCTAGGTGCACTAGTGATTGGAAACTGTGGTACCTTCTGAGTCCCTAGTATATAGTACCTTAGGTGCCAAGGGCATAGGTACTTCACAGGCCTACCGGGGGCTGAAGCATGTATTATGCCACCCCTGGGAAGCAGACTAAATCTGACACCACAGGCCTGCTACTGCAGCCTGACTGAGGAGGTGCTAGCACCCCTACCTGAGATATAGGTCCCCTATATCTCTCCTGTACACACATTGAGACTTATCAGTCACCCCTAAGGCAGGCCCTATCGATCCTGAGGGCAGGGTGCTTAGTTTCCATGTGAGGGGGTGCCTCTGCCTGAGCAGGGCCCCTCTGCAGCCCTCAGAGTCTATTCTCTGGGGCTGTTTGTGAATGCAGTCAAACCATATACTCTTAAGTGCATTATATCCTCGCGGTAAATGCTAACTATGGAATGGCTGCATCAAAACATGTCGTGTTTGGTGTCAAACACTTTGGAATCATACCCCCACACCAGTAACTGGTGTGGGAGTATGATTCCACCCTTCTAGAGGGATAGACATGTACCTACTGTGGAAACACGGTAGAATCCTAAAGAGCCCTGGCATCACAAAATGGATGCCACCAGTCACAGACACGGGGCTGCCCTCCTGCTGCTGACCGAAACTCGCAGTGGAGGAAGCCCAACAATAGATATCCTGTCCCAAGGGGGTGTGACCACCTCCCAGGCAGGGTTTAGTGTATTGGGGCTGGGTGGGTGCACTCCTAGAGTGCTTTGAAGTCCTGCACTGGGGGAGCAGAAGGCTCCTCTGTGCATATGCCAGTTCAAACCGGCTCAGGGGCTACCTGCCCCTGCTCTGGTGCGAAACTGGACAAAGGGGAGTGGGTGTAGCCACCCACTCCCCTGACCCTCCCATAGGTGGGGTCATAGAGCTAGTCCCTCCCTTCTTTTTAGGATAAGAGGGGGAACCTGTGCATTGCAACCCAGATACCCTTGGACGACACTCTACTGAAGAAATCCCGGACCTTCGACGTTCCACTACCTCTGGAAGACTGAAGAATCTCCCTTGGAGTCAAGGAGTGACTCCCCTGCTTGGCAGGCACCAAAAACAATAACGACAGTCGCAAACTATGCCGCTCCCGCCAGAGCCTGAAGTCCCTGCAGCCCAGGAAGAGGATTTCCTGAACTCTCCAAGGCCATCGTGAGTCCCCAGTGAAGCTGAGGCAAGTGGACCCCACGAGCAACGGGGAACCTCAGACCCCGGGTACCATGCACTATTGTCGAGTGCAACCCCTTCACGACGTTCTACGAACTTGTGCTTTGGACCACATATGGTCCCAGCCTCTAGCAGAGATCCCTCCTAAAACCAGCGGCCTACACCGTCCCGAGTGACCGTGGGCCCCAGCTGAGTGACTCTGACTGAGGCATCTTTGCGATCCCTTGCCAGCCGGCTTGTGGGTCCCCAGAAGACTTTCTAATGAAACCAAAGGGCTCCCCTGGTTGTTCCAGGCCTGCCCTGACCTACCGTCGCTGAGTAAGTTCCACAGACCTTGCTGGTCTGCACCATTGACTTTTTGTCCTCCACCACAAGACTTGCAGCTACCAAGGCTTGTTGGCTCCAATCAGGTCGCCGACACTGCAGTCAGCTGTAGACTTCGTGGGACACGCTGAATCCAGCTCCTGGCCATCCTCGACGCCTCCTGGACCTCGTGGTTGAAGAGTCAAAGCACCCATGAATGACCTGAATCCTGTCAACGACGGTGGGCATTCATCTTCCTTGCCCCGGGTCACTGCCAAGTGACTTTGAACACTGTCCCCTCTGCTTTCAGGTCTTCCATCTTCTGAATCCAGGCTTGGATTCCACCGGACACTTCTTCTGTCGCCGCAAGCAGCAAGTCTTCACTGGCTCCCATTGAAAACGACGCCGCGACCCGACACCAAAGAACACCTATGCACCCGGCTCCCCTGGGTGAGGTAACTTCAGCACCATGGTGCTCCTGTGGGTGTGTGCCCTAGAACTACTTCCCCTGTAAGTGACTTGCTTGTAGCTACCCTAGAAGTGCCCTAAAACTCTTACTTTCCGAGTGCGACTATCGCACTGACTCGTACATGGTTCGCGTCTGTGTTAGACACATCGCGTCCAACTCCCTTGCAACTATATCTGTAACCGCGTCCTTCGACTCGTACAGAGTCCGATCGGTGTGTTCGCCTCGAACACGCAAGGGACCTTTAACATTGAAATCTCAATCGCGTCTGCCAGCATAGACTCGTACAGGACTCGCACCGGTGCCTGAACACCGCGTCCGTCCCCTGTGGGTCTCCTACAACTACCTGGGGTGGTCCTTGGGGGTCCCTCGATTCTAACTGCTCTAGACCTAGGTCTAGCTAAACTAAGATTGCGATATTTGATTGTGCTAACTTATTTTGATAACATTTGACTTGTACATATGTTCCTGACTTCTAATCTCATAAAGAGATTAGTAGAGAGTTGTTTATTAATAAATACATATATATTTGATATATATACCTGTGTGGTGTCTTTTCATTTGGTGATTCAAGAGATTGTGTGGTAAAACAAGCTGCTTTACATTCCTCCAAGACTTAGCCTGAAGGCTGCTCTCCACAGCTACCACTAGGATAGCTTTCTATAAAGGTTGTCTTAAACCTACCTACCATAAAAGTCGATTTGTACTGGTGCAAGGTGTCCACTTTAATTAGTGAACAGCATATACCAGGCCAACTTCTCACATTGGTGGCAGCGTGTGGAATTCCAGCTTGCTATTGTTTTACCAGAAAATCTCTATTTGAATTACTAACTGAAAACCACTATAGGTACTCAAGGTACATATAAAGTTAAGCTTAGTATCAATATGTTCTACTGAACTTAGAGCTGTGTGCAAAAGGGATAGCACACCCTTTCTACAGCTCAAGCTAGTATCAGTAGGCCACAAACTAGTGTAGGTAGTACAACACTGCACAACACTAGAATGTCCTCCAGGGATGGACCCAGAGGATCCACCCAGCTTCAGTATAAGGACATGACTTTCTTTGACTTGAAAGCCATGTGTGCTGAGAGGCACCTGAAGATAGGACAGAGTCCCTCCACACTACACTTGATAGATCTGCTAACAGCAGATGACCTGAGATTAGCTCTAGGAGCTATGGGGTCTGGATCAGTGGGTGGGTCAGTTATAGTGTCTGGGTCAGATGATGAACATCAGGATGACCAGGACTCTGTGATTGTAGGGCCAGGCCCAAAGGGGTCTGAAGAAGACAGAGGAATTCTCCTTAAGAGAACTGACATAGTGGAAGACAGGCACAGGTCCCTTTCCAGGGAATCTGAGCACTCCTTTCACTCTGGCAGAGAAACTGTCTACCAGAGGAACTCCTTCTTCCCAAGAAGAGAGACCTCCTCTGAAAGGATGTACAAACTGCTGCAGTATGAGGAAGCAAGATTTGCCCTCAAAACCAAGCAGTTGGCATTAGACAAAGAAGCCATTGAGTTCCAGAAAGCTTCTAGAAGAGAGGGGTTAGAACCCCCTGGTGGCAGCAACAGTTTCCCTAGAGGCAGAGAAAATATTCCCGACCATTGGAACCTGAGCAAGGTTGTTCCTCCCTACCAGAGTGGGGATGATATCCACAAGTGGATAACTGCTATGGAAAGGGCCTGTAGAGTACAACAGGTCCCCCTAAAGCAGTGGGCAGCAATCTTGTGGCTCTCCTTTTCAGATAAAGGTAGAGACAAGCTCCTCACTGTTAGAGGAGAGGATGCTGATGAATATGAAGTCCTGAAGAGTGCACTGATAGATGGGTTTGGCTTAACCACTGAGCAGTACAGGTTGAAGTTCAGAGACACCCAGAAGGCACAGACTCAGGACTGGACTGACTTTGTAGATTGTGCAACCAAGGCTCTGGAGGGTTGGCTGGTTGGCAGTAGGGTCACTGATTTCAAGGGATTGTATAATCTGATGATGAGAGAACAGATCCTTAATAATTGCCAGAACCAGTTGTTGCATCAATACCTGGTAGACTCAGATCTGACCTCTCCCCAAGAATTGGGAAAGAAGGCAGACAAATGGGTCAGGACCAGGGTGAGGCAGAAAACCCAGAACCAAGGGGGTGACACCAAGAAGCAGGATCAGAAGGGCTCTGAGAAAGGTGGGGATAAGTCAAAAGACCAGAAGTCTTCACAAGGGCCCCAAAAATCTGCATCTGGTGGGGAGTCACAGTCCAATCAAGGAAAAGGCCAAAAGAAGCCCTGGTGCAAATTCTGTAAACAGAAAGGGCACTGGACTTCTGATTGTAACAAGTCCAAAGACCAAACCACCACCACTCCTGCCCCTAAGGCAACTGTTCCCCCTAGTTCAGCTACTGGTGGAGGTGGTACTCAGAATAAGGGTGTAGTAGGGTTGACCCTGGGTTCTGAAGTGGACTCTGGCCTAGTCAGAGTACCCACTCAGGCAATGCTGATTTGTGATGGAGACATTGACATGTCCTTCCTAGTGAGTCCCAGTAATCTGGGCAAATACAAACAGCAGCCTGTAATCAATGGCAAACAGGCTTTGGCATTTAGGGACACAGGTGCTAGTGTCAGCATGGTGGCAGAGGATCTTGTGGACCCTGGACAGATCATCCTGGGTGAAATGTACCAGGTGACCAATGCAAGCAATGCCAAGACCAACCATAGTCTGGCAGTTGTGAATTTCTCCTGGGGAGGGGTAACTGGCCTCAAGAAGGTTGTAGTCAGTGCAGACCTCCCTGTAGAATGTCTATTGGGCAATGATCTAGAGACTTCAGCCTGGGCTGAAGTAGAGTTATGGACTCATGCTGAGATGTTGGGCATCCCTGCAGAGGTATTTGCTGTGACCAGGTCACAAGCCAAAATGCATGACACTGAACCAGCTCTGGATCCTGAAACTAAGGACCAGATGCTTCCCAAGAAGAGGAGCAGTAGGGTTAAGGCAGTGCCTTCCCCTCTGTCTCAGATCACAGCTTCCCCTCTTGAGGGAGGAGAAGCAGATCCTGAAGAAGGAACTGCCCCAGAGGAACTTGAGCCTGATCAGGTTGAGTTCTTGGGGGCAGGGGGCCCTTCTAGGGAAGATCTGAGTAAGGAGCAACAGTGCTGCCCCTCTCTTGAACCCCTCAGACAGCAGGCTGCTACTGAGGCTGCTGGGAGTGCTAGTGGGTCCCATAAAGTTTATTGGGATGAGGGACTCCTATATTCTGAGGGTAGAGACCCAGCCCCTGGAGCCACCAGGAGGTTGGTAATATCTCAGAAGTTTAGGGGGTTCCTCTTGACCCTAGCACATGACATCCCATTGGCAGGTCACTTGGACCAAAACAAGACCTGGGACAGGCTTGTTCCACATTTTCATTGGCCACATATGTCAGAGGACACAAAGGAGTTTTGTCGCTCCTGTGTCACCTGCCAAGCCAGTGGCAAGGCAGGTGGCACAACAAAGGCCCCCCTGATACCACTACCTGTGGTGGGGGTACCCTTTGAAAGGGTAGGGATTGACATTGTTGGTCCCCTTGACCCTCAAACAGCATCTGGGCACAGATTTATCCTGGTGGTAGTGGATCATGCCACCAGGTACCCAGAGGCAATTCCCCTGAGGACCACCACAGCCCCTGTGGTGGCAAGAGTCTTTGGAGTCATTGGAGTCTTCTCCAGAGTGGGTTTCCCAAAGGAGGTCATTTCTGACAGAGGTACCAACTTCATGTCAGGATACTTAAAGGCAATGTGGAAGGAGTGTGGGGTAACTTATAAGTTCACCACCCCCTATCACCCACAATGCAATGGTTTAGTTGAGCGCTTCAACAAAACCCTGAAGGGAATGATTAAAGGACTCCCAGAGAAGCTTAGGCGGAAATGGGACCTTCTTCTTCCCTGCCTGTTGTTTGCATACAGAGAAGTTCCACAGAAGGGGGTTGGTTACAGCCCATTTGAGCTTCTGTTTCGGCATCCTGTGAGAGGTCCACTGTGTTTGGTAAAAGAGGGCTGGGAGTTACCTCTCAAGCCCCCAAACAAGATGTGATGGACTATGTACTTGGTCTCCGCTCCAGGATGGCTGAGTACATGAAAAAGGCAACCAAAACCTGGAGGCCAGCCAAGAATTACAAAAAGCTTGGCATGACCAAAGGCTGTGCTGACTGTATACCAGCCAGGACAGAGAGTGTGGGTGTTGGAGCCTGTGGCCCCAGCAGCCCTCCAGGACAAGTGGAGTGGCCCCCATACAATAGTTGAACAGAAGGGAGAAGTCACCTACCTGGTGAATCTTGGAACTCCCAGGAGCCCCCTGAGGGTGCTCCATGTCAACAGATTAAAACCATATGTTGACAGGGCTGACATGGGTTTGCTCATGGCAACTGATGAGGAACAGGAGGAGGAGAGTGACCCTCTCCCTGACCTGCTCTCGCAGAACCCTGATGATGGGTCAGTAGATGGTGTTGCTTTGGCAAGCAGCCTCACTGACCATCAGCAAACTGAGTGCAGACAAGTTCTGCAACAGTACCGACATATGTTTAGCCTGACCCCTAGTCAGACTTCCTGGTGCACCCATGAGGTGGACACTGGAGACAGTCTGCCTGTCAAGAGTAAGATCTACAGGCAACCTGACCATGTCAGGGACTGTATCAGGACTGAAGTCCAGAAGATGTTGGAGTTAGGTGTGATTGAGCCTTCAGATAGCCCATGGGCTAGCACAGTAGTCCTAGTACCCAAGCCTCATACCCAGGGTGGTAAGAAAGAAATTAGGTTTTGTGTAGACTACAGAGGCCTCAATGCAGTCACTAGGACTGATGCCTATCCCATACCAAGGGCAGATGAGCTGATTGATACTTTGGCCTCAGCCAAGTATCTAAGTACATTTGACCTGACAGCTGGCTACTGGCAGATCAGGTTAGCTGATGATGCAAAAGCCAAAACAGCATTTTCAACCCCTGGTGGGCACTACCACTTTGTGGTGATGCCCTTTGGATTGAAAAATGCACCTGCCACTTTTCAGAGGTTGGTGAACAAAGTTCTGGCAGGGATGGAAACTTATTGCTCAGCTTATCTAGATAATATTGCTGTCTTTAGTTCCTCCTGGCAGGATCACCTGGTCCACCTCAGGAATGTTTTGGAGGCTCTGCAGAAAGCAGGCCTCGCTATTAAGGCCACTAAGTGCCAGATAGGGCAAAGTCAGGTTGTGTACCTGGGCCACCTTGTGGGTGGAGGCCAGGTTCAGCCTTTACAGAGCAAAATCCAAACCATAATGGAATGGGTTGCTCCAACCACCCAGACACAGGTGAGAGCCTTCTTAGGCCTGACTGGGTACTATAGGAGGTTTGTGAAGGGATATGGATCTATAGTGACCCCCTTGAATGATCTGACCTCAAAGAAAATGCCAAAAAAGGTTCAGTGGACAGCTAGCTGTCAGAAGGCATTTGAAGACCTAAAGCAGGCTATGTACACTGCCCCCATCTTACAGAGTCCAGACTACACCAAAAAGTTAATTGTCCAAACAGATGCTTCTGAGCTGGGTGTGGGAGCTGTACTGTCTCAACTGAATGATGAAGGTCAAGACCAGCCAGTAGCTTTCATTAGCAGAAGGCTGACCCCTAGAGAGAAACGTTGGTCAGCTATAGAGAGGGAGGCCTTTGCTGTGGTGTGGGCCCTAAAGAAGCTGAGGCCATACTTGTTTAGCACTCACTTCATAGTTCAGACTGACCACAAGCCCCTCCTATGGCTTAAACAAATGAAAGGAGAAAACCCAAAACTTTTGAGGTGGTCCATTTCCCTACAGGGGATGGACTATACAGTGGAGCATAGACCTGGGACCCAACATGCCAATGCAGATGGACTCTCAAGGTATTTCCACTTAGAACACGAAGACGCAACTGGTCAAGGTTAGTTTAGTGTCCCTACGTTTGGGGGGGGGGGTTGTGTAGGAGAGTAGGATCTGCCTCTTATGTTGCCCCCACTTTTTTTCTGATGTTTACACTGGTTTCTGGCTATAGTCTGGCTGGGACCCTGCCAATCAGGGCCCCAGCCTCTCTGTTCTCTCTAAACGATTTGGAGTGCACTCTAGGTGCACTAGTGATTGGAAACTGTGGTACCTTATGAGTCCCTAGTATATGGTACCTTAGGTGCCAAGGGCATAGGTACTTCACAGGCCTACCAGGGGCTGAAGCATATATTATGCCACCCCTGGGAAGCAGACTAAATCTGACACCACAGGCCTGCTGCTGCAGCCTGACTGAGGAGGTGCTAGCACCCCAACCTGAGATATAGGTCCCCTATATCTCTCCTGCACACACATTGAGACTTATCAGTCACCCCTAAGGCAGGCCCTATCGATCCTGAGGGCAGGGTGCTTAGTTTCCATGTGAGGGGGTGCCTCTGCCTGAGAAGGGCCCCTCTGCAGCCCTCAGAGTCTATTCTCTGGGGCTGTTTGTGAATGCAGTCAAACCATATACTCTTAAGTGCATTATATCCTCGCGGTAAATGCTAACTATGGAATGGCTGTATCAAAACATGTCGTGTTTGGTGTCAAACACTTTGGAATCATACCCCCACACCAGTAACTGGTGTGGGAGTATGATCCCACCCTTCTAGAGGGATAGATATGTACCTACTGTGGAAACGCGGTAGAATCCTAAAGAGCCCTGGCATCACAAAATGGATGCCACCAGTCACAGACACGGGGCTGCCCTCCTGCTGATGACCGAAACTCGCAGTGGAGGAAGCCCAACAATAGATATCCTGTCCCAAGGGGGTGTGACCACCTCCCAGACAGGGTTTAGTGTATTGGGGCTGGGTGGGTGCACTCCTAGAGTGCTTTGAAGTCCTGCACTGGGGGAGCAGAAGGCTCCTCTGTGCATATGCCAGTTCAAACCGGCTCAGGGGCTACCTGCCCCTGCTCTGGCGTGAAACTGGACAAAGGGAAGTGGGTGTAGCCACCCACTCCCCTGACCCTCCCATAGGTGGGGTCATAGAGCTAGTCCCTCCCTTCTTTTTAGGGTAAGAGGGGGAACCTGTGCATTGCAACCCAGATACCCCTGGACGACGCTCTACTGAAGAAATCCCGGACCTTCGATGTTCCACTACCTCTGGAAGACTGAAGAATCTCCCTTGGAGTCAAGGAGTGACTCCCCTGCTTGGCAGGCACCAAAAACTACAACGACGGTCGCAAACTACGCCGCTCCCGCCGGAGCCTGAAGTCCCTGCAGCCCAGGAAGAGGATTTCCTGAACTCTCCAAGGCCATCGTGAGTCCCCAGTGAAGCTGAGGCAAGTGGACCCCATGAGCAACGAGGAACCTCAGACCCCGGGTACCATGCACTATTGTCAAGTGCAACCCCTTCACGACGTTCTACGAATTTGTGCTTTGGATCACGTGTGGTCCCAGCCTCTAGCAGAGATCCCTCCCAAAACCAGAGGCCTACATCGTCCCGAGTGACCGTGGGCCCTTGCTGAGTGACTCCGCCTGAGGCGTCTTTGCGATCCCTTGCCAGCTGGCTTGTGGGTCCCCAGAAGACTTTCTAATGAAACCAAAGGGCTCCCCTGGTTGCTCCAGGCGTGCCCTGACCTACCCTCGCTGGGTAAGTTCCACAGACCTTGCTGGTCTGCACCATTGACTTTTTGTCCTCCAGCACGAGACTTGCAGCTACCAAGGCTTGTTGGCTCCAATCGGGTCGCTGACACCGCAGTCAGCTGTAGACTTTGTGGGACACACTGAATCCAGCTCCTGGCCGT
The DNA here is from genome assembly GCA_963921515.1 of Calotriton arnoldi. Classification (NCBI taxonomy): domain Eukaryota; kingdom Metazoa; phylum Chordata; class Amphibia; order Caudata; family Salamandridae; genus Calotriton; species Calotriton arnoldi. Next base: position 660,535 of record CAWUFW010001933.1, read on the forward strand.
CCTCGACACCTCCTGGACTTCGTGGTCAAAGAGTCAAAGCACCTGTGAACGACCTGAATCCTGTCGACGACAGTGGGCATTCATCTTCCTTGCCCCGGGTCACTGCCAAGTGACTTTGAACACTGTCCCCTCTGCTTTCAGGTCTTCCATCTTCTGAATCCAGGCTTGGATTCCACCGGACACTTCTTCTGTCGCCGCAAGCAGCAAGTCTTCACTGGCTCCCATTGAAAACGACGCCGTGACCCGACACCAAAGAACACCTATGCACCCGGCTCCCCTGGGTGAGGTAACTTCAGCACCATGGTGCTCCTGTGGGTGTGGGCCCTAGAACTACTTACCCTGTAAGTGACTTGCTTGTAGCAACCCTAGAAGTGCCCTAAAACTCTTACTTTCCGAGTGCGACTATCGCACTGACTCGTACATGGTTTGCGTCTGTGTTAGACACATCGCGTCCAACTCCCTTGCAACTCTATCTGTAACCGCGTCCTTCGACTCGTACAGAGTCCGATCGGTGTGTTCGCCTTGAACATGCAAGGGACCTTTAACATTGAAATCTCAATCGTGTCTGCCAGCATAGACTCGTACAGGACTCGCATCGGTTCCTGAACACCGCGTCCGTCCCCTGTGGGTCTCCTTCAACTACCTGGGGTGGTCCTTGGGGGTCCCTCGATTCTAACTGCTCTAGACCTAGGTCTAGCTAAACTAAGATTGTGATATTTGATTGTGCTAACTTATTTTGATAACATTTGACTTGTACATATGTTCCTGACTTCTAATCTCATAAAGAGATTAGTAGAGAGTTGTTTATTAATAAATACATATATATTTGATATATATACCTGTGTGGTGTCTTTTCATTTGGTGATTCAAGAGATTGTGTGGTAAAACAAGCTGCTTTACATTCCTCCAAGACTTAGCCTGAAGGCTGCTCTCCACAGCTACCACTAGGATAGCTTTCTATAAAGGTTGTCTTAAACCTACCTACCATAAAAGTCGATTTGTACTGGTGCAAGGTGTCGACTTTAATTAGTGAACAGCATATACTAGGCCAACTTCTCACAAGCCTGATGGGCCGGAGCCCTGCAACATCAGTGTGCTGTCTTCAGCGGAGGATACCATGTCACCTCAGCAGTGGCTGAGACCTTGGACATGTAGCTTCGCCCGGCCACCTTGCATGCACAAGCGTCGTGTGCTGTTCCGGCGTACGTCAGGTCAGCGCAGGGGTGTGCTGATTCGGCAGGGGGATCAGGGTGTGGCTCTGGCCTGGCCTTGAACAGGAAGTGAGGTAAGTGTGTCCTTGTGTTGGGGTGTTGTCGCCACCAGGGCCACAGTAGTCGATGTTGCAATGTAGCATGCACCCGGAGGGCAGGCCAGCACGTACGGGGAAATGTAGGAGCGCAAGCTCGCTCGGGGTCTTGGCACATGCATGCCAAGTGTTATGTGTATCAGTCCTGCGGCTGCATGAGTCAGGCGTCCGGCCCAAATCGTGGCACGGTCACAGCCAGCCATGGACTGTACACCTGTGTCCGCCCTGTCCAGACCATTGGCCTACAGTCACGTGCCTGCACACCCTCAACGGCCAGCTTACAGGTGTTGTTGGCATGCCGCTGGACATGCGCGGACAGGCATGACAATGGTGTGCCGTAGGAGTGCACGTGATACAACCGCGCAGCGCACACATGTGTGGGGGCTCGTGGGAGGGAGGATCAGTTGTGAGGCAACGTGACACACAGTGATGGCGCTCATGTGCCACATGCTAGGCATGTCATCCATGATTCCCTGGGTCGCAGACATCCCACCCCACCCACGATAGGCCTCTGTGCATCTCCTGTATGCATGCAGATGGTGAAGTTACTGTAGGGATGAATGGTCCTTTGTCTGCACTGTCGGGCGGTAGCATATCTGCAGCTCCTAGATGTGACTTGCATGTGCCCAGCACCCCCTGACAGATAGGATAGCATTTCCAGGCGACTCCCACACTACGCACTGCCAGACGTGAGGCCAATGTGTACACATCCCACACGCAGAAGTCCTTGGTCGTAATGTGCATGCGTGAAATGGCCTTCACTCGTACTCCCACCACACCCCAGGCCTGCACTCGTTGCACACAGACACTGCTCATTGCTCTGAGCTGTGGCGTTTCATCCACAGGACTGGCGCAGGTCCTCACAGTGCCGCTTCAAGCAGAGCCACTGATGCAATGGCAGACCATCCCGGACACATGCTCTACTCCAGTCATGTGGACCTGTACCGTGCACGTCTGCTGCATGTACTGGGGGCATTGCCATTGGCAGTGCTGCGGTTCAGTTACAGGCTGAGCTTCCGCATTGGCAACGTCACCTGCGTTCAGCCTGTGTTGCACTATCGCTCGTGCATATTCGTGTGGTCCATGGATGTCTGCCTCTCCAACGTTACGGTAGCTGACCTGGATTTCGACGTGTGTGCGCCCCCTGTTAGCCCACGACCAGGAGTGTCACCGTGATGCCCGTTTATGGCATGCCTGGATGTTTGGCATTCATGCTGGCAATTGGACCTGGGAGATTGCACGAGTCGTCGTGTGCAGTGACCACATTGAGCCGCTCCCTGATTGGGCTTTCGTGCATATTGGGGCCAGGGGTTGGAGTGAGCACATCTGTCCGGGACAGCTGATGGGTTACGTCGCCGACATGTCATATGTGGTGGACAACGATCTCGCAATGGAAATGTTGGCATACGCTGCTGCACTCGCTTTCATGGACGAGTGACAAGGTACCTGCTGCCAGGACTGCATGTGACCCATTGCACGTGTCCCGATGCCTGGTTGCATGTTGGGGATCTGGTCACATGTCCCTAGGAGACAGTGGACATGGCTGAATTGGCCTGGACTCCTGATCCATGCGCGGACAACATACGCGGGTTGGCAATGACTTGTGTTGGTGATGGACTCCCCCGGGGTGGACATGGGCGCTTTCCAACGTTCCTCATTCAGACATGCTGCTGCATTGGTCTGCATGTCGTGGCACTTCCTTTGGCCGTACTGACACGCAATTGTTGATAAAGTTTCCGCACGATCACTTGTCTCCAACTGTGTTGAGTGTTTATTTGTATGCCAATGTGTGTGTCACGGCCTATCTGGGTCCCTGCCTTACATGCATTGCTGCCCCATCAGGGCTGTGGGTTGGTACTTGTGCATTATCATGTCCCTGTTTCATGCTTTGCTAGATGTGTATGGCCATTTCCAGGCCACAAGCGGGTGCACTTGTGTCCTGTGTTGGGTTGTGCATATGTTGGTGTTTGTACCACATTGTGTTGGATGTTGGGGTGCTCTGCTTCCTATGTGTGTGTGCTGCATTGTGTGTGAGATGTCCCTTCAGCTCTGATTTGGCTCACCCTTCTCCCTTTCAGGCAGTGTGGTTTTCACTTCTGTACTTGTTCAGTGGTGTGGTATTGCGGACTTGTGTGACTTGTGGTCTTGGTTGGTGTTGTTCCTCTTGGGCATTGTTTGTCTGCAGTTGTGCTGTGCTTAATTGTGCATGTGTACCATTGTGCCCATCTCCCCCCGTCCCCCCAGTCCCTGGTCGTTCCTCTCCCTGTTGTGTCTGTTGATTGTGAGCAGTTTCCGGTCCCCGACTCCTGCCACCATCTCAGACTGATGTGGTGGACACCATTTCCTCCATGTCATCCAGCTCCTGGTGTGGCGCTGGACTTGCACCTCCGGTGTGCATTGCTGCCTTCTGATTGTTGGCGTGTTTGTGCTTGTTTGTGCGTTTCGCATCATTCCAGCTGTTCGGGTTTTCTGCCATTGTCCTCCTCCGCTCTCGGGCTGCATTCACCTTGTCCACGATGGCCTGCCATGTATGATGTTTTGTTGCCAATGGTGCTTGTGGGGTTGTGTGCTAGCTCCGACTGCCTCCATTGTGCTTCGCTGTTTTCTGTTTGGTTTGTCTTTCTTTTTCCAGCTTTTGTTGTGCTTATTCCCGCATGCCGTATATGTGTCGCGGGCCTTGCGCTGCTTATCGCTGCTTTCCTCCTCGCGAATGGGCTCATCGCATGTTTTTTGGTGTTGGGGTTTGGGTTTTTATCTCCGTCGAGGTGGTTGTATCGCGGACATTGTCTGCGTTTTCGGGAGACTATCGCATGGTATCGCCGTGTTGTGAATTCCACGTTAACACGGGGGGCCTGATTCACAGAACTAACTTACGTCAAAAACGTAAACGTAAACGTAAAGTTAGTACTTTTTAGGTATTCACAGAATACACTTACTCATTTTGGTATTTACGTTTACGTTTACGTTTTTGACGTAAGTTAGTTCTGTGAATCAGGCCCGGGTTATTTTCCCGCGATGGGCTGCGATGTGTAAAGTTGCGTTAACATTTTTTGGAGATGTTTAGCACACGTTCTTGTGAATATAGCCCTAAGTGAGATGTCAAGAGGGAGCTAATGCTTTATGTAGAAGACTTTAGAGAACTACTACCTCCTGTGTTATATGGCTTTATAAACAGCAAGGTCTCTACAGATATATGTGAACAGAATAAGGGTTGTATGTAGAAGGCCTCAGACAAACGTTAGACCCTGTGCTACATTACAAAGGCGAAGGGGGATAGTAAAGTTCAATATAAAAGTTGAGGAGAAGGGGGATAGTAAAGTTTGATGTAAAAGTTGAGGTTTGTAATACAATTCTATAAAGAGTGAATGGTTCACATCTAGAAGAACATTCCCTCTCTAGTAATAGGTCTTTATAGGTTGAAGGTTGGGTCTAAAAGGGTTTAGAGAGTAATTCAGCCCTACACACAACTCTTCTGAGAGAACATGGTGTATGAATGTGTTTACAGACAGCAAGGTCTCTACTGATACCTCTGAAGAGAGTAAAGGGTTAGTATACTGGGTTGTACACAAACACTAGGCCTTCTCCTATGAGATTTAAACATGAAAGAGTAACTCATTCTTATAAAAGTCCATACAGAGTTAATAGTTCACTTTTATAAGGGCACACCATGTCTCCTCACATTCCTCCATAAGATACATGGTAGCTGTGAAGGGTTTTACTAACATCATGGCCTCTCTGCTGAGAGCTCTCCACATTTTATATGCTTGGTGTTAGAGGCTTTTGTTACAAACCATTTCCTCTACAAAAACCTTTTCTGTGAGTGAACCACATGTATGATTGTTTTAAGAAACAGAACACTCTGTAATTACAGCACTAATCACAACACATTTTTACAGACTAGAGATTAAATGAGGTGCACTTTCATAAAGCTTTGAGTGTATCTCATATAATTGTATATAGCATGAATGCCTCAGTTTAATTTCAATATCTACTCTTCACAAATCACCCCTGTACAGGGTGATACCTGAGAGTTAAACAGTTTAATAAGAAACTAATTCCTGATACAATCATATTTTCTCTGAGTGAGCTGCAGCTATGATTCAATTCAATTAGTGCACACTTTCTAGAGTGAAAACATTTTTTTATTTGTCTAAAGACTTTTAGTGAGGAAGTAAGCCCTCTCCACACACCTTACTTTCCATAAAACACAGTTAATAATGGAGTTTGAAAAAACTGCCTGAACAGTAACACATCACTACAAATTAAAACTCTATGTAGGTTCTGCAACAGAACCACTATGCTGTGTTTCCCCCATTATAACAGGGTATACAATCTCTATAGTACATGTTCATACATTAGATTCTTATTTTAGTAATCTACACAGGGTGAATACAATTTTATGACAATATATCATCCTAGCTCACACTTCTCTACTAACTGATACCTAGATTCTATACCGTACATTGAGAAACTCTCTCCCCTTGAAACACCTTTTATACTAGTGAAAACACTTTCTCACTGTGTTTAGGACACCCACTGTCCTAAATTATATATAGTAAATACAATACTTGGAATATACATCAACCATTCCTGAGAAACACCTACATCTAAAAAAAAAAGTATCTCCATAGTCACGTATAAACTCAACAACATATCAAAGATAGAATTAGCTATGGTTCAATAGCAAGCACTGTTCTTTTATATTTGGCATTTTAAACATTCAACTTATCAGAGCTCGCATAATAAACAGACATTGAAAATTGCTATATTATTTAAATATTTAGTAACAGACTTTATACTTAAATGAAACTACATTTCTAATTACCTACAAATAAACCTGAATGTTGAAGGCAGCTGAATACACTAATCTTCTTTAATCAAAAATCAAATGACCTCCGCTGAGCTCAAGTCAGAGAGATTATACTTCCTTCACCTCCAAATCACCAAGGGCAATCTCAGATGGCTGAGGTTATGCAACAGACATAAGTATTTGAACCCTCAAGCCTTGCAGCCAATCATGTTGTAGCTTTTTTTTTTATTTGTAGAGGGACTGTTAACTATTGGTTGACCCTAAAATAACTTCACTCTTGCATTCTTCACACAACAAATGCATCTGTTACAGAGTACATGCACTACATGTACCATACCACTCTTTAATGGTCTTTGTAAACTTTTATTTTAGCTTAATTATTAACATTCAGAACCTCTGCTTTATTTGTGCTGTTTTATGGTTGTTTTGCCATTGTTGTTTTGACCAGTAATACACTCTCCTTTCTCTTCCTATACAATCGAGCTCGTGAGACTCTCACAAGATCAAACAAAGACCTCATGGCAGGATCACTCAGTAAATTTTCATGCGACTCTCACAAGAATCTTGCAGGATCGTATGAGGCCCCCATAGCAAGCTTCACCTGCAGAAGCTTGTTAATAACTCCAGTGAGACTCCTGCAGGAACATAGCACAATTTGAAAATCACCCAATAGAAAGTCTCCTCCTGTTTAACTAGTAACGGTGTACCCTACAAACAGTAGTTGGTCACAAACTAACTTACTTTTCTTACTGCCAAAAATCTACCAATTACATTGATATTTTTGCCTCCCTCCCATTTTTCTCTTCTCTTGTAACTTCGTATTCCTCCTGAAGCTTACTCATTCTACTGAGCACTCCTCGGGTGACTGACATCTCCATACCACACCATGGTTTGCCTCTGGATTTTGGGACACAGCATCATCCACTGGGCTATTGAATATGCCATTAATTGTGGCATTGACAAGAATCTTGGATTTACAAACTGAGGGCCAGATGTACGATCATTTTTTGCAGTCACAAACGGGAAATCGGCCCGTTTGCGACCACAAAATAGGTCTGCCCTATGTACAAACCCTATTTTGCGAGTTGGTAACCTATGACCGACTCGCAAAATAGGGTTTGCAACTCGCTATTAGGAAGGGGCGTGCAAAGGGCGTCCCTTCCTAATAGTGAGTCACACTTCAGTGTACGATTGTTTGCGGTCGCAAAACACTTGCAATTAACCACCCATTTCAAAAAGGTGGTAAGCCACTCGCAAACTGAAAGGGGTCCCCAGGGGACCCATTCCACTTTGTGACTGGCAGCGAAAATATTTTTTAAGAGCAGGCAGTGGTCCCACTGACCACTGTCTACTCTTAAAAAATTAAACAGAAACGCTTCATTTTTCTTTTTTGAATGCATCCCATTTTCCTTTAAGGAAAAGGGGCTGCATTTAAAAAAAACTGCTTTATTTAAAAAGCAGTCACAGACATTGTGGTCTGCTGACCCCAGCAGGCCACCATCCCTGAGAGTGCTGGCCATTACCAATGGAGTCGCAAATTGCGACCTGCCTCATGAATATTAATGAGGTAGGTTATTTGCGACCCCATTGGGAATCGCAAACAGTGTCTGAGACACTGTTGTAAATTCCATTTTGGCGTCGCAAATTGCGAGTCACAAAATGGAAGGGTCGTACATCTGGCCCCTAGACATTACTTGGAATGGTCATAGAGGTATGAAGTGGAATCAATTGTTACCAATGGTTGAGATCGTTTTGGATTGTGAGCACCCAGACTTGATGATAGTGCACTGTAGTAGCACTGACCTAGGTACAATAACAGGGGTTACGCTTGAAATCTAAATGAAAGAGACCTTTTCACAATTGATGTCTCTCTTTCCTCACACTGACTTTGTATATTGTAATATATGTCAAAGGCAAAAATGACAATGGTCAAAAGAGTTTTGTCCTCAGATTGAGAAATCCCAGAAGCATGTCAATAAAACAGCTTCTGCATTTCTTCGTGTCCATGGCATAGACTCTATATATCATAAAAATATCAATTTTTGATATGCCAGGTGTCTATAGGCGAGATGTAGTGCACTTCACTGCAGAAGGGAACAGGATCTAACTTAATAACATCAAGGAATGCATCCAGTTTTATGTGTAACTTACCACTACACACTATAAACATAAGGGCTCTTGTTAAAACCACCTTATTCCTATGTTCTATTAATATTTAATGTTATAACTCTATTTATTTTGGGAAACTGACACCCTCAAGATTCTTGCGGGAGAATCCAAATGCCTGCCTCCACCCGCATATTTGTCTGAATCTCGCAAGAGTCCTGTGAGCTCAAACACTTACCAAATATCTCTAGCTAATAGTCTTATATTCTTGGATGTGGGCAGTAGAGCATACAAACACGTAAGCCTCTCCTCTGAGACCTCTCTCTTCAGATTTTCTCTACCCCTCCCTACTTTTTCACGAACCCGCGAGAGTCTTGCAAGATCGTACATTTTTTTAGGGGATATAATTCACACTCTTTTTGATTACAGTACTTATACTTTATAGTTACCACTAATAGGGTACAGGGCGAAAATGGCCTCTCCAAGCAGAGCTTTCCAGAGTGTAACAGAAGTGTATAGTTGGGTGTAAGAAGAGGCTGGCCTCTCTACTGATACCATACCTCAGGGTGACCAGTATGCATAGTAAATGTGTGGGAGGGAATGACATCTCTGCTGAGACTTCTCTCTCAGATGATGGGTGACCATAGTAGTTTGTGTGAAAGGACTGACACCTCCGCTGAGACCCCCCTCTTGGATGATGTATGTGTGTAGTAGGGTGTGGGGAGGGATTGGCCTCTCCACTTAGACCTGTTTGTCAGATGACAAATATGCATAGTAGGATGGGGAGAGGAACTGGCCTCTCTCTTGAAACCTCTCTGTCAGATAACAAGTGTGCATAGTAAGGTATGTGAAGGGACTTGCGTCTTCTCTGAGACCTCTCTATCAGATGAAAGATGTGCATAAGAGGGTGAGGGGGAGACTAGTTTCTCCGCTGAGACCTCTCTCTCAGCTCATAGGTGTGCATAGTAGGCAGTGTGGACAGACTGGTCTCTTCACTGAGACCTCTCTGTTAGATGACAAATATGTATAGTAGGATGTGGAGAGGTACTAGCCTCTCCTCTCAGAGTTCTCTTTCAGATGCCAAGTGTGCATACTAGGGTGTGTAAAGGGACTGGGCTCTCCACTAAGACCTCTCTCTGTCTGGATGTGCGTAGTAAGATGAGAAGAAAGACTAGCCTCTCCACTGAGCCCTCTCTCTTCGGCTGACAGGTATGCATAGTATAGTGTGTAAAGGGACTGGCCTCTCTGCTGAGACCTCTCTCTGGGATTGTCATGTAGTTCCTATAGTACCCCTGCAGGACCTGCGCGTTTGGATAACATAACCTGTGGGTTTGATGGCAGACTAACTCTGTGTACCCCCACCGAGACATGTTAGCCTGATTTGCATTAGCTAGCTCACAGTGCCACTAGAATCTCCTCTTCTCGGGGAGAGATTAGTTTCTGGCAACCTTAGATCATGACAACCCAAATTCCTCAGAATCGTGGAAAGAATGTACTACCTTTCGCTCAGTCACTCGTGCTTACTTATTCGGTTTGTCTCAGAGAGTTACACAGAATAAACAGTCTGGGCGTTTCAATAAGTATTTATTGAACAGTTGTCATTCTAGTGTAAAATATATGTGCTGTAGCAATCAGCAGACAATAGCAGAGATAAATTATCAGCAGTACGATCAAAGTGAAAGGATAGAACAGTTCTACCATATTGCAATAATCATGAATACGTACATGAATATAAAATGCATTAGAAAAGTGCGCGTACTCCTACGATGCCTAACTAGATGTACCTGAGTGTACCTAGCATATGTGTAGGTCTAGAAGCCTAAGAGCCAAGAATCCTTCTAGGATTTAGTCGAACCCCCATACCTGAATAGAGAGAGTGTGGGACCTCGTCCTGGTCTTGAGTTGGACACCCCGCAAGGGCTTGGTTAGACCGCTGTCAGCTGGAGCGATTGCATGCAGGAGCCTCAGCGTCTCTGGTCAGTGTGTCAGCATGGAAGTCTCGGTTCCCTCTGTCTTACCGGGGCAAGATGTGGTGTATTTATACCCTAAAGAGTCTCGGTCCTCAGTATGGTTTGTATTGGTCTGTTGTTAGACATGAGGAAGACGTCAGGGGTGAACTTTGTACATACATATTATGCAGGTGGTGTATTCCTAGAGAGCCATCCATAATTGATGAGTACAGTGTGGGCCTGTGTTTGGGAAAAACCCTGCTGTATTCAAAACCACAGGCTAGATAACGTTCAGCCCTCAGAGCTCGTTGTGTACTAGCGAGGATCAATGTAGGTGAAAGATCATGCCTATATAAGGAATCATGACTATAATAGGACATGTATAGTTATGACCGTAATAGGGCATATGCGGCTTTGACCATAATAGGGCAAGTACGAATATGACCATATTAGGGCAAATACGATTATGTCTATTTTAGGGCAGGTATGAACGGGTCTACATTAGGGCCTCTATACGGGACAAAACAGGATGATGGTGGTGCGTAGTACAGTGTGTGGAGACACTGGCCTTTCCTCTGAGACCTCTACCTCAGATGACGGGTGAGCATAGTACAGTTTATGGAGGGACTGTCTCCTCTGCTGAGAACCCTCTCTTGAATGACTGATGTTTAGCAGTGTGTAGTGGAGTATGAGGATGCACTGACCTCTGTGCCAAAACCTCTGTCTTGTATGAGAGATCTGCATACAACAGTGAGGACAATGACTAATCTCTCAACTGACACCTCATTGTTGCATGACAAGTCACCAAAGTTTGGTATTCAAATAATTAGCTTCTCCATTAGCATGTCTCTGTAGCATAAAACATATGCATAGTACGGTAATGATACATATACATGCTGGAACACTTCTGCAGTCCTTGCAGATGGAACGTGGAGTTTTAGTGAAAATTGCAGTACTGTATTAATATTAAGATTTATAATAAGTATTAAGCAAAGGAATTACTAGTAACTTTAACCTTTTTATTACAATCACATAATGTAACAACATTACAAAACTACAGCTATATTAACAAACTATATCAACAATTGTAAAACAAACAAAACAGCCAACTTTACTAATTTATAATATCTTCTAATGACTCTGATGAGTAGCACAAAGTACTCCAATCTTTTTCCTTAATTTCGCTTTTGGATTTGGCCACCTCAGCATGCAAAAATATTTTACTTTAGCAGTTTTCGCATATCAGGCTGGGTGACAAAATACCCCAAATATCACAAACTAAATGAAGAAAGAAGCAGTAGGGTACATCCACTCCATTTCCAGAGGCAAAATCAACACAAGAGTGGGACCGCAGAACAGACCAGTATTGTCATCATTTTTTGGAATACCTAATGGGCCAGATGTAGGCCTGGGTGGAAAACTATGCTACGCTCGTGGAGCGTGCGTAGTTTGTGCTACTACGCACTATGCGAATTGCACGTAGCACAGTGCAAAAACGCGTAGCGTAGCGGGCATTTTTTGCTTGCTCACGGTCCTCAACGTCAAGTTGGCGACCGCGAGCGAGCAAAATCAACATCCCGGCGAGACTTTTTCCTCGTTCGCGATCAGCAACATCAAGTTGCCGATCGCGAGCGTGGAAAATAAACCTCCCGGCGATATTCTCAACGCAGGGAGGTCAGGTTTCTCATTGCGAGTGGTCGCGTATCCTCGCGACCGCTCGCGATGAGAAACTACCAGTCCACGTTGAGAAAGCTGCTGCTCGAGTACAAATCTACTCGAGCGGCAGAAAACGACCGCTTGCACTGTGCAAGATGCCGTTTGCAATGATTGCACAGTGCGGACAAGCATCCGGCACTGTGCAATCAGTGCGAACAGCATTTCCCTACCGCACTACGCAGTTCGCGTAGCTACGCGTAGCATGCGTAGTGCGAAGTGCACTTCGCGTAGCTATGCGTAGCGCTACTACGTGAACTACGCCCAGGGTTAGCCAGAAGTGCATCCGGTTTTCCTTTAAGGAAAACGGGCTGCATTTAAAAAAAAAGAAAAACTGCTTTATTTAAAAGCAGTCCCAGACATGGTGATCTCCAGATTCCAGCAGGCCACCATCCCTGGGAGTGCTAGCCATTCCCGATGGGGTCGCAAATTGTGACATCCTCATGAATATTGATGAGGCATGCAATTTGTGACCCCATTGGGAATCGCAAACAGTGTCTGAGACACTGTTGTACATCCCAATTTGCAAGTTGCAAATTGCGAGTCGCAAATGCGACTCAATTTGCGACTCGCAAATTGGTGAGTCGTACATCTGGCCCAATGTGTCTGGGTGAGCTCATCCTCCACCAGGAGGGAGCGCTTCTAAGTTCTAAGTGGGATCAGATACAAAGTGAGAAAAAATTAAAATTTCCTCCAACTCCTGGTGTTGTCTTTTAATATGTTGCAGGGGTTGGGGTAAGGTTAAAAACAGCACACGATGTAAAAGAGTGATGGGTGTCAATGGCCCCTTATATCTCATACAAAACATTGTCTATATGTTTCAGCCATTTTGTGCCCCATTGGGTCAGATGGCTTTTGTCAGGACCTGAAAGAACAGATCCCTGCAATGAATATGAGGACAGTTTCCTATTGTGTTTAATGAAATCTGACACTACTGTGTAAGCACAGCCACTTACAATCTACAAACTTACACTTCCTCAGGGGTTGTTGTTACCCACAACCTAAGAAAAAAGATCAGAAAACATTAAACTTTTATACTAGATATGATGTGTTAAAAACAGGTGTGCATGTCACTCTTTGTGTACCTTATACCTGTTCTTCAAAGTAGTAAAGTATGAAGTTTCCTTTTGAAATACCCAAGAGAGTGTTTTCGTTAAAAAGCCCAGTGAACACAAACACAGTATACACATAGTATTGTCACCACAGTCTTCAGTATGTGTTAGTAGTATGTGTTAGTAATAAGGCTCCTTGTAAGTACCAATCAGTTTAAATAAAGGGATGTGATTTTATATATATATATATATATTCACTGAAAAAACCATAGGTTTCAGGGACGTTATAGTTAGTTGGACATTTCACTTGTACAAAACCATAGAAATTCCCCCGTTATAGTTAGTTCAGCTAACTATAACTCGCGCCCCCGCAATGCACTGCTGATGACGTCACATATTACATCACTCATGACATGGTCAGTGACATCACTGATGGCATCACTGATGACATCTCAAATGACATCACTGATGACATCATCCATGTGACAATTTGATGCATCTTCTTACACCCTAATATAACCTTTGATACACCCACTCTAAATTACAGACTGCCATTCTCAAAACCATACACACTCCAACACCAATAACTAAATACCCACTCACTGATTCTTAGGTTTACACACACATCCACTCACTCACCCGTACAGTCACTCATACTTATGGTCACTCAGTACAGTATTATCATATGCACTCATACACCTATATAGACACTCACACACCACCACTCATCCATAGAGGTACTCACACACCTAGTCACGCATGCAAATAATTAATCACACTGCCATTTATTCACCTATACAGTTATACACACACCAGCTCAATTACTCATACAAATACTAGCACATTCTTATGCTCTTATACAATCACTGATACAAGCTCACACTCATCCATACAGCCACTCTCACAATCACACACTCTCACTTATAGCCATTTATATACTCCAACACACATATATACTGCCTTTCACATATGTAGTTACTCATACATGTACCACTGAGATATACATTCACTCACTAACACACCCATACACACACTCACCCACCCATACAGTCCATCACAGATGCACTCTTGAAACCATGCACCCAGTGAATCATCCACTCCCACATCTATGCACAGAGTCACACACACCCCAACCACACAAACACTCAGGCACCCATACAGATACTCAGACAATCAATCAATAACCCATATAGACACTCATGTAGCTATTCGCAAACCCATGCAGCCGCTTACATACCAACAGACAGACGGATACAGACATTCACACAGTTTAGTCACTAACCCATGCATTCAGTAAGATATGTTTAATCACTCACTTATAGAGTCAGTCACGCACCTACTAAATCATCCATTCAGACATGTATACACCCACTCATTCTTCAATACGCCTTTCCCTATATATATTAAACATATTTAAACTTTACAGAAACACACAGTCACTGGATGATGTCATCAGTGATGTCATCAGTGATGTCATTTGAGATGTCATCAGTGATGTCATCAGTGATGTCACTGATCATGTCATGAGTGATGTAATATGTGACGTCATCAGCAGTGCATTGCGGGGCGCGAGTTATAGTTAGCTGAACTAACTATAACGGGGGAATTTCTATGGTTTTGTACGAGTGAAATGTCCAACTAACTATAAAGTCCCTGAAACCTATGGTTTTTTCAGTGAATATATATATATTCACTGAAAAAACCATAGGTTTCAGACACGTTATAGCTACAAATTAGCATTTAAAAAACCTTTGAAATTCACTGAAAAAACCATAGGTTTTAGGGACAGTTTTAGTTACTTGGACATTGCACTCGTACAAAACCCGTGAAATTCCCCCGTTATAGTTAGTTCAGCTAACTATAACTCGCGCCCCGCAATGCACTGCTGATGACGTCACATATTACATCACTCATGACATGGTCAGTGACATCACTGATGACATCACTGATGACATCTCAAATGACATCACTGATGACATCATCCAGTGACTGTGTGTTTCTGTAAAGTTTAAATATTTTTAATATATATAGGAAAAGACGTATTGAAGAATGAGTGGGTGTGTAAGTGTCTGTATGGATGATTTAGTAGGTGCGTGACTGACTATAAGTGAGTGATTTAACGTATCTTACTGAATGCATGGGTTAGTGACTAAACTGGGTGAATGTCTGTATCCGTCTGTCTGTTGCTGTGTAAGTGGCTGCATGTGTTTGTGAATAGCTAAATGAGTGTCTATATGAGTTATTGAATGCTTGTCTGAGTATCTGTATGGGTGCCTGAGTGTTTGTGTGGGAGGGGTGTGTGCAACTCTGTGCATAGATGTGTGAGTGGGTGATTCACTGGGTGGATGGTTTCAAGAGTGCATCTGTGATAGACTGTATGGGTGGGTAAGTGTGTGTAAGAGTGTGTTAGTGAGTGAATGTATGTCCCAGTGGTACATGTGTGAGTAACTACATATGTGAAAGGCAGTATATATGTGTGTTGGAGTATATAAATAGCTATAAGCAAGAGTGAGTGATTGTGATAGTGGCTGTATGGATGAGTGTGTGCTTGTATCTGTGATTGTATAAGAGCGTAACAATGTGCTACTATTTGTATGAGTAAGTGAGCTGGTGTGTGTATAACTGTATAGGTGAGTAAATGGCAGTGTGTTTAATTATTTGCATGACTGACTAGGTGTGTGAGTATCTCTATGGATGAGTGGCGTTGTTTGAGTGTCTATATAGGAGTAAGAGTGCATATGATAGTCCTGTACTGAGTGACCGTAAGTATGAGTGACTGTACGGGTGAGTGAGTGGATGTGTGTGTGTAGACCTAAGAATCAGTGAGTGGGTATGTAGTTATTGGTGTTGGAGTGTCTATGGTTTTGCGAATGGCAGTCTGTAATTTAGAGTGGGTGTATCAAAGGTTATATTAGGGTGTGAGGAGGTGCATCAGATTATCACGTGGATGATGTCATCAGTGATGTCATTTGAGATGTCATCAGTGATGTCATCAGTGATGTCACTGACCATGTCATGAGTGATGTAATATGTGACGTCATCAGCAGTGCATTGCGAGGCGCGAGTTATAGTTAGCTGAACTAACTATAACGGGGGAATTTCACGGGTTTTGTACGAGTGCAATGTCCAAGTAACTAAAACTGTCCCTAAAACCTATGGTTTTTTCAGTGAATTTCAAAAGTTTTTTAAATGCTAATTTGTAACTATAACGTGTCTGAAACCTATGGTTTTTTCAGTGAATTTCAAAGGTTTTTTAAATGCTAATTTGTAACTATAACGTGTCTGAAACCTATGGTTTTTTCAGTGAATTTCAAAGGTTTTTTAAATGCTAATTTCTAACTATAACGTGCCTGAAACCTACGGTTTTTTCAGTGAATTTCAAAGGTTTTGTAAATGACAATTTTTAAATGTATTAATTGTTATATTAATTTTTTTCATACTGATTTACTACATTTTTAGAAACAATTTTTTTTTACATATTTTATTTTTTAAATTACATTGTAATTACATTATACATTACATTACAAAAAATACTTTCTCAGAATGAATTACTTTAGTTTAAATACTTTGCAGATAGGCAATAGACTTTTAAGTACAGTAGTTACAGTTGTTGCAATGGGCAACACATTTTCAAACACAATGCAACATTCAGCTCAATGTGAATTTCTAGTTAAATGCAATTAGTTACTTTATGGATTACTTTTGTAACCACAGGACTGGATCCTAGATTCAGTCCTGGTACATCTCCTGTAAACAGTTGAGTAAAAGCGTTTTGGTTACAGTCGTGATTTTTAAGGAATATTATTGTATTTTAAAAGTTGACACTTAGGGGCCGATTCCGATCTCGGCCGGTAGGGCTCCGAATCGGATTCGGCTTTACCGGATCCGATTCGGAGCCCTGTTTCCCGACCGAATCGTACGCGGGTCCGGCCGAGCGAGTACGATGCGAGTCCGCCGACCGACTCGTCCGGGCGTCCCGACCGCTCCGACCGACTCGTTCCCGGCTCGAACCGCACCGACCGACTCGCTCGGACTCGACTCGCACCGCGCAATGGAGACGTTCCCCGGCCGGGTAAGTACGATGCGCGCCGCGAGCAGTCCGACCGAGCCGCGCACTCCGGCTCGAAAGAGCTGTCGGAGCCGTACTTTGGGGGTCCGTGTCGGACTCCCCTGTACGCGTAGCCGCGCGAGTCGCACACAGGGGGGACCCATGGGTCCCCCTACCTGTGCGTGTATGGCGCGAATCGCTCGCCGCGTACCCGCTGTAGGGGGCGCACTTGTCCGACTCGCACCCATTGAGTCAATGGGAGCCCGCGTACGCGTTGTACGACAGGCTCCCATTGACTTCAATGGGAGTCCGACCGACTCGAGTCCGATAGCATACGGACGCATCGTACTCGTTCGGTCGGACTGCACGGGTCCGATTCGGTCGGAAATCTCTCCGGGTCCGGCTCGGTCGGAGAAATTTCCGGCCCGAATCGGAATCGACCCCTTAGAAACTTTTTCTCATAGAATCACCAATGTTATCCTATGGAAGGAAATTCACTTAGCAGGTAAAAACTGTTATCGTTACTTTTTCTTACTCAGTGTTGGATCCTGGATCCAGCACTGGTGCATCTCCTGTAAACAGTTGAAAAAATGCGTTTAAGTCATACAGGCGATTTTTAAGGAATATTTGTAGTTTGTGAAAATCAACACTTTGAAACTTTTTTGCTGAAAACCAGTCAATCTTAGCCTATGAAGGAAATTCAAGTTACCGGTAAGTACGGTTAAAATTACTTTTGAGGATCAGTACTGGGCTGAAAGATGCAGCACTGAGGTCTCTCCTGATAACAGGTGAGTAAATCGGAATTCGTATTTCGGCTGATTTTAGAGGAATATTTTAAAGTTCCAAAACTCCACACTTAGAAGAATTTCCAAGTGAAACCAGTCAATGTTAGCCTATGGAAGGAAATTCAAGTTACTGGTAAGTACGGTTAAAATTACTTTTCAGGACCAGTACTGGGCTGAAAGATGCAGCACTGAGGTCTCTCCTGATAACAGGTGAGTAAATCGGAATTCGTATTTCGGCTGATTTTAGAGGAATATTTTAAAGTTCCAAAACTCCACACTTAGAAGAATTTCCAAGTGAAACCAGTCAATGTTAGCCTATGAAGGAAATTCAAGTTACCGGTAAGTACGGTTAAAATTACTTTTCAGGATCAGTACTGGGCTGAAAGATGCAGCACTGAGGTCTCTCCTGATAACAGGTGAGTAAATCGGAATTCGTATTTCGGCTGATTTTAGAGGAATATTTTAAAGTTCCAAAACTCCACAATTAGAAGAATTTCCAAGTGAAACCAGTCAATGTTAGCCTATGGAAGGAAATTCAAGTTACTGGTAAGTATGGTTAGAATTACTTTTCAGGACCAGTACTGGGCTGAAAGATACAGCACTGAGGTCTCTCCTGATAACAGGTGAGTAAATCGGAATTCGTATTTCGGCTGATTTTAGAGGAATATTTGCACAATGGTGAAGGGAGGGGGCGGGGCCTGAGGTTACATCTGTGCAAACGCGCCCCGTGGCGCGTTTTAAGTTGGGGGATTAAGTCCCCTTGAATCCTGAGGGTCCCTAGGGGCCAACTAGCCCACCAGGAACCTCCAATATGCGCCAGGGGCTGCGTTGCAGAGACGTGTAGAGAGGCCACACCCCTTTTTACATCTCTCTGCAACGCAGCTCTGTGGCGCTTTCTGGATGTACCTGTTGGGCTAGTTGGCCCCCAGGGACCCTCAGGATTGAAGGGGATTTAATTTCCCATCTTAAAACGCGCCACGGGGCATGTTTGCACATATGTCACCTGAAGCCCCGCCCCCTCCCTTCACCACTGTGCAAACGCGCCCCGTGGCGCGTTTTAAGTTGGGGGATTAAGTCCCCTTGAATCCTGAGGGTCCCCGGAGTCCAACTAGCCCACCATATACCTCCAAAAAGCGCCACAGAGCTGCGTTGCAGAGAGGTGTAAAAAGGGGCGTGGCCTCTGTACACCTCTCTGCAAGGCAGCCCCCTGGCGCATACTGGAGGTTCCTGGTGGGCTAGTTGGCCCCCAGGGACCCCCAGTATTCAAGGGGAATTCGTTCCCCCTCTGCAAACGCGCCAGGGGGCGCGTTTGCAGAGTGGTGAAGGAAGGGGGCGGGGCCTGCGGGCCCGATCGTTTTTTTTTTTTGTTTTTTTTTGTCCCCTGAAGGGGGGCTGTGTGGCCCCCCTTCCTTTTTTCTGTTTTTGGGCCCTGGGGACCCCATCCCCCAGGGCCTTACCCCTTTTTTTAAATTTCAAAATAAAAAAAAAAAACGGAAGGGGGCCGCGTGGCCCCCCTTCCCCGGGCCTGTATTGGCCCCGGGGACCCCATCTCCCGGGGCATGGCCTCTATTTTTATTTTTAATATTTTGAGGGGGCTGCGTGGCCCCCCTCCTCTGGCCATTTTAAGGCCCGGGGACCCCATCCCCGGGCCGGCCATACCCTTTTTTTTTTTTTTTATTATTTTTCAAAACTTTGGGGAGGGGGGCCGCGTGGCCCCCCTCCCGGGCCACTACTTGCCCCGGGGACCCCATCCCCGGGGCTGGCCCTCTCGTTGGGGACTGTGGGGGGTCCCCAAACCCCCCACAGTCCCGTCGGCTCCCCGTGTCCTACGGGAGCCGGCATTGCTTTACACATGGGGAGCAGCTAACATGCTGCTCCCCATGTGGAAAGCAATCGGCTTTGGATATTGGAAGAGAGAGCAGGTTTCCTGCTCTCTCTTCCAATATCCAAAGCAAGTTTGCAATGACAGGACGGGAGCCGCGAGGCTCCCGTCCTGTCATTGCAAACAGCAGTGTCCCAGGGGTAGGCACCCCGGGACACTGCAGGAGCCGGTCCTGGGGGTGGCGGTCCCCAGGGCCACCACAGGCTCCAGGAGGGGGCCGCGCGGCCCCCTCCCATCGTGTGCACAGCCCCGGGGAGGTGGTGGTCCCCGGGCTCTGGGGGTCCGTAACGGACCCCCATATTTAAATGTTTAGTGCCCCGGGGAGGTGGCGGTCTCCGGGCGTGTGGGGGCTGGAGCCCCCACACAGGTTTTTCATTTAAAAAAAGAAGCCCCGGGGAGGTGGTGGTCCTCGGGGCTGCGGGAGGGCTCAGAGCCCTCCCACACCATTATGCATAAAGCCCCGGGGGTGGCGGTCCCCGGGGCTTGGGGGGCCCTTAGAGGCCCCCCACACATAAAATTAACCCCCCCCCCAGCATGCCCCCGGGACTTGGCCCACCCGGGGGCCAATTAACATCGAAGCGCGGGAGACCGCGCTTCGATTTTTTTTTTTTTCGGCAGGATTCGCGCACCCTGAGCGCATCCTGCCGATTTTTTTTTTTAAAAAAAATGCTTTTTTTTGCCCAGGGGGTCCTTGTGGGACCCCCTGAGCAGGCCTAGGGGGTTAGGGTGTTTCTACCCTGCCCCCTTTGTGCGTTTTGCGCACTTGAATCTTTTTTTTTTCTCGGCGGGATACGCGCACCCTAAGCGCATCCCGCCGATTTAAAAAAAATATATATTTTTCTGCCCAGGGGTCCTTGTGGGACCCCCTGAGCAGACCTAGGGGGTCAGGGTGTTTCTACCCTGCCCCCTTTTTGCGCTTTGCGCACTTGTTTCTGTCCCTCGGGACAAAATGGCTGCCAACACTTCTTGATTTGGAGTGTTGACAGCCAATTAGCATGCAGCTCGTGATCGGGAGGGTACGCGGATCCGACGCGCCCATAGATATATATGTGATTTTAATTGTGAATTTCTCAGGAACTACTGAACGGATTTACACCATTTTAGCAAAAGGCACCAGTCTGAACCAAGGGCTACCTCTTTGCCAAATTTGGGGTAATTCCGTTCAGCAGTTCGGGCTGTAGCTGCGACTAAAGGTTCCTATGGAAAAATGAATGGGGAAAAAGCGTTTTGGGACCCCCCTTTTTTCTCGGCCCCCGCTTGACGTATCACCCCGAGACTTTCAGGGTAGGAGCGGACCGGAGCGCCCCAACAAGTTGGAAGCTTTCGCGAAGATTTGTCAACCGACGCCAACGTTATTGCAAATAGAATGTCGCGGATTTCCTATGGATAATAGGTTGTAACTATAACTATCTACTGGCGACCGCCAGTAGATAATATATATATATATATATATATATACACCATAAAAACTGATTTTGCGTGAAATATAATATAGAAATCAGGTAGTACCTTTTTTGGGGGGCTATTTTTTACCCCATAAGGTTTAGTGGAGGTGGACGGGCCCTGTAGTCATACACTACAAACAGAGCAAATTTTGAATCAATCGACAGCCATAAATTGCGTACAATCCCCAGCAAAACAGAGTACTCACTTCATCAAGGGAGCTATCCATCATCATGACTTAGCAGATCCTCTATGCCCTGCACATTAAATCGAAAAGAGACCACGAAGATTTTTAACTCGCCCGGTTGGTCTCTTCCATGGGGAACACACCCTCAATGGGCAAGCGTCATGTTACACTTAGGATTGGTGGAATTTTTTATAACTGAAACAGAGATGAAGGACAACATGTCCTGTTCATAGTATTGGTCGAAAATCCTCTGAAATCAAAGAATCAAATTTAAAATTCAAATTGTGTTTGTGTATCAAAGAATAAAAATAGTATTTGAAAATATATCAATGTCATCGATCTTCTTCATAGGGGCACATTGAACCTTGAAGTTTGGACTATAGAGTGGTTTGATTTCCTCATAAAATGTCTGAGGCATATCTAGGAAGCATATAGTCATAATTATAAGTGCCCTCTGGGTAAACCAAAGCTCATCCTGTGTTGGGAGAGAGATGGACATCCCTTTTTAGATGTTGATGAGATACCATCTAAAAGATGTTTTTTATATAAATGTAATTTTCGGCTGGGAAGAACTGTGAAAGCTTAGTGAGGAGGGTATTCAGGTCGTGGGAACCTACTGTGATCAAATTCAGTTGTCACTAAAAAGTATTCATTAACACCAGGCCCCCCTAGGATGAAGAGTACAGCCACGGGATATAATCATTCAAGCCACTTTTAAACGTTTTTAAATGATAAATTCAATGCTGTTCCCTTTCAAAGAGAAATTTATCTGTATCTTTGTTGGAATTGTCTACTGTTTCTAAGAGTACCCACTGTAAATTATTTGCAGGGTGGTTGGCTGACAGATAGTGACTATTCATTTCAGTGGTGATCTTTTTTCTCCTGATGTTACTCCTGTGCTCTCCTATTCAGGTCCTGATCTTCCTGCTGGTCATGCTAATATATCTTAAACTGCAGGGACAGGTGATCATGTAGATCACGTGAGTGGTATTACGCTTGGTCTGTCCTTAGACGCAAATCTATGGTCTTTGTGGGACTGGTTGAATAACAGACATTACAGGAGCTGCTTGGATAATGACCGTTTACTGGTTGTAGTCCCCATAGTTAGGTTACTCTGTTCATTTTTACCAATGGCGTGGGTGGTTGTATGTGACCCAGGAGGTAACGTATTTTGCGGCCTCTTTTGTGGGAAAATCTTGGTCTTTCTAGATTTAGTGATCCCCAGTTGATTATGCTCCAGATTTAATTGATACTTTTTTAGTTTGAGGCTATGTTGTAGGTAGGTAGGTAATTTCCATTTTAGGAGTGTCATTAAAGGTTCCCAAGAGTCTTTCTCTATTCTGATGTTCTGCTCACTTGTAGCTTTTTTAGATCGAGCCTAAAGTCGGCGCGCATGCGCTGCAGTGTTGTAGTGGAGTAGGGAAGAGAAGCCCCGCCCACTCTCCGCCTATATTTGCCATTGGCTTTTGTCATTGTCCTTCCTAAATGCTGGCTTCTGATTTGTAAATAGGCTTGTTAGTCCCTCCTTAGTACCGTCTCGCCTTCATTTGTCACCTCCCATGGCGATTGGCCCTTTTACTTTGGTTGTTACACGGTACATGTTATTTAGTCTTTAAGCACTATTTTCTTTATCGAGTTTCTCTTACTGTAGGTACGACGTGTTTTGGTGCCTTCTTTACAATCCCGCCCTCCCTCCCGTTGTCGGTGCCTTCTTTACCCCCCCTTCGTGGCTTCTTTACCCCCTCCCTCCCGTTGTCCGTGCCTTCTTTATGCCCCCCCCACTTCCCTCCCTCTCATTGTGGTGCCTTCTATAACCCCCCACGCTCTCCCTCAAGTCACCATTCTGGCCATCTCACACCCCAGAAATCGCCTTCTCATACAGGGTTACATGTGGAAAGTGCTTTTTATGTTCTTTTTGTATGAATTGCAATGATTTTAATTAATTGTGCAAATAAATATATCTATCTACATGTATGACCTCTTCTCACACAGCCACGCATCTCAGGGTCGTAGTTAGGGACTTGTTCCTGTTGAGGCAGTCCCAGAGGTGTTGATGGGGAGGGGGCGGGCTGTTCATCCAATAAAATGTACATCTGAGCGCACAGTACCTGGTGTGCTTTAAAAATAATTATTTTCCGAGTTGCAATGAATCTTGCCCCAACTTGTATACAAAGCACGGAGCCCCCTAGGGCAGCTGCAATTATGCCACTGGTAGGCTGTGTGAATCACGTGACCCTTAGAAAATGTCCAGTCTTGCTGCAGAAGGAGAAGATTCTCAAAACCTGTTTCTGCAGCTGGGAGGCCACTCCGGAGGGGGGGGTGCGGTGGGGCAGCGTCTGAGAGGCGCCAGAGCCCTTAGACTTTCTGTACTAATAACGTAACTGACAAGCGGACCTTTCTCATGTGTGACAACTAAGAAATCCATGGAACACCAGGAGGCAGCGCTTTGTACTCTGGGACTTGTAATTTTGTTGCCCAGGGTTATTAAACCCAGCACAAGTTTTTTTACAAACAAGGACTGCGGGCATGTAACTCATATAGCCAGCTTTGATTGAAGTGAGTGGCTAGTGCCCCCTAAGGGCAGCTGGTAGGGGCAGGCCAGGTTACCAGATCCCTGCATGCCACCAGGACTCCGTGTTTCACAGGCTGTCCTTGTCATTTACACAATTTTGGGTTCATAGCTTCCGGGAGCGTCTCCCCTGTCCCCCCCCCCTCCTTCCCAGTACTTTACATTTGCTGACTTGTAATCTGGATTTTAACATCTCAAGGATACATTTACCAACCCTGGCATCCAACCCTGGCCACAAAACCCGGCCTGGCCAAAGGCGTCAAGATGTGAACAGAGCCTCTTGACAGCTACAATATCCTACAAGGCTGATCCCAGGTGCTTAAGTCAACGAAGGCAGCTCCCAGAATGCATTGGTGTAGGATGGCTCTAGATGCCACCATGGCACAGGGCCGTCGGGAGGTTTGATGCTGCAGCGCCGCCAGGTGTTACTCTGAACCGACAACCATCCCACATGTTTTCAGTCAATGCTGGTAAAACACAGGACTTGTAGTTTATGTCCACCGTAGGCAAAACCTACAAATTCCAGCATGCAAAGGGTTGTTGACTAAAAGGCATGTTGTAGGTCTGTCACATGACATGAAGACCCAGGCCATCCAAAATGGTGGGGTCAATGAGGCACAGGTATTTAGTGACAGTTTGTTTTCTCTGTGATGGCCACGTGCTCAACGCTGGCAGGGGAGAGAGAGAGGGGGCTTTATTCTCAATGTGTGTGTGGCTGTAGTGAACTCGAGTCCTGTGTGTTTGTAGGCACCTGACACTGACGTTACGCTGAGCTGAGCACCTACTCACTCTGCACTAGTGTTATGCTGCATTTTAACTATTTGTAGGGACCCTACACAGGTGTGATGTGTACTCAGTTTGGAATGACCTGAACGGGAACCATGCTCACCTCTTCTTTTAGAGAGAGCCTGCACTGGTGTTACATTGTGTCGTGTTTGTGGTGACCACTGTTGTTACATTGTGCTCGGTTTGTGGTGACCCTGCACTGGTGTTACACTGTTCTCTGTTTAAGTTGGGCTGCACTAGTGTTACGTTGCTCTCTTTTTGTAGTGCCTCTGCACCGGTGTAACATTGTGCTCTTTTTGTAATGACCCTGCACTAGTGTTGCATTGTGCTCTTTTTGTAATGACCCTGCACTGGAGTTACATTGTGCTCATTTTGTAATGACCCTGCACTAGTGTTGCATTGTGCTCTTTTTGTAATGACCCTGCACTGGAGTTACATTGTGCTCATTTTGTAGCAACAATGCAGTGGTGTTACATTGTGGTGATGCTGCACTGGTGTAACATTGCTCTCTGTCGCCACTGACCCTGCACTAGTGTTACATTATGGTCTTTTTGTTGTGCCTCTGGACTGGTGTAACACAGTGCTCTTTAGTGACCCTGCACTGGTTCCACATTATGCTCTTTTTGTAGCGACCCCACATAAGTGAGTAAGTAAGTAAGTAAGTAAAGTAAATTTTTATTGTTTGGTTAATTAAAACCTTAACAATGTAAAAAGACATATACAAAAAGCAGAAAATACTTTAAAAGAGAAGAAACATGAGTCAATTTCACCTCTATAAAAACCCTTAAAATACCATTAAAATATTGCCCAACTTCTATGACCCCTCTTTTTTTTTAAAAGTCAGTTTTATTTGCCTGGTCGAAAGCTTTCAGGAATTTGATCAATTTGCAGTTCAGTTGCGGATCCAATGGATTTAGACATGCGCAAATTGCAGCTCTACAAGTTCTGATGCCTCTTTCTTTAAAAGATAGTCTAAGTAAAGTGGCTCGTGCATTTTGAAGTTTATTGCATATGCAAATTACATGGATGAAGTCTTCTTTGCAGTGTCCACAGAGTCGACATGATTTTGGACCCTTATGCACCCAGGTAGGCTGATCTGCTATTGATGGTAATTTTCCGAAGCGTATTGCCAATAATTGTTTTTTCAAATGGATTGAAAATGTCAATTTCAAGTAATGGGCTGGTGCAAGAGTCTTGTAATTATTTATCACCATCCACGCATGAGACCTTAACCTAAAGATGTTTTTATCGATTAGTGATGAATGAATTTTTGCGGCTTTATTTATTACTTGTCTGAAGGACTGGTATGGCAGGTTTTTGTTCCATAGATCTTTTGTACTAGTTTCTGACAGAGATTTTTGAAGGTATTGATTATAAGGTGATTTTCTGTCCTCTTCTATTTCAGTCCAGAGAGCTTTATTAATTTGAGATGTTGCTGCACTCAATTTTAACCGATACCAAAGCTTTACTGTTGAATACATTCTCCCTATACATTCATTTTTTAGGCCAAATTCAAGACGAACCTGTGCTGGAGAAGCTGATCGTTGTAGCTGAAATACTTTTTTGTAGGTAGAAGCTATTAGTTGATTTAAGAGCTCCGAGTCCTTGCCGTGAAGGGCTGCACTGGCGTATGTTATCGTGGGCAGGATTTTCGCCGCCATTACCTCTAGCAATGGTTTATATGATGGCCCATTCAACTTCTTGGCTAGCTGGCCGAAGGCAAATATGAGGGCGCTGGTTCTCTGAGTCATGTACTTTTTTTGGTCTTTGTGATTTTGTAAGTTGTCTATATAAAATCACAAATATTTGTAATTTTTAACTTCCTCTAATTGGTTGCCATTGAGCCAAATGATCTGCTTTCTTTTCCGCTGGCTGCCGGTCACCAATATTTTGGTTTTTGATGTATTTATTTCTAAGTTGTTCTCAGCGATGTAGTCTGACGTTTCATTTAAAGCTCTTTGCAGACCGATCTTTGTTTGACTCATTAACACCACATCATCAGCGTACGAGAGGTGTGTAAGTGCTAGCTTTCCAAGTTTCGGCGGATGAGAGTTGATGCAATCAAGCCTCTGTGCGAGGTCAGACATGAACAGATTAAACAGATGTGGGGCCAGCACGCAGCCTTGTTTGAGGCCTTTGGTTGTGGTCAGCTTTCTTGATAATCTGGTGCCGTCTCCTATCTTCATTTTTATCCATGTATTGGAGTCAAATTACAGTATTCCGTTTAGTAACCTTTTCGGTATATTCCAGGCTCGCAGTTTTTTCCAAAGGAGGTGACGGTCTACGCTATCAAAAGCTGCCTTTAAGTCAATGAAGCAGAGGTAGAGTTGTTGGTTCCTCTGCTTACATTTATTTGCTATTAAAGATAGAGCTAATTGTCCCGATGCCTTGCCTGAAGCCTGTCTGGTTAACCGGGATAAGTTGGAGATTATCTGACCATTCCTTCAGGTCTTCTAATATCAGTGTAGCGTGATATTTGGCTTCTACATCCAGGAGGGCAATTAACCTGTAATTTGTTGGAATCGATCTATTTCGTCCTTTGAAGATGGGTGTCAATATCGAGCCTTGCCAATTCGGTGGAATGTTGTGTAGGAGCTCTATATCTTTATATAGCTTAAATAAGTGCTTGCTCCAGAAAGATGGATCGTTTTTAAAAATGGTTTGTGGAATTCCGTTAGGTCCTGGAGCGCCGTCTCCTCTTCCTTTCTTAATAATACTTATTACTCCATCTTCTTGCATAAAGGACTGGCTTGTCATTGTAATTGAGTCACTGATGCCAGTTTCCCCCTGTTTTTTGTTTTTATCCTCCATTTGCTTAGCACCGGAGTCCATAATACCTCTTTCATAACGCGTGTTGACCTCTCTTAAGTTATTTGTATCGCTTGCCCATTGTACATCGGTTTCCGGTGAATTTTCCACGTCGGGCTGTCCTGTTATATTCACTTCTGACCTGTCCTGGGCTGCATTTTCTGTAAATTTTATGGTTAGAAATTTAACCCATTCATATTCTTGGATGTTTGATGATAACATGTTCACCGGCCTTTGTAGTTTATTTATGATTTCCCAGAATGTCTTCGAGTTAGATTTCTTAGCACTAAAGAGCAATTCAGCCCAAAATTTATCGCTTCTAGATCTTTTATCTTCCCATAATACCTTTTTATAGGTTTTCCTCAGCTGTCGAACTTTATCCCAAGCTACTGTATCATGCGCAGTTGTTTTTAGCCTCCTGATCGCTTTTTTAAGCTCGCCTTTCATGGCTCTCAGCCCAGCCGTAGTTTTTTGATTTGTTTCGATTTTTTTTTTTTTTTTAATTTTTATTCAGATGGTGGGTACTCTGCATTAGTGTTGTGAGCTCCAAGGTGAATTTTACCCATGCTTGGATTTTGTTCGGGCCGCAAGTTCACTCGCCGTTATCATCGTCTTTAATTTGGTCTGGAGTGAATCTATCGTGTCATTTGACCATTTCAGGCGTTTTAAGTCTGTTGTATAAACACTTCCTTCTATGTTCGTATTGGCTTGATGTTTGGCGATTTTTAGCCTGAAGTGTATGTGCTGGTACGAATGGTCCAGCATTGTGCTTTTTTTTTAGTGACCTTGCACTGGTGTTATGTTGTGCTCATTTTGTAGCAGCAATGTACTGGTGTTACATTGTGCTGTGTTTGTGGTGATGCTGCACACCGGTGTTACATTGTACACTGTTTGTACTGACTGTGCACTGTTGTTACATTGTGCGCTGGTTGCACTGACCCTGCACTGTTGTTTCACTGTGTGCTGGTTGCACTGACTCTGAAATGAAATGAAATGAAAGACACATTTGTAGAGTGCATGGCTACCCGGGAGCATCCCAGCGCTTGGACTGAATACTGCAGAAGACAGAGGAACTATGCGGGCTGAGGGAACAAGAGGGTCTTAAGTTGTTTACGAAAGGACCCGTGGTTTTGGACTAGGCGGAGCTGGAGTGGAAGCGAGTTCCAAAGCTTAGAGGCATTATAGGAGAACAACCGTCCACCCCTCCTGGCCTTCCTAATCTTTGGCACTTCGGCCAGGTGGAGATTGTCAGATCGAAGATTGCGCTTTGGTTTATAGGGGCGGATCATGGCTGAGTTGATGGAAGGGCCGATCCCCTGCATAGATTTATGTGCTAGGCAAAGTGTCTTAAATCTAATGCGTTCCTGGATGGGGAGCCAATGAAGGGAGGCAAGTGCCGGTTTAGCCGATTGTCGGTTGTTGGTTCCGGTTAAGAGTCTGGCAGCACTATTCTGCACAGACTGTAGTTTAGAAACTACAGTAGTGGGGGAGCCCAGGTACAGCGCGTTACTGTAATCTAGCCTGGAGAGTATAAGTGATTGCACCAATACTTTTTTTGCTTGGAAGGGGAGCAGAGGTAGCACTTTACAGGCCATTCTGAGTAGGCCATAACAGATGGCTACTCTGCACTGTTGTTTCACTGTGCGCTGGTTGCACTGACCCTGCACTGTTGTTTCACTGTGCGCTGGTCGCAATGACCCTGCACTGTTGTTTCACTGTGCGCTGGTCGCACTGACCCTGCACTGTTGTTTCACTGTGCGCAGGTTGCACTGACCCTGCACTGTTGTTTCACTGTGCGCTGGTCGCAATGACCCTGCACTGTTGTTTCACTGTGCGCTGGTCGCACTGACCCTGCACTGTTGTTTCACTGTGCGCTGGTCGCACTGACCCTGCACTGTTGTTTCACTGTGCGCTGGTCGCAATGACCCTGCACTGTTGTTTCACTGTGCGCTGGTCGCACTGACCCTGCACTGTTGTTTCACTGTGCGCTGGTTGCACTGACCCTGCACTGTTGTTTCACTGTGTGCTGGTTGCACTGACTCTGAAATGAAATGAAATGAAAGACACATTTGTAGAGTGCATGGCTACCCGGGAGCATCCCAGCGCTGGGACTGAATACTGCAGAAGACAGAGGAACTATGCGGGCTGAGGGAACAAGAGGGTCTTAAGTTGTTTACGAAAGGACCCGTGGTTTTGGACTAGGCGGAGCTGGAGTGGAAGCGAGTTCCAAAGCTTAGAGGCATTATAGGAGAACAACCGTCCACCCCTCCTGGCCTTCCTAATCTTTGGCACTTCGGCCAGGTGGAGATTGTCAGATCGAAGATTGCGCTTGGCTTTATAGGGGCGGATCATGGCTGAGTTGATGGAAGGGCCGATCCCCTGCATAGATTTATGTGCTAGGCAAAGTGTCTTAAATCTAATGCGTTCCTGGATGGGGAGCCAATGAAGGGAGGCAAGTGCCGGTTTAGCCGATTGTCGGTTGTTGGTTCCAGTTAAGAGTCTGGCAGCACTATTCTGCACAGACTGTAGTTTAGAAACTACAGTAGTGGGGGAGCCCAGGTACAGCGCGTTACCGTAATCTAGCCTGGAGAGTATAAGTGATTGCACCAATACTTTTTTTGCTTGGAAGGGGAGCAGAGGTAGCACTTTACGGGCCATTCTGAGTAGGCCATAACTGATGGCTACTCTGCACTGTTGTTTCACTGTGCGCTGGTTGCACTGACCCTGCACTGTTGTTTCACTGTGCGCTGGTCGCAATGACCCTGCACTGTTGTTTCACTGTGCGCTGGTTGCACTGACCCTGCACTGTTGTTTCACTGTGCGCTGGTTGCACTGACCCTGCACTGTTGTTTCACTGTGCGCTGGTCGCAATGACCCTGCACTGTTGTTTCACTGTGCGCTGGTTGCACTGATCCTGCACTGTTGTTTGACTGCCCTGCAATGTTGTTTCACTGTGCGCTGGTTGCACTGACCCTGCACTGTTGTTTCACTGTGCGCTAGTTGCACTGACCCTGCACTGTTGTTTCACTGTGCACTGGTTGCACTGACCCTGCACTGTTGTTTCACTGTGCGCTGGTTGCACTGACCCTGCACTGTTGTTTCACTGTGCACTGGTTGCACTGACCCTGCACTGTTGTTTCACTGTGCGCTGGTTGCACTGACCCTGCACTGTTGTTTCACTGTGCGCTGGTTGCACTGACCCTGCACTGTTGTTTCACTGTGCGCTGGTTGCACTGACCCTGCACTGTTGTTTCACTGTGCGCTGGTTGCACTGACCCTGCACTGTTGTTTCACTGTGCGCTGGTCGCACTGACCCTGCACTGTTGTTTCACTGTGTGCTGGTTGCACTGACCCTGCACTGTTGTTTCACTGTGCGCTGGTCGCAATGACCCTGCACTGTTGCTTCACTGTGCGCTGGTCGCAATGACCCTGCACTGTTGTTTCACTGTGCGCTGGTCGCACTGATCCTGCACTGTTGTTTCACTGCCCTGCACTGTTGTTTCACTGTGCACTGGTTGCACTGACCCTGCACTGTTGTTTCACTGTGTGCTGGTTGCACTGACCCTGCACTGTTGTTTCACTGTGCGCTGGTCGCACTGACCCTGCACTGTTGTTTCACTGTGCGCTGGTCGCACTGACCCTGCACTGTTGTTTCACTGTGTGCTGGTTGCACTGACCCTGCACTGTTGTTTCACTGTGCGTTGGTTGCACTGACCCTGCACTGTTGTTTCACTGTGCGCTGGTCGCACTGACCCTGCACTGTTGTTTCACTGTGCGCTGGTTGCACTGATCCTGCACTGTTGTTTCACTGCCCTGCACTGTTGTTTCACTGTGCACTGGTTGCACTGACCCTGCACTGTTGTTTCACTGTGCGCTGGTTGCACTGACCCTGCACTGTTGTTTCACTGTGCGCTAGTTGCACTGACCCTGCACTGTTGTTTCACTGTGCGCTGGTCGCACTGACCCTGCACTGTTGTTTCACTGTGCGCTGGTCGCACTGACCCTGCACTGTTGTTTCACTGTGCGCTGGTCGCACTGACCCTGCACTGTTGTTTCACTGTGCGCTGGTTGCACTGACCCTGCACTGTTGTTTCACTGTGCGCTGGTTGCACTGACCCTGCACTGTTGTTTCACTGTGCGCTGGTTGCACTGACCCTGCACTGTTGTTTCACTGTGCGCTGGTTGCACTGACCCTGCACTGTTGTTTCACTGTGCGCTGGTTGCACTGACCCTGCACTGTTGTTTCACTGTGCGCTGGTTGCACTGACCCTGCACTGTTGTTTCACTGTGCGCTGGTTGCACTGACCCTGCACTGTTGTTTCACTGTGCGCTGGTTGCACTGACCCTGCACTGTTGTTTCACTGACCCTGCACTGTTGTTTCACTGTGCGCTGGTTGTTTCACTGTGCACTGGTTGCACTGACCCTGCACTGTTGTTTCACTGCCCTGCACTGTTGTTTCACTGTGCGCTGGTTGCACTGACCCTGCACTGTTGTTTCACTGTGCGCTGGTTGCACTGACCCTGCACTGTTGTTTCACTGTGCGCTGGTTGCACTGACCCTGCACTGTTGTTTCACTGTGCGCTGGTCGCACTGACCCTGCACTGTTGTTTCACTGTGCGCTGGTTGCACTGACCCTGCACTGTTGTTTCACTGTGCGCTGGTCGCACTGACCCTGCACTGTTGTTTCACTGTGCGCTGGTTGCACTGACCCTGCACTGTTGTTTCACTGTGCGCTGGTTGCACTGACCCTGCACTGTTGTTTCACTGTGCGCTGGTTGCACTGACCCTGCACTGTTGTTTCACTGTGCGCTGGTCGCACTGACCCTGCACTGTTGTTTCACTGTGCGCTGGTTGCACTGACCCTGCACTGTTGTTTCACTGTGCGCTGGTTGCACTGACCCTGCACTGTTGTTTCACTGTGCGCTGGTTGCACTGACCCTGCACTGTTGTTTCACTGTGCGCTGGTCGCACTGACCCTGCACTGTTGTTTCACTGTGCGCTGGTTGCACTGACCCTGCACTGTTGTTTCACTGTGCGCTGGTTGCACTGACCCTGCACTGTTGTTTCACTGTGCGCTGGTTGCACTGACCCTGCACTGTTGTTTCACTGTGCGCTGGTTTCACTGACCCTGCACTGTTGTTTCACTGTGCGCTGGTTGCACTGACCCTGCACTGTTGTTTCACTGTGCGCTGTTGCACTGACCCTGCACTGTTGTTTCACTGTGCGCTGGTTGCACTGACCCTGCACTGTTGTTTCACTGTGCGCTGGTTGCACTGACCCTGCACTGTTGTTTCACTGTGCGCTGGTTGCACTGACCCTGCACTGTTGTTTCACTGTGCGCTGGTTGCACTGACCCTGCACTGTTGTTTCACTGTGCGCTGGTTGCACTGACCCTGCACTGTTGTTTCACTGTGCGCTGGTCGCACTGACCCTGCACTGTTGTTTCACTGTGCGCTAGTTGCACTGACCCTGCACTGTTGTTTCACTGTGCGCTGGTTGCACTGAC
Organism: Calotriton arnoldi; assembly: GCA_963921515.1. Classification (NCBI taxonomy): domain Eukaryota; kingdom Metazoa; phylum Chordata; class Amphibia; order Caudata; family Salamandridae; genus Calotriton; species Calotriton arnoldi. The sequence goes on from CAWUFW010001933.1 coordinate 693,486, forward strand.
CCTGCACTGTTGTTTCACTGTGCGCTGGTTGCACTGACCCTGCACTGTTGTTTCACTGTGCGCTGGTTTCACTGACCCTGCACTGTTGTTTCACTGTGCGCTGGTTGCACTGACCCTGCACTGTTGTTTCACTGTGCGCTGGTTTCACTGACCCTGCACTGTTGTTTCACTGTGCGCTGGTTGCACTGACCCTGCACTGTTGTTTCACTGTGCGCTGGTTGCACTGACCCTGCACTGTTGTTTCACTGTGCGCTAGTTGCACTGACCCTGCACTGTTGTTTCACTGTGCGCTGGTTGCACTGACCCTGCACTGTTGTTTCACTGTGCGCTGGTTGCACTGACCCTGCACTGTTGTTTCACTGTGCGCTGGTTGCACTGACCCTGCACTGTTGTTTCACTGTGCGCTGGTTGCACTGACCCTGCACTGTTGTTTCACTGTGCGCTGGTTGCACTGACCCTGCACTGTTGTTTCACTGTGCGCTGGTCGCACTGACCCTGCACTGTTGTTTCACTGTGCGCTGGTTGCACTGACCCTGCACTGTTGTTTCACTGTGCGCTGGTTGCACTGACCCTGCACTGTTGTTTCACTGTGCGCTGGTCGCACTGACCCTGCACTGTTGTTTCACTGTGCGCTGGTTGCACTGACCCTGCACTGTTGTTTCACTGTGCGCTGGTTGCACTGACCCTGCACTGTTGTTTCACTGTGCGCTGGTCGCACTGACCCTGCACTGTTGTTTCACTGTGCGCTGGTGGCACTGACCCTGCACTGTTGTTTCACTGTGCGCTGGTCGCACTGACCCTGCACTGTTGTTTCACTGTGCGCTGGTCGCACTGACCCTGCACTGTTGTTTCACTGTGCGCTGGTCGCACTGACCCTGCACTGTTGTTTCACTGTGCGCTGGTCGCACTGACCCTGCACTGTTGTTTCACTGTGCGCTGGTCGCACTGACCCTGCACTGTTGTTTCACTGTGCGCTGGTCGCACTGACCCTGCACTGTTGTTTCACTGTGCGCTGGTCGCACTGACCCTGCACTGTTGTTTCACTGTGCGCTGGTTGCACTGACCCTGCACTGTTGTTTCACTGTGCGCTGGTTGCACTGACCCTGCACTGTTGTTTCACTGTGCGCTGGTCGCACTGACCCTGCACTGTTGTTTCACTGTGCGCTGGTTGCACTGACCCTGCACTGTTGTTTCACTGTGCGCTGGTTGCACTGACCCTGCACTGTTGTTTCACTGTGCGCTGGTCGCACTGACCCTGCACTGTTGTTTCACTGTGCGCTGGTGGCACTGACCCTGCACTGTTGTTTCACTGTGCGCTGGTTGCACTGACCCTGCACTGTTGTTTCACTGTGCGCTGGTCGCACTGACCCTGCACTGTTGTTTCACTGTGCGCTGGTTGCACTGACCCTGCACTGTTGTTTCACTGTGCGCTGGTCGCACTGACCCTGCACTGTTGTTTCACTGTGCGCTGGTTGCACTGACCCTGCACTGTTGTTTCACTGTGCGCTGGTTGCACTGACCCTGCACTGTTGTTTCACTGTGCGCTGGTCGCACTGACCCTGCACTGTTGTTTCACTGTGCGCTGGTTGCACTGACCCTGCACTGTTGTTTCACTGTGCGCTGGTCGCACTGACCCTGCACTGTTGTTTCACTGTGCGCTGGTTGCACTGACCCTGCACTGTTGTTTCACTGTGCGCTGGTCGCACTGACCCTGCACTGTTGTTTCACTGTGCGCTGGTCGCACTGACCCTGCACTGTTGTTTCACTGTGCGCTGGTTGCACTGACCCTGCACTGTTGTTTCACTGTGCGCTGGTCGCACTGACCCTGCACTGTTGTTTCACTGTGCGCTGGTCGCACTGACCCTGCACTGTTGTTTCACTGTGCGCTGGTCGCACTGACCCTGCACTGTTGTTTCACTGTGCGCTGGTTGCACTGACCCTGCACTGTTGTTTCACTGTGCGCTGGTTGCACTGACCCTGCACTGTTGTTTCACTGTGCGCTGGTCGCACTGACCCTGCACTGTTGTTTCACTGTGCGCTGGTCGCACTGACCCTGCACTGTTGTTTCACTGTGCGCTGGTCGCACTGACCCTGCACTGTTGTTTCACTGTGCGCTGGTGGCACTGACCCTGCACTGTTGTTTCACTGTGCGCTGGTTGCACTGACCCTGCACTGTTGTTTCACTGTGCGCTGGTCGCACTGACCCTGCACTGTTGTTTCACTGTGCGCTGGTCGCACTGACCCTGCACTGTTGTTTCACTGTGCGCTGGTTGCACTGACCCTGCACTGTTGTTTCACTGTGCGCTGGTTGCACTGACCCTGCACTGTTGTTTCACTGTGCGCTGGTCGCACTGACCCTGCACTGTTGTTTCACTGTGCGCTGGTTGCACTGACCCTGCACTGTTGTTTCTGTTTTTGTGTTGTATTTCTTTATTAACAGTCTGATGCCAGTAACATTACAGCAATAATAATAGCGCAGTGAGCATGAAAATAATTGGATAACAGTTCGATTGGCGTAAACTCTGTAGAAACAGTACTGTCAGATGATGTGCAATAAGAGAAATAGGGTAAAAGAGAAAAATAAGATAAAAAAGAGGGGTAGGTAAGAGGGAATAGATGTACGGGAGGGGAAGGGAGATGGGTGAAGTGAGAATGGGGGAAATGCCCGCATGGGTGGGGCACGCGAACAGGAATGTCTTTGTCGATGTCTTTAATCCGGGTGTATGTTAGAGGGGTGCACTCGATACTACTAGTGACGTGTTCATGATGAGGTCAGAAAGATGTTAAGACAATCGTGTGGCGGGGGCTAGGGTGGTACTTGTGCGTATGAGATGAGAGAGTATGGGAAAGATGCTTGCCAGTATCTGAATGGTTCCTAGGGTCTCTGGCTAGCAGACTATGGGGGGCTATGCACTGTTGTTTCATTGTGCTTTGGTTGCACTGATCCTGCACTGTTGTTTCATTGTGCGCTGGTTGCACTGACCCTTTACTGTTGTTTTATTGTGCGCTGATTGTACTGACCCTGCAATGTTGTTTCGTTGTGCGCTGGTTGCACTGACCCTGCACTGTTGTTTCATTATGCTCTGGTTGCACTGACCATGCACAAGTGTTACATTGTGCTCTGGTTGCACTGACCCTGCACTAGTGTTACATTGTGCTTTGGTTGCACTGACCCTGCACTAGTGTTACATTGTACGCTGTTTGCACTGAACCTGCACTGTTGTTGTCGCACTGTGCTCTGTTTGCACTGACCCTGCAATGTTGTTGTTACACTGTGCTCTGTTTGCACTGACCCTGCACTAGTGTTACATTGTGCTTTGGTTGCACTAACCCTGCATTGTGCTCTGTTTGTAGTATCTGAGCTCTCTTTGTGTATTCACTTCAGCGATGTTGCAGTGCGCTCTTTGCATAGAGTATGCACACTGTGCTTAATTTTCAGTAAACATGTGCTAACATTCCATTTAATACTGAAAGTGCACCATTGTTCGTTCGCAGCTCTTTTTGAAAAGTGACTCTGCTTTGGTGTTCCGCTGAGCTATTTTTAATGACCCTATGCTGATATTGTAGTGCCCTGTTTGTACAGTGAATATGTTTGCACTGCAATTTGTTTGCCGTGAAGGTTATGTTATGTTATGTTATGTTATGTTACTTGTAAAGCGCACGGCTACTCCACAGAGTGTCCCGGCGCTACGAAGGTGCACTGGTGTTACATTTAACTCTGTTTATAGTGATTGTGTCTCTTAGTTACAATAGGTTGTGTTTGTTCTAACCCTGAGCTGCAGTTATTCAGCTCCTGCTTGTAGTGACATTGCACTGGTGCTACACCGAGCTCTGTTTGTAGTGACGCTGCACTGGTGTTGCACTGAAGTCTATCTGTTTGTAGTGCCCCTCTGAGAAGTGACCCTGAGCGCTGTGGTTAGTTACCATGCACCACTGTTAGAATGGGCCCTTGTCAGGAGGCCACTGCACCATGCACCGCCCATGGCCCCTGCCAGTGCTGCAATGATAGTAACAGCACAACTACTAACCATCACACTTACAAGTGTGATAATTCGGACTATTTCAGGCCCTCAAAGCTAAAAGAATGGCTTGGGCGGCAAGCATTAGTCATTCGGTCGAGCCTACAGTGCTTGCGATGCAGGATCGTCGGTTCAATGTACTTTGTGGGCTCTCGAGTATCCCCGCAGAACTTGTCTGCTTCCGCTTTATTTTTGCTTTCTGCTTAGGGACTTTTTTCACCATTTTTTCAGTGGCTACGTGTGTACGTGCCTTTATTTTTTGCTCTCTGCTTCACCAGCACTGTCAGCATAGTTGCAAAAAAGGTACGTATTTATCTGCCGGCAACCGTGGCATTACTGCACCATCCGTGGCCCTCCCGACTCCTGGTGTGTGCTCATTGGCCCCCTCGTTGGCTCAATCCACCCGCAGGCCTCTCACTGTGGCCCGAGCCCAGCTCCCGACCTGCAATCCTAGCATCAGCAGCGCAGATGCCTCGCCGCCTCCTCCTTGCTGTTCCCTAGCCCATGATGTCAGCGCTTCGACGGAATACGGCGTTTTCAATGAGCCCTGGCGTTGTTCTCACTGGCACCGCTGCAGAGGATCACAGAGGAGATGGCTGTGGCCCAGGAGCAGCAGCAGGCAGCCGAGTAACAGGGCTCGGTTAACCCTCACACACCCTTGCTTCAGCAGCCTCCTCCTCCCTGCATGAAAACAACAGTGTCCACTTCTCCTGCTCTGCCTCTGGCAGCTACACTCCCCCTCCTACCTCTTCCTCTTATTCTCTCTCTTTCCGTCTGTCTCGTTCCTCCTCACCTGCTGAAAATCGTGACTTCAAGAAATAGCTCTTACCCTCTCTTTACTTCATTTGTTCCCCTGTGAAATGGATCCCCCCCCAAAAAAAGAGAAACACTTTTGCTGTAAATGTTGATTTTTTCTGTCATTTTTCTATTCCAAAGTGCAGCCTCGGAATGGAGAGAAAAAAAAGTTTCAAAATATGAAAAGTAACTAAATAAAACAAGACAGTGGTTGCAAATTGACCAGATTGGTTTTATTCACACCCAACTTATTAGTGCCACTTTATAGAGTTTGCTAGTGAAGCACTAATTTTATTTTTCTCTTCTGTCTGCGAACAACATTGTGTTCCCCGGGTGGGAAAGTGCATCATTCCTGGAGGTACTGCAATACCTGTTTGATGCTTGGAGTGGAAAACCTTTAATGTGATCCTTTTCAGCTGTTTTCCTTATTTTAGTTTATAAAATGTATACCGTGGTTCCCTGTTCAGTGAGTTGGTCTTTTTAAACCATGCTGCTTACGTTTTGTAAGGATATAAGCAATGGGCATTGCAAAGTGTCCCTTCCGGGCCCTGTAGTCATGTCCTTAACTTTTAAAGCAAAAATACTCATTGGTTTCTGGATAATGAGTGTAAAAGTGTTAAGGTAACCATGTTGTTCCTGCTTACATTTCACATGGTTTACTTAATCTTGCATTCCCTATGATTGTTTGTTTTTTCCAGGATGTTGTTACTTTTTTAGGTAGCATATTACTCTTGTCTAGTGCATAATTTGAATTGAGTCCCATCCAGGGGTTTATTTATAGGGCACAATTGGGTTGTAGTTAAAGGCGGTGTGAGTTTCTCTCAGTGAGCCGGTAACTTATAAGTCAACTTCTGCTTTTCCTTAGCATAGCTATTCTGTTTAGACTGTGTTCTTTTTAAGATGTAGGAATGGGTACCAAGTTTATTGATCCACGGTGCTTATCCCAAACAGTACTGGTATATTACTGGTAGGCACAGCACAGCAGAATCTTACCTCAGAAGTGTTTAACTGCTAAAACGAATTCCAGTCGGCACTCCAGCCCGCAGCCAGCCTTCCAAGTATACAACTCCATTTTAACCAAGTTGCATCTACTGATCATGGTGCAACATGGAGCTCAGTGTTAGGCACTGTATGAAGCACTACTAAACAGTTTCATTGCCATGCTGTCTAAGGTGCAAGCCTTTAACTCCAAAGCATCCAGAAGCATAGCTCTTCTCTCATTAGCACCCGCGGTGTCATCTAAGTAACCTGAGAGACAGCCCAATTAGCTCATTGTTTATTTAAATGTGTCTCTCTCTTTCGTTTATGAAACTCGCTGGTTTGAGAAGAAAGGGGGCCATCTGTTTACCCTGTGCACACATCAGCGGGGAGACGGTGACATTAACCTTGCTGTGGCTAAATAACCAGCCAGGCAGCAAGACAAGCCAAGAGCTGGTGTGTTGCCAAGATTGTGTACATGTGTATATGTTTAGTGTGTGTGAGCAGTATGCCATGTTTATGTATGCAGGTGAATTGCCACTTGTGTGGCCAAATGAAAATCTTGTGTTTGTATTTATCATGTGCACACACTATATGTGCACAAATATAGTGGTTGTTGCCATGAGTGTGTTTATATTATGTGTACATCTCCACTAAACTGATTCAGTTAGGAACTTTTACATTATGTGTTCCCAGCAAAGCAGGATTTATGCTTGATTGGGAAACACCTTTTGTTGAACGCCCATTGCCCATCCTCCCTCCCCCGCCCTACCATTGTCCCTTCTCAGTGATGGTGAGAAGTGCATGATCCCTTTAGCCAAGTTGCTGGTTATTTAATTACACTTCGCGGTGCATCAGTGCAACACCACCTCATCATCAGTCCAGCACCAGTCAGCTTCACTCAGCACCACTTCTACATCACTCAGCAGCACCACCCCAGCACCTGAGTATCACTCCGCAGCACCTGACAACCACCACAACACCACCATAGCACCACAACAGCACCATCTCAGCCCCAGCACAGCACCACCTCAGCACCAGCACAGCACCACCTCAGCACCAGCGCAGCACCATCCCAGCACCACCTCAGCACCACTGCTGCACCACCTCACTACCAGCACTGTTCATGGTTCCCCACCCCCTTAACAAACAAAAAAAGCTATAACAAACTAGCATTAGAACAGGCAGGAAGAATTTGCCAGCATTGCAAGAACAGAAAAACTAGAAGACATTTTTCTGTTAATTCTTTTTTTAATAGGGTTGTTCAGTTCTACATAATATCTACTTGGTTATATATAACATAATAAAAATGCTTACAACACTTTTTGTTTTAACTTTTCAACACTGCTCTACGCCATAGCTTAAAGACATTGGCAAAGCCAATAGCTCTGGCTAAACACTTGTATGGTCCCAGAGGCGAGCCCTATTGGCTATGCCAATGCTTGTTGTATAATGTGGCCAGGGTAGTCTCTACACCTCAGTCTTTCTGCAAATTCATTCACTTGATGTTTTTAATCCTGGATGTTGCTACAATTCCTTCAGATTCTCAGGTGTTGACTATACAGAAGATTTTCTCATAGTGGTCGTGGATGAAAGCTGATAAAATTCAGAAGGATGTTCTTATCCATAGGTTTGCAGAATGTCTTTGTTTTCAGTTCCCCTTCATCAGAAAAGATGACAATATCTAGGAAGGGGAGGGAGGTGTTGCTCATAGTGTATGTGAAGGTCAAATGGTTATCACATGTATTCAGCAAACTTTGAAAATCTTGAACGTCTCCTCAATCCCCTGGCATATGATGAGGATGTTATCTATGTAGTGCCTCCAAAAAAGTATCCTTTGTCTGTATGTATTTTGGTCGGTCAGCACATGCTTTTCTTTGAAATGGTGTACATATAGACATGCTACACTGGGGGCAAAGGTGCTGCCCATCGAAGTCCCATGTGTTTGTAAATACAGAGACCCCTGAAATTCGAATACATTTTCCACCAGAGCCAGCCTTCAGCATTCCATCACAAAATGTCAGTATGTGTTTTATTGCTGTTCCTCTCCGAAGAGAATCTCCTCTATGGTTTCCATAGTTGCATCTCGGGGCAGGCTTGTCAGAGGCTCTCAATGTCCAATCCAATCAGTAGGTTGCATGTTGGATCAAATTGTACATCATTGAGAAGAAGTAAGCGGCCACAAGTATCCTTTAAATAGGTTGGGGTCCGTTGTACAATAGGTGACAGAAAAACATCAGCGAACTGAGAAAGAGAAAGAGGTTCCAAAATGGAACCTATACCTGAGACTATTGAGTGACCAGGTGGAGGTATCTTGTCTTTATGCATTTTTGGTAATGCATAGAAGTATGGAGATTTTGGATACTTACGAATTTGGAACTCTGCTTCTCTCTTTGAAATTCAACAGCTGATTTATGCTTCCTCAACCATGCTTTGGATAGTAATCTGTAGTCTTCTCGTAGGATATTGTGTGAGGATTCTGTAATATTATTCATCTGATAATAGCCATGTGCATGTAGTCACATAGTCCATTTTGTTGAGGAGGTCAATAACTCTCTCTTTGTTCACTGGCTTGATAATGATTTACTGGTTGATGGTCAGTTCTTTCAACTCCTGTTGCTCTTTTCTGGTAATGTTATGGAAGGATTTAAAACTATTCAGGCCCAGTGCTTCAATTTCTTTAAAAATGGCTTGATCAAAAGTCTGTATTTCAACTAGAAATGTTGTTGTTGGAGGACACAAAGTAGATTTCTTTCTCAGATTAGTGTCACTCCCATCAGTGAGCTCCTGTTTATCCTTAAAGAAGCTTGCAGCTTTATCTATCTATAAATCTCAGTGATCTCACAATGTAGACAAAATCGATCGAAAGGAGGTGTAGGGATGAACCCGATTCCTTTATTAAGGACAGCGGTCTGTTCTTCAGTAAGTGTTAGGTTTGTAAGGTTTAACACTAAAGATCACTTGTGCTTCCCCCTGTTGTTTGGTCTTTGGTTCTGCTTCTGGTTTGTATCCCTTTGTTTGTGTCTTCCCATCGGATTTCCTTCTTCTTCTTTCCTCTTGGGAGTTCTGGCTGTTATACAGTTCCCACAAAAAAAGGTAGGACTGCATAGTAGGACAACAGAACTTCAGAATGTCGGGGCTGAGCCCATCTACACCATCAGAGAATGTCTGCCCAATTCCTAGCTAGCTCACAGTGCCTCATCCGAACCCCTAACCTTCCTAGAGTGGCAGGTGATTTTGGCAACCTCGAACATGATACTCTGAACCCCAAGGGAATTGTGGAAACAGATCTTATCCCTATCGTTGCTTACTTATGCATGTCCATGGTAAACAAAAGAAAGATACGAATAACATTTTCAATACATTTATTGAAGCAATTGTAGTCTTGCATAGCAAGAAAGAGCTGTGCTTATTAGGCAGATAAAACAAAGCAATGTCACCAGCATGATGAACATAGTGAAAAGAATAAACAGTCCAACCATGGCAGTCTGATTTATATATATTCCTACCTATCACTACCCCTACTCTGAGAGCATAGTGGGTGTGCCCTCTGCCTGATCTCTTAGGTTAGCCTGAGCTCCCAAACATGGATTGCTTAGCCAGGGAATAGGCCTGAAGTGGAATTGTCAATCCTTCTCTGCAGGGTAGAAGATCAGCATCAGCAGAGCTGCATGTCAAACACAGGATTAGTTCTAGGGCAGTCGTGACCGGAGTGCTCCTATGATCCAAAAGAACAAAACATCCCCTTCCACATTAGCCTTCAGGAGTTGGAAAGCCCCAATTCTCAAACAAAGTTGAAGTGGGAAATCACACACTGCTTCTCCAGTAGCAAAGACAGTTGGGGGTAAAAGAAGCCCTTTATCCTTCCATTCCTCATTGCCCCCATGCCAACAGCACATACGACAACTAACCTGACATGCAAGATAAAGAGTGGAAAAGTAGGGGTATTGTCCCTATCTTTATAAACAATTCTTTTACCACTTCATTTTTTCTATTTCTACTTTTCCACACTTTATCTTCCCTTCCATTATCTCTGATTTTGAAATAATATAAACCTGACAGTAGATTGATATGTCTCTTGGCAAGTTGATAAAATATTGTGTTTGTATTTTAACAGATTTTATTGTACCATTTTAACACTGTCCTGAAGAAGGTGGTGAGAATCAACGTTTACCACCGAAACGCTGTGTCGACATTTCGTGCTTTTAACTGTTTTTATTTATTATTTGTGTTGAATTACATTTGAATTTATTGTACATAAAGATATGTGTTAGGAGTGTGAAAGAATAGGGTGATAAACAACAAGAAGATATAGAATGACTCACCAGAAAATGTTGTTTTAAGAAATAATTTCCCTCCGAAACAAGTATGTTTTTTGATTTTTAGGAATTATTAGTGCTTGTTTGGTTAATGAATTATAATTGTATTAATAATTTTAATAAAATAAGAGATACTACAATTCTACTGTCAAGGTAATCATTTCTTTAATTTCTTTTCAAAAACCTTTTGTATGTCTTGTTCCTCTTTTTCTACTAAGAATAATCTTACTTATGTGTATACACAGATTTAGGGACATTATATAAAAAAGTTGTGAGGGAACAAAACTATTATTGAGTGGTTGTAACCCAGTTTCCTTTGTATTGAAGGGTGACTCTCTTTATTGTTTAAGATTGTCATTTACAATGCCACTAGCTTAAACTCACGTAAATGCGAGACCTGTTGCATTGAAAATGCTTGTTATTCATTCATCAGCACTAGGCCTGCCTGGATTTGTAGTTTCTCCTAAACCAACAGAACCATGCATGCTGGGTCCTGTATAGCCGGTCTAATGCTTTACAGAAAGAAAAACAAAACTTGCTTAGAATCGCCTAAAAATATGGGACAAGAGGGTGTATGGGAACATCATGGTATACGAAACATTACACTGATACTTCTACTGATGTCTGCAGTCCATTCAGAGTATCTGCCCTGCACGCAAGATTCAGCAGCACGGTCTTGTCCAAGGTATTAGCGGTATTTTGTGTGACTTGATCCCGCAACAGCAGCCCTCAGTACCATTCTCTGCCAAGCCACGCACTGATTAAGAGTGACTGTACAAAAGCATTAAGTACTCCGTACACTGGAAAATAATCTTGCATTTGGCCTTGTTGTGGACTGGTACCCTGCTTAGTACTTGTACTGATATTAGTGTACAACTTTGACAGGCAAGACCAACATGCATGTAGTGTTTCCAACAGCCTGGTTCAGTCCTCGAGTAGTCTATTTGGGGTTACAGGCACTAGTGTAGGGGAATCCTGCAGTGTCATCCTGTGGGAGAAGAGGAGGATAACAAATTGATCTAGAGTACATCTCAATATCAGGAAGGGAAATGGCCGGTGTGTGGCAGTTTCCCTTTTGTGGTGTGTGACATGGAGAGAGTCCCTTAGCTCCTCTGTTGGGCTGTAGGATTTACTACATTTTTTTGTGGTAGGTACTAGGCCGCACCACTTTGCAGTAGCAGGCAAGGAGCAAACTGCACCCATAAGAAATGGAAATATAGCTGTGCACTGCTCCTTTGTTACAAGGGCCACCTTGAACCAGTCTTGGCTTTTTATCCAGAAACATATTGCCTGCTGAGACCGTCTCTTCATACTATAAAGGAAATATCAGCATTACAACCCACAGCATGCAAGGCATTTTTGGCTGAAAAATCCATACGATAAGACGCTGGCGCTCATAACATGGGTCTGTGGCAGTCGTAACAGGAGCATGGTACAGTCCCCTTTTAGTGGGCTTATGGCTTTTATATTATTACGCAGTGGTAAGGTTACCAGATATGTCCATGTCACCAAACAGCAATGTTAGAGTCCTGTGCTCTTCTTTTACAGATCTTTATTTTCGGAAACGTAGGTACAACTGGATCAAATTAAGTGAACCAGGACTACAACTCCCAGAAGGCTATGCATTAAACTAAACACCAGGAGTGGAACACCACGTCCGGGGTGACATGTGGAGTTACCTGGTAACTTGTACAGTGGGTTTGTTGTCCTAATTGTCAGCATGGGTAGCCTTAAAGGAGAATCATGGCCTGCTGCAGAGGTGGTGGTGACGAGCGCTGGCAGTCTTCTCTAGGGCAGGGGGCAAGCAACCCTTCCTTCTGCGTTAAAGCTGAGAGGTTCAACAACCACCTCTCTGTTGAATGGATAATAACAACCCGCCTCTGCAGTGCAGCATGGATGAGGCATCTCCCCTCTCGGCTGGGGGGCATGACGCCTCTACCTGCCCCCCCTAGTGTGCTTCCGAGCAGGTGGACCTAGTGCCCCGGCCCCCCACCTCTCCCCCTCCCCGGTGCCTGCACCCAGCGCTGTGGGCCTAGCCGAGGCCGCCCGTGTGTGGCAGTGAATCTCTTCACCCTGCTGATGGCTTCCATACATCTCTCCTGCTCTCGGCCTCCCCCGTGCGGCCCATGTGGCCGGCAACGGGCACTAATCCATGTTGCTATGCGGCCTCCTCTCCTCCACCTCCACCCCGGCTCGGGTAGCTGCTGAGACGGGCAGTGATCCCACTCTCTCTCGGCGGCGGCGCCTCCTGGCGGTGCCTCTTCCAGCTCTCGCTCATGCGTACTGTGTGCCACAGGCCTGCCGGCAAACCGTGCCGGACCTGGGGAAGGGTTAGAGCACGGCACAGCAGCCGCCTGGAGTGGGAAACATTATATGAGGCAGAGCTGACAGCAGCACCGGGCGCCATTCTGGAGGGACAGCAGTGCTTCTAGGTGGCTCTTCCACCCAGGCACCCTGTGAATCTGCAACAAAAAAAACACGGAATTATTCCGTGCATTTAATCAAAAAGTCCACCGGGAGAGTATAACATTTTCAACTATGGTGACCTCATGGTACGAAGGCAAATTCTGGGGAGTGACTAAAAATTAAGAACAAGGTAAGGAGCGGGTGACCAGAGTGGTGCACTTATCCCCGCCTGAGGCTGCGCCGCCTAGGCATGTAACCGCAGGAATCTAGCCCCACAGTCTGCCGGAATACCCCTGTCCTCCCCGTGACCCCTTGCACCTCTGAGCTCAGTGCCTGCCTGCAGCTGTCGTGAAGACTTTTCTTATCTACTTGTTAAATAAACAAGCAGATAAGAAAAGTCTTCACGGCAGCCGTGAAGCAGGCGAGCCAGTCCGGGTGGGCTGGCAAAAAAAGGGAAAAGGAGGCACCCTGGAAACCTTATTCCCAAGGGCAGCCCACCGTTTAACATAAACGGTGACGCAAGCCAATGGGAATAAGGGGCGGGGCTTCAAGCCCTTTTCAGAAAGTACTCATCTGCAATAAATCTCCTAGAGCGAGCTGAGCATGTGCGCAGCAATGCTAGGCGAGACCTAAAAACAAAACATCTTAAGCGAACAAAGATCACTCCTGGCACGTGACTGCTTGTCAGCCGCCTGCTGCGCTGAGTCCTGCAAAACAAAATGACATTGGCTTATACAGTTGAACCAGAGAGAGGTACACCACAGGATACAGACCCCCTCTGACAGAGGGGGTGGGTCGTCTCATCAGCCTCAGGTGTACAATATAGAGTCCTGGAACTTCCATGGCAGAGCTGGGTTGCGGCAAAGATGGTGCCTTGGAAAACCTCCAATGGACCCTGGCCGCAAATCTTCTCTGGGAAGTTTTGTGACAGCTTCTGATTGTCTGGATGGGGGCTTTCGGGCACTAGACATGGGCTTGGACTGGGAAGAAGGTTCCCTGTTCCGGGCCGGTGTCGGGGAAGAGGGCTCAGCAGCTCACCGGCATCTTCTAAATTCAACCATTGGTCGTCTGCTTTGGATCTTGTGGTTAAATGTTGTCCACTGCCATTTCCTGGCCCCTGGAGTAACTTGGGGAGATGTTAACCAAGCCAGCCAACACATCAGAAGCCTGGCAGGATTCAGGGGGTACCTCTAAGATGTCCTCTGGATGCTTGGCTTCATGAATCCGATACTGGCATCGGTACAGATTTATCAAGACAAGATGTTTGACACCAAACATCATAGGTTTCAGTGAAACCATCATGTAGCTGGGTAACTCGTAGTGACTAGTGCCCAGTACAGGCCTTTAAGATGTCTTCCCTGTTCACTTGCAATATCTAGTGATCGAACTAGACATCGAAAGGGGCGTATCTGCTGATTAAGATATGTCCTCACATGTAGTATATTGCACCCTGCCTCAGGGCTGTTTGGGCATGGCACACAAGGAGTGTGCCATGTCGTGTTTTGGAAAATGGCTGCACCATTTAATTCAGCCTGCAATGGCAGTCTGTGTGCAGTATTTGTTGGGGTCCTTTTGGGAGGCATAATGCATGCTGCAGCTCATAGGGACCTTTTTTAGTACCTCTGCCCTAGGTACCATAGGTGCCGTTTACCAGGGACTTACCAGGGTGCTAAAGTCTTTGCCAATTGGGTTACAACTGAACATGTGTCTTGTTTTTAGGGAAGGAGCTCTGGCACTGAGGCCTGGTTAGCAGGGTCCCAGTGCACTTACCAATAAACAACATTAGTACCAGTGAGAAAAAAGTGGGGGTGACCATGTAAAAAAGGGCACTTTCGTACACATTCCGCCTCTCTGTTCACATGTGGCCACCTGTGGGTGATCATCCTGTGTCGTGTACCTCAAGAGGCAATGTAGCTGGTGAATTCTTGACTTGGAACGGTGGTCCGTTGTCTGCTCTCAACTCCTTTATCAGGCCATGGGTGGCCATACTTTTCTCCAGTTTGGGCAGGATGTCTTCCGCAGATGTCTACTTCACTATTTCCACCTCTGGATACTTGGAGTGATCATTGAAAATGACCAGCATGTGTAATCCGTCCAGGAGGCTCCCAAAATCAGCGCTGGCTCAGAACCATGGTATCTCCTCTGTGGTGACAGGGGGAGGTGAGTCAAGCATGTCAGTGGCTTGGCATAGGCTGCATTGTCGAACCATGTTCTCTACCTGTTTACCCAGGCCAGGGAACCACATTTTTGCATGGAGTCTGTTTTTGTCTTTACCGTCCCTTGGTGGGACCCATGCGCCAAGTCAATAATCCGCTGGGTCAGGTCTGACAGGATGACTAGTCAAGGTCCCCTCAGCAGGCATCCTTCTTGAGTGACTGTGAGCTTGTCAGGTACATGGTACAGAAAAGATAGAATCTGTAGAGTTGCTTCTGTTCATTTTAGAAGTCCTGCCTTGACGGTCATCTAGGTCCATGACAAGGTCACTGTGATGGCCAGCTGAAGGCAGCCGTCTTTCTCAGTGGCTTTGGTGATGTCTAGCAGTGAGATAGGGAGCAGTCAGGACTGTTCAATGACTATCCTCATGTATGCTTCGACCTCTGCTGCTTCTTCTGTCTCTTGGCTGGTTGCTGGTCTGGCGTGTTTGGACAGGAAATCGGCAGGGTTGTGGGCTCCCAGTTTGTATACCACAGAGAGTTGACATTCTTGTATTCTGAGTATCCACTTCTCGATCCTCAGAGGTGGCTTCAAGACAGACCCTTTGAAGAGAGCGATTAGCGACTTGTGGTCGGTAGTCACTGTGAAGGGCTGACCATATAAGTAGAGGTGGAAATGCTGTCATCCCCAATTAGTTGCAATTCATTCTTTTTCGATGTGGGAGTAGTGTTACTCGGTTGGCGTCAGTGCTTGGCTGGCATCCACAATGGGGGTCTACCCTCTGCAGGTCATCTTCTGTAAGAGTACTGCTCCTAGGCCAGTGGGGCTGGTGTCTACAGATAGAACAGTGTCTTTACTCAGGTCGAAGTATGCCAGAGTGGTGTGCTCAGATAACGCTTGCTTGGTCGCTTGGAAGGCTTCCTCTTACTGTTCACCCCAGTGCCACAGGGTTGATTCTTTAGTGAGGTCACTGAGGGGCTCGGTGAGGGTGGTGAGGTCCTTCATAAAACGCCTGCAATATATGACGATCCTTAAGAAGCTTCTCACCCCCGTCACCGTAAAGGGAGCCGTTGCTGACTGTTTGTCCTGGGCTTTTGCAGGAGCTGCTCTTATTGCCTTTTGTGGCAAATCAATATCCAAAGAAGCATATATCATCTTTGAGGAGCTTGCACTTTTCCTGGCGGAGTGTGAGCCCGCTGTCCTGCATTCTGTTGAATACAGCTTGTAGCCTCTGGAGGTGCCCTTCCAGGGTAAGGGCTTGTATGAGGATATCATTGCTAATGTTTTGCACGCCTGGGAGGCCTGCTAGCACATTTCTTATTATGTAGTGCAATACCTCAGCGGCACTGGAGATGCCAAAATTGAGGCGCTTGTAGCACCGGAGTCCAGCTTGGGTGGAGAAGGTGGTGATGTGTCGGGATTTCAGTGCTAGGAGGATCTGGGTGTAACCTGACCTCAAGTCCATCTTGGAGAACCACAACAACCCTGACAAATCTCGTACAATGTCGTCCACCGTTGGCGTCAGGTGTCGTTCTTGTTTGATGATCGTATTGGGAGATGTGTGGCGCAGTGGCCAGAGCGTCTGACACCGGAGCGTGGGGATCATGGTTTGATCCCTGGCACCAGCGGCAGCTCAGCTCAACAGCATGAGACTCTGGGCAATAGCTCACTTACTCTCCCCAACGGCTCCCAGCGTCTTGAAACATTAAGTGGTGATATGATCGCGCTTTACAAATAAGGATTATTCTTTATTTGGGATGCGCATATTGACACATATCCTCACCTCTCCTGGTTGCTTTGTTTTTTTTGCTACAACTATGGGCTAAGACCATGGAGTCAGTCATTCAGTCAAACCATGGTGTTGGTCCTTCGACTCTTTTGATGATATCGGCGGCTTCTAGCTTGTGTAACTCAGCCTCTTCTTCTAGGCAAAGGTGGAAGGTCACTAGTCAGTGGCATAGCGCAATAGGTTGTTCTGGCTGGTCAATATGCAGGCAGACTGTCCTGCCTTTGAGGTACCCACTTCTATTAAAGAGATGGCTGAATTCTCCAATGAGGCAGTCGTCGGCACTGGCGTGAATTCTAAATGCGAACTGGTTGAACTGGTTGAGTCAGAGGCTTTCAGCTGTGGGGCAGCTCACTAGCAATCCAGCCCCTCCTTTTCATGACATACATTTTGGCACTTGTGTGCAATGGTGGCAATGAATGCTCTTGCCAGAATAAGGCATGTGTTGGCTGTGAAAGCATACACTTTGGTGGCTGTGGGACAAAGGGACGGTAGTGCTGACAAGGTCTGGTGCAGGGCCCATGACATGATGTTGATGGAGGACCCCGTGTCGACCAGCTCTGTGGTGATTTGGCAGCGGGGCACAGTGAGGTGTTTTTGATGGGTAGGCTCAACGGCCCGGATTACATGCACCATTCCTTCTGACAGGTCATCGTCCATGTCTTCTTATTGTGGCCAGATGGCTTCCACCAGCTTAGCTGACTTCCGTAGGGGTTTTCTGGGCTTGGGTGTGGACCTTTGTGGAGTAATTGAACTTGCCACATGCGGAGCAATTCTTCCCTTTCAGGGGCAGTCTCCTGTGTGAGGGGTGGTCCCTTCGCACTGGTGCAGTGCTAGTTCTGGGTCGATCTGGTTTGGTTGGTGTGGGTGCTTGGATCACATGGTTGATAGGTTCTGTCTTTACTAAGGGCTGGAGGGACGCTTCCATGTGGGCTGCCAGGATTTGGAAAGTTCTTTGGATCTGCCTAGTGTCAGGATGTCCGTCATGGGCATCTGAGGCACTTGGAGGATGTGTTCGCTGACATGAAGTGTGCCCTGATTTGATCCTATTTGTCGGGTAGGGTGCATGTTGATGCTAGCTCCTGCAGCCGGGCGTAGAATTTGTCTACTGACTACTCTGGGGTATGATGAGCTTGTCGAAGCAGGAACCTTTCGTGGTTCGAAGTGCACTGTGAATGCAGTTTGAGTGTGATGTGGGTGATTGTCTGGCCCAGCTCCCTCCACTATGGTCTTCGTGAGCTTATGGATGGCCTCACCCCTGAGATGTAGGAGCATGGGGTGGCATCTGTCGAAGTCCAGGCCTATGGCCGCAAAATAATTCTCGAGGCGTTCCACCCATGAGAACTATATTGCTACTTGCGGAGAGGGAGCGCCAGAGACGACAAATGGCTCGATGGCGGGAATGGATGCTATTCTGACTGGTTTACGCTCAGCTCTAGTACTTTTGTGTGTCCTTGGGGGTTATGGCAGAGGGTTCCTGGGTGTGCCCAGTGCTGAAGGGCACAGGGGCAAGCATGGGTTGGAGACCCTAACCGGTCCCCATAGCAGCTGCGCAGATGCTGTCTGGACCAGCGTGTTGGGAACTGGAGGCACCAGAGGAAGGTGCAATGCCATCCTCCGATAGGCACGGTATGGCGCGTATAGCCACCGAGCAAGTGGAGGTCACTTTGCTCTGGCAAATGGGGATGCTCTTGCTGGGCAGCACCCTTGGTGCCAGCTGATAAGATACTGTAGCACTCTATGTTGTCGCGTGCTCGGCGCGAGGAAAGCATGACAGTCTGTGAGGCCTCCGGGCAGCATGTGGTGTGGCGTTGTGGCACCAGAGTGAAAAACAGAGGTCCCTACCTTAGGGGCCCTCTACAGGTGGAACAGCTGCAGGGCTGATGAGTGGATGAGAGGCCTGTCGCAGCAGAAGCTGGGTGGAGCCATCTGACACCTCAAGGGATGGACATGCCGGATCCGTGGCACTGACAGAGTGAGTGCCCCTGAACCACCTTTGTCACTCATGTAGTGTTGCACTCCCCGGGCTGTGGTGTGAGGGAGAACAGGGCTACCAAATAGTCTCTCAATAATGAGCCGCGCTCGCAGTGCTTATTGTCACAGTAGCCTGTGAACTGCACACCTGGCCCGTCCATTCATGTTATGTACCCTCGATCAGATGACCTTGGGGGAAAACCATTATGATGTCAATCACCGGGGGAGGCAAACTAGAATAATGTTCCTCACCCAACAAAACCAACATTTCTTGTTGTTTGCCCTTAAATTAGAACATTTGTATAACATTAATTTATGTCTTCACTTTCAGTTTCACATTCCTCAGACTGTGACCTTCAGCTCAGAACGCTACATTTCATGTTTGATAAATGTGCTGCTCTCTATTTACAGTTTAGGGCCAATGATCTAGTGAAAGTAGTGTAATTCACTAAGTTGGTCTCAGAAGGGCCGAGCTAGTTACTTACTCGCTACCCCAGATGCTGTGAAGTTATTTTACTTCACTTACCTGCTCCACTTGCATGGTTATCTCAGAAATCAGGGCCGCAAGTCACCCTTCTGTTTGGAAAGCTAGGCTCCTATGTTGATGCACACGCCGCCTGCAGTGGGCGCTCTTGCTCCATTGAATCTGGAACGCAGCGCTGGTCACGGACGCTTCAAGTCTGTGCAGAGTGCTTTCAAAACTGCACAGACTTGATTTCTCAGTTTTCTGCCTGCAGCGTCTAATCTACCTTTTCCCACTTCGTCATAGGGTGGGGGACCCACCCTGTGATGATTTGGGAAAGGGTGGGGTGACAATGCTCTCCATCCCCTGATTGATGGGAAGCCCCAGCTCAAAAGAGCTCCACCCTGAAACACCCAGGGCTAACTATACCCCCACGTCATCAAGGGGTGGAGATTTGTCGCCGAGGCTATCTATGTCTTTGCCAAACTGATGATCACACAGGCCTCAGGGCTGTGAGGTCGTCAACATGGCACATAGTGCAAACTCTGGGCCTCTGGCAGGTACTGATAATTGTCAGAGGCCTGTTAAAGACAACAAAAGTGAGACTCATCCTCCCGCCAGCAAGATCAAGTGTGAGCAAGAACGGTGTGTTTTGAAAAAAGAAGCCCTGTCGCTTCAAACAAATATGAGTTTATTTTGACCTGTCCTGCAGGGGGTGGGGGGGGACAAAGGGGACAGAGCCAAAATGCCCTCCCATTAAGCCGCCCCTGGTTCTTGTGCCTGCTGTTGAATGGTCAGGCCAGATCCTGAGATTGATCCATCTGCTTCTTTTGGACTAAGTAATGACCATCGCAAACTGTCACTTGGCCAATGCCTGGACGGATTTTTGGGACTGTCTTATGTTTTGAATGGCCTGATCTCCACAGATTTAGCCTGCTTAAGATAAGGGTGACCCCTTTTAGTAGTGACGATGCCACCGACAAGTGTACGTCAAGCAGGTAGTGCCTTTAGGAAGGAGCCCCAAGGAGGAAATAGCCACAGAGGCAAACCCCCCCCTGTAGTTCATCTGGATGGGATTCCAGAAGTATAAAATGAGGAGATAAAGGACCCAACACTGCCTTTGCAGAGAAATCCAGGGACCAGGACTAGACACACTGCCCAGAAAGCATAAAGGACTAGCGAAGAGGAGCTGAGTCCCAGAGAAAGGGCTGAAAAGAACAAAGATGCAAAAATGGGCGCAAATATCAGGAGAAAAAACAAAAGAAAAGAGCCAGAAGCGAAGAACAAAATAATATCCACCACTCGAAGTGTTGTGATGCAGGGAGCAAGTGGAGTTCCTCCTTTATATAGGGGAAAGACAGGAAGTTACGTTAAGAGTCTGTGGCGCCATCTTGGATTGGGAGAGAGGCCATAGAAATGCATTACTTGGTGGCCATATTGGAATAGGTAGTTCTTAAGTCCCAGAATGCCCTGGGACAGGAAGAAGAAGAAACAAGATGGAGACACTGCTGGCTTCTCTGCAGGCTAATGCTCCAAAGAGTGGGGTGACCTGCCCCTACATTGTACCCGCGGGTGGACTCTGTAACTGGACTTGATTACAGCAGTCAGCCAGAACTTTGCTCGTCCACTGAGGATGCATCTCACCCACCCTCGAAAGACTCAGAAAGAGGACCCAGGAGGGATGTGAGTTGCAGCAGGAGCATGACAGTGTAAGTGTTTGAAGAGTTTTCTAGTAAATGGTGAATTTTTAACCGGCGAAGAACACATTTTTAGCGGGATCTATTATGTGTGTGGTAGGACTGCATATTTCAATTTACCGCGAAAGTAAGCGGCATCCTGCTATTTAGCTTTAGTATTTCATAGGGTCTATCATGTGAGTGCAATAAATGACAGTGTGGTCTTGAAGAGAATGAAGCAAGACTTTGGATAAGTGATGCTAGATATATAAGGAGCTATTAGTCCACCTATTGGAATTGCTATGATTGATGTGAAGATTAGGAGATTTTCTACTTTAGTGGGGGTGCTAATCAACTTACAGCTTGTGACAATTTGCGCTATGGTTAGGCAGAACCGCTTAGCATTAGATGTCCCTCTCATGAAAGAAGGTGGCATTTGCAGAGAGTTATCATGTAATAGTCCTGTTATTTAGTGCCCACACAACTAACATCACTAGTGTCTCCCATTAAATGCAATCCTCAGTGGAGCATGGCTTTTAAGAATCAGTGGTTTCCTGGTTTAGTGGAATAGAAAAGAGGTTTAGCAAGGATGGTGAATGGTTGAGTCCATTTGAAGTGGGTTGTTTGCACTGTTCTAACTACTGCAGTTGTTGTGTTGACTAGCGCCATTGTCCTGTTTCTATAGTTTACATTTTCTGAAGTAATTTTCAAGAGGCCAGGGTGTAAAGAAAGAAAAATGACTCAATGAAGAGAAAGAGAGAAAGATAAGAGATGAATGTTTTCTGAGACCATGAATACAACTGATTAAAGAAGAAGGAAGAGTCAATCTGAAAGTGATGAATACTGTATTATAATTGATTAATTGATGGAATCCTTCAGTTTTTGGTGATTATTAAATAATGAAAGTGGGTGACTTGTAAAAGTTAACTTGTGATTATCCCTTTTTAGTGACTTATATGATATGTGCAAAATATATAGATTTATTGTTGTTTATACATGCCATACACCTATGTGAGTTTTTGACTCCATTTTGAAAAAGATGGATGCTTTTTCTTGCCTCTTAGTACAGCTCCTTTTGCTGTCTCCTGGCACTTTTCTCTCTACAAGCTGTCCGCGGAACACTATCACCAAGCTATTTTGGGTCATTTATATTAGTATTATTTTTGCTGAACGTGATGAATCTTGCACACAAAATGTTGCTGATTTCATGGTTCTTCCACCAGTGTACTGTGGCCTATTCATGCACATTAATATGCTGTTGTTCATGTAACTCATTTTGCCTACCGATGTCGGATGGCATTAGGTCATGATGTGTGGAATTAATATTCATATAGTGGGTTAGTGCTTAGGTGTTCAGGCAATGTGATGGGTAATAATGTAGTGTTCTGATTTGCTGAGAAAACAAAATAGTCATACCGCTGTGAACCTGCAACTTTGCTAATTTGATATGCAGAAAGTGGGTATAAGAACCCTTGGTTTTGAGGGCTGCAGAAAAGTCTTTCCTGAGGGCTTAGATGCTACTAGGGACACTGTCCAATTTTCTATTCATTTAGCTGCTCTGCATTTTCTTTGTTTGCTCTTTAGCTGAAAGCATTCATGACATTTAATTTACAATGACTTTGTACTCTACCTTTTAAATGTTTGTAATAGCCCTCTTAATTATATCCTTTGATTAGAACATAGTTATTAAGTGAGCCCAATTATTTTATTGACTGTTTTGCAACTTTGATCATTTAGGAGGTGATGCCTTGTCTCGGGGATTGCCTCATGTAATTTGGGGTTAACACAGTCTCCAATTCATCGGTGAGTGGATGTCCAGATCAGGCAAACATTGTGGAGTATCTCAATTTTGGTGTGTCCAGGTTTTGGGGTTCCCCGCACCTCACTACCCTCTCTCTATTTTAGTGCTGTGAAATTCTGGATTATTCATGTGAATGTGGGGTCCCACCAAATTGGTATTTTGCTAGGCCAGCACAGATTCAAGGAGAAAACATAGACTTAACTCCTGATAGCAATGACATGAAGCTGCCAGCTTTCCTTCAGTTTGCCTTACTGCAAATAATCCCAGATAACCCTGCTCTGGTGGACTTTCAGAATGGTGGAATCCCTATGCTTGTGTGAGGAGCTCTAAATCGATTCAAAACAGATTTCTAGAACTGCAGAGAAGATCTAACCTACTGGATCTGGCTGAGAAGGAGATAGACTTCTAGGGCCTGACATACCATGCACTTGTGCTGCCCTGAGCTGCTGAATGCTATTAAATCTAAACAAGACCAGAGACCGCTCTTGATGGCCCAGCCAAACCTGAAGATGAACATGTGAGCAGCCCACTCGTCGACGTACTGAACACCATCGATGAAATGGCCTGCCACTTCTGTGAGCCCCTGTAGTCCCTTTAACCACTGTGTAACCCTGTAAGAGGCAACACCGTTTTGAGCCACTGCATTTCTTGAGATGTGAGGCTGAGTATGGTCTTGTGAGTGGTCAACCCTTATGGTAGCCCACCATACCTGTGAGTCCCTGCAAGCCAACTCGAAGCTGGACGGGAAAGCCGGTGTGCTGAATTATCAACTGCAAGTTGAACAGAAGATGCAGTTTCCCATGAACACCCTGGATTGTGATTAAGGCCAACATATCTGTCTATCTCCAGCCGCACCCTGCAGCTGTGACCAAGACCAGACTGGCCGTACCGGGCATCAGGCATTTCTTCAGGAAACTGGAGGGGTGGGGGTGATTTTGTTCCTGGGGTCCAGTTTTGCTGCCGCAGTGCAGTGATCCAGCGCTATCAATAAAATGTCTTCTCCTCTAGGCATTGACGTCCAGGTTGGAAAAACATTCCTCTTCACAACTATACCAATATGACGGTGGGGCCCATAACACCGCATAAACATTCACTCTCTTATATATTCCCTGGAATTCATCCGCCTTTACTTAGGAGAAAAGTTAATGATTTGCTGGAAAGAGACGGATACCTTTTTAAATTAACATGATAATTCTCAAATTTCTCAGGTATTGCGCTCATTGGTCGATGGACCAACTAGTAGGAATCAGTTGATGGTGATTAAGACCAGCTCAATCACTGTAAACTCTTATTAGACATTTACATTTATTATTGAGCTAAAGAACCACAGACTCGTAAATTTAATTATAATATAGTTTATCTAAATTTTATAAGCATGAATAAAATCAGTTTTATTAATCAGATCAATACATTTATTATCATTATAAGAATAAATTGAAATTGCAATGCATACCCATTAGATGGAAAAATAGAGTTCGTCACAGCAGTTAAATTCAGATCCCAGCATAATACGCCCAAAACTGACTGTCTGTCCTGCTAAACAGGCCTCCTCGACGGACCACCTATATAGGTTTTCCGCCACACTCTCGTTCTTTCTCAATCAGAATTTAGAGTAAAAGATTAATCGTATTAAAAATATAAAGGCTTATGGAAAATAGCAGCGGCTTCTCCAGCGTCAGCGTCCAGTGCTCAATAAAAATATGTAAAAGCAGCGCTCCTCCTACTTAAGAGCAGGTCCTCTTATACCCTAATACTAGCTTACTAAACAGAAATGTTACGTTTTTGGGGGCGAGATTCACTCTAATTGGTCCATTTGGGGGTGGCATACATCTCATTATTACCCTCCTTGTTCAAACCAGTTCCGAAGAATGTTCATAATTTTGTCCTTTCTCACGGGTTCAGGACATTACCAATCCAATTGACATTCTTTCTTTGTATCTTCTTTCCAATACTTTATTTTAAACAGTTCATTGTCCATTCACGGATACACTGCTGGTTCTCACACTCTTTCGCTAAGTCCCCCTTGGCACACGCTTGGGTAATAAGGTCATCACAACATTGATCCCTCTTCCATCCTAGGCTTTGGAAACTACCACGTGATGCATTCGTTCACAGCTTTTTCTTCCGCTTGGAAGCCATCTTGCGCCTGCGCACTCTAGCTTGTTTGCCTCAGCAGCCATTTTTACAGCACGGCCTAGCAGGCCTGAGCAAACTATCATAGAAATAAACAGAAAATAGTTAAGAATAAAGAAAATAAGCCTTTTCGTTTCCCTCCCGTCATTCTACGTACCCCAGTTAGGTGTTACCTAGCAAAAGCGACATATAAAGCTATTTCTTACTTACCAACCACTTTCTTTTGTGACCATACAATTTTCTACGTAGCACAAATCATGCAATATTATTCTAATTAGTACGCAAATCATTATGTTAGCGTTATTTACATTAACAATTGTAAGTAGATTAGTTTGCACAAATACTGCATGTTACCAAGGACACTTATAAGGAAAAGATACGCTGTTGGTTATTCATTGAAACAAAACATTGTATTAATTATTAACGTTAATATTAGGGGTTCAAAATTTTCTCGTTTACCTTGCTCCATCAGCGGCAATATTGGACCAAGTAACAAAATCAGAAGGCCTGGGCAGCATAATCACTCAGTTCTCACTCTTGCTGAAGAGTTCCTTGTATATCCAGCAGTTTTCAGGCAACAATAAAAGTTTCAAGATTGATATCTCCGATCATTTATCTTCCTGCTGGAGAGAGGTTGGAGTTTTGTCTATTGGCAGTTTTGACTCATGTAAAGTAGTGCAGAGGGTTAATATGCCTGCCACAAAAAACATGTACCATGCATATCACAGACTTGTATTCTATGTGCATTCTACTGCTTTTGTTACATAGATTATTTTGTTACTTGCAACTCAAATTTGCAATTGTAATCTAGCACAGTGAGCTATGACCTGCCATCAAAGAGCTGCACCCGAAGTGCAAGGTACCGTTCAAAAGTTATGCTTTTTTCACCAGACATTTCATTATCCTAATGTTGCTAAAATGGGGTTGTTGGGGTATACATTGTTCTTATTAGTAAATCTAACCCTGACAATTGTGTTATGTATTGAATGCTTTTAAAAAATGCCTACCAGTATGGATGACATGTACATCCCACACCTTGTATTCCCTTTTGTCTATGTAACATTTTCTACACACTGATTTACGCATGTATGATTTATACATACAAGTGCTCTGACACCCTACACTGGTATGAGAGGTGCTATAAAACAAACAAAATACATGTGAGAGAGGCACTATGGAGAGATGAGGTGCACTGTTGGAGGGTGGTAGTGAGGGAATTATTGAAGAGCCCCACCAAAGATTGTGATATCTTGGTGCACTGTAAGGTCATCATTTACTATGCTTTAAAAGCTAATAGCAGTTAATATATAATGAAAAATATGTTGTAGAATGCACCATTTGTGCCATTTTTCCCCAATCTTTCTTGAGGAGAACCCCCCACACCCTTTTGAAGTGGTCAGGCTTGCTCGCTGTGCTGGCTCGCTTTGCATCCTATGGAGCCAATCTGGCTAAATTTGCTTGGGCTGCTTTGGGTCCCAATCCGGCCCTGACTGTGACCCTCCTGTACTTTCATTCAGGCGGAGAGCAAACGTTTTGATCGTACCAGGCGGACTTCCACCACACAGTGTGCTGTTTCCCTGCATTTCCAGACACAGTGGTCCTCAAACACCGCAGAGTCCTTGAACTCTTCTGCAAACCCAAAACTCTTAAAAGAGGCTATGAACAGTAAGATGCATATGTACCCGTGCATTTAGAGAAAACAGGCTCTGTGCTGGGCTCGGAGTCTTTTCTGGCTTTTTGGGATGAATTGTGGTTAATGTTGGCCTCCGTGGGCTTGGACCCAGACACTGCTGCCCTTTTAGCTGCTCTGGTTAGGAATCTTAATGCTTCGGTGAGGTGTGGGCCAGGTGGTGAACGCACTTCTTGTTTCGGGTCGGTGAGAGGTGTCAGGTAGGGCGTGTTTTAGCATCCTTCTGGGTCACCGTCTGCATCAACCAACTAGGGTTGGAGCCTTTGTCGTGGGGGTGTGCAGACCCCTGAGTCTACCAAGGAGATGATCTCCACTCTTACTTGATGGTTCTGATGCCAGGTCTTTGCTGCAGACTCTGAAGGACTGCAGTGTTTAGTCACTTAGGGGCCGATTCCGATCTCGGCCGGTAGCGCTCCGAATCGGATTCGGCTTAACCGGATCCGATTCGGAGCCCTCTTTCCCGACCGATTCGAACGCGCATCCGGCCGAGCGAGTACAATGCGAGCGCACGCGAAATCGCCGACCGACTCGTTCACGGGTCCGAACCGCACCGACCGACGCGCACGGACTCAAATCGCACCACGTGATGGAGACGTTCCCTGGCCGGGCAAGTACGATGCGCGCCTTGAGCAGTCCGACCTACTCGCACCGTCCGGCTCGAAACAGCTGTCAGAGCCGGACTTTTGGGGTCCGTGTCGGACCCCCCTGTACGTGTAGCCGTGCGAGTCGCACACAGGGGGGACCCATGGGTCCTCCCTACTTGTGCGTGTGCGGCGCGTACGCATCGACGCGTACCCACTGTAGGGGCCACCCCTGTTCGCCTCGCACCCATTGAGTCAATGGGAGCCCGCGTACGCGTTGTACGACCGGCTCCCATTGACTTCAATGGGAGTCCGACCGACTCGAGTCCGATTGCATGCGAATGCATCGTACTTGTTCGGTCGGACTGCTAGGGTCCGATTCGGTCGGAAATCTCTCCGGGTCCGGCTCGGTCGGAGAGATTTCCGGCCCGAATCGGAATCGGCCCCTAAGTATGTAACATGCAGGGAATCTTTGTGTTAGACAAATAACCTGGCAAAATCCAAGGTTATTGTCTATTTGCCGCCCTGCCCAGAGGCTAAACTAATTTAGATTAACAATCATGCCATTGATGGGGTAAATTATTTGAGTTATCTTGGGGTCACTGTTTCTCAAGAAAGAGAAGTAAAGATGCCACAGGACATTGATTAATTTGCCAAAAATAATATGTCACTATTCATAACAGAGCGGGACGGTGCAGAAGCATGGAAGCTCTGTGCATGTGCTCACATCTTTGCTAGGTCCTGCCTTGTCATGGAACCTTAGCTGGACGTGGCTGGGGCTACTGGGAACAAGGCAGGTTACCAGGATAAGACATCAGGTCACTCAAGCTCCCTTTTGCCCCTGCGACCTACCAACAAAGTAATCACGATTGGATTTTATTTTGTAGTTTTTACATTTTTTTCCAGCTGCTAATATATGCAACCATCTTTCACGAAGCAAGGCATACATGAATGCAGATTAAGGTTTATTAATGTAACTAAATTTTTTAGCTGGTTTTGTATAGCGCAAATTCGACCCAAAGGTATCCGTATCAGAGCGCTTTAGGTGAGCCCAGTTGCAGTACAGACGGACACATTCATTTTTGTTAGCCAGGGGGAGATTTCGTGATTTGCCCAGAATCACAGGATGTTGAGTGTCGAACCCGGTTCTCCATCTTCGAGGTCATCCGCTCTAACCGTTAGGCCACACCCTCTCTGACCTAATCACATTCTCTTGTCTGCTTTGCAGTCCATTTGAGGAAGTCTTATGGTTACGAACTGTTAGGCAGAGGAATGTTTGTTTCATGAAATGAAAATTTGTTTTTTATTGGATTAGGTATTTCTTATTAATGAAAGTGCACCTCACTTTCCTCTCTTTATATTTTGGTATTCCTTCCTTTTTAAAATGCTCTTTTTCTGCAGATATTTTAAGACGTCACCATATTTGTACATTTTCTATCTGCGATTTTATGATCCCATGAATGAAAAAAACAATTCTGTTCATTCACTGTGATTGATCCTTCTCCTGCCTGACTTTATGTCTCCAGACCATCCTGCAAGACAAAGCCATAACCGTTGCACCCTGCTACCACCTGAAAATTTAGCCCAAAAAACGGAGGCGCTTAGCATTTCAATGAGCTTTTGTTTCTGTATTTCTAGGGACATTCGCAGTACTTCTTACAAGAATTGACAAACTGTCCTTGAGTTCTGCAGGCCCAAGAGAACTGATCTCACAGTTTCTAAAACTATATACATTTCTTATACACACACCTAAGTATTTTCGATTCTTCTTGAAGTTATCTTTCTGGGCCTGTGCAGGTACCAATTTAAAATATACTCCTGAAACTGTCTTCAGACCTCCCTCCATCAGTGGTACCCATTCTTACATTTCTTTGCTTTCAGGGTGTTCTCCCAGCTGAGTACTGTTTAGATGTGGAAAATAAAGATGGCCTCCCCTGTCTGGATAGCAACCACTCTCACTTCATCCTGGTGGAGGATGGGACACAGGGGGGCTACGGAGGCGACATCCCCCTGAGGACCGAACTGGAACAGTTCATCTCCGAGCAAACCGTGAAGGGAGAAGGTAAGTTTGCCAGTGTAAGAGGGACTGCCTCCTGGTATGTAGAGTTGTGGGGAGTGGGGGAACTTATGAATTACAAAGCTACGAATTATAGAAGACACTTAGGGCTTCATATTTTGGTCGAGTCTAAAATTGTATTTAAAAATCCACGAATTACAGAATAAAAGAGCAAGGCAGTCCCCCCGAATATAGTAATATTTATAACCCCGACCAGGGCAAGAAGACATTTACACCCTAATAGAGCCGTTTCTAGAATCAGTCACTTTCGAACAGTTTCACTGTTCCAAGGCCTTATGCAGGGATGAGCTCACGTGAACACAGCAGACGACCTTCAAAGATATCCAGAACTAAAGACAGATTCTACTGTGAGATTCATCTTAAAGTGGGTAGAGGCAGACAGCTTAGGCTGCCTCAAGCTAGACCTAAAATGAGGTAAGGTCAATATAGTCCTTCTAACATTGCACAGCTTTTCATAGCATATATGTTATTTAATGCCCCAGCACTTTGGTTCTTAAATTGAGTTATCTTTACAAATTTTTAAATACAATTTCTATTTGCCTTTCCACTATGTGCCTGATTTTGATCTGAAATGTCTCCTGAAAAAGTATTTTCATTTATGGAAACTGAATCAGAGCCACAAGGAATATCTTTTCATCTTTAAAATTAATAGACACTAGTAAATGTTAACTGCATGAGTTCAATGCATTCACACTATTCGCATGGACACAAAGCAAAAAACAAATGTATTTCGAAGAGGTACTCCTAAGAATCCTGTACTGTAGTGACCTGCTGCTGTACCTCCATAGCTGCCACAAGTGACCTGCTGCTTAACTTCTATAGCTGCCATATGTGGCCTGCAGCTATACATCCATAGCTGCTATAGGTGACCTGCTGCTGTGCTTCCATATCTGCCATAAGGGACCTGCTGCTGTACCTCCATATCTGCCATAAGGGACCTGCTGCTGTACCTCCATATCTGCCATAAGGGACCTGCTGCTGTACCTCCATAGCTGCCATAAGTGAACTGCCGCTGTACTTCTATATCTGTCATAAGTAACCTGTTCCTGTACTTCCATAGCTTCCGTAAGTGACCTGCAGCTGTACTTCCATAGCTGCCATAAGTGACCTGCTGCTGTAATTCCATAGTTGCCATAAGTGACCTGCTGCTGTACTTCCATAGTTGCCATAAGTGACCTGATGCTGTACTTCCATAGTTGCCATAAGTGACCTGATGCTGTACTTCCACGGTTGCCATAAGTGACCTGATGCTGTACTTCCTTAGTTCTGCCAT
Organism: Calotriton arnoldi; assembly: GCA_963921515.1. Lineage (NCBI taxonomy): Eukaryota > Metazoa > Chordata > Amphibia > Caudata > Salamandridae > Calotriton > Calotriton arnoldi. The sequence goes on from CAWUFW010001933.1 coordinate 723,611, forward strand.
AAGTGACCTGCTGCTGTAATTCCATAGTTGTCATAAGTGACCTGCTGCTGTACTTCCATAGTTGCCATAAGTGACCTGATGCTGTACTTCCACGGTTGCCATAAGTGACCTGATGCTGTACTTCCATAGTTGCCATAAGTGACCTGATGCTGTACTTCCACGGTTGCCATAAGTGACCTGATGCTGTACTTCCTTAGTTCTGCGGTAAGTGACCAGCTGCTGTACTTCCTTAGATCTGCCATAAGTAACCTGCTCCTGTACTTCCATAGCTGCCATAAGTGACCTGGTGCTGTACTTCCATAGCTGCCATAAGTGACCTGCTGCTGCACTTCCATAGCTGCCATAAGTGACCTGGTGCTGTACTTCCATAGCTGCCATAAGTGACCTGCTGCTGTACTTCCACAGGTGCCATAAGTGACCTGCTGCTGTACTTCCACAGGTGCCATAAGTGACCCGCTGCCGTACTTCTACAGGTGCCATAAGTGACCTGCTGCTGTACTTCCATAGCTGCCATAAGTGACCTGCTGCTGTACTTCCACAGGTGCCATAAGTGACCTGCTGCTGTACTTCCTTATTTCTGCTGTAAGTGACCAGTTGCTGTACCTCCATAGCTGCCATAAGGGACCTGCTGCTGTACCTCCATAGCTGCTATAAGTGATCCGCTGCTGTACTTCCATAGCAGTCATAAGTGACCTGCTGCTGTATCTCCGTAGCTGCCATAAGTGACCTACTGCTGTACTTCCATAGCTGCTATAAGTGACCTACTGCTGTATTTCCATAGCTGCCATAAGTGACCTGCTGCTGTACTTCCATAGGCGCGATAAGTCACCCGCAGTTGTACTTCCTTATTTCTGCCATAAGTGACCTGCTGCTGTACTAACTTATTTCTGCCGTAAGAGACCAGCTGCTGTACCTCCATAGCTGCCATAAGGGACCTGCTGCTGTACTTCCATAGCTGCTATAAGTGACCTGCTGCTGTACTTCCATAGCTGCAATAGGTGACCTGCTGCTGTACTTCCATAGGCGCCATAAGTGGCCCGCTGCTGTACTTCCATATCAGTCATAAGTGACCTGCTGCTGTATCTCCATAGCTGCCATAAGTGACCTACTGCTGTACTTCCATAGGCGCCATAAGTGACCCGCTGCTGTACTTCCTTATTTCTGCCGTAAGTGACCTGCTGCTGTACTTCCTTATTTCTGCTGTAAGTGACCAGCTGCTGTACTTCCATAGGCGCCATAAGTGACCCCCTGCTGTACTTCCATATCAGGCATAAGTGACCTGCTGCTGTATCTCCATAGCTGCCATAAGTGACCTGCTGCTGTACTTCTATCGCTGCTACAAGGAACCTTCTGCTGTACTTCTACAGCTGCCATAAGTGACCCGCTGCTGTACTTCCATGGCTGCTATAAGGGACCCGCTGCTGTACTTCCATAGCTGCCATAAGTGACCCGCTGCTGTGCTTCCATGGCTGCTATAAAGGACCTGCTGCTGTACTTCCATAGCTTCCAAAAGTGACCTGCTGCTTCGCTTCCTTATCTGCATTAAGTGACCTGCTGCTGCACTTCCATAGTTCTGCCATAAGGGACCCGCTGCTGTACTTCCATAGCTTCCAAAAGTGACCTGCTGCTTCACTTCCATATCTGCATTAACTGACCCACTGCTGCACTTCCATAGCTGCCACAAGTGACCTGCGGCTGGACTTCCATAGCTACCACAAGTGACCTGCGGCAGAACTTCCATAGCTGCCACAAGTGACCTGCGGCTGGACTTCCATAGCTGCCACAAGTGACCAGCGGCTGGACTTCCATAAGGGACCCGCTGCTGTACTTCCATAGCTGCCACAAGTGACCTGCGGCTGGACTTCCATAGCTGCCACAAGTGACCAGCGGCTGGACTTCCATAAGGGACCCGCTGCTGTACTTCCACAGGTGCCATAAGTGACCTGCTGCTGTACTTCCACAGGTGCCATAAGTGACCCGCTGCCGTACTTCTACAGGTGCTATAAGTGACCTGCTGCTGTACTTCCATAGCTGCCATAAGTGACCTGCTGCTGTACTTCCACAGGTGCCATAAGTGACCTGCTGCTGTACTTCCTTATTTCTGCTGTAAGTGACCAGTTGCTGTACCTCCATAGCTGCCATAAGGGACCTGCTGCTGTACCTCCATAGCTGCTATAAGTGATCCGCTGCTGTACTTCCATAGCAGTCATAAGTGACCTGCTGCTGTATCTCCGTAGCTGCCATAAGTGACCTACTGCTGTACTTCCATAGCTGCTATAAGTGACCTACTGCTGTATTTCCATAGCTGCCATAAGTGACCTGCTGCTGTACTTCCATAGGCGCGATAAGTCACCCGCAGTTGTACTTCCTTATTTCTGCCATAAGTGACCTGCTGCTGTACCTCCATAGCTGCCATAAGGGACCTGCTGCTGTACCTCCATAGCTGCCATAAGTGACCTGCTGCTGTACTTCCATAGCTGCTATAAGTGACCTGCTGCTGTACTTCCATAGCTGCAATAGGTGACCTGCTGCTGTACTTCCATAGGCGCCATAAGTGGCCCGCTGCTGTACTTCCATATCAGTCATAAGTGACCTGCTGCTGTATCTCCATAGCTGCCATAAGTGACCTACTGCTGTACTTCCATAGGCGCCATAAGTGACCCGCTGCTGTACTTCCTTATTTCTGCTGTAAGTGACCAGTTGCTGTACCTCCATAGCTGCCATAAGGGACCTGCTGCTGTACCTCCATAGCTGCTATAAGTGATCCGCTGCTGTACTTCCATAGCAGTCATAAGTGACCTGCTGCTGTATCTCCGTAGCTGCCATAAGTGACCTACTGCTGTACTTCCATAGCTGCTATAAGTGACCTACTGCTGTATTTCCATAGCTGCCATAAGTGACCTGCTGCTGTACTTCCATAGGCGCGATAAGTCACCCGCAGTTGTACTTCCTTATTTCTGCCATAAGTGACGTGCTGCTGTACTAACTTATTTCTGCCGTAAGAGACCAGCTGCTGTACCTCCATAGCTGCCATAAGGGACCTGCTGCTGTACTTCCATAGCTGCTATAAGTGACCTGCTGCTGTACTTCCATAGCTGCAATAGGTGACCTGCTGCTGTACTTCCATAGGCGCCATAAGTGGCCCGCTGCTGTACTTCCATATCAGTCATAAGTGACCTGCTGCTGTATCTCCATAGCTGCCATAAGTGACCTACTGCTGTACTTCCATAGGCGCCATAAGTGACCCGCTGCTGTACTTCCTTATTTCTGCCGTAAGTGACCTGCTGCTGTACTTCCTTATTTCTGCTGTAAGTGACCAGCTGCTGTACTTCCATAGGCGCCATAAGTGACCCCCTGCTGTACTTCCATATCAGGCATAAGTGACCTGCTGCTGTATCTCCATAGCTGCCATAAGTGACCTGCTGCTGTACTTCTATAGCTGCTACAAGGAACCTTCTGCTGTACTTCTACAGCTGCCATAAGTGACCCGCTGCTGTACTTCCATGGCTGCTATAAGGGACCCGCTGCTGTACTTCCATAGCTGCCATAAGTGACCCGCTGCTGTGCTTCCATGGCTGCTATAAAGGACCTGCTGCTGTACTTCCATAGCTTCCAAAAGTGACCTGCTGCTTCGCTTCCTTATCTGCATTAAGTGACCTGCTGCTGCACTTCCATAGTTCTGCCATAAGGGACCCGCTGCTGTACTTCCATAGCTTCCAAAAGTGACCTGCTGCTTCACTTCCATATCTGCATTAACTGACCCACTGCTGCACTTCCATAGCTGCCACAAGTGACCTGCGGCTGGACTTCCATAGCTACCACAAGTGACCTGCGGCAGAACTTCCATAGCTGCCACAAGGGACCTGCGGCTGGACTTCCATAGCTGCCACAAGTGACCAGCGGCTGGACTTCCATAAGGGACCCGCTGCTGTACTTCCATAGCTGCCATAAGTGACCCGCTGCTGTATTTCCATAGCTTCCAAAAGTGACCTGCTGCTTCACTTCCTTATCTGCATTAAGTGACCCGCTGCTGTACTTCTATAGATGCCATAAGGGACCCCCTGCTGTACCTCCATAGCTGACAATAAGGGACCTGCTGCTGTACTTCAATAGCTGCCATAAGGGACCTGCTGCTGTACTTCCATAGCTGCCATAAGTTACCTGCTGCTGCACTTCCATAGTTCTGCCATAAGTGACCTGCTGCTGTACGTCCATAGCTGCCATAAGTGACCTACTGCTGTACTTCCATAGCTGCCGTAAGTGACCTGCTGCTTCACTTTCATATCTGCATTAAGTGACCTGCTGCTGTACTTCCATAGCTGCCATAAGTTACCTGCGGCTGGACTTCCATAGCTGCCACAAGTGACCTGCAGCAGTACTTCTATAGCTGCCATAAGTGACCCGCTGCTGTACTTCCATGGCTGCTATAAGTGACGCGCTGCTGTACCTCCATAGCTGCCATAAAGGAACCGCTGCTGTACCTCCGTAGCTGCCATAATGGACCTGCTGCTGTACCTCCATAGCTGCCATAAGTGACCTGCTGCTGTACTTCCATAGCTGCCATAAGTGACATGCTGCTGTAATTCCATAGCTGCCATAAGTGACCTGCTGCTGTACTTCCATAGCTGCCATAAGTGACCTGGTGTTGTACTTCCATAGCTGCCATAAGTGACCTGCTGCTGACTTCCATAGCTGCCATAAGTGACCTGCTGCTGTAATTCCATAGTTGCCATAAGTGACCTGCTGCTGTACTTGTTTATTTCTGCCGTAAGTGATCTGCTGCTGTTCTTCCTTATTTCTGCCATAAGTGACCAGCTGCTGTACCTCCATAGCTGCCATAAGGGACCTGCTGCTCTACCTCCATAGCTGCCACAAGTGACCTGCGGCAGTACTTCTATAGCTGCCATAAGTGACCCGCTGCTGTACTTCCATGGCTGCTATAAGTGACGCGCTGCTGTACCTCCATAGCTGCCATAAGGGAACCGCTGCTGTACCTCCGTAGCTGCCATAAGGGACCTGCTGCTGTACCTCCATAGCTGCCATAAGTGACCTGCTGCTGTACTTCCATATCAGGCATAAGTGACCTGCTGCTGTACTTCCATAGCTGCCATAAGTGACCAGTGGCTGTACTTCCATAGCTGCCATAAGTGACCAGTGGCTGTACTTCCATAGCTGCCATAAGTGACCTGCTGCTGTATCTCCATAGCTGCCATAAGTGACCTAATGCTGTACTTCCATAGCTGACATAAGTGACCTGCTGCTGTACTTCTATAGCTGCTACAAGGAACCTTCTGCTCTACTTCTACAGCTGCCATAAGTGACCCGCTGCTGTACTTCCATTGCTGCTATAAGGGACCCGCTGCTGTACTTCCATAGCTGGCATAAGTGACCCGCTGCTGTGCTTCCATGGCTGCTATAAAGGACCTGCTGCTGTACTTCCATGGCTGCAATAAGGGACCCGCTGCTGTACTTCCATAGCTTCCAAAAGTGACCTGCTGCTTCACTTCCTTATCTACATTAAGTGACCTGCTGCAGTACTTCCATAGCTGCCATAAGTGACCTGCTGCTGCACTTCCATAGTTCTGCCATAAGGGACCCGCTGCTGTACTTCCATAGCTTCCAAAAGTGACCTGCTGCTTCACTTCCATATCTGCATTAACTGACCCGCTGCTGTACTTCCTTAGCTGCCACAAGTGACCTGCGCCTGGACTTCCATAGCTGCCACAAGTGACCTGCTGCTGTACTTCCATAGCTGCCATAAGTGACCTGCTGCTGTACTTCCATAGCTGCCATAAGTGACCTGCGGCAGTACTTCCATAGCTGCCATAAATGACCCGCTGCTGTGCTTCCATGGCTGCTATAAAGGACCTGCTGCTGTACTTCCATGGCTGCTATAAGGGACCCGCTGCTGTACTTCCATAGCTTCCAAAAGTGACCTGCTGCTTCACTTCCTTATCTACATTAAGTGACCTGCTGCAGTACTTCCATAGCTGCAATAAGTGACCTGCTGCTGCACTTCCATAGTTCTGCCATAAGGGACCCGCTGCTGTACTTCCATAGCTTCCAAAAGTGACCTGCTGCTTCACTTCCATATCTGCATTAACTGACCCGCTGCTGTACTTCCATAGCTGCCACAAGTGACCTGCGCCTGGACTTCCATAGCTGCCACAAGTGACCTGCTGCTGTACTTCCATAGCTGCCATAAGTGACCTACTGCTGTACTTCCATAGCTGCCATAAGTGACCTGCGGCAGTACTTCCATAGCTGCCATAAATGACCCGCTGCTGTACTTCTATAGCTGCCATAAGTGACCTGCTGCTGTACTTCCATAACTGCCATAAGAGACCTTCTGCTGTAATTCCATGGCTGCTATAAGTGACCCGCTGCTGGACCTCCATAGCTGCCATAAGGGAACCGCTGCTGTACCTCCATTGCTGCCATAAGGGACCTGCTGCTGTACCTCCATTGCTGCCATAAGGGACCTGCTGCTGTACCTCCATAGCTGCCATAAGTGATCTGCTGCTGTACTTTCATATCTGCATTAAGTGACCTGCTGCTGTACTTCTATAGCTGCCGTAAGTGAGCTGCGGCTGTACTTCAATAGCTGCCATAAGGGACCTGCTGCTGTATTTCCATATTTGCATTAAGTGACCTGCTGCTGTACCTCCATAGCTGCCGTAAGTGACCTGCGGCTGTACCCCCATAGCTGCCATAAGTGACCTGCTTCTTAACTTCCATAGTTCTTCCATATGTGACCCGCCGCTGTACGTCCATAGCTGTCATAAGTGACCTGCTGCTTCACTTCCATATCTACATTAAGTGACCTGCGGCTGTACTTCCATAGCTGCCATAAGTGACCAGTGGCTGTACTTCCATAGCTGCCAAAAGTGACCTGCAGCTGTACTTCCATAGCTGCTATAAGTGACCTGCTTCTTAACTTCCATAGTTCTTCCATAAGTGACCCGCCGCAGTACGTCCATAGTTGTGATAAGTGACCCGATGCTGTACTTCCATAGCTGCCATATGTGACCTGCTCCTGTACTTCCATATCTGCATTAAGTGACCTGCTGCTGTACTTCCATAGCTGCCACAAGTGACCTGCGGCTGGACTTCCATAGCTGCCACAAGTGACCTGCCGCAGTACTTCCATAGCTGCCATAAGTGACCTACTGCTGTACTTCCATAGCTGCCATAATTGACCAGTGGCTGTACTTCCATAGCTGCCATAAGTGACCTGCTCCTGTACTTCCATATCTGCATTAAGTGACCTGCTGCTGTACTTCCATAGCTGCCACAAGTGACCTGCGGCTGGACTTCCATAGCTGCCACAAGTGACCTGTGGCAGTACTTCCATAGCTGCCATAAGTGACCTACTGCTGTACTTCCATAGCTGCCATAAGTGACCTGCGGCAGTATTTCTATAGATGCCATAAGTGACCTGCTGCTGTACTTCCATAGCTGTCATAAGTGACCTGCTGCTTCACTTCCATATCTGCATTAAGTGACCTTCGGCTGTACTTCCATAGCTGCCATAAGTGACCAGTGGCTGTACTTCCATAGATGCCATAAGTGACCTGCTCCTGTACTTCCATATCTGCATTAAGTGACCTGCTGCTGTCCTTCCATAGCTGCCACAAGTGACCTGCGGCTGGACTTCCATAGCTGCCACAAGTGACCTGCGGCAGTACTTCCATAGCTGCCATAAGTGACCTACTGCTATACTTCCATGGCTGCTATAAGGGACCCGCTGCTGTACTTCCATAGCTTCCAAAAGTGACCTGCTGCTTCACTTCCTTATCTACATTAAGTGACCTGCTGCAGTACTTCCATAGCTGCCATAAGTGACCTGCTGCTGCACTTCCATAGTTCTGCCATAAGGGACCCGCTGCTGTACTTCCATAGCTTCCAAAAGTGACCTGCTGCTTCACTTCCATATCTGCATTAACTGACCCGCTGCTGTACTTCCATAGCTGCCACAAGTGACCTGCGCCTGGACTTCCATAGCTGCCACAAGTGACCTGCTGCTGTACTTCCATAGCTGCCATAAGTGACCTCCTGCTGTACTTCCATAGCTGCCATAAGTGACCTGCGGCAGTACTTCCATAGCTGCCATAAATGACCCGCTGCTGTGCTTCCATGGCTGCTATAAAGGACCTGCTGCTGTACTTCCATGGCTGCTATAAGGGACCCGCTGCTGTACTTCCATAGCTTCCAAAAGTGACCTGCTGCTTCACTTCCTTATCTACATTAAGTGACCTGCTGCAGTACTTCCATAGCTGCCATAAGTGACCTGCTGCTGCACTTCCATAGTTCTGCCATAAGGGACCCGCTGCTGTACTTCCATAGCTTCCAAAAGTGACCTGCTGCTTCACTTCCATATCTGCATTAACTGACCCGCTGCTGTACTTCCATAGCTGCCACAAGTGACCTGCGCCTGGACTTCCATAGCTGCCACAAGTGACCTGCTGCTGTACTTCCATAGCTGCCATAAGTGACCTACTGCTGTACTTCCATAGCTGCCATAAGTGACCTGCGGCAGTACTTCCATAGCTGCCATAAATGACCCGCTGCTGTACTTCTATAGCTGCCATAAGTGACCTGCTGCTGTACTTCCATAACTGCCATAAGAGACCTTCTGCTGTAATTCCATGGCTGCTATAGTGACCCGCTGCTGGACCTCCATAGCTGCCATAAGGGAACCGCTGCTGTACCTCCATTGCTGCCATAAGGGACCTGCTGCTGTACCTCCATTGCTGCCATAAGGGACCTGCTGCTGTACCTCCATAGCTGCCATAAGTGATCTGCTGCTGTACTTTCATATCTGCATTAAGTGACCTGCTGCTGTACTTCTATAGCTGCCGTAAGTGACCTGCGGCTGTACTTCAATAGCTGCCATAAGGGACCTGCTGCTGTATTTCCATATTTGCATTAAGTGACCTGCTGCTGTACCTCCATAGCTGCCGTAAGTGACCTGCGGCTGTACCTCCATAGCTGCCATAAGTGACCTGCTTCTTAACTTCCATAGTTCTTCCATATGTGACCTGCCGCTGTACGTCCATAGCTGTCATAAGTGACCTGCTGCTTCACTTCCATATCTACATTAAGTGACCTGCGGCTGTACTTCCATAGCTGCCATAAGTGACCAGTGGCTGTACTTCCATAGCTGCCAAAGTGACCTGCAGCTGTACTTCCATAGCTGCTATAAGTGACCTGCTTCTTAACTTCCATAGTTCTTCCATAAGTGACCCGCCGCAGTACGTCCATAGTTGTGATAAGTGACCCGATGCTGTACTTCCATAGCTGCCATATGTGACCTGCTCCTGTACTTCCATATCTGCATTAAGTGACCTGCTGCTGTACTTCCATAGCTGCCACAAGTGACCTGCGGCTGGACTCTCCGTAGCTGCCACAAGTGACCTGCGTGCAGTACTTCCATAGCTGCCATAAGTGACCTACTGCTGTACTTCCATAGCTGCCATAAGTGACCTGCGGCAGTATTTCTATAGATGCCATAAGTGACCTGCTGCTGTACTTCCATAGCTGTCATAAGTGACCTGCTGCTTCACTTCCATATCTGCATTAAGTGACCTTCGGCTGTAATTCCATAGCTGCCATAAGTGACCAGTGGCTGTACTTCCATAGATGCCATAAGTGACCTGCTCCTGTACTTCCAAAGCTGCATTAAGTGACCTGCTGCTGTCCTTCCATAGCTGCCACAAGTGACCTGCGGCTGGACTTCCATAGCTGCCACAAGTGACCTGCGGCAGTACTTCCATAGCTGCCATAAGTGACCTACTGCTATACTTCCATAGCTGCCATAAGTGACCTGCGGCAGTACTTCCATAGATGCCATAAATGACCTACTGCTGTACTTCCATAGCTGCCATAAGTGACCTGCGGCAGTACTTCCAAAGCTGCCATAAGTGGCCTACTGCTGTACTTCCATAGCTGCCATAAGTGACCTGCGGCAGTACTTCCATAGATGCCATAAGGGACCTGCTGCTGTACTTCCATTTATGCATTAAGTGACCTGCTGCTGTACCTCCAAAGCTGCCGTAAGTGACCTGTGGCTGTACTCCCATAGTTGCCATAAGTGACCTGCTCCTTAACTTCCATAGTTCTTCCATATGTGACCCGCCTCTGTACGTCCATAGCTGTCATAAGTGACCTGCTGCTTCACTTCCATATCTGCATTAAGTGACCTGCGGCTGTACTTCCATAGCTGCCATAAGTGACCAGTGGCTGTACTTCCATAGCTGCTATAAGTGACCTGCTTCTTAACTTCCATAGTTCTTCCATAAGTGACTCGCCGCTGTACGTCCATAGCTGTCATAAGTGACCCGCTGCTGTACTTCCATAGCTGCCATAAGTGACCTGCTGCTTCACTTCCATATCTGCATTAAGTGACCCGCTCCTTTACTTCCATAGCTGCCTTAAGTGACCTGCTCCTGTACCTCCATAGCTGCCATAAGGGACCCGCTGTTGTACTTCCATAGCTGCCATAAGTGACCTACTGCTGTACTTTTATAGCTGCCATAAGTGACCTGCGGCAGTACTTCCATAGCTGCCATAAGTGACCCCCTGTTGTACCTCCATAGTTGCCATAAGTGACCTGCTGCTGAACCTCCATAGCTGCCATAAGGGACCAGCTGCTGTTCATCAATGGATGCCATAAGTGACCTGCTGCTGTATTTCCATAGCTGCTATAAGTGACCTGCTACTGTACTTCCATTGCTCCTATAAGTGACCTGCTGCTGTCCTCCCATAGCTGCCATAAGTGACCTGCCGCTGTACTTCCATAGCTGTCATAAGGGACCTGCTGCTGTACTTCCATAGCTGCATTAAGTGACCTGCTGCTGTACCTCCATAGCTGCCGTAAGTGACCTGCGGCTTTACTTCAATAGCTGCCATAAGGGACCTGCTGCTGTACCTCCATAGTTGCCATAAGTGACCTGCCTCTTAACTTCCATAGTTCTTCCATATGTGACCCGCCGCTGTACGTCCATAGCTGTCATACGTGACCTGCTGCTTCACTTCCATATCTACATTAAGTGACCTGCGGCTGTACTTCCATAGCTGCCATAAGTGACCAGTGGCTGTACTTCCATAGCTGCCAAAAATGACCTGCAGCTGTACTTCCATAGCTGCCATATGTGACCTGCTCCTGTACTTCCATATCTGCATTAAGTGACCTGCTGCTGTACTTCCATAGCTGCCACAAGTGACCTGCGGCTGGACTTCCATAGCTGCCACAAGTGACCTGCTGCAGTACTTCAATAGCTTCCATAAGTGACCTACTGCTGTACTTCCATAGCTGCCATAAGTGACCTGCTTCTTAACTTCCATAGTTCTTCCATATGTGACCTGCAGCTGTACTTCCATAGCTGCCATAAGTGACCTACTGCTGTACTTCCATTGCTGCCGTAAGTGACCTGCTACCTCACTTCCATATCTGCATTAAGTGACCCACTGCTGTACATCTATAGCTGCCATAAGTGAACTATTGCTGTACTTTTATAGCTGCTATAAGGGACGCGTTGCTGTACTTCCATAGCTGCCATAAGGGACCTACTGCTGTACTTCCGTAGCTGCCATAAGTGACCTGCGGCAGTACTTCTATAGATGCCATAGGTGACCTGCTGCTGCACTTCCATTGCTGCCATAAGTGACCTGCTTCTTAACTTCCATAGTTCTTCCATATGTGACCTGCCGCTGTACTTCCATAGCTGCCATAAGTGACCTACTGCTGTACTTCCATTGCTGCCGTAAGTGACCTGCTACCTCACTTCCATATCTGCATTAAGTGACCCACTGCTGTACATCTATAGCTGCCATAAGTGACCTATTGCTGTACTTTTATAGCTGCTATAAGGGGACGCGTTGCTGTACTTCCATAGCTGCCATAAGGGACCCACTGCTGTACCTCCATAGCTGCCATAAAGGACCAGCTGCTGTACTTCCATAGCTGCCATAAGGGACCTGCTGCTGTACCTCCATAGCTGCCACAAGTGACCTGCTGCTGTAGTTCTATAGCTGCCATAAGGGACCCCTGCTGTACCTCCGTAGCTGCCATAAGGGACCTGCTGCTATACTTACATATCTGGATTAAGTGACCTGCGGCTGTACTTCCATAGCTGCCATAAGTGAGCTGCTGCTGTACTTCCATATCTGGATTAAGTGACCTGCAGCTGTACTTTCATAGCTGCCATAAGTGACCTGTGGCTGTACTTCCATAGCTGCCATAAGTGACCAGTGGCTGTACTTCCATAGCTGCCAAAAGTGACCTGCAGCTGTACTTCCATAGCTGCTATAAGTTACCTGCTTCTTAACTTCCATAGTTCTTCCATAAGTGACCCGCCGCTGTACGTCCATAGCTGTCATAAGTGACCCGCTGCTGTACTTCCATAGCTGCCATATGTGACCTGCTCCTGTACTTCCATATCTGCATGAAGTGACCTGCTGCTGTACTTCCATAGCTGCCACAAGTGACCTGCGGCTGGACTTCCATAGCTGCCACAAGTGACCTGCCGCAGTACTTCCATAGCTGCCATAAGTGACCTACTGCTGTACTTCCATAGCTGCCATAAGTGACCTGCGGCAGTACTTCCATAGATGCCATAGGTGACCTGCTGCTGCACTTCCATAGCTGCCATAAGTGACCTACTGCTGTACTTCCGTAGCTGCCATAAGTGACCTGCGGCAGTACTTCCATAGATGCCATAGGTGACCTGCTGCTGCACTTCCATTGCTGCCATAAGTTACCTGCTTCTTAACTTCCATAGTTCTTCCATAAGTGACCCGCCGCTGTACGTCCATAGCTGTCATAAGTGACCCGCTGCTGTACTTCCATAGCTGCCATATGTGACCTGCTCCTGTACTTCCATATCTGCATTAAGTGACCTGCTGCTGTACTTCCATAGCTGCCACAAGTGACCTGCGGCTGGACTTCCATAGCTGCCACAAGTGACCTGCTGCAGTACTTCCATAGCTGCCATAAGTGACCTACTGCTGTACTTCCATAGCTGCCATAAGTGACCTGCGGCAGTACTTCCATAGATGCCATAGGTGACCTGCTGCTGCACTTCCATAGCTGCCATAAGTGACCTACTGTTGTACTTCCGTAGCTGCCATAAGTGACCTGCTGCTGCACTTCCATAGCTGCCATAAGTGACCTACTGCTGTACTTCCATAGCTGCCGTAAGTGACCTGCTACCTCACTTCCATATCTGCATTAAGTGACCCACTGCTGTACATCTATAGCTGCCATAAGTGACCTATTGCTGTACTTTTATAGCTGCTATAAGGGACGCGTTGCTGTACTTCCATAGCTGCCATAAGGGACCCACTGCTGTACCTCCATAGCTGCCATAAAGGACCCGCTGCTGTACCTCCATAGCTGCCATAAGGGACCTGCTGCTGTACCTCCATAGCTGCCACAAGTGACCTGCTGCTGTAGTTCTATAGCTGCCATAAGGGACCCCCTGCTGTACCTCCGTAGCTGCCATAAGGGACCTGCTGCTATACTTACATATCTGGATTAAGTGACCTGCGGCTGTAATTCCATAGTTGCCATAAGTGACCTGTTTCTTAACATCCAATGTTCTTCCATAAGTGACCCGCCGATGTAGGTCCATAACTGCCATAAGTGACCTGCTGCTTCACTTCCATATCTGCATTAAGTGACCAGCTCCATTGCTTCTATATCTGTCATAAGTGACCTGCTCCTGTACCTCCATAGCTGCCATAAGGGGCTCGCTGCTGTACTTCAATAGCTGCCATAAGTGACCCGCTGCTTCACGTCCATATCTGCATTAAGTGACCTACTGCTGTACTTCAATAGCTGCCATTAGTGACCTGCTGCAGTACTTCCATAGCTGCCATAAGTGACCTGCTGCTGTACTTCCATAGCAGCCATAAGTGACCTGCTGCTGTACTTCCATAGCTGCCATAAGTGACCTGCTGCTGTACTTCTATAGCTGCCATAAGTGACCCTCTGCTGTACTTCCATAGCTTCCAAAAGTGACCTGCTGCTTCACTTCCTTATCTGCATTAAGTGACCTGCTTCTGCTCTTCCATAGTTCTGCCATAAGGGACCCACTGATGTACTTCCATAGCTTCCAAAAGTGACCTGCTGCTTCACTTCCATATCTGCATTAAGTGACCTGCTGCTGTACTTCCATAGCTGCCACAAGTGACCTGCGGCTGGACTTACATAGCTGCCACAAGTGACCAGCGGCAGTACTTCCATAGCTGCCTTAAGTGACCTACTGCTGTACTTCCATAGCTGCCATAAGTGACCTGCGGCAGTACTTCCATAGCTTCTATAAGTGACCTGCTGCTGTACTTCCATAGCTGCCATAAGTGACCTGTTTCTTAACTTCCAATGTTCTTCCATAAGTGACCCGCCGCTGTACGTCCATAGCTGCCACAAGTGACCTGCGGCAGTACTTCCATAGCTTCCATAAGTGACCTACTGCTTTAGTTCTATAGCTGCCATAAGTGACCTGCGGCAGTACTTCCATAGCTGCCATAAGTGACCTGCGGCTGTACTTCCATAGCTGCCATAAGTGACCTGCTGCTTCACTTCCATATCTGCATTAAGTGACCCGCTCCTTTACTTCCATAGCTGCCTTAAGTGACCTGCTCCTGTACCTCCATAGCTGCCATAAGGGACCCGCTGTTGTACTTCCATAGCTGCCATAAGTGACCTACTGCTGTACTTTTATAGCTGCCATAAGTGACCTGCGGCAGTACTTGTATAGCTGCCATAAGGGACCCCCTGTTGTACCTCCATAGTTGCCATAAGTGACCTGCTGCTGTACCTCCATAGCTGCCATAAGGGACCAGCTGCTGTTCATCAATGGATGCCATAAGTGACCTGCTGCTGTATTTCCATAGCTGCTATAAGTGACCTGCTACTGTACTTCCATTGCTCCTATAAGTGACCTGCTGCTGTCCTCCCATAGCTGCCATAAGTGACCTGCCGCTGTACTTCCATAGCTGTCATAAGGGACCTGCTGCTGTACTTCCATAGCTGCATTAAGTGACCTGCTGCTGTACCTCCATAGCTGCCGTAAGTGACCTGCGGCTTTACTTCAATAGCTGCCATAAGGGACCTGCTGCTGTACCTCCATAGTTGCCATAAGTGACCTGCTTCTTAACTTCCATAGTTCTTCCATATGTGACCCGCCGCTGTACGTCCATAGCTGTCATACGTGACCTGCTGCTTCACTTCCATATCTACATTAAGTGACCTGCGGCTGTACTTCCATAGCTGCCATAAGTGACCAGTGGCTGTACTTCCATAGCTGCCAAAAGTGACCTGCAGCTGTACTTCCATAGCTGCTATAAGTTACCTGCTTCTTAACTTCCATAGTTCTTCCATAAGTGACCCGCCGCTGTACGTCCATAGCTGTCATAAGTGACCCGCTGCTGTACTTCCATAGCTGCCATATGTGACCTGCTCCTGTACTTCCATATCTGCATTAAGTGACCTGCTGCTGTACTTCCATAGCTGCCACAAGTGACCTGCGGCTGGACTTCCATAGCTGCCACAAGTGACCTGCCGCAGTACTTCAATAGCTTCCATAAGTGACCTACTGCTGTACTTCCATAGCTGCCATAAGTGACCTGCTTCTTAACTTCCATAGTTCTTCCATATGTGACCTGCCGCTGTACTTCCATAGCTGCCATAAGTGACCTACTGCTGTACTTCCATTGCTGCCGTAAGTGACCTGCTACCTCACTTCCATATCTGTATTAAGTGACCCACTGCTGTACATCTATAGCTGCCATAAGTGACCTATTGCTGTACTTTTATAGCTGCTATAAGGGACGCGTTGCTGTACTTCCATAGCTGCCATAAGGGACCTACTGCTGTACTTCCGTAGCTGCCATAAGTGACCTGCGGCAGTACTTCCATAGATGCCATAGGTGACCTGCAGCTGCACTTCCATTGCTGCCATAAGTGACCTGCTTCTTAACTTCCATAGTTCTTCCATATGTGACCTGCCGCTGTACTTCCATAGCTGCCATAAGTGACCTACTGCTGTACTTCCATTGCTGCCGTAAGTGACCTGCTACCTCACTTCCATATCTGCATTAAGTGACCCACTGCTGTACATCTATAGCTGCCATAAGTGACCTATTGCTGTACTTTTATAGCTGCTATAAGGGGACGCGTTGCTGTACTTCCATAGCTGCCATAAGGGACCCACTGCTGTACCTCCATAGCTGCCATAAAGGACCCGCTGCTGTACTTCCATAGCTGCCATAAGGGACCTGCTGCTGTACCTCCATAGCTGCCACAAGTGACCTGCTGCTGTAGTTCTATAGCTGCCATAAGGGACCCCCTGCTGTACCTCCGTAGCTGCCATAAGGGACCTGCTGCTATACTTACATATCTGGATTAAGTGACCTGCGGCTGTACTTCCATAGCTGCCATAAGTGAGCTGCTGCTGTACTTCCATATCTGGATTAAGTGACCTGCGGCTGTACTTTCATAGCTGCCATAAGTGACCTGTGGCTGTACTTCCATAGCTGCCATAAGTGACCAGTGGCTGTACTTCCATAGCTGCCAAAAGTGACCTGCAGCTGTACTTCCATAGCTGCTATAAGTTACCTGCTTCTTAACTTCCATAGTTCTTCCATAAGTGACCCACCGCTGTACGTCCATAGCTGTCATAAGTGACCCGCTGCTGTACTTCCATAGCTGCCATATGTGACCTGCTCCTGTACTTCCATATCTGCATTAAGTGACCTGCTGCTGTACTTCCATAGCTGCCACAAGTGACCTGCGGCTGGACTTCCATAGCTGCCACAAGTGACCTGCCGCAGTACTTCCATAGCTGCCATAAGTGACCTACTGCTGTACTTCCATAGCTGCCATAAGTGACCTACTGCTGTACTTCCATAGCTGCCATAAGTGACCTGCGGCAGTACTTCCATAGATGCCATAGGTGACCTGCTGCTGCACTTCCATAGCTTCCATAAGTGACCTACTGCTGTACTTCCGTAGCTGCCATAAGTGACCTGCGGCAGTACTTCCATAGATGCCATAGGTGACCTGCTGCTCCACTTCCATTGCTGCCATAAGTGACCTGCTTCTTAACTTCCATAGTTCTTCCATATGTGACCTGCCGCTGTACTTCCATAGCTGCCATAAGTGACCTACTGCTGTACTTCCATAGCTGCCGTAAGTGACCTGCTACCTCACTTCCATATCTGCATTAAGTGACCCACTGCTGTACTTCCATAGCTGCCATAAGGGACCCACTGCTGTACCTCCATAGCTGCCATAAAGGACCCGCTGCTGTACCTCCATAGCTGCCATAAGGGACCTGCTGCTGTACCTCCATAGCTGCCACAAGTGACCTGCTGCTGTAGTTCTATAGCTGCCATAAGGGACCCCCTGCTGTACCTCCGTAGCTGCCATAAGGGACCTGCTGCTATACTTACATATCTGGATTAAGTGACCTGCGGCTGTACTTCAATAGCTGCCATAAGTGAGCTGCTGCTGTACTTCCATATCTGGATTAAGTGACCTGCGGCTGTACTTTCATAGCTGCCATAAGTGACCTGTGGCTGTACTTCCATAGTTGCCATAAGTGACCTGTTTCTTAACATCCAATGTTCTTCCATAAGTGACCCGCCGCTGTAGGTCCATAACTGCCATAAGTGACCAGCTGCTTCACTTCCATATCTGCATTAAGTGACCAGCTCCATTACTTCTATATCTGTCATAAGTGACCTGCTCCTGTACCTCCATAGCTGCCATAAGTGACCTGCTGCTGTACTTCCATAGCTGCCATAAGTGACCTGTTTCTTAACTTCCAATGTTCTTCCATAAATGACCCGCCGCTGTACGTCCATAGCTGCCACAAGTGACCTGCGGCAGTACTTCCATAGCTGCCATAAGTGACCTACTTTTAGTTCTATAGCTGCCATAAGTGACCTGCGGCAGTACTTCCATAGCTGCCATAAGTGACCTGCGGCTGTACTTCCATAGCTGCCATAAGTGACCTGCTGCTTCACTTCCATATCTGCATTAAGTGACCCGCTCCTTTACTTCCATAGCTGCCTTAAGTGACCTGCTCCTGTACCTCCATAGCTGCCATAAGGGACCCGCTGTTGTACTTCCATAGCTGCCATAAGTGACCTACTGCTGTACTTTTATAGCTGCCATAAGTGACCTGCGGCAGTACTTGTATAGCTGCCATAAGGGACCCCTGTTGTACCTCCATAGTTGCCATAAGTGACCTGCTGCTGTACCTCCATAGCTGCCATAAGGGACCAGCTGCTGTTCATCAATGGATGCCATAAGTGACCTGCTGCTGTATTTCCATAGCTGCTATAAGTGACCTGCTACTGTACTTCCATTGCTCCTATAAGTGACCTGCTGCTGTCCTCCCATAGCTGCCATAAGTGACCTACTGCTGTACTTCAATAGCTGCCATTAGTGACCTGCTGCAGTACTTCCATAGCTGCCATAAGTGACCTGCTGATGTACTTCCATAGCTGCCATAAGTGACCTGCTGCTGTACTTCCATAGCTTCCATAAGTGACCTGCTGCTGTACTTCTATAGCTGCCATAAGTGACCCTCTGCTGTACTTCCATAGCTTCCAAAAGTGACCTGCTGCTTCACTTCCTTATCTGCATTAAGTGACCTGCTTCTGCACTTCCATAGTTCTGCCATAAGTGACCCACTGATGTACTTCCATAGCTTCCAAAAGTGACCTGCTGCTTCACTTCCATATCTGCATTAAGTGACCTGCTGCTGTACTTCCATAGCTGCCACAAGTGACCTGCGGCTGGACTTACATAGCTGCCACAAGTGACCAGCGGCAGTACTTCCATAGCTGCCTTAAGTGACCTACTGCTGTACTTCCATAGCTGCCATAAGTGACCTGCGGCAGTACTTCCATAGCTTCTATAAGTGACCTGCTGCTGTACGTCCATAGCTGCCACAAGTGACCTGCGGCAGTACTTCCATAGCTGCCATAAGTGACCTACTGCTTTAGTTCTATAGCTGCCATAAGTGACCTAGCGGCAGTACTTCCATAGCTGCCATAAGTGACCTGCGGCAGTACTTCCATAGCTGGCATAAATGACCCACTGCTGTACTTCTATAGCTGCCATAAGTGACCTGTTGCTGTAAATCCATGGCTGCTATAAGTGACGCGCTGCTGTACCTCCATAGCTGCCATAAGGGAACTGCTGCTGTACCGCCATAACTGCCATAAGGGACCTGCTGCTGTACCTCCATAGCTGCCATAAGTGACCTGCTGCTGTAATTCTATAGCTGCCATAAGGGACCCCCTGCTGTATCTCCATAGCTGCCATAAGGGACCTTCTGCTGTACTTCAATAGCTGCGATAAGGGACCTGCTGCTGTACTTCAATATCTGCATTAAGTGACCTGCTGCTTCACTTCCATATCTGCATTAAGTGACCTGCTGCTGTACTTCCATAGCTGCCACAAGTGACCTGCGGATGGACTTCCATAGCTGCCACAAGTGACCTGCGGCAGTACTTCCATAGCTTCTATAAGTGACCTGCTGCTGTACTTCCATAGCTGCCATAAGTGACCTGTTTCTTAACTTCCAATGTTCTTCCATAAGTGACCCGCCGCTGTACGTCCATAGCTGCCACAAGTGACCTGCGGCAGTACTTCCATAGCTGCCATAAGTGACCTACTGCTTTAGTTCTATAGCTGCCATAAGTGACCTGCGGCAGTACTTCCATAGCTGCCATAAGTGACCTGCGGCAGTACTTCCATAGCTGGCATAAATGACCCACTGCTGTACTTCTATAGCTGCCATAAGTGACCTGCTGCTGTAAATCCATGGCTGCTATAAGTGACGCGCTGCTGTACCTCCATAGCTGCCATAAGGGAACTGCTGCTGTACCGCCATAGCTGCCATAAGGGACCTGCTGCTGTACCTCGATAGCTGCCATAAGTGACCTGCTGCTGTAATTCTATAGCTGCCATAAGGGACCCCCTGCTGTATCTCCATAGCTGCCATAAGGGACCTTCTGCTGTACTTCAATAGCTGCCATAAGTGACCTGCTGCTGTACTTCCATTGATGCAATAAGAGACCTACTGCTGTACTTCCATAGCTGCCATAAGTGACCTGCTGCTTCACTTCCATATCTGCATTAAGTGACCTGCTGCTGTACTTCCATAGCTGTCACAAGTGACCTGCGGCAGGACTTCCATAGCTACCATAAGTGACCTGTGGCTGTACTTCCATAGCTTCCAAAAGTGACCTGCTGCTTCACTTCCTTATCTGCATTAAGTGACCTGCTGCTGCACTTCCATAGCTGCCATAAGTGACCTGCTGCTTCACTTCCATATCTGCATTAAGTGACCTGCTGCTGTATTTTGCTGTGACCGGAAACACCCAGGCTGTGACGGACCCTAGATTACATACGCACTGGCCTGTATTACGGCTCAAGACCGCAAATGCGGCTTGCTTTTCATTGGAATAATGTCCACAATGGAACTCCCTTAACCGGAACCTTGACTCCGGTGCATACTCCCCAGGATTATAACTAAGACCACCATCCCTACAGATCCTATGCCGGTGGCCTTCCGTTCTTCTTGATTCTCAAGACCTTTTGTCACAGCTCCATTCTTCATGTTGGCAATTTAAGCCATATGAAAACAGGCATGTTATTTATAATGTCCTGAGGATGATTCCATTATTCTTTAAGGGATCGAAACGCTCGTCGACACCTTGTACACCATATACACTCCTTTGAAAATGTTCTAATTTCTATGTAATGGTGTCTCATGTATATTCTGTTTGTTCTATTAGAAATGTGCTTGAAACAAACAATTTCCCTTGCCTGAACCCCTTACTTTATGTTGTACGTCTTTTCTTGCTAAGTTGGATGCAGGCTTGTGTCCCACTTAAACTGTTCCATGTTTATTGTCTGTAAACATTATTGGACTGCATATTAAATATCTGTCCGGCTGGACAGATGTCTACAATATAGTACTGATTGGGTCTATATTTATTGATTTATAACTTATTTTCTGTCTGGGGACCACTGTCTTTAGAAATACTTTTATAGCTGCCACAAGTGACCTGCGGCTGGACTTCCATAGCTGCCACAAGTGACCAGCGGCTGTACTTCCATAGCTGCCATAAGTGACTTACTGCTGTACTTCCATAGCTGCCATAAGTGACCTGCGGCAGTACTTCCATAGCTGCCATAAGGGACCCGCTGCTGTACTTCCATAGCTGCCATAAGTGACTTACTGCTGTACTTCCATAGCTGCAATAAGTGACCTGCTGCAGTTCTTCCATAGCTGCTATAAGTGACCAGTGGCTGTACTTCCATAGCTGCCATAAGTGACCTGCGGCAGTACTTCCATAGCTGCCATAAGGGACCCGCTGCTGTACTTCCATAGCTGCCATAAGTGACCCGCTGTTGTACTTCCATGGCTGCTATAAGGGACCCGCTGCTGTATTTCTATAGCTTCCAAAAGTGACCTGCTGCTTCACTTCCTTAGCTGCATTAAGTGACCCGCTGCTGTACTTCTATAGCTGCCATAAGGGACCGCCTGCTGTACCTCCATAGCTGCCATAAGGGACCTGCTGCTGTACTTCAATAGCTGCCATAAGGGACCTGCTGCTGTACTTCCATAGCTGCCATAAGTGACCTGCTGCTGCACTTCCATAGTTCTGCCATAAGTGAACTGATGCTGTACCTCCATAGCTGCCATAAGTGACCTACTGCTGTACTACCATAGCTGCCATAAGTGACCTGCTGCTTCACTTCCATATCTGCATTAAGTGACCTGCTGCTGTACTTCCATAGCTGCCATAAGTGACCTGCTGCTTCACTTCCATATCTGCATTAAGTGACCTGCTGCTGTACTTCCATAGCTGCCACAAGTGACCTGCGGCTGGACTTCCATAGCTGCCACAAGTGACGTGCGGAAGTACTTCTATAGCTGCCATAAGTGACCCGCTGCTGTACTTCCATGGCTGCTATAACTGACGCGCTGCTGTACCTCCATAGCTGCCATAAGGGAACCGCTGCTCTACCTCCATAGCTGCCATAAGTGACCTGCTGCTGTACCTCCATAGCTGTCATAAGTGACCTGCTGCTGTACTTCCATAGCTGCCATAAGTGACCTGCTGCTGTAATTCCATAGTTGCCATAAGTGACCCGCTGCTTCACATCCATATCTGCATTAAGTGACCTACTGCTGTACTTCAATAGCTGCCATTAGTGACCTGCTGCTGTACCTCCATAGCTGTCATAAGTGACCTGCGGCAGTACTTCTATAGCTGCCATAAGTGACCTGCTTCTGTAAATCCATGGCTGCTATAAGTGACGCGCTGCTGTACCTCCATAGCTGCCATAAGGGAACTGCTGCTGTACCGCCATAGCTGCCATAAGGGACCTGCTGCTGTACCTCGATAGCTGCCATAAGTGACCTGCTGCTGTAATTCTATAGCTGCCATAAGGGACCCCCTGCTGTATCTCCATAGCTGCCATAAGGGACCTTCTGCTGTACTTCAATAGCTGCCATAAGTGACCTGCTGCTGTACTTCAATAGCTGCGATAAGGGACCTGCTGCTGTACTTCCATAGTTGCCATAAGTGACCTGCTGCTGTACTTCAATATCTGCATTAAGTGACCTGCTGCTTCACTTCCATATCTGCATTAAGTGACCTGCTGCTGTACTTCCATAGCTGCCACAAGTGACCTGCGGCTGGACTTCCATAGCTGTCATAAGTGACCTGCGGCTGTACTTCTATAGCTGCCATAAGTGACCCGCTGCTGTACTTCCATGGCTGCTATAAGGGACCCGCTGCGGTACTTCCATAGCTTCCAAAAGTGACCTGCTGCTTCACTTCCTTATCTGCATTAAGTGACCTGCTGCTGCACTTCCATAGTTCTGCCATAAGTGACCTGCTGCTGTACTTCCATAGCTTCCAAAAGTGACCTGCTGCTTCACTTCCATATCTGCATTAAATGACCTGCTGCTGTACTTCCATAGCTGCCACAAGTGACCTGTGGCTGGACTTCCATAGCTGCCACAAGTGACCTGCGGCAGTACTTCCATAGCTGCCATAAGTGACCTACTGCTGTACTTCCATAAGTGACCTGCGGCAGTACTTCCATAGCTGCCATAAGTGACCTGCTGCTGTACTTCCATAGCTGCCATAAGTGACTTACTGCTGTACTTCCTTAGCTGCCATAAGTGACCTGCGGCAGTACTTCCATAAATGAGCCGCTGCTGTACTTCTATAGCTGCCATAAGTGACCTGCTGCTGTACTTTCATAGCTGCCATAAGAGTCCTGCTGCTGTAATTCCATGGCTGCTATAAGTGATGCGCTGCTGTACCTCCATAGCTGCCATAAGGCAACCGCTGCTGTACCTACGTAGCTGCCATAAGGGACCTGCTGCTGTACTTCCTTATTTCTGTCATAAAAGACCTGCTGCTGTACTTCCATAGCAGCTATAAGTGACCTGCTGCTGTATCTCCATAGCTGCCATAAGTGACCCCCTGCTGTACCTCCATAGCTGCCATAAGTGACCTGCTGCTGTACCTCCATTGCTGCCATAAGTGACCTGCTGCTGTACTTCCATAGCTGCCATAAGTGACCTGCTGCTGTTATTCCATAGCTGCCATAAGTGACCTGCTGCTGTACTTCCTTATTTCTACCATAAGTGACCTGCTGCTGTACTTCCTTATTTCTGTCATAAAAGACCTGCTGCTGTACTCTCCATAGCAGCTATAAGTGACCTGCTGCTGTATCTCCATAGCTGCCATAAGTGACCTACTGCTGTACTTCCATAACTGCTATAAGTGACCTGCTGCTGTACTTCCATAGCTGCCATAAGTGACCTGCTGCTGTACTTCCATAGGCGCCATAAGTGACCCGCTGCTGTACTTCCATATCAGTCATAAGTGACCTGCTGCTGTATCTCCATAGCTGCCATAAGTGACCTTCTGCTGTACTTCCATAGCTGCTACAAGGGACCTGCTGCTGTACTTCTATAGCTGCCATAAGTGACCCGCTGCTGTACTCCCATGGCTGCTATAAGGGACCCACTGCTGCACTTCCATAGCTGCCATAAGTGACCTGCTGCTGTACTTCCATAGCTGCTATAAGGGACCCGCTGCTGTACTTCTATAGCTGCCATAAGTGACCTGCTGCTGTACTTCCATAGCTTCCAAAAGTGACATGCTGCTTCACTTCCTTATCTGCATTAAGTGACCTGCGGCTGTACTTCCATAGCTGCCATAAGTGAGCAGTGGCTGTACTTCCATAGCTGCCATAAGTGACCTGCTCCTGTACTTCCATATCTGCATTAAGTGACCTGCTGCTGTACTTCCATAGCTGCCACAAGTGACCTGCGGCTGGACTTCCATAGCTGCCACAATTGACCTGCGTCAGTACTTCCATAGCTGCCATAAGTAACCTACTGCTGTACTTCCATAGCTGCCATAAGTGACCTGCGGCAGTACTTCCATAGATGCCATAAGTGACCTGCTGCTGTACTTCCATAGCTGTCATAACTGACCTGCTGCTGTACTTCCATAGCTGCCATAAGTGACCTGCGGCAGTACTTCCATAGATGCCATAAGGGACCTGCTGCTGTACTTCCATATCTGCATTAAGTGACCTGCTGCTGTACCTCCATAGCTGCCGTAAGTGACCTGTGGCTGTACTTCCATAGTTGCCATAAGTGACCTGCTCCTTAACATCCATAGTTCTTCCATATGTGACCCGCCGCTGTACGTCCATAGCTGTCATAAGTGACCTGCTGCTTCACTTCCATATCTGCATTAAGTGACCTGCGGCTGTACTTCCATAGCTGCCATAAGTGACCAGTGGCTGTACTTCCATAGCTGCTATAAGTGACCTGCTTCTTAACTTCTATAGTTCTTCCATAAGTGACCCGCCGCTGTACGTCCATAGCTGTCATAAGTGACCCGCTGCTGTACTTCCATAGCTGCCATAAGTGACCTGCTGCTTCACTTCCATATATGCATTAAGTGACCCGCTGCTTTACTTCCATAGCTGTCATAAGTGACCTGCTCCTGTACCTCCATAGCTGCCATAAGGGACCCGCTGTTGTACTTCCATAGCTGCCATAAATGACCTACTGCTGTACTTTTATAGCTGCCATAAGTGACCTGCAATACCAAAGGGGATGATGGACGGAGCGTTAGAGCAAATCAACACTCACCCCCAGTCAACTGATCTGGGTTTAATCCATCATCATTCTTTAGCTCACTCCACCACCCCAGTTGAGACATGGCCATATGCAAATCAGTCTGACCCTGTGCCTCATGGGAACAGTCCAGCCCGAACTGCCAAGCCATGTCTTCCCTGGACCGGAAACAAGCATCCTGGGACCGGTTTCGGGTTCAAACCCTCATCAGCCAGGCTATCTTGAATCCAGTGGCAAAGTGAGCAAGGGACCCACGTCTGGGCATACCCTGCCAACTTAGGGCGAACAAAGCGATACCAAAGGGGATGATGGACGGAGCGTTAGAGCAAATAAAACACTCACCCCCAGTCAACTGATCTGGGTTTAATCTATCATCATTCTTTAGCTCACTCCACCAACCCAGTTCAGATATGGCCATATGCAAATCAGTCTGACCCTCTGCCTCTTGGGAACAGTCCAGCCCGAACTGCCAAGCCATGTCTTCCCTGGACCAGAAACAAGCATCCTGGGACCGGTTTCGGGTTCAAAACCCTCATCAGCCAGGCTATCTTGAATCCAGTGGCAAAGTGAGCAAGGGACCCACGTCTGGACATACCCTGCCAACTTAGGGCAAACAAAGCGATACCAAAGGGGATGATGGACGGAGCGTTAGAGCAAATCAAACACTCACCCCTAGTCAACTGATCTGGGTTTAATCCATCATCATTCTTTAGCTCACTCCACCACCCCAGTTCAGACATGGCCATATGCAAACCAGTCTTACCCTGTGCCCCTTGGGAACAGTCCAGCCCGAACTGCCAAGCCATGTCTTCCCTGGACCGGAAACAAGCATCCTGGGACCGGTTTCGGGTTCAAAACCGTCATCAGCCAGGCTATCTTGAATGCAGAGGCAAAGTGAGCAAGGGACCCACGTCTGGCCATACCCTGCCAACTTAGGGCGAACAAAGCAATACCAAAGGGGATGATGGACGGATGATGGACGGAGCGTTAGAGCAAATCAAACACTCACCCCCAGTCAACTGATCTGGGACGTGGGTCCCTTGCTCACTTGGCTTGGCTTGGCAGTTCGGGCTGGACTGTTCCCATGAGGCACAGGGTCAGACTGATTTGCATATGGCCATATCTGAACTGGGGTGGTGGAGTGAGCTAAAGAATGATGATGGATTAAACCCAGATCAGTTGACTGGGGGTGAGTGTTTGATTTGCTCTAACGCTCCGCCCATCATCCCCTTTGGTATCGATAAGTGACCTGCGGCAGTACTTCTATAGCTGCCATAAGGGACCCCCTGCTGTACCTCCATAGTTGCCATAAGTGACCTGCTGCTGTACCTCCATAGCTGCCATAAGGGACCAGCTGCTGTTCAACAATGGCTGCCATAAGTGACCTGCTGCTGTACTTCCATAGCTGCTATAAGTGACCTGCTACTGTACTTCCATTGCTGCTATAAGTGACCTGCTGCTGTCCTCCCATAGCTGCCATAAGTGACCTGCCGCTGTGTTTCCATAGCTGCCATAAGTGACCTACTGCTGTACTTCCGTAGCTGCCGTAAGTGACCTGCTACTTCACTTCCATATCTGCATTAAGTGACCCACTGCTGTACTTCTATAGCTGCCATAAGTGACCTATTGCTGTACTTTTATAGCTGCTATAAGGGACGCGTTGCTGTACTTACATATCTGGATTAAGTGACCTGCGGCTGTACTTCCATAGCTGCCATAAGTGACCTGCTGCTGTACTTCCATATCTGCATTAAGTGACCTGCGGCTGTACTTCCATAGCTGTCACAAGTGACCTGCGGCTGGACTTCCATAGCTGCCACAAGTGACCTGCGGCAGTACTGCCATAAGTGAGCTACTGCTGTACTTCCATAGCTGCCACAAGTGACCTGTGGCTGGACTTCCATAGCTGCCCCAAGTGACCTGCGGCAGTACTTCCATAGCTGCCATAAGTGACCTACTGCTGTACTTCCATAGCTGCCATAAGTGACCTGCTGCTGTACTTCCATAGCTGCCATAAGTGACTTACTGCTGTACTTCCTTAGCTGCCATAAGTGACCTGCGGCAGTACTTCCATAGTTCTGCCATAAGGGACCCACTGATGTACTTCCATAGCTTCCAAAAGTGACCTGCTGCTTCACTTCCATATCTGCATTAAGTGACCTGCTGCTGTACTTCCAAAGCTGCCACAAGTGACTGTGGCTGGACTTCCATAGCTTCCATAAGTGACCTGCGGCAGTACTTCCATAGCTGCCATAAGTGTCCTGCTGCTGTACTTCCTTAGCTGCCATAAGTGACCTGCGGCAGTACTTCCATAGCTGCCATAAATGACCCGCTGCTGTACTTCTATAGCTGCCATAAGTGACCTGCTGCTGTACTTTCATAGCTGCCATAAGAGACCTGCTGCTGTAATTCCATGGCTGCTATAAGTGACGCGCTGCTGTACCTCCATAGCTGCCATAAGGGAATCGCTGCTGTACCTCCATAGCTGCCATAAGTGACCTGCTGCTGTAGTTCTATAGCTGCCATAAGGGACCCCCTGCTGTACCTCCATTGCTGCCATAAGTGACCCGCTGCTGTACTTCCATAGCTGCCATAAGAGACCTGCTGCTGTACTTCCATAGCTGCCATAAGTGACCTGCTGCTGTACTTCCTTATTTCTGCCGTAAGTGACCAGCTGCTGTACCTCCATAGCTGCCATTAGGGACCTTCTGCTGTACTTCCATAGCAGTTATAAGTGACCTGCTGCTGTATCTCCATAGCTGCCATAAGTGACCTACTGCTGTACTTCCATAACTGCTATAAGTGACCTGCTGCTGTACTTCCATAGCTGCCATAAGTGACCTGCTGCTGTACTTCCATAGGCGCCATAAGTGACCCGCTGCTGTACTTCCATATCAGTCATAAGTGACCTGCTGCTGTATCTCCATAGCTGCCATAAGTGACCTTCTGCTGTACTTCCATAGCTGCTACAAGGGACCCGCTGCTGTACTTCTATAGCTGCCATAAGTGACCCGCTGCTGTACTTCCTTATTTCTGTCATAAAAGACCTGCTGTTGTACTTCCATAGCAGCTATAAGTGACCTGCTGCTGTATCTCCATAGCTGCCATAAGTGACCCCCTGCTGTACCTCCATAGCTGCCATAAGTGACCTGCTGCTGTACCTCCATTGCTGCCATAAGTGACCTGCTGCTGTACTTCCATAGCTGCCATAAGTGACCTGCTGCTGTTATTCCATAGCTGCCATAAGTGACCTGCTGCTGTACTTCCTTATTTCTACCATAAGTGACCTGCTGCTGTACTTCCTTATTTCTGTCATAAAAGACCTGCTGCTGTACTTCCATAGCAGCTATAAGTGACCTGCTGCTGTATCTCCATAGCTGCCATAAGTGACCTACTGCTGTACTTCCATAACTGCTATAAGTGACCTGCTGCTGTACTTCCATAGCTGCCATAAGTGACCTGCTGCTGTACTTCCATAGGCGCCATAAGTGACCCGCTGCTGTACTTCCATATCAGTCATAAGTGACCTGCTGCTGTATCTCCATAGCTGCCATAAGTGACCTTCTGCTGTACTTCCATAGCTGCTACAAGGGACCCGCTGCTGTACTTCTATAGCTGCCATAAGTGACCCGCTGCTGTACTTCCATGGCTGCTATAAGGGACCCGCTGCTGTACTTCCATAGCTTCCATAAGTGACCTGCTGCTGTACTTCCATAGCTGCTATAAGGGACCCGCTGCTGTACTTCTATAGCTGCCATAAGTGACTCGCTGCTGTACTTCCATAGCTTCCAAAAGTGACCTGCTGCTTCACTTCCTTATCTGCATTAAGTGACCTGCTGCTGCACTTCCATAGTTCTGCCATAAGTGTAGTGTAGCTCCTATTTCCCTAGTAGGCTCTGCGCATTGGAATAATATATCCTATAGGTTTGACATAGGACTAAGGTCAGTATGTCCCTATCGAGTATATTAAACTTAATTACTTGTGCCAGCTAGCTCAGAGGCCACTAGAAACTCCTTGACGACAAGAAGGGAGTAGTTTCTGGCAGCCGCAAAACATGACCACTTTGTTTCCCTTTAGAATCAGAACGTGTCCCAGAGTCGTGGAAACAATAGATAACTATTTCACTCAGCTCAATCGTGCATGCTTAGTTTTCCTCAAAGTTACACAGAAAGAACAGACGGGCATTTCAATAAAAGATTTATTGAATAGTCTTGTTTCTGGTGTAAGTAAAGTGTGCTGTTACGATCACAAGACAGTATGCGAGATAAATAATGTACAGTGTGAGCAGTAGAAATAAATAATACTGCGATAGCATTATCTTTTAGTATATATGCATTTACATAAATGACACAGACTAAAAATGTGAGTACTCATACGATGCGTTTCTAACCTAGTTCTACCCCAATGTACCTAACCTAACCTAGGTGTAGGGGGAGGTATGAAGTAGGTGAAGTATTCCTTACTATGGTATACTAAGAGTATGTTAAGCCCAGTATGCCAAGTATGCCAAGAGTCCCTCTAGGTTCTAGTCAGCTCCATACCTGAAGAATGAGAGAGGTAGGAATCTCTTTGCCAGACTCGAACTCCAACACCCCGCAAGGGAAGTCAGATCACTGGAAGCTGGACTCTCTGTGTGCAAGGATGACAGCGTCTTCTCAGTGCGTCAGGCAGGGAAACGGGCTCCTCTGAAGTCGAGGTCTCCTCTGATTTACAGGGGCTAGGGAAGGTATATTTATACCTGAGAAGTACCTAAGAATGTTAGCATTGACGTGAGTCGGACAGCGGAAGATGTCATGAATGAACCCCTAAGGAATAATGGTTCATGCATAATATATGAGTCCTTGAAGAATTCAATAGTCCTGGGCTAGGGAAACTCCCGCAGCCTAAGGGTCTGTTCTTCATGAACTCGTTGTGACGTTAGGGTGGACGGATGTCGGAAACCATGCCTGTATTTGGAGTGCACGGTTTAATGCCTAATTAAGGACTGGGATTTTATGCCTATATAAGGGCAGGGCGAATTGTGCCTATATAAGGACATGATTCTGGAAAGCCCGTTTATGGACACCCTAAGAGGAATACAACATAAGGGATCCACTGATGTACTTCCATAGCTTCCAAAAGTGACCTGCTGCTTCACTTCCATATCTGCATTAAGGGACCTGCTGCTGTACTTCCATAGCTGCCACAAGTGACCTGCGGCTGGACTTCCATAGCTGCCACAAGTGACCTGCGGCAGTACTTCCATAGCTGCCATAAGTGACCTACTGCTGTACTTCCATAGCTGCCATAAGTGACCTGCGGCAGTACTTCCATAGCTGCCATAAGTGACCTGCTGCTGTACTTCCATAGCTGCCATAAGTGACTTACTGCTGTACTTCCTTAGCTGCCATAAGTGACCTGCGGCAGTACTTCCATAGCTGCCATAAATGACCCGCTGCTGTACTTCTATAGCTGCCATAAGTGACCTGCTGCTGTACTTTCATAGCTGCCATAAGAGACCTGCTGCTGTAATTCCATGGCTGCTATAAGTGACGCGCTGCCATACCTCCATAGCTGCCATAAGGGAACCGCTGCTGTACCTCCGTAGCTGCCATAAGGGACCTGCTGCTGTACCTCTATAGCTGCCATAAGTGACCTGCTGCTGTAGTTCTATAGCTGCCATAAGGGACCCCCTGCTGTACCTCCATAGCTGCCATAAGTGACCTGCTGCTGTACCTCCATTGCTGCCATACGTGACCTGCTGCTGTACTTCTATAGCTGCCATAAGGGATCTGCTGCTGGACTTCAATAGCTGCCATAAGTGACCTGCTGCTGTACTTCAATAGCTGCCATAAGGGACCTGCTGCTGTACCTCCATAGCTGCCATAAGGGACCTGCTGCTGTACTTCAATAGCTGTCATAAGTGACCTGCTGCTGTACTTCAATAGCTGCCATAAGGGACCTGCTCCTTCACTTCCATATCTGAATTAAGTGACCTGCTGCTTCACTTCCATATCTGCATTAAGTGACCTGCTGCTGTACTTCCATAGCTGCCACAAGTGACCTGCGGCTGGACTTCCATAGCTGCCATAAGTGACCTGCGGCTGTACTTCTATAGCTGCCATAAGTGACCCGCTGCTGTACTTCCATGGCTGCTATAAGGGACCCGCTGCTGTACTTCCATAGCTTCCAAAAGTGACCTGCTGCTTCACTTCCTTATCTGCATTAAGTGACCTGCTGCTGCACTTCCATTGTTCTGCCATAAGTGACTTGCTGCTGTACTTCCATATCTACATTAAGTGACCTGCTGCTGTACTTCCATAGCTGCCACAAGTGACCTGCGGCTGGACTTCCATAGCTGCCACAAGTGACCAGCGGCAGTACTTCCATAGCTGCCATAAGTGACCTACTGCTGTACTTCCATAGCTGCCATAAGTGACCTACTGCTGTACTTCCATAGCTGCCATAAGTGACCAGTGGCTGTACTTCCATAGCTGCCATAAGTGACCTGCGGCAGTACTTCCATAGCTGCCATAAGTGACCCGCTGTTGTACTTCCATGGCTGCTATAAGGGACCCGCTGCTGTAATTCTATAGCTTCCAAAAGTGACCTGCTGCTTCACTTCCTTATCTGCATTAAGTGACCCGCTGCTGTACTTCTATAGCTGCCATAAGGGACCCCCTGCTGTACCTCCATAGCTGCCATAAGGGACCTGCTGCTGTTCTTCAATAGCTGCCATAAGGGACCTGCTGCTGTACTTCCATAGCTGCCATAAGTGAGCTGCTGCTGCACTTCCATAGTTCTGCCATAAGTGACTTGCTGCTGTACTTCCATAGCTGCCATAAGTGACCTACTGCTGTACTACCATAGCTGCCATAAGTGACCTGCTGCTGTACTTCCATAGCTGCCACAAGTGACCTGCGGCTGGAATTCCATAGCTGCCACAAGTGACCTGCGGAAGTACTTCTATAGCTGCCATAAGGGACCCGCTGCTGTACTTCCATGGCTGCTATAACTGACGCGCTGCTGTACCTCCATAGCTGCCATAAGGGAACCGCTGCTGTACCTCCATAGCTGCCATAAGTGACCTGCTGCTGTACCTCCATAGCTGCCATAAGTGACCTGCTGCTGTACTTCCATAGCTGCCATAAGTGACCTGCTGCTGTAATTCCATAGTTGCCATAAGTGACCTGCTGCTGTACTTCCACGGTTGCCATAAGTGACCTGATGCTGTACTTCCTTAGTTCTGCCATAATTGATCTGCTGCTGTACTTCCTTAGTTCTGCGGTAAGTGACTAGCTGCTGTACTTCCTTAGTTCTGCGGTAAGTGACTAGCTGCTGTACTTCCTTAGATCTGCCATAAGTGACCTGCTCCTGAACTTCCATAGCTGCCATAAGTGACCTGGTGCTGTACTTCCATAGTTGTCATAAGTGACCTGCTGCTGTACTTCCAAAGATGCCATAAGTGTCCTGCTGCTGTGCTTCCATAGTTGCCATACGTGACCTGCTGCTGTACTTCCATAGCTGCCATAAGTGACCTGCTGCTGTACTTCCTTATTTCTGCCATAAGTGAACTGCTGCTGTACTTCCACAGCTGCCATAAGTGACCTGCTGCTGTACTTCCATAGCTGCCATAAGTGACCTGCTGCTGTACTTCCTTATTTCTGCTGTAAGTGACCAGCTGCTGTACCTCCATAGCTGCCATAAGGGACCTGCTGCTGTACCTCCATAGCTGCCATAAGTGACCCGCTGCTGTACTTCCATAGCAGTTATAAGTGACCTGCTGCTGTATCTCCATAGCTGCCATAAGTGACCTACTGCTGTACTTCCATAACTGCTATAAGTGACCTGCTGCTGTACTTCCATAGCTGCCATAAGTGACCTGCTGCTGTACTTCCATAGGCGCCATAAGTGACCCGCTGCTGTACTTCCATATCAGTCATAAGTGACCTGCTGCTGTATCTCCATAGCTGCCATAAGTGACCTTCTGCTGTACTTCCATAGCTGCTACAAGGGACCCGCTGCTGTACTTCCATGCCTGCTATAAGGGACCCGCTGCTGTACTTCCATAGCTGCCATAAGTGACCTACTGCTGTACTTCCATAGCTGCCATAAGTGACCTGCGTCAGTACTTCCATAGCTGCAATAAGTGACCTGCTTCTTAACTTCCATAGTTCGTCCATAGCTGTCATAAGTGACCTGCTGCTTCACTTCCATATCTGCATTAAGTGACTTGCGGCTGTACTTCCATAGCTGCCACAAGTGACCTTCGGCTGGACTTCCATAGCTGCCACAATTGACCTGCGTCAGTACTTCCATAGCTGCCATAAGTAACCTGCGGCAGTACTTCCATAGATGCCATAAGTGCCCTTCTGCTGTACTTCCATAGCTGTCATAAGTGACCTGTGGCTGGACTTCCATAGCTGTCATAAGTGACCTGCTGCTGTACTTCCATGGCTGCCATAAGTGACCTGTGGCAGTACTTCCATAGATGCCATAAGGGACCTGCTGCTGTACTTCCATATCTGCATTAAGTGACCTGCTGCTGTACCTCCATAGCTGGCGTAAGTGACCTGTGGCTGTACTTCCATAGTTGCCATAAGTGACCTGCTCCTTAACTTCCATAGTTCTTCCATATATGACCCGCCGCTGTACGTCCATAGCTGTCATAAGTGACCTGCTGCTTCACTTCCATATCTGCATTAAGTGACCTGCGGCTGTACTTCCATAGCTGCCATAAGTGACCAGTGGCTGTACTTCCATAGCTGCTATAAGTGACCTGCTTCTTAACTTCTATAGTTCTTCCATAAGTGACCCGCCGCTGTACGTCCATAGCCGTCATAAGTGACCCGCTGCTGTACTTCCATAGCTGCCATAAGTGACCTGCTGCTTCACTTCCATATATGCATTAAGTGACCAGCTCCTTTACTTCCATAGCTGCCATAAGTGACCTGCTCCTGTACCTCCATAGCTGCCATAAGGGACCCGCTGTTGTACTTCCATAGCTGCCATAAATGACCTACTGCTGTACTTTTATAGCTGCCATAAGTGACCTGTGATACCAAAGGGGATGATGGACGGAGCGTTAGAGCAAATCAAACACTCACCCCCAGTCAACTGATCTGGGTTTAATCCATCATCATTCTTTAGCTCACTCCACCACCCCAGTTGAGACATGACCATATGCAAATCAGTCTGACCCTGTGCCTCATGGGAACAGTCCAGCCCGAACTGCCAAGCCATGTCTTCCCTGGACCGAAAACAAGCATCCTGGGACCGGTTTCGGGTTCAAAACCCTCATCAGCCAGGCTATCTTGAATCCAGTGGCAAAGTGAGCAAGGGACCCACGTCTGGGCATACCCTGCCAACTTAGGGCGAACAAAGCGATACCAAAGGGGATGATGTTCGGAGCGTTAGAGCAAATCAAACACTCACCCCCAGTCAACTGATCTGGGTTTAATCCATCATCATTCTTTATCTCACTCCACCACCCCAGTTCAGATATGGCCATATGCAAATCAGACTGACCCTGTGCCTCATGGGAACAGTCCAGCCCGAACTGCCAAGCCATGTCTTCCCTGGACCGGAAACAAGCATCCTGGGACCAGTTTCGGGTTCAAAACCCTCATCAGCCAGGCTATCTTGAATCCAGTGGCAAAGTGAGCAAGGGACCCAC
This sequence comes from Calotriton arnoldi, assembly GCA_963921515.1. Lineage (NCBI taxonomy): Eukaryota > Metazoa > Chordata > Amphibia > Caudata > Salamandridae > Calotriton > Calotriton arnoldi. Next base: position 758,475 of record CAWUFW010001933.1, read on the forward strand.
GTCTGGGCATACCCTGCCAACTCAGGGCGAACAAAGTGATACCAAAGGGGATTATGGACGGAGCGTTAGAGCAAATCAAACACTCACCCCCAGTCAACTGATCTGGGTTTAATCCATCATCATTCTTTAGCTCACTCCACCACCCCAGTTCAAACATGGCCATATGCAAATCAGTCTGACCCTGTGCTTCATGGGAACAGTCCAGCCCGAACTGCCAAGCCATGTCTTCCCTGGACAGGAAACAAGCATTCTAGGACCGGTTTCGGGTTCAAAACACTCATCAGTCAGGCTATCTTGAATCCAGTGGCAAAGTGAGTAACGGACCCACGTCTGGGCATACCCTGCCAACTTAGGGCGAACAAAGCGATACCAAAGGGGATGATGGACGGAGCGTTAGAGCAAATCAAACACTCACCCCCAGTCAACTGATCTGGGTTTAATCCATCATCATTCTTTAGCTCACTCCACCACCCCAGTTCAGATATGACCATATGCAAATCAGTCTGACCCTGTGCCTCATGGGAACAGTCCAGCCCGAACTGCCAAGCCATGTCTTCCCTGGACCGGAAACAAGCATCCTGTGACCGGTTTCGGGTTCAAAACCCTCATCAGCCAGGCTATCTTGAATCCAGTGGCAAAGTGAGCAAGGGACCCACGTCTGGGCATACCCTGCCAACTTAGGGCGAACAAAGTGATACCAAAGGGGATGACGGACGGAGCATTAGAGCAAATCAAACACTCACCCCAAGCCAACTGATCTGGGTTTAATCCATCATCATTCTTTAGCTCACTCCACCACCCCAGTTCAGACATGGCCATATGCAAATCAGTCTGACCCTGTGCCTCATGGGAACAGTACAGCCCGAACTGCCAAGCCATGTCTTCCCTGGACGGGAAACAAGCATCCTGGGACCGGTTTCGGGTTCAAAACCGTCATCAGCCAGGCTATGTTGAATGCAGTGGCAAAGTGAGCAAGGGACCCACGTCTGGGCATACCCTACCAACTTAGGGCGAACAAAGCGATACCAAAGGGGATGATGGACGGATGATGGACTGAGCGTTAGAGTAAATCAAACACTCACCCCCAGTCAACTGATCTGGGACGTGGGTCCCTTGCTCACTTGGCTTGGCTTGGCAGTTCGGGCTGGACTGTTCCCATGAGGCACAGGGTCAGACTGATTTGCATATGGCCATGTCTGAACTGGGGTGGTGGAGTGAGCTAAAGAATGATGATGGATTAAACCCAGATCAGTTGACTGGGGGTGAGTGTTTGATTTGCTCTAACGCTCCGCCCATCATCCCCTTTGGTATCGATATGTGACCTGCGGCAGTACTTCTATAGCTGCCATAAGGGACCCCCTGCTGTACCTCCATAGTTGCCATAAGTGACCTGCTGCTGTACCTCCATAGCTGCCATAAGGGACCAGCTGCTGTTCATCAATGGCTGCCATAAGTGACCTGCTGCTGTACTTCCATAGCTGCTATAAGTGACCTGCTACTATACTTCCATGCTATAAGTGACCTGCTGCTGTCCTCCCATAGCTGCCATAAGTGACCTGCCGCTCTGCTTCCATAGCTGCCATAAGTGACCTACTGCTGTACTTTCGTAGCTGCCGTAAGTGACCTGCTACTTCACTTCCATATCTGCATTAAGTGACCCACTGCTGTACTTCTATAGCTGCCATAAGTGACCTATTGCTGTACTTTTATAGCTGCTATAAGGGACGCGTTGCTGTACTTACATATCTGGATTAAGTGACCTGCGGCTGTACTTCCATAGCTGCCATAAGTGACATGCTGCTGTACTTCCATATCTGCATTAAGTGACCTGCGGCTGTACTTTCATAGCTGCCATAAGTGACCTGTGGCTGTACTTCCATAGTTACCATAAGTGACCTGTTTCTTACCATCCAATGTTCTTCCATAAGTGACCCGCCGCTGTACGTCCGTAGCTGTCATAAGTGACCTGCTGCTTCACTTCCATATCTGCATTACGTGACCTGTGGCTGTACTTCCATAGCTGCCATAAGTGACCAGTGGCTGTACTTCCATGGCTGCCATAAGTGACCTGCTCCTGTACTTCCATATCTGCATTAAGTGACCTGCTGCTGTACTTCCATAGCTGTCACAAGTGACCTGCGGCTGGACTTCCATAGCTGCCACGAGTGACCTGCGGCAGTACTTCCATAGCTGCCATAAGTGACCTACTGCTGTACTTCCATAGCTGCCACAAGTGACCTGTGGCTGGACTTCCATAGCTGCCACAAGTGACCTGCAGCAGTACTTCCATAGCTGCCATAAGTGACCAACTGCTGTACTTCCATAGCTTCCATAAGTGACCTGCGGCAGTACTTCCATAGCTGCCATAAGTGACTTACTGCTGTACTTCCTTAGCTGCCATAAGTGACCTGCTGCAGTACTTCCATAGCTGTCATAAATGGCCCGCTGCTGTACTTCTATAGCTGCCAGAAGTGACCTGCTGCTGTACTTTCATAGCTGCCATAAGAGACCTGCTGCTGTAATTCCATGGCTGCTATAAGTGACGCGCTGCTGTACCTCCATAGCTGCCATAAGGGAACCGCTGCTGTACCTCCGTAGCTGCCATAAGGGACCTGCTGCTGTACCTCCATAGCTGCCATAAGTGACCTGCTGCTGTAGTTCTATAGCTGCCAAAAGGGACCCCCTGCTGTACCTCCATAGCTGCCATAAGTGACCTGCTGCTGTACTTCCATAGCTGCCATAAGTGACCTGCTGCTGTACTTCCATAGCTGCCATAAGTGACCTGCTGCTGTACTTCCATAGCTGCCATAAGTGACCTGCTGCTGTACTTCCATAGCTGCCATAAGTGACCTGCTGCTGTACTTCCTTATTTCTGTCATAAGTGACCTGCTGCTGTACTTCCTTATTTCTGCCGTAAGTGACCTGCTGCTGTACCTCCATAGCTGCCATAAGTGATCCGCTGCTGTACTTCCATAGTAGTTATAAGTGACCTGCTGCTGTATCTCCATAGCTGCCATAAGTGACCTACTGCTGTACTTCCATAACTGCTATAAGTGACCTGCTGCTGTACTTCCATAGCTGCCATAAGTGACCTGCTGCTGTACTTCCATAGGCGCCATAAGTGACCCGCTGCTGTACTTCCATATCAGTCATAAGTGGCACAGGGTCAGACTGATTTGCATATGGCCATGTCTGAACTGGGGTGGTTGAGTGAGCTAAAGAATGATGATGGATTAAACCCAGATCAGTTGACTGGGGGTGAGTGTTTGATTTGCTCTAACGCTCCGTCCATCATCCCCTTTGGTATCGCTTTGTTCGCCCTAAGTTGGCAGGGTATGCCCAGACGTGGGTCCCTTGCTCACTTTGCCACTGGATTCAAGAAAGCCTGGCTGATGAGGGTTTTGAACCCGAAACCGGTCCCAGGATGCTTGTTTCCGGTCCAGGGAAGACATGACTTGGCAGTTTGGGCTGGACTGTTCCCATGAGGCACAGGGTCAGACTGATTTGCATATGGCCATGTCTGAACTGGGGTGGTGGAGTGAGCTAAAGAATGATGATGGATTAAACCCAGATCAGTTGACTGGGGGTGAGTGTTTGATTTGCTCTAGCGCTCCGTCCATCATCCCTTTGGTATCGCTTTGTTCGCCTCTAAGTTGGCAGGGTATGCCCAGACGTGGGTCCCTTGCTCACTTTGCCACTGGATTCAAGATAGCCTGGCTGATGAGGGTTTTGAACCCGAAACCGGTCCCAGGATGCTTGTTTCCGGTCCAGGGAAGACATGGCTTGGCAGTTCGGGCTGGACTGTTCCCATGAGGCACAGGGTCAGACTGATTTGCATATGGCCATGTCTGAACTGGGGTGGTGGAGTGAGCTAAAGAATGATGATGGATTAAACCCAGATCAGTTGACTGGGGGTGAGTGTTTGATTTGCTCTAGCGCTCCGTCCATCATCCCTTTGGTATCGCTTTGTTCGCCCTAAGTTGGCAGGGTATGCCCAGACGTGGGTCCCTTGCTCACTTTGCCACTGGATTCAAGATAGCCTGGCTGATGAGGGTTTTGAACCCGAAACCGGTCCCAGGATGCTTGTTTCCGGTCCAGGGAAGACATGGCTTGGCAGTTCGGGCTGGACTGTTCCCATGAGGTCACAGGGTCAGACTGATTTGCATATGGCCATGTCTGAACTGGGGTGGTGGAGTGAGCTAAAGAATGATGATGGATTAAACCCAGATCAGTTGACTGGGGGTGAGTGTTTGATTTGCTCTAGCGCTCCGTCCATCATCCCCTTTGGTATCGCTTTGTTCGCCCTAAGTTGGCAGGGTATGCCCAGACGTGGGTCCCTTGCTCACTTTGCCACTGGATTCAAGATAGCCTGGCTGATGAGGGTTTTGAACCCGAAACCGGTCCCAGGATGCTTGTTTCCGGTCCAGGGAAGACATGGCTTGGCAGTTCGGGCTGGACTGTTCCCATGAGGCACAGGGTCAGACTGATTTGGCATATGGCCATGTCTGAACTGGGGTGGTGGAGTGAGCTAAAGAATGATGATGGATTAAACCCAGATCAGTTGACTGGGGGTGAGTGTTTGATTTGCTCTAGCGCTCCATCCATCATCCCCTTTGGTATCGCTTTGTTCGCCCCTAAGTTGGCAGGGTATGCCCAGACGTGGGTCCCTTGCTCACTTTGCCACTGGATTCAAGATAGCCTGGCTGATGAGGGTTTTGAACCCGAAACCGGTCCCAGGATGCTTGTTTCCGGTCCAGGGAAGACATGGCTTGGCAGTTCGGGCTGGACTGTTCCCATGAGGCACAGGGTCAGACTGATTTGCATATGGCCATGTCTGAACTGGGGTGGTGGAGTGAGCTAAAGAATGATGATGGATTAAACCCAGATCAGTTGACTGGGGGTGAGTGTTTGATTTGCTCTAGCGCTCCGTCCATCATCCCCTTTGGTATCGCTTTGTTCGCCTCTAAGTTGGCAGGGTATGCCCAGACGTGGGTCCCTTGCTCACTTTGCCACTGGATTCAAGATAGCCTGGCTGATGAGGGTTTTGAACCCGAAACCGGTCCCAGGATGCTTGTTTCCGGTCCAGGGAAGACATGGCTTGGCAGTTCGGGCTGGACTGTTCCCATGAGGCACAGGGTCAGACTGATTTGCATATGGCCATGTCTGAACTGGGGTGGTGGAGTGAGCTAAAGAATGATGATGGATTAAACCCAGATCAGTTGACTGGGGTGAGTGTTTGATTTGCTCTAGCGCTCCGTCCATCATCCCCTTTGGTATCGCTTTGTTCGCCCTAAGTTGGCAGGGTATGCCCAGACGTGGGTCCCTTGCTCACTTTGCCACTGGATTCAAGATAGCCTGGCTGATGAGGGTTTTGAACCCGAAACCGGTCCCAGGATGCTTGTTTCCGGTCCAGGGAAGACATGGCTTGGCAGTTCGGGCTGGACTGTTCCCATGAGGCACAGGGTCAGACTGATTTGCATATGGCCATGTCTGAACTGGGGTGGTGGAGTGAGCTAAAGAATGATGATGGATTAAACCCAGATCAGTTGACTGGGGGTGAGTGTTTGATTTGCTCTAGCACTCCGTCCATCATCCCCTTTGGTATCGCGTACTTCCATAGCTGCCATAAGTGACCTGCTGCTGTACTTCCATAGCTGCTATAAGGGACCCACTGCTGTACTTCTATAGCTGCCATAAGTGACCCGCTGCTGTACTTCCATAGCTTCCAAAAGTGACCTGCTGCTTCACTTCCTTATCTGCATTAAGTGACCTGCTGCTGCATTTCCATAGTTCTGCCATAAGGGATCCACTGATGTACTTCCATTACTTCCAAAAGTGACCTGCTGCTTCACTTCCATATCTGCATTAAGGGACCTGCTGCTGTACTTCTATAGCTGCCACAAGTGACCTCCGGCTGGACTTCCATAGCTGCCACAAGTGACCTGCGGCAGTACTTCCATAGCTGCCATAAGTGACCTACTGCTGTACTTCCATAGCTGCCATAAGTGACCTGCGGCAGTACTTCCATAGCTGCCATAAGTGACCTGCTGCTGTACTTCCATAGCTGCCATAAGTGACTTACTGCTGTACTTCCTTAGCTGCCATAAGTGACCTGCGGCAGTACTTCCATAGCTGCCATAAATGACCCGCTGCTGTACTTCTATAGCTGCCATAAGTGACCTGCTGCTGTACTTTCATAGCTGCCATAAGAGACCTGCTGCTGTAATTCCATGGCTGCTATAAGTGACGCGCTGCCATACCTCCATAGCTGCCATAAGGGAACCGCTGCTGTACCTCCGTAGCTGCCATAAGGGACCTGCTGCTGTACCTCCATAGCTGCCATAAGTGACCTGCTGCTGTAGTTCTATAGCTGCCATAAGGGACCCCCTACTGTACCTCCATAGCAGCCATAAGTGACCTGCTGCTGTACCTCCATTGCTGCCATAAGTGACCTGCTGCTGTACTTCTATAGCTGCCATAAGGGACCTGCTGCTGTACTTTAATAGCTGTCATAAGTGACCTGCTGCTGTACTTCAATAGCTGCCATAAGTGACCTGCTGCTGTACTTCTATAGCTGCCATAAGGGACCTGCTGCTGTACTTTAATAGCTGCCATAAGTGACCTGCTGCTGTACTTCCATAGCTGCCATAAGTGACCTGCTGCTGTACTTCAATATCTGCATTAAGTGACCTGCTGCTTCACTTCCATATCTGCATTAAGTGACCTGCTGCTGTACTTCCATAGCTGCCACAAGTGACCTGCGGCTGGACTTCCATAGCTGCCATAAGTGACCTGCGGCTGTACTTCTATAGCTGCCATAAGTGACCCGCTGCTGTACTTCCATGGCTGCTATAAGGGACCCGCTGCTGTACATCCATAGCTTCCAAAAGTGACCTGCTGCTTCACTTCCTTATCTGCATTAAGTGACCTGCTGCTGCACTTCCATAGTTCTGCCATAAGTGACTTGCTGCTGTACTTCTATAGCTGCCATAAGTGACCTACTGCTGTACTTCCATAGCTGCCACAAGTGACCTGCGGCTGGACTTCCATAGCTGCCACAAGTGACCAGCGGCAGTACTTCCATAGCTGCCATAAGTGACCTACTGCTGTACTTCCATAGCTGCCATAAGTGACGAGTGGCTGTTCTTCAATAGCTGCCATAAGTGACCTGCGGCAGTACTTCCATAGCTGCCATAAGGGACCCGCTGCTGTACTTCCATTGCTGCCATAAGTGACCCGCTGTTGTACTTCCATGGCTGCTATAAGGGACCCGCTGCTGTAATTCTATAGCTTCCAAAAGTGACCTGCTGCTTCACTTTCTTATCTGCATTAAGTGACCCGCTGCTGTACTTCTATAGCTGTCATAAGGGACCCCCTGCTGTACCTCCATAGCTGCAAAAAGGGACCTGCTGCTGTACTTCAATAGCTGCCATAAGTGACCCGCTGCTGTACTTCCATAGCCGCCATGAGTGAGCTGCTACTGCACTTCCATAGTTCTGCCATAAGTGACCTGCTGCTGTACTTCCATAGCTGCCATAAGTGACCTACTGCTGTACTACCATAGCTGCCATAAGTGACCTGCTGCTGTACTTCCATAGCGCCACAAGTGACCTGCGGCTGGACTTCCATAGCTGCCACAAGTGACCTGCTGAAGTACTTCTATAGCTGCCATAAGTGACCCGCTGCTGTACTTCCATGGCTGCTATAACTGACGCGCTGCTGTACCTCCATAGCTGCCATAAGGGAACCGCTGCTGTACCTCCATAGCTGCCATAAGTGACCTGCTGCTGTACCTCCATAGCAGCCATAAGTGACATGCTGCTGTACTTCCATAGCTGCCATAAGTGACCTGCTGCTGTACTTCCATAGTTGCCATAACTGACCTGATGCTGTACTTCCTTAGTTCTGCCATAAGTGATCTGCTGCTGTACTTCCTTAGTTCTGCGGTAAGTGACTAGCTGCTGTACCTCCATAGCTGCCATAAGTGACCTGATGCTGTACTTCCATAGTTGCCATAAGTGACCTGATGCTGTACTTCCTTAGTTCTGCCATAAGTGAGCTGCTGCTGCACTTCCTTAGATCTGCCATAAGTGACCTGCTCCTGTACTTCCATAGCTGCCATAAGTGACATGGTGCTGTACTTCCATAGTTGTCATAACTGACCTGCTGCTGTACTTCCACAGATGCCATAAGTGACCTGCTGCTGTGCTTCCATAGCTGCCACAAGTGACCTGCGGCAGTACTTCCATAGCTGCCATAAGTGACCTACTGCTGTACTTCCATAGCTGCCATAGTGACCTGCGGCAGTACTTCCATAGCTGCCATAAGTGACCTGCTGCTGTACTTCCATAGCTGCCATAAGTGACTTACTGCTGTACTTCCTTAGCTGCCATAAGTGACCTGCGGCAGTACTTCCATAGCTGCCATAAATGACCCGCTGCTGTACTTCTATAGCTGCCATAACTGACCTGCTGCTGTACTTTCATAGCTGCCATAAGAGACCTGCTGCCGTAATTCCATGGCTGCTATAAGTGACGCGCTGCCATACCTCCATAGCTGCCATAAGGGAACCGCTGCTGTACCTCCGTAGCTGCCATAAGGGACCTGCTGCTGTTCCTCCATAGCTGCCATAAGTGACCTGCTGCTGTAGTTCTATAGCTGACATAAGGGACCCCCTGCTGTACCTCCGTAGCTGCCATAAGTGACCTGCTGCTGTACCTCCATTGCTGCCATAAGTGACCTGCTGCTGTACTTCCTTATTTCTGTCATAAGTGACCTGCTGCTGTACTTCCTTATTTCTGCCGTAAGTGACCAGCTGCTGTACCTCCATATCTGCCATAAGGGACCTGCTGCTGTACCTCCATAGCTGCCATAAGTGACCCGCTGCTGTACTTCCATAGCAGTTATAAGCGACCTGCTGCTGTATCTCCATAGCTGCCATAAGTGACCTACTGATGTACTTCCATAACTTCTATAAGTGACCTGCTGCTGTACTTCCATAGCTGCCATAAGTGACCTGCTGCTGTACTTCCATAGGCGCCATAAGTGACCCGCTGCTGTACTTCCATATCAGTCATAAGTGACCTGCTGCTGTATCTCCATAGCTGCCATAAGTGACATTCTGCTGTCCTTCCATAACTGCTACAAGGGACCCGCTGCTGTACTTCTATAACTGCCATAAGTGACCTGCTGCTGTACTTCCATGGCTGCTATAAGGGACCCGCTGCTGTACTTCCATAGCTGCCATAAGTGACCTGCTGCTGTACTTCCATAGCTGCCATAAGTGACCCGCTGCTGTACTTCCATAACTTCCAAAAGTGACCTGCTGCTTCACTTCCTTATCTGCATTAAGTGACCTGCTGCTGTACTTCCATAGCTGCCACAAGTGACCTGCTGCTTCACTTCCATATCTGCATTAAGTGACCTGCTGCTGTACTTCCATAGCTGCCACAAGTGACCTGCGGCTGAACTTCCATAGCTGCCACAAGTGAACTGCGGCAGTACTTCCATAGCTGCCATAAGTGACCTACTGCTGTATTTCCATAGCTGCCATAAGTGACCTGCGGCAGTACTTCCATAGCTGCCATAAGTGACCTGCTGCTGTACTTCCATAGCTGCCATAAGTGACTTACTGCTGTACTTCCTTACCTGCCATAAGTGACCTGCGGCAGTACTTCCACAGCTGCCATAAATGACCCGCTGCTGTACTTCTATAGCTGCCATAAGTGACCTGCTGCTGTACTTCCATAGCTGCTATAAGGGACCCGCTGCTGTACTTCTATAGCTGCCATAAGTGACCTGCTGCTGTACTTCCATAGCTGCTATAAGGGACCCGCTGCTGTACTTCTATAGCTGCCATAAGTGACCCGCTGCTGTACTTCCATAACTTCCAAAAGTGACCTGCTGCTTCACTTCCTTATCTGCATTAAGTGACCTGCTGCTGTACTTCCATAGCTGCCACAAGTGAACTGCGGCAGTACTTCCATAGCTGCCATAAGTGACCTACTGCTGTATTTCCATAGCTGCCATAAGTGACCTGCGGCAGTACTTCCATAGCTGCCATAAGTGACCTGCTGCTGTACTTCCATAGCTGCCATAAGTGACTTACTGCTGTACTTCCTTAGCTGCCATAAGTGACCTGCGGCAGTACTTCCATAGCTGCCATAAATGACCCGCTGCTGTACTTCTATAGCTGCCATAAGTGACCTACTGCTGTACATTCACAGCTGCGATAAGAGACCGGCTGCTGTAATTCCATGGCTGCTATAAGTGACGCGCTTCCATACCTCCATAGCAGCCATAAGGGAACCGCTGCTGTACCTCCGTAGCTGCCATAAGGGACCTGTTGCTGTACCTCCTTAGCTGCCATAAGTGACCTGCTGCTGTAGTTCTATAACTGCCATAAGGGACCCCCTGCTGTACCTCCATAGCTGCCATAAGTGACCTGCTGCTGTACCTCCATTGCTGCCATTTGGGACCTGCTGCTGCACTTCGATATCTGCCTTTAGAGACCTGCTGCTGTACTTCAATAGCTGCCGTAAGTGACCTGCGGCTGTACTTTAATAGCTGCCATAAGGGACCTTCTGCTGTACCTCCATAGTTGCCATATGTTACCTGCTTCTTAACTTCCATAGTTCTTCCATATGTGACCCGCCGCTGTACGTCCATAGCTGTCATAAGTGCCTGCTGCTTCACTTCCATATCTGCATTAAGTGACCTGCAGCTGTACTTCCATAGCTGCCATAAGTGACCAGTGGCTGTACTTCCATAGTTGCCATAAGTGACCTGCGGCTGTACTTCCATAGCTGCTATAAGTGACCTGCTTCTTAACTTCCATAGTTCTTCCATAAGTGACCCTCCACTGTACGTCCATAGCTGTCATAAGTGACCCGCTGCTGTACTTCCATAGCTGCCATATGTGACCTGCTCCTGTACTTCAATATCTGCATTAAGTGACCTGCCGCTGTACTTCCATAGCTGCCACAAGTGACCTGCGGCTGGACTTCCACAGTTGCCACAAGTGACCTGCGGCAGTACTTCCATAGCTGCCATAAGTGACCTACTGCTGTACTTCCATAGCTGCCATAAGTGACCTGCTGCTGTACTTCCATAGCTGCCATAAGTGACCTGCTTCTTAACTTCCATAGTTCTTCCATATGTGACCCGCCGCTGTACGTCCATAGCTGTCATAAGTGACCTGCTGCTTCACTTCCATATCTGCATTAAGTGACCTGCGGCTGTACTTCCATAGCTGCCATAAGTGACCAGTGGCTGTACTTCCATAGCTGCAATAAGTGACCTGCTCCTGTACTTCCATATCTGCATTAAGTGACCTGCTGCTGTACTTCCATAGCTGCCACAAGTGACCTGCGGCTGGACATCCATAGCTGCCACAATTGACCTGCGGCAGTACTTCCATAGCTGCCATAAGTAACCTACTGCTGTACTTCCATAGCTGCCATAAGTGACCTGGGCAGTACTTCCATAGATGCCATAAGTGACCTGCTGCTGTACTTCCATAGCTTTCATAAGTGACCTGCTGCTGTACTTCCATAGCTGCCATAAATGACCTGCGGCAGTACTTCCATAGATGCCATAAGGGACCTGCTGCTGTACTTCCATATCTGCATTAAGTGACCTGCTGCTGTACCTCCATAGCTGCCGTAAGTGACCTGTGGCTGTACTTCCATAGTTGCCATAAGTGACCTGCTCCTTAACTTCCATAGTTCTTCCATATGTGACCCGCCACTGTACGTCCATAGCTGTCATAAGTGACCAGTGGCTGAACTTCCATAGCTGCTATAAGTGACCTGCTTCTTAACTTCTATAGTTCTTCCATAAGTGGCCCGCCACTGTACGTCCATAGCTGTCATAAGTGACCCGCTGCTGTACTTCCATAGCTGCCATAAGTGACCTGCTGCTTCACTTCCATATATGCATTAAGTGACCCGCTCCTTTACTTCCATAGCTGCCATAAGTGACCTGCTCCTGTACTTCCATAGCTGCCATAAGGGACCCGCTGTTGTACTTCCACAGCTGCCATAAATGACCTACTGCTGTACTTTTATAGCTGCCATAAGTGACCTGCGGCAGTACTTCTATAGCTGCCATAAGGGACCCCCTGCTGTACCTCCATAGTTGCTATAAGTGACCTGCTGCTGTACCTCCATAGCTGCCATAAGGGACCAGCTGCTGTTCATCAATGGCTGCCATAAGTGACCTGCTGCTGTACTTCCATAGCTGCTATAAGTGACCTGCTACTGTACTTCCATTGCTGCTATAAGTGACCTGCTGCTGTCCTCCCGTAGCTGCCATAAGTGACCTGCCGCTGTACTTCCATAGCTGCCATAAGTGACCTACTGCTGTACTTCCGTAGCTGCCGTAAGTGACCTGCTACTTCACTTCCATATCTGCATTAAGTGACCCACTGCTGTACTTCTATAGCTGCCATAAGTGACCTATTGCTGTACTTTTATAGCTGCTATAAGGGACGCGTTGCTGTACTTACATATCTGGATTAAGTGACCTGCGGTGTTCTTCCATAGCTGCCATAAGTGACCTGCTGCTGTACTTCCATATCTGCATTAAGTGACCTGCGGCTGTACTTTCATAGCTACTATAAGTGACCTGTGGCTGTACTTCCATAGTTGCCATAAGTGACCTGTTTCTTAACATCCAATGTTCTTCCATAAATGACCCGCTGCTGTACTTCTATAGCTGCCATAAGTGACCTGCTGCTGTACTTCCATAGCTGTCATAAGTGACCTGCTGCTTCACTTCCATATCTGCATTAAGTGACCTGCGGCTGTACTTCCATAGCTGCCATAAGTGACCAGTGGCTGTACTTCCATAGCTGCCATACGTGACCTGCTCCTGTACTTCCATATCTGCATTAAGTGACCTGCGGCTGTACTTTCATAGCTACTATAAGTGACCTGTGGCTGTACTTCCATAGTTGCCATAAGTGACCTGTTTCTTAACATCCAATGTTCTTCCATAAATGACCCGCTGCTGTACTTCTATAGCTGCCATAAGTGACCTGCTGCTGTACTTCCATAGCTGTCATAAGTGACCTGCTGCTTCACTTCCATATCTGCATTAAGTGACCTGCGGCTGTACTTCCATAGCTGCCACAAGTGACCTGTGGCAGTACTTTCATAGCTGCCATAAGTGACCAACTGCTGTACTTCCATAGCTGCCATAAGTGACCTGCGGCAGTACTTCCATAGATGCCATAAGTGACCTACTACTGTACTTCCATAGCTGCCATAAGTGACCTGCGGCAGCACTTCTATAGCTGCCATAAGTGACCTACTGCTGTACTTCCATAGCTGCCATAAGTGACCTGCAGCAGTACTTCCATAGATGCCATAAGGGACCTGCTGCTGTACTTCCATATCTGCATTAGGTGACCTGCTGCTGTACCTCCATAGCTGCCGTAAGTGACCTGTGGCTGTACTTCCATAGTTGCCATAAGTGACCTGCTCCTTAACTTCCATAGTTCTTCAATATGTGACCCGCCGTTGTACGTCCATAGCTGTCATAAGTGACCTGCTGCTTCACTTCCATATCTTCATTAAGTGACCTGCGGCTGTACTTCCATAGCTGCCATAAGTGACCAGTGGCTGTACTTCCATAGGTGCTGTAAGTGACCTGCTTCTTAACTTCCATAGTTCTTCCATAAGTGACCCGCCGCTGTACGTCCATAGCTGCCATAAGTGACCTGCTGCTTCACTTCCATATCTGCATTAAGTGACCCGCTCCTTTACTTCTATAGCTGCCATAAGTGACCTGCTCCTGTAACTCCATAGCTGCCAGAAGGGACCCGCTGTTGTAGTTCCATTGCTGCCATAAGTGACATACTGCTGAACTTTTATAGCTGCCATAAGGGACCCCCTGCTGTACACCCATAGTTGCCATAAGTGACCTGCTGCTGTACCTCCATAGCTGCCATAAGGGACCAGCTGCTGTTCATCAATGGCTGCCATAAGTGACCTGCTGCTGTACTTCCATAGCTGCTATAAGTGACCTGCTACTGTACTTCCATTGCTGCTATAAGTGACCTGCTGCTGTCCTCCCATAGCTGCCATAAGTGACCTGCGGCAGTACTTCCATAGCTGCCATAAGTGACCTACTGCTGTACTTCCATAGCTGCTGTAAGTGACCTGCTACTTCACTTCCATATCTGCATTAAGTGACCCACTGCTTTACTTCTATAGCTGCCGTAAGTGACCTATTGCTGTACTTTTATAGCTGCTATAAGGGACGCGTTGCTGTAACTCCATAGCTGCCATAAGGGACCCACTGCTGTACCTCCATAGCTGTAATAAAGGACCCGCTGCTGTACTTCCATAGCTGCCATAAGGGACCTGCTGCTGTAACTCCATAGATGCCATAAATGACCTGCTGCTGTACTTCTATAGCTGCCATAAGGGACCCCCTGCTGTACCTCCGTAGCAGCCATAAGGGACCTGCGGCTGTACTTCCATAGCTGCCATAAGTGACCTGCTGCTGTACTTCCATAGCTGCCATAAGTGACCTGCTGCTGTACTTCCATAGCTTCCATAAGTGACCTGCTGCTGTACTTCTATAGCTGCCATAAGTGACGCGCTGCTGTACTTCCATAGCTTCCAAAAGTGACCTGCTGCTTCACTTCCTTATCTGCATTAAGTGACCTGCTGCTGCACTTCCGTAGTTCTGCCATAAGTGACCTGCTGCTGTACTTCCATAGCAGCTATAAGTGACCTGCTGCTGTACTTCCATGGCTGCTATAAGGGACCCGCTGCTGTACCTCCATAGCTGCCATAAGGGACCTGCTGCTTCACTTCCATATCTGCATTAAGTGACCTGCTGCTGCACTTCCGTAGTTCTGCCATAAGTGACCTGCTGCTGTACTTCCATAGCAGCTATAAGTGACCTGCTGCTGTACTTCCATAGCAGCTATAAGTGACCTGCTGCTGTGCTTTCATAGCTTCCAAAAGTGACCTGCTGCTGTACTTCCATAGCTGCCATAAGTGACCTGCTGCTGTACTTCCATAGCTGCCATAAGTGACCTGCTGCTGTACTTCAATAGCTGCCATAAGGGACCTGCTGCTGTACTTCCATATCTGCATTAAGTGACCTTCGGCTGTACTTCCATAGCTGCCATAAGGGACCTGCTGCTGGACTTCAATAGCTGCCTTAAGTGACCTTCGGCTGTACCTCCATAGCTGCCATAAGAGACCTGCTGCTGTACTTCAATAGCTGCCATAAGGGACCTGCTGCTGTACTTCCATATCTGCATTAAGTGACCTGCTGCTGCACTTCCATAGTTCTGCCATAATTGACCTGCTGCTGTACTTCCATAGCTGCCATAAGTGACCTGCGGCTGTACTTCTATAGCTGCCATAAGTGACCCGCTGCTGTACTTCCATGGCTGCTATAAGGGACCCGGTGCTGTACTTCCATAGTTCTGCCATAAGTGACCTCCTGCTGTACTCTCCATGGCTGCTATAATGGACCCGCTGCTGTACTTCCATAGTTCTGCCATAAGTGACCTCCTGCTGTACTTCCATAGCTGCCACAAGTGACCTGCGGCTGTACTTCCATAGCTGCCATAAGTGACCTGCTGCTGTACTTCCATATCTGCATTAAGTGACCTGCGGCTGTACTTCCATAGCTGCCATATGTGACCTGCTCCTGTACTTCCATATCTGCATTAAGTGACCTGCTGCTGTACTTCCATAGCTGCCATAAGTGACCTACTGCTGTACTTCCATAGCTGCCATAAGTGACCTGCGGCAGTACTTCCATAGATGCCATAGGTGACCTGCTGCTGTACTTCCATAGCTGCCATAAGTGACCTGCTGCTTCACTTCCATAGTTCTGCCATAGGTGACCTGCTGCTGTACTTCCATAGTTGCCATAAGTGACCTGTTTCTTAACATCCAATGTTCTTCCATAAGTGACCCGTCCATAGCTGTCATAGGTGAGCTGCTGCTTCACTTCCATATCTGCATTAAGTGACCAGCTCCTTTACTTCTATATCTGTCATAAGTGACCTGCTGCTGTACCTCCATAGCTGCCATAAGGGACTCGCTGCTGTACTTCAATAGCTGCCATTAGTGACTTGCTGCTGTACTTCCATAGCTGCCATAAGTGACCTGCTGCTGTACTTCCATAGCTGCCATAAGTGACTTGCTGCTGTACTTCCATAGCTGCCATAAGTGACCTGCTGCTGTACTTCCATTGCTTCCATAAGTGACCTGCTGCTGTACTTCCATAGCTGCCATAAGTGACCTGCTGCTGTACTTCCATAGCTGCCATAAGTGACCTGCTGCTGTACTTCCATAGCTTCCATAAGTGACCTGCTGCTGTACTTCTATAGCTGCCATAAGTGACCCGCTGCTCTACTTCCATAGCTTCCAAAAGTGACCTGCTGCTTCACTTCCTTATCTGCATTAAGTGACCTGCTGCTGCACTTCCGTAGTTCTGCCATAAGTGACCTGCTGCTGTACTTCAATAGCTGCATTAAGTGACCTGCTGCAGTACTTCCATAGCTGCCACAAGTGACCTGCGGCTGGACTTCCATAGCTGCTACAAGTGACCTGCGGAAGTACTTCTATAGCTGCCATAAGTGACCCGCTGCTGTACTTCCATGGCTGCTATAAGTGACGCGCTGCTGTACCTCCATAGCTGCCATAAGGGAACCGCTGCTGTACTTCCATAGCTGCCATAAGTGACCTGCTGCTGTACTTCCATAGCTGCCATAAGTGACCTGCTGCTGTAATTCCATAGTTGCCATAAGTGACCTGCTGCTGTACTTCCATAGTTGCCATAAGTGACCTGATGCTGTACTTCCTTAGTTCTGCCATAAGTGATCTGCTGCTGTACTTCCTTAGTTCTGCGGTAAGTGACCAGCTGCTGTACTTCCTTAGATCTGCCATAAGTGACCTGCTCCTGTACTTCCATAGCTGCCATAAGGGACCTGCTGCTGTACTTCCATAGTTGTCATAAGTGACCTGCTGCTGTACTTCCACAGATGCCATAAGTGACCCTCTGCAGTACTACCATAGCTGCCATAAGTGACCTGCTGCTGTACTTCCATAGCTGCCATAAGTGACCTGCTGCTGTACTTCCTTATATCTTCCATAAGTGACCTGCTGCTGTACTTCCTTATTTCTGCCGTAAGTGACCAGCTGCTGTACCTCCATAGCTGCCATAAGGGACCTGCTGCTGTACTTCCATAGCTGCCATAAGTGACCCGCTGCTGTACTTCCATAGCAGTTATAAGTGACCTGCTGCTGTCTCTCCATAGCTGCCATAAGTGACCTGCTGCAGTACTTCCATAGCTGCCATATGGGACCAGCAGCTGTACTTCCATAGCTGCCATAAGTGACCCGCTGTTGTACTTCCATGGCTAATATAAAAAATATTACTCTTGGACATGTACAGAAATACACCTTTAACCCGGTACACAATCAACCCGATTCACAAACAATTGTGCACTGCTATATCATATCCACATTACTCCATAAACACCATACAATTGAACCCAGAAAAACAACCATATATCACATAAGGATAAAAACACTCAAATATATGACAAATTCAAAATTTATTAAAAATAAGTTAAAATCACATCAAAATCATACAATAATAACCAAAATACGATAATAATAAAAAACATAAATTCACATGTTAAAACCTGAGACATTATGAGAGACAAAAAATGTGAAACATGTAATTTCATCAAAAGGTTATTCCCAACAGGAATCAAAATGTATAAACACCATTAGTCTATTCATTTATCGTTTCATTAGACAAAGGGTCGTTCCTGGATACAACCAAAAATACAGGCGTCGACGCTGCTTCAGTGGTAAGAAATTATTGAGGTACCACCTTCATCAGGACAAATATAATGCTTGTCTCTCTCTCAACTGTATAAAATTCAGTACACCTAATCAAAACAAAACATACCATCAGCACAACCTACTATTTCTATTAAAAATCATTAATAATATTGCTTCATTAGTCAAAACACTCCCCACATTTTAAAAACGTTTTATTTGTTTTTATATACAGCATATATTATTTAAACAAATCCAAATAACACAAAGTATGCATAGTATAAAAACCGACCCATTTCCCTTTGATCCATTCTGGGTTTATTATCAACATGTGCCACATAGCTGCTTAGCGGGTTCAACAAACCTACACAATCATTCAATAATCCTATTTGTTACTAACAAATATGTACATCCCCCAATCAGCAAATATCTCATATTATCACAATTCACTATCACTCTCCAGTCTGCATATATCCTCACACATTCATTCTTTCATTCTGAAAAATATTAAATCTATCACTCAGAATACATACCTATAGTGATGTATGCAGTGTGCATACAATCAATCTTCCAAAACCATAAGAAGATTCTTTATCGTTGTCACGTAGTTTATGTGCACCCCGTGGCTTCACCTTGTCAGTGATTCTAATTCTAATTGGAAAACAATACAGTTACATTCCAACTAGGACCCTATCCAACTCCATAATTGGATATTATAAATAAAAATAAAGTCCAAGTACCAATGGGCCACTAACCTCAATTGATTCGTGTGTATTCACATATATTGCCATAAATAAAATTTGTAGAGGATTCAATATGGAATTAAATTTATATTCCGTTGTCCCTTATTTAGGTAGATGGTGCACGAGCTTCACACCTAAAATAACAACATGTTTATCGTTCTATTTGGTTGTCCCATTATTCTTTTTAACAAACAATTTTATACCAAAACAACTAAAACAATTCTTTATAGAGCGACTATATCCCTAACTCATTTGTCCTCTATCATTTACTTCCTACGAGCCTGTCCCCACTAATATTTGAATAACAAGTCAAAAGGACACATGTATTAAAACACTCTATTAACTAAATACTATCATCGCTTTTGTGTAAAAAAATGGAAGAGACCCTGTTAAAACACTTATCGGGTCTCTCAAGGTTTCCAATATTACCCATCATTCTTTTACAAGCAATATATTACCAAAGTGACTCAAACGACTTTTTATTGTTAAAGCGACTGTATCCCTAACTCATTTATTCTCTATCACTTATTTCCTACGGGTCTATCGCCATTATTATCTGAATAACACTTAAAGAGGACGCATATATTTAGAAACACTCTATTGTTAAAAATACTTTCATTGCTTTTATGTAGAAAACCCGTTTAGAAACACTTATCGGGTCTCACAGGGCTTCCAGTGCTCCCCAGTGTTAAAAGCTCATGGCAGCACATATAATCCTATTTTACTCTCTTATTTTATCCTCCCTAGGTCGTTTACAATGTATTAACCACAAATGCAACCAAGTATACTCAAGGAACCTGCCCACGCTACCATATAATCCGGTGGAGATAGATAGCCTCGTGTCACCCGGTCCACTGCTTTCTTTTCATCCGTGGCGCTTGATCTAACTACTCGGTCATCCCACAGAGTGTGTTTTATACATAAAGTTTGCCTCAATTCATTTCACCTGCGGTCATCACGTCACTTCAATGCGCCCCTTGTGGACTCTTTTCCTTAAAACGGCCCTGACATCCAATATGCATTTGTGGGTCCCACCGTCATATTTTCAACTTTTTGCAGTCAAACCAATGATTGTGAGCAAAATATTAAAGAAGCTGATACGCAAACTACACCATTTGAAGAGCCCTTATTCGCCTAGCATTCATTGCTGTAACTTCCTATATTTGCCGATATCGGAACCGAGATCACACAAGGACCCGACGTAGGGTCCAAGTTACAACAAGTATTATTCAATCTAAATAATGACAATGGGTCGAAGAATCGACCCATGGATCACATTGCCAATCTTAAATATGACACCGCTCAAACCAAAAACGGTTGCCGATGTACCAAATTGAAACCAAAGGTCACATAAGGACCTAATATAAGGTCCAAATTGCAACAAATGTCATCATTCATATTAACTACCGTGGGTCAATAGATCGACCCATGGAACATATTACCAAGCCTAAGTTCGACCACCACTCATAACAAAAGCGATTGCCGGTACACCGCTAATGTCAAAAAAGGGGGGCCACGCAGAGACCTAACAATAGACTTACTATGAATAGAACCTATAAAACATTCATATCTACTCAACTAATCTCATCCAATCCTCTTTGTATTTAACCCCGTATGAATGGTATCTAGAATTGAAATATACCATTGTTCACGGTTCTTACGTTTAAGAGTTAAATCTCCCAATCTTTTATTACCTTCTATTTTTTCAATAATGAACCACCTAAAATCCGTAAGGGTGTGACCTTCCTTCAAAAAATGGCTCACAAGTGGGGCATTCTCTTTTGATTTTTAATAGCTGATTTATGTTCCCCAACCGAATACGAAGTTCTCTGGATGTCTCACCAATATATCCCTGATCACATGGGCATAGAAGCAGGTATACAACATTTCTACTCCTACAGTTGTTTAATGATTTAGAGTGTAGGGTATGTTTATTGTAAACCACTTTTTACCCTCTATGCACTGTCCGCACATATTGCAATGGCTACACTTATAATTACCAATAGCCTGAGTGCCCATCAAGGTTAGTTGATGCATTGTGGGACCTTCCCTATATGTATGTACCAATTCCCTCTTCAGATTATTATTTCGTTTAAACGCAAATAGGGGTCTGTCTAACTTTAAAGATTCAGTGTCATTTAGAATACTCCAGTTTGAGTTTACTATATTTTTGATGTTATTGCTCAAACAGGAGTATTGACTAACAAACACCAATCTCTGTTTTTCATTCTGCCTTTGTTTATTAACCCTCTATCTGTTAGCATACTCTCCCGATCATAAAACCGGGCTCTGCTTTAAAAGAATGTGACACATAGCAACACCCAACTTTTGGTTACATTAGATATAGAGGCACTTTATACCAACATACCCCAGGATGCCACCCTTAGAGTCATCAGTGGCATCCTGGGTCCTGCAACATGCAGAGGTGCCAATGCCGAATTTATTTTGGCATGTGCCAAGTTGGTTTTAAAACAGAATATGTTTCTTTTCAAGGAGGATCTTTACCTTCAATGTAAGGGGACTCAGCATGGGGGCTACATGTGCCCCTAGTCTGGCGTGTCTCTATGTTGGACAATTTGAAGATACCCATAGCTCAATGAATCTGCTCCATTTTTTGAGAATGTGGTCAAGTGGAGCAGATTCATAGATGACATTTTATTTATCTGGGAGGGTACAGTTGATTACTTGGAGGAATTTTTAGAGTGGTTGAACCTGGGGGACGCTAATCTCAAGTTTACATCAGAATATAGCAACCAAAGTGTTAATTTTCTTGATTTAAAGATCAAAGAAATGGGTGGTAAATTGGAGGTTGAATTATTTGCGAAACCTACAGATAAGAATACTCTGTTGCACTATTCGAGTTTCCACCCCAAGGCACAAAAAGATAATATCCTTTTGGGCAGTTCCTCCGTTTAAGGAGAAACTGTTCTTCTCTTAATGATTTCTATAAACATTCAGAGTCCCTAAAGGTAAAACTTAGGGACAGAGGCTATCCCAAAAAACTTGTGTCACATTCTTTTAAACGAGCCCGGTTTTATGATCGGGAGAGTATGCTAACAGATAGAGGGGTTAATAAACAAAGGCAGAATGAAAAACAGAGATTGGTGTTTGTTAGTCAATACTCCTGTTTGAGCAATAAGATCAAAAATATAGTAAACTCAAACTGGAGTATTCTAAATGACACTGAATCTTTAAAGTTAGACAGACCCCTATTTGCGTTTAAACGAAATAATAATCTGAAGAGGGAATTGGTACATACATATAGGGAAGGTCCCACAATGCATCAACTAACCTTGATGGGCACTCAGGCTATTGGTAATTATAAGTGTAGCCATTGCAATATGTGCGGACAGTGCATAGAGGGTAAAAAAGTGGTTTACAATAAACATACCCTACACTCTAAATCATTAAACAACTGTAGGAGTAGAAATGTTGTATACCTGCTTCTATGCCCATGTGATCAGGGATATATTGGTGAGACATCCAGAGAACTTCGTATTCGGTTGGGGGAACATAAATCAGCTATTAAAAATCAAAAGAGAATGCCCCACTTGTGAGCCATTTTTTGAAGGAAGGTCACACCCTTACGGATTTTAGGTGGTTCATTATTGAAAAATAGAAGGTAATAAAAGATTGGGAGATTTAACTCTTAAACGTAAGAACCGTGAACAATGGTATATTTCAATTCTAGATACCATTCGTACGGGGTTAAATACAAAAGAGGATTGGATGAGATTAGTTGAGTAGATATGAATGTTTTATAGGTTCTATTCATAGTAAGTCTATTGTTAGGTCTCTGCGTGGCCCCCCTTTTTTGACATTAGCGGTGTACCGGCAACCGCTTTTGTTATGAGTGGTGGTCGAACTTAGGCTTGGTAATATGTTCCATGGGTCGATCTATTGACCCACGGTAGTTATTATGAATGATGACATTTGTTGCAATTTGGACCTTATATTAGGTCCTTATGTGACCTTTGGTTTCAATTTGGTACATCGGCAACCGTTTTTTGGTTTGAGCGGTGTCATATTTAAGATTGGCAATGTGATCCATGGGTCGATTCTTCGACCCATTGTCATTATTTAGATTGAATAATACTTGTTGTAACTTGGACCCTACGTCGGGTCCTTGTGTGATCTCGGTTCCGATATCGGCAAATATAGGAAGTTACAGCAATGAATGCTAGGCGAATAAGGGCTCTTCAAATGGTGTAGTTTGCGTATCAGCTTCTTTAATATTTTGCTCACAATCATTGGTTTGACTGCAAAAAGTTGAAAATATGACGGTGGGAGCCACAAATGCATATTGGATGTCAGGGCCGTTTTAAGGAAAAGAGTCCACAAGGGGCGCATTGAAGTGACGTGATGACCGCAGGTGAAATGAATTGAGGCAAACTTTATGTATAAAACACACTCTGTGGGATGACCGAGTAGTTAGATCAAACGCCACGGATGAAAAGAAAGCAGTAGACCGGGTGACACGAGGCTATCTATCTCCACCGGATTATATGGTAAGCGTGGGCAGGTTCCCTTGAGTATACTTGGTTGCATTTGTGGTTAATACATTGTAAACGACCTAGGGAGGATAAAATAAGAGGGTAAAATAGGATTATATGTGCTGCCATGAGCTTTTAACACTGGGGAGCACTGGAAGCCCTGTGAGACCCGATAAGTGTTTCTAAACGGGTTTTCTACATAAAAGCAATGAAAGTATTTTTAACAATAGAGTGTTTCTAAATATATGCGTCCTCTTTAAGTGTTATTCAGATAATAATGGCGATAGACCCTTAGGAAATAAGTGATAGAGAATAAATGAGTTAGGGATACAGTCGCTTTAACAATAAAAAGTCGTTTGAGTCACTTTGGTAATATATTGCTTGTAAAAGAATGATGGGTAATATTGGAAACCTTGAGAGACCCGATAAGTGTTTTAACGGGGTCTCTTCCATTTTTTTACACAAAAGCGATGATAGTATTTATTAATAGAGTGTTTTAATACATGTGTCCTTTGACTTGTTATTCAAATATTAGTGGGGACAGGCTCGTAGGAAGTAAATGATAGAGGACAAATGAGTTAGGGATATAGTCGCTCTATAAAGAATTGTTTTAGTTGTTTTGGTATAAAATTGTTTGTTAAAAAGAATAATGGGACAACCAAATAGAACGATAAACATGTTGTTATTTTAGGTGTGAAGCTCGTGCACCATCTACCTAAATAAGGGACAACGGAATATAAATTTAATTCCATATTGAATCTCTCTACAAATTTTATTTATGGCGATATATGTGAATACACACGAATCAATTGAGGTTAGTGGCCCATTGGTACTTGGACTTTATTTTTATTTATAATATCCAATTATGGAGTTGGATAGGGTCCTAGTTGGAATGTAACTGTATTGTTTTTCCAATTAGAATTAGAATCACTGACAAGGTGAAGCCACGGGGTGCACATAAACTACGTGACAACGATAAAGAATCTTCTTATGGTTTTTGGAAGATTGATTGTATGCACACTGCATACATCACTATAGGTATGTATTCTGAGTGATAGATTTAATATTTTTCAGAATGAAAGAATGAATGTGTGAGGATATATGCAGACTGGAGAGTGATAGTGAATTGTGATAATATGAGATATTTGCTGATTGGGATGTACATATTTGTTAGTAACAAATAGGATTATTGAATGATTGTGTAGGTTTGTTGAACCCGCTAAGCAGCTATGTGGCACATGTTGATAATAAACCCAGAATGGATTAAAGGGAAATGGGTCGGTTTTTATACTATGCATACTTTGTGTTATTTGGATTTGTTTAAATAATATATGCTGTATATAAAAAACAAATAAAACGTTTTTTTAAAATGTGGGGAGTGTTTTGACTAATGAAGCAATATTATTAATGATTTTTAATAGAAATAGTAGGTTGTGCTGATGGTATGTTTTTGTTTTGATTAGGTGTACTGAATTTTATACAGTTGAGAGAGAGACAAGCATTATATTTGTCCTGATGAAGGTGGTACCTCAATAATTTCTTACCACTGAAACGCGTCGACGCCTGTATTTTTTGGTTGTATCCAGGAACGGCTCCTTTGTCTAATGAAACGATAAATGAATAGACTAATGGTGTTTATACATTTTGATTCCTGTTGGGAATAACCTTTTGATGAAATTACATGTTTCACATTTTTTGTCTCTCATAATGTCTCAGGTTTTTAACATGTGAATTTATGTTTTTTTATTATTATCGTATTTTTGGTTATTATTGTATGATTTTGATGTGATTTTAACTTATTTTTAATAAATTTTGAATTTGTCATATATTTGAGTGTTTTTATCCTTATGTGATATATGGTTGTTTTTCTGGGTTCAATTGTATGGTGTTTATGGAGTAATGTGGATATGATATAGCAGTGCACAATTGTTTGTGAATCAGGTTGATTGTGTACCGGGTTAAAGGTGTATTTCTGTACATGTCCAAGAGTAATATTTTTTATATTTACCAGTGGTACCCTGTCTCTTGGTCAGTGGGGTCGCTCCCTATTTTTCTAATAATAGTACTTCCATGGCTGCCATAAGGGACCCGCTGCTGTATTTCTATAGCTTCCAAAAGTGACCTGCTGCTTCACTTCCTTATCTGCATTAAGTGACCTGCTGCTGTACTTCCATAGCTGCCATAAGTGACCTGCTGCTTCACTTCCATATCTGCATTAAGTGACCTGCTGCTGTACTTCCATAGCTGCCACAAGTGACCTGCGGCTCGACTTCCATAGCTGCCACAAGTGACCTGCGGAAGTACTTCTATAGCTGCCATAAGTGACCCACTGCTGTACTTCCATGGCTGCTATAAGTGACGCGCTGCTGTACCTCCATGGCTGCCATAAGGGAACCGCTGCTGTACTTCCATAGCTGCCATAAGGGAACCGCTGCTGTACTTCCATAGCTGCCATAAGTGACCTGCTGCTGTACTTCCATAGCTGCCATAAGTGACCTGCTGCTGTACTTCCATAGGCGCCATAAGTGACCCGCTGCTGTACTTCCACATCAGTCATAAGTGACCTGCTGCTGTATCTCCATAGCTGCCATAAGTGACCTTCTGCTGTACTTCCATAGCTGCTACAAGGGACCCGCTGCTGTACTTCTATAGCTGCCATAAGTGACCTGCTGCTGTACTTCCATAGCTGCTATAAGGGACCCGCTGCTGTACTTCCTTAGCTGCCATAAGTGACCTGCTGCTGTACTTCCATAGCTGCTATAAGGGACCCGCTGCTGTACTTCTATAGCTGCCATAAGTGACCCGCTGCTGTACTTCCATAGCTTCCAAAAGTGACCTGCTGCTTCACTTCCTTATCTGCATTAAATGACCTGCTGCTGTACTTCCATAGCTGCCATAGTGACCTACTGCTGTACTTCCATAGCTGCCATAAGTGACCTACGGCAGTACTTCTATAGCTGCCATAAGTGACCCGCTGCTGTACTTCCATAGCTTCCAAAAGTGACCTGCTGCATCACTTCCATATCTGCATTATGACCTGCGCTGTACTTCCATAGCTGCCACAAGTGACCTACTGCTGTACTTCCATAGCTGCCATAGTGACCTGCGGCAGTACTTCCATAGCTGCCATAAGTGACCTGCTGCTGTACTTCCATAGCTGCCATAAGTGACTTACTGCTGTACTTCCTTAGCTGCCATAAGTGACCTGCGGCAGTACTTCCATAGCTGCCATAAATGACCCGCTGCTGTACTTCTATAGCTGCCATAAGTGACCTGCTGCTGTACTTTCATAGCTGCCATAAGAGACCTGCTGCTGTAATTCCATGGTTGCTATAAGTGCTGCTGTACTTCGATAGCTGCCTTAAGTGACCTGCTGCTGGACTTCAATAGCTGCCATAAGGGACCTGCTGCTGTACCTCCATAGCTGCCATAAGTGACCTGCTGCTGTACTTCAATAGCTGCCATAAGGGACCTGCTGCTGTACTTCCATATCTGCATTAAGTGACCTTCGGCTGTACTTCCATAGCTGCCATAAGGGACCTGCTGCTGTACTTCGATAGCTGCCTTAAGTGACCTACTGCTGGACTTCATTAGCTGCCATAAGGGACCTGCTGCTGTACCTCCATAGCTGCCATAAGAGACCTGCTGCTGTACTTCAATAGCTGCCATAAGGGACCTGCTGCTGTACTTCCATATCTGCATTAAGTGACCTTCGGCTGTACTTCCATAGCTGCCATAAGTGACCAGTGGCTGTACTTCCATAGCTGCCATAAGTGACCTGCGGCTGTACTTCCATAGCTGCCATAAGTGACCCGCTGCTGTACTTCCATGGCTGCTATAAGGGACCCGCTGCTGTACTTCTATAGCTGCCATAAGTGACCTGCTGCTGTACTTCCATAGCTGCTACAAGGGACCCGCTGCTGTACTTCCTTAGCTGCCATAAGTGACCTGCTGCTGTACTTCCATAGCTGCTATAAGGGACCAGCTGGTGTACTTCTATAGCTGCCATAAGTGACCCGCTGCTGTACTTCCATAGCTTCCAAAAGTGACCTGCTGCTTCACTTCCTTATCTGCATTAAATGACCTGCTGCTGTACTTCCATAGCTGCCATAAGTGACCTACTGCTGTACTTCCATAGCTGCCATAAGTGACCTGCGGCAGTACTTCTATAGCTGCCATAAGTGACCCGCTGCTGTACTTCCATAGCTTCCAAAAGTGACCTGCTGCATCACTTCCATATCTGCATTAAGTGACCTGCGCTGTACTTCCATAGCTGCCACAAGTGACCTACTGCTGTACTTCCATAGCTGCCATAAGTGACCTGCGGCAGTACTTCCATAGCTGCCATAAGTGACCTGCTGCTGTACTTCCATAGCTGCCATAAGTGACTTACTGCTGTACTTCCTTAGCTGCCATAAGTGACCTGCGGCAGTACTTCCATAGCTGCCATAAATGACCCGCTGCTGTACTTCTATAGCTGCCATAAGTGACCTGCTGCTGTACTTTCATAGCTGCCATAAGAGACCTGCTGCTGTAATTCCATGGCTGCTATAAGTGCTGCTGTACTTCGATAGCTGCCTTAAGTGACCTGCTGCTGGACTTCAATAGCTGCCATAAGGGACCTGCTGCTGTACCTCCATAGCTGCCATAAGTGACCTGCTGCTGTACTTCAATAGCTGCCATAAGGGACCTGCTGCTGTACTTCCATATCTGCATTAAGTGACCTTCGGCTGTACTTCCATAGCTGCCATAAGGGACCTGCTGCTGTACTTCGATAGCTGCCTTAAGTGACCTGCTGCTGGACTTCATTAGCTGCCATAAGGGACCTGCTGCTGTACCTCCATAGCTGCCATAAGAGACCTGCTGCTGTACTTCAATAGCTGCCATAAGGGACCTGCTGCTGTACTTCCATATCTGCATTAAGTGACCTTCGGCTGTACTTCCATAGCTGCCATAAGTGACCAGTGGCTGTACTTCCATAGCTGCCATAAGTGACCTGCGGCTGTACTTCCATAGCTGCCATAAGTGACCCGCTGCTGTACTTCCATGGCTGCTATAAGGGACCCGCTGCTGTACTTCCATAGCTTCCAAAAGTGACCTGCTGCTTCACTTCCTTATCTGCATTAAGTGACCTGCTGCTGCACTTCCATAGTTCTGCCATAAGTGACCTGCTGCTGTACTTCCATAGCTGCCATAAGTGACCTGCGGCTGTACTTCTATAGCTGCCATAAGTGACCCGCTGCTGTACTTCCATGGCTGCTATAAGGGACCCGGTGCTGTACTTCCATAGTTCTGCCATAAGTGACCTCCTGCTGTACTTCCATAGCTGCCATAAGTGACCTACTGCTGTACTTCCATAGCTGCCATAAGTGACCTGCTGCTTCACTTCCATATCTGCATTAAGTGACCTGCTGCTGTACTTCCATGGCTGCTATAAGGGACCCGCTACTGTACTTCCATAGTTCTGCCATAAGTGACCTCCTGCTGTACTTCCATAGCTGCCACAAGTGACCTGCGGCTGGACTTCCATAGCTGCCACAAGTGACCAGCGGAAGTACTTCCATAGCTGCCATAAGTGACCTACTGCTGTACTTCCATAGCTGCCATAAGTGACCTGCGGCAGTACTTCCATAGATGCCATAAGTTACCAGTGGCTGTACTTCCATAGCTGCCATAAGTGACCTGCGGCAGTGCTTCCATAGCTGCCATAAGGGACCCGCTGCTGTACTTCCATAGCTGCCATAAGTGACCCGCTGTTGTACTTCCATGGCTGCTATAAGGGACCCTCTGCTGTATTTCTATAGCTTCCAAAAGTGACCTGCTGCTTCACTTCCTTACCTGCATTAAGTGACCCGCTGCTGTACTTTCATAGCTTCCAAAAGTGACCTGCTGCTTCACTTCCTTATCTGCATTAAATGACCTGCTGCTGCACTTCCATAGTTCTGCCATAAGGGACCCACTGATGTACTTCCATAGCTTCAAAAAGTGACCTGCTGCTTCACTTCCATACCTGCATTAAGTGACCTGCGCTGTACTTCCATAGCTGCCACAAGTGACCTGCGGCTGGACTTCCATAGCTGCCACAAGTTACCTGCGGCAGTACTTCCATAGCTGCCATAAGTGACCTACTGCTGTACTTCCATAGCTGCCACAAGTGACCTGCGGCAGTACTTCCATAGCTGCCACAAGTGACCTGCGGAAGTACTTCTATAGCTGCCAAAAGTGACCTGCTGCTTCACTTCCTTATCTGCATTAAATGACCTGCTGCTGCACTTCCATAGTTCTGCCATAAGGGACCCACTGATGTACTTCCATAGCTTCCAAAAGTGACCTGCTGCTTCACTTCCATATCTGCATTAAGTGACCTGCGCTGTACTTCCATAGCTGCCATAAGTGACCTACTGCTGTACTTCCATAGCTGCCACAAGTGACCTGCGGCAGTACTTCTATAGCTGCCACAAGTGACCTGCGGCAGTACTTCTATAGCTGCCATAAATGACCCGCTGCTGTACTTCTATAGCTGCCATAAGTGACCTGCTGCTGTACTTTCATAGCTGCCATAAGAGACCTGCTGCTGTAATTCCATGGCTGCTATAAGTGACGCGCTGCTGTAGCTCCATAGCTGCCATAAGGGAACCACTGTTGTACCTCCGTAGCTGCCATAAGGGACCTGCTGGTGTACTTCGATAGCTGCCTTAAGTGACCTGCTGCTGGACTTCAATAGCTGCCATAAGGGACCTGCTGCTGTACCTCAATAGCTGTCATAAGTGACCTGCTGCTGTACTTCAATAGCTGCCATAAGGGACCTGCTGCTGTACTTCCATATCTGCATTAAGTGACCTTCGGCTGTACTTCCATAGCTGCCATAAGTGACCAGTGGCTGTACTTCCATAGCTGCCATAAGTGACCAGTGGCTGTACTTCCATAGCTGCCATAAGTGACCTGCGGCTGTACTTCCATAGCTGCCATAAGTGACCTGCTGCTGTTCTTCCATGGCTGCTATAAGGGACCCGCTGCTGTACTTCCATAGCTTCCAAAAGTGACCTGCTGCTTCAATTCCTTATCTGCATTAAGTGACCTGCTGCTGCACTTCCACAGTTCTGCCATAAGTGACCTGCTGCTGTACTTCCATAGCTGCCATAAGTGACCTACTGCTGTACTTCCATAGCTGCCATAAGTGACCTCCTCCTTCACTTCCATATCTGTATTAAGTGACCTGCCGCTGTACTTTCATAGCTGCCGCAAGTGACCTGCGGCACTACTTCCATAGCTGCCATAAGTGACCACCTGCTGTACTTCCATAGCTGCCATAAGTGACCTGCGGCAGTACTTCAATAGATGCCATAAGTGACCTGCTGCTGTACTTCCATAGCTGCCATAAGGGACCCCCTGCTGTACCTCCATAGCTGCCATAAGTGACCTGCTGCTGTACCTCCATAGCTGCCATAAGTGACCTGCTGCTGTACTTCAATAGCTGCCATAAGGGACCTGCTGCTGTACTTCCATATCTGCATTAAGTGACCTTCGGCTGTACTTCCATAGCTGCCATAAGTGACCAGTGGCTGTACTTCCATAGCTGCATAAGTGACCTGCGGCTGTACTTCCATAGCTGCCATAAGTGACCCGCTGCTGTACTTCCATGGCTGCTATAAGGGACCCGCTGCTGTACTTCCATAGCTTCCAAAAGTGACCTGCTGCTTCACTTCCTTATCTGCATTAAGTGACCTGCTGCTGCACTTCCATAGTTCTGCCATAAGTGACCTGCTGCTGTACTTCCATAGCTGCCATTAGTGACCTACTGCTGTACTTCCATGGCTGCTATAAGGGACCCGCTGCTGTGCTTCCATAGCTTCCAAAAGTGACCTGCTGCTTCACTTCCTTATCTGCATTAAGTGACCTGCTGCTACACTTCCATAGTTCTGCCATAAGTGACCTGCTGCTGTACTTCCATAGCTGCCATTAGTGACCTACTGCTTAACTTCCATAGCTGCCATAAGTGACCTCCTCCTTCACTTCCATATCTGTATTAAGTGACCTGCTGCTGTACTTTCATAGCTGCCGCAAGTGACCTGCGGATGGACTTCCATAGCTGCCACAAGTGACCTGCGGCACTACTTCCATAGCTGCCATAAGTGACCACCTGCTGTACTTCCATAGCTGCCATAAGTGACCTGCGGCAGTACTTCCATAGATGCCATAAGTGACCTGCTGCTGTACTTCCATAGCTGCCATAAGTGACCTACTGCTGTACTTTCATAGCTGCCATAAGTGACCTGCGGCAGTACTTCCATAGCTGCCATAAGAGGCCTGTTGCTGTAATTCCATGGCTGCTATAAGTGACCAGCTGCTGTACCTCCATAGCTGCCATAAGGGAGCCGCTGCTGTACCTCCATAGCTCCCATAAGTGACCTGCTGCTGTACTTCTATAGATGCCATAAGGGACCCCCTGCTGTACCTCCATAGCTGCCATAAGGGACCTGCTTCTGTACCTCCATTGCTGCCATAAGGGACCTGCTGCTGAACCTCCATAGCTGCCATAAGTGACCTGCTGCTGTACTTCAATAGCAGCCATAAGGGACCTGCTGCTGTACCTCCATAGCTGCCATAAGTGACCTGCTGCTGTACTTCAATAGCTGCCATAAGGGACCTGCTACTGTACTTCCATATCTGCATTAAGTGACCTGCTGCTGTACCTCCATAGCTGCC
Organism: Calotriton arnoldi; assembly: GCA_963921515.1. Lineage (NCBI taxonomy): Eukaryota > Metazoa > Chordata > Amphibia > Caudata > Salamandridae > Calotriton > Calotriton arnoldi. The sequence goes on from CAWUFW010001933.1 coordinate 790,245, forward strand.
ATAGGCCCATAAGTGACCTGCTGCTGTACTTCAAAGCCACCATAAGGGACCTGCTGCTGTACTTCCATATCTGCATTAAGTGACCTGCTGCTGTACCTCCATAGCTGCCATAAGGGACCTGATGCTGTACCTCCATAGTTGCCATAAGTGACCTGCTTCTTAACTTCCATAGTTCTTTCATATGTGACCCGCCGCTGTACGTCCATAGCTGTCATAAGTGACCTGCGGCTGTACTTCCATAGCTGCCATAAGTGAGCAGTGGCTGTACTTCCATAGCTGCCATAAGTGACCTGCGGCTGTACTTCCATAGCTGCTTTAAGTAACCTGCTTCTTAACTTCCATAGTTTTTCCATAGGTGACCCGCCACTGTACGTCCATAGCTGTCGTAAGTGACCCGCTGATGTACTACCATAGCTGCCAAAAGTGGCCTGCTCCTGTACTTCCATATCTGCATTAAGTGACCCGCTGCTGTACTACCATAGCTGCCATAAGTGAGCTGACGCTGTACTTCCATAACTGCTTTAAGTGACCTGCTGCTGTACTTCCATAGCTGCCACAAGTGACCTGCGGCTGGACTTCCATAGCTGCCACAAATGACCTGCGGCAGTACTTCCATCGATGCCATAAGTGACCTGCTGCTATACTTCCTTAGCTGCCATAAGTGACCTGCGGCAGTACTTCCATAGCTGCCATAAATGACCCGCTGCTGTACTTCTATAGCTGCCATAAGTGACCTACTGCTGTACTTTCATAGCTGCCATAAGAGACCTGCTGCTGTAATTCCATGGCGGCTATAAGTGACGCGCTGCTGTACCTCCATAGCTGCCATAAGGGAACCACTGCTGTACCTCCGTAGCTGCCATAAGGGACCTGCTGCTGTACCTCCATAGCTGCCATAAGTGACCTGCTGCTGTAGTTCTATAGCTGCCATAAGGGACCCCCTGCTGTACCTCCATAACTGCCATAAGTTACCTGCTGCTGTACCTCCATTGGTGCCATAAGGGACCTGCTGCTGTACTTCAATAGCTGCCATAAGGGACCTGCTGCTGTACTTCCATATCTGCATTAAGTGACCTTCGTCTGTACTTCCATAGCTGCCATAAGTGACCAGTGTCTGTACTTCCATAGCTGCCATAAGTGACCTGCGGCTGTACTTCCATAGCTGCCATAAGTGACCCGCTGCTGTACTTCCATGGCTGCTATAAGGGAATCGCTGCTGTACTTCCATAGCTTCCAAAAGTGACCTGCTGCTTCACTTCCTTATCTGCATTAAGTGACCTGCTGCTGCACTTCCATAGTTCTGCCATAAGTAACCTGCTGCTGTACTTCCATAGCTGCCATAAGTGACCTACTGCTGTACTTCCATAGCTGCCATAAGTGACCTCCTCCTTCACTTCCATATCTGTTTTAAGTGACCTGCTGCTGTACTTTCATAGCTGCCTCAAGTGACCTGCGGATGGACTTCCATAGCTGCCACAAGTGACCTGCGGCACTACTTCCATAGCTGCCATAAGTGACTGTAGGAAGGTGGAATCTGACTATATGGTTGCCCCCACTTTTTTTATGGTGTTTTGCTGGTTTATGACTTAGTTGGACTGGGACCCTGCTATTCAGGGCCCCAGTCTATCTGCTCTCTCTAAACGACATGGAGTGCACTCTAGGTGCACTAGTGATTGGATACTGTGGTGCCTTATGAGTCCCTAGTATATGGTACCTTAGGTGCCAAGGGCATAGGTACTTCACAGGCCTACCAGGGGCTGCAGCATATATTATGCCACCCCTGGGAAGCAGTCTAAATCTGACACCACAGGCCTGCTACTGCAGCCTGGGTGAGGTGGTGCTAGCACTCCTCACTGAGATATAGGTTTCCTATATCTCTCCTGCACACACATATAAACCTATCAGTCACCCCTAAGGCAGGCCCTATCAATCCTGAGGGCAGGGTGCTTGGCTTCTATGTGAGGGGGTGCCTCTGCCTGAGCAGGGCCCCTCTGCAGCTCTCAGAGTCTATTCTCTGGTGCTGTTTGTGGATGCGGTTAAACCATATACTATTTAAGTGCATTATATCCTCGCGGTAAATGCTAACTTTGGAATGGCTGCATCAAAACATGTCGTGTTTGGTGTCAAACATCTTGGAATACTACCCCCCGCCAATCTTGGCGGCGGGGGTAGCATTCCACCCTTCTAGAGGGATAAGACATGTACCTGCTGTGGAAACGCGGTAGAATCCTAAAGAGCCCTGGCATCACAAAATGGATGCCACCAGTCACAGACACTGGGCTGCCCTCCTGCTGATGACCGAAACTCACAGTGGAGGAAGCCCAACAATAGGCATCCTGTCACAGGGAGGTGTAACCACCTTCCAGACAGGGTTTAGTGTATTGGGGCTGGGTGGGTGCACTCTTAGAGTGCTTTGAAGTCCTGCACTGGGGGAGCAGAAGGCTCCTCTGTGCATATGCCAGTTCAAACCAGCTCAGGGGCTACCTGCCCCTGCTCTGGCGCGAAACTGGACAAAGGGAAGTGGGTGTAGCCACCCCTTCCCTTGACCCTCCCATAGGTGGGGTCATAGAGCTAGTCCATCCCCTCTTTTAGTATAAGAGGGGGAACCTTGCCATTGCAAAGCAGATAACCCCTGGACGACGCTCTACAGAAGAATCCTGGCCCTTCGACGTTCCACTACCTTTGGAAGACAGAAGAATCTCCCTTGGAGTCAAGGAGTGACTCCCTGCTTGGCAGGCACCAAAAACGACAACGACGGTCGCAAACTACGCCGCTCCCGCCGGAGTCCGAAGTCCCTGCAGCCCAAGAAGTGGATTTCCTGACCTCTCCCAGGCCATCGTGAGTCCCCAGCGAAGCTGAGGCAAGTGGACCCCACGAGTAACGAGGAACCGCGACCCCTGGGTACCGTGCACTATTGTCGAGTGCAACCCCTTCACAACGTTCTACGAACTTGTGCTTTGGACCACGTGTGGTCCCGACCTCCAGCAGGAATCCCTCCGAAGATCAGAGGCCTACACCGTCCCGAGTGACCGTGGGCCCCTGTTGAGTGATTCCGCCCGAGGTGTCTTCGCGATCCCTTGCCCGCTGGCTTGTGGGTCCCCAGAAGACTTCTTAAAGAAACCAAAGGGCTCCCCTGGTTGCTCCAGGCCTGCCCTGACTTACCCTCGCTGGGTGAGTTCCTCAGACCTTGCTGGTCTGCGCCATCGACTTTTCTTCATCTCCCCGAGACTTGCGGCTGCCAAGGCTTGTTGGCTCCGATCGAGTTGCCGACACCGCAGTCAGCTGCAGACGTCGAGGGACACACCGAATCCAGCTCCTGGTCGTCGTCGACGCCTCCTGGACCACGTGGCTGAAGAGTCAAGGCACCTGCAACCGACCTGAAGCGACCGACGACGGTGGGCATCCATCTTCCTTGCCCCGGGTCACTGCCAAGTGACTTTGAACACTGTCCCCTCTGCTTTCAGGTCATCCTTCTTCAGAATCCAGGCTTGGATTCCACCGGACACTTCTTCAGCTCCCGCAAGCAGCAAGTCTTCTTTGTTCGCCATTGAAAACGACGCCGCGACCCGACACCAAAGGACACCTGTGCACCCGGCTTCCCTGGGTGAGGTAACTCCAGCACTACGGTGCTCCTGTGGGTGTGGGCCCTAGAACTACTTACCCTGTAAGTGACTTGCTTGTAGGTTCTCCCGAAGTATCCTAAAACTCTTTATTTCCAACCGCGACTTGCCCCATTGAAGTTAACGGCGATTCGCGCCTGTGTATCCACACTGCACGCGTCCCCCGTGGGTCCTTTACTTACCTGCCTTGGGTGGTTTCGTGAGGCCCCAGCACTTCTGAAGGCCTTAGGCCTTGTCTCCTTGCAAGTCGTTGTTTCTAAGTCTCTTACTTAGTATATGGTCTGGTACGCCCCTAGGGCCCCAGCCATATTTTGTGCTTAACTTATTGTGAAACGTTGATTTGTGCATATGTTTGTCTTCTAATCTCATAAAGAGATTAGTAGAGAGTTATTTAGAAATAAATACATATATATTTGATATATATACCTGTGTGGTGTCTTTTCATTTGGTGATTCAAGAGATTATATGGTAAAACAAGCTGCTTTACATTCCTCCGAGACTTAGCCTGAAGGCTGCTCTCCACAGCTACCACTAGGATAGCTTTCTTTAAAAGGTTGTCTTAAACCTATCTACCATAAGAGTCGATTTGCCCTGGTGCAAGGTGTCCACTTTAATTAGTGAACAGCATATACCAGGCCAACTTCTCACATTGGTGGGCAGCGTGTGGGATTCCAGCTTGCCATTGTTTTACCAGAAAATCTCTATTTGAATTACTAACTGAAAACCATTATAGGTACTCAAGGTACATATAAAGTCAAGCTTAGTATCAATAAGTTCTACTGAACTTAGAGCTGTGTTCCAAGGGATAGCACACCCTTTCCACAGCTCAAGCTAGGATCAGTAGGCCACAAACTAGTGTAGGTAGTACAACACTGCACAACACTAGAATGTCCTTAAAGGGTGGACCCAGTGGATCCACTCAGCCTCAGTATAAGGACATGGCTTTCTCTGACTTGAGAGCCATGTGTGTTGACAGACACCTGAGGCTAGGACAGAGTCCCTCAACCCTGCACCTGATAGATCTGCTGACAGCAGATGACCTTAGATTGGCTCTAGGAGCTAAGGGGTCTGAATCAGTGGGTGGGTCAATCATAGTATCTGGGTCAGATGAGGACAATCCGAATGACCAAGACTCTGTGGTTGAAGGGCCAGGCTTCAAGGAGCCTGAACAGGACAGAGGAGTTCTCCCTAAGAGAACTGGCAGAGTGGATGAGAGGCACAGATCCCCTTCCAGGGAATCTGAGCACTCTTATCACTCTGGCAGAGAATTTGTCCAAGAGAGGAGCTCATACTTTAACTTAAGAGAGACCTCCTCTGAGAGAAGGTGCAAACTGCTCCAGTATGAGGAAGCCAAAGTGGCCCTCAGAACCAAGCAGTTGGCACTGGATAGAGAAGCCCTGGAGATCCAGAGAGCTTCCAGAAGGGAGGGTTTAGAACCCCTGGTGGCAGCAACAGTGTCCCTAGAGGCAGAGAATATGTCCCTGACCATAGGAACCTGAGCAAGGTTGTTCCTCCCTACCAGAGTGGGGATGATATCCACAAATGGATAACTGCTATGGAGAGGGCCTGTAGAGTACAGCAGGTCCCCCAAAAGCAGTGGGCAGCAATCTTGTGGCTCTCCTTTTCAGATAAAGGAAGAGACAAGCTCCTCACTGTTAGAGAGGAGGATGCTGATGATTATGAAGTCCTGAAGAGTGCACTGATAGATGGGTTTGGCTTAACCACTGAAGAGTACAGGTTGAAGTTCAGAGATACCCAGAAGGCACAGACTCAGGACTGGACAGACTTTGTAGATTGTGCATCCAAGGCTCTGGAGGGTTGGCTGGTTGGCAGTAGGGTTACTGATTTCAAAGGATTTTATAATCTAATGATGAGAGAACAGATCCTTAATAATTGTCAAAACCAGCTTTTACACCAGTACCTGGTGGACTCTGATCTGACCTCTCCCCAAGAATTGGGAAAGAAGGCAGACAAATGGGTCAGAACCAGGGTAAGGCCTAAGAATCAGGGTGGTGACCACAAGAAAGATTCTACCAAGTCCCAAGAGAAAGGTGGGGATAAATCCAAGGATAAGTCCACTACAGGGCCCCAAAATTCCTCTTCTGGGGGTGGGTCCCAAACTCCTTCCTCTCCTGAAAAGAAACCCTATTGCCATGTCTGTAAAAAGCCTGGGCACTGGAAATCTGATCCCAGTTGTCCCAGGAATGGCAATAAAGAAAATGTTCCTCCAACAACTACTACCACCCCTCCTGGTACTACCAGTAGTAATCCTCCAGTTGGGAGTAGTGCACCCAAAAAGTTAGGTGCTTTTGCAAGAGGAACAGAGGTGGGCCCTAGTTTAGACAGGACCCCCTCAACAGACTCCTCAGATTCTGATGGTGGTGTAGGATATGCCACCTTTACCATGGGTCCCATAGCATTGGGCAGGTACAGACTGGAGCCAATAATTAATGGTCAGAAAGCTGTGGCATTTAGGGACACAGGGGCTAGTGTCACCATGGTGGCAGGGAAACTAGTCCCCCTCACCAGCTTTTACCTGAGTTTAAATACCAGGTGACCAACATTGATGGTGTCAGAACAGATCACCCCATGGCCATAGTCAATCTCAGCTGGGAGGGGGTCACAGGCCCAAAGAGAGTGGCAGTGTCCCCAACCTTACCTGTAGATTGCCTGATGGGCAATGATCTGGAAATTTCAGCCTGGGCTGAAATTGAACACCAAACCCATCTGAAGATGTTGGGTGTCCCTGTAAAGGTTAGTGGGGCTGTGATGGCCACAGCCCCAGCCCAAGATTTTGGAGAGATGGAGCCTGGAAGAATGGCCCACTCTCCCCCAGAAGAGAGCACAAGGGTTGAAGAAAAGTCTTCTTCCCTCCAGACAGTAGGTAAGGGTCAGCCTCCTCAGGGAACTGACCCTACCCCTAGTGAAGGAACTGCCACAGAGGTAGTCAGGCCTGGCCTGGCCACCCCCTGATGGCAGAGGACCCTTACAAGGTGGTACCCAGTCTGGAGCAGGTAACCTGCCCCTCTCTACCCTGCCTCAGTCAGCCCAGGGCTGCAGAGGTCAGGGAGGTCAGTGGACCCCCAGGGCCCCCTGTCCAGAGGAACCCCCCATCAGCAGATTAGGGGCACCCAGGCTAGTAGCCCTAGCCAGGTAGAAATTCCTCAACCCACTGAGGGATCCCCCATACCTTTATGTAGGGACCTCCCCCAGAAGGACTCTGTTAGGCAAGGGCAAACCTGGGACCAAAAGGTTCCAAACATGCCATGTCCCTCCAGTGTTCCACCCAAAGGGACCCAACCCCCGGCTGTAGGCAGTCAAAGGTTGACCCTTAGAGCAGAGTACCACTCAGTCATGGAAAGACAGGCATACATGGTGACCAGTGAGCTGAGAAAGCTGAGGCCAACATTCCTAGGGCCACACTTCCCTACTCAGACACCTCACCGGCCTGGTACTTTACCAAAGCACACCACAGGTAGTGATTCCCCATGGTGGAGACCCTCTCATACCCTTAGGGTGAGGGATTGCTTAGTGGACCATAAGACAGGGGGCAACCATGCTAGTGCAGGTGCTTCCTTATATGGCCACTTAGTCAATAAAGGCTCAACTGGCCAAGGTTAGCCTTATCTCCTTTCGTTTGGGGGGGTTATGTAGGAAGGTGGAATCTGACTATATGGTTGCCCCCACTTTTTTTATGGTGTTTTGCTGGTTTATGACTTAGTTGGACTGGGACCCTGCTATTCAGGGCCCCAGTCTATCTGCTCTCTCTAAACGACATGGAGTGCACTCTAGGTGCACTAGTGATTGGATACTGTGGTGCCTTATGAGTCCCTAGTATATGGTACCTTAGGTGCCAAGGGCATAGGTACTTCACAGGCCTACCAGGGGCTGCAGCATATATTATGCCACCCCTGGGAAGCAGTCTAAATCTGACACCACAGGCCTGCTACTGCAGCCTGGGTGAGGTGGTGCTAGCACTCCTCACTGAGATATAGGTTTCCTATATCTCTCCTGCACACACATATAAACCTATCAGTCACCCCTAAGGCAGGCCCTATCAATCCTGAGGGCAGGGTGCTTGGCTTCTATGTGAGGGGGTGCCTCTGCCTGAGCAGGGCCCCTCTGCAGCTCTCAGAGTCTATTCTCTGGTGCTGTTTGTGGATGCGGTTAAACCATATACTATTTAAGTGCATTATATCCTCGCGGTAAATGCTAACTTTGGAATGGCTGCATCAAAACATGTCGTGTTTGGTGTCAAACATCTTGGAATACTACCCCCCGCCAATCTTGGCGGCGGGGGTAGCATTCCACCCTTCTAGAGGGATAAGACATGTACCTGCTGTGGAAACGCGGTAGAATCCTAAAGAGCCCTGGCATCACAAAATGGATGCCACCAGTCACAGACACTGGGCTGCCCTCCTGCTGATGACCGAAACTCACAGTGGAGGAAGCCCAACAATAGGCATCCTGTCACAGGGAGGTGTAACCACCTTCCAGACAGGGTTTAGTGTATTGGGGCTGGGTGGGTGCACTCTTAGAGTGCTTTGAAGTCCTGCACTGGGGGAGCAGAAGGCTCCTCTGTGCATATGCCAGTTCAAACCAGCTCAGGGGCTACCTGCCCCTGCTCTGGCGCGAAACTGGACAAAGGGAAGTGGGTGTAGCCACCCCTCCCTTGACCCTCCCATAGGTGGGGTCATAGAGCTAGTCCATCCCCTCTTTTAGTATAAGAGGGGGAACCTTGCCATTGCAAAGCAGATAACCCCTGGACGACGCTCTACAGAAGAATCCTGGCCCTTCGACGTTCCACTACCTTTGGAAGACAGAAGAATCTCCCTTGGAGTCAAGGAGTGACTCCCCTGCTTGGCAGGCACCAAAAACGACAACGACGGTCGCAAACTACGCCGCTCCCGCCGGAGTCCGAAGTCCCTGCAGCCCAAGAAGTGGATTTCCTGACCTCTCCCAGGCCATCGTGAGTCCCCAGCGAAGCTGAGGCAAGTGGACTCCACGAGTAATGAGGAACCACGACCCCTGGGTACCGTGCACTATTGTCGAGTGCAACCCCTTCACAACGTTCTACGAACTTGTGCTTTGGACCACGTGTGGTCCCGACCTCCAGCAGGAATCCCTCCGAAGATCAGAGGCCTACCCCGTCCCGAGTGACCGTGGGCCCCTGTTGAGTGATTCCGCCCGAGGTGTCTTCACGATCCCTTGCCCGCTGGCTTGTGGGTCCCCAGAAGACTTCTTAAAGAAACCAAAGGGCTCCCCTGGTTGCGCCAGGCCTGCCCTGACTTACCCTCGCTGGGTGAGTTCCTCAGACCTTGCTGGTCTGCGCCATCAACTTTTCTTCATCTCCCCGAGACTTGCGGCTGCCAAGGCTTGTTGGCTCCGATTGAGTTGCCGACACCGCAGTCAGCTGCAGACGTCGAGGGACACACCGAATCCAGCTCCTGGTCGTCGTCGACGCCTCCTGGACCACGTGGCTGAAGAGTCAAGGCACCTGCAACCGACCTGAAGCGACCGACGACGGTGGGCATCCATCTTCCTTGCCCCGGGTCACTGCCAAGTGACTTTGAACACTGTCCCCTCTGCTTTCAGGTCATCCTTCTTCAGAATCCAGGCTTGGATTCCACCGGACACTTCTTCAGCTCCCGCAAGCAGCAAGTCTTCTTTGTTCGCCATTGAAAACGACGCCGCGACCCGACACCAAAGGACACCTGTGCACCCGGCTTCCCTGGGTGAGGTAACTCCAGCACTACGGTGCTCCTGTGGGTGTGGGCCCTAGAACTACTTACCCTGTAAGTGACTTGCTTGTAGGTTCTCCCGAAGTATCCTAAAACTCTTTATTTCCAACCGCGACTTGCCCCATTGAAGTTAACGGCGATTCGCGCCTGTGTATCCACACTGCACGCGTCCCCCGTGGGTCCTTTACTTACCTGCCTTGGGTGGTTTCGTGAGGCCCCAGCACTTCTGAAGGCCTTAGGCCTTGTCTCCTTGCAAGTCGTTGTTTCTAAGTCTCTTACTTAGTATATGGTCTGGTACGCCCCTAGGGCCCCAGCCATATTTTGTGCTTAACTTATTGTGAAACGTTGATTTGTGCATATGTTTGTCTTCTAATCTCATAAAGAGATTAGTAGAGAGTTATTTAGAAATAAATACATATATATTTGATATATATACCTGTGTGGTGTCTTTTCATTTGGTGATTCAAGAGATTATATGGTAAAACAAGCTGCTTTACATTCCTCCGAGACTTAGCCTGAAGGCTGCTCTCCACAGCTACCACTAGGATAGCTTTCTTTAAAAGGTTGTCTTAAACCTATCTACCATAAGAGTCGATTTGCCCTGGTGCAAGGTGTCCACTTTAATTAGTGAACAGCATATACCAGGCCAACTTCTCACAGTGACCTACTGCTGTACTTCCATTGCTGCCATAAGTGACCTGCGGCAGTACTTCCATAGATGCCATAAGTGACCTACTGCTGTACTTTCATAGCTGCCATAAGTGACCTGCGGCAGTACTTCCGTAGCAGCCATAAATGACCCGCTGCTGTACTTCTATAGCTGCCATAAGTGACCTGCTGCTGTACTTCCACAGCTGCCATAAGAGACCTGCTGCTGTAATTCCATGGCTGCTATAAGTGACCCGCTGCTGTACCGCCATAGCTGCCATAAGGGAACCGCTGCTGTACCTCCATAGCTGCAATAAGTGACCTGCTGCTGTACTTCTATAGATGCCATAAGGGACCCCCTGCTGTACCTCCATAGCTGCCATAAGGGACCTGCTTCTGTACCTCCATTGCTGCCATAAGGGACCTGCTGCTTTACCTCCATAGCTGCCATAAGTGACCTGCTGCTGTACTTCAATAGCAGCCATAAGGGACCTGCTGCTGTACCTCCATAGCTGCCATAAGTGACCTGCTGCTGTACTTCAATAGCTGCCCTAAGGGACCTGCTGCTGTACATCCATATCTGCATTAAGTGACCTGCTGCTGTACCTCCATAGCTGCCATAAGGGACCTGCTGCTGTACCTCCATAGTTGCCATAAATGACCTGCTTCTTAGCTTCCATAGTTCTTCCATATGTGACCCGCCGCTGTACGTCCATAGCTGCCATAAGTGACTCGTCACTGTACTCCATAGCTGCCATAAGGGACCCGCTGCTGTACTTCCATAGCTGCCATAAGTGACTCGTCACTGAACCTCCATAGCTGCCATAAGTGACCTGCTGCTGTACTTCAATAGCCGCCATAAGGGACCTGCTGCTGTACTTCCATATCTGCATTAAGTGACCTGCTGCTGTACCTCCATAGCTGCCATAAGGGACCTGCTGCTGTACCTCCATAGTTGCCATAAGTGACCTGCTTCTTAGCTTCCATAGTTCTTCCATATGTGACCCGCCGCTGTACGTCCATAGCTGTCATAAGTGACCTGCTGCTTCACTTCCATATCTGCATTAAGTGACCTGCGGCTGTACTTCCATAGCTGCCATAAGTGACCAGGGGCTGTACTTCCATAGCTGCCATAAGTGACCTGCGGCTGTACTTCCATTGCTGCTATAAGTGACCTGCTTCTTAACTTCCGTAGTTCTTCCATAAGTGACCCGCCGCTGTACGTCCATAGCTGTCGTAAGTGACCCGCTGCTGTACTACCATAGCTGCCATAAGTGGCCTGCTCCTGTACTTCCATATCTGCATTAAGTGACCTGCTGCTGTACTTCCATAGCTGCCACAAGTGACCTGCGGCTGTACTTCCATAGCTGCCACAAGTGACCTGCGGCAGTACTTCCATAGATGCCATAAGTGACCTGCTGCTGTACTTCCATAGCTGCGATAAGTGACCTGCTTCTTAACTTCCATAGTTCTTCCATATGTGACCCGCCGCTGTACGTCAATAGCTGTCATAAGTGACCTGCTGCTTCACTTCCATATCTGCATTAAGTGACCAGCGGCTGTACTTCCATAGCTGCCATAAGTGACCAGTGGCTGTACTTCCATATCTGCATTAAGTGACCTGCTGCTGTACTTCCATAGCTGCCACAAGTGACCTGCGGATGGACTTCCATAGCTGCCACAAGTGACCTGCGGCAGTACTTCCATAGCTGCCATAAGTGACCTACTGCTGTACTTCCATAGCTGCCATAAGTGACCTGCGGCAGTACTTCCATAGATGCCATAAGTGACCTGCTGCTGTACTTCCATAGATGTCATAAGTGACCTGCTGCTTCACTTCCATATCTGCATTAAGTGACCAGCGGCTGTACTTCCATAGCTGCCATAAGTGACCAGTGGCTGTACTTCCATATCTGCATTAAGTGACCTGCTGCTGTACTTCCATAGCTGCCACAAGTGACCTGCGGATGGACTTCCATAGCTGCCACAAGTGACCTGCGGCAGTACTTCCATAGCTGCCATAAGTGACCTACTGCTGTACTTCCATAGCTGCCATAAGTGACCTGCGGCAGTACTTCCATAGATGCCATAAGTGACCTGCTGCTGTACTTCCATAGATGTCATAAGTGACCTGCTGCTTCACTTCCATATCTGCATTAAGTGACCTGCAACTGTACTTCCATAGCTGCCATAAGTGACCAGTGGCTGTGCTTCCATAGCTGCCATAAGTGACCTGCTCCTGTTCTTCCATATCTGCATTAAGTGACCTGCGGCAGTACTTCCATAGCTGCCATAAGTGACCTACTGCTGTGCTTCCATAGCTGCCATAAGTGACCTGCAGCAGTACTTCGATAGATGCCATAAGTGACCTACTGCTGTACTTCCATAGCTGCCACAAGTGACCTGCTGCTGTACTTCTATAGATGCCATAAGGGACCCCCTGCTGTACCTCCATAGCTGCCATAAGGGACCTGCTTCTGTACCTCCATTGCTGCCATAAGGGACCTGCTGCTGTACCTCCATAGCTGCCATAAGTGACCTGCTGCTGTACTTCAATAGCAGCCATAAGGGACCTGCTGCTGTACCTCCATAGCTGCCATAAGTGACCTGCTGCTGTACTTCAATAGCTGCCATAAGGGACCTGCTGCTGTACTTCCATATCTGCATTAAGTGACCTGCTGCTGTACTTCAATAGCTGCCATAAGGGACCTGCTGCTGTACTTTCATATCTGCATTAAGTGACCTGCTGCTGTACCTCCATAGCTGCCATAAGTGACCTGCTGCTGTACTTCAATAGCCGCCATAAGGGACCTGCTGCTGTACTTCCATATCTGCATTAAGTGACCTGCTGCTGTACCTCCATAGCTGCCATAAGTGACCTGCTCCTGTTCTTCCATATCTGCATTAAGTGACCTGCTGCTGTACTTCCATAGCTGCCACAAGTGACCTGCGGCTGGACTTCCATAGCTGCCACAAGTGACCTGCGGCAGTACTTCCATAGCTGCCGTAAGTGACCTACTGCTGTACTTCCATAGCTGCCATAAGTGACCTGCGGCAGTACTTCGATAGATGCCATAAGGACCTACTGCTGTACTTCCATACCTGCCATAAGTGACCTGCGGCAGTACTTCCATAGGTGCATAAGTGACCTACTGCTGTACTTCCATAGCTGCCATAAGTGACCTGCGGCAGTACTTCCATAGATGCCATAAGGGACCTGCTGCTGTACTTGCATATCTGCATTAAGTGACCGGCTGCTGTACCTCCATAGCTGCCGTAAGTGACCTGTGGCTGTACTTCCATAGTTGCCATAAGTGACCTGCTCCTTAACCTCCATAGTTCTTCCATATGTGACCCGCCGCTGTACGTCCATAGCTGTCATAAGTGACCTGCTGCTTCACTTCCATATCTGCATTAAGTGACCTGCGGCTGTACTTCCATAGCTGCCATAAGTGACCAGTGGCTGTACTTTCATAGCTGCTATAAGGGACCTGCTTCTTAACTTCCATAGTTCTTCCATAAGTGACCCGCCGCTGTACGTCCATAGCTGTCATAAGTGATCCGCTGATGTACTTCCATAGCTGCCATAAGTGACCTGCTGCTTCACTTCCATTTCTGCATTAAGTGACCCGCTCCTTTACTTCCATAGCTGCCATAAGTGACCTGCTCCTGTACCTCCATAGCTGCCATAAGGGACCCGCTGCTGTACCTCCATAGTTGCCATAAGTGACCTACTGCTGTACCTCCATAGCTGCCATAAGGGACCAGCTGCTGTTCATCAATGGCTGCCATAAGTGACCTGCTGCTGTACTTCCATAGCTGCTATAAGTGACCTGCTACTGTACTTCCATTGCTACTATAAGTGACCTGCTGCTGACCTCCCATAGCTGCCATAAGTGACCTGCCGCTGTACTTCCATAGCTTCCATAAGTGACCTACTGCTGTAATTCCATAGCTGCCGTAAGTGACCTGCTACTTCACTTCCATATCTGCATTATGTGACCCACTGCTGTACTTCTATAGCTGCCATAAGTGACCTATTGCTGTACTTTTATAGCTGCTATAAGGGACGCGTTGCTGTACCTCCATAGCTGCCATAAGGGACCCACTGCTGTACCTCCATAGCTGCCATAAAGGACCCGCTGCTGTACTTCCATAGCTGCCATAAGGGACCCCCTGCTGTACTTACATATCTGCATTAAGTGACCTGCGGCTGTACTTCCATAGCTGCCATAAGTGACCTGCTGCTGTACTTCCATATCTGCATTAAGTGACCTGCGGCTGTACTTTCATAGCTGCCATATGTGACCTGTGGCTGTACTTCCATAGTTGCCATAAGTGACCTGTTTCTTAACATCCAATATTCTTCCATAAGTGACCCGCCGCTGTACGTCCATAGCTGTCATAAGTGAACTGCTGCTTCACTTCCATATCTGCATTAAGTGACCTGCAACTGTACGTCCATAGCTGTCATAAGTGACCCGCTGCTGTATTTCCATAGCTGCCATAAGTGACCTGCTGCTTCACTTCCATATCTGCATTAAGTGACCAGCTCCTTCACTTCCATATCTGCATTAAGTGACCTACTGCTGTACTTCAATAGCTGCCATTAGTGACCTGCTGCAGTACTTCCATAGCTGCCATAAGTGACTTGCTGCTGTACTTCCATAGCTGCCATAAGTGACCTGCTGCTGTACTTCCATAGCTACTATAAGTAACCTGCTGCTGTACTTCCATAGCTGCCATAAGTGATCTGCCGCTGTACACCCATAGCTGCCATAATTGACCTGCTGCTGTACATCCATGGCTGCCATAAGTGACCTGCTGCTGTATTTCCATAGCTGCTATAAGTGACCTGCTGCTGTACTTCCATAGCTGCTATAAGTGACCTGCTGCTGTACTTCCATAGCTTCCATAAGTGACCTGCTGCTGTACTTCCATGGCTGCTATAAGGGACTCGCTACTGTACCTCTATAGCTGCTATAAGTGACCCGCCGGTGTACGTCCATAGCTGTCATAAGGGACTCGCTGCTGCACTTTCATAGTTCGGCTATAAGTGACCTGTTGTTGTACTTCCATAGCTGCCATAAGGGACACGCTGCTGTACTTCCATATCTGCCATAAGGGACCCGCTGTTGTACCTCCATAGCTGCCATAAGGGACCCGCTGCTGTACTTCCATAGCTGCCATAAGGGACCCGCTGCTGTACCTCCATAGCTTCCATAAATGACCCGCTGCTGTACTTCCATAGCAGCCATAAATGAACTGCTGCTGTACTTCCATAGCTGCTATAAGTGACCTGCTGCTGTACTTCTATAGCTGCCATAAGTAACCAGCCTCTGTACCTCCATAACTGTCATAAGGAACCCACTGCTGTACTTCAATAGCTGCCATAAGTGAGCTGCTGCTTCACTTCCATATCTACATTAAGTGACCCGCTGCTGTGCTTCAATAGCTGCCATAAGGGACCTGCTGCTGTACCTCCATAGCTGCCTTAAGCGACCTACTGCTGTACTTCAATAGCTGCCATAGGGGACCTGTTGCTGTACTTCCATATCTGCATTAAGTGACCTGCAGCTGTACTTCCATAGCTGCCATAAGTGACCTGCTTTTTAACTTCCATAGTTCTTCCATAACTGACCCTCCACTGTACTTCCATAGCTGCCATAAGTGACCTGGGGCTGTACTTCTATAGCTGCCATAAGTGACCTGCTTCTTAACTTCCATAGTTCTTCCATAAGTGACCTGCTGCTGTACGTCCATAGCTGTCATAAGTGACCTGCGGCTGTACTTCCATAGCTGCCATAAGTGACCTGCGGCTGTACTTCCGTAGCTGCCATAAGTGACCTGCGGCTGTACTTCCATAGCTGCCATAAGTGACCTACTGCTGTACTTCCATAGCTGCCATAAGTGACCTGCTGCTGTACTTCCATAGCTGCCATAAGTGACCTACTGCTGTACTTCCATAGCTGCCATAAGTGACCTGCGGCTGTCCTTCCATAGCTGCCATAAGTGACCTGCTTCTTAACTTCCATAGTTCTTCCATAAGTGACCCACCGCTGTACTTCCATAGCTGTCATAAGTGACCTGCTGCTTCACTTCCATATCTGCATTTAGTGACCTGCGGCTGTACTTCCATAGCTGCCATAAGTGACCTGCTCCTGTACCTCCATAGCTGCCACAAGTGACCTGCGGCAGTACTTCCATAGCTGCCATAAGTGACCTACTGCTGTACTTCCATAGCTGCCATAAGTGACCTGCGGCAGTACTTCCATAGATGCCATAAGTGACCTACTGCTGTACTTCCATACCTGCCATAAGTGACCTGCGGCAGTACTTCCATAGCTGCCATAAGTGACCTGCTGCTGTACTTCCATAGCTGCCATAAGTGACCTGCGGCAGTACTTCCATAGATGCCATAAGGGACCTGCTGCTGTACTTCCATATCTGCATTAAGTGACCTGCTGCTGTACCTCCATAGCTGCCGTAAGTGACCTGTGGCTGTACTTCTATAGTTAACTTTTGAGGAGGGGCGACATCTCGCCCCCACCAATCGCACAGCTCAATATCGCCTTGTTGGCATTATAATCTTCCTTAAAAATCATCAATCTACTCCATGTATTCCATCAACATTTCTAGTTTTACCATCTTATACTTTTTCGTCCACACGTGGAATTGTATATCCCATAACTGATGTACTTCTATAGTTGCCATAAGTGACCTGCTCCTTAACTTCCATAGTTCTTCCATATGTGACCCACCGCTGTACGTCCATAGCTGTCATAAGTGACCTGCTGCTTCACTTCCATATCTGTATTAAGTGACCTGCGGCTGCACTTCCATAGCTGCCACAAGTGACCAGTGGCTGTACTTCCATAGCTGCCATAAGTGACCTGTTCTTGTACTTCCATAACTGCATTAAGTGACCTGCTGCTGTACTTCCATAGCTGCCACAAGTGACCTGGGGATGGACTTCCATAGCTGCCACAAGTGACCTGCGGCAGTACTTCCATAGCTGCAATAAGTGTTCTACTGCTGTACTTCCATGGCTGCCATAAGTGACCTGCGGCAGTACTTCCATAGATGCCATAAGTGACATGCTGCTGTACTTCCATAGCTGTCATAAGTGACCTGCTGCTTCACTTACATATCTGCATTAAGTGACCTGCGGCTGTACTTCCATAGCTGCCATAAGTGACCAGTGGCTGTACTTCCATAGCTGCCATAAGTGACCTGCTCCTGTACTTCCATATCTGCATTAAGTAACCTGCTGCTGTACTTCCATAGCTGCCACAAGTGACCTACGGCTGGACTTCCATAGCTGCCACAAGTGACCTGCGGCAGTACTTCCATAGCTGCCATAAGTGACCTACTGCTGAACTTCCATAGCTGCCATAAGTGACCTGCGGCAGTACTTCCATAGATGCCATAAGTGACCTACTGCTGTACTTCCATACCTGTCATAAGTGACCTGCGGCAGTACTTCCATAGCTGCCATAAGTGACCTACTGCTGTACTTCCATAGCTGCCATAAGTGACCTGTGGCAGTAATTCCATAGATGCCATAAGGGACCTGCTGTTGTACTTCCATATCTGCATTAAGTGACCTGCTGCTGTACCTCCATAACTGCTGTAAGTGACCTGTGGCTGTACTTCCATAGTTGCCATAAGTGACCTGCTCCTTTACTTCCATAGTTCTTCCATATGTGACCCATCACTGTACGTCCATAGCTGTCATAAGTGAACTGCTGCTTCACTTCCATATCTGCATTAAGTGACCTGCGGCTGTACTTCTATAGCTGCCATAAGTGACCAGTGGCTGTACTTCCATAGCTGCTATAAGGGACCTGCTTCTTAACTTCCATAGTTCTTCCATTAGTGACCCGCCGCTGTACGTCCATAGCTGTCATAAGTGACCCGCTGCTGTACTTCCATAGCTGCCATAAGTGACCTGCTGCTTCACTTCCATATCTGCATTAAGTAACCCGCTCCTTTACTTCCATAGCTGCCATAAGTGACCTGCTCCTGTACCTCCATAGCTGCCACAAGTGACCTGCGGCAGTAATTCCATAGCTGCCATAAGTTACCTACTGCTGTACTTCCATAGCTGCCATAAGTGACCTGCGGCAGTACTTCTATAGATGCCATAAGTGACCTATTACTGTACTTCCATACCTGCGATAAGTGACCTGCGGCAGTACTTCCATAGCTGCCATAAGTGACCTGCTGCTGTACTTCCATAGCTGCCATAAGTGACCTGCGGCAGAACTTCCATAGATGCCATAAGGGACCTGCTGCTGTACTTCCATATCTGCATTAAGTGACCTGCTGCTGTACCTCCATAGCTGCCATAAGTGACCTGTGGCTGTACTTCCATAGTTGCCATAAGGGACCTGCTTCTTAACTTCCATAGTTCTTCCATAAGTGACCCGCCGCTGTATGTCCATAGCTGTCATAAGTGACCCGCTGCTGTACTTCCATAGCTGCCATAAGTGACCTGCTGCTTCACTTCCATATCTGCATTAAGTGACCCGCTCCTTTACTTCCATAGGTGCCATAAGTGACCTGCTCCTGTACCTCCATAGCTGCCATAAGGGACCCGCTGCTGTACCTCCATAGTTGCCATAAGTGACCTACTGCTGTACCTCCATAGCTGCCATAAGGGACCTGCTACTGTACTTCCATTGCTACTATAAGTGACCTGCTGCTGACCTCCCATAGCTGCCATATGTGACCTGCCGCTGTACTTCCATAGCTTCCATAAGTGACCTACTACTGTACTTCCATAGCTGCCGTAAGTGACCTGCTACTTCACTTCCATATCTGCATTATGTGACCCACTGCTGTACTTCTATAGCTGCCATAAGTGACCTATTGCTGTATTTTTATAGCTGCTATAAGGGACGCGTTGCTGTACCTCCATAGCTGCCATAAGGGACCCACTGCTGTACCTCCATAGCTGCCATAAAGGACCCGCTGCTGTACTTCCATAGCTGCCATAAAGGAAGTGCTGCTGTACCTCCATAGCTGCCACAAGTGACCTGCTGCTGTACTTCTATAGCTGCCATAAGGGACCCCCTGCTGTACCTCTGTAGCTGCCATAAGGGACCTGCTGCTGTACTTACATATCTGCATTAAGTGACCTGCGGCTGTACTTCCATAGCTGCCATAAGGGACCTGCTGCTGTACTTCCATATCTGCATTAAGTGACCTGCGGCTGTACTTTCATAGCTGCCATAAGTGACCTGTGGCTGTACTTCCATATCTGCATTAAGTGACCTGCGGCTGTACTTTCATAGCTGCCATAAGTGACCTGTGGCTGTACTTCCATAGTTGCCATAAGTGACCTGTTTCTTAACATCCAATGTTCTTCCATAAGTGACTCGCCGCTGTACGTCCATAGCTGTCATAAGTGAGCTGCTGCTTCACTTCCATATCTGCATTAAGTGACCTGCAGCTGTACGTCCATAGCTGTCATGAGTGACCTGCTCCTGTACCTCCATAGCTGCCATAAGGGACTCGCTGCTGTACTTTAATAGCAGCCATAAGTGACCCGCTGCTTCACTTCCATATCTGCATTAAGTGACCTGCAGCTGTACGTCCATAGCTGTCATAAGTGACCCGCTGCTGTACTTCCGTAGCTGCCATAAGTGACCTGCTGCTGTACTTCAATAGCTGCCATTAGTGACCTGCTGCAGTACTTCCATACATGCCATATGTGACCTGCAACTATACTTCCATAGCTGCATTAAGTGACCTGCAGCTGTACGTCCATAGCTGTCATAAGTGACCCGCTGCTGTACTTCCGTAGCTGCCATAAGTGACCTGCTGCAGTAATTCAATGGCTGCCATAAGTGACCTGCTCCTGTACTTACATTGCTGCCATAAGTGACCTACTGCTGTACTTCCATAGCTGTCATAAGTGACCTGCTGCTGCACTTACATAGCTGCTATAAGTGATGCGCTCCTGCACCTCCATAGCTGCCATAAGGGACCCGCTGCTGTACTTCCATAGCTGCCATAAGTGACCTGTTGCTGTACCTCCATAGCTGCCATAAGTGACCTGCTGCTGTACATCCATAACTGCCATAAGGGTCCCGCTGCTGTACCTCCATAGCTGCCATAAGGACCTGCTGCTGTACCTCCATAGCTGCCATAAGGGACCCGCTGCTGTACCTCCATAGCTCTGCCATAAGTGACCTGCTGCTGTAGGTCCATAGGCCACATAAGTGACCCGCTGCTGGACTTACATAGCTGCCATAGGTGACCTGCTGCTGTACTTCCATAGCTGCCATAAGTGACCTGCTGCTGTACTTCCATAGCTGCCATAAGTGACCTGCTGCTGTACCTCCATAGCTGCTATAAGTGACCTGCCGCTGTACGTCCATAGCTGCCATAAGAAACCCACTACTGCACTATCATAGTTTGGATATGAGTGACTTCTTGTTCTATTTCCAAGTCTGCCATAACAGGCCCGCTGCTGTACTTCTATAGATGCTATAAGGGACCCGCTGCTGTACTTCCATAGCTGCCATAAGTGACTTGTCACTGTACCTCCATAGCTGCCATAAGGGACCAGCTGCTGTACTTCCATAGCTGCCATAAGGGACCCGCTGCTGTACCTCCATAGCTGCTATAAGTGACCTGCTGCTGTACTTCCATAGTTGCCATTACTGACTTCTGCTGTACTTACATAGCTGCCATAAGTGACCCACGGCTGTACCTCCAAAGCTGCCATAAGGGACCCGCTGCTGTACTTCTCTAGCTTTGCTATAAGTGACCCGCTGCTGTACTTCCATAGCTGTCATAAGTGACCTACTGCTGTGCTTCCATAACTGTCATAAGAGACCTGCCGCTGTACTTCCATAGCTGCCATAAGTGACCCACTGCTGTGCATCTATATCTGCCATAAGGGACCTGCTCCTGTACTTCCATAGCTTCCATAAGTGACCTGCTGCTTCACTTCCATATCTGCATTAAGTGACCCGCTCCTGTACTTCCATAGCTGCCATAAGTGACCTGTTGCTGTACTTCCATAGCTCTGCCATAAGTGACCTGCTGCTGTAGGTCCATAGGCCACATAAGTGTCCCGCTGCTGGACTTACAGAGCTGCCATAGGTGACCTGCTGCTGTACTTCCATAGCTGCCATAAGTGACCTGCTGCTGTACTTCCATAGCTGCCATAAGTGACCTGCTGCTGTACTTCCATAGCTGCCATAAGTGACCTGCTGCTGTACCTCCATAGCTGCTATAAGTGACCTGCCGCTGTACGTCCATAGCTGCCATAAGAAACCCACTACTGCACTATCATAGTTTGGCTATAAGTGACTTCTTGTTCTATTTCCAAGGCTGCCATAACAGGCCCGCTGCTGTACTTTCTATAGATGCTATAAGGGACCCGCTGCTGTACTTCCATAGCTGCCATAAGTGACTCGTCACTGTACCTCCATAGCTGCCATAAGGGACCAGCTGCTGTACTTCCATAGCTGCCATAAGGGACCCGCTGCTGTACCTCCATAGCTGCTATAAGTGACCTGCTGCTGTACTTCCATAGTTGCCATTACTGACTTCTGCTGTACTTACATAGCTGCCATAAGTGACCCACGGCTGTACCTCCAAAGCTGCCATAAGGGACCCGCTGCTGTACTTCTCTAGCTTTGCTATAAGTGACCCGCTGCTGTACTTCCATAGCTGTCATAAGTGACCTACTGCTGTGCTTCCATAACTGTCATAAGAGACCTGCCGCTGTACTTCCATAGCTGCCATAAGTGACCCGCTGCTGTGCATCTATATCTGCCATAAGGGACCTACTCCTGTACTTCCATAGCTTCCATAAGTGACCTGCTGCTTCACTTCCATATCTGCATTAAGTGACCCGCTCCTGTACTTCCATAGCTGCCATAAGTGACCTGCTGCTGTACAAACATATCTGCCATAAGTGACCTACTGCTGTACTTCCAGAGCTGCCATAAGTGACCTGCTGCTTCACTTCCATATCTGCATTAAGTGACCTGCTCCTGTACTTCCCACAGCTACCATAAGTGACCTACTGCTGTACCTCCAGAGCTGCCATAAGTGACCTGCTGCTGTACATCCATAGCTGCCATAAGTGACCTACTGCTGTACCTCCATAGCTGCCATAAGTGACCTTCTGCTGTACTTCCATAGCTGCCACAAGTGACCTGCTGCTGCACCTCCATGGCTGCCATAAGTGACCTGCTGCTGTAATTCCATGGCTGCCATAACTGACCTGCTGCTGTTCTTCCATAGCTGCCACAAGTGACCTGCGGCTGTACTTCCATAGCTGCCATAAGTGACCCGCTGCTGTGCATCTATATCTGCCATAAGGGACCTGCTCCTGTACTTCCATAGCTTCCATAAGTGACCTGCTGCTTCACTTCCATATCTGCATTAAGTGACCCGCTCCTGTACTTCCATAGCTGCCATAAGTGACCTGTTGCTGTACTTCCATAGCTCTGCCATAAGTGACCTGCTGCTGTAGGTCCATAGGCCACATAAGTGTCCCGCTGCTGGACTTACAGAGCTGCCATAGGTGACCTGCTGCTGTACTTCCATAGCTGCCATAAGTGACCTGCTGCTGTACTTCCATAGCTGCCATAAGTGACCTGCTGCTGTACTTCCATAGCTGCCATAAGTGACCTGCTGCTGTACCTCCATAGCTGCTATAAGTGACCTGCCGCTGTACGTCCATAGCTGCCATAAGAAACCCACTACTGCACTATCATAGTTTGGCTATAAGTGACTTCTTGTTCTATTTCCAAGGCTGCCATAACAGGCCCGCTGCTGTACTTCTATAGATGCTATAAGGGACCCGCTGCTGTACTTCCATAGCTGCCATAAGTGACTCGTCACTGTACCTCCATAGCTGCCATAAGGGACCAGCTGCTGTACTTCCATAGCTGCCATAAGGGACCCGCTGCTGTACCTCCATAGCTGCTATAAGTGACCTGCTGCTGTACTTCCATAGTTGCCATTACTGACTTCTGCTGTACTTACATAGCTGCCATAAGTGACCCACGGCTGTACCTCCAAAGCTGCCATAAGGGACCCGCTGCTGTACTTCTCTAGCTTTGCTATAAGTGACCCGCTGCTGTACTTCCATAGCTGTCATAAGTGACCTACTGCTGTGCTTCCATAACTGTCATAAGAGACCTGCCGCTGTACTTCCATAGCTGCCATAAGTGACCCGCTGCTGTGCATCTATATCTGCCATAAGGGACCTACTCCTGTACTTCCATAGCTTCCATAAGTGACCTGCTGCTTCACTTCCATATCTGCATTAAGTGACCCGCCTCCTGTACTTCCATAGCTGCCATAAGTGACCTGCTGCTGTACAAACATATCTGCCATAAGTGACCTACTGCTGTACTTCCAGAGCTGCCATAAGTGACCTGCTGCTTCACTTCCATATCTGCATTAAGTGACCTGCTCCTGTACTTCCACAGCTACCATAAGTGACCTACTGCTGTACCTCCAGAGCTGCCATAAGTGACCTGCTGCTGTACATCCATAGCTGCCATAAGTGACCTACTGCTGTACCTCCATAGCTGCCATAAGTGACCTTCTGCTGTACTTCCATAGCTGCCACAAGTGACCTGCTGCTGCACCTCCATGGCTGCCATAAGTGACCTGCTGCTGTAATTCCATGGCTGCCATAACTGACCTGCTGCTGTTCTTCCATAGCTGCCACAAGTGACCTGCGGCTGTACTTCCATAGCTGCCATAAGTGACCTGCTGCTGCACTTCCATAGCTCTGCCATAAGTGACCTGCTGCTGTACTTCCATAGGCCCCATAAGTGACCCGCTGCTGTACTTACATAGCTGCCATAGGTGACCTGCTGCTGTACTTCCATAGCTGCCATAAGTGACCTGCTGCTGTACTTCCATAGCTGCCATAAGTGACCTGCCGCTGTACGACCATAGCTGCCATAAGCGACCCGCTGCTGTACTTCAATAGTTGCCATAAGGGACCCGCTGCTGTACCTCCATAGCTGTCAAAAGGGACCCACTGATGAACCTCCATAGCTGTCATAAGGGACCTGCTGCTGTACCTCCATTGCTGCCATAAGGGACCCGCTGCTGTACCTCCATTGGTGACATAAGTGACCTGCTGCTGTACCTCCATAGCTGCCATAAGTGACTTGCTTCTGTACTTCTATAGTTGCCATAAGTGACCTGCTAGTGTAACTCCATTGTATCCATAAGGGACCAGCTGCTGTACATCCATGGCTGCCATTAGTGACCTGTGGCTGGACTTCCATAGCTGCCATATGTGACCTGCTGTTGTACTTCCATAGCTGCTATAGGTGACCTGCTGCTGTACGTCCATATCTGCCATAAGTGACGCGCTGCTGTACCTCCATAGCTGCCACAAGTGACCTGCTGCTGTACATCCATAGCTGCCATAAGTGACCTGCTGCTGTACATCCATAGCTGCCATAAGTGACCTGCTGCTGTACTTCCATAGCTGCTATAAATGACCTGCTGCTATACTTCCATAGCTGCTATAAGTGACCTGCTGCTGTACGTCCATAGCTTCCATGAGTGACCTGCTGCTGTACTTCCATAGCTTCCATAAGTGACCTCCTGCTGTACTTCCATAGCTTACATAAGTGACCTGCTGCTGTACTTCCATAGCTTACGGAAGTGACCTGCTGCTGTACTTCCATAGCTCCCATAAGTGATCTGCTGCTGCACTTCCATAGCGGCCATAAGAGAACTGCTGCTGTACTTCCATAGCTGCTATAAGTGACCTGCTGCTCTACTTCCGTAGCTGCCATAAGTGACCTGCTGCTGTACTTCCATAGCTGCTATAAGTGACCTGCTCCTGTACTTCCATAGCTGCCATAAGTGACCTACTGCTGTACTTCCATAGCTGCCATAAGGGACCCGCTGCTGTACTTTCATAGCTGCCATAAGTGACCTGCTGCTGTACCTTCATAGCTGCCATAAGTGACCTGCTGCTGTACGTCCATAGCTGCCATAGGGTCCCGCTGCTGTACCTCCATAGCTGCTATAAGTGACCTGCTGCTGTACCTCCATAGCTGCAATAAGTGACCCGCTGCTGTACCTCCATAGCTGCCATAAGGGTCCTGCTGCTGTACCTCCATAGCTGCC
Source organism: Calotriton arnoldi (assembly GCA_963921515.1). Lineage (NCBI taxonomy): Eukaryota > Metazoa > Chordata > Amphibia > Caudata > Salamandridae > Calotriton > Calotriton arnoldi. The sequence continues at coordinate 815,392 of CAWUFW010001933.1, forward strand.
ATAAGGGACCCGCTGCTGTACCTCCATGGCTGCTATAAGGGACCCGCTGCTGTACTTCCATGGCTGCCATTAGTGACCTGCCATAGCTGCTGTAAGTGACCTGCTGCTGTACTTCCATAGCTGCTATAAGTGACCCGCCGCTGTACATCCATAGTTGTCATAAGGGACCCGCTGCTGCACTGCCATAGTTCGGCTATAAGTGACTTGTTGTACTTCCATAGCTGCCATAAGTGACCTGCTGCTGTACTTCCATAGCTCTGCCATAAGTGACCTGCTGCTGTACTTCCAAAGTCCCCATAAGTGACACGCTGCTGTACTTACATAGCTGCTGTACTTCCATAGCTGCTGTACTTACATAGCTGCTGTACTTCCATAGCTGCCATAAGTGACCTGCTGCTGTACTTCCATAGCTGCCATACGTGACCTGCTACTGTTCTTCCATTAAGGGTGGGCGGTAAATTCCGCTCCGCTCGCGGAACTTGCGAAATTTCGGCATTTCCGCGTTCCGCGCGGAACGCGGAAATGTCGAAACTTCCGCGATCCGCGGCGGAACGGAATTCGGGTGCAAGAGAAAGCACTGAAGCAGGTGCCCGAGTTGAAGCTCAAATTCTGTAACGCATTAATCAGCACAAAAATTCGTGAGCAAGGTCGAGGCTAAGCAGGAGTGCTTTCTGCCCATATCTACCGTCAAACATTAGCTGTAATCCCCGATGGAGGTCTTTGATTTTCCCGAGCGCAATCCCCGTGTAGGTCCAGTGACCAGGAGGTTCTTCCTCCTCATCTGCTGCTCAGATCCTGCTCTGACCCTTTATAAACAAGAGGCATGTGAACAGGCCTAGAAGCCCCGCCCGTTTGCCCCCTCCCCACATACACTAGTGGTATGCACCGTCTTCCCGCCCTTTCCCCAGAATGATGGACAGCGTAATCAAAGGACCCCGGCGCTTTCGGCGCGGTGGCAAAGTTACAGACACACAGGTCACTGGGGTCAATTCTTCTGGACCTTTACGCAGCTGTAGTGTAAGAAAGGCACTATACATTTACCGAACGAGGTAGCACTTACCGATTAGCCAGTAGAAAGTACTCCAGTTGAGTAGAGGTATTGCACAAAACGGAGGCATCTTCGTGGATAAATATGCAGGGCAGGTGTGCAGAATTCGTGAGCGTGGTTAAGCAGATGTGCCTTCTCTCCATTTCCAACGTGAAAAGTTAGCTGTAATCCCCGATGGAGGTCTTTGCATCCTTGATTTTCCCGAGCGCAATCCTCGTGCAGAATTCGTGAGCGTGGTTAAGCAGATGTGCCTTGTCTCCATTTCCAAAGTGAAAAGTTAGCTGTAATCCCCGATGGAGGTCTTTGCATCCTTGATTTTCCCGAGCGCAATCCTCGTGCAGAATTCGTGAGCGTGGTTAAGCAGATGTGCCTTCTCTCCATTTCCAACGTGAAAAGTTAGCTGTAATCCCCGATGGAGGTCTTTGCATCCTTGATTTTCCCGAGCGCAATCCTCGTGCAGAATTCGTGAGCGTGGTTAAGCAGGTGTGCCTTCTCTCCATTTCCAACGTGAAAAGTTAGCTGTAATCCCCGATGGAGGTCTTTGCATCCTTGATTTTCCCGAGCGCAATCCTCGTGCAGAATTCGTGAGCGTGGTTAAGCAGATGTGCCTTCTCTCCATTTCCAACGTGAAAAGTTAGCTGTAATCCTCGAAGGAGGTCTTTGCATCCTTGATTTTACCGAGCGCAATCCTCGTGCAGAATTCGTGAGCGTGGTTAAGCAGGTGTGCCTTCTCTCCATCTCTTCCATAGTGTAGGAAAGGCATTATACATTTACCCAACGAGGTAGCACTTACCGATTAGCCAGTAGAAAGTACTCCAGGTAACTAGAGGTATTGCACAAAACGGTGGCATCTTCGTGGATAAATATGCAGGGCAGGATTCAACGGGCGCAGCAAAATCTCCGCGAGCACGCGAAATTCCGCGTGCTCGCGGAGATTTCTTGCCGTTTCGCGGAATTTTGCGGAACGCAACTCCGCAAATTCCGCCCACCCTTAACTTCCATAGCTGCCATAAGTGACCTGCGGCTGTACCTCCATAGCTGCTAAAAGTGACCCGCCGCTGTACGTCCATAGCTGCCATAAGAAACCCGCTACTGCACTATCATAGTTTGGCTATAAGTGACCTGTTGTTGTATTTCCATGGTTGCCATAACAGGCCCGCTGCTGTACTTCTATAGATGCTATAAGGGACCCGCTGTTGTACTTCCATAGCTGCCATAAGTGACCCGTCGCTGTACCTCCATAGCTTCCATAAGGGACCAGCTGCTGTACTTCCATAGCTGCCATAAGGGACCCGCTGCTGTACCTCCATAGCTGCTATAAGTGACCTGCTGCTGTACTTCCATAGCTGGCCTAAGTGACCCGCTGCTGTACTTCCATAGCTGGCATAATTGACCTACTGTTGTACCTCAATAGCTGCCATAAGAGGTCTGCTGCTGTACCTCCATATCTGCCATAAGTGGCCTGTTGCAGTCCTTCCATAGCTGCCATAAGTGACCTGCTGATGTACTTCCTTAGTTCTGCCATAAGTGACCAGCTGCTGTACTTCCATAGCTGTCATAAGTGACCTGCTCCTTTACTTCCATAGCTGCCATAAGTGACCTGCTGCTGTACTTCCAGAACTGCCATAAGTGACCTGCTCCTTTACTTCCATAGCTGCCATAAGTGACCTGCTCCTGTACTTCCATGGCTGCCATAAGTGACCTGCTGCTTTACGTCCATAGCTGCCATAAGTGACCTGCTCCTGTACTTCCATAGCTGCCATAAGTGACCTGCGGCAGTACTTCCATAGCTGCTATAAGAGACCTGCTGCTGTACTTCCATAGCTGCCATATGTGGCCTGCTGCTGTACTTCCACAGCTGCTATAAGTGACCTGCGGCAGTACTTCCATAGCTGCTATAAGAGACCTGGTGCTGTACTTCCATAGCTGCAATTAGTGACCTGCTGCTGTACTTCCATAGCTGCCATAAGGGACCTGTGGCAGTACTTCCATAGCTGCTATAAGCGACCTGCTGCTGTACTTCCATAGCTGCTATAAGAGACCTGGTGCTGTACTTCCATAGCGGCCACATGTGGCCTGCTGCTGTACTTTCATAGCTGTTATAAGTGACCTGTTCAGTACTTCCATAGCTGCTATAAGTGACCTGCGGCAGTACTTCCATGGCTGCCATATGTGGCAGCTGTTGTACTTCCAGAACTGCCATAAATGTACTGCTCCTGTACTTCCGTAGCTGTCATAAGTGACCTGCTCCTGTACTTCCATAGCTACAATAAGTGACCTGCTGCTGTACTACCATAGCTGCCATAAGTGACCTGCTCCTGTACTTCCATAGCTGCCATAAGTGACCTACGGCAGTACTTCCATAGCTGCTATAAGAGACCATCTGCTGTACTTCCATAGCAGCCATATGTGGCCTGCTGCTGTACTTCCATAGCTGCTATAAGTGACCTGCAGCAGTACTCCCATAGCTGCTATAAGTGACCTGCGGCAGTACTTCCATAGCTGCCATATGTGGCCTGCTGCTGTACTTCCAGAACTGCCATAAATGTACTGCTCCTGTACTTCCGTAGCTGTCATAAGTGACCTGCTCCTGTACTTCCATAGCTACAATAAGTGACCTGCTGCTGTACTACCATAGCTGCCATAAGTGACCTGCTCCTGTACTTCCATAGCTGCCATAAGTGACCTGCTTCAGTACTTCCATAGCTGCTATAAGAGACCTGCTGCTGTACTTCCATAGCTGCCATATGTGGCCTGCTGCTGTACTTCCATAGCTGCTATAAGTTACCTACGGCAATACTTCCATAGCTGCCATAAGTGGCCTGCTGCTGTACTTCCATAGCTGCCATATGTGGCCTTCTTCAGTACTTCCATAGCTGACATAAGTGACCTGCTCCTGTACTTCCATAGCTGCCATAAGTGACATGCGTCAGTACTTCCATAGCTGCTATAAGTGACCTGCTGCTGTACTTCCATAGCTGCCATATGTGACCTGCTGCTGTACTTCCATAGCTGCCATATGTGGCCTGCTGCTGTATTTCCAGTACTGCCATAAGTGACCTGCTGCTGTACTACCATAGCTGCCATAAGTGACCTGCGGCAGTACTTCCATAGCTGCTATAAGAGACCTGCTGCTGTACTTCCATAGCTGCCATATGTGGCCTGCTGCTGTACTTCCATAGCTGCTATAAGTTACCTACGGCAATACTTCCATAGCTGCCATAAGTGGCCTGCTGCTGTACTTCCATAGCTGCCATATGTGGCCTTCTTCAGTACTTCCATAGCTGACATAAGTGACCTGCTCCTGTACTTCCATAGCTGCTATAAGTGACCTGCTGCTGTACTTCCATAGCTGCCATATGTGGCCTGCTGCTGTACTTCCATAGCTGCCATATGTGGCCTGCTGCTGTACTTCCAGTACTGCCATAAGTGACCTGCGGCAGTACTTCCATAGCTGCTATAAGAGACCTGCGGCAGTACTTCCATAGCTGCTATAAGAGACCTGCTACTGTACTTCCATAGCTGACATAAGTGACCTGCTCCTGTACTTCCATAGCTGCCATTAGTGACAGGCGTCAGTACTTCCATAGCTGCTATAAGTGACCTGCTGCTGTACTTCCATAGCTGCCATATGTGACCTGCTCCTGTACTACCATAGCTGACATAAGTGACCTGCGGCAGTACTTCCATAGCTGCTATAAGAGACCTGCTGCTGTACTTCCATAGCTGCTATAAGTGACCTGCTGCTGTACTTCCATAGCTGCCATATGTGGCCTGCTGCTGTACTTCCATAGCTGCCATATGTAGCCTGCTGCTGTATTTCCAGTACTGCCATAAGTGACCTGCTCCTGTACTACCATAGCTGCTATAAGAGACCTGCTCCTGTACTACCATAGCTGCCATAAGTGACCCGCTGCTGTACTTCAATAGCTGCTATAAGAGACCTGCTGCTGTACTTCCATAGCTGCTATAAGTGACCTGCTGCTGTACGTCCATAGCTTCCATAAGTGACCTGCTCCTGTACTTCCATAGCTGCCATAAGTGACATGCGTCAGTACTTCCATAGCTGCTATAAGTGACCTGCTGCTGTACTTCCATAGCTGCCATATGTGGCCTGCTGCTGTACTTCCATAGCTGCCATATGTGGCCTGCTGCTGTATTTCCAGTACTGCCATAAGTGACCTGCTGCTGTACTACCATAGCTGCCATAAGTGACCTGCGGCAGTACTTCCATAGCTGCTATAAGAGACCTGCTGCTGTACTTCCATAGCTGCCATATGTGGCCTGCTGCTGTACTTCCATAGCTGCTATAAGTTACCTACGGCAATACTTCCATAGCTGCCATAAGTGGCCTGCTGCTGTACTTCCATAGCTGCCATATGTGGCCTTCTTCAGTACTTCCATAGCTGACATAAGTGACCTGCTCCTGTACTTCCATAGCTGCTATAAGTGACCTGCTGCTGTACTTCCATAGCTGCCATATGTGGCCTGCTGCTGTACTTCCATAGCTGCCATATGTGGCCTGCTGCTGTACTTCCAGTACTGCCATAAGTGACCTGCGGCAGTACTTCCATAGCTGCTATAAGAGACCTGCGGCAGTACTTCCATAGCTGCTATAAGAGACCTGCTACTGTACTTCCATAGCTGACATAAGTGACCTGCTCCTGTACTTCCATAGCTGCCATAAGTGACAGGCGTCAGTACTTCCATAGCTGCTATAAGTGACCTGCTGCTGTACTTCCATAGCTGCCATATGTGACCTGCTCCTGTACTACCATAGCTGCCATAAGTGACCTGCGGCAGTACTTCCATAGCTGCTATAAGAGACCTGCTGCTGTACTTCCATAGCTGCTATAAGTGACCTGCTGCTGTACTTCCATAGCTGCCATATGTGGCCTGCTGCTGTACTTCCATAGCTGCCATATGTGGCCTGCTGCTGTATTTCCAGTACTGCCATAAGTGACCTGCTCCTGTACTACCATAGCTGCTATAAGAGACCTGCTCCTGTACTACCATAGCTGCCATAAGTGACCCGCTGCTGTACTTCAATAGCTGCTATAAGAGACCTGCTGCTGTACTTCCATAGCTGCTATAAGTGACCTGCTGCTGTACGTCCATAGCTTCCATAAGTGACCTGCTGCTGTACCTCCATAGCTGCCATAAGTGACCCGCTGCTGTACTTCCATAGCTGCTATAAGTGACCTGCTGCTGTACTTCCATAGCTGCCATATGTGGCCTGCTGCTGTACTTCCATAGCTGCCATATGTGGCCTGCTGCTGTATTTCCAGTACTGCCATAAGTGACCTGCTGCTGTACTACCATAGCTGCCATAAGTGACCTGCGGCAGTACTTCCATAGCTGCTATAAGAGACCTGCTGCTGTACTTCCATAGCTGCCATATGTGGCCTGCTGCTGTACTTCCATAGCTGCTATAAGTTACCTACGGCAATACTTCCATAGCTGCCATAAGTGGCCTGCTGCTGTACTTCCATAGCTGCCATATGTGGCCTTCTTCAGTACTTCCATAGCTGACATAAGTGACCTGCTCCTGTACTTCCATAGCTGCTATAAGTGACCTGCTGCTGTACTTCCATAGCTGCCATATGTGGCCTGCTGCTGTACTTCCATAGCTGCCATATGTGGCCTGCTGCTGTACTTCCAGTACTGCCATAAGTGACCTGCGGCAGTACTTCCATAGCTGCTATAAGAGACCTGCGGCAGTACTTCCATAGCTGCTATAAGAGACCTGCTACTGTACTTCCATAGCTGACATAAGTGACCTGCTCCTGTACTTCCATAGCTGCCATAAGTGACAGGCGTCAGTACTTCCATAGCTGCTATAAGTGACCTGCTGCTGTACTTCCATAGCTGCCATATGTGACCTGCTCCTGTACTACCATAGCTGCCATAAGTGACCTGCGGCAGTACTTCCATAGCTGCTATAAGAGACCTGCTGCTGTACTTCCATAAGTGACCTGCTGCTCTACTTCCATAGCTGCTATAAGTGACCAGGGGCTGTACTTCCATAGCTGCCATAAGTGACCTGCGGCTGTACTTCCATAGCTGCTATAAGTGACCAGGGGCTGTACTTCCATAGCTGCTATAAGTGACCTGCTGCTGTACTTCCATGGCTGCCATAAGGGACCTGCGGCAGTACTTCCATAGTTGCTATAAGAGACCTGCTGCTGTACTTCCATAGCTGCCATAAGTGACCTGCTACTGTACTTCCATGGCTGCCATAAGTGACCTGCGGCAGTACTTCCATAGCTGCTATAAGAGACCTGCTGCTGTACTTCCATAGCTGCTATAAGTGACCTATTGCTGTACTTTTATAGCTGCTATAAGGGACGCGTTGCTGTACTTCCATAGCTGCCATAAGGGACCTACTGCTGTATTTCCGTAGCTGCCATAAGTGACCTGCGGCAGTACTTCCATAGATGCCATAGGTGACCTGCTGCTGCACTTCCATTGCTGCCATAAGTGACCTGCTTCTTAACTTCCATAGTTCTTCCATATGTGACCTGCCGCTGTACTTCCATAGCTGCTATAAGTGACCAGGGGCTGTACTTCCATAGCTGCCATAAGTGACCTGCGGCTGTACTTCCATAGCTGCTATAAGTGACCAGGGGCTGTACTTCCATAGCTGCTATAAGTGACCTGCTGCTGTACTTCCATGGCTGCCATAAGGGACCTGCGGCAGTACTTCCATAGTTGCTATAAGAGACCTGCTGCTGTACTTCCATAGCTGCCATAAGTGACCTGCTACTGTACTTCCATGGCTGCCATAAGTGACCTGCGGCAGTACTTCCTTAGTTCTGCAATACGTGACCTGCTGCTGTACTTCCAGAACTGCCATAAGTGACCTGCTCCTGTACTTTCATAGCTGCCATAAGTGACCTGCTACTGTACTTCCTTAGTTCTGCAATAAGTGACCTGCTGCTGTACTTCCATAGCTGCCATATGTGGCCTGCTGCTGTACTTCCATAGCTGCCATATGTGGCCTGCTGCTTTACTCACCAACATCACTATTAAGATACTATAATAAGAATATTCCCTCTATAAGAGTATATATACTGCGCCCAAAGATTCCCCAGACCGCATTTACAAGGCTGCCCCCAGATACTGAATACACTCATGAGCAATGACTATTACAATCTTGAGTATAACCCCTCTCCAAGATAGCAGCCTTGCTGGTCACCTGACTCCCAGACTTTTTCTGGCAGCAGGTATTACACACAGGAACAACTCTCCTCACCACGCAGCGCCATAAGGTTTTCCAGGACACATTTATATCGACAAACTACAAGGTCCTAACACACCTATGAGCGGTGCCTGTCTCTTTATCAAGCAAAACAGCCTTCTCCAAAATGGCCGCCCGGCAAGACACCCTCAATAGCGCTCTAGACCTTCACTTCCCACAGGTATCGCGCATGCGTGCGCATGCGCACCGAACTTAATGCAGAGTCACTGTCGGACCCGGACATGCATTTCCACACGTACCGGGGCCGATTTATACACTACTTAGCTGCCTCCCCTGCACACCCAGCACCAGCCGGGACTACGGGGGACCGAATGAGGTTTGCAGCGGATGACTCTCCATTACCAAGTAAGACTTTGCGTGCTCCAGTAGTGCCACTACAAAGAGCCTACCTAGACGATTGGGCTCATTCCGGCGCTCTTTGATTTTCAGATTGGAATCTTGGACGAGCACCCCACCCCCGAGCCTCGATATCTGCCATAAACCCATTAGCATTGTAACTATGACCAAATCGATTACTTGTGCATGTCTTTTTTTTAAATGTTTATTTCCCTCTTTTTAAATATGTTTATTTCCCTCACTTTATCTTGCATTTCACACTCGTGATTTAACTTAGGAGCACTAAGCGACCATAGTGCACGATCTGACTACAGCAGAGCTGCACTTAGTGCGCTGTGGACCACTATAGACCACTATAGTGGCCCCCACGCATGACCCAGTGCCACAATTAGCACAGTTATAGACTGCACCTAGCGCCAGCGCCATCACTTTTGCAGCCAATGACTAGCACCTTACAGCGCACCATGAACCAGACTGCCCATTTCCCTACGGGCGCAGCATGCATAAAGTATTCCTGCATGTCGCAATTTGCATGGGCAACACACCAGTCACTGTAGTAGCTTTCTTGCTAGGACTACAGAACACCAATGTAGCCATAAAGATTGCATTTTATGTTGCAACATTATATGTTGTGTCTTGTCTCTCTTTTCCCCTACAGGAATTTTTGCTTTTTAAAGTGTCAGTGAGTACGCCGACATTTTTACCACACACCTTAGCGCGTGTGTAGGTACCGCACTGGTTTTCACGTGGCATCCTTCACCTTTGCCACTCACCTATCACTCACATGGTCCTGAAGAAAGCCCCATTTATTTTCTCCCTAGGGGCTGAAACATGTAGACCGCCACACATAGTCAACTTAATGGTAATAATCCCTGAATAGTTGCACTACACATATCTATTTTTAGACATATCCTGAGCCGCTAACATTAAAATTAGAGGCAAGGATTCTCAGAGATATTTTTAACTGAAAAAATTCACTTCACATCACACTTTACGCACCAACACCAGCTCCGCTGTAATCAGGCGTCGTAGCACAACCGGGGGGCACTCGGCCGCCCGGTTGGGACCCCAATGATGAAGCATGACACCAACTAGGTTGGTGTGTGAGGGGTCTTTTAAGAAAACCTAATGGGTCCAAGTTCATACTACATACAGTGACTTATCTACATACACATAGTGGGTTCGTCCATATTGTTTAAGTTTAGAACACATCCGGGGAACAGGACGCGCCCCTAAGCCTTATCCCTTGCTCTCCCATTGTTTTTTCTAGTAATTCTGCAGCGCACAGCTGTGAGAGCTAACGTTTTTTATCACGATCTATTGCACAAGTACCCAGCTACATTATGGCAGAAAATCAGGGCTTGGGTTTCACCTTGGATGATGTCAACAGCATCCTAGCCAATCCTCCGCTTATGGCAGATTTCAACAAGGCAACATCAATTGCCGAAACGGCGGACTGGGAAAGCTTGAATGAGAAAAAACGCAACTGCATCAGAACCATTCTCCACAGGGTCATCCTCACTGAATATTTGAGAAATAATACTGCCCCCAGAGGACTAATAGTCACGAATGCTCCTCGCATTTTTCTGGACGATGAGACTTTCCGCAAGGATTGGGCCCAAATAGCGTGGCGCTGCACACGGGATTGGATCATTCTCATTATTCAAACAGCCAAGTGCCTCTCTGAGGCCATTCTCATTGAAATTCAAACCACTGAAACACACTTTAAAGCCACTCTGACTTCCTTCAAAAAAAGACTGGACGAGACCAATAAGGAGATCAATGAATATAAAGAAAGCTTGACACAAAGCAAAATCAACAAATTTCAGAAAGATCTCAAAAAGTTCTCTTACCTGAAAACATACCCTTACGCGGAAACAGACTACAAAGCCCCCATAAGGAGTGATACATCAGGAGGGTCTTCGGATGAAGACTCGTCAGGAAGCAGCAACTCCGGCTCAAACAGCTATAGAAGAAAACAACAAGGAAGAGGCAGAAACACCGTGTGGCAACAACCATGGACACCAGCACCACCAGGACCAAATATACACTATCCTGGTCAATACCCTCCCATGCAACCACAATATGGATATGGCTGGAACATGCCTTTTGGACCCCCACCACCACCTCCTTACATGAACCAGCATCAGCGTTTTCCTTTTTTAGGAGGAGGCCCACGAGGCCGAGGGAGAAGACGATGAGGGAACCAAGTCCATTGGGGAGAGGACCAGTACGAGGAGCAAATCCAAAGACCAGCAACCAGGCCCCAGCACGAGATGAGCTTGGTCACCAACCTTTCGTCCCACATCCTGACACCTACAGAACACGCAGTCCTAGAGAAGGGACTCAGATTTGTACCAACGGCCAGATTAGATAAATTCCAGCTACACTGTGAGCTAGCGGCATTTTTTCGAAAACTCAGACTAAAAGCCTTTTTCGAAAATTCTCCATCGCAACCAAATGCAGAAAGAGAAGGGGACACGGAATTCAGAGTAAAATCTACCTTCAAGCCACCCCCTACTGCCATTCCCCCTGAGATAGCAGTATATGAACAAGCTGTATTCAAAGACATCGAAGAGCTCAACGAGGACCACACTTTCCAAAATACCAGCACAGCAGAACGGGCAGCTATACAATCACTCAGATCCAACCTATCCATTGTCATCAAACCTGCCGACAAGGGTGGAGGAACAGTCATCATGAACAAAGAAGACTACCAACGCGAGTGCATAAGACTCCTTAGTGACACAAAGAACTACGAAAAACTCAAACAGGACCCAAGAGATAACCGGAGAGCACGCATTCACACTCTAGTGGAACAAGCAGAAACAACAGGACTTATCACGCCCGGAGAAGCCAAATTTCTTACCACTACCACAGGCAAAACACCTTACTTCTACTTGGTACCTAAAATACACAAGAACATAACACCCCCTCCGGGGCGCCCCATTGTATCCGGCATTGGTTCTTTACTAGAGCCTCTGTCACTTTACTGTGACTTCTTCCTCCAACCAATGGTTCAGACCACAAATACCTACCTACAGGACACGAAGGATCTTCTGAGACTACTCAACGGTCTGACATACAACCCAGAAACCTCGTTCCTAGTAAGTCTCGACGTGGAGAGCCTCTACACGAGTCTCCCACAAGACGACACCCTAAGAGTCCTAGAGATGGCCCTGGAGAAAACAGACTGGCAATACCAGACATCCAAGAAATTCATCTGGGAATGCGCAAAACTTGCGTTAAAAGACAACTTCTTTGAATTCGAGGGCCAACTCTACCTCCTGAAGTACGGTACATCAATGGGTAGCGTCTTCGCCCCTAGCATAGCAGGCCTTTACGTACACCACTTTGAGACAAAATACATTTTTTCCAACAATGTGTCACGGATTCCAGAAATAGAATTCTACAAACCATACATAGACGATATCCTACTCATCTGGGAAGGCAACACAGAGTCACTTAACACATTCTGCCAATGGCTCAACACCTGCGACCAGAACCTCAAATTTACGCACAGCTTCGATCATCGGAAAACAACATTCCTAGACCTTGACATCGAAGCTGATGATGGTCACCTCAAAAGCAAAATACACTTCAAACCCACCGCCCGAAATTCACTTCTACATTTTTCCAGCTTCCATCCAAGGACCCTGAGGGAGAACCTTCCCTATGGACAATACCTACGACTGCGAAGAAATTGCAGCAACTTGATAGACTTTAAAGATCAAGCCAAGTACTTGAGCAACATGCTTAGGGACCGTGGGTATCCCAAACATATCACTGAAAAAGCCAGAAAACGAGCCAGAAATCAAAATCGTGAAGGACTCATGGAGACACATCCACGTGAAGCAACACCAATACCGTTGACATGCATCACAACCTTCAACATGGTCTCCAACCAAGTTTCCAACATCATAAAGAAACATTGGAAGATCCTCAGGACAGGGCACCTCAAATGGGACCCTCCCCTACTTTCCCACAAAAAAGCCAAATCCATAAAAGACGCCCTTGTTTCCACAAGACCGGTACAACAACAAAAACAAGGGAACACTGTCCTGAATGCTTGGGGCCTTCCGAAAGTCACTGGCCATTTTGCATGTGGCAACTGCAGCGTATGCCACCTGACTGCAACCACCAAGAGTCTACACCTAGAGCCGGGCAAAACGTGGGAGTTGCGACAACACACCAATTGTAACACTGCACATGTAATATACCGCATTATGTGTCCATGCAACCTCACCTATATTGGGATGACAAACAGAAAAGTAAAGACCAGAAGATGTGAGCATCGGAGCACCATACGATGTAAGAAGAACATCACTAAGATGACCAATCATTTTCTGGAGGCAGGACACTCGACCAACGACATGAGCTGGGTCATCATAGAAGCCCTGGACCGCAACATGCCCAACATTCAACAGCAACTATTACTAAAAGAACAAAGATGGATCTATCGCCTTTCCAGCCACAAGACAGGCCTGAATGATAACATTCCTTGGAACAGTCTCAATAAACAATAAGTACAACCTTTGTAACACCACAAATTGATACAAACACATGTCCTCATGCCTGACGTTAGGGACATGAAAGACCCTTAACACTGTGGCATGCCTGCGGCACAAACCATACTGACCTCAGCACAACCTCTGAAAAAGTAGCCTGTGACATTCTCACCAACATCACCATTAAGATACTATAATAAGAATATTCCCTCTATAAGAGTATATATACTGCGCCCAAAGATTCCCCAGACCGCATTTACAAGGCTGCCCCCAGATACTGAATACACTCACGAGCAATGACTATTACAATCTTGAGTATAACCCCTCTCCAAGATGGCAGCCTTGCTGGTCACCTGACTCCCAGACATTTTCTGGCAGCAGGTATTACACACAGGAACAACTCTCCTCACCACGCAGCGCCATAAGGTTTTCCAGGACACATTTATATCGACAAACTACAAGGTCCTAACACACCTATGAGCGGTGCCTGTCTCTTTATCAAGCAAAACAGCCTTCTCCAAAATGGCCGCCCGGCAAGACACCCTCAATAGCGCTCTAGACATTCACTTCCCACAGGTATCGCGCATGCGTGCGCATGCGCACCGAACTTAATGCAGAGTCACTGTCGGACCCGGACATGCATTTCCACACGTACCGGGGCCGATTTATACACTACTTAAGCTGCCTCCCCCTGCACACCCAGCACCAGCCGGGACTACGGGGGACCGAATGAGGTTTGCAGCGGATGACTCTCCATTACCAAGTAAGACTTTGCGTGCTCCAGTAGTGCCACTACAAAGAGCCTACCTAGACGATTGGGCTCATCCCGGCGCTCTTTGATTTTCAGATTGGAATCTTGGACGAGCACCCCACCCCCGAGCCTCGATATCTGCCTTAAACCCATTAGCATTGTAACTATGACCAAATCGATTACTTGTGCATGTCTTTTTAAAAAATGTTTATTTCCCTCTTTTTAAATATGTTTATTTCCTCACTTTATCTTGCATTTCACACTCGTGATTTAACTTAGGAGCACTAAGCGACCATAGTGCACGATCTGACTACAGCAGAGCTGCACTTAGTGCGCTGTGGACCACTAGGCACCCACTATAGTGGCCCCCACGCATGACCCAGTGCCACAATTAGCACAGTTATAGACTGCACCTAGCGCCAGCGCCATCACTTGTGCAGCCAATGACTAGCACCTTACAGCGCACCATGAACCAGACTGCCCATTTCCCTACGGGCGCAGCATGCATAAAGTATTCTTGCATGTCGCAATTTGCATGGGCAACACACCAGTCACTGTAGTAGCTTTCTTGCTATGACTACAGAACACCAATGTAGCCATAAAGATTGCATTTTATGTTGCAACATTATATGTTGTGTCTTGTCTCTCTTTTCCCCTACAGGAATTTTTGCTTTTTAAAGTGTCAGTGAGTACGCCGACATTTTTACCACACACCTTAGCGCGTGTGTAGGTACCGCACTGGTTTTCACGTGGTATCCTTCACCTTTGCCACTCACCTATCACTCACCTGGTCCTGAATAACCCTGGGCATAATACTTTGCTACGCTCACGAAGCATGCAAAGTTTGTGCTACTACGCACTACGCAAATTGCACGTAGCAGAGTGAATAACTGTACTAATAAACGTAGCGTAGCAGGAGTATAATAAACTCCTTCAAATGCTTTGATAAAGCAATTTTTTATGCTAAAAAGCATATAACCAATTCACAAAAATGAATGTTGACAATAAAATATCAAGCAATGAGAGAGGTGATGATTTTGGAGTCCCCCTAACCTAGGGGAGGACCAAGCAGATGCCTTGAACACAAAAAGCATATCATGTGAACGATTCAATGGTGGTCCCTTCCTCCTAGGACCACTCCAAGCACAGTTATGGGCAAAAATACAATCCCAACCAAAGGCCCTGCAAAGCATTATGGGACGAGATTAGCAGTGGGCAGTGAATATTATAGTGTCCAATATCAAAATAATTCTACAAGAGCTGCAGTTCAACTAGTCGTCACTGGGTGTCGTCCCTCAAGAGTGAAATGCAAAAGTATTGAAAACCTTTCATGAAGCTTTTGCATTTGACTCGTGAGGGACGACACCCAGTGACGACTAGTTGAACTGCAGCTCTTTGTAGAATTATTTTGATATTGGACACTATAATATTCACTGCCCACTGCTAATCTCGTCCCATAATGCTTTGCAGGGCCTTTGGTTGGGATTGTATTTTTGCCCATAACTGTGCTTGGGGTGGTCCTAAGAGGATGGGACCACCACCTAATCATTCAATAAGATGTGCTTTTTGTTTTCAAGACATCTGCTTGGTTCTCTCCCTAAGTTAGCGAGGATACCAAAATCATCACCTCTCTCACTGCTTTTTGTTTTCACTTTAGTGAAATGACTATATGCAATTTTAGCATATAAAGACAGAGATATTTATTTTATCTTAACTTGCACTGTACAAGTTTGCTTTTGGTAATTATTGTACAGTGCAGTGAGTCAAGCACACAGCTAGCACTACGCCCAGGCTTAATAATAATAACAAACTCCTTCAAATGCTTTGATAAAGCAATTTTTTATGCTAAAAAGCATATAACCAATTCACAAAAATGAATTTTGACATATCAAGCAATGAGAGAGGTGATGATTTTGGAGTCCCCCTAACCTAGGGGGAGGACCAAGCAGATGCCTTGAACACAAAAAGCATATCATGTGAACGATTCAATGGTGGTCCCTTCCTCCTAGGACCACCTCAAGCACAGTTATGGGCAAAATACAATCCCAACCAAAGGCCCTGCAAAGCATTATGGGACGAGATTAGCAGTGGGCAGTGAATATTATAGTGTCCAATATCAAAATAATTCTACAAAGAGTTGCAGTTCAACTAGTCGTCACTGGGTGTCGTCCCTCACGAGTCAAATGCAAAAGCTTCATGAAAGGTTTTCAATACTTTTGCATTTCACTCTTGAGGGACGACACCCAGTGACGACTAGTTGAACTGCAGCTCTTTGTAGAATTATTTTGATATTGGACACTATAATATTCACTGCCCACTGCTAATCTCGTCCCATAATGCTTTGCAGGGCCTTTGGTTGGGATTGTATTTTTGCCCATAACTGTGCTTGGGGTGGTCCTAGGAGGAATCGTTCAATAAGATGTGCTTTTTGTTTTCAAGACATCTGCTTGGTTGTTGGTTCTCTCCCTAAGTTAGTGAGGATACCAAAATCATCACCTCTCTCACTGCTTGTTAACTTTTGTTTTCACTTTAGTGAAATGACTATATGCATTTTTAGCATATAAAGACAGAGATATTTATTTTATCTTAACTTGCACTGTACAAGTTTGCTTTTGGTAATTATTGTACAGTGCAGTCAAGCACACAGCTACGCACTACGCAATTTGCATAGCTACGTGTAGTTGAAGCTGTACTTCACGTAGCTACGTGAAGTGCTACTACGCAAACTACGCCCGGGCTTAGTCCTGAAGAAAGCCCCATTTATTTTCTCCCTAGGGGCGAAACATGTAGACCGCCACACATAGTCAACTTAATGGCAATAATCCCTGAATAGTTGCACTACACATATCTATTTTTAGACATATCCTGAGCCTCCAACATTAAAATTAGAGGCAAGGATTCTCAGAGATATTTTTACTGAAAAATTCACTTCACATCACACTTTACGCACCAACACCAGCTCCGCTGTAATCAGGCGTCGTAGCACAACCGGGGGCACTCGGCCGCCCGGTTGGGATCCCAATGATGAAGCATGACACCAACTAGGTTGGTGTGTGAGGGTTCTTTAAGAACACCTAATGGGTCCAAGTTCATACTACATACAGTGACTTATCTACATACACATAGGGGTTCGTCCATATTGTTTAAGTTTAGTACACATCCGGGGAACAGGACGCGCCCCTAAGCCTTATCCCTTGCTCTCCCATTGTTTTTTTTTCTATTACTTCCATAGCTGCCATAAGTAACATGCTCATGTACTTCCATAGCTGCCCTAAGTGACCAGCTGTACTCCATAGCTGCCATAAGTGACCTGCGGCTGTACTTCCATAGCTGCTATAAGAGAACTGCTCCTGTACTTCCATAGCTGCCATATGTGGCCTGCTGCTGTACTTCCATAGCTGCTATAAGTGACCTGCGGCAGTACTTCCATAGCTGCTATAAGAGATCTGCTGCTTAACTTCCATAGCTCCCATATGTGGCCTGCTGCTGTACTTCCATAGCTGTCATAAGTGACCTGCTTCTGTACTTCCATAGCTACCATAAGTGACCTGCTCCTGTACTTCCATAGCTGCCATAAGTGACCTGCGGCAGTACTTCCATAGCTGCCATAAGGGACCTGCTCCTGTACTTCCATAGCTGCCATAAGTGACCTGCGGCAGTACTTCCATAGCTGTCATAAGTGACCTGCGGCAGTACTTCCATACCTGCTATAAGAGATCTGCTGCTTAACTTCCATAGCTCCCATATGTGGCCTGCTGCTGTACTTCCATAGCTGTCATACGTGACCTGCTCCTGTACTTCCATAGCTACCATAAGTGACCTGCTCCTGTACTTCCATAGCTGCCATAAGTGACCTGCGGCAGTACTTCCATAGCTGCTATGAGAGACCTGCTCCTGTACTTCCATAGCTGCCATATGTGGCCTGCAGCTGTACTTCCATAGCTGCTATAAGAGACCTGCTGCTGTACTTCCATAGCTGCCATAAGTGACCTGCTCCTGTACTTCCATAGCTGCCATATGTGACCTGCGGCAGTACTTCCATAGCTGCTATAAGCGACCTGCTGCTGTACTTCCATGGCTGCCATATGTGGCCTGCTGCTGTACTTCCATTGCTGCCATATGTGGCCTGCTGCTGTGCTTCCAGAACTGCCATAAGTGTCCTGATCCTGTACTTCCATTGCTGCCATAAGTGGCCTGCTGCTCTACTTCCAGAGCTGCCATAAGTGACCTGCTCCTGTACTTCCATAGCTGCCATAAGTGACCTGCTCCTGTACTTCCATAGCTGCCATAAGTGACCTGCTCCTGTACTTCCATAGCTGCCATAAGTGACCTGCGTCAGTACTTCCATAGCTGCTAAAAGAGACCTGCTGCTTAACTTCTATAGCTGCCATATGTGGCCTGCAGCTATACATCCATAGCTGCTATAGGTGACCTGCTGCTGTGCTTCCATAGTTGCCATATGTGGCCTGCTGCTGTACGTCCATACCTACCATAAGTGACCTGCTGCTGTACATCTACAGCTGCCATAAGTGACCTGCTGCTGTGCTTCCATAGCTGCCATATGTGGCCTTCTGCTGTACTTCCATAGTTCTGCCATAAGTGACCTGCTGCGGTACTTCTATAGTTGCTGTAAGTGACCTGCTGCTGTGCTTCCACAGCTGCCATAAGTGACATTCTGCTGTACTTCCATAGGTTACCTGCTGCTGTACTTCCATAGCTGCCATAAGTGACCCGCATCTGTAATTCCATAGCTGCCATAAGCGACCTGCTGCTGTACTTCCATAGCTGCCATAAGCGACCTGCTGCTGTACTTTGGTAGCTGCAGTAAGTGACCTGCTGCAGTACTTCCATAGCTGCCATAAGTGACCCGCTGCTGTACTTCCGTAGCTGCCATAAGTGACCTGCTGCAGTACTTCCATAGCTGCCATAAGTGAC
Source organism: Calotriton arnoldi (assembly GCA_963921515.1). NCBI lineage: Eukaryota > Metazoa > Chordata > Amphibia > Caudata > Salamandridae > Calotriton > Calotriton arnoldi. The sequence continues at coordinate 834,231 of CAWUFW010001933.1, forward strand.
CTGCTGCAGTACTTCCATAGCTGCCATAAGTGACCTGCTGCTGTACTTCCATAGTTCTGCCATAAGTGACCTGCTGCTGTATCTTCCATAGTTCTGCCATAAGTGACCTGCTGCTGTACTTCCATAGGCACCATAAGTGACCTGCTGCTGTACTTCCATAGCAGTCATAAGTGACCTCCTCCTGTAATCCATAGCTACCATAAGTGACCTGCTGCTGTACTCCCATAGCTGACATAAGTACCTGCTGGTGTAGCTCCATAGAGATGCCATAAGTGACTCGCTGCTCTACTTAAATAGCTGCCATAAGCGACCTGCTGATGTATTTCTATAGTTGCCATAAGTGACCTGCTGCAGTACTACCATAGCTGCCATTTGTGACCTGCTGCTTTACTTTCATATCTGCGAGAAGTGACGCGCTGCTGTACTTCCGTAGCTGCCATAAAGTACCTGCTGCTGTACTTCCAGAACTGCCAAGTGACCAGCTGAAGTAAGTGACCTGCTTCTGTACTTCCATAGTTCTGCCATATGTGACCTGTGGCTACACTTCCATAGTTCCTCCATTTGTGTCCTGCTGCTGTTCTTCCATATCTGCCATATGTGACCTGCTGTTGTACTTCCTTAGTTCTGCCATAAGTGACCAGCTGCTGTACCTCCATATCTGCCAAATGTGACCCTCTGTAGTACTACCATAGCTGCCATAAGTGACCTGCTGCTGTACTTTCATAGCTGCCATAAGTGACCTGCTGCTTAACTTCCCTAGCTGCTATAAGTGACCTGTTGCTGTACTTCCTTAGTTCTGCAATAAGTGACCTGCTGCTGTACTTCCAGAACTGCCATAAGTGACCTGTTCCTGTACTTCATAGCTGCCATAAGTGACCTGCTCCTGTATTTCCATAGCTGCCATAAGTGACCTGCTCCTGTACTTCCATAGCTGCCATAAGTGACCTGCTGCTTTACTTCCATAGCTGCCATAAGTGACCTGTTCCTGTACTTCATAGCTGCCATAAGTGACCTGCTCCTGTATTTCCATAGCTGCCATAAGTGACCTGCTCCTGTACTTCCATAGCTGCTATAAGAGACCTGCTGCTCTACTTCCATAGCTGCTTTAAGAGACCGGCTGCTGTACTTCCATAGCTGCTATTAGTGATGTGCTGCTGTACTTCCATAGCTGCCATAAGTGACCTGCGGCAGTACTTCCATAGCTGCTATAAGAGACCTTCTGCTGTACTTCCATAGTGGCCATATGTGGCCTGCGGCTGAACTTCCATAGCTGCTATAAGTGACCTGCGGCAGTACTTCCATAGCTGCTATAAGTGACCTGTGGCAGTACTTCCATAGCTGCCATATGTGGCCTGCTGCTGTACTTCCATAGCTGCCATATGTGGCCTGCTGCTGTACTTCCATAGCTGCTATAAGTGACCCGCTGTTGTACTTCCATAGCTGCCATATGTGGCCTGCTGCTGTACTTCCATAGCTGCCATATGTGGCCTGCTGCTGTACTTCCATAGCTGCCATATGTGGCCTGCTGCTGTACTTCCATAGCTGCCATATGTGGCCTGCTCCTGTACTTCCATAGCTGCCATAAGTGACCTGTGGCAGTCCTTCCATAGCTGCTATAAGTGACCTGCTGCTGTACTTCCATAGCTGCCATATGTGGCCTCCTGCTGTACTTCCATAGCTGCCATATGTGGAATGCTGCTGTACTTCCAGAACTGCCATAAGTTACCTGCTCCTGTAATTCCATAGCTGCCATAAGTGACCCGCTCCTGTACTTCCATAGCTGTCATAAGTGACCTGCTCCTGTACCTCTATAGCTACCATAAGTGACCTGCTGCTGTACATCCATAGCTGCCATAAGTGACCTGCTGCTGTACTTCCATAGCTGCCATGAGTGACCTTCTCCTGTACTTCCATAGCTGCCATAAGTGACCTGCTTCAGTACTTCCATAGCTGCTATAAGAGACCTGCTGCTGTACCCCCATAGCTGCCATAAGTGACCTGCGGCAGTACTTCCATAGCTGCTATATGAGACCTGCTCCTGTACTTCCATAGCTGCCATAAGTGACCTGCTCCTGTACTTCCATAGCTGCCATAAGTGACCTGTGTCAGTACTTCCATAGCTGCTATAAGACACCTGCTGCTTAACTTCTATAGCTGCCATATGTGGCCTGCTGCTGTACGTCCATAGCTGCCATAAGTGACCTGCTGCTGTACATCTACTGCTGCCATAAGTGACCTGCTGCTGTGCTTCCACAGCTGCCATATGTGACCTTCTGCTGTACTTCCATAGTTCTGCCATAAGTGACCTGCTGCTGTACTTCCATAGCTGCCATAAGTGACCTGCGGCTGTACTTCCATAGCTGCTATAAGAGACCTGCTCCTGTACTTTCATAGCTGCAATATGTGGCCTGCTGCTGTACTTCCCTAGCTGCTATAAGTGACCTGCGGCAGTACTTCCATAGCTGCTATAAGAGACCTGCTGCTTAACTTCCATAGCTCCCATATGTGGCCTGCTGCTGTACTTCCGGAACTGCCATAAGTGACCTGCTCCTGTACTTCCATAGCTACCATAAGTGACCTGCTCCTGTACTTCCATAGCTGCCATAAGTGACCTGCGTCAGTACTTCCATAGCTGCTATGAGAGACCTGCTCCTGTACTTCCATAGCTGCCATATGTGGCCTGCAGCTGTACTTCCATAGCTGCTATAAGAGACCTGCTGCTGTACTTCCATAGCTGCCATAAGTGACCTGCTCCTGTACTTCCATAGCTGCCATATGTGACCTGCGGCAGTACTTCCATAGCTGCTATAAGCGACCTGCTGCTGTACTTCCATGGCTGCCATATGTGGCCTGCTGCTGTACTTCCATTGCTGCCATATGTGGCCTGCTGCTGTGCTTCCAGAACTGCCATAAGTGACCTGATCCTGTACTTCCATTGCTGCCATAAGTGGCCTGCTGCTGTACTTCCAGAGCTGCCATAAGTGACCTGCTCCTGTACTTCCATACCTGCCATAAGTGACCTGCTCCTGTACTTCCATAGCTGCCATAAGTGACCTGCTCCTGTACTTCCATAGCTGCCATAAGTGACCTGCATCAGTACTTCCATAGCTGCTAAAAGAGACCTGCTGCTTAACTTCTATAGCTGCCATATGTGGCCTGCAGCTATACATCCATAGCTGCTATAGGTGACCTGCTGCTGTGCTTCCATAGTTGCCATATGTGGCCTGCTGCTGTACGTCCATACCTACCATAAGTGACCTGCTGCTGTACATCTACAGCTGCCATAAGTGACCTGCTGCTGTGCTTCCATAGCTGCCATATGTGGCCTTCTGCTGTACTTCCATAGTTCTGCCATAAGTGACCTGCTGCGGTACTTCTATAGTTGCTGTAAGTGACCTGCTGCTGTGCTTCCACAGCTGCCATAAGTGACATTCTGCTGTACTTCCATAGGTTACCTGCTGCTGTACTTCCATAGCTGCCATAAGTGACCCGCATCTGTAATTCCATAGCTGCCATAAGCGACCTGCTGCTGTACTTCCATAGCTGCCATAAGCGACCTGCTGCTGTACTTTGGTAGCTGCAGTAAGTGACCTGCTGCAGTACTTCCATAGCTGCCATAAGTGACCCGCTGCTGTACTTCCATAGCTGCCATAAGTGACCTGCTACAGTACTTCCATAGCTGCCATAAGTGACCAGCTGCAGTACTTCCATAGCTGCCATAAGTGACCTGCTGCTGTACTTCCGTAGCTGCCATAAGTGACCTGCTACAGTACTTCCATAGCTGCCATAAGTGACCTGCTGCAGTACTTCCATAGCTGCCATAAGTGACCTGCTGCTGTACTTCCATAGTTCTGCCATAAGTGACCTGCTGCTGTATCTTCCATAGCAGTCATAAGTGACCTCCTCCTGTAATCCATAGCTACCATAAGTGACCTGCTGCTGTACTCCCATAGCTGACATAAGTACCTGCTGGTGTAGCTCCATAGAGGTGCCATAAGTGACTCGCTGCTGTACTTAAATAGCTGCCATAAGTGACCTGCTGATGTACTTCCATAGTTGCCATAAGTGACCTGCTGCAGTACTACCATAGCTGCCATTTGTGACCTGCTGCTTTACTTTCATATCTGCGAGAAGTGACGCGCTGCTGTACTTCCGTAGCTGCCATAAAGTACCTGCTGCTGTACTTCCAGAACTGCCAAGTGACCAGCTGAAGTAAGTGCCCTGCTTCTGTACTTCCATAGTTCTGCCATATGTGACCTGTGGCTGCACTTCCATAGTTCCTCCATTTGTGTCCTGCTGCTGTTCTTCCATATCTGCCATATGTGACCTGCTGTTGTACTTCCTTAGTTCTGCCATAAGTGACCAGCTGCTGTACCTCCATATCTGCCAAATGTGACCCTCTGTAGTACTACCATAGCTGCCATAAGTGACCTGCTGCTGTACTTTCATAGCTGCCATAAGTGACCTGCTGCTTAACTTCCCTAGCTGCTATAAGTGACCTGTTGCTGTACTTCCTTAGTTCTGCAATAAGTGACCTGCTGCTGTACTTCCAGAACTGCCATAAGTGACCTGCTGCTGTACTTCCATTGCTGCCATATGTGGCCTGCTGCTGTACTTCCAGAACTGCCATAAGTGACCTGTTCCTGTACTTCATAGCTGCCATAAGTGACCTGCTCCTGTATTTCCATAGCTGCCATAAGTGACCTGCTCCTGTACTTCCATAGCTGCCATAAGTGACCTGCTGCTTTACTTCCATAGCTGCCATAAGTGACCTGCTCCTGTACTTCCATATCTGCCATAAGTGACCTGCGGCAGTACTTCCATAGCTGCTATAAGAGACCTGCTGCTGTACTTCCAGAGCTGCCATATGTGGCCTGCTGCTGTACTTTCATAGATGTTATAAGTGACCTGCAGCAGTACTTCCATAGCTGCTATAAGAGACCTGCTGCTGTACTTCCATAGCTGCCATAATTGACCTGCTCCTTTACTTCCATAGCTGCCATAAGTGACCTGCGGCAGTACTTCCATAGCTGCTGTAAGAGACGTTTTGCTGTACTTCCATAGCGGCCATATGTGGCCTGCTGCTGTACTTCCATAGCTGCTATAAGAGCCCTGCAGCAGTACTTTCATAGCTGCTATAAGTGACCTGCGGCAGTCCTTCCATAGCTGCCATATGTGGCCTGCTGCTGTACTTCCATAGCTGCCATATGTGGCCTGCTGCTGTACTTTCATAGCTGCCATAAGTGACCTGCTGCTTAGCTTCCCTAGCTGCTATAAGTGACCTGTTGCTGTACTTCCTTAGTTCTGCAATACGTGACCTGCTGCTGTACTTCCATTGCTGCCATATGTGGCCTGCTGCTGTACTTCCAGAACTGCCATAAGTGACCTGCTCCTGTACTTCCATAGCTGCCATAAGTGACCTGCTCCTGTACTTCTTAAGCCAGATCAATTCCTGAAATCGCTATCTGTGTTTTTACCACCTCTGAGCCATCTGATCAACCAGTCACTGCTTACATCGACGGTCCCTAGTGCTTGGAAGCAAGCCAGGGTGGTTCCCCTGCTGAAAAAGCCCCAGCTCGACACTACTAAACCAGAGAACTTCCGACCCATCTCTCTCTTACCCTGGGTTTCCAAGATTTTGGAATCCTATATCAATTCCAAACTCACAGGCTATCTGGAGGAGAACAACTTACTGGACCCCTCCCAGAATGGCTTTCGGCCGGGTCACAGTACGGAATCGGCCCTCTTGGCTGTGACCGAGCATCTGAGGAGGGCCTTAGACGAGGGTTGTACATCGGCACTGATATTGTTAGATCTCAGTGCCGCATTCGACACCGTCTCCCACCAGATCCTGTTGCAGAGGTTGGGGGAGGTGGGGATCGGGGGCTCTGCTCTTGAGTGGTTCGTTTCCTTTTTAGCTGATACGACCTTTCAGGTTGCAGTTCCCCCTTTTGCTTCCAAGACACACACCCTCAAACACGGGGTACCGCAAGGCTCAGCTTTGAGCCCAACGCTGTTTAACGTATATGTGCACCCTTTGGCAGCAGTGGCAAAAAGTAAAGGGCTCACAGCAGTGTCTTACGCGGACGACACGCAGTTGGTAGTTGCTCTCTCTGAAGACTCAGGACAGGGCTCATGCAAGTTCTAGAGGGATCTATAGTTTATATATGAGTGGATGACTGCCAACTGTCTTCAGTTAAATGCCAACAAGTCCGAGGTCCTGCTGGTCGGGAGAAACACTGAGTTGTGGAGTGAGCATTGGTGGCCTGCCAAACTGGGCGATGCACCTGCTCCCAAACAGGTGGTAAAAAATCTGGGTGTGTGGGTAGATGCCACCCTTAGCTTTCAGACTCAAACAAAGAAAGTAGCAGGAACCTGTTTTGGCATCTTACGGGGGCTCAAACCAGTGCTGAGGTTTTTTGACCTGGCCATGAGGCAGGGAATTGTCCAAGCATCTATTCTGTCAAGACTGGACTACGCCAACTCACTCTACCTGGGAGTTAATAAAGTGGAGATCACAAGACTGCAAAGTGTTCAGAATGCTGCTGCCAGAGCCTTGTTAGGTCTGCCCAGGACATTCCCTACTTCCAATGCTATCCGTCGGCTACATTGGTTGCCTGTAGCAAAGCGCATCGAGTTCAAGACTCTGTGCATGTCTTTTAAAATGTTGAATTCTTCCTCCCCAGACATTTTGGCTAATCTGCTTACACCTTACATCCCCTCCCGCCAACTTCAGTCTATGGACCAGCATCTGGCGGTGGTCCCACGGGTGAGGAGGGTGCGTGCTGGTGGACGTTCTTTTGGTGTATTGGTGGCCAGACTTTGGAACGCGCTCCCCACCGTCATTCGTAGCATGGAAAACTATATGGCATTCCACAGGGCCATTAAAACGTATCTTTTTCCATCATAGACTGTTGTGTGTTGTTTTCTGATCTGCTGTTTTTTGTTCAGCGCTGGGACGCCCCTTTGCTGGGGCAGCTGTGCGCTATATAAAACCGCATAACATAACATAACTTCCATAGCTGCTAAAAGAGACCTGCTGCTTAACTTCTATAGCTGTCATATGGGGCCTGCTGCTGTACATCCATAGCTGCTATAGGTGACCTGCTGCTGTGCTTCCATAGCTGCCATAAGTGACCTGCTGCTGTACATCTACAGCTGCCATAAGTGACCTGCTGCTGTGCTTCCATAGCTGCCATATGTGGCCTTCTGCTGTACATCCATAGTTCTGCCATAAGTGACCTGCTGCTGTACTTCTATAGTTGCTGTAAGTGACCTGCTGCTGTACTTCCACAGCTGCCATAAGTGACATGCTGCTGTACTTCCATAGGTGCCATAGATGACCTGCTGCTGTACTTCCATAGCTGCCATTAGTGACCCGCTGCTGTAATTCCATAGCTGAAATAAGCAACCTGCTGCTGTACTTCCATCGCTGCCATAAGCGACCTGCTGCTGTACTTCCGTAGCTGCCATAAGTGACCTGCTGCAGTACTTCCATAGCTGCCATAAGTGACCCGCTGCTGTACTTCCGTAGCTGCCATAAGTGACCTGCTACAGTACTTCCATAGCTGCCATAAGTAACCTGCTGCAGTACTTCCATAGCTGCCATAAGTGACCTGCTGCTGTATCTTCCATAGTTCTACGATAAGTGACCTGCTGCTGTACTTCCATAGGCGCCATAAGTGACCTGCTGCTGTACTTCCATAGCAGTCATAAGTGACCTGCTGCTGTACTTCCATAGCAGCCATAAGTGAACTGCTGCTGTACTACCATAGCTGCCATAATTGACCCGCTGCTGTACTTCCATAGCTGCCATAAGTGACCTGTTGCTGTACTTCCATACCTGCCAAAAGTGACCCGCTGCTGTACTTCCATAGTTCTGCCATAAGAGACCTGCTGCTGTACTTCCACAGCTGCCATAAGTGACCTGCTGCTGTACTTCCATAGCTGCCATAAGTGACCTCCTGCTGTACTCCCATAGCTGTCATAAGCGACCTGCTGCAGTAGCTCCATAGATCGGCTATAAGTGACCTACTTTTGTACTTAACTAGCTGCCATAAGTGACCACCTGCAGTTCTTCCATATCTGCCATAAGTGACCCTTTGCTTTACTCCATATGTCCCATAAGTGACACGCTGCTGTACTTCCATATCTGCCATAAGTGACCTGCTACTGTACTTCCATATCTGCAATAAGTGACCTGCTGCTGTACCATCCACAACTGCCATAAGTTACCCACTTCTGTGCTTCCATAGCTGCCATAAGTGACCCACTGCTGTACTTCCATAGCTGTCATAAGTGACCCTTGTGGAAACTTGCAAGCTGTCTCACCTCCTCCGCCGTTTTTAGAGACACCTGGTGAGCCACCCATCAAATGGATGCAGTGGTTTGATGGGTTTGAGACTTACCTTGGTGCGATTGGTGCGAACAGGTTTAGAGTTGAACGCAAGAAGTACCTTCTGCTACACTCGTTAGGTTTTGAAGGAAGGGCTATTTTAAAACACCTTCCTCCTTCAGTCATTGATGGGGAAAACGCCCTTGATGAATATCAAGACACAGTTAAAAGGCTCCAAACCAGATTTGATGTTCAGCCTAGCATAGTTGTGCTCCGCCACAAATTCTTTTTACGCACACAGAACACAGGGGAAGATGTCGACAACTACATCACGGCTCTGAGGAGGCTTGTAGCGGAGTGTCAGTTTGAAAACTTTGCAGACCAACTTGTGCGTGATCAATTTATCTGTCACTGTACGGATAAAACCATCAAGCAAAAACTCCTTTCCATGGGGAACCCTACTCTGGATGAGACTATCAAGGTAGCAAAAAGCATAGAAAGTTCACAGTTGTCGGCCAAGGAACTTGATAACAAAAACAGGCTGTCTCTGCCGTGAAAGTAAAGGATAATAAGGATAAGGATAACAAATCTTCAGACAGACCTCGTCCCAGTTTTGGGGAAAGGCAGAACCCATTCTTTTCTCAGAGCAACATCTGTTTCAGATGCGGATATAAGACTCACATGGGAGGTGGCAAGTGTCCGGCTAGGTTCGTGACTTGTAGAATTCGCAATAGAACAGGTCACTTTGCTAAAGTGTGTCAGGCTACTAAAAGCAAAACAGTCTCTCAACACTCTTCAGTAAAATGTGTTGTCGATGGAGGTATGCTCGGTGATGACGAAGAGTCTGTCACTAAAGACCTCAGTAACATGGTCGTGGTCGTACAAGATGATGGGATCATAAGGGACTGAAATGTGTGTTGATCCTCTTGTAGAGATTTTAGTGGTGATCGAGTGCTGAAACTCCTTGTTGACTCCGGTGCTCGTATCTCTATGATCACGTTAAGCCTCTATGTTGCGACCTGGCCAAATAGGCCCCTGCTACCCCCTGATCATAAAGCTGTCTCATATGAGGGACGAGAGATCAATCTGTCAGGTTACATTGAGGAGATTATGGTGTTCAAGGGTAGGAGGATTGCTGGGAAGTTGTATGTAGCACACAAAGGGTTGAACATCTTGGGCTGGTTCCATCAGGGACTATTTGGCATGGTACTCAGGCCTGGAACCACAGAACGGGTTCTTGCTTTAAGGGATAATCCAGATCTTGAAAATCTTATCAACAAATTTCCCCATGTGTTTTCCGGTGAGTTAGGCAAGATTAGTAATTTCCAACACAAAATTATCGTGAACGATGGCGCCAGTCCCGTTAAACATAAACTGAGAAATGTCCCCTTTAGTGTCAGGCAGGACCTTGGAAAAGAACTTGATTCTTTGTGTGCTAAAGGGATAATTGAACCAGTTGAGTCCTCCCTATGGTTATCTCCACTAGTTGTCACGCGCAAGCAGAACGGTGAACTTAGGGTCTGTGTTGACCTCCGCTGCTTGAACAAAGAAATCTGGGTGGATTCCCATCCTCTACCGAATATTAATGATTTGTTGGCAGGTTTGAAGGATGAGAAGATATTCACTAAATTAGATTTAGCATCTGCCTACCATCAGGTAGAGTTAGCCCCTGAGTCAAGACACCTCACTGCATTCGTTTCCCCTTTTGGCACCTTCCAGTATGTCCACATGCCGTTTGGGCTTGCATCAGCTGCATCAGTTTTTCAGCGACTCATGTCCAATAAGTTGAAGGGGTTCGAAGGGTTATCTGTTTTCCAGGACGATGTCCTTGTCTTTGCACCCGATAGAGTTACACATGATTCCATTTTAAAAGAAGTCCTGTCTAGGTTCCAGACTAACGGTGTGGTGTTACGAAGGGACAAATGTGTCTTCATGACCAAGGAAGTTGAATATTTGGGGCATTTAGTCAATGAAAATGGGATTCTTCCTAAGACTAGTCTGGTTGATTTGATTGTTAAATCAAAACCTCCCTCTGATAAGACTAGTCCCAAGTCTTCCTTGATCTTTGTGAATTTCTATTCACGGTTCGTTCAAGATTTTGCGAGCAAGTTGAGGCCTTTGTCACAAATGCTGATGAGGGGTGTTGCATTTGAGTGGAGTGGCGAATGTCAAAGTGTTTTTGAGCGGGTGAAACAACAACTAGTCTCGCCTAAGGTGATAAAACATTATGACCCTTCTCTTACCTGCACCCTCACTGTTGATGCCAGTAACGTCAGTGTGGGAGCTGTTCTGTCTCAGAAGAAAGAGCGAGAGGTCAGGACCATTGGATTTGCCTCCAGGGTTTTGTCTCCTTCAGAAAGGAAGTACTCAGTTATCGAGAAGGAGCTGCTGGCATGCTGGTGGGCAGTGATGAAGTTTAGAAACTTCATTTGGGGAAGGAAGTTCTGTCTCCAGACTGATCACAAGCCTTTAGTCTTCATTCTCAGTGGGAAGAATGTCAGGAGTTTCACTCCTAGGATTGCACGTTTGTCCTCAAAACTTCTTCAGTTTGATTTTAGTGCTGAATATATTCCTGGAAGTAAGAATGGGTGTGCGGACTTTCTCTCTTGCTCTTCTGACACTGTGTAAGATGAACTAGACATGGGTGAGGAGTACAAGGAGGAGTTCATTGTGGCCGCAGTGGATCTTCCACAGTTGTGTGCAGTTTCAGAGTGTGAATGGCGTCAGGCCCTCAGTGGTGATGCTTCCTTGGCTCTGGTTATGAAACATGTTGAAAAAGGGTGGCCCAAGGAGAGGAACTTGAATTTTGATTTCAAAACATTTTTGCAGGTAGCAGATGAACTGACCATCGAAGATGGATTGTTACTGAGAGGAGACAAGCTTGTTCCCCCTCTTGCTTTGAGAGCTTCCTTAATCAAGCATGCGCATGAAGGAAATCTAGGTGCCACTATGACAAAGAAAAGGGTGCGCCTCTCTTTGTGGTGGCCTTCCATGGACAGGGATGTGGATGAGATTGTTAGGTCTTGCGTGATTTGTTCCAGCTGTGACAAGACTGCTAAATTGCGTATCCCCCCTCTTTCTCCTATTGAATTGCCGTCTGCACCATGGGTGAAGCTGGGGCTTGACATTGTAGGTCCTTTTCATGCCCTTGATCCATCATCAAAGTTTGCTTTAGTTCTTATGGACTACTACTCAAAGTGGCCAGAGGTGAAGCTTGTGAGGGAGGTGAGCTCTAGAACTGTAGTTGAGTTCCTAAATGATGTGTTTATGAAGGAAGGCTTTCCTGAGTCTCTGGTGACAGACAATAGTGCTCAGTTTGTCGCTTGTGAGGTTGAGGAGTTTCTCCACACCTGTGGTATTAAGCACCTCAAACGTTCTCTGTACCACCCCCAGACAAATGGTCTGGTTGAGCGCATGAACAAGGTGCTTGGTGAGTGCATACAGTGGACTATTGCCAACAAATGTGTTGTTGCCAATTCCGTGAGAAGCATGCTTTGGTTTTACCGTACCACCCCTCATTCAACCACGGGGGTTTCACCTTTTGAGTTGTTATGTGGTCGGAAAGCTGCCACTGCTTTTTGTCCTAGTTGGATGAGCAAGTGGGTTAAAGGTAGACATTGGACGGATGAGAGTGTAGGGGTCATGTGAGTTTGGCTCAAAATAAGCAGAAAACTTATTTTGACTCTAAGAAGTGTGTTAAAAGCATGGAGGTCAGTTTGGGTGATTACGTCTGTGTTAAGAAACCTGCGCATGTGAGGAAGGGTTCTTCCAAGTTTGGTCCACCTGTCAAAGTTGTGGATGTGAGAGAGAATTCTGTGAAACTTGTCAATGGACAGTGGTGGAACAAGTGTTTTTTAGTGAAGAGTTGTTTGCTTCGTGAGGATGTTGGGAGTGAGAGTGGTGAAAGGAGTTTAGATTGTGCGGGCCAGCCCGTCCTGAGGCGTAGTGCTCAAGTTAGGAAGGTTCCTCCTCGTCATAGAGTTTAATTTATTCTCTTACAGTTTTTTCCCATTGTATAGCTTTTCTTCTTACAGGTGCAGTATTTCTTTCCTGCATTGTTTTTGTTTTTTTTACCTTACTTTCTTTTGCTTTCACAGGTGTCTTTCTCTTGTTATTCTTTTCCTTTCCTTTTTGTTGTAAGTTTCCTTTCGCCATTTTGTTTTGAGGAAAGAGCCATGTAGTAGTCTGTGCTTGTCTAGAATCTCCCTGGCACAGAACCTCACTGCTTGAGTGTTCTGCACCAGGAGTTCCAGCTTGGGCAGTTGGTGTCTTCGTTGATCTCTGCTGCTGCTCTGCTTGATGGCTCAGCTGTAACCTCAATAAATTCTTCTACAACTTACCTGGTGTTCCTGATTGACTACCACAACCTGCTGCAGTACTTCCATAGCTGCCATAAGGGACCCGCTGCTGTACCTCCATAGCTGCCATAAGGGACCCGCTGTTGTACCTCCATAGCTGCCATAAGGGACCCGTTGATGTACCTCCATAGCTGCCATAAAGGACCTGCTGCTATACTTCCATAGCTGCCATAACTGACCTGCTGCTGTAGTTCCATAGCTGCTATAAGTGACCTGCTGCTGTACTTCCATAGCTGCCATAAGGGACCCGCTGCTATACCTCTGTCACGGTTAGCGGGATTATAATACGCTTACAAATAAGTAATCTTAGCACTCTGTTTTATTTCGCCCTTTTGTCTTGTTATTTCAAAAAGTTTAACAACCAAGATAGTAATGCAGTCTCTTCTTCTTTATTCTAGGCTTTCAACGTCTCCGTTCTTCGCGACCCGGTCACTGCACAGCCTCAAGGGAAGCAAGAGATGCCAAAAGTAAGTCACTTTTCTTTTAACTGCTGTAATAGGTGAAGTCCACTTCCAAACAGACTGACACCCGTGTTTGAAAGTTAAATAGCATGTCGTAGATGAAAGGAAAAAAATGTAACAGGAGCAGAAAGACTTCGTTAGCCATCATGAAGTCTTTAGGCTCGAAATAGAAACTAAGATTTCCAGTCGAGATGTGCTTTGCACTTTTATAGGGAGCGCTTGCTCGCTTTATCCATTTACGCGAGTATTGAGAAAGAGAAAAAAAAACTTAAAGAAATTAAAATCCCCCAAAGAGATATAAAGTAACATTAGGTCCCCCTTCCCCCTGTTTGCCCCAGATCCGTCCCCGTCCCTGACTAAGCCACGTTTCTCCAGAAAAATGGCAGGGATGTAAGTCCAACCGTGGGCTCTGCCACAGTCTTCCGCTTCTGTCTGACCATAAGGATTCCGGTCTGGAGGAGTTGTCGGCGCTCTCTCTGATTTTGTTTTCCATGGTGCGGTTCAAGTAATCCAAGGATGTCGGTCTCAGGGCTGTAAACCCTTGGGCAGCCCCTCTTCTCCAGTCCTGGGAGAGGAACCAGTTGGGCTTTGGATTCACGTTCTCCTGAAAGTGGCTTGTAGCAATTATCGGTTCGCCAGTCACAGTACTCTTTCTCTCCTCTCCCTCTGCTTCCGTATCTCGTCCTCTAAGGGGACCGCTTCGCATTCTGATTGTCCGCTGGGTTGCCTGTGATCGGAGTCACCGGGTTCGAATTTTCTTATCTGATCCTTCCCCTCATTCTCATGCGAAGCAGAGTCAGAGCTATCTTTTGGCTGCGAGGAGAAAGCATTTTGTTCAGCTGATGGAGAAGTTTGGATGACATGTCAAGGGATATCTTCATCCTCCACATCCTGTTCCCATCCACAACTTCCATAGCTGTCATTATTGACCTGCTGCTGTACTCACATAACTGCCATAAGTGACCTGCTGCTGTACTTCCATATTTTTACCATTTGTGACCTGCTGCTATATGTGACCTGCTACTGGACTTCCATATCTGCCATAAGTGACCCGCTGATGTACTTCCATATCTGCCATAAGTGAACTGCTGCTGTACTTCCATATCTAACATAAGTGGCTTGCTGCTGTCCTTTCATAGTTTTGCCATAAGTCACCTGCTGCTATGTGTGATCTGCTGCTGCACTTCCATAGCTGCTATAAGTGATCTGCTGTTGTACTTCCATAGCTGCCATACGTGACCTGCTGTTGTACTTCCATAGCTGCCATAAGTGACCCGCTGCTGTATTTCTCTAGCTGTCATAAGTGACCTGCTGATGTACTTTCGTAGCTGCCACACGTGACCTGCTGCTGTACTTCTATAGCTGCCATAAGGGACCTGCTGCTGTACTTCCATAGCTGCCATACGTGACCCGCTGCTGTACTTCCATACCTGCCATAAGTGACCTGCTGCTGCACTTCCATATCTGCCATAAGTGACCTGCTGCTGTACTTCCATAGCTGCCATAAGTGACCTGCTGCTGTATTTCCATATCAGCCATAAGTGACCCGCTGCTGTACTTCCATATCTGCCATAAGTGACCCGCTGATATACTTCTAAATCTGCCATAAGTGACCTGCTGCTTTACTTCTGTAGCTCTGCAATAAGTGACCTGCTGCTGTAATTCCATAGCTGCTATAAGTGACCTGCTGCTGTACTTCCATAGCTGCCATAAGTGACCTGCTGCTGTACTTCCATAGCTGCTATAAGTGACCTGCTGCTGTACTTCCATAGCTGCCATAAGTGACCTGCTGCTGTACTTCCAGAGTTCTGCCATAAGTGACCTGCTGCTGTATTTCCATAGCTGCCATAAGTGACCTGCTGCTGTACTTCCAGAGTTCTGCCATAAGTGACCTGCTGCTGTATTTCCTTATCTGCCATAAGTGACCTGTTGCTGTATTTCCATAGCTGCCATATGTGACCTACTGCTGTACTTCCATAGCTGCCATAAGTGACCTGCTGCTGTACTTCCAGAGTTCTGCCATAAGTGACCTGCTGCTGTATTTCCTTATCTGCCATAAGTGACCTGCTGCTGTATTTCCATAGCTGCCATAAGTGACCTACTGCTGTACTTCTATAGCTCCCATAAGTGACCTGTTGCTGTATTTCCATAGCTGCCATATGTGACCTACTGCTGTACTTCCATAGCTGCCATAAGTGACCTCCTGCTGTACTCCCATACCTGCCATAAGTGACCTGCTGCTGTATTTCCATATCAGCCATAAGTGACCTGCTGCTGCACTTCCATATCAGCCATAAATGACCTGCTGCTGTACTTCCATATCTGCCATAAGTGACCCGCTGATATACTTCTAAATCTGCCATAAGTGACCCGCTGCTGTACTTCCGTAGCTCTGCAATAATTGACCTGCGTCTGTACTTTCATAGTTGCCATAAGTACCTGCTGCTGTAGCTCCTTGGCTGCCATAAGTCACCTTCTGCTGTTCTTCCATAATTCTGCCATAAATGACCCGCTGATGTTCTTCCATATCTGCCATAAGTGACCCGCCGCTGTACTTCCATATCTGCTATATGTGACCTGCTGCTGTACTTCCATAGTTCTGCCGTATGTGACCTGTGTCTGTACTTCCACAGTTCTGCCATAAGTGACCTGCTGCTGTACTTCCATAGCTGCCATAAGGGACCCGCTGCTATACCTCTGTCACGGTTAGCGGGATAATAAGACGCTTACAAATAAGTAATCTCAGCACTCTGTTTTATTTCTCCCTTTTGTTTTGTTATTTCAAAATGTTTAACAACCAAGATAGTAAAGCAGTCTCTTCTTGTCTTTCTCTTCTTCTTTATTCTAGGCTTTCAACGTCTTCGTTGTCCGCGACCCAGTCATGACACAGCCTCAAGGGAAGAAAGAGACGGCAAGGGTAAGTCACTTTTCTTTAAACTGCCGTGCTAGGAGAAGTCCGCACCCAAAGAGACTGACATCCATGTTTGAAAGTAAAGTAGCGTGTCGTCGATGAAAGGAAGAAAATTCAGCAGGAGCAGAAAGACTTTGTTAGCCTTCATGAAGTTCTTAGGCTGGAAATAGAATGTAAGATCTCCAGTCGAGATGTGCTTTGTACTTTTATAGGGAGCGCTTGCTCGCTTTATCCATTTACGTGAGTATTGAGAAAGAGGAAAAAAAAAACTTAAAGAAATGAATTTTCCCCAAAGAGATACAAAGTAATTTTAGGTCCCCCTTCCCTCCTGTTTGCACCAGATCCGGCCCCGTCCCTGACTAAGCCACGTTTCTTCAGTAACGTGGCTGGGCTGTAAGTCCTACTGGGGCTCTGCCAGTCTTCTGCGTCTGTCTGACCGTAAGCATGTCGGTCCGGAGGAGTTGTTGGCGCTCTCTCTGATTTTGTTGTCTGTGGTACGGTCGAGTAATCCAAGGATGTCGGTCTCGGGGCTGTAAACCCTCGGCCAGTCCCTCTTCTCCAGTTCTGGGAGAGGAACCACTTGGACTTTGGATTCACGTTCTCCTCGAGGTGGCTTGTAGCAACTTCCGGTTCGCCAGTCACCATTCTCTTTCTCTCCTCTTCACCTGAGAAATTGTAATCCAATATTTGCTTGCTTTCTGGACTGATGCTGCCGCAGAGGTGTCCATTTGCTTGTCATTCAGGTTCATGTGTCCAAATAGTTCTTCCTGCGCAGAAAAGCAGCTCTGTTCATCCTGTGACTGCCACTCATTTTGAGCTTCAGCAGTCCTAGGCTCAGTCACACAGCTGACCATACTCTGGGTATAGCCCAGGCACTTTGTTGCCTTGAGGCAGGTACAATTGAAACTCACAATGCTCCTTCTTCTGTCAGACAGTTAATTTCCTTGGGTGGCCATTAGGTCTAGTGATTGTTCCACAGTTGGGAGATGTGCGGATAGCCGCCATTCAGCACACCTTAGGCAATGGACACTCTGAGATAAAGTCAGTAGGTAGGTGGCCAGCTCTGTTATCCATCATTACAGTGCAAGGAAGAGGAGGTCTGCTATCAGAGTTTCCATTGCAACAGTGTAGTGCAAAAGGTATAAAAGTATCTGACATGGTCAATGGGGCTGTAACCCTCTAAGAAGCAGAGCTGGCTGTGCAGGCACAACTTTATTTGTTCAGTTGATTTGAGTCTTACCAAGTGCCATGGATTTGTGTGATACTCTTCCAGCCTTGCGGGGATGAGGCGATATTATGTTTGTGTGTTGGGTTAATTTTTTGATGTGTGACACTTGGCAGGGCTGCATTCCCGCAGTTGGATCTTCCCTCAGTTGGATCTACCTTTGGGCTTGAAAAGCAAATATAGAGACCATTGGGGTAAAACCTACTGCTGTGGTTTGCAGATTACGATTCTCAGTCCTAACAAAGTCATCATAGTATTCCAAGTAGTTAACGTGAGGATCATTAAATTGGGTAACATTAACACCTTTTATTTCAAGTACAGAGAAACAGCAGAAGTGTTGCACAAAGAACCATTGAAAACAGGCCATTCGTGTTGCAATAGGCTGAGACATGAAATGTTTGCTAGGACCAGAAACTTGCCAAATCAGCAGGAACATCTGCACTGAGGCCTCAGATTGCCCTGAAAGTTCACTCCCAGTTATATGCAGCCAGTACTTAGCTTTATTTTCAGCAGACACACTGTGTGTATCAAGCTGCCTTGGGTAGAGTGGAAGGTGGTTGAGACTGGGACCATTTTCAGGTTTGGCTTGACAGCGCAGCTGAGTCCAGATGTAATGGAATCAACCTAAAAAAGAGCTTTCACAAGTAATAAAGAAAGGTGCTTTGGGGCCGCTCACATACTGATAGTCAGGAGTACATGTTCTGATGGAGAAGAAGTTGAGTCCTTCCACAGAATATAGTGACCTGAGTATCTTAGATAACTAGATAATCACAGCAGCACCGATGGGAGGAGGGCGGTCATGAGGAATGTATTGTAGTCTCAGCACTCTTCTATTGTTAAGATTAGACTTCAGAGTGCAGTTTCATGTTTTAGAGCAGTACGGGATGCCCAGGGCTACACTAATCTACATGGATGTTTAGGTCTGGCTTGACAGAACAACTGTTGCCGACCTTATATGATCAACAAGAAAGACATTTCAGAGTACTACTGTGAGAGGGGCCTAGGAATTGATTGGGACAAATTTGTGTGCTTAAATAAAAAGACGGTTTGTTATTTACTTTTTGGCATGTGGCAAAGTTCATACTCAATACAGGAGAGCTGTTTTAAATAGTGGCAAGCCTATGACTATGGATATAGGCCTTATCTGTTTAGTATGAAAAGTTATGGTAAAGGTTGTAGGCCTGGCATACAGATTGTGAAAAGCATTTGTGAAAGTCAATAGATATTGAAGATTGGTTGTTATTACCTTGAATTAAAGCCAACAGATAGCTTCTTTGTTACATGGAATCTCACAGAGTGGTTCTCATGAGTTGATTGGGTCAAAGTTGTGTGCTTCCACCAAAAAGAGTGCAAGTATTGCATTTATTGACTTGTGGCAAAGCTTATACTCAATAGAGCAGGACTGAGTCGGTTATGGCAGCAAGTCAATGATCACGCCTACATGTGCTGGATCTGTTTATTTTAAATGTTAGGATAAAGGTACTAGACCTGAGGTGTTTATTGTGAAAAGCCTATGCTAAAGTCAATAGACATTTAAGTGTGGATTGCTTTTACTCTCTATTAAAGCCCACAGATAGGTATTTTATTACACAGAATGTCTCAGATTACCTTTGGTATTGGTTACCCTGTATGACAATCCATGGGATAGAAGGTTTGCACTGTGAAAGTCCTTTTAAAGCCCTGTTAGGAGCGATAATATTTTGCACTGCCTACTGTACTTTTTACACATTTGTTATTTTATGACTGCATGCCTGTTGGTTGCCTTGTCAGATTCCTTAGGTGTGATGTGTTTTAAATGAAAAGTTATGACAAAGCAAGTAGGACTTACTGTGAAAAGCATTTGTTAAAGGCTAAGAGTATTTATGGGTTGATTGTTATAACAATGTGCTAAAGCTCGTATGCAAGTATTTTGTTACATGGCATCTTGTAGATTACCATTGTATGCAACGGCTTTGGTGTTGGTGACCCACCCGAAAAAACCATGGGTATAGAGGATTTGCACTATGGTAATCCTTAATAGGCTCTATTAGTGGGAATTTTATATCGCTTGACAACTGTATTTTGTACCTATTTATACTTTTATTACAGTATACCTGACAGTTGCCTTGTGGGAAGACTTATGAACAACACTGTGAGGTTGAGTTGATTATGGTGACAAGCCAATGATAAAGGTTATAGACTTCATTGTTTATAATAAAAAAACACAATAAACCTGACATATTGAAAAGCATATCTTAAAGTTAATAGGCATTTAAGGTTTGTTTTTACTCTGTATGAAAGCCTACAGAGAGATATTTTGTTACATGAAATGTCACAGATTACTTTTCTATAGAAGGAGTTTGGTGCTGGCTACAATGTAGGAACCTGGGGGCATATTAGCAAGAACCTGCGAAAATTATCGCAAAGCTTGCTTAGCGCGCGTTTTTCTATCGCCGGCTATCGCTGGATATTACCGCGGAGATAACATGCTATTAGCAAGGTTTATCTCCAATGCGATAAAATATCCAGCGATAGCGGAGAAACCCAGCAATAACGCGAGAAATCCAGCGATAGAATCCCTGCGCTAATGCTGGGGACTTAACCTTACAATCCACCTCCCATTGACTATTATTGTTAAGTCATGTTTTTACCAGTACTAAAAAACCAGCGCTAATCGTGGTTAGCGCGCGTTTTTTTATCGCTTCGCTGGCATTGCTAATAGGCGATAGGTATGTTAGCGACTGTTTTCAGTCGCTTTTAGTTGGGAACGCCTCCTTTGCATGTCATTAGCGATAAATATCGCTGACATGCAAAGCGGCACCCAAACCAGTCGCTATCGCTTAAAAGCTGTCGCTAACACCTGTTAGCGACAGCTTGCTGATAGGGCGATAGAAATATCGCCGCTTTAGCGGCAAAAAGTGCCGCTAAAGCGGCGATAGAGCCCTTGCTAATATGCCCCCTGGCTTTTTATGTAGTAGTGCCAATGTACGGGCACACTATGCAAAAAGTACAGATGACCCTTATTGGTTTACAGGGCTTACTTTATTAATCCCAAGGGCTCTATTTGTGGTAGTGTGGTCGAGCAGTTTAGGCTTATCAGAGGGGAGTGTTTAGCATTTGCTGAACACAGAGTCAATAAATGGTACACACATTCAAGAAGAAATCTGAGACCAATTTCTAAAAAGAAAGTAGATTTTTATAAATTTTAGCCACTGAGGGGCATATTTACAGGGAAAGTTGCGAAGTGTGTAGTTAAGGATAGAAGGCGTTTCCCCCTGTGCTGGCACTAAATTTAGCTGCCTAGCACCAACGCAGGCACCCTTGCCCCATAGTGCGTTGAGGGGAGTGATTGCTTATGTGCAGGAAGGTGTCCCTTCCTACACATAAACAATCTTTAAATGGCGTTTAGTGACTTCTATGTGTGCTGCTTAATGCAGCACACATAGAAGTTGCAAAACGTCATTTATTTTTAATGATTGTTTATGTGCAGGAAGGAACACCTTCCTGCACATAAACAATCAATGGCGTTTTGCTGTTTCCATGTGTGCTGCACAAAGCAGCTCACAGGAAACGGCAAAAACGAGGAGAAATTAAACATTTCTCCTCGTTTCGCCAGGGTAAGACCAGGTTTTCCCTGGTCTTAATTTTGGCACTGCCTCCTATTTACGCCACACTTGTAAGTAGGGGCAGCGTCAAAACCAATGGGTGTTGTGGTGAAACGCCCACCACAACACCCATTGCCCCCCCCCCTTTCACGCTAAGTTTAGTGAGAAAGGGGCCCTTATTTACAGAGATTATGGGTGGGATAGCAGCCTCGATCACTACATTTGTAAAGCCAATGGTACCTGAAACAAAGAGGCTGCAGTGGGAGACTTGGGGACAAGTCCGAAAGAACCCAAGGGGGGGGGGGTCAGTTTGTGAAAGCCCCTAGGCCAAGGGGACGCTGTTAGGAGTTGTGTACTCGGGCTGTGGGGCTCGGGTACAGAGGTACTTGGCAGGCTGGCCACTTGCGTTTGAGGCTCTCAAGGTCATCGGTCGGTTCTGTAGAGGGTTAGGAAAACAAGACAGCAGGGCCATGCTCGATGTGGGACTCATTGGTCCTGAAGTCTCTCGTCGTACAGGTAGGTTTCCACTACAGTGGTGTCCAGACTGGACACAATACAAGCCTTAGTTGGTGCAAGTGCCCCAGTACTCAGGGTATTGGTGCAGGGGGGCTCCTTAAGGGTCTTGCGTCTCCAAACACGGTGGAGAGATGAGGCTGACCTGCAAAAGCCACAAAGACCTCCTCCTGGTGTGCTGCTCCTATGGTTGGAACAATGGCCAACAACACGGTGTACCGGACAAGTGCGGTTGGTGACTGAGGTTGCAGGGTAATGGCGCCACCATCCAAACTAGTTGCTAGATGGTTGACAAAGTGCTGGACATTCCTCCAGGTGTTAGGGAGGATGCACAGCTTTTGGACGAGTCAAACCTTTGAAATTGTCGAGGTACCATCAGCCAGGCAGGGTTTAGTGCCAATTTCGGAGCAGGTCCACAGTTCTCACGATGTCGTCTCATCTTTGTTCTTCTTCTTTTCCCAGGTAGTCAAATCTGTCAGTCTGGTGTTGGGGGGACCCGTAAATACTCAATTTGGGGCATCTTGGGGGAGAACTATGTAGTAACCAATGGACTACCTACCCCTGGGATGACTACACCCCCAATATGACCGCTTCCTGTGGGCAGAGGGCATAACCCTGACCCAAAAATCTCTATTTCATCAAAAAACAAGATGGTGAAACCCTTCTTTTGCTGTTTACTTCAGGGAGCCCACCTTAAGGGCGTGACTAGCATGTAAGTGAAACATGCCTCCTGAGTATCTAATTTCCTGCCTGCTCTGGTGCCAAATGGACTCCAGCGCGGCGGGTGGCATATCTCAGGTATGGGGGAAAGCCAGGGTTGCATATCAAATGTGGCAGAGGCTTTGAAGCCTTTGGCCTTGATATGCTAAAAATGTTTTGAGAATAAATTGTTTATTTAATTGATCAACATGCACTCATACTTTGATGCCTGTCACATTTTAGCAAATTAAGCGGCCAACTATAACAAAACAAAACTCCGACAGGTAAATATTAGCATTATATACAAATATATGTTAACATATGCCTGTATTTAAGGAAGTCTCATCTGTTTTCAAATCCCCATGGTGCCTTTCTGCTTAGCAGTTGGTCTGGAATTCATAAAGGACAACAAGGAGAGTCACTCACAAGAAGCACAATTTTCTGAATTTTTCTCCTTTTAAAAATAAAGGAAATAGATTGTTTACTGGCAGTATTTATCTGCAGAAATCAGTAAAAATGGAAAACTGGAAGCCTTAAATATAATACACTTTGCCTTAGGGCTAATATTACGTGATCACAATGAACTCAGCCGATGCAGCCAACACGTGTTTCGTCAAGGTGACTTCTTCAGGGCTATCCAGAGTGATTTTAATCTTAAACCATGAGTAATTACAGGAAAAGTGTTGATATAGAACCTTTGTTATAATCAGTAAGTCATAAATGTCACAACAAGTCACAAAACTGTATGTCATGTAGTCTCAGTCTGTATACCACATCAATGAAAAATCCGCCAAATATGTACATAGCGATACAAAAGGGGATGATGGACGGAACGTTTGAGCCAATCAAACACTCACCCCCAGTCAACTGATCTGGGTTTAATCCATCATCATTCTTTAGCTCACTCCACCACCCCAGTTCAGACATGGCCATATGCAAATCAGTCTGACCCTGTGCCTCATGGGAACAGTCCAGCCCGAACTGCCAAGCCATGTCTTCCCTGGACCGGAAACAAGCATCCTAGGACCGGTTTCTGGCATTTCAGCCGTCATCAGCCAGGCTTGCTTGAATCCAGTGGCAAAGTGAGCAAGGGACCCACGTCTGGGCATACCCCCGCCAACTTAGGGCGACCAAAGCGATACAAAAGGGGATGATGGACGGAACGCTTGAGCCAATCAAACACTCACCCCCAGTCAACTGATCTGGGTTTAATCCATCATCATTCTTTAGCTCACTCCACCACCCCAGTTCAGACATGGCCATATGCAAATCAGTCTGACCCTGTGCCTCATGGGAACAGTCCAGCCCGAACTGCCAAGCCATGTCTTCCCTGGACCGGAAACAAGCATCCTAGGACCGGTTTCTGGCATTTCAGCCGTCATCAGCCAGGCTTGCTTGAATCCAGTGGCAAAGTGAGCAAGGGACCCACGTCTGGGCATACCCCCGCCAACTTAGGGTGACCAAAGCGATACAAAAGGGGATGATGGACGGAACGTTTGAGCCAATCAAAACACTCACCCCCAGTCAACTGATCTGGGTTTAATCCATCATCATTCTTTAGCTCACTTCCACCACCCCAGTTCAGACATGGCCATATGCAAATCAGTCTGACCCTGTGCCTCATGGGAACAGTCCAGCCCGAACTGCCAAGCCATGTCTTCCCTGGACCGGAAACAAGCATCCTAGAACCGGTTTCTGGCATTTCAGCTGTCATCAGCCAGGCTTGCTTGAATCCAGTGGCAAAGTGAGCAAGGGACCCACGTCTGGGCATACTCCCGCCAACTTAGGGCGACCAAAGCGATACAAAAGGGGATGATGGACGGAACGCTTGAGCCAATCAAACACTCACCCCCAGTCAACTGATCTGGGTTTAATCCATCATCATTCTTTAGCTCACTCCACCACCCCAGTTCAGACATGGCCATATGCAAATCAGTCTGACCCTGTGCCTCATGGGAACAGTCCAGCCCGAACTGCCAAGCCATGTCTTGCCTGGACCGGAAATAAGCATCCTAGGACCGGTTTCTGGCATTTCAGCCGTCATCAGCCAGGCTTGCTTGAATCCAGTGGCAAAGTGAGCAAGGGACCCACGTCTGGGCATACCCCCGCCAACTTAGGGCGACCAAAGCGATACAAAAGGGGATGATGGACGGAACGCTTGAGCCAATCAAACACTCACCCCCAGTCAACTGATCTGGGTTTAATCCATCATCATTCTTTAGCTCACTCCACCACCCCAGTTCAGACATGGCCATATGCAAATCAGTCTGACCCTGTGCCTCATGGGAACAGTCCAGCCCGAACTGCCAAGCCATGTCTTCCCTGGACCGGAAACAAGCATCCTAGGACCGGTTTCTGGCATTTCAGCCGTCATCAGCCAGGCTTGCTTGAATCCAGTGGCAAAGTGAGCAAGGGATCCACGTCTGGGCATACCCCCGCCAACTTAGGGCGACCAAAGCGATACAAAAGGGGATGATGGATGGAACGTTTGAGCCAATCAAAACACTCACCCCCAGTCAACTTATCTGGGTTTAATCCATCATCATTCTTTAGCTCACTCCACCACCCCAGTTCAGACATGGCCATATGCAAATCAGTCTGACCCTGTGCCTCATGGGAACAGTCCAGCCCGAACTGCCAAGCCATGTCTTCCCTGGACCGGAAACAAGCATCCTAGGACCGGTTTCTGGCATTTAAGCCGTCATCAGCCAGGCTTGCTTGAATCCAGTGGCAAAGTGAGCAAGGGACCCACGTCTGGGCATACCCCCGCCAACATAGGGCGACCAAAGCGATACAAAAGGGGATGATGGACGGAACGTTTGAGCCAATCAAACACTCACCCCCAGTCAACTGATCTGGGTTTAATCCATCATCATTCTTTAGCTCACTCCACCACCCCAGTTCAGACATGGCCATATGCAAATCAGTCTGACCCTGTGCCTCATGGGAACAGTCCAGCCCGAACTGCCAAGCCATGTCTTGCCTGGACCGGAAATAAGCATCCTAGGACCGGTTTCTGGCATTTCAGCCGTCATCAGCCAGGCTTGCTTGAATCCAGTGGCAAAGTGAGGAAGGGACCCACGTCTGGGCATACCCCGCCAACTTAGGGCGACCAAAGCGATACAAAAGGGGATGATGGACGGAACGCTTGAGCCAATCAAACACTCACCCCCAGTCAACTGATCTGGGTTTAATCCATCATCATTCTTTAGCTAACTCCACCACCCCAGTTCAGACATGGCCATATGCAAATCAGTCTGACCCTGTGCCTCATGGGAACAGTCCAGCCCGAACTGCCAAGCCATGTCTTCCCTGGACCGGAAACAAGCATCCTAGGACCGGTTTCTGGCATTTCAGCCGTCATCAGCCAGGCTTGCTTGAATCCAGTGGCAAAGTGAGCAAGGGACCCACGTCTGGGCATACCCCGCCAACTTAGGGCGACCAAAGCGATACAAAGGGGATGATGGACGGAACGTTTGAGCCTATCAAACACTCACCCCCAGTCAACTGATCTGGGTTTAATCCATCATCATTCTTTAGCTCACTCCACCACCCCAGTTCAGACATGGCCATATGCAAATCAGTCTGACCCTGTGCCTCATGGGAACAGTCCAGCCCGAACTGCCAAGCCATGTCTTCCCTGGACCGGAAACAAGCATCCTAGGACCGGTTTCTGGCATTTCAGCCATCATCAGCCAGGCTTGCCTGAAACAAGTGGCAAAGTGAGCAAGGGACCCACGTCTGGGCATACCCCCGCCATCTTAGGGCGACCAAAGCGATACAAAAGGGGATGATGGACGGAACGTTTGAGCCAATCAAACACTCACCCCCAGTCAACTGATCTGGGTTTAATCCATCATCATTCTTTAGCTCACTCCACCACCCCAGTTCAGACATGGCCATATGCAAATCAGTCTGACCCTGTGCCTCATGGGAACAGTCCAGCCCGAACTGCCAAGCCATGTCTTCCCTGGACCGGAAACAAGCATCCTAGGACAGGTTTCTGGCATTTCAGCCGTCATCAGCCAGGCTTGCTTGAATCCAGTGGCAAAGTGAGTAAGTGACCCGCGTCTGGCCATACCCCCACCAACTTAGGGCGACCAAAGAGATACAAAAGGGGATGATGGACGGAACGTTTGAGCCAATCAAACACTCACCCCCAGTCAACTGATCTGGGTTTAATCCATCATCATTCTTTAGCTCACTCCACCACCCCAGTTCAGACATGGCCATATGCAAATCAGTCTGACCCTGTGCCTCATGGGAACAGTCCAGCCCGAACTGCCAAGCCATGTCTTCCCTGGACCGGAAACAAGCATCCTAGGACCGGTTTCTGGCATTTCAGCCGTCATCAGCCAGGCTTGCTTGAATCCAGTGGCAAAGTGAGCAAGGGACCCACGTCTGGGCATACCCCCGCCAACTTAGGGCGACCAAAGCGATACAAAAGGGGATGATGGACGGAACGCTTGAGCCAATCAAACACTCACCCCCAGTCAACTGATCTGGGTTTAATCCATCATCATTCTTTAGCTCACTCCACCACCCCAGTTCAGACATGGCCATATGCAAATCAGTCTGACCCTGTGCCTCATGGGAACAGTCCAGCCCGAACTGCCAAGCCATGTCTTCCCTGGACCGGAAACAAGCATCCTAGGACCGGTTTCTGGCATTTCAGCCGTCATCAGCCAGGCTTGCTTGAATCCAGTGGCAAAGTGAGCAAGGGACCCACGTCTGGGCATACCCCCGCCAACTTAGGGCGACCAAAGCGATACAAAAGGGGATGATGGACGGAACGTTTGAGCCAATCAAAACACTCACCCCCAGCCAACTGATCTGGGTTTAATCCATCATCATTCTTTAGCTCACTCCACCACCCCAGTTCAGACATGGCCATATGCAAATCAGTCTGACCCTGTGCCTCATGGGAACAGTCCAGCCCGAACTGCCAAGCCATGTCTTCCCTGGACCGGAAACAAGCATCCTAGAACCGGTTTCTGGCATTTCAGCCGTCATCAGCCAGGCTTGCTTGAATCCAGTGGCAAAGTGAGCAAGGGACCCACGTCTGGGCATACTCCCGCCAACTTAGGGCGACCAAAGCGATACAAAAGGGGATGATGGACGGAACGTTTGAGCCAATCAAACACTCACCCCCAGTCAACTGATCTGGGTTTAATCCATCATCATTCTTTAGCTCACTCCACCACCCCAGTTCAGACATGGCCATATGCAAATCAGTCTGACCCTGTGCCTCATGGGAACAGTCCAGCCCGAACTGCCAAGCCATGTCTTCCCTGGACCGGAAACAAGCATCCTAGGACCGGTTTCTGGCATTTCAGCCGTCATCAGCCAGGCTTGCTTGAATCCAGTGGCAAAGTGAGCAAGGGACCCACGTCTGGTCATACCCCCGCCATCTTAGGGCGACCAAAGCGATAGAAAAGGGGAAGATGGACGGAACGTTTGAGCCAATCAAACACTCACCCCCAGTCAACTGATCTGGGTTTAATCCATCATCATTCTTTAGCTCACTCCACCACCCCAGTTCAGACATGGCCATATGCAAATCAGTCTGACCCTGTGCCTCATGGGAACAGTCCAGCCCGAACTGCCAAGCCATGTCTTCCCTGGACCGGAAACAAGCATCCTAGGACCGGTTTCTGGCATTTCAGCCGTCATCAGCCAGGCTTGCTTGAATCCAGTGGCAAAGTGAGTAAGTGACCCGCGTCTGGCCATACCCCCGCCAACTTAAGGCGACCAAAGCGATACAAAAGGGGATGATGGACGGAACGCTTGAGCCAATCAAACACTCACCCCAGTCAACTGATCTGGGTTTAATCCATCATCATTCTTTAGCTCACTCCACCACCCCAGTTCAGACATGGCCATATGCAAATCAGTCTGACCCTGTGCCTCATGGGAACAGTCCAGCCCGAACTGCCAAGCCATGTCTTCCCTGGACCGGAAACAAGCATCCTAGGACCGGTTTCTGGCATTTCAGCCGTCATCAGCCAGGCTTGCTTGAATCCAGTGGCAAAGTGAGCAAGGGACCCACGTCTGGGCATACCCCGCCAACTTAGGGCGACCAAAGCGATACAAAAGGGGATGATGGACGGAACGTTTGAGCCAATCAAACACTCACCCCCAGTCAACTGATCTGGGTTTAATCCATCATCATTCTTTAGCTCACTCCAGCACCCCAGTTCAGACATGGCCATATGCAAATCAGTCTGACCCTGTGCCTCATGGGAACAGTCCAGCCCGAACTGCCAAGCCATGTCTTCCCTGGACCGGAAACAAGCATCCTAGGACCGGTTTCTGGCATTTCAGCCGTCATCAGCCAGGCTTGCTTGAATCCAGTGGCAAAGTGAGCAAGGGACCCACGTCTGGGCATACCCCCGCCAACTTAGGGCGACCAAAGCGATACAAAAGGGATGATGGACGGAACGTTTGAGCCAATCAAACACTCACCCCCAGTCAACTGATCTGGGTTTAATCCATCATCATTCTTTAGCTCACTCCACCACCCCAGTTCAGACATGGCCATATGCAAATCAGTCTGACCCTGTGCCTCATGGGAACAGTCCAGCCCGAACTGCCAAGCCATGTCTTCCCTGGACCGGAAACAAGCATCCTAGGACCGGTTTCTGGCATTTCAGCCGTCATCAGCCAGGCTTGCTTGAATCCAGTGGCAAAGTGAGCAAGGGACCCACGTCTGGGCATACCCCGCCAACTTAGGGCGACCAAAGCGATACAAAAGGGGATGATGGACGGAACGTTTGAGCCAATCAAACACTCACCCCCAGTCAACTGATCTGGGTTTAATCCATCATCATTCTTTAGCTCACTCCACCACCCCAGTTCAGACATGGCCATATGCAAATCAGTCTGACCCTGTGCCTCATGGGAACAGTCCAGCCCGAACTGCCAAGCCATGTCTTCCCTGGACCGGAAACAAGCATCCTAGGACCGGTTTCTGGCATTTCAGCCGTCATCAGCCAGGCTTGCTTGAATCCAGTGGCAAAGTGAGCAAGGGACCCACGTCTGGGCATACCCCGCCAACTTAGGGCGACCAAATCGATACAAAAGGGGATGATGGACGGAACGTTTGAGCCAATCAAACACTCACCCCCAGTCAACTGATCTGGGTTTAATCCATCATCATTCTTTAGCTCACTCCACCACCCCAGTTCAGACATAGCCATATGCAAATCAGTCTGACCCTGTGCCTCATGGGAACAGTCCAGCCCGAACTGCCAAGCCATGTCTTCCCTGGACCGGAAACAAGCATCCTAGGACCGGTTTCTGGCATTTCAGCCGTCATCAGCCAGGCTTGCTTGAATCCAGTGGCGAAGTGAGCAAGGGACCCACGTCTGGGCATACCCCCGCCAACTTAGGGCGACCAAAGCGATACAAAAGGGGATGATGGACGGAACGTTTGAGCCAATCAAACACTCACCCCCAGTCAACTGATCTGGGTTTAATCCATCATCATTCTTTAGCTCACTCCACCACCCCAGTTCAGACATGGCCATATGCAAATCAGTCTGACCCTGTGCCTCATGGGAACAGTCCAGCCCGAACTGCCAAGCCATGTCTTCCCTGGACCGGAAACAAGCATCCTAGGACCGGTTTCTGGCATTTCAGCCGTCATCAGCCAGGCTTGCTTGAATCCAGTGGCAAAGTGAGCAAGGGACCCACGTCTGGGCATACCCCCGCCAACTTAGGGCGACCAAAGCGATACAAAAGGGGATGAAGGACGGAACGTTTGAGCCAATCAAACACTCACCCCCAGTGAACTGATCTGGGTTTAATCCATCATCATTCTTTAGCTCACTCCACCACCCCAGTTCAGACATGGCCATATGCAAATCAGTCTGACCCTGTGCCTCATGGGAACAGTCCAGCTCGAACTGCCAAGCCATGTCTTCCTGGACCGGAAACAAGCATCCTAGGACCAGTTTCTGGCATTTCAGCCGTCATCAGCCAGGCTTGCTTGAATCCAGTGGCAAAGTGAGCAAGGGACCCACGTCTGGGCATACCCCGCCAACTTAGGGCTGACCAAAGCGATACAAAGGGGATGATGGACGGAACGTTTGAGCCAATCAAACACTCACCCCCAGTCAACTGATCTGGGTTTAATCCATCATCATTCTTTAGCTCACTCCACCACCCCAGTTCAGACTTGGCCATATGCAAATCAGTCTGACCCTGTGCCTCATGGGAACAGT
The DNA here is from genome assembly GCA_963921515.1 of Calotriton arnoldi. Classification (NCBI taxonomy): domain Eukaryota; kingdom Metazoa; phylum Chordata; class Amphibia; order Caudata; family Salamandridae; genus Calotriton; species Calotriton arnoldi. The sequence continues at coordinate 864,542 of CAWUFW010001933.1, forward strand.
CCAGCCCGAACTGCCAAGCCATGTCTTCCCTGGACCGGAAACAAGCATCCTAGGACCGGTTTCTGGCATTTCAGCCGTCATCAGCCAGGCTTGCTTGAATCCAGTGGCAAAGTGAGCAAGGGACCCACGTCTGGGCATACCCCGCCAACTTAGGGCGACCAAAGCGATACAAAGGGGATGATGGACGGAACGTTTGAGCCAATCAAACACTCACTCCCAGTCAACTGATCTGGGTTTAATCCATCATCATTCTTTAGCTCACTCCACCACCCCAGTTCAGACATGGCCATATGCAAATCAGTCTGACCATGTGCCTCATGGGAACAGTCCAGCCAACTGCCAAGCCATGTCTTCCCTGGACCGGAAACAAGCATTCTAGGACCGGTTTCTGGCATTTCAGCCGTCATCAGCCAGGCTTGCTTGAATCCAGTGGCAAAGTGAGGAAGGGACCCACGTCTGGGTATACCCTCGCCAACTTAGGGCGACCAAGCGATACAAAGGGGATGATGGACGGAACGTTTGAGCCAATCAAACACTCACCCCAGTCAACTGATCTGGGTTTAATCCATCATCATTCTTTAGCTCACTCCACCACCCCAGTTCAGACATGGCCATATGCAAATCAGTCTGACCCTGTGCCTCATGGGAACAGTCCAGCCCGAACTGCCAGCCATGTCTTCCTGGACCGGAAACAAGCATCCTAGGACCGGTTTCTGGCATTTCAGCCGTCATCAGCCAGGCTTGCTTGAATCCAGTGGCAAAGTGAGCAAGGGACCCACGCCTGGGCATACCCCGCCAACTTAGGGCGACCAAAGCGATACAAAGGGGATGATGGACTAAACGTTTGAGCCAATCAAACACTCACTCCCAGTCAACTGATCTGGGTTTAATCCATCATCATTCTTTAGCTCACTCCACCACCCCAGTTCAGACATGGCCATATGCAAATCAGTCTGACCCTGTGCCTCATGGAAACAGTCCAGCCCGAACTGCCAAGCCATGTCTTCCCTGGACCGAAAACAAGCATCCTAGGACCGGTTTCTGGCATTTCAGCCGTCATCAGCCAGGATTGCTTGAATCCAGTGGCAAAGTGAGCAAGGGACCCACGTCTGGGCATACCGCCAACTTAGGGCGACCAAAGCGATACAAAGGGGATGATGGACGGAATGTTTGAGCCAATCAAACACTCACCCACAGTCAACTGATCTGGGTTTAATCCATCATCATTCTTTAGCTCACTCCACCACCCCAGTTCAGACATGGCCATATGCAAATCAGTCTGACCCTGTGCCTCATGGGAACAGTCCAGCCCGAACTGCCAAGCCATGTCTTCCTGGACCTGAAACAAGCATCCTAGGACCGGTTACTGGCATTTCAGCCGTCATCAGCCAGGCTTGCTTGAATCCAGTGGCAAAGTGAGCAAGGGACCCACGTCTGGGCATACCCCGCCAACTTAGGGCGACCAAAGCGATACAAAGGGGATGATGGACGGAACGTTTGAGCCAATCAAACACTCACTCCCAGTCAACTGATCTGGGTTTAATCCATCATCATTCTTTAGCTCACTCCACCACCCCAGTTCAGACATGGCCATATGCAAATCAGTCTGACCCTGTGCCTCATGGGAACAGTCCAGCCCGAACTGCCAAGCCATGTCTTCCTGGACCGGAAACAAGCATCCTAGGACCGGTTTCTGGCATTTCAGCCGTCATCAGCCAGGCTTGCTTGAATCCAGTGGCAAAGTGAGCAAGGGACCCACGTCTGGGCATACCCCGCCAACTTAGGCGACCAAAGCGATACAAAGGGATGATGGACAGAACGTTTGAGCCAATCAAACACTCACCCCCAGTCAACTGATCTGGGTTTAATCCATCATCATTCTTTAGCTCACTCCACCACCCCAGTTCAGACATGGCCATATGCAATCAGTCTGACCCTGTGCCTCATGGGAACAGTCCAGCCCGAACTGCCAAGCCATGTCTTCCCTGGACCGGAAACAAGCATCCTAGGACCGGTTTCTGGCATTTCAGCCGTCATCAGCCAGGCTTGCTTGAATCCAGTGGCAAAGTGAGCAAGGGACCCACGCCTGGGCATACCCCGCCAACTTAGGGCGACCAAAGCGATACAAAGGGGATGATGGACAGAACGTTTGAGCCAATCAAACACTCACCCCCAGTCAACTGATCTGGGTTTAATCCATCATCATTCTTTAGCTCACTCCACCACCCCAGTTCAGACATGGCCATATGCAAATCAGTCTGACCCTGTGCCTCATGGGAACAGTCCAGCCCAAACTGCCAAGCCATGTCTTCCCTGGACCGGAAACAAGCATCCTAGGACCGGTTTCTGGCATTTCAGCCGTCATCAGCCAGGCTTGCTTGAATCCAGTGGCAAAGTGAGCAAGGGACCCACGTCTGGGCATACCCCCGCCAACTTAGGGCGACCAAAGCGATACAAAAGGGGATGATGGACGGAACGTTTGAGCCAATCAAACACTCACCCCCAGTCAACTGATCTGGGTTTAATCCATCATCATTCTTTAGCTCACTCCACCACCCCAGTTCAGACATGGCCATATGCAAATCAGTCTGACACTGTGCCTCATGGGACTTAGGCAGTTGGCAGGGTATGCCCAGACGTGGGTCCCTTGCTCACTTTGCCACTGGATTCAAGCTAGCCTGGCTGATGACGGCTGAAATGCCAGAAACCGGTCCCAGGATGCTTGTTTCCGGTCCAGGGAAGACATGGCTTGGCAGTTCGGGCTGGACTGTTCCCATGAGGCACAGGGTCAGACTGATTTGCATATGGCCATGTCTGAACTGGGGTGGTGGAGTGAGCTAAAGAATGATGATGGATTAAACCCAGATCAGTTGACTGGGGGTGAGTGTTTGATTAGCTCAAACGCTCCGTCCATCGTCCCCTTTGGTATCGCTTTGTTCGCCCTAAGTTGGCAGGGTATGCCCAGACGTGGGTCCCTTGCTCTCTTGCCGCTGGATTCAAGCTAGCCTGGCTGATGACGGCTGAAATGCCAGAAACCGGTCCCAGGATGCTTGTTTCCGGTCCAGGGAAGACATGGCTTGGCAGTTCGGGCTGGACTGTTCCCATGAGGCACAGGGTCAGACTGATTTGCATATGGCCATGTCTGAACTGAGGTGGTGGAGTGAGCTAAAGAATGATGATGGATTAAACCCAGATCAGTTGACAGGGGTGAGTGTTTGATTAGCTCAAACGCTCCGTCCATCGTCCCCTTTGGTATCGCTTTGTTCGCCTTAAGTTGGCAGGGTATGCCCAGACGTGGGTCCCTTGCTCACTTTGCCACTGGATTCAAGCTAGCCTGGCTGATGACGGCTGAAATGCCAGAAACCGGTCCCAGGATGCTTGTTTCCGGTCCAGGGAAGACATGGCTAGGCAGTTCGGCTGGACTGTTCCCATGAGGCACAGGGTCAGACTGATTTGCATATGGCCATGTCTGAACTGGGGTGGTGGAGTGAGCTAAAGAATGATGATGGATTAAACCCAGATCAGTTGACTGGGGGTGAGTGTTTGATTAGCTCAAACGCTCCATCCATCGTCCCCTTTGGTATCGCTTTGTTCGCCCTAAGTTGGCAGGGTATGCCCAGACGTGGGTCCCTTGCTCACTTTGCCACTGGATTCAAGCTAGCCTGGCTGATGACGGCTGAAATGCCAGAAACCGGTCCCAGGATGCTTGTTTCCGGTCCAGGGAAGACATGGCTTGGCAGTTCGGGCTGGACTGTTCCCATGAGGCACAGGGTCAGACTGATTTGCATATGACCATGTCTGAACTGGGGTGGTGGAGTGAGCTAAAGAATGATGATGGATTAAACCCAGATCAGTTGACTGGGGTGAGTGTTTGATTAGCTCAAACGCTCCGTCCATCGTCCCCTTTGGTATCGCTTTGTTCGCCCTAAGTTGGCAGGGTATGCCCAGACGTGGGTCCCTTGCTCACTTTGCCACTGGATTCAAGCTAACCTGGCTGATGACGGCTGAAATGCCAGAAACCGGTCCCAGGATGCTTGTTTCCGGTCCAGGGAAGACATGGCTTGGCAGTTCGGGCTGGACTGTTCCCATGAGGCACAGGGTCAGACTGATTTGCATATGGCCATGTCTGAACTGGGGTGGTGGAGTGAGCTAAAGAATGATGATGGATTAAACCCAGATCAGTTGACTGGGGGTGAGTGTTTGATTAGCTCAAACGCTCCGTCCATCGTCCCCTTTGGTATCGCTTTGTTCGCCCTAAGTTGGCAGGGTATGCCCAGACGTGGGTCCCTTGCTCACTTTGCCACTGGATTCAAGCTAGCCTGGCTGATGATGGCTGAAATGCCAGAAACCGGTCCCAGGATGCTTGTTTCCGGTCCAGGGAAGACATGGCTTGGCAGTTCGGGCTGGACTGTTCCCATGAGGCACAGGGTCAGACTGATTTGCATATGGCCATGTCTGAACTGGGGTGGTGGAGTGAGCTAAAGAATGATGATGGATTAAACCCAGATCAGTTGACTGGGGGTGAGTGTTTGATTAGCTCAAACGCTCCGTCCATCGTCCCTTTGGTATCGCTTTGTTCGCCCTAAGTTGGCAGGGTTTGCCCAGACGTGGGTCCCTTGCTCACTTTGACACTGGATTCAAGCTAGCCTGGCTGATGACGGCTGAAATGCCAGAAACCGGTCCCAGGATGCTTGTTTCCGGTCCAGGGAAGACATGGCTTGGCAGTTCGGGCTGGACTGTTCCCATGAGGCACAGGGTCAGACTGATTTGCATATGGCCATGTCTGAACTGGGGTGGTGGAGTGAGCTAAAGAATGATGATGGATTAAACCCAGATCAGTTGACTGGGGGTGAGTGTTTGATTAGCTCAAACGCTCCGTCCATCGTCCCCTTTGGTATCGCTTGTTCGCCCTAAGTTGGCAGGGTATGCCCAGACGTGGGTCCCTTGCTCACTTTGCCACTGGATTCAAGCTAGCCTGGCTGATGACGGCTGAAATGCCAGAAACCGGTCCCAGGATGCTTGTTTCCGGTCCAGGGAAGACATGGCTTGGCAGTTCGGGCTGGACTGTTCCCATGAGATACAGGGTCAGACTGATTTGCATATGGCCATGTCTGAACTGGGGTGGTGGAGTGAGCTAAAGAATGATGATGGATTAAACCCAGATCAGTTGACTGGGGTGAGTGTTTGATTAGCTCAAACGCTCCGTCCATCGTCCCCTTTGGTATCGCTTTGTTCGCCCTAAGTTGGCAGGGTATGCCCAGACGTGGGTCCCTTGCTCACTTTGCCACTGGATTCAAGCTAGCCTGGCTGATGACGGCTGAAATGCCAGAAACCGGTCCCAGGATGCTTGTTTCCGATCCAGGAAGACATGGCTTGGCAGTTCGGGCTGGACTGTTCCCATGAGGCACAGGGTCAGACTGATTTGCATATGGCCATGTCTGAACTGGGGTGGTGGAGTGAGCTAAAGAATGATGATGGATTAAACCCAGATCAGTTGACTGGGGGTGAGTGTTTGATTAGCTCAAACGCTCCGTCCATCGTCCCCTTTGGTATCGCTTTGTTCGCCCTAAGTTGGCAGGGTATGCCCAAACGTGGGTCCCTTGCTCACTTTGCCACTGGATTCAAGCTAGCCTGGCTGATGACGGCTGAAATGCCAGAAACCGGTCCCAGGATGCTTGTTTCCGGTCCAGGGAAGACATGGCTTGGCAGTTCGGGCTGGACTGTTCCCATGAAGCACAGGGTCAGACTGATTTGCATATGGCCATGTCTGAACTGGGGTGGTGGAGTGAGCTAAAGAATGATGATGGATTAAACCCAGATCAGTTGACTGGGGGTGAGTGTTTGATTAGCTCAAACGCTCCGTCCATCGTCCCCTTTGGTATCGCTAAATATGTACATAGCGACAATTATTATATTTATAAGGCGGAAAGTAAATACTTAGTCCACAGACCAGAGTGTTGGATTCTAGCTGCATAATAATGTGCATAGTATTGAAATCCTGTGCAAAGTGCATCCATCCAGGGACAAGTTCCTATGTATATGAAGCAGCAGTCATGTTTCAAATGGAGTAACGGAGTAAGCGTTTTCTTTTCAGTTCTCTTTTTCCCTGATCCCTGTCCTTCAAAGCTCCACGTTCCAGGTTTAAATGGATAAATGGGTTAATGGAGACAGACAGAACAGATGAGTAGAAAGATAAACATGTATGTAGGTAACTAATGACCAAGACCTAGCATTTAGTGATTAAGCCTGTTGTCTGCACATCTACCCCTAGTTTACAGCAGTGACAAAGAAAACATAAACAGGTGTCTCTTTCTCTCAGTGGTGCTATCGTGGTGCCAACACCCAGCCACCTTTGATGCAAATCAACCGCACTAGAAACAAGTGCAGAATAATATCTAAACACAAATTGTGTGATCCAGGTCCCGCTTAGCGAAGAACTGCAGGCTTATCGGGGTCCTGCCAATCCCCATACCATTGGACCTGAACCACATTGGGGATGTAATTTTAATAACAACCCCGGCCATTACCTGACTTCATCATGAGCTAAGACAAGCCAGGAAGGGGGGATTCCATTGCCACTGGGGAACTTAATGTTAAGACGCGGTCTACTGACTGGAACTACATAAACCAACTTATACAAGGTTGGAATGTATGAGACTACAAAATGCTGTGGACCTTTGTTCACTTCCATAGCCTTGAAGAAGTCCAGGAGGACAAAACACATGTCGGCTGCAGTGTTTATGAATAATGAAGTACGAGAATATGCTCCTAAATTAAACAAGATTTAAGTACCATTCGTACTTGGACTAGATTTAACTACTCGAAAAGTGGAACTTAACAAAGAAAAGAACTAACAAAAGCAAACTGGACAGTGTGTGCTTTGGTGCCATATTTGTGTTTAGACATGTATGTAGGTAACCAAGGATAGCATAGGGCAGCAGGGAATTGCTCTGTTGCTTGTAACCAATGTAGAGTAGCTCTGCTGTCTCCAACTGATTAAGTAACTTTTTCGCCAAAGGTGAGGAATACCACTGCCTGCTGTCTGTGGCAAATGAGTCATAGCTGTACTGACTGTTATAAGTGAGGTGTAGTTTTGCTGTCTAAAGTGGCGAGAGATAGCGCTTTTGTCTGCACTGTGCGACATATCAGTCTCACAAGCAAGGGGTTGATCTGCCAAAGGTGAGGGATAGCTGTTGGCTAGCAATGAGTGGGAACTGTATTGACTGTGTCAGTGAGGGAAGTTTGGTATCTGACAGATGAGAGGCAGCTCTGCTGCATTCACTGAGTGAAATAACACATACAGCCAGGGATTGATTTACCAGAGGTAAGGAATAATTCTTCTGTTGGTGGCGAGTTGTAGCTGTGCTGACTCTGGCAGGTAGTTCTGCTTCTGTTGCTGGTGAGAGATAGCTCTGATGTTTGCCCTGAGCTAAATATCAGCCAACAGAGCAGGATATTGATCTGACATATGAGGGATAGTTCTGCTGTCTGTAACAAGTGATGGATAACAGGGCTGACTGTGGCAGGTGAGGGGTATCTTGAGCCTGACTGTGGTAGTTGAGTGATAGCTGTGCTGTCTGCACTGAAAGAAATATCTGCAGGGCATTGGATTGGTCAGGAAACAATGAGTGGTAGCTTTGCAGTCGCTGGGAAGTGAGTAGTTTCATTACCTCCTCGTCCCTCTTCCCGTTCCATTCCTTAACAATGAGCAGCTTATCTGCTCTACAGAAACCTATTACCTAGCTAAGTCGATTTCTTCCCCCAATATGGTGCCTCCTACCTGGTCCAGCATGCATAAAGGGGTAAGTGCATCATCCACACATCCTGTTCTTTTTTTTCTGCATGCTGCAGACCGATTGCCTAGCTGAGTCGGGTAGGTTCTTTTTCTTTTTACTTGTGTGTTTTTCGTGGCTTGCTTTAGCAGCCATGCTGTTTTTGTTCTATTGTTTGCATATGCACCCTGCTAAGTGGGCGTTTGCTCTTGATAGCGGGTGGCGGTGCTGAGCGTCCTGGTTCCCGTTCTCTTCCCCCACTGCCCAGTGATGTAGCTCGGAGGAAGCGTTGGGGTCGGTGTCTCCCTCGTGAGCATTCGAGTGTGGCAAGGGTTCAACTCTTGCCTGTGCTAGTTTTCTCATGTGATCCAATATTAAGTGGTACTTTGGCTGTGCTGAGGGTCCTGGTGCCCGTTCTCTTCACCGCAGCCAGGAGATGTAGCTCAGGGGCTGCTTCGGGGACGGCGTCTTGTTTGGTACAGGCCCCTCATGTGCGGAGTTCGTGTCCCGCCACAAGTAGCTGTGTGTCAGTCCCGCTCTGGGGGTCAGCAGCATTCTTCTTGCTGCCGCTGGGGGCCGGCTGTCTTCGTGTGTTCCCAGCTTGCCTCTGTATATGTTGTTCTGGGCTTGTCGCAAGTTCAACTCCCGGCAATGCCTCACTGTGCTGCGAGTGCTTTTGTACCTGATGTAGTGCGCTGTGTTTTTCAGGCTATTGCCGCTGGCATACCCTTACGAGTCCACTCTGGTTTGGTTGCTGGGGCTTTGCCACTGTTGTGCGCTTCGCCCTGCCATGCCGGGTTTGCTGCATGAAGTCCTCTATGGGCCTGTGCTTTTGCGTGCTGCTTCTGCCTGGTCGCTCTACTCTGCATCACCCTGCCTCGGCGGGCATGGGCTGGCGACCGCGCATTCTTGCTTGTTGTTTTTGCAATGTTTTAGGTGTTCCCGGCCCATGCTGCTCTGCATAAGCAAGCATGGCTTGGGGTCTCGGGGTTTGGCTCCTTCACGTCCCTCGTCTGTTGCATTTGGCATTTGGGTGCGGGGTTTGGGGGTCTCCTCACATTGTTTGCCCTGCTGTCATGGGCGTGTTGGTTGTTGCCTCTCGCTTAGGCTCGCACAGCATTCTTGTGGTAAGGGGGCTGAGTTTTGCTGTGGCCTGTTTCTTTTCCTACGTGTCATATGGGGGTTACATTGGCCGCCCCTGGTCTGACCTCTCCGGGTGCCTTCAAGTGGTGTGGTACAGGTGGTCGCCTTTGCTACTTCCGGTTTTTGGCACTCTGCTTCGATTCTCTGCAAGTCCTCTTGGAATTTCCTCCTTCTGGAGGTGATGACCTCGTTCCTTTGTGCTGTGTCACTTTGCGAGGTGTGTGCACTTTCTTTGGGCCCTGCTCGGGCTGCGGAGGTGGTGACTTTTTTGTCCTGGTATCCCCTCTATGTTTCCCGCTGCGGGTTGTGTTTGGCCTTTTGGGGGTCAGGGGGCGGTGTGCCAGAGGGGTCCTTGTGTTCATGGTTCTGTTGGGCAGGCATGCTGTGGGGTCTTGGTGACTATTGGTCACCCCTCCTCTTGTGCATCGGCCCCTTGCCTGTTTGCATGGCTGTTGGTGTGGCACCCTTCTCAGTCTGCTGCCGCTGATTTGGTCTGGTCCCCTCGGCCTTTCATTCTTCTGTGGGCTTTGTTTTGGTCCATTTGAGTTGGGTAGCAATGCACTTCTGTTATTTGCACCATGGTACCCTTTTGAGTGCATGTGCACTTTCCACTTACACATGGCGTGTTTTGGGCATGTGGTGGCCAGGTCCATTCTTCCCTTGTTTTTCTGTCATGGTGTTCTCCTGTGGACATGTTTGCAGTTGCCTTCGCATCGGGGGCATCTCTGACGTTGGGCTGGCGGGTCTGGTAGTTTGGTGACCTCCTGCTTCCACAGTTAGTGGCTGGTGTTTGGCCTCATGGTCTCTGGTTCAGGTCCCGGCAGACACTCTTGGCCTTTCCTTCTTCTGAAGTCGATATGATGTTTCCCATTGTGTTGGGTGACTGCTCCTTCTGTTATTCATCGCCATGATACCCTTCTGGGTGAATTTGCGCTTTGCATTTCCTTCTGTTGTGCTCTTCGGGGTTGGCCCTGGTTCCAGCTTTTGGTTTCCTCCATCTGTTAGGGATCACAGGGGGTGTTTTCAACCAGCTGCCCGGATGGCAGTTTTCTTTTTTGTGTCCCGGAGGGGGACTGTTGGTCCTCTTCCTTTTTGTGTGTTCCCTCTTGTGGAACAGGGGCCTGTGGTTCTGCTCTGTATTGATTGGGCCTGTCCTCATGGCTCCTGTCGTTTGCTCCTCGCATCCCTCGTCCTGCTGGACACCTGCCTACGTATTTTCCTTCCGTCTGGACATAGTGGGTTTTTCCAACCCTCTTGGTCCAGCTGGCCCTGTGTTTTTTTGGGGCCCTCTTCCCTCTGTTCTGACTTGCTTCCTGGGTTCTTCTCCATCCTTGGAGGTCTGGGAAGATGACCTCCGCACTGCCCGTGCTCTTCGGGGTCCACCACCATTTGTTCCCTGTTTTCTGGCTTCATCTGGATCGGTGGTTTCTTTCCTGTGCCCCCCGCCGTTGGGGGTTTCTCTGGTGATGGCTGTCACCTCTCGCTTCCTCTGGGGTTCATTTATTCTCCCTCGTTGGCTTTGGGACCATTGCATGCGCCTATGGGAGTGACAATGATGAGGAGTTCCTGGCCTGCTGTTCAATTTCTGGGCACTCCAGTCTTTGTCCTGGTAAGTATTGGTGGCATTGTGGCTGGTGCTGTCTCTGTTTTGCTCCTCTCCTTCGGCCTCGTGCCCTCTGTGTACCGAACATTCGTCCTGGTCATTCGTGCCTCGGTCGACCAGCAGGGTAGGTTGTGCTGGTCTCTGTTTACTGTTTCTCTGGAGGCGTGGCCGATTTGGAGGCCTTGGGAAGTCTCATCTCTCTCTCGGCAGGGGCCTTCAGTTTCTTTGCCCCTGGGTGTGTCCCTTCTCTTTAGGACATTTCACTCCTGGCTCGGCCTTCCCTGTCTGGGTCTATTTGCCTTGGTGGTGTTGGCCCTTCTCCCTCTCTAGGTGGCTTTGTTCCCTTGTGGTTTGGCCTGGATGTCTGTGTTCTTTGGTTCCTAGACACCCTTCGCCACTGCTTGCTCCTCTTTTCAGCCCATCCTCTCTCCTGCACCTCCAGCTGGGCGTTTATAGCTGGGATGGTTGTTCCTCCTGGCTCTGTGTTGTTCCCTTGCTGTGCCTCGCTCCCTCCAGTTCTCTCATGGAGCTTCGACCCTGGCATCTTGCGATCCTCATTGGGGGTGCTTTGGCTCTTGGTGTAGCGGATGGGTCTGTCTCCTGTTTCCATGGTGGCTCACTTTTTGCGGGGTCTTTTTTGTTTTGGATCTCCCTGGGCCTTTCCTGTGCATTTGGCCGGTGGCTTCCTTATGTGTCGCCTGTGGTCTCTCTGAGTGGGGTTTTGTGCCTTCTGTATACCATCTGGCTCGTTGGGTGTGGTTTTCCTCCTCTTGGGCCATATTTCAGGGTGCCTCCTTCCGTGATGTTTGTTGTGCTGCTACATGGGCCTCTCCCATTGCTTTTGTTTCCCCTTCACATCTTTTGTTGGTAATGGTGGCTTCTGCTACTTTTGGTACTCATGTTTTGTACTCTTTTCTTTTGTCATTTGCACTGACCTGTTGGTTTTTGCTACCTCCTTCTGGTCTGTGTTTCAAGCACCATGCGCTTAGGTAAGGGTTCATTGTTAAGGAATGGGACTGGAAGAGGGCCGAGGAGCGAATGCCCGGTTACTCACCAGTAATCTTCATTACTCCAAGTCCAGGTCTTCCCGTTCCATTCCTGAGCCCGTCCCTCCCTCCCTGTTTTTGTTGATTGTGATTGGTTTGTATTTTTCTTCTTAAGTTTCTTTCGTATTCTCAGGATGTGTGGATGATGCACCTCCCCCTTTATGCATGCTGGGCCAGGTAGGCGGTGCCATATTGGGGGAAGTATTCAATTTTGCTAGGTAATGGGTTTCTGTAGAGCAGACAAGCTGCTCATTGTAAAGGAATGGAACGGGAAGACCAGGACCCAGAGTAATGAAGATTACCAGTGAGTAACCGGGCATTTCTGACTGTGGCAAGTGTGTAGTAGTTCTGCAGTTTGAGACCGGTGAGAGAGATCTCGGCTGTCTGCAGTAAGGGTGAAATAAGTAAGATGAGTAAGGAATGGCTTTTCTGATTGTGGCAGGTGAATTTGTGGTGTATCGCACTGCTTGGAAGACTGGTCTGAGCCTTGGTGCTGGTTGTACATGAAATGCTGCTGAGGGGTTGGAGGCAGTAGCGGCTCGTGGAGGGAGTGCTGCGGGCGGTGGGGCGGGGGAGGGGCAGGGTGTGGGGTAGTAAACTCCGGCTCACGGCCGACCGGAGTAATGTAAATAAATAAATGAATAAAACGAATTTCATTGAGCGCGCTAAAACGCCAAATGGCGATGCAGCGCGCGCAATGAAATTCATTTTATTTATTTATTAATTTACATTACTGTGATCGGCCGTGAGCCGGAGTTTACTACCCCCCACCCTGCGCCTCTCCCGCCCCACCCCACCGCCCCGCAGCACTCCCTCCACAAGCCGCTACTGGTTGGAGGCTGTGTGTTTGTCACAGTCAGTAAGGCAAAGAGGTGAAAACTGCATTAGGATTGAGATACAGTGGGTGCAAACTCATCAGTGGCACTTCTGTCTAAACGTCACCTACAATTTTAAAGCTGCAAAGTTGGGCTGGGTTTGTGTTTTATAGCTTAACAATATTGTGGAAGGATTTTTTTGCTTGCGTGGTGGCTTTCTGTGTTTTACTGTAACATATTTTGGGATATCTTTGTGTTAGCCAGTAACATTGTGTGTTTCTGTTTTAGGGGTCATGTTGCTACAATGTTGTAGGCGTGGCGCTGTGTTTCATACTGTAGCCTTGTATTCTGCATAATTATATAATTTTTTGTTGTTGTAGCTTTTTGTTTCATTCTATGACAATATTTTAGGGGCGTTCCAATACCACAGTAACATGTTTTTTATTGCAGGGGTGGCTTTGTGTTTCATAATCTAACAGTTTGTTTTTCTGTTTTATGGGTAGCTCTGTTTCATCCAATATCAATGTGTTTTTCTGATGTAGGGTTGGTTTTGTACTGTAATGCATTTCTTGGTGTGTGGACCTGTATTGTTGTGCATTTGTTGTGTGATTGGCTTTGTGTTTCTTTATGTAACAAATATTGTTGTCTGTTCTAGGAGAGGGCATGCATATCCCCATTTTGTGTCTGGTGCTGGAAGGAGGTCCGGGCTCCCTGGATGTAAGTATCGCTAGATGGAGGTAGGAGCACAATGAATATGTCTGAAAATGGTGATTAAAGGGAAGGGAGAGTTGTGTTGGGCTTCAGCCCACTGGTCGCACTTTAAAGGAGAACAAAGCCATGGCATGGTGGCGGCTCATGGCTCGGTGTCAAGGGGTAGGTAGTTGTATCTTGTTGTCTATAGTTGAAACAGAGGTGGTGCCGCACAGCAGAAGAGTACTTGCTTTCCTGGCCTTTGTGTGGATATTGGCCATGTTTGCGGTTCCATGAGTGATCTCTATTTTGACTTTACCATAATTCTTAGTGCCTTGACTGCCTGGATCATGGCATCTCAGGTACTACATCACCCCTGTGAATGACCATTGACTAAAGATAATCCATGCCACGTTCTTTTTCCGGATGGGGTACGTGTACTGTGTGTTGCATTCCCATTGCGATAAACAAGGGGATGCTCTTTGAGGTGCTGAAGTGCTCCCAGATTTTCAAGACCCAACTGGGTCTCAAGCATGAACATGCGTTGGGTATCACACCTACTCCAGGAGCTAGGAACCTCTTCTTCTATGAGGGTACAGATCATGGGAGTAGGTCCCAGCCTCTGCTCCCTCTGTTCTTACCCTACAAAGTGTTTGAGGATATTCTCTCCCTGGCCATAGAAACTTCCCTAGTTGAACCTCAGGGAGTAAAACACAGACTTGTTCACTAGATGCTGCCAGTCTGATGTGGAGTGAACTTTCACGGCCTCAACTCAAAGTAGAGATTGAAGAATTGGCTTTTGTCAATGCTCTCTGCCATCTGCTTCCATTGTGGGAACCAGCACTCAGGACAAAGAAGGAATTTCCTCATGCCCAGGCCATTCCACAGTAATTAAAAACAAGCATTGTCACAGCCATTGACAAAGATTAATCTCTAATGCACATACACATGCAAATAGATCAACACATCCACAGATGCCATTTACACAAAGTCCTTCCATGATACAGCTACCCATGTGCACAGACCAGCTCACAGACAGGCATCATTGCACACAGCCCACAGACATACATAACATGTGCAGTAGAGTATAGGGTGATGTGCATTAGTGCGTGACAGGGTAAGGAATGCTGCAAGGGTCCTAAGGGGGAGTGCATTGGGAGGCAAGCACTAATGATGCACCTCAGAGGAACATTGCGGATGCCTGTCAGGGGCAAGGTGCCTCAAAGTGTAGCACTGATTCAGATGCCTTTGGGTAACACTGTGTGAGGTGCCTCAGAGCAGCACAAAGTGAAGTGCCTCAAGGAAGCACTAGCTGATGCACCTTAGGGGAGAAGTGGGCCTTGAGCCACTGGGATGCACTGAGTGAGCTACCTCTGACAAGCAATGTGCGAGGTGCTTCAGTGGAGACATTGTGCGTGCCTCAATATAACAGTGCATGTCATGCATTAGAGGAACACTGGGTGATGTCAGTAGGGAGCACGCAACTGTCTTAACCAGGAGTGATGCAATTCAGAGGAGCCCTGGGTGATGTGCCTCAGGAGAGCACCTTCCGATGCGCCTTAGTGGAGCCCTGGGTGATGTGCTTCAGTGGAGTCCTGGGTGATGTGCCTCAGTGGAGTCCTGGATGATGTGCTTCAGGGGAAACCTGGGTGAAATGCCATGGAGGAGCACACTGGTATGTAAACTATGTGTAGGATTAGTGATACAACTCAGTTAATCATTGGGTAACACATGTCTGGGAACCACTGGGTGATGTGCCTCACAAGAGCCAGTGCCGCTGGAACTGAGGGCAGCTCTGAAACTGAGAACATCCACCCAAGTTCTACAGCTCAAATATAAAAGCCCCCTTTTAAATGCCTCGTGCCCTTTATGGGTATTCTGATGAAAGGACAACAGAACTAGCTTTAGGTCCCCAGTGGTAGCTCCATGGACTGGTAGACTCCAGTGACTCATGGCCCCATCATCGGGCACTGGATGCTAACCAGAATTATCATGAGTGTTGAAATGAAAATGCGACTCAGGAGACTAGGACGACTACTAACTGGGATTACCACACATACCAAACTCAGAATGCTCAGGAGACATTCAGGACTGGTAAACCAGGATTACCACAAGTACCAAATTGAGAATGTTCAGGAGACTAGGAGGACTGCTAATTAGGATTTATCATGTGTACCAATGTGAGACTATGACTCAGGAGACTAGGACTACTAACCAGGATTACTAGGAGTACAAAAGTGAAAATGCAGCTCTGAAGAGTAGTAGGACTACTGGCCATGATTGCCACATGTCCTGTACTGAGAATGTGACTCAGGAGACTCGGACTACCACCAACCAATACTACCACAGGTACTGATTTGAGAGTGTGACGCCGGGGACTAGGAGAACTGCTAACCGGGATTACCATGTATGCTGATGTGAGAGTTCTGCACAGGAGACTAGAAGAACTATAATTAAGGATTACCACAAGTCCTGAAGCAAGAAGGCGACTCAGGAGACTAGGACAACTGCTAACCAGGATTACCATGAGTGGCAAAGTGATAATACAGACAATAAGACTAGGAGGACTGCTAACGAGAATTAACACATGTCATAATGAGGCTCAGAAATTATGACTACTTGCCAGAATTACTATAAGTGCTAAGGTGAAAATGTGGCTCCAAAGAGTAGGATCAAATAACTCAATATCAATATCATTACTAACCAGGATTAAAACGTGTCCTGAAGAGAGAATGCAGCAGTGAAGAGTAGGAGGACTACTAACCAGGATTACCACATATCCTTAAGTGTTAATGTGGCTTCAAAGAGCAGGAGGACTAGTAGCAAGAATTACCATGTGTCCTGAAGGTAGAATGTGGCTTTGATGAGTTGGAGGACTTCTAACCCGGATTACCACAGGGCCTGAAGTGAGAATACATATCCAAAGAATAGGAGGACTACTAGCCAGGATTACTGCAGGTCCTAAAGGTAGAATGAGGCTCTGAAGAGTAGAAGGACTACTAACCAGGATTACTACAGGTTCTGAAGGGAGAAATCGGCTCAGTGGAGTAGGAGGACTACTAGCCAGGATTGCCATGTGGCCTGAAGTGAGAATGGGCTGCAAAGAGTAGGAGGACTACCTACCAGGATTACCACGTATCCTTAAGAGAGAAAGCATCTGCGAAGAGTAGGAGGACTAGTAGCCGGGATTACCATGTGTCATGCAGTGAGAATGCGGCTCATACGAGTAGTAAGGCTATTAACCAGGATTACCAAGGGTCCTGAAGACAGCATGCAGCTACAAAGATTAGGAGGACTGCTAACCAGGATTACCATGTGTCCTGAAGTGAGAATGTGGCTCCAAAGAGTAGGACGGCTACTAGCCAGGATTTCCAGGTGTCATCAAGGTAGAATGTCGCACTTACAAGTAGGAGGACTACTAGCCAGGATTACCACGTGTCCTGAAGGGATAATGTTGCTCAGAAGAGTAGGAGGATTACTAGCCAGGATTACCATGTGTCCTGAAGTGAGCTTGCGGGGCTCTGAAGAGTGGGAGGACTCCTAGCCAGGATTTCCACAGGCACTGAAGGGAAAATGCGACCTAAAGAGTAGGAGAACTCTTAGCCAGGATTGCCACGGGTCCTGAAGGGATATTGTGGATCAGAGGAGAAGGAGGACTACTATCCAGGATTACTGCAGGTCCTGAAGGTACAATGCAGCTCTGAAAAATAGAAGGACTAATAGCCAGCATTACTACATGTCATGAAGTGAGAATGCCGCTCAGAGGAGTAGAAGGACTGCTAACCAGGATTACCAAGGGTCCTGAAAAGAGAACGCGGCTGCGAAGAGTAGGACAACTATTAACCAGGATTACCAGGATTGCGGGGTCCAAAGAGTAGGAGGGCTACTAGTCAAGATTATCATGTGCCCTGAAGATAGAATGTGGCTCTGATGAGTAGGAGGGCTACTAGCCAGGATGATCTCGTATCCTGAAGGGATAATGTTGCTCAGAAGAGTAGGGGCACTACTAGTCAGGATTACCACATGTCCTGAAGTGAGGATGTGTCTCCGAAGAGTAGGAGGACTACTAGCCAGGATTACTGCAGGTCCTGAAGGTATAATTTGTCTCTAAAGAGTAGGAGGAATACTTGCCAGGATTACCATGGGTTCTGAAGCTAGAATACGGGTCTGAGGAGTAGGGGGGACTACTAGCCAGGATTACCACATGTTCTGAAGTGAGAATGCAGCTGCAAAGAGTAGGACTACTTACCAGGATTAACACATGTCCTTAAGAGAGAATGCAGCTGCGAAGAGTGGGAGGACTAGTAGCCAGGATTACCTCATGTCATGCAGTGAGAATGCAGCTCAGAGGAGTAGTAGGACTACTAACCAATATTACCAAGGGTTCTGAAGAGAGAATGCAGAGGCAAAGAGTAGGAGGACTACTAACCAGCATTACCATGTGTCCTGAAGTGAGAATGCGGCTCCTAAGAGTAGGAGGGCTACTAGCTAGGATTGCTATGTGTCCTGAAGGCAGAATGTGGCTCTGACGAGTAGAAGGACTAATAACCAGGATTACCATGTGTCCTGAAGGTGGAATGTGACTCTGACGAGTATGAGGACTATTAGCTAGGATTACCATGTGTCCTGAAGAGATAATGTTGCTAAGAAGTGTAGTAGGACTACTAACCAGGATTACCACAGATTCTGAAGTTAGAATGCGGGGCTCTGAAGAATGGGATGACTACTTGCCAGGATTGTCACAGGTCCTGAACTGAGAATGCGACCCAAAGAGTAGGAGAACTACTAGCCAGGATTGCCACAGGTCCTGAAGGAATATTGTGGATCAGAGGAGAAGGAGGACTACTATGCGCGATTACTGCAGGTCCTGAAGGTAGAATACAGCTCTGAAGAGAAGGAGGACTAGTAGCCAGGACTACCACATGTCATGTAGTGAGAATGCGGCTCAGAGGAGTGGGAGGGCTACTAGCCAGGATTACCAGGAGTCCTGAAGGTATAATGTGGCTCTGATGAGTAGGTGGACTACTAGCCAGGATAACCATGTGTCCTGAAAGGATAATGTTGTTCAGAAGAGTAGGAGGGCTACTAACCAGGATTGCCATGTGTCCTGAAGTGAGAATGTGGCTCTGAAGAATGGGAGTGCTACTAGCCAGGATTTCCTTGTGTCCTGAAGGGATAATGTTGTTCAGATGAGTAGGAGGACTACTAGCCAGGATTACCACAGATCCTGAGGTTAGTTTGCGGGGCTCTGAAGAATGGAAGGACTACTAGCCCAGATTTACACAGGTCCTGAAGGGAGAATGCTACCCACAGAGTAGGAGAACTACTAGCCAGGATTACCACAGGTCCTGAAGGGATATTGTGGATTACAGGAGAAGGAGGACTACTATCAGCGATTACTGCAGGTCCTGAATGTAGAATGCAGCTCTGAAGAGTAGGAGAACTAGTAGCCAGCATTACCACGTGTCATGAAGTGAGAATGAGGCTCAGAGGAGTAGCATGACTACTAACCAGGATTACCATGGGTCCTGAAAAGAGAATGCAGATGCAAAGTTTAGGAGGACTACTAACCAGGATCACCATGTGTCCTGTAGTGAGAATACAGCTCCAAAGAGTAGGAGGGCTACTAGCCAGGATTACCATGTGTCCTGAAGGTATAATGTGACTCTGATAAGTAGGAGGACAACTAGCCAGGATAACCACTGGGGTCCTCAACATTGGCCACCTCAAATGGGTGATCTCCCCTTACCATCTCAATCAGTCCGTAATTTGGGCATAATAATTGATGACCAACTATTTCTGAAGCAGCAAGCGGTTAAGGTTGCCTCAACCTGCTTCACCATCCTAAGATGGCTCAAAAAAATACTCTGGATGTTGCCGGATTCTACGCAAAGAACAGTGATCCAAGCTTTGATTGTGTCCAGATTGGATTATGGCAACATCCTGTATTTAGGAGCCAACAAGGAGGTGGTCCGTAAGCTGCAAGTAGTCCAGAACTCTGCGGCTAGACTACTGTGTCAGTTACCTCGAAAGGCTTCCATCTCAGGACCTCTCCGAGACCTTCATTGGCTTAGGATGGAGAATCGCATTAAATTTAAAGCCCTATGCTATATGCATAAGATTAAATCCGGTACAGCGCCACAGTATCTCAGTGCCTTGGTACACCCTTACCTACCCACGCGTCTCCTTCGTTCCTCCACTCAGGCTAAGTTTCAAGTCCCCAGGATTAAACAAGTCGCATGGGTGGTCGATCTTTTGCTTGTTTAGCTCCTTCTCTATGGAATTCACTCCCCCTACAACTCCGGCATGAAACTATTTATTATAAATTCCGCAGAGACCTAAAAACGTGGTTATTTAATCAATAGGTTAGCTCCCTCTTCTTGCGTGGGTCCGATGGCGCCGGGAAACCTGCGGGTAGCTGTGCGCCTTAGAAATTTAATAATAATAATAATAATAACCACGTGTCCTGAAGTGTGAATGCGGCTCTAAAGAGTGGGAGGACTACTAGCCAGGCTTACCATGGCTCCTGAAGGGAGAATGCGACCTGAAGAGTAGGAGGTCTACTAGCCAGGATTACCACGGGTCCCGAAGGAATATTGTGGATCAGAGGAGAAGGAGGACTACTATCCCAGATTACTGCAGGTTCCAAAGGCAGAATGTGGCTCTGAAGAATAGGAGCACTACTAGCCAGGATTACTACATGTCTTGAAGTGAGAATGCATCTGGGAAGAGTGGGAGGACTATTAACCAGGATTACCGCATGTCCTGAAGGGATAATGTTGTTCAGAAGCGGGCAGGGTCCATCCTGGTAACTGCCAGGTCATGCATGCAATTTGCTTAGTCTTGTAGTACAAGAAGAATTTTTTAGGTGTGACTTTTTGGATGCTATGAAGCTGCAATCAGATATGGCAAAACCTAATGGAGGGAGTTTCCAGTGAGGGTGTTGCTCAGACCTGGAATTGGTGGCTTTGTGGTTGGTTGATTTCCCGACGTAAGATTTCTTGTGAATGTGACTTTCATAACTGAAACAACATTTGCTGTGTTCATTGATTTGTGGGGAACAAGTGTGGTCTTTACAGAAATCATTTGAGCTTTGCAATGTATTCCCTAGGCCACAAGGTTGATTCAGTGAATCTCTTATCTTTCTTGTATCCCATTGCATGGGGCCCTTTGTGTTAGAGGGAAGATGTTTCAGAGAAGCACAGCAAATGAAAATGTGTGAAAATGCTAATGTGAGACGCCAAAAACTCAGAGAAAGTTTTACAGCAGCAAAACATGTCAAATCGTCATAGACAAGAAATGTGTTTGTATTTTTTCAGTAGCTACCTTGTAACCCATGCCAAGTTTAACAGTTGAACGAGGCATTTTGGGATGTGTAGGATTGCCTTTACCATTATAGGTATACAGTTAGCAATCCCAGCATACCAAATGATGCTAACCAAAAATAAGATGGGTCCAGTGGCGGCTTGCACAGGTAAAGCTGTGGGAAGGTGAGGCGGGGCGGGGCTGGGTGGGGGGTAGTGGAGTGTGACATACGACGGTATAGTGGAGAGTAAGGAAATAAATAAATAAAATCACCCACTTCTGTACTCGCAGCATCGTCGGCTGCTCATCACCCTGTGCTCACCCTGTTGATGCATTCTCTTCTCTGCTGCACTTCATCATATTCTTCCTGCTGCATGTCACCCTGTGCTCCCCTAATGTACATGACTGTGTGCTCCCCTGCTGCACACCACCCTCTACTCCCCTGCTATACGTCACCTTTTGCTCCCCTGCTGTACATCAGCCTGTGCTCCCCTACTGTACATGACTGTGTGCTCACCTGCTGCACACCACCCTCTACTCCCCTGCTGTATGTAACCCTGTGCTCCCCTGCTGTACATCACACTGTGCTCCCATGCTGAACACCACCCTGTGATCCCCTGCTGGGCACCATGCTGTGCTCTCCTGCTGTACCATGTGCTCCTGTGCTGGACTGTACCATGTGCTCCCCTGCTGCTCTGCACCCTGTGCTCCCCTGTGTTTTTCACCCTGTGCTTCCCTGCTACACTTCATCATCTTCTTCCTGCTGCATGTCACCCTGTGCTCCCCTACTACACATCAACCTGTGCTCCCCTGCTGTGCACCACCTAGTGCTCCCCTGCTGTATGTCACCCTCTGCTCCCCTGCTGCACATCACTCTGTGCTCCCCTGCTGTGCACCACCTTGTGCTCCCCTGCTGCATGCCACACTCTGCTCCCCTGCTGCACGTCACCCTTTGCTCGCATGCTGTGCACCTCCCTGTGCTCCCCTGATGCATGTCACCATAAGCTCCCTTGGTGCATGTCACCCTGTGCTCCCCTGCTGCACATCACCCTGAGGTCCCCTGCTGCACGTCACCCTGCACATCAACCTTCATTTTGTGCATCTTGCTGCATATGATTTTGTGCTCCCTGCGGCACTGCACCCTGGCCTCTCCTGCTGCACTGCACCCTGTTCTCACTTCTGGACTACATCCTGTGCTGAACTTCTTTCTGTAGCCCTTGCTGCACATGACCCTGAGCTCAGCTGATGCACAGCACCCCGTGGATCATGTGATAGTAAGAGAAGGGTGCTTTGTGAGTGGAGAATGTTAGTTGTTGTAGGCCCACATAGCACTGGGGCCCTATTACAGATAGGGTGCACCTTCTCAGTTTGTGCCATGGCACATCTTAAAACAAGTGCACTGAGCACAAACAGAGAAAGTGCACCCTATTGCATGGATGTGCTGCTCCCAGGGCAGCTGCCAACTCATGCTGCCCTGGGGCTGAGCATTCCAGTGAAAAACAGAGCAGCTTTGAAGCAGCCACTCCGTGTTTCACTGTGCAGGGGCAGCTCTTTATAGCTTCTTTTCCTCTGCACCCACATTTATTATACAGAACAGAGGCAATGGGGCCATGCCCCCATGCAAATGAGGGAACACCCTCTGTTGATAGCGCTGGTGTTATATGTGCGCCAGCGCTATCTGAATTACAGATTGGGCTGCACAAGCTTCTGCGACCCTACCTGTAATACAAAAGTGCACTGAGGGCGTGCAAAACAGACGCACATGCCCGATGCGCCCTTGTGGGAACTTTGTATAATACGTCCCCTGGTGTGTTCAGAAGCTAACTCAACTCATTCTCCGTGGTTTGATCTTGCTGTAGATGTTTCTAGATAGGAATGGAAAGAGAAGGCTGATCATATCTTATAAGAGCAGGGTCTGTAGCAGAAGGGAACGGGAATACAGACAGGCACTTGTGCCAAAATGCCATGGAAAGACTGGGATGGGTGAGGTAATGAGGACCTCTTCCTCTGCTGTTTGGTAATATTAGACTTTGGGGGCTAGAGTAAGTGCCAAAACCATGTCTGTTGCTTGGAGCGTGTGTGCACGTTGCAGTGACTCACTTCCTAAAAGCCACATTTTGCTTCTTTTCAGACTATTCACAGATCCATGATTAACAACACGCCATGTGTGATTGTGGAGGGCTCAGGAGGTGTTGCTGACGTCATAGCTCAGGTGGCTGAGATGAACCCTTCAAAAATCACAATCGCCTTGATCAAGGAGAAGCTGAGCAATTTTTCTCAGGATACCATCGGTGAAAAGCAGATTATCGAGTGGACTAAGAAAGTGAGACCCCTTCCCTCCCTCTCTGCAGCTGGATTAGGTCAATCACACAAAGTGCGGCCATTCCAGAGGCTGCGGTTTAGTTCCATCACTCAAGAGAGGAACAGCCACGAGCTGTATAAGCAGCATTGTTCCATCACACAAAGGGCAGCCCTGCCCAGAAATTATGCTTGTTTTAATTCCACCACCAAGTGTGATGCCTAGTACACAGCTGGAAGCATGTTTTTCACTGTTATTTAATGAGAGGCACAGTCCAGAGCTGGACACAGTTAGTTCCGTCACTCAAGATGAGCCTCTGCCCTGAGCTGGACAGGTAGTTTAGTTCAGTCATTCAAGGGAAAGCCTAGCTTGTAGTTGGATGTGCACTCCAGTCCAATCACTCACAGTAGGATTCAGCCCTTTTCAGGACAAGTGTTAAGTTCCATCACTCAAGGTGAGATCCAGTCTTTAGCAGATTAAGTGTTTTTGTTCCAGCACTCAAGGTGAGATCCAGCCTTTAGCAGGTTAAGTGCTTTTGTTCCATCACTCAAGGTGAGATCCAGCCTATAGCAGGTTAAGTGCTTTTCTTCCATCATTCAAGGTGAGATCCAGCTCAGAGCTCGATGCTTGCTTGAATTAAAAAACTGAAGTACAAAACTGGACGCTCACTCTGAATTCAATCGTTCATGAGTTGTGTGAGACTGATCCTGGTGATATATATATTGGCAGATTCCTCTATCTATATAGCTATCTATCTATCTATCTATCTATCTATCTATCTATCTATCTATCTATCTATCTATCTGTAAATATATATATAGATAGGCTGAGATTTCACTGACCATGTCATGAGTGATGTAATATGTGAGGTCATAAAGTGCATTGTGGGGGCGTAAGTTATAGTTAGCTCAGGTTATTATAACTGCTGAATTTCACTGGTTTGATATGAGTGAAATCTCACCCTAGTTATAACGTCTCTGTAACCTTTGGCTTTCTCAGTGAATTTTTAAAGTTTTTAAATTCTATTTCCTAACTATAACATCCCTGTAACCTTTGGTTTTTTTAAGTGAATTTCTATGGTTGTTTAACTAGTAGTCACATATGCAGAGTGGTGGAGAAAGGGGGCGGTGCATCCGACCAGCTCTCAGGAATCCCGCTTTAAGGGACTTACTGGAGTTAATAGGAGGGCTTCTTGACCCCTCAAGGTTCCTCAGGAGCCAAGGGAACTTCATCCCCCAAGCAGTAGTGCTCCAGGAGGCATATTTGCAGAGTAGTGGAGAAAGGGGCATGGCCTCCGATGTCTTCTCAGCAATTAGGCTGTGTGGGACTTACTAGAGGTAACAGGAGGGCTTGTTGGACCCCAAGGACCCTCTGGACCCACGAGGACTTATTCCCACAACCGGCAATGCGCTAGGAGGCACGTTTGCAGAGTGGTGGTGAAGAGGACATGGCCTCCGGCAATTTGCCGGAGGCCATTTACCGGGCTGCTTTTGGCCCCGGGGACCCCATCCCCTGGGGCCCGACCTTTTCTTTACTGTAGTCGTGTTCAAAAAATGAAAAATCTTTATAGACATAACATTGGGAAAATGCATTTTAGGACCCTCCTTTTTTCTCGGCCCCCACTTGACGGATTTCTCTCAACATAGCAGCTGAACCCAAAAGGGAAAGCTTTGTGAAAAGTTTGTGGAGATTTGTCAAGGGGCGAAAAAGTTATTGGCAAAACAAACAAGCATTGGCATAGCCAATAGGTCTCGCCTTTGGAACCTTATAAGTATTTAGTTATGCAGTACAATATCCTTGGTGCAACAACATGAACTGTTGCATGTGTAAACACTTATAAGGTCCCAAAGGCGAGACCTATTGGCTATGCCAATGCTTGTTTTTATAGCTGTCATTTAAAAGCACACACTTCACAGGCCAGCCTTGCAATACCTCTCAAAAAGAATACGTGTCATCAGGAAGCTTTAAGTGATTCCATCAATTGAAGTCAGAATACTGGCTTCCAAGCACACCTTTCATTTGCAGACTGGCCAGCTGTGCACATTTGCATTTCTTTCAGGGAAGCAGGCACCCTGGCAGGAAGGCTCATTTAGCTGTCTGCCCCTCCCTTGGTTTGCACAGCACAGCAAACTCTCTGCGTTACACTTCAGCTAAGGCATTTTAAATGTCAGAATTTACCGTTCCGGAATGGTTGTCTTTTCACAAACAGTAGGGAATTGGCTTTTCTAAAATTAAAAACAGTATGGGCACGTCGGGCCCCTCAGATCCCGCCCACTACGACCATTAGTCTGGCCATGCAATGGTTACAGATCAAAGCAGAGAGCAGGACATACAGAGGGGACTCAATGCTGATTTTTTAGATGGGAACCACACTGTTTGGGTTTCCTCATTTGTGCATTTCCGGGAACTTTCTGCGGGATTGTAGCGGCCCATTCAAGGGCCCCCAAAAACAGGCCCTCATCATTCACTCCTCTAGCTTAAGCAACACTAGGGGACATTGGACTGACAACATTGAATGAACCTTGACCATGAGGTCTTCTTGTAAAATTCTCTCTCCAGAGCTGCCTAGTAATGAAATCATCACATTTCCTTTCCTGGAAGCCAAGAAAATGATGGTATCGGCCACATGGGCCACTTTCGCTTCCTTCTGGGTCGTGTCAGGGACAAATAGTAATAGCAGCTGTTTCTGAAATGCCTGATTAGCCTCAGCTCCATTGAAGTATCTGCAATCCCCAGCCTTGATGTTGGCAAGGCTCCGGGTTCAACAACAAGCGCGCTCTTAAATGCAGCTTTCATTGGATTGTCCTTTGCAGAGCCGGCAATGAAATGCCTTTATCAAAAAAACATAATACACCAGCTCTATGGATGACAGAGAGGAGAAAGAGGAGGGAGAGGCAGGCGAGTGAGATGGGGAAAGTGGAGACACAGAAAGAGGGCAGACCCCGGCCCACAAGCTTTCAGCTGTGAAATGTGCGGGGCCTCTTGGTTCAAATCGTAGAAAAAACACTCCTTTTTGAGTTATAAATAGGGCGAACTTGACCCGAAGGCATCAGAGCGCTTTACATGAGCACCAGTTGCATTACAGACGGACACATTAATTTTGTTGGACAGGGGTAGATTGAGTGATTTGCCCTGAATCACAGGATGTTTAGCGCTCCTGCCCAGACTCGAACCCGGTTCCTCAGCTTCGAAGTTGCCTGCTCTAGCTGCCGTTAGGCCACACCCTCGCCTTATTGTTGTGCTGCATTTTCCAAAACCATCAGATCCCCTCCTGCTGCAGAAAAGTGGCCTGCATTTATCCTTTATCCTCCTCGATATTGCCAGCCTGCCCATTCTTTCCATCTCTGGCCTCTCATCTGCCAACATTCCACCACTGTGCAACCCTCCCTTTACGATTTTGTCATTGAGGTGGATTAAAGCTCCGATCCCAGGATGCCTTCTCTTTCACCATCTGTGCACTAACTGGGTTGAACTATTTTGCAAGAGGGCATTCGACGGTTCAACTTAGATCACTAAGCCGCGCTGTGATCTTGTGCATAGTAGTTGTGGTGTAGTATTTATAGAGCACCTTCACGTATTCCTTGTGAGGCCGATAGCCTTTTTATTTTCCTGCAGTAACCACTGCTTTTCTCCCAGGGCTAGCGAATAGAGGATAGTTTGTTAATATGAACCTGGAGAGCTACCAGTAGCCTACGAGCTACTCGTTGGAGCTTGCCCTTAGTTAACAACCTCAACATCAGTCTAGAAGTAGAATAAATCAAGAGGAAACCATCCAATCACCGTTTTTCGTATGAAACGATACAGAGCGCCGCGGAAGTATGATGTAAACATTCGTGACAACTCCATCCTGTGGCGTGGGGTCTTTTGCATGACCGCTCGGTGTACACTTCATGCCCTTGGACGAACGCGGATTGGCTGTTCCGATTTATTTGTCAGGAGCTCAAGGACGATCCAACTGATGCCGAACTCCTAAAGTCAATCAGTTTCCGAAAAAAATGCGCTTGAGATGAGTAACAACCAAATCAAAGGCAGGCAGATTTCGCTTCCTTTATATCCAGTATCTTTGTTGTCCTAAGCGGCACCCTCGGGGGCCGGGCAACAGAAGCCGCTGCCACTGCTAAATTAAAACACTGCAACCATGTTTTAAAATGTGGCGCCCAGAAAGACCTTAAGTATAGCCCTTAACCCCAGCTAATTATATATAACACCCACTGCAAAGCAAGAGTCGAAGAGCGTTCTGATGTGTTTTGCGTCGTAGTTTTTGCAGATGCGCAAGAAGTAGACAGAGGACCAATGCTTCCTCCGGGTAGGGTAACGGGTCGGACGTTTCAGAAGAGAGTGTTTCCGCACGAGAGGAAACGCTTTTCGGATGGCCACCATACACTGAAGATTTGCCGTTTGATTACACGCTTCGCTCTGGATGGAGAAAGTAAACACAAATTGAGACAGAACACTTTATTGGTCTAAATGGAGGGAGTCTCCCTCCCAAGTAGAAAGCCTGCTTGTGCGTGAGCTTGAGGTTCTTTATAAGCGTTTCGATGCAAGTCTGGTGCAGACGTAAAACACTTTATTGCATTTCGGGCTACGTTATTACGTGGACAGGTCATTGAGTCGGTACTTGTTTTTCTAGCCTCTCCAGCGCATGCTTTGTTTGCTTCTTTACTTTTGTGGCCGGGGCAGGTAGGAGGATCTGATAATGTATCCCCGAAGGACGGCAATTAGAGACTCAATACAACAAGTTTGATGAGGAGAAGAGGAGGGGGCCTGCGCGATTGTTTCCCTTACGGGCGCGAGCAAGGGCACCATCTGTTTGAAAGTTAATTACAAACAGATGCTGCCAAAGCTCGCGCCCGCAAGTGAATCGCCAAACGTGCACGCATTGCCATTGAAAGCAATGCAACGCGTGCACGTTTTAAAGCCAAATACTGAATCGATTTCAAGAGGTCTCTTTCCTATGCAGTGCATGCGCACTGTGTAGGCGAGACCTAAAAATGCTTTTCCTATGGAAACTTTGGTCCTAACTATAACTACCTACTGACTATCGGCAGCTTGTTTCATCCAGTGGCAGCAGCGAGGAATAAATATTGTGTGCTTTAGGACTGTTGCAAACATCTGGTCAACATGTTTGTGGGGTGCCGCTACCTATATCCGAGTCAGTCCATCGAGGAGGAGAAAGTATTGGACATTGGAGCCCGTACTTTGGATATATAATATTGCAGAATCAGTAGCGTCACCCAAACAACATGGTGGCCACAAATCTATTGTTTGGAGCAATACAGTCCCTCTATTGACTAAGAACTCACCAATGAGAAAGGAAAATTGAACATTTAGGCCAATCAGAATAATGCACTACATTAAAAACATTTCATGGCACCAAGGACGGCACCAGGCCGAAATGCTTATGCAAGAAGATATGCTGTGAATAAATATTTTTAACCCGTTGAGTGCTCCAAATCTGTAAAATTAGTTGTTGTGTAACACACTAGTCCCCACCTCGCGAAATGGATGCACCCGTCTGGAGTTCAGTGGTTAATTGTGGTACTTGGTGAAACGTGTATATATATATATATATATATTGATTTCAAACATTCCTTAACTTCCAGAGGCGGCGATAAAGAACGAGCGAACTCCTCTTTGTGGCAATAAAGAATCTTTTTTTATTTCTCTCTTCTGCCTGCCATGACGCGTTTCGACCGATACAACGGTCTTGATCACATACCATATATATATATATTCACTGAAAAAAACCATAGGTTTCAGGCACGTTATAGTTAGAAATTAGCATTTAAAAAACCTTAGAAATTCACTGAAAAAACTGTAGGTTTCAGGGACGTTTTAGTTAGTTGGAGATTTCACTCGTACAAAACCAGAGAAATTCCACCGTTCTAGTTAGTTCAGCTAACTATAACTCTCGCCCCCGCAATGCACTGCTGATGACGTCACATATTACATCATTCATGACATGGTCAGTGACATCACTGATGACATCTCAAATGACCTCACTGATGACATCACTGATGACATCATCCACGTGACTGTGTGTTTCTTTAAAGTTTAAATATGTATTATATATATGCCAAGGTGTATTGTAACTTGGAAGATTAAGTCCCCTTCAATCCTGATGGTCCCTGGGGGCCAACTAGCCCACCAGGTACCTCCAGTAAGCGCCACAGAGCTGCGTTGCAGAGAGGTGTAAAAAGGGGCATGGCCTCAAACCACCTCTCTGCAATGCAGCCCTGTGGCGCATACTGGAGGTACCTGGTGGGCTAGTTGGCCCCAGGGACCCCTAGTATTCAAGGGGAATTAATTCCTCAACTTACAACGCGCCAGGGGGCGCGTTTGCAGAGTGCTGCTGGGAGGGGGTGGGGCCTCGGCGCGATGCCAGCTTTTTTTATTTTTTATTTTTTTATTTTTGGGGCCCTGGGGACCCCATCCCCCAGGGCCTGACCCCTTTTTCATAAAAAAAATAATTATAAATCGGGAAGGGGGCCGCGTGGCCCCCCTCCCGAGGCCAATTTCCGCCCCGGAGACCCCATCCCCCGGGGCATGGCCAGAATTTTATTCCTTTTTTTCTTAATGTTTGGAGGGGGGCCACATGGCCCCCCTCCTAAGGCCAATTATGGCCCCGGGGACCCCATCCCCCGGGCCGGCCTTTGCTTTTTTTTTTTTTTTTAACAAAAATGTACTTATTGGGGAGCGGGGCCGCGTGGCCCCCCTCCCGGGCCACTTCTGGCCTCGGCGACCCCATCCCCCGGGGCCTGGCCTCTCCGTTGGGGACCGTGGGGGAGCCCCAATGCCCCACGGTCCTGCCGGCTCCCCGCCTCCTGCGGGAGCCGGCATTGCTTTTCCACAAGGGGAGCTGCTGACATGCAGCTCCCCTTGTGGAAAAGCAATTCTGCTTTGCTTCATTGAAGCGAGAGCAGGTTTCCCTGCTCTCGCTTCAATGAATCAAAGCAGAGTTTGCAATGTCGCCACCAACGCTCACCACCAACTCATCAGAAAAACGAGGAAAAAAGCGATTCAAGACAGAATCTCCACTCATGCACACAACAGCAAAGAACTCTTCAACATCATCAAGGAGTTCGCCCAACCCACCAGCGAGTCCACCATCCACCAACATCCCTCCCTCACAAGACCTCTGCGACAAACTCAGCACCTTTTTCCACCACAAAATCAAGAGCATCTACGACAACTTCGACGAAGACAACCAACACACTGAACCCTCACCAACCATCCCCGACACCCTGAAGCCAGCGATCGACAACTGGACAGCCCTCACCACCGAAGACACACTGAAGATGATGAAGTCAATCCACTCTGGGGCCCCCATGGACCCCTGCCCCCACCACATTTTCAACAGAGCCGCTGACACCATCGCACCCATGCTCTGCCACACCATCAACCACTCCCTGGCAACCGCCTCGTTTCCTGACGACTGGAAACACGCTGAGATCAACCCCCTCCTGAAGAAACCCTTGGTGGACCCCACCGACCTCAAAAACTACAGACCCATCTCCCTGCTCCTGTTCCCAGCGAAAGTCATCGAGAAAGTCATCAACAGCCAACTCGCCACATTCATCGAAGAGCACAACATCCTCGACTCCTCCCAATCCGGCTTCAGAAAAAACCACAGTACGGAAACCGCCCTCCTCGCCGCAACAGACGACATCCGTACCTTACTGGACAAAGGAGAAACAGCAGCCCTCATCCTCCTCGACCTCTCAGCGGCGTTCGTCACAGTCTCTCACCGCACCTTAATACGCAGACTCCACGATGCAGGGATCCAAGACAAGGCCCTCGGCTGGATCCGCTCCTTCCTCTCCGGCAGAACGCAGCGGGTCAGACTCCCCCCTTTCCTCTCGGACCCTACACCTACCACCTGCAGAGTCCCCCAGGGGTCCTCCCTCAGCCCTACGCTCTTCAACGTCTACATGGCTCCGCTCGCCCCCATCGTCAGAACCTACGGACTCAACATTGTGTCATACGCAGACGACACCCAACTCATCCTCTCCCTATCCAACGAACCCAACACCGCCAGACACAACTTTTGAGAAGGCATGGAAGCCGTCGCCAAATGGATGAAAAACAGCTGCCTACAACTAAACACCAACAAAACGGAAGTACTCATCATGGGCCCAAACCCAGATGCCTGGAATGACACCTGGTGGCCCCCCGCCCTCGGAAGCCCGCCCACCCCCACGGACCATGCACGCAACCTGGGAATCATCCTGGACTCAGAGCTCAAAATGGACCGCCAGATCAACTCCGTCTCGTCCTCCTGCTTCCACACCGTCTGCCTCCTACGTAAGGCCTTCAAATGGATCCCCCTCAAACACAGAAAGACCGTCACTCACACCCTGGTCACCAGCATGCTCGACTATGGCAACGCACTCTATGCCGGAATAAACAAAAACCACACCCGCAAGCTACAGAACATCCAAAACGCCGCCGCAAGACTGGTTCTCAACCTGCCAAGACACTGCCACATCTCCCAGCACCTGCGCACACTCCACTGGCTCCCCGTCGAAGCTAGAGTCACCTTCAAGATGCTAACCCACGCTCACAAGGCCCTCCACGACACCGGACCAGCGTACCTGAATAGCCGACTCAAATTCCACGCACCCCAAAGGACCCTACGATCAGCCCAGCTCTCCTACGCCATGGTCCCCCGCACCAGAAAGACCAGATCGGGAGGCCGCTCCTTCTCCTTCCTCGCAGCCAGAGCCTGGAACGACCTTCCGCTCCACCTCAGACAGATAACACCGCTCCCCATCTTCGCAAGAAACCTCAAAACCTGGCTCTTCGACAGACCCCCTCCTTGATGGACTGGAACCTGAGAACCCCCCCCCATACCCCCCAGCGCCTTGAGACCCTTACGGGTGAGTAGTCGCGCTTAACAAACACCTGATTTGATTTGATTTGAGTTACTACATACCCACTCACTGATTCCTAGGTCTACACACATGTCCACTCATTCATCCATAGTTACTCATACATGCAGTCACTCATCAATACAGCACTATCATATGCACTCATACACCTATACAGACACTCACATACCACCACTCGCCCATAGAGTTACTCACACACCTAGTCAGTCATGCAAAGAATCAATCACACTCCCATTTACTCACCTATACAGTAATATACACACCACTTCACTTATTCATACAGATACTAACACATACTTACTCTCTTCTACAATCACTGACACAAGCACACACTCATCCATACAGCCACTCTCACAATCACCCACTCTCACATATAGTCATTTACATATTCCAACATTCACATATACTGCCTTTCACATATGTAGTTACTCACACATGTACCACTGAGACATCCAATCACTCACCAACACACCCATACACACACTCACCCACCCATACAGCCCTTTACAGATGCACTCTTGAACCCATACACCCAGTGAATCACCTACTCACACATCTATGCACAGAGTCAAACACCCCCCACCCACCCACCGAGATACCCAGGCACCCATACAGATACTCAGACAACCAATCAATAACCCATATAGACACTCATGTAGCTACTCACCAACCCATGCAGCCACTTACACACCAACTGACAGACTAATACAGACATTCACACAGTTTAGTCACTAACCCATGCATTCAGTAAGAAACGATTAATCACTCACTTATACAGTCAGTCACGCACCTACTAAATCATCCATTCAGACACTTATACACCCTCTCATTCTTCAATACACCTTGGTATATATATATATATATATATATATATATATATATATATAAAACATTTAAACTTTACAGAAACACATAGTCACTGGATGATGTCATCAGTGATGTCATTTGAGATGTCATCAGTGATGTCACTGACCATGTCATGAATGATGTAATATGTGACGTCATCAGCAGTGCATTGCGGGGGCGCGAGTTATAGTTAGCTCAACTAACTATAACGGGTGAATTTCTCTGGTTTTGTACCAGTGAAATGTCCAACTAAGTATAATGTCCCTGAAACCTATGTTTTTTTCAGTGAATTTCTATGGTTTTTAAAGGCTAATTTCTAACTATAACGTCCCTGAAACCTATGGTTTTTTCAGTAAATTTCAAAGGTTTTTTAAATGATAATTTCTAACTATAACGTCCCTGAAACCTATGGATTTCAGTGAATTTCAAAGGTATTTTAAATGCAAATTTCTAACTATTACGTCCCTGAAACCTATGGTTTTTCAGTGAATTTCCAAGGTTTTTTAAATGTTAATTTCTATCTATAACGTCCCTGAAACCTGTGAGTTTTTCAGTGAATTTCTAAGGTTTTTTAAATGCTAATTTCTAACTATAACATCCCTGAAACCTGTGGTTTTTTTCAGTGAATTTCTAAGGTTTTTTAAAAGCTAATTTCTAACTACACCTAGATAGGTAAGACATTTGCAGAAAGAGAAAGAAAGGCGCAGAAAGAAGCAAGAGAAGTGCAGAAAGAAGCAAGAGAAGTACAGAAAAAGGCAAGAAAAGTGCAGAAAAAAGCAAGAGAGGTGCAAAAAGAGGAAGAAAGGTGCACAAAGAAGAAGGAGAAGTGATGAAAGAGGCAAGAGAGGTGCAGAAAGAAGCAAGAGAAGTGCGGAAAGAAGCAGGAGAGGCAGAAAGAAGCAAGAGAGTTGCAAAAAGAAGAGAGTGAGGTGCAGAAAGAAGAAGAAAGGTGCAGAAGGAGGCAAGTGAGGTGCAGAAAGAGGCAAGAGAGGTACAGAAAGAGACAAGAGAGGTGCAGAAAGAGGCAAGAGAGGTGCAGAAAGAGGCAAGAGAGGTCCAGGAAGAGGCAAGAAAAATGCAGAAAAAGGAAGAAAGGTGCAGAAAGAAGCAAGAGAACCGTAGAAAGAAGCAAGAGAGGTGCAGAAAGAAGCAAGAGAGGTGCAGAAAGAAGAGAGTGAGGTGAAGAAAGAGGCAAAAGAGATGCAGAAAGAGGCAAGAGAAGTGCAGAAAGAGGCAAGAGAGCTGCAGAAAGAGGCAAGAGTGGAGTAGAAAGCCAAGAGAGGTGCAGATAGAGGCAAGAGAGGTGAAGAAAGAGGCAAGAGAGGTGCAGAAAGAGGCAAGAGAGGTACAGAAAGAGGCAAGAGAGGTACAGAAAGAGGCAAGAGAGGTGTAGAAAGAGACAAGACTGGTGTAGAAAGAGGCAAGAGATGTGCAGAAAGAGGCAATAGAGGTGCAGAAAGAGGCAAGAGAGGTGTAGAAAGAGGCAAGAGAGGTGCAGAAAGAAGAGAGTGAGCTGCAGAATGAGGTAAGAGAGGTGCAGAAAGAGGCAATAAAGGTTCAGAAAGAGGTAAGAGGTGTAGAAAGTCAAGAGAGATACAGAAAGAGGAAGCAAGGCGCAGAAAGAAGCAAGTGAGCTGCAGAAAGAGACAAGAGAAGAGCAAAAAAGATAGAGAGGTGCATCAAGAGGCAAGAGAGGTACAGAAAGAGGAAGAAATGTTCAGAAAGAGGCAAGAGAGGTACAGAAAGAGGCAGGAGAGGTGCAGAAAGAAGAGAGTGAGCTGCAGAAGGAGGTAAGAGAGGTGTAGAAAGAGGCATGAGAGGTGCATAAAGAGGCAAGAGAGGTGCAGAAAGAAGAGAGTGAGCTGCAGAAAGAGGGAAGAGAGGTGCAGAAAGAGGCAAGAGAAGTGCAGAAAGAAGAGAGTGAGCTGCAGAAAGAAGCAAGAGAAGTGCAGACAGAGGCAAGAGGTGATAAAGAGGCAACAGAGGTGCAGAAAAAGGCAAGAGACTTGCAGAAAGAAGAGAGGTGCAGAAAGAGGCAGGAGAGGTGCAGAAAGACGCAAGAGAGGTGCAGAGAGATGCAAGAGAGGTCTAGAAAGAGGCAAGAGTGGTGCAGAAAGAGGCAAGAGATGTGCAGAAAGAGGCAAGATGGGTGGAGAAAGAGGCAAGAGAGGTACAGAAAGAAGAGAGTGAGCTGCAGAATGAGGTAAGAGGTGCAGAAAGAGGCAAGAAAGGTGCAGAAAGAGGTAAGAGGTGTAGAAAGTCAAGAGAGGTACAGAAAGAGGAAGCAAGGCACAGAAAGAAGCAAGTGAGCTGCAGAAAGAGACAAGAGAAGAGCAAAAAAGTCAAGAGAGGTGCATCAAGAGGCAAGAGAGGTGCAGAAAGAGGAAGAAATGTTCAGAAAGAGGCAAGAGAGGTACAGAAAGAGGCAGGAGAGGTGCAGAAAGAAGAGAGTGAGCTGCAGAAAGAGGCAAGAGAGGTGCAGAAAGAGGCAAGAGAGGTACAGAAAGAGGCAAGAGAGGTACAGAAAGAAGAGAGTGAGCTACAGAAAGAACAAAGAGAAGTGTAGAAAGAGGCATGAGAGGTGCATAAAGAGGCAAGAGAGGTGCAGAAAGAAGAGAGTGAGCTGCAGAAAGAGGGAAGAGAGGTGCAGAAAGAGGCAAGAGAGGTGCATAAAGAAGAGAGAGCTGCAGAAAGAAGCAAGAGAAGTGCAGACAGAGGCAAGAGGTGCATAAAGAGGCAAGAGAGGTGCAGAAAGAAGAGAGGTACAGAAAGAGGCAGGAGAGGTCTAGAAAGAGGCAAGAGTGATGCAGAAAGAGGCAAGAGATGTGCAGAAAGAGGCAAGATAGGTGCAGAAAGAGGCAAGATAGGTGCAGAAAAAGGAAGAAAGGTGCAGAAAGAAGCAAGAGAAGCACAGAAAGAAGCAAGAGAGGTGCAGAAAGAGGCAAGAGACGTGCAGAAAGAGAAAAGAGAGGTGCGGAAAGAGGAAGAAAGGTACAGAAAGAATCAAGAGAAGCGCAGAAAGAAGCAAGAGAGGTGCATAAAGAAGTGATGCGCAGAAAGAGGCAAGATTGGTACAGAAAGAGGCAAGAGAATTGCAGAAAGAGGAAGAAAGGTGCAGAAAGAGGCAATAGCAAGAGAAATACAGAAAAATGAAGGAAGGCGCAGAAATTAGCAAGAGAAGTGCAGAAAGAAGCAAGAGAGGTACAGAAAGAAAAGAGTGAGGTGCAGAAAGAGGCATGAGAGGTGCAGAAAGAGGCAAGAGAAGTGCAGACAGAGGCAAGAGTTGAGTAGAAAGGCAAGAGAGGTGCAGATAGAGGCAAGGGAGGTGCAGAAAGAAGCAAGGGAGGTGCACAAAGAGGCAAGAGAGGTGCAAAAAGAGGCAAGAGAGGTGCAGAAAGAAGAGAGGTACAGAAAGAGGCAAGAGAGGTGCAGAAAGAG
Organism: Calotriton arnoldi; assembly: GCA_963921515.1. Lineage (NCBI taxonomy): Eukaryota > Metazoa > Chordata > Amphibia > Caudata > Salamandridae > Calotriton > Calotriton arnoldi. The sequence goes on from CAWUFW010001933.1 coordinate 900,390, forward strand.
TCGAGAGGTGCAGAAAGAGGCAAGTGAGGTGCATAAAGAAGAGAGTGAGCTACAGAAAGAGTCAAGCGAGGGGCAGAAAGATGCAAGAGAGGTGCAGAAAGAGGCAACAGAGGTGCAGAAAGAGGTAAGAGGTGTAGAAAGAGGCAAGAGAGGTGCAGAAAGAGGAAGAAAGGTGCAGAAAGAGGCAAGTGAGGTGCAGAAAGAGGCAAGAGAAGATTAGAAAGAGGCAAGAGAGGTGCAGAAAGATGCAAGAGAGGTACAGAAAGAAGAAGAAAGGCACAGAAAGAGGCAAGAGAGGTGCAGAAAGAAGAGAGTGCGCTGCAGAAAGAGGCAAGAGTAGTACATAAAGAGGAAAGAGAGGTGCAGAAAGAGGCAAGAGAAGTACAGAAACAGGTAAGAGAGGTACATAAAGGAGAGAGTGAGCTGCAGAAAGAAGCAAGAGAAGTACAGAAAGAGGCAAGAGAGGTGCAGAAAGAGGCAAGAGAGGTGTTGAAAGAGGCAAGAGAGGTGCAGAAATAGGCATGAGAGGTTGAGAAAGAGGCAAGAGAGGTGCAGCAAGAAGAGAGTGAGCTGCAGAAAGAGGGAAGAGGTGCAGAAAGAGGCAAGAGAGGTGCAGAAAGAAGAGTGAGCTGCAGAAAGAGGCAAGAGAGATTCAGAAAGAGGCAAGAGAGGTGCAGAAAGAGGCAAGAGAGGTACAGAAAGAGGCAAGAGATGTGCAGAAAGAGGCAAGAGTGGTGCATAAAGAGGCAAGAGAGGTGCTGATAGAAGAGAGTGAGCTTTAGAAAGAGGGAAGAGAAGTGCAGAAAGAGACAAGAGAGGTGCAGAAAGAAGAGAGTGAGCTGCAGAAAGAGGCAAGAGAGGTTCAGAAAGAGGCAAGAGACGTGCATAAAGAGGCAAGAGGGGTGCAGAAAGAGGTAAGAGGTATAGAAAAAGGCAAGAGAGGTGCAGAAAGAGGAAGAAAGGTACAGAAAGAGGAAAGTGAGGTGCAGAAAGAGGCAAGAGAAGAGCAGAAGGAGGCAAGAGGTGCAAAAAGAGGCAAGAGAGGTACAGAAAGAGGAAGAAAGGTGCAGAAAAAGGCAGGAGAGTTGCAGAAACAGGAAGAAAGGTGCAGAAAGAGGCAAGAGAGGTACAGAAAGAAATGAGTGAGCTGCAGAAAGAAGCAAGAGAAGTGCAGAAAGAGGCAAGAGAGGTGCAGAAAGAAACGAGAGAAGTGCATAAAGAGGCAAGAGAGGTGCAGAAAGAGGCAAGATAGGTGCAGAAAGAGGCAAGAGAAGTGCAGAAAGAGGCAAGAGAAGTGCAGAAAGAGGTAACAGGTGTAGAAAGAGGCAAGAGAGGTGCAGAAAGAGGAACAGAGGCGCGGAAAGAGGCAAGTGAGGTGCAGAAAGAGGCAAGAGAAGAAAGTTGCAGAAAGAGGCAAGAGAGGTACAGAAAGAGGCAAGAGAGGTGCAGAAAGAAGAGAGTGAGCTGCAGAAAGAGGCAAGAGAGGTGCAGAAAGAGGCAAGAGAGGTACAGAAAGAGGCAAGAGAGGTGCATAAATAGGCAAGAGAGGTGCTGATAGAAGAGAGTGAGCTGCAGAAAGAGGGAAGAGAGGTGTAGAAAGAGGCAAGAGAGGTGCAGATATAAGAGAGTGAGCTGCAGAAAGAGGCAAGAGATGTTCAGAAAGAGGCAATAGATGTGCAGAAAGATGCAAGAGAGGTACAGAAAGATGTAAGAGGTTAGAAAGAGGCAAGAGAGGTGCAGAAAGAGGAAGAAAGGTATAGAAAGAGGCAAGAGGTGCAGAAAGAGGCAAGAGAAGAGCAGAAGGAGGCAAGAGAGGTGTTGGAAGAGGCAAGAGAGGTACAGAAAGAGGAAGAAAGTTGCAGAAAGAGGCAAGAGAGGTGCAGAAAGAGGCAAGAGAGGTACAGAAAGAAGAAGAAAGGTACAGAAAGAGGCAAGAGAGGTGCAGAAAGAGGCAAGAGAGGTGTAGAAAAAAGAGTGAGCTGCAGAAAGAGGTAAGAGATGTGCAGAAAGAGGCGAGAGAGGTGCAGAAAGTTGCAAGAGAGGTGCATAAAGAGCCAAGAGAGCTGCTTATAGAAGGGAGTGCGCTGCAGAAAGAGGCAAGAGAGGTGCAGAAAGAGGCAAGAGAGGTGCAGAAAGAGGCAAGAGAGGTTCAGAAAGAGGTAAGAGATGTGCAGAAAGAGGCAAGAGAGGTGCAGAAAGAGGTAAGAGGTGTAGAAAGAGGCAAGAGAGGAGCAGAAAGAGGAAGAAAGGCACAGAAAGAGGGAAGTTAGGTACAGAAAGAGGCGAGAGAAGAGCAGAAGGAGGCAAGAGAGGTACAGAAAGAGGGACGAGAGGTACAGAAAGAGGAAGAAAGAGGCAAGTGAGGGGCAGAAACAGGTAGAAAGGTGCAGAAAGAAGCAAGAGAAGTGCAGAAAGAGGCAAGAGAAGTGCAGAAAGAGGCAAGAGAGGTGCAGAAAGATGCAAGATAGTTGCAGAAAGAGGCAAGAGAAGTGCAGATAGAGGCAAGAGAAGTGCAGAAAGAGGCAAGAGAAGTGCAGAAAGAAGCAAGAGATGTATATATATGTATATATTCAATCTCCTCTCACTCTTACAAGGAAGGAATCAGTACTTGGGTTGTAGCTTGGAAGTATTTAATCTACAAAGGACGCGATCCACACGTTTCGGCTAGTCCGACCCTTGATCACGATACAAGACGTCATTGTAGCGTCCTTATTTAAATGTAGAAATGGCTCCAGTTGCCAACATTAACAAAGGACTACATATTACATTAAACCAAAAAGCTGTCAGCCATATTGGCCTGGTCACAATGCGAAAATTCAGGAATTCATACAATAAAGAAAAGAAAACAAGTGTTAATATGCACACAATGTAATTTCAGCATATCTTGCCCCGTGACTGCCGTACCTGTATGTTCGTCAACGTGACTTGTTAATAATAAACATACTTACGATTGCAAACATCAATATAAACAATGGACTACACATTACTTTAAAGTGAAAGGCTATCGGCCATATTGATCTGGGCACGTTGCATATTATAGAGGTTCTTACACGTAAAGAAAAGAAATAAAAAGTGGTGTTAATATACACACACTATCCCTAAATAAAGTTCAAGTGATTATAGTTCCTTTCCATTCACAGCTCATTTGAGATGTCATGAGTGATGTTTTGAGTGATGTCACTGATCATTTCATGAATGATGTAGTGTCTGAGGTCATAAGCAGTGCATTGCGGGGGCGTAAGTTATAGTTAGCTCAGGTAACTATAACTGCTGAATTTCAGTGGTTTTGTATGAGTGAAATCTGAGTTTAACTATAACGTCCCTGTAATCTTTGTTTTTTTCAGTGAATTTCTAGTTTTGTTTAATGTTAGGTAAGATGCCTATCACAATGGATGGTGGGGGGTTGGAAGCAGGGCCTGGCCTGGCATTGTGCTGCCCCCCACCCAAGCTTGCTGCTCCTGCCTCCCCTCCTCCTTGCCATTCACTGTCCAAGTCCATGCCCCTGCTCCCTCATTGCAGCCCTGTGTGGCCGTTGTTCTGCCACTGGCCTTCCCGCCTTCTCTGAACAGTTAGATTGTTGCGCCATCCACGTTCTACTATCCTCTGTTGTCTGAATCCATGCACTAGCCTCCTCCCTCCTAACATACATGGTCTGATGTGCTGCCACTGCCCTCCATTTAGCATAATGTCCCAGTCCACTCCTCCTGCCCATCATTGCTCTCCTGCTTAGCCTCTGTGCTTAGCTTGCTGCCCCTACTCTCCTTCCCCCTGTCCTTCGATGTCTGTGTACATGGCCCTGATCCATCCTTTTTGTCCAGCATGTTCCATGGACCTGCCCCTCCTATCTACTCTCAGTTTTCTGTTGAGCTGCCACTCCCCTCCCACCTGCCTAGCATTGTCAGATGACTGTAACCTCTCCCTGCCACCTCCACCTTGCCTGTCCACGTTCCATGCCCCTATCCCCTTCCTCCTGTCCTCCATGGTCCATTTTACTGCCACATCCTTCTGCCCTCCCTGGTCTGTTGTGCTGCAACTGCTCCTCCTGCCTGCCCCATGTGGTCTGTTGTGAGGCTCCTTCCCCTGAACTCTCTTGCCTGTGCCCAGCTCCTACCCCTCCCTTCTAACCTCCATGATCCTTTGTGCATGCCCCCACACCCTCCTTCTTGCCTATCATGGCCAAATTGTGCTGCCACTAACCCTCTTGCTTGCCATGCATGGTCTTCTGTGCTGCCACGGCCCCTGCCACCTTCCCTGTGTGGTCAGCTAGCTGCCCCTGACCCCCTCCCACCTTCCCTCCATGGTCTGTGTGTATGCCATTGTAGTCTCACTGTTGCCCTCCATGGTGTGTTGTGCTTCTAGTGCCCATCCTGCCTGACCTCCATGTCAGCTTGCTGCTCCTGCCCTGCTCCCTTGCCCCCTGCCCTCCCTTTTCATGTGCAGACCACTATTCCCTCCCTCTCTCCTTGTCTGTTCCATTGTCATGCCCCTGATCCCTCCCTCCTGCCGTTTATGGTCCGTTATGCTGCAGCTTTCTCTCATGTCTGTCCAGTATGGTCAGCTTGCTGCCATTGCCTCTTCCCCTCTGTTCTCTGTTGTCCATGTGCATGGTCCTGTCCCCTCCCTATTGCTTTCCATGGTTTGTTGTGCTGCACTGCCGTCCCGCATGCCCTGTGTGGTGTATTGTGCTGCTGCAAACCCTGATGCCTGCCCTGTAAGGTCAGTTTGGTGCACCTGTCCATGTCCCTCCTGTCCTCTGTTATCCGAGTCCATGTCCCTACCCCAATTCCTCCTGCCTTCCATGATCCAATGTACCATACTTGCTAACATTTTGAACTTGGTAAGAGGGAGATTTTGAGAAAAAAACTGGGGAATTGATTTTTCACATTGACTTGCATAGAAAAAGAGGAGATTGTAGACAAGAGACAGATAAAATAAAGCCCTTTTGGGCTTAAAAACATTGGGCGTTTCCTGCCTGAATCGTCTCTGTTGGCATGTATGGTTGTATTACCACTGCCTCTTCCTTCTGCCCTCAATGGTCTATTATATTGCCACATCCTCTCTTGCCTGCCTGCATTGTTGGTTTGTTGCCCATGCCCCCCTTTCCACTGCCCTCCATGTTGTGCTGCCACTGCCCTTCCTGCCTGCCCAGTGTGGTCAAATTGTTGCCTCTGCACCCTCCTACCTGCCTTCAATTTTCTGAGTCCGTGCCCCTGACCTCTGCCTCCCAACAGTATCCTAATGAACAACTAGATTAATAACATTCTATATTTATTACAAAAGTGTGGCACGCCTGACGTCATCTTGATGTAATCAAAACTGTAATACCTAAAGCATTTCCTTTAGAAATTATAGAAATGAGAGGGTCTTATTTGCATAGAAATTATGGTTAGTGCTCTAAAAAACTGAAATAAGGACATATTTTCTGAGTTCTCAAATAGCGACAAAGCACTTTTAAATTATGTGTTATCTTTATGTTTTTTTATCCAGTTGACCACTTGATTAAATGTTACGCTTAGGGGAGAGAATGTGGTGTTACTTCCAGAGTTGCAGACTTTGCAACTGGGGAACCAAGTCGGAGTTTCTGCTTCAGCTCGACATTCTGTGATTCTGGTCAAATCACTTAATCTCCCCATGCCTACAACCAAAATGAGTTTGTCCTTGTATGATGTAACCAATGCTCATGTAAAGCACTCCAATATCTGACCAGCCTGCACTATATAAAACTGCAAAAAAACAAAGGATAAAAAGTGTTTTCCACACTTCTGTCATTGGGCTATATGTGGGCTACATCTGGGTGATATTTGTGCTACATTTGGGCTCCTTTTTCTCTGGTGGCCATCTTGAGAGTCTTCAATTAAATTCATTAAACTTTATTCGATCTGATTTAGAAACATAGGGGCATATTATCAAGGGCAGTATCGCCACTTTAGCGGCACTTTTTGCTGATAAAGCGGCGATATTTTTATCGCCCTATTAGCAAGCTGTCGCTAACAGCTGTTAGCGACAGCTTAATGGCGATAGCGGCCGTTTTGTTGCCGCTTTGCATGTCAGCGATAATTATCGCTAATGACATGCAAAGTAGGCGTTCCCAACTAAAAGCAACTGCAAACAGTCGCAAACACAACTTCCCCCTATTATCAATGCCCGCAAAGCGATAAAAAAAGTCGCGCTAACCGCGATTATTGCTGGAATTTAACACCTGCTAAAAACTTGACTTATCTGTTTTCTCAATGGGAGGTGGATTGTGAGGCTAAGTCCACCATGGCCTATCATCAAGGATTCCCCTATCGCTGGTGTTTTATCGCAGGATTTCCTGCGATATTCTCACATTTCGCCGCAATCGCTGGATTTTTTATCGCCTTGGAGATAAGCGGTGCTAATAACACGCTATCTCGGCGATGAAATCCAGCGATAGCCGGTGATAAAAAAAAACAGCGTTAATGCGCTTTGCGATAAGTATCGCAAATCGTTGCTAATATGCCCCATAGATCATAAAAGTGTACATAGAAACAGTAAATCCTCTTTCTTAATACAAAACAGTGAGAACTAATTAAAACCAGTAGGTAAAAACGGGTGTTACAAAGCCCGGTTCAGAGCAACTTCAGGTTAACAGAATAGTAAAGTTCAATGTTTCGCAAGATCAAACTGATAAAGCCGGATTCCACTACAAAAGTTTACTCGGAACCCTCAGTCGACTGGATCTTTATTACCTGCTGAGAAGTGTAAAGGGGAGAAACAATGTATTCATAACCAGCTAGCATGTATCAATTTTAGTAAATCTCAGAAAGGATCACTGACTCCGAATTCCAAGTTTAGGGGTTTATTACAGAACCAAAAATAGCTGGACATACAGACTCCTCAGAACGAGGTTGCAAAAATACAAAGGCACTAATACAAAGTCCATCCTATGAACCAATCTAATCCGATACAGCATAAAGAGAATAAGCAATTCCAAAAATACTAAACAAGCAATAACTGCACCAACATCTATATTAGTCTTCATTAGTGGCTGTAAAGAAAATCCATTAATCTATCCCTACACTATCCTAAAGTGGCATCCCTGCTTAACATTTCCCAAGCAAAGTCAAGAAAAGGTGTCAGCTCGTGAAGACTTCCTAAGAAGTACACTCACGTTGTAAAGATCAGTCTAAGTCTCCATTCTAAGAATCAATCTCTTCCTTCTACCCTCTAACGGCTCTCTGCTCTCGCTCTGCCCACTCTGCTAACTGCTCTGCTCTCCTCTGCTCTGCTTACTCATCCCTCGGGGCACTGTCCCCAATACAAAATGCATACTTAGTAAACACGCCCATGTAACACCTCTTCTGGCCAGGCACCTCTCGTAGGTAATTTTCCACCTAAACTTGTACTCGGTCCGACGACGGTTGAGGTGTCCTTGGGTCTCAGGCTTCTTCAGCGAAAGAAAATATCAACTCCCAATTATCGACATTCCTGTATATACTGTAGCACGTCTCCTCCATACCTAACTCCTAAAACAAAAGCATTATTCTAACTAACGAGGACGATGTCCTTGCACCTGCAATGAATACATGAGAACAGAACAACCTTGCATGCACATGAATTTCACTGACCATCTCCAAATGAGAGCCTCACCTATCTCCCAGCTCCCGTTCCTGGCGAAGGTTGTGGAGCAACATGTCCTGAAGACAACCTCGGCGTTCCTGGAAGAACACGAGCTACTCCAACCCCGCCAGGCTGGGTTCAGAGCCCACCATAGTACGGAGCTAGTAATGCTATCTGTACTTGACGATCTCAGGATGAAGGCTGATAACAAAGAGTCGAGATCCTTATTCTTTTAGATCTTTCTGCGGCGTTCGATACGGTCAGCCACACAACATTACTGACCCGGCTGTCAGACCTGGGCATCCGGGGGCATGCCTATAATTGGTTAGAATCCTTCCTATCAGGACGTTCGCAGAGGGTCCAACTCGGCGATCAGGTATCGGAAAAGGGCAACATCTTATGCGGGGTCACCCAGGGCTCCACACTGTCCCCGCTCCTTTTCAACATATACCTGCAGCCCCTGGTGGCCGCACTAACCAATATGGAATGCCGGGTTTTCAATTACGCGGATGATACCCAGCTCATCCTGAGGATCGATAACTCGGTCCGCGCCCAAAAGTCAGCCCAGAACATCCTCAGGTTCACAATAAACTGGATGACTGAAACTCCCTAAAAATTAATCCAGATAAAACCGAAGTCCTAGCAATTCCGGCAAAAACCCTTGGAGCGGCTTGTTTTGGCCCCAAGAGCTGGGGGCCTGTCCCAGCCCATCACCAGTGGTAAAAAGCTTGGGAATCAAGATTGACTCCGAGCTCTCCATGACTAACCAAGTCAACTCGGTGGTGGGCACATGCATTGTCTTCTAAGACAGCTGAGGAAACTGGTTCCACTGCTCTCAGTTTCATCTCTGAAAACCATTGTATCAGCAACTATCGTCTCGCGACTCGACTATGGCAACGCGCTCTATGTCGGGCTCCCCCAGAAACTTACGAATAAGCTACAGGTGGTACAGAATGACGCAGCTAGGCTGATCTTCAGGCTGCCCAGAAGAACTCATGCCACTCCCTTGCTGCGCAAACTGCACTGGCTGCCTGTCAAGCAAAGAGCGAAATTCAAGGGACTCTGCATTGCCCATAAAGCCCTTTACGGACACGCCCCAGGGTACATAAGGGAACGCCTAATGAAATACGTGCCTGGGCGGGCGCTGCGCTCAGCAGAAGCCACCCAGATGGTCTGCCCGCGGGGTAACTTTGCTTCCAAAGGAGGACGAGCCTTCTCGGTCCTTCTGCCACAACTTTGGAACCAGCTGCCCGACACCCTCCGTAAAGAACATGGTCTGCTTCCCTTCCGGAAACAGCTTAAAACCATTCTTTTCAGGGAAGCACTAGACACGATCTAATCATTCTTAGTACCGCCCTGATGCTGTTTTTCTTCTTTCAAAGCGCTAAGAGACCTGTCGGTGTACATGAGCTATACAAGAACAAAATAACATAACATAACATAACATGACCAGGGGAAAATGCATTTCAGGCCTACATAAATAAGCTAACATAAGGAAACGAATAGGCCTTTCTTAGCACGAAAGAGTAAATACTCCATCCAGGCCTTTAACATCACATTAAACGCACATTTAAATGTTACATTTATAAGCACTATATTTCATTACTCCTAAACATAATTAATCATCTAAACGTGTCCAACTTCAACATGATGCACGTTTAAATCTAGCATATTACATTACACATAAACTACTTCATTAAGCATTTGCAATGCACATCGAAAGTTACATGATTCCCTCGAACTGCCATTTTACGTTTCTTGAATGGCACGACCTCAATCTAACATTTCATTTATCACTGATTATTACCACACAGCCTCTAACTAAAATTAACACACATAAGAATATATGCGGGTACGGACTATTCATGAATATAATGTACCTCTATAAATTTCAGAATATCACTGCGCTCTATCAAATCTCATGTACTTCGTGCAAAATACACAATAAGGGGTCCAAGTAAGATGCAACGCTCCAATACCTGACCAGTCTGCAATATATAAAACTGAAAAAAAAAAAAAAAAAGTGTTTTGCACACTTCTGTTATTGGGCTATATGTGGGCTACATCTGGGTGATATTTGTGCTAAATTTGGGCTCTTTTTTCTCTGGTGGCCATCTTGGGAGACTTATTTGTTATGAAGTTTCCTAATTTCCTCATTTACTGCAGTCTCCTCAGTAGGAAATGCTTTCAGTTTTTACTTTTATTCCATCAAGAAGGCATTCAGATGTGTCACACATTTGCCATAAATTCAGAATGTTAGCACTCTAGTTGCTCATTAGAAAATTGTAGTAAAGCTACTGCTCACCAGGGAGTTAACTGGAAGTCTAACTGGTATTGAAAGTGATTGTTTCAGTCTGCATGTCAGAATTTTCTAATGAAATAGAAGAGGATTTGAGATCTCACTTAAAGTATGTCCTAATTTTTCTTTCTAATGCACTAACCATAATTTCTATGACAAAATGAACCCTCTCATTGTGTTCCTTTTTAAATTAAATGTTTTAAGTGTTACCAGTTTATTCCAATCAAGATGGCTTCAGGTGTGCCATAATTTTGTCATAAGTAAGACTGTTAGCGCTCTAGTTGTTCTTTAGAACACTCTGGGAAGCTGCAGTAGAACACAAAGGAATCAACTGACAGGCTGCTCCTGTTGAAATATAACAGGAAGATATTTGAGATCTCACTTAAAACATGTCCTAATTTTTCTTTCTACAGCACTAATCATAATTTCTATGTCAAAATGAACCCCCTCATTTTGTTCCTTTTTAAATTAAATGTTTTAAGTGTTATCAGTTTATTCCAATCAAGATGGCTTCAGGTGTGCCATACGTTTGTCATAAGTAAGACTGTTAGCTCTCTAGTTGTTCTTTAGAACACTCTGGGAAGCTGCAGTAGAACACAAAGGAATCAACTGACAGTCTCTGCCCTTGTTGGATGTACATGTTTTACTGAGAATGTCAGACTTCATTCTCACATGACTGAGAAAGATAATGTGAATTTACAGAAAATATGCTCTCATTTTAGCTTCTGGAGCACCTTCCAAACCTCCATGGGACAAGCATGAGAAAATAGTTCTCTCTCAAACATGATTCATGATATCCCAGCAGAAGTTTTTTCACAGGGTAAAATCACCTTAGAACACACCACAATTCCTAAAATTAGTATGGTATTTATTTATTTATTTACTTATATAGTGCTTGAATCGACCCCCGAAGGGGTATCTCTGCACTTAGGACGGACCTTGAGAGTGTAATGCAGCAACATCAGAATCGGGCGCGTAAAAGAGCAGTCTTGAGCAGCTTCCTGAATTGTAGGTGATCAATGCATTGTCTCAAAAGTATGGGAAGCTCGTTCCAATATCGAGAGCCAAGATGGAAGAGGGCTCTTCCTCCCAATCTAGCCTTTCTTACTCGAGGCACCACAAGAAGATGTTTGGCACCCGAGCGAAGAGATCTGGAAGGTACATATGGCGTGAACTTCTCCGAAAGGTAAGTGGGGCCTAAATTAAACAGTGACTTGTGGATAATGCAGCAGATTTTAAATCTTACCCGTTGGCGGATAGGAAGCCAATGCAGCTGCATAAGAAGAGGGCGAGAAGGAGTCCTAGAAGGAGCATTGAGGACCAGTCGCGCCGCCATATTCTGGACCACCTGCAGTCTGCTGAGCGGGGCATCATTGGTGGAGATCAGCAGGCCGTTACAGTAGTCCAGGCGGCTTAGTACAAGTGCCTGGACTAAAGTTTTCCGGGTAGAGTCAGGGAGCAAAGGGAAAACTCGACGGAGCAGGCCTATAGTGTCGAAACAGGAACCTGCGGTCTGAGCAGCATGCTCCTTCAGAGTGAGGGCTTGATCCAAACGGATACCTAGGTTTTTTACCGTCAGCTTGGGAGCCGGGTGAGGGCCCAGATCTATCGGCCACCATTCTGGCGTCCATAAGGAAGGGGCTTCTCCGAAGAGCATAATCTCTGTTTTTCCCACATTGCACTGGAGGAAATTGCTCTTCATCCAGTGGGAAATAGCTCTCATACCATTAGAGAAGGCCAACTGCACAGAAGAAGTAAATTTATCGAAAGGAAAGAGCAACTGAGTATCGTCTGCATATGATATGGGGGTGAACCCATACGACCTCAGAAGATTGGCCAAGGGAGCGATATAGATGTTAAACAGTGTAGGGCTCAAACATGAGCCCTGAGGGACTCCCTTGGACAATTCTGTTGGAGCCGAGCGATACGAACCTAAGTTGACAATCTGGGAGCGAGCTGATAGAAAGCTCGTCATCCACTGTAAGGCTGATTTCCTTAGCCCGATCTCCTTTAGTCTTCTGAGCAATATGGGATGTGATACTGTGTCGAACGCGGCAGATAGGTCCAACAGCACCAAAATCATGGAATGGCCCTTATCTAGGGTCATCATGATGTTATCCGTGACCACTAGTAGTGCTGATTCGGTGCTGTATTTGGGCCTAAAGCCGGACTGGGGGGGATCCAAACAGCCCGTAAGTTCGACATGATTGGAGAGATGAGTATTGACATGTTTCTCCATTAATTTGCTCAGAAACGGAAGGAGCGAAATGGGGCGGAGGTTGGAAAGATCCGTCCAGGGAACTTTAGTGTTCTTACAGATCGGTCTTACCTGTGCAACTTTCCATTCTAGCGGTACATGGCCTTCTCTCAGGGAGAGATTAATAAGAGATTGAATCGAGGGAGACAGATGATTTAGCTGGAATGAGGTCCGAAGGGGATCCTGATTTTATCTTATAGATCAATAGTTCAACCTCTGCTGATGTAAGTGTGGGGAAGTGCTCTAACAACTGAGGATTTATCTGATTTAATTGGTCAGATGCCATTGGGATCTGCAGTTGATTTCCTGCCTTGGTTATTTTTTCATAGATAAGCTCTATTTTCTGGGAAAAGTAGAGAGCAATATCATTGCACAGCAATTGGGAAGGGGCCTCAGAGCTTTCAGAGGCCTTGGGGCTGATAAAGGACTGAAGGATTTGATGCAGAATTTTGGGGGCGTTGCCAGCATGAGCTAATTGAGATGCTATATAGGTTTCCCGTGCTGTTTTTATGTTTTTGTGATAGCTAGACAGAGTGGTATGAAACCGATCTCTGTCCTTCACATCGTGGGTGGCACGCCAGCTCCTCTCATATTTCCTGCAAAGTTGTTTTTGGACTCTCAACTGAGGCGAGAACCAGACTGCCTGTGGGCGTTTAGGATAACTAGGAAGAGATTTTAATGGGGCAATATGATCAATAGCCATTGAGACAGCAGAATTATATTTGGCTAATGCTTCCTCTATATTGTCAAATACAGAATTTTGAGGCCTTAAAAAGGAAGTTTGAAAGCTTTCTAAGGAGACTTTCTGCCACTGCCTACGAGTGTGAAATGTGGCCGATTTAGGTTTCTTTGGTTCTATTGGGTCCTGAATAAAAAAATTCGATAAACGAATGATCGGACCAGGTAAATTTTTGGGGAGGTTCACACTGAATCCTAGGAAAATTTGAAAACATTATGTCTAATGTGTGGCCAGCTATATGGGTCGGGCCTTCGTTAAGCTTGGATAAGCCCAAAAGGGATAGATCTGCCAGGAGAGTCTGTGCATCTCGATTGATCGGACATTCGCTGTGGATGTTAAAATCACCAAAAAGTAGAAAATTGCTACATACAGTCACATGAGGGGCTAATAATTCAATCAGTTGTAAAGAAAATTCAGCTATAGGGCCAGGAGGACGATAGACTAGTGCCCCTTTCCAACTAGCTTGAGAGGAGACATCTATCCTGAAAACCAAAATTTCCATAGTGGTGTCACAACGCTGATCTAGTATAGAAACCTTAATTCTATCTTTATGCACGATGGCAATTCCACCCCCCATCTTTATTGGTCTGTCCAATCTAACCACTTTATATCCTTCCGGTATACCCAACGTTGTTATAGAGGGCACAGAATGGGGCTTAAGCCAGGTTTCAGTCAAAAATCCCAGCTCAGGCTGAGCTGAGGACAATAGATCCCAAACCTCAGTGAAGTGTTTAGGCAGGGATCGGATGTTACACAACAGGCTTTTCCATCCCTTCCGTGATTTATCCACGGGAGAGTCTGTGTTCCGACCGGGAAAGATAGCAGGTTCTGGGCTATGGGAGATAGTATTGCAAGGCAGCCTAGAGGATCCCTTACAGGTCAGTATCGTCTCCACATGGTTGGCTTGAAATCGGCATACTCGACAGGAGAAAGGGCCTTCAGGAACTGGCCAGATCTCTACCCGGCAAGAAGGGAGTGGGTCAGCTCATAGATCCATTAACTCCTGTCTAGAGTAGCGTCTTTGCTGGAACGGGCCATATTTAGCAAGGAATTGACCAGGGTCTCTGGCGACATCCAGGCGCGGACGGGCGCAGACGGGCTTGCCTTCGGTGAGCCTTCGGCGCGCGTCCGCTGCGCGCTCCGCTCTGCATGGGTTTTTATGGAGGAGAGTGGGGACTAGACTGCCAACCTTCAATCCGCCGGAAGTAGCCTCCCTCCACACAATCGGGACAGAGACTCGCGGTGGACCGGGGAGAGCAACCGGATGTGAATGGCCCCAGAAATCAGTCAGGTAATTTACTTGTAATTGTAACCTCCCGCATTGGTTTCAGCAGCAACAGCAAGTTAAAATATATAGTGCACAGCAATAACAAACGTTAAAAATATTTAAATGCTTTGGTTAACATCGGAAGCGTCAAACAGCTAGCGCTGAGCAATACATCTACCTCACGCGCGTCCGCTGCGTGCTCCGCTCTGCATGGGTTTTTATGGAGGAGAGTGGGGACTAGACTGCCAACCCTCAATACGCCGGAAGTAGCCTCCCTCCACACAATCGGGACAGAGACCCGCGGTGGACCGGGGAGAGCAACCGGATGTGAATGGCCCCAGAAATCAGTCAGGTATTTTACTTGTAATTGTAACCTCCCGCATTGGTTTCAGCAGCAACAGCAAGTTAAAATATATAGTGCACAGCAATAACAAACGTTAAAAATATTTAAATGCTTTGGTTAACATCGGAAGCGTCAAACAGCTAGCGCTGAGCAATACATCTACCTCACGCGCGTCCGCCATCAACAAATGGTACCACCAACAAATGAATTCTAATGTAACTAAAGTCTGTTATCACCCTTTATAGATCTCCTTTTGGTGACCCTCAAAATCTTCTATTCACTACAATGCATTTCAATGGGGTGCTAGCATGTATATTGGTCCCAAGATGGCTGCCAGCAATTCCAGGATGAAGTGCTGACAGCCAATCAGATCTCACGATGAGATGTGTGGTTAGGCTCTGCCCAGATATTGATATTTATTTATTTTTGAATTTCTTAGAAACTAATGAACGGATTTACACCATTTAGAAAAAGGGCACTTTCTGAACCAAGAGCTAACTTTTTGCCTAATTTGGTGTAATTCCGTTCAGCAGTTCGGGCTGTAGCCTGTTCCAAAAATTCCTATGGAAATTAACATGGGGAAAATGGGCTTTGGGACCCCCCTTTTTTCTCAGCCCCCGCTTGACGAATCACCCCGAAACTTTGAGGACAGGAGCTGACTGGAGCACCCCACCAGTTTTGAAAATTTTGTGAAGATTCGTCAAACAGCGCCAAAGATATTGTCAAATCAAAAAACGCTTTTCCTATGGATAATAGGTCCTAACTATAACTACCTACTGGCGACCGCCAGTCGGGTAATTCCGCTCCGCTTTCACCACAGCTGCCGAACTCATGGCGGGTGCCTCTAGCTACTTGATGGTGACTCACGCAATTCTATATCAGGCTCCAAAAAACTCTGCAGGGCACTCGCGGGGTTTGTAAAAAGTCCATATATTTATTTAAACAGACGTGTTGCGGCGACATACCACCTTCTTCAATGTTACAACATATAGTTCTGGACACACAGCGCATCGGGATTTTTCAAAACATGCGGAACCTCATCCTGATTGGCTGTTTAACAATTACATGGCTTGGAGAGGAACCAATGGATTACTCAGCATTGGGCAGTCCTCATCGTATCAGAATTTCATTGCATATATTATGCTGCTATCTACAGTACATATCTTACCTATTGAGGTGAGAGCAATGTGGGATGTACTTTAGATAGTATATTAAGGACATACTGAAAAGACACACATAGTCAGACAGATAATTGGCTTCCCTGAAACCTATGATATCACTATTGATAAATTAGTGTGGTGCCTTAATTAATGAATGTATACATTAACTCTCTGTATCATAGGTAGGTGTGCAAATACTCACTTGTGTTGAGGCCCCCTGGTTGTTTTGAATCAAATTCTAGAATATAACTTGTCTCTAGGCGCCTCAGTTTTGCTTCCCGGTTACCACCTCTTTTCTGAGGTGGTATTGCATCTATAGCATAGTATTTAAGATGCTTAAGGTCACTATTGTGCCATTCCTTAAAATGCCTTGCCACCGGGTAGCTTATATCATTGTTAACAATGGCCCTTATATGCTGGAGTATTCTCTTGTGCACAGCTAACTTCATACTGCCAATGTATTTGAGATTGCAGCTACATTCAAGGATATATACAACATACTCAGATTTACAGGTAAGATGTTGTTTAATAACCTGTCTTCTGGTATTGATGGCAGTTTGGTATGAAATTTTGTTAATGCTGTGTTGGCAGGCTTTACAGGTAGAACATTAAAAAAAAAACTTTCTAGCTGTAAGCCACATCCCCCTGTCCTGATCCTCGAGGCTACTCATTACCAACGCATTTCCCATGCTCGCAGTTTTTCTGTATGTGATGGATGGTTGAGTTGGTAAACATTTACCTATTATGGGGTCGTCCAGTACTATAGGCCAATTGCGTCTTACTATGGCCCTCAATTGCTTTTCCTGCCTAGAGTAAGATAAAATTAATCTAGTAGGTTCTTGGGCTTCATCTGGTGATCCGCTTGTTTCACCCCTTGATTTAACAGTGTATTGTAACAGGTCATCCCTTGCTCGCACTCTGGACCTTGCAATGGCTGCATCCACTGTCTCAGTTCTATATCCTCTGGCTAGAAAGCGAGCTCTACTTTCTGATTGCTTAACTGCAGTGTCTTGCTTATCACTACATATGCGTCTAATGCGTAACATTTCCCCATATGGGATGCTGTTAATAAGATGGGGAGGATGTGCACTGGACGCATGCAGCACTGTGTTGCCAGCTGTTGATTTGCGGTACAGGGATGTAGACAAGCAGTTATTAATGATTTTGACTTGCACATCCAAAAACGTAACTTGATCTTTGCTAATAACTGATATAAATTTCAAGTTAATGTCATTGATATTGATTTGAGCAATAATAACTAATGCTAATAACTGATGTAAATTTCAAGTTAATGTCATTGATATTGATTTGAGCAATAATAACTAATGCTAATAACTGATGTAAATTTCAAGTTAATGTCATTGATATTGATTTGAGCAATAAAGTCTATAGCACTTTGCTCATTGCCGCACCACACAATAAACAGATAGTCTATGAATCTAAGCCAGGAAATTACATTGGAATTGTAAGTATGCTCAAATTGCTTTCTGAGGACCAGCTCCTCCCACCAGCCCATAAATAAACAGGCATAGCTGGGGGAGAAGCTGGCCCCCATCGCCACCCCTTGAACTTGCTAGTACATTTGATTCTTGAATAAGAACAGGTTATTTTCCAAGCAAAAGAGCAGCATACTAAGTAGCATTTTGTTCTGTTGAGCATACTTAAGGGGTCTGTTAGCCAGAAGATACTCCACAGCCCTGATGCCGTCCTGGTTTCTAGTGCATGTATATAATGAAGATACATCCAGGGCTATTAAGAGATATTCTGGATTCCATTGTATGTCTTTAACTTTTCGGAGGAAAGCACATGTGTCCTGTATGTAGGATTTTAAATTCTTAACATGGTCTTGCAAAAAATAGTCAATATATTTTGACATGTTTTCTAAGGGTCAATGACCCATGCTGCAATAATGGGTCGTCCCGGTGGTCTATGTATGTTCTTATGTATATATATTGCATCTTTCATGTTCCGCTCAACCGAAGCCTCTTAAACCCGGTGAGCCAGCGGCGGGTAGCGAACCCATAAATACACCACCAAACCTGTAAGCCACGATCAGCGTTTAGTCCACGCAGTCATAAACAACAGTACCGCGGCTCCAAATCACCAGCGTGATTTATTTATAGAATGTTAGCAACAGCCCGACTAGGCCTGGGCGAAGTACTATGCTACGCTCGCGTAGTTTGTGAAGTTTGCGCTACTTCGCACTACGCGAATTGCACGTAGCACAGTGCAAACACGCGTAGCGTAGCGGTCATTTTTTGCTTGCTCGCGGTCCTCAACGTTAAGTTGGCGACCGCAAGCAAGCAAAATGACATCCCGGCGAGACTTTTTCCTCGTTCGCGATCAGCAACATCAAGTTGCCGATCGCGAGCGTGGAAAATAAACCTCCCGGCGAGATTCTCAACGCGGGGAGGTCAGGTTTCTCATTGCGAGTGGTTGCGTATGCTCGCGACCGCTCGCGATGAGAAACTACCAGTCCGCGTTGAGAAAGCTGCAGCTCGAGTAGAAATCTACTCGAGCGGCAGAAAACGACCGCTTGCACTGTGCAAGAAGCCGTTTGCAATGATTGCACAGTGCGGACAAGCATCCGGCACTGTGCAATCAGTGCGAACAGCATTTTGCACAGTGCACTACGCAGTTCGCGTAGCTATGCGTAGCTCGCATAGTGCGAAGTGCACTTCGCGTAGCGCTACTACGTGAACTACGCCCAGCCTTAAGTCCGACACGTTTCGGAGCTTCGCGCTCCTTGATCACGATAAGGTTTACATGTTACTTCCTGGTTCTTATACAGAACTTGTCATGTGATATGTGCCGGTAATAGAAATAGAAAACATCCTTTGTCAATCTTTTTTAGAGATTTCTGTTTGCAAAAAGCGCACATTTCAGAGAGACATTAATTCATTTTGTCACATCCCTAATCACATTTAACAATTATTCAAAAAGAATTTCATGGAGGGGGGCTGCGTTGCCCCCCTCCTCAGGCCTCCTTAGGCCCCGGGGACCCCATCCCCCGAGGCCGGCCTTTTTTTTTTTTCCTAATTTGGGGAGGGGGCCACTACTTGCCCCGGGGACCCCATCCCCCAGGGCTGGCCCTATCCTTTGGGGACCGTGGGGGGACCCCAACTCCCCCACGGTCCCGCCGGCTCCCCGCGTCCTGCGGGAGCCGGCATTGCTTTCCACATGGGGAGCTGCTGACATGCAGCTCCCCGTGTGAAAAGCAGTTTGCTTGAATTTTGGAAGAGAGAGCAGGTTTCCTGCTCTCTCTTCCAAAATTCAAAGCAGTTTGCTATGACAGGACGGGAGCCGCGAGGCTCCCACCCTGCCATAGCAAACTACAGTGTCCCGGGGGGTGAGCACCCCGGGACACTGCAGGAGCCAGCCCTGGGGGGTGGCGGTCCCCAGGGCCACCACAGGCTCCAGGAGGGGGGCCGCGCGGCCCCCCTCCCAACATCTACAAAGCTCCGGGGAAGTGGTGGTCCCCGGGGCTCCGAAACGGACCCCCATATTTGTTTAATTAGTGCCCCGGGGAGGTGGCGGTCCCCGGGACGTGTTGGGGGGCTCGAGCCCCCCCACACAGGTTATTAATATGTAAAAAGAAGCCCCGGGGGTGGCGGTCCACAGGGCTGCGGGAGGGCGGAGAGCCCTCCCGCACCATTTTCATTTAAAGCCCCGGGGGTGGCAGTCCCCGGGGCTTGGGGGGCCTTAGAGGCCCCCCACATAAAATATAAACCCACCCCCCGCATGCCCCCGGGACTTGGGCCACCCGGGGGCAAAATAACATCGAAGCACGGGAGACCGCGCATCGATTTTTTTTTTATCGGCGGGATCCGCGCACCCTAAGCGCATCCCGCCGATTTAAAAAAAAAATATGCTTTTTTCTGCCCAGGGGGTCCTTGTGGGACCCCCTGAGCAGACCTAGGGGGTCAGGGTGTTTCTACCCTGCCCCCTTTGTGCATTTTGCGCACTTGTTTCTTCTGCCTCGGTTCTACCGAGGGACAAAATGGCTGCCAACACTTCCTGATTTGGAGTGTTGACAGCCACTTGACTGCCAATTAGCATGCAGCTCGTGATCGGGACGGTGCGCGCAGGGTGCGCTCAGGGTGCGCGGATCCGACGCGGCCATAGATATATATGTGATTTTACTTGTGATTTTCTCAGAAACTACTGAACGGATTTACACCATTTAAGCAAAAGGCACGACTCTGAACCAAGGGCTACCTTTTTGCCAAATTTGGTGTAATTCCGTTCAGCAGTTCGGGCTGTAGCTGCGACTAACGGTTCCAATGGAAAAATGAATGGGGAAAACACGTTTTGGGACCCCCCTTTTTTCTCGGCCCCCGCTTGATGAATCACCCCGAGACTTTCAGGATGGGAGCGGACCGGAGCGCCCCAACAAGTTTGAAAATTTCGCGAAGATTCTTCAACCGGCGCCAAAGTTATTTTAAATAGAATGTTGCGGATTTCCTATGGAAAATAGGTCCAACTATAACTATCTACTGGCGACCGCCAGTAGATAATATATATATATGTATATATATATATACATAAAGATGTTTTGTTGTCTCATTACGATAAATATCTTCTTTATATCTCTAGATATCGCGCACCGATCGTGAACCTACGCGGTGTGTGCGTGAATCCGTTATACGAATGCCAGTCTAAAATACATATTTAAAATGAATTAATATATTTTTTTCATGAAAAAGTTTATTAATGAGTGCAAAAAAATAGTATTATAGAAGTTATACATTTATTTTGAAATGTTTTAAACAGATTTTTAAGGACACTAGGTATCGCACACCAGTTGCAGATCTTCGCGTTTGGTGCGCGAATCGTTATACGAATGTAAGTCTAAAATGCGTACTTATACTGAACTAATATATTTTTTAAACAAAGAAGATTATTATTGAATCCCAAAAATTAGTATTACTGTAGTTGTAAAATATTTTTAAGATCTTTAAAACACATCTTTGTGTACGCAGCACCATCGCACACCGGTCGTGAAGGAGTCGCGAACCCTGCCGGCATGTATTTCCAGTCTTGCGTAGGGGTCGCGACTCCTGCGTAATTTTAAAAAGTATGAAATATCAATGTTGCAAGTTTAAATATATGTTTTGCTTAAGGACTTTCCACTAAAATAGTTTTAAACACAATTTGCTAAAAGCTCACTTTTATATTACATTTAGCACATTTTACGGGTCCGCGACATACATGCGATAGGTGCGTGAATCCTATGCGACTCCATGTGGCACGGAAAGAAAGCTTTTCATCGGTTAAAAAGTTTTTCATTCTGTTAGAGGGTGGATCCAACACCTGTTCTCTGTTCTATGCATGTGTAGACTGCTTTGTTGTAGGATCTACAATTTATTTTCTTTTTTTGGGTGTTCTGACTGTTTTTCATCTAAAATTGGCATCATCATATCCAGAAGAGGAGCAGCAGGAGAAGATGGATGAGGGTGAAGAGCCGGTGAAGAAACGTAAAGAGAGTATTGTATGGGTGTTTTTCACCGTGCCAGAGGGAGAAAAGAAGGTCAATGCAAGGAAGGTCATCTGCAACATCTGCCACAAAATCCTCTCCAGAGGTTCCTAAAAAAAATATTCATGTGGCACATCTTCCATGCGAAAACACCATGGGACAATCCATCCAACTCGTCTTGCACGAGAAATAATGGCACAGGAGAAGAGAGAGCAAGCTTCTGCAGATGACGGTAACCAACCTTCTACATCTGCTGGTGGTGTTCTCACCACTCCTCAACCCCGGATCTTTCCTGAACTTGCTGATGCAGGAATACACTGCAGAAATGTTTGACCACTCTTTGCGTTGGGGAACTTTCTATTGATGCAATCATCAATCTTTTAAAAGCACATAAGTGTTATTTTTTTTTGTTTTTTGTACCTTGTGTTTCTTTTGTTGTTTAGAAACACAATAGTTGGACTTGTTAACTTTTATTTTTCAGTTTAAAAAAGTCAAAAACACAATAAAAAATCTTTAGAAAATACAAAAAAAAACTCAAAATTGTTCTGTTTAAAAATAAAAAAAGGTTCTTACGGAATCACATATACTGGTTAAAAATAGAAAAATTGTATGTAGTGAAACTGATTGCTAGCATAAGTGCGTGAGTGATGAATGTAAGAATAGTGCCTGGATGATTGAATGAGTGCATAGGTAGTACGTCAGTAAATCCATGAGTGTAAGGATACTGCCTGAATGAATATTTGAGTACAGGGGTACTACCTGAATGATTGCATGAGTGCAAGGGTAGTGTGTGCGTCATTGAGTACATGGGTAGTGCCAGGGTGATTGGATGAGTGCATGGGTAGTGCCTCAGTGAATGGATGAGTGCATTGGTAGTGGCTAAATCTTTGGATGAGTGTATGGGTAGTACCTGGGCGATTGGATGAGTGCATGCATAGTGTCTGAGTGAATGGATGAGTGCAAGGGTAGTGCCTGGGTGAACACATGAGTGCATGGGTAGTGCCTGAGTGAATGGAGGAGTGCATGGATAGTACCTCAGTGAATGGATGAGAGCAAGGGTAGTGCCTGGGTCATTGGATGAGTGCATGGGTACTGCCTCAGTGAATGGATGAGCGCATGTGTAATGCCAGAGTGAATGGATGGGTGCAAGGGTAGTGCCTGGGTCATTGGATGAGTGCATGGGTAGTGCCTGAGTGAATGGATGAGTGCATGCGTAATGCCTGAGTGAATGGATGAGTGCGAGAGCAGTGCCAGGGTGAATGGATGAGTGCAAGGGTAGTGCCTGGGTGAACAGATGAGTGCAAGGTAGTGCCAGGGTGATTGCGTAAGTGCATGGGTAGTGCCTCAGTGAATGGAAAAGTACAAGGGTAATGCCTGGGTGATTGGATGAGCTTATGGGTAGTGCCTGAGTGAATTGATGAGTGCAAGGGTAGTGCATAGGTCATTGGATAAGTGCATGGGTAGTGCCTGAGTAAATAAATGAGTGTGGGTAGTCCCTGTGTGATTGGATGAGTGCATTCATAGTGTCTGTTAGGTTCAATGACTGCATGGGTTGTGCCTGGATAATTCCATGAGTGCATAGATAGTGCCTGGGTGAATACAGGAGTGCATGGGTAGTGCGGGGGTGAATGGGTGAGTCTATGGGTATCGCCTGCATGATTGGACAGTGCAAGAGTAATGCCTACATGATTGAATGAGTGCATGCGTAGTATCTGGGTGATTGGATGAGTGTATGTATAGTACCTTTGTGAATGAATGAGTGGAAGGATAGTGTTTTAATCATTGGATGAGTGCATGGGTAGTGCCTCAGTAAATGGATAAGTGCATGGGTAGTGGCTGAGTCCTTGGATAAGTGCATGGGTAGTGCCTGGGTGATTGGATGACTGCATGCCTAGTGCCTGAGTGAATGGATGAGTGCAAGGGTAGTGCCTGGGTGAACAGATGAATACAAGGGTAGTGCATAGGTCATTGTATTAGTGCATGGTTAGTGCCTGAGTGAATGAATGAGTGTATGGGTAGTCCCTGTGTGATTGGAGTAGTGGATTCATAGTGTCTGTTAGGTTCAATGACTGCATGGGTAGTCCCTGGATAATTCCATTAGTGCATAGATAGAGCCTGGGTGAAATGAGGAGTGTATAGGTAGTGCCTGAGTGAATGGGTGAGTCTATGCATATCGCCTGCGTGATTGGAACAGTGCAAGAGTAATGTCTATGTGATTGAATGACTGTGTGAGTAGTATCTGGGTAATTGGACGGGTGTATACATAGTACCTGTGTACATGAATGAGTGGAAGGACAGTCTTTTAATTATTGGATGAGTGCATGGGTAGTGCCTCAGTGAATTGATGAGTGCATGGGTAGTGTCTGGGTGAACAGATGTGTGCATGGGTAGTGCCTGAGTGAATGGAGGAGTGCATGGGTAGTTCCTTAGTGAATGGATGAGTGTAAGGATAGTGCCTGGGTCATTGGATGAGTGCATGGGTAGTGCCTGGGCGATTGGATGAGTGCATGCGTAGTACCTGAGTGAATAGATGAGTGCAAGGTTAGTGCCTGGGTGAACAAATGAGTGCATGGGTAGTGCCTGAGTGAATGGAGGAGTGCATGGGTAGTTCCTCAGTGAATGGATGAGTGCAAGGGTAGTGCATGGGTGAACAGATGAGTGCAAGAGTAGTGCTAGGGTGATTGGATCAGTGCATGGGTAGTACCTCAGTGAATGGATGAGTGCATGGGTAGTGGCTGAGTCTTTGGATAAGTGTATAGGTATTGTCTGGGTGATTGGATGAGTGCATGCATAGTACTTGAGTGAATGGATGAGTGCAACGGTAGTGCCTGGGTGAACAGATCAGTGCATGGGTAGCGCCTGAGTGAATGGAAGACTGCATGGGTAGTTCCTAAGTGAATGCTTGAGTGCAAGGGTAGTGCCTCGCTCATTGGATGAGTGCATGGGTAGTGAATGGATCAGCGCATGCGTAATGCCTGAGTGAATGGATGAGTGCGAGAGTAGTGACTTGGTGATTTGATATGTGCATGGTTAGTGCCTGAGTGAATGGAGGAGTGTATTGGTAGTTCCTCATTGAATGGATGAGTGCAAGAGTAGTGCCAGGGTGATTGGATGAGTGCATGGGTAGTGGCTGAGTCTTTGGATGAGTGCATGGGTACTGCCTGGGTGATTGGATGACTGCATGCATGGTGCCTGAGTGAATGGATGTGTGCAAGGGTAGTGACTGGGTGAACAAATGAGTGCATGGGTAGTGCCTGAGAGAATGGAGGAGTGCATGTGTAGTTCCTCAGTGAATGGATGATTTCAAGGGTAATGACTGGGTGATTGGATGAGTGCAGGGGTAGTGCCTGAGTGAATGGATGAGCACATGCATAATGTCTGAGTGAATGGATGAGTGCAAGGGTAGTGCCTGGGTATTTGGATGAGTGCATGCGTAGTACCTGAGTGAATGGAAGAGTGCAAGGGTAGTGCCTGGGTGAACAGATGAGTGCAAGGTAGTGCCAGGGTGATTGCATGAGTGCATGGGTAGTGCCTCAGTGAATGGATGAGTGCATGGGTAGTGGCTGAGTCTTTGGACAAGTGCATGGGTAGTGCCTCGGTGATTGGATGAGTGCATGTATAGTACCTGAATGAATGGGTGAGTGCAAGGGTAGTGGCTGAGTCTTTGGATGAGTGCATGAGTAGTGCCAAGGTGATTGGATGAGTGCATGGGTAGTTCCTCAGTGAATGGATGAGTGCAAGGGTAATGCCTGGGTGTTTGGATGAGTGTATGGGTAGTCACTGTGTGATTGGATGAGTGCATTAATAGTGTCTGTTTGATTCAATGACTGCATGGGTTGTTGATGGGTAATTCCATGAGTGCATAGATAGTGCCTGGGTGAATACAGGAGTGTATGGGTAGTGCTTGGGTGAATGGGTGAGTGTATGGGTATTGTGTGAGTAATGAGAACAGTGCAAGAGTAGTGTCTAGGTGATTGAATGAGTACATGAGTAGTATCTGGGTGATTGGATGGGTATATGCATAGTGTCTGAGTGAATGAATGAGTGCAAGGATAGTGTTTGAATGATTGGATCAGTGCCAGGGTTGTGACATATACAGTAGATTCTTTCTTTTAAATTTTAGGCCTATTAGATCTATAATATGTCTTAAAGTACTTCTTCAAATGAGAAGAATCATCATACTTCAAAACTGTCACATTTTCAAATATTATAAAAAGCACTTTCAATAACTATCCTGTATATGGAGAAGAAACTAATACATACATCTTCTTGTACACAAATTTCGAAAACATGTGATGTGAAACGGTCGTATTCTACTATGTATTCTGACACGTGTTGTGCATCTGATGACTCTAACTTCAAAACTATGTAGTTTATCATACAGGTGCACAAATCTTATCAGTTCTACTAGAGTATTGAGTCACAGAAGCAGACATCTGTAATCTATGTATGCGTCTGAGAAGTCATTGGATAGAGAGTTCAATACACACCTGTCGTGTATAATGA
Organism: Calotriton arnoldi; assembly: GCA_963921515.1. NCBI lineage: Eukaryota > Metazoa > Chordata > Amphibia > Caudata > Salamandridae > Calotriton > Calotriton arnoldi. The sequence goes on from CAWUFW010001933.1 coordinate 926,018, forward strand.
GGAGTAAGTAACTTGCAATAAAACCACTTTTATTGGTTTATGCACTTTTCTAAAAAGTAAGTGTGATACTGCTCCTCAGAAATATGATGATACTTTTCAAACAGTCTAAAGGATGAACAATATTTATCTTACAAACAAATAACATATATTTAAAGTTTAAACATTTTTCCAGGTTATCATGCATATTATAATATGTATTCTTACCTTTCATGTAATTTAGATACATTACTCAATAAAACTATTTTAGAGTAGTAATATCCTAAACCGTATTAAAACTGTTTTCAAACTTAGTAGCTACTATAAAGAAGAAAAAGAAGAAATGTTAATTAATGATAACATATTAGAGAAATTATAATATTATATTTTTGAGAACACAAAATTAATGTGGAATTACATAAGGTTCTCAATTTCCCTTTTTTGCTGTTCTCACATTGCACATAACTTCACCGTACACAGTGATTTCCAATATACGATCATCATTGAACAGTGGGGAAAAAAACAATCAAATTGATTGTTAAAAAGAAAACCAAATCAGCATAGCATTCTCATTTCTATACTTTCTTAATCAGTTCTATCATCTACATTAACTCTATTATTTATCACAAATACATTTCACAAAATCTCATTTATATCTGGTACAAAATAGACAACAAATATATAAACTATTTGCTTTTAAACACAGTTTTAAAAATGTAATATCAATAAGGGCAAATAATAATCCAAACACTAATTATAAACACCAATAGTTTGCAGTACTGTGTACTTTCTTTTCACACCTTCTCCAATAGGCCGAATGATGTACTCAAAACTTTAGCTGCAGAAATAACAAATATGAATTTGGTAATACATAAGCAATCTAGCTTTGAATTCCAAGTGGGCATCATTCAATGCGTCAATCCTTTATTACACTTTAAATACACAGTATAGTGTCCAGATGTTGTAATAGGTCCATCATGGAAAATAATAGCCACTGCTATTTTTTGCTGTAAAAGTTCTTCATGAAATAGATATTTGAGTTCCATTAATTTTTTTAATTTTTGTTTCCAATTTTCTTCCATTTGCTCTACAACGTTGTAGCATTAAAATGAGATATTTTCCAAATCTTTCTGTATGTAATGTAGACAACATCTCTGATCTACAATGTGAACATCTCATATCCTCACTGGCTGTTTTTATCAATTTGTTAAAAGGTACTGATTTGCAGTCTAGTATTGTCAAGTATAGGAATCGTTATGTTTGTATTTCAGTGGTAGAAGTAAATGAACACTCTTCACACTTATGGTCCCATCTGTAACTTAGTCCAAATAAGTTTTCAATGTGTATTCCTTCATGTTGTAATGCTCCAAGCATAAGCGTTAGAAATTTGTGTGCATCTTGTTGTATGTTGAGAGTAGATGTTAATGAACCAGTACATATATCTAAAAGATGCAGAATGCCAGAAGCAGTATGCATTTTACTTCTGTCACTTACCAACCTTTGAAATACATGATGTAGTGCAGAACAGAATCTTTTTTCACAATTTGCTGTGATTTCATGATGAAGATGTGGTAGATGAAACACAACATTCAGAATCACATTAGCATAACAGTTGATACCTGAACTATTTTCCAACTGGTATCCTACAATGTCATCAACACTTTCCATTTTTTGTTTCTTTACGCCTTTAGGTTTCTCTTCAATTGTTTTCTTTTTTTGCACCTCAGTTGAATGTTTGACATATTTCCATTTTGGACACACTACACGTTTTTCATATATGGGATATTCACCTAAACTAGGAGCATAATTTTTCTTAAACGATTGTACTCTCTTACACAATTTGCATCAGCATTAACCTTTTTCTCATCAAAATCTATCAAATACAAACCAGACAATGTTCTTACTCGAGACAATGCAACGTATGCCATTCCTTCTTTGAACACTGTACTTCCAATATTTACAAAAGCAGTGTCTATACTTAAACCTTGAGATTTATGAATAGTTACAGCATATGCTAAAGACAGAGGAAACTGTTGTCTGCGAACATACAAATCTTTTACAAGCAAAAAACTTACAACACAACGCCAATCTGTCTTACTGCTTTAATCTGATCAAATTTTATAATAAAAAATTCTATTCCATCTAAATGCTGAAAATTTCCAAAATCAACAACTTTTCCCATTGCTCCATTTACTAATCCTTCTTCTACATTCAAATTACGCCGCAAACTTACCCGACAGTTTATACATACATGTAAAGTCTTTTCTAAGCCTGCAGTTTTAGATACAGACTTTCCCAAAAAATCCAATTTAGCCTGTAGTTTCTCAGTAAGAACAATTGTTACTCCCTGGTGTTCAATTTTTTCAATAGCTTTAATTGCCACAATTTCTTGTTTTTCCAGTTTCAGAAGTTGTTGATTAAATGTAGAACACTTGCGCAGAGTAGGCATTAGACAAACTATAGACTTGTTTTCTGCAAGCATATTGTACATTACTTCAGCTGCTGTTTCTCCAGTTGTAAACAAGTTCCTTAGTAGTTGACTTTCTAAAGCTTGTTTTCCATGACCTGTCAAGACGAAAGTTCTTTTGTGTTTAGGAATATTTCCATAATCTTCATCACTTGCTTGCTCCATATTCTTAATAAGTTCTTTGTGTTCAAAGTGTAACCAAATATTTACATTCCCAATACTTCCCTAAGACTTTCTTGTGTCATCATGGAAAAGAGTTTTAAAAACAGGTTGTCCCTTTACAGGAGTAAGTTGTAGTAAGTCTCCAAATACAATTAAATGTTTTTCTCCAAACAAAACATCGTAATCTGTTTTTAAAACCTGTTGCATTCTCAAGTGTATAAATGTAAGCATTACGTTTGAGACCATGCTCACCTCATCAATGATTAAAAGTTTCATTTTCGTCAGTACTCTTGAGACTTCATAACCAGCTTTTCCAGATAGCTTCTGATATTCCAATTTATTGTCATGTTCAACAGGTAGCATAAGTAATCAATGTAAATTAATACCTTTAATGTTGTGTACTGTTAATCCAGTTGGAGCTGTTATGACACAAGATAAATGTGATCCTGTAGTTTTGTGTAGATAACTGGTCAAAATTTTAATTAAGAAACTTTTTCCTGTTCCAGCTTGACCACTGTTGTACAATAGAATAGGTTTAAATAATGAACATTGACATTTTTGTTTTTCATGCAGCAAACTATGTTGTACCTGCTGTTTGACTTGTAGGTATATTTCTTTTTGTTCAATATTTAGTTGTTCTTCTAACTTTTCCAACTTAGTAACACCCTGTAGTGCTTGTTGCATTGCAGTTTCTACTTCATTCATGGCTATTGCTACTTCATTTTCAATAATTGGTTGTCCCAGTGGATCATGACTCAGTGGACTGGAACTTTGACTGCTTTGTGCACTTTCTCTAGCTTTTTCAGCTGCAATAGTACTTTCTTGTTCAATCCCATCATTTAACATTTGTAGATAAGTTGGAAAAATTATGCACTGAATGCTGACTTTAGTTGCATTAAAATAATCTTCATAGCAGTCAAAATCTCCAAGTAATTCTGCTTCACTACACCAATGATTGAAAAGTTGCAAAAGTGCTAAATAGAAAAAATCTCTCTTATCTGGAGTTTTGCAACTGATCTTTCTGTGGTTAATAAGATTTCCTTTTGCATGTTTCACTAAACATCCATCACATCCAATTACTGCAAATTTTTCATCTTTTATATTTTCAGTAACTTTCTTTTTAAAGCTGTGATGTTGAAGTATTTCATACAGACATACGTTTTCAAGATGCGGACTCATTTTGGGATAGTATGCATCCAACATATCACTTTTAACAATATCAGTACTTTCTGACTCATACTGTGCTAAGTATTCAATTTCATGTAAAGATTTCAATACTCTATTTCATGTAGAGGCAATACCTAGATTTACCTACATGATTCCTCTTGACTTTAAATATAAACTGGCTGAGCTCAACCGATCCGAACATTCATAGGATCCAATCTCTCTATGAGAAAGCATTTTAAAGCTTTAGCTGTACAATTTCTTGCTAAGACTCTTCTCTGCTGAAATTTCTTCCCACATTTCTTTCATCTCTGTCTTTTCAGATTTTGTAATATATGATGTAACATAGCGAGCAATTGAATTATCTGCAACATACTGAATATCCATGCTTGCATCCCACATTTTTAAAATAACTGGATTTTAGTCATTAATGTACTTTGAAGCGTCTGTTCTTTTTAAATTGTATCTATTCTTGGGAGATCTCTGAGTTATTCTATGTCTCACCGATGACAAAAAAATATTTACTCTTTCTTTAGAAATTATAGGACGTGGAAATCCAAAACAACATTTTGTATAACATTTTCCTTTACATTTATATTTCCGTCTGCAGTATTTTCCACATCAATGACTTTGAAAGCATAAAACCTGTTGTCTCAAGCTCTTTTCTCCTCTTTCTGTCGGAATGGCACATGTAACATATTGTTCAATGAAAGACAAAACAGTTTTATCACTATCTGTCCCAAATTTTGGTGTATTAAAACTTTATCCATAATAGCATTTGTATAAGAGGAGCACCTCTGGCTTGGTACTTTTATCGCCAAAAGAAATCAGTTACCTCTCCAAGTGGTGGAACACTTTTATTGAAGATAAATGACATCATAGCTTGAAACCTATGGTTAAAATATCTGCAGACATTGACAGGATCCAAACAACAGAGTTCTCCAGCTGTCTTCGGTTCAATGTTTTTCACATTTGAATTTGCTTCTCGAAGGTACTCAAGTAAATCTTCCCACGCATTTTCAGCACAGCTAAGTGTTACAAACCATGTAGGTGTACCTAAGTTTCTTAACATACACTTAAGTTCACCATGACGACAATACCAATATTCATTGGTACCACGTTGACACGCCATCAAATTAATTAACTGACATTCTAAATTTTCATCTCTTTGATGAACTTTGTCCATAAACTATTTTGCTGAAACATGTTGAAAATGAACTCGTGTTTTTAATATGTGGCTCACTGCATATGAAAGTGCAGACAAATCGCTTTCAAACAAAAGATGAAATATATATGAAATACACTTTCGAAATCTTGGATCTTCAGAGTACATTCTTGTTGATCTATATTCTGAAGCTGGAATCCATACAGCACGCTCATCAAATCGTCCACCTTCTCCAGAGGAGAATAGCTGTGGAAAACAACAAGCTTCTAAAGTTTTTTCCCATACACTCATGGGAGCTCCCTTTTGCTTCTTTCATTTGAAATAGTTCAATATTGCTTCCTATTATTTCTTTTGAATGCAAAGGATGTATTGTATAATGTTCATAAATCTCTTCAGTCCTGCACTTGTCCACTTTTTCAATTTGGCCACTTGAAATTTCTGTTTCATCTTCTAAGCATATCATTTCTTCATCGACAATTACATTGTTATAATAAATATTATTCTGTAGTAGGTATAGTGTAGTCTTTTGAAGATTATTCATATCTACAAACTCTTGCATGATTTTTCGACTCTTTGTTGGTACACCATTTACTAGAATAACTACTGGCTCATTTTCCTCTCTATCAACACCAACAGTTTCAATGTTTTTCTTAAAATCTAAAGGTAAGTGCACAACTCTTCCTTTCAGACCTTTTTGTAACTCTGTTGGTGGCAGCTTACCTGTTTTAGGCTCCATACCAACTATGGCCTGAAATGGGTGTACAGGTTGAAAAAGAATAGACTCATATGCATTTAAATCTGCCAGTTCCTTAGGAATATTGTTACAGCAAACAAATGATGGACGGAATGCTGACAATGCAAACATTCTCCCCCAGTCAAAAGATCTGGGTTAAATCCATCGTTCTTTTGCCCACTACGCCACCCCAGTTTGGACCCAGCCATTGTTGTTGCATTTGTCACCCCGAGTGGGACGGGTATGCCCAGGCGTGGGTCCCTTGCTCTCCATGCCACTGGAATCAAGCTATCCTGGCTGAAGAGGGGTGAAACCCCGAAACCGGTCCTAGGATGCTTGTTTCCAGTCCAGGGAGGACCTGGCTTGGCAGTTCGGGCTGGACTGTTCCCATGAGGCACAGGGTCAAGACTGATTTGCATATGGCTGGGTTCAAACTGGAATGGCATGGTGAGCAAAAAAACGATGGATTTAGGCCCAGATCTCTGTACTGGGGTGAATGTATGACATTGTTCTGCATTCTGTCCATCAACTGTTGTTGTTGCATTTGTCACCCCGAGTGTGACGGGTATGCCCAGACGTGGTTCCCGTGCTCTCCATGCCACTGGAATCAAGCTATTCTGGCTGAAGAGGGGTGAATGTACTGGGGTGAATGTATGACATTGTTCTGCATTCTGTCCATCAACTGTTGTTGTTGCAGTTCCTTAGGAATAGGCACCAACTCTAAGTTGTTATGTACTGCTCTAGTTGGCATTTTGTTTTCATCTAATTTGTTGTTACAGTACTTACAAATAACCTGAACACTAGCCAAATCAAACTGACCCTCTACCAACAAATAAACACCAAATTGCTGCCACTTATCATTGTTTTCCTTTTCTTTTTTTAAATATAAATCAACATTTCTAGTTTGAGTTTTATAGTGAGTACGTCGACAACAAATACAAATATAGTTTGGTTTTTCAGACAAAACTGTGTTAAACTTTGTAGTTTCTTCTGCAAACTCATCGATATTAATTTCTTTCTCATGTTCCTCAACACCTACACTTATCAAACTCTCAGTTTCTCTAAACTCGTCTTCCGAACCAAAAAAACGAAACTGTATATCATCACAAACTTTCTATATATCTGGTAGAGAACCATGCAAAAGAGCTGTATTCATTTCACTTAAACATAATGCAGGAGTTTTTACATAATAGAATCTCCTTACTAACTTCCGCATTTCAGAGTGGTGTACAGCTAACATTCTTAAATGATGAAAAGTACTTTGACACACTTTTCTTGAAAGACAAGCTAGAGAATGACCCAGCAACTTAGCATATTTTCTCATCTTACATGGATCTAGTCCTTGTAACATCTTAATCTTCTGTCTAACACTTTTTTTGCCATATCCACGCAAATAATTTGTAATATGTCAATAGATTCCTGTTGAATACTACAAATACTACTACAATCCTACTTATATACATGAGCTTGTGTACGCCTCCCTTGAAGTTCCTCAGCTATTACTTCTTTCACATTCCTAATAACCATTTTTTCTTTTGGAATGGAAGAACCATCTTTCATCTTATAGCATCGACCACTAGTATCAACTGTATGTACTAATGTGTTCTGTTGAAAATAGATTTTTTCATTAAAGAAAGGCTCAGTACTGGAAGTATGCTTCCATTCACCAGTGAAAGTTTTTCAAAAGTTACTTCTATTAACACGTCTCTTTATTTTGCATTTCTCCTTCATAAGCATAATTGTTTTATCCAATGTTGTCATTCTCTTCAATATTAATATAAATAATTTTTGTTTTATTTCAAAAGCTTTATCTACTACACTTCCAATCTGTTGCTTTTTCTTATAAGCTGCTGTTCTTTTTTAATATTTTTTACAATCTTTCAATAAATGTTGTAGTACTCTACTTCTAAACATTCTCCTCCTTATATCTTTATGATCTTTTAGCCTTCTTTCAATATGCATAGTTTTCCCATAAAATGATTTTCTTTTATAATGTCCTTTTTTCCTTTCCTTCTGATGTGTTGTAGAATTTTTCTTTTCTTTTCAACATTTTCAAATTGCTTTAAACTCTGTAAAACTCTTTTAACAAACTGTTTAGTTCTCTTACCAGAAGACTTTTTTCCTGTCTAACATTTTGCACTTCATCTAATTTCCTCTCTTCAGTTTTCTTTAAGTAGTACTGCTTTTTTTCTTCTCATCTCTTTTGATATTTTCCTGCCATTTTCCATTTAAATAAAGTAAATATCAAAAAAACAAAGAATAGTTTTAATACTTTGTTACATAATTATAAACTTTACAAATAATTATTGTGAGAAGTTGGCCTGGTATATGCTGTTCACTAATTAAAGTGGACACCTTGCACCAGAACAATTCGACTCTTATTGTTGGTAGGTTTAAGACAACCTTTATAGAAAGCTATCCTAGTGGTAGCTGTGGAGAGCAGCCTTCAGGCTAAGTCTTGGAGGAATGTAAAGCAGCTTGTTTTACCACACAATCTCTTGAATCACCAAATGAAAAGACACCACACAGGTATATATATCAAATATATATGTATTTATTAATAAACAACTCTCTACTAATCTCTTTATGAGATTAGAAGTCAGGAACATGTGTACAAATCAAATGTTATCAAAATAAGTTAGCACAATCACATATCACAATCTTAGTTTGGCTAGACCTAGGTCTAGGGCATCTAGAATCGAGGGACCCCCAAGAACCACCCCAAGTAGTTGTAGGAGACCCACAGGGGACGGACGCGGTGTCCTGGCACTGGTGCGAGTCCTGTGCGAGTCTATGAGAACAGACGCGATTGAGATTTCAATGTTAAAGGTCCCTTGCGTGTTCGAGGCGAACACACCGATCGGTCCTTGTACGAGTCGAAGGACGCGGTTACAGATAGAGCTGCAAGGGAGATGGACGCGCTGTGTCTAACACAGACGCCAACCTTGTACGAGTCAGCGCAATGGAGATTTCAATGTTACAGGCCCCTTGTGTGTTCGAGGCGAACACCGATCGGACTCAGTACGAGTCGAAGGACACGGTTATAGATAGTGTTACAAGGGAGATGGACGCGATGTGTCTAACACAGACGCGAACCCTGTACGAGTCAGCGCAATTGTCGCACTTAGAAAATAAGAGTTTTAGGGCACTTCTAGGGTAGCTACAAGCAAGCCACTTACAGGGTAAGTAGTTCTAGGGCCCACACCCACGGGAGCACCGTAATGCTAAAGTTACCTCACCCAGGGGAGCCGGGTGCATAGGTGTCCTTTGGTGTCGGGTCGCGGCGTCGTTTTCAATGGGAGCCAGTGAAGACTTGCTGCATGCGGCGACAGAAGAAGTGTCCGTTGGAATCCAAGCCTGGATTCGGAAGGAGGAAGACCTGAAAGCAGAGGGGACAGTGTTCAAGGGTACTTGGCAGCGACCCGGGGCAAGGAAGATGAATGCCCACCGTCGTCAACAGATTCAGGTCATTCACTGGTGTCTTGACTCTTCAACCACGAGGTCCAGGAGGCGTCGAGGATGGCCAGGAGCTGGATTCTGCGTGTCCCACAAAGTCTGCAGCTGACTGCGGTGTCAGCGACCCAATTGGAGCCAACAAGACTTGGTAGCAGCAAGTCTCGTGGTAGAACGGAAAAGTCAATGGTGCAGACCAGCAAGGTCTGAGGAACTTACCCAGCGAGGGTTGCACAGGGCAGGCCTGGAGCAACGAGGGGAGCCCTTTGGTTTCTTTGGAAAGTCTTCTGGGGACCCACAAGCCGGCTGGCAAGGGATCCAAAGATGCCTCAGGAGGATTCACTCAACAGGGGCCCACGGTCACTCGGGACGGTGTAGGCCTCTGACTTTGGGAGGGATCTTTGCTGGAGGCTGAGACCACACGTGGTCCAAAGCACAAGTTCGTAGATCATCGTGAAGGGGTTGCACTCGACAATAGTGCACGGTACCCAGGGTCTGCGGTTCCTCGTTGCTCGTGGGGTCCACTTGCCTCAGCTTCGCTGGGAACTCACGATGGCCTTGGCGAAGTCAGGAAATCCTCTTCCTGGGCTGCAGGGACTTCGGGCTCCGGCGGGAGTGGTGTAGTTTGCGACCGTTGTTGTCGTTTTTGGTGCCTGCCAAGCAGGGGAGTCACTCCTTGACTCCAAGGGAGATTCTTCAGTCTTCCAAAGGTAGTGGAACGTCGAAGGTCCGGGATTCTTCTTGTAGAGCGTCGTCCAGGGGTATCTAGTTTGCAATGCACAGGTTCCCCCTCTTATACTAAAAGAAAGGGAGGGACTAGCTCTATGACCCCACCTATGGGAGGGTCAGGGGAGTGGGTGGTTACACCCACTTCCCTTTGTCCAGTTTTGCGCCAGATCAGGGGCAGGTAGCCCCGGAGCTTGTTTGAACTGGCATATGCACAGAGGAGCCTTCTGCTCCCCCAGTGCAGGACTTCAAAGCACTCTAAGAGTGCACCCACCCAGCCCCAATACACTAAACCCTGTCTGGGAGGTGGTCACACCCCCTTGGGACAGGATATCTATTGTTGGGCTTCCTCCACTGCGAGTGTTGGTCATCAGCAGGAGGGCAGCCCAGTGTCTGTGACTGGCGGCATCCATTTTGTGATGCCAGGGCTCTGCAGGATTCTACCGCGTTTCCACAGTAGGTACATGTCTATCCCTCTAGAAGGGTGGAATGCTACCCCCACCGCCAGAACTGGTGGGGGGGTAGTATTCCAAGATGTTTGACACCAAACACGACATGTTTTGATGCAGCCATTCCAAAGTTAGCATTCTACCGCGAGAATATAATGCACTTAAGAGTATATGGTTTAACCGCATCCACAAACAGCCCCAGAGAATGGACTCTGAGAGCTGCAGAGGGGCCCTGCTCAGGCAGAGGCACCCTCTCACATAGGAACCAAGCATAGGAACCAAGCATCAGGATTGATAGGGCCTGCCTTAGGGGTGACTGATAGGTTTAAATGTGTGTGCAGGAGAGATATAGGAAACCTATATCTCAGTGAGGGGTGCCAGCACCACCTCACCCAGGCTGCAGTAGCAGGCCTGTGGTGTCAGATTTAGTCTGCTTCCCAGGGGTGGCATAATACATGCTTCAGCCCCTGGTAGGCCTGTGAAGTACCTATGCCCTTGGTACCTAAGGTACCATATACTAGGGACTCATAAGGTACCACAGTATCCAATCACTAGTGCACCTAGAGTGCACTCCAAATCGTTTAGAGAGAACAGAGAGGCTGGGGCCCTGATTGGCAGGGTCCCAGCCAGACTATAGCCAGAAACCAGTGTAAACATCAGAAAAAAGTGGGGGCAACATAAGAGGCAGATCCTACTCTCCTACACAACCCCCCCAAACGCAGGGACACTAAACTAACCTTGACCAGTTGAGTCTTCGTGTTCAAAGTGGAAATACCTTGAGAGTCCATCTGCATTGGCATGTTGGGTCCCAGGTCTATGTTCCACTGTATAGTCCATCCCCTGTAGGGAAATGGACCACCTCAAAAGTTTTGGGTTTTCTCCTTTCATTTGTTTAAGCCATAGGAGGGGCTTGTGGTCAGTCTGAACTATGAAGTGAGTGCCAAACAAGTATGGCCTCAGCTTCTTCAGGGCCCACACCACAGCAAAGGCCTCCATCTCTATAGCTGACCAACGTTTCTCTCTAGGGGTCAGCCTTCTGCTAATAAAAGCTACTGGCTGGTCTTGACCTTCATCATTCAGTTGAGACAGTACAGCTCCCACACCCAGCTCAGAAGCATCTGTTTGGACAATGAACTTTTTGGTGTAGTCTGGACTCTGTAAGATGGGGGCAGTGCACATGGCCTGCTTTAGGTCTTCAAATGCTTTCTGACAGCTAACTGTCCACTGAACCTTTTTTGGCATTTTCTTTGAGGTCAGATCATTCAAGGGGGTCACTATAGATCCATATCCCTTCACAAACCTCCTATAGTACCCAGTCAGGCCTAAGAAGGCTCTCACCTGTGTCTGGGTGGTTGGAGCAACCCATTCCATGATGGTTTGGATTTTGCTCTGTAAAGGCTGAACCTGGCCTCCACCCACAAGGTGGCCCAGGTACACAACCTGACTCTGCCCTATCTGGCACTTAGTGGCCTTGATAGTGAGGCCTGCTTTCTGCAGAGCCTCCAAAACATTTCTGAGGTGGACCAGGTGATCCTGCCAGGAGGAACTAAAGACAGCAATATCATCTAGATAAGCTGAGCAATAAGTTTCCATTCCTGCCAGAACTTTATTCACCAACCTCTGAAAAGTGGCAGGTGCATTTTTCAATCCAAAGGGCATCACCACAAAGTGGTAGTGCCCACCAGGCGTCGAAAATGCTGTTTTGGCTTTTGCATCCTCAGCTAACCTGATCTGCCAGTAGCCGGCTGTTAGGTCAAACGTGCTTAGATACTTGGCTGAGGCCAAAGTATCAATCAGCTCATCTGCCCTTGGTATGGGATAGGCATCAGTCCTAGTGACTGCATTGAGGCCTCTGTATTCTACACAAAACCTCATTTCTTTCTTACCACCCTGGGTATGAGGCTTGGGTACTAGGACTACTGGGCTAGCCCATGGGCTATCTGAAGGCTCAATCACACCTAACTCCAACATCTTCTGGACTTCAGTCCTGAAACAATACCTGACATGGTCAGGTTGCCTGTAGATTTTACTCTTGACAGGCAGACTGTCTCCAGTGTCCACCTCATGGGTGCACCAGGAAGTCTGACTAGGGGTCAGGCTAAACATATGTCTGTACTGTTGCAGAACTTGTCTGCACTCAGTTTGCTGAGGGTCAGTGAGGCTGCTTGCCAAAGAAACACCATCTACTGACCCATCATCAGGGTTCTGCGAGAGCAGGTCAGGGAGAGGGTCACTCTCCTCCTCCTGTTCCTCATCAGTTGCCATGAGCAAGCCCATGTCAGCCCTGTCAACATATGGTTTCAATCTGTTGACATGGAGCACCCTCAGGGGGCTCCTGGGAGTTCCAAGATTCACCAGATAGGTGACCTCTCCCTTCTGTTCAACTATTGTATGGGGGCCACTCCACTTGTCTTGGAGGGCTGCTGGGGCCACAGGCTCCAACACCCACACTTTCTGTCCTGGCTGGTATACAGTCAGTACAGCCCTTTGGTCATGCCAAGCTTTTTGTAATTCTTGGCTGGCCTCCAGGTTTTTGGTTGCCTTTTTCATGTACTCAGCCATCCGGGAGCGGAGACCAAGTACATAGTCCATCACATCTTGTTTGGGGGGGGCTTGAGAGGTAACTCCCAGCCCTCTTTTACCAAACACAATGGACCTCTCACAGGATGCCCAAACAGAAGCTCAAATGGGCTGTAACCAACCCCTTCTGTGGAACCTCTCTGTATGCAAACAACAGGCAGGGAAGAAGAAGGTCCCATTTCAGCCTAAGCTTCTCTGGGAGTCCTTTAATCATTCCCTTCAGGGATTTGTTGAAGCGTTCAACTAAACCATTGCATTGTGGGTGATAGGGGTGGTGAACTTATAAGTTACACCACACTCCTTCCACATTGCCTTCAAATATCCTGACATGAAGTTGGTACCTCTGTCAGAAATGACCTCCTTTGGGAAACCCACTCTGGAGAAGACTCCAATGAGGGCTCTTGCCACCACAGGGGCTGTGGTGGTCCTCAGAGGAATTGCCTCTGGGTACCTGGTGGCATGATCCACTACCACCAGGATAAATCTGTGCCCAGATGCAGTTTGAGGGTCAAGGGGACCAACAATGTCAATCCCTACCCTTTCAAAGGGTACCCCCACCACAGGTAGTGGTATCAGGGGGGCCTTTGTTGTGCCACCTGCCTTGCCACTGGCTTGGCAGGTGACACAGGAGCGACACAACTCCTTTGTGTCCTCTGACATATGTGGCCAATGAAAATGTGGAACAAGCCTGTCCCAGGTCTTGTTTTGGCCCAAGTGACCTGCCAAAGGGATGTCATGTGCTAGGGTCAAGAGGAACCCCTAAACTTCTGAGGTATTACCAACCTCCTGGTGGCTCCAGGGGCTGGATCTCTACCTTCAGAATATAGGAGTCCCTCATCCCAATAAACTTTATGGGACCCACTAGCACTCCCAGCAGCCTCAGCAGCAGCCTGCTGTCTGAGGGGTTCAAGAGAGGGGCAGCACTGTTGCTCTTTACTCAGATCTTCCCTAGAAGGGCCCCCTGCACCACAAGAACTCAACCTGATCAGGCTCAAGTTCCTCTGGGGCAGTTCCTTCTTCAGGATCTGCTCCTCCTCCCTGGGGAGGGGAATCAGTGATCTGAGACAGAGGGGAAGGCACTGCCTTAACCCTACTGCTCCTCCTCTTGGGAAGCATCTGGTCCATAGTTTCAGGATCCAGAGCTGGTTCAGTGTCATGCATTTTGGCTTGTGACCTGGTCACAGCAAATACCTCTGCAGGGATGCCCAACATCTCAGCATGAGTCCATAACTCTACTTCAGACCAGGCTGAAGTCTCTAGATCATTGCCCAATAGACATTCTACAGGGAGGTCTGCACTGACTACAACCTTCTTGAGGCCAGTTACCCCTCCCCAGGAGAAATTCACAACTGCCAGACTATGGTTGGTCTTGACATTGCTTGCATTGGTCACCTGGTACATTTCACCCAGGATGATCTGTCCAGGGTCCACAAGATCCTCTGCCACCATGGTGACACTAGCACCAGTGTCCCTAAATGCCAAAGCCTGTTTGCCATTTATTACAGGCTGCTGTTTGTATTTGCCCAGATTACTGGGGCTCACTAGGAAGGACATTTCAATGTCTCCATCACAAATCAGCATTGCCTGAGTGGTTTCTCTGATTAGGCCAGAGCCCCCTTCAGAACCCAGGGTCAACCCTACTACACCCTTTTTCTGAGTACCACCTCCACCAGTAGCTGAACTAGGGGGAACAGTTGCCTTAGGGGCAGGAGTGGTGGTGGTTTGGTCTTTGGACTTGTTACAATCAGAAGTCCAGTGCCCTTTCTGTTTACAGAATTTGCACCAGGGCTTCTTTTGGCCTTTTCCCTTGTTGGATTGTGACTCCCCACCAGATGCAGATTTTTGGGGCCCTTGTGAAGACTTCTGGTCTGTTGACTTATCCCCACTTTTCTCAGAGCCCTTCTGATCCTGCTTCTTTGTGTCACCCCCTTGGTTCTGGGTTTTCTGCCTCACCCTGGTTCTGACCCACTTGTCTGCCTTCTTTCCCAATTCTTGGGGAGAGGTCAAATCTGAGTCTACCAGGTATTGATGCAACAACTGGTTCTGGCAATTATTAAGGATCTGTTCACTCATCATTAGATTATACAATCCCTTGAAATCAGTAACCCTACTGCCAACCAGCCAACCCTCCAGAGCCTTGGTTGCACAATCTACAAAGTCAGTCCAGTCCTGAGTCTGTGCCTTCTGGGTGTCTCTGAACTTCAACCTGTACTGCTCAGTGGTTAAGCCAAACCCATCTATCAGTGCACTCTTCAGGACTTCATAGTCATCAGCATCCTCTTCTCTAACAGTGAGGAGCTTGTCTCTACCTTTATCTGAAAAGGAGAGCCACAAGATTGCTGCCCACTGCTTTTGGGGGACCTGTTGTACTCTACAGGCCCTTTCCATAGCAGTTATCCACTTGTGGATATCATCCCCACTCTGGTAGGGAGGAACAACCTTGCTCAGGTTCCTATGGTCTGGAGTATTTTCTCTACCTCTAGGGACACTGTTGCTGCCACCAGGGGTTCTAACCCCTCTCTTCTAGAAGCTTTCTGGAACTCAAAGGCTTCTTTGTCTAATGCCAACTGCTTGGTTTTGAGGGCAAATCTTGCTTCCTCATACTGCAGCAGTTTGTACATCCTTTCAGAGGAGGTCTCTCTTCTTGGGAAGAAGGAGTTCCTCTGGTAGACAGTTTCCCTGCCAGAGTTAAAGGAGTGCTCAGATTCCCTGGAAAGGGACCTGTGCCTGTCTTCCACTATGTCAGTTCTCTTAGGGAGAATTCCTCTGTCTGGTTCAGACCCCTTTGGGCCTGGCCCTACAATCACAGAGTCCTGGTCATCCTGATGTTCATCATCTGACCCAGACACTATAACTGACCCACCCACTGATCCAGACCCCTTAGCTCCTAGAGCTAATCTAAGGTCATCTGCTGTTAGCAGATCTATCAAGTGTAGTGTGGAGGGACTCTGTCCTATCTTCAGGTGCCTCTCAGCACACATGGCTTTCAAGTCAACGAAAGTCATGTCCTTATACTGAAACTGGGTGGATCCACTGGGTCCATCCCTTGAGGACATTCTAGTGTTGTGCAGTGTTGTACTACCTACACTAGTTTGTGGCCTACTGATACTAGCTTGAGCTGTAGACAGGGTGTGCTATCCCTTTTCACATAGCTCTATGTTCAGTAGAACTTATTGATACTAAGCTTGACTTTATATGTACCTTGAGTACCTATAGTGGTTTTCAGTTAGTAATTCAAATAGAGATTTTCTGGTAAAACAATAGCAAGCTGGAATCCCACACGCTGCCACCAATGTGAGAAGTTGGCCTGGTATATGCTGTTCACTAATTAAAGTGGACACCTTGCACCAGAACAATTCGACTCTTATGGTTGGTAGGTTTAAGACAACCTTTATAGAAAGCTATCCTAGTGGTAGCTGTGGAGAGCAGCCTTCAGGCTAAGTCTTGGAGGAATGTAAAGCAGCTTGTTTTACCACACAATCTCTTGAATCACCAAATGAAAAGACACCACACAGGTATATATATCAAATATATATGTATTTATTAATAAACAACTCTCTACTAATCTCTTTATGAGATTAGAAGTCAGGAACATGTGTACAAATCAAATGTTATCAAAATAAGTTAGCACAATCAAATATCACAATCTTAGTTTGGCTAGACCTAGGTCTAGGGCATCTAGAATCGAGGGACCCCCAAGAACCACCCCAGGTAGTTGTAGGAGACCCACAGGGGACGGACGCGGTGTCCTGGCACCGGTGCGAGTCCTGTGCGAGTCTATGCGAACAGACGCGATTGAGATTTCAATGTTAAAGGTCCCTTGCGTGTTCGAGGCGAACACACCGATCGGTCCTTGTACGAGTCGAAGGACGCGGTTACAGATAGAGCTGCAAGGGAGATGGACGCGCTGTGTCTAACACAGACGCAAACCTTGTACGAGTCAGCGCAATGGAGATTTCAATGTTACAGGCCCCTTGTGTGTTCGAGGCGAACACCGATCGGACTCAGTACGAGTCGAAGGACACGGTTGTAGATAGTGTTACAAGGGAGATGGACGCGATGTGTCTAACACAGACGCGAACCCTGTCCGAGTCAGCGCAATTGTCGCACTTAGAAAATAAGAGTTTTAGGGCACTTCTAGGGTAGCTACAAGCAAGCCAATTACAGGGTAAGTAGTTCTAGGGCCCACACCCACGGGAGCACCGTAATGCTAAAGTTACCTCACCCAGGGGAGCCGGGTGCATAGGTGTCCTTTGGTGTCAGGTCGCGGCGTCGTTTTCAATGGGAGCCAGTGAAGACTTGCTGCATGCGGCGACAGAAGAAGTGTCCGTTGGAATCCAAGCCTGGATTCGGAAGGAGGAAGACCTGAAAGCAGAGGGGACAGTGTTCAAGGGTACTTGGCAGTGACCCGGGGCAAGGAAGATGAATGCCCACCGTCGTCGATAGATTCAGGTCATTCACTGGTGTCTTGACTCTTCAACCACGAGGTTCAGGAGGCGTCGAGGACAGCCAGGAGCTGGATTCTGCGTGTGCCACGAAGTCTGCAGCTGACTGCGGTGTCGGCGACCCGATTGGAGCCAACAAGCCTTAGTAGCAGCAAGTCTTGTGGTGGAACGGAAAAGACAATGGTGCAGACCAGCAAGGTCTGAGGAACTTACCCAGCAAGGGTAGGGCAGGGCAGGCCTGGAGCAACCAGGGAAGCCCTTTGGTTTCTTTGGAAAGTCTTCTGGGGACCCACAAGCCGGCTGGCAAGGGATCGCAAAGACGCCTCAGGAGGATTCACTCAACAGGGGCCCACAGTCACTTGGGACAGTGTAGGCCTCTGATTTTGGGACGGATCTCTGCTGGAGGCTGAGACCACACGTGGTCCAAAGCACAAGTTCGTAGAACGTCGTGAAGGGGTTGCACTTGACAATAGTGCACAGTACCCAGGGTCTGCAGATCCTCGTTGCTCGTGGGGTCCACTTGCCTCAGCTTTGCTGGGGACTCACGATGGCCTTGGAGAAGTCAGGAAATCTTCTTCCTGGGCTGCAGGGACTTCGGGCTCCGGCGGGAGCGGCGTAGTTTGCGACCGTCGTTGTTGTTTTTGGTGCCTGCCAAGCAGGGGAGTCACTCCTTGACTCCAAGGGAGATTCTTCAGTCTTCCAAAGGTAGTGGAACGTCGAAGGTCCGGGATTCTTCTTGTAGAGCATCATCCAGGGGTATCTACTTTGCAATCCACAGGTTCCCCCTCTTATACTAAAAGAAAGGGAGGGACTAGCTCTATGACCCCACCTATGGGAGGGTCAGGGGAGTGGGTGGTTACACCCACTTCCCTTTGTCCAGTTTCGCGCCAGAGCAGGGGCAGGTAGCCCCTGAGCTGGTTTGAACTGGCATATGCACAGAGGAGCCTTCTGCCCCCCAGTGCAGGACTTCAAAGCACTCTAAGAGTGCACCCACCCAGCCCCAATACACTAAACCCTGTCTGGGAGGTGGTCACACCCCCTTGGGACAGGATATCTATTGTTGGGCTTCCTCCACTGCGAGTGTTGGTCATCATCAGGAGGGCAGCCCAGTGTCTGTGACTGGTGGCATCCATTTTGTGATGCCAGGGCTCTGCAGGATTCTACCGCGTTTCCACAGTAGGTACATGTCTATTCCTCTAGAAGGGTGGAATGCTACCTCCGCCGCCAGAACTGGCGGGGGGTAGTATTCCAAGATGTTTGACACCAAACACAACATGTTTTGATGCAGCCATTCCAAAGTTAGCATTCTACCGCGAGGATATAATGCACTTAAGAGTATATGGTTTAATCGCATCCACAAACAGCCCCCGAGAATGGACTCTGAGAGCTGCAGAGGGGCCCTGCTCAGGCAGAGGCACCCTCTCACATAGGAACCAAGCACCCTGCCCTCAGGATTGATAGGGCCTGCCTTAGGGGTGACTGATAGGTTTAAATGTGTGTGCAGGAGAGATATAGGAAACCTATATCTCAGTGAGGGGTGCTAGCACCACCTCACCCAGGCTGCAGTAGCAGGCCTGTGGTGTCAGATTTAGTCTGCTTCCCAGGGGTGGCATAATACATGCTTCAGCCCCTGGTAGGCCTGTGAAGTACCTATGCCCTTGGTACCTAAGGTACCATATACTAGGGACTCATAAGGTACCACAGTATCCAATCACTAGTGCACCTAGAGTGCACTCCAAATCGTTTAGAGAGAACAGAGAGGCTGGGGCCCTGATTGGCAGGGTCCCAGCCAGACTATAGCCAGAAACCAGTGTAAACATCAGAAAAAAAGGTGGGGTAACATAAGAGGCAGATCCTACTCTCCTACAATTATATATTAATATTCACAATAATAAATAACCATTTGCTTACAATTACATTAGCAATCTCTCCATAGCAGCTACATATGTAGGATATCATACTTTGCACATTAGTAAACCTGTCACAAGAGCACACAGACCTTTAAACAGTCACACAGGAAGGATTGCTGTTTTAAGTTTGCTAGACCCAACATTCAGAGTACTCAGTGAATAGTGAAGGTGCAAAAGAAAAGTGAGTTTTAAGACATGTTGGCAGGGGGATTAGTAACTAGGCTACTTCATATGAGTCTGTGGAAACGTACTCTTGAAGTAGATCATATAAACGTAGGTATCTGCTTGAAATGGGAAGTGCAGTCTGTCAAGTTGAAAGGTCTACATGATCTCGAAAATGAAGTATGTGTCCACTTGTACATGTTTTCTCACATCTGTTATGCATCTGAAAATGCTAGCTTAAAAAGTTGATAGCTTCTCATACAAGTACACAAATCTTTTCAGTTGTGCTCTGTCATTCACTTACACAAACAGACATGTCTTACATAAGTAGCTGTTATAGAGCACCACAAATAGACTTTTCAATACCTACGTGCCCTGTTTTATGAGCAGAAAGGAATACATACACCTTCTTGTACACAAATTTAGAGAGCATGTGATCTGAAACACAGGTATTCAACTATTTGTATGTTTCTTTTTATGTATCATGCCACTAGCAAAAGCTACAGACACACGCATGCATGCTTTCAGGAATATGGTGAGACTTACAACAGTGACATGGGAAGGATTGCTGTTTTAAATTTGGCTAGGCCCAACATTCAGAGCTGTCGATAAATAGTGAAGCTGCAAGAAAAAAGTGAGGTTTAAGACATGTTGGCAGAGGGATTAGTGATTAGGCTACTTCGTATAGGTGCGTGGAAAGGTACACTCGAATTAGGCTGTATTAATTTAGGAGTCTGCTTGAAACGGGAAGTGCAGACTGTCAAGTTTAAAGGTCTGTGTGCTCTTGTGACTGAGGTATGTGTCTATTTGTACATCTATACTCATGCATATTAAGATGCAACAGAGGTGCACAAAGAGGCAAGGGAGCTGCTAAATGATGCAAGAGGGGCACAGAAAGAGGCAATAGAAGCTCAGAAAGAAGCAACAGAGGTGCAGAAAGAGACCAGACAAGTACAGAAAGACGCAAGAGAGCTGCAGAAAGAGGCAAGAGGGGTATAGAAAGAGGAAAGAGGACTGCAGAAAGAGGCAAGAGGGATGCAGAAAGAAGCAAGAGAAGTGCAGAAAGAAGTAAGACAAGTGCAGAAAGAAGGAAGAGAAGTGCAGAAAGAACCAACATAGGTGGAGAAAGAGACAAGAGAAGTGCAGAAAAAGACAACAGAGATGCAGAAAGAGGCAAGAAAGGTGCAGAAAAAGGGAAGAAGAGTGCACAAACAGGCAAGAGGGATGCAGAAAGAAGCAAGCGAGGTGCAAAAAGAAACAACATACATGTAGAAAGAGGCAAGACGAGTGCTGAAAGAGGCAAGAGAGGTGCGGAAAGAGGCAACAGAGGTGCAGAAAGAGGGAAAAGGGGTGCAGAAAGAAGGGAGTAAGGTGCAGAAAGAAGGGAGTAAGGTACAGAAAGAAGAGAGTAAGGTGCAGAAAGAAGAGAGTGCGGTACAGAAAGAGGCAAGAGAGGTACAGAGAAAAGAGAGTGAGGTGCAGAAAGAAGTGATCGATGTGCAGAAAGAAGATAGTGAGGTACAGAGAAAGACAAGAGAGGTGCAGAAAGAAGAGTGAGGTGCAGAAAGAGGCAAGTGAAGTGCATAAAGAGGCAAGTAAGGTTCGGAAAGAGGCAAGTGAGGTTCAGAAAGAGGCAAAAGAGGTACAGAAAGAGGCAAGAGAGGTGCAGGAAGAAGAGAGTGAGGGGCAGAAAGAAGAGAGGTGCAGAAAGAGGCAAGTGAGATGCAGAAAGAGGCAAGAGAGGTGCAGAAGGAGGCAAGAGAGGCACAGAAAGACGTGAGTGAGATGCAGAAAAAGGCAAGAAAGGTACAGAAAAAAGAGAGTCAGGTGCAGAAAGAGGCAAGAGAGGTACAGAAAGAGGCAAGAGTGGTGCAGAAAGAAGCAAGAGAGGTGCTGAAAAAGGCAATAGAGGTGAAGAAAGAAGAGAGTAAGGTGCAGAACGAGGCAAGAGAGGTGCAGAAAGAGGCAAGAGAGGTGCAGACAGAAGAGAGTACGTTGCAGAAAGAGGCAAGAAAGGTGCAGAAACAAGCAAGAGGTACAGAAAAAAGAGAGTGAGGTGCAGAAAGAGGCTAGAGAGGTGTAGAAAGAGGCAAGAGAGGTACAGAAAGAAGACAGTGAGATACAGATAAAGGCAAAAGAGGTACAGAAAAGGCAATAGAGATGCAGAAAGAAGAGAGTGAGGGGCAGAAAGAAGAGAGTGAGGTGCAGAAAGAGGCAAGTGAGATGCAGAAAGAGGCAAGAGAGGTGCAGAAGGAGGCAAGAGAGGTGCAGAAAGAAGTGAGTGAGGTGCAGAAAGAGGCAAGAAAGGTGCAGAAAAAAGAGAGTGAGGTGCAGAAAGAGGCAAGAGAGGTGCAGAAAGAAGAGAGTGAGGTGCATAAAGAAGCGAGTAACGTGCAGAAAGAAGATAGTGAGGTGCAGAAAGAGGCAAGTGAGGTGCAGAAAGAGGCAAGAGAGGTGCAGAAAGAGGCAAGTGTGGTGCGGAAAGAGGCAAGTGAGGTTCAGAAAGAGGCAGAAGAGGTACAGAAAGAGGCACGAGAGATGCAGAAAGAAGAGAGTGAGGTGCAAAAAGAGGCAAGTGAGATACAGATAGAGGTAAGTGAGGTACAGAAGGAGGCAAGAGAGGCACAGGAAGAAGTGAGTGAGGTGCAGAAAGAGGCAAGAAAGGTGCAGAAAAAAGAGGGTGGGGTGCAGAAAGAGGCAAGAGATGTGTAGAAAGAGGCAAGAGAGGTACAGAAAGAGGCAAGCGGGGTACAGAAAGGCAAGAGAGGTACAGAAAGAAGAGAGTGAGGTACAGAACGAGGCAAGAGAGGTACAGAAAGAGGCAAGAAAGGTACAGAAAGAAGAGAGTAAGTTGCAGAAAGAGGCAAGAAAGTTGCAGAAACAGGCAAGAGAGGTACAGAAAAAGAGAGTGAGGTGCAGAAAGAGGCTAGAGAGGTGCAGAAAGAGGCAAGATAGGGGAAGAAAGAAGATAGTGAGGTGCAGAAAGAGGCACTTGAGGTATAGAAAGAGGCAAGAATGCTACAGAAAGAGGCAAGAGAGAGGTACAGAAAGAAGAGATTGAGGTACAGAAAGAGGCAAGAGAGGTGCAGAAAGAAGAGAGTGAGGTGCAGAAAGAGGCAATTGAGGTGTAGAAAGAGGCAAGAATGCTACAGAAAGAGGCAAGAGAGAGGTACAGAAAGAAGAGAGTGGGGTGCAGAAAGAGGCCTGAGAGGTGCAGAAAGAAGAGAGTGAGGTGCAGAAATAGACAAGTGAAGTGGAGAAAGAGGTAAGAGAGGTGCAGAAAGAAGAGACTGAGGTGCAGAAATAGGCAAGAGAGGTGCAGAAAGAGGCAAGAGAAGTGGAGAAAGAGGGAAGAGAAGTGCAGAAAGAGATGAGAGGTGCAGAAAGAAGAGAGTGAGGTGCAGAAAAAGACAAGAGAACTTCAGAAAGAAGCAAGTGAGGTGCAGAAAGAGGCAAGAGAAGTACAGAAATACGCAAGGCAGGTGCAGAAAGAAGACAGTGATTTGCAAAAGAGGCAAGAGAGGTGCAGAAAGAAGCAAGAGAGGTGCAGAAAGAAGAGATTGAGATACAGAAAGAGGCAAGAAAAGTGCAGAAAGAGGCAAGATAGGTACAGAAATAGGCAAGTAAGGTACAAAAAGAGGCAACACAGGTGCACAAAGAGGGAAGAGGGGTGCAGAAAGAAGCAAGAGGGGAGCAGAAAGAAGTAACAGAAGTACAGAAAGAAGCAAGAAAACTGCAGTAAGAGGCAAGAGAGATGGACAAAGAGGAAAGAAAAGTACAGAAAGATGGAAGAGAACTCCAGAAAGAGGAAGAAACATATAGAAAGAGAAAGAAATGTGCACTAAGAAGATTTCTCTACCTGTAAAAGAAGCTACCAGCTTTTTAAGATAGCATCTTCAGATGCATAACACGTACGAGAATAAATGAACAAGTAAACACATACCTCAGTCACAACAGCACACAGACCTTTAAATTTAACAGACTGTACTTCCCATTTCAAACAGACACCTAAATTTCTACGGCATACTTTGACTGTAGATTTCCACACACTCGTATGAAGTAGCCTAATCACTAATCCCTCTGGCAACATGTCTTAAACCTTACATTTATTGTGTAAGTTCACCATTCACCGATGACTCTGAATGTTGGGCCTAGCAAAATTTAAAACAACAATCCTTCACATATCACTCTTGTAAGTCTCACCATATTTCTGAAGGTATACATGTGTGTGTCTGTACCTTTTGCTACTGCCATCATACATAAAAAAACATACAAATAGGTAAATACCTGTGTTTCAGACCGCATACACTCTAAATTTGTATACAAGAAAGTGTATGTATTGCTCTAAACTCATAAAACAGTGCACACATGTAAGAATACATGTACAAGTAGACACATACCTCAGTCACGAGAGCATGCAGAATTTTAAACTGCGCAGACTTTACTTCCCATTTCAAGCACACACCTAAATTTATATGGCCTTCTTTGAGTGTTCCTTTCCACAGACTCATAAGAAGTAGCCTAATCAGCAATCCCTCTGCCAACAAGTCTTAAACATCACTTTTATCTTGC
This sequence comes from Calotriton arnoldi, assembly GCA_963921515.1. Taxonomy (NCBI): domain Eukaryota; kingdom Metazoa; phylum Chordata; class Amphibia; order Caudata; family Salamandridae; genus Calotriton; species Calotriton arnoldi. The sequence continues at coordinate 949,982 of CAWUFW010001933.1, forward strand.
AGCTTCACTATTCACTAACTTCTCAAAATGTAAATTGCAAGAGAAGTACAGAAACAAGCAAGACAAGTGCCCAAAGAATAAAAAGAAGTGCAGAAAGAGCCTGCAAAGGTGCAGAAAGAGGCAAGAGAAGTATAGAAGAAGGCAGTAGAGATGCAGAAAGAGGCAAGATAGGTGCAGAAAGAGGGAAAAGGAGTGCAGAAAGAGGCAAGAGGCCTGCAGAAATAAGCAAGACAGGTGCAGAATGAAGCAAGAGAGGTACAGAAAGAAGAAAGACAAGTGCAGAAAGAAGCAACATAGGTGCAGAAAGAGGCAAGAGGGGTGTAGAAAGAAGCAAGAGAAATGCAGAAAGAAGCAACAGAGGTGCAGAAGGATGCAAGAGAAGTGCAGAAAGAGTAAAGAGAGGTGCAGAAAAAGGCAAGAGAGGTGCAGAAAGAGGGAAGAGGGGTGCAGAAAGAAGTAAGAGAGATACAGAAAGAAGCAAGAAAGGTGCAGAAAGAAGCAACAGAGGTGCAGAAATATGGAAGAGAAGTGCAGAAAGAGGAAAGAGAGGTGCAGAAAGAGGCAAGAGATGTGCAGAAAGAGGGAAGAGGGGTGCAGAAAGAGACAAGAGGGGTGCAGAAAGAAGCAAGACAAATGCTGAAAGAAGCAATAGAGGTACAGACAGAGGCAAGAGAAGTGCAGAAAGAGTCAAGAGAGGTACAGAAAGAGGCAAGTGAGGTGCAGAAAGAGGCAAGAGAGGTACAGAAAGAGGCAAGTGAGGTGCAGAAAGAGGCAAGAGAGGTTCAGAAAGAGGTAAGAGGTACAGAAAGAGGCTAGAGAGGTGCAGAGCAAGTGAGGTGCATAAAGAGGAGTGATTGGTTGAGTGCATGCATAGTACCTGATTGAATGGATGAGTGCAAGGGTAGTGCATGGGTAAACAGATGAGTGCATGGCTAGTAGCTGAGTGAATGGAGGAGTGCCTGGGTAGTTCCTCAGTGAATGGATAAGTGCATGGGTAGTGCCTGAGTGAATTGAGGAGTGCATAGGTAGTTTCTCAGTGAATACTTGAGGGCAAGGGTAGTGCCTGGGTCATTGGATGAGTGCATGGGTAGTGCCTGAGTGAATGGATGAGTGCATGCATAATGCCTGAGTGAATGGATGAGAGCGAGAGTAGTGCCTGGGTGATTTGATATGTGCATGGTTAGTGCCTGAGTGAATGCAGGAGTGCATGGGTAGTTCCTCAGTTAATGGATGAGTGCAAGAGTAGTGTCAGGGTGATTGGATGAGTGCATGAGTAGTGCCTCAGTGAATGGATGAGTGCATGGGTACTGGCTGAGTCTTTGGATGAGTGCATGTGTAGTGCCTGGGTGATTGAATGTATGCATAGGAAGTGCCAGGGTGATTGGGGGAATGTCTGGATAGTGCCTCTGTAATTGGATGAGTGCATGGGCAGAACCTCAGTGAATGGATGAGTTCAATGGTAGTGCCTGAGTGAATGAATGAGTGCAGGATAATAGCTGGGTTAATGAATGAGTGCATGGGTAGTGCCTGAATGATTGGATCAATGCATGGGTAGTGCCTTGGTGAATAGATGAGTGCATGGGTAGTGTATGGGTGAATTGATGAGTGAAAGAGTAGTGCCTGGGAGCTTGTATGTGTGGTGCCTGAGTTAATGGATGAGTGCAAGTGTAGTGCCTGGGTGATTGGGTGAGTGCATGGGTACTTCCTGGGTGATTGGGTGAATGGGTGGATAGTGCCTTTGTGATTAGATGATGGCATGGGTTGTGCCTGGGTGATTGGATGAGTGCATGGGTAGGGCCTCAGTGAATGGATGAGTGTAAGGTTAGTGCCTGGGTGATTGGATAAGTGCAATAATAGTGCCTGGGTGATTGGGAGAGTACATGGATAGTGCCTGCGTAATTAGATGGGTGCATGGGTAGTACCTGGGTGATTGGATGAGTACATGTGTAATGCCTGGGTGATTGGATGAGTGCATTGGTAGTGCCTCAGTTTATGTATGAGTGCAAGGGTAGTGTATGGGTGATTGGGTGAGTGCATGGATAGTGCCTGGCAATTGGATGAGTGCATGGGTACTGCCTGTGTGATTGGGTGAGTGTGTGGATAGTGCCTGGGTGATTGGATGAGTGCATGGTTAGTGCCTCAGTGAATGGATGAGTGCCTGGGTAGAACCTGGGTGATTGTATGAGTGCATGGATAGTGCCTGGGTGATTGGATGAGTACATGGATAGTGCCTGCGTAACTAGATGGGTGCATGGGTAGTCCATGGGTGATTGAATGAGTGCATGGGTAGTGCTTGGGCGATTGGATGAGTGCATGGGTAGTGCCTGGGTGATTGGATGAGTGCATGGGTAGTCCCTGTGTGAAAGAATAAGAGTCATATTAGCGCCTGATTGAATAGATGAGTGCAAGGGTAGTGCCTGTGTGATTGTATGAGTGCATGGGTAGTGCCTGGATGACTGGATGAGTGGAATATTAGCACCTGGTTGATTCAATGAGTGCATGAGTAGTGCCTCATTGAATGGATGAGTGCAAGGGAAGTGCCTGGCTGATTGGACGAGTGCATGGGTGTGCCTGGGTGACTGCAGGAACAGATGCGTAGTACCTGGATGATTGAATGAGTAGTGCCTGAGTGAATGGATGAGTGCATGGGTACTGCCTTAGGGAATGGATGAGTGCATGGATAATGGATGCGTGAATGAATGAGTACGTGGTTAGTGCCTGGGTGATTGGATGAATGCAAAGGTAGTGCCTGGGTGATTGGATGTGTGCATGGGTAGTACCTGGGTGAATAGATGAGTGCATGGGTAGTCCCTGTGTGAAAGAATAAGAGTCATATTAGCGCCTGATTGAATAGATGAGTGCAAGGGTAGTGCCTGTGTGATTGTATGAGTGCATGGGTAGTGCCTGGATGACTGGATGAGTGGAATATTAGCACCTGGTTGATTCAATGAGTGCATGAGTAGTGCCTCATTGAATGGATGAGTGCAAGGGAAGTGCCTGGCTGATTGGACGAGTGCATGGGTGTGCCTGGGTGACTGCAGGAACAGATGCGTAGTACCTGGATGATTGAATGAGTAGTGCCTGAGTGAATGGATGAGTGCATGGGTACTGCCTTAGGGAATGGATGAGTGCATGGATAATGGATGCGTGAATGAATGAGTACGTGGTTAGTGCCTGGGTGATTGGATGAATGCAAAGGTAGTGCCTGGGTGATTGGATGTGTGCATGGGTAGTACCTGGGTGAATAGATGAGTGCATGGGTAGTGCCTGAGTTAATGGATGAGTGCATTGGTAGTGAGTGAGTGAATAAAGGAGTGCAAGGGTAGTGCCTGGGTGATTGAATGTGTGCATGGGTAGTGCATGGGTGAATGGATCAGTGTAAGGTTAGTGCATGAGTTATTGGATGAGTGCAAGGTAGTCCCTGGGTAATTGGATGAGTAAAGGTTGGTGCCTGGGTGATTGGGTGAGTGCATTGATACTGCCTGAGTGATTGGGTAAATGCATGGTTAGTGACTCTGTGATTGGATGAGGGCATGGGTACTGTCTGGGTGATGGCATGAGTGCATGGGTAGTGCCTCAGTGAATGGATAGGTGCATGGGTAGTGAGTGAGTGAATACATGAGTGCAAGAGTAGTGCCTGGGTGAATGGATGAGTGCAAGGGTGGTGCATGGGTAATTGGAAGTATGCATGGATAGGACCTGGGTGAATAGATGAGTGGATGGGTGGTGCCTCAGTGAATGGATGATTGCATGGGTAGTGAGTGAGTAAATGGATGAGTGCAAGTGTAGTGCCTGGATCATTGGATGAGTGCATGGGTAGTGTCTGAGAGATTGGATGTGTGCATGGGTAGAGCCTGGGTGAATGGATGAGTGAATGGTTAGTGCCCGAGTGAAAGAATGAGTGCCAGATTAGTCCCTGAAAGAATGAATGAGTGCAAGGGTAGTGCCTGATTGATTGTATGAGTGCAAGTTAGTTCCTGGGTTATTGGATGAGTGCAAGGATAGTGCCTGCATGATTGGATGAGTGCATGGATAGTTCCTGGGTGATTGGATGAGTGCACGGGTAATGCTTCAGTGAATGGATGAGTGGGAGGTTAGTGCCTGGGTGTTTTAAGTGTGCATAAGTAGTACCTTATTGAATGGATGAGTGCAAGGGTAGTGCCTGAGTGATTGAATGAGTGCAGAGGTAGTGCCAGGGTGATTGGGTGAAAGTATGGATAGTGCCAGGGTGATTGGGTGAAAGTATGGATAGTGCCACTGTGATTGGATGAGTGCATTGGTAGTGCCTCAGTGAATGGATGAGTGCATGGGTAGTGCCTCAGTGAATGGATGAGTGCATGGGTAGTGCCTCAGTGAATGGATGAGTGCATGGGTAGTGCAAGGCTGATTGGTTGAGCACATGGATAGTGCCTGGGTGATTGGATGAGTGCATGGGTAATCCCTCAGTGAATGGATGAGTGCATTGGTAGTGCCTGGGTGATTGGACGAATGCATGGATAGTGCCTGGGTGAGTACATGGGTAGTGCCTAAGTGATTCAATGAGTGCATGGGTAGTACCAGAGTGAATGGATGAGTACATGGGCAATGCCAGTGTGAATGGTTGAGCACATGTGCAGTGCCTGAGTGAATGGATGAGTTCAAGGGTAGTGCCTGGTTGATTGAATGTGTGCATGGGTAGTGCCTGGGTGAATGGATGAGTGTAAGGTTAGTGCATGAGTTATTGGATGAGTGCAAGGTAGTCCCTGGGTCATTGGATGAGTGCAAGGTAGTGCCTGGTTGATTGGGTGAGTGCATGGATACTGCCTGGGTAATTGGGTGAATGTATGGCTAGTGACTCTGTGATTGGATGAGGGCTTGGGTAGTGCCTGGGTGATTGCATGTGTGCATGGGTAGTGCCTGAGTGAATGGATGAGTGCAAGGGTAGTGCCTTGGTAATTGGAAGTATGCATGGGTAGTGCCTGGGTGAATAGATGTGTGCATGGGTAGAGCCTGGGTGAATGGATGAGTGAATGGTTAGTGCCTGAGTGAAAGAATGAGTGCCAGATTAGTTCCTGAAAGAATGAATGAGTGGAAGGGTAGTGGCTGATTGATTGCATGAGTGCAAGTTAGTTCCTTGGTAATTGAATGATTGCATAGGTAGTGCCAGGGTGATTGGGTGAATGCATGGATAGTGCCTCTGTGATTGGATGAGTGCTTGGGTACTGCCTGGATGAGTGGATGAATGGAAGAGTAGTGCCTGGCTGATTAAATGAGTGCATGAGTAGTCCCTCAGTGAATGGATGAGTGCAAGCGTAGTGCCTGGGTGATTAGGTGAGTGCATTGATAGTGCCTGGATGATTGGGTCAAGCATGGGTAGTGCCTGTTTGATTGGATGAGTGCATGGGTAGTCCCTGGGTGATTGGATGAGTGCATGAGTAGTGACTGGGTGATTGGATGAGTAAATGGGCAGTGCCTCAGTGAATAGATGAGTGCAAGGGTAGTGCCTGGGTGATTGGATGAGTGCATGGATAGTGCCTGGGTAACTGGGTGAGTGCATGGATAATGCTTGGGTGATTTGATGAGTGCATGGGTAGTGCCTCAGTGAATGGATGAGTGCAAGGGTAGTGCGTGGGTGAGTGGGTGAGTGCATGGATAGTGCCTGGGTGATTGGATGAGTGCGTGGGAACTGCCTGGATGACTATGAATGGAAGAGTAGTGCCTGGCTGATTGAATGAGTGCATGAGTAGTGACTCATTGAATGGATGAGTGCAATGGTAGTGCCTGGCTGATTGGATGACTGCATGGGAGTGCCTGGGTGATTGCATGATGTTTAGAGAAAAACGGGAATCCAATAGGCAATTGGTCAGGGACCTTGGGTGCGTATATAATTTCTAAAGACAGAGGTCCCTAGACAATCAGAATATTATTAATAGTAAATATAGCCTCAATCAGCGCTATATTCCTTGTCCAGCCGGACAGAATTTTAATATTCAATAAATGTATGACATAAAGTACAAATGAAATTCAAGTGGGACACAACCAGCGTCCTAGTAACATAAATAAACAAAACAACAGTAAGGGAAGGGTTCAGGCAAGCGGGACGTGTCTGCATGGAGTTAGGAAGATACAGCAGACTTTAGTAACGTGGAGACACCATTACACAATTGACTTCACAATATATTATATGCATATGGTGTACATTGTGTCCACGGCGTTTCGATCCCTTAGAGGATTAGGGGGATCATCATCAGGACATTTAAGTAGTCATGCCTGTGTACATATAGCAATTGTTGCAGGTGGTATGCGGGGCGATGATCGTATTCAACGAGAGACCGGAAGCGTGGCAAGGTATTTGCAGCGCGTGGTAGCTATGCGAGGCTCTGATGAAATCATACTAAGTGCCTCATGTGCTGTGTGAATACCATAGGAGACGATAGTAGCATTAGGCGCCGGGATCGCTGGATTCCCTCAATGGGGATCGGTTCAATTAGGTAGGCGGTACTTCAATTGGGGCAGCGGTCGCTGTCTTCGATGTGGACAACCCGAGTGAATCTCGGTTCCAGTCCGTGTCGCGAGGTCCCGGCGGCGGACAACCTGAGTCGATGCTCGTGGTTGGATGAGTGCTTGGGTACTGCCTGGATGAGTGGATGAATGGAAGAGTAGTGCCTGGCTGATTAAATGAGTGCATGAGTAGTGCCTCAGTGAATGGGTGAGTGCAAGCGTAGTGCATGGGGGATTAGATGAGTGCATTGATAGTGCCTGGGTGACTGGGTCAAGCATGGGTAGTGCCTGTTTGATTGGATGAGTGCATGGGTAGTGCCTGGGTGATTGGATGAGTGCATGAGTAGTGACTGGGTGATTGGATGAGTGAATGGGCAGTGCCTCAGTGAATAGATGAGTGCAAGGGTAGTGCCTGGGTGATTGGATGAGTGCATGGATAGTGCCTGGGTAACTGCATGAGTGCATGGATAATGCTTGGGTGATTTGATGAGTGCATGGGTAGTGCCTCAGTGAATGGATGAGTGCAAGGGTAGTGCGTGGGTGAGTGGGTGAGTGCATGGATAGTGCCTGGGTGATTGGAGGAGTGCGTGGGTGGTGCCTGAGTGATTAGATGAGTGCATGGGTACTGCCTGGATGACTCTGTGAATGGAAGAGTAGTGCCTGGCTGATTGAATGAGTGCATGAGTAGTGACTCATTAAATGGATGAGTGCAATGGTAGTGCCTGGCTGATTGGATGAATGCATGGGAGTGGCTGGGTGATTGCATGAGCACATGGGTAGTGCCTGGGTGATTGGATGAATGCATGGGTACTGCCCGAGAGAACGGGTGAGTGCAAAGGTAGTGACTGGGTGATTGGATGTGTGCATGGGTAGTGCCTGGGTCATTGGATGAGTGCATGGTCAGTGCCTGAGTGAATAGATGAGTTCAAGGGTAGTGCCTTGGTGAATGGATGTGTGCATGGGTAGTGCCTGGGTGAATGGATGAGTGCATGGGTAGTGCCTGAGTGAATGGATGAGGGAAAGGTTAATGCCTGAGTGATTGGATGGGTGCAAGGTAGTCCCTTGGTAACTGGATGAGTGCAAAGGTAGTGCCTGGGTGATTGGGTGGGTACATGGATAGTGCCTGGGTGATTGGGTAAATGCATGGATAGTGCCTCTCTGATTGGATGAAGGCATGGGTAGTGCCTGGGTGATTGGATGAGTGCATGGGTAGTGCCTCAGTGAATGGATTAGTGCAAGGGTTGTGCCTGTGTATTTGGATGAGTGCATGGACAGTGCCTGGGTGATTGGATGAGTACATGGATAGTGCCTGCTTGATTAGATGGATGCATGGGCATTGCCTGGGTGATTGGATGAGTGCAAGGCTAGTGCCTTGGTGATTGGGTGAGAGCATAGATAGTGCCTCGGTGATTGGGTCAGTGCATGGATAGTGCATTTGTGATAGGATGAGTGCATGGGTAGTGCCTGGGTGATTGGATGAGTGCATGAGTAGTGCCTGGGTGATTGGATGAGTGCATGGGCATTGCCTCAGTGAATAGATGAGTTGAAGGGTAGTGCCTGGGTGATTGGATCAGTGCATGGAGAGTGCCTGTGTGACTGGGTGCTAAAGGGGGCTCTAAAGCAGACGCCAAGAGATAGGGAACGGGTAGCCGCCTGCCGTGTAAGTTATAAACTGGCAGTTAAGAACTGCAAGAGGAAATTTCAACGGGCAGCATGGGACGAGCTGCTGGAGGCCGCCGCACTGAAGGACTCGGCAGGCTTTTGGAGGATAATTAATAACCCTCGTTTTGCAGAGTTGGATAAGCCAGGGCTAAGTTGCAATATTTTGCCAGACCAATGGCTGCAGCACTTTCAAGGGCTGTATAATTTTCCCCATAGGCAGGTTGATTGGCAGCCCCTAGCTGGGTCCCTCCAGAGCACTTCGGTCTCCTTTTCGTTAGAAGAAGTAACATTGGGCATAGAGGGCCTGACCAGAAATAAGGCTCCAGGGCCGGATGGGATTCCCCCAGACCTCTTTTTATGTAATGTAGAGGTATGGGCCCCAATACTAACGAGGGTATTAAATGTAGCAATAAGTACATCCATGCCAGTTTCTTGGTCCTCTGCTATTATTGTGCCCATTTTCAAAAAAGGTGACAGGGACAGTCCACATTGCTACCGTCCAATTTCCCTGATAGTTGTTTCGGCGAAGGTTTTAGGGAGGGTGATTTTAAATAGACTGATGGATTGGGCAGAGTCTAAAAACATTGTTACGGAGGTCCAATTTGGGTTTAGACCGGGGAAATCCACAGTGGACCAATGCCTTAACCTGTATTTAATAACCGCTAAATATACAATAGCTAGGGCAGGGGTACTATATTTAGCTTTTATGGACCTCGCAGCGGCTTTTGACCGGGTAAACCGCAGTAAACTATGGGCAGCTCTGGGTAATCTGGGGTGGACCCATCTTTAATAAGTATTCTTCATACACTGCACACTAACACCATAGCGGCGGTGAGATATACTCAGGATGGGAAAGTGACAGACTATTTTAGCTGCTCAAGTGGGGTGAGGCAGGGTTGCATACTAGCGCCTTTTTTATTTACTCTTTATATTAACGGCCTAGATGCTTCCTTGCGAGGTATAAAAGCGGACTTCCCGAGAATAGGTGAACGAGCTGTACCAGTGCTGCTATATGCAGACGACGCAGTGCTTCTTGCCCGTACCCCTCATGGTCTACAGCTCTTAATTGACGGCTTTGTGAGGTTTATGGAAGATATAGATATGTCTCCTAACCTCACAAAATCGTATGTCATGGAAATGGGGAAAAAGCCAGTAAGATCATACAGTTATACAATAGGCTTGCATATCTTAGCCAAGGTTCCCGCGTTTGCTTATTTGGGTATTTTTTCGATGGGCACTTGAATTTTAAGCACCTACTAGAAGACAAGTGTGTTGCCCTGGCTAGATCTACAGGGCAGATCTCCAACTTTGTGCACAGATTAGGGTGTTGGACCCCTGCTCTGCTTTTAAAACTGTATGACTCGATCTGTTGTGCAAATGCCCTGTATGGGAGTGAGGTATGGGGATTTGTCAAGCCCATAAACCTGCAAAAGGTGGAGAATAAATATATGAAGCGGTTGTTGAAAGTCCCCCAAAGCACCCCTGCATTTACTGTGCATGAGGAGTTGGGAGCAAAGTATATCTCAGATGCGGTAGCAGTGAATCCCCTACTATTTTGGCTTAAGATTTGGTCAAATGAAGAGGCTGGCTTGACAATGTTGGTTATGAAAGATTGCCTCTCACTAGATCATGCTTTGAAAATTCCCTGGGTAAAATATGTTCGGGACTCCTTTTACATGCTGGGACGACCTGATCTGTTTATTAAACCGGACTCAATAAGGTGTAAGGATAAGGTTGATATTAAAGCTTTATATATTAAATTTGCTTTAGCACAACGAGAAGAGGTAGAACTGGCTAAACAGACAGTGAGAGACCATGTTCTAACTAAAACCTCCCTGGGTATTGAACCGTATTTGACAATGATCCTGGGTGCGCATGATAGATTTTTAATTTCGCGTTTTAGATTAAACCTTTTTCACCACCTTTTGGCGGTACCATCTGGTTTTATTTTAAAACACGAAGACAGAGGGCCCTGTGGCTGCGACGATAGGTCTCCACAGGATACCCTCCACTTCGTGCTCCTCTGCCCTTACTATGGTTACCAAAGAAAAAGGTTTTTGAAGGGTCTGTTGAGGAAGGCTAGATTCAGACAGGCACGGGTAGCACTGTTGTTTTTAAAACTAGCAACAGATGTTTTTACACTTTTTTCTGTGGTAAATTTTTTAAGAAGTGCTTTGAAATCAAGAATCACAAGAGGGGACTGTAGTTTTATATCCTAGTTTTAGATTGATATTATTTATTCGATGGGCTCCCTCGTGTCTGTATTAAACTGATGTAAATAGTATTTATACCTATGTAGGAGTTGGATGAAATGTTTTAGGAAAAGTTTTATGTATGATTTATTGTGCTCACTCTTTTATGATTTGTGTTCAAATCGAATAAAGATGAAAATGAAATGGATGCATGGGCATTGCCTGGTGATTGGATGAGTGCAAGGCTAGTGCCTTGGTGATTGGGTGAGAGCATAGATAGTGCCTCAGTGATTGGGTCAGTGCATGGATAGTGCATTTGTGATAGGATGAGTGCATGGGTAGTGCCTGGGTGATTGGATGAGTGCATGAGTAGTGCCTGGGTGATTGGATGAGTGCATGGGCATTGCCTCAGTGAATAGATGAGTTGAAGGGTAGTGCCTGGGTGATTGGATCAGTGCATGGAGAGTGCCTGTGTGACTGGGTTTGTGCATGGATAGTACCTGGGTGATTGGATGAGTGCATGGGTAGTGCCTCAGTGAATGAATGATTGCATGGGTTGTGAGTGAGTGATTGGATGAGTGCATGGGTAGTACCTGAATGCATGGATGAGTACATGGGCAATGCCGGTGTGAATTGTTGAGCACATGTGCATTGCCTGAGTGAATGGATGAGTTCAAGGGTAGTGCCTGGGTGATTGGATGTGTGCATGGGTAGTGCCTGGGTGATTGGATGAGTGCAAGGTAGTCCCTGGGTAATTGGATGAGTGCAGGGTAGTGCCTGGTTGATTGGGTGAGTGAGTGGATACTACCCGGGTAGTTGGGTGAATGCATGGATAGTGACTCTATGAATGGATAAGTGCTTGGTTAGTGCCTGGGTGATTGCATGAGTGCACGGGTAGTGCCTGAGTGAATAGATGAGTGCATGGGTAGTAAGTGAGTGAATATATGAGTGCAAGGGTAGTGCCTGGGTGAATGGATAAGTGCAGTGGTAGTGCCTAGGTAATTGGAAGTATGCATGGGTAGTGCCTGGGTAAATAGATGTGTGCATGGGTAGTGCCTGAGTGAATGGATGAGTGCATGGGTAGTGAGTGAGTGAATGGATGAGTGCAAGTGTAGTTCCTGGATCATTGGATGGGTGCATGGGTAGTGTCTGAGTGATTGGATGTGTGCATGGGTAGAACCTGGTTGAATGGATGATTTAATGGTTAGTGCCTGAGTAAAAGAATGAGTGCCAGATTAGTTCCTGAAAGAATGAATGAGTGCAAGAGTAGTGCCTGATTGATTGTATGAGTGCAAGTTAGTTCCTGGGTAATTGGATGAGTGCATGGGTAGTGCCTGCGTGATTGGGCGATTGCATGGATAGTGCCTGGGTGATTGGATGAGTGCATGGGTCATGAATCAGTGAATGGATGAGTGGGATGTTAGTGCCTGGGTGATTTAAGAGTGCATGCGTAGTGCCTTAATGAATGGATGAGTGCAAGGGTAGTGCCTGAGTGATTGAATGATTGCATAGGTAGTGCCAGGGTGATTGGGTGAATGCATGCATAGTGCCTCTGTGATTGGATCAGTGCATGGGTAGTGGCAGAGTGATTGGATGAGTGCATGGGTACTGCCTGGATGAATGGAAGAGTAGTGCCTGGCTGATTGAATGAGTGCATGAGTAATGCCTCAGTGAATGGATGAGTGCAATCATAGTGCCTGGGTGTTTGGGTGAATGCATTGATAGTGCCTTGGTGATTGGGTCAAGCATGTATAGTGCCTGTGTGATTTGATGAGTGCTTGGGTAGTGCCTGAGTGATTGGATGCATGCATAAGTAGTGCCTGGGTGACTGGATGAGTGCATGGGCAGTGCCTCAGTGAATATATGAGTGCAAGGATAGTGGCTGGGTGATTGAATGAGTGCATAGATAGTGCCTGGGTGACTGGGTGAGTGCATGGATAATGCTTGGGTGATTTGATGAGTGCATGGGTAGTGCCTCAGTGAATGGATGAGTTCAAGGGTAGTGCCTGGATGATTGGGTGAGTGCATGGATAGTGCCTGGGTGATTGGATGAGTGCGTGGGTGATGCCTGAGTGAATGGATGAGTGCATGGGCCCTGCCTGGATGACTATGAATGGAAGAGTAGTGTCGGGCTGATTGAATGAGTGGTGCCTCATTGAATGGATGAGTGCAATGGTAGTGACTGGCTGATTGGATGACTGCAAGGGTGTGCCTTCTTGATTGCATGACCACATGGGTAGTGCCTGGATGATTGGGTGAGTGCATGGATAGTGCCTGGGTGATTGGATGAGTGCATGGGTAGTGCCTCAGTGAATGGATGAGTGCATGGGTAGTACCTGGGTGATTGGATGACTGCATGGATAATGCCTGGGTGAGTGAGTGACTGCATGGGTAGTGCCTGAGTGAATGGATGAGTGCATGGGTAGTGCGTGAGTGAATGGATTAGTGTAAGGTTAGTGCATGAGTTATTGAATGAGTGCAATGGTAGTGGATGATGGAATGACTGCATTGGTGTGCCTGGGTGATTGCATGAGCACATGGGTAGTGCCTGGGTCATTGGATGAGTGCATGGGTAGTGCCTGGGTGATTGGATGAGTGCATGGGTAGTACCTGAGTGAATGGATGAGTACATGAGCAATGCCAGTGTGAATGGTTGAGCACATGTGCAGTGCCTGAGTGAATGGAGTAGTTCAAGGGTAGTACCTGGGAGATTGGATGTGTGCATGGGTAGTGCCTGGGTGAATGGATGAGTGTGCATTTAGTGCATGAGTTATTAGATGTGTGCAAGGTAGTCCCTGGGTAATTGGATGAGTGCAGGGCAGTGCCTGGTTGATTGGGTGAGTACATGGATACTGCCTGGGTATTTGGGTGAATGCATGGATAGTGACTCTGTGATTGGATGAGTGCTTGGGTAGTGCCTGTGTGATTACATGAGTGCAAGGGTAGTGCATGGGTGAATGGATGTGTGCAAGGGTAGGCCTGGGTAATTGGAAGTATGCATTGGTACTGCCTGGATGAAAAGATGTGTGCATTGGTAGTGCCTAAGTGAATGGATGAGTACATGGGTAGTGCCTGAGTGAATGGATGAGTGTGTGGATAGTTCATGAGTGAATGGATGACTGCCAGGGTAATGTCTGGGTCATTGGATGAGTGCATGGGCAGTGCCTGAGTGAATGGATGAGCGCATGTGCAGTGCCTGAGTAAATTGATCAGTGTAAGGTTAATGCATGAGTGAGTGGATGAGTGCAAGGTAGTCCCTGGGTAATTGCATGAGTACAAGGGTAGTGCCTGGGTGATTGGGTGAGTGCATGGATAGTGCCTGGGTGATTGGGTGAATGCATTGATAGTGCCTCTGTGATTGGATGAGGGCATAGGTAGTGTCTGGGTGATTGGATGAGTGCATGGGTAGTGCCTCAGTGAACGGATGGGTTCAAGGGTAGTGCCTGGGTAATTGGATGAGTGCATGGATAGTGCCTCGGTGATTGGGTGAGTACATGTATAGTGCCTGCGTGATTAGATGGGTGCCTGGGTAGTGCCTGGGTGACTGGATGAGTTCATGGGTTGTGCCTTGGTGACTGGATGAGTGCATGGGTAGAGCCTCAGTGAATTAATGAGTGCAAGGGTAGGGCCTGGGTGATTGGGTGAGTACATGGATAATGCCTGAGTGATTGGACGAGTGCATGGATATTGGCTGTTTGAATATATGGGTTCATGGGTAGTGCCTGGGTGATTGGATGAGTGCATGGTTAGTGCCTCAGTGAATGGATGAGTGCATGGTTAGTACCTGGGTGATTGTATGAGTGCATGGATAGTGCCTGGGTGAGTGGATGAGTACATGGATAGTGCCTGCATAATTAGATGGGTGCATGGGTAGTCCATGGGTGATTGGATGAGTGCATGGGTAGTGCCTGGGCGATTGGATGAGTGCATGGGTAGTGCCTGGGTGATTGGAAGAGTGCATGGGTAGTCCCTGTGTGAAAGAATAAGAGTCATATTAGCGCCTGATTGAATAGATGAGTGCAAGGGTAGTGCCTGTGTGATTGGGTGAGTGCATGGATAGTGCAAGTTTGAATGGGTCAATGCATGGATAGTGCCTGTGTGATTGGATGAGTGCATGGGTAGTGCCTGGATGACTGGATGAGTGGAATATTAGCACCTGGTTGATTCAATGAGTGCATGAGTAGTGCCTCATTGAATGGATGAGTGCAAGGAAGTGCCTGGCTGATTGGACGAGTGCATGGGTGTGCCTGGGTGACTGCAGGAACAGATGCGTAGTACCTGGATGATTGAATGAGTAGTGCCTGAGTGAATGGATGAGTGCATGGGTACTGCCTTAGGGAATGGATGAGTGCATGGATAATGGATGCGTGAATGAATGAGTACGTGGTTAGTGCCTGGGTGATTGGATGAATGCAAAGGTAGTGCCTGGGTGATTGGATGTGTGCATGGGTAGTACCTGGGTGAATAGATGAGTGCATGGGTAGTGCCTGAGTGAATGGATGAGTGCATTGGTAGTGAGTGAGTGAATAAAGGAGTGCAAGGGTAGTGCCTGGGTGATTGAATGTGTGCATGGGTAGTGCATGGGTGAATGGATCAGTGTAAGGTTAGTGCATGAGTTATTGGATGAGTGCAAGGTAGTCCCTGGGTAATTGGATGAGTAAAGGTTGGTGCCTGGGTGATTGGGTGAGTGCATTGATACTGCCTGAGTGATTGGGTAAATGCATGGTTAGTGACTCTGTGATTGGATGAGGGTATGGGTACTGTCTGGGTGATGGCATGAGTGCATGGGTAGTGCCTCAGTGAATGGATAGGTGCATGGGTAGTGAGTGAGTGAATACATGA
The DNA here is from genome assembly GCA_963921515.1 of Calotriton arnoldi. Lineage (NCBI taxonomy): Eukaryota > Metazoa > Chordata > Amphibia > Caudata > Salamandridae > Calotriton > Calotriton arnoldi. Next base: position 965,158 of record CAWUFW010001933.1, read on the forward strand.
GTGCAAGGGTAGTGCCTGGGTGAATGGATGAGTGCAAGGGTGGTGCATGGGTAATTGGAATTATGCATGGGTAGGACCTGGGTGATTAGATGAGTGCATGGGTGGTGCCTCAGTGAATGGATGATTGCATGGGTAGTAAGTGAGTAAATGGATGAGTGCAAGTGTAGTGCCTGGATCATTGGATGAGTGCATGGGTAGTGTCTGAGAGATTGGATGTGTGCATGGGTAGAGCCTGGGTGAATGGATGAGTGAATGGTTAGTGCCCGTGTGAAAGAATGAGTGCCAGATTATTCCCTGAAAGAATGAATGAGTGCAAGGGTAGTGCCTGATTGATTGTATGAGTGCAAGTTAGTTCCTGGGTTATTGGATGAGTGCAAGGATAGTGCCTGCGTGATTGGATGAGTGCATGGATAGTTCCTGGGTGATTGGATGAGTGCATGGGTAATGCTTCAGTGAATGGATGAGTGGGAGGTTAGTGCCTGGGTGCTTTTAAGTGTGCATAAGTAGTACCTTATTGAATGGATGAGTGCAAGGGTAGTGCCTGAGTGATTGAATGAGTGCATAGGTAGTGCCAGGGTGATTGGGTGAAAGTATGGATAGTGCCACTGTGATTGGATGAGTGCATTGGTAGTGCCTGGGTGAGTGGATGAGTGCATGGGTAGTGCCTCAGTGAATGGATGAGTGCATGGGTAGTGCAAGGCTGATTGGTTGAGCACATGGATAGTGCCTGGGTGATTGGATGAGTGCATGGGTAGTCCCTCAGTGAATGGATGAGTGCATTGGTAGTGCCTGGGTGATTGGAAGAATGCATGGATAGTGCCTGGGTGAGTACATGGGTAGTGCCTAAGTGATTCAATGAGTGCATGGGTAGTACCAGAGTGAATGGATGAGTACATGGGCAATGCCAGTGTGAATGGTTGAGCACATGTGCAGTGCCTGAGTGAATGGATGAGTTCAAGGGTAGTGCCTGGTTGATTGAATGTGTGCATGGGTAGTTCCTGGGTGAATGGATGAGTGTAAGGTTAGTGCATGAGTTATTGGATGAGTGCAAGGTAGTCCCTGGGTCATTGGATGAGTGCAGGGTAGTGCCTGGTTGATTGGGTGAGGGCATGGATACTGCCTGGGTAATTGGGTGAATGTATGGCTAGTGACTCTGTGATTGGATGTGGGCTTGGGTAGTGCCTGGGTGATTGCATGTGTGCATGGGTAGTGCCTGAGTGAATGGATGAGTGCAAGGGTAGTGCCTTGGTAATTGGAAGTATGCATGGGTAGTGCCTGGGTGAATAGATGTGTGCATGGGTAGAGCCTGGGTGAATGGATGAGTGAATGGTTAGTGCCTGAGTGAAAGAATGAGTGCCAGATTAGTTCCTGAAAGAATGAATGAGTGGAAGGGTAGTGGCTGATTGATTGCATGAGTGCAAGTTAGTTCCTTGGTAATTGAATGATTGCATAGGTAGTGCCAGGGTGATTGGGTGAATGCATGGATAGTGCCTCTGTGATTGGATGAGTGCTTGGGTACTGCCTGGATGAGTGGATGAATGGAAGAGTAGTGCCTGGCTGATTAAATGAGTGCATGAGTAGTGCCTCAGTGAATGGATGAGTGCAATCGTAGTGCCTGGGTGATTGGGTGAATGCATTGATAGTGCCTTGGTGATTGGGTCAAGCATGTTTAGTGCCTGTGTGATTTGATGAGTGCTTGGGTAGTGCCTGGGTGATTGGATGCATGCATAAGTAGTGCCTGGGTGACTGGATGAGTGCATGGGCAGTGCCTCAGTGAATATATGAGTGCAAGGATAGTGGCTGGGTGATTGAATGAGTGCATAGATAGTGCCTGGGTGACTGGGTGAGTGCATGGATAATGCTTGGGTGATTTGATGAGTGCATGGGTAGTGCCTCAGTGAATGGATGAGTTCAAGGGTAGTGCCTGGATGATTGGGTGAGTGCGTGGATAGTGCCTGGGTGATTGGATGAGTGCGTGGGTGATGCCTGAGTGAATGGATGAGTGCATGGGCCCTGCCTGGATGACTCTATGAATGGAAGAGTAGTGTCGGGCTGATTGAATGAGTGGTGCCTCATTGAATGGATGAGTGCAATGGTAGTGACTGGCTGATTGGATGACTGCAAGGGTGTGCCTTCTTGATTGCATGACCACATGGGTAGTGCCTGGATGATTGGGTGAGTGCATGGATAGTGCGTGAGTGAATGGATTAGTGTAAGGTTAGTGCATGAGTTATTGAATGAGTGCAATGGTAGTGCCTGGCTGATGGAATGACTGCAATGGTGTGCCTGGGTGATTGCATGAGCACATGGGCAGTGCCTGGGTCATTGGATGAGTGCATGGGTAGTGCCTGTGTGATTGGGTGAGTGCATGGATAGCGCCTGGGTGATTGGATGAATTCATGGGTAGTGCCTCATTGAATGGATTAGTGCATGGGTAGTGACTGGGTGATTGGGTGCGTGCATCGATAGTGCCTGGGTGATTGGATGAGTGCATGGGTAGTGCCTCAGTGAATGGATGAGTGCATGGGTAGTGCCTGGGTGATTGGATGAATGCATGGATAGTGCCTGGGTGACTGGGTGAGTGCATGGGTAGTGCCTGGGTGATTGGATGAGTGCATGGGTAGTACCTGAGTGAATGGATGAGTACATGAGCAATGCCAGTGTGAATGGTTGAGCCCATGTGCAGTGCCTGAGTTAATGGAGTAGTTCAAGGGTAGTACCTGGGAGATTGGATGTGTGCATGGGTAGTGCCTGGGTGAATGGATGAGTGTACATTTAGTGCATGAGTTATTAGATGAGTGCAAGGTAGTCCCTGGGTAATTGGATGAGTGCAGGGCAGTGCCTGGTTGATTGGGTGAGTACATGGATACTGCCTGGGTATTTGGGTGAATGCATGGATAGTGACTCTGTGATTGGATGAGTGCTTGGGTAGTGCCTGTGTGATTACATGAGTGCAAGGGTAGTGCATGGGTGAATGGATGTGTGCAAAGGTAGGCCTGGGTAATTGGAAGTATGCATGGGTACTGCCTGGATGAAAAGATGTGTGCATTGGTAGTGCCTAAGTGAATGGATGAGTACATGGGTAGTGCCTGAGTGAATGGATGATTGCAAGTGTAGTGCTTGAGTGATTGGATGAGTACATGGGTGCTGCCTGGGTGACTGGATGAGTTGAAGAGTAGCCCCTGGGTGATTAGATGAGTGCATGAGTAGTGCCTTATTGAATAGATGAGTGCAAGGGTAGTGCCTGAGTGAATGGATGAGTGTGTGGATAGTTCATGAGTGAATGGATGACTGCCAGGGTAATGTCTGGGTCATTGGATGAGTGCATGGGCAGTGCCTGAGTGAATGGATGAGCGCATGTGCAGTGCCTGAGTAAATTGATTAGTGCAAGGTTAATGCATGAGTGAGTGGATGAGTGCAAGGTAGTCCCTGGGTAATTGCATGAGTACAAGGGTAGTGCCTGGGTGATTGGGTGAGTGCATGGATAGTGCCTGGGTGATTGGGTGAATGCATTGATAGTGCCTCTGTGATTGGATGAGGGCATAGGTAGTGTCTGGGTGATTGGATGAGTGCATGGGTAGTGCCTCAGTGAACGGATGGGTTCAAGGGTAGTGCCTGGGTAATTGGATGAGTGCATGGATAGTGCCTCGGTGATTGGGTGAGTACATGGTTAGTACCTGGGTGATTGTATGAGTGCATGGATAGTGCCTGGGTGATTGGATGAGTGCATGGTTAGTACCTGGGTGATTGTATGAGTGCATGGATAGTGCCTGGGTGATTGGATGAGTACATGGATAGTGCCTGCGTAATTAGATGGGTGCATGGGTAGTCCATGGGTGATTGGATTAGTGCATGGGTAGTGCCTGGGCGATTGGATGAGTGCATGGGTAGTGCCTGGGTGATTGGATGAGTGCATGGGTAGTCCCTGTGTGAAAGAATAAGAGTCATATTAGCGCCTGATTGAATAGATGAGTGCAAGGGTAGTGCCTGTGTGATTGGGTGAGTGCATGGATAGTGCAAGTTTGAATGGGTCAATGCATGGATAGTGCCTGTGTGATTGGATGAGTGCATGGGTAGTGCCTGGATGACTGGATGAGTGGAATATTAGCACCTGGTTGATTCAATGAGTGCATGAGTAGTGCCTCATTGAATGGATGAGTGCAAGGGAAGTGCCTGGCTGATTGGACGAGTGCATGGGTGTGCCTGGGTGAATGCAGGAACAGATGCGTAGTACCTGGATGATTGAATGAGTAGTGCCTGAGTGAATGGATGAGTGCATGGGTACTGCCTTAGGGAATGGATGAGTGCATGGATAATGGATGCGTGAATGAATGAGTACGTGGTTAGTGCCTGGGTGATTGGATGAATGCAAAGGTAGTGCCTGGGTGATTGGATGTGTGCATGGGTAGTACCTGGGTGAATAGATGAGTGCATGGGTAGTGCCTGAGTGAATGGATGAGTGCATTGGTAGTGAGTGAGTGAATAAAGGAGTGCAAGGGTAGTGCCTGGGTGATTGAATGTGTGCATGGGTAGTGCATGGGTGAATGGATCAGTGTAAGGTTAGTGCATGAGTTATTGGATGAGTGCAAGGTAGTCCCTGGGTAATTGGATGAGTAAAGGTTGGTGATTGGGTGAGTGCATTGATACTGCCTGAGTGATTGGGTAAATGCATGGTTAGTGACTCTGTGATTGGATGAGGGCATGGGTACTGTCTGGGTGATGGCATGAGTGCATGGGTAGTGCCTCAGTGAATGGATAGGTGCATAGGTAGTGAGTGAATACATGAGTGCAAGGGTAGTGCCTGGGTGAATGGATGAGTGCAAGGGTGGTGCATGGGTAATTGGAAGTATGCATGGGTAGGACCTGGGTGAATAGATGAGTGCATGGGTGGTGCCTCAGTGAATGGATGATTGCATGGGTAGTAAGTGAGTAAATGGATGAGTGCAAGTGTAGTGCCTGGATCATTGGATGAGTGCATGGGTAGTGTCTGAGAGATTGGATGTGTGCATGGGTAGAGCCTGGGTGAATGGATGAGTGAATGGTTAGTGCCCGTGTGAAAGAATGAGTGCCAGATTATTCCCTGAAAGAATGAATGAGTGCAAGGGTAGTGCCTGATTGATTGTATGAGTGCAAGTTAGTTCCTGGGTTATTGGATGAGTGCAAGGATAGTGCCTGCGTGATTGGATGAGTGCATGGATAGTTCCTGGGTGATTGGATGAGTGCATGGGTAATGCTTCAGTGAATGGATGAGTGGGAGGTTAGTGCCTGGGTGCTTTTAAGTGTGCATAAGTAGTACCTTATTGAATGGATGAGTGCAAGGGTAGTGCCTGAGTGATTGAATGAGTGCATAGGTAGTGCCAGGGTGATTGGGTGAAAGTATGGATAGTGCCGCTGTGATTGGATGAGTGCATTGGTAGTGCCTGGGTGAGTGGATGAGTGCATGGGTAGTGCCTCAGTGAATGGATGAGTGCATGGGTAGTGCAAGGCTGATTGGTTGAGCACATGGATAGTGCCTGGGTGATTGGATGAGTGCATGGGTAGTCCCTCAGTGAATGGATGAGTGCATTGGTAGTGCCTGGGTGATTGGAAGAATGCATGGATAGTGCCTGGGTGAGTACATGGGTAGTGCCTAAGTGATTCAATGAGTGCATGGGTAGTACCAGAATGAATGGATGAGTACATGGGCAATGCCAGTGTGAATGGTTGAGCACATGTGCAGTGCCTGAGTGAATGGATGAGTTCAAGGGTAGTGCCTGGTTGATTGAATGTGTGCATGGGTAGTTCCTGGGTGAATGGATGAGTGTAAGGTTAGTGCATGAGTTATTGGATGAGTGCAAGGTAGTCCCTGGGTCATTGGATGAGTGCAGGGTAGTGCCTGGTTGATTGGGTGAGTGCATGGATACTGCCTGGGTAATTGGGTGAATGTATGGCTAGTGACTCTCTGATTGGATGTGGGCTTGGGTAGTGCCTGGGTGATTGCATGTGTGCATGGGTAGTGCCTGAGTGAATGGATGAGTGCAAGGGTAGTGCCTTGGTAATTGGAAGTATGCATGGGTAGTGCCTGGGTGAATAGATGTGTGCATGGGTAGAGCCTGGGTGAATGGATGAGTGAATGGTTAGTGCCTGAGTGAAAGAATGAGTGCCAGATTAGTTCCTGAAAGAATGAATGAGTGGAAGGGTAGTGGCTGATTGATTGCATGAGTGCAAGTTAGTTCCTTGGTAATCGAATGATTGCATAGGTAGTGCCAGGGTGATTGGGTGAATGCATGGATAGTGCCTCTGTGATTGGATGAGTGCTTGGGTACTGCCTGGATGAGTGGATGAATGGAAGAGTAGTGCCTGGCTGATTAAATGAGTGCATGAGTAGTGCCTCAGTGAATGGATGAGTGCAAGCGTAGTGCCTGGGTGATTAGGTGAGTGCATTGATAGTGCCTGGATGATTGGGTCAAGCATGGGTAGTGCCTGTTTGATTGGATGAGTGCATGAGTAGTGACTGGGTGATTGGATGAGTAAATGGGCAGTGCCTCAGTGAATAGATGAGTGCAAGGGTAGTGCCTGGGTGATTGGATGAGTGCATGAATAGTGCCTGGGTAACTGGGTGAGTGCATGGATAATGCTTGGGTGATTTGATGAGTGCATGGGTAGTGCCTCAGTGAATGGATGAGTGCAAGGGTAGTGCGTGGGTGAGTGGGTGAGTCAATGGATAGTGCCTGGGTGATTGGATGAGTGCGTGGGTACTGCCTGGATGACTATGAATGGAAGAGTAGTGCCTGGCTGATTGAATGAGTGCATGAGTAGTGACTCATTGAATGGATGAGTGCAATGGTAGTGCCTGGCTGATTGGATGACTGCATGGGAGTGCCTGGGTGATTGCATGATGTTTAGAGAAACAAGGGAATCCAATAGGCAATTGGTCAGGGACCTTGGGTGCGTATATAATTTCTAAAGACAGAGGTCCCTAGACAATCAGAATATTATTAATAGTAAATATAGCCTCAATCAGCGCTATATTCCTTGTCCAGCCGGACAGAATTTTAATATTCAATAAATGTATGACATAAAGTACAAATGAAATTCAAGTGGGACACAACCGGCGTCCTAGTAACATAAATAAACAAAACAACAGTAAGGGAAGGGTTCAGGCAAGCGGGACGTGTCTGCATGGAGTTAGGAAGATACAGCAGACTTTAGTAACGTGGAGACACCATTACACAATTGACTTCACAATATATTATATGCATATGGTGTACATTGTGTCGACGGCGTTTCGATCCTTAGAGGATTAGGGGGATCATCATCAGGACATTTAAGTAGTCATGCCTGTGTACATATAGCAATTGTTGCAGGTGGTATGCGGGGCGCTGATCGTATTCAACGAGAGACCGGAAGCGCGGCAAGGTATTTGCAGCGCGTGGTAGCTATGCGAGGCTCTGATGAAATCATACTAAGTGCCTCATGTGCTGTGTGAATACCATAGGAGACGATAGTAGCATTAGGCGCCGGGATCGCTGGATTCCCTCAATGGGGATCGGTTCAATTAGGTAGGCGGTACTTCAATTGGGGCAGCGGTCGCTGTCTTCGATGTGGACAACCCGAGTGAATCTCGGTTCCAGTCCGTGTCGCGAGGTCCCGGCGGCGGACAACCTGAGTCGATGCTCGTGGTTGGATGAGTGCTTGGGTACTGCCTGGATGAGTGGATGAATGGAAAAGTAGTGCCTGGCTGATTAAATGAGTGCATGAGTAGTGCCTCAGTGAATGGGTGAGTGCAAGCGTAGTGCATGGGGGATTAGATGAGTGCATTGATAGTGCCTGGGTGACTGGGTCAAGCATGGGTAGTGCCTGTTTAATTGGATGAGTGCATGGGTAGTGCCTGGGTGATTGGATGAGTGCATGAGTAGTGACTGGGTGATTGGATGAGTGAATGGGCAGTGCCTCAGTGAATAGATGAGTGCAAGGGTAGTGCCTGGGTGATTGGATGAGTGCATGGATAGTGCCTGGGTAACTGCGTGAGTGCATGGATAATGCTTGGGTGATTTGATGAGTGCATGGGTAGTGCCTCAGTGAATGGATGAGTGCAAGGGTAGTGCGTGGGTGAGTGGGTGAGTGCATGGATAGTGCCTGGGTTGATTGGATGAGTGCGTGGGTGGTGCCTGAGTGATTAGATGAGTGCATGGGTGCTGCCTGGATGACTCTATGAATGGAAGAGTAGTGCCTGGCTGATTGAATGAGTGCATGAGTAGTGACTCATTAAATGGATGAGTGCAATGGTAGTGCCTGGCTGATTGGATGACTGCATGGGAGTGGCTGGGTGATTGCATGAGCACATGGGTAGTGCCTGGGTGATTGGATGAATGCATGGGTACTGCCCGAGAGAACGGGTGAGTGCAAAGGTAGTGACTGGGTGATTGGATGTGTGCATGGGTAGTGCCTGGGTCATTGGATGAGTGCATGGTCAGTGCCTGAGTGAATAGATGAGTTCAAGGGTAGTGCCTGGGTGAATGGATGTGTGCATGGGTAGTGCCTGGGTGAATGGATGAGTGCACGGGTAGTGCCTGAGTGAATGGATGAGGGAAAGGTTAATGCCTGAGTGATTGGATGAGTGCAAGGTAGTCCCTTGGTAACTGGATGAGTGCAAAGGTAGTGCCTGGGTGATTGGGTGAGTACATGGATAGTGCCTGGGTGATTGAGTGAATGCATGGATAGTGCCTCTCTGATTGGATGAAGGCATGGGTAGTGCCTGGGTGATTGAATGAATGCATGGGTAGTGCCTCAGTGAATGGATGAGTGCAAGGGTTGTGCCTGTGTATTTGGATGAGTGCATGGACAGTGCCTGGGTGATTGGATGAGTACATGGATAGTGCCTGCTTGATTAGATGGATGCATGGGCATTGCCTGGGTGATTGGATGAGTGCAAGGCTAGTGCCTTGGTGATTGGGTGAGAGCATAGATAGTGCCTCGGTGATTGGGTCAGTGCATGGATAGTGCATTTGTGATAGGATGAGTGCATGGGTAGTGCCTGGGTGATTGGATGAGTGCATGAGTAGTGCCTGGGTGATTGGATGAGTGCATGGGCATTGCCTCAGTGAATAGATGAGTTGAAGGGTAGTGCCTGGGTGATTGGATGAGTGCATGGAGAGTGCCTGTGTGACTGGGTTTGTGCATGGATAGTACCTGGGTGATTGGATGAGTGCATGGGTAGTGCCTCAGTGAATGAATGATTGCATGGGTTGTGAGTGAGTGATTGGATGAGTGCATGGGTAGTACCTGAATGCATGGATGAGTACATGGGCAATGCCGGTGTGAATTGTTGAGCACATGTGCATTGCCTGAGTGAATGGATGAGTTCAAGGGTAGTGCCTGGGTGATTGGATGTGTGCATGGGTAGTGCCTGGGTGAATGGATGAGTGTAAGGTTAGTGCATGAGTTATTGGATGAGTGCAAGGTAGTCCCTGTGTAATTGGATGAGTGCAGGGTAGTGCCTGGTTGATTGGGTGAGTGAGTGGATACTACCCGGGTAGTTGGGTGAATGCATGGATAGTGACTCTATGAATGGATAAGTGCTTGGTTAGTGCCTGGGTGATTGCATAAGTGCATGGGTAGTGCCTGAGTGAATAGATGAGTGCATGGGTACTAAGTGAGTGAATATATGAGTGCAAGGGTAGTGCCTGGGTGAATGGATAAGTGCAGTGGTAGTGCCTGAGTAATTGGAAGAATGCAAGGGTAGTGCCTGAGTGAATGGATGAGTGCATGGGTAGTGAGTGAGTGAATGGATGAGTGCAAGTGTAGTTCCTGGATCATTGGATGGGTGCATGGGTAGTGTCTGAGTGATTGGATGTGTGCATGGGTAGAACCTGGTTGAATGGATGATTTAATGGTTAGTGCCTGAGTAAAAGAATGAGTGCCAGATTAGTTCCTGAAAGAATGAATTAGTGCAAGAGTAGTGCTTGATTGATTGTATGAGTGCAAGTTAGTTCCTGGGTAATTGGATGAGTGCATGGGTAGTGCCTGCGTGATTGGGCGATTGCATGGATAGTGCCTGGGTGATTGGATGAGTGCATGGGTCATGAATCAGTGAATGGATGAGTGGGATGTTAGTGCCTGGGTGATTTAAGAGTGCATGCGTAGTGCCTTAATGAATGGATGAGTGCAAGGGTAGTGCCTGAGTGACTGAATGATTGCATAGGTAGTGCCAGGGTGATTGGGTGAATGCATGGATAGTGCCTCTGGGATTGGATGAGTGCATGGGTAGTGGCTGAGTGATTGGATGAGTGCATGGGTACTGCCCGGATGACTGGAAGAGTAGTGCCTGGCTGATTGAATGAGTGCATGAGTAGTGCCTCAGTGAATGGATGAGTGCAATCGTAGTGCCTGGGTGATTGGGTGAATGCATTGATAGTGCCTTGGTGATTGGGTCAAGCATGTATAGTGCCTGTGTGATTTGATGAGTGCTTGGGTAGTGCCTGGGTGATTGGATGCATGCATAAGTAGTGCCTGGGTGACTGGATGAGTGCATGGGCAGTGCCTCAGTGAATATATGAGTGCAAGGATAGTGGCTGGGTGATTGAATGAGTGCATAGATAGTGCCTGGGTGACTGGGTGAGTGCATGGATAATGCTTGGGTGATTGGATGAGTGCATGGGCACTGCCTGGATGACTCTATGAATGGAAGAGTAGTGTCGGGCTGATTGAATGAGTGGTGCCTCATTGAATGGATGAGTGCAATGGTAGTGACTGGCTGATTGGATGACTGCAAGGGTGTGCCTTCTTGATTGCATGACCACATGGGTAGTGCCTGGATGATTGGGTGAGTGCATGGATAGTGCCTGGGTGATTGGATGAGTGCGTGGGTGATGCCTGAGTGAATGGATGAGTGCATGGGCACTGCCTGGATGACTCTATGAATGGAAGAGTAGTGTCGGGCTGATTGAATGAGTGGTGCCTCATTGAATGGATGAGTGCAATGGTAGTGACTGGCTGATTGGATGACTGCAAGGGTGTGCCTTCTTGATTGCATGACCACATGGGTAGTGCCTGGATGATTGGGTGAGTGCATGGATAGTGCCTGGGTGATTGGATGAGTGCATGGGTAGTGCCTCAGTGAATGGATGAGTGCATGGGTAGTACCTGGGTGATTGGATGACTGCATGGATAGTGCCTGGGTGAGTGAGTGATTGCATGGGTAGTGCCTGAGTGAATGGATGAGTGCATGGGTAGTGCGTGAGTGAATGGATTAGTGTAAGGTTAGTGCATGAGTTATTGGATGAGTGCAATGGTAGTGCCTGGCTGATGGAATGACTGCATTGGTGTGCCTGGGTGATTGCATGAGCACTTGGGTAGTGCCTGGGTCATTGGATGAGTGCATGGGTAGTGCCTGTGTGATTGGGTGAGTGCATGGATAGCGCCTGGGTGATTGGATGAATTCATGGGTAGTGCCTCGTTGAATGGATGAGTGCATGGGTAGTGCCTGGGTGATTGGATGAATGCATGGATAGTGCCTGGGTGACTGGGTGAGTGCATGGGTAGTGCCTGGGTGATTGGATGAGTGCATGGGTAGTACCTGAGTGAATGGATGAGTACATGAGCAATGCAAGTGTGAATGGTTGAGCACATGTGCAGTGCCTGAGTGAATGGAGTAGTTCAAGGGTAGTACCTGGGAGATTGGATGTGTGCATGGGTAGTGCCTGGGTGAATGGATGAGTGGACATTTAGTGCATGAGTTATTAGATGAGTGCAAGGTAGTCCCTGGGTAATTGGATGAGTGCAGGGCAGTGCCTGGTTGATTGGGTGAGTACATGGATACTGCCTGGGAATTTGGGTGAATGCATGGATAGTGACTCTGTGATTGGATGAGTGCTTGGGTAGTGCCTGTGTGATTACATGAGTGCAAGGGTAGTGCATGGGTGAATGGATGTGTGCAAGGGTAGGCCTGGGTAATTGGAAGTATGCATGGGTACTGCCTGGATGAAAAGATGTGTGCATTGGTAGTGCCTAAGTGAATGGATGAGTACATGGGTAGTGCCTGAGTGAATGGATGATTGCAAGTGTAGTGCTTGAGTGATTGGATGAGTACATGGGTGCTGCCTGGGTGACTGGATGAGTTGAAGAGTAGCCCCTGGGTGATTAGATGAGTGCATGAGTAGTGCCTTATTGAATAGATGAGTGCAAGGGTAGTGCCTGAGTGAATGGATGAGTGTGTGGATAGTTCATGAGTTAATGGATGACTGCCAGGGTAATGTCTGGGTCATTGGATGAGTGCATGGGCAGTGCCTGAGTGAATGGATGAGCGCATGTGCAGTGCCTGAGTAAATTGATGAGTGCAAGGTTAATGCATGAGTGAGTGGATGAGTGCAAGGTAGTCCCTGGGTAATTGCATGAGTACAAGGGTAGTGCCTGGGTGATTGGGTGAGTGCATGGATAGTGCCTGGGTGATTGGGTGAATGCATTGATAGTGCCTCTGTGATTGGATGAGGGCATAGGTAGTGTCTGGGTGATTGGATGAGTGCATGGGTAGTGCCTCAGTGAACGGATGGGTTCAAGGGTAGTGCCTGGGTAATTGGATGAGTGCATGGATAGTGCCTCGGTGATTGGGTGAGTACATGTATAGTGCCTGCGTGATTAGATGGGTGCCTGGGTAGTGCCTGGGTGACTGGATGAGTGCATGGGTTGTGCCTTGGTGACTGGATGAGTGCATGGGTAGAGCCTCAGTGAATTAATGAGTGCAAGGGTAGGGCCTGGGTGATTGCGTGAGTACATGGATAATGCCTGAGTGATTGGACGAGTGCATGGATATTGGCTGTTTGAATATATGGGTTCATGGGTAGTGCCTGGGTGATTGGATGAGTGCATGGTTAGTGCCTGGGTGATTGGATGAGTGCATGGATAGTGGCTGGGTGAATGAGTGAGTGCATGGGTAGTGCCTGGGTGATTGGATGTGTGCATAGGCAAAGTTTCATCAGTTGCTTGCTTTGTTTAAATCCATTGCGGATTCCCAAGCTCCTCACCTCATGATTGTGCACTGTGGTGGCAACTACCAAGGCACATTGACTGGGGTAGGCCTGGAAATCCTAATGAAATAAACCTGTGCAGAACTGATGTCGACTTTCCGTCACACTGTCTTGGTGTACTCTAATATATGCCAAAGACAGAAATGGAAGTGGTCAAATCAATTCAGTCCACAGATTAACAAAGCCAGGAAACATGTTAATAAAACTATTTCTGCATTCCTCAGAGAACATCGCATGGGCTGTATCTATAACAACAATCTGCATTTTGATATGCATGAAATTTATAGAAATGATGGAGTGCACTTTACAGATGAAGGCAACAGGATGTTTCTAAGTAACCTGAAACTCTGCATCCGGTCTTATGTGTAGCAGCCATATACACACAACCAACACAACAGCTCTTGTCTGAGAAACCCAAGTACCCAAAATATTGTTAATTTTCTTTAAAAAGATCTCTTTTTTCCCCCACGGATACGTCGCGAAAACGGAAAACAAAAGCAGGCATTCAATGGCCACCAACACATCCAAAAATAATATGTAAAAAAATCCATTCTACACATTGCGCTACACACATTACTATATACATGCTTCTTTCAAAGCATGTTTAGACTCATATTTTTGTACTAAGTTTCTTTAAAAAACATCTTTTAGACCTATTTCCTGTTTTCGCGGTTATTCGGCGCGTCACAACGACGATCGCGCCTTTCCCATAAAGTAAAAACACATATATGCACAGACATTACAGTATTCTACACACTAGAGACTTATTACTGTACACTTCAAACTCATGTATTTCTAGAACAACCATCTCTAATATCTATTTTCTGTTTTTGTGGTGACTCCGGAGATCGCGATTACATCGGTAATCCCCACGAGTACGTTGAGGAAGCAGAAAGCAAAAGCAGGATTTCAATGGCCACCATCACATTCAAAAATTATATCTATATAATTAATTCTAACCATCACAGTAGATAACTCACTATATAAGTAACTCTATAAAACATTTTATCAGAATCTCAATATCTCTATAAGAATGCGCATTAATGATTCACCAATATTCGCAACGACGTTGAGAGTCGCAATGTCACCGTGATGGTACACGGGGGCCACACTGGCGGTCGCGGCGACATCGCGTATATCACACACGATTAAAAAAATACATTTTGGATACATAACTTGTGTCACCAACACCTCCATTTCTCAATCATGGGGTCAGAATATCTCCATCCCCCCCTTCTGTGGGCTTTCACACAAATTTCCAGTCCTGGCAACTGTTCCGAATAGATAAAATGGCAGCTGCAACTTTATATTTAGGTTGCGACCAGCCATTCAGAGCATTCCTGTTGGCACGTGCATTCACAAATCATCGCAAAATATCCCCGGCCAGAGATCTCACTATAATTTTAAACTTAAATTTCTCAAACACTACTGAACGGATTTACACCAAATAAGCAAAAGGCACTTCCTTGAACCGACATCTACCTCTCTGCCAAATTTGGTGTAAGTCTGTTCAGCGGTTCGGGCGGTAGAGGTGGCTGAAGGTTCCTATGTGAATTAACATTACAAACGCAACCTTATTTCGCGCCTCAAATTCTCGGTACCCACTGCACGGATCACCCCCAAACTTTCCCAATCAATAATACCCACTTTGACACTTTTTTGGCAAAATTTCATGCACATTGGTCTAACGATGCCAAAGTTATACCCAAGTCAAAATATTACCTACTGACGACCAAACTGATTCACAACACCATTTTCCTCTGATTTAAGCAGCAAGCGACACAACTCGGAAATTTTGCAGGTTCTTTTTATTTCATAGTTTTTCTGTTTTTAAACAAGCAAGTGCATCGTGCAGTAAGGAAATAGCCTGCACGTTACGGCTGGAGCCTTCTACAGGGCCATAGAGTCGTGCAGCTAGAGTGTCTATTTAAAGGGGCAACCTCCTAATACCACCACACAATTAAAATCCATTTTTATTGGTCAGGAACTAGAGCAATGACCATCTTCTTACAGAGACATAAGTCGGCCACCATTGTGGCCACATTCAGAGTAGGAGCAAGACTTTCCATACACATTGTTAACCAAGTGCCACATATATATGTATTTTAGAACATTTAACATGTTGGGAGCAATTCTTTCAGTGCAACATTATTTCCACATGAATCATATATACATATCTTGGGACAATGGATCTAATTTAATTGTACTTCTTTTGACCCAGCAAAGTACCCAATGTCTCATGTACAAATAATAACTTGATTTACAATAGTTATGTCACATCCATCAAAGTGCTTTCTAAAGTACTATGCTGGCTGGCTCAATCAACTCAGGCAATTTAATCCAGAACGTCAATGTTTCAAATGTTGCAACATCCATACATTCACTTATGCGTAGACGTAAAATCCCTACATTGAGGTGATATGTTATCAGTATCTGCCTCCTTTTGTAATCATTCATATATAGTCATTCCAATGTCTTTGCACATAACCTGAAAGTCAGTATTCTCACATATAGACAAGTCAGTGGTCTCATAAAGATGAATATACCTTAAATCAACTCGATCTAAAAGAAAAGGGAGCCATATTAGGAAAGATATATATTGGCTATGAGTAATCATACAATCGCCATATTATCAATCTATATACACGAAAGTGTTCATGTGCTTAGGAGGCTTTCTCAGATTTACAACTCTAGTAAGAAACCAGAAGATGCCCCTGAATACAAAGATGTACCTTACCATTATCTGAACATAGCATGCTCTCAGCATTATAAGACAGAATCTAAACTAAAGTGCTTTATGTATTTCATGTAAACATTATCAAGATGTAAACAATAGACTCCATTTATAAATAGTCCTCCTGCATAAAATACATGATCATTGTAATAGATTTACATTCTCAAGTTAATAAAGGCTTCATTTATCTGTTGGAGCCCACCCTCAAAAATTCATAAGGTGGAGCTCAATTTAAAGTGCCTGGCAGACTTATGTGAACATTCAAGGTCAAGTGCTTATCAGGTATCAATAAAAATCATATGTTTGTAAACAAAGAATAATGCATACTCTAAAATTCTGACAATGACTTAATATAGACACCCGCTGGAACAAGACAAAATTAAGATGGAATTGCTGCACAATGTACTGGAATAACCTTGAAGTTAAAGTTGCAAATTAAAATTGAGAAAGCCTCCCTACATCTTAATTGTACATCTATCAGCTCATGAAGTGTGGCTCAGCTGTTGTTTAAGCCACTGTTGGAAACAGGAAATAATCAACAGAGAACAAGAAAAAGATGAAGAAGAACAGGTCAGTGCATTGCATCTCCAATGAAGTAGAGGTGTGCCTCTATTTGTGAGAACAGGTACCGGTGAAATCCCATGTCTTTGTCGTGTAGTTCCTATAACCCAATATAGGATCTGCATGTTGAGACAACATACACTGCGGGCTTGGTGTCCAAACTGATTCCGGACACCCCCACCATGTATGTCAGCCTGTATACCAGCTAGCTCACAGTGCCACTAGAAACCCCTCTTACCAAGGAGAGAATAGTTCTTGACAACTCTGTTCCATCAGGGATCGTGGAAACAATGCTACTTTTCGCTCAGTCACTCGTGCTCACTTTGTCTCACAGAGAGATACACAGAATAAACGTTGGGGACGTTTTTCAATAAGCATTTATTGAACCAGTGTCATTCTAATGTAAAATAGGTGTCCTGAAACAACCATAAGACTGAAACAGATATAAATGATCGTAAGCACCAACAAAGTAAAAGGATGGTAGATTTCTACCATAGTGCTAAAATCATGAAATACAGGCAAGTATAAAAATACATGACAGTAAATAAAAGCGTACTCCTATGATGCTACCCTAACTAGATGTACCTAAATGTACCTATCATTTATGTAGGTGTGGAAGCCAAGAATCCTTCTAGGATAAAGTCAACCCCATTACCTGAAGTGAGAGACTGTGGGACCCCGTCTTGGTCTCGAGATGGACACCCCGCGAGGGATGTTAGACCACTGCGAGCTGGAGTGTCTGCATGCAGGAGCTTCAGCGTCTCGCGTCAGTGTGTCGGCATGGAAGTCCTTTTTCTCCTCCGACTACCTTAGCAAGAGATGGTGTATATATACCCAAAAGTGGTACCCCCTGGGGATATGCCTTGCTGTGTCATGTTGGACTGGGATGACGGAAGGAATGACCCTTATACATAGTTATTATTCCGGAGATGGTAGGTCTGATGTCCAGCTGTGATTCCAAGAATCCTCATGCATAATTGATGAGGCTTAAGCTTATCGGAGAAAATCCCAGGTCCTCTAGTGATTGTCGTAACTAGGTAAATGGTCAGTCCTAAGAACCGTTATGTAGTGTAATATCAGGGCAATGTAGGCGAAAGGTGAATTCAGTGCCTGTGCCGATATTGGGGTACCTATATGGAACATAACACCCACTCCTCATGCGACTGGATGACATACTAACAATCCTAACGTATGTCTTAAATGTTGTACGCAAATAATACAACTTAAAAAAAAATAATACTTAGGAAAAAATGTAAAAAGTCTAAGAAATGTTAAAAAACATGTATAGCAGGCGATAGAAGTCTATACTCAATGATGTTTGTTAATATAGTTTGAACATAGAGTGACTGAAAGCCATGCAGCTTAGACAAATTGTCTTGTTTAAAATTCCAAATTTGGTTGTTTTTGAAAAAAGGCTGAATTTTTCCAACACACGATGAGCCAAATGTTTATGTGTCCTGGCTGGGAGACGCAACATTGCTGTTGTCTGCAATCGCAGATGACGGTCCCTGCAACACCTTGCAGATCAAGTCAATCGAGCACATATGTTCCTCCGTATTCAGCACAGCCTTTGCTGGTGAGGTACTAGTGTCATCCGAGGCCTGAGTATTTGTTGAGGAGCCGGTATCCTTCCCAACAGGAGCTGAAGCGTCCTATGGTGGCTCTAAGAATGCAGACATCAACATTGGAATACGCTGAGGACACTGCAGAACATGGGCGGTAATCGGGTCCAGCAAAGCATCAATGTCCAGTAGCGTAATTGTTGGAAGTGTTAGACAGAGATCCAACACGTATTCTTGTCCACCGAACAAGCATCATAGGACAGGCAGAATTCAGTCGATCCAGACTGGTCTAAATGACAAGAACCAAGACTCGCTCAGCTCTCGCAGACGAGGTGTGCCCAGATGGAGTACCATACGATCATGGTACTTGCGCTCCAAGAGCGTGCGTTCCATCTCCTTGGTGACTGGGACGTCCATTGCGTAGCAGAAAAAGGACAATCAGGATACCTGCTATTAGAAACAGGATCACCGGAAACCCTCGAAAAATGCTTCTGAATACGGAGTGTATAAAGTTGGGAACAACTCCGAGGATTGTCTGAAAGGTGCTTAACAGTCCCGAACCTATGGTCATAAATAGGTCGTATCAGACATATTAAAGATACGTTGCACCATTTCTGTGAAATGGAAAGGGCAGTTTGTGCATATCAGTGCCTGTATCTCGGCCGAGGACATTGCAACCTGACGATCATAAGTTTCACGGGCGTAGGTTAAGGGCATGGTTTGCTGTAAAAGCATGGCTTTCATTTGGCTCAGAGTATCAAACCGTATAAAGGAAACATTCAACGAAGGCCATAACAGCGCTTCCCTGATTGTGTGGGTCGGTGGAAACAATACTTGCATACAGCAAGTAACCCTGGAGTTCACAGTGACAAGATATGTGATGCCCGGGAGCATCACACAACAACCATGAACATTCAGCATCAAGTAACTCCCATTTGAAAGCAACTCAAATGCCAGATTAATCACGGCAGCTGGGGTCCCTTTCAAATGACAGGATAAGTTTGCAACCAAATCATTACAGGCCTTGTGAAGCATGATATCGTGGCATATGAGAGATCCGCTTAAAGCGCTTTTGCAGTTGGTACCACTAAGAAACACTTCTGTGTCCCCATTTCTGCATCGAAATCTGTACTGTAATTCCCAAGATTCCTTGATGAATTCCTTACCCATCGTTTCAAATCTGCCTGCCTGTCGTTCGAGGCAATACTGAAACTGAAAAGTAGGGACCGGTAGTGTGATATGGCCATGGATTAACCATTCTGTGGATGGTGATTCTGCCATAGTAAAAGGTAACTTGTCAAGTTTTTCAATACGCAGCATTGTATATTTTGCTCCCCTTTGTGCCATTGTAATCTGTTTTCCAGTTAAATTGTATGCTGAAAATAGAGACGTACTCTTGATATATCGGCTAGGCACATAACCAGCGCCCAATGATTGCAGCGTCCAGCTTAATAACATAATAGAACGTAGCTGTGATTGTCCGTGCTGTGGAATGGACAAGTCCTGTTCTAGTATATCAATAGCAGAAGATACAATGTTGCCCAGTGAATAAATCGTGGATGTTAATGTAGTAATACCATTGTCAACTACAGCTAACGCCTTTTTGAGGTTAATCCTATCTATCTCTCGGAGTCTCTCCGCAGCTTCTTGTTGAGAGATTTTCCAGATTCCATTATAGACAGTATAATACAAGCATTTCTGACGTGGCTTTCTGGGACCTGGTAAAAAATCCCTTAGATCCACCTCATCTGAGAGTAAGGATAAGTGCTGTTTCACCTGGGACAGTGTCGAGGTTTTTAGCCACTCGAGGCACAACTTCCCAACACTGTATGATGTCGATACCCCTGGATGTTCTCTTTGTAGATATTGCGGGTCTGGCCTATAGATACTGAACCCCTAAGGTTGTACCCCTGAATCTTGATTGACATCTGTTTGTGTCTGTGGGCCAAACTAACGATTCCTTCCAATTTGGGTCTGATGTATTGTACTGCATGATGTCATCTATGGTATCCCCTCCACTTGATGTAAAATTGATGTATGAAGGTGTGGGAACCCGCGACGTGTTCAAATCCTTGGTCTTGGCTAGTCCAAGACAGGAAGTCTGTTGCACAGATTCATTCAGAAATATTATTTGTTGTGGAATGAGGCAAGCTCTAAATAGTGCTTCTGTTCCCTGAACTTGCCAATCCCCTGAACCCCAGTCTGATTTAGTGTCTATTGTGTCTTTCCATAAGTCAAAACCCTGTTCAGACAGTTGGGCAATGAAGGACGCAGAAAAAATCTGTTAGGTGTTAGTCAGCATATTTTTCCGTGCAGGTGTAGGTGCAAACTTATAGTAAAATGAGGTTGGGTCAGAAGTGTTAAACCCTAAAAAATATGAAAATTTCTGTGCAAACATTTTCGAACTAATTTTTGGTGGTGTTGGGCAATGTTCCCATTGGTGGTATGTGTAAACATTTCTATGGATACTTGATTTCTGTAAAAAGTGATGACCATAATGACTGTAACAGTACATGTTATCATATTCAGATGTTTCCTCTAACATTTCATTGGTTGAAAATGCAGCAGATTTTTCTAAATCAGACAACATATTATTCACAGTTTCTAAGTCCCAATCATCAGAAAATGTACTGGAGGTAATGATATCATTTAAAGACATTTTGAACAAATGTGGTATTTTCAAAAGCTCTGTAGGGCCAAATACATCATAATCAACTTCGTCCCAAACTATACCATCAGGAATAGGAACTGCTGTAATGTTCATGGAAAACAAGTCTCTTTGTTCATGATGAGATGATGTATGTGGTTTCAGGACCAAGTTCACAGTGGATACTGCAGCGCCTTTTGGGAGATATTTTCCATTTAGAAGTAAGCAAAAGACAGTCACTAGGCCAATCCGGAACAGAAACAACAATATTCCAGTTATGATCCAGAGGTGATACTAAGTAAGTCTTTTTCAGAAAAGTGTAGAACTCACAAATGTGTTGCTTACGGGAAACTGGAGCTGGCGTTGTCTCATGTTCACTAGGATCAAGAGAGAAGGTATCAAAATAGATAAAGTAGCCAGGTGCAGCTCGATCTATCTTTGGTTGCTCAGCAGGTTGTGTTGAACTGGCAGGTGTCTCTTGTTGAGGCATATTGATGTAGACGTCGGTTGGAGGCCGAATTAATATTTGCCTTTCATTTGTAGTTTGAAGTTCTGTTTCCAGAGGAACAAGTTCCATGTCATTGTTGGAAATTCCTTCACTTTGTATTGGTGACTCTTCAAATGTTATTAGTCTTTCAGTCTGAACTTCCTGGATGGTAGCAAGAGGAGTGCGTCAGCTACCCAGGAGCCCACGATGCCTACTATTCAGTATCGGCCACATAGTGTGGTTTGATCAGATCAATGGAGACGAATCTCTTTTCTTTTTTGCCGGCAAGAGGCGGAAGAAGTACTGTTCTTGTTCCTTCAACAGCCAGGACAGGTGCAGGCTTTCTGTAGGATGACCCAAATTCTTTTTTGTCCTCAATATTTTCTCTGACCAGATCCCCGACTTTTGGGACCCAGATTGGTCTAGCCGTGACTTGTTTGACTTCCCCAGTGGCGGTTTGTTTGACTTGCACGTTGCTTAGTAGTGCTCTGGATTCGTTCAGATCCTGTAAAACAGCCAAACGTTTACTGATGTCAAATTGTTTTACATCCGCCACTGTGCCTTCACAATTGAGGTCAGGTACCCACATTCTCATCCCAAATAGCACTTCATAAAGAGTGACACCCCCTAGAGAACTTCTTGGCATGTTGTTGAGGGCACGCTGTACCCCATAAAGGTGATTGACCGAACTACCACCTGAACCAAATACCCTAGCTGTTAAAGACTGCTTTAAGTCCCAGTTTTTCCTCTCCCTCACCGAATTTCCCTCAGGATGGTATGGAGAGGAGTACTGCAGTGCTACAGCCAAACTTTCCATGGCTTCCTTGTAAGCCCTAGAGCTAAACGCGGGGCCACGGTCAGAATGTAATGTGCCAACTGCGTATGTCCCTATAAAGACACACAAATCCTTTATAACAGTTCGAGCGTCAGCCGAGCGCTGAGACCATACCCGTAGGAATCTTGAGCATGAATCCACTTCCACCAAGATATACTTATATGCCCTATATGAATGTAGGGGGCCGCAGTGGTCCAGATAGACGCACGTGAGTGGTCTGTCCAATATTAATAAAGGTGTCTGCGCTGGACGTGCTACGGTGGAACCCTTCATCTGCTGACAGATGTCGCACTTCAAGACAAAATCCTTCATCTGTTTAGTTAACCCTTACCACCAATAGCGTTGATTCAATAATGAAACTGTTGCCGTTACTCCTGCGTGTGCAGAACCTAGTCCCTCATGTGCAGCTAGAATTAAACCTAATCTGCGATCCATGTTTGGTATGACTCTATCCCCCTCTCCTGGAATTTGAGCATACAGAATATTATTTGCATCTAACTTGTAGGAGTACTTGAGTGGAAAGTTTTTCGGTACATCTGAGTTATTGAATGTAGCAATGACAGCAACCATAATGTCTCCGTCTATTCTCATTTTTGAACGAGGGATTGCAGCTACGGAAGCCGTACGTACAGCCCCCTTTGTGGCTTCATCAGCCAATGAATTCCCTGCAACGTGAACGCCATCACGTTGATGACTCAGCGTGTATATCATGTGAGCTCTTGGTAGTTAGTTTTTCAACTCAGCTACCTGTTCCCACAGCATTTTATGCTTTATTGTGCAACCTTTTGAGTCCTTAAACCCATTCTGACGCCAGTAATGAAGATACTTGTTATACGACTGAACACAGTAAAACGAATCGCACACAATGAGTGTGGGGAATTCCCAATCTGTATTAATCAGTGCCAGTAGTAAGGCTTTTAATTCTGCTAGCTGAGCCGTAAAATCTCCTAGAGACTGTGTCTTCGTACTGCTAGGCTGGAACGTACCGTCCTGCATACGACCCTTTACAATCACACATGTGGCGCTGTATTGCTGTTTACTCCCTATGGCCGGCTGAGCAGATCCGTCAGTGTAAACAATGTATTCATACTGATCTAGAGGCATGATTTCATTTGAGAGAGGATATTCTTGTTCATATTGCAAAAAGGCTTGTGTTTTCAGATTTGGATCATATCTGTAATCTACATCCGTTGCAGTGAGAGAATTAGCCCATTGTATCCATCTCGGATGTAAAGCTTTAGGTTTAGGAACGCTAGCCTTTGTAACAGCCTCTAAGGCTGGTACCGGAGTCACAACAATTATGCGTTTCCCCTGAGCCAGTGCTCTTTCTCTCGCTACAGTGGTCTGTACTGCCGTCAGAATTTTTTCTGTAGAAGCAAAATGCATCTCTGCGTTTGTGTACAGGTGAGATTTGTATGCTATGGGTACTGTTTCGCCTTCATTGAAGGTTAGGTAAATGCACCCAGATTGACCCGCTATAACACAGATCACCAGATTGTGTACGTTTACTCGTGTCTGTAAGTGTTTTGAAGCTATCATGTGAGCTTGTGTGGAACGAAGGATATCTGTGTGCTCCTGTGTCCATTGCCTAACCGAGAAATCAGGTCTTATTAAGTCATAGAAAGGTTTTACTTTTCCTGCGTAATCTAAAATATATGTTCTGCCAAAGTTTAGGAATCCCAGGATAGATTGTAAATTTTTTAAAGATTTTGGAGGTTGAAGCAGCGCACACTTTTCTAAAAAGTTAGCTGCCAGGCTTTTTCCTTCACTTGATAGCTCGTATCCCAAAAATAGGACACTGAGGTGGGCTATATTTGATGTTTTAAAATTGAATTTGTAGCCCTCAGGGGTGAACCCCAAAATTATGTTGCTCACCCTGTTCAAGTGTTCCTTTAAATCATCATCCGTCAGATAAATATCATCTACATAGGATAGTGCCTCTTCATCCAAATTTTGAAGTAACTCAGTTATCCTAGCCGAAAACAACCCAGGGCTATTCTTATACCCCTGTGGGAGTCGACAAAATTGACTCTAGGAGCCTAACGTGGAAAATGCGGTCAAATACCTGCTTTCAGGCGCTATATTTCGGCAGAATCCATTTGAGATATCTAGTGTTGTTTTGTATTTTTTCCTCACAATGTTATTCATTAATGCTGCACTATGTGCATTCTGTACTGCAAATGTTTTTGTGCATGTGTTTAGATGTCGGTAATCTAAAACTAGACGATATGAATTATCAGGTTTTATGATGGGAAATAAAGTATTATTCATTGAGGAGGTGCAAGTTTCTATTACACCCTGGTATTCAAGTTGATCTAAGATCTCCCTGACCTGTTTTTTCGCTTCCTGTTTTATCGGGTACTGCCTCTGTGGAGCTGGAGTAGTTTTTACTGGGATTACATGGTTAGGTGACTCAGCATCCCATCCAACACGGTTGCGATAAAGTGCTGGAGCGAGGGCTACCGCCCTCTCCCGCATGTATTTGTGTTTTAAGTAAATTGGAACAAGGTCGGAAAAGGCCGGTAAAATTACAGTTTCTCCCTTTGGGCAATCCATAACAATTGCTAGCAGCCAATCCTTTTCAGCTAAAAGGATGTCATATCCGTAAGTCAGGTTCTCCCAAAAGAGACCCTTTATTTTTCTAGGAATGTCCCCCTCCATTTGGAGTGTTATTTCATATAACCTATGTGGGACGCTTACCCTGGTATCAGGTGTTTTCACCGTGATATGCTCATTCATAATGTTATCTCTATTCCTAAGATTTTACCTCCTTTCGGATGGCTCCTGTTGAGGAGACCCACTTGTGGGCTGAGATCTGTTTTGTCTATGCTTTTTATTTTTATTGTTATTGTTATTCTCCCATTTCTTTTTAGAAGAATCTGATGCTTGCTTGGTGTTATCCTTTTCAGGACCACCCATGAGTTGAGGTTTTAATGCTCTAGCTCCCAAACTATCTCTACCTAATTCAGCATAGGTGTCTTCAATAATTTTTGGTAATTCACATTCCTGTTGTAAAGGAGTGAAATCCCTCAGGCGTTGGCGAATTGCCACTGCTACTGCCTCCCTTTAATATTTGCTAATATTATAGCTGATACCTGGGCAAAATTGCCTAGCAATTTCATCCCTAAGTTCAGAGCTGGTTCTGCTTCGTACTCAGTCTGTATCTGTCGTAATACGTC
The DNA here is from genome assembly GCA_963921515.1 of Calotriton arnoldi. Taxonomy (NCBI): domain Eukaryota; kingdom Metazoa; phylum Chordata; class Amphibia; order Caudata; family Salamandridae; genus Calotriton; species Calotriton arnoldi. The sequence goes on from CAWUFW010001933.1 coordinate 990,167, forward strand.
TGGTATTACTGCTAATGATGGGATAACATGAGTCCTGGTGAATATGGCAGCGATAACTGTACCCCAAGTGTTACAATCCTCTATCTGGGGAGCTATCCCCATTGGCAAGCAGATTGTAAGCATTCTGTGTTTTTCTTGAGGTCTTGTGTGTGGAAATACTGCCTCTAGCTGTGTTAATTTTTGAGCTATCCAGAATTGCATTTGCTCATGGTTAGTGGGCATTTTACCCATAACTGCATGTAACGTTTCCCTGAATGGGTGCTGCTTGTGTAGCTCTTGTTGGCTGAGTGTTCTCATCACAAATAGTGTTAAGTTTCTGTACATTTTTATTATTTCTTTTTGAAGTTTATGTAAGTCTGCTGCTGGCATTGTGTAAATGTCTGGATGCAGTGTGTAAGCTGCTAGGACAGGCCAAGTGGCTCTGTGTCTTCTGAGCGAACCTAGTCTTACTATTTCTTTTGTATGGGGAAGGGCGCCTTTAAACCAGTTTATATGCTCGTGGTAGGTGAGCGGAATTTCAATATTTTCATACGGACTGTATTCATCTGGTGGTTCTTCTTCAATGTAAGAATGAAAAATATGTGTATGTGCATTTGCTGGTGGGAATCTAACCCATGAATAGAATACCTCTGTTCTATATGATTTGTGTGCCTCAATCACAAAAGTGACTGTCCCACCCCTAGCTGGGAAATCATATTCCGTTAGTTTTAAGGTAAGGGCATGTCTTACATTTTCTGAAATGTTTATTTCCTCATCTTCCTCCCTTACTGCGACGGGCGCATTGGCGTCTTCTTCAGTCATGATTGTGAAGAAGGAAAAGTTTCAAGGAAGATTATCAGGGAAGCTGAGATAAGGTTTTATGCACAATAGGAACTGTTTGTCCTTCAAGCTTGATTAACCTACAGCCAATAAATACGAATTTTTTGCCTACTCAGCTGTGGCAGGATAGTTCCCTTCCTACTCCAGACGTCTCTGAAGAAAATGTGAGTAGGGCTCTCTGAGAAAAGCACAACTGAACTACTCAGATTTGACTGTTAAATAAGTACCAAACCAACGTTGGGCGCCATGTCGTGTAGTTCCTATAACCCTATATAGGATCTGCGCGTTTAGACAACATACCACTACATGTGGTAGTAGATCCTGTATGAGCTCAGAATTTCTGTTAGGGGTTCCATAAATAGGTTGAAGAGGGTGGGCGAAAGAGATGATCCCTGTGGTACCCTTAGTAAGATCGGCGTGGTCTGAGATAGAGATGGATTAAGTTTGACTCTTTGAGATCTGTTTAGGAAATAGAAGGAGAACCAGTTAAGGACTGGTCTTGTTAGGCCCATATGGTGTTCCAAAAGGTCTAGGAGACTTGTGTGCTTAACCTTGTCAAATGCCGAAGATAGGTCAAGGAGGCTTAATAGGCAAGCTTGGTTCTGATCCAGCATTTTTAGTGCATCATCCACAATGTATGTCATAGCAGATTCTGTGCTGTGTCCCGCACGGAAGCCAGATTGAAATTGGTCTTATAGATAGAAATGATCGATATGGTTACAGAATTGAATGTGAACACATTTTTCCAGGAGTTTTGCCAGGGTAGGGATATTGGAAATAGGTCGGAAGTTGTTAAAGTCAGTTTGGTCCACTTTTGGTTTATTTCAGAATGGGGGGTAACTTGACTGTATTTTAGGCAGTCAGGGTCGGAGCCTTGAAAGAGGGAGACATTAACCATCTTGTTCCAGATTGGGAGTATTGCGGGAATGATTTCCTTGAAGAATTGAGGTAAGAGGGTCATTGAATTGGTTTGAGGGTTTCAGCCTAATTAGAATTTTGTGAATGGTGCCTTCATCAAAGGTCTAAAAGAGTTCCATGAGGCATTGTTTTTGGGAAAAAGGCTGGGAGAGCATACTGGGTCAGAAAGCTTGGGAGGAGAAGGGCAGGTTTGAGGGGGAATAGGACGTTGTTCCAAGGTCAACTGCAAGTCATTTCTCATAGTTTCTGCCTTCTGCAGAAAGGAGGCAAATTTGTTACAATTTGGTAGCGAATTGGATCCACTCAGGCATATATTTGGTGCGCAGTTTGATTGTGCTTTAATGAGCTCTAACATTTTTTTGGGTTGGTTACTGGCAAGGTCTAGCTGGTTTCTGAAGAAATTAGCTTTAGATGTTCTCATGTTTTTGTAGTATCTGCTCCTCAATGATCTCAGGTGTTTGAGGTGATCAATGAACTGGTCAGATCTCCATTGGCATTCTGCCAGTCTCAAGTTGCATCTTTCTGTGTTGAGACTACCATTGTACCAAGATTTAGAGGTTTTAGTTGAGGTTCTTTTCTAGTTGGAATGGATAAATTGAGTCAAGAATAGACTCCATGGATCGAGTGTAGTGATTTATGAGATCAAGGACATTTGTGAGCTCTTCAGGGGGGAGCCATTATGTTGTGACTGAGAGAAGTCAGGGAATTCCCGTCGATGTTGTTCATGTTCCTTTTCCAGACTTTGGGCTTGAATTGTGCTGTGTTGTATATCAGAACTTCTGTGACGAGGAATGTGATGTTGTGGTAGCCAGTCCAATCACAGGGGAGGATAGATTCCATCTGAATTGAGTTGAGCGGTGCATTGATAAGGTCATATGTTGCTCTTTTGTTGTGAGTGGGCTTGTTTTAGAATTGAGTCAGGTTCAGGTCTGCAAGAAAGGTTTTGAGGCTGTTGACTGTTGGAATATTCAGGTCATTCCAATGTAGATTGAAGTCTCCGAGGAAGATTTGAGGGCAATGCTGATCTGCGCTTTTTCCAATGGTTTCCATGATTTGTTCAATAAAATCTAGGCTGTCACCTGGAGGGTGGTATATCATATGCAACTTGCATAAGGATCTCTTGCTGCATGCAATATTAAGGCAAATGTATTCGCAGGTGGGTAAGACAGGAGTTTGTGTGTGTATGACTAATAGGTTGAGGCAAGCAAGGCCTCTCCCTGGTCTATGGGGTCTATGCAGTCTGGTAATATCATGGTTAGGGGGGACTAGAATGACCATGATGAGTGCAGAAGAGTCATTTAGCCAGGTTTCCATTAGGATTAGGAGGTCAAGATCATGTACGAGGATCAGGTCGGCAATATCTCCAGCATGTTTTGAGGCAGATCAGCAGTTGATTAGCATGCATTTCAGTTGGGTTTTGTGGAATGCTGGGTTAGAGTGTGTGAGGTTATGTTTGTTGACAGTTCTATAGTTGAGGGTAGGAGCTCTGAGAGGGTTGGCCGTGAAGACCTGGATAGTTTCATGACTAACCGAGTTCTGAGGGTGAGAGGAATTGTATGATAGGAGTAGGGTTTCAAGATCATTGCTGGATAGAGGAGCTTTACATCTAATTGGTATTGAGGGTGCATTGGGGTAGGTTCTTGTCCTCAGAGCCCAATATGAGGGCAGAGTGGGGGGGAGAGGTCTGGTTAGTAGGGAGGAGCGTTCAGGTTGGGGTTGGGTGGTTGAAGGGTTGGACATGTGTGGGGGTATGCTTCATGTGGTTCTCTTTAGGCCCCAGATAGTTGGTTGTCATTGTTGTAAAGTGAATGAGCCTGTGTAGGTCTTTAATTAAATTTTTAATTTTGAAAGTTTTGTATAGCGCGAACATGACCCAAGCGGGTATCAGAGCGCTTTACATACGGGTTGCGGAAGACATAGGTAGATAGCTGTGAGAGAAAAGTAGAGAAAAATACATCAGGTATAAAATGACATAATAGCTGGCGACACTGAGGCTGTATCAAAAGTCAGGTAGCAAATTAGTCGTCTAAACAAGGAAGGGGACAAAAGGAGAAAAGCATCAGATCAGTGCAGTGTTCATCAGTAGCGCTTTCACTTCTTTCTTGAAGGAAAATGTTGAGGGGATCAGTCTTGTTTCCACAGGTAGGGAGTTCCAGATTCTTGGGGCAATACCAGAGAATGTACGATTGTAGGTTTTCATCTTCTTAAATTTCTTCTGCTTGAGCAGCAATGTGCTGGTGCTCCTAGAGGACCAGGAGCCACCCGAAAGTTCGAGCTTATTTGTCAGGTAAAGAGGAGTGTTGAAGTGCAGTGCTCTATGGGTCATACATGCAAGTTTTAGCTGGATCCTTGATTCAAATGGAAGCCAAATGAGCGATTTGAGGTACGGAGAGATGTGGTTGGTTTTCTTGGAGCCCGTGATGAGCCTAGTCGCGGCATTCAGAGAAGCTCTGAGGGGGGCTAATCTGAGTTTTGGAAGTCCGCATAGCGTAGCCCTGCCGTATTCTAGTCTTGAGATGACTAGTGCTTGCACCGCAGATTTAAAGTCATCATGGGGAAGGTAGGGTTTGTGTTTCTTAGTATGCTAAGTTGGAAGTTCGCTCCTTTGGTGGAGGCTCTGATGTGATCTTGCATGTTTAGGTTCTTATCCAGCACAATTCCCAATGATTTCGTGGAATCAATGATATGTGGTGTGCATTTGAGAGCAGTGAGGTTTCTTAGATAGTTCTCAACAGTGGGGGTTTGCCTAATGGGAGAGATGAGGAGGAATTCCGTTTTAAGGGCATTTAGTTTGAGGTGGTTGGAGGTTAGCCAATTAAGGGTTTTGTGCAAGGTTTCGTTGAGTGACTTGATATCTTCAGGGGAAGCAATTTTCATGTACAGTTGGGTGTCATCCGCATACATGTGGTATTGAATGTTGGATGCTTTGAGGATTACCGTAAGTGGTTCAATGAAAAGGTTGAAGAGCGTGGGGGAGAGCGAAGATCCTTGAGGGACACCCAGAGTGCAGGCACTGGAGTTGGATAGACTTTGATTGGATTTGACTCTCTGTATTCTGTTGTTGAGGAAAGAGGCAAACCATTTTAGTACAGTGCCAGATAGCCCCATCCTGCATTCCAAAAGATTAAGTAGATTGTCATGTTTGACGGTGTCAAATGCAGATGAGAGGTCAAGTAGTATTAATAGGCAGGATTCATTCTGGTCAAGCAAATTGAGAGCGTCGTCCACTATATGAGTGATGGCTGATGAGAAGTTGGAAATGCTCAATGTGTTTGCGCAGTTGTTCATGTACACATTTCTCAAGGAGTTTTGCCAGTGTGGGGATGTTTGTGATTGGTCGATAACTATTCAGGTCTTCAGGGTCCGCTGTGGGTTTTTTGAAAATAGGGAGAACTAGGCCCGCCTTCAGGCAGTCAGAGATCTCACCTTGATGAAGAGAGGCATTGATGATCTTGGACCAGAGCGGGACTAATGATCCTATCATTTCTTTAAAGAATTTGGGGGGGAGGGAATCACTGAAGTGATTTGAAGGTTTCAGGGTCGAGAGTATGCTGAGGATGGAAGTGTCATTGATGGGTGTGAATTGACTCCATGAGGCATTGTTTTTAGGGGAGAGACATGGAGCGGTAATAGGGGTCAAGGGTAGGTAGGAATCAGGAGAGGATTAGAGCTCGATCAGGGCAGACTTTAGATCTGATTCGATCTTACTTGCCTTTGCAAGGAAGAAATCAGCAACATCATCGCAGTTTGACTGAGGGCAGGAGTTAAAAGGAGATTGGAGCGGAGTGTTATTGGATTGTGACTTAATTAACTCGAACAGCTTTTTCGGGTGATTTTTGGCTTTGTTAAGTTGGGATTTGAAGAAGGTTGCTTTCGCAGCTGTGATGAGTTTGTTGTATCTACTCCTTTTTAGGCTTAGGGTTTTTAGTAGACCAGTGGATGGAGCGGATCTCCAAGCGCGTTCTGCTAATCTCAGGCTGCGTCTGTCAGTGTTTAGGCTGTCATTGAACCATGGTTTGGAGTCTTTGGTGGATTGTCTTTTTAGTTGCAGGGGGGCAGTTGCAGTCAGGGCAGACAGCATGGAGTTGTTGTAGTGCTCAGTGAGGTCGTGAACGTCGGACATGTTTGCAGGCGGGGGTAGGGCGATACTGCAGTGAGAAATTAGCTTGTTTGCGTTTGTGTTTTGGAGCGTTCTTTTCCAATGTTTTTGTTTTAGTGGTTGGGATCTTTTGGAGCTCCAGCTTTCTAGGATACGAAAGGTGATATAGTGATGGTATGACCAGTCACAGGGGAGAATAGATTCGAGCTGAATGGAGTTGGGATTGGAGAATATTAGATCGAGTGTTGAGCCTAGGTTGTGCGTGGGACTGTCACAGAATTGAGTAAGTCAGAGGTCAGTTAGGAAGTTTTTGAGACTGTTAACCGCCTGGTCATGCGGGTCATTCCAATGGAGATTGAAGTCACCAAGGAAGATTTGGGGGCAGTGTTGGCTCTGGTTGGAAGAGATGGTTTCCATAGTTTGTTCGATTAGGGGGAGGTTGTCTCCTGGCGGGTGGTAGAAGATGTGTAGGTTGCATAAGGGTCTATGCCTGCTAGTGATGTCAATGCATAGGTATTCACAGGAAGAGAGATTTGCTGAAGGGATTGTTTAGCTGAGAGAGAGAGTTGAGGTAGATGCAGGCTATGCCACCTCCCGTTCTCTTGACTCGATTGAGTCTGATAATGTTGTAGCTTGGAGGGACTAGAATGTCAAGGATGGGACCACAGGAGTCGGTGATCCAAGTTTTGGTGAGTATAAGGAGGTCAAGTTCCAGAACAAGTCGGCCAGGTCCGTGGCATGTTTCACAGCTGATCTACAGTTGAGTAACATGCATTTCAGGTGTGATTTGTGGTTAGTGAGAGAGGGCTGTTTAATGGGGATCTGCATGAGGTTATTAGTGTTTACGTCATTGGCGTTGAGTCTGGGAGCTCTATGAGGGTTAGCTGTGATGCTTTGTAAAGCCATCGTTTGGCCTTGCTTGGGATTAGTCACTCGAGTCGCAATTGATGGCGCGGTTTGTGAAGTTCCACCAGGGCCTAGGATGAGTGTATGAGAGGAGTTGTAATCTCGGAGGAGAGAGAGAATATCTGGTTCTGATAAGTGATTTATGTATCTGGTGGGTCTAGAAGGTGTGTTAGGATAGGGAGTGGTCTTCCAATTGTGGCCTGGGGGTTTCTGCCAGAGGTAATTTGATAACAGTGTGGAAGGAGATGGTGGTTTGGGGTGAAGTTGGAATGCAGGCAGGATTTCCTGCGAGGTCTTTTTTGCCGAGAGGACGTGGGCCAGCTCTGAGGTGATGTTAATGAGATTTTGTATGTCATGTTTGAGTTTATGGAGTTCACTGTATATTACATTGAGCTTAGAGGCAGGATCTGATTGTGGAACATAGCTCCTGTGGAGGGGAGGCGGAAAGCTGTTTACTAGGGTGGAGGTAGGCGAGTCCAGGGAAGGGTGCCGAGGGGGCGGGGTAGCGTCCCCTGTGGTGGATTTCCAATTCTTTTGTACAGTAGAGCAGGGTAAGTGGGCGCTAGAGTTGTCGTGCCGCCGAGGGGGAGGGGGAGCAACCCCTGAGGAGGATTTCCATCTCTGTTGTAATGTAGCACAAGGTGAGTGGTTGCTAAAGATGTCGTGAGGAGGGATTTTGGGTGGAAGGGGGGCCGGACTCAAGAGTTGATGATAAGAGAGGGAGCGGTGCCTCTCGGTGTTCAGGAGGTTAGGTGGAACTGATTCCCTGGTGTAGAGTCGGCGAGCCAGCTGTGGGGAAGGGGAGATATGGAGGGGAGAGTCTGGTGGAAGGGGAGTGGTGGCAGTGTGGGAGAGGTGGTCGGAGCTAGGGATAACAGTAGCTCCTCATTACAGGAGTGGAGTTGGTTAGGACTGGGTGGTCGGCGGACAGAAGCTGAGGCTGTGGAGTCTAAATTTGGTGGGGCTAGGGCCCTCTGAATGTTGTTTCGTGTAGGTGTGGTGGTCAACGTGTGGTTGTGGCACATAAGAGGGGGATCAGGGTGGTCCAGTGACTGATAAGTAGGAAGGACGTTCCTCGCGCTCGCGTGAGTAGGCGTGTCAGTATGTTCCAGCGATTTTTTAATGAAGGCGAATCTGTCATCAAAGATGCCCAGGTTGCGATCGGAGGCCTGAATTAGGATAGTCCCATTGTTGTAGATGGATATGGTAGCATTTGCCCTGAATGTGCGTGACGTCACAGCCAGGAGTCTTAGACCGTGAGAAAATTTCTTAGCCCGTGAGAAAATTTCTTAGCCGTGGCGATTCTGAGTAGAGATTGGAACACCATTCTCCACTGAGCTCTTCTTTTAGTATAAAAGATCAGGTCACTGGTAATAGCACCTTTTTTTAGACAGACATAGGGGCCCGAGATAAGGGTTTCTGGATTGGCTTTGAGTAGTTTATGTTTCATGGCTTTAGTCGAATTTTTGGAGAGGTTGGTCGGGTAATTAATTAAGTAGCTATTTGTACCAAGCTTCTCTAGTCTGGGGTCCAGACTGCACTGTGCGAAGGAGGTCATGGTGGAGAGTGAAGAGATCCTGAGTAATTGTAGAGGGGTATAAGTGAACGAGATTAGAGGGTGTAATCCTCATTGAGGGGGGTCTTGTAAGACATGGCGGGTTCAGTAAGGGGCCGTCACGTTCCAAGATAATGATGATACTAATATGGTCTCCATCTGAGTGCGAGACATATTTTTCTAGACAGTCTAGGCCATACCAGTGATCATACAGATCTTGTACTGATGGAGTGGGGCTGAGTCCTTGCTAAGTATAGCTTGTGAGAGCAACGATAGATGGCGCTTTGAGTGTAGGGAATAGGGGAAGGGTAGTGCCATTACCATGAGTGGCAAGTGGGAGCCGGGCTATGTGCGGTGAGGAGACTGGGGCCAGGGGACAAGGAAGGGCAGACAGAGCCTCAGTACAGCAGATGAACATGTAATTAGGGAGCGGCCAATTTAGTTAGTATGATTTTCATAAAGTGGTGGGGTCATGCACACAGCTGTGTTATCCTCAAATTTGGAGAGCAGGGTGTTGGCACTTACCCAATTCTCCGTGAATACTGGGAGTCCAGCGGGCCTTCGGTGGAAGAAAGCAGGCCATAAAATGGTGGGGTCAGGCAGACAGTCATGTTATGTGAATGTAATCAGGGAGTGGCCATTTTAGTTGGAACAATTCTCATAAGTTGGTGGGGTCATGTAGATAGTCATGTAATCCTCAGGTTTGGAGAGCAGGGTGTGGGCACTAACCCAATTCTCTGTGAGTAAAAGACGTCCAGCGGGTCTTAGGTGATAGAGAGCAGTGCACTCGTTATGTAGAGGTGGGACTTGTTCTGAGTACCGTGTCATCAATCAGGAGCTCGGCAGAGAGCACAGTAGTCGATGAGTCCCGGTAGGTCGAGCGGGGAGGGCCGTCACTACAACGGCCGGCTCGTGGCGGGGGTGGGGGGATTAAGAGTCAGGCAAAACAAAGCAAAAGGAAAAGGAAAACTGGTGAGGCAATACTGCACGGGGCGTAGCCCTTCTTTGTGTTGGTCAGCACGAGAGTTAATAAAGTTATACACATGCCAAAGGAAAAGAAACCTAGTGGGAGAGCCGATGCAGCACGGGGGATAGATGTCTTTGTGAGAGTCGGTTCGTAGTGGGGGAATAGGCAAAATAAGCAAAAATAGGCAGAATAAGCAAAATGGTGAGTCGATCCAGCACTGGGGGCGTAGGCATTCTATGTGTGGCAGCTCGTGAGTTAGTCACATTACACAAACGCCAGGAGGTGAAGAAACCCAGCGGAAGAGCCGATGCGGGACGGGAGGCATAGTCCTTTACTAGGGTCGGTACGAGGCGTGGGAATAGGAGCCCAACCAGCCAAACAAACAAATGCCATGGAAAACCTAAGCTGGAGAGCCGATGCGGTACGGGAGGTGTAGACTTACATTGCATTGGTTGTCTCGCAGTGCGGGAGAAAGAGTACTGTGCACACCATCCGCATAGAGGTCGTAGTGGACGCCGATCATCAGTGGGCTCTGCTCAAGGCCGGGCTAGCCAGATGTCGGGCCGCCAGGCATTAGCTGCAGTGAGCAGATCTGGAGGAATCCTCAGGGTGGATGTACATTGGCCGGTCCGATGAGCATCGATACCGCAGATTAGCCCGGCTGGCTACAGAATTGTGACTCCGAGATGTGCGGAGGGAGGGCAGTCCGGCACCAGAGAAACTGTTTCCGAGACCAGGGCGAGGGTCGCGAAGGCAGCGAGCCTCAGCCTCGGGATGATCGTCGATATCAGCAGAGTAGCCCGGCTGGCTACAAAATCGTGGCTATGAGATGTGCGGAGGGAGGGCCGTCCGGCACCAGAAAACTGTTTCAGAGACCAAGGCGAGAGTCGAGAGGGCAGAGAGCCTCAGCCTCGGGGACTCAGATCAGACCAATCTGAGGGTCGTTAAAGACGCTGCATAGAGGAAAGCTTGAGGGATGGAACATCGGCATCGACTACTTCTCTACGTCGAGGTCGATAGCGGCAAGAAGTTTCCGTGGAGGGGGATCCTCTCAGTCCCGGTTTGGGCCATCTCACCCCGTGACTTAGGGATGTGAGGAGAGGAGGGCACATCAGCACCGGGCATGGGTCGTCGGTGCGATTCTCTCCGGTCGTGTACGTCTGTCGTGGCATATCCTTTCAGTCGAGCTCCACGTCCGTCATGGTATATCCTTTCAGTCGAGCTCCACAGGGGGACGCAGGATGCCGATCACAGGGGCACAGGCCAGCCGAGAGCGTCGAGGGTGCCGGGTCAAGGCTCGAAGGTTCGTGGGAGAGCGTTTATCCGGGTAAGCGCATCAGCAACTGGCATGGGTCGTTGGTGCGATTCTCTCAAGTCGTGTATGTCCATCGTGGTATATCCTTTCAGTCAAGCTCCACGTCCGTCGTGGTATATCCTTTCATTCGGGCTCCACAGGGGGACGCAGGACGCCGATCACAGGGGCACAGGCCAGCCAAGAGCGTCGAGGGTGCCAGGTCAAGGCTCGAAGGTTCCTGGGAGAGCGTTTTTCCGGGTAAGCGGCATCAGGATTACGGTTTTGTCTTGTTGCATGTGAATATGTGAAAGATTATGTCAGATGGCTGGTTATCACGGGGATATCTACCGATAAGGTAATCCCCAACCAGGAGCTCTGGGGAAGAGCTCCTACTCGTCAGCCATCTTGGATCTTGAGATCTTGCAAGCTTTTTGTAATCTCATCCAGTTTGGAATCTAGAGTGGTATAGGGGCTGGTTGAGAAGTCTTGAGGTATTGGACATTGAGGTATATGCGTAAGGGCGAGGCTGGGATGCAGATATATTGGGGAGAAGGAATGAGAAAGGGTGGATTGTGGGTTGAATTACAGTCAGTATTAGGATATAGAGAGCTAGAGAGATGGGGCATGCTAGTGGAGTGTTTTTGAGTGACATAGGAGGAGCACCAATTGGGGGAGATGGAGGTTGAGGGGGAAGTAGCGATGTAGAGATGGGGAGAGATGTTTCATTATGTAAGTCCAGAGAGGGTACTCTCAGTGTGGAAAGAGTTGGTGATCTAGTGTCATTGGCAGCGGTTACCAAGCCAGTGGTAGATGGGATGTGTTAGAGATGTCAAATATGATAGGAAGGGATGGGGCAGCAGAGGAGTTAAGGTGGCCATCCGATGCCTGAATAAGGATGATGCCATTGTTGCAGATGGTGATGGAGACTACTGCTTTACATGCCGAAGAAGGGACTACCAATAGTTTGAGACCATGTAGGGTTTTCCTAGTTGTAGAAATCAAGAGCATAGAGAGCAAGGCTTTCCTCCATTGTGTGCACCTATTTGTATAGAAAATGAAGTTGTTTACTATAACTCCTTTGTTGGCGCAAAAGTAGGGGTCAGAAACCAGTGTTTCTGGGTGAGATTTGAGGAGACAGTGTTTTGGGATCTTAGAATCTTTTTTTCATAGATTCCGGGGGCATATGATTTTATGAGCAAACTGGCCCAAAGGTTCTAAAGTGATTTTGATAGCAACCTGTGGATCCATGTCAGCGACAAGGAAGTAACTGGGGGTCCTATGTAGGGGGATGATATGAAATGGAATAGGATGCGCAGGCTGGATTTTTTTCTTGGGTGATGGAGCAAGATTAAGAACTTACTTAAACGAGTTGGCAGTGAGGAGTGATTCCTCATTCTTTATATATGATTTAATTATAAAAGTCCTCTTATTCTATTAATAGTAGTAGATAGTGATGGTTTTGGGTAGATGCTGGAGAGCGGTAGTTGTGGATAACATTACAAGATGGCTGCTATTATGGGAGTGGAATTCTAATGATCATAGCAGGACAAATCTTGAGATGTTAATGAGCTAGGTAGAGTCCTTTCTTTGTGTTTTAAGTTTGAAGGGACCTTTAAAGTAGATGAGAGGTGAGACAGAGCAAAGTCCTTTCTTTGTTTTAAGCATGGCCACCATTTTGGGTGAGAATTCCACTGCGTCGCACCATATTTGTTGCACAGGGATCCCTGCATTCAGCCCTGCACAGCGATCTAGCGAAAAACAGTGGGGGCTGGGTTTGTGCAGCAAAGTGTCCACACCGACACTGGCCCCGATTAACATAAGCTCCAATGGCGTTAGAAGGGAGCAGGCAGCACAGCAGCCAAGTCCACGGCAGTCAGTCAGTGTCCACAATTGAGCCGCGGGGGACCGGAAAGGGCAAGAGCGCCCACACCAATCTGTGAGGCAAGAGCGGGGCCCGCCCTGAGGACAGACCGAAGGGGGGTAGCCGCACATCTCAGACAGGCGATCACACTATAAGCAGAGCCCTCAATGTCCTGACAGAGGCGCTGTCCTGTCACAGGGATCCCTGAGGAGCAGAAAGGGTAAGACGTGGACAGGCCAGCAGAGACTGCAGCAGGCAAGCCAGCACACATTCTGCGGACAAATCAGAGGGGGCTGTGCCAGAGCGGCAGGCATCACACTCAAGTATTGCTGCGGACATCCGTAGGGTAACTGTGGAGCAGAGTGGTGGGCTGAATGGGGACACCCATGCTAATCCCCCCAGAAGACAGGATACTGATGTTGCCGTCAAGCTGGCACCTGGGTTTTCTAGGTTCCCATGCTGAGAGGCCTCTGGTGCCGATGCGGCTGCTGTGGGTCTTCCAGGTCGGCAGTCGGGTCTCTCGGGACAACGCAGGGTTCCGGTGCCGCTGAGTAGCAGAGGGTTTCACAGGTCTGCTGTCGGATCTCCTAGGTCGATGCAGACATCTGCAGACGGGTCTCCTAGGTCGATGGAGACAGGAGAGCCATGACCGATAAGCCCTGTGATCGGATGCAGGTTTACTCAGTTTCAGAATGGGAACAATGAGGGCTTTACAGGTGATATCAGGTCGCAGTATAGAGAACCACCAGTCTGGCCATCAATTCCTCAGAGTAGGCAGCGTGAAACTCCATTGAAAACCCATCTGTTCAGGAGTCTTATTCCACGCCCATGTTTTTAATTGTGCTTTTAATCTCCTGTGGAGGTATAGCCCCTCCCAAGTCATCCGCTTCATGTTCCTCAAGACGCGGGAGATACAAGTCTCCTAAGTATTGGCCTGCAACGCTAAACTGTCATAAGCTGTGATACTTTGGTATAGAGTTGAGTAATATGGAGTAAAGTGGGTATTTATACCCTCCGGGGAGTATACTTTATTTCCCCCATCCGTGTCAATTTCTACTATGGGAGAGCCCCGCTGTGCTGGGTTAGCCAGCCACCCCAGGAGGGATCCAATCTGATTGCACTCAGGGTGTGTCCTATGGGTGTACTGTCAGTAATCAAAGTACTGGAGCCTTTCGGTCGGGCCGCTACTGCATCCTTAGCCTTTAAGAGGTCGGGCTGCAGTTCTGGGTGTCCTGGCCTATGCCTCTCTGCCTTTCTGCCTCCCTCAGGTGCTCCGCCACCAACAGCACATCCCCCATTAAGGTTTGTCTGATCCCGTTTGATTCTGCTATACAATGGCCCCGGATGACTGCTTTAGATGCATCCCACTCCACTTGGGGAGAGGATTTCATATTGGCATTAGCATCAAAATATTAGGTCAGTCTGTCCCTAATCTTTTCCCTAAAGACCTGGTCCTCAAGGGAGTCAGGTTTTAATCACCATGTAGGGATGGAAGGATGAACATGAGCCCATTTAAGATGTAACAATATAGGATTATTATCAGATATTGTGTGGGCTAAGTGTTCGACTGAGTGCATAGCATATATTTGGAGTGCATAGGAACATATCAAGTAGAACCTGGACTTCAAGGAGGCTAGAGAAAAAAGAATTGTCTCAGAATCTATAAGTCCCCAGTGTTGCTGCCACGCTCGGGATGCTTGGGCCCTTCGGTTTGCTTGAGAGTACTGTAGTGGGCGGTGTGACCTATCTAGTTGTGTGACCGCCACTTCCCATGATGGCCAGGTTGGTAAGGTATGTTACCAGTGGTCATGCCAGGCCTTCCAAGAAGGCACTCTGGTCCAAGTTTGGGGCATAAACATTCACTATTACTGTGTCCTTGCCCTCCAGGTGACCCCACACCGCTACATATCATCCTTCCGGATCTATCAAGGTGCCTGTACACTGGAAGGGTACTCCTGCCCAAATCCATATGAGGACCCCTCTCATATAAGCTGAATAAGTGGTGTGGTACACCTGGCCCCTCCAAAAGCATTGAAGACCTTCTCCCTCCTTGGCTGGTAGGTGCGTTTCTTGTAATCTGAATACCCCTCCTAGTCAGTTAAGAATTTTTTTTATAGCGCTTGGACATAGTGTGCATTCCCCGGATGATCTTGAGAGGCATTTATATATTAGAGGGTTCGCTATCCATGAAACAGGTCAGGTATGTGAGGACATATAGCCCTCCCAGCCCCCTCAGTCTGTCAGTCCCCTCCAAATGCTATTCAGACAATCTAGTACAAAACAAGCATCCCCAACTGGGAAACCAAAAACAAAAACCCCAACTCCCACTCCCCAGGAAAAGTAGGTCTCCAACCCCCATCCAAACAACTAAACTACAACTGAGTAAGCACAGGAAATGCCCTGCGGTTATCTAAGAGGGTACTGCCATGAGCTTTTCCCAGAAAGCGAGCCCTCCAGCTAGTATAGTACCTTCAAACTATTTCCCCAGCCCAGGGGTAAAATAACAAGAAGTGAGTCTGCACAGACCCCCAATAAGCATAGCTTCATAGCCCTAACAGCGCCCCCAGCCGCTTCAGGGCTTGCGGGTGCATGCAGAGGGGCACATGTTGTGCCCCCCTGGAATTGCACCCCCATTCCTGCATGGTGTGGCATGCATGACACGGTGCAGGCCACACTGTGCAGGAATGTGCTGTAGGCACTGTCATGGCGGTGGTCTGCTGTTAGGGCCCTACTATAGCCCTCACAGACCACCGCTGTGATCCCGCTGCAGCACCGATAACCCACCATGGATTACACTCATAATCCAGCTGGCGGGCGCACTACGGGCTTCGCAGTCCTACTGTCGGCATGATGGTTGTGGACTGGCAGGAGGACTGCCAAACTCATAATAAAGCCCTTAGTATTTAAATAAGAAAATAAAACATACACTATTCCCACTCCAGTCTGTACAATAGTAGGAAAAGTATTAGACTTCAAAGGGGTAAAATGTACTATTCCCATTTCAGTCTGGGCAACAGTAGAATAAGCGTTGGAACTCAAAAGGGAAAAATGTACTATTCTTCCCCTCCCCTCCCAGTCTGTGCAACAGTAGGGAAAGCTTTGGTCTTCGGAGGGGTAAAATGTAGTATTCCCACTCCAGTCTGTGCAGCAGTTGGGAAAGTACTTCACTTCAAACACATAATATATTTTAATAATCTTATTAGTTGACCAGAAATATAAAACTCTTAATAAAAAATAATATATATGAAATTAAAAAACAATTAAACAATTTGCATGATTCTTAAAAATGTTAATAATTATGAATGATTTTTTAAAATTAATGTATTATTTATTTTAGTTCCCACACTATACTCCCATAAACCTAGCAGCCCACACTTAAAATATAACTGAATCAAATAAGTATAGCACAAATAACATATATAATAGTCCATTAAATAATTAATAAATGAATAATTTATTAATTAATTATTGCTTAAAGAACTTCCCACCCTATGCCACAACAGTCTGCACCTAATATATAGCTTTACAAATATAATTGTTAAATAATGTACATAATTAATCATCAAAAAAATAATTAATAATACATTAATATTTAATTAAGTAATTATTACTTAATAAACTACCCACCCTACACCCCTACAAACCCAACAACCCGCACCTAAAATATAACTTAAAAATATTATTATTAAACAATTTACACAATTAATAATAAATTAGATAATTAATAATACAGTATTTAATAATTATTATCCAATTATTACTTAATTACCATCCCGCCCTATACCGCTACAAACACAACATGCACCTAAAATATAACTTAAAATGTATAATTACACAATTTACATAATTCATAATCAATTAAATAATTTATAACAATTTAAAAATTAATTATTAATCAATTATTACTTAATTAACTTCCCACTTTATACACCTACAAACCCAAGAACCTACACCTAAAATATAACTAAAAAAGTATAATAATTACACAATTTACATAATAAATAATCGATTAAAAAAAGAATTGTAAATTAAAAATTATTTGTTAATTAATTATACTTAATTAACTTCCCACTCTGTACCCCTACAAACCTCGAAACCCGCTACGATACTATAAATTACTATTAACAATTCAATAAAAAAATTATAAATCACTTGAAATTACAAACTATATTTAAAAATATTGTCAACAATTACACAAGCAATATTTAACAAATAAACTTAATATATGAACTAAAACACATCAAGATAATTAAAACAATTATCGTTTTTACAACTATATTATTGAAAACTCAGATATTCTTAAAAATGATATTGCTTACTTTAAAAAATCGATATTCATGTCAACAATATTTTTGATTCACAATATTTTTGTATCACTGTCTTTAAAACTCGATATTTCTGTATCTCGATATTTCTGACTTGGTAGTTTGTCCAAACACCCCAGAATGTGTGAATGTGTTTTACCAATCTATGGGAAGTTGTCCACAGTGCGTAGCAGAAGGTGTCTTTTCAGTGACAAATGCATACCTGGCAAACTCTTAAAATGTGAAGTCTTTTAGAAGATATTCCTGTTAAGATAAACAGAGTAAGAACTCTTTTTGGAGGGTGAAGGTTTAAAAGGGGTGACCCCATTACAAGAGGGAGGCATTTTGTTACCATTAAAAAGAGGTTAACATCTACCAAATGTGGGGGACTTGACAGATATGCAGTGTTTGCAGTATGTGGTAAAAATTATGTCCAGCATTACATGGGTAATAGAAAATTGGCCATAGGTGTAGCATTTTGAATTCCTTCAAGTACAAAAACCCGATAGGAAGCTGTCACAACGACTGGATGATGTCATCAGTGATGTCACCAATGATGTAATTTAACATGTCATGAGTGATGTAATATGTGATATGAAATATGTGGTCTAAAGCAGTGCATCAGCACCTAACTATAAAATCATTTTAAACTTTGTTTTTCTCAGTTAATGCCCGTTTTTTTGTATCCTATTCAAAGTTGAGCATGCGCCCAACCCCTTGAGCAACCTGCAGCCTATATCCCTGTTGTGCACAGGGCAACCCCCTGATGCGCTGTGCATTGCCGGGTGTTGGGCACAAAGATTGGCCTGCAGGCAAGTCCTGCAACCAACCACCCACTCAAGCAAACTAAATACACCCAGGAGCATATTATCCCCCCAGGAGCCTATTAACCTTTGTAGGGCTGATATACCTTACTATATCATCCTACAATAATATGCATCTACTACATTACAAGATAATATAATAATTATTGTTCTTATCTCCACCTTCGTGTACTTTGGGAGTTGAGCACCTTTAATTATTTACTTAACTTGCAATGCCATGGTAGGGGAAGTAGTGGGTACGATACTATTGCCACACATTATATTGCATGTGATGCATTGCCAACACCATAGGGGGGTACACCCTGAATATCGAAGCTAGAACATCAAGGGAGGGAAATATTAAGGACAGAATATTGAATCAAAATATCAAAAGGAAAGTAAGTATGGATTTTCTCTACCTAGGTCCACTAATATGTACCTTGTCCTATGTTAAACCGGCAAACGCGAGCGTGGAGAATCTTATTCCAGACCACACTCCTGGCAAGATTTCTCAACGCGGGCGGTCGCGGATGGTCGCTACCGCTCGTGTTGAGGAACCTTCTGTTAATGTTGAGAAAGCTTCCACTCGAATAGAACATCTACTTGAGTGGCAGAAAGAAGCAGCGACCTCCTGCGCTGCGCGTGGTGCAGTTCACGCTGATTTTACAGCATGGGACAAGCACCCGGCGATAAAAATCCATGCGAACAGAGAGACGTAACGCATTCTGCCGCTTGCGGAACTCTGCATAGTGCTGCAGAGTTTTTTGGTCAGTTCTGCCTAGGCCTATTGCTATATGTTGAAACTCGTTGGGTTAATTCAGCATTTTTGAATAATAAACTTGTGATGTGTCAAATTGGAGTAAGAATCTTCTTTGATGGAGACGACATCAGTGCGCATTCCGTGCCATTTGTGGCTATTGGAGGTGGTTCTGAATATGCATATGTGTATATTTATATATTTAGCAGAAACAACACGGAGCACTGACGAGGTATCCATAATATGATGTTTAATATCAGCAGACGCGTTTCGGCACAATGACTTTCTTAATACTGGTAATTTAAATGAAGATGACACCCAATGTTTGAACAGTTTAAAAGTCACAAAGATCACACCCATTGGTGGAAAGAGTGCCCAATGATCAAGGGCTGCAGCCGTTTCACCAACTATTATATTGGTTGCCATATTAGTGTGAAAGCTCCCCATTCTATCCTCATATGGCAGGACCTGCATTTTCACTTTTCACCAGATGTCCGACACAATGCCCAATAGACCATTAGACCTCCCATAGACATTAAAACATCCAGGTACAAGATATAATTTCGTCGTGCATGTGGCCATGTTAATGCAATCTTGGCACTCAATTTAACCCCACTTGGGCTGCCACTATTGCCCCAGGGTACAGTGTCGCTTTAGTCCAGTGCTCCTCATCACAGACGCTGCACTGAAAATCTGTTTGCAGGCGTCAGTCAAATGACCCAACGTCCATGAAATACAATGCTTCCCGACCTTTTGGTCGATGGGGAATGCCCAGCAGTGGCGGTTCTGGCAGCTCATAATATTAATTTCAAAGTCGTCCCACCAACAGCTGATGAACAAAAGATGGGTGCTCCCATAGGAAGTGATGTTGGACTCACTCAACATGCATTTATCAGAATATACATATATATGTATATATATATTACCTACTGGTGGTCGCGAGTAGGTAGTTATAGTTAGGACCTTGTTTCTATTCAAAAAGCGTTTTTTCTTCTGCCAATATCTTTGGTGCCGTTTGACGAATCATCCCGAGATTTTCAAAACTAATGGCCCGCTCCGGTCAGCTCCTGTCTTGAAAGTTTTGGGGTGATTCGTCAAGCGGGGGCCGAGAAAAAAGGGGGTCCCAAAATGTGTTTTCTCCTTGTTAATTTCCATCGGAAATTTGGAACCGGCTACAGCCCGAACTGCTGAACGGAATTACACCAAATTTGGCAAAAGGGTAGCTCTTGGTTCAGAAAGCGCCCTTTTTTTTTTAAATGGTGTAAATCCGCTCAGTAGTTACAGAGAAATTCAAGAAATAAAAAATGTATATATCTGAGCACCGAGGAGGAGTTGCAACTCCTCCCGAGCACGAGCTGACTTCTGATTGGCTGCCAACACTCCAAACCAGGAAGTGTTGGCAGCCATCTGGTGACTCGGTAACCGAGTCACAAGAAAAAGGTTAAAAAAAAGGTAAAAAACAAGAAAAGGGGGCAGTGTAGAAATACCCTAACCCCTAGGCCTGTGAGGTCCCCTGGCCCAAAAAAAGCATCTTTTTAAATAATTTGGGCCGAATTCACGCTGGGTGAGCGAATTTGGCAGAAATTATTAAAAAAAAGAAACGTTTGTTAAAAAGCCCCAGGGTGGGCCAGGTCCCGGTGGCAATTCTAAATTATGGTGTGGGGGTCCGTGGGGGCACACACAGCCCCAAGTACCGCCACCTCCCCGGGGCTTTATAATTTATGCACCGAGGGCACGCGCCCCCCTGCAGCCCCGGGGACCGCCACCTCCCCAGGGCTTTAATTAAATAAGGGTGGGGGGGCCTAGCGGGATCCCCAAGCCCCGGGGACTGCCACCTCACCTGCTCTTGCTGCCAAAAAGCGAAGCAGAATTGCTTTTGCACAAGGGGAGCTGCATGTCAGAGGCTCCCCTTGTGCAAAAGCAATGCCAGCTCCCGCAGGAGGTGGGGAGCCGGCTGGGACGTGGGGGCATTGGGGCTCCCCCCACACTCCCCAACGCTAAGGGCCGGCCCCGGGGGATGGGGTCCCCAGCGCCAGAAGTGGCCCGGGAGGGGGGCCACGTGGCCCCCCTCCCCTTTAATTAAAATTTTTAAAAAAGCGGAAAGGCCGGTTCAGGTGGATGGGGTCTCCGGGCCATAATTGGCCTGAGGAGGGGGGCCACGCGGCCCCCTCCCAAAAATAAAAATAAAAAAAGAAGGCTGGCCAGGCCCCGGGGGATGGGGTCCCCGGGGCCATAATTGGCCTCTGGAGGGGGGCCACTGGCCCCCCTTCCCAAAATAAAAAAAAAAAAAACAACAAGGCTGCTGGGCCTTGGGGAATGGGGTCCCCGGGGCCAAAAGTTGCACATGGAAGGAGGGTCACGCGGCCCCCTCCCATAAAATGACAAATTTAGAAAAAAGAAACCGGCAACTCCCCGGAGGCCCCGCCCCCTCCCTGCATGACTCTGCAAACACACCCCCTGGCATGTTCTAAGTTGGGGAATTAAGTCCCCTTGAATACTGAGGGTCCCTGGTACCTGGTGGGCTAGTTGACTGCCAGGGACCCTCAGTATTCAAGGGGACTTAATCCCCCAACTTAGAACGTGCCAGGAGGCACGTTTGCAGACTGGCAGAGAAAGGGGGCATGGCCTGGGTCCACTTCTCAGCAATCCCACTCTGTGGGGCTTACTGGAGGTACGAGGTAGGCTAGTTGGCCCCTAAAGGACCCCCAGCAGTGAAGGGAACTTCAGTACCCATCCAAGAGCGCGCCAGGGAGTGCATTTGCAGAGTGGTGGGCAAAGGGGGCATGGCCTGTACTGAGAACTTAGCAATCCTGCTGTGTGGTACTTACTGGAGGTAATAGGAGGGGTAGTTGGCCCCCAAGGATGTCACTGACCATGTCATGAATGATGTAATATGTGACATCATGAGCAGTGCATTGCGGGGCGCGAGTTATAGTTAGCTGAACTAACTATAACGGCTGAATTTCACTGGTTTTGTACGAGTGAAATCTCAAACTAACAATAACGTCCCTGAAACCTGTGGTTTTTTCAGTGAATTTTAAAGGTTTTTTAAATGCTATTTTCTACCTATAACGTCCCTGAAACCTATGTTTTTTTCAGTGAATATATATGTATATATATATATATATTATCTACTGGCGGTCGCCAGTAGATAGTTATAGTTAGGACCTATTTTCCATAGGAAATCCGCAACATTCTATTTGAAATAACTTTGGCGCCGATTGACAAATCTTCGCGAAATTTTCAAACTTGTTGGGGCGCTCCGGTCCGCTCCTATCCTGAAAGTCTCGGGGTGATTCGTCAAGCGGGGGCCGAGAAAAAAGGGGGTCCCAAAACACGTTTTCCCCATGCAATTTTCCATAGGAACCTTTAGTCGCAGCTACAGCCCGAACTGCTGAACAGAATTACACCAAATTTGGCAAATAGGTAGCCCTTGGTTCAGTGTTGTGCCTTTTCCTTAAATGGTGTAAATCCGTTCAGTAGTTCCTGAGAAAATCAAAAGTAAAGTCACATATATATCTATGGCCGAGTAGGGTCCGCGTACCCTCCCGATCACGAGCTGCAAGCTAATTGGCTGTCAAGTGGCTGTCAACACTCCAAATCAGGAAGTGTTGGCAGCCATTTTATGCCTTGGTAGAACCAAGGCACAGAAACAAGTGCGCAAAACGCACAAAGGGGGCAGGGTAGAAACACCCTGACCCCCTAGGTCTGCTCAGGGGGTCCCACAAGGACCCCCTGGGCAGAAAAAAGCATTTTTTTTTTTTTTTTAAATCGGCGGGATGCGCTT
The DNA here is from genome assembly GCA_963921515.1 of Calotriton arnoldi. Lineage (NCBI taxonomy): Eukaryota > Metazoa > Chordata > Amphibia > Caudata > Salamandridae > Calotriton > Calotriton arnoldi. The sequence goes on from CAWUFW010001933.1 coordinate 1,012,237, forward strand.
AGGGTGCGCGGATCCCGCCGAGAAAAAAAAAAGAAACAAGTGCGCAAAACGCACAAAGGGGGCAGGGTAGAAACACCCTGACCCCCTAGGTCTGCTCAGGGGGTCCCACAAGGACCCCCTGGGCAGAATTTTTTTTTTTTTAAATAGAAATCGGCGGGATGCGCTTAGGGTGCGCGGATCCCGCCGATAAAAAATCAAGCGCGGTCTCCGCGCTTCGATGCTATTTTGCCCCGGGTGGCCCAAGTCCCGGGAGCATGCGGGGGTGGGTTTATATTTTATGTGGGGGGCCTCTAAGGCCCCCCAAGCCCCAGGGACCGCCACCCCCGGGGCTTTAAATAAAAAATGGTGCGTGTTTTAAGTTCAGGAATTAATTCCTCTTCAATCCTGAGGGTCCCTAGGGGCCAACTAGCCCACCAGGTACCTCCATTAAGCGCCACGGAGCTGCGTTGCAGAGTGTTGTAAAAAGGGGTGTGGCCTCTGAACACCTCTCTGCAACGCAGCTCTCTGGCGCATACTGGAGGTATCTGGTGGGCTAGTTGGCCACTAGGGACCCTCGGGATGAGGAGGAATTAATTCTCCAACTTAAAACGCGCCACAGGGCGTGTTTGCAGACATGTCACCCCAGGCCCCACCCCCTTCCTTCACCATTGTGCAAATATTCCTCTAAAATCAGCCGAACTACGAATTCCGATTTACTCACCTGTTATCAGGAGAGACCTCAGTGCTGCATCTTTGAGCCCAGTACTGATCCTGAAAAGTAATTTTAACCGTACTTACCAGTAACTTGAATTTCCTTCCATAGGCTAACATTGACTGGTTTCACTTGGAAATTCTTCTAAGTGTGGAGTTTTGGAACTTTATAATATTCCTCTAAAATCAGCTGAACTACGAATTCCAATTTACTCACCTGTTATCAGGAGAGAACCCAGTGCTGCATCTTTTAGCCCAGCACTGACCCTGAAAAGTAATTCTAACCGTACTTACCAGTAACTTGTATTTCCTTCCATAGGAATCCATTGTCTGGTTTTCAGCAGAAAAGTTTCAGTGTCGATTTTCACAAACTACAAATATTCCTTAAAAATCGCCTGTATGACTTAAACGCATTCTTTCAACTGTTTACAGGAGATGCACCAGTGCTGGATCCAGGATCCACCACTGAGTAAGAAAAAGTAACGATAACACTACTTACCTGCTAAGTGAATTTCCTCCTATAGGATAACATTGGTGATTCTATGTGAAAAAGTTTCTGTCAACTTTTAAAATACAATAATATTCCTTAAAAATCACTACTGTAACCAAAACGCTTTTACTCAACTGTTTACAGGAGATGTCCCAGGATTGAATCTAGGATCCAGTCCTGTGGTTAGAAAAGTAATCCATAAAGTAACTAATTGCATTTAACTAGAAATTCACATTGAGCTCAATGTTGCATTGTGTTTGAAATTGTGTTGCCCATTGCAACAACTGTAACTACTGTACTTAAAAGTCTATTGCCTATTTGCAAAGTATTTAAACTAAAGTAATTCATTCTGAGAAAGTATATGTTGTAATGTAATGTATAATGTAATTACAATGTAATTTAAAAAATAAAATATCTATAAATAAATAGTTTAAAAAAATGTAGGAAATCAGTATCAAAAAAATAAATATAACAATTAATACATTTAAAAATTGTCATTTACAAAACCTTTGAAATTCACTGAAAAAAACCATAGGTTTCAGACATGTTATAGTTAGGAATTAGAATTTAAAAAATCCTTTGAAATTCACTGAAAAAACCATAGGTTTCAGGCACGTTATAGTTAGAAATTAGCATTTAAAAAACCTTACAAATTCACTGAAAAAACCATAGGTTTTAGAGACAGTTATAGTTAGTTGGACATTGCACTCGTACAAAACCCGTGAAATTCCCCCGTTATAGTTAGTTCAGCTAACTATAACTCGCACCCCCGCAATGCACTGCTGATGACGTCACATATTACATCACTCATGACATGGTCAGTGACATCACTGATGACATCTCAAATGACATCACTGATGACATCATCCACGTGATAATCTGATGCACCTCCTCACACCCTAATATAACCTTTGATACACCCACTCTAAATTACAGACTGCCATTTGCAAAACCATAGACACTCCAACACCAATAACTACATACCCACTCACTGATTCTTAAGTCTACACACACATCCACTCACTCACCCGTACAGTCACTCATACTTACGGTCACTCAGTACAGGACTATCATATGCACTCATACTCCTATATAGACACTCAAACACCGCCACTCATCCATAGAGGTACTCACACACCTAGTCAGTCATGCAAATAATTAAACACACTGCCATTTACTCACCTATACAGTTATACACACATCAGCTCACTTACTCATACAAATACTAGCACATTCTTACGCTCTTATACAATCACTGATACAAGCACACACTCATCCATACAGTCACTCTCACAATCACACACTCTCGCTTATAGCTATTTATATACTCCAACACACATATATACTGCCTTTCACATATGTAGTTACTCACACATGTACCACTGGGACATACATTCACTCACTAACACACTCTTACACACACTTACCCACCCATACAGTCTATCACAGATGCACTCTTGAAACCATCCACCCAGTGAATCACCCACTCACACATCTATGCACAGAGTCGCACAAACCCCACCCACACAAACACTCAGGCACCCATACAGATACTCAGACAACCAATCAATAACTCATATAGACACTCATGTAGCTATTCACAAACCCATGCAGCCACTTACACAGCAACAGACAGACAGATACAGACATTCACCCAGTTTAGTCACTAACCCATGCATTCAGTAAGATACGTTTAATCACTCACTTATAGAGTTAGTCACGCACCTACTAAATCACCATACAGACACTTATACACCCACTCATTCTTCAATACGCCTTTCCCTATATATATTAAAAATATTTAAACTTTACAGAAACACACAGTCACTGGATGATGTCATCAGTGATGTCATTTGAGATGTCATCAGTGATGTCATCAGTGATGTCACTGACCATGTCATGAGTGATGTAATATGTGACGTCATCAGCATTGCATTGCGGGGGCGCGAGTTATAGTTAGCTGAACTAGCTATAACGGGGGAATTTCACGGGTTTTGTACGAGTGCAATGTCCAACTAACTATAACTGTCCCTAAAACCTATGGTTTTTTCAGTGAATATATATATATATCTATATCTCTCTTCAAGATATGTAGATGTGGAATTAGGACTAGAAAATTATACTTCCTCTATTTGCACTTTGCTTTCGATACTTTATCCACAATATTGTTGTACCATGAGATTCATGTCCTCGATATTCAGTAATACAATTCACCATTCTTAGAGAGATCCAAAGGTCAACAGCAGCCTCTGTTGTTGGCAACAACTAATGCATCATCCTAACTGAGGCCTTTTTCTTCTCCTTTGCTTGAAAAAGTTTGAAAAATGAAAACATCATAACAAAAAGTGAATCTATGGTGGAAATTAGTTGCCAGGTGCCCCTGGCGAATGTCAGAGCAAACAGTTTCCAACTGCAACATCCCTAAGGCCCCACAATTCAAACATCCACCATATCACTGAAGGACACTCTCCAGGGTTAAAAACCTGACTGTGATGAGCTCCAGGTCTGTGGCACTTCCGGACATGTTCATTGTGTACCTCCATGGTGCTCACAGCCCAGAAATATGTGGTTACAATCTGTCTGTCATGCAATGACACAGCACTCACTCCTTACGGAATCATGCTGACACCATGTCAGCATGTAAATTTAATTTGGCCATGTTGCTACTCCAGCAAGATGTGGAGGGTTGTTCCTCTGTGCCACTGTCCCTCATGCGTGAGTCATGGAGGCAGGAAAGCTGTCATAATATATGATGTGAATAGGATATCTCTTGATCGTCAACCACTCTTTTAAAACTTTCTGTTAATGATGGCTGATCTTCTCAGTCTATGACAGTGTGCATATTAGAGATTATCCCAAGATTTTCGCTTTATTTTCCAGATCCAAGACATTGTGCGCATGAGTAGGCTGCTCACCATCTTCAGGGAGGACAAGGATGGCGCGCAGGACATGGATGTCGCTATGCTCCGTGCCCTCATGAAAGGTTAGTAAAGGCTTCACTGGAACACTGCAAATCTTCCATACATCTAACATAACAACACACATATTTGTAAAAACACATGTTCATGGCTTGGGATTTCTTGGTGCTGAATAACAAGTGTTTATTGTTGCCCAACCCAGTAATACTCATTTTATTGACCTTGCTAGGATGAAAGGATGAGTGGACTCACCAGGATTTGAACCTGCAGCCATGAAATCAAACACAGGTTTCTGGAGTGGGTGTGTTAGTACACTGAGCCACCAGACCCATATGATTATATAGCAATTTACATGTGTCAAGTGACATGTATAATAAGAATACAAAGTAGGAGCCATGAAAAGAGAAAACACAAACACATGTATTATGGGTATCAGCTTTACCCACAGCCTAATGCTGTTATATCGGTACTTCTTTCAATTTAATTTTCAGCTTAGGTGTTGTTAGAGTCCAGCAGTGCTTATAGCTATAATTGCACAAGATCATTGTTTTTTTCCTATGTCTCAGCCATATTGTTCCATAATGCAGGTTTTTTAATGCTTTTTTTCAGTTTAGAAACAATGGGGGATATTTCTAAGAGCTTATCACCACCAGAACGTCACTTTATGTGATGTTCTGGTGGCGATAAGCCCTTTGCCTTATTTACAAGGCGGCGTTAAGCCACTTAACGTGGCTTAAAGCCGCCTTGTGAATAAGGCCCCCTTTCACGGAGCACTTAGAGGGAAAAGAGGGGCAATGGAAGTTGAGGTGGCGTTCCGCTACAACACCCATTGCTTTTTGACGCTGCCCCCTATTTACAAGGGTGGCGTTAATAGGAGGCAGCACCAAGAATAAGACCAGGAAAAACCTGGTTTTAACCTGGCGAATCGAGGAGAAAATTATTAATTTTTCCTTGTTTCTGCGGTTTCTTTGTGTGCTGCATTCTGCAGCACACATAGCAACAGCAAATCTTCACTAGTGATTCTTTATGTGCAGGAAGGTGCACACATAGAAGTTACAAATCTCCATTACTAATGTTGATGTGCAGGAAAAGACACCTTCCTGCACACGAACAATCATTCACCAAAACGCAGGCACCCTTGAACTATGGTTCAAGGGTGTCTGCATTAGCGTTGGGCAGCTAAATTTAGCACTAGGGGAAATGCAGGGGTGCACTGCATTCTAGTAAATAGGGCGCGTCCCTGCGTTTTCAGAATGGCGGAGCACGGCGTTAGCAATTTTAACTTAACGCCACACTCCGCCATTCTCTTGTAAATATGTTTCTATCTTTTTAAATTATTTTTTTCACATTTTATGAACCTGTTATCACACACGTCTGATCATGATCCCTGTGATGAAGCTTCTGGTTCATGAATTTAGTTTGCTTGGTCCTGATCTTAAAGTGATAGTAATCCTATTTTGCTTTGTGAACCACAGTCGTACATTTAGTGAACCATGTTTGATTTGAACTAAAGATTCAAGAAATGTTTTTGACGCCCTCATTGCCAACAGCCCTGTTTCACAAACTCTGAATCAAGGCTGGTGACCCAGACTACTTTTTCTGATCAAGGGAGGTTGTAGCCTCATCCTTTCTAGTGAAGCTGTGACTATCTTGCCCTGTCAAATGCTGCCAGAAAATTTGCAGCATGTGGTTTATGAACAGAAATGTTTGGTTTGTGAAACTAAGGAGACAACAATCACTCTTCTCCTCCTCCAACCACGTGAAGATGGTTTGTTAACAAACTCTGCTTGTTTGCACACAGGAAGTCATCTCCACCAATCAAATTTATTTTCAAACCGAAGTTCCGAAATGTTCTTTATCTCAAAACTACTTGAGTGAATTTCATCAATTAACAAAAAAGATCTATTCAGATGGAACTTCTGTTTAGAAATATTAACATGAGATTTTAGTATGTGTCTCACAAAATGTGATTCCCCATAAAAAATAAACTTTGACTCCTCTTGACCAATTTGCGCAACGTTTTGATGGGGGATTAAATGAAGATGAGTTAGCAGCTGGCAAATTTGGCAAATTTGCTGTCAGTCAAATGTTATTAACAAAAACAAAAAAAGGAAATATCTCTAGGTGTCTGACAAATTATTATAACCTACTAAATGTGAGTTTCTAAGCACAGGCCATCATTTTAATCTTTGTTTTTACCCTCGCCTACTTTCCATTTGGTTGGTTCTGTTCTTGCCCTTCCGCAGTTAGAATATGGGGCAGTTTTTGGCTGAGGAGTGGAAGCTGTGAGGAGAGACAGTGCATTCCACCTGATTTCATGATGTGTTGATGGTGTTGATATAAACTATTGAAGAATCTGACCAGTGTCATTGTCTTTGTCACACTTGCTTAGAAGATGCTGAGTGGTGGAGGGGCAGCCCAGTACCATCGCCCCTGTCCCAGACTTGAAGCTTCAGGATTCGATCACCTCAGTTGACATCATTTCTAATATGAATAAGCCAAACTATCCTCCAACTTTGTGAGGCGTGATGTGTGGGTAGTTCAGAGTGGGCCGAGTACGGTGGCCAAGATACTCTCAAATGCATGTTGTCACCCTCTGATCTCTTCACTGATCAGGATGCCTGTTCCTTACTGGGCCAGGCTATCCTCCTGGGGACAGAAGAGACTCATGAACACCCAAATATTGTAAACCTGCTACATCTGGTGTGCTTAATAGGGATTGTATGGAATGCACATAACATAGTTATTGAGGCTTTCTGGAAGGACGTGAAGGAGAGTGTTTTTATGCTGCTTTACTTAATATTTTTTGCTTTATCAAGAAATGTGCATAGAACCATAAAACCCTCTAAAAGAGGCATGGCTATTTAATGATTGTTATATTCCATGCTTTAATAGGTCTAAGTGCAGTTCAAAAGGGCAGCCACTTGTTTTGGAATGAGGTTATGCGCAGGGGTTGCTGAGAGGATTTCAAAAGTAGCCATGGAGATGGCTTATTCCTCACACAACCTATAGGGCAATTTTAGTTAGGACTGTGTCTGTCAAATTTCATATAAGTAAACATTTATGTTCACTATTACTATTGTCATGATAAAAAAAGCTTATCTGTGCCAAATTCTTTCTGCTGGTCAGGTCTTACTATAAATCTCTCTCTACGCTTGTCAGGCATTTCATGTTGATCAGGCATTTCTTAGATGATCTGTACTTAATGGATATCTGCTACTGTTGCATGTAAATGTTGGTACCCAAATTGGAATGTCCCTTGCATGTCAACCTGTTGGTCACCTGTTTCTTTGCAGCATCACAAAGCATGGATCACATGGGCAATGAGAACTGGGCCTACCAGCTCAAACTGGCTGTGTTATGGAACCACATGGATATAGCAAAAAGCGACATCTTCAACAGTGAATGGAGCTGGAAGGTGAGAGAAGCGCAAAGGTTCTAAATTGTCCCTGCATCCTCTCAGAGTCACTCATTTCTATGTGGACTGGCACCTGAGTTGATTGGATAGTGAAACTACTAATCTATTATCCTGGTAATCGTGTCATTGATCAGTATCTTCTTCAGGAATCTCGATCTTTGTTTGGTCACTGGTTGCTAATTATGGGTACGGTATTATGTAGTATCTACAGCTGGTATCTCTCGTCTCTTTGTTCAGTCAGTGGTGGCAAGTCTGATTGTAGTGTGGCATCTTGTTCTTGTAGCAGTTAGTGATGACATCTCTTAATATCTATGTGTCAGGTCATTGATGGCAAGTCTTGGTTATGCTTTTGTGGGTTAATTGCTGCTGTTTTTTTAAAATCTTTGTGCAGGATGATTGATTATGGTATGTCTGCCGCTTGTTTCTTATATCTCTTCCTTTGGTTACTAGCTGCTAGACCTGATTATATTATCACTGTTCAATAGCTGCTGCTGGAGTCTCTTATGTCAGTTTTGGGTCACTGAGGCATGGTCTTAGTTAAGATAACTTTGCATGATTATCTATGCTAGAGTCTCTTATCTGCCTATTTTTTTGGTGTTCATGTCATATGCTGGCATCCTTTCTCTTTTGTAGGAGTCATAATTGGTCCTTTTGTTATTTTATGGTTTATGCAACTGGTATCTCTTTCATTCCATTAGGGTCAATAATAGGTAGTCTTACACTTTTATCTACTGGTAATATAATGTCCTGGACCTTTGCACTATGTCTGTGTTAATCTTTACTATTCCCTCCCCATTATTCATCCAGTTTCAAGGCAACATTGCATAACCTCTTAAAAGGTAACAAATGCTTCTAGTGTTCCCTAATTCCCTAGAGCTGTACCTAAATGTCCACCACAACCAGCCACATCAGGGTAAAAGGTGTAGTCGTGTACAACTTCACCCTTCCCATGAGTAATCTTCCTTCCTGGAAATTCCTAATTACTGAAAAATTATTGCAGTAAAGAGGAGAACCTTTTGTTTTCTATGGCACTTTCTCTGTGTTGGAGACTCTTGAAGGGCCACAAACGTCATAGCAGGTCTGCCATGTCCAAGTAAGTAGACACAATGGCTCTAGTTTGGACAATTCCACTGCCGTCACTTACCCCCTCTCTACCCCACTGTAGGGGAACTCCTACACCACCTTGGAACACAAAATCCTCTTGAGTGGGATCCATTTCCCTTACTGTCATAGTGATGTTTTTTTTAAAGATTTTGAAAAGAAACTTGACAGCTTCCGCACCAGGAAACTAACAGATCCATAATCCATGGACAGATGACAACTGTTCGTTTGGGGACAATCACCCCCTTGCACGCCTGGCAAAAGGAGGCTCCCAGTTCACATAATAGTTATGGATCTGGGGCTGCAGCCAACTTCCTCCTATTTCCCAGTAATTAAATATTTATAGTGGCAAAACGTGGGCCTAAATAAGGTGTATATGTTTACTACTTAAAAGAGTACGACAGTGAAGTTGTTACAGGTATCTTTTACAACAAAAGTTACGTGTTCTGCATGTTTGAAAAGGTTTTACAATGGAAAGATAACGGAGCAAAGAAAGGAGCTTCAGTCAAATGGACGGGGTGGCCAGAGAAACTTAACATTCGGGTATATTGGCTAAGTCTCTAAAGGACCTGTGAGTTTAGGACTCCCCGAAGAAGAACCAAAGTATAGAGACTAGTCATTTTATATCACCTTAGCTTTCCACTCTTCGAAAGCATGTTCCCCAACAATCAAATTTTACTATGAAATTGGCTTGGCCGGTGGACCTAAAAGAAGACTGGGAGGTTGATCTCACTGAACTCAAGTATCCATGCATGTGGAATAAATTTACTACTAAGTTTACCATTAAGCCCAAACAGAAGGTCGAGCTACTCCACGTGGGATTTCTTAACGGGTATTCTCCGTTATTGCAAGTGTGATCGATGCAATCAACAAGTCTCTAGTCAGCATTCAACATATTCTGATATTCAGCTATTTTTAGTCAACATCATAAGGAAGGTATTTTTCAGAACTCTACAGCTTGATACTGAGTTTATTTGTAGAGCAAAATTAAGCAGGGTTTTAGGAATGGTACAGCATATATAAAGCACTGTGCCAATAGACCCTTGGTGTCCCGATAGTAATGTAGGTTCTATGCTCTCTATGCATGTAGCGATATCATAGAATCGCAGAGGGTACATGATAGTTATTACCCCTTGCTAAGATGCGTGCAGGTGAAGGGGGACTACACCACAATTGTTATTATTCAATATATTAAGCCTGAGTGCAAACATGTTTCTAAGAGCCACGTTAATACCCTGGCCATCATGATATTTTAATGTCCTTTAAATAAAGGAAGGTGATTGTCAAGCTTCATTTAAGGCTGTGACTTGACAGCAACATTTTTTTAAATTCTACATGGTGTTCATTACAACATGGGGCGCACCAGTGCTGTATTGAACAAATTACTGTCACCAGCCATTACGACAAACCCCTATTCTTTCAGGACTTACTGTTACTTAGCGAGCAGGGTTGGTAGGTTTTTCGAAGTTTGTGTAGACGAGCTATGCCTTTCTTGAGAAAAGGGTATACAATCTTAAGCCTCGCAATAAAGCCACTCCTGAAAATATCGTCCAGGATGTGGTGGGTTTTGTGGCATCTGCTATAATTGAACAAATGAACACACATCCCCAGGAAGGAACAGTATACCACAAAAACAATGGTACTAAAAGGAAAAAAAGCATTAAGGCAGAGGGGTCCACCGGCATCACATTAAAAAAGGAAGTGGAGGAGAATATGAATATTTTTGTTTTTTCTGTGTGTGACAATGTGATACAAATCAATAGTGCCAGAGAGATTTTGTTTATCTTGAAATTTCTGAAACAATTGACACATTTTTTCAGATTCATAATTTCTTGAGTAAAACATAAATATGCCAAGAAATACATTTTAGGTATTTTTCGAATTGACATTCTTCATATCAAGGTTAGGATAGAAAGACATCTTACTCTTCTTTTTAACACATATCCATACTTTATGAAAAGATCTCACTGGGCAGCTCTGTTTTTAGAAACAGACAAGGTTACCATGGTTGACAGTGCTGCAGCATTTCCCACACACAGCATCTATACAAAAACCTATATTTTCTTATTTACAAAAAGGTGCAAAAAGGGCTATACTCTGGCAAAAAACTGACCCAGGATAAACTCTGTGGGTAACAGCCTATGTATTTTAGTAGTAGGCTGTCAGATAATGTGCTGTTTAGAAGCTCTGTAAAACTGCATTCAAATGATCTCATAAAAATGTGCATTTTGTTACACAATATGCGAAAGACATGCTACAACAAATGCAACTAAACAGCTTACACATTTTGTTAAAATTGTAAAACAATGTAAGCTGAATGTGTGTGTAACACTGTACCTGTGAAATAAAATTTGGAGTTCAAATCTTTATTCACATTTTATGCGATCTATAACCTGTAAATAAGATGTTTTAGGAGGGGCTTGTGTCTGTGGCATTTACAAACCTGAAATTGATGAAAAATCTGCCAGGAAATGGAAAATTTTATATCAAAAATAGTCATCACAGTACAACCTACCAAATAAAAGTTACTACTGAAAGACAAAAAATGAAATAGTAACTCAAACATGTCTATAGTCACATATAGATTAATTTTACAATGTCAGTTTTGCTGGTTATTGTCCAAACAAACATTCATTTGGAATATTTTTTATTTATTTATCTATTCAAAGTTAAACCCTCAGTGTTCATTACTGGTAATGGCTGGGAGAAGAAAGGCGATGTGGACAGTATTGAGCATGGCTGAAAAACAACTGGTAGTGTCGTCTATGGGGCAATAGTGGAGGGATCTTTCAAACTTTCAAAGTGTTATCAGTGTTCAGCATTACCTTCAAGTGTAGAAGGAATGTTGAGTTCTGCAGCTGCTCGTAGGAATTGCAGCCATCCTCTTGAGGCTTTGTGCAGTGATAGAGTTTGGGAGGTGTGATGTCTTTAGATTCTGTCATAACATGTGGAAACCTACAGGTTGGCTTCTGAATAGGAATTCATCTTTCTCATTCCAGGTGGCTATGACTTTAGTGGAAGTAGTTTTGCTTAGCAGTATTTATAGAGGTTGTCTGTACTGTTAACTGAACATTTTTTTAAAGTTCATTAACAAAAGGGATTAAGGTTGGTGGGGGCTGTTTAGGTGCTGACAGCAAAGTATTTTTAAAGTTGGTGTCTTATAAAGTCAGACTGTATTTTCCTACAGATACTTCAGAAACTCAGGCTTTGGAATGGGATTTTAGATCTGTATGTTTCAAAATGTCTTTAATCTCACCATTTAAACGCTGCATTCCATTTATCCTTAAGTCCCATTGGTCATGGCTCCCAGCTGTTGAAGCTGATGCTATGGTACCAAGTACATCTTCTTGGCATTCACCATCATTTGCCCCTTCATAGGCTGGTGATAACTATGCCCAGTAAAGAACCTATAAATCCTCCATACTGCTCTTTACCACTTTCATTTTAGAAAGTAGACACATATAAATGACTCTTCTTCTTCAGAACTTGGAACAAGTGATCTGATATTGGGTATTACCTTTTAGGGTTTTCAGGGCAATCTCTGAAGTTGCAGCCTCAAAATCATGTGACACCATGTACAGGATGGCCCTAGTTTCCTGTAGGCTTGCATTTCCAGGAGGGTTAGATTTTGGAATACATACAATGACACAGTGGTCACAAGGTCTAGACTCTAAATGCTAATAGGACTCCCTAGTGATTTTATTTATAGGTTTTGAGCTGGTTTTCGTTTGTGTAAGGAAGGTCAGAGAGAAAAATACTTGTATGAACTCTATAGTCTTCTAGCGTGTCTGTTTTGAAATCTACCAGTAAGTAACCTTGGGGTTTCTCAATAGCATCAATAAAATGACTGTCTGGATTATTCTCTGCTTCACTCATAAGATCATCTAACTTTACCATCTTTATACGGCTTGGGTAGCAAATTCTCATTCTTGAGAACAAAAGATATTTTGTATGTGTGAACTTCTGGGGCAGCTGTGTATAAAGTTTTTACCAGCATGAATAAAGCCACACAATGTTTACCAGTGTTTGGGTTAAAAACTAGGTATTTCTAGAAGCTTTTAAAAAAAAAAAAAAAATAGCTTTTACCATAATTTGAAGGTCCTGCAAAAACGCATGAAAACAGATGCTGCAGTCTGGTGCCCATGATAGGGTGGAGACATTTATGTCTTTCGGTACCCATAAAAGTATAGAAATCAGTGATGGATGGAACGCTTGAATTAATCTCAGCCACTGGCAATTACTTGGGTTGCATCCCAATCCATTGTTATTTTGCACACCATGCCACCTCAGGTTGGACCCAGCTATATGCAAATCAGTCTTGATCCTCCTCCAAATGGGAACAGCCTACCAGAACTACCAAGACAGTTCCTCACTGAACTGCAACACAAGCAACCCAGGACCAGTTTCACCCTGGTGATGGGCTCATCAGCTTGGTATAGCTTGGTTCCAGTGACGCAGTTTCTGGACATACCAGTCCCGCTTAGGGAAGCACACTAAAGTATATGAAAAGTGACAAATGGAATGCTTGAATTAATCTCAGCCACTGGAAATTACTTGGGCTACATCACAATCCATTGTTATTTTGCACATCATGCCACCTCAGTTTGGACCCTGCTCCAATGGAAACAGTCCATCCTGAACTGCAAAGCCAGGCCCTTCCTGAAGCAGAACACAAGCAACCCAGGACCGGTTTCACCCATGTTGTGTGCTCATCAGCCGGGTTTAGCTTGGTTCTAGGGACACAGTGTGCACAAGACCCACATCTGGGCATACCCATCCCACTTGGTGCAACAATTTAAAGTATACAAAATCTAATGGGTGGAATGCTTCAATTAATATGAGCCACTGGTAATTATTCAGGTGCCTCCCATGCACAGGGATCACACAACATGTTAAAAAAAATAATACATATATTTATATCTAACTTTGTACAAAAATGCACTGCCTAAAAGTTTTCAACCTAAATGAAGGCTAAAAATAGCCAGAGGTCATTAGATTTTAACTTTTAAAAAAAGCCAGTCACATAAAAATCAGCCACTGATAGAAAAGTGACCATAGAAAATCTTTCACAAACATTTTGTAAAAGGTAAATAAAAGGGAATATGTGGCAATGTTAGCCAATAGGCTGCAATGAGCAGCATAGGAGATGAAAACTGGCTTCGTGCCTTTAAAACCTCAAAATGCACCCTGCATCCCATTATGCCTAGCAGCTGGCAGTTAGGTCAGTTACTTTTTCTGGCTCCTGGAAACACACTCCTTTTATGGCCAAAAAACAATGGAAATCTTTCCAAAACCTTATAATTAGAGTTGCACTCAACATCTTTTGACATATAGAGTGTTTTGAGACCCTCCACTTTTAGTGAAGTGCCCCTCTTGTGGGAAAAAGAAGGCACAGTCAGATCCCCAAAGAGTCTGTATACTGTGTGTTCCTGAAAATCATTCTCCTGACTCCTGAACTCATTGCCAATCCTTCCCAAGAAGAACTTCAAAGGATAGACATAAGATTAGGCTACATGGGTAGAAAAGAACTTGACCATGCTGCCAGATCTTCCAGAAGCCATTGGAGAGGATCAGCCTTCTACCAGAGCATCTTCTTCCCACTCCAAGGACTTACTATTGGTAGATACTAGGAGAGGAAGCATCAATAAAAAAGGCATCACTCCTCATTGATGTTGAGAAGCATGACATTGAAGAGCATGATGCCAAAGACTGACAATCTGCCTACGTGCTTGCTGTCCTCAGGTACGAAGTAGAGACACCAATCGACAGCGAAAGAACCCTGACGGTCACCACTGTAAATACTATTGGCGTTAAAGACTACACCTTTGACGGCAAGGCCACCTACGTCAACATCGAAGTCACCTCCGTCGAAGTTGAAGCCACCTCCATCGACATCAAAGCCACCTCCCCCAATGTCAAAGACAACGCCATCATAGCCATTGACAACCACAACAAGATTTCTGTCACCATCTATTCAAGACTCACCGAGATGGTTACAAGAACATGGGAAAGAGAGTACCTGTCTCTCCAGGCTCAGAATTCTCTCAGATATACTCACCCTCTCGTCATACTCCCGTAATAGGGTTATCTGGTACAACTTCACCAGGGAGAGTGACATGACCAGGGTTCCCTCCGGGTTCAATAACATACCCTAGGCTTTCACCTAGCTTCTCAATAACCATCAGTTCTTACAAGACCGCGGAAACATACAAGTCCTCCTCCGACACTTAGGCATTATTCAAGACCCAGGACAAGACCTAGATCTTGAAGAAGGTCTAGAGAAAGAAACACATCTTTTCACCCTAAGATTGAGAAGATCCAGTACAAGACCTACCAGGAGGTGACAAACTCAGCACAGAACAAGATCTTCATCATGGACAACTACCTCAAGATCTTCTATCAGAGATTACTCTTCAACTCTGTCAAACACACCTCCAGCAATGTTGTCACCAGTTGATGATCTGAATACATTTATCGATGTATTGGTAAGAGGAGTGGCAAAATTAAATATTGCTATGCCTACTCTTACCATACCAACATCAATAATCATTGAAATGCCACATCAGGGGACATCGTCAAGACTCCCCTCCTCTAATTCCTTGCCTTCTTAAACCTGTAGTGCAGCTATTTTTAACAAATGCAGTTATAAAATCTACTCCATCTACGCTCTTACAAAAATATAAGCCTCCTGACCCGGCCCCCTTATTTCTCAGATCAGACCATCCACTGGATTCTGTAATTATAGCTGTAGGTAGGAAGTCATACATAGTCGCGAGAGTAAGAAAATCAACACTCTAGGAAGAAAAAAGTGTGGAACGTCAGCTTCTACTATGAGAGCAGCTAGTGCTATTGCCCTTTAGGGAGATACGATCCCTCTGGGACTCTCATTGTAGGACTACAGACAAAGTCTGTAAAGAGGACAAACAAAACTTTCAGGAAGTCCTCAACGAAGGTATGCTGGTCTCGAACCAAATAAATGCCTCAGCGGCCAATACCTCGGATTTGGCCATGGTATTTATGCTAGAAGAAGCTCATGGCTCAGACTATCAGGTCATAAGCCTGAAGATCAACAATGAATCCTCAAATAGCTATTCTCAGGGAATGCACTCTTTTGATCACGAAATGTCGCGTATGAAAAACCAATTCAACACATTAAAAGCTGTGGGCTTTGAGAAGAGGAATGGATAAAGAAGAAGATATAGGCCCTATGAAAAACGTTACTACCCCAGAGGGTTCAAGCCTCTCATTGGTCTCATCAGCACAGCAACAGCAGCAAAGGCAGTATTACCACCAGCGCAATTCTCTAGAAGGAGAGGAGGATACCATCAGCACCCTGCAAACTTTTGTAAAACTCCCAGGAAACAATTAATTACTTCTTGCCACAGCCCCATTATTTGCTCCGGTGGGAAGACGTTGTGTAACACTTTATAGACTGGCTTCTAATGACTGTAGACAAATGAGTCTTGAATACTGTTCAAAATGGATATTCTCCTTTCTTCAGGGCCCCCCCGTCCATCTGTTCCTCCAAACAAAACATCAACGTATCATCAGGAAATATTGCAAAGGGAAGTCAATAACTTACTTCACACAAATGCAGTGGCGGAGGTTCCTTTTCATCAAAAATTACAGGGAATGTATTCACGGTCCCTTCCAGTTCGAAAAAAGGACCAAACTAAGGGGCTGATTATGATGGCGGGCGGATCGCCACCGCTCGGCCGGCGGTGGCGATCTGCCCGACATCACAACCACATTTACCCCCCACCACATTACCATGGTTGGGGGTACCACGGCGGACGGAAAGTCCGTCCGCCGCTTTTCCGCCGGTCGGCAACCGTCACGATTGCCGGCCGGGCGGAACTCCGGCATAATATGGTGGCGGTGCCTGGAAGGCACCACCATCCATATTATGATGCCTGGCGGTTCTGACCTTTCCATGGTGGATGCCGCCATGGAAGGGCAGGCAGGAATTGCTTTGGGGGCCCGTTGCGGGCCCCCGGGGAGGTGGGGGGGTAGGGGGCTGCACTTGGGGGGTACCTATGGTACCCCCCTACATTGACATGTTCAAGGTGACAGGCACCGCGCGGTGCCTGTCTCATTGTGCATGGCAATGCACGACATGCCTCTTTGGTTAAAGATGCGGGATGCGACCGCCAGGGTGGCGGTCGAATCCTAATTGGTGGTGCGGGACCGCCACACCGCTGGCGGCCGGTCCCAGCACCGCTAGGGTGGCGGGCGGACTGAAGTCCGCCCGCCATCCTAATGGGGCCCTAAGAATTCAGACCCATCCTTGACCTCACAGTACTGAACAAGTACACAGGAAAAGATGAGATTATACTGCTTTTTGCATTTCATACTGCATAAGAACTGGCTTTTCCACCAGCCAACCAGTGCCTGAGCACCTCCCAAGACTAGGACTACCCCGGGGTTAGCACCCTGTGCAAGAACTGTTCACCATTTATGACTCCTACATGAAGTAAGGCTCATGTGACTGATAGATAAGATGTCTGCTGCAGGCCAGACTTCATTAAAATGAGAGCTTTGATAAGACCTTGGTAGTCTGGTCATTATTTACAACCTAGGATGCCAGTATGTGCCTAAAAGCCGTTTACTTTTAAGCACCTTTGCATTCATCGAATAGGAGGGCCGGCATTACTTTAGTTGGGTCAAGTTATTCCAGTTATTTTTGCTTTGTCCTATTACTATTCCGTCCCTCCTCCTATTGTACACAGGGTTAACCAGGAACGGAACATTGCTAATATTACGAATGGACAGCCCCTTTGTACTCTGTCCACAAGAATCTGATGCCCAATCTCAACTAATGGTGCGCTGCACTCGTCAACCTTCCACACACTGCTCTATACCTGGCCCTCATCACCAATGTAGTTAAATGTATAATTTGCTCTGCATTGCAACGGGGAGATTATGAGGATACATGAAATGTGGAAGCATGTTGCACAATTTCCAATATAAGTAACTTTGTAATGTCATTTCCTTACACCTGCTACTGGTTGAATTTGTACCTAGAAAAGAGAATAAACAAAATCAATTAAACAAAAAAAATAGAGGTGTTTAGTGTTTTGACCAAATAATTCTGCTCATTGACACTGGGTACCTGTAGGGCCATATTACACTGGGTTCATACTAAGGAATAGTTACTATGAGACGAAGCTGAGTGAGACTGCTCATAGGATGGAAACAGTAGGCGGAACATTATTGCTGGTTCATGTCCCGTTGACTGATACATTTACTACATTAGCAAAACTGTGGCCTATTTTCATAGCTCTTCAGCATGTTAGTCACATGAGAGAGACCTGGTGAGAAGACAAGTTGGATCTGACAAATTACAGCTCGCACTAGGAAAGCAAGTAGCTTGTTTCGATTTTGGCAGGGTGGATCTTCCTCATGTTCTGTAATATTTAAAGCTGTTCTGAGCAAGTGGTGTTGACTCTGATGCCAATCTTTTAGGTTTCCACTGACCCTCTGCTACTAATTCTTAGCTTTAAAAATCTTTGTTATGCAGTTTTTATTATGCACCCTTCCTGTCTGTGTGAAGAATGCATTATAATTGTAATGAGTTGAGGAGAAACCACTGTGCTTACTTCTGTTACTGTGGTATGTGTGTGTGTTGTGTATATGTGTGTGTGTACTTTCTGTGGTTTGTATATTGGCCAATGCTGTGCCTTTCTATCCCTCTCCTAATGTTCTTAAGATATTTTATCTTTGTGTAGAGCACTGAGCCAGGTTTACCCAGACCTGCTTCATGAGTGGCAGCACAAGCCTTCTGGCCAGATAGCAAACCTTGGGCTTCACATGTCTTCCTTTATTGAGCCTAGATGAACCCCTAGCTTATGAGATGTTAGATTTGTGGCTGATGTTGCAGTGTTCAATCTCACATCCTGCAATTGTGTGTATTTTGGTCTCTGCCTGCTTTGGGATACTGATAGAATTTAACTGATAGCTTCTCTGACCTTTGCAAGTCTTGGATCTGTCACCCAAAACACCTCATTTTGATTCAGATTCCCAAGATTTGTCTACATTTGTTATGAACCCCAATGTACCCCAATATAGGCCTGGGTAGTCACTTAACCTTTCACCTACATTTACGCTGCCATTGTACTACATACCGATTCTGGTGTTGACCTTTTACCTAGTTAGGTGTTGTATAAATGTTGTATGGTTTTCTCCGAAAACTAACCTCATTTATTATGCATGATGATTCTCAGTATCACAGCAGGATTACCATCTTCTGCATAATAATTCTGTATAAAGGTCATCACTATCGCCATCCTTGGCCGACATGCCCACAGCACCAGGACAAATCTAGATAGAACCCCTGAGGGTCATTTTGGGTATATAAGCAGCACATCTTCGCTGGGCAAACCAAAGGAGAAAGACTTCCATGCTGACACACTGAAACAAGACGCTGAAGTTCTTGCATGCAGTTACTCCAGCACGCAGTGGTATGACATACCTTGTGGGGTGTCCAACTCAAGACCAACATAGGGTCCTTCATTCTCTCACATCAGGTAATGGGGTCAGCTTTTTCCTAGGGGGATTCTTTGCTATAAACCTACATACATGCTAGGTACATTTAAGTACATCTAGTTAGGGTTTGCATCGTAGGAGTATGCATAATTGCTGTCATGTATCTGTATGCCTGCATATATTAATTGTTTTAGCAATATGGTAGAATTCTACCTTTTATTTACTCTGTTAGTGCTCATAACCATATATATCTGTTTCTGTCTAATGGTTGTTGCAGCAGACGTATTTTACACTAGAATGGCGCTGGTTCAATAAATGCTTATTGAAAACGTCCCCATCGTTTATTCTGTGTATCTCTCTGAGACAAAGTGAGCAGGAGTGACTGAGCGAAAAGAACTGTACTATTTCCACGATCCCTCAGGGGTCAGGGTTGTCATGTTCGATAATTGCCAGAAACAATTCACTCATTGGTAAGAGGGGCACATAGTGGCACTGTGAGCTAGCTGGTCTACAGACTAACATATCCTGTGGTGGTGTCTGGAATCAGTCTGGACACCAATCCCATAGTTTATGTTGTCTAAACGCGCAGATCCTATATAGATTTATAGGAACTACACGACATGGCGCTGCCAATGTTGGTTTGGTTCTTATTTAACGGTCAAATCTGAGTAGTTCAGTCGTGATTTCTCAGAGACCCCTACTCACATATACCCAGAGACGTCTGGGGTGGGGAGGGAAAATCTGCCACAGCTGAATAGGTATACCCTATGTATTGGCTGTAGTTATATTCAAGCTTGAAGGATCAGAGTTCCCTACATTGTGCATAAACCTTTTCTCTATTCCATACTAAAACATCCTTGAAAAAAATCTGTCGAAGATAACGCTGCAGCATTAAATGCAAATTCAGCAGAGGAAGGAGAGCAGGAAGGTGCTATAAACATTTCAGAAAATGTCCAAACTACACTTACTTTAAAACTAGCAGATTTTGGAGTCCCAGTTTTAGGTGGGACTGTTACATTCATGGTTGAGGCACACGAGGCATACAGTACAGAGGTATACTATTCTTGGGCTAAATTTCCACCTGCAAATGCACGTACAAAGACATTTCATTCTTACCTTGCGGATGAAATACCAGATGAATACAGTCCGTACGAGGACATTGAAGTTCCGCTCAGTTACCAAGAGCATATAAACTTATTTAAAGGTGCCCTTCCACACACCACAGATTAAGTGAGACTCGGTCCGCTCAGCAGAGAAGGAGCAACTTGGCCGGTCCAAGGTGCTTACACACTGCATCCAGAAATTGACACATTGCGAATAGCAGACTTACGTACACTTCACAAAGAAGTAATAAAACTTTACAGAAATTTAACAGAGTTCGTTATGAGAACTCTCACACTTCAACCTACAAGGGTTACACCAGCAGATCAACTGCAAGGGACTGCAACTAAAATAACACCACAAACGCTGAACGCGGTTATGAGAAGAATTCACACTAAATGTGAGCAGATGCCATTCTGGATAGCACAGAAAATAGCACAGTTAGAGGCAGTGTTTCCACACAAAGACCCACAAGAAAAACACAGAATACTGACAATTTGCTTGCCAATGGGGATAGCTCCCCCGATAGAGGATTGTACTACTTGGGGTACAGTTTTCACTGCCTTCTATACCAGGCCTCATGTCACCCCTTCAATAGCAGTGATACTAGACGTATTAAGACAAATACAGAATGAGTATGGAGCAGAACCTGCTCTGAACTTAGGGTTGAAAGTAATAGGTAATTTTTCCCAGGTATCTACAATTATGTTTGCAAACATAACAAGGGAGGCAGCAGCGGTGGCTATACACCAACGCCTGAGGGAATGCACTCCTGCATAACAGGAGCGAGAATTACCTAAAATTATCAAAGATACATACGCCAAATTGGGTAGAGATAATTTGGGAGCTAAACCTATAAAAACCATGTAGTGGGTAGTCCTGAAAAGAATTACACCAAATAAGCACTTGAATCTTCTAAAAAGAAATGGGATAATAAACAACAAAAAATAGAGGGGCTGATTCACAGAACTAATCTGAGACAAAATCCTAAACTTACTACTTTTGGTATTCACAGAAGGCACTTACGATTTTTGGTATTCACAGAATGCACTTCTGACTCCTAACTTTACATCCGCACTCGGGCCGACATTTCCGCACCCGGACCGTACTCTCCGGCTAGGGCCGTACTCTCCGGCTCGAGCCGTAATCTCCGACTGGGGCCGGATAAAGTGTAATCAATGGGCTGGATTGCAATTTTTACAAAAAGGAACATTAGGAATATGTGATAAATGGTAGAGGAGGTCATGAAAAACAGTTTGGGCAGGGAAAAGGGTATGGCCAGACACTACATCATAACCCAGAAAAGTTTTCTTCTTCAACAGGAAGCTGCTGAGAGATTGCGTGAAATTGACAGAGTTAACCTAGAAAAGGCTTTGGCAGTGGTCGATAATGGCATAACCACACTAACATCCAGGATTTATTCAGTGGGCAACATTGTGTCTTCTGCTATAGATAAAATGGAACAGGAAATGTCCATCCTACAACATGAGCGATTGCAGTTACAATCCATTCTATTATTAAGCTGGACGCTACAATCATTGCGCTCTGGTTACGTGCCCTGGCGGTATATCAACAATGCGTCTCTGTTCTCTGTTTATAGTCTAACAGAAAGGTAGACAACAATGGCACAAAGAGATGCAAAATATACAATGCTGCACATTGAAAAACTATACCAATTACCTTTCACCGTGGCAGCGTCATAGTCCACAGAATGGTTAATTCATGGCCAAATAACATTGCCAGTGACCACATTCCAATTTCAATATTGCCTAGAGTACCACCAAATAGGCAGGTATGAATTATTGGGAAAGGAATACATCTATGAATCTTGGGAGTTACCGTACAGGTTTAGATGCAGGAATGGGGACTCCAAAGTATTTCTCAGTGGTACAGACTGTAAGAATTCGTTAAGTGGGTCTCTAATTTGTCAGGATATTATGCTTCACGGAGCCTGTAATGGTTTGGTGGCAAACTTATCCTGTGAACTTAAAAGGACCCCCATCTGCTGTGAATAATCCGGTGTTCAAGTTGCTCTCAAATAGGATTTACTTAATGCTGGATGATCAAGGTTGTTGTGGGATGCTGCCAGGCATCGCATATCTTGTCACAGTAAGTTCGAGGGTTACTTGTTGTATGCAAGTATTGTTTCCACCGAACCACACAGTCAGGGAGGCGCTGTTATGGCCTTCGTTGAATGTTTCTTTCATACGGTTTGATTCTCTAAGCCAACTGAAAGCCATGCTTTTACAGAAGGATGTGGCCTTTACCTCAGCCCGAGAGACTTGTGATCTTCAGGTTGCAAGGTCCTCAGCTGAGATACAGGCACTAGTAAGAACTAATTTCCTGCTCCATTTCGGGGAAATGGGACATCGTATCTTTAACATGTCTGATACGAATGGAATTGTACACCTATTTAAGAACATAGGTTCTGGACTGTTAAGCCCCTTTAAGTCAGTCTTCGGAGTTATTCCAGCCTTTATACACTCCGTATCAGGAAGCGTTTTTGGAGGGCTTCTGCTGATCCTGCTACTGATAGTGGGTATCCTGATTTTATTTTTCCTGCTACACAATGGACGGCCCAACTTCCAAAGAGATGGAAAAAGCGCTCTTGGAACGTCATTGCCATGAACACATGGTACTCCATCTGGGCACACCTTGGCTTCAGGAGCTAAGCAAGTATTGGTTCCTGTCATTCAGATCAGTCTGGATTGACTGCGTCTTGCCTGTTCTCCGCTGCCTATTCTGCCGACAAGAATGCATGTTGGACCTCTGTCTAACACTTCCATCGGTTGCGCCTCCGGACGTGGATGTTCTGCTAGACCCGTTAAAGGCCCATGCAGTGCAGTGTCCTCAGCGTATTCCCATGTTGATGTCAGCATTCTTAGAGCCACCAAGGGATGCTTCAGCTCCTGTTGGAATGGATACCGGCTCTACTGCAAGTACACAAGCTTCGGATGTTTCATATGCTCCCTCAGCACCGGCTGGGGGAACTGGAGATGATCACCTTTGCTCTATTGAACTGATTCAAGAGGTGTTACAGGGACCGTCATCTGCGAAAGCAAGCAGCAGTGATGTTGAGTCTCCCACACAGGACACATAAACATTTGGATCTCTGGGTGCTGGAAACAATTCGGCCTCTTTTCCAAAACAACAGAAATTGGAATTTTATAACAATTCTTTTCTTTTCTTGCTCTTACTGAGCACTATGGAGTGCTCAGCTAGTCGAACTGTATATGAACTATTTAGAGGACTCATAGAGCTTTTTAAATATTTAAAGGACTTTTTAAGTTTTTTAGCGTTTTTAGATAATTTTTTACATATGCCATGCTCTTAGATATTTTTTACACTAACATTTAGCGATGTTTTCATGCTTGATCATAAGGGTATTGCTTTATGTTTTGTTAGTATATCTTGCAGTCGGATGAATAGTGGGTGTTATGAACCCCAATGTACCCTAATATAGGCCTGGGTAGTCACCTAACCTTTCACCTATATTTACCCTGCCATTGTACTACAACACAGTTCTGGTGCTGACCTTTTACCTAGTTAGGTGCGGCATAAATGTTGTGTGGTTTCCCCTGAAAACTAGCCTCATTTATTATGTATGAGGATTCTCAGTATCACAGCAGGATTACCATCTTCTGCATAATAATTCTGTATAAAGGTCATCACTATTGTCATCCTTGGCCGACATGCCCACAGTACCATGACACATCTAGATTGAACCCTGAGGGTACCTTTTGGGTATATAAGCACCACATCTTCACTGGGCAAACCAGAGGAGAAAGACTTCCATGCTGACATGCTGAAACGAGACGCTGAAGTCCCTGCACGCAGATACTCCAGCACGCAGTGGTCTGACATCCCTTGCAGGGTGTCCAACTCGAGACCAAGACGGAGTCCTTTATTCTCTCACATCAAGTAATGGGGTTGGCTCTTTACTAGGGGGATTCTTGGCTATGCACCTACATACATGCTAGGTACATTTAGGTACATCTAGTTAGGGTTAGCATTGTAGAAGTACGCATTATTACTGTCATATATCTATATGCCTGCATATATTCATTGTTTTAGCACTATGGTAGAATTCTACCTTTTATTTACTCTGTTAGTGCTCATAACCGTATATATCTGTTTCTGTCTAATGGTTTTTTCAGCACACGTATTTTACACTAGAATTACGCTAGTTCAATAAACGCTTATTGAAAACCTCCCCAATGTTTATTCTGTGTATCTCTCTGAGACAAAGTGAGCACAAGTGACTGAGCGAAAAGTACTGTACTGTTTCCACGATCCCTGAGGGGTCAGGGTTGTCATGTTTGATAGTTACCAGAAGCTATTCACTCCTTGGTAAGAGGGGCGCATAGTGGCACTGTGAGCTAGCTGGTCTACAGACGAACATATCCTGTGAGGATGTCTGGAATCAATCTGGACACCAATCCCATAGTTTATGTTGTCCAAACGCACAGATCCTATATAGATTTATAGGAACTGCACAACACATTTTTCCATATAATAAAAGCCTTTAAATAGTAGAGCGTGTGTGTCATTCAGCCTAGAAGTAGTGAATGCACAACTGTCCTGTGGGCACTGACTGTCCTGCAATAATTGTCAAAAAGATTCTACATGAATCAAGCCATTATCCTTCAGTGTTTTTTCAGTAAATTGAATTGTGGTCGTAGGTTATAGGACTGTTAAACTGGGGGGAGATGGATAATTATCTTATTGTGAGCTGTGATTGCGCTCCCACCAAGAGAAAATGATGGGGCATATTTACAAGCCCCTTGCAACGCCTGTGCGCCACTTTTCCCATGTTAAAAGTGACGCGCTTGCTGCGCAAGGTGCTTGAAAATAAGCCCCGATGTGACTTGTCCTGCAATAATTGTCAAAAACATTTCTCTCTAGTGATGTTGTTTTTGTCTTGTATAATGTCTATTTACCCCCTGAATTGGCTCGCAGTCACCATCTAATCACCTTTTCCTCATGTTCGAATTTACAGACTGTTCTATGTACAGCATTTCACATAGATCTCTAAATCAGTAAATACATAAA
Source organism: Calotriton arnoldi (assembly GCA_963921515.1). Taxonomy (NCBI): domain Eukaryota; kingdom Metazoa; phylum Chordata; class Amphibia; order Caudata; family Salamandridae; genus Calotriton; species Calotriton arnoldi. The sequence goes on from CAWUFW010001933.1 coordinate 1,037,492, forward strand.
TACAGACACAAGTGCCATCCTGAAGATTAATGGATTGTCTCTTTCATCTTTACAGCCTGAAGACTTGTACCCAGCGCTTACAGTTGCTCTGATTGAAAATAGGCCAAATTTTGTGCAGCTTTTCCTGGATCAAGGTGTTAGCCTGCAGGATTATGTGACAGAGAAAACTCTGATCCAACTGTATAATAATATAGAGACAACGTTCGTCTTCCATCAGAAACTGGAGAAAATCATGTACAAGCAATCCAAGAAGGGCAAAAATGAGAATCAGGAAGGTGTCAATCTCGACCACATTGAAAAGGCTCTGAAAAGCTTGTTGGGCAAGTTCCCAAAACTCGTTGACTCCACACCAGAACCAACAGTGCCACAGACTGCCGTCGACATCCAATCCCAGGTAGATCTACAGTTCTGCTGATACTTTATTAATTCTGACATCACATGTAAACCCATAAATACATTATGCAATTGATGAATGAGGATCCTAACTTCTCAGTAATATGGATATTGTGCTTGCTGACATATATAAAAGGTCTTCACAATATCTACTCTTCTGTTAAATAAATATTAAGTAAGGGTTCAAATTGGGTAATCAGGAAACACCCTCAATTTCTTCCAGTGGTGGTTACTGACTTCTACATAAATCAAGCCATTATCCTTCAGTGTTTTTTCAGTAAATTGAATTGCGGTCGTAGATTATAGGACTGTTAAACTGGGAGAAGATGGCTAATTATCTTATTGTGAGATGTGATTGCGCTCCCACCAAGAGAAAATGATGGGGCATTTTACAAGCCCCTTGCAGCGCCTGTGCGCCACTTTTCCCATATTAAAAGTGACAGGCTTGCTGCGCAAGGGGCTTGTAAATAAGCCCCGATGTGACTTCTAAAAGTTAATCAGATTTCTGTGGAAAACATTTTGCTGATCTATGCTAGCTAGCTCAAGCAGCAAGGCTTTCCTCAGAAAAATGTTTGTGGTATGTGTGCCGCAACAAACCAAAATAAGCCCCAGGTGTTCTTCTAAGCTTAGAATTAGGTAAGAGCGAATTATAACAATCAAAAAGGGTCGATCTGCACGACCAGTCGGCGTCTAAGTGGATTCAGAAATTCTACAAAAAAATTAAATAGCAAAGGCTCTCATTTGATTTTTTTATAATACTAGATTTATTGAGTAAATATAATTACCATTACAGCAATGTTAAAAACCAGTAAGAATAGTGCTAAACAGAAAATCAATTGCATGTGTACTTCACATAATTGTCTAAATAAACAAGTCAGTGCCAGATGTACAAAAGGATTCATAATTTCTTTACGGACCGAATCGCTATTACAGACCGTTAAGAAATGCTAAACTGCCTTTCCATATGTACAAAGGCAGATAGGGAATCGGACATTGTTCTGCATTCTGTCCATCAATTGTTCTTTTCGCATTTCTCACCCCGAGTGGGACCGGTATGCCCAGACATGGGTCCCATGCTCTCCATGCCACTGGAGTCAAGCTATCCTGGCTGATGAGGGGTGAAACCCCGAAACCAGTCCTAGGATGCTTGTTTCCAGTCCAGGGAGGACCTGACCTGGAATTTCGGGCTGGACTGTTCCCATTGGGCGCAGGGTCAAGACTGATTTGCATGTGGCTGGATCCAAACTGGAATGGGATGATGAGCAGAAAAACAATGGATTTAGTCCCAGATCTCTGTACTGGGGTGAATGTATGACATTGTTCTGTATTCTGTCCATCAATTGTTCTTTTTGCATTTGTCACCCCGAGTGGGACGGATATGCCCAGACGTGGGTCCTGTGCTCTCCATGCCACTGGAATCAAGCTATCCTGGCTGATGAGGGGGTGAAACCCCAAAACCGTTCCTAGGATGCTTGTGCCCAGTCCAGGGAGGACCTGGCCTGGCAGTTCAGGCTGGACTGTACCCATTGGGTGCAGGGTCAAGATTGATTTGCATATGGCTGGGTCTAAACTGGAATGGCATGGTGAGCAAAAAAACGATGGATTTAGGCCCAGATCTCTGTACTGGGGTGAATGTACGACATTGTTCTGCATTCTGTCCATCAATTGTTCTTTTTGCAAGGAATCGCAAAATGTCGTTTCTACCCAGTAGAAATTGCATTTTGCTATTCCCTAAATAGGAAGTCACAAATATGGATTTCCTATTTGTGATTTCCTAAGCACATCTACAATGCATTTCCTAAACGCAAAATGGGAATTTAAGAAATGCCTTTACCATTGACTCCAAGTCGATGGTAACCATGTGCAATTGAAAAAAATGCACCCAAAATGCATTTTTTAAAGTGCCATCTGGCACACACGCCCCTAGGGCATTTGTGCACTTTACATGTGCACCAGTTTTTTTGGGGTACATCGAGGGGGGCCTTGGTTTTGCATTTTCTAATTTGCAATTCCCTATTAAGAAATTGCATATTTAAAAATGCAAAGCTTTTAGGTCCATAGGAATGAATGGTTTATAATTTCCTAAATAGTGACTTTCTATTAGACATTCCTACTCTGTAGGAATCTCTATTGGGAAATCTCTATTTTTTTACATTCCATCTTGTATTTCCTAAATAGTGAGATTCACTATTTAAGAAATGCAAAATGGAAATTTCGTACATGTGGCCCAAAATTATATGCATGAGAAAACAATGTGTGCTCTGAAAGCCTTTCAAATATGTGCATGTCGAGTATGTCTGATAAGCAAAAAATGCAAATGTGCCAGGCATGTTAAAGCAAGCCTGCTCCAAATGAAAATATTCTGGTGAATTTAGAAGCTAACAGCAAAATCATTTTTAAGTGAGCGCTGGCAGCAACAGAGCGAATGTGCAAAATAAACTAAAAATAGCCCAAGAGAAAACTCTAAGCGAATGCACCAAAATGAAGTACCCCAAAAAAAAGAACTCTGAATGAACTCAAGCAAAAGAAGGTTACTGACCATAAACTTACATTTATACTACTTTGGACATGTTACACAGAACAAAATGTGACAATGTTTTAAAACATAAAATTCTGTCATTGAGATGTTGCACAAAAATAAAAACATTTCTGCATCATAGGCTCTTCATTGATAGTCATAAGCACTTGAATAATTCCCCGCCGACTTTGCAGACAAATTAACTCCATAATATACCTGAATATCATGCAGACAGCATGAAAATAGTGTCTTTTAATTCAAAAACGTCTGAATGTATCTGCTGAATGGAAGTCCCAGAAAGATGTCATTCATTCTGTATGTTCTACAGTTAGAAGCCTTCATAATACCATATTGCAGCATCTTTTAATAGAAAACTTAGTGTACATAAATTGTTTATGCAGTGAACATGAATGCAAAAATGTAGCTTGTTGGCTTTCTTTTAACAGTGACCGAGAAGAACAAGCATTTGCAATGCCAATAGGTCTCGCATTTGGGAGAGTTAGAGCTATTGGCGTTGTAAATGACAATGTCTTTTACCTATGTGTTTTGGTTTGGAGTGGAGTGGATGAAAGGGGTGTGAAATGATGTGGTTTGCATTTGAATTGTTAGTTGTGGAATTGTGTGGGGTGGAGTGGATTTGTGGAGTGGAATTATGTGGCATGGTGGATAGATATGAGTGAGAGTTGCACAGAACAGATACAGTGGAAGAAAGAGAGGAATAGGTAGTTTGTGCACGTAGTGGTGAATGAACTCCAGACAGAGGAGCAGAGAGAGCATGTGAGAAAGAGAGGAAGAAGGGGAGAGCAGGCAACAGATGCATAAAGAGGTGCCTGTGGATGCAGAAGACACCCCAAGAAGAGGAGGAGAGTGTGGTATTCAGGGACGGAAACCTTGAAAAGAAACTGTGCTCAAAGACCTGAAGTCAAACACATGAGAGAGGCGGGAAGAGTGATGCAATTAATGAGGGAATGAATGTGGTGGTCTTTCCCTCGGGAGTTTGGGCAGAGCTCGGAATGGGAAAGCTCTCTAAAGTATGTAGGGTGTATAGGGGCTGCAGTCGGTGAGAAAATGGAAGTCTTGTTCAACCGTGTGATGTTTTCCTTTCTATGTTATATGAATGCATGTATGTCTCTTGTTGGTAAATTGCCTCGCTGAGCTGTCTTTCTGGTATTGGAGCCTTTGGCACGCAGGTTGCATGCATGTATGTCTCTTGTTGGTGCATTGCCTCGCTGAGCTGTCTTTCTGGTATTGGAGCCTTTGGCACGCAGGTTGCATGCAAAGGTGTGCAGTATGTACACTACCCAGTAAGCTAGCTCAATGGGATTAACACGTGGCATGCAGGTTACACACAACCCTCTGCAGCAGATATATTAACTCACTGGGCTATCTCACTGTGATTAACAAAATGTGATCAGCAGGGTTTTAGAGAGTTGTCTGCAGTAGGTGCGAGGTCCTGCTATGCTATCATTATAGGATTTTAGTTTTTGACCCGGGCCACTGGAAAAATGAGTATTTGTGGCATATAAATTAGCTGCACTTGTCATTTTTTCCATAATCTGTTTTGCTTCTATCTCAGACAGATTAAAAGTTCTGACAATTATGCACACAGGTCGCGGTGCCGAGCCTCACTGTTTGCAAGAGTTAAAGGGTCGCGCTCAGCAGCTTGTTTCTGTGTCGAGGCTTTTAAATACATTATATTTCCCAGTTTTTAGAGAAGGGCTTCTGTATTCAGTGGGAAAGGAAAACCCAGAATGTGTAAATGTAATTCGAGGGCGGAAAGAATGGTTTCTTCTTTGTCATGATTATTTTTTTATATTAAAAGACATTTAAGCTGTCCCCACAAAGTGTTCTCAGAGTGGCAGTTCTTTCCAAAGGGGATTAAGATGTGACAAGAATCCCAGGCTTCTAGCATCTTTATAAAAGTCCAATGATTTGTATTGTAGAGTGTCCCCTTGTGAGACGGTCAGTCCACATCAGCATACTGCACTGCTTCCCATGGCGGCGGCTTGAAGTGAGGAGGGGCTTTTGAGTCCCACCACTTGGACACCCAACAGTAGACACGTGTTAGAATATAGCTGGGCTATACTGTACCAAATAAATGGAGCACACCTTTTTTAAAAACATCTTTTTACAAGAAATACACAACATGCAGATTGCCTTCTGCTTACTGTACCATTGCATTTCTCTGGAACATAGGAAGGACTGTGTTAATACAATGTGCTTCATGCATGGCCAGTTTATTAATTGTTGGTGAGGTGAATTTTTCCATTTCCATAAGAATCCTTTGTGTTTTAGTAACACTGAGTTGCCTCTTGTATCTGTGTTGTATAATGTCAAAATGGATGTATAACGAATACCTCAAAGTTGCCTATATGACCTAAAATCACATAGTATGCCACATAATGTATATTTCTTTGCCGCATAGTTTAGTTAACACTGTTGCATAATTCCAGGAACGGTGCTTGTGACCCATAGTTTCTTTGTGTGCAGCAGGTGCATGAACACACTAAGCTATGTTAATAGCTCTGAAATCTGTATCTTGGATGTTTGAGAGATCTCTGCAGCAGGTGTCTTACCCACATGGCTATCTTATGCATGCTTGAAACAGATCTGGAGCACGTGCATGAACCTCGTGTGTTATATTTCTTGATTTGCAACCAATTACCTGCAGACAAACCGCACATCTGCAGCAGGCACACTAACTTACCAGGCTATCAAGTTGGAGTGTGAGATTTCCAGATGTAGAGAGATCTTTGCAGCAGGTTTATAGAACTGCTGAGACATTTTACTGCAAAGGGGCCTTGCGGCCTGCAGGAGGGAAGGTCTCTGCAACAGGAGCACAAACCTCCTGAGCTATCTCAGGTTATTCGATCCTGTGTCCAGCAGGATAATCAGAAATGCGCTCCGAAAGTATATTAACCTTCGTGGCTCTCTTGCTAGGTTTGCAATCTGTCCCACACAGGTTACGCATTGAATGGACCCCAAAAGCTCTCCTCCTGGGACTGGAATCGGTGATGTACAGTTGACACACAGTTTTCTTTGGCAATCACAGTCACTCCGTTATCTTACTGGGATTGGCGCCGTCAAAACAATATAATCTGCAAAGGAAGTTAGTGAAGCGCGAGAAATGAAGAACACTCCAGGAAATTCAGGTGTCAAAGTGAGATTCAATGCATTGGCTTCTCCCACACACACGTGATAGGCAGGCGGCTGGGGGAGGGGATGGGGGTGTGGAAGGCACGACTGCATGCTCAGTGGTAACATACAATCTCTTAAACCACTTTCAATACATAATGTAACATAGCACTCATTGTGTTAAACTCGCATATGGGTAGGTCGGAATCAGCTGGATCAGAAGGGGACCCTTTAGATAGATCTTTGCATCAGGAGCATTTAACATGCACAGCTAACCTGGTGCCAATAAAACCAGGGCCGAACTGGCAGGGAAAGTAAACCGAATTGACAGTTCCGTACCAGAAGGGGGCCTCTGAAAGAGCTGTGGGGCTGGGGCATAGTGCCAATATCGGCAACACAGTTCTCATACAGCAACATACATAAATAAACCACACAACACCTTTTTAGTGGAGAATTTTGCTGCAGGTTTATTTGCATAACCAATATGCCAACATGGTGGGTTATCTTACGGGCGATCCCAGTGTAGTACTTGAAATTTTGGCTTCGTGTCATAAGCATCGTCGAATCATGACGATTTTGGTATCAGCAGAACGACAATGACGAACATACTATATCCAGGCAATTTCGGCGTGTTCGAATGGCTGGATCACCTTCAAATCAGGGATTTCGTCCTGAACCCTCGGGTTCCATTTTGTGCATGGCAGCCATTTTTAAGTGGTTGCCCTCACATAGGCTGATAACTAAGGCCAAAACGAGTCTGAAGGACACGTACACCTTTGTTGACTTTTGTGTGACCTGGGCAAGCTGACTCCACTGCCTGAAGCCAAACCTGTTCGACCAGTTCCTTTCCCAGTGACCGATCAAGATTAGTATCAAGGCACAGCAAACCATAAACCTTTCATCACATTCAAACCACTCCTAATCTCTCACACACCTGTCTATGTTTCTTTCTTTATGACTTGGTTTACGAGGAGGAGGTGCCCGATTTTATTAGGGGTCCATCTGATATCTGATGAGAATGTCGGGCCTTGCCGGGAAATTGGTCTTGGGATGGACAAACTGAAAATGGGCTTGTCATCATGACTCTGCTTTTTCAATGTTGTAAATATCTGAATGGTAAACTGTAAAGAAGGAATGTTAGGTATTTTGCATGCTTGCACAAGCTAGGACTGCCCCTTACTTGTATGCTGAAGTTTGTAACCCTGAGAGCATATAAAAGGCCTCTGTTCTTTGTATTCCTCAGACTGCCTCATACAGTTGCTACGGCTTCTGTGTGACGTGGCCTCACTTATGTAAGTTTAATAAAGATGTCTTTTCATATTTCAGCTTCTGTAAAGTTCTTTATATTAATAAGATCCCTGAGTTGAAGATTAGAATTACTTCAAATGGCGCAGCCAACGCGGGGCCTCATCAGAGAAGTGGCTTTCTGTGGGAGATCTTGTCAGGAGACTGAAATCTACTGAGGAGGACAGAACAAGATTCTACTAAGGAGGTACTCTGTGCACAAGGATTCTGGAGATTCTTTGTTTCTGCAGCCCAGTACATTTCTGATCTTCCTGATTTTTGATCCTCCACATGACGTCACTCCTGACTGAGAACCTTTTGGCGTGAGTATTCTAAAAGACCGTTAGGTCATGTAGAACTTGACAGATAGAATTTGGATAACCTTTTGATTAGTAAAAGTAAGAGTTAAGTATAAGTGGGTCGCTCCCAGTCGTTTGTTCTTTGGTTCCTTGGTTCCTTTGAGTCTTAGTTTGATTGGTTCTTAGTTTGTTTGGTCCTTAGTTTTATTTGAAGATTGCAATTTTCAAAAACCGAGGGTCTTGTATATTTACGAGTGTATCGATAGAGATAGCCCCTTGAAGGTTGAAGCTAGATTAGTGAGCTATAAAATGCCTGATCTTAGCAAATTTGGAGCTTTATGTTGGCCAACTTTGTATACGTTTGGATTAGCCGGCTTCCCTAAAGGGAAAATCTAAATAGGTTTAGATTTACAAACATATTTCTTCCTTGGTGATTTTGTATCCCCAGGGAATTAAAATATGACATAATACAAAACAAGGATCCTTTGTTCTGCGCAGTTTTATGAATGAAGATATGCAGAACGGTTTTGTTTGGTGTTCTGCTAACCAAAGCTAGTGAATTGAGTGTATTTTCGTAGTCTTTTTTTTTTTTTTAAAAAACACAATTGAGAAGCGTTTCTTGTAAATATAACTTACGACTAGTATTTACAAATGGTTTGGTTCTAGTACAGTCTGTGGGCTGTCCTGAGTATTGATAGGTGGGTTAAAATGTGTGTGTTTAAATGTCTGTGGTTTTCCTATTAGTGCAACTTCTGTAAGAGAATAGCGTTGTCGCTATTCATGAAATGCATGGCTAAAAGCGCGCCGTATTGTGTGTCCTGAGTGTTTCACCCCTTTCTGTTTATGTCTCAAATGAGCTCAATGTCTGTTCGTGGTTTTTCTTGATGTTTTCAGTCTATTAAGCAACATTTTGTAAGTATATTATTGGGTCTGTTGCTAAATAAAATTGTCCTTTTAGAAAGAAAAATGTGGCGCCAAATTTTGTCATGTTTTAAGTTAGGCTTCTGTGTTTAGGCTTATAAATAAATGCGTCTAAAATGATAGGCAAGGGATGCAGCTTGCTCTTATATGTGGAATTATCAAAAATAAAAGGTTTTTTTTTTTTATTTATTATTAATTATGAAAAATAATTATTAAAAATAAGTGCTACAAAATTCGTTTTTTACTATTCATGAAGCTTAAAGCTCATACTATGACATCCTAGCATTAAAATTTAATTTAAGTTGTGCTATACCGAATAATGACGACATTAGCATATGGATTTTCACTTGGCGCAGGTGTGAAAAACTAATTTTTCTAAAGATTTACATGAGATATGTCTAATATCTAATATCTGTAATGTGTAAAGAACATCCTGAGGATTATTAATATGTAACATACTTATGGGATATTTATTTTTAAGTGCCCCAAACATCAAAGTCGAATTTGGGTATTTTTGCCATTTAAAATAGCTTTAAAGTGCTTTAGGCTTCAGTAAATGAATACATTTAGGTATAAAACACAAATTTGCAGGTTATTCCCATTTTGGGTTCACTTGTTGCTGCTTATGATACTATTACAAGTTTACCTGTGTTGTGAAGGGATATACATGACGATGTGTATCCTGCAAACAGTTGGGTAGATTTGCTTTGACACTAAATTTCACAGAAAGACAGACAACACTTCACCAGTGTATGTCAAATTTGGCTTTAATGGTATTTGAAGGAAAAATAAAAAGATATCAAGGAAACAAGGTTTCATATTTTTTCCCTGAAGAAGGAACTGGAACATTAGCGGAGGTGACCGTATATGGTTTAGCGGCCAGCGGTAGAGCCAACCTTTTGTCACCCCCCCTGATGTCACATCATGCCTAGTTATTGGGGATTTTAGCTGTGTCCTAGTTCCATTTCCCTTTTTCCATATTCTTTTCACCAGTTTGCCTTTTTATTGATGTATTGTTCAAGTTCACACTTCCAGACCGCAGTAATATATCAGAAACCCCCATATTATGTATAATTCCTTTTGTATCACCAGACTGGTTCTCAAGAATTCTCTTTAGGCCCACTGCAATGTTTTCCAGTCTGATTGTTAGGATAGTGATGGACTGGTTAACTGACTCAATACTATAACAAAACAAGTTTTCCATCTCAATCGGAGATACCTTACATTTTTTTTTTTTTAACATGACAAATTTTCAATGACTCTTTTTAATGTGGTTATTTTTACCCTTTTGTTCATACTGCTTTAATTTTTGGTGGGATCAGATGTGTTCTAAATTATGGAAAGACCAGGACTCTCTAGTTCTTGTCTTTTGTTTCCACATTTTGATCATTAGCATGTGTATTGCATAGTGCACCTGATGCACAACTTTTAAAGGGAGGTATCTACATGCCCCTGATAATCTGTATTATGCGATTTTTCTTTTGAGATGTTTTTAAGACAAGGAATTTAGGAACACCTAGACTTAATCATGTCGCTATCTACCATTAGATGATGGAGAATATGCTCTCACACGGAAACCCAATTGAAGAGCCTAGAGGCACTGTTGTGCCTACTGCCTTTGTCTTTGTATTGCCTTTGAGAAATGACAGTGTGTTCTAGACCAGAACTGTCTCATGGCATATGGCCATTCCCTCGCAGATTGCAGGCCACCTGCTTGCAGTCCCCTTGTTAAAACACAAATAAATTGTATTCGCATTAATTTTAAGAAAACAACTGCGTCACATTTCCTACTTCACAAATGAGAGGCGGACGTCTGGTATCTCCGAAGTATTATGCTTGCTTCATCAGAAGGCGTTGAACATCAAAAAGAAGCAGGAGAGTTTCAGTGCAAAAGAGCGAAAGGATTGAGGCCTGAGTTTTTCACCTGTCATGTGCTGGTAACCTCTGACAGTGTGCAGTCCCTTGAGCCCCTCGGCCTGAGTTTTGGCCACACAACCCTTTTCCTTTGCTCCAACGGAAGTGCAGTGCACCGGAAGATGCAAGAGTGGAAAAGGCACTACATTATGGTGCCCATCAAAGAGCAGCCTGAGCGTCCTCTGACACTGAGTAATGAGTGTCGGAGCCTGAGAATGTAGACCCGGATCTGCATAAGATGATCTGTGCCCTTGATCAATGAAGAGCACACTATCTGTAGTGCCTGCCGCAGAGGAGAGATATCGGTGCACTGCCTTGAGACATTGAGACTTTCAAATGAGCTGTGAGTGTTTGCCAGGAGGGCACTCCAAGGGATACTGAAAAACACTATTTTTCATATAAGGCCTGAATCAAGAGGCCCATGCAACAATGGGAGAAGATTTGATGGACGATGGAAGCTTGCCAGAGAGGCTTGAACGGACTTTGGACATAATTGATGCATAAAGTGGTTTCCGTGTGATTGCATAAAATAGGTGTTATGAGACTGTTTCTTATTGTTTTGCTGGCATTGTCTTAAAGTAGTATTCTGTTTAGTAAAAGCAGAATAAAATCCATTCTCTGTGGAAGAGTATTCCCTTTTCACCTCAGAGCATTGATGAGGATCACCACTGTTTCACCTGAACATGTAATAAATTACTGAAATACATAGGAGCCCTAAAAATGTTACTAGATAATTTTAGGATTTACTTTTTGCTTAGGGTGGTGAAAAATTATGAATTCGTTTGTAATAGTGGTCACTACTTTCTCCTGTTGTCTATATGTTCTTAACAATGTGTTTTCTAGTGTTTTTAAACATGACATTGTCTTTTATGGGTGGGATTGTTTTTTTCTACCCAATTGACATCTGTACCCACCTCCCAACCTATGTCTCTTCCTACTACTACTTCTTTGCATTCTTTCAATACTTTACCTGAACACGAACTGGTTAGGAGGTCGGAGTTTATTAATAATTCCTTTGTACCGCTTCTGCATCAACACCAGTTAGTAGTGAACATCACTAATTGTTGGGTGTGTGGTCTTATGCCACATACTACAGATAGAGGTATTCCCTATTTGGTCCTGCTATGTGTGGCCTCTGTGCTACATCGTGTGTAAGGAAGCCTGTATCAAGGTACGAGCTAAGCAATAGGATGATGCTACAGCAACATCTCAATGAATTTGTGAATATAGACCTGGACTCAGATTAGCGTGAGTATATATATATTAATTGCCTATGTAAGGGCAAAAGGAGGGTCTGTAGTACTTGAAATTTTGGCTTCGTGTCATAAGCATCGTCGAATCATGGCGATTTTGGTATCAGCAGAACGACAATGACGAACATACTATATCCAGGCAATTTCGGCGTGTTCGAATGGCTGGATCACCTTCAAATCAGGGATTTCGTCCTGAACCCTCGGGTTCCATTTTGTGCATGGCAGCCATTTTAAGTGGTTGCCCTCACAGAGGCTGATAACTAAGGCCAAAACGAGTCTGAAGGACACGTACACCTTTGTTGACTTTTGTGTGACCTGGGCAAGCTGACTCCACTGCCTGAAGCCAAACCTGTTCGACCAGTTCCTTTCCCAGTGACCGATCAAGATTAGTATCAAGGCACAGCAAACCATAAACCTTTCATCACATTCAAACCACTCCTAATCTCTCACACACCTGTCTATGTTTCTTTCTTTATGACTTGCTTTACGAGGAGGAGGTGCCCGATTTTATTAGGGGTCCATCTGATATCTGATGAGAATGTCGGGCCTTGCCGGGAAATTGGTCTTGGGATGGACAAACTGAAAATGGGCTTGTCATCATGACTCTGCTTTTTCAATGTTGTAAATATCTGAATGGTAAACTGTAAAGAAGGAATGTTAGGTATTTTGCATGCTTGCACAAGCTAGGACTGCCCCTTACTTGTATGCTGAAGTTTGTAACCCTGAGAGCATATAAAAGGCCTCTGTTCTTTGTATTCCTCAGACTGCCTCATACAGTTGCTACGGCTTCTGTGTGACGTGGCCTCACTTATGTAAGTTTAATAAAGATGTCTTTTCATATTTCAGCTTCTGTAAAGTTCTTTATATTAATAAGATCCCTGAGTTGAAGATTAGAATTACTTCACCAGGGCAGGCCAGCCCCTATGAACAGCGAGACGGGTAGCGGTCAAGAGACCGTACAGTGGGCGGGGAAGGCTTTTGTACCCCTGTCCCCCTCCCACGGCCAGACGTGACGCGGCCCGCAGACCCCCTGGCCCCTAGCCCAGGGAGCCTAGTCAGAAGACTTCTGTGCCTTCCTGTGGCACTAAGGCGGCCGCCCTGTTGGAGGGTCCCCTACAGGGCCCCCCTGGGCAGCCTTGGCAGAGTCCCTTTCAACTCAGGAGCCCGAAGGTCTTCTGTAAATTCACTCAGATGTCAGGCAGGTGGCTTTTGAAGACAGAGGGCATGGGGCAGAGACATTCTTATTTCAGACTAGTGCCTTCTGAATGGCTGGGGCCGTTTAGGTACATGTCATCAAAAAGGAATGCAGAAACAGTGGCGAACTGGAGGAGAAGGATTTATTTATACGGGAGACCTGGCAGGGTGTGGACACGTGATGCAAATGGAATGACAGAAGGCAAGCGCTGCTAAGCTGGCATTTAGGGCAAACTTACTGAGGGTACTAAACCGAGGGCATTAGAGCGCTTTTCAGAATACCAAGACAATTACACAGTTCTAGCCCAGAATCTCAGGATGTTGACCCAAAGCCAGGATCTCACCCTGGTGCCACATTTCAAAAGTTGGCTGCTCCAGCTCCAGCTCCTCCCTGCTAGTAAAAGACCTGATGAAACAAGCTCCATTCACAATATAAAGAAATGAAACATAATAATAACGGTACACGAGCGCGGTCGTGTTTTTAAAATACATTCCTTTGTTTTAATCCTTTTGTTGAATAACATTGTCAGGGGTAGTATGCGTTATATCAATATAAATACAATAACTGTGTTATCTGACTTCTGAGATAAAAAGGCATGGGTAGGCCAAAAGAAAGGGAACGCCTATAATAAACGCAGCGCATGAAAGGCAGCAAGACAAGAGACTGCAGAGACAGCAGCACCGGCCGGGAGTGTGCATCCCAGAGCCATACAAGCAATTAGTGAAGTCCAGCACAGGAAAGTTATTGATATAAGTAGCAGCATAGAAATTTAGGAACCGGGGAAAACTTCAATGGGCAGGGGTCCGGGTTCAAGCAGTGTATTATAGAAGCTGCGTGCTGGACACGCACCGAAAAGAACATGTATTAGAGAAACCGGTGAGGGGTGTCCAACTGAGCGAACAAAAGGCAATAACAGAGGCTGTGCAGAGGCTGTGCAGAAGCAGGCAGGGAGAAAAGAAAACCATTCCAGCAGGTTAGCTGCGAGTCAAAACATATGGGGATTGGAGGGGTGGGGAAACAGCACAGCAACGGGGGCTCCGTGGAGGGGAAGTTTGTTGTATTGGGCTGCCCGAGCTTTACTCACCTCCCTCTGCTGCGCTCTCTGGGATTTGGGGCAGATCAGGTGGTCGGCAGTGCCGGATATGGTGCCCACGCTGCTCCTGTCCATCCTGCTGCCAACCCCGTAGGGCTCATAGCGGTGGGACCTGGGCAGCAGCGGAGGCACAAAAGGCAAAAGACAAAACCATCCATCAGACAGATAAGACCATCTTTTCTAAAACAAATAGTCATTTGCATTCTGTCCCTTTAGAGCACATGCTCGCCGGTGCATTTCAGCAAGAATTAGGAGCAAGTTTCCACAAATGCAACCCCAAAATATAGCTTTTATTCGAAACTGTTCTCACCGCCATGCATCTGTCATGAAAGCATGCCAAAGAAAAAACACAAAACATGGCGATAGACATGTGTTTAGAGCGGTGATTCTTTAAAGATTGTGGGGCATATTAACAAGGGCCGGCGATAAATATCGCAAAGCGCGCTTAGCGCTTGCATATTTATCGCCAGCTATCTCTGGAATTTATCGCCCGGTTAGCGCGTTATCAACAACGCGGATCGCCGAGGCGATAAAAATTCCAGAGATATGTGGATATCGCCGTTTTCCATGGTGGAAAACGGCGATATCCTAGATGATAGGGCCTGTGGTCTTAGCCACAGAATCCACCCCCATGTTAAGTATGCCTTAGTCAGGAATTTAACAGACGTTAAATTCATGCGTTAAGTCATACTTAACGCGATTTGAAGAATTGCTACCCTTCCTTGTTAATATCGCGAAGCTGCCTTCGCGATATTTTCACTGGTTGGTTTCACAGCCACGCCTACTTTGCATCTCATTAGCGATGCAAAGTTAGGCGTGCTGGAAACGGGTGCTAAGTCAGCAAAACACGCGATAGCGTGTCTTTGCTGATAAGGCGATGAAAACGGACGCAAAAGCGGCGATAATTTCATAGCGCCGCCTTGATAATATGCCCCTCTGACTCAGACAAATCATGCTCCTTTGAATGCTTCATTTTTTTAAATGTTATTTTTACCTGTGAAGATGCAATGTATAAATAACATTTAAAAAAATAAAACATTAAAAAGCTCAAAGATGGCAGTAGTTTCTCAAACAGAAAAAGGACATGATTTGTCTGAGCCGCATTATGTGAATAGTGTATGAATCGGAAGAGTTGAAACCCATCGACACATGGTGGGAGAAGCATTGCTCTGGGTCAACAGAAGAGAAGGACTGAGCGTGGGGCCGCAGGAGGTGAGGTGGAGACCAACAAAACCGGAGATGAAGTGCTAAGAGGGGCCCAAGTTCCACAAGATTTACAGAAACTGCAGTCTGAGGCCCCGTGTCTCTTACACAAAGGGAAAAGCACGATGCAATAAAATACAGCAGAAGCTGAACACACATACAGCATTGGAGCAGAGCAGAGAAAATACACAAAGGTGAAAGGGAAACCAGAGCAGTGCTCGTGAAACGGGCGCAGTGCTGAATGTCCACAATTATTCAAACAAACTACCCAGCAGGAGCCAAGGTGGGGGAGGTAGCAGTAAAAAAGGCGGCAGTAGCACAAGTGTGGCATTAAGAGGAGGTGGGAGGAAGAATGCTATATTTGAATGTAAGCAGCTAGGGCGCTGAAGCTGAACACACACAAACAGTAACAGAGCAGCAAACCAAGACAAAAATAGTCCCCCAAATAACAGATAATGAGCCATGGTGGAATGAGACAGTACTAAATCCCTGCTCTGTGGGAGGAACAGAAGAGAGAAAGGAGGGACAAAGAGGCAGGACTGACCACTAGCAAGCAGGGATTTTTGAAGGACACTGATATAGGTAATGTCAAGAAAGGGGATGGATTAGATGCCCACAGACCAATTACAGCAGGTCTCGAAGAGACAGCTGCGCTGTCTAGCTCGACCTAAAAAAGGAGCTTATCCCTTTAAGAGTCTAAAAAGCAGCACTATCCAGAATGCCATGTACTGGCAGTGTGCCTTTCTCACTCTGTTCCTTTTTACAGCTCATGAGAGAAGGATCCCAGGTACACTGCTGAGGATTTTACCTTAAAAATAAAACTTTTTCATCAAAAGAGTTTACTTCTGATATTTCACTGAACATCTTTTTCAATTTCTTTTCGATTAAACCTATTTCCATCATTTTCTGACTGAATAATTTTTTCAAAATGCCATCACTATTTTCCAAATGCCATTCATGTGGGGGAAATAAAGCTGTTATAGATGCACAAAATAAAGCGGTTGTGTACATTTGTTACAGATGCACACAAGGTCTTTGTGGTTTGTTCACCTCTATTCCACTTTGTTAATGAATGTGACATTGCAAGAAAATGCCCAATAGGACCTTAACGGAAAAAGAAGGCATACACCTTAGGGGCGTGATGGAAGACATGAGGGTTGAAGGGGACAGACAGAAAAAACAGAGATTTGAAAGATTTCTCTCTGAACTGGCCTCTTTTCCCCTCCATCCTCTGAAAAACATCACAGAGGAAGATCAAGGGAAAAAGACAACATAATTCCTGTAATCATCGTAAGACACCATCGAGATTGGCGGTTACATGTTTGCCGTCAGGTGAGGAATCAAGACAAAGTCACAAACTAGGACAATTGTCACTGTTTATGTTGAGAAAACACTAGACAGCATCAAGGACCATTCTAACATCGAGAACACATGCTACATCGACGGTACAGTCGATGTCGAAGAGCCCTTTTTCACTGACAACTAGGTCGGCATCGACATAAAAAAAACACAGACTGTCTACATCATTATCAAGTCTTCAAAGATTAGTCCATATCACATTCTACAGTCCAAACCAGATATTTCCCTGCCTGAGAGGTGTGGTGCAGCGGTCAGGGCAGCTGACTTCGGAGCACAGGGTTCACGGTTCGATCCCCGGCGACAGCTCAGCTCAGCACCATGTGACTCTGGGTAATAGCTCACTTAATTTCCACTACGGCCCCCAGCGCCTTGAGACCCGTAAGGGTGAGTAGCTGCGCTATATAAAAACGGACTTACATTTTTTTTGCCTCCCAAGATATTAAAAGTTCTGATGATCAACAAAATCCCTGGAAAAGACATAGCGAGGAAACAACTCCTTATTTAACAGAGAGATATGCACAAACATCTTCTCCAGAACTGGAGTCATTACCATCTCGATCCATCACTCAAATTATACCACCTGAAGATCCAGTGCAGGTTCTTCTGACACCACTTGATCTTTCACCTCCAAAAAAGCATCAATAGAAAATTTAATGTCTCCAACTAGAAAGTGGAAAGCTCCATCTCCAGTCAGGCCTCCACTCAGGTCACAACAGCTGCAGAACAGTAGTTAGACATCCACAAAGGAGAACAAGATTATGATCTAACTCTCCATATACAGACACTGATACAGATGTCTTATCATACACTCCCAGCTCCCCAGCACATTCACCGACTCGTATTTCATCAGTTGTTGTTGTCACTTACAAGACACATTAGTCAGAGGAGCAGCAGTGATAAAAATTCCTCTCAAAACTCCTCAACCATCGGTATCTATCCTCTTAGAGACTTTACAACCTAGGTCTAACCCTAGACCATTGTTGCCTTTAGTACTAGGTCTTGTTGAGATAGCAGAAGAAAAAAGTTTAACACCGGCTACAGTGAAAGCAACAACACCACAATTACAGGGCCCAAGTTTCCTTAAAACTGATCCAAAACCAGATTCAGTCATAGTGACAGTCATCAGGAAAAGTCATGCTTCAGCACCAAAGGCATGTGCTCCACCCAAAAAAAAAAGTAAACACTTTGATGCTGTGGGCAGAAAAATGTATGAAACTGCTTCAACACAACTAAAAAATGCACGTTCATCTAATCTACTTGTAAGGTAATACAGAGAAATATGGGATGGTAGGAAATCCTTTGTGGATGGTTTGCCAAAATATTGCCAGCAGGACTATTTGAAAATGATGAAAGAGGGTTCACTAGTGGCAAATCAAACAATTAGTACAAAAAGCTGAACTTTCTGCTACTAGTTATTGTCAATGCATATCTCCTCAGATCAAATATCTTACCAGATATTCCTGGTCTGAAGAGGAGATGAAGAATGAAGCTGAGATACTTAAAGCAGTTGGTTTTGATGAACAAAAAAGGTTTTATAGACAGGACAGGCCAAAGGAGGGGCATGTTTTTCCAGTAGAGGGTTCAACACACAAATATACCTTTTCAACAACAACACAAAACAAACTAAGACAACAATATCAAAGAAAATATCATAAGAGAAAAAATCTCCAAAGACTTTAAATTCAAAAGGAAGACATTCCTCAGGAAACAATGACATCTCAAAATTTCCCCTTCAGTTATCCACTTCTGTAAAGCGAACGATAAAGAAAAACATTGAAGAGTGGATATTCATAACAGCCAACAAATGGGTACTAAAAATCATACGAAAGGGATACTACATACATTGCACGACACTACCTCCTCGGGTTCCTCCAAAACCAACATCGAAATATCAGATCAATATCCTAAAGAAGGAGACCCAACTTCTATTAGCCAAAAACACAATTAAAAAGGTTCTATCTCATCAAGAAAATATGGGAGTATGCTCAAGATATTTCATTGAAGAGAAAAAAACAATCAATCAGTCGATTTGTAGAGCACTGCTAGTCACCTGTGAAAGTATCCAGGCATTGGAAGGGTCCAGTTGATTAGCTAAATAGCCAGGTCTTCAGGGACTTGCGGAACTCTGGAAGAGATGGGGAGGTCCGTAGATGAAAGGGTAGCTCATTCCATGTCTGCGCTGCACAGTAGGAGAAGGAGCGACCTCCGCATCTGCTATGTCGGATGCGGGGTGAGGATTAGAGAAAGGGACGCAGAACGGAAGTGTCTAGTGGGCTGATGAAAGTTCAGGCGGTGGTACAAGCAGGCAGATCCGCAGTTGTATAGGGCCTTGTATGCATGGGTCTAGAGCTTGAACTGGCATCTTTTCTGTACACATAACCAGTAGAGTTTCCTTAGGTAGGGGGTGATTTGGGTTCATTAGGGAGATCCAGGATGAGTCTGGCTGTAGGGTTCTGCATGGTCCTTAGTCATCTGAGGAGGTGAGCTGCGATCCCTGCGTAGAGTGTGTTGTCAAAGTCCAGTTGGCTGGAGATGAGGGGCTGGGTGATGGTGCATCTTGAGCTTTGGGGTAGCCATTGGAATATCTTATGAAGCATGTGGAGGATGAAGAGGCAGGAGGAGGAGACAGAGTTGACCTGAGTCATCATGGTTAGCTTGTTTTCAAGAATGAGGCTTAGGTTCCTAGCGTGGTCAATGGGGGTAGGAGTAAGTCTTAGTTCTGATGGCCACCAGGATGCGTCCCTTGGGGAGCTTTTGTTTCTGAAAACCAGAACCTTTGTCTTGTCCGTGTTGAGCTTCAGGCAGTTGTCCTTCATCTAGTTGGCAACATCTGTCATGCAGTTGCTTAAGTTGGTCTTGGTGTTGGCGGTGTCTTCAGAGAGGGAGAGGATGAGTTTTGAGTCATCAACGTAGGATACAATGTTGAGTCTGTGGGTTTTGGCAATGCTGGCCAGAGGTGTCATATAAGTGTTTGAGAGGGTGGAGCTGAGTGAGGATCCTTGGGGTACTCCACAGATGATTTCCTTGGGTTCGGAGATGAAGGGAGGAAGGCTGATGTTTTGTGTTCTTTGTTAGAAATGGTGTCTCTATTAGCAGAGATATGCCTCTTGTCCAAGTAGGTGCCCTTCCTTCTAGTCAGGGTAAGGGGGATTACACTTCTAAAATAACCCCTCCTCACCCTCTTGGTAGCTTGGCACGAGCAGTCAGGCTTATCTCAGAGGCAATGTGCAAAGCATTTGCACATAACACACAGTAATACAGTGAAAACACTACAAAAGGATACCACACCAGTTATTGAAAAATAGCCAATATTTATCTGTGTGAATCAAGACCAAAATTATAAAAATCCAACATACCTTATTAAAGATATGAATTTTGCAAGAATAAACTTAAAAGACAGTTCCTTGAAGTCAATAGCTCCGTCTGGCCCTTAAAGTCACACAAGTTGCAGATCAAACTCTGTGAGGTTGAAGTGAGGAGCGCTGGCGTTGGCCGGAGTTGGGGCTGCAATGTGAAGCGGAGCGGTGTGGCGTGCTGTGACCTCAGGTTGCAGTGCAGGCAGCAGCTCGGTGACGGTGTCCAGCGGAGTAGGTGAGGCCAGTGCTGTGGTGCGAAGTGGGGCAGTGCGCGTTGCGGTGCTGATAGTTCACGGTGCAAGCAGCTGCATCGTCATAGCTGAAGCGCTGTCGTCGGACGATCAATGGCGCTGGTGCCGGTAGGCCAAGGCTGTGGTGTAGGATGGGACGGTGCATCGTGTAACTTACGAGCGGTGCCCCCAGGCCATGTTGCAGGCAGCGGCATAGATGTTGGTGTTGAGCGTCGTCGTCGGGAATTCCAGGGCGGTGATGTGAAGCGAGGCAGTGCGAAGTGCGGTGCCCTCAGGTCACGGTGCAAGCAGCGGCTTGGTGGCCGCGTTGGGCATCGTCATCGGTGAGACCAGGGTTGAGGTGCGAAGCGGGGCAGTGCTTTCTGTGGTGCCAACAGGTCACGGAGCCGGTGGAGGGTTGATTTTTCTTCTATTGCAGCACAAAACACACAGGGGCATATTTACAAGCCCCTTTTGCCACCAGAATGTCACTTTTAGTGATGTTGTGTTGGCAATACCGGCTTCGCCTTATTTACAAGGCAGCGTTAAACCACTTAACGTGGCTTAATGCCGCCTTGTAAATAAGGCACCCTTTCACGCTATACTTAGCGTGAAAGGGGAGGGCAGTGGATGTTGTGTTGGGCGTTCCACTGCAACACCCAGTGAGTTTGATGCTGCCCCATATTTACAAGGGTGGCATAAATATGGGGCAGTGCCAAAATTAAAACCCAAAAAAACCTGGTCTTACCCTGGCGAAATGAGGAGAAATGCTTTAATTCTCCTCGTTTTTTATGTTTCTATGTGTGCTGCATTGTGCAGCACACATAGAAACAGCAAAATGCCATTGATGGTTTCAGTGCAGGAAGGTGTCCCTTCCTGCACATAAACAATCTTTAAAAAAAAATGACGCTTTGAAACTTCTATGTGTGCTGAATTGTGCAGTGTGGACCTGGCCTGGCAGTTCGGGCTGGACTGTTCCCATTGGGCGCAGGGTCAAGACTGATTTGCATATGGCTGGGTTCAAACTGGTATGGCATGGGGAGCAAAAAACGATGGATTTACGCCCAGATCTCTGTACTGGGGTGAATGTATGACATTGTTCTGCACTCTGTCCATCAACTGTTCTTTTTGCATCTTGTGCTGCAGCGTTCTAGTGGCTGGCAGGCACCAGTATTTAATGGGCCTGCCACCGCAGATGAGCAGCGGACGCGCGCAGCCGGTGCATCACCGGCGCGCTGAATGCGCGCCAATGGAAAGCCCGTCTGCACCTGTCCGTGGATTGCGACCTCCGCCAGCCACGCTGCCCGATCTTCCTCAGGTAGTTCCCTGTCCTCAGACTTCCTCAAAGCATTAAACAACGGGGGGAAATGTAAATGCAATCTGGCACCCCATAAAAGGCCCACTTATGCGTCTTGAATGTAAAACTGAACTGAAGACTTTTGAGAGTAGCCCTTGGACACTTGACAATACATTCACTGCCAATTGTTTAAAGGGGGGCCTCATTAATGCTTGCTTGCTCACTCTGCAAACATGCCCAAGACATAAATGAGATGATCACTGACCTCCAACTTGACTTTCTTTTCATCACAAAGACATGGCTTAAGGAATGGTGTAACTCTGATATTGCCGTAGCACTCCCTCTCAACTACACCATCTGCAGAAAAGATAGGAATTAAACAAGGGGAGGAGGACTGGCCATCATTTATCGTGAATCCTTGCAATGTGCAAAATTTCACCTCCCCTCCGTGGAAAGAACGGAAACCCTGGGGTTCTGTTTTAAAATCAATGGCTCCTATTCTTTTTCAGGAGCCCTGATCTATCGCCCATCAGGCCCTAGCTTCGAAATCCTGGACACTTTAGGAGAGGTGTTAGGACACCTGACAATTCAGTATTCACATTTTACTCTTTAACCTGCATCTAGAATGCTAAAACAACCCACGGGTAGATAACTTTACGGATACATTAGAAACCCTTGGACTCCATCAAATGGTCTCAGCCCCTACCCACCACTATTGACGGAGTGTGTTCTAATCTCTCTTCTCTAACAGTCAGAACTCCTGTGACCCAAGTATGGTCAGATCACATGTTAAAACCATTTAAAATTAACTTTCGATGTCCAAACCATCTTTCAAAACAAAAATCAATATTACCACCAAGCCGCAAATGGGCCAAAATGCTAGCTAATCCAGTATTACCCCAAATGGCAAAGGCTACTCTACTAACTCTATTAGGCAACACATTAGAGGATACCTGTTGCTTTAACACATGGATAACAGTGATCAGTGATGAATTAGCACCTATAGAGCAAGCTACAAACCAACAGAAAGT
Source organism: Calotriton arnoldi (assembly GCA_963921515.1). Classification (NCBI taxonomy): domain Eukaryota; kingdom Metazoa; phylum Chordata; class Amphibia; order Caudata; family Salamandridae; genus Calotriton; species Calotriton arnoldi. The sequence continues at coordinate 1,059,973 of CAWUFW010001933.1, forward strand.
TAAAACTTCAGCACCCTGGTATACACCTACATTGGCAGCGCTCCACCTCCAGTGTAAACAATGGGAACGAAGATAGAGAAGAGCATAGAGCACAGAAGAACTGGACCACTTCAGATTAAGTAGAAAAAAATATCACTCAAAAATCAAGCTAGCAAAAAGGAGTATTTCTCTAACAAAATCTTAGAGGCTCGTAATGATCAAAAAATTATTTTTTCAGTGGTAAAATCCTTTACTGCCCCAAAAGTGCTAGTCAAGGACATAAAATCTCGGTCTACTTTGATGAGAAAATCCGTAACATTCAGAAAGAATTTAATACTTTACACACAAATTAGATAGATTTAAAACCCGACCCCACCATTACTGGACCGCCCTTTCAGGCCTTTGAGGAAATTTCATTGAAACAGTCACCCCAAGCAGTCATGGTTTGCAAATCAGGATCCCCTTTTGACACATGTTCCCCTGCGGTCCTTCACAAGATGATATACATTGTTAATCCAGTAGTTAACAATATAGTTAATTCATCTGTAACTACAGCTATAATCCCTGCAGAATGGAAACTAGCAGTAGTCAAACCCCTGCAAAAAAAACAGAACCTAGACCCCTCTATACTTTCCAATCTCCGCCCCATATCTCTACTACCCTTTCTTAGCAAAATTACAGAAAGACTGGTTAATAGACAGCTCACTGACTTCCTTGAGAAAGCCAGGATACTACACCCCAGCCAATCTGGCTTGCACCCCAAACACTCTACTGAGTCTGCACTGCTGGAAGTACTAGACACACTGAAATTAACTCTAGACAAAGGAAAAATTGTGGTACTGATCCTATTGGATCTGTCAGTCGCGTTTGATACCATCTCGCATGACATCATTCTATCAAAAATCAAACAAAGCGGGGTATCTTCAACCGCTCTGGCTTGGCTAAAATCCTTCCTTACCAACCGTAGACAGACAGTGTCCCTAGGACATTTCCTCTCAACTGAACGCCTGATTACCTCAGGCATCCCTTAAGGCTCTTCTCTCAGCCCGCTCTTATTTAATATCTATATGGATCCATTGATTTCATGAATATCCTCCTTCTATATTGATACAACCTCATACGCAGATGACACACAACTGATCCTGGCCCATGGATAAAGGCACTACCAAAACAGAGCTTAATTTCAAGCAATGTATTACAGAGGTCATCCACTGGATGAGACTAAACAATCTTAAATGTGACACGGACAAAACCGAAATACTATTGATAGGAAAAGATAGTCCCTTTAACCCGATCCTATGGTGGCCAGAAGACGCACCTGCCCTACCTAATATGGTGGAAATCGCCAAGAATCTGGGCTTAAAATTTGACGCTTCCCTCTCATTCCGGCCACAAGCTCTTGCAGTAGCAGGAATGTGCTTCAACCTCATAAAAACGCTTGAAAAGTTCTTCGACTATATTCCCTACTCTGCAAAGAAGACAGTGGCAGTGGCACTGATCCTTTCTAGATTAGATTACTGTAACAGCCTTTTCGTAGGAACAAATAAACAAGTAGTAAAAAAGTTACAAATTGTGCAAAATGCAGCTGCCTCGTCGATCATCGGCTACCTCAGCTCTTAACACTCTGCATTGGCTGCCCATACAGAAAATAATTTTATTTAAGATCTTTGGTAAACACCTTTAGAGCTCTTAGAGACTTTGGACCCAAATATTTGGCAGCTAAGTTCACTCATTACATCCCGGCTAGGACCCTCAGATCCTCTACAGCGAACCTTCTTAAACCTCCAACCCTTTAGTTACAAAACCAAAGGAGGTAAGTCCCTTGCGGTCATGGGAACAAAAGCATGGAATCTCATGTCAGCGCACCTAAGGGCAATAGAATCAGAGACCCTATTCAGAAAATCACTGAAAACTTGGGTATTTGGGGTTATGGATACATTCTGCTCCTCACTTGTATAATGGGATCATTTTCCATACCTACTCATTCACCTTTGCTTCTTCCGTATAGCGCCAGGATGCTCCCTCCGGAGTGACAGTAGCGCTTTACAAATATTTAAATCAAATCAATCCATTCAGACTAAAATCTGCTCCAAGGACTTTTTCGAAAATCCATGTTAGTAATCACAGCCTATCTCAGAAGAAACAAGATTTCCATCTATACGTATTTGGACGACTGGCTCATAAAAGCCAGTACTCATACAAAGGCAAGCAGAGATTTCTAATTCACTCTAAAGCTCCTGAAGCACCTAGGTCTCACTTTCAATATGCAACAGTCAATCAAAAAAACAGTGCAAGCTCTTACATTCTTGGGAGCATTCATAAACACAAAAACATCCTTCGGTGGAGAGAGTTTTGTCTATCTATCAGAAATGCCTCAATCTCAAACAAACCAACTATTCCACAGCACGTAAAATTACATCTCTCCTAGGCTCCATGGCATCATGCATCTACATTGCATGAAATGCAAGACTGTTTATGCGACCTCTACAGCAATGCCTAGAGGATCAGTGACAATTGGGAAGATCATCTCAGATTAACTACCCATGCCGAACAGTCTCTAACTTGATGAATAAATCATTTTAATCTCTTAAAAGAAGTGCATTTTCAGAGGAAACCTTGCACAACTGCACAGTGATCAGCAACAGGTTGGGGAGCACACTCTGGTCACCTCACAGCACAATGACTTTGGTCTCCAAAAGAGCAAACATATATCAAGCTGCTAGAACTAAAGGCAGTGCATCTAGCTCTGAAATCTTTCATTCCCTCCCTAGACTCAATAGATGTGAAGATACAAACAGGCAACACCACAACTATGCATTAGTTTTTTGTTTTTTTAAAATCTTTTTATTGAACAAGCTCATGGGACAGTACATTCTTAAGTAAATATGCATGCACATCACTAGGTCGATTCGAGACATTAATACCTCGTCAGAGAGGTGAGGACTATTCTGTCTTCTAAGGCATAAAAGGAGCAACAGTCATCATTAGAAGCAGGAAGTGAGTGAACACAAAGGGCTTATCATACCTTACATATTGGATAAATCTATGGTGTAGGTCCCGGATCCCCCTATGTCTTCCTGCACTTGTGCCATGGTGCCCATATCTTCTCCTATTTCTTGGCACAACCCCTACTTTTATACACAGTCTCCTCCGCTTGCTGGCACCTATAGTACCCCTGCAGAACCTGCGCGTTTGGATAACATATCCTGTGGGTTTGGTGGCAGACTAACTCTGTGCACCCCCACCGAGAAATGTTAGCCTGGTTTGCATTAGCTAGCTCGCTGTGCCACTAGTGTCTCCTCTTATCGCGGAGAGATTAGTTTCTGGCAACCTTAGAACATGACAACCATGATTCCCTCAGAATCGTGGAAACAATGTACTACCTTTCGCTCAGTCACTCATGCTTACTTATTCGGTTTGTCTCGGAGAGGTACACAGAATAAACAGTCTGGGCGTTTCAATAAGTATTTATTGAACAGTTGTTATTCTAGTGTAAAATATATGTGCTGCAGCAATCAGCAGACAATAGCAGAAATATATTATCAGCATTATAATAAAAGTGAAAGGATAAAACAATTCTACCATATTGCAATAACCATGAATACATACATGAGTATAAAATGTATTAGGAAAGTGCGCGTACTCCTACGATGCCTAACTTGATGTATCTGAGTGTACCTAGCATATGTGTAGGTCTAAAAGCCTAAGAGCCAAGAATCCCTCTAGGATGTAGTCAAACCCCCACACCTGAATAGAGAGAGTGTGGGACCCCGTCCTGGTCTCGAGTTGGACACCCCGCAAGGGCTGTGTTAGACCGCTGTCAGCTGGAGCGACTGCATGCAGGAGCCTCAGCATCTCTGGTCAGTGTGTAAGCATGGAAGTCTCGGTTCCCTCTGTCTTACCGGGGCAAGATGTGGTGTATTTATACCCTAAAGAGTTTCGTTCCTCAGTGTGGTTTGTATTGATCTGTTGTTAGATATGAGGAAGACGTCAGGGGTGAACTTTGTACATACATATTATGTAGGTGGTGTATTCCTAGAAAGTCATGCATAATTTATGAGTACAGTGTGGGCCTGTGTTTGGGAAAAACCCTGCTGCATTCAAAACCACAGGCTAGATAACGTTCAGCCCTCAGAGCTCATTGTGTACTAGCGGGGACCAATGTAGGTGAAAGATCATGCCTATATAAGGAATCATGACTATAATAGGACATGTATAGTTATGACCGTAATAGGGCATATGCGGCTATGACCAAAATAGGGCAAGTACGAATATGACCATATTAGGGCAAATACGAGTATGTCTATTTTAGGGCTTGTATGAATGGGTCTACATTAGGGCCTCTATACGGGACATAACACTAGATCTCTCTCCCACTCAGTCACTGACGGGGGTCGGGCGCGCCCCAGCACCTGGCGATATTTCATTTTGTGATACCTGCCGTCAGCGCCAACCAGAGACCGACATATCTGGTTCTATTGGTCTCTCCCCTGATCAATAGAAGGAGCCATTTGGCGTCCATTGGGATTTCTGTTCCCGACACTTTTGCCATTATTGTCATGACTCTCTGCCAAAACTGGGTGACCTTGGGGCATTCCCATAAGATATGAAAAAAGGAGCCCTCCCGCTGGCAGCCCCTGGTGCAGAGCGCTGTTTGTGCCCTCCCCCATTTGTACAGGAGTGCACGTGGGTAGTAGGAGCAGTGCAGTATCTTGAGCTGCACCAACCTAAATCTTGTGCGGATTGCAATTTCCCTGGGACTTTGCAGTGCCTCTATCCATTCTCCGTCATTTATATTGCCTAGGTCATCGATCCAGACAGCACTGAGGGCCACCAGGGGATTTGGCATATTGTGTATGAGTTTACGGTATATTGTTGAGGTTGCCTTTTCAGGAATGGGGTCTACCAGGAGCCTATCCTCCAAGGGGGAATGGTCAGTAAGGGCTGTACCCCGCTGTATGTGTCTCTGTAGAGCGTGTGTGAATCTCAGATAGGAAAATCTTTGAGCCAGTCAAACTATATTCTTCTTGTAGGTCTTCGAAGGGAAGAGGAGCACCGTTCCTCTACATGTCACCCAAACGTTCGATGCCTATGGTCTGCCAGCCCTTGAAGCCCCCCAGTGCAGACACTTCTCTCAGTCGGTCACCGGCCCACAGGGCCGTCATGCTGGTTAATTTACCCTGCCATCCCAGAAGTCTGTTCGCCTCACTCCAGCATGCTACCACAGTCACAGTATGGTGAGCCCACTCTGGGCCTGCCCTACGGGCATATAGGAGTGATTCGCAGCTCCCTCCCGGCATTGGGTCTCTGTCTACCCTGTAAGCCGGTTCTCCCTTGTCCGCATAAACCCAGTCATATATAACCAGTAGCTGTGAGGCCCAGTAGTATAGCCTAATATCTGGAACGGCTAGGCTGCCATCATAAACCACTTTCTGCAGTTTATGCAGTGCTATTCTGGGTGAACCACCTAGCCATAACAACACCTTAACCTCTTGAGCCACGCGCTTGAAAACTGTTGGTGGGACAAGGTACCCATGAGGGACTGTGGCAGGCTGTGCCAATGCAGTGTATCAGTGTGAAGCCTGTCAAGCTGGGGGGTGAGGTTTCTCCTCAGGAACAACTGTTGGTCGAGGGTAATATGGATGCCTAGGTATTTAAAACCTTCCATCGCAATTGGAGCTACACTCCTCACCGGCAGCCTCAGGGGGGGGGCCCGACAGTGGAAAGACCACCGACTTGGGCCAATTTATAGAGTATCCAGAATAGCTCCCAAACAACTCAAAGATATGCAGTACCCTTGCTATGGAGTAGTATGGCCTTGAAAGGTATAGGATCATATCGTTGGCGTATATTGATATCCGCTCCTCCCAGCCCCCTGGCGCTTCTATGCCCCAGATCATCAGGTCCGTCCTAATCCAATGTGCCAATGGCTCTAATGCTAAGGCAAACAGGAATGGCGATAGGGGACAGCCCTGTCTTGTGCTCCTTCGCAACTGAAAAAGTCTAGACAGTGCTCCATTGACTCGTACTTGGGCCAGTGGGCCCTGATAGAGCAGTCTCACCCAACTACAGAAAGTGGGACCAAAGCCCAACCTGGTGAGCACCGCAAACAAGTACGGCCATTCTATACTATCGAAGGCCATCAAGGCGTCTAGCGCCATCAATGCCGTCTGCTGGGAGGTGGGGTCCTCTGTCAGGTGGAGCACTCGGTAGAGTCTCCGCAAGTTGTGACGAGTACTTCTACTGGGCATAAAGCCGGATTGATCCACGTGAATTACAGTAGAGATGACAGCCACCAGTCTTTTGGCCAAGGCCTTTGCCAATACCTTTGCCTCCACGTTGAGCAATGAAATTGGCCGATGGGAACTGCACTGGTGCGGAGGCCTGCCAGCCTTGTGTATGACCACGGTGGTGGCAGCACACTGGTCAGCAGGCAATTGTCCGTCCTCCCGGGCCTCTACCAGCATGTTATGCAATGGTGGTATTATTTTTGAGGCAAGGCCTTTATATAGTTCAATTGGGAGACCATTTGGACCTACTGCTTTCACTGATTTTAAGGATCCCAGATCACCGGACAGTACCTCCTCCGTTAGGTCAGCATTTAAGGCCTCTCGCAACTCCGCAGACAAAGTTGGCAATGAAAAGCCTTTCAGCAGCTCGTCACAATCACTCTCAGTTATCATGCTCACCGGCGTGTACATGCCTTCATAGTAAGAAGCAAAGGCCTCTGCTATTCCCACACTAAACGTTTGAAGTGCCCCGGCTTTGTCACTAATACTGACCACCCACGATCGTTCCCTGTCTCATTTTTCGAGCCAGGCCAATAGCCTGGAGGTCTTGTCGCCCACATCATACAGTCGGTGCTGCACTGCCCGAGCATATGCCCGCGCTTCACCATCGGCCAGAGCACGCAGCTCCTGCTGGTGCAGAGCTAATCAATGCCGCCTGTCCACGCTCTCACCAGCCGTCACTTCCCTTTCAATTTGAAGTATTTCTTGTTTTAACTACCTTATTTGTAATGCCTCCTCTTTCCTCTTGCCCCCTATAAGCGCCTGGGCCTGGCCCCCCAGTACAGTTTTATAGGCCTCCCAGATAGTCTGGTGTGATTCCACTGATCGTATATTGTCTTTGAAATAAAGACAATATAGGATCAGTGGAACCACAGAGTTTATCTCTGAGTACAGGATCCCTTAACTGCCAGGGGTCAATCTTAGGAAATGGTGCTCTGCTGATGATCGGACCACAGACTGTAACACCCACTGGGGAGTGGTCCGAGATGCCCCTAGCCATATGCACTGGTGATGCAAATTCGCCCATCTTGTCATTTTGCATGAATAAATAATTGATTCTTGAGAAGGGGCCATGTTGTGCCGAGTAATATGTATATTGCTGTTTCTGAGGATTGTGCGTCCGCCAGAGGTCCACCAAACCCATGGCAGTCAGGAAGCCCGAGAGGACCCACTCTCCTTTCTGACCCACCTGTGCACTGGAATGGTCCAGCACAGGATCTAAGGCTGGGTTTGCATTTCCTCCCACCAAAAGGGTGCCTGCGGGAAGCCCCACCAGGATCACCCTGATCTTTGGGAGAGTGATCGCTTGGAGCCTCGGAGGGATATAAAACGAGCACAGCACTAACGAGCACCCCTCCCATCTGCCCGCCACTGCCATGCAACAGCCAGCATCATCAGCCAAGGTACCATCTATGGCGAGGGGCAATGTGTTTCAAATCAATATTCCTGCCCCCTGGGTGTCAGTCGAGTACCCCGAGCGGGCAACCAGTCTGGACCCAAAATGGTCTAGGGCCCTATATCGGCTCCCTCTGAGGTGCATCTCTTGCATCATTACTACGTCTGGGGAATGCCGCTTAATATGCTGAAGAGCAAGCGTCCGTTTAATTTTGTTCCCCAGACCATTCACATTCCAGGTCCAGGTGCGGATATTAGCTGATTCACCCTTTATCGTGGCCATAACAGTTGGCAGCCATGGATCGTCCCCCCTCCCCAATTGGCCCAGCGTCAACATGCATCATGATACAACTATATCTGTCCTGAGCAAAGGTACAATAACAAAGAAATCAAACAAGTTACCCAACTCCCCCCTCCCTGCAACCCTGCTATGTGAGTAAATAACCTCCCCAACATGCAGAGTGCCTGTTGCCCTATTTGTGCAATGATAACAATTAGTGAGGGGGTGGTGAGCTAGCCTCCAGCATGAAGTAGCAAAATTTCACTGTCAGATGGTACTATACCCCTTAACTCCTCATGAGAGCTTCTCTGTCTGCAGGCCCTGAGCGGACAAACTATACAAGGGAGTTTTGAGTATCCATAGCTATGATTGCCTAATGAGTTCCAAATGTCACTCTGTGCCAGGTTTCAAACATTCCCGCCCCTGAGTCCCTCCGCTCCCACCCCAAGCCGAGCAAAGGGAAGGGAAAGTCACTGGTGACTGTAGTTCCCCCTCCTGTTCACTTATCTGTTCTTTGCCGCTGGTCAGGCGTGGGGTCTAGCATCCCTGTCCGTGTAATTTAATATACACGCTATGATTGGGCGGTGAGGGGCCCCCGGGTGCAGACGGGGTCCCAATGCATGATGTGATCATTCCACAGAGAAAAAGGTGGACAGGCGTTTAGGCTAGAGCTTATTCAGGATTAGTTCTTCCAGGTAGAGGTCCATCGATGGCCCCTCCATTCCCTCCGGAACGCCTACCACTCGGATGTTGTTTCGGCATGCTCTGCCCTCCTGGTCCTCCAGTATAGCCAAGATTTCTGTCTGTTTTTTTGTCAATGTTGACACTTGGTCTTCCAGGCGTTTTGTTTTGGATTGCAGGCCCCCGATGCTTGTCTCGACAGTGGACATCTTGTCCGCCAGCTTCCAGAAGTCCGCCCTAAGTAGGTTTACTTCTTCCAACACAGAGTCTAGTTTTGATTCCAGAGTACCACTTAAGTCTCTAATTGCCAACATAATGTCTCTTAGTGAGGGGTCGGGGCCTGGTCTTCTACCCCGGCTGGCGGTGCCGCCCCAGCCACACTCTCTTCGCGGCCCACTGCTACTGTGTATTTGTCAATTTTGATTAGCCTGACCTGGCCCCACACTCTTGGTTAAAACCAATGCTGTTGTCCTCCGGATGTGGTAAGCTCCCTGGGGGTAGGCTCAGACTCTGGAATGAATGTCTTGTCCTCTGTTACTATAGGACTCTTATGTCCTCGGTGTTTCCACCTAAACTAACAGGGCGCACCTGCTTCGGCCGTTATCGCCCTGTGGCTCATTATCATTCGGGGAGGTAGGCATCCTCCATTGTTCTGCCTGCTTGCGTTCGCAGGTCTCCCTATTCAGAGGCTACAGGTGCCACAGGAAGTGGAGGGACACCCACAAAGCTACCGCTCGGGAATTCAGCCTGTTTCTCTGAGCCTCGGCCGAAAGCTCCACCAGGCCGCTTCTGCTCTGTGTCTTTCTGCGATCTCGGGGACCCCCTGACTGTTCAGAAGCAGGGCCCAGACCCGCTCAGCCCGGTCCCAGGCCCTCTGAAGGCCGGATTGACTAGTTGCCCAGCCAGGGTCTTCAGTGCAGATCCCCCCTGCGGAGCGCACTCCCAGGGCCTCCAGGCCCGAGCGTAGGACCAACAAAGGGCATCCAGGCCCCCCTCTCAGGCACCTAACACACGGCCCCCGAGAGGCCAGCAGGCAACCACCCACTCCGTCAGTAGAGCTTCCAGTTGGGGGCCACCACCACAGGCGTTATCTCAGGTGCTCACCATGCACTGGGCCGCTCTTCCTCCGCCCGCTCAGCCGGGCTTCGTGACAGGCTTCACCAGGATATCCTATGGGTGCCCGCGATTGGCAGATCACTTCTGCATCCACTCACCACACTCTAATTCAGAGGCCCATCAAATCACCGTGATCTGGAGAGTCTTCACCCGTGTGCCGTATGTCCGCAGGACCTGGGCTGGCGGGCGCGCGTCTACCAAGCCTCCAGGCCACCGACGGCAGGCCCAGGCGCCCTCCGTCCGCACTTGTGATCGTGGCCACTTTGCATTACTCTCGAGTTCCGGGGGGAGGGGCTCTGAGTTCTCACTCACGGGCACGGAAGGCTCGGTTGCTGTCACTATGCCTGGGCAGTTGTTTAAGCCCCGGGTGAGTGACGCTGGCCTCCGCACCCTTCACGACCAAGCAGGCGGCGGCATCTTGCTTGCACGTCTTGTTCCACCCTCGCCCGCTCTATTCGGGGTGTCGCTGCCGATAATGATGTCTGTCGGCCAGTAGAGCAGCGATCTTGTCTCCCGTCGTCTCCATGCCGCTAGTGCTCACACTGTGGACGAATGATGCCGGATGTAACGGGGCTTAAAGCTGGCGACTAGCGCAGCTCGTTCAGTTTGCGGCCATCTTCACCGGCTGCTAGCCACGCCCCTAACTATGCATTACTTAAACAAACAAGGAAGGACAAGATCAAGACACGTGTCCCTTCAAACGCAAACAATGTGGCAATTTGCGTTTGCCAGGGGGAATCAAACGGACAGCAATATGCATTCCAGGAATGTTGAACCAAGAAGCAGATTTCCTCAGAAGGCACTATGGGGAAAATCACAAATGGGTCCTAAACTATGAGGCTCTTTCATCTATTTTCCAAGAATGGGGACACTTAACATTAGACTTATTCGCCACAGTAACTAACAAAAAAAGCCAAGACTTTGCATCCAGGGCACCAAAATGCAACTCACTGGGCAAAGGTCTTTTGATCAGTTGATCGACTTAATTTGTTTGCACTTTTCCACCAAGTCCACTGATTCCAACAGTGATAATCAAACTGTGTATATTCAGAAACAAAATTATTCTAATAGCCCCAGACTGGCCAAGACAATGGTGGCATCCAGACCTTCTACACCTCTCATCATCATCAAGAAATGTTTATTTAGTTTTCAAAAAAACCATAAAAGAGATAAATTAAAATTCAATACAAACACTTTGTCAAGGGATATACAAAAATTCACACAAACACATTATCAAAGGTACAGGCTTTAATCTGTCTCATACCAGTCAAACTCATCACCTACAAAGATAAAACATCTTTATAAAAGAGCCAAGTCATGCTAAGCCAAAAAGTTAATGTACGGTTCCACCCTACACCTTGGTTACCCAATATTCAGCCTTCCATTGATCTTCTTTCCTTACTGCTGCTTTAAGGAACGAACACACCCTTAGCAGACAATCAGTGCTCCCTAAAAGCTGCAAATACAATACGGCTTTCTTGCAACTCGTGATACCAGAATCCTTTAAAAACGGTTTTAAGAATCATATAAAAGAGGTTTTATAATATTTACTGAAGAACAAAAAGTGCATTGTAGACTGAGGGGAAATTCCATCAGATGGACAGGCAGATAGGGTAGAATTCCAGTAGTGGATAATCTCATAGAAACATAACAATCTCCATACCAGACCTTCTCTAAGAGGAGCGATTTTTCTCTTTCATTAAGTGCCAAGATAAGACACAAAGATGGGATAGGAGATGCGAAGGTAATAAAATAATTCTTCAGTTACTTTGGTACACTCTCCTGATCTAGGTGTTGACTAAAACTAAGGGCCATATTAGCAACAAACTGCGATAAATATCGCAGAGCGCGCTTAGCGCGAATAGTTTTATCGCCGGCTATCGCTGGAATATTTTGCCTTGCTAACGCTGTATTAGCAACGAATAGCGCTATGGCGATAAATATTCCAGCAATAGCGTGAAAAACGGCCAGACATCGCTGAAAAAACAGCGAACATCCTGGCACTACGGCGAAATGCTTGCTGATACGGCCATGTGGCCGTAACCCCATAATCCACCTCCCATTATATGCATGCCTAAGTAGGGATTTTAGCAGGTGTAACTTTCAGGCGATATTCGCGGTTAGCGCGAGTTATTGTTTCGCTCCGCGGGACTTAGTAATAGGGGGAATGTGGGTTAGCGACTGCTTTCAGTCGCTTTGATGTTGGGAACGCCCACTTTGCATGTCATTAGTGATGTTTATCACTGACATGCAAAGCGGTAAGGAAACGGGCGCTATTGGCAGTAAGATGTCGCTAACAGCTGTTAGCGACAGCTTGTTGATTGGGCGATAGAAATAACGCCGCTTTAGCGGCAGAAAGTGCCGCTAAAGCGGCGTAATTGCCCTTGCTAATATGCCCCACTACTCCTTAAAACTATTTCTCACAGTCAAATTGTCTGATTTGATTAAAGCACATGGTGTATTGAAAAAGTTGAGTAGACCTAGGTCTGTAAAAGACTTGCATACATAATTCAGCCATGGAATGGAAGAGCATCTGTTAAGCTGAAGATAGTCTAACAATACTTCTCTGTTAAAACTGGCTTTATCGATGGGCCATATGTTAACCCACAAGAGCAATGGGGCCAATTTGACAATATCGGAGATATAAGGCAAGTTCAATGCAAAGTGTACATTTAAGTATGAACTCGCTTCGGAAGATTGAGAAGGCGCCTGCAGATGTCATTTTCTTCAAAATGTAAGACTGCAGGATTTAGACATACCCATATCCTGGCTCCATACACTGTTGGTTGTATATATTTAGAAAAGGCGCAGTGGAACACATAAAAGTTTTAAGTGTGAGGTTTAAAATAGTCCCAGCCGCCTTGCTCATGTGTGAAATAGTTAGCTGAGGTTGCCAGGAGCCACCTGAATTAAAAGTGACCCCAAGGTAATGAAAGTTACTCACAATACTCAGAGAGCAGCTATTAAAAGATTTGGAGGTCAATTGTTTCTTCCCTGGCCCGCACGCCATGATGTGGGATTTCCTAAAGTTGGTCGATAGATCCACCTGCCCATAAATGAAAACAAGCATTGGCATAGCCAATACGTCTCGCCTTTGGGACCTTATAAGTGTTTAGCCATGCAACAGTTGGTGTTGTTGCACTAAGGATATTGTGCTGCATAACTAAATACTTACAAGGTCCCAAAAGCGAGACCTATTGGCTATGCCAATGCTTGTTGCTATTGTTTTCCTGACATTACCACATATTTTACCTGAAGCATAATAAATGTGGCCCAATAACTCGTTATTTAGAGCAATTGTACTAATAAACGCTGAGTCACACATTTATTACTACAGTACAAAGATCAAGTTGGAGTTTATTACCATAGTACAGCAAAACTGACATTTGAAAAACACATTGTATTGCCTGTAACAATTACTTTACATGGGGGAAACCACTCTTCTGTTAGTCATAACTCCCTTCAGTGCATACATGCCAATAGACCTGATTCAGGAGGGAGAGTCCTAAATAAAATGGCTTTATTGTAGGTATATCCCACCTGATATGGCCTTTGCTTCAATAAAAGTCAATGGGAAAAAATGCATTCCCCCATTTTTTTTCCAAAATCTCCCACTTTCCTGTTCTAAAATGTTGATGTGTATGTAATGTGATGTTATTATATATTATATATACTGCACACATTTAAGCCCTTGCATCCTGGTTTTGAATTTAAAAAAATGTGTTATAACAAGTACATACGAAAAACTACCACCCAAACCTTTATAAGCAGATGTACAGAGTATACTATGCTAGTACAATTGTTGATGGAGGGAAGGGGCATCGTGACTCACCCAAGATCTCAGTCATGTCCCCCACCCGCACTCACCATTGGTGATGAATAGCTTAATACAATCTTTACATCCACAAATATATACTATATATTGGCTCTTTTTGTCCAGCAGAGCATCATAAGGAAAATTCCCCATGGTGTAAAAATATTAGCATATGTGTGAATTATTGATGGTAGTGGAGGCTGCCTTCATACGTTGTGAAATGAGTCCTTGCTGACAGGTCTGTCATTGTTAGGAGAAGTGGGTCGATCACAAATTGACCTACTCGCTCGTGGAACTCTCCTAACCTTTTCCAGTGAAAGCACAAGCTGGTTCCACGTCAGCCCACCTTTTCCGCACTGTCACCCAGCAGTTATTCATAATATACACTCTGCCGCGCGTTATGCAGTATGTCAGGCCAGATTGGAAAACATGGAAAGAGCTAAGAAGTCCTACAGTTCATTATTAGCCGAACAAAAGTGAATTAACCTTTCTATGGTTTCTCGGGGAGCTCCACTGAAATCCATGCACGTTTTAATTGTGTCGCATCACGAATCGGGTCACTGAAAAGCTATTTTCTTTTATTTCTGCTGGTAGCTATGTAATTAGTAAATGTAGAAGTCCGGTGTATGGGAAATATCCAGTTCTTTTAATTTCTGTTAAGTGTCCGAGATTGTCTAGACAAAAAAACAAGCGCGCGCGCCTCGCACGGCAGCAGGGGGAGGGGGGAGAGGAGGGAGCCTGCACGATTCACTTGCGGGAGCGAGCGGCGCCAGGAGCGATAATTGCTACCATATGGCGCCGCTCGCTCCCGCAAGTGAATTGCCAAACGTGCACGCGTTGCCATTGAAGGCAATGGAACGCGTGCACGTTTTAGGCTGAAAAGCCGAATCGATGGCAAAAGGTCTTTTTGCCTAAGCAGCGCATGCGCGCTGCGTAGGCGAGACCTAAAAAAGCTTCCACCAGTCTTCGAAGGGCTCTTGGGGTTCTCACCATCAAGATGGCACCACCGGCATACAGTACTGCTGGGACTAGTCTATTAGCAATCTTTGGTGCATCAGTGGTAACAGCATCCCAAATGGGGACATACATTGTACACATATAGGATAAAGAGGAGGGGGTGCCAAAATGCACCCCTGCTGAACCCCCGGAGCTAGGTGGAAAGTGTCTGGGGTTTCCCCTGCTGGGCTGTATCTCACCTTGGCTACCATATTTTCATGCAATGAATGGAGAAAATGGTCAATATTGACCTCTACATCTATGTCCATCAACTGTTACCACAGCTTGGTCCTGTTTACTGAATCAAACGCTGTGGACAGGTCCATGAAGGCTAGGTACAGTGGGCCTTGTCTAGCTATTGCATATTTGCCCAAAATTAAGTGCAAATTTCAACATTGCTCCACTGTACAAAGCCCAGGACGAAAACTGTATTGAAACAGCAATTAAATATTCCTATGATTGGCCCAATCCTTTTACCGTTTAAAAGGTACTCTGCCAAAAATGTTCACTGTACTGTTTATAAGGGATATGGGACACTAACAATTCTGTAGCTTTCGGTCCCCTTTCTTGAAGATGGGGACTATGATCGACTCTGCCCAGAACTCTGCAATCTTGGAGCTAAATGAGTTTTTAAATAAGCTTGTGAGCATGGTGCCCCAGAGTTCACTATTACTTTTTATTAAGTCCATAGGTGCCCCGTAGGGGCCTGGGACCTTCCTACCTACATTTTGGTTGATTGAATCCACTGCCTCGCTTACTGACAATCAGGGCCGGCGCTAGGCATGGGCAGTGTGGGCAGCTGCCCAGGGCCTCGCACTCAGCCTACCAGCATGGGGCCCCGCACCGATCATGTGTCCTCTTGTTTCCCTGCCGATCCCACTTAAAGAAAGGTGTCTCCTTGCAATTAGGGTCCATGGGAGGGGTCCCCTCCCTGGGCCACTCAGGGATGGTGTCTGGAGGCCTAGGGGAGGGAGACGCTTCCTCTTGTCCCAATTGCAAGGAGACCATTCAGAGACACTGCGGGACGCCCATTGTCCAGCATTTTAGCGCCCCACAGTTTTAACTTTTAGCCCACAAGCAATTCTCACACCTATCTGGCTGAAGGTGTGAGAATTGCTTGTGGGCTGAAAGTTAACACTGTGGGGTGCTAAAATGCTGGACAATGGACGTCCTGCAGTGTCTCTGAATGGTCTCCTTGCAAGGGTTCGCTTATGTAAATTAGAGGGGCCTCCCATATTACCTTTTGGCCCAGACCCGGTCCTGCTGACAATTGCAAGGGGGTGGAATTTTGGTTGATTGAATCCACTGCCTCGCTTACTGACAATTAGGGCCGGCGCTAGGCATGGGCAGTGTGGGCAGCTGCCCAGGGCCTCGCACTCAGCCTACCAGCATGGGGCCCCGCACCGATCGTGTGTCCTCTTGTTTCCCTGCCGATCCCACTTAAAGAAAGGTGTCTCCTTGCAATTAGGGTCCATGGGAGGGGTCCCCTCCCCGGGCCACTCAGGGATGGTGTCTGGAGGCCTAGGGGAGGGAGACGCTTCCTCTTGTCCCAATTGCAAGGAGACCATTCAGAGACACTGCGGGGCCTTCATTGTCCAGCATTTTAGCGCCCCACAGTTTTAACTTTTAGCCCACAAGCAATTCTCACACCTATCTGGCTGAAGGTGTGAGAATTGCTTGTGGGCTGAAAGTTAACACTGTGGGGTGCTAAAATGCTGGACAATGGACGTCCTGCAGTGTCTCTGAATGGTCTCCTTGCAAGGGTTCACTTATGTAAATTAGAGGGGCCTCCCATATTACCTTTTGGCCCAGACCCGGTCCTGCTGACAATTGCAAGGGGGTGGAATTTTGAAGTCTTGGATTTAACAAGTCCAATAGGGCCATGTCGTTCTCTGCCTATCACATATTACAGAAGTGGGTTACCCAGGTCAGGCCATCTATGCAACATGATAAAAGTGGATTGGGCAGTGCATCTCTCAATCTAAGGTTGTTAACTGTGTTCCAAAATTGTTTGCTATTCTTACCAGCTGCAGCAAGTACCAGTTTCACTCATTAAGAAATTCTTCTTTCCCATAAGGGTAAGTTTATAATTTCTCCTTGCCTCTACAACTAGCTAAGGATCCCATGAGATGGATACAGGGCCCTAGGGAGTTGGTGATTAGCTTCCAAGCAAGTTCCATTGAACCAAGGTGGAAGTTTCAGGGCCGGTCTGATGGACTTAGATAAATAACTCTTAATACCTGTATACAGGGACCAAAACCCTAAGCACTTCCCCCCTCTCTTCTGCTAGACAACCCAAAAAAAGAGACAGACATTTGGCCACCAATATATTAAGTATAACCTCAGGCTCATAAAGGAACCTAATTAATCTTAAACCATCTTTTAAATGCTGGGTGACCTCAAATGAGGGGGCCAGAGGGTTAATCCTATGGACGGGAAAGAGAGCAGCTGCCATTAAAGTTTGCCTCCCTATGCGCCTCAATTGTTAGTACCTTTTGAAAATATGGGAGAAAATCTCTAGTAACAAAGATAAAATCTATAGTAGAGGCCCGCCCTACACCCCTATAGGAGAGTATGGAGCGGTCATCTCCTGTGAAACAAGAAATCAAGTCCACTAAATCATACTCTGCTAAATAAAGACCCAGCTCAAGACCTCTCTTTTCAATAAGAGCTTTCCAGCTCCCAAAGCTCTAAAGTTACAACTCATATGGACACAGGATAAGCTTAGTGGTAAAATCCCCACAAACAATATATTTGGTTCATGATACAAGGTTATCCTTAAATCCAGTTGATTTTCCTATAAAACGGAACAAGTCTCTGAAATAAATGCAAGTAGGGTTGTGAAAATCATTATTTAAACAAATTATCAAATAAAACTTAAAAAGACTGAAATTATCCTTAATACATAAGACTTGGAATGCATCACTGCCAGAATCAAACACTGACACATTTAAATTGAGATGTAATCGGAGCCAAATCGAAAGACTTCCAATGGCCCACCGTCTTACGGAAGGCACAGCGGCACTAGAATAACAGGCATAGCCATCACAGAACAGGGGGGAAATGGCCCAAGTCTCTTGAAATTCAATAATACCTGATGAAATTAAGCCAATCCAGAGCGAGTATCCTCTCCTTAAGGCCTGCCACATTCCAACTCATGAAGGTAAAAGAAGTCTTATCCCCAACAGATGTCACTCCACCTGAACAAACTGAGGCAATGGGTCGTATATTAGCCCCATCTGATTGGGTGTGTAAAGGCTTTTGGATGTGGTCAGTTTGTAGCTGACAAAACATTGAAGTTGGGAACCTGTAATTGAGCCTTTGGAAGGTCTGGGGGCATGGGTATGGATCCCTCCTGTCTACCTGATAAACTACCCATTAAAGATCATCTCAATGTAGCTGGTCCTTCATCTGTGGGTAGGGGCACCTGGGAGGGCAGGTGAGGAGGCTGAGGCAAACAAGACTTGTAGAAAAGACCAAGGGGCAACACAGTAATAGAACCCTTTCCAGGGACTTTGGTCTGGTCCCTAAATAATAGCCGCTGAACCAGTTGAGGGCATCTGAAATGTATAATGACACATTCGTCCCTGACTTAAATGGGATCTTGACCAATCCACCTTACCCTCCTAACCATCAAGATTTCACTAAACAGAGGGATGGGGGAGCCCCTATGGTGGACTAACCAATCTAGCACTTTGTTTAATAGATCCTCGTAGGATTCCTTCTGGTATTCACATAATGGAGGAACTCCAACAAGCACACCAACATAAGGGCAGGCTAGAGGCAGCAGCCCAATGTGCAGGTCACTAGAAGCACTTGGAAATACCCTGGTTCAACCTGCTGCCTTGGATGGTGTTCCTGCCTCGACTTCACTTGTTGACAATTCCGGTGAAACTTTGCGGTGACTCTGGAGGAGAAGGTACTTTCCTCTTTCACAGAGCACTTTGATTGATCTCTGTCCCCCATCCTGCCCCCACTCCTGCTGGGCGAACTTCCCAGGTTAGAACAGGGTTCCTTTAGACCATGAGTATTAGTAAGAATAGCTACTTTGGTATGACAAGGAAGAGGCCTTTTTTCTTTCATAAAGCAAGCTTGGCTTCAATTGCCTCTAAACAATGGCATATGGGACCCATCAGGCTTTATAGAAGTTCTATCACTTTTTTGCAACAGCCCTCTTTGAGCTGGGTACTCTCATTAAGGTACTTTTGAATGTGGGCATCTCTCATAGTAATTTGGACACACCATTTGGGCTTCTTAGCAACAACTGCCTTTTTTGTGCAACGTGGAGTGGTCAATGATGCACCTCTAGATTGTGACGCAGACAGACTCAGTGGGCTCGGAGAGGGACTAGAATGAGACAAGATCAAAGAAGAAGGCCCGGGCTCCTCAACTTGTGATATCTCTAAATTGGTATCAGAATTCAGGGACAATCTCCTTTCTATAAGAGCAATCTCGGTACTGATGACACGTACTGCTTTTTCCAGCAATTTATTGATCAGACTGACTTTGGCTGCAAAATATGAAGCAGAAGACACTCCAACCACTCTCTTTTTCCCCATCTTTGTCTGTAAACGTGCAAAATGTTGTTTAATCTCTCCCTGGGAATCCGGCTCCAAACAGGCTGCGTGATAGTGTGATGCTACCCAAATGATAGGAGTACAGCAAGCTGGTTGAAAAGTTACCTTACGGATGTACACTTCAAAGAGACAGGGCTCAGCCTCCTCTGGTCTCTGATGGGCACAGAAGGGCCTGTTCTTGTCCCAGTCTTCGCCTGGGTCTGTGCCTGGGCTCGTCCCATGCAGCGGGGGCTGGAAGCGCTTTAAGGGCATTGTCACTGGAGGCCCCTCCTTTGCGACCAACAGTATTCTGGAGGGTGTAGTCCCACCCCAGGAGCAGTCCACGACCAAACAAAACTGGCGGCAGCTACCGTGAAAATTTCCAGTGCCACAGGAGGTCGGAATCGCTTTAAGCGTGTTGTCACTAGCGGCCCCTATTTGCAACTAGCAGTATCCTGGGGGATGTAGTCTCACCCGAGTAGCAGGCCATTACCAAACAAAACTGAAGGCCGCTACCGTGAAAATGTCCCGTGCAGTGGGGCTGTCCACAAACAAACAAAACTGACGGAAGCTGCATGAAAATGTCTTGCACTGCGGGGGGCTGGGAGCGATTTAGGAGCGTTGCCACTGGCGGCCCCTCATTTGTGACCAGTGGTATCCTGGGGGATGTAGTCCCCACCACAAGAGCAGTCCACGACCAAACAAAACCGTCAGCAGCTACCGTGAAAATGCCTACACCTTCAATTGCGAAAAGCAAGAAATAACCTTGCAGCTCAGACTACCGATCCACACTACAGACCCAGATCTTTCACTCAACCCTTCAATCCTTGAGTTTGGCGGCATGGCTCCTAAAGTCAGACAATATGGACACTTAAATCTTAATCAAGATGATATGTCCATTTTAACTAAAGCAAAAATGCCTTCAACAAGTTAATGCTATGCATTAAAATGGAAAAAAAGTCTCTATATGGTGTCAATCTCAAGGTGTCAGCCCTATTATGGCTCAAGAAGAAATATTTCTCCAATATTTGCTATATTTAGCAAAATCCAAACTTCAATTCTCTTCTATAAAAGTTCACTTAGCTGTGAAAATGTCTTAGACAAAACTCCACAAATAGTTTAATTTTTAAAAATTCCAGTGATCAAAGAGTTTCTGTAAGAACTGAAGAAAGTTTTTCCACCTATCAGAAACCCATCTCCGTTATGGGAACTAAGGGCCTTATTACGATGGCGGTTGGTCAGACCGCCGACTGCCATCGTATTGGGCAGGAGACATTCCGACAATGAGTCGAAGGTCCCCCCAGCCAGCACAGCGGTTGGAAAATGCTTTTTTATTGCTGCTGCATGTGCTGCGGGCCAGGAAAAGGGCCGCAGCACAGGCTGCAGGGGTAAAAAGCACTTTCTGCACATCCATGCACCGTGTGCCTGGCACCATGTGGTGCATGGATGTGTGGGGGGCACTACATGTGCCCCCAGGCCACTTAGCAGTGGCCCATGGAGAACAGGGGTTCTGCTTGGGGCCCCCAAAGTCCGTTTCCATCTGTCTTTTCATGGCGGTCGGACCGCAATGAAAAGGCAGTCAGAAAGGGACATCCTAATCCCTACGGTGGTTCCTGCTCAGGCACCGCCTCCATTGTAGGGATAGGACTCCGACCACTGCCCAACCTGATCTTGGATCCTGTCGGAGGCAGCGGTCTTTCCCCCCTCTGCGCTCTGACCTCCAGTATTGTAATCCGGTGGTCAGACTGATGGCCTGGATGTTGGGCAGACCACCACCGATAGCCGGTTGGTGGCAGTTGACCCAACATCGTAAAGAGGCTCTAAATGTACTCCTTAGTAGACTAATGGGTTCTCCTTTTGAACCTATTCATAAGGCAACATTACAGCATCTTTCATGGAAAACACATCAGCAGTGACAGATAGTGAAATTCAGGCTGCATCTTTGATTGATCCTTTCACGATTTTTCATGCTGATAGTGTTGTTTTATGAACACATCCTTCTTTCCTACCGAAAGTAGTATGGTATTTTCACTTAAATCAAGTTATTAAGTATGTTTTTCCTAATCCCTCCACTTCTGCAGAAAGGTATCTACACACACTTGACTTTAAAAGAGTTTTACGTTTTTACTTTCCTCTTGTCAAAGGAAAAAGATGACACAGAATAGATATTTCTATACACTTTGCCGTGGAAAAAAGAACTGAGAAAGAGAGAGAGAGACAAACTGCCAGTACAGGGCATTCTCTGTAGAGCTGCTTTCTTTAATGGATAGGCTCCTTTTTCTTCTCTGTCACTGTTAAATAAAAGCGAACAAGCTGCATATTTGCATTCATGTTTACTACATAAAACCTTTATGTATAACAGGTTTTCTATTAAAATATGTTGCAATATGGTATTATGAATACATGTGGCAAGTTTATGCTGGCACTGAACTCTTCTAACCCTGCTTGTCCTTTGGAGGGCCAGCGCTTACTTGCCTTGCTTTGCCTCACCGAGGGGTTCTTGGTTCTTGATTACTGCTGGGGAGAAGCGCTGAGTGTTTCCACCATCGCCGCTGGGTACCAACTTCATATCCCATAACTCCCTGCTCTTCACCAACTTAACTCGATCACCGCCAGTACCATTTGAAGATTAACTAGCTCCCGCAGCACGGGACAGGGGCTGGACGCACCCGGGTGAAGCCAAGGGCGGGCCCGCCCGCACCAGTTAGAACCCGGAGGAGGCTGGGCCACCTCCCTAATGTTTGTACCCTAGCCTAACTACTGCTTGTACAACATGATATCCCATAACTGATAGACATTTGAACTGTGAGTTTGATTGTCATACTGGTGTCTTTGAACTTGCATCTTAGTCAGATTTAACATGTCAAAACGTAAGGTTTTGGAGGTGGGTGTAGGGGATGCCAAAACCAGTAAATCCAGGAAAATTCGGAAATCTGCGGGGGAAAAATGTGTATATGTTAGTGTTAATATCCTCTGGTAGAATGTGAGCAGATACTACGGCCGGACCCTATCTCCCCGCCCTCCCGCGTCTCAAGCCCCTCTTCCTCCCCTGTAATAGAAAACCATTGCAGAATACCCAGCATGTTCTCAAGACATAGGGAGCAGAGACACGAACTGTCCACTGTCACTCAGATCGTTTCACATCCTACCTCATCTACTGTCACTTTAACTTCTCCACCCCCCATTGATGCTCCAGTTCCCAATTTACACTCGGACGCTTTCCCCTGTAGCAATCGTTTTGATCCCCTGTGCGAGACGCAGGAGGAGCAGATAAACGACGGTAAATCAAATAATGTCATTAACTTCGAACTGCAATCTATCGACCTAGCAGGGCTGGGGAGCACTAACACCAACGAGGCTTTCCTTGTCTCATTCATTGAATCTTTGAAAGAGGAGCCAGGCAGGCACATTGAGATCTTTGGTGTCCACCCTGACCTCTACAGTAAATCTGTTAGTAGAATCAAGCATGAAACCAGCTATTCAACACTACCGAAGGCTCTGTAGACTCTGCCTCAACCTTATGGGAGGCCTTTAAGGTCGTTATACGAGGCACTTGCATATCCAAGGGAGCGGGCGTCCTTGGTTCCATACGCACCACTTTGACAAAACTTGAGCAAAACATTAAGGACCTCGAAACCCAGTTTTATGCCACTAACGACATGACAATTTTGGCTTCAATACGCAGCGCCATATCCGAATTTGAGGAGGAGGCCGAAAGAGAAACGACATTTTTGGGCAAGGAAGCGAGAGCCAGAGGGTACGGGGAGGGCGACAGGCCAGGCAGAACCCTTGCAAATCTATTGAAACAATCCACTGCGCCTACTTACATTTCCAAATTAGCGGATGCAGATGCCCCTCCTATCCGCGGACAAACTGAGACACATGCCCACTTCACTAAATTTTACTCAACCTTATACACAGCTACGCAGGGATCAGTCCCTCCCGATCTAATTGAATATCTGGACTCCCTGGAACTATTATGGTTAAGTCCCGGTCATAGGGAATATCTAGACGTTCCATTTACCGTAGAGGATATAACACAAGTTATTCAAAGTCTCCCCTCAGGCAAAGCTCCGGGGCTAGACGGACTAACCACGCTATTCTACAAAACTTATGCAGATGCACTTGCCCCCCGACTCCTTGATGTCTATCAGGAATCGTTGGAAGCAGAAGTTCTCCCCCCATCCATGAGAGAGGCCGTTATTATAAACTTATTGAAGCCAGACAAATCACCAACGCACTGTGACTCGTACAGGCCCTTATCACTGATAAATGTGG
Organism: Calotriton arnoldi; assembly: GCA_963921515.1. Classification (NCBI taxonomy): domain Eukaryota; kingdom Metazoa; phylum Chordata; class Amphibia; order Caudata; family Salamandridae; genus Calotriton; species Calotriton arnoldi. Next base: position 1,083,358 of record CAWUFW010001933.1, read on the forward strand.
ACACTAAAATACTAGCAAAACTCATTGCCAACAGACTACAACCCCTAATGTCCCTTTTCGCCAGACCAGACCAATCTGAATTTATTCCAGGATGGTCAACTGCACACAATCTGAGAACATTCTTTTCAGTTCTCCATCAAATCGATCCCAAGCTCCCAACCGTTGCTGTCTTTTTAGACGCAACTAAGGCATTTGATTCTTTGGAATGGCCGTACCTCTTTACCATACTGACCAAACTAGGATTTAGTCCCAATTGTATTAAACTAATCAAGCTGCTTTACACGAGGCCCACGGCTCGCCTTCTGGTTAATGGGCTCATCTCAGATGCTTTCCCAATATCCCGCGGTACGCGACAGGGCTGCCCTCTTTCTCCCCTCCTATTTGCTATTGCAATGCCACTGGCAGCCAGGATTCGTCAGCATCATCAAGCATGGGGATTGGTCTTCACTGACCGTAACCTAACCATCTCTATGTATGCTGATGACATCACCTTATACGTTAGACGACCTGATGACAACCTTAATCAGCTGTTGAGGGAGTTGCTCCGCTTTGGAGGCCTATCTGGAATCACAATTAACTGGAGGAAATCTTCCATCCTACCCTTAACGGATGTTCCATTGGATCAGACCCTAGACTTTCCACCGATGTGGGCGGAAGAATCAGTTAAGTATTTGGGAATATGGCTCTGTAGAGATATGCAACTTCTCTGGAACCTAAACTTTGGGAAACTGCACTGGTTCACAGATAGAATCAGGTTCTGGTCTGCCCTACCCCTGTCGCTGGCTGGCAGAATAGCCATCCTAAAGATGATTGTCCTCCCAAGATTTTTATATTTATTTGTGAATATTCCACTTCCCCTTACACAGGCCTTCTTCAAACAGCTACGCTCTGCGGCGATCTCTATGGTTTGGGCTGGTGGCCAACCCAGGGTGAGCTGGGACCTGCTGACGCGACCACTGAGCAGGGGCGGGTCGGGTGCCCCAGATTTTGAATTGTACGCCCTAAGCGCACAGGCCCAATTCCTGCACCACTGGGTCTACCCTGTTCCTTTTCAACCCCATGTTGCGACCGAGAGAGATATCGCGAATCCGATTCCATTACATATGGCCTTATATCACCCCTATCTCAGGACTCCTAGCAAAATTAATACTGTTGAAACGGTGAGATGGGCCTGGGAGGGCTTAAGAAAACGGGCATAGGTGCCCCTGCTCCATGCACCCACCATACCGATTGCACAGCACCCACATTTTCCTTTCCTGCAGGATAAGGGCGCCATAGCTAGGGCACAAGCTATGGGACTCAAAACAATGGGGGACCTTTATCCAAATGATACTTTCCTGGATACGACAACCGAACACATGGAGGGGACTGCACCATTTTTGGAGCAGTTGTTGTTCCATCAGCTCAAAGCTGCCTGCAAGTCATTGCATCCTACTTTTCCAGCACCCCCCCTACATTGCATTCATTAGAGAATCTGCATACTTCACCATCCCCGAAAAAACTGGTCACCACACTATATACTTACACGCAATCATACACGCCGTGGGCAGATCTGGGGTGCTCAGACAGTGGCGTTTGGACCTCCCAGATCAACTATCAGACGATCAGTGGGCTTTCTGTTGCGTGCAGATGAGACACCTTTCCTCAAATTATAAATTGAGGCTAATCCACTTTAAGTTTCTCCACCGGTACTACTGTACTCCCCTACAACTATTTAAATTGAGACTCAGAGCCACCTCAAATTGCTGGAAGTGCAGGCGGGAGGGAGCATGTAGCATGGGAATGCCCTGTTATCTCTCAGTATTTGAGGGAGGTGTCAGACACGATTCAGGCTGTTACTGGCCAGCCACTTGAATGCTCTCCAGTGGTTATGTTATTGGGCTATGTGGAGCAGACTAGACCAGAAGCCCGCCGCTTAACTGCATTGCTGCTGGTACTTGCCCAGCGCCGTCTGGCTATTCACTGGGGGTCCCCGGGAGGTCCGTGAGTGAAAACTTGGATACAGGATGTGGCGTATTGTCAGGAGCAGCTTACCAGCTACTGGGACCTCATGCCCACAGCATCCCGCCCCAAGAACATCTGGGAACCCTTTACAAATTGGCTTGGCCTCAGAGACGGCTCCCCTGGCGGAGGCGATTCCATCCATACAGCGGTCAGTCCCCCTGCTCCTACTTAACAGGGGTAATGGAACATCCGCACTGCACCGACACGGACCCACAATATGTATAGCAGCATTAGACCACACTACTGTATTATCCCAATAATGTTACTAAACATTGTTCGCTCATATGCTTCGCTGACCTTCTGTAGTGGTGAGCCTCAACAAGGCCTACCAGTGCTTAGGGGTTCTCCCTTCCTTGCACAGAGTCCTCAGACCAATAGGAAGAAGTTGGCACAGAAACTGGAATAGAAAAGACAGAGTTTATTAAACCTCATGAGGTGGAGCTACATTCACACAGCACCCTTGTAATGCATGAAGTAGCACACTGAATGGAAGGACCTTGGTCCTTTTATACCCACACAGGGGCTCAAATGAAGGCGGTACAAACACAAATGCTGGTTTTAGGTACATATAAGGTCATACAAGAAATGACAGTCGACAAGTGGGTGGAGCTAACAGTTTCTACTTCTAGTAGACACATCCTGACATTTATAAACTCGGAACAGCTGCATGGACAGCTGCGAGCTCAACTGAGCATGTGCAAAGCAAAAAGGCTAAATATAACTCGTCTCTAGGCAGATTTCAAGAGCAGTTAACAGGAAGGTAGGACAGAGCACATGGCGAGCACATGGCAGCACATGGCAACCAAAATGGCTGCCAGAAATACAAAATGGATTCCACAAAGCGGACAATTTAGCCTCTGAATACAGGATGTCTTCGGCTAATGCTTAATTTAAGTGCTGCCAAATTACAACACTTCGACCTTTGATACCTAATGATGCCGAAATGTATGTCTTGATCGTAAAACTGTATTGTAATCAATATGCGTTCTGTTATTTGACATACAGGTCCATTGCAAGTGGCACTTCTGATTATCCTAACTATGTTATATTGACTGTCTCTTAAAAAATTATAAATAAATAAAAAAAAAAAAATTATAAGCATGAAACCAGCTGCCCCTAATCACCAAACACACTTCAAACCCCCTTACGAGCCATTGTTTCCATCACAGACATTGTCCATTAAAGCCAAACATTTTCTTCCGGGGAGAGATTGCTGATAAGTCCAGCAGTTGGTAGAGCTGGTCCCCCAATAAAACAAAATACTTGTATATTGGCCAACCAGAGCCCACCACAAAGTAATAATTTTAATAACTTTGCCTATGAGTACGGACACAGGGGACCACTTGAGCACAAACATACAAATTACACACAGATAACAGCAAACACATTTTACATGGCTGCATCACAATGACTAATATTCCCAAGCTGTCCCATCATTTGCCAACAGAGACAGAAGACTCCATTAAAAACAAGGCTTTCCATTGGATCCGCCATGTCCGGGGACGTCCATCCCTCATTCGAGATGATATCAGTGCGAAAAGGTCCCGAAATGTCAATTTCGTGTTTGATAATTTAGACTTAATCTTGTCTACCTCTGATCCGGCAAATAATATAGTTGATCTTGACCACAGGACCTCCCCCCCAGGTTCTTCAAATATCCAGTTTAAATATTCTAGACCACAAGCACATTTAATCACTGGAGCCAGTACCTCACCCCCCAACCATATTTACTGACTTAATCAGACACTTCAAGCTAATGACCTTTTAGGCCTGACAACTTCAGCCAGTGACAGCTGCCCACAAATTGATGAGGTTAGCAGTAACTTAGCCCCTTCATTTAGCCGCTGTACAAAAAGCCTCTTTATCAATTCTAACGCTACTCTATCAGGCCCATCATCCCTGATACTGACGCACTTACCTTTGATTATCTGCAAGCCTTCAGACACACTCCCTCTGCTATTCCAATTAGGACAGAACTTAAAAAAAATTCTGATTCAGCTCGTACGGCTGCACTCCCTTGCCCCTATATTCAGAAGTCAAATATATCTGGACACCTGCCCCTTACTGTTAAGGAACTTCGTGAACTGGATACTAACAATTTATCACAAATTTAATGGAATGTGACAGGCCTTACACCCAAGATTTTAATGCTTGACTGGATCTCTCTTATTGACATCCACAACCTATCTTTCTTTCAAGAAACATGGGGGTATATTCACAAGAACGTGTGCTAAACATCTCCAAAAAATGTTAACGCAATTTTACACATCCCAGTCCATCGCGGGAAAATAACCCTGTGTTAACGTGGAATTCACAACACGGCGGTACCATGCGATAGTCTCCTGAAACCGTGGACAATGTCCGCGATACAACCACCGCGACGGAGATAAAAACATAAACCCTAACACCAAAAAACGTGTGATGAGCCCATTCGCGACGAGGAAATCAGCGATAAGCAGCGCCAGGCCTGCCATACACACACGGCAGGCAGGAAAATCACTACAAAAGGAGAAAAACCACACAAACACAAAATGACCAACACAGAAGCACCATGGAGGCAGCCGGAGCAGGCGCAGAGGACGAGCGCAACCCCACAAGTACTCCGGATGACCAGCCCGGGACCACGGTGACAGGGAAGGGCAAGGACAAGAAGAAGAGGAAGACGAAGTTCAGTCCGCAGGAGAATAGGATCCTGGTCACGGAGGTGATAGAACACCATCAACAACTGTTCGTCGCCTCCAATGTGTCATTGGGCACCAAAAATGGATTATGGCGGGCCATCGTGGACAAGGTGAATGCCGTCGGAGAGCACAAGAGGACAATGGACGAGGTCAAGAGGCGATGGAATGACATCAAGCGCAAGACCAAGGAGGAACTCGCAGGCAACCAGAAGGCAGCAATGCAGACTGGAGGTGGGAGCCCAGCACCACAGCTGGAGCTGGATGACATGGAGGAGCTGGTGTCGACAGTCATCAGTGTGGAGACCGTGGCAGGAGTCGGGGGACTGGACACTGCTCGATATGACATGACATGACACCACAGCAACAGGGTGAGTGACATGACATGACATGACATGACACCACAGCAACAGGGTGAGTAACCACCAGGTACTGGGGGGACGGGGGGAGATGGCCACAATGGCACACATGCACAATCAAGCAGAGCACAGTGCACACCCACAATCACTCTGGATCATGGCCCTGATCTACACACTGTCACAATGTACATTGCCATGCTGTCTGAATGTCAACATGTACCATGCGGCCACATACTTGAGGACATATTGTAACACAGCATCTCCCCTTCTCATTGCAGGGGCACCGTCAACGCCACCTGCAGAGCAGTCCCAGCCACTCTTCACTGATGACGAGGAGGACACCACCAGCATCGACACCCAAGCCCTCCAAGACATCATGGAACTCATCCGCCACTCACCTCCAGGACCAGGGCAGCCCAGCTGCATGGAGGAGACCCCACCCACTCCACAAACCACCCAGCAGGAGGCACCCACAACCCCGGCTGTCTCCCAAGACCCCCCCGAACAACACATGGCCTTCCAACGCCTTGTGTTGTAGGTCCAGAGGAAGATGGCTGAGCAGGTGCGGGTGGGGTTCGACCTCATGGCTATCAAACTGGACGCCATCCATGGGTGTCTGAGTCCCATCAGGGATCACCTCCAGTCCCTAACGGACACCCACACGCCGATCCATGGTCTCCAACGAGCCCTGGCTGACATCGCTGGAGTCATGACTCGGAGACAAGAACACCTGTCTGCTCAGAGTGGCTCCAGCGATCTCAGCCGAGAGATGGCACACATGCGGAGGCTCATGGAGGACATGGTGCGGCTGGAGGTGGAAAGGATGGCAGCCACTGCTGCACATCAGCGAAATGTAGCTGGGATCTACCATGCCCTGCATGTCCTCGTCATGGCATTGCTGCCACAAGGCGTGGCGCAGATGAATGCTGCTGCCCCTACACCATCCACATTTCTGCCCCCTGGTGTGTCCGTGCCTCACAGTTCCACTCCGGCACCTGATGTGTCACTGCCACACAGTGCGGCCGACATTCCACCTCCTGCCCCTGATGTGTCAGTGGCACACAGTGCTGCAGCTGGAACAGCACCGCCCATAGGTGGGGCAGGGCACACATCCGAGGACGAGGACGTGGCTGGATTTGGGATCAGAAGGAGGCACTAGCATTCATTTCCGCCACCTGGCCTGTTGCTCCTTGGTGCCGCACATGGCCCCATGACCTCCCACTGACCACCTATACACTCTGCGGCACTCACCTTGGACCACGACATGGACTTCCATATCCTGTTTGGTGACCAATGACACGGCGACCAGACTGCGGACTGTACTCTTCCTCTTACGCTGTACTTGTCATTCCCCGATGGACTCTGGCTGGCCCTCCATGGGCACATATTGTGAAGTGGGGTTGGCATGGTCCTGTACTGCTCCAGCTGCTGAACTCCACTGGATGTGCAATAAACATTCAGGAACGCACTGCTGTGTCGTGTCTTTCATCATTCAAGTATGAATGTGTGGATGAATGTAGGGTCAGTGATTCCCCCTAACGTCATTGATGCTCATCTAGTGGGATTCCAGTCACAGTGTGCTACGTTGCCGATTGCGTTGCGAGTGCCGTAGACACCACAACAGGGACACATGCATTAGTCACTTCCTTGTCCGGACATGGACTGCACCACGCCCACAGCCCCTGAGTCATTGTTGCAAGCCCTGCGCTGGTCCGGCGTATGCCAGGACAGACTACTCCGCTTACGCACCGAGGGGGGGCCACATAACCACTTGTCACAGGTTTACACGCTAGTGGTCTGCAGGTCGCTGGTCTAGTTGTCAGCATGTCGCGGCCAATCCCTGAGGGCAGGTTTGCACACACACCACACCCATCCGGCGCAGGCGTCACAGGCCATGTGACCCCGAGTATATGAGGGGCCGGCAACGTCACATTCCCCACTGCCGGAGGTGACTGGATGACGGACGTACCACGGGGCTCAATCATGAAGGGCTACCACCACGTGTCGCTGACTGGGGTTGCACAGGGTTAGTGGCACCCGAAGCCTTGTGGCCGTCACGGGCCTACCACCACGTGTTGCTGACTGGGGTTGCACAGGGTTAGTGGCACCCGAAGCCTTGCGGCCGTCATGGGCCTACCACCACGTGTCGCTGACTGGGGTTGCACAGGGTTAGTGGCACCGAAATTGCTGAGCGGGTGTGCAGCCTGCGATGGTGACGTGTGCAGTGATGTGGTCTCTGCCATTGATGCCTCAGGACTCAGCGCCATGTGTGGGACCTGCTGGGCCGCGGTGCGGGTCCGCATGATGTGGAGCATGCCATGTTGGCGGGGCCAGGGCCTGGAGCTTGCACGGGCACGTGGTGTGCCCACTGGTGGACACACCGTCGGCGAAAGGTGAGTATTGGGGCCGGGGTGCACAAGGGCGGACAGTCAGCGCTGGATGGCGGGAGGGGCTAGGGTGCGGCTGCATGTGTGCGCAGGGGCGGACAGGCGTTGTTGCCGTGTGCCATGGGATGGACTCTGACATGAATGACTCTTGCTTTGGTTACAGGTTGCAGACCTGGTGGCTTGCAGTGTATCCCGGCACTTGTTTGGAGGCACACCGGTGGCAGCAGGTGAGCAGTGGTGCCTGGGTGCGCGGGGCGGCAGTGTCCTTCCTTCTCTCTCTCTCTCTTTCTCTCACTTCATTTTACTTTCACTCTCCCTTCCTTTCCTTCTCTCTCTCTCTCTCTCTCTCCCGCTCCCTTCCTTTCCTCTCTCTCTCTCTCTCTCTCTCCCTCTCCCTTCCTTTCCTTCTCTCTCTCTCTCCCTCTCCTTTCCTTCTCTCCCTCTCTCCCTCTCCCTTTCTTTCTTTCTCTCTCTCTTTCTCTCATTCTCTGTTTCTCTGTGTCTCGCTCCTTTGATGTGCGCATGACACACGTTCTGGTTTTGTGCTTTATTTTCCAGGCTGTGACATCATGATTGTCCCGGACGGACCCGACAGTCTTCCGCATTGGTGTTTTGTGTTGTTTTTCAATAAAGTTTCTGGTTGTTACTTCAATGATGAGTGACTGTTTCTCGTTCTTCTGTCTCAACATGTGTGTTTCTGTTTGTCATTGTGTGACGTCATGCGCTTTTTGTGGCTCTTGTGTCGTGCACGGTATGTGTTTGTCCGTGGGGGTGGTGGTCCGGGGGGGGGGGGGCGGGGGGGGTGGCGGTGGGTGTTGTGGCCCTCATGGGTCTCCGAGCTGCATGATCATTGACCCCATGGCATCTGTGGGTCTTCAGATGTGGCTCTGGCCTAGGCTCCCTTTCATGCTGCAGGTAGTCGTCCTGCTCAACACCAGCAAAAGGCAGGTGTTAAATCCCTGCTGCTACCGCGGCTTATCGCCTGTTTTTGGTCCGCATCGCAGATCTGGCAGTTCGTTGTGAAAGTGGTGTAGTGGTGTTTTGGTGTGTTTTTGCACGGGAACGCCTACTCTGCATCTCATTAGGGTTAGTTGAAGGTGTCACCCGTGGAGGTAAATGTTGAGGCGGTTATCGCGGGAATACTTGCGTTGATTGCAGTTTTCACCCGCTTGTGAATGGGGTGTTAAATCTGTCACCACTTTTGTTGCATTAAGTTGGCGATAACTCGGAGATAAGTCCTTGTGAATATCCCCCATGGTCTTTTAGATCTCATCCACAGGCCAGGTTTTTAAAAAAATTCACCCCGCCACTTCTTGCCAAAGTGGTAGATCTTTGGGAGGCCTTACTCTGTGGGTTAGATCCTCCCTTAATTGTGCTATTCGACAACTCCATTCTGAGTCCCCTGACATTTTGGCTTTTGAATTAAGCTTCAAAAACAAGCCTAAGTTTATTTTCATTAACATTTATGCAAGAGGGACCAGAGTTGGGGGTCAATCCTGCACAATTCATATATTGGAAGGTTTACTCGATCAATTTCTTTCAAATCAAAATCTCAAAATAGCGGGTGACTTTAACTCCACATTCAAACCGATTGATATCGATGGGGCCTATGTGTCCTGCAACACAGATAAGACTTGGTCAATTCCACCATTGACCATTCCCCCTGTCCGTAGGTGTTCTCAGACCTCTCTGCATCACAGCAGCCAGCACCTTCCCAACGCACTCCGGTCACCAGGATCCGGCTGCTGTGTCCAACACAGCAGTCAGGAAGGCGGCTGCAAGCTAGGCTGCATACTCCCTCCCATACTGGAGCAGCCAATCAGGTGTTGTTTAGTGGCCTGGAACAGGCCATGATGAAGGTTCAGTGCTTGCAGAAAAAACAGATTAGGCTTACCAAGCTGAGCCAGGGATTTTTAAACATCACCCAACAGATGGCTGAGAACCAGGCCCGCATTGAGGGAACATTTGATGCTCTTACAGGGACTATTGGGCAGCTGTGCACAGAGTTGTCTTAGGAGAGGGCGGCAAAGGAGAATGGAGCGCAGCCTGTCACACAGAATGGACTCTATGACCAGGGCAATCAGGACCCTGGCGCAAACAACCACCCCACACACCAAGCACACCCTGGGTCTGCACATAGAGATGGGCCACTACAGTGGTGATGTTGTACGGGGGCTGCAACCGATACCAGCCGCAGTGGAGGCAATACAAACAAACATGTTTGCCAGTGGACGAGCAACAGAGGCAGCAGACAGTGAGGTGTCCAGCCGCAGTAGTATCTCTGCTGTAGAAACACCAATGCAGCGGAGAAGCAGCAGCCGCCAGCCTAAAATTCCACCTGCCAGATCCCCACATGCTGGACGTAGAGGCAAGAAATGACTTGTTAGCACCAATGTGCCATACAGTGTGCCCAGTTTATTTTTCTTTGGTGGGGCAGTAGCCACAAGACAGTTATACTTTTTTTTGGTTATGCGGAAGGAGATGGACAGGTTGTTCAACAATTTTTTTACATGCCCTCAAAATAAAGGGAAATTTACATTGTGAAAATCACGTTTCGTATTGTGATTTGTTGAGGGTAGAGTGTCAATGGGTAGGACGTACCTTGCAAAATAATGTCTGGCTATGTGGTCCTTGTGCCTTCTCCCCTCTGCTGCTGAGCTTCCCTCGCTTGGTTGTTGGGCAGGTAGGGCCGGGTCATCATCATCCTCTAAGTCAGATCCAGACACCGCCATGGGCAAGCCACCCCTGCAGGCAATGTTGTGGAGTATGGCACAGGTTGCCACTATTTTGCAGACAGTCTCAGGTGCATACTGCAAGGCTCCGCCACTCTTGTGAAGAAACCGGAATCGCGATTTTAGGAGGCCAAATGTGCGCTCAATCACGGACCTGGTGCTCCTATGTGCCATGTTGTACCACCTTTCATGTGGGTTGTTGGGAGATAGGTACGGTGTGAGTATCCATGTCAGCAGTGCATACGCACTGTCACCTGAGAAGACATATATGATGGTGAGACAACATGCAGACAGACATTAAAGTGCCAATACATCTCACTGTGGACATGAAATTTCAGTACCTAGTAGGTATCCTTCATCAAAGTCACCCCTTTCTAATTTCTGGTATATGCCACTGTGCCTAAACATGTACGAGTCATGGGTGCTCCCTGGATATTTGACCACAATGTCCGTGATGATGTTGTATGCATTGCAGACAACTTGAATGTTGAGGGAATGTGTGCTTTTTCGATTCCAGAATATGTATTCGATGCGAGATTGGGGACATATGGGCATGTGGGTACCATCTATGCACCCAATGACCTGTGGAAACCTTGCTATTCTGTAGAATTGCATTTTGGTATTTTCTAGTTCCACATCATCCCAGGGCAGGTAGGTATGTTGATCTATGTGGTGGAGCATGGCATCTAAGAAATTGTGGAAGAAATGCAAAAGCGCACTCTGCAACACTCCTCCAGCCACTGAAATGACATCTTGGTAACTACCAGTGGCCAATAGGTGGAGAGAACACAATACCTGCACATGTGTGGGGATTGCATTTCTAGTTGTGGTTTCAAGGTGTCTATTAGATCTAGAATCACAGTGCTACTCAGCCTGTACGGCTCATATATCTCTTCCTCTGTCTCCTCAAACAAAGTTAGCCTGACTCTGAATATCCTCTCCTGTCTCCGCCTCCTCTGCTGAGCAGACAGTATCCGCATCCTCTTCGCTATCACGTAGAGGGCAGCCATTTCTGATGCATTCTGGGGCTGTTATATAGGTTGGGCCCTGTTACCACCTGTTTTTGATTCATGGTAAATTGCATGTGCAAACGAGCCAATTTGCGCATGCTCGCAAATTGCAACTAGTCTGTACATTTTGATTAGCGACTCACTAATTGCGAGTCGCAATTTGGGACTCGCTATTTCCACACGCTATTTTTGCAAATCGGTATTCAGTCTCATAGCAAAAAATGGTTTTGCGATTGACTGTTGTACATCGCGTATGACCGATTTTGCATGTGCAAATCGATTTGCGGCTGATTTTGCACTCGCAAAATGGTCGTACATCTGGCCCTCAGTTATATAATGGAGTTTCAGGCTCCACAAAAATGACAGGGAATTATTTAAGCATTTATGGCTATCAATGAAGATTCCTATGATGCAGAACCAGGACTCCAGGTATGTAACCTTTTCTGTTCTTGCTTTCCGTCCAGCCACTTGTATCTTTAAAATACAAAAACTTTTTGATGTTCGGCAAGCATTAATTATTTATATCATCTTTTCACCAGAAGTAGAATAACAACTTTAAAATACATTGCATTTATTAATTAATTTCTTTGCACATCATTCTTCCTGCACGTGCCATGCAGAAAGGAAGTTTTGCATAATAAACAATGAAAACATTTACTTCAACCAAAACATTCTGCAGGCTTCATCTTGTTAGCTAAGGAAAAGATACAACATAACAGCAACAACTAGCAGATGGAAATCAATTCATAATATTTTTCTGTTTTACAGAAAGAGAAACATGAGTACATTTGTTTGTTGTTGTGTACCTTTTAAAAGCCTATTCTTTAGCAGCACGGAAATACATTTGTGTGAATTAGCTTTCTTAGCAGTAGAGAGCACATATAAAATGATCAGAGTGCATACTAACAGTACATTTCGTGGCACCAATGGAGAAGGGGCAGTGCTGTCCTAAATGTAGAAAAGTATGCTTGCGATAGGGATGAAAATGTGGCTTTGGGGCCAATGCTGGGGTTGGAGCCTGGTGTTGTCATGTGAGATAATGGCCGAACTTATAATGAAGGGCATGCTCAGGGCCACTGGAATTATGCGATTGTGTGGCCGCGAGGATTTTTGCATAATTATGGATTTGCCACATTTCCCACATAATCCATCATCTGCTGCATATTTTGCAGATTTTAACAACAAAAAATGCGTTTCTAGCTCATACGGTTCAAGAGTTACTAAAAATGCAGCAACACGTGTTGCAGCGTGGTGGAAGGCCCTTTGCAAAGCTGAACTGGTCACCCTTCTGTTGCTTATTGCTACATTTGGGTGTTACACTGGTACTAATGTGGTTCGACAAATGCCCAGACAGTGTTACCAAGTTTAACAAGCATTTGCAATGCAACAGGTCTCGCATTACAAAAAGTTTGAGTAATTGGCGTTGCAAATAATAATGCAACACCACAGCTCAAACGTTCTGTAATGCGAGACCTGTTGCATTGTAAATGCTTGTTATAAACTACCAATGTGTGTAAAGTCAGAGTGGAGCCTAAATGAAGCATGCATATTTGCAGGCCTGGCAATAGTTTTTGAGGAGCTTGGGTCAAAAAAAAAAATGAATGCAGGCTCCGCATAGTTCTTCTGTTTATTCCAGGTGCCCTGAGCAGTTGCTTCGAACTTTAAAAAAATGTAAACAGAGCACCTCCAGCATCTGGTGTTTCTATTGGTATGCACATGTTTAGCTGCCTCATCATTAATGAACAAGAAGGCTTTTTAAATATATATATATATATATCCAGAAAGCTGCTTCTCGCCTCCCTCAGGTATCTCTTCAGCAAAGCAGACACGGACCCACGATTGCGTGCTTTAAAGTTGTGGTTTAATGTCGGCCATTACGCGTTTCAGTCCAGAACGGACCTTGATCACATGACCTATATATATATAAATTAATTCTGCAGTAAGGGGCGTGGACCCTGAAAAGGGGGGGTGGGGGCTGTGGCGTAATACCCCTTCTGCCCTCGCCTTGTTACGGTCCTGCATATGGCTTTGAAGGGTGGCCATCCTTTGTTTACTCCAGCGAGGGATCAGGTGCAGTGCAGAAGGAAAAATGCAGAGCACAACTTTAGAAACGCATTTACTTTTGATGAGCTTCACATGCAATAAAGCTGCCATAAACCAGGGGAAGAGCAGTCCTCACACCCTTTGTACCGCTGCCCAAGCAGGCAGTATCCTGTGATGTTAATGGGGACCACCTACCTGTCAGGGTGCTTAACTAATGCCTTTCCTAAGAAAGTTCCTCCGGCATAGGTACATGGATTAGAAGTGCAGGAGGCTGTGCCAGGTCTCTGCGATGCTCATCTCCTGCGGTGGTGAGTTTTACTGTTGTTAACAATTCACAGTTAAAATAATGACACTAGAAAAGTATTTCAGAGTGCAGATTGTTGTGTTAAAAACAATTATGTAGTAAAAATATTCCATAATTAAGAGCATATTGATAACAACCAATACGAACAAGGCATTATAATAAAAATAATGGATTAGACATCAAAGTTGTTGCCGGAAGATCAGCTAGTGTTTGCTTGTGGTCCGTGCCATGACGTTATTCTCAACACCGGCTCTTATGATATCACATGGTGGTTCTCCTTGTTTATTTTTGATGTAAGCTCATCAAAAGAATGTTTACAAATTCAATATGTTAAAAAATAATGATACCAGTCGCCCAGGCAATTCTTATAGATAATCTTAGAACTGCTACAAGCACCAGAAATGGTAACTAATGCACTAACCGATATGACACACATGCTCTCCACTTTGGGACCCAACTGTAACCAAACTGAAACAGTTTGAAACCCGGTGCAGCTGCCTCCGCCTGCTAATAAATGATAATTACTAGTCACAAATGTATTATGGAGTGACTCCGTAGTGTGCGGCTGCCCATCCCGCCACAGCACTGGGCTCTCTGTCCACTTGTCTGCTCAATAGGGCAAGGGTGCCTGTGTTGGCGCTAAGCATCTGTAATTAGCGCCAGCGCAGGGGGAAATTCTGTGCGGACCTGCGTTTCCAAAGTGGTGGAATGCGGCGTAAAGTGAAGAAGGCTAACGCTGAGCTCCGTCCCTTTTCTTGTAAATATACCCCTATATCTTTTCTGTGCACCAGGTACAGCAGTCTTTGGTACGGGGTGGGGGAGGACGACAAGGCAGGATGTCCAGTGTCAGTTAGGGACAGGAAGCCTTTATAGTTTTTGCCTTATGCGGTGAAATTGCTGCTTTAATGGCCAATGGTCAAAGCTTGTTTTCTTGGTGTCTCGATGTTGGGCAGTTAAAGCAATGTGTCCGTCTCTAGATTAAACTCTAATGGACTACATTTTATTGGGATTGCGGCTGGCTTGTCGCCTGCCAGACATTGCAGATGGCAGGGATGCGCTACACACCCTTCTCGCCACCTTTTCCCCATACCGGGTATTGACGAATGGGTTTTAGGGTAAGGTGGGTGAGCGAGCCTGCTGGATTATGAGTGCCCTCCTTGGCGCCTTCGGTTAAACAACTGCTTTTGTGGAGGTTGCTGTGTGGCTGGCTTGAGGGCAGCCATGTTCCACTCACCTGCAGCATTCAGTGACACTAGCCAAGTGAATGGAAAACTGATCCCTCTCCAGCCTTTTTCACCTCCAATGCAGCTGGTGCTGCTGACTCTTTGGTGGCACGGCAGAGGTCTGAGAAGTGACGAGAGTTGGCGTTTTAAAGCTGATGTGACTGGGATAGTAATAGTTACACTGGGCCAACCTGCTTGAATAGGGTGAAAGGCAAGCAGCACTTCAGGAAGATAAATGAGTGAGGACGTCTGTATCAGGGAACAGACTAGAAAACATAAATAGAATTATGTAGATTCTGAGTGGTCTCTGCAAGTAAGTGTGTGGTTCGCAAAACTCTGCATTTCTTTTCCTTTGGCACCCCTGTATTTTGACTGTTGAGTACCTCCTTCAGACACTTTGCCATTAAATCGTAATTGCAATCAGCATTGTGAGCTTTGCAGAGAGATGCCGGAGAAGGACTCAGCAGGTAGGCTGAAGTCTTTTAAGTATCTGTGGCTTTGATGAACTCCCTCTGCCTTCGACCTCAACTCCAGAGCTCTGTCATGAACACCAACCTTCACCCTGAAATGGCTCCGACAAGATGAGGCGGCTCACTTTGCAGTTATTGATTTACTTCCTTCTGTTCCAAGGATAGGAAATAGGAAGTACGATAGATATGAAGTAAAACCTGAACTGGAAACAGGGATTGCATATTACCCAGTGGTCTTACAATCATTGTCCAGGAGGAGTTTATTGTTTGAAAGGTAAAGTTAAAAGTGTGAATACAGGGCTGGAAGACACAACTTTCAATATCAATCAATCAAACAATCAGGGTTTTGTAGAGCGCACTACTCACCCGTAAGGGTCTCAAGGTGCTGAAGGAGGGGGGTGTGAGCAGCTCCGTTGGGGTCATCGAAGAGCCAGGACTTGAGGTCCTTTCTGAATTGGTGCAGTGTCGGGCTTCGTCGGAGTTGAAGGGGGAGTTCGTTCCAGGTCTTGGCTGCGAGGTAGGAGAAGGATCTTCCACCTGCTCTGGATCTGTAGAAACGAGGGACGATGGCTAAGGCGAGGTCGGCTAAGCGAAGGTTTCTCTTGGGGGCGTGGAAGGAGATTCGGCTGTTAAGGTATTGGGGTCCAGTGTTGTGGAGGGATTTGTAGGCATGTGTGAGCAGTTTGAAGGTTATTCTTCTTTTGAAAGGAAGCCAGTGGAGGTCACGGAGGTGTTGAGTGATGTGGTCATGTCGTGGGATGTCGAGGATAAGTCTGGCTGGCTGCAGCGTTCTGGACGGTCTGGAGTTTGCGGCTGAGTTTTTTTGTTGACTCCTGCATAGAGAGTGTTCCCGTAGTCCAGTAGGCTGGTGATGAATGCGTGGGCGATGGTTTTCCTAGAGTCGGGGGTATCCACTTGAACGTCTTGCGAAGTATGGGGAGGGTGTTGAAACATGCAGAGGATACAGCGTTGACCTGGCGATTCATGGTGAGTGAAGAATCGAGTAAGATGCCGAGGTTGCATGCGTGGTCTGTTGGGGTGGGTGGGTTTCCTAGGTTAGGGGACCACCAGGTGTTGTCCCATGCGGAGAGGGTGGAGCCAAGGATGGGAACTTCTGTTTTCTCCGTGTTGAGCTTCAGGCAGCTGTTGCTCATCCAGGTCACGATGGCTTTCATCCCTTCTTGGAAATTTTGCCTGGTGATGTCGGGTTTCATGGTGAGGGAGAGGATGAGCTGGGTATCATTGGTGTAGGAGACAATGTTGAGTCTGTGGTTTCTGACCATGGTTGCAAGGGTTGCTACGTAGATGTTGAAGAGTGTGATGCTGAGGGAGGATCCTTGGGGTTCTCCGCATCTGCTCTCTGTAAGGTTCTGAGAGGAAGGACGGGAGTCTTATTCTCTGTGTTCTGCCTGAGAGTAAAGATCATATCCAGTCTAATGCTATTCCTTGAATGCCAGCGTTGTGGAGCCTGGTGGCTAGTGTGCGGTGGGAGACAGTGTCGAAGGCTTCTGACAAGTCCAGGAGGATGAGGGCTGCTGTGTGGCCTTGGTCGAGGAGGGCACGGATGTCGTGGGGGGGCGGCGATGAGGGCGGTCTCGGTGCTGTGGTTGCTGCAGAATCCCGATTGAGAGGTGTTGAGGATGCTGTTGGATTCTATGAAGTGTGCTATCTGGGTGTTGATGGCCTTTTTGATGACTTTGGCGGCGAAAGGGAGCAGAGAGATGGGCCTGAAGTTTTTGAGATCCATCGGGTTTGCGGAGGGTTTCTTTAGGAGGGGAGTGTCTTCGACATGTTTCCAGTCATCAGGGAATGTGGCGGTCTCGAGGGAGCTGTTGATAGTTCGGCGTAGCTTAGGTGCGATGGCAGTGGCGGCCCTGTGGAAGATGTGCAGCTGGCAGGGGTCAGTAGGTGCTCCGGAGTGAATGCTCTTCATTGTCTTTAAGGTGTCTTCTGTGGTGAGAGGGCTCCAGGTGAGAAGGGTCTGTTGGATGGTGTTGTTGCGGGTGGGGGTTGAGGCTGTGTCATGGTCTTGGTCGTCAAAGTTGTCGTAGAGAGTTTTGATCTTGAAGTGAAAGAAGGAACTGAGTTTGTTGCAGAGTTCTTGGGTGGGAGGGACGTTGGTTGTTTTGCTGTTGGGCTTGGCGAATTCCTGTATGATGGCGAAGAGTTCCTTGGAGCCGTGGGCATTGGAGAGGATTCTGTCTTGGATGAAGTTTTTCTTTGTTGATTTGATGAGTTGGTGGTGTGCTGTGATGGCTGCTTTGTAGGCGGAGTGTGCTTCTGGGGTTTTGCTGTTTCTCCACTTCTTCTCCAGTCGTTGGCAGGAGCGCTTGGATTCACGGAGATCCATGGTGAACCAGTTGGCTTTCTTGTGTCGTCTCATGGTGTTCTGGAGGGGGACGAGGATGTTGGCGCAGTTGGCGATCCATTTGTGGAGGTTGCTTGCCGCTGTGTTGGCGTCTGTCGTAGTAGGGGGAGGAGTGTAGGTGAGGGGAAGGTGAGGAGTTATTCGGAGACTTTGTTCCAGCTTCTGCGTGGGGGGTGGAGCGTGCGCTTTTGTGGGGTGGGTTTCGTGAAGGAGAAATGCATTTAGTGGTGGTCTGTCCAGAGCAGTTCAGTGGTGTGACTGAAGCGAATGTTGTTTCCTCCGGCCTCAGATGGGATCAAGTGTGTGTCCTGCTGTGTGAGTGGGGGTGGAGACAAGCTGCTTCAGTCCTATGTTGGTGAGGTTCTCCAGGAGGGCGGTGGTGTTGGGATCGCTGTGGTTGTCCAGGTGGAAGTTCAGGTCTCCGAGAAGTATGTAGTCCATCGAGCTGAGGGCATGGGGTGCAATGTGGTTTGCGATGATGTTGGTGAGGGGTCCAGGAGGTCTGTAGGCGACTGTTCTGCGGAGCGTCGTTCTGGGGTTGATCTGGATCCAGAAGTGGATGTATTACATGGGGGGTGAGGCGTCATCCGGGTTGGTGGTTGTGAGTCGGAGGTAGCTCTTGGGGACGATGGCGAGGCCTTCTCCTGGGCGGTTGGGGCGGTCTTTCCTCAGGATCTTGCATCCGTCAGGGATGGCGGTTGCGATGTCCGGTACGGAGCTGGCATTGGTCCAGGTCTCGGTGAAAAAGGCGACGTCGGGCATGTGAGTGTTGAGGAGGTCCCAGATGTTTACGGCTTGTCTGTGCAGGGAGCGTACATTGAGGAGGATGCAGCTCAGTGGCTTGTGTGTGGTGGCGTCCGGCGTGTGCCTGGGTCCGGAGGTGGGTGAAGGAGCGTCGGCAGTGCCGGCAGGAGATAGGGCCTTGGGTGTTGCTTGGTGTCGAGAGCTGGCAGTTGTTGTTTCATCTGGGGTTGAGTGTGTGGAGAGTGCTGGGGTTGTACCGGCAGGGGGTCAGGGGGCCAGGGTCACGGACTGGTGCAGGCAGGCTTGCCTTTGGTAAGCCTTTGGCGCACCAGCGGTGCGGCCGTGTAGCAGCCACCATTAAGTAGGGTTCGGGGGTAGGGTGAACAGCTGGGAGGCGGGAGCAGCATGCTGGGGGGTAGTGGCCGCGGGGGTAACAACCGCAGAGAGCACACGGGAAAAGGAGGAGGAAAAGCGGAGCAAAGAAAGGTAAAAAGAGGCAAACAGGAAAAGGCAAACAGAAAAAAGGCAAACAGAAAAAGGCAAACAGTAAAAAAAAAGAAAAAAGGCAAAAGGGGAAAACCTGACACACAGAGCCGACTAGCAGAAGAGCAAGCTCTTCCACTAGACCATCAGGGATGAGGTGCAGGTGGGAGCCTGTGGGTGGAGGATTGCCTCGAACACCTACCTAAGCGATACAAAAGGGGATGATGGACGGAACGTTTGAGCCAATCAAAACACTCACCCCCAGTCAACTGATCTGGGTTTAATCCATCATCATTCTTTAGCTCACTCCACCACCCCAGTTCAGACATGGCCATATGCAAATCAGTCTGACCCTGTGCCTCATGGGAACAGTCCAGCCCGAACTGCCAAGCCATGTCTTCCCTGGACCGGAAACAAGCATCCTAGGACCGGTTTCTGGCATTTCAGCCGTCATCAGCCAGGCTTGCTTGAATCCAGTGGCAAAGTGAGCAAGGGACCCACGTCTGGGCATACCCCCGCCAACTTAGGGCGACCAAAGCGATACAAAGGGGATGATGGACGGAACGCTTGAGCCAATCAAACACTCACCCCAGTCAACTGATCTGGGTTTAATCCATCATCATTCTTTAGCTTCACTCCACCACCCCAGTTCAGACATGGCCATATGCAAATCAGTCTGACCCTGTGCCTCATGGGAACAGTCCAGCCCGAACTGCCAAGCCATGTCTTCCTGGACCGGAAACAGCATCCTAGGACCGGTTTCTGGCATTTCAGCCGTCATCAGCCAGGCTTGCTTGAATCCAGTGGCAAAGTGAGCAAGGGACCACGTCTGGGCTACCCCCGCCAACTTAGGGCTGACCAAGCGATACAAAAGGGGATGATGGACGGAACGTTTGAGCCAATCAAACACTCACCCCCAGTCAACTGATCTGGGTTTAATCCATCATCATTCTTTAGCTCACTCCACCACCCCAGTTCAGACATGGCCATATGCAAATCAGTCTGACCCTGTGCCTCATGGGAACAGTCCAGCCCGAACTGCCAAGCCATGTCTTCCCTGGACCGGAAACAAGCATCCTAGGACCGGTTTCTGGCATTACAGCCGTCATCAGTCAGGCTTGCTTGAATCCAGTGGCAAAGTGAGCAAGGGACCCACGCCTGGGCATACTCGCCAACTTAGGGCGACCAAGCGATACAAAGGGGATGATGGACGGAACGCTTGAGCCAATCAAACACTCACCCTCAGTCAACTGATCTGGGTTTAAACCATCATCATTCTTTAGCTCACTCCACCACCCCAGTTCAGACATGGCCATATGCAAATCAGTCTGACCCTGTGCCTCATGGAACAGTCCAGCCCGAACTGCCAAGCCATATCTTCCCTGGACCGGAAACAAGCATCCTAGGACCGGTTTCTGGCATTTCAGCCGTCATCAGTCAGGCTTGCTTGAATCCAGTGGCAAAGTGAGCAAGGGACCCACGTCTGGGCATACCCTCGCCAACTTAGGGCGACAGCGATACAAAAGGGGATGATGGACGAACGTTTGAGCCAATCACACTCACCCCAGTCAACTGATCTGGGTTTAATCCATCATCACTTTAGCTCACTCCACCACCCCAGTTCAGACATGGCCATATGCAAATCAGTCCGACCCTGTGCCTCATGGGAACAGTTCAGCCCGATCTGCCAAGCCATGTCTTCCTGACCGGAAACAAGCATCCTAGGACCGGTTTCTGGCATTTCAGCCGTCATCAGCCAGGCTTGCTTGAATCCAGTGGCAAGTGAGCAGGGACCCACGTCTGGGCATACCCCCGCCAACTTGGGCTGACCAAGCGATACAAAAGGGATGATGGACGGAACGCTTGAGCCAATCAAACACTCACCCCCAGTCAACTGATCTGGGTTTAATCCATCATCATTCTTAGCTCACTCCACCACCCCAGTTCAGACATGGCCATATGCAAATCAGTCTGACTCTGTGCCTCATGGAACAGTCCAGCCCGAACTGCCAAGCCATGTCTTCCCTGGACCGGAAACAAGCATCCTAGGACCGGTTTCTGGCATTTCAGCCGTCATCAGCCAGGCTTGCTTGAATCCAGTGCAAAGTGAGCAAGGGACCCACGCCTGGGCATACCCCCGCCAACTTAGACGTGGGTCCCTTGCTCACTTTGCCACTGGATTCAAGCAAGCCTGGCTGATGACGGCTGGAATGCCAGAAACCGGTCCTAGGATGCTTGTTTCCGGTCCAGGGAAGACATGGCTTGGCAGTTCGGGCTGGACTGTTCCCATGAGGCAGAGGGTCAGACTGATTTGCATATGGCCATGTCTGAACTGGGGTGGTGGAGTGAGCTAAAGAATGATGATGGATTAAACCCAGATCAGTTGACTGGGGGTGAGTGTTTGATTGGCTCAAACGCTCCGTCCATCATCCCCTTTTGTATCGCTTTGTTCGCCCTAAGTTGGCGGGGTATGCCAGACGTGGGTCCCTTGCTCACTTTGCCACTGGATTCAAGCAAGCCTGGCTGATGACGGCTGGAATGCCAGAAACCGGTCCTAGGATGCTTGTTTCCGGTCCAGGGAAGACATGGCTTGGCAGTTCGGGCTGGACTGTTCCCATGAGGCACAGGGTCAGACTGATTTGCATATGGCCATGTCTGAACTGGGGTGGTGGAGTGAGCTAAAGAATGATGATGGATTAAACCCAGATCAGTTGACTGGGGGTGAGTGTTTGATTGGCTCAAACGCTCCGGTCCATCATCCCTTTGTATCGCTTGTTCGCCTCTAGGTTGGCGGGGTATGCCCAGACGTGAGTCCCTTGCTCACTTTGCCACTGGATTCAAGCAAGCCTGGCTGATGACGGCTGGAATGCCAGAAACCGGTCCTAGGATGCTTGTTTCCGGTCCAGGGAAGACATGGCTTGGCAGTTCGGGCTGGACTGTTCCCATGAGGCACAGGGTCAGACTGATTTGCATATGGCCATGTCTGAACTGGGGTGGTGGAGTGAGCTAAAGAATGATGATGGATTAAACCCAGATCAGTTGACTGGGGGTGAGTGTTTGATTGGCTCAAACGTTCCGTCCATCATCCCCTTTGTATCGCTTTGTTCGCCTCTAAGTTGGCGGGGCATGCCCAGACGTGGGTCCCTTGCTCACTTTGCCACTGGATTCAAGCAAGCCTGGCTGATGACGGCTGGAATGCCAGAAACCGGTCCTAGGATGCTTGTTTCCGGTCCAGGGAAGACATGGCTTGGCAGTTCGGGCTGACTGTTCCCATGAGGCACAGGGTCAGACTGATTTGCATATGGCCATGTCTGAACTGGGGTGGTGGAGTGAGCTAAAGAATGATGATGGATTAAACCCAGATCAGTTGACTGGGGGTGAGTGTTTGATTGGCTCAAACGCTCCGTCCATCATCCCCTTTGTATCGCTTTGTTCGCCCTAAGTTGGCGGGGTATGCCCAGACGTGGGTCCCTTGCTCACTTTGCCACTGGATTCAAGCAAGCCTGGCTGATGACGGCTGGAATGCCAGAAACCGGTCCTAGGATGCTTGTTTCCGGGTCCAGGGAAGACATGGCTTGGCAGTTCGGGCTGGACTGTTCCCATGAGGCACAGGGTCAGACTGATTTGCATATGGCCATGTCTGAACTGGGGGTGGTGGAGTGAGCTAAAGAATGATGATGGATTAAACCTAGATCAGTTGACTGGGGGTGAGTGTTTGATTGGCTCAAACGCTCCGTCCATCATCCCCTTTGTATCGCTTTGTTCGCCCTAAGTTGGCGGGGTATGCCCAGACGTGGGTCCCTTGCTCACTTTGCCACTGGATTCAAGCAAGCCTGGCTGATGACGGCTGGAATGCCAGAAACCGGTCCTAGGATGCTTGTTTCCGGTCCAGGGAAGACATGGCTTGGCAGTTCGGGCTGGACTGTTCCCATGAGGCACAGGGTCAGACTGATTTGCATATGGCCATGTCTGAACTGGGGTGGTGGAGTGAGCTAAAGAATGATGATGGATTAAACCCAGATCAGTTGACTGGGGGTGAGTGTTTGATTGGCTCAAACGTTCCGTCCATCATCCCCTTTTGTATCGAACACCTACCTGGCAAGGAGTTCGAGCGGCGCTAAGGGCAGTCCCACAACGGTGGAGCTGTGCAGGGGAAGAGCAGTGACTCTGACCAGGAGGTCAAGCTCACAATGTATATGAAATATACTCAACAGAAAAGCAATCTCAGTTAGAAAGTGTGTTCGAATTTAAGAATAAACATGCGTTAAGAGGAATATGGTCTTGAAAATGTATGTTTTATGGAACGAACTAATGCAGATATTTTGAGGTATATCAAGTACTTTAAGCACAAACAGATGGTTGTGGAAAAAGTTTTATTTAATCAAAGCAAGGATTTTTAATTGAAGAAACAGTACACACTATAGATCACATACCTTCTAACAGCGTACTGAAGATTTCGCTCTTCTCGGGTACGATTATGTTTCGTAGATTGTTATTCTTCTGTTAGGTACCAACGAGGCAGATTAAGGTCTGCTTCTGCCAGCACCCACACCCCTCACAATACCTTCCAACTTTCCAAGATGGCGGCTATGTGGGGGAAGTAGTTGCCACACCATAGCTACCAAGATTTCAGATTGCTTATGTGTGACATGTTCATAATTTCAGTGTAATTATGAGTGATATCCAACGACTATGACACTTTATAGTGAGCACAATCAAGCAATGAAGATGAGGGAAACATATAAATATCAGAAATTTCACCCATTTGAGCAACGAGAAACTCTAAGATCTTAAAACTTCTGTAAAGCACCAGAAATGAAAGGGCACTATGCTAGTGCCCTTGTAACCTGATTGTACTGTTAAACTAATGAGTAGCCATGATATTAAACATTAAACAAGTCTTTCAAAGGCAGTACTTTATTAATGTTCTGTGCACATATGCAGACATGCACAGTTAAATACAAAAGATAATACTGGCATGGTTGTCAAGCTTTCAGATTGCATATGTGGAATATTTCTATGGTTTTGATTACGCTAAATTGCACACCTTTTGTTCCCTACTAAATATAGCGTAAGCGATGATGTTTTATTTGCCTAAAGTGGTTGAGGGGAGGAAACAACTCAGATTAGTAACAGCAAAGTTGTCATGCCTGGAAAGACCACCAACTCCAAAGTGCAGTTTGAAGATTTATTATAAGGCCAAAAACAATTGGATGTAAATACATCTCAATAGCAAAGAATAAAGGTACAGGAAAATCAATACAGAGCCAAGTTTACGGATATAAGTAATTCGGCCCAAAAGACAAATGATTATAAATTCCAAAATCACAACGCAACACAGAATAGGTGCGATATTCAGTTCTCGAGTCATTGAAATAAATCAAAATCTTTCCCTACACTGCTCTAGATGAGGGCCCTTCCTGTCTCTCTTCTATCATTCCCGAAAGGTGTCAGCACGTGTCAACTTCCTAAGAAGTACTCACGTCAAATGGGTCATTTTAGCTTATGGCTATGGAGCTTGCTCTAAGATGCTCCTTCTTCTCCGTAAGCTAGCAGAAGTCTGGGCTCTCTGTCCCTGCGCTTCATACAAAAGATGGGATTCAACCCACATTGCGTCATTCGTCTTAAAATTTTCCATTGCACCTCTAAGCAGTAGCTTTTCTTCATGAAACAATTTAATTAATGGTATCTTCTTTCCAGTGGCCTTGGCTTTCAGACAGACCAGATACGAAAGGCATCCTCCCTTCTCGCTTCTCAGCCATCTTCAGAGGCATTCGGGGTCTCTCCTTAACTCTGAAAATAACGATGTGTTTCTTCCACCTGCAGCAGGATGAGAACATTCCAACCTTGAACACTACAACATTTAATTATTTATTTCTCGAGAGCAAGGAGCATCGAAATCTAGCATTTTGGGCCTATAATTCAGGCAACTTAAACTAACCACAATTACGGTGTATAGAAATAATATCGTCCTGCACATTATGCATGAAGGAATCGAAATACATACAGAATTCTACTTAAGTGCGTTTACTAGTTTCAACATCAAATGATTCAAATAAATGTGTCTTAATAGTCGTAAAACACTGCAAACAATACGAATACATGAGAGTGCGTTTAAACCATGAGTATAGTGCACTCATACAAAATAGAGTGCTATCAGCGCACTATCAGTTCCCCCCTCTTATGACTAGTGTCATAACACCAACTTTCTATCCTCCTGTATTTTCTCCTTGTAGAAGAGACCGACATAAACAGAAACTATAGCTTGCTGTCCCTGTCTGAATCGTTCTATCCCCTTAAGGTGCTGGTAATGACTGTCCTGCAGTCGTTCAAGTTGAAGCTCTCGCTTTCTCGAAACAGTCTCCTGATGTCGTGCCCTTTGCCATTTGTAAGCCTTGATGGCTCCTAGTAGGACAATTATACAAATGACAGCTATTATAATAGGCTTTAAGATATATCCCATTATTCCTTGTCCCAAACTTCCAAACCAACTGCCTATCTTGCCAAATCCTTTCCCCACTTGCTCCCAGAGTCCTTCAGCAGCCATCTCACGTAACTCTTGGTGTATATCTGAAATATTGTTAATGTATTTCCTTATATCACGACTGTTGTCAGGAATATAAGTGCAGCACTGTTGAACTTTTAACAATTTGCAGACTCCTCTGGCTTTTGCTAGCAGCACATCTAGGGCAAGACGGTTCTACAAAACCATAGCCCTTATCAAAACCATCTCCCCATCTACAAGCAATAAAATCTGAGCAGTATTTACTGAGAATTATCCACTAGTGTTGCCAACTTTCTGATTTTCAAATCATTCAAAATCACACCCATACTTGGTATCATGGCTCCAAATATGTCCCCAATCACTTCTCCTGCAATCGCACCACGTTTTCCTCTTTGAGGTCCCTTCCTTTCTAAGGGCCATAAATCATTCATGTGAAAAATCTTGGGAAATATCACAGCCAAATAACACGTACCATACCAGTTTTTGGGCAACTTCACATAGGCATTCTTTCCACACACAAAATACACATTGGGCACTACTGTTATTTTGTCCAATAATGCTTTTCGAATTGATTCTTCGATCAAAAAGATGTGCTCACAATCACTCTCACCCACAAATATCTTATCGTAGTATGTGGTCGGGTGTCTAATGCACAGCTTCCCCTTCTGCTGGAAGTCTAATGCTATGGGTCCAAAACTCCCCTTTGCTTTATGATCTAATTCTTCCTTAGTCCATGGGGTAACCTTGTGCTTTGGATCTGGTCTGAATAGAGTCTGTCTATGTCAATCCTCTATCTGATCTATGAACTTCTTTTCGATGTCAGTCAACATACAGGTTAAATTGTGTCTATGGGCGTAGGACGTATCTAAAGTGATGATAGGCACGAAATACTTTGACATTCGCTCTACCTCATAATAATCATATTTATTCATGTATTTAAGAACGGGAACTTATGAGAGTACTACATCATAATTTGAGAAATAGTACTCAAAGTGTGCTTTGCTATAAAACATGCTCAACAACACGCTACATGTAATGCCATAGGTCACAGGCAAATGATGATATTGAATGCCTTCTTCTACTGAGGCTAGTAATTGCATACACACATAGCAATCCTTCGCTTCCATGGTATCCACATACTCATACAATAATCGAGCATATGCATTCAAAGTAAAATCACCCTTGGACAAATCAACATGTAATCTACGACTAGTTTCCTTAATCATTTCTAGATCCCTTGCGGATACATCCTCATCTATCTCAGAGATTGGTGTACCGAGTGTTGCCTGTACCCTATTTTGTCTAACATCCTGAGATCCAACTAGAGATGTAACAATCACCACAGTTATAACAATGAGCACTACTGCAATGAGGGTACCAATGATGCACTTCTGTTTCCGTGTTGAATTTTCGGATACCATGGTTTCTATTGATTCGTTACGAAGTAAAAAGGAAAACACAATCTCTTTTTGTTTTCTTTGTTTGAACAATGTCTTTTTCACTTCTCTCCTCTCCTAAAATTAATGTCCAAGTTCATTGAATTGATACTAAACCTAATGAAGAGATGTAGTCAGCCCTACTCCTCACTACATCATCTACTAGAAAGTCCCTAATTTTCAATCTTCTTAAACTGAGGTCTAAGTTATCTTCTTTCTAAGGTCTAATGTCTTTTTTTTTTTGGTTATAATTCAAGCTTCATCATTAATGATATTTGATCCAAGTATTTCGAGGACAAATTGCAAAATTTCCGCACAAGTTTCTCCTAATTCTTGCGCAGTGAGCTGTCGGCCAAATGAAGGGAAAATGACCTGATTGAGGATCAGGAAACGCAATCCACTCAGCTTTGGAGTATTTGGAACTTGCAAGGTCAGCTTTCCAAATGCTTCTACGCCTGGGACCAGTAACAGTATTTCAATCGAAAGGGTGTCCCCTTCGTAGCTCACTGTACCAGCTCCCAATCTCCCGGACTTCGCTGGGCTCTGCATTTGCAACCAGATACGTCCACTCAGGAGATGCGTATCTTCGAGACGCTATTCTTTCTCTTCTGGAACGCCTCAGACCATCCGGTCTTTCTTCAGCGTCGTTTTGGTCTGATTCAGATGTTTCAGGAATCGGAGCGAGATCTTTCTCGGATGCGAGCCTTATGTTCAGCCTTTCTTTTCTTGCTGGCCACTTTTCTGCTCTGGCATCCGTTCTCCTCTCTTCCTCTTGATCTGATTCTTCTGAAATGGACCGCTCACCTTGCTCTGGTGCACGGTTCACTTCTGCAACATCATCTATTTCAGGATTTGGACTCAATTCAGGTGCACTCAGCTCTCGTCTCTCGTGCTCACTCGGCTGTTCCGTTTCATCCGAAACTCTTACAGCTGGGTTTGTGCCTTTGTCGTTGTCGGTATCAGGTCCACACACGCTCCTCGGAACCAGGAGACTCTCTTCCTCTGCAGGCGCTTGAACTCGACGAGTGTGGGAAGCGTGGATCCAATTCGGCAATCCTCCACACTTCACAGCGGTACTCGTGACCAATATCACCTGATATGGTCCTCGCCAGCGAGCATCAAGACAACTCTTCCTCACGTGTTTGCGAACCAGTACCCAATCACCTGGATTTAGATCATGCAGCAGGTCTCTCGAGGTGGATGCAGTCGCAGCCTCAACCTGGTGGGATACAGAAGTAACCACATCAGCCTGTCCCTTACAATAATCCAACACTAAATCATCAGTGATGTTTATCAATGCTGTAGCTGGCACCATAGGCAAACGCATAGCTCTTCCAGTCAAAATCTCGTGGGGAGAAAGCCCTGTTCTCCTATCAGGGGTGCTACGCAGGCTCATGAGCACCAGGGGCAATGCATCTGGCCATTTCAATGAAGTTGAAGAACACACCTTTGCCACTCTCGACTTGATGGTGCCATTGACCTGCTCTACAAGACCTGAAGCCTCCGGCCTGTAGCTACAATGCAGCCTCTGATCGATATTTAAAGCAGAGCACAATAGTTTCATGATTTCACTGTGGAAATGAGTTCCTCTATCTGTCTCCACTGCTGTCGGAAATCCATATCTCGGGATCACCTCTCTCAACAACAATTTGGCTACTGTGAGACTGTCACATCGTCTAGTTGGATATGCTTCCACCCAACGCGAAAAGATACACACCCCCACCAAAACATATCTCAACCTATTGCACATCGGCATCTCGATGAAATCTAACTGTATCCTATTAAAGGGACCTCCAGATCTGCCAATGTGACTCAATGCAACCACAGTTCTCTTTCCAACATTCATTTGTTGACAAGTGACACACCAAGTGGCATACCGTTTCAGCCCACACACGGAAGCGTGGGTTAAACCACATCTGCCTAAACACTCGCACCATAGCATCTCTTCCCAGATGGACTGCTCTGTGAATTTGCCTTGCCATTGGGCTCAGTAGGCAATTGGGTAATACTGCTCTTTCATCTGTAGATACCCAAATGCCATCGTCTCTTTTTGTGCAACCTGCTCTGACCCATGAAGCAGCTTCCTCTTCTGGAACTTCACCCTGCAACCGCTTCACTTCCTCCCAAGTATCAGCTATAGCTAACATCATGCTGAGCTCGGTCTCTTCTGTGCTCTCACCTACATATTCTCCATTGAAAATACAAGCATGTTCAGCACAAAATCGTGCTACTTCATCGGCATAGTTGTTGCCCTTTGTGACAAAATCTTCTCCCTTTCCATGAGCTGCACATTTAACGACTGCTATCTCTTTAGGTTTCTGTAGAGCTACCAATAGTTGGCGCACATACTCGCCATTACGTATAGGTGACCCTGAGGACGTTAGAAACCCCCTCTGTGACCATAACTGCCAAAGTCATGAACTACACCAAATCCGTTTTGACTGTCATTATACACAGTCCCTCGAATATCAGCAGCAATGATACAGGCACGTGTCAAAGCGATAATTTTGGCCACCTGAGCAGAGAATACTCCATTTAAACAGGCAGCTTCCACTATTCCCATGATGGTGCACACAGCAAACGCTCTCAAATACCCTTCATTGTCTCGTAAGCATGAACCATCAACAAAAATGATCAAATCAGATTGGGGCAAAGGTTCATCGACAATGTCAGGTCTTGGTTGTGTAGATAGGTCAGTAACATCTAGGCAGTCATGCTCTTCACAATCCTCATCTCCTTCCTCTGCAGTAACAGGTAACAATGTAGCAGGTTTCAGGGTGGTACAACGTCTCAGGGTAACATTCTCAGCGGCCAAGATAACCTGCTCATACTTGGTAAGTCTGTTATTGGTCAGATAATGTGTCTTTGTTCGGGTCATCAATAGTTCTACGGAATGGGGCACATAAACAGTGAGCGGATAACCCATCCCTATGCTTTCACATCTTTCAATGCTGACACCGGTTGCAGCAACGGATTTCAAACATCCGTGCAACGCAGAAGCTACGGGATCTAACGTAGCAGAGAAGTAAGCTACTGGTCTACGGGCACCCCCATGTGTCTGCACTAGGACTGCTAACGCACATCCCTCCTTTTCACAGCAAAAGAGTGAAAACGCTTTGTCATAATCCGGCATTCCGAGAGCTGGAGCATGACAGATACTTTCCTTCAGCTCACGGAAGGCTTTCAAGCACTCGTCATCCCATGGTACAGGATCACTAACATCCTTTCGAGTCAGTTTCAACAGAGGCTTTGCTTGCAAGGAAAAATTTGGGATCCACTGTCGACAATAGCCGACCATTCCCAAAAACATACGGGCTTTTTTTTGTGTTTTCGGAGTTCCCATTTGCAGAATCGTCTCTATGCGTTCTGGTGACACCCTTCGTTTTCCTTTCTCAATCCGGTGACATAGGTACTGCACTTCAGACAAGCAATACTGCAATTTGGTTGGAGACACTTTGTGTCCATTCTCTGCTAAATGGTTCAGCAGCGCCACAGTATCGATTCTGCAAGCATCCTCAGTCTCTGAGGCGACCAAAAGGTCGTCTATATATTGCACTAAGACTGAGTCTTGGGGCATCACCAGTCCCTCAAGATTCTTTTTCAGACATTGACTAAAAATGGAGGGGCTTTCTGTGTACCCCTGAGGAATTCTTTCCCAGGTTAATACACGATCGTCCATCCTAAACGCAAATAAAAGCTGGCTCTCTTCATGCAATGGTATGGAGAAAAATGCATGACACAGATCTATTACTGTAAAGCCTTCTGCTTTGCATGGTATCTGGAATAGAATAACAGCTGGATTCGGTACCACAGGAAAATATGGGACCGCGATTTCATTAAACCGACGCAGAACCTGCACTATTCCATACTTGCCACTTGGCTTCTGCAGTCCCATGATAGGTGAGTTGCAGGGACTTCCTCTTATTTCCTTCAGAATACCTTGGGCAATCATAGTCGCAATCACAGGTCTTATTCCGGCTACAGTTTCTGGAGTCAATTTATATTGTTGCGTTCGTGGGAATTCAGCATTGGGTTTGACCTGTATCTTAACTGGCTCAACCCCTTCTCATCAGGCCTACATCCTCACCTGTAAAATTCCACACTTTCGGATCAATTGAGTCTCTCAAGTCATGTGGCAATTCTGCTATTGTGAGCACCACAAACATTTCTGCACACAGACTCATGTTAGCCATCTTAAAATCAGCATCGTCCTCATGTGTTTGCAATTCCACACCTCTCGGAGTGCACGAGATAGTACAATTGAGCTTGCACAGAAGGTCTCGTCCCAAAAGACAGACCGGACTTGAATTACACACTACAAATTGGTGTTATCCTAAAATGCTCCTATTCTCACGGGTAATTCGGTTGTCAATGGATTGGTCATTTTCTGATTGTTCACCCCCACTACTTGAATCGATCGTCCCGAAAGAGTCAAATTTGGGACTACTTTTGTTCTCACTGTGGAGCGGGCAGCTCCAGTATCTAATAAGAAGGTAACAGGATATCCATTCACATCTGCATCCACAAATGGCCCACTCTGATCTACTTCTAGGATCGCATCTAAGGTGCATTCTTCGTGCACCCCCCTCTGGCACTCTCGTAAATCTTGATTTTGATCAAATCTATCTCGTATTTCAAAATAAGGCATCTGATGGTATAACTGATTTTGCATGGGTATCCTAGGAGGTTGAGGTACTTGCGGCTCATATCCTCCTCCATACATAGACCTGGGTCTTGTCACAGTGTTGACAGTCTCGGACAGTTGTCCCTCACCTTCCATCTGTATCTGATTTGCTGGATTCGATCTACACTCACGCTTCCAATGCCCGATTTTGTGACAATAATGGCAGGCAGTGACCCTTTTCTGTTGGGCCACCCAGTCACTTGTACCTGAATCCATTCCTCTTCCTCTACCCTGACCAGGTTGGGTCACCATCTGTTGCCCCATACCTCTTCCACCTCCTCTGTCTCTGCCTTGCCCTCCTCCAAACCCTTGCATCATATCAGCATTTCTCAACTGCACCAACATCAACTTGTCCTTCAATTTCTTCTATGCTGACTCCACTTGATCACTGCAATATTTAGCATAACGCAGAATCTCGTCCACCAACTTATTCTGCCAACATATCAAGTGTTGCTGTATCATCAAACTGATATCAGATTTCAGTCCCAACACAAACTTCGAGACAAACTGTCTCATATCCTTTTGTTCGATTGTATCCAATCCACTATGCTGCTTAAAAGCCAACAACAGTCTTTCGTAATAATCATGTACTGTTTCCTTAGAGTCTTGAGTGGTGCGGTCAATCTTCAACCAATCAACAGTTTGTGGAGCTACCTTCGACTGCAACCATGTAATCACTTGCTCGTATTTTCTCATTACATCAGGTGAAGGACCATGAGTCACTGAATCTCTAGGTGGCTCCACAGTGGGCCACTCAATGGTGATCTTACATGCCGCCCACAAATCTGCAGGTACTACTATATCAAACAAGGTGTTCAAATCAATCCACAATACTTTCGAAATCTTTACAAACCGATATATTTGCTTGTACCACTCAGCAGGTTTTTCCCTCACCCGAGGAAAATCATTCGTAAATGCTGCTAAATCACCCCTGCTCCATGGCACATGCACGTACCCTCCATTCTGTACCTCCCTGAGAGAGAAATTTCCTATGGCTCCCGTCCCTCCACCCGGAGGCGGAGTATTCCCTATTCCAGTCTGAATGCTTTTCTTTTTGGTCCATCTTTCTTTCCATTTGTCTAGTTCTCTCCATATCCGTATCCCTATCACTAGTTCTCTAATTTGTGCTTTTAATCCGATCGTTCGCTTCTCTTCCAAATCCTTATCTGTGTAATTTAATCGACAGGAACCCTGTGTCAGCTTTGTTTTTGA
Source organism: Calotriton arnoldi (assembly GCA_963921515.1). NCBI lineage: Eukaryota > Metazoa > Chordata > Amphibia > Caudata > Salamandridae > Calotriton > Calotriton arnoldi. The sequence goes on from CAWUFW010001933.1 coordinate 1,116,000, forward strand.
CAAATCAACCTCATACCTGTGGGCCAAAAGCAACAATGCATCATAAGCTCGTTTGGCCTTTCTTGTCATGTCCTTTGTTAAGAACAATAGTTCGCTCGAGTCATATGTATCAATTCTGATCAGGGGCAGATTACCTTCAATCACCTCGTCTAGTTCTGCCTTTAAACGTACCACATCCAGCATTGGCACTTTTATTGCGCTTTTTAACACTTTCTGCATTTCCGCTTTCTGTGTATCTTCTCTGTCACAGCTTTGAGTTCTCCTAGGAACTGCACCCTCGTCTTTTTCTGACGCCGAGCGTCTATCTCTTTCCCAGCTTCGACTTCTCCAATGGTCACCTGCACAAACAACCTGCGGCCCAAACAGTACTCTAGGCACTTCTTGTCTCTTGTCTGCCTCTTCCCTCCGTATCATTGACTCTCTCACTGGTTGAACCCACATTCGAAGGTCTGACCTAGAATTTGCTAGAGCTCCTGTCCGTACTCGTTCCGCCCCACTATCCATTCTTGATGGATCAGCTGTAGCTGGCAGTGGAGTACTAGATTCTACTGATATCCGACTGAAGCATGTCCCACTCATTGCAAGGCTCCCTCCAGACATGGTCTCTTCCCCTTCACTCCTTTGCGGTTGACTGTCATCAGTTCTTTCTCTAGGAGTATATATCGGAACTACCAGCCCTATTGTAACTGGTACTGACAAAGCATCTGGTAACTGCATGTCTCCTGCAGGCTGACCAGGCTCAGAGTTGGAATACCTTCTTCCTCCAGACCCTCCCGGAATTCGTACCATGGTAATGTTGCCTCTCACACCCGCTGGTTGTTCCTCTGCACCCAGTTGCCCCACTCCTACAAGCTCTTCTGATGGGCGCAACCTCTCTATCTCTGATCTAGAGTCGCACGGAGGAGGACGGTCCGCTAGCAATCTATCGAGGAAGCTGTCATCTTTATCACTATCCTCCTCTGTCGTCTTTTTCCCTTCAGCCCCCTCCCTTAATGTATGGAACGTTTACAGGCGTTCTCCCTCTATGGTGTATACTCTCCATCTTTTCAACTGGGCATCCCATTTAGCATCCTGATATGCCTTCATTGCTTTTCTCATTCTTACTCTTGAATTCTCTCTCTTTTTCGTTCGAGCAGCTCTCATCCATGCATCTAATGCCTCAAATTGTGTGGGTCTAGGGGGAGGTTTTAGTGCATTCATCACCCCCCTCAACTGGGTCAGTACTTCCATACAAAAAGACCTATAACGAGGGAAAGCCAATTCGCCCTCTTTCTCTGTAAGTTTATGCCAATTCTGAAGCCACACTATCGTATGGAGTCCTACATTTATTGCCATGTAATGTGCCGGTGTGTCTTCTGGCGGAGCTTCTTCTCCTACTCGAGTCACTACCCCTGTGTCACCTCTACACAAATCTCGCAACACCCTAAAGCATCTCATTATAAAATCGATCAATTACAAGCCCAAAATACGCTGTTCCACTGCAAACGAACTTCCACCAATCCCAGCGCGGCGTTACACCAACCAACCTATCACAGCGTGGCGCACCCTGACGTCACTTCTCACTCCTTGCAGCAGCTCACCCGCCTTTACAATTTCACCACAAACTCGCTCGCACACATTCGTACCACAAGTAACTGTATAACCAAAAGTTATTAAACCAAGCAATTGTTCCTACACAATTACAATAACTTACAGTCACATAAAACAAGTAATTGTCTGACACTGAAGATCGATAGAACACTTGCACGAGAACATTCAGCCTTTGTGACCCCCGACCTGCGTTGGTCACTCAATCGCCATAGTCCACCCCGGTACCTGAGGCTTTCTACCGCGACCTCTTCCTCATTCACACAAAGGTCCCTAACACAAGTGGATCGTTGATAGCACTTCACAACACCCACATTTAATCAGACAACTACAATACAAAACTATCCCGGGATCTTGGACTTCTCTTGAGTCCGCTTACCAAAACTTCCTGCTCCGCACGTGTCCGGACCAGTAAACTAAAAACCACATTCACTCAACATACATCCCAACTCCGCAAGACATCACCCACTTATTCATCACCGCAATCTAACCCCACAACTTCTTTCATACTCACGCCACCACTGTTTCCGCTGCACCATCAACGTCCGCCAGTCTCCGTTCTCTGCCGTCTTCCACTCTGCTTCAGGGCTCTTCAACCTTGAATCCTATTTCTAATTTCTCCCCTCACCTTAGAGGTAAACCACTTTAAAGGTAAACCATCCTCTGCTACCATTTGATTACACTAAATTGCACACCTTTTGTTCCCTACTAAATATAGCGTAAGCGACCAATCTTTTATTTACCTAAAGCGGTTGAGGGGCGGAAACAACTCAGATTAGTAACAGCAAAGTTGTCATGCCTGGAAAGACCACCAACTCCAAAGTGCAGTTTGAAGATTTATTATAAGGCCAAAAACAATTGGATGTAAATACATCTCAATAGCAAAGAATAAAGGTACAGGAAAATCAATACAGAGCCAAGTTTACAGATATAAGTAATTCGGCCCAAAAGACAAATGATTATAAATTCCAAAATCACAACGCAACACAGAATAGGTGCGATATTCAGTTCTCGAGTCATTGAAATAAATCAAAATCTTTCCCTACACTGCTCTAGATGAGGGCCCTTCCTGTCTCTCTTCTATCATTCTCCAAAGGTGTCAGCACGTGTCGACTTCCTAAGAAGTACTCACGTCAAATGGGTCATTTTAGCTTATGGCTATGGACCCGTAAGCTAGCAGAAGTCTGGGCTCTCTGTCCCTGCGCTTCATACAAAAGATGGGATTCAACCCACATTGCGTCATTCGTCTTAAAATGTTCCATTGCACCTCTAAGCAGTAGCTTTGTTTCATGAAACAATTTAATTAATGGTATCTTCTTTCCAGTGGCCTTGGCTTTCAGACAGACCAGATACGAAAGGCATCCTCCCTTCTCGCTTCTTAGCCATCTTCAAAGGCATTCCGGGTCTCTCCTTAACTCTGAAAATAACGATGTGTTTCTTCCACCTGCAGCAGGATGAGAACATTCTAACGTTGAACACTACAACATTTAATTATTTATTTCTCGAGAGCAAGGAGCATCGAAATCTAGCATTTTGGGCCTATAATTCAGGCAACTTAAACTAACCACAATTACGGTGTATAGAAATAATATCGTCCTGCACATTATGCATGAAGGAATCGCAATACATACAAAATTCTACTTAAATGCGTTCACTAGTTTTCAACATCAAATGATTCAAATAAATGTTTCTTAATAGTCGTAAAACACTGCAAACAATACGAATACATGAGAGTGCGTTTAAATCATGAGTATAGTGCACTCATACAAAATAGAGTGCTATCAGCGCTCTATCAGTTTCAATGCAGTTATGAGTGGCACTGAACTGCCATACGTGTGTGACACTTAGAGTGATACTTTTTTGGGAGTAAAACCAAGAGATAAAGTGCATTGAAAGAGTTAAATATGAACAATTACAACATTTGAGCAATGAGAAGCTTTAAAAATATCTTGAAGCAAATACTAAAAATGGAAGGTTCGTTACATACAGCCTCTTCCTAAAATGAATGTACTGTGAAATAATTGCAGCATCATCATTCATTTCAATTAAGACACACCAGGAGAAAGTTCGCAGTGGGATTGTAAAGCCATATGCTTAACCTTACAAGACTTCAATTCCGGATCGACACTATTCAAAAGGCACTGAGTCTCAAAATTGAATGAAATTCAGAACAAATTGCTTCTGGTTTTCAGAACCAGATAACTAAAACTGAAAGGCCAGCCTAGTGGGTTAAAGCACATGCTGCACACACAAGTGAAGTTGAGTGCAGAGAGAGTGCATGACTTGCCTGACTAGACTGTGCCACCAGAAGTGCCTAGGGAGTGTGTCTGCCGATGAGCACTTGCCCTGAATGTCTTCTAAATTCATCACCTGGGCTGGACAAAGAGACTTCCAGACTGCAGCAGCAGGTAATGCAAGTTTGTGTAAACAGAAGAGCTGTGGACGGTCCAGTCCAGTCCTGGGCAGTCAGGAAGCTCACCTGTGTCTGCCAGGCAGACCAGAGAGGAACACCAAAATAAAAGTGCTCCTGTTGGCAAATCAGACAGATAAAAGAGAGGCACACATTTGCAAATCAGGACAGTTTTGAATTTGTAAAGACATGCTATATAGGCATCAAGGTATGGAAAGAGTGCATTTATGTTTGTGATAATATGAAACTCAACAGTAAAACTCAGTTTTCCAGATCCAACAGGCTAGAAACAGACAAAAAATCAGCCCACAATCTGACCTGTCTCACCTACACTTCGGGGACATTAGCAGTGGGCCAGGCAAGGAAAAAGAAAGCTGCCTCCAGCCACTTTGCAACTCTATCATTATTTTCCAATCACTGCGTTGGTTTGTGCTTGCTGCAAGCAAGGACCCGTTTGGTGTGATATCAAGGAAATCCGCAATAAAATCTGGCGCACCAAACCTAACAGGTCTACAAACAGCCACAAAATCAGCCCAGACTAAATGTGGTTAAAAGTCGTTGCAGGTAACATTGGTCTTATAAGTGGAGAATTTACAAGGACCTACAATGGCAGAAGCCCTCCGGCCTCAATCAGTAACTGGGTTCAGATTGCTGGTAGTTTTGTTGACTTGGTAGAACCAGAGAGTGTGCAGCTGGATCAAGTAGAAGCGATTGTACCTCGTCCACTTTGGATTATTCACACCAGAACCAAATGAAATTAATTAAATTAATTCATTCATTCATTCATTTAACATGTACAACGCCACCTTGCCATGGATATTACAAATAAAAGCATGCCTTTGTTTCCCTTACTTTGTTGCCCTGCATTTCGACCGCCATTCAGGAGAAACGGGTAGGCTCTTTGAGGAAACTTCTTGCCAGAGACACAGTGGAAAAGCTGCAGGAATGCTGGAAAACTGTTCCAATGATTGTAATCTCACCATGGCCACTAATAGCGAAAACATTTTACAAATGCATAACAGAAGGCAGCTCAGCTCACCTGGAGAGCTCCTGGCACACCAGGACATCTGATGAGTGTAGAGAGCCACCAGGCCTCTAAAATACAAAGCTGCCACTTGTAACACTCCCCGGGCTGGGTGCAGCCCCAGGAGATAAATAAAGGGGTGCACGACCGCACAGGGTCGTCGCCCGCAGATAGTCACTGGGTGTGTGCATGTTTCATTTATGCGCAGCGAGCCCACAACCCTTGAGGCTGAGTGGGGTGACACTAGGCCAACCCCCATCACACTGGCGAAGAGGCCGATACGGACCCACGCCACCTCGGATCACTACACAAAGTGAGGCTCGACACCTGGCCTCGCCTCACCCTATTTGCTGCTGCTGGTGATCCAAACCCTGGCGCCACCATTAAGCCTGCGCGCGCCACTGTGGCCCGCACTGCTGTGGTGGGTGCGCACTGAAGAGCCCAGGTACCGGACCGCCTTCATCCCCTGCTCACCGCCTGTCTGCTGTCAGTGGCTGCCGCCTTGGGACTGCTTGCGGCTGAAGAGCTGCCACGCGGGACCCCGAACAAGCATCTCCTTCCTGTTCCCTTCAGTGATCTACGGTGCACTTGTAGGCCAGCGAGATCATCCTGTTCAGAGGGCCTGCCCAGGTGGCAACGAGCAGCAGTCAGTGGGAGCGCCGGAAGCACTAAAGGCTACTCCCCACACAGTGCTGAGCTCACCGATAAAGACATGGTGGGGAAATAGAAAAAAAGTAACACAGGAAGAAAAAAAATTCAAAAGGGGGAAATACTACCCATATAAAGGACTACAGCACAAGGGTGATACCACTACAGATACCTGCCAAGCCAATATTTCCAGGAAAAAAACTAGACAAAATAATAATCAACAGCAAACAAGAGGTGGAAATAGTGGACTCCCAAAGCAGCCTCACTTGCCGCAGAGTGCCAAGCCACTTACCACTTCCAGGTCAAGAGTGTGACGCCTGCGCATTATGGGCACGCACCTGCAAGCAGGAGCGGCTGTTTCCTCCGAGAGACGCCTCACATGCCCCGCAACATAACAGTCACGCGGCGGCAAGCTCTCACACCCTGCTATGGCTGCCCCTTGATGGTGGTCATGGATCAGATGCCTCAATCCCTACTTCCGAGGCACCAGGGAAACGGACGGCACCATCAAAAGATCCCTGCTCATGCACTACTGAGGCACTGAGCTGTAGGACCTGTTCGAGACGCTACCTGACACGGGCGAGGCCGACGATTTCGGCGCAGCAGTAAGGGCTCTCAATAAACATTTTGATCCCCAGATCTACCCGGATCTTGAATGCTTCAAGCTGCGCCAGGCCAAGCAGTTGGACACTGAGTCTGTAGATATGTTCTACACGAGACTTAGGAAGCTGGTGAGCACGTGCACTTTCTACGACCAACGTGAGGAGATCCGGGCCCAGGTCATCCAAGGGTGTAGGTCGGCAGTGCTCTGGCTACTGATCCTAAGTCATCCAGGTAAATCCCTGGATGACATCCTCATACTAGCCAGATCTCATGAACTGTTGAACTCAAGGGCAGAAGAGATGGAAGCGACCCTCAACAAACACCCATCCACGCCTTGCCCCTCCAGGCCCATCGCCATCATGGAAGAAAGGGTGGACGCCATACAAAAATACCAGGCCCAACATGACCGCCACCAAGAATGCCCTCCAGTGGGCCCTGCGGAAACTACGGGTTAGAACACTGGGACCCGGGCCTATGCTTTGCAAAAGGCAAAACCTGCTCCAGATGGTGAAAACCAAACCACTTTGCCAAAGTGTGCCGGAGTGGGAGGTTGAGAACCACCTTTGGAAACCCACAGGCCATGCCTGCTACCCTCAAGCAGTTGTCACTGGATGTTGCACCTGGTGTGGAGTGTGCCACTCCGCACGGGCCGATGAGCAGGACGATGACGTGTTTGTGGTTTCATTCGCTGGACACGCGCACCGCAGATGATAGCTGCCGTCCATGTGAACAGTCAAAGTTGTGAACATGACTGTGAGACCCCTCATAGACATGGGGGCATCAGTAAATGTAATGGACTCAGAGCAGTACGAGCTCCTTACACCACGCCCTTATCTCCCCTCCCCCACACCACATTGAAAATCTACACGTACGGGGGGACAGAACCCTTAGCGTTGGGAGGAGTGATCGAGGTGGATGTAACCAGTGACAAGCAGACGACCAAGGCCAAGTTCTACATCACAGAAGGCAAGTAAGCACGCTGTTCAGTGAAAGTTTGAGCGTTTGCTCCTCTTTAAGTTATATATGGGTAATTTCAAACACGCCGAAGGTTTGCTTTTTTTAGGTCTGTTGTTTTTCAAGGAAGCAATTGTCTTATGCTATCTTTAAGGAAGTCTTTATTGGTTACATTAAAGTTAACATACGACAATTGCTTCCTTGAAAAACAACAGACCTTCGGCGTGTTTGAAATTACCCTTATATAACTTCAAGAGGAGCAAACACTCAAACTTTCACTGAACAGTTACGAATATGAGGCTGGAAAGGTCCAGTGCCTCGAGTAAAGCTCCCCAAAACAAATACTAATTGACAAAGGCGATTTCATCCAGTCCTAGGATCCCTGGACCTTCGTCACATCTTCAAGTAAGCACGCTGTTAAACTGCCATACAGCCGAAGATCTGGAGCTAGTATTCTTTGCAAATCAGATCCACAACTCCCATGCTGACTCCATACTGGCTGAGATCCCACAACTGTTCAAGGGGCTAGGCGAGCTCAAGCACAAGCAGTTCAAACTGCACATAGACACCTCCGTCAAGCCAACAGCCCTGCTACACCTGAGAGTACCTTTCCACTTGAGACCCAAGTAGAGAAGGCACTACAGGCGCTTGAAGATTTGGGAGTCATCAAAAAGGTCTCCAGCCCCACCCCGTGCCTGATGGGGGTCCTCCAGCTAATCGATGACATCCTGCTATTTTAAAGTTGCCTGGTAGAACACTGTGTGCGCCTTCTAGACATGATGCACCACCTGTCCGACTGTGGCCTCACCCTGAACAAGGTGAAGTGTTCTTTCTGCCAGGAGTCCATTGAATTCTACAGATTCCTATTCTCCCGCGAAGGCCTTCGAGTGAATCCCAAGAAAGCCATTGCATTACAAACTGCACAAACTCCCAGGAACCCAACTGAAGTCTGCAGTTTTCTGGGAATGGCCATCTACTGTGGTCATTTTATACCCAACCTAGCCTCTCTATCTGAGCCTTTGAGGGCTCTCACACACACCAGGGGGTCATGGGAATGGAGTCCACATCCCACCAAGGCTTTTAAGGCCATCAAAGAAGCCCTCATGGACAAAACCACAATGGCCTATTTCCACCCAGGTAAAAGAACAGAGCTGATCGTTGACGCCAGCCCGGTTGGCCTTGGAGCCGTGCTTATGCAGGAAAACACTAACAAGGACTGGTTGTCAATGGCCTACACCAGCAGGGCACTTTCGGAATGAGTTATGCCAGATCGAGAGAGAGGCCTGTCAACAATTCCACCTCTACCTATATGGCCACGAGTTTAGGGTGGTGACCGACCACAAACAACTCATCCCTCTGTTCATGGGAGCCACATGCCTTGCTCCCCCCAGGATAGAACGATGGGTGGTCCAGCTGCAAGCATACAGGCTTGACATTGCCTATTGCCTGGGTGCCAACAACCCAGCCGACTATATGTCTCGTCATCCCCTCCGGACAGACATCCCACTGCTAAACCAAGAAGAAGGGAACGTTTAAGAATTCATCAGAATGATGCTCCAAGAATCCTGCCCAAAGGCCACCGACCGGGATGAAAACCTGGCTAGGGTCAGAGAAGCACTGGCTCAAAGAAGATAAAAGACACACAGATGATGGACAGAATGCAGAGCAAATTAAACATTCTCCCCCAGTCAATAAGTCTGGGTTAAATCCATCGTTCTTTTGCTCACCATGCCACCCCAGTTTCGGCCGGCCATATGCAAATCAGTCTTGACCCTGTGACTCATGGGAACAGTCCAGCCCGAACTGCTAAGCCAGGTCCTCCCTGGACCAGAAACAAGCATCCTGGGACCGGTTTCAGGGCATCACCCCTCATCAGTCAGGCTAGCTTGAATCCAGTCGCAGTGAGCCAGGACCCATGTTTGGGCATACCCGGCACACTTAGGGCAAGAAAGCAAAAGACACACAGATGATGTACGGAATGCAGAGCAAATCCAACATTCTCCCCCAGTCAATAGATCTAGGTTAAATCCTCATTCTTTTGCTCGCCATGCCACCCCAGTTTAGATCCAGCTATATGCAAATCAGTCTTGACCGTGTGCCTCATGGGAACAGTCCAGATCGAACTAACAAGCCAGGTCCTCCCTGGTTCGAAACAAGCATCCTGGGACTGGTTTCGGGGCATCACCTCTCATCAGCCAGGCTAGCTTGAACCCAGTGGCACAGTGTGCCTGGGACCAATGTCTGGGCATACCTGGCGCACCTATGGTGAGAAAGCAAAAGACCCACAGATGATGGACAGAATGCAGAGGAAATCAAACATTCTCCCCCAGTGAATAGATGTGGGTTAAATCCATCGTTTTTTTGCTCACCATGCCACCCCAGTTTAGACCCAGCCGTATGCAAATCAGTCTTGACCCTGTGCGTCATGGGAACAGTCCAGACTGAACTGCCAAGCCAGATCCTCCCTGGACTGGAAACAGGCATCCTGGGACTGGTTTTGGGCATCACCTCTCATCAGCCAGGCTAGCTTGAATCCAGTGGCACAGTGAGCTCAAAGAAGATGGCAACACTTCCTCGATGGCTCCTGTTTGCTGACCGCAGACGACCAGCTCTCAAGGCAGCAACTATGGAGGGTCTGCCACGAACTCAACGAAGAAGTGCATGGAATACTGCTCCGTGGCCAGGTGATTGTGGTTTGCGAGAACTATGGGCCCGGTTAGTCAACCTCGACCATGTGGGGTCACCAAGGGGTGGCAAAAACCAAGGCCAGGCTCTGCATCAATGTATGGTTCCCAGGGATGGATACTCTGGTTAACGAGACTGTACTCCAATGCCATTCGTGTGCCATCATGGGAGAGGAGCAGCTGCCCACGCCAGTCTTCACCAAAGAACCCAGTCGGGAACAATGGACGAAAATCAGCATCGACTTGGAGAGTTTTCCCGATGGTCGCAGCACAGTCGTGATGATGGATTCACACTTGAAGTTCCCTGTCGTGGAGGTGGTGTTATTCACAGCATTCACCCAAGTCAAAGCAGTGCTGGAGAAAACCTTTGCAATGCTGGGTCTGCCGAGGAGGTGAAATCCGACAACGGGCCTCCATTTCAAGGCCACGAGTTCCAGGAGTACCTCGCCTCTCTTGCCATCTGGCATAGGAAAATCACGCCGCTGTGAACCTTGGTGAATGGAGACGTGGATCGCTTCATGTGCACCCTCAACCGGGCACTCCGGATTGGGGTAGAGCAAGGAGAGGATGCCGAAAGCTGTCTGCACCAGTTTCTAAATGCCAATCGCCTGACTCCACACAGCACTACCAACTGTGCCCTGACTCATCTACTTTTTTGAATGCCTATGCGGGACAACATTGCCCGCTAGTCCAGGCTGGTGCCCTGCGGAGCTGGACAGTGAAGCCACACAGGCCCAAAGGGAAGCCACCAACCGGAAAGCAAGCTTGAGTCGGAGAGCGCAGCCTTCCACGCTGCAAGTGGGCAAATATGTAATTGTCAAAGACAGATACCCCGGATGGAAGTACCAAACACCATATGAACCAGAGGTGTGGAGGATCGCTGCGACTAAGGGCGTAATGATCTCTGCACAGCGGGGCACTCGAGTGATCACCCGGAACGTGTCCTGGTTTAAGAAGGAAGTCGGGCCCTCCCCGAGCGACAAACCCATAGCTGGGCTGGAGTGCTGGAAGGAAAAGGCTGATGCAGAGATCTTCTCTCCAGTTGGGAGTGGCAGATGTTGTTACCCGTGCAAAGAGCCCAGAGACTCCAGTGATGGGTTGCCACGTGGCCAAGACCCGGAGAAGACACCATCCCGTAAAGCCTAGCAGCCACCAACTCCAGGAACCAGACGTATGGTCTCCGGCCGAACCCGGCTCCTTGCCAGTGACTCGGAGATTTTTTGTGCCTCCTGCACTGTTAGATTAGGCCCATAATTGCTCACGTAATGTCACGTTTTAGTTAGAATTCGCTACGCCATTTTCTTTGCAGGTGCCATTTTAGGCTATTCGAAACTGATCTCGTCCATTTCTGAGAAATGCCCTTTGCTAAGTTTCATTTCTGAAAGGATAAGTTTTGTTTCGGTAATGAGTAAACTGTTCATGTCAGCACTTAGCTTTCTCACTAGATAGAGGCACTCTCCCACTTGTCTGGTGGCAGGCCCAGGGTGAAACGACCTTGGACTGTGCTAGGTTGTGCAAGATACGAGAACTGAAACCTTTTTTTGTATTTTTTGTATTTCACTATTCAGCTGCATCTGCTTCTAAAATTCCACTATGGGCATGCCTTTGCCCAGCTATGAAACATACATAACTTATCTCTATGCTTGCTGTTTTTAGTTCCCTCTGTAGCACTCTCAGCGACTGTACAGATGGGGCTCCACTCTGAGTGTATATGAATAAAACAGTTATTGGTTTATATTCTCCACTGTCATACCGACTCTTCAGTTTGGTACGGAAGTTGTAGAGGTGGTCATCAGTGACCCAGGTGGCCCCAAGCTGGTCACTTCCTTCAGCACCCCGGACAATAGAAGGGTGGGTTGGTCCCACGAAAGAATAGGAGGGATGTAGAGAGCCACCCGGCCTCTAAAATACAAAGTCGCCTCCTGCAACACTCCCCAGGCCAGGCGCGCCCCGCGGAGATAAATAAAGGGCGCATGACCGCACGGGGCCTTTGCCCACTGATAGTCACTGGTTGTGTGCATGTTTAATTTCTGTGCAGTGAGCCCACAGCCCGTGAGGCTTGAGCGGGGTGACACTAGACTGTGCCCGTCACAGAGAGATTTATATTTTCACCTCTCGACTCAAGGAAGCAAGAAGGGACACAGCATGCCTTCTTTCTGTGCAGGGAAGTGCTGTGTACTGCCCAGGACGTCTGAATTACTCCTGCAGCAGTAGAACTGACACTGCCTGCCTGCCGTCAATCCACTCCACCTGTTGGCTCAACGCTAATAGCTCAGACAAGGATGCCAGCCCAGCCCATGAGTTTGTTAAAAAACCATGGGATAAATCTAAACAACAGAATGGTAGACAACGTGGAGGTTTTCCACCCCCAGAGTCGGCTGAAAGACGATACGATTTTTGTGATTGCACTAAAATAAAGACTCCAGACAGGTATAGGCATCTGATACGTGTTCTCCACATTCATTTCAGGAATCGTCTAATCAACAGTATGAGAGAGTAGGGCAATCTGACCGCAGACAAGAAGAGTATTTGAAACTAAAAAAGGAGACACAACGCTCGTTTGACATAAAGACAAAGAAGGAGGCAAGATGGCGTCCGCGAGTTCGGACGTGTGAGCTGACCGCTCCCTGATGCTGCCGCCCGAGAACGATAGTGCAGCAGAAGCAGCGATAATGCATTGATTGAGAGCGGGAGAGCAAGAGAGAAACGCTGATTCTTCGGTTGATGGAAGTGGAATCCTGAGCGCCGAGCGTTTTAGCAGTGGCGCTCGCAGTGAAATTTGACTATCTTTGGTGGAGCTGCTGGGCGGTCCGCGGTCTCGCTGCGTCGGTACCGGCACTGGCGGAGGCATTGCATCGGTATTGGTGGTTTGTTAGCTTCAGAGGTTTCAGAAGCGATACGGAGGTGCTGACTGATTCCAGGAGCAAAGCGTGAAACAACGACACACCTGATGATGGGAGTGCTGGAACGTTGAGCGTTTTGGCAGCGGGGGCAGCGGCGAGGCTGAATTTTTTGCGTCGGAGTTCTTGGGTGGTCCCTCTGCATCAATACTGGGCTGTCTGCTCACACTGGGGGCGACACGAAGGCTTGAGACGGGAATCTCCTGGGCTAGTAGCAATGCCTCCCAAAGGTGCGCGGGGGAGAGCGCGTCCACAGGAAGATTCTCTAGCCGAAGGGAACGTCGTTGGAGGAGCGAAGACGCCAGGTAATCTCTCGGCTGTTACAAAACCTGCTAAAGAGGATATAACTGCTAAGGGGCTGAAATCTGACAGTTTTGTAAAGAGAACTATTCCGGAGCTTTTCACTGCTGGTAAAGATAAAAAAAAAGGGCAAAAATGTATGCTCTCCACAAGTGAATGAGGGAGATGTGGCAGAAGAACGAGGTGGAGGTGATAAAGACCTTGAGACTCAGGTATCAGAGGTCATAATATGTGGTAAAAATGGAGCCTCTAACTCCCCCTTTGTTATCTCTTTGAGTTTGCCAAATAATGATGACAGCTTGGATAATCGGAGGAGTAAAGACAAGCACTCTTTGATGGAGGATATGAGTCCCCGCTCCGCTTCTGTGGTTGTAGAGGGGGATCCCAATGGGGTTGTGGCTTCTTGTATCGCCCCTGATTTAAGTTCTGGTGTAAGATCGGCAGTGGCATCGGCAGTGGCTAAAAAGACAGGGGGTTCTGATATGGAGTTAATGTCAGAAAAAAGCTCTAAACCTCAAGCACATGATACAGAATCCGGTGATTTTTTCTCTTTGTCTGACCATTCTACATCATCTTGTGAGGATATGGTGGCAATTTTAAAGGCTAAATCTAATGATGTTGGTGGTAGCGATTATAGTAGTGCCTGTTTTGAGGATTCTGGCGAGTTTTTGGAGGGGAGCCCCCATACTGTTCGTAAGAGACTAGACCGCAAAACCAGTAACATGGAACTTGAGAAGGGCCAGCTTGGTGGACAACTGAAAGACTCAAACTCAGTTAATCCTACAGAAGATATATCTTTAGCCCTTATCTACCAATCAATAATGACTCATTGGGAAGAAACAAGATTGGAAAGTCAGAGAGTGCAGAATCTTTGCCGGAAACTCCAAAATTCAGTACGCCGCATTGCTAAAACCTGTTCTGATTTTACATCAAGATTTAATGAAGTGGAGGCACGCATTTCAAGTCTTGAGGACGAACTTGTGGCACAAAAGGCTCTGACTGAATCTTTGCGCACCATAAAGGAGGACACACAGTGGAAGCTGGTGGATTTAGAGAACCGGTCTCTCAGGAAAAACCTTACAGGCACATGCATCAATCTAGGATTTTGCGAGTCCTTAATTGCGAATATTAAGGATTCGCAATTAAGGACTCGCAAAATCCTATGCATGTAGGAATCGCTATAAGAATAGCGATTCCTACACATTCCTTATTTGCGACTCGCAAATTGCGAGTCGCAAATAAGGAATGGCTTCCCATTCATTCCTATGGGCCTACAGGCCCATAGGAATCAATGGGAAATTGGCAGCGCAATTTGCGAGTACCAATAGGTACTCGCAAATTGCGCATGCAATTTCAAGGGTGCAAGGGTGTCAAAAGGACACCCTGTTGCACCCCTGAAATTGATCCGTGCACATATGTTGCGCACACACATGTCCAAAGGACATGTGTGTGTGTAACCTACAACTTTGAAAAATGCACTTTAGTGTATTTTTCAAAGTGTTCGCTATTTACCATGTGGTATGATTCCACGGTAAATAGCGGGCCCAAATAGCGAAATCGCTATTTTTAAAGGCATCTTGCATTGCATTTAAGGAATCGCAATTTGCGATTCCTTAAATGCAATCGCAATTTAAGAAATCGCAAAAAATTGCGATTTCTTAAATTGAGAGTGGCAAGTTGTGTCATGCATCGCAAAAGCTATTTTTGCGATCGCAAACGGCCGATTTTTGCGAATCGCACCGTTTGCGATCGCAAAAAGCTTTGATGCTTGTGCCTGTTAGAGTCTTACAGATTCCGGAGTGGCGGGAAGGACAAGATCCCCGCAAGTTTATTGTTGATTTATTTACAGATGCATTTCCTGAGCTAACTAGGTGGGACTGGGATAGAGAAATAGAAAGAGTACATCATTTCCCATTCACTCTTCGCCCGAGAGCGGGCCAAGTATCTGACAGGCCTAGAGCATTTCTGATTTCCTTTAATAGCTTTTTAGCTAGGGAAGAGGTCTATCATTTAGCCCGCCCAGATAAAAAAAGAGCAGGGAAGGATTTTGAGTTTTTCGTTAGACCATATTTCTGTCACTATACTGTTGAGAATCGCTGGCAGCTACGGCAGCTTATTCCACTGTTTCAGGCTAAAGGGGCGCAAGTATTTTTACTAAACCCTGCCAAACTTAAAGTTATTTCTCAGGACCGTACTCGATTCTTTTCTACTGAGGCTTCAGCAAAAGAGTTCCTAAAATCTCTCTAGGATCTGCTATAGATGGTTTCGCTTTGGAGAGAGCTCTCTTTCTCTTTCTTCTTCTCTCTCTTTCTTTCATTTCTGGCTTTAATGGTTGAATAATCTGGGGTTGAGATAATACCATTTAATAGGTAGCGGTATTTAGTTTTTTTTAATTTTCCTAATTTTGAATGGTGTGTCTCATCCCCTATGGAGTGCTGCTTAGCTCCTTCTTTTTATTTTTTATTTTTCGGTCACCCAACCCATGTGGGGATAAATTTGTACTATGTATTTCTCTGGTATTATTGCCTTATACAGGATGTTCAACAAGGATGGTATTTATAATATGGATTGTGGCTAAGGGGGGGCCCTTCTTCCTATCTCTTTTTTTTTTTTCTCTTTCCCTATTTTCCACATGGGCTGGGATAGGGTTTTCGGGCTACAGCATTGGGTGATTGGGAGCTTGTCATCACAAGGACCATGGGTCCTAAAGCCTCGTTGAGGGAGGGGGGTATGGATGGGTGGGATGGTGTGGGGGATTGGGTAGGGAGAGTGGGTGGCTGGGATAATTTACGGGGTGTTAGGTTGGGTAAAATCAGAAAAATTATCCACAGCATCTGTAAGGAAAAAATGTTTGATTGCCGAAGATTTGATGTATTGTATAAAAAAGTAGTAATGGTCTGCTTATCTTGTTTTATTTTTTCTAATGGCTAGTATGGGGGTCAGAATATGTTCTTTAAATCTATGTGGCCTTAGTAATTATAACAAGAGGGAAAGGGTTGCCGCTGAATTACGTGTGATCCAACCGGACTTGCTTTATATCCAAGAAACGCATGTACCCTGGGGGAAACGTCAAATGCTGACAGATTTAGGTTTTGCACTCTTGATTGCATCACAACAGGCTTCAATGACGCGTGGAGTAGCGATACTTGCTAAATCTACTATTTGGACTTCGGGTCGTTTTTTAGCGGATCAATTGGGACGGTGGGCAATTGTGGAATGCTGCCAGGGAAGTGCAAAATTTACACTATGCACTATTTATGGGTCTAACCTTGAGGAATCTTTAGTTTTGGAAGAATTGACTATAGAACTTGCAATGTGGCCGGTGCCTTTGATATTATGTGGATACCTTAATATAAATTTGGTTAATAAAGAATTACAGGGTGGGATACAAGGATATACGGGGAGGAAACCCAGGGTATTTAAGGCACTGTATAATTTGTTAAAGGATCATGGACTATTGGATGCTTGGGATGCTCTTTGGGTTCCAGTGCCTGGGTTTACGTTTTATTCTTTTCCCCATCAGAAATTAGTACGTCTTGATTATTTTTTTATATCTTCCGCATTACTCACGGGGGCACAGATTCATATATTTCCGACGGTTACTTCCGATCATGCTCGCTCCAATAGTCATGGAGATCCCTGCCCTCTTTGTAGTTAGAACCCCAAGAACTTTCTCATTAGATAGGAAGCTGTTGCTTGATAATATTTTTAGAGAGCATATGCAGGTTTGGATTAAAGATTTTTTTTTAAATAATAGACATTCGGTTAATGTAGCGGTTCTTTGGGATACTTTTAAAGCTTGTTTTAGAGGGGAAGTATTGAGTTTTGGGATACATTATCAAAAGAAAGCGAAATTAGAATTGCAGGAACTTTATTCTAAATTGAGATTAGCGGAGGAAAAACTTACACAAGGAATTGCGCAACATGATGATATTGCGGATCTCCAAACTGGTGCAGCAAGATGTCGGGCAAATATTAATATTTTATGGAATAAGGAAAATGCTTGGAAATATTTAATCTATAAAAAGGAGTGTCATGAGTATGGTGAGGCGGTAGGGCGGTGTTTAGCTTTACGGTTATGGACGAAGGAAGCCTCTCATAGAATTATGGGTCTCAGAGATAATCTAGGAGTTAGGACTCATGATCAGCGAGAAATCCTGGCGATTTTTCATAAGTTTTATACAGATTTATATACTGAACAGAAATTACAGGACCCTCCGAGTAATTCCATTTTTTATGACGATTTGATCCAGGTAAATCGAGAGAATGCAGAGGTATTAGACAGCCCTATTACGATGGAGGAGCTGGAGATGGCTATTAATAATCTGGCGACTGGTAAAGCTGCAGGCCCAGTTAAGCTCCCCGGTGAGGTGTATAGGGTTTTTTTTCCACGATATTAAAAATGATATGTTGGCAACTATTCGCGCAGCTCAAAACGGGCACGCACCCAAGTCCTGGGATGAAGCCAATATTGTGGTATTTAAGAAGAAGGGAAAATCATCAGAATCTCCGGGGTTTTATCGACCGATATCGCTTGTTAACTGCGATGGGAAAATCTATGCCAAAATATTGGCAAATCGGCTGGCAAAAGTTATTTCACCATTGGTCTCCCTACATCAACATGGCTTTATCCCTGGCCGAGGGACGGTATCTCATGTTAATAAAGTGGTGACTTTATTTGATATTGCCCAGGTGGAAGGGAGGGATCTGGGGTTAATATTGTTAGACGCTGAGAAAGCGTTTGATCGCGTTGCCTGGGATTATCTATGGAATATTTTACATTGATCGGGCTTTGGACAAGGTTTTATTCAGGCAATACAAGTACTATATAAGTCACCGGTAGCCAGGATATGTTCAATGGGTATGGTATCGGAACCGGTAAAAATAACCAGAGGGACTCGACAAGGATTTCCCTGTTCGCCATTGTTGTTTGCTTTGTATATCAACCCATTTGTAGACATGTTAGAGAAAAGCAACCTGGTGAAACCATTTATTCCACAATGGAATCAGTATTCTGTTTTCGCCTATGTGGATGATATAGCTATTACTGCAGCAGATCCCCGGACGGCTATACTGGAAGTAGAACGATTAGCGCAAGGA
The DNA here is from genome assembly GCA_963921515.1 of Calotriton arnoldi. Lineage (NCBI taxonomy): Eukaryota > Metazoa > Chordata > Amphibia > Caudata > Salamandridae > Calotriton > Calotriton arnoldi. The sequence goes on from CAWUFW010001933.1 coordinate 1,134,210, forward strand.
TTTGGTGAAATATCAGGCTATAAGTTGAACACAACAAAAACGCAAATACTCTGCACGAACAATAGTATGCCCGATGATCCAAGAGTGGTCAGAGAAGTGACATACTTAGGGATAAAAATTTGAGTGTCTATGAAGGAGCTGGTGGAATCGAACTGGATGGCAATAATGAGTAGTATAAAAGAGTCTCTAGAAAGGTGGGGGTGTATGCATTTCACATTGGTGGGCAGAGGTAACATTTTAAAAATGAATATACTCCCTAGGGTCTTATATTTTTTAGATCCGTTCCTTTAGAAGTTCCGCGGGCTCAACTCCAGCATTTGCAGTCACTCTGTGCTAAATTTCTTTGGGCTCCGGGCAAACCTAGACGAGCTACAAGATTTATGATTCTCCCAAGGGAAAGGGGTGGTTGGTCGATCCCTGATTTCACATTTTATTATTATGCTTGCTTTCTGTCTAATATGCGGATATTATTGACCGGAGAGGAGGTCTGTAATCCTGCGGAGATCCCCTCAATTTATCATATGCTTTTAGGAGCGGAAGCTAAAAATTGCTTGTTTAGAGAACTGGATGGCAGTTACTATAAGAAAACGCGCTTTAAAGTTATAGAGGCAGTTTTTAAAGTGTGGAAGTTTATACGGAAAACATTCTGTTTGGAGGGGATAACGTATTACACACCTACGAATGCGTTTAGGATACTCCCATCGATTTTTGGGGATCATGTGGCATTAAATTGGAGAAGCAAGGGCATTTTACAAATTGGAGATTTTTATGAGACTGGAGGGCTTTATCCTACTTTTTGGATTTTGCAATGCAATATAATTTACCTAGGACACAGTTTTTTTAATTTCTCCAGATACAGGATTTTCTGAGTAGACAAAAGCTAGCGCCAGTGCAGCATACGCTTATTGAGGCCGTTAGGCGTCAGGAGAAAATAGGGTCTTTTTATAAAATCCACTTAACCTCTAGGTTAGACGATTTGGAGAAGCATAATGTTAAATGGGCTAATGTTCTAGGAGAACAGGTAATCTCTCTGGGAAAAGCTATTGCAATAGCCAGTGATGCCCTCTTATCTGCAAATCTCAAAGCCCAATTTTTTAAAACTGTGTTTGACTTGTATTATACGCCAGCAAAATTGTTGAAATGGGGGGGGGGAATGATGGTAAATGCTTTCGCTGTGGGGCCGATAATGCGGATAGTTTACATGTTTTCTATTCTTGTGATAAACTGACCCTCTACATTAGCCATATTGAAAACTTTTTGTCAGCGGTTACTGGTGTACCTATTAAGATCTCGGCGTCTATGATGTTACATGGGATTGGCCAAGATTTAGAATTTGGAAGATCTATGTATAAGTATCGTTATTTATTATTTATGGCTGTGGCTCGTCTTTGTGTTGCTGCCTTATGGTTACAGCATGAAGCCCCAGCTTTTGAAATGTGGAGAGCCAAGATGTATAACACGTTTGATTTAGAATTTAGCTTATATTCAGTTAAAGGCTCAAGAAAAAAAAGAATGGGTATTTATATTTGGGGGCATTCTTTGATCATATGAATGTTTGAAATATGATATTAATCTGTGAAACTGTGGATCAATAAAAAATAAAAAATAAAAGACAAAGTAGGAGGACAGGCCTCCTCCATATAAACAGCATTTTCAGAAAAAGAAAGTTGCAGCTTTAACTGCCAAATATGACACAGACAGTAAGATCCCTCCTCCTGAACAGGAGTTTGGCGGTGACTCTCCTCGACAGCGGGGCAGAAGTCACCATAGCACGCTGGACTCTCCACCAATTTCTGATAGCGAAAGCAACTGAAACATTTATTGAGGTTGAAACCGCAGATACCTGCATAGCCCCTCCAGAGAGACTATATCAATTAGATGTTCAAATTGAAGGTGACGTTAAACGCACTATTAAAGTGATATTTTGGGACATCTTAAATTCTCCTTATTACATACTTTTGGCGGAGGTCGATTGGCCCCACCTTTTGTTCTTCAAACCTCCCAGAGTGAGGATGTGATTCTACCTTCTTTTCCACACCTTGTCCTGAATGAAGTCAAACAAGCTTATGCATCTGAATGGGCCCTTGCATTGGCCCCTACACTTTATCGTAACCATACTGAAGGGGATAGGTATGTCATTCCTATACGGTCCACACCTGAAGTACAACCACAGTATCCTATAAGACGGGATGCAAAAGCACCTGTTAAGGAAATTCTTTCCCAACTGGAGTACCAGGGAGGAATTGAACACTGTGTTTCTCAAATGAATAATCCTTTTTTTCCTGTTCTGACACCTGATCATTCCTATCACATTGTCTTATACTATAGACATTTGAATAGTCATACACGCACATTTGCAGTGCAAAATACACACAGTATGGCACTCATCAATAATGTAGTCCGTAAAAAATATAAAACCACTGTAGACATTTCTTACGTTTTTTTCAGTCATAACTTGGCTCCTGAGAGCCATGACTGGCCCGCCATTAGTGCTCTAGGCTTTCAAATGCACTATGCTTGACTTCCTATGGGCTATAAGAATAGCCCGGGAGTTGTTGCAGCACAAATTGTGTAGATTCTTCATGAAATAGACCCAGATGCTCTGTCCTATGTGGATGATATCTACCTGACAGCAGTGGTGGCTGGTGACATTTGTAAGTGGTGGGGTGTAACAGTAGGGTATGAGTATTACAGCATGAACGAAGCGAGCGAGTCCAACTGTCATAATGGGGATGGTGAGGTTCTCCCTGAGAACATTTTGAAAACAAGAGTGGGCAAATGGAGCATTTTAAAGCAAATCTGAGAAAGCAGGACGGTTTATAATGTCATTGTGAATGCGTAGACTTGAAATGTTTAAACACATTTCATAATGTGAAATGTGTGATAATCGTGCTGTGCGGCACAGGGAGTGTGAAAGGTAAGGCTGTAGGATGTAAACACATATCTGACACAATAAAATGTAAATAAATGGTACAAATATTTAAAAATAAATCAGCTGTTAGGAAAGAACAAATGAAGCATTTCATTGTAACTCAGAAGTGTTAAAGAAATCCATTTTCCACACATTATCATATGCTCTATAATTTTATCAGTAGTACTGCATAATGTGTGCAAATTCTGTGGACATTTGTGAATGACAGTGCACTACTGGGCCATCTTTTAGTGGTATATTTGTGAGAGTGTGCCCCAAAAAGGCGTCACCACCATCTGCAAACTACAACCATACATACCACTTTCCTGCTGAATGGGTGTAGCTCATTGGTTTTGGCACTTGTACTTTGTGCTACCCGTGGGTATTTCCCAAATCCTACGATTTCAGTCACTCAGCATTGATGGCAGCACCACTACTCTGAATAATTGTTCCAGGGCCACTACAGCCTTTAATTATTCCAGACGAGATTGATAGATCTTGACCTGCTGCACTTCCATTTGGGACCTGAGGGTGCTGATGGTAAGTGCTGAACCTTCCATCAGCATCCTCGGTCCCAGAATAGAACTTGAACATCTGCTGTTCACGATCACAAGGGCTGCTGCAGTGCTGGAGCCAAAACAATAGTTTATTGCCATGCCATTCTGTGCAAGCACTGGATTGGCACCAACCAGCAGTACCTGTAAGCTGCCATTTCAGCATCTTAAATCCATCTGTAAAACTTATAGCTTCTACAGAGGATGGTTGGGGAATCCGTGCTGCAGATCACGCTGCACTGCACATCTGCTAAGCCCCAGGTCACAAGAGCAGAGTGTGTTTCAAAGGCAAGGCTGGGATTTCTTTTCCCAATGTTTACAGACTACATACAACCAGAGCTCATCATGCTTACCAGCACTATTGTTACCTGTCCTATCAAAGCAACAGTGTTTGGTTGTGACAATTGGTTTGTAGTTATTACTCACATTTCAAAGGTGCCGAAGTGTCAGCTTTCGGCAAACCACTATTTTATTAGGTCGAGCATTCAAGACCTCTTGTATATACTTTAGTGTATACTTATTATATACTTAAATGTGTATGTACTTTGCGGGCTCTGGAGATCAGCCCTAGGACTTGTCTGCTTCCACTTAGGGACTTTTTTTTCTGTTCAACTGCCTCTATTTAACTGTCTTGATTGAAAACGACCAGCAGAGTTCAGTAAAATACCAGAATTGCTTTCTGCTGAGAGACTTTCTTTTTTTTCTGGCAACTGCCTCTATTTAACTTTCTTGATAGAAAGCGACCAGCAGAGGTCAGTAAAATACCAGAATCACTTTAGCATTCTCTAGATTCCAGTCCATAGAAATTGTCTTCAACGAGCACCCGTAGACAATAATAGTTTTTTTCAAATCTTGTATTTTCAGTGATATGACCACTGAAGGCCCTGATTTTATATTAAAAACAGAGCTTTGGACTGTACCATTTCCCGCTGAAAGGCAATATTTCTCTCCATGTGTTCCCATACCTGGCATGTCACGCAGTTTGGTGCCTACTTTCCCTCCATGTTAAAGAACAGTAGATGTTTCAGCACCCAGGCTAATGTGCTGCATAGCTAAATACATATAAGGTCCCAAAGGCGAGACCGATTGCATTGCAAATGCTTGTTCTGACTGCAAGCCATTTGTCAGAACATAAACACAGGGACTTAAACCCCAGACCTAACAAGCATTGGCATAGCCAATAGGTCTCGCCTTTGGGACCTTATAAGTGTTTAGCCATGCAACAGTTGATGTTGTTGCACCAAGGATATTGTGCTGGATAACTAAACACTTATAAGGTCCCAAAGGCGAGACCTATTGGCTATGCCAATGCTTGTTTTTCTGGAGGTCAGTGGAGGTTCTGGTCAGAGTGATTTTGGTTAAGCAGGGGCGCCATAACAGGTGTGAATCTCAGTTCACCCTCCACATATATTGTAAGATGGATTGATCATTTTGTGTTACCCTGCTATGGGGTTAGTCAGAAGATGGGATCACTAGATGTGAATTCGGGTATGTACAGCTATGGATTGCGCCATTCTTTCACCCTAGCATATTGTATTATATTGTGTATTCCATTTCAATGAAAATATCTGCCTTTTGCACACTTTGTAAGTCCTTGCTCACAGATGTGCTAGCAAGGGACCCACCACAGTTACTTTGAAGTAAGTCTGTCAACTGTACCCTGTATTTATATTGAAGCAAAACAATACTTCAAGTACCAGAATGCAATGCTACAAGCAGGCCTGAATGAATTACTCACAACATGGATGAGAAAACATGAGCTAGCTGGGTAAACTTTACATTGTTTCATTTTTCATGGATTTCTCGCATTGCAAACCGAAGTGCTTCGAGGCACGCTTACAGTTATGGGAGGTGAGTAAATGCAGGCACTTGTGTAAAGTCACACCGTGCAAGCAAGGAAGAAGCTGTGACGCTATTTCTGTTGGCTCCTCGGTTTAGAACAGAGTGGCGAGGTGTTCTGTCTTAGCAATGAATCACCAATGCCACTCCTGTGCTTTCCACACACGTGGTGTGAATTGTTTTGAAAAACCACGGAATGATGGCTGTGGAGCTGCCACGTGGCCTCATGTCACGTGCGGCACCATAAGCCAGTTCTAGCTTTTTAGCAAGTGGTCCCTTGCTTTCTGGGGCTTGTAGTTTTATGTTTTCCATTATACCTGTGGAATTAAATGTCCAAGAATGCCACATGCTGTTGGCTACAAAGACAGCACTGGTTGAAACGGTCACATGTGACATGAGGCCTATCGGTGGGTAAATAATTACAAGGGATGCATCGACTTTAAGTTCTGGGAAAAAAGAAAAAGTTCAAAACGGTACATTTTGAGATATTCTAAAATTATATCTGCATATTTCAGCTGAACATGTTGATCTAAAAGAAGTGACTGTTGTATTTTTGTTCTCCAAGTATGCTTTTTATTTTCTAATTTGTTAATGAATGTTTCTCTGTTAGGTGCACATGATGTATTATGTTAGAAATATGACAAAACAGGATTTTCAAATGCTGTTTGCCGACACTTGTCTCTTGGGATAGTTTTGCTATTACATAAAGTATGTCTTTCTGGTAGACATCATCTTCCTTCTATAACGTATTTTCCAGTAATTTCTACCGCTTATTCACGAGAAGAAAGTGACAAATTTTCTCTGATTAGTAAACCTGTGAAAAAATGCTGGTGAAACGAAACATAATTGATGTTTGGTTCATCAAACGTATGTTCAGTATTCTATTTTCTTAAATAGTGGAAAATACTGCCTTGACTCGTTGTTGCAGCTCTTATCTACTGGTTGGAATGCACACCCAGGCTGTGTGACCAAGCCAGCGCTCTTCTCCTTGACTGCAGCACACAGATAACACATCTAGTTTGCCTGCCCTGAGGCATTTCTTAGGAGGTTGAAGACTTAAAGAGCTCTCTGCAGAACAGGGCTGGTAACCGCATGGCCAAAGAAACTCGGGTAAATATTGGAATTGTTGCTCAACCCTCTGTCGTATAGCATGCATGGTAATCGGATGCTGTGACGTTTGGCCCGACAAAGAAGGTAATGGCTCACTCTGTAACCCCACAAAGAGACGGTCTCAAAACATGAGCCGTTCCGGGTGCAGGTCCAGTGGTAAATCCTTTGCAGCTCCAGCACTGCACGCGCTGAAGGAGCAGTGTGGGAGACCACGCAACCTCCCCCGGTCCCAAGCCTGCCAAGCACACTGACTGGAAGATTAGCGCCCCCACTGATGCGGCAACTACAATATTCCGCTGCCTAGTGTCAGAAGCGTCGCTAGGAACAGCCACTAGACTCAGCTGACGCGAGCAACAAGGCCAAGGCCGCCAAACTCCGCAGAGTGATGCCTACCAGGAGTTGCGATATCTCGGGTGCAGGATCTTGTGACAAAAAGGAAGCCATGTTGAAGTCGGGTGTCCCTCCTTACAATACATAGGAGCGATATTTGGCAAGTCAAGTAAACCACACAACGGCCTCACAGTGTGCCAAATAAGCATATAGATGGCCAGAAGCAGGGAAGAAGGGATTGGCATTAATTATTCTCCCAGTGACAAAGCCATTAATGGCAGCGGAGGCAATTTAAAGTGAGAAAATAATAATAAATAAATAAAAAACGAAGAACTAAAGCCAACGAAAAGGAGGCAATGTCTCCTTTCCTGTATTTGGGAACCCAAGTGAACAAACTGCACAACTATGGTGAGAGGATAGCCATGATCGGGCAGGAGAGGCATTGCATTTAAGTGACAGTTGCCAAAGAAACAAGCCCGGGAGTGGTGCGTGCATGCGTGCGCAGTCTGCTCATTTTCAAGCACTGCAGTCGTGCTTGTGGCGGGCCGCTGCTCACTCCCGCAAGGTGGATGCCGCCACAAGCACGAGTGTGTGCTTGAAAATGAGCAGAGCGACGGCTAAAGGCCCTCCTAAGCAACGCATGCGCGCTGCGTAGGCGAGACCTAAAAATATAATCACTGCATTCTACCTCCACGGAAAGTATGACAGAACAATTACACTAGTCAACAGTAAAACTGGGCACAGTGATGAGAGAAGGGTGTGCTGGGAACAGCTCTCACCAACATCTAAAACACAATTTAAAAAAGCTTCTATTGGGAAGACGAAACTGTATGCTTACACTTTGATACGTAATACTGTAACACGGGAAGGATCATTACTTCAAAACTTTGTGAATAGATGATTCAAAACCTGCTTTCCATTTCAGTGATGTAAATGTCTGTTTGCAAATAAATTACCTAATCTACGTTGCAAATATCATTGCCATTATTAAAAAACATCCTTTTTTAATGGTGCAGTAGAGTTTGTGGAAAACTATTAAAGAAAGATGTTTTCTCTGGCAATTAAAACTCCATCAACTTGCTCTTTCTTCGTTGTTTCTTATGGTCTTTGCCACTCAGGCCCAATGTATGCATGCTCAGTCTGGAGAGTTTACCTAGTCAACCTTGTCTTGAACTGGGCTGATGCTACGGCCTGCTTCAGACCGGCTAAACACTCTAAAGTTCCTGAACGCCTCTGCTTGGGGTCTGCATCCTAGCTCGAGCCACTATCAGCGTTCATATCGCAGATTCCTGGCTCAAGGCAACATGAGACCACACGCCTCCTGTCTGTACATTTTTGGCTACTGGTGCATGACACGTGCCGGTTCTGCTGTGAGACGCGCGAAAGGGACACATACCTTCTGCTAACAAGAGTTGGTTGCATCTGTTCAACTAAAGTATGAAACTGTTTGCAAAATCACTGCTGCATGACCAACTAACTGGGCTTCAAAACTATCTTAAAGTTACCATTCAGTCCGAGGTAACATTGTTCCAGAAGAGAAGGGGCCAATTTATGCAAGACCTATGTTGGTCTCGGAGTCAACAACTGATCGGTTCGCTGTGTATTTCGCCCACATGCAAGCTAAAATAATTCCAGCCCTACCTTACCTTTGAAAGTTTTGAATCGAAATCTGTAAGTGGAATGTGGCCAGGAATACTCTCTTGTCATCTGGTACATTCCGTCACTCCCTCATTCTGTGCAATGCCCTTACTGGCACTGCCTGCGCTCAGAGGGAAGAGAAAGCAAGCAGGGACTGAAATGGCCAATCACTGCATGGCTTCATAATAAAGTGGTAAAGTGATTGGCCATGTTCCCCAAACCTGAGCATCCCACACTTCCGCGCTATCTCACATGCTACTAGAGCCTACCCTCGTCTCATGGGCCAATTCAGGTGCTGCTCCCTTGCTGTATATGTCCAAAACAGCATGAGAGCGGCACCAGGTTTCGCTCTGGCAGGCGAACCCAACGCTCCTGAGTGACCGAAGGGGCTGCAGCTATGATCACCCAATGCTCACTAACTGTGCCGGTAGGAAGATGCCTCTAGTGAGCATGGCGGGTTGGCCACGGAAGGGCAGAAGTACAACTCGACATGCGCACTTTGAAGAGTGAGGCTTCGTGTGATGATGTATCTCACCCAGGTGGTGAGCCTGTAAGTCTGTTTTTATATAGCGCAGCTACTCACCCTTACGGGTCTCAAGGCGCTGGGGGCCGTCGTGGAAATTAAGTGAGCTATTGCCCAGAGTCACATGGTGCTGAGCTGCCGCCGGAGCTGGGGATCGAACCGTGAACCCTGTGCTCCGAAGTCAGCTGCCCTGGCCGCTGCACCACACCTCTCCTGCCAGCCTGCCTGCTTGCTACAGTTTACTGCTGTCAATTATGGAAGCCCCAACCCAGCATGCCGCAGGAACGAACAAACCAAGTCAGCTGCTAAAAGCTATGGGCCACATGCATCAAAGAATGGAATTACGATTCCTAAATAGCGATTTTTAGGGAATCGCTATTTAGGAATCGCAATTCCTTATGCATGTAGGAATTGCAAAAAAAATTGCGATTCCTACAAATTCCTTAATAGCGACTCGCAATTTGCGACTCGCTATTAAGGAATGCCTTTCCATTCATTCCTATGGGCCTAGAGGCCCATAGGAATGAATAGAAGTCATTCGCAATTTGCGAGTACCAAATAGGTACTCGCAAATTGCGAATGCAATTTGAAGGGTGCTAGGGGGCCAAAAGGCCACCATGCTGCACCCCAAAATTGGCATGTGTGCACATGTGGCGCACACATATGCCTTAAGGGCATATGTGTGTGCCACATGGCACTTAGGAAATGCAATTTCATGCATTTTTCTAAGAAATTGCAAATTACCATTAACTTGAAGTTGATGGTAATTTGCAATTCCAAATTGCGAAACGCAATTTGCGAATGCATGATGCATCGCAGTTAGGGAATCGCAATTTGCGATTCCTAACTGCATTCGCAATTAAGGAAATCGCAAAGATTGCGATTTCCTTAATTGCGAATGCCTTCTGGGCTTGATGCATCGGAAATAGCATTTTACCGGTCGCAAACGGGCCGATTCTGAGAATCGGCCCATTTGCGACCGGTAAAATGCTTGATGCATGTGCCCCTATAAAGCGTAGTGTGGCCAAGAAAAATAATCAGTTTTTTCATATTTAAATATGGGGTTTGAAGGGGGAAACAAATATAGGGGGCAACGCCCTGGAGCCTAATTAAGGAACTGCCCCTGCCTGACAGAAGATGAATTAAACCCTCATTTGGCGAGAGTTGATTGCATAGTATTGAGGTTTGCTGAACTTGGCTACAAGTTCAACTTTAGGAAATCTAACAAAGCTTTTCTCAGTGTCCTTTTCATAGGATATGAACTTAACAATGAGGGAAAGAGTCTTGCCCCTCATTTTCTGCAGGCACACTTAAAAAATTGCAGTCCCTGCTGGAATTTTTTAATTTTGGCATTACGTACATACTTGATTTTGTACAATGCATAAAACCCCTTTGTGCATTAATACATCCTGATTTTTCCATTTCATCGTGGGCATCAGAACACACAGACACACTCAGATCTTTGCAATCTGAGTTTTAAAGGGTGCAATTGGATTTACATATGTCACCTTTAATGAGGGTGAAACAGTTTCTTTAGCATATAAATTGCATTTATATTCCACTGTAGAAATGTGTTTTGCTTCCACTGAAAAAAAAACTGACTGCTGTGCAGATGGCCATCCTTAATGAAAGGCCCCTTGCACAAGAGAAACACATTCAATCAATCAATCAATCAATCAGTGTTTGTTAAGTGCAACTACTCACCTGTGAGGGTCTCAAGGTGCTGGGGGTGGAGTCTGCAGGTCCTGATGGGTGCTGAGGTTCAGTCAAAGAGCCAGGTCTTGAGATTCCTCCTGAATTAAGTCAGCGACGGCGATAGCCTGAGGTGGAGAGGCAGAGGGGTTCCAGGTTTTGGTGGCGAAATTGGAAAAGGACTATCCTCCTCTCCTGGTCTTGTGGATCTGAGGGATTGTTGCATGGGCCAGTTCAGCAGAGCGGAGGTGTCTGGTGGGTATGTGGAATGAGAGGCGGTGGTTCTGGTATGCTGGTCCGGTGTCTTGGAGGGCTTTGTAGGCATGTGTGAGGAGCTTGAATGTGACTCTTTTGTTGACTGGGAGCCAGTGAAGTTCTTGCAGGTGCTCTGAGATGTGGCTGCGGCAGGGAATGTTGAGGAGCAGTTTGGCTGCAGCGTTCTGAACATTCTGTAGTCCCCTGAGGAGTTTCTGGGTGACGCCTGCATAGAGTGCATTGCCGTAGTCGAGTCTGTTGCTGATGAGTGCATGGGTGACAGCCTTTCTGGCCTCAGTGGGGATTCATCTTAAGGTCTTTTGAAGCAGGCAAAGAGTGTGGTAGCATGTTGAGAAGACAGTGTTGATCTGGCGGTTCATTGTGAGCGAGGAGTCCAGTATGATGCCGAGGTTTCGTGCATGGTCCGTGGGAGTGGGGGTGTTCCTAGTGTGGCGGACCACGATCAGCTGGGTGTATTCGGCGTAGGAGACTATGTCGAGTCCATGGTTCCTGATTATGATTGTGAGTGGGCCATGTAGACGTTGAAGAAGGTGGTGCTCAGGGAGGAGCCCTGTGGTACTCCGCAGCCCACCTCCGTGGGTTCTGAGAGGAACAGTGGTAGTCTGACTGTGTTCTACTGGTGAGAAAGGAACGGATTCAGTCCAGTGCTTTGTTGTGGATGCCAGCGTTATGGAGACTCGTGCTTAGGGTGTGGTGGGATACTGTGTCGAAGGTGGCTGAGAGGTCCAGGAGGATGAGAGCTGCTGTTTCTCCCCGGTCGAGGAGGGAGCGGATGTTATCGGTGGCAGCGAGGAGGACGGTCTAGGTGCAGGTTTGGCTTCGGAAGCTGGATTGAAAGGAGTCCAGGACGTGGTTGTCTTCGATGAACTTGGAGAGTTGTGCATTAATGGCCTTCTCGATGACCTTGGCTGGGAAGGAGAGCAGGGAGATGGATCTGAAATTCTTGAGGTCTGTTGGGTTGGCGTACAGTTTCTTTAGCAGGGGGTTGATCTCAGCATGTTTCCTGTCATCAGGGAAGGTGGTGGTCTCGATGGAGCAGTTGATGGAGCGGCGTAATTTGGTGGCGATGGAGTTGACGACTCTGTGGAAGATGTGGTGCGGTCAGGAGTCCGAGGGTACTCCGGAGTAAATGCTCTTCATGGTCTTGAGAGTGTAGTCCTTGGTGAGCGGGGTCCAGAAGAGCAGGATCTGTTAGGGGACAGTGTTGATGTGTGTGGGGGTGGTCGGTCTTGGGTGTCGAAGCTGTTGTAGATCTGCTTTGTGGTGGAAGTAGGTGCTGATTTTGTTGCAGAGGTCTTGGGAGGGTGGGATGTCTGTGGTCTCACAGTTGGGTTTGGCAAACTCTTTGACAATGGCGAAGAGTTCTTTGCTGTTGTGTGATTGGCGTTGATTCTGTCTTGGATGGCCGTTTTCTTTGTGGTTTTGAGGAGGAGGGGATGTGCGGTGATGGTGGCTTTGAAGGCTGCATGGGCTTCCAGGGTTTTGTTGTTCCTCCATCTCTTCCTGTGCTGTCTATAGGTGCATCTTGACTCGCGGAGGGCGGCAGAGCACCAACTGGCTTTATTGGTGTGTTGCTTGCCGGGTGCTTTCTTGAAGGGCGCCTGCACATCGGAGCATTTGGAGATCCACTGGTGCAGGTTGCATGCTCAGTGTTGGCGGCTGTGGATGTCGGCGTGTGGTTGTGTTGAGGGTGGCGCTGAGCTGTTCATCAGAGACCTTGTTCCAGGTACGGCAGAGGTGCGGTGGTGTACGGTGGGTTTGGTGAAGGCAAAATGAACACAGTGGTGGTGGGTCCAGAGGAGCTCGGGTGTGGCTGTAGGTGATGTTTTCGCTGGTGGAGAAGATGGGGTCGAGCGTGTGGCCCTCTGCGTGGGTCAAAGAGGTGACTTGAGTCTGATGTTGGCGAGGTTCCCCAGAAGGGATGTGGTGTTCTGGTCATTGGGGTTGTCCAGGTGGAAGTTAAGGTTGCCGAGTAGGATGTAATCGGTAGATGCATGAACCTGGAGTGCAATGAAGTTGTGTGGTGGTGGGGTTGGTCTGGACCTGGAAGTGGAGATGTTCAAGGGTCGTTGTGGGTTGTCTGAGAGGATGGTCAGGCAGAGGGTTTTCTTGTGGACAATGGCGATGCCTCCTCCTGGTCGGTTGGTGGGGTCTTTGCGGGTGATCTTGTAGCTGTCGGGGATGGCGGTGGCGATGTCTGGGCCCGAGCTGGGGTTCGTACAGGATTCCGTGAGAAAGGCAATGTCGGGGGAGACGGAGTTGAGGAGGTCCCAGATTTCCGTGGCATGTTTGTGGATGGAGATCATGTTGAGGAGGATGCAGCTGAGCTGGTTGGGTGCGCTGTGGGTCGGTCAGGAGTTGGGAGGAGCTGGAGTTTGGAGGTGGCTGAGGGTGCAGCTGCAGTTTCGGCAGGAGAAATGTGCTTGCACAAGGACAGAAGGCAGACCAGAGGCAGAGCAAAGATGCTTCTCACTAGCCCACCAGGGATGAGGTGCAGGCGGGAGCCTGTGGCTAGAAGAGGGCCTCAAACACCAACCAGAAAGGGTCAGGGCAACTGCAAGGGGCAGCTGCTACCAGGCGGGCCTGCGCAGGGAGGGAAGCAGTTCACTGACAAGATCAGTGAAATTACTCCTTTCCTGGTGCAGCGGGCAACTTTAAGTAGTATGAGGGGGAGGGCTGGACAGCTGGGAGGTCGAAAGCAGGAGAACTAGGCACTGGAAGCGGGCGGGCCGCGGGGGTCGAGCAGCAGCAGGGGCACAGTGCAAAAGAGGGTAAAAAAGTGAAAAAAGAAAGCAAAAAGGGGGAAAAAGAGAAAAAAGGTGAAAGAGAGAGCAAAGAAGGCAGAGGGGATAAAGAGGCAGAAAAAACAAGGACAGAAGGCAGACCAGCAGCAGAGCAAAGATGCTCCCCATTAGCTCACCAGGGATGAGGTGCAGACGGGAGCCTGCGGGTGGAGTAGGACCTCGAACACCAGCCAGCAAGGGTCAGTGGACCTGCAAGGGGCAGCAAGTACCAGGGGGAGATGCGCAGGGAGGGAAGCAGTTCACTGACAGGTTTTTGTTTTGTTACTCCTGTGCCAGCCTTGGAGGCTGTCACATAAGCTAGCATTCCTAATGCTAAAGCCCCCATCCTCAATGGATACAATGGGCTACGTCCTTAACAGTCATAGATGTAGACTTTATCTTCGACCCTTCTTCGCAAACACAAGAGTTTTTATAGTATGAACATGTCTATCTATTACCCTCTACTATTCTGCCTCTTGGTAAGTATGAATATGTTATTTACAACTCAACCTGCTATAGGTTCTAAGCAGCAGTACTCTGCCACATGCACCATCATTATTAGTATTATTTTTGATTGCATTTTTCAATTTCAAACATCTCCCACACACTCTTTAGGAGACTGCACTGTGCAGTGAGCTGAACTGAATGCTTTGCTTCTTGGACTTGAATACGGATCCTAAATTCCCAACACTTATTGAGTGTGATTCGTATTGCTTTGTACAGTCTTTTAATGACAATTTGCAATTTTGGTGACAAAATGAGTTCAGAGATTCAAAGGGTAGCACAATCAAGCACAAACTGCTTTAGGTTAAAGTGGCAGATCTTAACGATAGGTTACCACAAACTCATGTAAGACATACATTGAGTCATCAATGTGTGGGAACACATGCTGTAGAGAATTCTCACGCTGATGAAGCTGCCAAATCTGCAGTAGCCACAGCTCAAATAGCAGCAGTTACCTGCTCTAAAACTCATCGCTAATGATATCTTGGCTGCCGTGAATGCATTTGAAAACTGCACCCCTTTACCTAAGGGTTTTCCTTCTAAATACTCCTATCACTTAAATGACCAGAATGTTCCTTTTGTAACTATTCCTGGGGTTGGCGATTGTGTGATTTCCAATGGAGCCTGTAGACAGGCTTTAATTATTGCTGCACATGAAGGTGTAGCTTTCGCCCAAGCGGGAGTGGCAGCCACTATTTCGCTCTTACAGCAACGCTAATGGTGGCAGAGCTTAAATCAACAAACTAAAAAATGTTTCCATTGTTGCAACATTTGTCAGCAAATTAAAAGCTCTACTGTGTCTCATCCACCTCAGACACATCTCTTAATTTCTAACCAGCTATTTGGTTGTGTTTATCTTGATCATTGTGGTCCACTGATTTCGGATACTGCGTTCAAATTTATCTTGGTTGCAGTGGATTCTTGCTCTAGGTTCCTCTGGGTTTGGGCATAATGCTCAACTAATGCTCAAACTGTTATTAAAGACTTGCAGGCCTTCATCTGGACTTATGCCTGTTGTGCATTCCACTCTGACCAGAGTCCGGCTTTTGCTTCTAAAGCGAACCATGATTCAATGATGTCTATAGGTGTTCAGGTGCATTATTCTTCTCCATATAGGCCCGAGGGCAATTTTCTTGTGGAAAGAATGAACCGTGACTTAAATCAGTACTTAACGGCTAGAGTATTAGGTACAGGGCGTGGTTGGTTTAACCATCTCTATGGGGTTCAACAAGCACTTATTAATTTTCCTAAAAGATCTCAGGGTCAGTGGCCCCCTTACAAAATGCTTTTTGGCATCAACATGTATGTTCCATACTTTGACGGTCCAGACATTGTGGTAGATGCCACAACCTTTGACATCAATAACCATTGTGCTGTCTTACAGGGCCTTCAAAAGTTCCGTGAAGCTCAGTCTCGCAAACATTTGCCTACATCTCTCTCTTCGAGTACTGAGAACCAAACTCTGATTTCCGACTGGCTTTCAAAATTTGGAGATCTGGTTCGGGAGAAGGTTGCAATAAAAAAGAAACTTGGCCCAACGTACTGTGCTCCTCTTCCAATCCTTGGTATACAAGGTACATGAACTGTGATAGTATGCCATTAAGTGTTCATATGCTTCCGCAAGACTTTCCTTTAAAGACTGTGAGCACCACAGCTGCTGATTCTCCCCGACTGGGGGGGGGCTGAGTCCTCCGCTATTAACCTTATAGACGCAGTACCTGTTTCTACTATTACGTCTTCTACAATGAAACTTATTTATAATGATCCACCATTGGCGAGTCCTTCAGCATTGGATTGTTTGGGTCCTACTGCTGACTCACAGCCTCTAGTACTATATGAAGGAAGTTACTTTTTCTTCCGACTGTTCTTCTGTTTTGCATCCACCTTCTGCATAGATGTGTATTTTTATTTCTTGGTTAAAACACACTTATTGAGTCCCACCTTGGATATATGTGTGGATCATACTCTCCTTGGTTTTTCTGTTCATGTGGATTGGATTTGTGACTGTTATTTTCCTGTTGATCAATGGCCATTACTTTCTGGAATAATCTGCTATGGAACTGGTCAACGGGGTGTTGGCCCCCATTTTTCATCATATACAGTGAAAAGAGACTTGCCCCTGATCAACATTTCAGCTGTTCCAGTGGCTGATGTAATTGTTTGGGAGAAAGTTCCTTTCGACATATTCGGTCCTACGGAGATCCTGCAGATACGATATGTGTTCAAAGGTTTTATGGGTGATGTAATTGTACTTAGGTTAAATTCGGATGATTGGGGTGTTCATACTGTAAATTCTATGCTTTCGGAACTAGAGTATTATACTGTTTTCGAATCAGAGTACCTATATCTTAATTCTGCTAACTATGCTGATATGTTCTGTTATCATTATTATGGACATAATTTTCTGCACAGAGCCAGTGGTCAGCGTCCACATTTTAATTACACACAATGGGAACATTGTCCAACTCCCCCACAAGGAAGTTCCAAAATACAAAAAGGCAAATTCATGTATTTTACAGAATATGACACTTCAGAACCTGTGTCATGTTATTTCAAATTAATTCTTGCCTCACCAAAAAATATATGCTCGCTCAGACTAAGCTCATATATAGAGCTTTTTTTGTCGACCAGCTAGCCCTTAAAGGCTATGATTACTGGAAGGGCACCATTGATTTGAAGTCAATTTGGGGAACTAAATCTTGGCAGGTTCAGGAAACGGAAACATTATTTTGACCCTGTTTAATTCGCACCCAAATGATTTCCTTCAATGAAACGTTCCAGCAGACTACCTGTCTGGGATTGGCAAAAATTAAAGAAATGAATGCCCCGACATTTCCCTCTATTGCGCACTTTGATAGCTGGAAGAGTTTCACAAATTACATGGAAGAACAGTTAAATAGCATGGTGCACAATGTTACATTTAAAACCTCATTTTCGAGTCCTGACGGGTGGTTGTTGTGGCCAGTAGACACTAATGGTTGCCATGTTAATTTTCTTAATTCCACACATGGATTCAAATCAAACAAACCTGATCCCCGATATGCTCAGTCAACACATTCTAGTATTATTACCACCTATTCAGTGGGAAAGTTATGTCAACAATGGTTGGAACATTCCACACTGTCTGCAGTGAAGCAACATCTTTCTCTTTTGTCCAAAGACATTAATTTGTCAGATTTTCTTTTAGGTCCCAAATCCCCACGTTCTAAAAGATTTATATATGCTACATATAATGAAATGTGGAAATTATCCCAGATTCAACCTGCTGCACATTTGATACAAATTATGCAAGATAATTTGGATGAAGTACTTGCTGTTTTTGATAATAGCATTAATACGTTATCATCTCTTATTTACAATTTGAACAACATTGTGTCGACAGTTATTGATATTGTTCAGAGTGACATGTCAGCATTGTATCATGGGCAAAGTCAATTTAGATCTATTATGTAGTTTAGCTGGACGCTTCAAACACTTAAAAATGGGTGCATTCCATGGCATTATTTGAATTGCAGCGATTTATTTTTGCCTTTTAATTTAACACACAAACAAGAATTAATGATCATGAAAGACACAACCTACACAATGCTGCATTTAGAAAAATTAGAACAAATTTCATTCACTATAGCTGAAACTCCTTTGGCTGTGTGGTTAATACACAAAGGGGCATATTCTCAAGAACGTGTGATAACCATCGCAAAAGTAACTTAACGCAACCTTCAACATCGCAGTCTATCACAGGATGTACGCCGTGTTAACCAAGTATTCACAACACGGCGGTACCATGCGATAGTCTCCAGATAACGCGTCAACTGACCGCGTTAAAATCAACTCCACGCCGCAAAAATGCGAAACACCAACGCAAAAAAAGCTGCGATGAAGTAAATTGCGATGCGAAAATTTGCGAAAACCAGCTACAGGCCTGCAATTCACACGCATCAGGTGGGAACAATCACCATAAAAGTAGAAAAAAAACAGACAAACAAATGCCAAACACTGCGAAGCACAATGGACGTTGCCGGAGCAAGTACGGAGGAGAACCAGAACCCCACAAGCCACCCGGAGGACCATCCTGGGACTTCGGGGTCAGGGAAGGGCAAGGACAAGAAGAGTAGGAAGAAGCGGTTCAGTCCGCAGGAAAACAGGATCCTGATAACGGAGGTGATAGAACACCATCAACAACTGTTCGTCACCTCCACTGTGTCATTGGCAACAAAAAATGGACTATGGCAGTCCATCGTGGACAAGGTGAATGCAGTCGGAGTGCTGAAGAGGACAATGGATGAGGTGAAGAGGCGCTGGAATGATGTCAAGCGCAAAACCAAGCTGAAACTCGCCAACAACCTGAAGGCAGCAATGCAGACTGGAGGTGGGAGCCCAGCGCCACAGGAGGAGCTGGACGACATGGAGGAAATGGTGTCCACAGGCATCAGTGGTGAGACGGTGGCAGGAGTTGGGGGCCCGGATAATGCTCAACAGGACCCGACACAACAGGAATAGGGTGAGTAACGACCAGGGCCTGGGGGGACGGGGGAGATGGGCACAATGGCACACATGCACAATTAAATTGAGCACATCTGCGGACAAACCATGCCCCAGACCACCAACTCCCACCAAGAGACCAATGTACCCAAGTATGCAACATGTCAGCACTGTACAAGCACAGAAGTCAAAGGCACACCTCGTGAAAGGGATAAGGGGCAGCAAAATCTGAGCTGCAGGGCGACTCCCCAAAATGCAGCACACACATCACATGCAGAGCACATCTACATTGACAACGATGTGACACAATCCGCAAAACACCTACAACAGAACACAGGACACAACTGGTGCCGCATGGGTGCAGACACTGGCCAATCACATTTGGCATTGCAGGGAAATGTGAGTTGATAATGTACAAGTACAAACACACACACGTCTGTTGTCGAAATGTCCACTGTCCCCCATCAAATAGGCAGCTCCTCCCAAACAGCCACAATGTACCCAGTCATGCTGTCTGTATGAAAACATGTACAATGCGACAACATACATGTGGACACATTGTTAAACTGCATCTCCCCTTCACATTGCAGAGGGAGAATCAACACCTCCTGCAGAGCAGCCCAACCCTCTCTTCTCTGGAGATGAAGAAGACCACCACAGCTTTGACTCTGACGCCCTCCAACTGCTCGTGGACAGCCTACGTAGCCCACTTCCAGGAGCTGGGCAGCACAGCTGCTACGAGGAGACCCCACCCCTGCACAGACCACACAGCAGGCAGCACCCACCACCACTGTTGCCTCCCAGGACCCCCACGAAGAACACATGGCCTTCCAATGCCGTGTTTTGGGGTGCCAGGAGAATCTAGCTGAACAGGTGCGGGTGGGCTTCGACCGCATGGCAGACAAACTAGATGCCATACGTGGGTATCTAAGTCCCATCAGGGACCACTCACGGTCCCTAACGGACACCCACAGTCCACTCCATGCTCTCCAATGGACCATGGCTGACATCGCTGGAGCCCTGACTCAGAGAATAGTACAACTGTCCAGTCAGAGTGGCTCTAGCGATGTCACACGGGAGTTGGGAAACATGCGGAGGTTAATGGCGACCATGGAGCGGGCGAATGCGGAACGAGCGGCTGCCACGGCTGCACACCAGCGAGAGGTAGTTGGGTTCCTCAATGACCTCTGGACCATCCTCATGGCATTGCTGCCACAAGGCCTGGCGCGGATGCATGCTGCTGCCACCACTCCATCCACATCTCCGCCCCCTGAAGTGTAAGTGCCACACAGTGCGGCAGACCTTCCACCTCCTGCCCCTGATGTGTCACTGCCACACAGTGCTGGAGACAGAACACCACCACCCACACGTGAGGCACATGAAACAGCAGAGAAGGAAGATGCAGATGATTCTGCCCTCGTGGTAAGAAGGACGCAGCAGCATGCATCTCATCCATTGGTCCGGCTTCAGCTTGGTACTGCCCTCTGCATCATCACCTTCCATTGTCCCCCGATGCACTCTGCGACACTCACCTTGGACCTCGACATGGACTGCCATATGCTGTTTGTTCGCCATTCACACAGCAATCAGACTGTGGACTGAACTCTTCCTCTTCCTTTGGACTTGTCATTCCCTGAAGGACCCTGGCTGGCCCTCCACAGGACAACATCGTCATGTGGAGTTTGCATGGCCCTGTACTGCTCCAGATGCAACACTCCACTGAATGTGCATTAAACATTCATATTCACACAGATGTGTCATGTCTATGGTCTTTCAAGTGTGGAAGTATGGATGAATGTAGGCTCACTGGACTCCTCTTACGTCCATGTGGCTCATGTCGCAGGACAGGGGTCACAGGGTGACACATTGCCCAATGCGGTCAGGGTGGCGCTGACACAACAACAGGGACACACGCATGAGTTACTTCCTTGTCCAGCCCAGTACGGAACCATGCCCAGGGCCCCGGGGTCATTTACAAACCCTTATGCTGGACTGGCATACGCCAGGCCAGCCCACTCCGCTTACGCTCACAGGGGGCGACGGCAACGCTACATGTCCCATGTCTTTCCTGTAGTGATCTGCTGCTCACAGGTCTAGTTGTCAGCATGCCACAGCCGCTCCCTCATGGCTGGTTTACACCCACACCACACCCATCCAGCACACGCGTAACAGGACAGGTGACCCTGCCAATAAACAGGGCCGGGCGCACGTGCTCAGTGCCATTTCCACTCTCTATCTGGGTGCATCCGTGTGGTGTTAATGTAGGCATGAGGGCCTCGGGCCCTGCAACATCACATTCCCCAGGACTGGAGGTGACATGATGGCGTCCGCAACACGATACCCAATCATACAGGGTCCATGACTTTGGGACACAGACTTGGTGGCACTGGATACATTGCGGCCGGCACAGGCACACCGCCATGGGACGGTGACTTTTGGTGCACTGAGGTAGGTGCACCTTAAGTGCTGAGCGGGTGTGCAGCCTGCGATGATGCCCCGTCCCGGTGGTCCGGACTGCTCAGGATTTGTGTGCCCTGCTGGACCGCAGTGTAGGCCAGAGCCAGCGGGCAGCACAGGCCTACCGCCACGTGGTGTCGCATCCCGGATCACAGAGTTAGTGGCACCCCAAGGGCTGAGCGGGTGTGCAGCCTGCGATGATGCTGGGTGCACTGGTATGTCCTCTGCCATGGTGAAATCAAGACCCAGAATCATATGTGAGACCTGGTGGCCTGCGGAGCGGGGCTGCATGATGTGGAGGGTGCCATGTCCGCGGGCCCCGGGCATGTAGCTTGCAGCGGCACGTGGTGGGCCCTCATTGCTACACACCAAGGGCAGAGGGTGAGCAGTGAGGCCTGGGTGCGCAGGGGCGGGCATGCACCGCTGGGCGGCGGGAGAGGCTGGGGTACATCTGCCTGGGTGCGCAGGGGCAGACAGGCGATGATGTCTTGTGCAATTGTATGTACTTTCCCATTCATGTATCTGGACTCTGTTACGGATGACGGATCTGTTTCAGATGTGTGACCTGGTGAACTGCACTACATACCGGCACGTGGTTGGAGACACACCGGTGGCACAGGTCAGCAGTGTGGCCTGGGTGCACATTGTCGGCACTCTCTCTCCCTGTCCATCTCTTCTGTTATCTGTGTCTCGCTCCCCCTCTCTGTCCGTCTTTCTCTCGCTCCCCCTCTCTGTCCGTCTTTCTCTCGCTCCCCCTATCTGTCCGTCTTTCTCTCGCTCCCCCTCTCTGTCCATCTTTCTCTCGCTCCCTCTATTTCTCTCTCTCTCTCCTTCGCTCTCTCTCTGTCCTTTGATGTGCGTAAGACACACCTTCTCATCATGATTTTTGTCTTGCAGGCTGTGACCTAAGGATTGTCTCAAGGGGAGCCGCCATGTGTCTTCATTTCTGTTCTGTGTTTCTTTGAATACATTTTCATTTGTTACATCGAAGGTGAATGTGTGATGCTCATTTTTGTGACGACACATGCATGTCACCAAATGTGATTGTGCGACATCAGGCAGTTTATTTGGTACATGATTCCGTGTAGTTGATGTGGCATGTCTTGGGCCCGGGGGGCACGAGGAGGAGGGGTCCTGGGGGTGGTGGAGGTGGGTGTTGTGGCCCTGTTGGGGCTCTGAGCTGCATGATCAGTGGCTCCATGGCATCTGTTGCCCTTCAGGTGTGGCTCTGGGCTGGGCTCCATTTTGTGGTGCAGGCTGTGGTCCGACTTTGCACCAGGTCAGGACAGGTGTTAATTTCCTGCTGCTAACGCACCTTATCGCCTGTTTTGTGTTCTTATCGCCGATCTGGCTGGTCGTGAGAATGTTGCGGAGTGGTGTTTTCGTGGCTTTTTGCAAGGAAACGCCTACTCTGCATCTCATTAGCGATAGTTGTGGGGGTCATCTGTGGCGATGTTTTTTGCGGCTGCTATCGCGGGTAAACTGGTGTTATGGGCTGTTAACACCAGCTTGTGAATGGGGCGATAAATTTATCGCAACTTTGGCTGCGATAAAGTGCTGTTAACTCGGAGATGGCTCCTTGAGAATATGCCCCAAAGTTATTTCTCTGCTCATCTCGACATTTCAAGTCACAGCTTGCATGAAACATTTCCCTGTAGGTAGATATGAACCCCTTGGGAGCAGCTTCATTTAAGAATTATAGTCACTTCCTTTTACATATCATTGTGAACAGGCCAACAGGGAAGTTTTTTTTACTGGAGAATAACGCAACTCTTCTATCGGACATTCATTTGTTTGTAAAAATGTTAAAATTCATGGGTCATGTAATATTTCAGCACCCAATTTGCCTGTTATTTAAAAGGAATCCTGATTCCTGCAAATCTACCCCTTATTACAACACTCTCTAACAGGAGTTATTTAATGTTTAGTGATCAAAATTGTTGAGTAATGCGAGCTGGAGTTCTGTATATTTTGTCAGATTCCCAGTTAGTCACATGTTGCAACAATGTCTTGTTTCCCCTTCCACATGGGATCGCAGATAGCTCCTTGTGGCCTTCCATTCCAACTTTGAAGCAGACTTCAATAAGCTAAGCAGACTCAAAGCATTATTGTTCCAACAAGAAGCAGCTCTCACATCTGCTCACGAAACCTTTGAATTGCAGGTGGCTAGAACTTCCAGTGAAATACAGTCATTGTTAAATACAAATCTTCCCCTGCATTTCGGAGAATTAGTGCATCAAATGTTTAATGCCTCTAGTACGGCCAGCCTCGCCCACTTTTCAAGGTTGTAAGCTCCAGCCTTGTTACTTGGTTCCAAACTATCTTTGGAGTAATCCCAGCCTTTATCCACTCCATTTTTTCCAGTGTATTTGGAGGATTACCATTGCTGCTATTCCTCATTTGCGGCATTCTCATCCTGTTCCTGCTTTTCTGCAATGGGTGTTCCTTTTACAGGCCCTCTGGAACTAGAACTGCTCCAACACTACAGTGAGTGTATGCTTAAGATCTTTGGAATCTGTCTACTGCAAGAACTGGATCTTGATTGGTCCTTAACATTCCAGCCTGTCTGGTTTACCTGCTTGCAGCCCATGTTCCACTGTTTCTGATGCCCCTTTGAATGGGCACTGGATATTTGCATGGCTTCACAGACGTCCACTGCCTTGGACTGCTGAGGAGTCCCTTAGCGACCCATCTTCAGGATTGTCCTTTAGGTTTGTGACTTTTACACAATGTGAGGTTTGAACCACTAACCTTCAAGGAACCATGTGCATCAGCACATGAGTCACAGGAAACAGGCTCTACTAACATGGTTGCAGATTTTCCGGTGACTGTCTCAACATCGGCTGAGACCGAAGATGATGTTTGTTCTTTGGAGCTTGTGACTTGGGCTGTTGACCAATCATCATATGCGGAGTCCGACTCCTTCATGGAGTTCTTAGCTCTTGAGTTGGAGAGCAACACAATGGATTCATCCGAAACACAATGATTTGACTGTATTTCTAAATTGTCATTACCGTTATCGTTTTCAGTGTCTTTTATTTTCAAACTGTGCTTTGAGTTTGTTTACCTTCTAATTATATTCATTACACTAAGGGGGAGATTTACGAAGATTTTGCGCTTTGTTTGCATCACAAAAGTGACAAAAATTGCTGCATTTTTTTTTCCCAATTTACTAAGCGACATGGGGGCGAACCAAGGGTGGAGCATGGACGTTTCCCATGCAACCACCCATGGTTTCTCATGCTAAACCCAATTTACTAATTAAAGTAGATTGGGTTTAGCATGAGAAAACTGTGCCCCATTAAAGTAGGCGCAAGAAAGGAGAAATATTTTACTTTCTCCTTCCCTTTCAGACTTTGCATGCATGCTGCACTGTGCAGCACACATACAATGAGGGAAAAGGTTTGCATCTTGTTTAGGCATGGTATTTTGTACAGGAAGGGTACCCTTCCTGTACAAAACCTATGCTAGACTCACGGATACACCCTTGCACCATGGCGCAAAGGTGTCTCCGTGGCGCACAGCAGCTGATTTCTGGCGCTAGTGAGAGGGGAGGAGAGTGCCTTATTTTAGCAAATAGGGCGATCTTCTCCGCTCTCCTTTCCACATAGCGAAGCACAGCATTTGCAGCTGCTGCAGTGCGCTACATGAAAGAACAGTAAATCTACCCCATAGTATTTTATTTCATGCTATTATTCTGACAAAGTGCGGGTGTTGTGTGCTTCCTGCATGGCCCATTGCTGTTTTCTCTGTTAGCCTCGTTGTGCACGATGTAGGCCCCGTTTCTTTTGCACATGTTACTACATAAGTATGCTTGCTTTTGTGCCACATTGTATTTTCGCACAGAACCTGCATATGTTTTCATGTTCTGTTCTTTTCCTGGGATTTAGTCTGAACACCACAGACAAGGTCCAACAACAATGCCCCTTGTTATTCTCTCTGGCCGGACACTAGCACCTAGACATAACATAAAAATGCAGCTGTCGTTTGTGAGCACACATGTCTTGTCATGTAACTGAGGACACAGGTTCAAAGCACACACTGAGCGAAGGTCCTGGGGCTAGATTACCTCGTCAGCTGATATGTACACTGTCCATCTATGTATGCTAAGGTATGAGGTCCGCCAATAACCCCAGAGATCTTTAATATATAATCATTTAGCTTCATTAGGAAGGGGAGGGTTTAAGGCTAATCTGTCTTATAACATGACAGGGCTTTTTATGATATATGGTTTAACCATGCTAGCTATATTTTGCTATCCAATTGTTTTCTAATTGTTGTGCAAATACTGCATCTTAGAGCACAATAGTTTAAGTAAATATTCTAAACTTCCTTTGTGTCTCTTATTTATTTTGTTGTGGCAAGTACCAGTGAGAGAGCGAAAGGGTGTGTCCTGTTACCGC
This sequence comes from Calotriton arnoldi, assembly GCA_963921515.1. NCBI lineage: Eukaryota > Metazoa > Chordata > Amphibia > Caudata > Salamandridae > Calotriton > Calotriton arnoldi. Next base: position 1,159,712 of record CAWUFW010001933.1, read on the forward strand.
GATCCCTGAGAGGATCAAGAGTGTTGTGTTCTGGGGTGCCAACTCACTTGATTCTCTAGAAAGGTTAGGAGGGCAAGTCAGGGACTTTAGCAAGTCCGACTCTGGCTCATAGGTACTGGGGTAGTATGGTGACTCAGTCAGTACATGCAGATATTTTATGGTCCCAAGCATAGTTCTGTTCCTGAGCAGAATACCTGCAACAGGTTATAGTATGGGAAGTTCATTATTAATTAACTAATTAACAATCAATTAATAAATTAGTAATTAATATTTAATCAATTATTTATTTTAATCATAATTTAAGTGTGGGCTGCAAGGTTTGTGGGGGTACAGTGTGGCAAATCAACTAAGCTATAAATAAATGAATTTTTTTCTAAATTGATACTTAATGATTAAATTGATTAATAATCATGTTAATTGTGCAATTGTTTTTCATATATATGTATGTATATATATATATATATATATATATATATATATATATATATATATATATATATATATATATATATATTTACAACAAACAAACGAAGTCTCCGCACTTCCACAGAACATGTGGCGAACAGAGACAACACAAATCCTCCAGGTTTGGGCACTGTTGTTATTTGCTCACAGATAGCCAGGTAAAGCTCGCCAAGTTTTTTAAATATGCGATGTGCTAACCACGTGATCAAAATAACATAGAAGAAATACTATACATAATTTCATGTGTACACTCAGGTCAGTCTGTTTTCTAACAATGAATGTATCTTGATCTTATATCCTTTGTTATTGTAATACACTAAACATAGTCAAAAATAATTTAACAATAAATAAATATTTTGTGTAACTAAACACCTCAGGCTAACACCATCCGTGAGGAAATAAAAAAGTTATAATATAAATAAAAACAGTTTGTGGCTCAATTCATTATTTGTACACATTGATTTATGTATCTTACTATTTGCTGACCAAGCTATGGTCTGACCGATAAAATGTTCTATACAAGTTGTGCCTCCACATTTAGAGTAAACATAGTACGATCCTGAACATTTATCTCCTCTTATTATTGCTTGAATGCTGTTATTGGTCGTGTGGTCGTATATATATATATATATTCATACTTATTTAATATTTTTGGTTAATTAATAAAGTTCATAATAAGAGTTTTATATATTTGTTTAATTAATAAGGTTATGTTTCATATATATTATGTGTTTGAAGTGAAGTTCTTTCCCTACTGTTCCACAGACTGCAGTGGGAATAGTAGTTGTTACCCCTCTGAAGTCCAGCACTTTCCCATCAGTTTCACAGACTGGAGTGGGAATAGTAAATTTTACCCCTCCAAAGTCCAACGCTTTACCTAATGGTGCACAGACTGGAGTGGGAATAGTAAATGATACACCTTTGAAGTCCAACACTTTCCCTACTGTTGCACAGCCGACAGTGGGAATAGTAAATGTAACCCCTCCAAGGTCCAACATTTTCCCTACTGTTGCACAGACTAGTAAAATTTACCTCTCCAAAGTCCAATTGCACAGAATGGAGTGGAAATAGTGAATGTTACCCTCAGGGGCCCAACATATTCCTTATTGTTGCACAGACTGTAGTGGGAATAATACATTTTACCCCTCTAAAGTCCAACGCTTTCCCTACTGTTGCACAGACTGGAGTGGGTATAGTAAATGTTACCACTCCGGAGTCCAACACTTTCCCTACTGTTGTACAGACTGCAGTGGGAATAGTAAATTAAATCCTCATTTCGCCTGTTTAAGACCAGGTTTTCCCTGGTCTTAATTTTGGTGCTGCCTCCTATTTACGCTGCCCTTGTAAATAGGAGGCAGCGTCAAAATCAATAGGTGATGCAGTGGAATGCCGACCACAACACCCATTGCCCTCCCCTTTCATGCTTATTACAGCGTGAAAGAGTGCCTTATTTACAAGCCAGTGTTAAGCCACTTTAAGTGTCTTAACGCTGCCTTGTAAATAAGGGAAGGCCCCTATCATCATCACTGAAAGTGACGTTGTGGTGACGATGCAGGCTTGTAAATATGCCCCTTGATGTTGGTTGGCTCAAATGTAATAAAACAATTTTGGGCTACTTTTAACGAAAACTGCTTTTATCAGTTCATAATCAATTATTTTCTCAAAACTGCCTCCAGGATGCGGCAGTGCATTGGTCCTGACACTGAAAGAAAGCAGTGCAATTTGCAGCTTACTTATGAAAGCAAGAATGCTTCAGAACAGATGGTTTTAGAATTTAAATATTCTACTCTCATCTATTAACTAATTTTCCTATTAAAAAGCACTTTGATGGAAAATGCCTGATTATTGAGGACTGTTTACATAGACAGCAGTCCATGAGTTGAAGTTGAAGGCGGGCTCCCCACAACTCCATTTTAGTCCAACAGCAAAATGTCCATTTAATACTGGTTGTTAGGGTTCCTATGCAGCAGCACTTTTGTCCATGTTTGCCTTCTGCACTCCCTAGTCATAGAGGTCCGGTTTTGGAAGTGCTGCAAGGCATAAAGTACAATTACCACTAGTCTTCTGATGTTCCCCCAGGCCTTCCCAGCTTACTGTTTTTCCACAACTTCTGCGCCCTCCAACTTCAGGCGCGCGGTTATATGGTCTTTGCACAAAATTATCGAATTAAAAAAATCTGAAAAAAGCATAAACAATATTGTGAGTCATAAATATCTTGATATAGAATGCTGTTGTCAAGAATTATATTTTTTATAATATTGTTTTAAAGAATGTTGTTTTAATATCATTTTCAGTAATATAGTGTAATGTGTTTAGTTAATGTATTATTTTATGTGTTAGTTTTGTTGGAACAGTTGTTATTAGTTTTTTAAATATAGTTTGTTCATGGCACGGACACAAGTTATAGTTACTTCATTTAACTATGACTGGTGAATTTCAGTGGGGTTTTTTGGTTTAAAATGTAACGTTTTAACTGACATTTTCACCTAACTATAGAGTCACTTTAATTTTTGATTTTTTCAGTGATTGTTTCGGGTTTATTTAAAATGTAAACTAAGAGATAATAACCATACATAATTATAGCATCACTTTAACTATGTTTTTTCAGTGAATTTCTAGGATTTCTTTCAACATAAAGTCTTATTTTGTTACCATACCTTAGTTGTCCTACCCTGCGCCGTGCAGAGAGTATCTTGCCCAGCTATTTGGCCTTGGGAGTCTGGAAGGAGTGCGCTCTCCATGAAGAGTCATGCAAAGAGTGTAGGCTGTTCTTAGTAGGGACTTGCCCACCTAACGCAGCTTGGATTTATGTAGAGAGTGGTTTCTACACGCAGTCTGCACCTGAGCGCAGAATGTACAAAGTAGAGGCTTGCCCACCTATTGGAACTTGTATCTATGATGGGCTCTACGTATAGTCTGTGCACTGTGAGCCGAAGAGCTGACTGTACGTAGTAGGAGCTCACCAACCTATTGCGGCTTGAGTCTCTGGAGGCAGTGGGCTCTACACACAGTCTGAGCTTTGAGCGCAGACAGTGCGTAGTAGGGGTTTACCCACTTAATGTGGCTTGTGTCTCTGGAGGGAGTGGACTCTACGCACTCTTTCTGCACTGAGGGCAGACTCTGCATAGTGGGAGCTTGCTGCTTAATGGGAGGTTTGTATCTCTGGAGGAAGTGTGCTCCATGCACAGTCTGTACACTGAGCGTTGTGAGTAGTAGGGGCTTGCTACTTAACAGAGCTAGCTTATGACCAAGCTTTGCAGACAATTTTAACTGAACAGCCAATATCCGGCACACAACATTTGAGGCCCCCAAATTAATTTTGTTTTTGGTCACTTGGGTGGCTTTGCTGGGTCCCAGAGGACTCCTAAAGGACCATAACAAACTTTCACATTGTGAATTCTAAAATGGATGCCACAACATTTTTTGTTGTGTCGGACAATCACATTGCTCGGTACCATGGGAGTCCTTCGGGCCGACGACTCAGAATGCATTTGTTGCCTTTTTTTCTTGCAGGAGTACTGAAGCAACAGATATCTACACATTTTGAATCTTAATTGCACTAAAACGGCTCAGAATTATACCAAATCACAAAAACACCCTTTGTGAGTAAAGATCTAGCTTTCTGTTTTTCTGTATTGTCTAGTTTTCTTTATGGAAATTGCATGGGGAAAAAGCACTTGCACCCTCCCCCATTTTTGGAGACTGGAGGATAGGTTTTGACAAAATTGTTTGTAGGATGCCAAAGGCTTGGGAAATTTCATAGGGTGGTTCTGTTTAACACTTTATTGGTGTTGCACACTTATTAAAAAATGTCTGCAAGAGAGAAAGCCCGACGATAATAGCAGATGTTGCCTAAAAAGGGTCTACGGTCTTTCCTTATGTCAGTAAAGGGAACATTCCGAATAGCTCATACCTTGTCCTCTTGTCCTCTTGTCCTCCTGCCTCTTTGTCCTTTTCCTAGCAAATAACCAAATATTTTATTTGACTACAGGCCAACTTGCTCTTTTTTGGGTTTACTTTAATACCAGCTTAATCTAAGGTATTATGGACTGCTGCTAAATATTTTATATGATACCATGGGGCCTATAACAAATATCATCAAATTAGGCTGTTGCATAGTTATGATGAGAGTTTATTAACATATTCAACATGCTTTGGAAAGTAGATGGGGTCCCATGAAGGCCAAATGCTAAGACAATAAAATGGTATAACTGATTTGGCATGGAGAAAGTAGTTTCCTCCTTATCCCTCGAATGCTAATAAACTAACTTTCCAATCATCTCATCTACTCTGTGTACCAGGTAATTCAAATTTGGATATTTCCAAATACCTATGTAAAACAAGATGGTACCATCTGGCTTTGGTTCAAGTGCCATTGGTGAGTTCCAACTACTATTAGAGGGTTCAATAATCCCTAACTCTAGCATAGATTTAACTCCTCTTCTATTGCCCACCTTCAGGTTCAGTGCCAATGTAATGTTGAACTGTATTGGTGTATCCAGGAATTAACAAAATATATTGGGCAAGCTCTCTAGAGCCCAAACGTGTTTGTTTGCCCTATTTCTAGATCATCAACAACACATTTTATTTCTTCTTTATCCCCACAAGAACAAGTGTCCATAGCAGGGCTTGGCCCTACCACTTTTCAATAAAGTAACATGGTAAATTTTTGTTTCTTTGCAGGATCAGTTTATTTTTAGCTGGTAAATTACAGGGGTTACGTTATCAAAGATTGTATAAGGCCCCTGCCATTAGATTAGTATTTTATTTTCTGATGATAGTAAAAGTAATAAGACTATGTCAACTAGTTTAAAACTCTCAACATTGCTTGTCTCTCTAAAAGGGATTTCTGGTTCTGTTTTTCTGTATTTTGACTAACAGTATAGGGGAGAGGATGTAGCATAACAGGCTTGGGCGGTCAACCTCAAATCTGGGGAACCTGGTTTGAGTCTCTGCAACAACTCTCAACATCCTGTGATTCTGGGCAAATCACTTAATCTCCCCGTGCCTAACAATAATGAATGTGACTTATGTAATGCAACTGGTGCTCATGTAAAGCATTCTTATACCCGATACCTTCCGGTCAGGTTCGCACTATATAAAACTTCGAGAAAAAAAAACAGTCTCCCTCATCTGACCCAGTCTGGGTTTTAGCTGACTGACATACTTCAAGAAAGGTTTATTAGTGTCCGGGATATCCTCCCACACTTCTCAAGCCAAACCTAGAAGTGTTTTGAGTTTTCTCCCAAAAAGTAAGTTGAACGGTATTGACCTGTAGTTCTCTGTTCCTGACAACTTATTGCGAACAAGGCCAACAGTAACATTTGGTCCCAATTCCCGGCTTCCAAACCCAAGAATTTTTTGAGAGTGGTTTTGAGAGTAGAATTGTACCTTTCTATCAACCCATCGGTCTGTGGATGAAAGGCTGCAGTATTGATCTGTTTTATCTCTAATTGAGAACATATTGTTGCCATTAAACGCAATACAAGGGGACTGCCCTGGTCATTCAAAATTTCCTGGAGAAACCCCACCCTGGTGAAGATAGCAATCATCCCATTAGAAATATGTACAGTATTGGGTTGTCTAAGATGCACTGCCTCTGGGAATCAGATAGCATTGTCTACCATTACAAGAACAAACCTATATTCCCTATTGGAAGGTCTAAGCGGTCCTATCAGGTCCTTAACTACTTTTTTAAAGGCTTTGCCAATGATTAGTAAAGTAAACAATTGTGGCCAATTATAGAGGGGTTGTGCAGACTTCATACTCTATACAGTACTGTTTGATCTGAGCTAATATTCCAGACAAAAAAAATCCTTAAGAAGGTCTTTTCAGTCTGCTGCCTCCAAAAATGACTGGCTAGCAAATGACTATGTGCCAGAAACACAACATTTTCCCTAAAGGGTTGTGGTACCAACAAATAGGGGGTTGATCCTTACTCCCCTTCCTATATAAAAGTTAATTTCTTTTTAAAAAAAGAGCCTATCCCATTAGGGTTTTCTTCCTCTCTAGCTGTAGCCCAAGCTTCTAGAATGAGAGGATCTTCTCATTGGGCCACATGAAAGTTTCTATCAGTCTCCCATATGTTTGTACTAGTCAGAACAGGGAACTTAGGTGGGCCCTGATAGTTTGCTAGGCGCTGTTCCTTTTTACTCTTCTTTTCATTTATTGCTCAGAAGCATACAGGGCTTCAGCCAGCCAGGAATCTCTTTTTGCTATACTGTCTTGCAAGAGAGATCCAAAATATGGGTAGTGTGTACCCAGGATAGTTGTGGAATTAGCCCTACTTTAAGGAAATAAGGTCATTTTCTTTTACTTGAATATCCACCTTTACCATTGGGTATTCCCATTGTTTGCCATGGAGACACTGAATTTTAATATTCCATTTCCTAGTAGTACGATTTGGGTTGAGTCTTTAGGGTCTCATTACCAACTGTTTACAGCCTGTGTCTAGGAGCACGTTGACTATGAATCCATTCACTTTGAAGGGGTAATGATAGCAAGGGAGATCTGGCTCATTAACACAGCCTTTTTCATGCTAACTCAGTCTCCATTGGTTCTTCCTTCCTCTTTTGGAGGCAGAACCTTGCAAAATGGCTTCATTTTCCACATTCAAAACATTGACATCCAGAGGATGGTGGGGTGCTTTCTTTAACTTTGGATTGTAAGAGACAGTGGTCCCTATCAAGTAAGTATAGGTAATGCTACCCAGAACAACATAATGATCTGCAAAATTAACAATCAAATTGAGAAATATTTATTTAAACGAACAATCAAAAAAAGTCAAATTATTCAACGAAGTGCAGTGGGTAAAAGGGGTTGGAAATCACCAGATTTCCAGAACGCAGGCATGTACAAATATAGTGACTTCAACAACAATTTACATATTTACAGTAGTCACATTGTAAAAGACATCTTGTGCTCCACAAAAATCAAGGCAAAAGCAATTGGAGTCAAGACGTAGTGTGTCATCGACGTTTCTATCCCAACTTAGCGTGGGGGGATTATCATCAGGACTGAAGGAATTATGCTTGAGAAAAGGCACTCAATTGTTGTGCCTGCCAGATGGGCAGGTGGGGAGGGGCCAAGTCTGGATATTCTGACCATCAACCCTTATTCAGCCAATATCAGCACAGGAGTCGATAAGCAAGGGGTACAGTTACTAATCATGGTCAGGCAGCAATTGGCTCCCCGACCACGATTACCTCAGCACACAGCCCTTGTTTCCCAGTAAGGACCCCCCTGTAATTTGCACCATCGCCGGTTACTACAGGATGCTTTTCATCTCCCCTTGGCCTTCCGCTCTCAGGCAGTGGAAACTGTACCCTTTGCTTATCGACTCCTGTGCTGAAATTGGCTGAATAAGGGGTGGTGGTCAGAACATCTAGGTCTTCTTACAAAACTACAAAGGGGAGTGCTGTGTGCCCCCTTTGTTGACCTAGCATATTATCCAATTTACCTGTCGTGCTATCTTGATTCTGGTAGACCAGTTCTAACTGCTCTGCCTGTGACTGAGGAGCCTTTTGGAAAGTCACACTTGCCTGTTGGGAAGTGGACATACACCTCTCCCTAGCCCCCTCCAATTTGTTTTGGCCATTGGCTAGTTTGAGGATTTAAGATTTGGCTAGTTTGGGGGTATTTAACAATTATTTAACAATTAGCTGATACATGATACCACCTTGAGGGAATAGCATTAGTAACCACTAAATGCTGTTTGTTTGAAACCTAAATTCATCATATACAGCAATGAGTTTTCACACCTTTCTTACTATGTTCATCTCAGCAGGATGCATTAAAAAATCTATCCATTATTAAAGTATTTTTGATGAAGCAACAAATTCTGCTATAGAAGTTGATTGATTCTGGAACAAAATATACATAATTGGTTCTTTGAGGCCTAGCACTAAAGGTGTCCAACGCCTTCAAGAACCCTGTGCCAAAGGGACACAAAATTTGTGGTAGGGAGGAACTGGCTTGTGGGGCTACTCCTTTTACTGGCACGCTTTTCAGGTATTCATGGAATGTAAGAGTATAATCTACAGGAGAGGCTATTTTGGGTAACCTAGGGGACAAGGATGGACTTTAATTCCTCTTAAAGTCTCAAGAAGTAGAATAATTTCCGGTTCAGGTATAGGTGATCTTCTCCTTGGAATTCTGGACCTGTGATACCTACTTTTTTCCTACTACATATCAGGAGTGCGAGCGTGATACCTTCTTGTAGAAGGAGTATGAGCATGATGCCTTCTTTGAGAAGGAGTGCTAGAAAGCAAATTAATTTGAGGAACTTCTAGAGGAGATTGCACCTGTTTTTCGTTGTGGCAAAGGCTGAGCAACAGGGTCTGGATCCACCTGTGGGACAAGCTGTGTCATACCGTGACACTATTGTTATATAGGTTGTCTTACTGCAACCAAAGGAGGAGGATGGATCTGCTGAAATGGCAAAGCTTGAGAACAAAATGTAATCCATTCCTCTCTATTTATAGGTCCAGTCTTTTCCTTGGAGAGTTCTAAGAAGGAGGAAGTGGAATATGTGCACTCATGTGCCCTGAACATATCAGCTGCAGATTTCAGGGCTGGCTCCTCCATTACCTAGGTTTTATTGTGCAGTACTAATGAAAGGTGCTTCTTAAGAAAGGCCGAAAATGTTCTGCCAAATGATGAAGTCTTTAGAAAACAAGAGGGGCACATTTACAATAGAAGTGATGGAGCACAGCGTTAGCCTTCTTGGCTTAACGCTGCGCTCCGCCATTTCTGAAACACAGGGCTGCACCATATTTACAACAATATGGTGCAGCCCTGCGTTTTCCCTTGCGCTGGTGCTACATTTAGCTGCCTATCACCAACGCAGGCACCCTTGCACCATAGTGCAAGGTTGCCTGCTTTGCAGGGGAAGATTGCTTATGTGCAAGACATTTCTGCTTTAAATATTGTCATCTGAGGTGAAGTACTAAATAAAGACGAAAGACTGCAACCTGGCAAGGATGTGAACGGAAGTGTGGGCTTTTTCCCCACAGACAGAGTCCTTTAGAACTTTTCAAAATGACTGGTGACACTGAAAAAAAAGAACTCTGGGTCCGGGACAGACACCTTCCTGCACATGAACAATCTTAATGCAGCACATATAGAAGTAGCAAAACGTCATTTTTTTAATGATTGTTTCTGTGCAGGAAGGGACACCTTCCTGCACATAAACAATCAATGGAGTTTTGCTGTTTCCATGTGTGCTGCACAATGCAGCACACATGTAAACAGCAAAAACGAGGAGAAATTAAAAATTGTTCCTCGTTGCGCCATGTTAAGACCAGGTTTTCCCTGGTCTTAATTTTAGCGTTGCCCCATATTGCTGCCCCATATTTACGCCACCTTTGTAAATATGGGGCAGCATCAAAATCAACGGGTGTTGCGGTGGAACGCCCACTGCAACACCCATTGCCCTCCCCTTTCACGCTAAGTATAGCTTGAAAGGGTGCCTTCTTTACAAGGCACCGTTACCCACTTTCTAAATAAGTCAAAGCCCCTATCGCGACCACAACATTGTGAAAAGTGATGTTGTGGTGGCGATAGGGGCTTGTAAATATGCCCCAAGAGCACCTTGTCACCACAGAATAAACACTATGCATTCATGTCATATTTATCAATAGCGACTGGCTTCCTCGATGGCATAAGAGAGTATGATGGTTCTCTTCTCTACTTCGATAACTGGCTTGCCGACTGAGAATACTATGATGATATAGATGACTGATTTTTTTATTCTTCCTCTAATTCTGATTCTTGCTAGAAGCCTCTGCAGGTACCTGAGAGAGCACTGAGGTGGAGAGAGAAGCTTACCCCTAACCTTATTATCATTTATTGTAGGTGCAGCAAGGATATCAAAATATGTTAATTTCTCTCTGCCCCGTATGTGAATCCCTTCTTAGTTCCTCACTGTTTTCCTGAACATCTTCATGCAGAGAGGAAATTGTTCATGCTCACTCCCCTAAACATGGTATGATTGGCATATACCTAATTGGCATATTTAATTTACATGTAAGTAACTTGTAGAGTGATATACCATATACTCAGGGCCTGAAAATGAAATACTACCAGTTGGTCTGCAGCACTTATTGTGCCACTCACTTAAGTAGCACCCTAAAACATGTCCCAGGCCTGCCATTGCCTGCCATTGCAGCCTGGATGCAGTTGTAAGCTGCCATGTCGATTTGACATTAAAACCCCCTTGCCAAGCCTTAAACTTACTTTTATGTTACCTTATGTAGCCCATAGCACATGTCCTAGTAGTGAAAAACTCCTAAATCCGTTTTTCACTACTGTGAGGCCTACCCCTCCCATTGTATATCATTAGGGATTCATTATTACATTTAATAGGCTATAGTTCCTAATTGAGAGCAGGTAGCTATGCCATGTTTGGTACCTACACAATTGTAATGATAAACCCTTTGTAATGGTAAAGTCGAATTTTGAAAATGCCACTTTTTAAGTTGGCATTTTTTCCTGCCCTTATCCCTTTTGCATCTGAAGCTTGTACCACATGAGTGGGTGTATCTGACAGTTAGACTTTGTGACATATAACGATTAACGTATAACGATTATCTCTTTATCAGGCATTATATCTGGGGACAATTTATTTTCCTTGGCTATATGTTGGCTCTATTTCATTGAAGCACGGTACATGATAGTTTTAATGAGTCATTGAATGATGTGTTAGGTATAAGTGGTATGTATGAAGTTTGTGAGTATGATGAGTTTTAGTTTGTGAGGTTGAGATGGTTCTCTTATGTTAAAATATCATGTATAAGTTACTATGTTCTAAAATATTGAATATGATCATGAATGTATAAAGACAAATATTTGATTTACTCTACATAAAAAAGGTTTTTGTGTCATTAGCATCTATATTTGACTCTTTATATAGAGCATTGGATTGGAGGTGGGTTATTTTCTTCCTTTTGTACTCTATTCCCTGTCCTGTTGTTACTTTGGGGAACCCTTTGTGTCAGTCCAGCTACCACCATCACACACTTCCTTCAAGATCCTGTTCCACCTATCCTCTAGCCATTCCCTTCTAGATAATAACTTATGACTGACTTTGATGAACCCCCAATTAAATATTTCCTCATCTCCACTAATATCAACTGCACGCCATTGTTCATGACTAACTCTACTGGAACACCTTACTTTACAAAACGTTCCTCCAAAAATTACCTAGTGTGTTGAAAGAGACTGAAAAATGTCAAGAGCCACTTTGTTTGAAAGGCCTGACCCTTGTTCTATTTCTTGTGGAGCATAACTTGTAGTTTTTTTGTGATTTATCACTCCCGGCATAGGTTATGGATTGCCTCACCATCCTTTACACCGTGTTTTTGATTCCTAACCACTAGAGGTCTGCTCTCAGCCCCCTGTGCGTCTCCTTCTTTTCATGAATCACATCTTCTCCATTTATCATTGACTTGATTATTAGTTGTTTCACATGTTTTCTGCATCCCATCCCCACCAATTTCTAATTGCACTGAGCTTTCAGATGATTCCATCACCAATCACCTGGTCCCAATTGCCTCTCGAGTTCAGCTGCAACTGATTAGGCAACGTCTTACAGCTGGTAGCAGCTCACTTCATCCAAGCACACGGGATGCTGAAAGTGGCACAAATGTTTCATTTTTTTTAAACAGCAGAAGATGATTAGAGATGGAGTCATACTTACTAAGAATCCAGTTAAAACAATGATTGTTGATAAAATTTGAAAATTAATCATGAGCCCTGATAAAGTGACATGTTAGACATGAAACATGAGTTGGAAAGGGAAGAATGCAGTCTAGAAATGATGAAACGAACATTAAAACTACTTTTTTTAAATTGAAGATTAAAAGTCTGAATTTATAATGATGTTCATAGTTTTAATGGAATGAATGACAAACTCTTTTTTGACACCCTTATCTGTTACACCAGTGGTGTATGGAGAATATTGATATGCCTCCAGATTTTAACTCTTCCACCAAAAATCTTCTTCCTCAAACTCTTTAGTTGCCTCTACAGCTAGAACGTATTAGAACTCCTTGGGTTCAACTTCTTCTGTCACTCTGGGAAAAGAAAGTAAGAAAATTGACTCCATTGGGAAAACATGCCCAACCTTGCTACCTTCATTAGGGCTGCGGACACTGCACCAGTTTATGGTGGTGGTATTACTCTGCTGAATTCGACCTCCTTAGACTTTCTCTGCATTCCATATTAATTCATAATTTTTGTAAACTGGACTCACTAAGTGAAGTAAGAGTAATAATCTTCATATTTTGACCCACAAACCTTTAGTTTAACTTCAACCTTTGGTGCTTTTTTCTTCTGAAATAGGGCACACATGACACTAATGGGCAGCGTCCACCAAAAGTCAAATATCCGATCCGAGTTCTTCTTATCTGGGCCGTCTTGCAGAACCGAGGGAAGTTGGCAGAAATCCTATGGACACAGGTAAGGAACACTTAATCTTCAAGGCAGTAACTTAGAATATGGTTGTAACCAAATTCAAACTACAACAATAGAGACTGCTGAACATCAACCACAAATATTTCATCAAGGTATGTCTATAAAAATGGACACAAATATTTCTTCAAGGTGTGTTTATGAAGGTAGGTATAGATTTACTATTCCTAACTCTGTTATTTGCAAATATATATTTTAACAAGTTACATAGATGTAGGTTTAAAAATGGTAAATCTATACTCACTCTTATGTACTTACATTGGCACTATAGTAGTAGTCGATATTCTGAAGTCGATCTTTTTACAGGTATCATGATTCGTGATTCACCTTTTGTAGCTTGGGGCGTGTGGATGCAGTATTCTAAACCTGCTTTCCCTGAGATCATTTTGAGCAAGGAAAAGTTCCAGGTGGTCACAGAATGTCACTGTTGCTTTACATCTCTGGAAAATGAACAACATGATGGGACTTGACAGCAAATCTACATTTTCCATGAATCTGTAAGCTCTGAGGTTGTTTAGAGATGGTAGGAGCCATTTTGAATCCTTGCGTAGATGTGTCCTAGTGTTCCATGTCATCCTTTGCTAGGCAGTCTTGACACAATGTTGTTGCATCCAGGACCATGCTACTTGGATTTGTAAATCATTAGAGAACAGTTGTTTCTTTAAGAGTTTGTTGGATAACATTGGGGAAAACAGAAAAGTTATCCAGAATTAAGTTTTGACAGTCACCACTGGGTAGTTATATTTAGGACCGCATTTCCATACAAAATTGATTTTTTGGTTTGCTAATAACTTTGGTGCCATTTGATGAAGCTCCACAAAAACTTACCCCAAAAATCTTTCATCCACCTCAGCTTTTTCCTGGAAAGTTTTGGGGTGATCTGTCAAGCAGGGGCCAAGAAAAAGGAGGGATCAAAAAACGCATTTTCCTCATGCAGTCTTTGATAGGAAAATTAGGCACAGCTACTGCCAAGTTACACCAATTTTGGCAGAAAGCTAGATCTTGGTCCAGAAAGCGTGCTATGTGTGATTTGGTGTAAATCTGTACAGTAGTTTTTGAGAAATTAAGGTTCACATTCTATGCATGTAAATGTATCACGCTGTGGAGAATCCACAGAGCTGACAGATCTAAAGTTCAGATCTGATTGGCTGCCACCACATCTACAAAGATATGTCATCAGTGATTTTAGGACTCGGGGACTCAGTCCCCTGCCCTGTAAAAACATAAAAAATATACAGGAGGGCAGGGTAGGAATACCCTGCCTCCTAGGCCTGGTGGGGGTGGAGCAGTTCCCTAGGGGAAAAAATAGTTGTGTTTTAAATGAGACCACAGATAAATCTACGGATCTGCTGTCCTGTTAAAGAAAAAAAAGCACAGCCTCCTGCCTTTAAATAAATAAGCCCATTGGGGTGAGCCAGGGCCCAGGGGGTCAGTGCAATATATTTTTGGGGGAGAGGTGTACATCCCTCGTCCCTGAGCCTTCCGGTGGCCCCAAGGGTCAATCATTTTTGTTTAGGGGGTTGTGTGGCCCCCCTTCCTGAACCTCATAAAGGCACTGAGAATACCATCCCCAGGGCCAGAGTTCTACATTTTAAGAAGAGAACATGCTGAACCATTTTCCGGCTCTGGGAACCCCATCTCTGGTGGCTCAATCAGTGCACTATCCCAGGGACCTCATATCCCAGGACACTGGTGTTCCCTGCCCAGGAGAGTGCGGGCCGGGATCCCAACCAGTGGGAGCACAGAAGTAAGCTGCTCCCATCTGAGTAGGTGCAAGAAAATGAAGCCTGCTCCTGCCGCTCTAGCCAGGCATTGATAATTACCTTATATATTATGTCACTCATGACTAGGGGTAGGCGGAACTCGCAAAGTTTCACTCCACAGCATTCTGAAGAGTTACACAAAAACTCTGCGAGATTCCACGGAGTTCTGCAAGCGGGCATAATTTGGCATGTTGCGCTGCTCGCGTTACTTTTTTGTGCGAGGAGCTTTTTCTGCGCTGTACAACCAGCACACATGGCACCAAGTGGTGTGCCAGAGGGTGCTGCTTCTGTCTGCCGCTCGAGTAGATTTTCTACTCAAGCGGAAGCTTTATCAACGGGAACAGTCAAGACCTGCTGCAACTTCCTGCGTTGAGAAAATCTAGCACCTGAAAATCGATCTAGGGAACGCAAATCATCGATTTGGTTCACCAGCTTAATGTTGGCGAGCAGAGGGCAAGAGAAAACTCTGTGGAAGACTTTTGTTGGAACTCAGTGTTACAAGCATAACGAGGAGTGGGCAAAACTACCCGAACTTGGCTCATGGAGCAGAATTTTCACCCACCCTACTCATGACATGTTCAATGACATCATTGACAACATCCCTGCAATATCTCAATTGACATCATTAATGACTACACTGTGCATGGTGAGGGAACGAGTTATAGGTATTTTAGGGACTGAGTTATAATTAATTGAGATAAATATAACTGGTTAAGTCTAGTAGTTTTGTTTCTTTAAAACGGTTTGTTTGAACTGGCATTTTCACCTAACTAAAATATCCCTTCAACCTTTGTTTTTTCAGTGAAAAAAAGAAAATATATGTATATATAAATATATATACATAAATATAATCTATATTAACTACTGGCTGTCGCCAGTAGGTAGTTATAGTTCGGACCTAGTTTTCATAGGAAAAGCATATTTTGACTTGCCTATATCTTTGGTGTTGTATGAAGTTCCCCAGTGATTCTTGTGGCACACAGAAAGTTTTGTGGTGATCCGCCAAGTGTGGGCTGAGAAAAAGGGGGGTAGAAATACATGCATTTGCAATGTTAATTCCCATGGGACATTTAGACACAGCTACAGCCCGAACTGCTAAATGGAATTACACCAAATTGGGCAGGAAGGTTGATGTTGGTCCAGGAAAGTGCCTTTTTGTGATTTGGTGTAAATTTGTTCAGTAGTTGCGGAGTAATAACCAAAATCCAAATTTGTATATATAGGGATGGGGATCCTCTGAGGATGCTCAAATCTGTTTGGCTGCCAACACTTTAAATCAGGAACTGCTGGCAGCCATCTTGGACTTGGTTTGAGCCAAGTCCTGGGAAAAACGTTAAAAAAAAAAGAAAAGGGGGCAGAGTAGAAATACCCTGACCCCCAGGCCTCTAGGGGTGGTCCCAAAGGACCGTGCGGGGCCAAGAAAGCATTTTTATTTTATTTTTGGCAGGAGTCGCATTGGATCCGTGGCTCCCACCGAAATGTTTTAAAAAATCTAAAGCGCAGGTGTTCTCACTTTATTAGTAAATGGTCCCCGAGTGGGCCAGGTCGTAAACTAGGGGATGCACAGGCCCCCACTCCTGGGGCTTATTAATGTCCCAGGGACCACTACCTCCTGAGGGGCTTATTTATTTAAAATAAATGGGGGGCCTCTCGGACCCCCTACTCCATGGAACACCACCTCCCTGCTTCCTAATTCCAATAAGAAATTGGGGCCACTTGGATCCCCCCATTCCCCAGGGACCACTACCTCCCTGGGGCTAATGTATTATTATGGGGGGACCTCTCGGACCCACTCCAGCCAGGAGTGGAGTTTGTTGGAACTCCGCGAGCTCTGCGTAACGCGAGGTGCGGAAAACTCCGCAAACTCCACGAGTGGAGCGGAGTTAACCGCCCAGGTTTACAATTTTTTTCAGGAGAAAATCTCCCACATCTATTCTAAATTTTACCTCCCTTTTTCACCTGGGGTAGTGACTACTAGTCCCGATGGGGATCAGTTAAAGGAGTCACCCTACATCTTAGACAGTTTTGTGTCCTTCACCCTGGAGGAAATTTGTATCTCTCTGATAACAGCTAAGTCAGGCTCCCCTTTGGACATCTGCCCCTCCAAAATAATGTCTCTGCTGGCCAACTACCTTGTCCCGATGATCCTAGAGATCTTTAACTGCTCAGTGGAAACAGGCTCCATTCTGCCTGAGTGGAAGACGGCATGTGTACGTCCTATGCTAAAAAAAAAACCATCCTGGACCAAAAATCCCTAGCCAATTACCAGCCTATATCTTTGCTACCTCTTCTGGGCAAACAGCTGGAAAGTCTAATCAACAAACAACTAGTTACCTACCTAGAAACCAACCAAATCCTAGAGTCCTCCCAATCTGTCTTTCAACCAGGCCATAGCACGGAAACGGCACTCCTGGCCGTGACTGACTCCCTGCGCCGTGGGCTGGACACAGGTAACCCAGTAATGCTTGTGCTGTTAGATCTCTCAGCAGCCTTTGATACAGTCTCTCACACAAGGGTGCTGGAAAGGCTGCGAGAGATCGGCATACAAGGCCTTGCACTAAAATGGCTCCATCATTTTTTGGAAGATAGACATCAAACCGTCATCCTGGGCCCATATTCTTCTTGTAAGACAATCCTGGACAAGGGTGTTCCGCAGGGCTCCTGCTTGAGCCCTACTCTGTTTAAAGTCTATAGGGCTCCCCTTGCCATGATTGCAGAGAGTTTTGGCTTTGAAATAATCTCATATGAGGATGACACCCAGTTGATGTTTACATTTGACCCTGACCTGATAGCGGCAAAAAAACATTTCACCCTGGGCTTGCTAGCCATCTCTGATTGGATGAACAGGAATTATCTCCAATTAAATGAAGACAAGACGGAGATCATGCTGTTTGGGAAAGCTTCCTCTATTTGGACGGGCCATTGGTGGCCTCACCAACTGGGCTCCATTCCTGTGCCCAAACAAGCAGTAAAAAACCTTGGTGTGAAAATAGACCAAGCACTAACGATGAAAGAGCACATTTTGGCCACCTCCGGAGTATGCTATCAGAACATGCGCCTTCTGCGCAGAATATTCCGCTACCTTCCAACCTCTGCCCGTAAGACTCTAGTCCAAGCCTTAGTAATAAGCAGGTTGGACTACAGCAACACCCTCCTCGCGGATATTAATTAGACCCTAGTTGCCAAACTTCAGGAAGTTCAAAATACTGCAGCCAGACTGCTTCTCAATTGCCCTTCCGGCACGGCTTTGGCTCCGTTGCTGAGGGAACTTCACTGGCTGCCAGATAAGAAAAGATCCTGTTTTAAGATCTGCTGCTTTACCTATAATAACCTAAAAGGGAAAGGCCTGTTATATCTGCAACAAAAAATCAAAACATACTCTCCAGGCCGCTGCCTAAGATCCTGTGATAAAGCCTTATTGTGTGTTCCTCGCATTCGTCTGACTCGCAGCGCAGGAAAGGCTTTTTCTTATCGTGCTCCCTACTACTGGAACAAGCTTCCACTCTATGTTCGCACATGTCCAAACTGCTGCAAATTTAGGCAACTTCTCAAATCCCACCTATTCTGATCTCCTG
This sequence comes from Calotriton arnoldi, assembly GCA_963921515.1. Lineage (NCBI taxonomy): Eukaryota > Metazoa > Chordata > Amphibia > Caudata > Salamandridae > Calotriton > Calotriton arnoldi. The sequence goes on from CAWUFW010001933.1 coordinate 1,177,986, forward strand.
TCTTCCTCTTCGATCCCTGTTTCCGCAACAGCACCAAGATGCCCCCGGGTGAGTTGTGCGCTATAATAAATATAAATAACATAACATAACAATGGCAGTGTGATTGACTCTTTGGGTGAGTGACTAGTTGTGTGAGTAACTCATGGGTGAGTGGCGGTGTGTGAGTGTCTGTATAGGTGTATGAGTGCATATATCTGTGGCTGTATTGGTGAGTGACTGCGTGTATGAGTGGCTGTATGGGTGAGTGAGTGGATGTGTGTGTAAACCTATGAAGCAGTGAGTAGGTATGTACTAACTGGCATTGGTGTGTCTATGGTTTCGAGAATGGTACTCCGGATTTTGGAGTGGGTGTATGAAAGGTTTTATTAGGGTGTGAGTAGGTGCATCAGAGATTATCTGGATGATGTCATCAGTGATGTCATTTGGAATGTCATCAGTGGTGTCATCAGTGCTGTCACTGACCATGTCATGAGTGATGTGATATGTGACGTCATCAGCAGTGCATTGCGTGGGCGCGAGTTATAGTTAGCTTAGCTAACTATAAGGGCTGAATTTCTCTGGTTTTGTATGAGTGAAACTTCAGCCTAACTATAAGGTCTCTGTAACCTTTGTTTTTTTCCGTGAATTTCTAAGGTTTTTTAAATGCAAATTCCTAGCTATAACATTTCTTAAATCTGTGGTTTTTTCAGTGATTTTCTAAGGTTTTTTTAATGCAAATTTATAACTATGACATCCCTGAAACCTGTGTTTTTTTCAGTGAATTTCTAAGATTTTTTAAATATTAATTTCTAACTATAACGTCCCTGAAACCTGTGGTTTTTTCAGTGAATTTCTAAGGTTTTTTAAGCAGTTTCATTTATTAAAACATGTTTGTAACTATTATTTGTGTCGTTTTTTGATAGATTTTCTATGTATTCTTAAAATCTTAAAAAAAAATTATAATCACTTCTTTAAAATATATATAACATAGCTGATTACATATTGATAGTGATATTTATTTGAATGATTTCAATTTAAAAAAAATTCAAATATTGCTCTTTTGTTTATGGTTTTATAGAGTAGGTTATTATATGACAGAATTATGCGTAGGAAAAGAAAATTAGCTTTTAATATTTTGGGATAATTTTATTTACTGTTTTTTGCTAAATTAAGTTTTGTATGATTACTTTTAACAGTATAAAAGATGTATTGTTGTGTCATTATGAGAAACATCTTCTTTATAATACTTTTTTTTGTTTTTAAAAAAAGTGTTGCGCACAGGTTGCGAAACTAAGCGCTCGGTGTGTGAATCTGTGATACGAATGTAAGTGTAAAATACATATTTACAACAAAATAATATTAGGCCTGGGCGGTAAAATCCGATCCGCTCGCGGAATTTGCGGAATTTTGGCAATACTGCGTTCCACAGAGAACGCAAAATTGCTGAAAATTCCGCGATCCGCGGCGTAGCGGACTTTTTTCCTTGTTCGCGCTTTCAAAATGCGTGTTCGCGCACGTGGTAGCAAGTTACCGGGATCCCTGCGTTCGCCGACGAGTTTTCCTATCCGTTCGCGTGCGCCACGAGATTTTGGTAGCCGGCCGCGCGATCCCTCGAGAGTGTGCGATCGCGAACACATCATTCGGACGCGCCACCGGACATCCGCGTTCGCGAACAGGAAACACGCATCGCGAATGGGTGGGACAAGTGAAACAAGATGGCCGCGCCAATTGGGGACCGCATGGACAAGTTCGCGAGATATCTCCCCCCGAGCACGCAAACAGCATCCCCGAACAGGAAAAACGCATCGGGAACGGGCGGAACAAGCAATTCCACGTGCTCGCAGAATTCTGCGTAGCTCGCGGAGATTTTTTACATCTTTGCTGATCTTTGCGTAACGCGACTACGCAAATTCCGCCCAGGCCTAAATAATATATATATTTTTCAGGAAGAGGTTTATTACTGAGTGTAAAAAAATAGTATTACAGAAGTTATAAATTTGTTTTGAAACCTTTGAAACAGATTTTTATGGACACGACTCTGTCACGCACCAGTTGCGACTCTATCGTGCACCAGTCGCGGTTCTACGCGTTTGTTGCGCAAATCTGTTATACGAATGTAAGTGTAAAATTCATATTTAGACTGAAATAATATATATTTTTAACAAAGAGGTTTATTTCTGAATAGAAAAAAATAGTATTAGTGCAGTTGTAAAATATTTTTAAGACATTTAGAACAGATTTTTATGTACGCGGCACCATCGCACAGCAAATTTTTTATAGTGTTGAATGCAGTTTAAAAACATTTTTGAAACACTAAAATTATGGTAAATTACATCTAGAGTAGTGAAATTAAAATCGAATTTCTAACTATGACATCGAACTGCGATGGTGTCGGGTACCCTGCTGGCACATTTTTCCGAGATCAAATACGGGTCGCGACTCCGGCGTAATTTGAAAAAGTATGAAATATCACTGTGCAAACTTTAAATATCTGTTTTGCTTAAAAACTTTCCACTAAAGTACTTTAAAAAACAATTTACAAATAGTAATTTATAGTTTTGTATTTAATTTAGCACATTTTACGGGTGCGCAACAGATACGCGATGGGCACGCGACCCCTACGCGACATCCTGTCACATGGAAAGAAAGGTTTTGATTAGAAGGAGGATCCAACACCTGTTCCTGTCCTCTTATTTTGGGTGTGTCTGCATGTGTAGACAGCTTTTTTGTAGGCTCTAGTCAATTTTTTATATTTTTGGTGTTTTGACCAACAAATATCTTAAAATGGCATCTTCCCATCCAGAAGAAGAGCAGCTGGAGGACATTGAAGAAATTGAAGAGTCCAACAAGAAGCTCAAGGAGAGCATTGTATGGGCCTTTTTCACCATTCCTGAGGGTGAAAAAAAGGTGAATGCTCTCAAAGTCACCTGATCTCTGTGCCAGAAAGTTTTCTCCAGAGGATCGGAGAAAAAATATTCATGCGGGACATCGTCCATGAAAAAACATCTGGAAACGATGCACCCAAATCGTCTTGCGAGGGAAGTGATGGCTCGGGAAAAGAGAGACCAAGCTGCGCGAGGTGACCCAAATCAGCCATCAACATCTGCTGCACCTGTTCTCGCCACACCTCAACTTCAGATCTTCCCGGAATTGGGCGATACTGGTTTTCCCTGCAGGACGTGCCAAACCATTTGTGTGTAGGGGAACAGTCTACAGATGCCATCATCAATGTAATCAAGAAACACAAGTGTTAATTTTTGTTGGCTTTGCAGCCTTGTGTTTCTTTGTTGTTTACAAACACTGTGTTTGGACTGTAGAACTTTATTTTTTTTCTTAGAAAAAGTCAAAAACACCCAAAACAAATTTAAAAAAATTAAAAATTAAAAATTGTTAGAAAATTCAAAACAAATTCAAAATTGTTTAAAAAAAGGTTTTTATGGAACCACCTATTCTGGTTAAAAATAGAAAAATTGTATGCAGTGAAACTGATTGGATGGATAAATGCATATGTGGACGAGTGCACAGATAGTGTCTGGATGATTGAATGAGTGCATGGGTAGTGTCTCAGTGTATGCATGAGTGTAAGGATAGTGCCTGGGTGATTGCATGAGTGCAAGGTTAGTGGCTTACTGAAAGGATGAGTGAAAGTGTTGTGCCTAGATGATTGGATGAGTGCATCAATTGTGCCTGAGTGAATGGATGAGTGCATGGATAGTGCCAGAGAGATTGTGTGAATGTATGGGTAGTATGTAAGTGAATGGATGAGTGCATGGGTAATGCATGAGTGAATAGACAAGTGCAAGGTTAGTGTCTAAGTGAATGGATGAGTGCATAAGCAGTACCTGGGTGAATGGCTGAGTGCAAGGGTAATGGCTGGTGATTGGGCGAGTGCATGATTAGTATGTAAGTGAATGAATGAGTGCATGGGTAGCACATGAGTGAATAGATGAGTGGAAGGTTACTGTCTGAATGAATGGATGAGTGCATGGGTAGTGCCTTGGTGACTGCTCAAGTGCAAGAATAGCACCTGGGTGAATGGATGAGTGCATGGGTAGCATCTCATTCAATGGATGAGTTGAAGGGTAGTGGCTGGATGATTGGATGACTGCATGGATAGTGTGTAAGTGAATGCACAAGTGCATTGATAGTGCCAGGTTAATTGGGTGAGTGCACGGCTACTATGTAAGTGAATGGATGAGTGTATGGGTAGTGCATGAGTGAACAGATGCCTGCAAGGATTAGTGTCCATGTGTTATGATTAGTGCAGAGGTAGTGCCTAGGTGAATGCATGAGTGTATGGGTAGTGCCTGAGTCAATGGATGAGTGCATAAGGATTGCCTGAGTAAATGGATGAGTGCAGAGGTAGTGACTAGGTGATTGGATTTGTGCATGAGCAGTATCTGGATGAGTGCAAGGTTATTGGCTGAGTGAATAGTTCAGTGCATGCGTAGAGGATGAGTGAATGGATGAGTGCCTGGTTAGAGCCTACATCAATAGATGAGTAGATAGGTAATGACTCAGTGAATGGATGAGAGAATCGGTAGCACCTCATTGAAAGAATGAGTGCAACAGCAGTGCCTAGGTGATTGGATTAATGCATAGATAGTGTCTGACTGAATGGATGCGTGCATATATAATTCCTTGATGATTGGATGAATGCAATGGTAGTGCATGAGTGAATGGATGAGTGCAAGGTTACTGTCTGAGTGAATGGATGAGTGGAGGGGTAGTACCTGGGTGAATGCACGAGTGCTTGGATACTGCCTGAGTGTATGGATGAGTGCAAAACTAGTGAGTGGATGAGTGCAAGAGTAGTGCCTGGGTGAATGCATGAGTGCATGGGTAGTACCTGAGTCAACGGATGAGCGTGTGGGTAGTATCTGAGAGAACATATGAGTGCAAAGGTAGTGACTGGATGATTGGATGTGTGCATGAGCAGTGCCTGGGTGAAGGCATCAGTGCAAGGCTAGTGGCTGAGTGAATGAATGAGTGCATGGATAGTGGCTGAGTGAATGGATGAGTGCAAGGATATTGCCTGGGTGATAGGATAATTGCATGAATAGTGCCTACTTGAATGGATGAGTACATGGGTAGCAGCTGAGTGAATGGATGAGAGTATGGGTAGCACGTCATTGAAAGAATGAGTGCAAGGTCAGTGCCTAGTTGATTGGATCAGTGCATAGGTAGTGCCTGAGTGAATGGATGAGTGCATAGATAGTTCCTTGGTGGTTGGATGAGTGCATGGGTGTGAATGAGCAAATGTATGAGTGATGGATAGAGTCTGGCTGATTGGGTGACTGCATGGATAGTACAAGGGTGATTGGATGAGCGCATGGTTAATGCGTGGGTGACTGCATAAGTGCAAGAGTAGCAGCTGTTTGATTGGGTGAGAGCATGCGTAGTGTCTGAGTGAATAGTTGAGTGCAAAAATTGTGCCTGAATGATTGCATGAGTGCATGGGCTGTACCTGAGTGAATGAATGAGTGCAAGGGAAATGCCTTGCTCATTGGATGACTGCATGGGTAGTGCCTGAGAAAATGCATGATTTCATGTGTAGCGCCTGAGTGAATGCTTGAGTGCAAGTGTAGTGCCTGAGTGATTGGATGAGTGCATAAGTAGTGCCTGGGTGACTGGATAAGTGCAAAGATAGTGCCTGCATCATTGGATAAGTGCATGGGTAGTACCTGAGAGAATGCAGGAGTGTTTGGGTAGTGCCTGAGTGAATGGTTGAATGCAAGGATAGTGCCTGAGTGATTGGATGAGTGCATGAGAAGTGCCTGAGTGATTGCATGAGTGCATGAGTAGTACCTGAGGGATTGGATGAGTTTATAGGTAGTGCCTGGGTGACTGGATGAGTGCAAGGATAGTGACTGAGTGATTGGATGAGTGCATGGGTAGTGCCTGGGTAGTGCCTGGATGATTGGATGAGTGCATAGGTCGTACTTGAGTGAATAGATGAGTGCAAGGGTAGTGCCTCAGTCATTGGATGAGTGCATGGATAGTGCAGAAGAGAATGGATGAGTGCATGGGTAGTGCATGAACAAATGGAAATGTGCAAGTATTACTATATGAATGTACACTTAAAGTAGGCCTCATTAATTTAGGTGTCTTGTTTAAATGGAACGTTTACTGTATCAAGTTTGATCTGTGTGCTATCACAACTGAGGTATGTGTCTACATCTACATGTATTCTGACACATGTTGTGCATCTGATGACCCTAACTTAAGAACTATGTAAGTTATCATACAGTTGCACAAATCTTATCAGTTCTACAAGAGCATTCAGTCGTAGAAGTACACATCTGTTACCTATGTATGCGTCAGAGAAGTCCTCAAATAGAGAGTTCAATACCCACCTGCCCTGTATAATGAGGAGAAAGTGACTCAAAATAAAAGGCCAACTATTATTATAGCACTTCTATTGGTGTGTGCCCTTTTGCAGTAAGTAAGTGTGATACTGCTCCTCAGGAATAGAATGATACGTTTGAAATAGTCTAAAAGTTGTAGATTATTTATATTACAAATACAAAACATATACATTTTTATAAACATTTCTCCAGTTTATCATGAATATTGTATTATGTATTCTTACCTTTCAAGTAATTTACATACATCATTCAGTAAATCTGTTTTAGAGTAGTATTATCTTAAACAGCATTAAAACTGTTTTCAATCTTGAACAGTACCTACTATAAAGAAGAAAAGCAAAACTACTATTTAATGATAATATATTAGAGAAATTATAATATCACATTTTTAAGAACATAATGTTAATTTATAAATAGATAAGATTCTCAGTTTCCCTTTTTTGCTGTTCTCATACTGCACATAACTTCAACATACACAGTGATTTGAATGTAGCATCATCATTGAACAGTGGGGAAAAAACTATCAAATTAATTGCACAAAAAACAAAACAAATTAGCATAGTACATCATTATTACTATGTGTAACTATGTGTTTTCCTATCTACTCTTTGTTACTCACTTCTTTCATCTACATAAACTCTTTTTTATCACAAATACGTTTGAAAAACTGTACAATCTCATTTACATCTGGTACAATATTGAAAACAAATATATATACTATTTGCTTTTAAACACAATTTACAAAATATATTTCTATTAGGCAAAATAATAATCAAAACGCTAATTATAAACACTAATAGATTGCAGTGCTTTCTATTTTCAATTGACATCTTCCCCAATAGGCCGAATGATGTTCTCAAAACTTTGTCTGGAGAAATAACAAATAACAATTTGCTAATTGAGAAGGCAATCTAGATTTCAATTGCAGGTATGCATCATTGCATTGTGTCCATCCTTTGTTACATTTTAAATAAACAGTATAGTGTCCAGATGTTGTAGTAGGTCTATCATGGAAAATAATAGCCACTGTTGTATAAGTTCTTCCTGAAATAGAAATTTGACTTCCTTTAAAATGTGAAATTTTTGTTTCCAATTTTCTTCCATTTGCTCTACAATGTTGTAACATTAAAATGAAATATTTTCCAAATCTTTCTATATGTAATATAGGCAATATCTGTGATCTACAATGTGAACATATCACATCCTGATTTGCTGTTTTAATCAATTTGTTAAAAGGTACTGATTTGCAGTCTGGTATTGTTAAGTATAGGAATCGTTCTGTTTGTATTTCAGTGGTAGACGTAAATGAACACTCTTCACACTTATGGTTCCATTTGTAACTTAGTACAAATAAGTTATTAATGTGTATTCCTTCGTGTTCTAATACTCCAAGCATGAGCATTAGAAACTCTTGTGCATCTTATTCTATGTTTAGAGTAAATGAAGCAGTACATATATCTAAAAGATGTTGAATGCCAGAAGCAGTATGCATTTTACTTCTGCCACTTACCAACTGTTGAAATAAATGATGTAGTGCAGAACAAAATCTTTATTCACGATTTTCCATGATTTCATGATGAAGATGTGGTGAGTGAAACATAACATTCAGAATCACATTAGCATAACAGTTGATACCTGGACTGTTTTCTAACTGGTATCCTACAATGTCATCAACACTTTCCACTTTTCTTTCTTTACAGCTCCAACTTTCTCTTCAATTGTTTTCTTATTTTCAACCTCAGTTAAATGTTTGACATATTTCCATTTTGTACACACTACACGTTTCTCATATATTGGATTTTCACCTACATGAGGAGCATAAAGTCTTCTTAAACGATTGTACTCTCTTACTCAATTTGCATCAGCACTAATCTTTTTCTCATCAAAATCTATCAAATACAAACCAGACAATGTTCTTACTTGAGACAATGCAATGTATGCCATTCCTTCTTTGAACATCGTACTCCCAATATTTACAAATGCACTGTTAATACTTAAACCTTGAGATTTATGAATAGTTACTGCATATGCTAGAGTTAGAGGAAACTGTTGTCTACGAACATAAAAGTCCTTTACTATCAAAAAACGTAAGACACAATGCCCAATGTGTCTTATCTCATTAATCTGGTCACATTTTATAATCAAAAATTCTATTCCATCTCTATTTTGAAAATTTTCAAAATCAACAACTTTTCCCATTGCTCCATTTACTAATCCTTCTTCTACATTCAAATTACGCCACAAAATAACTTGACAGTTTTTACATACATGTAAAGTCTTTTCTGCTCCTGCAGTTTTAGATACAAACTTTTCCAAAGAATCCAATTTAGCCTGTAGTTTCTCAGTAAGAAGAATTGTCACTCCCTGGTGTTCGATTTTGTCTATAGCTTTAATCTCTAGAATTTGTTGTTTTTCCAGTTTGAGAAGTTGTTCATTAAATGTTGAACGCTCTTGCAGGTTAGGCATCAGGCAAACTATAGACTTGTTTTCTACAAGCATATTATACATTACTTCTGCTGCTGTTTTTTCAGATGTAAATTAGTTCCTTAGTAGACGACTTTCTAAAGCGTATTTAGCATGTTCCGTCAACATACCAATTCTTATGTCTTTAAAAATATTTCCATAATCGTCATCACTTGCTTTTCGAATATTCTTAACAAATTCTTTGTATTCAAAGTATAGCCAAATATTTACATTCCCAATACTTCCCAAAAATGTCCTTGTGTCACAATGGAGAAGTGTGTTAAAAACAGGTTGTCCTTTAACAGGAAGTAAGTTGTAGTAGGTCTCCAAATACAGTGAAATGTTTTCTTCCAAACAGAACAACGTAATTAGTTTTTAGAATCTGTTGCATTCGCAAGCGTACAAATGCAAACATTAAGTTTGACACCATGCTCACCTCATCAATGATTAAAAGTTGTTGTTTCTTCAGTACCCTTGAGACTTCATAACAAGCTTCCTCCAATACAATTTATTATCATGTTCAACAGGTAGCATAAGTAATCGATGTAAAATAATACCTTTAATGTTGTGTGCTGCTAATCCATTTGGAGCTGTTACGATACAAGATAAATGTGAATATGTAGTTTTGTGTAGATAACTGGTCAAAACTTTAATTAAGAAACCTTTTCCTGTTCCAGCTTGACCACTAATGTACAATAGAATAGGTTTAAATGATGAACATTGACAATCTTTTTTTCATGGAGGAAACCATGTTCTACCTGTTGTTTGACTTGTAGATATATTTCTTTTTGTTAAATATTTATTTTTTCCTCTAACTTTTCAAACTGAATAATATCCTGCTGTGCTTGCTGCACTGCAGTTTCTACCTCATTCATGGCTATTGCTGCTTCATTTTCAATAATTGGTTGTCCCAGTGGATCCTGAGTCAGTGGACCAGAATGTTGACTGCTTTCTGAACTTTCTCTAGCTATTTCAGCTGCAGTAGTAACTTATTCTGCAATCTCATCATTTAACATTTGCAAGTACGTTGGAAAACTTATACACTGAACGCTGTCTTTAGTTGCATTAAAAGAATCTTCATAGCAGTCAAAATCTCCAAGTAATTCTGTTTCACTACGCCAAGTTGCAGACGTTCTAAATAGAAAAAATCTCTTATCTGCAGTTTCACAATTCAGTTTTCTGTGGTTAATAAGATTCCCAATTACTGCATATTTTTCTTCTTTTGTATTTTCTCTAACATTCTTTTTAAACCTATAACACCAAAGTATTTCATACAGGCATAGGTTTTCAAGATATGGACTCCTTTTCGGATAGTATGTATCCAACATACTAGTTTTGACAATATCAATACTTTCTGGCTCATACTGTGCTAAGTATTCGATTACTTGTAAAGATTTCAATACTCTGTTTCGTGTGGAGGCTAGACCAAGACTTATCCAAATAATTCATCTTGACTTTGAATATAAACTGGCTGAGCTCAATATTTGTAGGATCCAAACTCTCTATGGGATAGCATTTTCAAGCTGAAGCTGCACAATTTCTTGCTAAGACTCTTTTCTGCCAAAATTTCTTCCCACATTTCCTTCATCTCTGACTTTTCAGATGTTGTAATTTATGATGTAACATAACGAGCAACAGCACTTGAATTATCTGCAACATACTGAATATCCATGTTTGCATTCCACATTTTCAAAATAACTAGATTGTAGTCATTAATGTACTTTGATGCTTTTGTTCTTTTTAAGTTGTATGTAGTCTTGGGAGATTTTAGAGATATTGTATGTCTTATTGATGAGAAAAAACTATTTACTCTTCCTTTTGAAATTACAGGACGTGGGAATCCAAAACAACATTTTGTATAAAATGTTCCTTAACATTTATATTTCCGTCTGCAATATTTTCCACATCGATGACATTGAAAGCGTAAAACTTGTTGTCTCAAGCTCTTTTCTCCTCCTTCTCTTGGAATGGCACATGTAACATACTGTTCGATGAAAGACAAAACAGTTTTATCACTATCTGTTCTAAATTTTGGTGCATTCTTTATCCATAATAGCATATGTATATAAGGAGCACCTCTGGCTTGGTAGTCTTTTCGCCAAAAGAAATCAGTTACCTCTCCAAGCCGTGGAATACTTTTATTACAGATAAATGACACCATAGCTTGAAACCTATGGTTAAAATATCTGCAGACATTTACTGGATCCAAAAAACAGAGTTCTCCAGCAGCCTTTAGTTCAATGTTTTTCACATTTGAATTTGCTTCTCGAAGAAATTCAAGTAAATCATAACACGCATATTCTGCACAGCTAAGTGTTAGAAACCATGTAGGTGTACCTAGATTTCTTAATATACATTTAAGTTCACCACGACATCGATACCAATATTCATTGCTGCCACGTTGGCATGCCATCAAATTCATTAACTGAGCTTCTAAATTTTCATCTCTTTCTTGAATTTTGTCCATGAACTCTTTTGCAGAAACATGTTAAAGATGAGCTCCTGTTTTTAATATATGGTTTACTGCATATGAAACTGCAGATAAATCACTTTCAAACAGAAGATGAAATATATATGGAATGCACTGCCGAAATCTTGGAACTTCACAATACAATCTTGTTGATCCATACTCTGATGCTGCAATCCGTACAGCTCGCTCATCAAATCGTCCACCTTCTTCAGTGGGGAATAGCTGTGGAAAACAACGAGCTTCTAAACTTTTTTCCCATACACTCATGGGAGTTCCCTTAGCTTCTTTCATTTGAAAAAATTCAATACTGTTTCCTATGAGTACTTTCGAATGCAGAGGATGTATAGTATAATGTTCATAAATCTCTTCACTCCTGGACTTGTCCACTTTTTCAATTTGAGGTTAGTGTTTCATCTTGTAAGTATTTTACTTGTTCATCAACATTTACATTCTTATAATAAATATTATTATGTACCAGGTATAATGTAGCCTTTTGAAGTTTATTAACATCTACAAACTCTTGCCAGATTTTTCTACTCTTTGTTGGTACAACATTTACTTGAATAACTACTGGCTCACTTTTATCTTCCTCTACACCAATAGTTTAAATGTTCTTCTTAAAATCTAAAGGTAAGTATACAACTCTTCCTTTGAGACCTTTTTGCAAATCTATTGGTGGCAGTTTACCTGTTTTAGGCTCCGTATGAACTGTGGCCTGAAATGGGAGTACAGATTGAATAAGAATCGACTCATATACATTTAAATCTGCTAGTTCCTGAGGAATAGGTACCAACTCTAAGTTGTTATATACTGCTCTAACTGGCATTTAGTTTTCTTCTAATTTATTGTAACAGTACTTACAAATAACTTGATCACTGGCCAACTCAAACTGACAATCTACACACAAATAAACAACAAATTCCTGCCACTTGTCATTGTTTTCTTTTTCACTTTTTAAATATAAATCAACATTCCTAGTTTGACTTCTATAGTGAGCAGGTAGACAACAAATACAAATGTAGTTTGGTTTTTCAGACAAAACAGTTTTAAACTTTGTAATTTCTTCTGCAAAATCATCAATACTAATCTCTTTCTCCTGTTCTTCAACACCTACTCTTATCAAATTCTCAGTTTCTCTACTCTCCTCTTCAGAACCAAAAAACTAAACTGTATATCATCACAAACTTGCAGTACATCTAATACAGAACCGTGCAAAAGAGCTGTATTCATCTCTATTAAACATAATGCAAGAGTTTTAACATAGTAAAGTCTTCTAATTAACTTCCGTATTTCAGAGTGGTGTACAGCTAACATTCTTAAATAATGAAAACTACTTTGGCACACTTTTCTTGAGACAAGCCAAAGAAGGACCCTGCAACTTAGAATATTTTCTTACTTTATATGGATCTAGTCCTTGTAACTTCTTAATCTTCTGATAACACTTTTTTCCATATTGTCGCAAAAAAAATCATAGTATATCAATAGACTCCTGTTGAATACTGCAAATACTGTTACAGTCCCACTTATTTACATGAGCTTTTGTATGCTTTCCTTGAACCTCCTCAGCTATTACTTCTTCAACATTCCTAGGAACCATTTTTTCCTTTGGAATGGGAAAGCCATCTTCTACCTCATAACACCGACCACTAGTATCAACTGCATGTACTAATGTGTTCTCGTGAAAATAACTTTCTTCATTAAAGAAAGGTTAAGTACTGGAAGTGTGCTTCCATTCACCAGTAAAAGTTTTACAAACGTTACTTCTATTAACAAGTCTTTTTCTTTTACTTTTCTCCTTCATAAACACCTTTGTTTTATCCAAGGTTCTCATTCGCTTCAATATTAGTATAAACAATTTTCGTTTCAATTCAAAAGCTCTATCTACTACACTTTCAATCTGTTGCTTTTTCTTATAAGCTGCAGATCTTTTATATTTTAAATTTTTTTTTAATTAGTTTTGAATTACTCTCCTTCTAGACGTTCCTTTTCTTATATCCTTATGCTCTTTCTGCCTTCTTGTGAGATGCGTTGCTTTTTCATGAAATGATATTGTTTTACCATGCCAATTCTTGTTTTGCTTCTGATTTGTTGAAATCTTGTTTTTCTTTTCAACATTTTCAACATTTTTCAATCTCTGTAAAACTGTTAAAAATTTTTTTTAGTTCTCTTACCAGAAGAGTTTTATTCCTGTCTAACTTCTTTTCAGTCCTCTTTAAGTAGTACAATTTGTTTCTCTTCATATTTTCTTGCCATCTTCAATTTGTGTTCCAAATAAAATAAATATCTAAAAAACAAACTACAGTTTCAATAGTTTGTTACTTCAATTAATAATTTAAAATTAATTATATATTAATATTCATAATAATCAAGAAGCAGTTGCTGAGAATTACATTGCAATTCTCTCCATAATAAATACATTTGTAGGATACCTAAATTTGCACATTAGCAAAGCTGTAAATTGTTAAAAGTATGGGAGAAACTATTTATAGATTACTATACACTTTTATTATCTAAATTTGTGTACAAGAAGATATAAGCATTACTTTTTCCTCATTACAGAGGGCAGTCCGATTTTTAACTCTATATTCCACTGCTTCTATGATTGCTACCTAGGTAGACTTTACAGATTAAATGCTGTAGTAGGACTAAGAACATTTGTCCAGTTGTATATTAACCTACATACTTTTTAATTTAGAGTCATCAGATGCACAACACATGTCAGAATATATGTAGAAGTAGACACATACCTCAGTCACGATAGCATGCACATATTCAAGCTTGACAGAGTGCACTTTCTATTTGAAGCACACGCCTACATTTATATAGCTCATATGAACTAGCATAAACAGTAATCCATCTGCAAACGTATTTAAACCTAATTTTTCTCTTGCAGCTTCATTATTCACTGTCAGCTCACAAAGTTAGGCCTAGACAAATATAAATGCCAACTCTTCTCATGTCACTGTTATAAGTCTCACCATGTTTCTCAAGACCTGAATGTGTGTGTCTGTTCCTGTATGTGGTGACATAATACATCAAAAGAACCCTACACATAGAAAAATACCTTAGTTTCACACCACATACTCTCTAAATTTGTGTGCAAGAAAGTGTATGTATTACTTTACCCTCATTATATACTGCAGATGGGTATTGAACTATCTATTCGACCACTTCTCTGACACCTACATAGGTAAACACACTTAGGATCAGAGGGGATCGGACAAAAGCCAGGAGGTTCTAATCCCTCAATAGAACACTTATTATCACACAGAGTACGTCCGGCTGTATGTGAGAGAGAGGCAAGAGAAGGTAAGGATAGTGTAATGTCAGAAGAAGAAAAACATGAGGAGAAATTTCCTTCAGGACAAGAACCCTCAATCACCGTTAGGTGACATGCTTCTTCGTATGGGTTCCCTCCTCACACCGAGGTGTGGGCTACAACTCCCCGAGGGGAGGAGCTGAGGTGGTTTCTCAAACATGAGTGTATGGCTAGTGGTGACTGAGGGGCAGAGTGCAAAACGTTTTGTGAGCGATTAAAATTGTCTCTCTGGATCCATTGAATCTTTATTTGGTGGCCGCAGGGACACAGTTAAAAAGCAAGAGGACTAGGGATTAAACCAGTATATCCCTAGAGAAAGGTCAACATGTTTCTGCCATTGGTTGGTCCCCTAAAGAGATCTGGAGGCATTCATCAGGACCCTAGATTGATAGTCACTCTGCATACGTGAAAAGAATGTAAATATACTGGCCACCACAGGAGCTGGGTGTTGAGGTGTTCAACGACCCAATTCACTTCAAAGAGGTTTGTCTACTGTGAAAAAATTAAACAACATTCAAAATAATGCAAAGACATTACACAAAATGTATTCAGTATACGTGGTATAGGTTACGCTTACCTAAAATGCGATATACCAAAATACCAAACCAACTCTGGTTGGTAGTAAGCTGCTGCTGCCAGTCGCTTTGTTTTGCACTGCTACTTTTTTAAACTGTCACCATTTTAACCTGACACAATCGGATTACGATCCTCTCATTCTTTTATTGGAGCTTGTGTACGAATTACTGATTAACTGTGACCTGTGACCTTTAATTTTAAACTTAGGAAACTGACACGATCTTTTATCTTGTATTGAACTGAAAGCGCGTTGTTTTACCGTATTTTCGTTTGCACTACAGCACTTTCAGGCCACTCCCGCCACGGTCCACCGCAGCTTGTTGCTGATTGAGTGGAGGGCGTCACGTGCAGATTACTGTCCTGACGGCAGAGCACTTCCGCCTGAGAGAGGGCGGAGTTACTCTCCCGGCGGTTTCCTATTTAGCGCTATGTGCCAGCGTGCGCGCTAGAGGTTGGTGGTAAGCTGCTGCTGCCAGTCGCTTTGTTTTGCACTGCTACTTTTTTAAACTGTCACCATTTTAACCTGACTCACAATCGGATTACGATCCTCTCATTCTTTTATTGGCGCTTGTGTACGAATTACTGATTAACATTGACCTGTGACCTTTAATTTTAAACTTAGGAAACTGACACGATCTTTTATCTTGTATTGAACTGAAAGCACGTTGTTTTACCGTATTTTCGTTTGCACTACAGCACTTTCAGGCCACTCCCGCCCCGGTCCACCGCAGCTTGTTGCTGATTGAGTGGAGGGCGTTACGTGCAGATTACTGTCCTGACGGCAGAGCCCTTCTGCCTGAGAGAGGGCGGGGTTACTCTCCCGGCGGTTTCCTTTTTAGCGCTATGTGCCAGCGTGCACGCTAGAGGTTGGTGGTAAGCTGCTGCTGCCAGTCGCTTTATTTTGCACTGCTACTTTTTTAAACTGTCACCATTTTAACCTGACTCACAATCGGATTACGATCCTCTCATTCTTTTATTGGAGCTTGTGTACGAATTACTGATTAACTGTGACCTGTGACCTTTAATTTTAAACTTAGGAAACTGACACGATCTTTTATCTTGTATTGAACTGAAAGCGTGTTGTTTTACCGTATTTTCGTTTGCACTACAGCACTTTCAGGCCACTCCCGCCCCGGTCCACCGCAGCTTGTTGCTGATTGAGTGGAGGGCGTCACGTGCAGATTACTGTCCTGACGGCAGAGCACTTCCGCCTGAGAGAGGGCGGAGTTACTCTCCCGGCGGTTTCCTATTTAGCGCTATTTGCCAGCGTGCGCGCAGCGGACGCGCAGCTGGCGCGCCGATGGCGCGCCGAAGGGAAGCCCGTCTGCGCCCGTCCGCGCCCGTCCGCGCCCGGCCGGGTCCAGGGGCCAGGACCCCTGCTCCAATTAACCTGGTGCCGGCAAATAGACGGTCCTACTCCAGAGTCGCAATGTTGGCCGTTGCTAACTTTTCTTCCCCAATGCTCAGTGCCTGCGCAAAGATGTCTCCAGAACTTGCAGAAGGGCCATTCTCCTGCCTCAACTGCAAGTGGTGCAGCCTACCTAAGGCTGAGATGCCACATATTGACACGGGGGACCATGCTAAGCTTAAATGTTTATACATGAATGCTAGATCAGTGCCCAAACATTCTTTTGAAATTTGGGACACTATTAATGAGTCTCACCCCGACATGGTTTTTATTACTGAAACCTGGCTGGGAGATAACAACGGCCCCGACATTGCCCACTCCCTACCCTCAGAGTATAAAATCCTGAGACAAGATAGGCAGGGGAGAAAGGGTGGGGGACTTGCTATCTTATTCAAAGACCACCTAACCTGCTCACAGTTCTCTGTAGCACAGCTAGGGGAGCATGAAATACTCCCTTTCCAAGTATCCAGAGGGAACCACACCATACTGGGAGGAGCTGTAATCTACAATCCCCCGGGCCACCATGTTGAATTAAGTGCGTAGTTACTCACACAATTCTTCCCCGCCTGCCTAAAATACAGACATTTTTTAATGGTGGGAGATTTTAACGTGCACTTTGAAAAACTAGATCACACGGAGGTTAACCATCTATACAATGACATGCAGATTCTCCAACTTAGACAATGGATTGAGGGACCCACTCATTCTGCAGGCCACACTCTGGATCTTCTATTCTCCAATTTAGCATCCATCACTATTGAGGAGATTAAAGCTGTCACTTGGACTGATCACTCTCTCATCACCTTTTCATTTACTCAACCTGCAGCCTCTGTTACAACTTATGCACCAACACATGAATTTTACCGCGTTTGGAAATCTATCACGCCCGACCTCTTCCGACTCCATTTCTCCCCTAACAGCCTGGAGGCGTTAGACTTACTCCCCACAGATGCGGGAGCAGCATGTCTCGAAAAAGAAATTTACAATTCCTTAGATCACTGCGCCCCCTAGCGCAGGTCTAAGCCTACGGAAAGACGTGTATCAGAAAAATGGTATTCGACTGAACTTAAAGCATTTAAAAAGCAATGTAAAACATTGGAACATAACTGGAGAATGTCCAGATCTGAGACGGACAAACTTTTATTCAAATCCATGCTCAAGAAATACCACAATGCCATCAAAGGAGCGAAACGCACCTACTTCGCACACAGAATAACTGAAAGCAAGAATTTAGCGAAAGAATTGTATAAAATCATACACGACTTATGCAAACCCGCATGCATGTCACAAACTTTACATCCCTCCCCAGACTGTTGTGAAATGATCAGTGACTTCTTTATAGACAAAATAAACTCTATCTACTCATCTTTCAACACAAATGCCCCAACTGACTCCAACAGCTGGGTAAACACGGATCCTCTTACTAATACCACAGCACAGTTGGGCAGTTTCGTCCCTTTCTCTCAAGATGAAGTAGCCAAAACTATGGGGGAAGTCAAGTCTGGCTCTCCCCTCAACCCCTGTCCTCACTTCATCTTTTCACAAATTATCCCCACCCTCTGCCCCTATGTTACGGAGATCTTCAATAGATCACTTGAGACAGCAGTATTCCCGGAAGCCTGGAAACATGCAATAGTCACTCCCCTGCTTAAAAAAGCAGGTGTAGATGTGACAAATCCAGCAAATTATAGGCCAAAATCCCTACTTCCATTTCTCTCCAAAGTAATGGAGAAAATGGTCATCAGACAGCTATCTGTTTATCTGGAATCTAATGGCCTCCTGGACCCATCTCAGACAGGTTTCAGGGTCACAAATAGTACGGAGACGACCCTGCTGGCCGTGTTTGACAATATAAGAGCACTTCTGGATCAGGGCAAGGTAGTTGCCCTGATCCTATTGTACCTGTCAGCAGCATTCGACACGGTCTCCCATCAGCTCTTACTTCGCAAGCTCCACGGAAAAGGAATACATGCTAAAGCACTCCAATGACTCAATTCATTCCTCAGCAGCAGGAAACAACCAGTACAACTGGGCGCTTTTTCTTCCAAACCAAAAATTCTGAGCTGTGGTGTCCCCCAGGGAGCTTCTCTTAGCCCCACCCTTTTTAATGCTTATGTTTCACCACTGGCAAAAATTGGCTCGAAATGGGGCTTTGATATTTGCTCATATGCGGACGATACGCAATTAACAATAGCCATTGGTAATGACCACGAGAGCACAAGGACCAAGCTTAACAACTGCCTTACTGAAATGGCAGCATGGATGTCCGATCACTGTCTCAAGCTTAATGCTGACAAATCTGAGATCCTGCTTTCTGGTGGAGCCCACCACATTTGGGACGCTTCATGGTGGCCCACTCTTTAGGACACGCTCCAGAGCCCAAGAGGTGTGCTAAGAACTTGGGCGTCCTCATGGATGACAAACTATCCATGCAGGATCACGTACGGACCCTCTGCGGGAAACGTTTTGCCTTACTAAAACTCCTAAAAAGGCTTTTCCCTGGATCCCTTTGGAAGATAGGAGGACAGTCACCCAAGCATTGCTTGTTAGCAGAATGGACTACGGTAATGCCCTGTTTGTGGGCATGCCAGACTACCTGTTTAAACGTCTCCAGGTAGTACAAAACGCTGCAGCTAAACTGGTCTGCAATAAGGGCAGACTAAGCTCAGCTACTGAATGCCTGAAACAACTTCATTGGCTGCCGGTGCGCCAAAGAGCACGATTTAAGCTCCTGGGGCATACCTTTAAGGCACTACACCGCATCGGTCCCAAAATTCTCCAAGATAAAATCCGATTCTACACCCTTCCTAGATGCTTACGGTCACAGCATCTTGCGCTTGCAGAATCAAAAAGGATCAAAAAGGCTAAAACCGGGGGACACACCTTCTCGCACCTCGCGGCCTTACACTGGAATGGGCTGCCAGTCGAACTTCGACTCATCAATGACTATAACACCTTCAGAAAAAAATTAAAAACACATTTATTTCCCACCTAAGCAGATCCTTACTTCCTCCGGCCCTTCTTTTCAGCACCAGATCTCGCCTCCTCAGCGCCGTGATATCCCGTTGGGATGAATGTAGCGCTATATAAATAAATAAATAACATTTTTTTAAAACTCTCCATGCTCTTGAACCGTCTTAATGTGCCCAACTGTGAAGAACATAGAGCATAGTATCTACTAACGTGCACACAATATAATGAATTCTCAAATCATAACAACCCATAGGCATTGGGGCAAAAAAAACAATTCTGTTCTTTTCTTTTTAGAAAAACATGATTCATGGTTTGGTCTCCATGAGACCGGTGCGATCGTGTTACACACCTCTTGTGAGAAGTTGGCCTGGCATATGCTGTCCACTAATTATAGTGGGCACCTTGCACCAGTCCAAACAACCCCTTATTGGAGATAGGTTAAAGACAACCTTTATTGAAAGCTATCCTAGTGGTAGCTATGGAGAGCAGCCTTCAGGCTAAGTCTTGAAGGTATGTAAAGCAGCTTGTTTTACCAGTCTATAATCTCTTGAGTGATCAAATGAAAGAGCACCACACCAGGTATATATTCAAAATATATGTATTTATTACTAAACACACCCCTCTAGTCTCTTTATGAGGCTAGAGTTCGAAGTACATAAGTTATAAGTTATTTAAACACAGTAATAGCACAAATACACGTTTGGGCCCTAGGGGCGTACCAAACCATATACCAATAAAGTGGTATAAGAACCACGACTGAGCTAGACACTAGGCCTAGAGCCTCTAGAAGTGCTTGGACCACAAGGAACCACCCAAGGTAGTGACACAGGGGACCCACGGGGGACGCGTGCAGTGTAGTAACACAGCCGCGAATCGCCGTTAACTTCTATGGAGAAAGTCGCGGTTGGGAATTTAAAGAAAAGGGACACTTAAAGAAGGACTTGGAGCAAACCCTTTGAGAACTAGGTCGTTCTAGAGTCTCTACCCACGGGAGCACCGGAGGACTCTTGTTACCTCACCCAGGAAAGCCGGGTGCATAGGTGCCTTTCGGGGTCAGGTTTCGTCGTCGATTTGAATGGCGATCTGCTGCAAAGTGCTGCTGGCGACCAAGTGAAAAGTGTCCGGGTGGATCCAAAGGTGGATCGGAGATCTGAAGAACCTGAAAGCAGAGGGGACAGAGTCTGGGTCACTAGCCAGTGACCAGGAAGGCGATGAGCAGATGCCCACGGATGTCGAGTGCTTCAGGTAGGTTGACAGTCGTCTTGACTCTTCAGCCACGAGGTCCAGGAGGCGTTGTCGGCAACCAGGAGCAGGATTCGGGTTGGTACACGATGTTTGTCGAGTGCTGAGGTGTCGGCGACCAGATTGGACCCAACAAGCCTTGGCAACGGCAAGTCTTGATGAAGATGAAGATTGACGATTGTGCAGACCAGCAAGGTCTGAGGAACTCACCCAGCAAGGGTAAGTGAGGGCAAGCCTGGAGCAACCAGGGAGCCCAAGTAGAAAAAGATTGGCCTTCGTGAAGGGCTACTAGCCAACGGGCTAGCAACTGCAAAGGAGCCTCAAGACGGTGCAGGTGGAGCTGGCTCACAGGACACTCGTGGAGTGGAGGCCAGTGATCTTCGGTGCAGTTGGTGCTGGAGGCTAGGGCTACTCGGAGCCCAAAGCACGACTTCGTGGGAGACCCAGAAGAGGATGCACTTGCAATTGTGGGCGGTGTCCAGGGGTCACGGTTCCACGTTACCCACGACAGCTACGGGCCTCAGCTTTGCTGGGGACTCAGGGCAGCCTCGGAAAAGTCTGGAAATCCACCTCTGGTGATGCAAAGACTTCGGCGTCCGACGGGAGCTTAGGCGATGCAGACCGGACAATTGCTTCTTTGGTGCCTGCCAAGCAGGGGAGTCACTCCTTGACCCCAAGGGAGATTCTTCTGTCCTCTAATCTTTAAGTAGAGCGTCGAAGGTCCAGGATTCTGTGTCAGAGTTTCGTCCAGGGATAATCTAAAGTCCTAAGGACTGGGTTCCTATACTTATACTAAGTTTAGGGGTTGGACTTACTCTGTGGCCCCACCTATGGGTGGGTCAGGGCAGAGGGGTGGCTACACCCCTTTCCCTTTGTCCAGTTCGCGCCAAAGCAGGGGCTGCAAGCCCCTGATCCGGTTTGAACTGGGGTATGCACAGGGACACCAAATGTGCCCCCAGTGCAGGACTTCAAAGCACCCGAGAGTGCTCCCGCCCAGCCCCAATACACACTATCCTGTCTGGGGAGGTGGTCACACCTCCCTGGGACAGGAAACCTATTGTCCAGGCCTCCCCTGCCGGAGTTTCAGTCAGCAGCAGGAGGCCAGACTTGTGTCTGTGGCAGCAGCATCCATTTTGTGATGCCAGGGCTTTAGAAAGAAGTTACCGGTCAAGCCAGGGTTAACATGTCTCTCCCTCTAGAAGGGTGGAATGCTACCCCCGCCGCCAGAATTGGCGGGGGGGTAATATTCCAAGATGTTTGACACCAAACACGACATGTTTCGGTGCAGCCATCCCAAAGTTAGCATTTAACGCGAGGTTATAATGCGCTTAAGAGTATATGGTCAGGCTGCACTACAAACAGCATCAGAGAAGGGTCTCCGAACGCTGCAGAGGGGCCCTGCTCATGCAGGGGCACCCTCTCACATAGGAACCACGCATTCTGCCTTCATGATTGATAAGGCCTGCCATAGGAGTGACTTATAGGTTTATATGTGTGTATGTATATAGTGATATAGGTAGCCTATATCATAGTAAGGGGTGCATGCACCACCTTACCCAGGCTGCAGTAGCAGACCTGTGGTGTCAGTTTGGATGGCCTTCCAGGGGTGGCACAATACATGCTGCAGCCCCTGGTAGGCCTCTGAGGTACCTATGCCCTGGGTACATAGTATACCATATACTAGGGACTTATAAGGGCACTCCAGATTCCAATCGGAGATGTGCCTAAGGCACATGGAACCCATTTTAGAGAGGAAGCAGCTAGGCTGGGGTTCTGATTAGCAGGGCCCCAGCCAGACTAAGGTCGAAAAACAGTGAAGCATCAGCAAAAAGTGGGGGTACCCATGTGAAGCAGATCCTACTCTCCTACACAACCCCCCCAAACGTAGGGACATTAAACTAACCTTGCCCAGTTAAGTCTTCATGTTCTAAGTGGAAGTACCTAGAGAGTCCATCTGCATTGGCATGGTTACTCCCAGGTCTATGTTCCACTGTAAAGTCCATCCCCTGTAGGGAAATGGACCACCTAAGCAGTTTGGGGTTTTCACCCTTCATTTGTTTTAGCCATAAGAGGGGCTTATGGTCTGTTTGAACAAGGAAGTGAGTACCAAACAAGTATGGCCTCAACTTCTTCAGAGCCCAGACCACAGCAAAGGCCTCCTTCTCAATGGCTGACCAACGTTTCTCTCTAGGGGTCAGCCTTCTGCTAATGAAAGCTACTGGCTGATCCTGACCTTCTTCATTCAATTGTGACAGTACAGCCCCTACCCCCAATTCAGATGCATCAGTTTGAACAATGAACTTCTTGGAGTAATCAGGACTCTGTAGAATGGGAGCAGTGCACATGGCCTGCTTCAGGTCATCAAATGCCTTTTGACAGCTAACTGTCCACTGAACCTTTTTGGGCATTTTCTTGGAAGTTAAGTCATTCAGGGGTGTCACTATTGATCCATACCCCTTGACAAATCTCCTATAGTACCCAGTCAGGCCTAAGAAGGCTCTCACCTGAGTCTGGGTAGTTGGAGCAGTCCAGTCCATGATGGTCTGGATCTTGCTCTGCAAGGGTTGAACCTGGCCTCCACCCACAAGGTGGCCCAGGTACACAACCTGACTCTGCCCTATCTGGCACTTGGTGGCCTTGATAGTCAGGCCTGCCTTTTGCAGGGCCTGTAAAACATTTCTGAGGTGGACCAGGTGATCCTCCCAGGTGGAGCTAAAGACAGCAATATCATCTAGATATGCTGCACTATAGGCTTCCAGACCTGTAAGGACTGTATTCACCAACCTCTGAAAAGTGGCAGGTGCATTCTTCAGACTAAAGGGCATCACCACAAATTGATAATGCCCACTAGGGGTTGAGAATGCTGTTTTTGGCTTTGCAGCATCAGCTAGCCTGATCTGCCAGTAGCCAGCTGTCAAGTCAAATGTGCTTAGATACTTGGCTGAGGCCAAAGTGTCTATTAGCTCATCTGCCCTTGGTATTGGATGGGCATCAGTCCTAGTGACTGCATTGAGACCCTGTAGTCCACACAAAACCTCATCTCTCTTTTTCCACCACTGGTGTGAGGTTTTGGCACAAGGACCACTGGACTAGCCCAAGGGCTATCTGAGGGTTCAATAACTCCCAAATCCAACATCTTCTGGACTTCAGTCCTGATACAGTCCCTGACATGGTCAGGTTGCCTATAAATCTTATTTTTAATAGGCAGACTGTCCCCAGTGTCCACTTCATGAGTGCACCAGGTGGTCTGACTGGGTGTCAGTGAAAACATGTGTCTAAACTGATTGAGCACCTGTCTACAATCAGTTTGCTGCTGGGTAGTGAGGCTGCCTGCCAAGGCTACACCATCTACTGACCCATCGTCAGGGTTCTGTGAGAGCAGGTCAGGGAGTGGGTCACTCTCTTCCTCCTGCCCTTCATCAGTACCCATGAGCAAGCCCATGTCTGCCCTGTCCACATATGGTTTTAACCTGTTGACATGGAGAACCCTGTGGGGACTCCTGGGTGTTCCTAGGTCTACTAAGTAGGTAACCTCACCCTTCTGTTCAACAATAGTGTGGGGTCCACTCCATTTGTCTTGGAGAGCTGCTGGGGCCACTGGCTCCAACACCCACACCTTCTGTCCTGGCTGATAAACAGTCAATACAGCCTTTTGGTCATGCCAGGCCTTTTGAAGTTCCTGGCTAGCCTCAAGGTTTTTAGTTGCCTTTTTCATATACTCAGCCATCCGGGAGCGGAGACCAAGTACGTAGTCCACTATGTCTTGCTTTGGGGGCTTGAGAGGTAACTCCCATCCTTCCTTCACCAAGCACAGTGGACCCCTGACAGGGTGACCAAACAAAAGTTCAAAAGGGCTGTAGCCAACCCCTTTTGAGGCACCTCCCTGTATGCAAATAAAAGGCAGGGCAAGAGTATGTCCCATCTTCGCCTAAGCTTTTCTGGGAGCCCTTTAATCATGCCCTTCAAGGTTTTGTTGAATCTCTCAACTAAACCATTGCATTGTGGGTGATAGGGTGTGGTGAACTTGTAAGTCACTCCACACTCCTTCCACATTGCTTTTAAGTATCCAGACATAAAGTTAGCACCCCTGTCTGATACAACCTCCTTAGGAAAGCCCACTCTTGAGAAAATTCCCAGGAGGGCCCTTGCCACCACAGGTGCTGTAGTGGTCCTAAGGGGAATAGCCTCTGGGTACCTGGTGGCATGATCCACTACCACCAGGATAAACCTATGCCCAGATGCTGTTTGGGGATCCATGGGACCAACAATGTCAATCCCCACCCTTTCAAAGGGAACCCCCACCACAGGTAGTGGTATCAGGTTGGCCTTTGTAGTGCCACCTGCCTTGTCACTGGCCTGGCAGGTTACACAGGAGCGACAAAACTCCTTGGTGTCTTCAGACATGTGGGGCCAGTGAAAGTGAGGGACAATTCTGTCCCAAGTCTTGTTCTGGCCCAGGTGACCTGCTAAGGGAATATCATGGGCTAAGGTCAATAGGAAGCCCCTGAACTTCAGAGGTATAACCAACCTCCTGGTAGCACCAGGCTTGGGGTCTCTACACTCTGAGTACAAGAGTCCATCATCCCAATACACAGTATGGGGACCACTAGCTTTCCCAGCAGCCTCAGCAGCAGCTTGCTGTCTGAGGGGTTCAAGAGAGGGGCAGCTCTGCTGCTCCTGGCTCAGATCTGCCCTGGAAGGTCCCCCTGTCCCCAAGAACTCAACCTGGTCAGGTTTAAGCTCCTCTGGGACAGTTCCTTCCTCAGGACTGAGATCATCCCCCTCAAGGGACTGATCTTCCTTCTGAGCCAAGGGGGAAGGCACTGCCTTTACCCTACTACTCCTCCTTTTGGAAGGCACTTGGTCCATTATTCCAGAATCCAAGGCCTGTTCAGTGCTAGACATTTTGGCTTGTGACCTGGTCACAGCAAACACATCTGCAGGGATCCCCAGCATTTCTGCATGGGTCCTGAGCTCCACTTCTGCCCAAGCTGAAGTTTCTAAGTCATTGCCAAGCAAGCATTCAACTGGTAGGTCTGCACTTACCACAACCTTCTTAAGGCCAGTTACCCCTCCCCAGGAGAAGTTAACAACTGCCAGAGTATGGTCTGTTCTGACATTGCTAGCATTGGTCACTTGGTACATCTCACCAAGTATAACTTGCCCAGGATTCACAAGGTCTTGAGTCACTATGGTGACACTTGCCCCTGTGTCCCTAAATGCCATAGCCTCTCGTCCATTGATTAAAGGCTGTTGTCTGTACTTAACAGATTACTGGGACTCATAGAGGAGGTCATATCCATGCCTCCATCACAGACTAGGACAGCCTGAGTGAGTTCTCTGACTAGGTCAGAGCCCATCTCAGTACCCAGGGTCAACCCTACTAAACCCTTGGTTGTAGTACTCCCACCACCAACTGTAACTGCACTAGGGGGAGCAGGTGCCTTAGGGGCATTGGTGGGGGCTGGACTCGAGTCTTTGGGCTTGGTGCAATCACTGGTCCAGTGGGTCTTTTGCTTACAGACCTTGCACCATGGTTTTCTTTGGCCTTTCCCTTTGGTAGACTGTGAATCCCCACCTGAAGAAGATTTTTGGGGGCCTTGTGAAGACTTTTGATCTTTACCCTTCTCCCCACCCTTATCAGAGTTCTTAGAATCTTGCTTCTTAGGGTCACCACCTTGGTTCTGTACCTTCTGCCTCACCCTGGTTCTGACCCATTTGTCTGCCTTCTTTCCCAATTCTTGGGGAGAGGTCAGATCAGAGTCCACCAGGTACTGATGCAACAGCTGATTTTGACAGTTATTAAGAATTTGCTCCCTCATTATCAGATTGTACAATCCTGTGAAGTCACACACCTTACTGGCCATCAACCAGCCTTCCAGAGCCTTAGCAGAACAATCCACATAGTCTACCCAGTCTTGAGTCTGTGCTTTTTGGGCATCTCTGAACTTTAACCTGTATTGTTCAGTGGTTAGGCCAAACCCATCAATAAGAGCACTCTTCAAGACCTTGTAATTATCAGCATCCTCTTCTCCCACAGTGAGGAGCTTGTCTCTACCTTTGTCTGCAAAGGAGAGCCACAAGATTGCTGCCCACTGCCCTTGAGGGACCTTCTGTACTTTACAGGCCCTCTCTAGAGCAGTTATCCATTTGTGGATGTCATCCCCACTCTGGTAGGGAGGGACAATCTTGCTCAGGTTTCTATGGTCATAAGACCTTTCCCTATCTCTAGGGATATTGCTGCCACCATGGGACTCTAGTCCCAACTGTTTTTCTCTCTTTGTAGAGATCTAGGGACTCCCTGTCTAGAGCCAATTGCTGCTTTCTGAGTTCAAGCTGGGCTTGCTCATACTGAATCAGCCTCTTTCTCCTCTCATGAGAGGATTCCCTCCTATGAGAGGAGACAGAGGTCCCTATTGAGGTGTCAGAGTGGTTAGACTCCTGAGAAGGAGATCTAGACCTTCTAGGCACACTCATAATCCTTCCTGGGGGGACAAAGTGTAGGTCATTCTGATCCTCCTCTTCCTCTTCCACAGGAGGGATTGGGTTTTCCAGGTCAGGGTCATTGTCACCCTCCTGGTCAGTTCCAGAGGGGGTTGGGGGTGTTGCTTCCCTGGCCCCATCCTCATCTTCTGCCCCACCCTCTGCACCTGCCCCTTCAGTCCCTAAGGGCCTGTTGAGGTCATCAGCCAGTAACATCTCTCTCAGATGTTGGGTGGTGGGACTTTGGCCTGTCTTCAGTTTCCTCACATTGCATATTGCTCTCAATTCCAAGAATGGGAGTGTATCATACTTGGAGGGAAGAAGCCCAGTGGCTTCTGGCAAGGACTCTCTGGGTCCTGGCTTTGAAGACATCACTAGTGAGGTGTGGTGTATGCACTACCTATTCTAGTGTGGCCTACTAAACTCTCTTGAGTTGTAGAAAGGGTGTGCTATCCCTTAACACACAACTCTAAGTTCAGTAGAACTTACTGTATACTAAGCTTAATTTATATGTACCTTAGGTACCTTTAGTGGTTTTCAGTTGATCAATTCAATTGAGATTATCTGGTAAAACAATAGCAAGCTGGAATCCCACACGCTGCACACCAATGTGAGAAGTTGGCCTGGCATATGCTGTCCACTAATTATAGTGGGCACCTTGCACCAGTCCAAACAACCCCTTATTGGAGATAGGTTAAAGACAACCTTTATTGAAAGCTATCCTAGTGGTAGCTATGGAGAGCAGCCTTCAGGCTAAGTCTTGAAGGAATGTAAAGCAGCTTGTTTTACCAGTCTATAATCTCTTGAGTGACCAAATGAAAGAGCACCACACCAGGTATATATTCAAAATATATGTATTTATTACTAAACACACCCCTCTAGTCTCTTTATGAGGCTAGAGTTCGAAGTACATAAGTTATAAGTTATTTAAACACAGTAATAGCACAAATACACGTTTGGGCCCTAGGGGCGTACCAAACCATATACCAATAAAGTGGTATAAGAACCACGACTGAGCTAGACACTAGGCCTAGAGCCTCTAGAAGTGCTTGGACCACAAGGAACCACCCAAGGTAGTGACACAGGGGACCCACGGGGGACGCGTGCAGTGTAGTAACACAGCCACGAATCGCCGTTAACTTCTATGGAGAAAGTCGCGGTTGGGAATTTAAAGAAAAGGGACACTTAAAGAAGGACTTGGAGCAAACCCTTTGAGAACTAGGTCGTTCTAGAGTCTCTACCCACGGGAGCACCGGAGGACTCTTGTTACCTCACCCAGGGAAGCCGGGTGCATAGGTGCCTTTCGGGGTCGGGTTTCGTCGTCGATTTGAATGGCGATCTGCTGCAAAGTGCTGCTGGCGACTAAGTGAAAAGTGTCCGGGTGGATCCAAAGGTGGATCGGAGATCTGAAGAACCTGAAAGCAGAGGGGACAGAGTCTGGGTCACTAGCCAGCGACCAGGAAGGCGATGAGCAGATGCCCACCGATGTCGAGTGCTTCAGGTAGGTTGACAGTCGTCTTGACTCTTCAGCCATGAGGTCCAGGAGGCGTTGTCGGCGACCAGAAGCAGGATTCGGGCTGGTACACGATGTCTGTCGAGTGCTGAGGTGTTGGCGACCGGATTGGACCCAACAAGCCTTGGCAACGGCAAGTCTTGATGAAAATGAAGATTGACGATTGTGCAGACCAGCAAGGTCTGAGGAACTCACCCAGCAAGGGTAAGTGAGGGCAAACCTGGAGCAACCAGGGAGCCCAAGTAGAAAAAGATTGGCCTTCGTGAAGGGCTACTAGCCAACGGGCTAGCGACCGCGAAGGAGCCTCGAGACGGTGCACGTGGAGCTGGTTCACAGGACACTCGTGGAGTGGAGGCCAGTGATCTTCAGTGCAGTTGGTGCTGGAGGCTAGGGCTACTCGGAGCCCAAAGCACGACTTCGTGAGAGACCCAGAAGAGGATGCACTTGCAGTTGCGGGCGGTGTCTAGGGGTCACGGTTCCACGTTACCCACAACAGCTACGGGCCTCAGCTTTGCTGGGGACTCAGGGCAGCCTCGGGGAAGTCTGGAAATCCACCTCTGGTGATGCAAAGACTTCGGCGTCCGACAGGAGCTTAGGCGATGCAGACCGGACAATTGCTTCTTTGGTGCCTGCCAAGCAGGGGAGTCACTCCTTGACCCCAAGGGAGATTCTTCTGTCCTCTAATCTTTAAGTAGAGCGTCGAAGGTCCAGGATTCTGTGTCAGAGTTTCGTCCAGGGATAATCTAAAGTCCTAAGGACTGGGTTCCTATACTTATACTAAGTTTAGGGGTTGGACTTACTCTGTGGCCCCACCTATGGGTGGGTCAGGGCAGAGGAGTGGCTACACCCTTTCCCTTTGTCCAGTTCGCACCAAAGCAGGGGCTGCAAGCCCCTGATCCGGTTTGAACTGGGGTATGCACAGGGACTATAAATGTGCCCCCAGTGCAGGACTTCAAAGCACCCGAGAGTGCTCCCGCCCAGCCCCAATACACACTATCCTGTCTGGGGAGGTGGTCACACCTCCCTGGGACAGGAAACCTATTGTCCAGGCCTCCCCTGCCGGAGTTTCGGTCAGCAGCAGGAGGCCAGACTTGTGTCTGTGGCAGGAGCATCCATTTTGTGATGCCAGGGCTTTAGAAAGAAGTTACCGGTCAAGCCAGGGTTAACATGTCTCTCCCTCTAGAAGGGTGGAATGCTACCCCCGCTGCCAGATTTGGCGGGGGTGTAGTATTCCAAGATGTTTGACACCAAACACGACATGTTTCGGTGCAGCCATCCCAAAGTTAGCATTTAACGCGAGGTTATAATGCGCTTAAGAGTATATGGTCAGGCTGCACTACAAACAGCATCAGAGAAGGGTCTCCAAACGCTGCAGAGGGGCCCTGCTCATGCAGGGGCACCCTCTCACATAGGAACCACGCACTCTGCCTTCAGTATTGATAAGGCCTGCCATAGGAGTGACTTATAGGTTTATATGTGTGTATGTATATAGTGATATAGGTAGCCAATATCATAGTAAGGGGTGCATGCACCACCTTACCCAGGCTGCAGTAGCAGACCTGTGGTGTCAGTTTGGATGGCCTTCCAGGGGTGGCACAATACATGCTGCAGCCCCTGGTAGGCCTCTGAGGTACCTATGCCCTGGGTACATAGTATACCATATACTAGGGACTTATAAGGGCACTCAGATTCCAATCAGAGATGTGCCTAAGGCACATGGAAACCATTTTAGAGAGGAAGCAGCTAGGCTGGGGTTCTGATTAGCAGGGCCCCAGCCAGACTAAGGTCGAAAAACAGTGAAGCATCAGCAAAAAGTGGGGGTACCCATGTGAAGCAGATCCTACTCTCCTACACCTCTTACTGTGCAATCCTTTTTATGTCGGATTATGTGTGTGTGTATATCTACCGCGCTTGAGTCAGGACGCGGTTCTGGAATTTTAAATGCGGTAAAGTCAAAGTCTATCCTCACAGCTCACACCCACAAAGGATATTTTAAGGAATTGTTTGAAATTTTAGAGTTTATAATTGTGTTTTTATACGCGCAGCACAGTGCAGTGCCATTATTACCTGTTGGTTGTGCCTGCTTCCCGCGCCGCCTTCGCATTCCTCCCCGGGCCACCACGGGTTTTCCCGGTTGAGTGGAGGAAGATCGCGAGAAGGCGGAAGTTGTGAACAACAATTTCTGGGGCAGTCGGCACGGAGGTCAGCGTTCTAGTAGCTGAGCTCCACTATTTAATGGGCATACCAGGCACGATGTGCAGCGGACTAGCGCAGCGGGCGCGCCGCTGGCGCACCAAAGGCACGCCTGAGGCAGGCCCGTCTGCGCCCGTCCACGTCCGAACGTCGCCAGGATCCAGAACCCCTGCATGTTCTGGGTCAGATTCAGGTAATTGCCCAAAGGTTGCTCACACCTACACTAGTCAGAAACACCTTGAGATTAGACACAGGAGCCTGAACAATTGCTTTCACCTGACAAAAGCTACACCCTGCACTCCGGTGTCATTGGAGGGGCCCTTTGCTTGTAGCTCTTGCAGATTTCAGAGCCTACAATTGACACAACTCCCACCCGATAACACTATACTTGTTTACAACAAACGACAGCCCAGCCTCCAAGCAAGGACAGATTCTCTGTCTCAGACTCATTCAGGGTACAAAAACTGGAACTGCCTGCTTGGTAATGTGAGATCATTACCCAAACACGCAGTGGAAATCTGGGACCTCCTTTCTTCCAGACATCACAACATTGGTTTCCTGATGGAAACATGGCTTAAACCCAGCTCCACCCCCACCATAGCAATAGCACTCCCAGAGGGTTTCAGCATCCTAAGGCTTGATAGGCCAACTAAGGTAGGGGGGGTATATCAATAATCTATAAGGATTGCATCAAAATAACTATACTGGAGCAATTAAGTAATGATGGAAGTTCTTGTTTTCAGAATAGACCTGCACCCGCAACATAGTTGGAAAGGTGCCTTGGTCTACCGGCCTCCCGGCCCACTACGGGATTTCTCACTCCAACTTATGGAGCTGATCTCTTCGCATGTCACTTCCACAAAAAATTTCGTCCTTCTGGGCGACTTTAATGTTCATAGCGAAGGCACCTCGAATCAGGATGCAGTGTCGCTCCTAATGGATCTACTAACATTAGATTTAAATAAGATCAATGAAGACCCCACTCACTCTGCAGGACACACGTTAGATCCGATTTTTACCAACTCTCCCAATTTGCTCTGTGGAGCCACTAGCCCACTCACATGGACCGACCACTCACTGATCGAGTTCCAACTCAGGGGCCACAGGGCACAGAACATACCGTCCTCAACTCCCCTCAGTGGACGCAGGCAGTGGCACAAAATTACACCAGGACATTTTCAGGATATAATTCCCACTCATTGGAATCTCGATACTGAGAATATTGAGGCTGGCCTAGCCCGGTACAACTCAACTATTAAAACAGCCATTGATCTCTTGGCCCCCCTAAAACCAGGGACTAGATCAGCTAGGCGTTCCCAGTCAGTGTGGTTCGCTCCTGTACTTAAGACAGAAAAGAGCCCATGTAAAAAACTGGAGCGGCGCTGGCGACTCTCTCACAACGCATTTCACAAAGCTTGCTATAAATCAGCCCTATCAAATTCCCACAAAAACATAAAACATGCTTGCAAAGCCAATATTGCACTGCAACTAGAGCAGGATTAGAATGCTCCCAAAACCCTTTATCAGATTCTTAAAACTTTTACTCACCCAGAAGCATGCAACTATGAGCAAGCCCCACGCAAGCACTGTGTGACAAAATTGCTACACATTTCACAAAGAAAACCGATTTAATATATGACAACATTACCCGAGATGGAAGCTGCCAATGTGATTCCACGGGTGGCCACGTACTCATCCTGCCTAATATGCAGAAGCTGAAACACTTCCCCTTCCTGACGCCCAATGTGGTAGAGTCCCTACTTAACAAGGTTAAATCGGGCTCACCTCTCGATATCATCCTGGCTAAGACCACCTCACTGTTGTCCAAACAGCTTGCTACCCCTATCTGTTCTATTCTAAATTTATCACTGGAAAAGGTCTACTCCCCAATGAATGGAAGGCAGCACAAATAATTTTGATACGTAAGAACCTCAAGGCCCCTATGGACAACCTCTCCAACTATCGGCCTATCTCGCTGCTACCCCTCCTGAGCAAGATTTTAGAAAAACATATTAATAAACACCTCTTGGACTTTGTTGAAGCCTCTGGTTGTCTTGATCCTTCTCAATCAGGCTTTAGACCCAGGCATAGCACTTAGTCAGCTCTGATTGCTGTCACTGATAACATCAGACAGTCACTAGACAACGGACAGGCAGCTCTACTGGTGCTGCTTGACCTGTCGGTGGCTTTCGATACCATCTCTCACCAAATCCTGCTCAGGAGACTCAGGGAAATCGGTATTCAAGGGACAGCCTTGCAATGGATGCTGAGTTTTCTGTCACACAGAACTCAGACTATCAACTTGGGCCCTTTCCGATCCGAGACGACGGTACTGACTAAGGGGGTACCCCGAGGGATCCTGTCTCAGCCCCACTCTATTTAACATTTATGTTGCACCGTTGGCAGGATTACTAAGGGACTTAGGCTTCACACCAATCTTGTATGCTGATGATACTCAGCTTCTACTCTCCTTTGATAAAAAACAACCCCAACACTCAGTCCATCTTCTCTGAAGGTATGAAGACCATTGCCTGCTGGACGAGACACAATTTTCTCCAGCTTAATGCGGGGAAAACTGAAATTATGCTGTTTGGCGAAGCATCTTTGAGATGGTCCCTGAGCTGGTGGCCAGCGGAGCTAGGATCCTCACCCACTCCCAAGTCCGTGGTAAAAAACTTAGGGGTCCGCCTAGACCAGAAGTTACTATTGAAGGAACAGGCCTCTACCACCACCGGTGCAAGTTTCCATGTCCTAAGCCTTCTGCAAAGGGTATTTCCCTTTCTTCCCCTGTCCACTCAGAAAACCCTTATCCAGACGCTAATATTAAGTCACCTGGATTATTGCAACGCTCTGCTGATTTCAGCGAATGAAGCGTCATTAAACAGATTACAAGTGGTCCAAAATACCGCAGCCCGGCTGGTCTCCAATGCTCCCCCTGCTCCTCTTCCCTTCTCCTCTTGCAGAGATTGCATTGGCTCCCATTGTGCAAGCAGATCCATTTCAAGATATATTGTATTGTACACAAATCCTTAAACGGTAAAGGCCCCAGTTATCTGGCAGACAAATTTACGAAATACCAACCTCCAAGGGCACTTCGATCTGGGACCAAATCTCTTCTTGTGGTTCCACGCTCCCAAAATTCCCGGCAGGGCGGTAAAGTGTTCTTCAATTTAGCCCCCACCTATTGGTACCAACTACCCTTCCAGCTGCTGGAGTGTTCCGATCACCTGCAGTTCCGCATGCTTCTTAAGACGGCACTGTTTTAATCTGTCCCTAGCCCTGACCGACGAAAGCAGGTTCTTAGCATGGAGAGAACCCTTGAGGGGTGATTCAGGCGCTTTATAAACTATAAACTAAACTAAACTAAACTACCCCCACCCTCAGGGGCTGATAAGTCCTACACATCTCTGTTCCCAAGTCAAACTGCATGGCAGTCGTGCGACCGCACAACCCGGTCCACATCTGAACCCAAGGACACCGTCCAAAACAGCGTGTCTCATATGGTTCTGAAAATGGAACTGTGCACGGGTCAGAGACCTGCAGTGAACTGGCACATGACCAAATAGGTCTCCAGATATGCTGTTGACCTTATGGGCAGGATCTGGGCCTGGAGCAAGACTGTCATCGGGGGTACCTGCTGTGTGTCTAAGCTGGGTACCTCCCGTAAGGCTATCATGCAGGCTACGGCTAAGTGGGGTGTTATGGGCCAGGCCATAATCTGGGGCAAGGAGACCGTCACGCAAGGTCTCAGCGCAGGGTCTACAAGTGCACTGGTGTCAGAAACACAAAAAGGAACTCGGTCTGCTAAGCTTACGGGCCAAATGACCACAACACATGGTATCAGCGCCTGTGCTTATGAAGCTCCCAGTGTAGGTGAATCCTGAGTGGGTGGGGAGCCCTCGGACCCTCTAACCCTCGCTGCCGGGTGGTCCTGTGAGTGGGTGCGGAGATCTGTAGCACACTGAGTGCCGTTACACAGATCTCAAGCCACCTAGTGTCAGAGAGCCCGATACAGCCGTCAATAAACTCTCTGAGTCTGCCCTTAGTGCTAAAGTTTACCGTAGTTGTATGGTGCACTTGTTCAGGAGGACGTCCAGGCGAGAGTGAAGTGTCTGCTGCCTGGGAGTAAGAAATAGAACATTCTGAATTGAAACCGTCAAGCTCATACGTGGATGTGCGCGCTGGTCACGTGGGTAACACCGGGAATTCTGGGACCCGTAGTCCCGCTGGAGGGAAGAGGCATCTCGGTGTATCACAGGAGTGTTCCCGTGAGGTGCAGGGAGACGGTACTCCGTAACTGAAGTACGTGGAATTAACTGCACTTAAATTGGTTGTGCGTGCGGCTCAGATCTCTCACCGGTCGACCTTAGTATCTAACAACTTCACCAAAGGGGGAGACTTGTTGGGAAAATAAGACCCGGAAAGTGTACTTAGCAGCTTGTTGGGGTGCACACTTAGTATTTGAAGGAATGTGCGTGTAAGTGGTGGAGGTCATGATCGGTGTAAAAAACCAGGGAAGGAAACTAATCACCCAGTGTAGGCAGTGACCTGCACATCACTTGTGGATGACAGAAGAAAATAAATTAAATTAAGAAGAGAAACAAGTCTTTGTGGGGGATCATTGTGGGTGGTTAAGGACGTGTGCATGTATGGACCCACCGTAGTCCAATGAGCATGTCCCACCCATGCCACGCAATGTTACCAGACCCGGAGCCAGAGATGCAGACCCATCTAACTATCTGGACAGACTGGTCCATGGTATCTCGTCATTTAGACCCATGCTGTCATATTTCAATTTAAACACCCAGCGTTGCTCTCTATAGAAGAGTACTGACTCTAGTGACCCCATACTTGTGGAGTAGTTGGGTTTATCCAATACAAGCCAGAAGATGTCATTGGCTGTGTGGCCATGGTCTTGAAAGTGTCTAGTCAATTTTGTATCACTCACAAACCTTTTTGCACTCTGCCCCTCAGTCACCACTATCCATACACTCATCTTTGAGAAAACACCTCAGCTCTTCCCCTCGGGGTGTTGTAGCCCACACCTCGGTGTGAGGAAGGAACCCATATAATGAAGCATGTCACCTAATGGTGAGTGAGGGTTCTTGTCCTGAAGGAAATTACTCCTTTTGTTTTTCTTCTTCTGACATTACACTATACTTTCGTACATATGTAACACATGTCTGCTTCTGCAACTGAATTCTCTAGTAGAACTGACTGGTTGCTAAGGAACGGTATCTCCCAGACCATAGATTATGTTTGTTTCAACAATAGGGAGCTGCAAAATTCTCCCTCTCTTAGTTCAGCCAATGAACAGTTCTTACTAGAATTTACTCTTCGGTGAAACTGGTGTTTCTCATGTCATGCTTTGAGTATAAAACCACCTGGTTTAGCCAAATTAATACTCGTAAGCCAGGTTCTTAACTTGAAATTGTATCTTTTTCTATTTTTTAGATTTTAGCTCTTGTTTTTACATTTAGCTAGAACAGTAACATACATATTTACACATGACTTAGATAATGACAAACTACAAACACAGAGAAATAAATGAAGAAAGTTAATGAAACATTAAAATGACAATACATTTTACACATAGATGTTTCATGTACAGTGAGACTTAACTTCCTACAATCTACTCATCCGACAAAGTTTCATATCTTGTACATTTTATTTACTGTGCAAGTGTCCAACTGGAATTTGATATTGGGACCTATTACCCTTGTGTCCTCGTACACTTTTTGTGATAGAGTGAGGTCCTGTAGAGGTCAGAGCAAGGATAGATGGATTATTGTCTAAGCAACTTTAATTATGCTTTAGTCTATGGCGCCTTTTGTGCTCCAATCACTTGCTCATGGTGACTCTTGGCCTCAGTTTGTAATGTGCCCAACTGACAACATTTGTGCACCTATATTATAAGCTGCACAGAATACGTCAGAATACATGTAGAAGTAGACATATACCTCTCTCATGATAGCACACATATATTCAAACTTGACAGAGTGCACTTTTCATTTAAAGCATACACCTAAATTTATGTGGCCTACTTCAAGTGTACCTTTCCAGAGACTCATATGAACTAGCATAAACACTAATCAGACCCCCCAGGATATTGCAGCATAGATTTGCAAATTTAGCAGCACAAAAATTGAAATTTAGCAGCCCAAAAATTTAAATGTAGCGACAATATTGCAGCACTTTATTTTACTCGTAATCATTCCTTTTCAGTCTTAAATCAATGGAAACTGTTTTAGCAGAGTATTCCACTTTCAAATAGGCATGTTTGTTTGCTATGCTAAGTCGCCGAGTCCTGTAATGGCTGGAAGCAATATTTTTCTCATGTTGCTGACAGCCAATCAGCGAACTTGTGGGACTCTGACTTCCGCAGGAGCGAGATGGCCCGAGGGAAGTAAAGATCCTAGGGCAGATCATAACGCTCTACTTTTAAATTGACATGCTCAATAGAGTCTAAGACACTCTTGCAAGCCTAAATGCACCCTTGCTGGGTCCCAAAACAACAAGAGTGTGGATGCATTGGTGCCCACCGCTGCTCCCCGCTTCCTGTCTACTCTCGCCCCAGAACAGGGTGCAGGCACCCCTACCCTGACCAGTGGCATCAACCCTTCTACTCTCCTGCCACCGACCCTGCTTACAAGCCTACATCATGGTTTGCTGTAATTCGATTTTGCTCAGAAAGGCGACCCCACCTCCTGCCTAGTTAGAACCATGCATAGTAAAATAAAAAGCCATTTAATTCTTCTTGGAATCGTCTGCGACGCTGTCCATATTCCCAATAATACAGGTAAAAAATAAAACTTGCATCATTATGGGTTTATCGACATGCGAAGGCGTTAGGATTTTTACTTATTACAGGCTCCAATTTACCCTGTGAGACAACAATTTACCCGGTGAGGTCCCAGTCCTGGCAAAACAAGCCCCTCTCCCAGGGCACAGTCTGGCCCACCTGCCCTCAGAGCCCTGCTTGTCTTTCCAGGCACACCTCACCTGGCCTTGCTGTCCTCCAGCACAGCCTGACCTGTTTCCCTGGACACAGCCTTGCCTGCCTCGCTTTTCCACACTTAGCTATCCATTCTACTTGTCAAAGCCTGGCCTGCCTTCCCAGTCCTGACACAGCCTGTCTCTGCTGCAACACAGTGGCCACATCTATCAAGAGGAACGGTAAATGTGAACTTGATAACGTGGTAACCGGAGGCAGCACAAGAGTGAAACGGTTCAGTGGTGGAAGGCTTGTAATGAGTGGCACCGCATCAGTCA
The DNA here is from genome assembly GCA_963921515.1 of Calotriton arnoldi. Lineage (NCBI taxonomy): Eukaryota > Metazoa > Chordata > Amphibia > Caudata > Salamandridae > Calotriton > Calotriton arnoldi. Next base: position 1,216,245 of record CAWUFW010001933.1, read on the forward strand.
GTGCCCACATTCTATATGGTATTTACGGTGACCATGTACTTAACTATCACTTCCAGTACCCCTTTTGGAGCAAGTTCAATTATCCTGAATTTCCATGCGAATTAAACTGGGTATCAAATTTGTTTATGGTCTATAGTTACCTCATCCTGAGGATGACCCATGTCTCTGCTTAAGTGCTTGCTACCCTCGAAAAGAGCTTTTCTTAGAAATAATGTTTTCTTGGCTAGGAATGATGCAAGGATTATTGGTGCCATGGGCAAAACTGCATTTTTTTGCCTGTGGCTCCCAGACACACCCAGCAAAATAACCCTGCCACAATATATTGCTATTTGCTGCCCCCTGCTGGTCTGGTGAAGCTGTATAAAATGGCGAGACTGTGTGCTGCTATGGCGTGTTCATCATATTTGTAACAGTATGCAAGGGGGATCTCATGCCGTCCCATTCATCAAATTTTGCGGGCACTTTTGTAAAAAGCGCAGCCTTATTTCAAAACTGCCGATTTCGCGATTCTTTTGCAAATGGCGAAATCGCGAAATCCTGGAGGGTCTGACTAATCCATCTGCCATCATGTTTTAAACCTCACTTTTCTCTTGCAACTTCATTATTCACTGACACCTCACAAATTAAGGCCTAGGCAAACATGAAAGACCAACTCTTCTCATGTCACTATTGTAAGTCTCATACTTTTAAACTTATTTCTAGTATATATGATGTTACAAGGCAAACTATTACAATGCAGACTTTTACAACTTGAAGTTTACAACGTAGCTTTCATTACAAATGATACTATTACAATAAAGGCCATTACAACACATATACCATTGTAATGCCTGCGTCGTAATGGATGCACACAGAGTTATATAGACTGGGATGCAGTTTAGTACATCTGCCAACATGTTTTAAACCTCATTTTCTCTACTACTTTCTTTACAGACTCAGGAAGCACACATATTAGTATGCACAACCTATTTCAATCTTCATTTCAGTACAATAAAACACACTACAATACACATTCCTACATTTGATAACATATTCCAAACATCACATTTCTCTAATGCTTTGCAAACTTTACAGATAATGCATTACAAAGTTAAAAATATCATTGCAAACACCGAAGCACTCCTACACAATACATAACACACCTTACACATTTATAACTCACCTCTGAAATACTATTGCAGAATATGAAAATATCACAATCTCCTAAAAGATTTTCTTTCCCACACAATAAATGTGATGCACCACTCTCAACAAGGTAAATCCAGTAATGGCAAATATTCCTTCTCTTTCTGCACACAAATTGATGTAAGTAATAAATCAAAATGCTCCCTTTAGTTTTTCAAAGTCTAAAACCTCTGTAATTTACTGGATTTGCGACTCCACCGCGGTGCCGCAGTGTAGCGTTGCGATGGAGCCGTGAACCCTTACAGGAGTTCAAAAACCTATTTCCAATAATACTACTATTATTTTTAAGAACACACCACTTCTAAACATAATACTGATTTGGGAAAACTTACTTTAGTAGCATATCACATATAGATAACTTATCATTTTATACTTTAAAACCACAGTTAACTTTTAGCCCTTCCCCCATTCTTCTTAATCATAGTTTCCATAGTAACAGTTTCTGCAACATTCAACTGTTGCAGCAGGTCACAAGTTCACCATACTTTCAAATTCAGCAGACTAGCTTACAAATGCAAATAGCAGGTGTAGTTGACTTTTGGAAAATATTAGCTTATACTGTCTACTGTACCTTTCACACTTTTTTCTATAACCAATCAGAAAGATGCTTGTTCAGCAAAGTAACATGCATCCTATTTTTTGAGTACACAATGTTTATGAACAACCAATCAGTTATCTGCTTTTTCTAAAACAGCATCTTCTCCACCATTTTAGATGCCTCTCATTCTACCAACTGACTTACTTAGTTACAGACGTCTTTTGATTCCTTCCACACATCCCTTCAAAATGCTTAAAGTATGGATTGTAGGGCACAGTTATGTTTTCTGGGGCGAAAGGTATGCTGAACACAGAGGTATTGACAAAGACCTAGGTTTGCAAAATGTGGATATTAAATGGTTTGCACAGAGAGGATTAAAGTGGAACCAAATGATGCCGTTGGTTAAAACCTTTTTGCATGTCCAACCCCCTGACCTCATGATTGTGCACTCTGGTGGCAATGACCTAGGCACATTGACTGGGGTAGGGCTGCAAATTCTAATAAAGGATACCTTTGCACAACTGATGTTGCTTTTCCCTCATACTGTCTTTGTATACTCTAGTATATGCCAAAGACAGAAATGGAAGAGGTCAAATCAAATCTGTCCACAGATTGACAAAGCTAGGAATCATGTTAATAAAGCTGTTTTTGCTTACCTCAGAGACCATAACATGGGCTCTATCTATAATAACAATCTACGTTTTGACATGCATAACATCTACAGAAGTGATGGAGTTCACTTCACAGATGAAGGGAACAGAGTGTTTCTCAACAACCTTAAGCTGTGCATCCAGACTTACATGTAGCTGCAACAAAGTGATAATGAACACAACAGCCACCCTATAACCCAACAGTGAAAGTTATATATTTTTTAACATATATACTATTTATAAATAATTTCCGGATTCGCGAACCCGTAGCCATTCCGCAAAACAAAAGCACAAGAAAAAAAAATATTTAATGCCCCCACTTCCCTAGGCCAGTTTTGGCACCGGGACCCCATCCTCCAGGGCCAGGCCTTATTCCTTTAAAAAAAACATGGGTAGGCAGCCTGCGAGGCCCCCCTACCCATCCCGATACTGCCCCGGGGATCCCATCCCCCAGGGCACAGCCTTTTTGTTGGGGACCGCAGGGGAGCCTCAAGGTCCCGCGGTCCATGCCGGCTCCCCTCCTCCTGCAGGAGTCGGCATTGCTTTTGGGCTGAGGGAGATGCTAACATGCATCTCCCTCTACCCAAAAGCAATTGTGCTTCACTTCATGGAAGCGAGAGCATTTTCCATGCTCTCGCTTCCTTAATGCGGAGCACAGTTTGGTATGGCATTGAGGGGGGTGGGCACCCAGGGACATTGCTGGAGCCGGCCCTGAGGGGTGGCGGTCCTCAGGGCCATGAAGGGCTCCTGGAGGGGGGCCACGCAGCCCCCCTCCCATCTACATTATAGCCCCAAGGAGGAGGTGGTCTCCGGGGCCGGGGGTCCTCAACGGACCCCCGCCATTTACTTAATTTGTGCCCTGGGGAGGTGGCGCTCCCCGGGGCTGCCAGAGGGCAGCATGGACCCTGCATTACATTAAATTACCCCAGGGAGGTGGTAGTACCTGGGGCTGCATGGGGGGCAAGATTTCCCTCCCACACCTTTACTTTTTTTTTAAAACCCAGGGAGATGGCGGTCCCCGTTGCTGCTGGGGCCCGCATGGGCCTGGCCCACCCAGGAGCAATGGGGTCAGCAGGCCTAGTGGGTCACGGTGTTTCTTCCCTGCCCCCTTTTCCTACTTTTTTATGTTTTTGAACCTTTTTCCTTGTGACTCGGTTCAACCGAGTAACAAGAAGGCTGCCAACTCTTCCTGGTTTGAAGTGTTGGCAGCCAATCAGATTGCAGGCTCGAGATAGGGAGGGTTAGCAGATCCTCCGCGTCCCCAGTTGCATATCTGAGAAATGTTTAAATATCTCAGGAACTACTAAGCGGATTTACACCATTTAATAAAAAGAGTGCTTTCTGAACCAAGAGCTACCTTTTTGGCAAATTTGGTTTAATTGCGTTAAGCAGTTCGGGCTGTAGCCGTGTCTAAAGTTTCCTATGGAAATTAGCATGGAGAAAACGCGTTTTGGGACCCCACTTTTTCTCGGCCCTTGCTTGATGAAGAACCCGAATCTTTCAACACAGCAGCTGAAGTGAGTGGGCCATTAATTTTGATAATTTTGCGAAGCTTCGTCAAAGAGCGCCAAAGATATTGGCAAAAGAAAAAGTGCTTTTTGAATAGAAACAAGGTCCTAACTATAACTACCTACTGTATATATATAAATAACTATATAACTATGTAACATTAGGCCCAGTAGAAGGTAGGAAGCCGAAATGCGTCAGTCTGGGAAATGTTTTTGTCTGCAGGTTTTTGCACCTAAAATGACTGTTTTAAGGATTCTTTATTACGTTGTAGAAGAATAAAGAACTGTACAACTTACTGAGGATCGTGTCTGTCAAGTTCTGTGCCGCCGTAGCCACCGTATCACAGGTCACGAAAGACGACTATGCTATGTATGCATATATATATATTATCTACTGCCGGTCACCAGTAGATAGTTATAGTTAGGACCTATTTTCCATAGGAAATTCACAACATTCTATTTCCAATAACTTTGGCGCCGGTTGATGAATCTTCGCGAAATTTTCAAAACTCGTGGGGCGGGCGCTCCGGTCCGCTCCTATCTTGAAAGTTTTGGGGTGATTCGGCAAGCGGGGGCTGAGAAAAAAGGGGTGTCCCAAAACGAGTTTTCCCCATGCAATTTCCCATAGGAAACTTTAGACATGGCTACAGCCCGAACTGCTGAACGGAATTACACCAAATTTGGCAAAGAGGTAGTTCTTGGTTCAGAAAGAACCCTTTTTGTTAAATGGTGTAGATCCGTTCAGTAGTTGCTGAGAAAATCAAAAGTAAAAACATATATATCTATGGCCGCGGAGGATCCGCGCACCCTCCCGATCACGAGCTGCATGCTAATTGGCTGTCAACACTCCAAACCAGGAAGTGTTGGCAGCCATCTTGTGCCTCGGTAGAACCGATGCACAAGAAAAGAGAAAAACTAAGGTGCAAAAAGGGGGCAGGGTAGAAGCACCCTGACCCCCTAGGCCTGCTTAGGGGGTCCCACAAGGACCCCCAGGGCCAAAAACACCTTTTTTTAAAAAAAAAATCGGCAAGATTCGCGAACCCAGCGCGAATTTTGGCTGAAAATTTTAAAAAAAACAATGCGTGGGCTCCCGCGCTTCGTACTCAAAAAGCCCCCGGGTGGGCCAAGTCCCGGGGGCAGTAAAAAAATGTGTGGGGGGCCCCAATCCCCCACACTGCCCGGGGACCGCCACCCCCGGGGCTTTGCATTAATATTTGCGGGGGCACATGGCCCCCCGCAGCCCGAGACCGCCACCCCGGGGCTTGTTTTATTAAAGTTTGGGGGGCTCTAAGGCCCCTCCAAGCCCCGGGTACCACCACCCCCCGGGGCTCTCATTAATAATATTTGCGGAGGGCACACTGCCCCCCCACAGCCACGGGGACCGCCACCCCCGGGGCTTCTTTTTAAAAAAAAAATAAACCTGTGTGGGGGGCTTGAGCCCCCCCACATGCCCGGGGACCGCCACCTCCCCAGGGCACTAAAAATGCTAATTTGGGGGTCCGGAACGGACCCCCGAGCCCCGGGGACCACCACCTCCCCGGGGCTCTGCATTGGATGGGAGGGGGGCCGGGCGGACCCCTCCTGGAGCCCTTGATGGCCCTGGGGACCGCCACCCCCCAGGACTGGCTCCTGCAGTGTCCCGGGGTGCCCACCCCTGGGACACTGCTGTTTGCAATGACAGGGCGAGAGCCTCGCGGCTCCCGCCCTGTCATTGCAAACTTGCTTTGCTTCATTGAAGCGAGAGCAGGGAAACCTGCTCTCGCTTCAATGAAGCAAAGCAGATTGCTTTTCCACATGGGGAGCTGCATGTCAGCAGCTCCCCATGTGGAAAGCAATGCCGGAGTCCCGCAGGACGCGGGGAGCCGGCAGGACCGTGGGGGCATTGGGGCTCCCCCACGGTCCCCAACGGATAGGGCCTGCCCTGGGGTATGGGGTCCCCGGGGCTAGTAGTGGCCCGGGAGGGGGGCCACGCGGCCCCCCTCCCCAAAATGAAAAAAATAATTAAAAAAAATAAAAAATAAATAAAGGCCGGCCCCGGGGGATGGGGTCCCCGGGGCCAGTAGAGGCCTCAGGAGGGGGGCCATGCAGCCCCCTCCATAAAAAAAATATATATTTGGCCATGCCCCGGGGGATGGGGTCCCCGGGGCCGGAATTGACCACGGGAGGGGGGCCCACGCGGCCCCCTTCCCGTTCATTTTTTTTTTTTGGTTTAAAAAAGGGGTCAGGCCCTGGGGGATGGGGACCCCAGGGCCCAAAATAAGGGAAAAGAAGGGGGGCACTCAGCCCCCTTCTAAAAAAAAGAAAAAACAAATAGACCGCGATCGTGCCGGAGGCCCCGCCCCCTCCCAGCAACACTCTGCAAACGCGCCCTGTGGCGCGTTTTAAGTTGGGAAATGAATCCCCTTCAATACTGGGGGTCCCTGGGGGCCAACTAGCCCACCAGGTACCTCCAGTAAGCGCCACAGGGCTGGTTGCAGAGAGGTGGTCCAGGCCATGCCCCTTTTTATACCTCTCTGCAACGCAGCTCTGTGGCACTTACTGGAGGTACCTGGTGGGCTAGTTGGACTCCAGGGACCCTCAGGATTCAAGGGGACTTAATCCCCCAACTTAAAACGCGCCACGGGGCGTGTTTGCACAGTGGTGAAGGGAGGGGGCGGGACCTGATGTGACAAGTGTGCAAACGCGCTCCGTGGTGCATTTTAAGTTGGGGGATTAAGTCCCCTTGTATCCTGAGGGTCCCTGGGGGCCAACTAGCCCACCAGGTACCTTCAGTAAGTGCAACAGAGTTGCGTTGCAGAGAGGTGTAAAAAGGGGCGTGGTCTCGGACCACCTCTCTGCAACGCAGCTCTGTGGTGCTTACTGGAGGTACCTGGTGGGCTAGTTGGGCCTTAGGGACCCTCAGGATTCAAGGGGACTAAATCTCCCAACTTAAAACGCGCCATGGGGTGAGTTTGGACACTTGTCACATCAGGCCCCACCCGCTCTCTTCACCACTGTGCAAAAAGGCCCTCTGGCGCGTTGTAAGATGGGGGATTAAGTCCCCCTGAATCCTGAGGGTCTCTTGGGTCCAACTAGCCCATTAGGTACCTCCAGTAAGCGCCACAGAGCTGCGTTGCAGAGAGGTGTAAAAAGGGGAGTGGCCTTGGACCACCTCTCTGCAACGCAGTTCTTTGGCGCTTACTGGAGGTACCTGGTGGGCTAGTTGGCCCCAGGGACTCTCAGGATTCAAGGGGAATTAATCCCCCAACTTAAAACCCGCCAGGGGGCACGTTTGCACAGTGGTGGAGGGAGGGGGCGGGCCTGATGTGACATGTGTGTACTTATCCAATCAATCCGCCAAAACCCAAGCACTTATAAATTCACCGTGCACTCTCCTTGCATTACTCTAATCATCCAGTCAGTACCCATGCACTCATGCAATGACCCATGCACTAACTCATGCACTGCTACAATACCCTGAGCACTACTGATGCAGTCCAGCCATCACCCTGTCACTAACAATGCACTCCTCCAATCACCCAGCGAGCACCATGTACTTATCCAATCACTCCGCCAAAACACAAGCACTTATAAATTCACCATGCACTCTCCTTGCAGTACTATAATCATCCAGTCACTACCCATGCACTCATACAATGACCCATGCAATAACTCATGCACTGCTACAATACTCTGAGCATTACTGATGCAGTCCAGCCATCGCCCTGTCACTACCCATGCACTCCTCCGATCACCCAGCAAGCAGCATGTATTTATCCAATCACTCTGCCAAATCCTAAGCACTTATAAATTCACCGTGCACTCTCCTTGCATTACTCTAATCATCCAGTCAGTACCCATGCACTCATGCAATGATCCACGCACTAACTCATGCACTGCTACAATACTCTGAGCACTACTGATGCAGTCCAGCCATCGCCCTGTCACTACCCATGCACTCCTCCGATCACCCAGCGAGCACCATGTACTTATCCAATCACTCCGCCAAAACCCAAGCACTTATAAATTCACCATGCACTCTCCTTGCAGTACTATAATCATCCAGTCACTACCCATGTACTCATGCAATGACGCAGGCACTAACTCATGCACTGCTACAATACTCTGAGCACTACTGATGCAGTCCAGCCATCGACCTGTCACTACCCATGCACTCCTCCGATCACCCAGCGAGCACCATGTACTTATCCAATCACTCCGCCAAAACCGAAGCACTTATAAATTCACTGTGCACTCTCCTTGCATTACTCTAATCATCCAGTCAGTACCCATGCACTCATGCAATGACCCATGCACTAAGTCATGCACTGCTACAATACCCTGAGCACTACTGATGCAGTCCAGCCATCGCCCTGTCACTACCCATGCACTCCTCCGATCACCCAGCGAGCACCATGTACTTATCCAATCACTCCGCCAAAACACAAGCACTTATAAATTCACCATGCACTCTCCTTGCAGTACTCTAATCATCCAGTCACTACCCATGTACTCATGCAATGACGCAGGCACTAACACATGCACTGCTACAATCCCCTGAGGACTACTGATGCAGTCCAGCCATCTCCTTGTCACTACCCATGCACTCCTCCAATCACCCAACCAGTTCCATGTCCTTATCCAATCACTCCGCCAAAACACAAGCGTTTATAAATTCACCATCCACTCTCCTTGCAGTACTCTAATCATCCAGTCAGTACCCATGTACTCATCCAATGACCCAGGTACTAACTCATGCACTGCTACAATCACCCAGCCAGCACCATGTACTTATCCAATCCCTCCTCCAAAACCCAAGCACTTATAGATTCACCATGCACTCTCCTTGCAGTACTCTAATCATCCAGTCACTACCCATGCACTCATGCAATGACGCAGGCACTAACTCATGCACTGCTACAATACTCTGAGCACTACTGATGCAGTCCAGCCATCGCCCTGTCACTACCCATGCACTCCTCCGATCACCCAGCGAGCACCATGTACTTATCCAATCACTCCGCCAAAACCGAAGCACTTATAAATTCACTGTGCACTCTCCTTGCATTACTCTAATCATCCAGTCAGTACCCATGCACTCATGCAATGACCCATGCACTAACTCATGCACTGCTGCAATACTCTGAGCACTACTGATGCAATCCAGCCATCGCCCTGTCACTACCCATGCACTCCTCCGATCACCCAGCGAGCACCATGTACTTATCCAATCACTCCGCCAAAACCGAAGCACTTATAAATTTACTGTGCACTCTCCATGCATTACTCTAATCATCCAGTCAGTACCCATGCACTCATGCAATGACCCACGCACTAACTCATGCACTGCTACAATACCCTGAGCACTACTGATGCAGTCCAGCCATCGCCCTGTCACTACCCATGCACTCCTCCAATCACCCAGCGAGCACCATGTACTTATCCAATCACTCCGCCAAAACACAAGCACTTATAAATTCACCATGCACTCTCCTTGCAGTACTCTAATCATCCAGTCACTACCCATGTACTCATGCAATGACACAGGCACTAACACATGCACTGCTACAATCCCTTGAGGACTACTGATGCAGTCCAGCCATCTCCTTGTCACTACCCATGCACCCTCCAATCACCCAACCAGTTCCATGTCCTTATCCAATCACTCCGCCAAAACACAAGCGTTTATAAATTCACCATCCCCTCTCCTTGCAGTACTCTAATCATCCAGTCAGTACCCATGTACTCATCCAATGACCCAGGCACTAACTCATGGCAAATACAGAGGAGGTCATGCTAATCACAGGGGTACCCCAACGCATAGTGTTCCCTAGTGTATGTAGGTGTTTTCACTGTATTCTAAGTGTCTTTTAGCATAGCACTGGCTCTAGGGCCGGTTAGTCAGTCAGTTACCACCAGTACCCGTCAGCAAAAAGTTGGGGGCAAAGGAGGACTTTCTGCTCCTCTGTTGGTTCTTTCTGCACATCTCTTGCTTCTTCTTGCACTTTTCTTTGTCTTTCTGGACTTCTGTTGCCTCTTTCTGCATGTCTTGCTTCTTTGTGCGCTTTTCTTCCTCTTTCTTCACATGTCCAACCTTTGTAGGCATAGTTAGAAATTAGCATTTAAAAAACCTTTGAAATTCACTGAAAAAACCATAGGTTTCAGGGACAATATAGTTAGAAATTAGCATTTAAAAAACCTTTAAAATTCACAGAAAAAACCACAGGTTTCAGGGAGGTTATAGTTAGTTGGACATTTCACTCATACAAAACCATAGAAATTCCCCCGTTATAGTTAGTTCAGCTAAATGACTCCTCATTGTTGTTTGCAGCCTTGATGTGTCTTTATTAAGCAAGTGCTGGATTTTTATAAATGCACAGCCAAGATGTTTCGCCCAAACATGGGCTTCTTCAGGGCGATTGCTGGGTGCTGTACTCTCGCCAAGGTCATAAAGTGAGATCCGCAAATCTTTCAGGTCCGTGTCAGGACATAGAGATTAAAAGAAGACGTTCCCTTGAGTTAAGGGTAACCAATGGTCCAAAGAGGGTCAGCGACCAAGGTGCTCTGTCTCTGCCGCGATTAGTCCGTGCCATGGGGATTGCACCACCGCAGAGGAAGCAGGCCGGTGGCTCTGGGTGATTGAGCCATAAGCGGTCCATCGGCATGGCATTTACTTTTGCAACGAAGAACGCTTTGCATGGGAAGCCCACTTATGGCTTAATTATGAATATTTACGAGTTGGCAGAAGGAACATTATTATGAATTGTGGCTTTAAAATTAAGACTACTGATCCCATGATACATTGCATTACGTGACATTACGTGAGGCTTCATCTGTGGCCAATAAAGGTACTTGTGACGTTATCAGTAGCTCTTTGCCTCTCATTTTCACTGCCGCTCGTGCCTGTGATCAAGGACAGTTATTTGTCTGAAACGCGTTAGGCGAGCTGATTGAAGCCTATGTATCGCTGTCTGCGCTGCTGCCTTTGACAAAATCTGCTGATGGGGAGTGTGTCCTAAAAGCCTGGGGCATTTGTGGAACTTAATAAAAGCACGGCAGCCTAGCCGTGGGGATTGCACCACCGCAGAGGAAACGGGCCGGTGGCTCTGGATGATTGAGCCATGAACGGTCCATCGGCATGGCATTTACTTTTGCAACGAAGAACGCTTTGCATGAGAAGCCCACTTATGGCTTAATTATGAATATTTACGAGTTGGCAGAAGGAACATTATTATGAATTGTGGCTTTAAAATTAAGACTACTGATCCCATGATACATTGCATTACGTGACATTACATGAGGCTTCATCTGTGGCCAATAAAGGTACTTGTGACGTTATCAGTAGCTCTTTGCCTCTCATTTTCACTGCCGCTCGTGCCTGTGATCAAGGACAGTTATTTGTCTGAAACGCGTTAGGCGAGCTGATTGAAGCCTATGTATCGCTGTCTCCACTGCTGCCTTTGACAAAATCTGCTGATGGGGAGTGTGTCCTAAAAGCCTGGGGCATTTGTGGAACTTAATAAAAGCACGGCAGCCTAGCCGTGGGGATTGCACCACCGCAGAGGAAGCGGGCCGGTGGCTCTGGATGATTGAGCCATGAGCGGTCCATCGGCATGGCATTTACTTTTGCAACGAAGAACGCTTTGCATGGGAAGCCCACTTATGGCTTAATTATGAATATTTACGAGTTGGCAGAAGGAACATTATTATGAATTGTGGCTTTAAAATTAAGACTACTGATCCCATGATACATTGCATTACGTGACATTACGTGAGGCTTCATCTGTGGCCAATAAAGGTACTTGTGACGTTATCAGTAGCTCTTTGCCTCTCATTTTCACTGCCGCTCGTGCCTGTGATCAAGGACAGTTATTTGTCTGAAACGCATTAGGCGAGCTGATTGAAGCCTATGTATCGCTGTCTGCGCTGCTACCTTTGACAAAATCTGCTGATGGGGAGTGTGTCCTAAAAGCCTGGGGCATTTGTGGAACTTAATAAAAGCACGGCAGCCTAGCCGTGGGGATTGCACCACCGCAGAGGAAGCGGGCCGGTGGCTCTGGATGATTGAGCCATGAGCGGTCCATCGGCATGGCATTTACTTTTGCAACGAAGAACGCTTTGCATGGGAAGCCCACTTATGGCTTAATTATGAATATTTACGAGTTGGCAGAAGGAACATTATTATGAATTGTGGCTTTAAAATTAAGACTACTGATCCCATGATACATTGCATTACGTGACATTACGTGAGGTTTCATCAGTGGCCAATAAAGGTACTTGTGACATTAACAGTAGCTCTTTGCCTCTCATTTTCACTGCCGCTCGTGCCTGTGATCAAGGACAGTTATTTGTCTGAAACGCGTTAGGCAAGCTGATTGAAGCCTATGTATCGCTGTCTGCGCTGCTGACTTTGACAAAATCTGCTGATGGGGAGTGTGTCCTAAAAGCATAGGGCATTTGTGGAACTTAATATATATATATATATATATATATATATATATATATATATATTCACTGAAAAAACCATAGGTTTTAGGGACAGTTATAGTTAGTTGGACATTTCACTCGTACAAAACCATAGAAATTCCCCTGTTATAGTTAGTTCAGCTAACTATAACTCGCGCCCACGCAATGCACTGCTGATGACGTCACATATTACATCACTCATGACATGGTCAGTGACATCACTGATGACATCATCCAGTGACTGTGTGTTTCTGTAAAGTTTAAATATGTTTAATATATATAGGGAAAGGCGTATTGAAGAATGAGTGGGTGTATAAGTGTCTGAATGGATGATTTAGTACGTGAGTGACTGACTCTACAAGTGAGTGATTAAATGTATCTTACTGAATGCATGGGTTAGTGACTAAACTGTGTGAATGTCTGTATCCGTCTGTCTGTTGGTTTGTAAGCGGCTGCATGAGCTTTCTGAATAGCTACATGAGTGTCTACATGGGTTATTGATTGATTGTCTGAGTATCTGTATGGGTGCCTGAGTGTTTGTGTGGGTGGGGTGTGTGTGACTCTGTGCATAGATGTGTGAGTTGGTGATTCACTGGGTGCATGGTTTCAAGAGTGCATCTGTGATGGACTGTATGGGTGGGTGAGTGTGTGTATGGGTGTGTTAGTGATTGAATGTATATCTCAGTGGTACATGTGTGAGTAACTACATATGTGAAAGGCAGTATATATGTGTGTTGGAGTATATAAATGGCTAGAAGTGAGAGTGTGTGATTGTGAGAGTGGCTGTATGGATGAGTGTGTACTTGTATCAGTGATTGTATAAGAGCGTAAGAATGTGCTAGTATTTGTATGAGTAAGTGAGCTGGTGTGTGTATAACTGTATAGGTGAGTAAATGGGTGTGTGATTAAATTTTTTGCATGACTGACTAGGTGTGTGAGTACCTCTATGGATGAGTGGCGGTGTGTGAGTGTTTATATAGATGTATGAGTGCATATGATAGTCCTGTACTGAGTGACTAAGTATGAGTGACTGTACGGGTGAGTGAGTGGATGTGTGTGTAGACCTAAGAATCAGTGAGTGGGTATGTAGTTTTTGGTGTTGGAGTGTCTATGGTTTTGAGAATGGCAGTCTGTAATTTAGAGTGGGTGTATCAAAAGTTATATTAGGGTGTGAGAAGGTGCATGAAATTATCACATGGATGATGTCATCAGTGATGTCATTTGAGATGTCATCAGTGATGTCATCAGTGATGTCACTGACCATGTCATGAGTGATGTAATATGTGACGTCATCAGCAGTGCATTGCGGGCGCGAGTTATAGTTAGCTGAACTAACTATAACAGGGGAATTTCTATGGTTTTGTACGAGTGAAATGTCCAACTAACTATAACTGTCCCTAAAACCTATGGTTTTTTCAGTGAATTTCAAAGGCTTTTTAAATGCTAATTTCTAACTATAACGTGTCTGAAACCTATGGTTTTTTCAGTGAATTTCAAAGGTTTTTTAAATGCTAATTTCTAACTATAACGTGCCTGAAACCTATGATTTTTTAAGTGAATTTCAAAGGTTTTTAAAATGCTAGTTTCTAACTATGCCTACAGAGGTAGGACATGTGAAGAAAGAAGAAAAAACGCACAGAAAGAAGCAAAAGATGTGCAGAAAGAACCAAAAGATGAGCAGAAAGAGGCCTTGTTGCAAAATCATCCTGTGCCCACAACTTTTTCAGACGGGTACTGGTGGTAACTGACTCTGACTAACCAGAGCCAGTGCTATGCTAAAAGACACTTAGAATACAGTGAAAACACCTACATACACTAGGGAACACTATGCGTTGGGGTACCCCTGTGATTAGCATGACCTCCTCTGCAAGTCCCTAGTACATAATAGGGCAGGGGATTAAAACTACCTCTTAAAACGCGCTACAGGGCGCGTTTGCACAGTGGTGAAGGGAGGGGGGCCTGAGGTGACATGTGTGCAAACGCACCCCGTGGCGCGTTTTAAGTTGCGGGATTAAGTCCCCTTGAATTCTGAGGGTCCCTGGGGCCCAACTAGCCCCCAGGTACCTACAGTTAGGACCACAGAGCTGAGTTGCAGAGAGGCGTTCCGAGGCCACGCACCTTTTTCACCTCTCTGCAACGCAACTCTGTTGTGCTTACTGAAGGTACCTGGTGGGCTAGTTGGCCCCCAGGGTCCCTCAGGATTCAAAGGGAATTAATTCCCCAACTTAAAACGCACCACAGGGCGTGTTTGCGCACATGTCACCTGAGGCCCCGCCCCTCCCTTCACCACTGTGCAAACGCGCCCCGTGGTGCGTTTTAAGTTGGGGGATTAGGTCACCTTGAATCCTGAGGGTCCCTGGGGCCCAACTAGCCCACTAGGTACTTCCAGTAAGCACCACAGGCCTGCGTTGTAACGCCTGTAACAAATTGTGCAGTTGTGTTTAGGTAGTGAAGAGGGTCTTGCTGGGGGTAGTGTTTTAGGGTTTAGTGTAGTGCAGTGGTGTTTGTGTAGTGTAGGGGGTCATGCTGGGGGTAGATTTAGGGTTTAGGGTAGTGCAGTGGTGTTTGGGTAGTGTAGGGAGTTGTGCTGGGGGAGTGTTTTAGGGTTTAGGGTAGTGCAGTGGTGTTTGGGTAGTGTAGGGGTTCGTGCTGGGGGGAGTGTTTTAGGGTTTAGGGTAGTGCAGTGGTGTTTGGGTAGTGTAGGGGGTCGTGCTGGGGGTAGTGATTTAGGGTAGTGCAGTGGTGTTTGGGTAGTGTAGGGGGTACTGCTGGGGGTAGTGTTTTAGGGTTTAGGTTAGTGCAGTGGTGTTTGGGTAGTGTAGGGGTACTGCTGGGGGTAGTTTTTTAGGGTTTAGGGTAGTGCAGTGGTGTTTGTGTAGTGTAGGGGTAGTGTTTTAGGGTTTAGGGTAGTGCAGTGGTGTTTGTGTAGTATAGGAGGTCGTGTTTTAGGGTTTAGGGTAGTGCAGTGGTCTTTGGGTAGTGTAGGGAGTCGTGCGGGGGTAGTGTTTTAGGGTTTAGGGTAGTGTAGGGGGTCATGAGGGGGGTAGTGTTTTAGGGATTAGGGTAGTGCATTGGTGTTTGGGTAGTGTAGGGGGTCATGCGTGGGGTAGTGTTTTAGGGTTTAGGGCAGTGCAGTGGTGTTTGGGTAGTGTAGGGGGTCATGCTGGGGGGAGTGTTTTAGGGTTTAGGGCAGTGCAGTGGTGTTCGGGTAGTGTAGGTGGTTGTGCTGGGGGTAGTATTTTAGGGTTTAGGGTAGTGCAGTGGTGTTCGGGTAGTGTAGGGGGTCGTGCTGGGGGTAGTGTTCTAGGGTTTAGGGCAGTGCAGTGGTGTTTGGGCAGTGTAGGGGGTAATGCTGGGGGTGGTGTTTTAGGGTTTAGGGCAGTGCAGTGGTGTTCGGGCAGTGTAGGGGGTCGTGCTGGGGGTGGTGTTTCAGGGTTTAGGGCAGTGCAGTGGTGTTCAGGCAGTGTAGGGGGTGGTGTTTCAGGGTTTAGGGCAGTGCAGTGGTGTTCGGGCAGTATAGGGGGTCGTGCAGGGGGTGGTGTTTCAGGGTTTAGGGCAGTGGTGTTCGGGCAGTGTAGGGGGTCGTGCTGGGGTTGGTGTTTCAGGGTTTGGGGCAGTGCAGTGGTGTTCGAGCAGTAAAGGGGGTCGTGCTGGGGGTGGTGTTTCAGGGTTTAGGGCAGTGCAGTGGTGTTCGGGCAGTGTAGGGGGCGGTGAAGGGGGTGGTGTTTCAGGGCTTATGGCAGTGCAGTGGTGTTCGGGCAGTGTAGGGGGTGCTGCAGGGGGTGGTGTTTCAGGGTTTAGGGCAGTGCAGTGGTGTTCGGGCAGTGTAGGGGGTCATGCAGGGGGTGGTGTTTCAGGGTTTAGGGCAGTGCAGTGGTGTTCGGGCAGTGTAGGGGGTCGTGCTGGGGCTGGTGTTTCAGGGTTTAGGGCAGTACAGTGGTGTTCGGGCAGTGTAGGGGGTCGTGCTGGGGCTGGTGTTTCAGGGTTTAGGGCAGTGCAGTGGTGTTCGGGCAGTGTAGGGGGTTGTGCTGGGGCTGGTGTTTCGGGCAGTGCAGTGGTGTTTGGGCAGTGTAGGTGGTCGTGCTGGGGCTGGTGTTTCAGGGTTTAGGGCAGTGCAGTGGTGTTCGGGCAGTGTAGGTGGTCGTGCTGGGGCTGGTGTTTCAGGGTTTAGGGCAGTGCAGTGGTGTTCGGGCAGTGTAGGGGGTCATGCTGGGGCTAGTGTTTCAGGGTTTAGGGCAGTGCAGTGGTGTTCGGGCAGTATAGGGGGTCTTGCTGGGGCTGGTGTTTCAGAGTCTAGGGCAGTGCAGTGGTCTTCGGGCAGTGTAGGGGGTCTTGCTGGGGCTGGTGTTTCAGGGTTTAGGGCAGTGCAGTGGTGTTTGGGCAGTGTAGTGGGTCGTGCTGGGGGTGGTGTTTCAGGGTTTAGGGCAGTGCAGTGGTGTTTGGGCAGTGTAGGGGGTCATGCTGGGGCTAGTGTTTCAGGATTTAGGGCAGAGCAATGGTGTTCATGCAGTGTAGGGGGTTTTGCTGGAAGTGGTGTTTCAGGGTTTAGGGCAGTGCAGTGGTGTTCGTGCAGTGTAGGGGGTGGTGTTTCAGGGTTTAGGGCAGTGGTGTTCAGGCAGTGTAGGGGGTCTTGCTGGGGTTGCTGTTTCAGGGTTTAGGGCAGTGCAGTGGTGTTCGGGCAGTGTAGGGGGTCGTGCTGGGGGTAGTGTTTCAGGGTTTAGGGCAGTGCAGTGGTGTTCCGGCAGTGTAGGAGGTCGTGCAGGGGGTGGTGTTTCAGGGTTTAGGGCTGTGCAGTGGTGTTCGGGCAGTGTAGGGGGTCGTGCTGGGGGTGGTGTTTCAGGGTTTAGGGCAGTGCAGTGGTGTTCGGGCAGTGTAGGGTGTCGTGCTGAGGGGTGGTGTTTCAGGGTTTAGGGCAGTGCAGTGGTGTTCGGGCAGTGTAGGGGTCGTGCAGGGGGTGGTGTTTCAGGGTTTAGGGCAGTGCAGTGGTGTTTGGGCAGTGTAGGGGTCGTGCAGGGGGTGGTGTTTCAGGGTTTAGGGCAGTGCAGTGGTGTTCGGCCAGTGTAGGTGGTCTTGCTGGGGGTGGTGTTTCAGGCTTTAGTGCAGTGGTGTTCGGGCAGTGTAGGGGGTCTTGCTGGGGGTGGTGTTTCAGGGTTTAGAGCAGTGCAGTGGTGTTCGGGCAGTGTAGGGGGTCTTGCTGGGGCTGGTGTTTCAGGGTTTAGGGCAGTGCAGTGGTGTTCGGGCAGTGTAGGGGGTCATGCTGGGGCTGGTGTTTGAGGGTTTAGGATAGTGCAGTGGTGTTCGGGCAGTGTAGGGGGTCGTGCTGGGGCTGGTGTTTCAGGGTTTAGGGCAGTGCAGTGGTTTTCGGGCAGTGTAGGCGGTCGTGCTGGGGCTGGTGTTTCAGGGTTTAGGGTAGTGCAGTGGTGTTCGGGCAGTGTAGGGGGTCGTGCTGGGGGTGGTGTTTCAGGGTTTAGGGCAGTGCAGTGGTGTTCGGGCAGTGTAGGGGTCGTGCTGGGGCTGGTGTTTCAGGGTTTAGGGCAGTGCAGTGGTATTCGGGCAGTGTAGGGGGTCGTGCTGGGGGTGGTGTTTCAGGGTTTAGGGCAGTGCAGTTGTGTTCGGTCAGTGTAGGGGGTCATGCTGGGGGTGGTGTTTCAGGGTTTAGGGCAGTGCAGTGGTGTACGGGCAGTATAGGGGGTCTTGCTGGGGGTGGTGTTTCAGGGTTTAGGGCAGTGGTGTTCGGGCAGTGTAGGGGGTCTTGCTGGGGGTAGTGTTTTGGGGTTTAGGGCAGTGCAGTGGTGTTCGTGCAGTGTAGGGGGTCGTGCCTGGGGGTGGTGTTTCAGGGTTTAGGGCAGTGCAGTGGTGTTCGGGCAGTGTAGGGGGTCGTGCTGGGGCTGGTGTTTCATGGTTTAGGGCAGTGCAGTGGTGTTCGGGCAGTGTAGGGGGTCGTGCTGGGGGTGGTGTTTCAGGGTTTAGGGCAGTGCAGTTGTGTTCGGGCAGTGTAGGGGGTCATGCTGGGGGTGGTGTTTCAGGGTTTAGGGCAGTGCAGTGGTGTACGGGCAGTATAGGGGGTCTTGCTGGGGGTGGTGTTTCAGGGTTTAGGGCAGTGGTGTTCGGGCAGTGTAGGGGGTCTTGCTGGGGGTAGTGTTTCGGGGTTTAGGGCAGTGCAGTGGTGTTCGTGCAGTGTAGGGGGTCGTGCTGGGGGTGGTGTTTCAAGGTTTAGGGCAGTGCAGTAGTGTTCGGGCAGTGTAGGGGATCGTGCAGGGGGTGGTGTTTCAGGGTTTAGGGCAGTGGTGTTCGGGCAGTGTAGGGGTCTTGCTGGGGGTGGTGTTTCAGGGTTTAGGGCAGTGCAGTGGTGTTCGGGCAGTGTAGGGGGTCTTGCTGGGGGTAGTGTTTCAGGGTTTAGGGCAGTGCAGTGGTGTTCGTGCAGTGTAGGGGGTCGTGCTGGGGTTGGTGTTTCAGGGTTTAGGGCAGTGCAGTGGTGTTCGGGCAGTGTAGGGGGTCGTGCTGGGGGTGGTGTTTCAGGGTTTAGGGCAGTGCAGTGGTGTTCGGGCAGTGTAGGGGGTCGTGCTGGGGGTGGTGTTTCAGGGTTTAGGGCAGTGGTGTTCGGGCAGTGTAGGGGGTCTTGCTGGGGGTGATGTTTCAGGGTTTAGGGCAGTGCAGTGGTGTTCGGGCAGTGTAGGAGGTCTTGCTGGGGGTAGTGTTTCAGGGTTTAGGGCAGTGCAGTGGTGTTCGGGAAGTGTAGGGATCATGCTGGGGGTGGTGTTTCAGGGTTTAGGGCAGTGCAGTTGTGTTCGGGCAGTGTAGGGGGTCGTGAAGGAGGTGGTGTTTCAGGGTTTAGGGCAGTGCAGTGGTGTTCGGGCAGTGTAGGGGGTCGTGCTAGGGTATGTGTTTCAGGGTTTAGGGCAGTGCAGTGGTGTTCGGGCAGTGTAGGGAGTCGTGCAGGGGCTGGTGTTTCAGGGTTTAGGGCAGTGCAGTGGTGTTCGGGCAGTGTGGGGGTCGTGCTGGGGGTAGTGTTTTAGGGTTTAGGGTAGTGCAGTGGTGGTTGTGTAGTGTAGGGGGTCGTGCTGGGGGTAGTGTTTTAGGGTTTAGGGTAGTGCAGTGGTGTTTGTGTAGTGTAGGGGGTCATGTTTTAGGGTAGTGCAGTGGTGTTTGGGTAGTGTAGGGGGTCGTGCTGGGGGTAGTGTTTTAGGATTTAGGTTAGTGCAGTGGTGTTTGGGTAGTGTAGGGGGTTGTGCTGGGGGTAGTGTTTTAGGGTTTAAGGTAGTGCAGTGGTGTTTGTGCAGTGTAGGGTGTCGTGCTGGGGGTAGTGTTTTAGGGTTTAGGGTAGTGCAGTGGTGCTTGTGTAGTGTAGGGTGTCGTGCTGGGGGTAGTGTTTTAGGGTTTAGGGTAGTGCAGTGGTGCTTGTGTAGTGTAGGGGGTCGTGCTGGGGGTAGTGTTGTAGGGTTTAGGGTAGTGCAGTGGTGTTTGTGTAGTGTAGGGGGTCATGTTTTAGGGTAGTGCAGTGGTGTTTGGGTAGTGTAGGGGGTCATGCTGGGGGTAGTGTTTTAGGATTTAGGTTAGTGCAGTGGTGTTGGGGTAGTGTTTTAGGGTTTAGGGTAGTGCAGTGGTGTTTGTGTAGTGTAGTGGGTCATGCTGGGGGTAGTGTTTTAGGGTTTAGGATAGTGCTGTGGTGCTTGTGTAGTGTAGGGGGTCGTGCTGGGGTAGTGTTTTAGGGTTTAGGGTAGTGCAGTGGTGTTTTTGTAGTGTAGGGGGTCATGTTTTAAGATGCAACGCTCCAATACCTGACCAGTCTGCACTACATAAAACTGCAAAAAAACTAAAAATAGAAAGTGTTTTGCACACTTTTGTCATTGGGCTATATGTGGGCTACATCTGGGTAATATTTGTGCTACATTTGGGCTCTTTTTTCACTGGTGGCCATCTTGGAAGACTTCTTTGTTATGAAGTTTTCTAATTTCCTCATTTACTGCAGTCTCCTCAGTAGGAAATGCTTTCAGTTTTTACTTTGATTCCATCAAGAAGGCATTCAGATGTGTCACACATTTGCCATAAATTCAGAATGTTATTACTCTCGTTGTTCATTAGATCACTGTAGTAAAGCTACTGCTCACCAAGGAGTTAACTGGAAGTCTACTGCTGGTATTGAAAGTGATTGTTTCAGTCTGCATGTCAGAATTTTCTAATGAAATAGAAGAGGATTTGAGATCTCACTTAAAACATGCACTAAATTTTCTTTTTGCAGCACTAACCATAATTTCTATGGCAAAATGAACCCCCTCATTTTGTTCCTTTTTAAATTAAATGTTTTAAGTGTTACCAGTTTATTCCAATCAAGATGGCTTCAGGTGTGCCATACTTTTGTCATAAGTAAGGCTGTTAGCACTCTAGTTGTTCTTTAGAACACTCTGGGAAGCTGCAGTAGAACACAACGGCATCAACTGACAGGCTGCTCCTGTTGAAATATAACAGGAAGATATTTGAGATCTCACTTAAAACATGTCCTAATTTTTCTTTCTACAGCACTAACCATAATTTCTATGGCAAAATGAACCCCCTCATTTTGTTCCTTTTTAAATTAAATGTTTTAAGTGTTACCAGTTTATTCCAATCAAGATGGCTTCAGGTGTGCCATACTTTTGTCATAAGTAAGACTGTTAGCGCTCTAGTTGTTCTTTAGAACACTCTGGGAAGCTGCAGTAGAACACAAAGGCATCAACTGACAGGCTGCTCCTGTTGAAATATAACAGGAAGATATTTGAGATCACACTTGAAACATGTCCTAATTTTTCTTTCCAGAGCACTAACCATAATTTCTATGACAAGATGAACCCCATCATTTTGTTCCTTTTTAAATTAAATGTTTTAAGTGTTACCAGTTTATTCCAATCAAGATGGCTTCAGGTGTGCCATACTTTTGTCATAAGTAAGGCTGTTAGCACTCTAGTTGTTCTTTAGAACACTCTGGGAAGCTGCAGTAGAACACAAAGGAATCAACTGACAGTCTCTGCCCTTGTTGGATGTACATGTTTTACTGAGAATGTCAGACTTCATTCTCACATGACTGAGAAAGATAATGTGAATTTACAGAAAATATGCTCTCATTTTAGCTTCTGGAGCACCTTCCAAAACTGTATGGGACAAGCATGTGAAAATAGTTTTCTCTCAAACATGATTCATGATATCCCAGCAGAAGGTTTTTCACAGGGTAAAATCACCTTAGAACACACCACAATTCCTGAAATTAGTATGGTACCATCAACAAATGAATTCTAATGTAACTAAAGTCTGTTATCACCCTTTATAGTTCTCCTTTTGGTAACCCTCAAAATCTTCGATTCACTACAATGCATTTCAATGGGGTACTATCATGTATATTGGTCCCAAGATGGCTGCCAGCAATTCCAGGATGAAGTGCTGACAGCCAATCAGATCTCACGATGACATGTGTGGTTAGGCTCCGCCCAGATATATATGTGTTTTTACTTTTGATTTTCTCAGCAACTACTGAACGGATTTACACCATTTAACAAAAGGGTTCTTTTTGAACCAAGAACTACCTCTTTGCCAAATTTGGTGTAATTCCGTTCAGCAGTTCGAGCTGTAGCCTTGCATAAAGTTTCCTATGGGAAATTGATTTTTTGACTCTTATTTTCTTAATTTCTCCGCAACTACTGAACGGATTTACACCATTTAACAAAAAGGGTTCTTTCTGAACCAAGAACTACCTCTTTGCCTAATTTGGTGTAATTCCGTTCAGCAGTTCGGGCTATAGCCGTGTCTAAAGTTTCCTATGGGAAAATGAATGGGGAAAACACGTTTTGGGACCCCCTTTTTTCTCGGCTCCTGCTTGACGAATCACCCGAGACTTTCAGGGTAGGAGCGGACCGGAGCGGAGCCATAAAGTTTGAAAATTTCGCGAAGATTCGTCAACCGACGCAAGAGTTATTTCAAATAGAATGTCGCAGATTTCCTATGGAAAATAGGTCCTAACTATAACTATCTACTGGCGACCGCCAGTAGATAATATATATATAAATATATATATATATATATATATATAAATATATATATATATATATATATATATATATATATATATATATATATATATATATATATATATCCACAAAAGTTATCGCTTCAACTCGAGCCTCATAGGACGGCGGGCCGTGACGGGTTAGCGAAACCCATAACATCCATGATTCATCGTTATTGTACCAAGTTTCCTTGTTCACGAGTGAACAAGGAAACTTGGTTTCCGAAACGCGTCGAGTCGTGCCATTGCCGAATAAAAGTCTGCTTACAGCATTTGGGTGCCGTGGATCATTGTGTGTGGTACAATAACGATGAATCATGGATATATATATATATATATATTCACTGAAATAAAACAAAGGTTACAGGGACGTTATGGTTAGGAATTAGCATTTTAAAAACCTTAGAAATTCACTGAAATAACCAACGAGAGAGTCTGCTTCCACGCACCCAAAAGAAATCTCCGATCCACCGACCTCGCCCATGCAGAGACCCCCGCTTCCACAGAAGTAGAGCAGGAGGAAGGGCCTTCTCCAACATCACAGCCAAGACCTGGAGCGAGCTCCCAGTCAGCATCAGACGCTCCCCGAACCTGCACGCCTTCAGGAAGGACCTCAAGACCTTGCTCTTCGACTGAGCCGGAGCTGCCCACCCCCTCCCCCCCAGCGCCTTGAGACCCTCACGGGTGAGTAGCACGCTCTATAAACCCCCTGATTGATTGATTGATTGATTGAAAGGTTACAGGGATGTTATAGTCAGTAATTAGCATTTAAAAAAACCTTAGAAATTCACTGAAGAAACCAAAGGTTACAGGGACATCATAGTTAGGAAATGGAATAAAAATAACTCAGAAATTCACTAAAAAAAACAAATGTTACAGGGACGATTTAGTTAAGCTGAGGTTTAATTTGTTGGTTAGTTTTTTTTTCAGTGAATTTATATAGTTTTTAAGTAGTAATGGCTTTTGCAGAGTGGTGGAGAAAGGGAGTGGGCCTCTAACCAGCTCTCAGGAATCCCGCTGTTTAGGACTTACAGGAGGTACCAGGAGGGCTTCTTGGCCACCCAAGGTCCCTCAGGAGTAAAGTGGACTTCATCCACCAATCAGCAGTATGCCGGGAGGCACATTTGGAGAGTGGTGGAGAAAGAGGGCATGGCCTCCGAATATATCTAAGCAATCCAGCTGTGCGACTTACTGGTGGTAACAGGAAGGGTAGTTGGTCCCTAAAGATGTCCTTGGGAGGGTCAACTACCCCTCCTGTTCCCTCCAGTAAGTCCCACACAGCAGGATTGCTGAGAGGGTGTCTGAGGCCATTCCCCTCTCTCCACCAATCTGCAAATGCACCTCCTACTGCACTTCTAGTAGGGGGATGAAGTGCCCTTGGCTATTGAGGGTCCTTGGGAGACAAACTACCCCTCCTGTTACCTCCAGTAAGTCCCACACAGCTGGATTGATAAGAGGTTGTCGGAGGCCAGGGGACTTCATCTGCCAACCAACAGCGTGCCAGGAGGTGTGTTTGCAGAGTGGTGGAGAAAGGGGCCGGTGCCTCTGGTAATCTATTGGGCTTTTTTTTGTGTAGCCCTCCTTCCCTGGACCAATGTTGGCCCTGAGGACCTCATCCTCCGGGGTCAGGCAATTTTTAGAATGGGGAGTCCCCTCCTGGGAGTATTTTGGCCCCGGGGACCCCAACCCTGGGGCCAGGCCTCTACTGTGGGTACCCTGGTCCCACCCAGGGCACCCACTCATCTGTTGGGGACCATTGGGGGCAGCGTAAGGTCCCCTGTGGTCCCTGTTGGCTCCCTGCATCCTGCGGGAGCCGGCATTGCTTTTGCACAGAGGGAGCTTCTAAACATGCAGCTTCCTCTGACCAAAAGCAATTCTGCTCTGCTTTGCATAAACGAGAGCATTTTACATGCTCTCACTTACTCGAGGCAGAGCAGATTTTCCTATGGCTTGGCGGGAGAAGTGAAGCTCCCACCAAGCCTAGAAAACTGCAATGCCCCAGAGGTGGGCACCCCAGGACATTATAGGAGCCGGCCCTGGGGGGTGGCTATCCCCCGGGGCCATTATTGGCCCCAGGAGGGGGGCATTGCGCTACCCTCCAATATTAATTTAGCCCTGGAGAGGTGATGGTCCCCGGTGCGGCCCCTATTTAATTTTAAAGAGTTGCCCCGGGGAGGTGGCATCCTTGGGGTTGTGTGAGTGCTCCATGGGCCCTCCGCTCTAATTTCAGTTTAGCCCCAGTGAGGTGGCGGTCCCTAGGGCTTCAGAGGGGGTGTGTACGCCCCTGTATTAATGTTTTATTTTGCCCAGGGGAGGTGGCAGTCCCCGGGGCTGCAGGGGGCACGCGGGCCCCCCACATTAACTTAAGATGTTGCCCTGTGGAGTTGGCATTCCTCAAGGCATGGGGTTGCCAAACAGGCAAACCCCACATGTCAAATAAAATAAGCCCTGGGGAGGTGGTGGTCCCTGGGGCATAATAAGCACCAGGAGGGGGGGCTCGTGCACTCCCCACCTTTATTTTTGCAGTACACCCGGGGGCCAATTAATAATGAAGCGAGTGCTTCATTTTTTTTAACGTTTTCTGCAAGATTCTCAGATCAAGCGTGACTCCCACCAAAAATGAAAAAATGAAATGCTTTTTTGCCCGTGTGGGACCCCCCCAAGAGGCCTAGGGGGCAGTGTGTTTCTACCCTGACCCCTTTTATTTGGTTTAATATTTTTTTCTGTGACTCGGTTCAACTGAGTCACAAGATGGCTGCCACACTTCCTGGTTTGAAGTGTTGGCAGCCAATCAGATCTCAACACGAGATTGGAAGGGGTCACAGATCCACAATATCCCTATATAAACAACTGGAATTTTCTTTAAATAACTCAGCAACTACCGAACAAAAATACACCTTTTCACAAAAAGGTCGCTTTCTGCACCAATGGATACCTTTCTGACAAATTTGGTGTCATTCCGTTTGGGCTGTAGTCTTGTTTAAAATTTCCTATGAAAATTAACATGGGGAAAACCTTGATTTGAGACCCCCCATTTTCTCGGCCCCCGCTTCATGGTTCAGCCTGAAATTTTCAAAACAGCAGTTGAAGTGAGCATTGAACTAGTTTTGAAAATTTCATGAAAATTCATCAAACGACGCCAAAGATGTTGGCAAATCAAAAAATGTTCTTCCTATGGAAACCACATCTTTACTATAACTACCTACTGGCTATAGCCAGTAGGTAGTATGTGACATTATATTTATATATATATATATATATATATGTAAGTTGCTCGTTTGCAAAACAATCCTTTGAGACAAAAAACGAGAGTAGACCCAGATTACGTGTAATTTTCAGTTTATTACACCAGAGAACCAGTCTGCCATGACGCGTTTCGGCAGATCCCTGCCTTGATCACATATATATATTCACTGAAAAAACCATAGGTTTTAGGGACAGTTATAGTTAGTTGGACATTGCACTCGTACAAAACCCATGAAATTCCCCCGTTATAGTTAGTTCAGCTAACTATAACTCACGCCTACAATGCACTGCTGATGACGTCACATATTACATCACTCATGACATGGTCAGTGACATCACTGATGACATCACTGATGACATCTCAAATGACATCACTGATGACATCATCCAGTGACTGTGTGTTTCTGTAAAGTTTAAATATGTTTAATATATATAGGGAAAGGCGTATTGAAGAATGAGTGGGTGTATAAGCGTCTGAATGGATGATTTAGTAGGTGCGTGACTAACTCTATAAGTGAGTGATTAAACGTATCTTACTGAATGCATGGGTTAGTGACTAAACTGGGTGAATGTCTGTATCCGTCTGTCTGTTGCTGTGTAAGTGGCTGCATGGGTTTGTGAATAGCTACATGAGTGTCTATATGAGTTATTGATTGGTTGTCTGAGTATCTGTATGGGTGCCTGAGTGTTTGTGTGGGTGGGGTGTGTGCGACTCTGTGCATAGATGTGTGAGTGGGTGATTCACTGGGTGGATGGTTTCAAGAGTGCATCTGTGATAGACTGTATTGGTGGGTAAGTGTGTGTAAGAGTGTGTTAGTGAGTGAATGTATGTCCCAGTGATACATGTGTGAGTAACTACATATGTGAAAGGCAGTATATATGTGTGTTGGAGTATATAAATAGCTATAAGTGAGAGTGTGTGATTGTGAGAGTGACTGTATGGATGAGTGTGTGCTTGTATCAGTGATTGTATAAGAGCGTAAGAATGTGCTAGTATTTGTATGAGTAAGTGAGCTGGTGTGTGTATAACTGTATAGGTGAGTAAATGGCAGTGTGTTTAATTATTTGCATGACTGACTAGGTGTGTGAGTACCTCTATGGATGAGTGGCAGTGTTTGAGTGTCTATATAGGAGTATGAGTGCATATGATAGTCCTGTACTGAGTGACCGTAAGTATGAGTGACTGTACGGGTGAGTGAGTGGATGTGTGTGTAGACCTAAGAATCAGTGAGTGGGTATGTAGTTATTGGTGTTGGAGTGTCTATGGTTTTGCGAATGGCAGTCTGTAATTTAGAGTGGGTGTATCAAAGGTTATATTAGGGTGTGAGGAGGTGCATCAGATTATCACGTGGATGATGTCATCAGTGATGTCATTTGAGATGTCATCAGTGATGTCATCAGTGATGTCACTGACCATGTCATGAGTGATGTAATATGTGACGTCATCAGCAGTGCATTGCGGGGGCGCGAGTTATAGTTAGCTGAACAAACTATAACGGGGGAATTTCACGGGTTTTGCACGAGTGCAATGTCCAACTAACTATAACTGTCCCTAAAACCTATGGTTTTTTCAGAGAATTTCTAAGGTTTTTTAAATGCTAATTTCTAACTATAACGTGCCTGAAACCTATGGTTTTTCAGTGAATTTCAAAGGTTTTTTAAATGCTAATTCCTAACTATAACGTGCCTGAAACCTATGGTTTTTTCAGTGAATTTCAAAGGTTTTGTAAATGACAATTTTTAAATGTATTAATTGTTACATTTATTTTTTTGATACTGATTTACTACATTTTTTTAATCTATTTATTTTTAGATATTTTATTTTTTAAATTACATTGTAATTACATTATACATTACCTTACAAAATATACTTTCTCAGAATGAATTACTTTAGTTTAAATACTTTGCAAATAGGCAATAGACTTTTAAGTACAGTAGTTACAGTTGTTGCAATGGGCAACACAATTTCAAACACAATGCAACATTGAGCTCAATGTTAATTTCTAGTTAAATGCAATTAGTTACTTTATAGATTACTTTTCTAACCACAGGACTGGATCCTAGATTCAGTCCTGTGACATGTCCTGTAAACAGTTGAGTAAAAGCGTTTTGGTTACAGTAGTGATTTTTAAGGAATATTATTGTCACTTAGAAACTTTTTCACATAGAATCACCAATGTTATCCTATGGGAGGAAAATCACTTAGCAGGTAAGTAGTGTTATCGTTACTTTTTCTTACTCAGTGGTGGATCCTGGATCCAGCACTGGTGCATCTCCTGTAAACAGTTGAAAGTATGCGTTTAAGTCATACAGGCGATTTTTAAGGAATATTTGTAGTTTGTGAAAATCGACACTTTGAAACTTTTCTGCTGAAAACCAGACAATGGATTCCTATGGAAGGAAATACAAGTTACTGGTAAGTACGGTTAGAATTACTTTTCAGGGTCAGTGCTGGGCTAAAAGATGCAGCACTGGGTTCTCTCCTGATAACAGGTGAGTAAATCGGAATTCGTAGTTCGGCTGATTTTAGAGGAATATTTGCACAATGGTGAAGGAAGGGGGTGGGGCCTGAGGTGACATGTCTGCAAACACGCCTTGTGGCGTGTTTTAAGTTGGAGAATTAATTCCTCCTCAATCCCGAGGGTCCCTAGGGGCCAACTAGCCCACCAGGTACCTCCAGTATGCGCCAGAGAGCTGCGTTGCAGAGAGGTGTTCAGAGGCCACGCCCCTTTTTACAACACTCTGCAACGCAGCTCCATGGCGCTTACTGGAGGTACCTGGTGGGCTAGTCGGCCCCCAGGGACCCTCAGGATTGAAGAGGAATTAATTCCTCAACTTAAAACACGCCACGGGGCCTGTTTGCACACTTGTCACCTGAAGCCCCGCCCCCTCCATTCACCACTGTGCAAACGCGCCCCGTGGTGCGTTTTAAGTTGGGGGATTAACTCCCCTTGAATCCTGAGGGTCCCTGGAGTCCAAGTAGCCCACCATGTACCTCCAAAAAGCGCCACAGAGCTGCGTTGCAGAGAGGTGTAAAAGGGCGTGGCCTGGACCACCACTCTGCAACCCAGCCCTGTGGCGCTTACTGGAGGTACCTGGTGGGCTAGTTGGCCCCAGGGACCCCCAGTCTTGAAGGGAATTCATTTCCCAACTTAAAACGCACCACAGGGCCCATTTGCAGAGTGTTGCTGGGAGGGGGCGGGGCCTCAGCACCATCGCGTGTTTTTTTTTTTTTTGGAAGGGGGGCTGTGTGGCCCCCCTTCTTTTTACTTTTTTTGGGCCCTGGGGACCCCATCCCCCAGGGCCTGACCCCTTTTTTAATGTAAAAAAAAAAAAAATGAACGGGAAGGGGGCCGCGTGGGCCCCCCTGCCGTGGCCAATTCCGGCCCCGGGGACCCCATCCCCCGGGGCATGGCCAGATTTTCTTTTTTTTTTATGGAGGGGGGCTGCGTGGCCCCCCTCCTGAGGCCTCTACTGGCCCTGGGGACCCCATCCCCCGGGGCCGGCCTTTATTTATTTATTTTTATTTTGGGGAGGGGGGCCACGTGGCCCCCCTCCCGGGCCACTTGTAGCCCCGGGGACCCCATCCCCTGGGGCTGGCCCTCTCCGTTGGGGACCGTGGGGGGTCCCCAATCCCCCACGGTCCCGCCGGCTCCCCGCGTCCTGCGGGAGCCGGCATTGCTTTCCACATGGGGAGCTGCTAACATGCAGCTCCCCGTGTGGAAAAACAATTTGCTTGAATTT
Source organism: Calotriton arnoldi (assembly GCA_963921515.1). Lineage (NCBI taxonomy): Eukaryota > Metazoa > Chordata > Amphibia > Caudata > Salamandridae > Calotriton > Calotriton arnoldi. Next base: position 1,245,594 of record CAWUFW010001933.1, read on the forward strand.
TGGAAGAGAGAGCAGGTTTCCTGCTCTCTCTTCCAAAAACCAAAGCAGTTTGCTATGAGAGGACGGGAGCCGCGAGGCTCCCGTCCTGTCATAGCAAACTACAGTGTCCCGGGGGTAGGCACCCCGGGACACTGCAGGAGCTGGCCCCTGGGGGTGGCAGTTCCCAGGGCCACCACAGGCTCCAGGAGGGGGGCCGCGCGGCCCCCCTCCCAACATTGGCAAAGCCCCGGGGAGGTGGTGGTCCCCGGGGCTCGGGGGACCGTAACGGACCCCCATATTTAAAGATTTAGTGCCCCGGGGAGGTGGCGGTCCCTGGGGCGTGTGGGGGGGCTGGAGCCCCCCCACACAACTAATAATTTTAAAAAAAGAAGCCCCGGGGGTGGCGGTCCTTGGGGCTGCGGGAGGGCCGAGAGCCCTACCGCACCATTTATTTTTAAAGCCCCGGGGTGTGGCAGTCCCCAGGGCTTGGGGGGCCTTAGAGGCCCCCCACATAAAATATAAACCCACCCCCGCATGCCCCCGGGACCTGGGCCACCCGGGGGCAAAATAGCATCGAAGCGCGGGAGACCGCGCTTCGATTTTATCGGCGGGATCCGCGCACCCTAAGCGCATCCCGCCGATTTAAAAAAATGCTTTTTCTGCCCAGGGGGTCCTTGTGGGACCCCCTGAGCACACCTAGGGGGTCAGGTTGTTTCTACCCTGCCCCCTTTGTGCGTTTTGCGCACTTGTTTCTGTTTCTCGGTTCTACCGAGGGACAAAATGGCTGCCAACACTTCCTGATTTGGAGTGTTGACAGCCAGTTGACAGCCAATTAGCATGCAGCTCGTGATCGGGACGGTGCGCGCAGGGTGCGCTCAGGGTGCGCGGATCCGACGCGGCCATAGATATATATGTGATTTTACTTGTGATTTTCTCAGGAACTACTGAACGGATTTACACCATTTAAGCAAAAGGCACGAGTCTGAACCAAGGGCTACCTCTTTGCCAAATTTGGTGTAATTCCGTTTAGCAGTTCGGGCTGTAGCCGCGATGAACGGTTCCTATGGAAAAATGAATGGGGAAAACACGTTTTGGGACCCCCCTTTTTTCTCGGCCCCCGCTTGACGAATCATCCAGAGACTTTCAGGATAGGAGCGGACCGGAGCGCCCCAACAAGTTGGGAAATTTTGCGAAGATTCGTCAACCGGCGCCAACGTTATTTCCAATAGAATGTTGCGGATTTCCTATGGAAAATAGGTCCTAACTATAACTATCTACTGGCGACCGCCAGTAGATAATATATATATATATATTATAGTTAGGACCTATTTTCCATAGGAAATTCACAACATTCTATTTCCAATAACTTTGGCGCCGGTTGATGAATCTTCGCGAAATTTTCAAAACTCGTGGGGCGTTCCGGTCCGCTCCTACCTTGAAAGGTTCGGGGTGATTCGGCAAGCCGGGGCCGAGAAAAAAGGGGGGTCCCAAAACGTGTTTTCCCCATGCAATTTCCCATAGGAAACTTTAGACACGGCTACAGCCCGAACTGCTGAACGGAATTACACCAAATTTGGCAAAGAGGTAGTTCTTGGTTCAGAAAGAACCCTTTTTGTTAAATGGTGTAAATCCGTTCAGTAGTTGCTGAGAAAATCAAAAGTAAAAACATATATATCTATGGCCGCGGAGGATCCGCGCACCCTCCCGATCACGAGCTGCATGCTCGTGATCGGGAGGATTAGCTGCATGCTAATAGGATTAGCAAAGTGCCATCCATGCCAAGCTGTAAAATGACAAAAGCCTTTTACCACTCCAGGCACAGTATTACAGCTTCATAAACAGTAAACAGTACAATGCGGGGGAATAAGTTATAGTTAACTCAGGTAACTATAACTGCTAAGTTTCTCAGGTTTTGTGTGAGTGAAATGTGAGCCTAACAATTACGTTCCTGTAGCCTTTGTTTTTTTCAGTGAATTTCTAAGGTTTTTTAATTCTATTTCCTAGCTATACCGTCCCTGTAACTTATGGTCACTAAGTGGGTCTGTGAGTGGGTGTGTGAGTATCTGAGTGGGTCTGGGTGTACAAGTCTCTGAATGAGTCTGTTACTGGGTGCGTGTCTGTCTGTGAGTGGGTGTGTGAGCGTCTAAGTAAAAATGAGGGTGGGTGTTTGAATATATATCATTTTTTTTCACTGATATTGCAATATTTACTAATTTGTCGCAAAGTTACATGGGGGCCAATGAGCCGGTCACAGCAAGTTCATAAATATTACACATGCTTAAAAATAATCAATTTTCCTCACATAACTTGTGTCAATAACACCACCATTTGTCAAACATGGGGTCAGAGTACCCCTATCCTGACCCTTATAACAGCTTTGTAACTAATTTTCAGCCCTAGAGACCATCCATCAATCCACAAAATGGCAGCCGCAACTTTCTCTACAGGTTGCAACCAGCCAATCACATCATTCCTGTAGGCGTGAGCATTTGTGATTATTAGCAAAATTGTTGTGAAATATCCGCAGCCACAGATATCACTAACTGTATTCTCTTACATTTCTCTATAACTGCTGAACAGATTTACACCAAATAACTAAAAGCACAATCTGCATAACCAAATCTACCTTTATGCCAAATTTGGTGTCATTCCGTCAAGTGGGTCAAGCTGTAGTCATGTTCAAAGGTGCTAAGGGAATTAACATGGCAAAACACACTTTTATTTACAAACTTTTTTCTCGGTCCCTATTTGACGGATCACTCCAAAATTTTCTATGCACAACAAGATTCACCGGGGAACTTTAAAAAAGAAATTGCGGGAAGATTCATCAAATGAAGTTAAAGATATAGGCAAGTCAAAAAACGCTTTTCTATGGAAACACGGTCCTAGCTATAACTGCCTACTGACAGAAATATATATATATATATCCCATTATGCTTCACCTAGGCAGCCGAACACACAGCGGGTGCCTCTGTAGACGCGAGGTGAATTCGTCTTGTTGCACAACAACTACAAAATTTCAGAGCACTCACGGGGTTATTAAAATGATTTAATCTTCCAATCGCGTTTCGGCGTGGTGCCTTCGTCAGTGCCATAAATCATTATACATTTCGCACAGCATTACGTCCTTTAAACAATCTAATGTTCATTTCATTGGTGGGGCTGCAACCTATCAGGAGACGGCAAGTGTTTCCTGCATCAGCGTATGTGTCCAATGAGAGCGGCCTCAATCTCCCATAATGCAACATCAATGATGAATTTGATCAGTACTCTGTTCAATCTGTTCAGCATTACGGCCACTTCTCATTGATAGTTTTTCATCTTGTCATCCCAAGCGAGCAGCCACTTCTCACCCGATTAAATGCTGTGCCTCTCCCTCGCCTGCCGCTGATTTCACTCGACGGAGTTCCTGCAGGTGTCCCTCTTATGGCTAGGGCACCACAGACTTGTATAGTCCGCGTCCTTCACGGTCGGCAGGCTCCGGCAGCGGCGGTTCAGGCTTGCCAAACAAATCCCATTACGCTTCACCTAGGCAGCCGAACACACAGCGGGTGCCTCTGTAGACGCGAGGTGAATTCGTCTTGTTGCACAACAACTACAAAATTTCAGAGCACTCACGGGGTTATTAAAATGATTTAATCTTGCAAACGCGTTTCAGCGTGGTGCCTTCGTCAGTGCCATAACTCATTATACATTTCGCACAGCATTACGTCCTTTAAACAATCTAATGTTCATTTCATTGGTGGGGCTGCAACCTATCAGGAGATGGCAAGTGTTTCCTGCATCGGCGTATGTGTCCAATGAGAGCGGCCTTAATCTCCCATAATGCAACATCAATGATGAATTTGATCAGTACTCTGTTCAATCTGGTCAGCATTACGGCCACTTCTCATTGATAGTTTTTCATCTTGTCGTCCCAAGCGAGCAGCCACTTCTCACCCGATTAAATGCTGTGCCTCTCCCTCGCCAGCCGCTGATTTCACTCGATGGAGTTCCTGCAGGTGTCCCTCTTATGGCTAGGGCACCACAGACTTGTATAGTCCGCGTCCTTCACGGTCGGCAGGCTCCGGCAGCGGTGGTTCAGGCTTGTCAAACAAATCCCATTACGCTTCACCTAGGCAGCCGAACACACAGCGGGTGCCTCTGTAGACGCGAGGTGAATTTGTCTTGTTGCACAACAACTACAAAATTTCAGAGCACTCACGGGGTTATTAAAATGATTTAATCTTGCAAACGCGTTTCGGCGTGGTGCCTTCGTCAGTGCCATAAATCATTATACATTTTGCACAGCATTACTTCCTTTAAACAATCTAATGTTCATTTCATTGGTGGGGCTGCAACCTATCAGGAGACGGCAAGTGTTTCCTGCATCGGCGTATGTGTCCAATGAGAGCGGCCTCAATCTCCCATAATGCAACATCAATGATGAATTTGATCAGTACTCTGTTCAATCTGTTCAGCATTATGGCCACTTCTCATTGATAGTTTTTCATCTTGTCGTCCCAAGCGAGCACCCACTTCTCACCCGATTAAATGCTGTGCGTCTCCCTCGCCTGCCGCTGATTTCACTCGACGGAGTTCCTGCAGGTGTACCTCTTATGGCTAGGGCACCACAGGCTTGTATATTCCTTGTCTTTCACGGTCGGCAGGCTCCGGCAGCGGCGGTTCAGGCTTGCCAAACAAATCCCATTACGCTTCACCTAGGCAGCCGAACACACAGCTTGGATATATATATATATATATATATATATATATATATATATATATATATATATATATATATATATATATATATTCACTGAAAAAACCATAGGTTTCAGACACGTTATAGTTAGAAATTTGCATTTAAAAAACCTTAGAAATTCACTGAAAAAACCATAGGTTTTAGGGACAGTTATAGTTAGTTGGACATTGCACTCGTACAAAACCCGTGAAATTCCTCCGTTATAGTTAGTTCAGCTAACTATAACTCGCGCCCCCGCAATGCAGTGCTGATGACATCACATATTACATCACTCATGACATGGTCAGTGACATCACTGATGACATCACTGATGACATCTCAAATGACATCACTGATGACATCATCCAGTGACTGTGTGTTTCTGTAAAGTTTAAATATTTTTAATATATATAGGGAAAGGCGTATTGAAGAATGAGTGGGTGTATAAGTGTCTGTATGGATGATTTAGTAGGTGCGTGACTAACTCTATAAGTGAGTGATTAAACGTATCTTACTGAATGCATGGGTTAGTGACTAAACTGGGTGAATGTCTGTATCCGTCTGTCTGTTGCTGTGTAAGTGGCTGCATGGGTTTGTGAATAGCTACATGAGTGTCTATATGAGTTATTGATTGGTTGTCTGAGTATCTGTATGGGTGCCTGAGTGTTTGTGTGGGTGGGGTGGGTGCGACTCTGTGCATAGATGTGTGAGTGGGTGATTCACTGGGTGGATGGTTTCAAGAGTGCATCTGTGATAGACTGTATGGGTGGGTAAGTGTGTGTAAGAGTGTGTTAGTGAGTGAATGTATGTCCCAGTGGTACATGTGTGAGTAACTACATATGTGAAAGGCAGTATATATGTGTGTTGGAGTATATAAATAGCTATAAGCGAGAGTGTGTGATTGTGAGAGTGACTGTATGGATGAGTGTGTGCTTGCAACAGTGATTGTATAAGAGTGTAAGAATGTGCTAGTATTTGTATGAGTAAGTGAGCTGTGTGTGTATAACTGTATAGGTGAGTAAATGGCAGTGTGTTTAATTATTTGCATGACTGACTAGGTGTGTGAGTACCTCTATGGATGAGTGGCGGTGTTTGAGTGTCTATATAGGAGTATGAGTGCATATGATAGTCCTGTACTGAGTGACCGTAAGTATGAGTGACTGTACAGGTGAGTGAGTGGATGTGTGTAGACCTAAGAATCAATGAGTGGGTATGTAGTTATTGGGGTTGGAGTGTCTATGGTTTTGCGAATGGCAGTCTGTAATTTAGAGTGGGTGTATCAAAGGTTATATTAGGGTGTGAGGAGGTGCATCAGATTATCACGTGGATGATGTCATCAGTGATGTCATCAGTGATGTCATTTGAGATGTCATCAGTGATGTCATCAGTGATGTCACTGACCATGTCATGACCATGTCATGAGTGATGTAATATGTGATGTCATCAGCAGTGCATTGCGGGGGCGCGAGTTATAGTTAGCTGAACTAACTATAAAGGGGGAATTTCACGGGTTTTGTACGAGTGCAATGTCCAACTAACTATAACTGTCCCTAAAACCTATGGTTTTTTCAGTGAATTTCTAAGGTTTTTTAAATGCAAATTTCTAACTATAACGTGTCTGAATTTCTGAAACCTATCGTTTTTTCAGTGAATTTCAAAGGTTTTTAAATGCTAATTTCTAACTATAACGTGTCTGAAACCTATGGTTTTTTCAGTGAATTTGTAAGGTTTTTTAAATGCTAATTTCTAACTATAACGTGCCTGAAACCTATGGTTTTTCAGTGAATTTCAAAGGTTTTTTAAATGCTAATTCCTAACTATAACATGTCTGAAACCTATGGTTTTTTTCAGTGAATTTCAAAGGTTTTGTAAATGACAATTTTTAAATGTATTAATTGTTATATTTATTTTTTTGATACTGATTTACTACATTTTTTTAAACTATTTACTTTTAGATATTTTATTTTTTAAATTACATTGTAATTACATTATACATTACATTACAAAATATACTTTCTCAGAATGAACTACTTTAGTTTAAATACTTTGCAAATAGGCAATAGACTTTTAAGTACAGTAGTTACAGTTGTTGCAATGGGCAACACAATTTCAAACACAATGCAACATTGAGCTCAATGTGAATTTCTAGTTAAATGCAATTAGTTACTTTATGGATTACTTTTCTAACCACAGGACTGGATCCTAGATTCAGTCCTGGGACATCTCCTGTAAACAGTTGAGTAAAAGCGTTTTGGTTACAATAGTAATTTTTAAGGAATATTATTCTATTTTAAAAGTTGACACAGAAACTTTTTCACATAGAATCACCAATGTTATCCTATGGGAGGAAATTAACTTAGCAGGTAAGTAGTGTTATCGTTACTTTTTCTTACTCAGTGGTGGATCCTGGATCCAGCACTGGTGCATCTCCTGTAAACAGTTGAAAGAATGTGTTTAAGTCATACAGGCGATTTTTAAGGAATATTTGTAGTTTGTGAAAAACGGCACTTTGAAACCTTTCTGCGGAAAACCAGACAATGGATTCCAATGGAAGGAAATACAAGTTACTGGTAAGTACGGTTAGAATTACTTATCAGGGTCAGTGCTGGGCTAAAAGATGCAGCACTGGGTTCTCTCCTGATAACAGGTGAGTAATTCGGAATTCGTAGTTCGGCTGATTTTAGAGGAATATTATAAAGTTCCAAAACTCCACACTTAGAAGAATTTCCAAGTGAAACCAGTCAATGTTAGCCTATGGAAGGAAATTCAAGTTACTGGTAAGTACGGTTAGAATTACTTTTCAGGGTCAGTGCTGGGCTGAAAGATGCAGCACTGAGGTCTCTCCTGATAACAGGTGAGTAAATCGGAATTCGTAGTTCGGCTGATTTTAGAGGAATATTTGCACAATGGTGAAGGAAGGGGTGGGGCCTGAGGTGACATGTCTGCAAACACGCCCTGTGGCGCGTTTTAAGTTGGAGAATTAATTCCTCCTCAATCCCGAAGGTCCCTAGGGGCCAACTGGCCCACCAGATACCTCCAGTATGCGCCAGAGAGCTGCGTTGCAGAGAGGTGTTCAGAGGCCACGCCCCTTTTTACAACACTCTGCAATGCAGCTCCGTGGCGCTTACTGAAGGTACCTGGTGGGCTAGTTGGCCCCCAGGGACCCTCAGGATTGAAGAGGAATTAATTCCTCAACTTAAAACACGGCACGGGGCCTGTTTGCACACATGTCACCTGAAGCCCCGCCCCCTCCATTCACCACTCTGCAAACGCGCCCCGTGGCGCGTTTTAAGTTGGGGGATTAAGTCCCCTTGAATCCTGAGGGTCCCTGGGGTCCAACTATCCCACCAGGTACCTCCAGTAAGCGCCACAGAGCTGCATTGCAGAGAGATGTAAAAAGGGGCGTGGCCTCTGTACCCCCTGGCGCATACTGGAGGTTCCTGGTGGGCTAGTTGGCCCCCAGGGACCTCCAGTATTCAAGGGGAATTCGTTCCCCCTCTGCAAACGCACCAGGGGGCGCGTTTGCAGAGTGGTAAAGGAAGGGGGCGGGGCCTGCGGCCTGATCATTTTTTTTTTTTCTTTTTTCCCCGAAGGGGGGCTGTGTGGCCCCCCTTCCTTTTTCCTTTTTTTGGGCCCTGGGGACCCCATCCCCCAGGGCCTTACCCCTTTTTAAAAAAAATAAAACGGGAAGGGGGCCGCGTGGCCCCCCTCCCGTGGCCGATTCCGGCCCCGGGGACCCCATCCCCCGGGGCATGGCCACTCTTTTTATTATTTTTTTTAAGGAGGGGGGCTGCGTGGCCCCCCTCCTCAGGCCTCCTTTTGCCCCGGGGACCCCATCCCCCGGGGCAGGCCTTTATTTATTTATTTATTTTTTTATTTTTTTGGGGGGGAGGGGGGCCGCGTGGCCCCCCTCCCGAGCCACTACTTGCCCCGGGGACCCCATCCCCGGGGCTGGCCCTCTCCGTTGGGGACCGTGGGGGTCCCCAATCCCCCTATGGTCCCAGCCGGCTCCCCGCGTCCCTCGGGAGCCGGCATTGCTTTCCACATGGGGAGCTGCTGACATGCAGCTCCCCATGTGGAAAGCAATCTGCTTGCTTCATTGAAGCGAGAGCAGGTTTCCCTGCTCTCGCTTCAGTGAAGCAAAGCAGTTTGCAATGACAGGACGGGAGCCGCGAGGCTCCCGTCCTGTCATTGCAAACTACAGTGTCCCGGGGGTGAGCACCACGGGACACTGCAGGAGCCGGCCCTGGGGGGTGGTGGTCCCCAGGGCCATCCTCCCCACAACTGCAAAGCCCCGGGGAGGTGGTGGTCCCTGGGGCTTCGGGGGTCCAAAACAGACCCCCATTTTAAATTTGTTAGTGCCCCGGGGAGGTGGCGGTCCCAGGGGCGTGTGGGGGGGCTGGAGCCCCCCCACACAGGTGATTTAATTTAAAAATAAGAAGCCCCGGGGGGTGGCGGTCCCAGGGGCTGCGGCAGGGCTCAGAGCCCTCCCGCACCATTTTGTTTAAAGCCCTGGGGGGTGGCGGTCCCCGGGGCTTGGGGGGGCCTTAGAGGCCCCCCCCTATAATTAATAATAAAGCCCCGCATGCCCCCGGGACTTGGCCCACCCGGGGGCCAATTAACCACAAAGCGCGGGAGCCCGCGCTTCGTTTTTTTTTATCGGCTGGATCCGCGCACCCAGCGCGTTTTCTGCCGATTTAAAAAAAAAAAATTGTAGGACCCACCTGAGCAGGGCTAGGGGGTCAGGGTGTTTCTACCCTGCCCCCTTTTTGCGTTTTGCGCCCTTGTTTTTGTCTTTTCTTGTCCCTCGGTTCTACCGAGGAACAAGATGGCTGCCAACACTTCCTGGTTTGGAGTGTTGACAGCCAATTAGCATGTAGCTCGTGGTCGGGAGGGTGCGCGGATCCTCCGTGCCTCTAAATATCGAAACTTTTATTTTGGATTTTCTCAGCAACTACTGAACGGATTTACACCATTTTTAAAAAGGGTGCTTCCTGAACCAAGCACTACCTTTTTGCCAAATTTGGTGTAATTCCGTTCAGCAGTTTTTGCTGTAGCCTTGCATAAAGTTTCCTATGGGAAATCGATTTTTTCACTCTTATTTGTTGAATTTCTCCGCAACTACCGAACGGATTTACACCATTTAAAAAAAAGGTCGCTTTCTGAAGCAATCGCTACCTTTTTGCAAAATTTGGTGTAATTCCGTTCAGCAGTTCGGGCTGTAGCCGTGGCTAAAATTTCCTATGGGAATTAACATGGAGAAAACGGAGAAAACGCGTTTTGGGACCCCCCTTTCTTCTCGGCCCCCGCTTGACGAATCAACCCGAGACTTTCAGGGTAGGAGCGGAGCAGAGCACCCAAACAAGTTGGAAGCTTTCGCGAAGATTCGTCAACCGGCGCAAGAGTTATTTCAAATAGAATGTTGTGGATTTCCTATGGATAAAGGTCCTAACTATAACTATCTACTGGCGACCGCCAGTAGATAATATATATATATATATATATATCCAAGCTCCACAGTCCCAATTGGTAATCGTACCCGAAAATGAGAAGCACTGGCGGGGGTGAGTTCTCAATTTTATTCTTACAACTCGTGCAAAACAAACACGTTTCGGCTATCGCCTTCTTCAGTGTTTGTCGGGCGCGCCGGAAATGTCCATTGTTTTGTACAATCTTGCATGCATTGGCACAAAAGAAGGACATAGACATCACTTTGTGAGTTACAAAGTTCCGCCATATTAACATGATGTTTTCGGTTATTCCCATAATTTTCATAATGGGAGTACAACAGTCAGGATTATACCAAGTATACATTTATCTCATGCGTCACTCATTTTTACATATTGTAATATTCAAAGGTATATACCCCACGGACCAGAGATCTCACCCTGAATGGGCCCTGTGTACATTCATGCTGAGGCGATACAATGAGACAATCCTGCCCTGAATGGGCTAGCTCTCCCTAGCCTTAAACTACTACCTGTCTGAGTAACCCCCAACTTGTTTATATAACAAATATTCAGGAAACCACTTTTATGTCCTACGTGGCAAAAATGGAATAAAAACTGAAGGTGAGAATTAGGATGCAGAATTAATTCATTGTAGAGCAAAATTCTCTATCTCCAAATGAGTAAAGGATGAAAATATTATTAAAGAGAATACAATTAAGGAAAAGAAAACACTAATGCGGAGAAAGAGAAGAAAGAGAAATTCAGATAGGGGATTAGGCATTCATTATATCCCAGTTGAAATGAAATGAAATTTGTACTTGTAAAGCGCACTGCTACCCCAACTGGGGCGTCGTGGCGCTGTACGCATACCGCTGTGGAACCCTTCCTGGCTTTTCCCTGTGAAATGTGCACTCCTGGGCACCCCCAAGGTGAAGCCAGGCATCCCAGTGCTGGTGGGGCCGTTGTGGAGATTAAGCAAGCTATTGCCCAGAGTTGCAGAGTGGGACCCATGATTAGAATAGGCACCGAGGCGAGAATTATCAGGTCTGAGGAAATTGAGCCCAAGACCCGCCGAGGCGGGAATTGAACCGTGGTCCCGGGCCAGATCTCTGCATCAGGGTCTGCCGCTCTAACCATTGAGCCACACTTCTCCACTTCAATTCATTCAGTTCAATTCATTAGGGCTCCTAGGTTATCATTCTCCCAAATGGACTGCTAGCTCTTCACTGCTGTTCTCACCTTTGGGGGCCTTAGTCTGTAGATCAATTATATAACGAGATTCGAGTCGTCTTAATGTAAGAAAAATTCACCTATCTGGGAAAAATTGATTATCATGCTAATTGAGACACCAGATTACACCATCCCTATCCAAATCAATACTTGACATCAGCTCAATTGAGCCTGCAACTTTGCTATATATTTGGGCCATGCTATTGCGCTCACCAGAAACAAGGGGCTACTTTATAGACTGTTTATTGTTAGTAAGGTAAGGTTCCCTCTGATAACCAGAATACTGCAAACTACTCTTCTTTAACAAGCGTCCTTTCATTGTCCTTTGGAGCGCATTATAGTCACTATTGTTTCTGGGGATGATCTTCATATCTACCATGTATTGCCATAAGTGTAAGGAAAGCAAAGTATAATCAATTCTATTGGATTTATTAAGACACTAATGTTCTGCCATGACAGGCTCTAAGGCCAAAATCAAAAGTAAACCCAAAGATTTGAATAGCTTGGGTGGACCGCCTCTAGTTGCAGTATTCCCCAAGCATTGTCTTCCTCTTGAGTGATGCCCAAATCATAATTAACAAACTGTTAAATTGTGACATTGAAGTCTCCAGCAACAATGGCCAAACCCCCAGGCAAAAAAGCAATGTCAGGTGAGTTTAAAGAAAGCCTTTTAATACTGCAATTTAGTGTAGTATTGACCCAAACTGTGAGTCCTCCAGCAGGGCACCCCTTGCTCAAGGAACTTGCCTCACAGTAATGATTCATAAAAACCCGAGCTGTTGCAAAAATGAATAAATGTTTTGTATAGAATTATTTGAATATTACATATGACAGTTTTTAAATTAAAAACATTATATTTTAAAATAGAATAATATTTATTTTCTATTTATATAGAATTTTTTAATATTAAATTAAATTTGTATATTTTTTTAACATTGAAACAAATTAATTTATTTTACAATTATTTCAATGGGGTGGCATTTCAAACACCTGCCTCAATTATATTCTCTGGGAGTGTTTTGCTGTATCAGTGGTTGCTCATGTGCGGTGCTGGATTACACCATGTCTACATTGGAGTACAATTACAACTGTTTGGGGACCTTTTTGACTGTTGGAGCCTTCTTCTACATCTTAAAGCCTGAGCTGACCTGCCGCTACTCATGAGAGCCTCCGCATCACTTCTTGAATTCCGAAAGAAGCGGAAGACCTGGCTTTTCGAGTAGTCTCATTAAGCCCTAAGTGTGTCTAAACTTACACCTGCTCAGCACCATGATACCCTCCCAGGTGATAGTAAGCATAGCATAACAGAGCATAACAGTTTATATAGTAGTGCGCTTTATGAATAGTAATGGGCTTACTTTTTTGTAGGTGGGTTTTGGTTCCTCCCTTAACCCTTCATTACTCCTCTCCCATTTTGTAGTACATTTTCCCCATTTTCCAGCCACTGCTTCTTGTCCCTCCCACATTTACTAAATAAAATTGGTCGAGGGCAGAACTCGCAGGGTTTCACACCACAGAATTCTGAGAAGTTGCAAAAAAACTCCACAAGATTCTGCTGAATTCAGTGAACGGGCAAAAATAGGCATGTCGCACTGCCTGCACTGTGATTTAGGGCCGGGAGCTCGATCCGCACTGAAAAATTAGTGCGAACTGCATATAGTAAGAAAGGTAGATAGCCGGGCAAGCCAGTGGAGCCATTTACAATCCGTGATGGACTAGTGCCAATGTGTCAGATAAAGGTATGGGCCTCCTGCATGACTTTGCATCATATTTGAAAGCCTTCATCCCATCCCAATGTGTCAGATAACAGTATGTGCTCATAACATGACTTTGGACAATGATTGGGAGCCTTCATACCATTCGACTGTGGCTGATTAACTTTTGCGCCTCCAGCATGACTATATATCATGGTTAAACTATGCCCCTTCTGTTATTCTCACACTTTATGTTCTATTGTCAAATTTTTAAATTAGTTTGCTTCCAATTTGAGGGTACTGTTAATCGCATAGAGAAGCGATTGTGACAAAAAATGTCTTGTAAACTTATGTTCTGTTTGTTTGCTCTGTTGCAGTGCCTGGACTGCATTGTGGGGGCATTGGCATGCAGCAAGATACTGAGAGCTCTCTCCAAGGAGGAAAAGGACACCAACAATAAAACAGCAATGAAAGCCTTGGCGGATCGGTTTGAAGAGCGGGCATCAGGTCCTGAGTATTTTATTGTTTTCTCTTATGCATGAATTGAGAAATAGAAATTCTCATCTGAAAATAGATACCATGCTCACTTGTTTTGCCCATGCTTGTGTATACTGTAATGCCATAGATCCTAAGGGGCCGATTACGATTGCGGTCTGAAGTGACTCAGCGGTCCTGTCAGAGGCGGTCGGCCCGACCGAACTAGCTTCGGAAGCGGTCGCTCCGACTGCTGCATCATGGTGCCCAAAACCCATTGCTTACTGACTGACTCGGTTCCTCCGATTCCGACTGGAAGTCCCGACCACAAAGGAGCCCTTCAGAACGACTTCCGACCCCGGAACCGCTGGCCCCATTATGATGCGTATTTCCAAAGCGCCGAATCTGTCGGACTAACCACCTCGTCAGACCAGGCGGAAGGGGAGTATATCAACTCCGAATTTCATCATAACACTCTTCCTGTGACCCAAGCTGTGCAGCTATGGAGTCCATCGTGCTTGTCATTCCGCTACTATACATCATTGAAGAATATTACAATCCGAACCGACGCGGACGCCGCTGCTGCTAAGTAAGACATCTACCCCTACATATTAACAAAGATACCAAGCGTAAGTCAATAGAGTAGAAACCGTCCCGTAGCATGTTGAGTATGGTTAATGAGGGAATGTCATCTTCAGGTATCTACAGTTTGACCGGCAAAAACTGGGAGAAACACAATTTTTACGTTTGGACAGGAACGCCCATAGCTACATATATGTATGTATGCCAAATGTATGGGTGTGCACACCACAGCACTAAAAGCAATATTACATGGCAACAGAACATCAATGCACTCACAAAAGTATGTCCACAGAAACATATGCACTGGCACCAGGGCAGCTCCTAGATTCATCATTTGCATGGGCAGAGCCTGAATATCTGAAATGCATATAAATACCACAAGATCGCATGTCATAGGAAGTCACATTGCAGAAAGTCACATAATTTACCATAATTACCTTCCCATTTTTCAAACACAATTGCAAGAAGCACCTTATCTAGTCTGTATATCTTGAAATTTCCCAACATGTATAAATCCCACATGAAAATGATGTCAACTATTGGCTGATCTACCAAGTAACAATACAAAACATCCACACAATTGGATGGAAAGGCTAGGCCTGGCTAGTTTACAATCTCACATCTTACTTAACGTGATGCACCAATTGTTGACAGATCAATACATGACTCTAAACACCAAACTGACTGCTACAGTCCAACCTGGCATGTCACTCCTCCATTAGCCCAATTGCACAGTCCCTCATCCTGTGTCCTGATGAGTACAGCAGTGTCGGAGCATGCATCCACCAAAGCCTCCGCTCTCCATTATCTCAGCCTCACCGCAAGGCAGGTAGCCAGGTCATCATAGGGAGTCACAACCAGCATGGGATGATGGATGTGTCAGTAATAACAACATTTGAAGGATCCAGCACATATCCAGAGCAGGACTCTGATATATGAATCCCTTCCATACAATCCCTAGCCTGCACCCAGGTCTGCTTGCACGCACACCTCACTCAAATACATTTGTCCACAACTATCTTGGGGCCTCCTATGCTTTGTCAGGCCCGGTTTACACGCCCCTGGTGGACCTGTAGCATTTCCCCACCACTGTTCACTGAGGCCAGCCAGCGGGGCATGAGCCAGGATACCTACCTGTACCGTCAGGACATGGTATCTAAATGTCACAGTACTCAAAAAGGTCTAAAGTAATAAGAGTACACACGGAGTTGGCTTCCAATATGCAAGCATATAAAGGATGGTTCCTGAAACCAAACCTTGGGGAAGGAAGACACATATCTCAAAACTAAGACAATTCCTTACATACAAAAGAAAGAGACAAGGATTTACTGGCATATGGCTCAATGCATGTACCTGCACAAGACATTTCAACATCCAAACAAATCCCTCACTATCAGCTCATTATCATGTCTTGGACACAAATTGGAATAGATGTAAATCATCTTTCGTTAAGCAGGCAATATAGATCCGGTCAGCTGGGCCTAACAAACATTCATCATTGAGTCAATTATACCACAACAGGAGCATATGGTACAATACTGAACAACTTCAAAAACACAAAAACCATAATAATATAGACGAGCACAGAGGGATCATGGGCATTTCAAAGGTCAGCATCCCACATACCTCACAGTCCAGACATGGGGGGTCAGACCGTGGCATCTAGTACAATAGCCATTGTTAACAGTTGTCATTGTAGCACATGAAGATTCTAAGAGATCCCCCTCCAAGTGAGTGAAGGGAAAGATGTCAGGCAGCCAGTCTGCCTCAAATGACAGAGCAGCTGCCTCATCTAGCCATGTCAGGACCACCTCTGATAGGTCCATGACCACCTGTCTGTGAGCCTGACCCTTCAAAGTCCTGCACCCATTGAGTGGCTCTTCCTGTGCATCCTGTAAGTCCTGTAACAAGTTGTCCTACAGCTTAGCTATTGTGATCCTATGAAGGCACACAACTCATTCCCTGCGCTGCGCAGTAGCCTCAGCCCTCCCCAATTAGCGAGTTGCTGCGGCCAAGTGTTGCAGTGTTGGGACTGCAGTGGCCTAACCATGCATGCAAATGTCCTGGATTGTGATGAGCATTTACAAATCCATCCTTTCATTGGATACCTTTTAAAACCTCATCTGCAGGAATATCCCTCTCTGCATCCTCTCCAATTGAAGGAGATTGACCCAACCCCTCACAGTGTCAAGTACATCTGTAACTCTGGACCACAGGTTCGCAGCATACGGCCATGCATAGAACATATGTTTCAAATCCAAATTAGGTGCATTACATCATGTGCACAGATGGCAGGACACAAACTTTCGGGGTCAGACAGCTGAGGAGAGACATGCCCTGTGCTAGATGTCAAATTGAATGGACTGGAGTTTGGTATCATGAGGTACTGTACCCAGGTACTGCCTAGTGCATTCCCACTACTTGGCCGTGAGGGCTCTTCCAATATCAGTATCTCATAGCCAGTGACCGGGTGACAGTGGGTCATTCTTCATGTGTGCAAACACATCAACAAATAAGGTCACCAGTCTTTGGCCTCCACCCATGACATGCAGGGCATGGTTTAGGGGGTGATGCACCGATTCAGTGTCTATGACTCTCCGCAGGTGTCCCATCTCACCTATCAGTGTGCCATGTTCCAAGAAATGGCCCCCTGGAATGTCAGGATCTTCCTGCAACTGTCCAAAGGTAATGTGCTCCTGGAGCCTGAATAGGTCCCGCACTGAGCTCAATCCCGTGTCTGTCCATGCCATCAGTCCTTCCCAACAATGCTTCTATGAAAAAGTGCTAGGAAGTGCAGAATAACAGCCAGAGAGTACAGGATCATATCTCTCAGTAGCCACAGGCCCTTTTAGCTCAAATAACCCACTTTCACCATGCTGTCAGCTCCACAGGGGAGCAACATTGATCCTGCCATCTCCTGTGCCCTGCATGTTGGGAACATGCCCACTACGTACAACTGCCTCCCAACCAAACATCATACCAGCCATTGCAGCGGTCCTGCCACATAACATTCCATAAAAAATGCACACCCTGGACAGCCTTCACACAGGCAGATTCAGCCTTCACAGAGCCACACTTATCATGCCACTATTGCAGATCAACCCTTGCAGCATGGTGTACAACTCTCTGGAGGTGGCACGAGGCACAGCCACTGCTAGGTGATGTCAAAAGTGCAAGATGCAGGGGAGCATTAACATCTTGGAAAGTGAAATACATCCTTGGCCTGTAACTGGGAGAGTGATACAAAAAGCCATCTGTGGACATAAGGAGGATATGGCCCTGCTAAGATTTACACAATGAGATAGTTTGCATCATGACAGTTACAGATCCCTAAGTACCAAAACACATGAAGCTCACGCATCACCTTCTGCTCACCCGCCATCAACTCTTGTGGAGGATACTCCACACAAAGGGGAAAAACACAACACTTTGCCCAGTTAACACCCAAACTCGACACACTCTGCAAATCTGATAGTCTGACAGAAATATCTGGAATGTTCCTGCAGATAGACTGTATATAAAGCAGCATGTCGTCTGCATCAATGGATACTACATGTACCTCATCGCATAGTGGAACTCCCCATGCTTACCACCCCTGAAACAGTTGCTGGGCTAGCGGCTACATTGTCAGGGCAAAGAGCAGTGTGGAAAGGGGACAGCCCTGACGAGTCCCCCTGCCCAATCTAAAAGAGGGTGACTCTGGGCAGTTGGCTTGGTATGAAAAACACATATGTGTTGCAGCTGCCCTGCAATGTCCAGTTTTGACTTAGTGGTAAACATGTATACCCAATCAAAGTTATGGAATGCCTTCACTAATTTCAGCACTAAGCAGGCTACGTAGAGACACCTCCCCTGGACCAGCTACAGCACTCTATTTTGTCTATGAATGTTAAGCGTTGTGGATCTATCAGGGATATAAACTTTTGGGACACCATGCACTAGATGCAATATGTGTACCAGCAGGCGAGGCGCCACTACCACACACACAGTTGATCGTTTCCCTTAAACATTCCAATAATACGAACACCAACTTGGCCGAATGCCTGGAAAGGGTCTCCGCATGGATGGAAGGCTCTTTTCTAAAGCTCAAATGGTCAAAAACGGAGTTGATGTTCCTAGGCAAAACCCCCACCTTTAACACCTGCTCATTCTGGCCTGGGTGCCTGGGCATCATGCCTTCTCCCAAAGATCAGATTAAAAGCCTTGGTGTTTGGCTGGACCATAATTTAAATTTTAAGGAGCAAGCTCGGAAGGTTGCAGGTACCTGTTATGGGATCCTGAAGATGGTAAGGAAAATCCTTCCCTTGCTGCCCTTCATTGCGAGGAGACTGTTGGTGCAGGCTCTCATTCTTTCTCGACTTGATTACGCCAACGTGCTATACTTAGGAACCCCGCGGTCAACGATAAAAAAAACTACAGACCGTTCAAAACTGTGCAGCATGCCTCCTTATTCAGATCCCTAATCGGGAATCCGCAAGATCGTCCATCGCCTCTCTCCATTGGCTCCCGGTCGCGGAAAGAGTGCAATTTAAAGCTATGTGTATTGTCCACAAGACTTTACTGTTCAAGGGTCCACCTATTCTCCAATCTGTCATCTCTTCCTACTGTCCCAATAGGTCCTTGCGTTCTGGGAATAAACATCTGGCAGTTGTTCCCAGGATATATAGAGTCCGGTGTGGGGGGCGCATGTTTTCATACAATGCTGCAAAATGCTGGAATCAGCTACCCAATCATATCCGTTTGGAGGACAATTACTTATCCTTCCGGAAACTCTTGAAGACCTTCTTGTTCCCTTAACACCTAACTGCTGTATGGTGATGACTCTGCTCCTAGCACTGGGAGGCCTTCTGGTAGCCATCAGCTCTACAAATGTAAATTCATTCATTCATTCACTACCATACTAAGGTTGAAAAATCCTTTGCAAGCATGGCCAATAGATTGTAGGACATCAGTTTGGCCAGGTCACTGTTGGGTTTTACCAATGATCACAAAAAATACCTCTGCATGGATTGTGGTTGTCTCCAATCACTCAAGGTGGCCAGAGAGAGCTACAGTCACCTGTGGGCAAGTACAAGCTCATAGGCCTTGTTGAGCCTGGACAGAAGGCTGTCCAACCCATGAGTTGTCAACATGGCAGTGCGCATAATCACTCTGTGTATCTCTGGTACCAGCCAACGGGTTGTTGATCACTGCATGTGCTGCCGGATCAAGTACAGGTAGATTCAATCCAGTCAGGAATTAGGAAACATCTACCTTGCTTTCAGACCATGGGGGAATGTATAAGACACAATAATACAAGTGAAGGATTCCTGGATGGGTGCCTGACTAGTGTGCATCTGGTGCCGGTGATTCATAACAGTCATCTACTGGGTTGTTGTCATGCGACGGAGGAGGTAGCCCAGGAGTTGCACAGACTTATCATGTTCTAAAGTATAAGCGATGCAGTTGCTCAATTAGATGGTTGTGGTGTGTTTGAGCATCTGTCAGCGTGGGTAACATCCCAGGATGCTACTGTACTGCAGTCTCATGCTGACCTAGTGGTGCCTCTGTTTCAATCCAAGCCATCCAAGCCCTGTGGATATTGACCCTAGCCACCACAAAAGCCACAACCACCCGCCACTCAGTACCACTTTCAGTGCTTCCCACTTCAACAACCTAGAAGTGGCTGTGTCCCAGTTGCCAGTGAATTAATTGGAGATGGACTCTCTCAGTAATGAGCAAAATGCATGGGCCAACAACAACGTAGGATAGAGTCAGCATTTGTGGACTGGGGGCGCTGCACACTACACCCAATGTGTATGTGTATTGGGTTATGTTCTGAGAATGTTCTTCACAGGTATTCAGCATCTAGCACCTCAGGCTGTAGAGCGTGGTGTTAACAAATATTTAAATTCATAATGTGTTGATTGTGTACTGTGGAGTAGTAGGAGTACTCCTGGTTTTCAGGATGTAGGATCCATCAACAGTGTCGGAGGGACAAGTGCACAGCCCATTGTGAAAGACACGCTGCCAACACTGGAGCGGATGCCGGGGGTGAGAACAGGTAATCTATGGGTCTTGGACACAATTGGCATTGCCATCCTCAAACCAGGGGATATGGGTACACCTCATGAGGATGAGGGATAGGTGCAGATTGAAGATTTGTCCACATTCGGCACAGAAACACTGCTCTATAATCTTCGAAAACATCAAGGAGCCCCTCTACAAAGACATATTGCCCTCAGGCTCCATAGCAGTATCTAATGGGCTAAATGGGACCCCCGTACAGACCCACACAAGGGCTACCCTTGCCAAACCAGAGTAGATTATGCAAAAATAATGGCTCTGCAAACACTTCTGGAACTGGGTCTAATACTCTGGTATCACATGGGTCTCTTGTAACAGTGCAATGTTTTTTTCCAGTGCATCTTGATATACCATCACAATGCGTGTCTCTCCCTTCTTGTCCACATACCTCTGACATTCAAAGTCATAATGCCATGAGTACCCGTGTGTGTAGTGTACTGCGAAGTGTGGGAAGGCATTTCAGGAGTAGTCTGCCCCCGGGTGGGCCACCAACACACAGCCTATACAGTTTATTTGGGGGGGCTATGGCCCCTAATCGATGGACTGCTATCCAATGGTTCTGCCTCATGAAAGTAAACATGAACCCTCAAAACCTCCACCCCAAGGCAATAACTAAGGGGAAGACTGAGCAATCATTGACATCATCAACCTACAAAGTGAAAGACACACAACTCAGCCAAGGCAAGGATAGGTACAGGGAGCATGTCCTGTGATACCAATAGGTTGTACATATGCTAGTGGTCTCCTAATGGCCATTTCAACAATCTGTCATGAACAATCAGTGGCAGACAGCAAGCAGCAGCTAACACAAACTACAACCTCCACTTTCATCTTGCAACAGTTTTTGCATGCTTAGATGTACATACTCTCCATGTGTACCTTTCCACATTACCTCTTGGCCTGCATAATCTCTACTTGTGCAGGTCAGACCCCTCTCATGTCCACCTCAAAGTATAAGCTCATCTCTCAACCTATCCTTCCTCCACAAGCTCTTTACAATCACCCTCTGGTGCTGCCATCCTTAAAACCATTTCTGCCCTCCAAGCTCTACCCTTGTACTCCCACCCAGACTCTCACATTATCATTCTGGTACTGCAACTCTTACATCCAAACCTACATTCCCAGCACCACTCTTCACCACTATGTACACAACACCTCTCCCATTCATGCTATATATCACAATGTACTGTACTCATCACCTCCTCAGCAGCTGACAATCGTATCATGTCAAATGTATACCTCTCATCCCCATTTTGGCCCTTACCAATTGCTTTGACCAAACTTTTTCACAAGGTGCAGCATCTTATCCAACTCTGATATTCACACTTAACACCTCACTACAGCTCTCATCCAGACACTTACATTGCTCAATGATTCTGTTCTCATTCAATTGCCTCTCACCATTAACTCTCCCTACTCTGCTTACGGCATACTACTAGTCAATTGACAAACTAGTGCATCCACGGATTCAAACACAACATCCATCTACTGTCCAACATCTCGCATCTCCCCATCCAGCACCCCAACTTACACAACTGGTTTATACTCTTGACATACACGTATTCACTTTGTGTCACCTAAAAACTTTAACCTTGTCTCACTGTGGCTCTATTACATCCACATCTCAGTTCCATGCTTCATACCTCTATTAACTTTTGCATATTAACAACTACCTTTCTCAATGAATCTACCCTATCAAAGGGATTCTCTCACCGTAGTGCCACATACTACAGCTTTCATCTCCTGCCAGCCTCTAACCTTGTCCGGCTGGAACTTCTACCTCAATCACATCTACCTATTCCTAGCATACCTCGCACAGGTTCTAACCTGTTTTTAGAGGTCCCACACTTTGATATCCACACCCCAGCATTTCCAAAAATTCACATTGTTATGATGAGGATACTTCCCATATCCTATCTAAGAACTGCCTTTGACCTTAACTCCTCCCTTCCACTCTTATACATTTTTTTACTTGTTCTGCCCCTACTACGTCTGAGTCTCCACTCCATGTCCAAAATGGAAACACAAGTCACTATCACCTGTACCCTTGGTTAGCTAGCTCAGCCCCTACAATATTAACCTCCCCAACAACATGTGCAGCTAGGCCTCACATTCCAACACCTGCCTCCTCCACTAGCCTTAATAACCCTCCAAGTTAATCTCAGTGTGATCTTGGCCAGCATCAAGCATATCTCAAAAGTACTCCATTGTTTTCAATACAAAAATTACTACATACCCACATATCATATGCTCAACTACAAATGATCTGTGGGTAAAATCAACACCAGCAGCAGATTGCCAGTTAACTCCCTGGTGATCAGCATGCTTTACTACAGTGTTCTAATGAGCAACTAGAGTGCCAACATTCTAAATTGATGCCGAAAGTGTGGCACAGATGAACGCCATCTTGATAGAATGAAGTAGAAAACTGAAAGCATTTTCCACTGAATATACTGCAGTAAATGAGGAAATTAGGGAGCTTCATAACAAATAAGTCTCCTATGATGGCCATCAGAGAAAAAAGAGCCCAAATGTAGTACAAATATCACCCAAATATCGCCCAATGTCAGAAGTGTGCAAAACACTTATTTTTTTTGTTTTTTTGCAGTTTTATTTAGCGCAGACTTGACCCGGAGGTATTGGAGTGCATTACACAAGCATCAATACTCAAGGACACATTAATTTTGTTTTTGGGCAGGGGGAGATTGAGTGATTTGTCCAGAATACCAGGATGTTGAGCCAACGTCAAAACAGAAACCTGGTTCCCCAGTTGCAAAGTCTGCAGCTCTGGCCATAATGCCACATCCTCTCCTTTAAGTGTTACAAATAATCAAGTGATCAACTGGATAAAAAAACATACAGATAGCAAATTATTTAAAAGGGCTTTGTCGCTATTTGAGAACTCAGAAAATATGTCCTCATTTCAGTTGTTTATAGCACTAACCATAGTTTCTCTGGGAATAAGACCCTCTCATGGAGAAGAGTGCAGAGGCAATAAGTTGACCAGAGGGCCAGTGGCAGCGCAACGGACCATGGAGGGCAGAGGAAAGGGGGGCAAGGGCAGCAAACCAACCATACAGCATAGGCAAAGAGGCTGTGGCAACATGAAAGACCATTGAGGGCAGTAGTAAGAGGCAGTGGCAGTACAACCATGCATGCCAAAAGACCCAATTCTGCCTAAAAGCTTGTCTTTTCCAATGTAGGTCAAAGGGGAAAATGAATTCCCCAGGTTTTCTTATTCATAATCTCCCTCTTACCAAGTTCAAAATGTTGCCAAATAAGGTGCATTGGATCATGGAGGGGAGGAGGGATGGGCACTGTGAGCACAACACACCAAGAACGAAAATAGTGAGACTATAATGGCAGACACACAGACATTGGAGGGATCAGGGCAGCAAGCTGACTAAATAGGGCAGGTGGGAGGGGATGTGGCAGCACAGAAGACCATGCATGGCAAGCAGGAGGGTTAGTGGTGCACATCGGCCATGGTGGGCAAGAGGGAGGGGATAGGGCATGCACAAAGGACCATGGAGGACAGAAGGGAAGGGTAGGGGGTGGACACAGACAAAAGACAGCAGTGGAAGGGACTTCGCAACAGACCAAGCAGGACAGGCAGGAGGAGCAGTTGCAGCAAAACAGAGCATGAAGGGGAGAAGACAGTGGCAGCAAAATGGGCCTTGGAGGACAGAAGAGAAGGGATGGGGCATGGAACTTGGACAGGCAAGGTGTAGGTGGCGGGGACAGGTGGCAGCCATCTGACCATGCTAGGCAGGTTGGAAGGGCAGTGGCAGCTCAACAGTGCACTCAGAGTAGATAGGAGTGTGGTGGGTCCATGGAAAATGTTGGGCAGAAAGAAGGGAGCAGAGGCATGCACATAGACATCAGAGGGCCAGTGGAAGGAGAGTAGGGGCATCAAACTAAGAACAGAGGTTAAGCAGGAGGGCAATGATGGGGCATAGAATTGGCAACAGAGGGCAGCAGGAGTAGACAGGGACATTAAGCTAAATGAAGGACAGTGGCAGCACGTCAGACCAGGCAGGGCAGGAGGGAGGAGGCTCTTGCATGGACTCGGACAACAGAGGCTAGGGAGGAGGTGGATGGGCAACAAGCTAACTGTTTAGGGTAGGCAGGAGGGGCAGAGGCAGAACAACGGCCACAAACAGCTGTAATGAGGGAGCAGGGTCATGGACGTGGACAATGGGTGGCAAGGAGGAGGGGGCAGGAGCAGCAAATTTGGGTGGGGGCAGCACAAGGCCAAGCAAGGCCCTGTGTTCAAACCCCCACTGTGCATTGCAATGGGCATCTTACTTAACGTTAAAAAAACCTTAGAAATTTACTGAAAAAAACTAAGGTTACAGGAACGTTATAGTTAGGCACAGATTTCAATTGTATAAAACCAGTGAATCTCAGCAATTACAGCTACCTGAGCTAACTATAATTTATGCCCCCAAAATGCACTGCTTATGACCTCATATATTAGATCACTCATGACATGGTCAGTGACATTACTCATGACATCACTGATGACTTCTCAAATGACATCACTGATGGCATCATCCAGTGATTGTTAGGGTTTTCTAAAAGTTTATGAGATTTAAACATATATACTAAGATACCATGTACTCCCAGACATACATATTTGGTTTCCTATAATATCTCAAAAACTACAGAACAGATTTACACCAAATAAGAAAAACGTGATCTACGGAACATAATCTGCCTTTCTGCCAAATGTTATGTAATTCTGTCCAAAGGTTCAGGCTGCAGTAGTTGCTAAAGACTCTGAGTAATTAACATGGGAAACATTTTTTTTTTGACCTTCGCTTTTTTCTATGCTCCCAAAATTTTCAATGTACAATTAGAATCATAGGTACACATTTTTGAGAAACGTTTGTGAAGATTCTTCAACCGGTGCAAAAGATATAGGCAAGTCAAAAAATGCTAAAAATTCCGATGCCATCCAATAACCCATACCCACCCTAACCCCTACAAATTTCCAGGCCAATCAAAAACCCATACCCACCCTAAACCCTAAAAAATCCTTTGCCACCCTAAACCCTAACAAATCCCTTTACCACCCAATGACCCATACCCACCCTAAACCCTAAAGATTCCCTTGCATCCAAAAACCCATACCCACTCTAAAGCCTAGAAATTCCATTGCCATCCAAAAACCCATACCCACACTAAACCCTAAAAACTCCATTGTCACCCAAAACCATATACTCACCTAATCCCTAAAAAATACCTTGCTAACCAAAAACCCATACCCACCCTAAATCCTAAAAATTCCTTTGCTATCCTAACCCCAAACAAATCCTTACCACCCAAAACTTAAAAAATCCCTTGCCACCCAAAACCCATACCCACCCTAAACCCTAAAAATCCCTGACCACTCAAACCCCATACCCATCCTAAACCCTAATAATTGCCTTGCCACCCAAAAACCATACCCAACCTAAACCCTGGAAAATATCTTACCACCCAAAAACGCACAACCACCTTAAACCCTAAAAATTCCCTTATCACCCAAAAACCCATACCCACCCTAAACCATAAAATTCCCCTTGCCACCGAAAAACCCACATCCATCCTAAATACTGAAAATTCCATTGCTATCCAAAAACTCATACCGACCCTAAACCCTAAGAAAATCTCTTATCCTCCAAAAACCCATACCCACCCTAAACCCTAAAAATTCCCTTGCCACCCAAAAACGTATACCCACCCTAAACCCTAAACATTCCCTTACCACTCAAGACCTACACCCACCCTAAACCCTACAAATTTGCTTGCCACCCAAAACCCTGAAAAATCCCTTACCACCCAAAAACCCATTACCACCATAAACCCTAAAAATGTCCTTGCCACCCAAAACCCCATACCCACCCTAAACCCTAAAAAATCCCTTGTCACCCTAAACCCAAACCCACCTTAAAAATCCCTTACCACCCAAAAACCCATACCCAACCTAAACCCTAAAAATTCCATTGCCACCCAAAAACCCATACCCACCCTAAACCATAAAAATCCCTTAATACACAAAAGCCCATACCCACCCTAAACCCTAAAAATGCCCTTGCCACCCAAAAACCCATACCCACCCTAAACCCTAAAAAATCACTTACCACCCAAAAAACCCATACCCACCCTAAACCCCAAAAATTCCCTTGCCACCCAAAAACCCATACACATGCTAAACCCTAAAAAATTAATTACCACCCAAAAACCCATACCCACCCTAAACCCTAAAAGTCCTCCTGCTACCTTAAACCCATACCCACCTTAAAACCTAAAAAATCCCTTGCCACCCAAAAACCCATAACCACCCTAAACCCTAGAAATTCCATAACCACTCAAAAATCCATACCCACCCTAAAACCTACAAATTCCCTTCCACCCAAAAACCCATACCCATCCTAAAGACTAAATATCCCTTACCACCCAAAAACCTGTATCCACCCTAAACCCTAAAAATCCCCTTGCCACCCAAAAACCCATACCCACCCTAAACCCTAAAAAATCCCTTATCACCCAAAACCCATACACACCCTAAACCCTAAAAATGTCCTTGCCACCCGAAAACCCATAACCACCCTAAACCCTAAAAAAATCCCTTACCACCCAAAACCCCATACACACCCTAAACCCTAAAAAATACTTTACCACCCAAAACCCCATACCCACCCTAAACCCGGTCTCCAGTAGGTAGTTATAGTTAGGACCTAGTTTCCATAGGAAAAGCATTTTCTGACTTGGCTATAACTTTGGCATCGTTTGATCAATCTGCATGACATTTTCCCCAAAAAAGTGTCACAGTGGGGACTATTGCTATGGAAATTTCGGGGGTGATTGGTGCAGTGGGGACCTAGAATTTGGGGCACGAAATAAGGTTGCCTATTTGGTGTAAATTCGTTTAGTAGCTGTTGAGAAATTTAAGTTTAAAATTATAGTGATATTTCTGGCCGTGAATATTTCGCGGGGGTTTCGCAATGAATGGCGAATGAACACGCCAACGGGAATGCTCTGATTGTCTGGACGCAATCTGAATAGAAAGTTGCGGCCACCATTTTATCTATCAAGAACGGTTCCCGGGGTTTAAAATCTGTGTGAAAGCCCACATAAGAGGTCAGGGTGGAGAAACTCTGACCCCATGGTTGAGAAATGGAGGTGTCCAAATTTTATTTTTTTAATCACGCGCAACATTTGCGCTGACGCTGCGACCGCCAGCGGGGGCCCCCATTTGCCATCGCGGTGACTTCGAGACTATGAACGTCGCCGTGAACATTGGTGAAAATATAAAAAAAATATATCAATGAATCATTAATAAATTGTTATAGAGATAATGAGATATTGATAAATGTTTTTATAGAGTTATTTATATAGTGAACTAACTACTGAAATGGTTAGACTTAATTATATAGTTATAATTTTTTTATGTGGTGGTGGCTATTGAATTCCTTCTTTTCCATTCTGCTTTCACGATGTAACCACGGGGATCACGATTACCAACGTCATCGCGATCTCTGGCCTCACTACGAAAACGGAAAATAGGTTTTAGAGATGGTTATTCTAGAAATACACTAGGAAAACATTAGTTTGAAGTGTACAGTAATAGACCCCTAATGTGTAAAATACTGTAGTGTGTGTGCATATATGTGTTTTCACTTTATGGAAAAGGCGCGATCTTCACGGTTAACGATATCATTGAGACGCCCTGAATTACCACGAAAATGGAAAATAGGTCTGTAAGATGGTTTATAAAGAAATTTAGTACAAAAATATGAGTTTAAACATGCTTTGAAAGAAGTGTGTATATAGTAATATGTGTGGGGCAATGTTCAGAATGGATTTTTTTACATATTATTTTTGGATGTGTTGGTGGCCTTTGAATGCCTGCTTTTGTTTTCTGTTTTTGCGACATGTCCGCGATGATCGCAGGTACCAATGTCATTGTGATCTCCGGAGTCACGGCAAAAACGGAAAATAGGTTTTAGAGATGTTTTAATATAAACTCTCTAGAAAAACATGACTTTAGAGAATACTCTAAGAAACCCCTAGTGAGTAAAATACTGTAGTATGTGTGGATATATGTATTTTACACTTTATGGAAAAAGGCGTGATTGTCGCAGTTAACGACGTCATCATGACGTCCCGAATGACCGCAAAAATGGAAAATGAGTCTGAAAGATGGTTTTTAAAGAAACTTAGTACAAAAATATGAGTTTAAACATGCTTTGAAAAAAGTATGAATATAGTAATATGTGTAGCGCAATGTTCAGAATGGATTTTGTTACATATTATTTTTGGGTGGGTTGGTGGTCATTGAACGTCTGCTTTTGTTTTCCATTTCCGCGACGTGTCCGCGGGGATCGCGACACCGTCGCGAAGATCCCCAAAAGCTAAAGAAAAAAAACCTTTAGAAAAACTTCACAATATTTCAGGTATTAGGGTAGCTCTGACAAGAGCTGTTGTGTTGGTTGTGTGTATATGACTCCTATACATAAGACCGGACGCAGAGTTTCAGGTAACTTAGATGCACCCTGTTGCCTTCATCTGTAAAGTGCATTCCAACATTTCTATAAATTCCATGCATGTCAAAGCGCAGATTGTTGTTATAAATACAGCCCAAGCAGTGGTCTCTGAGGGTGTGCAGACATAATATCGAGTTTCAAATATCGAGTTGCACAAATATCGAGTCATAAATATCGTGATTCAGAAATATCGACAGCAAGAATATTGTGGTCAAGAATATCGACTTAAGGTAAGTAATATCGAAAAATAGTTGTTAAAATTATCGATTTTTTAATTAATGTTATGTATTTTAGTATATATTTTAAATGTATGTAATGTATGTTTTTTTGTATAAGAATTGTTTATATTTTTAATATATGTGTTACATTTTTAGTAGTTATTAATTTTTTTATTTGAATTCTGCGTTTCTTGTTCCGTAGCGGGTTGTGGGTTTATAGAGGAATAGGGTGGGAAGTAATTTAATTATATTAAATTAATGGATTGTTTTTTATTTATAAATATTTATTCAATTGAGATGTTATAGTGTTAAATGTTTAAAGTAATGTATTATTTATTAATTATTAATTGGTTGTTAATTAATAATAATTAAATAATTGGTAATTAATTATGATATTTGTGTAATTAATGTTTGGTGTATGTTTTGGTGTTTATAGGTGTAAAGGGTGGGAAGTAATTTATTTTTAATTGTTGAATTAATAATTGGTTGTTTATTAATTTTTATTAATTAACTGAAAATTAATTATGGTTATTGTGTAATTAATTTTAGGTGTGTGTTTTTAGGGTTTATAGGGGTAAAGGGTGTTAAGTAGTTTGTTTATATTTTATTAATAATTACTTCTTAATTGATATTAATTAAAATAATAAAAAATGTATTATGGCAATTGTGTAATTCATTTTAGGTGTGTGTTGTGGTGTTTATAGGGGTAAAGGGTGGGAAGTAATTTGTGTTTAATTAATTAATATATCATTGTTAAATAATGTTAATTATTTGATTTTTATTTTGGGTAATTTTAAATTTTTTTGTGTGTTGTTTTTACTTTTAAAGGGGTAATGGGTGGGTATTAAATACATTTTAATTACTTTATAATTAGTTGTTAATAGTAATAGTTTTTAATTTTAAAATAGGTTTTAATTGTGTTTTATTATTTTATAGTTTAATTTAGGTGTGTTTTGTGGACATTATAGTGTTAAAGTGTGTGTAGTTAATTAATGTTTATTAGTTTTTTTTTTAATTAATAATATTTTTAATTGATTATTAATAATGTTAATTATGGAAGTAATTTTGTTTTTTTAAATGTTGAAGTCTGTTGTTACTGGTGTGGTGTTATAGGGTAGTAAATAAAATAAATACATTTATGTATTAATTAATGTTTTTGTTTTTTAAATATTTTCGAGTTCAAAAAGATTTTTTTTTAATGTATTTATTATTTTATTTTATATAATATTTGTAGGTATTTGTCATGTAATTAATATTATAATATGTTTTCTTTTTATATATTTAATATATTTGATTTAAAATTTTTAAAATATTTATTTATTTATTTTTATATTTTTTTGTATTTTTAATATGTTGGAGTGGGAATAGTAATTTTTGCCTCTCCGCTATCCAACACTTTCCCTACTGTTGCACTCACTGGAGTGGGAATATTAATTTTTACCCCTCCACTATCCAACACTTTCCCTACTGTTGCACTCACTGGAGTTGGAATAGTAAATTTAATTACGCCGCTATCCAACACTTACTCTACTGTTGCACTCACTGAAGTGGAAACAGTAAGTTTTACCCCTCCGCTATCCAACACTTTCCCTACTGTTGCACTCACTGGAGTGGGAATAGTAATTTTTACCCCTCCGCTAACCAACACTTTCCCTGCTGTTGCACTCACTGGAGTGGGAATAGTACATTTTACCCCTCCGCTATCCAACACTTTCCCTACTGTTGCACTCACTGGAGTGGGAATAGTAATTTTTACCCCTCCACTATCCAACACTTTCCCTACTGTTACACTCACTGGAGTTGGAATAGTAAATTTAATTACGCCGCTATCCAACACTTACTCTACTGTTGCACTCACTGAAGTGGAAACAGTAAGTTTTACACCTCCGCTATCCAACACTTTCCCTACTGTTGCACTCACTGGAGTGGGAATAGTAATTTTTACCCTTCCGCTATCCAACACTTTCCCTACTGTTGCACTCACTGGAGTTGGAATAGTACATTTAATCCCTCCGCTATTCAACACTTATCCTACTGTTGCACTCGCTTACTGACTGTATTGTGAAATTTAAGTTTAAATATTTTTTAATAGTTTAACGTTTTAATTTATTATAGAATTTTGTTGTTTTATATTTTAAATTCTTGATATATATTTTTATTTTTTATATAATTTTAAACTTTTAACATAAATTAAAAATAATAGTTTAATTGTTGTAAAGTAAATATATATGTATAAATAATTGTTTGTGTTTATTTGTTTTATTAAGTTTATTTGTTGTATGTAAAATTTATTTTATTTTGTTAAAATGAATTTTAATATTTGATATATTTAATATATATTATTTTATTTTATATTTATATATAAAATTCGATATTTTATACATCTATATTTTTTACATCGATATTTTTAGTCGATATTTTTGTACTTACCTGTTTAAGTCTCGGAGTCAATATTTTTGTAGCCTATCTTTTTTACTCTATATTTTTTACATCAATATTTATGACATCAATGTTTTGTCAGTGAACCATCTCTGAGGAATGCAGAAACAGTTTTATTAACATGTTTGCTGACTTTGTCAATCTGTGGACAGAATTGATTTGACCACTTGCATTCCTGTCTTTGGCATATATTAGAGTACACCAAGACAGTGTGAGGGAAAAGCGACATCAGTTCTGCAAAGGTTTCTTTCATTAGGATTTCCAGCCCTACCCCAGTCAATGTGCCTAGATAGTTGCCACCACAGTGCACAGTGCAGAGGTGAGGAGCTTGGGAATCCGCAATGGATTTAACCAAAGCCAGCAACTGATGAAACTTTAACCCTCTCTGGCCAGTCCAAGTAATCTGCACATTTGGCAAACCCAAGTCACTGTCAATACCTCTCTTTTTTGCAGCCTCTTTAGCTCAATAGATATAGCTGGAGCTCACAATCCATACTCTAAGCATTTTGAAGTGAAGGAGCAATAGTAGTCAGGAGAAGGCTGGAGCTGAATGAGGTAGTTTTCCAAAGGAAAAGCAGTTAACATTGAGGTGTTTTTAAATATATATATGTGTGTGTGAGTATGATAGTGCTGTATTGATGAGTGACTGCATGTATAAGTGACTGTATGGGTGAATGAGTGGATGTGTGTGTAGACCTAGGAATCAGTGAGTGGGTATGTAGTAACTGGTATTGGTGTGTCTATGGTTTTGAAAATGGTAGCCTGTATTTTAGAGTGGATGTATCAAAGGTTATATTAGGGTATGAGGAGGTGCATCAAATTATCATGTGGATGATGTCATCGGTGATGTCATCAGTGATGTCACTGACCATGTCATTAATGATGTAATATGTGACGTCATCAGCAGTGCATTGCGGGGGCGTGAGTTATAGTTAACTTAACTAACTATAACGGCCGAATTTCTCTGGTTTTGTACGAGTGAAATTTCCAACTAACTATAACGTCCCTGAAACCTGTGGTTTTTTTCAGTGAATATCTAAGGTTTTTTAAATGCTAATTTCTAACTATGCCTACAGAGGTAGGGCATGTGCAGAAAGAAAAAGAAAGGGGCAGAAAGAAGCAAGAGAAATGCAGAAAGAGGCAACAGAAGTCCAGAAAGACGAAGAAAGGTGCAGAAAGAAGCAAGAGAAATGCAAAAAGAGGAACAGAAGTCCAGAAAGACTAAGAAAGGTGCAGAAAGAAGCAAGAGATGTGCACAAATAACCAACAGAGGAGCAGAAAGAGGCCTTGTTGCAAAGTCATCCTGTGCCCCCAACTTTTTGCTGACGGGTACTGGTGGTAACTGACTCTGACTAACCAGGCCTAGAGCCAGTGCAATGCTAAAAGACACTTAGAATACAGTGAAAACACCTACATACACTAGGGAACACTATGCGTTGGGGTACCCCTGTGATTGGCATGACCTCCTCTCTAAGGCCCTAGTACATATTAGGGCAGGGGGATTAAAACTACCTCGAAGTCAGAGGTGCAGAAAGATGCTTCTTTAAGTAGTAGTCACGTTTGCAGAGTGGTGGAGAAAGGATGCTGGGCCTCCGACCAGCGCTCAGGAATTCCGCTGCATAGGACTTAGAGGAGGTACTAGGAGGGCTTATTGGCACCCAAAGTCCCTCAGGAGCAAATTGGACTTCATCCCCCATCCCGTAGTCTGCCAGGAGGCGCATTTGCAGAGTGGTGGAGAAAGGGGGGCATGTCCTCCGAAGACGTCTTAGCAATCCCACTGTGTGGGACTTACTGGAGGTAACAAGAGGGGTAGTTGGCCCCCAAGGACAACCTTGGGGGCCAACTACCCCTCCTAGTACCTCCAGTAAGTCCCACACAGCAAGATTGCTAAGTTCTCATAGCAGGCCACGCCCCCTTTGCCCACCACTCTGCAAACGCACTCCCTGGCGCGCTCTTGGATGGGGATTGAAGTCCCCTTCGCTGCTGGGGGTCCTTTAGGGGCAAACTAGCCTACCTCTTACCTCCAGTAAGCCCCACACAGTGGGATTGCTGAGAGCTGGACAAAGGCCACGCCCCTTTTCCCCAACACTGCTCAAACGCGCCCGCTGGCATGTTGTAAGTTGGGGGATTAAGTCCCCTTGAATACTGAGGGTCCCTGGGGGCCAATTAGCCCACCAGGTACTTCCAGTAAGCGCCACACAGCTGGATTGCAGAGAAGTTGTCAGAAGCCATGCCCCCTTTTTACACCACTCCGCAAATGCAGCTCCTGGCGCACTGCTGCTCGGGTGATGAAGTCCACGTGTGTCCTGAGGTCCTCAGGTCACAAGAGGACCTCATCTCCCCACCGCGTGGCCAACCTTCTTTATTTTTTTTTTCTTTGTAGGGGGACCTCATCCCCGGGGCCGGCCTTTCCATTTAAAAAAAAAATTATTATAATTGCAGGGGAGGGGGCCGTGTGGCTCCCCTCCCGGGCCACTTCTGGCCCCGGGGACCCCATCCCCCGGGGCCTGGCCTCACCGTTGGGGACCGTGGGGGGAGCCCCAATGCCACCACGGTCCCAGCCGGCTCCCCGCCTCCTGTGGGATCCGGCATTGCTTTTTTACAAGGGGAGCTGCTGACATGCAGCTCCCCAAGTGAAAAAGCAATTCTGCTTTGGTTTTTGGAAGCGAGAGCAGGTTTCCTGCTCTCGCTTCCAAAAACCAAAGCAGAGTTTGCTATGACAGGGCGGGAGCCGTGCTCCAGCCCTGCCATAGCAAACAGCAATGTCCCGGGGGTGGGCACCCCGGGACATTTCAGGAGCTGGCCCTGGGGGGGTGGCGGTCCCCAGGGCCATCAAGGGCTCCAAGAGGGGGGCCGTGCTGCCCCCCTCCCATGTGTTTAAAGCCCCAGGGAGGTGGTGGTCCCCGGGGCCGGGGGGGCCGTAACGGACCCCCAAATTTAAATAAGTAGTGCCCCGGGGAGGTGGTGGTCCCCTGGGCAGTGTGGGGGGGGCTCGAGCCCCCGCACACTTAATTTTGAATGTAGCCCCGGGGAGGTGGCGGTTCCCGGGGCTGCAGGGGGGCCTCGAATCCCCCGCATTTAAATCAGGTAGCCCCGGGGAGGTGGTGGTCCCCAGGGCTTGGGGGGCCCGCGAGGCCCCCTCCCAAATAATTAAATGCCCCAGGGAGGTGGCGGACCCCGGGGCTTGAACCCAATTTCAACAAAGCTCCGGGAAGGTGGCGGTCCCCGGGGCTTGGGGGGGCCCACGAGGCCCCCCTTTATTTAATTAAAGCCCCAGGGAGGTGGTGGTCCCTGGGGCTGTGGGGTGGCCACGTGCCCCCCACGCTTTAATTATGAAGCCCCGGGGAGGTGGGGGTCCTCAGGGCTATGGGGGCCCACACACCTTAACTTAGAATTGCCCCCGGGACCTGGCCCACCCGGGGGCTTTTTAACAAACTCCTGCGCTTCGTTTTTTTTTTATAATGTCGGCCGGATTTGCGAACCCAGTGCGAATTTGGCCGAAATTAGAAAAATGCACTTTTTGGGACAGGGACCCCCTGAGCAGGCCTAGGGGGTAAGGGTGTTTCTACCCTGCCCCCTTTTCTTGTTTTTCAACCTTTTTTCCACTCTTTTCTTGTGACTCGGTTACCGAGTCACAAGATGGCTGCCAACACTTCCTGGTTTGGAGCGTTGTCAGCCAAACAGAAGTCAGCTCAGATATTGAAAGTTTTCTTTTTTTAATTTCTCAGGAACTACTGAACGGATTTACACCATTTAAAAGAAGGTTGCTTTCTGGACCAAGACCTACCTTTTTGCCAAATTTGGTGCAATTCTGTTCAGCAATTCGGGCTGTAGCCGTGTTTAAATTTCCTATGGAAATTAACATGGAGAAAACGTGTTTTTGGGCCCCCCTTTTTTCTCGGCCCCCGCTTGACGAATCACCCCAAACCTTTCAAGACAGGAGCTGACCGGAGCACCCCATTAGTTTTGAAAATTTCGCAAAGATTCGTCAAACTGCGCCAAAGATATTGGCAAATCAAAAAACGCTTTTCCTATGGAAACTAGGGGCCCCATTAGGATGGCGGGCGGGACCGCCAGTGGTGCGGCAGTCCTGCAACACTGATTAGGATGCAACCGCCACCCTGGCGGTCGCATCCTGCATACCTAACATGCGGAGGGTGCTGCTGTAAGCAGCACCTGCCGCAATGCCAAAATGGCATGTTGCACCTTGCCATGCACAACGTGGCAGGCACAGCGCGGTGCCTGCCACCTTGTGTGTGGCACAGCCAAGTGCAGCCCCCCACCCCACCGGGGGGCCGCAACAGGCCCCCAAAGCAATTTCCACCGGCCCTGAAAACCCGGCATCATGATTTGTATGAGAGTGGTGTACCATTCTTATGCTTAGTTTTTACAAATCCTAACAAAGTGAAAACTATCCAGAAAGAGCTAAAACAACTATATAATCTACAATCTGAATTCATTGGTATGTACATAACTTTTTAATCTTTTATAAAAATTACATTAGAGATGAAGATTATATGGGAGTTTGATTAAAAAGAGTAGCACAGTGATATGGAAAAAAATATCAGATGAACTGTATGTATTAGAGGGTATGTGTTTAAGAGCTTAGTGGTGAATGTTTTGGGAAGTAAGAGAAAAATGAAATTACATTGTGTACTTTATTGAAAAATAATAGTATAGTATTGTGGTAAGTTGCAATGAGGATTTTTTTTTTTTTTTAATATTTGTTTATTAGATTTTGAATAAACAAAATACAATACACAGTAATGCATCAAGCAATGTACCCATCCCCAACGTCCCCCTGCCCACCCACCCCCAACCCGGCATGGCAATGAGATAGCATCCATCAATACAAAGGACATATGCAGCGTAAAGAGAGTATAGTGGCACACAATAAGCAATAGTAAGTGAGACAGTTGCAATAACAGTTCTGGTCCCGTTAAGCGCGAAGCACAGAGCAACCTGCAAGGAAACATGGCATCACTGATCAGGGTGGTTTAGCAGATAACCAGTTAATGGGGCCCAAAAATCTTTAGTTCGGGAAGCCTCAGGTATTTCTTCAGCATAAGCTTCCAACTGATCCCTACAATAGAGTAGATCATGCATCCATTTCTTAACAGTGGGAACAGTTTTAGCACCCTAATTCAACGCCACAGCTCTTTTTGCCAGCAAAGTTGAGACTGCGACTAAGCGCCGATTGCAGGGCTCAAGGCCCCCAACACTGCCTAGGAGGCACACCTCCGGAATGCAATGCACAGGCTCCATAACAACAGCCGTTAACACCTTCACCACCTTAGTCCAAAACGCATGCACGCCAGCACATGCCCATGCCAAATGGAGAAAGTCAGCATCAGCTTGCCCGCACCGGACACATGCAGCACTCTCACGCAATCCAAACTTACATAATTGCAAAGGAGTATAGTACAATTGGTGCAAAAACTTAAAGTGAATCATACGGAGATTACAATTTGATGTGAGATGCCCAGTTAGAGCGCAGCAGGCTTGCCACTGCTCGATCGTGAGTGCAGTACCCAGTACTGTATTCCATTTCAGGAATGAAGGGTGGTCCCCAGGCTCATTCTCCCTCTGAGAGGCCTTATATAGTCTAGTAATCAGGCCCTTCGTTTCAGCTATAGCTAGCACTGCCTGCAGCGCTCGCATTGTCCTGGGCTCAGCCAGAAAGGCCGGGTATATATCCCTAACTGCTTGCCGCACCCGGACGAATATGAACCCTAGCATGAAGCTGCTACGTCGATCGCCCTGTACACTTTGCAGAGTACGAAACTGCCCCTTTGTATATAAATCTCCCATAGTAGTAATACCCACAGCAGCCAGCTCCCGCAACGCGAGCTTCTCCCATGCAGTCGAAATGTCCGGATGTGCTGCGATAGGTAGCAACGGGGCATATAGATAGGGAAGTCGAGATCTCTTGGCTAGAGCCCTCCATGCCCATGTTGTACAAAGAGCGGGGTTTAATTCAGTTCTAGGGCCACCCGTGCCCCTAGAAAGAGTGGCTGCCGGGACAGGTAAAGGGAGTACAGCGTCCGCCTCTATTGCAGTATGAGGTTGGAACCACTGTGGGAAGTGCCAGTAATGCGCAAACTGCGCTTGTGCGCAAAGATAGTAAAGCCGTAAATCCGGAGCCTCGAAGCCGCCACGGTCAAAGGGCTGCACCAAAACAACCCAACTGCATCTGGGTTTCTTACCCCCCCATACAAACGTAAGTAACGCAGATTGGAGAGCACAGAACAATGCGATATTTAATCTGATAGGGATATTAACAAAAAGATAAAGTCATTTGTGTAAAATAGTCATTTTAATAACTGCGATGCGATCCGCCAACGAGAGAGGTAAACGTGTCCACCACTCTGTCTGCTCAGTAATCCGCGTTGGCGCCCGGCCATAATTCTCAGTGATCACCCGATCCGGATCCCTGTGCAACCATATCCCTAGTTACTTCACCGGGTCCTGAGTCCACGCCAGCGGGAACTCAGTTTCCACTTCTAGGGTTCCAGCAGTGAGCGGAAACACAATAGATTTCTTCCAATTTATTCCCAGACCCGAATACCTCTCAAATTTAACGTATTCCCGAAGCAGTGCCGGGAGATAGGTGGCAGGTTCCCTAACATACAACAGCATATCATCTGCGTAAAGGGAAACCACCAATGGCCGTTGACGAAAGCGCAGGGCAGCCGCTGAATGACACTGCGGGAGCCTACAAGCCAACGGCTCCAGCGCGAGCGCAAAAAGCATTGGTGACAGGGGGCAGCCCTGATGCGTGCCCCGCTCTATTGGGAAGGAGGAGGAGATCCACCCATTGACTCGCACTCGTGCCAGAGGCTCCGTATACAGCACCCGTATCCACTGTAGGAAGAACGGAGGAAATCCCATCCTAGTAAAAACAGTAAGCTTATAGTCACTCTTAAGAGAATCGAATGCCTTTGCTGCGTCCAGTAACACAGCAACTGCCTGGAAGCCGGGGTCAAAATAATGCAGTGCGGAAAAAAGCGTACAGAAATTGTGGGCAGTGGACCTGGCCGGCACAAAACCCGATTGATCCGGCAGCATCAGAAGAGGAATCAGCGGCTGCATCCTAGTAGCTATCATTTTTGCCAGTATCTTGGCGTCTATATTAATTATAGAAAGAGGACGATAGGATTCGCAGCGATTAGCAGATTTATCGGGCTTCAAGAGTGTCACCAGCAATGCCTCTTTTAGAGTGGGAGGGAGATGTCCATTGTCGTAAGCTTCTGCATACATCTCCAGCAGCCATGGGGCCAACTCATCTACGTAAGCTTTATAAAACTCACTTGGGAGTCCGTCAAGCCCAGCAGCCTTACATGTGGGAAGAGACATTATGGCTAATTTTACATCTTCAACATCAAAGTGCTGGGTGATGTATTCCCTAGGCCCTTGGGACAACCACCCCAGTGCAACATCATCAAGATAATTGTGTAGCTCCGTCGGAGGCACAGTTGTTCCCTTCTCATACAGAGTTGTGTAGTATTTTACAATAACATCGCAGATTTTAGGTGTTGTATAATGAGCTACATTGTCCTCATCCAGCATCTCAGTAATAGAAGCCTGACTCCGCGGCGCCGAAAGTTTCTGGGCCAGGGATCTACCAGGACGACCCCCTTCCCCATTATAACAAGCTGTGCAACGTCTCGATCTGTGCAACAATTCCTGATCCACAGTGCTGTTGTGCTCCGTAACAAGATCCCTTATCGCTGCCAGCGTGCTGAAGGAGGGAGACTGATTATACTCACGCTCCAACTGAGATATTTCTGCAGCAAGCCTACTTATTCTACACCTAATATCCCGCAACACACCAACCTGCGCTCCTATACATGTGCCCCTAATCGTTACTTTAAATGCTTCCCAGAGGACTCCCGCACTCTCCACGGAGCCACTGTTTTCCCTAAAGAAAGTCCGGATCGCCTCCCCAATAGTTTGTTTGAACACAGGGTCAGTTAGGGAAGAAGGCTGCAGTCGCCACGTGAAGGGTGGTCGCTCATAGGTTGGAACCTGCAATTCAAGTAGAACAGGGGAATGGTCAGATAGTGTTCTCGCCATGTGACCAACCATCAGCGTCCAAGTACACACAGTGGCAGATACAATCCAGTAATCTAGGCGGGATCATGTCCCGTGGACAGAGGTACGAAGGTGCTTTCCCGTTTCCCTGGATGCTGAATGCGCCACACATCGTGTAAATTACCAGCTTCCATAACCCCTAGCAATGTCTCCGATGCCAACTTAGGCCTGGTAGCAATGCTGCCCAATCGATCAAGCTCTCCATCCAAGCACACATTAAAGTCGCCCCCCCAAATAATCTCGGCTGTGAGAAACCCAGATATCCGGCGCCATACATCTGAGAAAAAGGAGGGATCGTCCACATTCGGACCGTATACATTCACCTATAATACACTCATGTTACCCATTTGGCCATAGAGTATCGCCACCCGTCCCTGCTCATCCGTTTCAGTCCGCATCACCTTAAATGGGACTCCTTTCTTAACCAGAATCATTACACCCCGTGAGTAGGTAGAGTAAGAAGATGCAATTCGCACCCCAGCCCACCTAGCCCCAACACTACATTCAGATGATTGAGTAAGATGTGTTTCCTGAAGGAGTGCAACCTGCACGTCCATCCTATCCAAGTATGCCAATACTGCCCGTATCTTTTTGGGGGTATTCAGACCCCGCACATTCCAGGTCAAGCACTTCACCCTGCCGCCCATACCATTCGTACCGCAATACACTCCCTGAAAGATAAAACAACTAGTGTGTCCTGCAATCCAGCTTCTACTTGTTTGTGATACGTCTCAATAGCTCGTGTCATATAAATAATTAGTGCCAATGCCGCACCCAGACCCCCAGCTCCCCCACCCCCCACCCACTTCAGCTTCCCCAACGTGCTAAAGCCATCCCAATGTAATACAACTTGCCCCGAACAAAGGAAACAAAGAAGAACATATGTGTGGGGTACACCCATTAGAGGGGGGGGTCATCAGAGCGCTACTAACCTCCCGACTTGCAGGAGGCAGCTGAGCAGAGCTAGGGACTGTGCCACAGTGCCAATAGAAGGTGCCCCCAGCGTGCC
This sequence comes from Calotriton arnoldi, assembly GCA_963921515.1. Taxonomy (NCBI): domain Eukaryota; kingdom Metazoa; phylum Chordata; class Amphibia; order Caudata; family Salamandridae; genus Calotriton; species Calotriton arnoldi. The sequence goes on from CAWUFW010001933.1 coordinate 1,286,086, forward strand.
AGCCATTGTATAGTATAACCTCTGAGGGAGGCACAGTTATAAGACATTACCCGTATTACATTGTGTACCATAGCGAGAGAAGACACATATAAACTATAGTCCCAGCCGAGGACGATTGATTCCTACTACTGTTCTTCATCGCTGCGTGCATGCAGCACTGGACTCCTGCCGGTTCCGCTTCAGTTGCTTTGCATGTTCAAGGGCCGCCTTAGGATTAGAAAAGATTTTGGAGTCACCCTCCGGGCCAATCCGTAGCCTAGCAGGGTAGAGCATTGCATACAGGACTCCCTCCGATTGCAGAAACTTCTTCACGGTACCAAATTCTCTGCGAGCAGCTTGCACAGCAACCGTAAAGTCAGGGAAGAAGGCCAGAGCGTTACCGTGGTGGGCAATGGAACCTTTATCTCTGGCCATTCTAAGTATGGCGTCACGATCCCTGTAGTTCAACACCCTGGCTATAATTGGGCGGGAGGGAGCCCCTGGGACCGGGCGTGCCGCAAGGGAGCGATGTGCACGCTCAACGATGAACATGGTGGACAGCTGCTCTGTGCCAAAGATATCTTTTATGAGAGTCTCTATAAAGGTCTCCATTTTACCAACGTTGGTGGATTCCGGCAGCCCCGTAAGGCGTATATTATTGCGCCAGGACCGCGCTTCCAAGTCCTCATTCTTGGCCTGGATGAGGGCCAGGACCTTTTCCATGTTCAGTGTTTTGCCCGCAACTTCACTCAGACCGTCTTCAGCTGCAGACACCCTCTGCTCCACCTCACCCATGCGTGTGTTCTGTTTCTCTAGCTGAGCTGACATATGGCCCAGGCGGTGGTTTACAGCTGCCATGGTACCCTCAATAGATTGCAGACTGCGCTGCATGGCTAGCAATGTGGCCTCGAGCGTGGGAGGTGCATCACCAAGGGCATCCGCTTCAGAGTCCAAAGCTGCTTTTTGTGTTATCTTCGAGGATTTTCGCGCTTCAAAGGTGAGACGTGGCTGCGATTTGTCCGTTCTCCTCATTTTTCAAGCACTAAAGCACAAGCCTCATGGTATGGTGAGGAAGAACAGGTGCCTATGCGTGCTGCAAATGGACACCCAAAACCTACCTTGCAGGCTGACGTAAATAGGCACTCGAGCAAAGCCAGGCCCCCAGGTATGGGCAGTAGTGTCCACGCGGGCCCTCAGCGGGGCCGCACCCAGTCCTGTGGTTAACAAGAACTGAAGGAGGAGTAGATCTCACTAGGCCACACAAACCCCAACGGCCAGAAATGTCCGATCAGCCAGGTACAGCGATACACCACTCCACGGCAATCAATCATCAGGGGCTAGAGCTATATTTAAGGAGTCTGCCGCGTACCCAGCCAGTGTATGGCCAATGCAGAGGAGAGCCAGACAATCACAAACAGCGGGGGGGCCGCCCCAGGAGCAATATCATCAGCAAGGGACCCACACCAGTATGCTCGCTAGTGTTCCAGGGCTGGCAGGCGGGTCCCCGGTTGTAGGCGCATCTATAGTCCAATCAGTGCAAATGCATGTGTGTAACGGCTCAGAGTACTGCCGCCGCAGAGTAACATCCACCAGGCCCCACCTCACTCGATATGCACCATCGCCGTTACTCTCACAGGTCTAATAGCCGGGGTCTCTGCGCCACTATGTCCGGAACTGCGTCCCAGGCCGCGCTCCGAGGCCCAATCTCCTCCGATGCTACCAAACTGTAGGATAATGGGGAGAACGTGGCCCCAGCAGGCGATGCCCCCAAGTTCGATCAGGCTGCCGCACCCAGGTCTCCAGCGCTCCTCGCGCCCATCCCTTTCTCCCCCCCAAGCGCTCACCACAGCTCGCAGAGCATGACCTCCTCCCCCAGGCCCACACCCACCTCCGTAGCCACGAGCCCGGTCAGGCCAAGCCCCACTCACCGCATTCGGGACCCGGAGGTCTTGATCGGCGACGGGTACCCTCCAGTCAGGGATAGGAAATCCAGCGCAGGCCACCGCCGCCGCCTCTCCTCACGCCGCGGAACACCAGTCCGGCACACAGCGTTCAGGCGGCAGCTTCTCCCTCGTCCAGCGCCGCAATGGGCGCTCCGCTCCAGCGGCGATTACCCCACTCTGCCTGCGATCGTCCGGATGTCAGAAACTGGCACTCGCCCCCAGCCAGTCCCGCCGGTGCTCACTCAGGGCCGCACAGCAGACGCCATCTTGTTCTCGCGCGCCCAAACACTTCAGCCGGGAACAGCAGCTCAGCGGGACCACCACACAGCGCCAGAGTTTCCCCACGAAGGCAGGAGGGTGTTAGCGCGCAGTCCCCATGCAAGAGGGATGCAGATGGCACGATTTGGTGGCGGATAATGATTGGATGTTAGCTCAGCCGGCAGAGCTACACTAACGTGCGGCCATCTTGCCGTGCGCCCTCTAGCGCCCCCTGCAATGAGAAATTATGAATGTTTTAAATGTCTACATATCCTGTGCAGAAGAGATACAACTGTCATTTGCATTGTAGGAGTTGTAGCACTTTTAGTAACATTATTAAACAGGAGTAGTGTAGTCACAAATAAAAGATGAGAACATGTTGTCTGCCTGTATATGAATTAGAAAGAAGTTATGCTAGTTAGGCATATTTTGGGAAGTTTTTGTCATTGTGGTTTTTAACTTATATGATCGTTTAGCATTTGCTTGGATGGTGAGATATGGGTCTTGTGATTGCAGACAGCTATATATATGGTGGGACTTTTGAGTTTAGTTAAAGATGCAGAGAGGTTTATATTTTTGGAAAGATGGTTTGAAGGTGAACATCTATTAAGTAATCACATATATGTATACATGGTGATCTATGTTAAGTGAGACTGATGATATTGGGCTTGATTCACAGAACTAACTTACGTCAAAAACGTAAAGTTAGTACTTTTTGGTATTCACAGAATACACTTACTCATTTTGGTATTCACAGAATGAACTTACTCATTTCGGTATTCACAGAAGTTAGTAGTCCTAACTTTAGGACTCCTAAATGCCTTCTGTGAATACCGAAAGTCTTAAAGTTAGGATTTTTCTCAGTTTAGGAGTCCTAAAGTTAGGAGTCCTAACTTCTGTGAATACCGAAATGAGTAAGTTCATTCTGTGAATACCAAAATGAGTAAGTGTATTCTGTGAATACCAAAAAGTACTAACTTTACGTTTTTGACGTAAGTTAGTTCTGTGAATCAGGCCCTTAATGTATATGGTGAGAGTGGTGTTTTTTTTTCTTTAAACAAGGTTTGTTTAAAATTGAGAAGGATTAATAGTGCAGAATGCCTTGAGAGTTCTTGTGCTAGCTTCATTTGGAGCGATAGAAGAGGGAAGGATTTAGACACTTTCCTTTTTTTTGTTTTGGAGGACATAGCAGTAGGAGGAGGCTTGGGGTGAGTAAAAGGGGTGTGGAAGGGGAAGGGTTTAGAAAGGCTTGTTTTGGGGATCGGAATAGTAAAAGAGGTGTGAGATGATGCAAGGATGGGTAGAGTAGGGAAGAGTTTAAAAAGGTTTTTTTTCAGGGATCATAGTAGTGGTATGGTGTTTGAGATGAATGAGAGAGCGGTGGTAGAGGATATATTGATAGAGGTTTACCGTGAGAAATAGGGTAGTGCATTGGAAAGAGTAGTTGAAAGAGGTTTGAGATGAGTCAGATAGTTGAGGTAGAGGATATATTGAGAGAGATATAGGGTGAGAAATAGGGTAGTGCATTGGATATGCTAAATTAGAAGAAAAGTAATAAATATATAGATCCATAAGTACATGGAAGGTATACAAATGCATAAAGGAAGTAAGTATATGTAGATTTAAGAAGCATTAATTAAACTCTGCTTTTTAAGTGTTGTTGTACTTTAAAGTAATTTTATTTATTTGTTGATATGTAATTATTTTTTTTTGTAATTCAATAGTGAAGCAATTGTAGATAAATAGTTATGATAAAAGATTTACTTATTTATGCAGTCACTTATATACAACTAATGAATATCTATATATATTTTTTTTAAACATAATTATTCTACTCATTTATACAAAGCAATACACATATATAGGTACATATCTATAGTATAAATAAATGCTTATATACAGAGGGATATGCTGTATATTTCTGTTTGCCTATGGTGCTTATGTGGGGAAGAGCCAATTCTTGAGTAGTTTTCTGAAGATAAGGTGGTTATCCGTGGATCTTTTGTTGGGGGTAAAGAGTTCCATAGTTTGGCTGCTTGAACAGAGAAGGGTGTGCCACCCATGGTTTTTTTACTTGTATATTCGGATTTTGAGGTGAGGTGACACTCTAGAGTGGCGATTCCTTTGTTGAATGTGTTTGGTGATTTTATTCCTGAGGAAGAGTGGTCCCGTTCCATGTATCGCTTTGTGGGTGATACAAATCAGCTTGAACGTGGATGTTCTGGCAACCGGTAACCAATGCAGGGCGTTCAAGGCAGGGGAGATGTGGTCTTGCGATTTTATATGTAAGAGTGGTCTGGAAGCTGAGTTCTGAATCCGTTGTAGTCTTTTCATGGTTGCTAAAGGTGATCCGTGGTAGAGACTATTGGCATAATCGAGTTTGGACAGAACAAGGGGGATGGTAGCGTGGACCTTGTGTGGAAATCCCAAATGGGGGAAGATTCTTTGCAGAGTTTTTATCGTAATAAAGCTTGATCTTGCTAGAATGTCCACTTGGGCATTCATCGATAGCTTGGAGTCCATGGTCATTCCAAGATTTCTTACTTCATTTGATACTTTAGGCGGTGTTCCCAGATCATCAGGCCAGGAGGCGAGCGGGTCATAATGTTTCCAATCGTCACACATGACTATTTCTGTTTTGGAAGCATTCAATTTGAGATGGCTCCACGTCATCCATTGATCCACGGCTCTGAGACAACTGAAAATTGGTGAGTTTCCAATGTCTTTGGGGCATTCCAGTTGAAGGAGTATTTGTGTGTCATCTGCATAGTTATAGCACATGAGGTGAAATTGATTGATCAGTACCGATAATGACTTCATGTAGATGCTGAAAAGCATGGGTGAGATGATAGAGCCTTGAGGGACCCCAGCTTTCGTGGAGTACGGTTTGGAGGAGAAAGGTGGGGTATGGATGACATTAGTTCTGTTGCAAAGGTAGGATGCAATCCAGTCTAGAGCAGTCCCCTATATGCTGGCTTCGTAGAGTCTTTGAATCAGAGTGTCATGGTCAACCATGACAAAGGCAGCTGAGAGGTCCAGGAGAAGTAGCACAGCAACCCCGTTGCGGTCAACTGTGTTCTTCAGATCATCCCAGATGGCAAGGATGGAGGATTCTGTGCCTCTTACTGGATGGAATCCTGTTTGGAAGTCTGAAAGTATGGCATTCTTTTAGAAGAATTGTGACATCTGGGCGAATGCTGCTCTTTCTATCAGTTTGCTGAGGAAAGGTCAATTTGTAATCGGTCTGTAGTTGTCCAGGTTCAGCGGGTCCAAGTTTGTTTTATTCAGTAATGGGCGTATGTATGACTTTTTGAGTTCTTCTGGAAATATTCCGGTAGTTAAGGAGTTGTTGATGATTCTTCTTACTGGAGTGGCAGCACAGGTTGTTAGAAGAATTGTCTTGAAGGTTTAAGGTGGACACGGTTCAAAAGTGCTACGGGCAGGCCTGCTTGCATTGACCAGGTACATAAATTCATTGTGTGAAATTTGTTGGAAGGAACGGAGAGGCTGGGTTAGAGTATTCTTGGGTGGGAAACAACCGTTACAACGCATGCATTTACCCCGCATGCCATTACATCAAAAATGGCTTGCTGTAGGGGGTATAAGGTGTTGAATTTAACTCCAACACCTTCCCTACTGTTGCACAGACTGGAGTTGGAATAGTAAATTATACTGTTCCAAAACTCCAGCGCACCCCACCAGCCAGTCGGGGTAAAAAATTGTGTTGTAACGGCGTGCGGGGTAAAAGCATGCATTGTAACATCATACAACCTTCTTCTATTGGTGTTTTGTAAATGGGTCAACGCTGGTGCTTTGCCTCTGTTTTAAGTATGAGTCCAACGTGTCTGCTTTGGCCGTGTAATGATTTGCCAGTTTGTCTTTGAAATCTTGAGTAACGGGATGAGCTCCTTCTAGGCAATTTGGTTTACAAAATTCATTGAGTATTTTATAGAAATCTTTATTTGCACATTTAGCATTTTGAATTCTGTCTGAATAGTATCTTTTCTTAGCTTTTTTGATAGCTGACTTGTATAAACTGTTAATTTTCAGTAGGCGAAGTTTGTCTTGATTGGTGTTTGTTATGAGCCACGCATGTTGCAGCTTTCTAATTTGTTGTTTTATATCTTTTATCTATGTATTTCTCCAAGATGTTTTTTTTTTTATTCTGTTGTGTGGTTTTTAGTGGTATCAGATATCAAAAGCTTCCTGTAGCAACTCATATAGTTTTTTAACAGAATTTATTGTTTCTAGATCTGTACTGGATGTTAGTTGTGTTTCTAAGTGTTCCAAATTGAGTTTGTTCCACTGTCGATAGGTGGATGCATGTACGGTTGTTTTAGGTGCATTGCTTGCTTAGTATTTTTTTATGTTGGAAAGTAAGCAAATGGTGGTCTGACCATGTGACCGGAGTTATAGTTTGAAAGGTAACTAGTTCAATATTAACAAAAATGACATCTAGGATGTGTCCAGCAATGTGTGTGGGTTTGTGGACGATCTGATGCAGGTTCAGTGCGTCTAGGTCAGCGATGATTGTTTTCAGATGGAGCATATTGGTTTTGTCAAACCCAATCTTGAGGTCACGTATAGGTTGGAGTGTAGTGTTAACAGGTTTGAAACCATGTCTAGAAGCATGTCTGGGAATTTTGCATTGCTAGGTAGAGGTCTGTAAAGGAGCAGGAAGTTACAGGAGGAAGACGGTGTAGGACTGCATGTGGTGAAAGGAGCCTCACAATTTTTTATGGAGACGTCATCAACTTAAGTGATATGTAATGTTTGCCTGAACACAACCACTAGGCCACCTCCTTTTTTGCCTATACGATTTTGGGTGATCGTTTGATAGCCTAGAGGTACGGCTTCATGCAAGACCGGAGCCATATTATCTCCCAGCCATGATTCAGTTATGAATAGTATGTCTCGTTTTGCATCAGTGAGAAGGTCGTAGATGTGATGTTTGTTTTTAGTCAGTGTCACTGCTCTCCCCCCACGCATCTCCACCGTTAAGGGTCTGCCCTTGAGCCCGAGCTCCTTACAGCTGTTCGAGGCCCTCCTCCACCCCCAGGCTACTGCCTGCGCCTCATCCCTGGTGGTCTAGTGGAAGAGCACCCTGCTCTTCTGCTATTACGCTCTGTGTCCTCTGCTCTCTCTCACCTCTTTTCTCTTTTCTTTGCCTCTTTTCTCTTTTCTTTTGCCCTTTTCTCTTTTCTTTTGCCCTTTTCTCTTTCTGTTGCCTCTTTTCTCTTTCTTTGCTGCTTTCTCTTTTCCCTTTTTCCTCTGCTCACCCCTCTTCCTGTGCGCCCTGCCACTGCTGCCCCAGCAGCCCCTCCCCCACAGCGTGTCACTCCTGCTCCCGTCTCCTAGCAGATCGCCCTCCCCGACCACTACTTAATGGTGGCCGCTGCACGGCTGTGCCACTGGCACGCCAAAGGTGGCCAAAGGCAAGCCCATCCTTGCCCGTCCGTGAACAGCGCCAGGGGCCCTGGTCCCCCGAACCCCTCACTGTTATGACCCCAGCACCCTCCACGCTCTCAACCCTGTATGCAGCAACAACTGCCAGCACTCGACACCGAGCAATACCCAAGGCCCGTTCTCCTGCCGTCACTGCTGCTGCACCTTCACCCATCTTCGGAGCCCAGCAGCAGCCCCCAGCCCAGCAGATACCAGTGCACACAAGCCACTGAACTGCATCCTCTTCAATATACGCTCCCTGCACAGACACGTCATAGAAATCTGGGACTTCCTCAACACTCACACTCCTGATGTAGCCTTCCTCACAGAGACTTGGACCAATGCCAGATCTGCACCAGACATCACAACCACCATCCCCGATGGATACATGATCCTGAGAAAAGAGTGTCCCACCCACCCAGGAGGAGGCCTCGCCATCTTCCACAAAAGCTCCCTCCGATTGACAACCACCGACTCGGACTACGCCTCGCCCCCCATGGAACACATCCACTTCGAGATCCAGACCAACCTCAGAACGACGCTCCGTGGAACACTCATCTACAGACTGCCTGGCCCCTGTGCTCCGTTCACCAACATCATTGCTGACCTCATTGCACCCCACGCCCTTGCCTCCACAAACTACATACTACTCGGAGACCTGAACTTCCACCTGGACAACCACAACGACCAACACCACCGCCCTCCTAGAGAACCTCACCAACATAGTGCTGAAGCAACTCGTCTTCACCCCCTCTCACACAGCTGGGCACATACTTGACCCCGTCTTCGCAGGAGGAAACAGCATCTTCTTCAGCCACACCATAGAACTGCTCTGGACTGACCACCACTGCATCAATTTATCCTTTAGTAAACCCACCGCACACAAGCACATGCGCCGCCTCCCACACAGAATCTGGAAAAAAATTCTCCGAAGAACACCTCACCTTCGCCCTCACCTGCACTTTACCCCCAACTACGATGGACGCCAACACTGCGGCAAGCAACCTCCACCAATGGATCACCAATTATGCCAACACACTCGCCCCCCTCAACCACAAGGCGACACAACAAGAAAGCCAACTGGTTAACTACGGCACTCCAAGAATCCAAGCGCTCCTGCTGACGACTTGCAAAGACATGGAGAAACAGCAAAACTCCGGAAGCACGCTCCGCCTACAAAACAGCCACCACTGCACACCACCAACTCATCAAATCCACAAAGAAGAACTTCCTCCAAGACACAGTCCTCTCCGACGCTCACAACTCCAAGGAACTCTTCGCCATCATACAGGAATGTTCCAAGCCCAACAGCGAAACAACTGACGTCCCTCCCTCCAAAGACCTCTGCAACAGACTCAGCTCCTTCTTTCACCTCAAAATCAAGACGCTCTATGATAACTTTGATGACCAAGACCTCTGTACCACCCCAACCCCCACCCCAGTGATGCCACCCAACAGACTTTTCTTACCTGAACTCCACTCATGACAGAAGACACCCTAAACATCATTAAGAGCATCCACTCCAGTGCATCTTCTGACCCCTGCCCGCCACACATCTTCCACAGGGCTGCCACAACCATCACACCCGAGCTACGTCGAACCATCAACTGCTCCCTCAAGACTGCCACATTCCCTGACAACTGGAAGTATGCCGAAGTCAACCCCCTCCTAAAGAAACCCTCCGCAGACCCGACGGACCTCAAGAACTTCAGGTCCATCTCACTGCTTCCTTTTGCTGCCAAGGTCATCGAAAAGGCCATCAACACCCGACTAGCAGACTTCATCGAAGCCAACAACATCCTACATACCTCTCAATCCAGATTCCACAGCAACCACAGCACCAAGACCAAGGCCAAATGGCAGCCCTCATCCTCCTGGTCCTATCAGCAGCCTTCAACACCATCTCCCACCGCACACTAGCCACCAGACGCCATGACGCCTGCATTCAAGGAAAGGCCCCAGACCAATTACGCTCATTCCCACAGGCAGAATACAGAGAATAAGACTCCCGCCCTTCTTCTCAGAACCGACAGCGATCAGAGACGGAGTACCCCAAGGATCCTCCCTCAGCCCCTCCCTCTTCAACATCTACATGGCCCCCCTCGCAACCATCGTCAGAAACCACGGGCTCTAAATCATCTCCTACGCCGAAGACACCCAGCTCATCCTCTCCCTCACCAAGGAACCTGACATCACCAGGCACAACTTCCAAGAAGGGATGAACCTGGTTGCAACCTGGATGAAGAACAGCTGCCTGAAACTCAGCTCTGAGAAAACAGAAGTCCTCATCCTCGGCTCCACCCCCTGCACATGGGACAGCACCTGGTAGCCCCCCACCCTCAGAAACCCACCCATCCCGACAGACCATGCACGCAACCTCGGCATCATACCAGACTCATTGCTCACTATGAATCGTCAGATAAATGCCGTTTCCTCTGCATGCTTCAACACCCTCTGCATACTATGTAAGACATTCAAGTGGATCCCCCTGACTCCAGGAAAACGGTCACTCATGCACTTGTCACCAGCAGACTGGACTACGGCAACGCCTTCTATGCAGGAATCAACAAAAAACTCCTCTACAAAATCCAGACCATCCAGAACACCACAGCCAGACTAATCCTGGATATCCCACAGCACAACCACATCACCCAACACCTCCATGAACTCCACTGGCTCCCCGTAGAAAGAAGCATAACTTTCAAGCAGCTCACGCACGCCTACTAGACCCTCCACAACATCGGACCTCAATACCTCAACGACCGCCTCTCCTTCCATGCCCACCAAGAGAAACCTCCACTCAGCCGATCTCCCCCTAGCCACCGTCCTAAGCTTCTACAGAACCAGAGTGGGTGGAAGGTCCTCCTCCTACCTCACAGCCAAGTCCTGGAATTATCTCCTCCTTCACCTCCGGCGAAGCCCAACACTGCACGAATTCAGGAATGACCTCAAGACCTGGCTTTTCGAATGACCCCAACGGAGCTGCGCACACCCACCCCTCAGTGCCTTGAGACCCTAACGGGTGAATAGTGCGCTCTACAAAACCCTGATTGATTGATTGAGAGAGTGATCAAACATTTATTAGTAGACAGTTTAGGGAATGTGCTTTGGTGATATTGTCACTTTGTTTTTTAGAAGAGTGAGCAGTATTTTGTTGGCTTGCAGCAGGTGTGTCCTTATTGCTGGTATTAGCTGTATGGGGATAGCAATCGTGTAGAAGTTCTGTATCGTGTTCCTCATCCAGCAGGCTAAGAAGGCATTTTGATGGGTCTGCATGTGTAGGTGGTGGAGAGGGTCTTTGAGAGTGAGTTGGTGTACCGTGTTGTTTTTGCGGTGTAACTTTCTGGTGCAGTAGACATGGAGAAGTGAAGTTGTGAGGTGTGGCATGTTGCTTACATTGTTTGCATGTGTTTGGGGCAGAAGGTGTATGAGTTAGGGGTGGTGGTGCAGCATGTGGGTCATGTATTAAGGTTCTAAATTGTGGATGAGAGGCGGTTAGAAGAGAGTTGCTGTGTTGCTGTATGTGTGTTAGGTGTGGTGGAAAAGAGAAAGCTTGGCATTTGTTCATTTGTGTGGTTTGAAAGGTGGGTGCATGTTTGTATTTTGTAATGGTTAGTATTATGAGGAGTTGCGCTTGAGTGATTTTGTTGTGCTGGTGTGAGTGATATGTTTTGTTTTTGAGGAGTAGTGGAAAGAGGTGCTGACATATTTGTTTTATGAGATGGATTTTTTTGTATAGGATTGTTTGAGAGTGGAAGTTGTAAGATAAAGGGGGTGGTGATGTGTTTGTGAGTAGAGTGTATATAGTGTGTAAGAAGGGTTGAAGTAGAGTTAAGAGTGTTTGTCTTAGGCTTGTTTGCTGCAAGAGGTAATATGTGTGGTGTAGTGGAGTGTAAGTGTTGTGTGGTTATGTTATTGTAATTGTTGGAGAAATGGTGGGAGGCTGAGTATAGGTTTGTTAGTGACAAATATGGGTCTGTTAAGCGCAATTAGAGCTGGGAGTGTGTGTTTGGATGGGATATAGTTAAGTATGATGTGGATATGGGTTGTGTTAGTGATATTGATGAGTGGATTGGTTAGTTAGAGTTGTGTACTGTATGTAGGTGATGGTGGAAATGTGTGGTAGCTGGGATAGAAGGGTGAATAGGTGTGGTTTGTTTGGTTTAGTAGTGGGTGCTGAGACATTGAATTGTGCATAGGGTTAGTTTGTAGTAAACGAGTGTAGTACATTTGGTGTGAGCGTGCTAATCTGGTTTTGGACGTGGATGGGGGTAGGGTGGGTGCTAGTGTATATGAAATTGGGCAGCATTTCTGGCCCTAGTCCTGACCAGTCTCGAACAGGCTCTTGCCCTTGTCCTCTCTTCCCTTAGGCTCAACGTCCGGGCTGAGACGCCCTAAGCCCTGGCCTTTTATAGCCCTAGTAATCAGGTGACCCCATTAAGCCAATGTGGGGACCCTAGCCCTTACCCTAACCAATTAGAACACTAGCCCTAAGCCATACGACTAATAGGAGACCAAGCCCTTACAACCAATCACAGCCCTAGTCCAAGCACCCAGTCAGGCACAAAACCCTAAGCCCTAAGTCCAATAAAAAACCTAGCCCCAGCCTTAGTCTGCCCTCACCGCAGCCCTAGTCCCAGCAGCCAATCAGACACGAAACCCTAAACCCTAACTCCAATCCAAAGCCTAACCGCGGCCCTAGTCCAAATCCTAGTTCCAGCAGCCAGTCACACAGGAAACCCTAAACCCTATGTCCAAAGAAAGCCCAGCCCTAGGAAACAATCCAAAACCCTAAACCTATCCACCAATCAGATCACTAGCCCTAATCCCTACATCAATAGAATCACTGACCCAGGGACCAATAAGTACCCTCAAATACCCAACCCTAATCCAATAGAAGCACCAGATGAACCACCAATAAGTGCACACATGTAGCATCCAATAGCAGACTATATAAGGTTCCTGTGACCTCAGGCAATATTTGCTGGCCAGGGAGTTGGAAGCTGCTCCTCAATTCAATCCATACTTTGGAGTTCTGAAGGTAAAGGCTTAACAAACTTTGCCCTCTAACAATAATGTTTGTACAAACTTTACTCAGTCTCCTAGCCAAAAATCGAGTGTACAATCCCTAAAAAACACAGCTTAAATGGCTAACAGCAGATTACTGAGTACCCTCTGTTCACTCTCTGATGTATAATATATCGGTTGCTAAGAGGGGAAGGGGGGAGGAATCTAGTTTCACTCACTTGCTAACACAAAAAGGGAGCTGGGAGGATTGCTTAACACACAGGTTTGAGCACAGAGTAAGGGAGAAATTAGGAGGGAAAAACAGGTAGTCACGGGCAATGTGAAAAAAACAACATATTTTGGACTACAAATCCCACAATAAAACAGGTAAAAAGAAACAGGCATGGGAAAGTAAAAACTACAAATTTCTAAGAAAAACAGGTAAAAAACTTGGGGCCTGATTACGATGGCGGACGGACTTTTGTCTGTCTGCCATCATCCCGGGGATGGAGACCATAAGGGGACCATAAGGCGGCGGTCCCACATATGGCATTACAGGTTGTTCCCCGGCGGTCAACCTGCTGCAAAACAGCAGGTGGAAATGGATTTGGGGGCCCATAGTGGGCCCCCCTTTATCCCTGGGCCTGGGTCAAGGGCATTGGGGGGCACCTATGGTGCCCCCTTACATATCCCTGCACCAAGTGGCAGGCACCGGATGGTGCCTGCCACGTTGTGCAGGGATATGCAAGTGCCTTTTTTTGCATTGCGGCGGGGACTGCTGACCGCATCCCTGCCAGAATGCAAAATATAGGTGATGCGACCGCCATGGTGGCGGTCTCATCGTAATTCGGATTGTGAGGAGGCCGCCTCATAGGTGGCCGGTCCCAAATCCGAAAAGATGGCGGACGGACTGAAGTCCTTCCGCCATCGTAATGAGCCCCTTAATTACTGACGAAATAGTCTTACACTAATACAATCACCCCAACAGTACACTTACTTTCATCCTATCTCTCAAGGTTTAACAATGGAGTCATGGTATCACTCAGACACTAGTCATGCACCCACGTAATCAGCCAGGCATTACTGATGCACTCATTGAATTATCCAGGCACGACCCATGTAGTTATCTACACACCCAGGTACATCCTGTTCACTGAACCTAAAACACATGGGCAGCAGCCAAGAAGTCATGCAATCACTGAAACACTACTTATGCACTCCTCCAATCTGCTAAGTGCTATGCATGTACTCAAACAATCATGTATGCACTATCCATGCACTCTATAAATCATGCATATACTATCTATGCACTCCTGCATATCTTCCAGACACTAAAGTTGCACTCATTTAATCATCCAACCCGTATCTATGCATGTATTCAATTATTGGGCAATTAGTCAGGCAGTTATCTAATCATTCAGGCACTACTCATGCACTCATCCAAACACCCAGATGATAGTGATATACTCATGTAAACATGCAGGCAGTAATTAGGCAGATATGGAACGACCGGTTCACTGACAAAACATTGACACCCAAAACATTCCCATACAATATTATCGAATTATAGATATCCTTTTTTTTTTCTTTTTAAATTTTTTTTTTCTTTTGTCATCATCTCACCGAAGACTTTGGCAGTTTTGACAAGTCGACTTATGCATTACTGGGCGCCCCTCGACTTACTGCTTTTGTCTGGGACCCCCCGGCCTTCCTCTCGTTCCTGAGGACTGGTGTAATCATTGGACACGCCCACAAAGCCAGATATCTTATCAGGTTATCAGGTTATCAGGCTATCAGGTGCAGGCGGCGACCCCAGATTAACAGGGGAGACCAGATGTTATCACATATTTCCGATACCCCTTCTTGCTCAAAACAGGCCATGCGCAGTGCCACTTTTAGCCAGCTTTCTCTGTTGGGGGGAGACGGATCTTTCCATCTAATACAAATCTCCCTCCTAGCCAGGATTACAAGGTAGAGAAGCAAACCAATATAGGTCTGTGGGAGCCACCCTTTTACATAGTTATTTACACCAAAAATCACCAAATGGAGATCCATCTCTATATGTGTTTGAAAAATGTCTGTCAGGGAGTCCCCCACGTTTTTCCAAAATAGGCCTAAATCTGCGCAGTCAAAAAACATATGAATGTCATCCGCCCTGCTAAAAGAACACCTCGGGCATACTGGGGTGGGAACAGGTGCAAATTTGGCTATTTTGGCCGGGGTGTAGTAAAGCCTGTTTAATACAAAAAAATGATTTTACTTTAGCCTGGCATGCTTGATATATTTATACAGTAACTTATTTCAAAAACATTTTCTATATCCTGGGCGAGTGGGGAAGAATTCCATACCGATGACTGGGAGGGAACCTCGTGATCCTCTGCTTCCAGAAGGCTTAAGTACCACAAAGATATTTCTTTCTTCCTTGGGCGTGAGTCTTGAAATAGCTGCTCAAGGTCCCAGTTCCCTACTGTTTCTCGAGCTTCCGACTCATGCCATGATCTTAACTGGAGGTACTTAAACCTGGAGAATGAGGGACCGATCTTATCTTGCAATATCTCCCAAGGGAGAACCCCATCTGAATCCACCAGATCCGACCACCTCTCCAAACCAGCTCTTCTAATCGGAATCGCCAAGCTGTCGCCCAAGCAGAGGGGGGTCCCCGGGGAATCCCAAATTGGTGCAAAGGCAGAGAAATAACCTATGCCCAAAATACGTCTTAATTTGTACCAGGTCATCAGAGCAGCTTTTAAAACCTTAAGACGTACACGCTTAAAGAATCTGGCTGTCCCAAATTTGTATAAGAACCCCCCTTGCCCACTGCCACCCTCTACTAAGGCCAATTCACCCAAAAGCCTACCCCACATAGTTTCCTCAGGAGTAGACAACAGCATCCTTATACCCTTGAATTGAAAAACCAGTAAGTACCAATTAATATCTGGAAGTGCCAAACCACCTTTTAAAAGTTTCCTTCTTAGTTTTTTCCAAGATAACCTTGCACTTTTCTGTCCCCATCCAAAACTACCAATTTTGCCCTGAATCTTACTGATATTTTTCTGAGGAAAAGTAAGAGGCACCGCACTAAAAAGAAAAGTTAATTTAGGTAATACTGACATCTTTACCAGGTTGACCCTCCCATAGATCGTCAAAGGGAGGTTTTTCCACCAGGCAAAGAGATAGTCAATATCTTTTTCGATTTTCATCAGATTGATCTGGGGAATTACGTTCAAATCCTTAACAATTTTTATCCCTAGATACCTAAATTCTCTACTTATAGGGCCATGACTATACACTGTGTTCCAACACATAACCTCGGTTTTAGCCAAGTTAGCGAGATATCCTGAGATCGAACCGAACTCCCTCAACAAGGTTTCAAGCCACGGAATAGAGATATCAGGGTCACCAGTGTAGATTATTACATCGTCCGCGTACAAGGCAATTTTGCACTGATAATTTTGTGATTTAAAAGGGCTTATGATGTTATCCAGCCTAATCGCCTGCGCAAGGGGCTCAATGTAGATATTAAATAGAAGGGGAGATAGAGGGCACCCCTGTCTTGTCCCTCTCTGAATTTCAAAGCTTGGAGTCAGGGAGCCATTTAGCAAGATCTTAGCCGAAGCCCCAGAATAACAGTTCTTTAAAGTCTGCAAAAAGATTGGGCCCATTCCCATGACCTCCAACACACGATCAAAGGCCTTAGCGGTGTCTAAGGCCACTACTGCCAGGGGATCCCCCCTAATTTCGGCGAGATCGATGTTGCCAATAAGTAATTGTGTTTGTTCCTGGAGGACTCTCCCTACCATAAAGCCTTTCTGGTCGATGTTGATCAGGCTTGGTGCCAATTTTGCCAATATCCCAGCCAAAATACTCATAAAAATCTTATAATCAGCATTCAGCAGGGAGATTGGATGGTAGGAGTCAGCCATCAGGGGATCCTTACCTGGCTTCAGTATTAAGACAATCGTGGCCTCCTTCCAAGATCTGGGGATCACCCCAGCAGAGCTATAAACTGAATTGAATAAGGTATAGAGTATTGGCAGGAGTTCGTCAAGTAACAGTTTGTAAACTTCATTAGGAAGGGCATCAAGGCCCGCCGCCTTCTTATTTTTTGCCCTCTTTATTTGATCCCTGATCTCCTCCATGGATATGGGTGAGTCTAAAAGATCTCTGGCAGATTCTGTAAGAGCAGGTAAAAACTTATCCCTTAACCACAAACTTATTGAATCCTGTGAGGGGTCAATATTCTCCTTATACAAATTCGAAAAGAGGGACAAAAGGCAATTCTGCATTTCTGCGGGCTTGCTGGATTTAGTTCCAACACTATCAATAATAAGTTCATTAATAGTGTTTTTGCCCGATCTATCCTTGCCTTCCAAGCCAATAAGGCCCCTGCTCTTTCCCCATACTCAAAATTTTCCATATTACGAACTTGCCACTGAGCCTTACATTTCAAGTCCAAAAGGATCCTTAGGTCCTGCCTAACCTCCTCGAGTCTCTTCTCTATCTGTACCAGTTTTTCTAGACTCTCCTGAGGAGTATGACTCCTTTCTTCTTCAAGAGCAGAGATTCTGCCCTCTAGGGTCTGTAATTCTAAAGCTCTACTCCTATTCTTGGAACTTATTAGGCTACGTAGAGCCCCTCTCAAATTTGCTTTATAGGCGTCCCACACAAACTCTATTGTAGTAGAGCCTAAATTAAAAGAAAAAAATTCCAGGGAAGACTTTTTAATTGCTTGAATGATTCCAGGATCAGATAACATTATCCTGTTCAAGGTCCACCTTGACTGTAGAAAGATGTTATTCATAGAATATAAGAAGAAAAGAGGAGCGTGGTCCGAGAGATGTCTCGGGAGTACAGATATACTAACAACATTATCTACGATCTCTCTATTTATCAGGACATAATCTATTCTAGACGAGTGATGATAATTTTTAGAATAGAATGTAAAACCATCTACACTCCCCATCTTAGCTCTCCATAAATCTACCAAGTTAATGTTGGATAGTTAGTTTTTCATGACCCTGCGAGACTGCGGGGACCCTTTAGCGTGGCTCAAAGTGGATCGGTCCTTTACCGGGTCAAGCCGAACATTAAAATCCCCTCCTATTATTAGGGGGGTATTTGCCATTATTAAGTTGTCCTGAAGCTTGACCAGAAAGGATGGATCATCCGTATTAGGGCCATAGAAAGATGAACAAGTCATCTCCTCCCCCTCAAAATCTAGCTGGGCAATGATCCATCTACCTGTTTGGTCTGTCTGGACTGATTTTATCCTACAAGTAATTCCTTTCTTTACCAAGATTGCCACCCGCGAAAATTTAGTAATTGCTGAGAGTGACAATAACATTGTATCCATGGGATTTTAGAAAAGATAGTTTCAGACTCCATTTTGTTTAAATGGGTTTCTTGCAACAAACATACCTGAGCTGATGATAGCTCTAAATATTTAAAAATCAATCTTTGTCTCCTTGGACATCTCAGGCCGTTCAGGTTCCAGGAGATAAATTGAATATTTCGGCCCCCCTTCATTTTACTTTTCCGCAGCTTGAATACCCTGTGCCGAGGTTTTGAAGGAGTTCTCTAATTAGGCCAAGAAAGACGAAATCTGCTTTACTTAACCTATGAGATGAGGAATATTTTTTACCAATTTTACCCCCACCCTGTGCCTCACCCTGTGCTCCCCCCACCTCAATCCCCACCCACCCTGAACCCCCATGACCCCCCAATCCCCTACTACCCTGAGGAACCCTACCTTCCAATAGGCAAACGCCTATTCGGGCCCTTCCCCCTTGAGGCTATATAGATTACATAGTAACTACTGAGAACTAGCGGTAGGAAGCCAAGTTCTCAGGATGACCTCTACTTCCCTACCCTACAACCCTCCCTATTTCTCTAGCTGAATTTTTGCTATGAGTGTATCTGCTTCATTTGTCGTCCGGATCATGTGCATATGGTTGTTCCACATAACTCGCAATGTGGCAGGGAACCTTAATTGGGCCTTTGCCCCTAAGCTGTTTAGTTCTGCCAATCTTTTGCCCAGTTCCCACTGTCTCTCAGCCGTTATGTGGGAGATGTCGGATCTGATGGAGAAAGAAAAGTGAGACAGGTCAGTGAAAGGAGAAGATAAGACCCCTTCTTTAAGAGCTGCGGAGAGAATCTGTTCTTTAATTGAATATGATAAAAAATTAACGAGAATTTTTCGGGGTTTCTGTCTACCCGGATTCCTTTTGAAGGGGTCTCTATGCACCCTCTGAATTTCCTGATTTAAATCCACATTGGGGAGACTTTTAAGAACTGTACCTTTCAATAATGAGATCAAAAACCCCTTTATGTCCTCTCCCTCCATTGCTTCTGGGATATTTAAAAATGTCAGGTTATTTTTTCTTGAATGGTTCTCCAATCTTTCAAGATTATCTTTGAGCTCCTTGTTTTGAATGGCTAATTCCTCCAACTGAGAAGAAGTGGACTCAATTGCACTTTTCATCCTAGGAATTTCCTCTTCGATTGCCTCAGTTCTTGCAGTGACTTCTTCCAGCTTCTTAGCAAGTATCTCACATGAGGATCGAATAGCATCCTGATTTGCCTCAGAGACTGAGAACCTATTCACCAGCTCTGCTTGATTTGCCTCTGAGACAGTAAATCTACTTGCCATCTCATCTTTCAGGGCCAAGAGAATGTCTGCCAGGGAGTGAGAGTTCGATATAGATGTGTTCTGAGTTTTCAAAGGATGGGGGGATATATTTTTACTACACAGATCAATAGAGCCACTAAGAACTTCCGTCTGCCCCATACGCAACTCTTCAGCTCGCTCTGACCCGACCTTCTCAAGATTTTCTTGCCTACCCTGAGCTCTTCCCAACTCCACCCTCTGGTCTGGAACTAATTTTAAATCAGGCTCCTTCTGTTGACCTAACACAGAATATCTGTTAGTGAGGATTATGGCCGAGTGTACCTCCAGCTCCGAACTAGTTGCTGTATCTGCGGATTTGGCTAGATCAGCAAAGTTCTGCAGGGTGGTTTTATCCTGGAGTCCATTATGTTCAGACTGATTAACCCCCGATGTCTTCGTATTTGAGGTCATGAAAGTGGACGAGGGTGCTGAGGGCATCGCCAAGACCATAGTGGAGACAGGAGTGGGCTCAGAGCTAGACCCGGACATGGCTTCAGAAGCCCCTTCTGCTCCGGGGAGAGAAGAGAACAGAGGCGGTACTTTCGCTGAAGAAAGGGACATAACCTGATAAAAGGTTTTCAGTGACGGGGTGATTTTAGACTTAGTACAAGCCGCTTTCTTATCCCGAACTTTTGCCTTGCCTCTTAGGGATTTAGATTTCACTGAAGTTGTAAATGACCCAGTGCCCCCCGCCTGATTACTCTGTTTTGCCGATATTTAAAATTCTGCCACTGGAGGGGATACTCGCTGTGGTAAAATTGGGTGAGTGATTAGATTATTAGATGCCAAGTAGGCCGCCCTTGCCCGCAATGAGTATCTTGTTAATTTGGGGGGAGATAATCCCTCTTGAGGTGCAGCCCCCCTCTCCATACAGTCCGGAAAAGCCACACAGAGAATACCACCCTTCTCGGCAGTCCGCACACCCTCTCCAAAGTTGGGACACAAGAGCTCACCTTCCAACCCGACAACACCCGACAATGGTTCACCCACCAAAAAAGCACGATCAGGCAATACACCAACTGAAGCACTGCACCGGAACCCAGCCTCCCCTACCTGCTCCGAGGAGGAATGGGCAATTTCCAGGCTATACGCTCTCACTCCCGTGCAGCACAACAACAGGGGGAGAAGCTCGCTTCATCTCCACTCGCTTGCGGCGACCCCCCACCTCCAGCCTGGATTCCGTACGACTGATCCACGCTCTCCGATGCCGACTCGAACACAGCCTGGGGGAGCTGGAAAGACTAGCGCGTCAACCGCCACAACTGCTGCCTGACTCTGCAAGGACCACCCCCGCATATCAATTGCGGAGAGTGAAGAGCCTCATAGAGACGCCGCGGCCAAGAAAGAAGAGGTATGAAATCCAATTAACTAAAATCCGTTTTTTTGAAATACTGCCATCGATGGAGGGTAATTACGAGAGGTCATCCGAGCCTCGGGATCCCACCGCCATTAGGAGCCCGAGGAGGTGCACCCGCGGCCGTTCAAACGGCGGCCGCCATGTTCCTCTCGAAGTCTATCATCGAATTATAAATATCGATGTAAAAAATATCTCCAGTGAGTGCAATAGTAGGGAAAATGTTGGATAGTGGAGGGATAAAATGTACTATTCCTACTCCAGTCATGCAACAGTAGGGAAAGTGTTGGATAGCGGTGGGGTAAAGATTACTATTCCCACTACAGTGAGTGCAACATTAGGGAAAGTGTTGGATAGCGGAAGGATAAAATTTGCTATTCCCACTCCAGTCAGTGCAACAGTAGGGAAAGTGTTGGACAGCGGAGGGGTAAAAATTACTATTCCCACTCCAGTGAGTGCAACAGTAAGAAAAGTGTTGGATAGCGGAAGGGTAAAAATTACTATTTCCACTCCAGTGAGTGCAACAGTAGGGAAAATGTTGGATAGCGGAGGGATAAAAATTACTATTCCCACTCCAGTGAGTGCAACAGTAGGGAAAGTGTTGGCTAGCGGAGGGGTAAACATTACTATTCCTACTCCAATAACTGCAACAGTAGGGAAAGTGTTGGATAGCGGAGAGATAACATTACTGTTCTCACTCCAATGAGTGCAACAGTAGGGAAAGTGTTGGATAGCGGAGGGGTAAAAATTACTAGTCCCACTCCAGTGAGTGCAACAGTA
The DNA here is from genome assembly GCA_963921515.1 of Calotriton arnoldi. Classification (NCBI taxonomy): domain Eukaryota; kingdom Metazoa; phylum Chordata; class Amphibia; order Caudata; family Salamandridae; genus Calotriton; species Calotriton arnoldi. The sequence continues at coordinate 1,307,519 of CAWUFW010001933.1, forward strand.
GGGAAAATGTTGGATAGCTGAGGGGTAAAAATACCTATTCCCACTGCAGTGAGTGTAACAGTAGGGAAAGTGTTGGATTGCGGAGGGATACAAATTAGTATTCCCACTCCAGTCAATTCAAAATTAAAAACAAACACAATATCAACAAAAAATATTTGAAAAAAATATATATAAATATGTTAAAAATAAAAATACAAATATTTTTAATATTGAAAACATAAAAAAATAAAAACATATTATAATGTTAAATACATATCACAAATACCTACAAATATTATATTAAATAAAACATACAAATATTTTTTAAACAAACAAATATTTTTAGTTAGAAATGATTTATAAACAAAAACATTATTACGTACATTTATTTTATTTACATCCTACCCTATAGCACCACACAATTCACAACACACATCAAAATTAAGAATAAAATGTATTTCCATATTTAAAATAATTAATTATCAATTAAATAAATATTATTAATTAAAAAACAAATTAAAACACATAAAAATAAATTAACTTCCCACCCTTTACCGCTATAAATGCCACAACCCACACCTAAAATTAATTGCACAATTTCCATATTTAATTATCAATTAATTAATTATTAATTAACAACTAATTACTAATTAATAAAAAATAAATTACTTCTCACCCTTTACCCCTATAAACCCCACAACAAGCACCTAACATTAATTACACTATTTTCATATTTAATATTCAATTAATTAATTAATATTAATTAATAACTAATTATTAATTAATTAAAAATAAATTACTCCCCACCCTTCCCACCCTTTACTTCTATAAACCCACAACCCGCACCTAAAATTAATTACACAATTACCATAATTATTTACCAATTAATTAATTAATTAATATTAATTAACAACCAATTAATAATGAATTAAAAATAAATTACTACCCACAATTAACACTATAAAATCTAAATTAAATAAATATTAATACATTTAAAAAAATATCATTAATTTATTATATTTAAATTACTTCCCACCCTATTCCCCTAAAAACCCACAATCCACTACGGAAATAAAAAACGCAAAATTGAATTAAAATAAAATTGATAACTACTAAAAATTAAACACATATATTAAAAACATAAACAATACATCACATACATTTAAATTATATACTAAAATACATAACACTAATTAAAAAATCGATATTTTAAACAACTATATTTTTGCAAATGATATTAATGACTTCTATATTTTTAAAAACAATATTTCTTACCTTCAAATCGATATTCTTCACCACTATGTTCTTGCTGTCGATATTTCTGACTCACGATATTTAGGACTCGATATTCCATTAGTTCAACATTTCCAACTCTATATTTTGTCTGCACACTGTAACGACCCATGGAGTTCTCATATACTCAGGGAATTATCTAGGCACTGCCTGTATCCTGAAAGAATCACCTAAGTACTATGTATGCTCCATTTTAATCATCCAGGGAGTATTCATGTATTCAACCACAAACACATGTTTTTACAAGTTTTAATGAGGAATATGTTGTAGTCCTTTAGAACCATCTGGTGAATTATATATGCAAGCTGTGACATACTCTTTGCATGCAGATGGAAGAATTAGTGAGGTATATGCTTTGATAGACATTAACGTGCAGATTGTTATATGCACCGTTTGCAAAAATTTTAATCAGATACATTTAAGTAGAACAGTACTGAGATAGTAAATAGACCACTAACACAGTGGTAGAGAGGCATCCAATAGCTCTTATGTTGTGTTTTGGTATTTAGAGGGCCCGATTCCGATCTCGCTGGGAAAGCCCTACGGCCGGCTCGCGCCCGTAGAGCTTTCCGACCGACTCGTGCTCCTGGGCTCCGAGCGACAGAGTACGATGTGCTGCAGCGCTGATGGACTCGAGTCGCTCGGAGCCCCATTGAAGTCTATGGGAGCCTGGTGTACGTTGCGTACATAGGCTCCAATGGACATAAAACGCATGTCTCGGACAAGGGCGCCCCCTGTTGCAGGTACGCCTCGGTCTCGCCCACACCTTGCATGCATGTGTAGGGGGGACCCTTGGGACCCCCTCAGTGATCAAGTCGTAGGGCCCCGGGTGAAAGGGTGCCTGCGACAGACCCCCAAAGTCTGCTTCCCGGAGCTTTTTCGAGATGGAGGCTTCGACTCGATCCAGCTGCTCTGCGTGCGCATCGTACTTGGTCGTCCGGAAATCCACCCCGTTGCGCTGTGCGTGTCAGCCATGGCGGAGTCGTCTGGAGGGGATCGTTGACGCGTACGAGTCGCTCGGAGCAAAAGGCAAAATTCGCATCGTACTTGCTCACTCGTACAGCTGTACGAGTAGCTCGGAAATCACGCATACGACTCGGAGTGGCTACTGACGGATGCTGTCAGGAGCGCTTCCGTGCGAGATCGGAATCGGGCCCATAGTGTTGAGACACTGTATATACTTGTACACTTGGGGCTAAATGTAGAAGACAGTAATGCAGTGTGGAGCTGCAAGCAATTTGGCTGCACCATGCTGCATTACTTTCAAAGCACAGGGATGCGTCATATTTACAGCAATGTGATGGATCCCTATGCTCTCTCCTGTGCTTGTGCACAACTGGCTGCCATGCCCCAACGGAGGCACCCTTGCACCATGGTGCAAGGCGTGCCTGTGTAGTGGGGATGATTGTTTTTGTGCAGGAAGGGACACCTTCCTGTACAAAAAAATTCACATGAGGTATTTTCCTATTTATATGTGTGCTGCAGAAGAGTTTCATGGCTTAAGGTAGGATTTAACCCATTAGTTTTGTTGTCTTTGCTATCTTTGTTTTACCTGCATTCATAAAGATGGGAAAAAACCTTACCTAGCAGCCTAAATTAGGCACCAAAGGAAACTCATCATCTCCTTTAATAACAACATATTTATCATCAGCTATGGGTGCAATTTCTATGGAGCTAGAATTAGTGAAAATTGAATATACACTATTCAAAGGCTGATTGAAGAGCCAACAACTCACTCAGGTAGCCTGTCATATTACACCATCAATTGCAGAAAATGTCACCCATCTAAAAGTCCCTTCAACTGGTCAGCTTCTATCAGCCTCCGTCCAATGTATAAATCCTAGTACTGTGCATGACACACCTGATGAGATTTCTATTGTTGGCCTTAGTCGTCCCCATTCAAGCACGCATAAATCTCTACCCCCTAAGTGCAAGCTGAGAGATGGAAAAGCTCGAAGGGGCAGAACCAAGGCTAGCAAGTCAAAGTTAAAACCTGACGCTCCAGCAAATAATCCAATTGCTCCTGGTGTGATTGATTTCAGGTCCGATTTATCTAAAATCTGTAAACCTTTTTTGATAACTTGGAGTCTTTATTGAAGATCCTGTTAATGGCGAGCGATTGGCCCGCCTACAATTGCCACCTGAGTGTACACCTTATGTCATAGTCCATATAGGTGTTTCTCCTATGAATAAGGATCCACACGAAGGCTGGTGGGTTCTAAAATATAAAGTTGCTCATTGGTGTAAGAGCAATTCAGGTTGGCCAACTGATCAGGTATAGGAAATTCTTATGGTGCTCTCAAAACTTCAACAGGGGACTGTATGGTAGTAAATTTTAGAAGCCCCTGATTGGTAAGTGCATTATTACACCACATTGACTATCTAGCAAATAAACAGGACAGGACACGTGCACTTCCTCTGGACCTCCTTTATCATCCTATAGTTTCAGCAGCTTCTAACAGTATGAAGGCTACGCCACCCCCTCCACCAGTGATTTTTTTTTCTGACCCATATGTTCAAGAAAATCGCTTTGCACCTCTTTCAGCCTTATCGGACATTGAGTGACTGCCCGTCCCTTTGGGCCCCCATTTAACATCGCAATCACCTTTAAATATTGCTAAACTTATCAACTGCGGGGAAGAGGACTCTACTATTAATTACACCCATTTAGAAATGAATAGGATAGATGGCCTAAGTCTTCTCTCCTGGAAAATTGCAGGTATTAGTTAGAAATTGGACAATGTAGACTGCCTGCAAATTGTTAATAATTATGATGCTGTATGTTTCCAAGAGACTTGGGGGCCCATTACGATGGCGGGCGGAAGCACAATCGCCGTGCTGGCGGATGCAAAAACCACCAGTTACCGCCGGCACGCAGCAGTCCACACGCCCGCCCAATTACGATACGAAAAGTAGGCCAAACACCGCCGGCAAGCCAGCAACACCGTCCGCCATCAAAGTGCGCCCGCACACGTAGCGGCGCAGCACAACTGACACACACCGTCCGACGAAACACGTCCCGCCCGGCGCATAAATTACGATGCCGCAAACAAACGGCTCCCACGGCAAAGAGACACCGCACGTGAAAGAGAGGCGGAAACACGGACGCAGAGCACGGACAACGAAGAAGCGGCACCCCGGGCATGAATCCAGCACTGCAGGCCCTTCCCATGCTTCTGCTGATGCACCACCAAGGACGCAACGTACCGCGGAGACGCAGGTAGGCACACACACAACAAGTGCACGCAAACAGCGCACACAGTGCAAGGGCGGATAAAGCGGACAACCCCCCACCAGCGCGTGCACACTACACATCCACCATTGCATCCACATATGACACACAGGCCAAATCCTAACATCGCGGAACACATGTGTACACACCACCTGGGACTAGGAACCAACCACCCCGTCACGGCCCCAAAGCGCCGATGACGCCGCCACACATGCGCACAACGCAGAGGCCAACCGCAGCGCCATGCATGCGTCGCACACAGACACAGGGACACAACCAAGCAGCACACACACCAGCCCCACCCCGAACGCACATGACACGTGACAGGCCGGCCACAGACATGTCCCCAACGCCCAATTCACGGACAACACCCAACGCCACACAACCCACGCACACATGTCAGTTAAGTCACGCAACAGCAGGACACACCCCAGTGTAACAAACATGGCGAAGCACACAGCGGCGGCAACACCAACTAGGAGAAGCAAGGCCCCTTCGGGAAGAGGAACGCCAGTACCACACTGAAAAACCCATACCACCCTGCACATATGAACAAGACACATGAAACGGAACACCAAAGAGCCCGGGGACCGACAACAGGTGGCCCAAGAATTACATCCACACACAAGGCCCAACGCAGAGCGGAAAGGCAGCCTGCCGCCCACACAAGGGAGAGCAGACAGCACTGAATGACCTTCCATTCCAACACCGAAACCACAGCCCTACGACAGAAGCCGGTGAATACAGCCATTGTCCAAGAATAGACCAACACAGGCATGCCGAGGAGACCGACCACACGGCAGATAGCGCATATCACAGAAGCACACAACGGACGGGGAAGAAAGAAGAAAACACTCCCCCATGTCGGCCACATGCAAGTTAATTGGAAGGAGTCACACAGCACCGACCTTGAACTGTCTGAGAAGCATGTGGGAAGAGGGCCCGTGTCCTCCAAACAAGCCAACAGAACACAAGTCCTGTCTCCCCACGACTACACAGAGCTCACAGCAACCCCGGAGCGTGCACATTGCAGACTGCACACACAGCCGGAGCACGCCACCTCTACGAACCGCTGCGAAATGGCAACCGCAACACACCTACCCAACTACGCCGAAGAGCTCAAGCTGTACCAAACCAGCACGATACATACATTGGGATGCGATTTCCTGTCCCTGCTGAACGTAAGTTACCGACTGACTTACCGCATCACATTGTTCAGCTGCGTCATGCCCGTCTTCTACTGTCGGAGGTGTCCCTACCAGCATCCCGTCGAGATATGCCTCTCCAACCCGGCATGTCTGAAGGCGGACCTGCTACCACTACTCCTCCCTCTGGACGCACACGACAGGGCCTGCTCTGCCTATGGGGGCATGGCGTATGTGGCCAACATCGCACGCGCACTGAAATGGAACCACTGTGCCTCCACACGACGGATCATCGAGAACAGCTACATCGAATGTCACCCAGCATGCCCCATCATGGTCCTCCAAGGGACAACCTACGAACAACACCTTGACAGCCACCATCCGCTTCATTGGCTGGCAAACATGTACACCACCAATGACATGGAAGCCCTGCTGGACGGCATCGCATACCTGTCAACCTGTAAATACGTCGGACCACAACGCAGGTTCCCCGAGTGACCTATGAAGTCCAACCCCGCACCCATGCTCAGCTTCCGCACGGACTGGCCAGTCACCACCACAACAGCCATACCAAACGACCGGCAACTGTAACCACACCATCAACGACATCGCCATGACATCGGATATGACCGGGACATGCACACTGTTCCCCATCACATCCAGGAACACCGCATGCATCGTGGGAGGCAGTGGCATGGGCTCTGTGCATCGCACCCACATGGACGGAACTGCACGAACAACCAGGACACGACATGGATCCAGCGCCCATGGACACACACACCGCTCAGTGGACATGAATAGGTCGCCTGGAGTCTGTGGGTGCTGCACCCCTCCCACCCCCACCCCGGGAATCCCATACCAGGACCTTTGCATGGACGACAAGTGCATACAACAACAACACGACCCCAGTGACTGTGACATGTCCAGTAACCACCACAGTGCAACAACAAGTGGCACGCCGCTGCATGCACGCAAGCACATGCCCTGATGTCATCTCACATGCACGCGTGCATGAGGAACAACCGCAGCAAACCTGTCACATGGAACTGAGATGGACTGTGCCCATGATGCCGAGCGGTCTGGTAGGCTACATGTATACCGTCTGTGTCAAAGTCCGCAGCTCCGCAGCCATACGTAAATGTACATTAGCACAGCCTTGGCCAAGCAGATGTAACCCCACACCCTATCCCATTTGTAATCATGCTCAGTATATCCTCAACATGTATCCCGCTGCCAGTAGTGTCCACTATACTGCATCACAGAGGACAGAAGACTCAATATAATGTTTGAAACCAGAACTGTCTCCGCTGACTCATTTCACAAGTACGAATGAGAGAGGATGAGAGTATGTGAAGTACACGGCAGTCGTGACATGACCATGTAGTCCACTGGTATTGGATGTCAACGCAAATGAGTAGCACTACTGTGGAAGAAACACATGTGTCGTGTGAAGTCGTATGGACGCAGTGCTCAGGTGGGTGGGTGCGACGGGTAGATGCGCACATGCCAAGTTGGAGCACGCCGTGTTGGGAGGGGTCATGAACAGTACACCACCGCTTCCCTGGGCATTGTGAGAGGACACCTGTCGGGGGGAGTGAACACGTGTGTGCACAGCAGCCGGGCACACGTACAAAGCGGTACCAGGCGCACCTCAGCCCACCCTCTGTGGACAAGCTGGATCCTGTTGTGCGCCCGCCATGCCCCTTGACAAGGCACACACAGCCCCAGTCGACCAGGTGTAACCCCAACATAGTCAATCCACACAGGCGATACAGGGCACGGGATGGCAGTGGAGCATGGTGTGTGAGAGGTCTCCTCGCGCTCCTCCTGGTCATATCACGCAGGCAATAGAACCTCAACGTCCAGCATGGCAAAAAGTCAAATGGAAGTGTAGGGGGACGCACCACAGCACGAGCAGCACTGACGTCACGGGAGGTGGCTCGCACCATCCCATCCATTGCCCATCATACCAACCACGCCACATGCCATTGCGACTAAGTGCAAGCGCGTGCGCCACCACCCCTGAGCCCTCCCCAGAGAGGCCAAAGAGTGAATGTGTGGGCCATCAGCCACAGACGGACGCGGCATGGCCGCAAGGGCAGCCACAGCCACTGGGTGTCGCAGGTGGCGGATCCGGAAGGCGAAGACTGTGATGCATAGTCCATGCAGGCCGGGTCTCCATTTGGGGCACCACGCAGGTGGACGGCGTCCCGTAACACATCATACCCTGAGACAGCCCACTCGTGCAACTGGACCCACACATGCACTCCTTGCCCTCTCTGGTGCGAGCTTGGGGCTGCCTGTGCAAGCGCTAGCCTCGCAGGTGAGCATGCATATTGGGGGGCGAGGGGAGGACATGAGGGCTGGGGCGAAGATGACTGTATCACTGTCAGTTAGTACAAGGGATGACCCAGATGTGGAAAGGAAGAGACGTGTCCCGTGTGTACTGCAACTAGTCGCCAATCCAACTACCCCCATGTCCGGAATGTAAGCCCGCACCTAGGCCCGCCCATCCGCCACATCGAACATACCACCAGCACGACAACCTTCCCATTCGAAACACTGACTGGGGGTGGCGACCAGTGAACAATCATGTGTAGCCTACCCACGCGTACATGTGGGCCCTCCATGATCCATGTCACCTGCGGCAAAGACATGACATGCGCAATGAGGGAAGTGAGGAGAGCTGTCCGCCCCACGCGCAGAAGGTGCATCAGCTCCACAGACCCAGCAGCGAGTCCAGCAGGGGTCACATGTGCAGGGGCAGCTGTGCCTGGTGTGAAGGCACATGCATATGGACAGCACATCGACCAATGTGTAGTCTGCCCACATCCACAGTCCATCATCATGCGGACATAGGAATTGAACACAGGGCAACACATCTTAGCTGGTGCACCCACCGTGACCAACAATGCGCAATCATCGACGTACCCGCCCTGTGCATGGCCCCCCACCCAACGGAGGCACATCCAGTGCCACCATCCCACACACACAAGCCTTCCACGGAACATGCTGTGTCCAATGCTCAGTACAGAGTCAGCGCCCATCTGGTGGATCCTGAACAGGAGACACATGCACACACATGCCAGCTCCCACTATGTACGACTGCCACCTGGCACGTGCAATGTAACCTCTCACCTGTGACGTGTGACTGCAAGCACACAGCCGTCTTGGCATGGGGCTGTCAATGTGGACACCAGTCAATGTTTCGGGAGCTGTGATCCGTACAGTGCTGTACATAGGGTGCAGTGCTGACACCTACTACTGTCTCATATCCCCTCGTGCCACAGGTCCCACTTGTATTGGCCGCTCAGCCCGTGCCCACATCGTCGTCGTCGTGTGCCATACTCATCCAGCCTCGGAAGCAGTACCATGCTCAGCAGACACTCATGTTGCCGTGGCGTTGCCGCTTGACGAATATGCAGTCAGTCCCCATCAGCACGCCCCGCAAGTCATTGGGGCCTAGATCCCCATGTGCATGCACATGGCAGTGGTATGTCTCACTTGCCATTGCCATTGTTGGGAGACCTGTGTAAGTGTATTGTGGCCGTGCCGTCCCAGCTTGACAGCTGGGCTGTGGCCCATGTGCTTGCTCAGTCATGTCAGTGATGTGTATGCGAAATTGCTATGTGCCGTGTTGCTTTGACATGTGTCCTCTGCCATTTAACCCAGGCGGAGACCGAACATTGACCGCCCATACCAATTGCTGGCGGACATGGACGATACAGAGGTAATCAGGAAGTTTCGGCTGGACAGGCCAACTCTGCATCGACTGTGTGCCATGTTAGAGCCCCATCTCCGTCCCCGCAGGGTGTATCCGACTGCTGTCACCCCCACGGCTAAGGTGATGGCCGCCATGCATTTCTTCGCCACTGGGTCATTCCAGCACACAGTGGGCAGTGGAGGAGGGATGTCCCAGCCCATGTTCAGCAAGGTGCTGAGGGATGTACTGGCAGCCATGATGCTGTACCGGAACAGGTACATCAGATTCCCCAGGGCTCGTGAATTGGCGGCAGTGAAGGGTGCATTCTATGCCCTTGGCAGAATCCCACACGTCGTGGGAGCCATTGACTGCACTCATGTTGGCCTTGTTCCACCACAGGCCACTGAGCACCTGTACCGCAACAGGAAGCACACGCACTCCCTGAATGTGCAAGTGGTGTGCCTTGCGGACATGGTGATCACCCACGTGTGTGCCAAGTTTCCAGGCTCGGCACATGACGCACACATAATGCGCAACAGCATCTTGCCACGACTGATGGCCAATCTGCAACAGGATCGTGGCTGTATTGTCGGTGAGTATGTGGAGTGGTGTAGCGTGCTGGTTGTGCGATGCTGTCCCCTGTCCAGTTGGAATAGCAACGGTTCTCTGTGTCCCTCACACCCAGGTGACTCTGCGTATCCGAATGGGGCATGGCTGCTCAGTCCATTGAGGAATCCTCGCACCCCAGCAGACGATCGATACAATGAGGCACATGGGAGGACCAGACGTGTGGTCGAGCGTACCTTTGGCCTCCTCAAGTCCAGGTTCAGGTGCCTGGACCGCACCGGGAGTGCACTGGCGTACTCCCCACAGAAGGTGTGCCAGATAGTGGTGGCGTGCTGCATGCTGCACAATCTGGCCATTCGGAAGCAGATCCCCCTCATTGTGGATGACGGAGATCAACCAGGGCCCCAGCCCGCAGACCAGGACAGCTCGAGTGAGGTGGACAGCGGAGAGGAGGAAGCTGGGAATGTGCGCCAGCAGCTCATCGCCCGCTACTTCACTTGACGGTGAGTGTCCATGTACGACGGATGATGTGTCTGTATCTATGCAGGTGTGTGTGTGCTGTGTCAGGATGGCCGTATGTTCACTGCGTGCAGTGTGTCAACGCTCCATGGCCAGGGTAGTATGCCACTGTTGGTGACTGTGGCATTGTGCCCTATTGCTCTGTGCGATGTGTGTACATTGCTTGTAGTTGTTGACATGTACTGTGTGATGGGTGTGTGACACACTCATTGAATGTGCTCCTGTTCTGTCTCCCACCCCTAGGTCCCTACAGGCCCTCCGGATTCCATTTCCATGCCACGCATCAGGTGCCTTTCCGCCCAAGGTGGCCGTTGTATTCCGTACAATAAAGACACAGGGCACAAACAGCAGTTAGTGAAAAAGGTGCATTTATTACAAACTGTGACATGTGATTGTGTGTAAGGTGATGACAAAAGTGGTGCGTGCAGTGACAATGAGCTGTCGGTCATGGCTGCGTGATGATCAGGGTGTACCCACTGGTTCTATGTCCATAGTCCAACACACACATGCCATCCAGATGGCTGTGTGGAGTGGGATCGTAGAGCAAGTCAATGCAGTGGCTGGTCAAGGAAGGCTGGCGGAAGGCTGGCTGGCTGCCTCACTTGCGACTGGAGCGTGCGAAGTCCTCCCGGGAGATCTGTTTCCTCTTCGGACGGCCCCTTCCACGTTTGGGAGGGGGTGTGTGGTGGCGACCTGCTGGTGGTGGGTGAGGTGTGCTCACTGGCTGTGGACGCAGGGGAAGTGGACACTGCTGCCCGAGCCTGCGCCCTAGCAGGTGGTGGCGGAGGTGGTGTTGCTGGCCTTGCCTGTGACCCCACCGCCACCACCAGCTGGCCCATGAGGTCCACGAGTTGGTCCATACGGGACACGAATTGGCCCATATGGGCGTCCATGGACCTCAGCACCCCCAGCACCTCCCGCGTGTCAGTAGCAGACCTGGCCCATTGTCCTTGGGCCTCTTCATAGGCCCCAAGGACTCTGGCCATTTGAGGCAGGGCATGGCTCCCAGGGGAGGCTGGCGTTTCCCTGACCCTGCTCCTCCTACCAGTCCTGCTGCCACCGGCCTGCCCACTAGCCACATTGCTCACCACGGTCCTCGCTGTGGCTCCCAGGAGTGGATCCAGTCGGCCGGGCCACCACCTGCGCTGGGGCTGGTGCCAGCGAAGACGTGGTGGTGGTGGAGGCGGTGGTGGTCGGTGCGGCGATGGTGGCGGTTGCGGCAGTGGTAGTGGCCGCAATGACCGTGGGTGTGGCCGCAACGACAGTGGCAGCAGGGGACTGGGACTGTTCAGCATCCCTGGATGATGGGTTGGTGGGTAGGAGGGGTCCTGGGGAGCGGCTGGGCCCTGCCACGCCAGATGGGCCAGCTTGGTGGTCCGTGTCCGAAGAGGTGGACAGATCCTCCAGATCCGTGTGTCCTCGTTGGGGGCTTGTAGGCTGGCTGTGCTGGCTGCTGTCTCCATCCCCAGCGTCCAGCAGTTCGTCACCTGTGGAGAGAATGAGATTTGTTATTGTGTTGCACCTGGCGAAGTATGTATTAGTCGTCTGACATTGGCAGTTCGTGCAATCTCGTACATGGGTTTCCCGGAGGCGAGTGTGTGGCTGTGGCATCTGTAGGTGTGTGTGCTAGGCAATGGGACTGTGTGCTGTGCACATGTGGCATGGGACGGATTGGCCATGCCGATGGGTGTGTTGCTTTGCCCCTACTCATTGTGACTCTGGTGTATGCGGGCTCCTGGCCCATCCTGGGTCTGGTTTGTACTTTGCTTTTGGAGTTCAAATGGAACGCTTAGGAACGCATATGGCAACATGGGGGCCATGCCCCAGATTCGCATTTGGGAGGGAATATGCTTTTGGGGTTCAAATGGAACGCTTAGGAACGCATATGGCAACATGGGGGCCATGCCCCAGATTCGCATTTGGGAGGGAATATGCTTTTGGGGTTCAAATGGAACGCTTAGGAACGCATATGGCAACATGGGGGCCATGCCCCAGATTCGCATTTGGGAGGGAATATGCTTTTGGGGTTCAAATGGAACGCTTAGGAACGCATATGGCAACATGGGGGCCATGCCCCAGATTCGCATTTGGGAGGGAATATGCTTTTGGGGTTCAAATGGAGCGCTTAGGAACGCATATGGCAACATGGGGGCCATGCCCCAGATTCGCATTTGGGAGGGTATATGCTTTTGGGGTACATGCTGTGAGCCATGGGTGCCGAACGTGACATGTGTTGTGGCAGCATGACAGTGCATGGTCTGAGGTGTGTGCATGCCTGACATGCCCTGCATATTTGCTGTCTGTTGTGGTTACTGGACATGGCATTGGACGCATCGTTATGAGTGAGTGATAGTTGTGTGCCAGCCAACGTATTGCAGTTGTCCCATCTCCTTGGTGTGCGTGCTGCCCTGTGCCATGTGCATCACTGCAGTGCTCGGGGGGGTGTGGCCCATGTTGTGTGTTGTTGCTCACAGTGTGTCGTGTGCTTAATTGACTTCTGGCACATGGTTGGTCATGGGCATGTGTCTTAGCGTGACTGCTGTATGTGTGGCAGCTGTGCGGATGACATGCCTTTCATGAGACTGGGGCTGACGGATGGGATGGATGGTATGTTGTATGTGCATGGTGTGTCTGTGTGTTTGATGGGTTCAGTGGTGTTCGTGTGCATTTCTGTTGTTCCGCTCTGTTGCGTCTAGTGTTGTTTGTCTTACATAGGCGTAGTTGTGGGGTGTGTGGTTGACAGGCAGTAGGGGCTACATGGACAGGACTTCAATGGTGTTTCGGTTGTGTGTGATGAGTTGCACAGTGGCTGCCGTGTGGGACTATATTCAGTGTGGCTTGTGCATGCAGACGTGGCTCCTTGGGTGTTGCTATGTCTGTGATGGGTCATGTGGGGTGTGAGTCTGCTGTTCATGTCCGTGTGCACATTGTTCACTTGTTCGTGACGGTGGGCGGTGCTGCGTGTTCGTGTGCTACGTGACATGTCCCATGTGTTGGTGGTGTTATGGTCCTCATGCCTCCAGTAATCCAGCCCTGTCCAGTTTCCCACCTGCAAGTTGTTCGTGCGTGCACTGTACTGGATGCCACATGGCTCTTAGCGGGGGTGCTCCATGTTGCAGGTCTGTGGGGGTGGGGGGGTGTAGTGGGTCGTGGGGGTGGCTGTACACCCACTGACACCGATTGCTGTGGACCGTGATGTCTGCCTTTCGGCTGTCGTTGTGCACTGCGGTGGCTGACACGTGGGTGTGGGGTGTGGGGGATGCTCCTCCTTGCTGTGCTGTGGGACTGGGGCCTGGTGTGTGTTGTACTTGGGCTGTCCACCATCCCACCCACTGCACTTTGTGTTCCTGCCACTTACCTGTTACTTGTCGGTTGGTGCAGCTGTGCCTGACACATGGGTGTGGGGAGTGCTACACCTTGCTGGTCTGTGGGAGTGGGGGCCTGGTGGGTGTTGTACTTCAGCTGTCCCCCTCCGACCCACTGCACTTTGTGTTCCTGCCACTTACCTGTTACTTGTCGGTTGGTGCAGCTGTGCCTGACACATGGGTGTGGGGAGTGCTACACCTTGCTGGTCTGTGGGAGTGGGGGCCTGGTGGGTGTTGTACTTCAGCTGTCCCCCTCCGACCCACTGCACTTTGTGTTCCTGCCACTCACCTGTTACTTGTCGGTTGGTGCAGCTGTGCCTGACACATGGGTGTGGGGAGTGCTACACCTTGCTGGTCTGTGGGAGTGGGGGCCTGGTGGGTGTTGTACTTCAGCTGTCCCCCTCCGACCCACTGCACTTTGTGTTCCTGCCACTTACCTGTTACTTGTCAGTTGGTGCAGCTGTGGCGGACACATGGGTGTGGTGGGTGCTCGTTGTGGCGCTTCTGGCATATTTGGGGACCTGTTGGTGGTTACGTGGCTGGCTTAGTGTACACATGTCCCCACGCATCTTACAGTTGTTCGGTTTGGCCTGTGTGTGGTAGTGTCTGTTGCATGTGCGTGTGATGTGTTGTGTATTGTGTGCTGGACATGGGGGTGTTTGTCCCTGGGAGCTGTGGCATGGTGGTTGCGCATGTGTGTACATAGCGGTGTGCTGGTATACATTAGTTTGTACTTACCAGCCTCCACTCCCCCTGCTAATCCGGCGAGGATCTCCGGATGGATTACGACTCGCACCTTCTCCTCCCACGCTTTGAAGGTCTTAAAGAGCGCGGGATTCCCTCCGCCAGTGACGGCAGCCAGCTCTCTGTTTTTGCCCTCCTTCTTCTTGACCAGGCTCTTTACGTCATTCCAACGTTTGTTTATCTCGGTTCTGTTCCTGGGCAGGGTCCCGACTGCATTGACCTGGTCTACGATCCGGGTCCACATTCTGTTTCTGGTGGCTAGTGGTGTGTGCTGGACCATGTTCCCATAGATTTGTGGGTACACCTTGATGATCTCGTCGACCATGACCGTCAGCTCCATGGGCGTGAACTTGGGCATCCTTTGTGGTGCCATGGTGTTTGTGGTGCTGGTGCGGTGTGTGTTGTGTAATGTGCAGGGGTTTGTGGTGCCGGGGTGTGGTGGTGGTGGTGGTGGTGGTGGTGGTGGTGGTGTTTGGTGGTGGTGGTGGTGGTGGTGGTGGTAGTGATGTGTGCGTTTCTGTGGTGTGCTGCTGTCCTTGCTGTGTCACTGTGTCCTCTCCTCTCCTCTCTGGTTTGCAATGTAGCAAGGGGTTGTGGTCTGTGGGAGTGCTGCTTTTGTACTCACCTATGTGGGTGTGTCCTCATGGTCTGTTGTTTTCAGGTGTGTTGTGTCTGGGGTTCTGGCCTTTGTATTTTTTGTTTGTCCGGGGGGTGTTTTCGGGATGTGTACTGTGCTTGTGTATTTGTGCGTGCCTTGCTGTGTGGACTTGTTGGCCATGTTGTGTGCTATTGGTTTTGTGTGCGGATGGTTTCTGTGCAGGTACGTGGGCGCCATGGCTTCTGCCGTGTCGATTCTCATCGGCGTTGTTTGCGCTGGCGGGCGGTATATTTGTTGTTTTCCGCGCTCATGGCGGTGCGATCGTAATTTCACGTGCGGTGTGTCGGCCGTGAGGGCGGGCGGTTTTGTGTTGTCGTGCGTGTTTCCGTCCGTGGCGGGCGGTTTGACTCCGACTCGGACGATGGCGGGCGGTATTTTGTATGATTTTTCCGCCGATGGCGGTTTCAGTTTGTGTACTCATAATGGCGTGGTCGGTGTTCAGGCGGTGTGTGCGGGCGGATTTTTGCCGCTTCCATGCCTGGCGGATTTTTTTACGCCGGGTATCGTAATGTGCCCCTAGGGCTCTAGAGAGAATTTATACTGAAGGTTTTCTGTCTTTTTGTGTTCGAGCTACACTTTCTATATCTGGATGACTGAAGGGGTGTTTAGGAATGCTTATTTGGAAATGTAAAAATTGAAGAGGCATTGTTTGTGTTCTTTCTGTTTCCAAATTTTACTTTTGACTTTCTCTGGTTTTTCTGTTTTTTTATTATTATTTTTTTACCAACCAACCTGTTGAACCAATCTTCGATCTAGACACATTTATTTCAGATTTTATGGAAAAGAGTACAGACAGGGTGGTTATCAATTGAATGGGCGACGTTAACATCACTAAATGCCCCTAAATGGGAGAACGTATATGTGGTATAACCTACTGTGAAGCACAACACATCTATCCTTCAAAGCGGCCGAAGCTTGGAATTCTCTCCCCCTTGAACTGCGCAGCATTCACGACCCCTGCCTGTTCAAGAAAAGACTGAAAACCCTGCTGTTTATTTCATCGGTAATCTCTCCCAGTTCCTCACAGTTTTCATTATTGGCTTTTCGCTCCGGGACACTCATGAATAGCCGTGCGCGTTATAAATCATTGTAACATAACATAACATAACAGCATTTTCTGCATACCCCTTATGGTGATGCATTAAATCAAATTACTACTTAACATAACCTACTTTTCAATTCAGAATTACATATTGAGGGCGTGCCGTATTACCCAACTTTTATAGGTAAAGGTAGAGGGTCTACTATTGATTTTATTTTGTTTCCTTCATACTTGTTCCCGGTAATCTTGGACTCGAAAATGTTACTTTCCAAGATTAGTGATTATAACCCAGTCTCAGTTTGTCTCACCTATTCCTTTACTAAGACCCAACAGTCTGGCTGCAGTTCAAAATTACAGTATTGTCAAAATAAGGGGAGAAGTATTAAATGGGAAAATTCAGACCACATCAAATTCTTTGAAGATCTAATTGCTAGAAAGAAAGAAGACGTGACGTGTCATCTGTCAGATGAGGCCAAGTCACAGGAAGTTTTAGAAAGCTCTGATGCTCTCTGTAAAATGGTGTCTAATATGATTATTGCTCAGAAAACCTGTGTGGAACCTATTACTTGTAGACGATTTAACCATTCCTGCTCTACTGTTTCTAAAATCCTTAAATTGGTAACTAAGACGAAACCTCGTAACATTGAGGCTATTGGACGAACTAGGCACACTTATACATTGACCCTGGAAGAGAGGAGAAAGCATGGGAGGACCTACAAGCAGCCTCGGAATTTAGGCTTTCTGGGAAGTTATAAACTGGCCTTTTTTCTCTGAAGAAACATACCACAAAATAGATTGTCACATTCCCTCAGAAGATTGTTTATTACACTTTTCAATAATTTTTGATCAAGAAACTATTAATCTACCATTTTTAGAAAAATCCAATATTGTTCCGGATAGTGTTTTAGCCAGCTCTATCCATGTAAGTGACATAGCCCTGGCTATTACAAAGAGCCCCGCCAGTAAGGCCCCTGGCCATTATGGGGTCCCCTATAGATGTCCTCAGACAGAATTCAACATTTTAAGCCCCTTTACTTACAAATGTGTTCCGAACTCCAATATGAGATGTTATTCCAAGTTTGGGAGACTGGGTGGAGGAAAGACATTTTTTCTCAGAAGTACAATAGGGCTTCCGCCCAGGTGTGGGCACACTTGAACAATCCCTTAACTTGCTCCTACTAATCTGTAAGTATGTCAAAGCTAGGGGAGGTTCCTTACACCTGGTGTTTATGGACTTCTCCAGTGCTTTCTACCTGATAAATAGGGATAAGCTATGGGATATGATGAGTGAAACAGGGTTTAAGAACCCCTGATATAACTCCTCAAGTGCCTGCACTGGGGTACCATAGCACAAGTCTGATATGGCAAAGATGGAGAATGTACTTCATTGTTTAAGTCTAATGGGGGCATAGACAGGACTATATATTAGCCCCTTTTTATTTCTCTTCTATATTTCTTCTCTTGATCGAGTGTTGGTGGCTAGAGGGAGGGATTCTCCCATGGTGGGTACCCGACCTGTGCCTGTTCTCCTTTATGTGGGTGACGCGCTGTTAATTTCCTGCACCGCTAACGGGCTATAGTTATAACTCGATTCCTTTAACATATTTATGGGGAAACTTAAACTAACCATCAGAAATCTTATATCATGATTTGTGGGCCAAAGATAACATGTTCACGTAGGTTTAATGTGGGTGGGACTCCCATCGCAAAGCTCCAGAATTTTAATTGTCTTAGTATCATGTTGGATGCTAACCTAAAGTGGGATTAGCTTTTAACTCACAGGACTCATTAATGTGCAGAGGCAGTGGACGATATTTTTACATTTGCCAGGAAACTCAGGCATAAGCCTACAAAAAACTGATTTCATAGTATAAAGCTAAATGTCTTTCTTTTGGTATATATGGTGCAGGCAATTGAGGCTATATTGGCCCAGGGTGTCTGCAAATCATAGAAAATAATTTTTTAAGCAGGCTGTTAGCATTTCCCAAGAGCACTGCAAGCATTACAGCTCATATAGAAGTTGGCCTCCCTTATATGGATGATATGATAAAGATGGTGCCGCTCTAATTAGGGCTAAAGATTTGGCATTCTTCTCAGACCAAATTTCCCTGACAAATTTTGGAAGACTGTGTCAAATTAGACCATATGGATTCTATCCCTTGGTTAGCCTATATCCAAAGAACTTTTACAGAGCTTGGAGTTCCTAATTATTTTTATTTTCTAAATGAAATTGATAATAATTCAAGGGCTATGGTAAAAACCCTTTTTAACAAACACAGAATACATATCAGATCTGCCAATACACAGGGGATGGACTCCGTCCACCGCTACACAGAGATTATGACCACTGTAGGGATTGAACCTTATTTACTATGTATATCTAACCTCAAACATAGATTCTATTTAACTCACTTCAGATAATGTACAGTCTATTTTCTGGTAGCTTTCCCCCCACCTGGCACTTGGTTTCATACCTTGCACTGCTGCCCCTGGGATAATAAAATAAACCAGCAATCACTTATCAATTTTATGTTTTTCTGGGGATATTATTCCAGTCCTAGAACCCAATTTCTGTGGCCAATTTTGCACGTAAATAACATAAGATCCTATAGGCAGGGCCACTGGAATCATACGATTGTGCGGCTGCAGCAATTTTCTCATAATTATAAATTTGCTGCATTTGCCACATAATCCACCCTCTGCTGCATAATCTGCAGATTTTAACCCAAACACATTTTTTTTCCAGCTTAAACGGTTCAAGAGTTGCTACAAATGCAGTGAAAGGTGTTGCTTTGCAATGTAAGGCCCTTTGCAAAGCTAGACTGGTAACCTCTATATTGCTTATCACTATTTTTGGGTATTAAAGTGGTACTAAAGAGGTGCAACCAATGTCCAGTGTTGCCAAGTTTAAAAATATCAAAATAATGAAGTAATACTACTACAAAATGTGGTATTTTTTGCCCCATAATTTGACTTTTCTTGCAATATAATTTACTTAACCCTGGCGTATAATTTTGCCCTCTCCTGTCGCATAATTCAAGTGACCCTGCCTATTGGTTAAGTCAACAACAGCGTCTGGACTCACAGCTTACATGCCACGCAATCATCAACTGTGTTTGGCAAGCATTAAGGATAAGGAGCGATATGAAAGTTCTGGCTGAGCCGTTTTTTAGTTTTAATATAGGTCTTTGTGGTATCATGATTTTCTGAAGTTAGGGCAATGACAGCGCTGCGGGTGCTCACTCAATAAAATTATTTGGTAGACGTCTGGCGTCAGATGCATCCCAATGAGAGAGTACTTTTATGTAAGCTCATCACAGGGAATGGTCTAGGTTAGACTTTTGGTTGGTGTCTCGGGATATCATGACCTGGACCACTCCAATCACATATCTACCACGTTCACTATCAGACCATGCACCAGTTCTACTTCCACACTCTGTTCTTAGGGCCTTTACCTGGTGCCTGCCTTCGGAAGTGCTGCTAGACACGGCAATCAGGGAGGGAATTCGCAAAAAGATCTTGGAATACTTCGCTCTAAATGAACACACTGTGCCATCGGTTTCGGTATTGTGGGGAGCTTTTAAGGTGGTAATTAGAGGTGCCTGCATAGCCAAACAGTCGGGTGTGCTGAGGGGCATTAGACAAACCCTGGGGAATCTGGAAAGGGAGATATTGGACAAAGAGATGCAATACTTCCATACCAACAATCCAGATCACCTTGCCACTATGAGAGAGAAAATTACTGAGTTTAATGACAAAGCCCAGAGGCAGACCCGCTTCTTGGGCTGACACGTCTTGGCCTGGCGGTATGGCGCAGGAGATCAACCTGGTGAATCACTTGCTGCTATCCTTAGGCCCCCTCGAACCTCAAATTATGTCACAGAGCTACTAGATGCAGACTCTAGGTCGGTTTGGTCCCCAAATGCCCTGCCCGACACTATTACAGAGTTTTATGCTAAATTATACTCCTCTCACTCTGGCCAAAAGGCCACAGAACAGGGAGAATATTTTGATACAATCCAGCTGCTGTGGCTTGACCGTGCTCACCAATCATATCTAGATGAACCTTTTACTACAGAGGATATTATATTTGTTATAAACAGCATGCCGGGAGACAAAGCCCCTGGGTTGGCTGGACTAACCACCTCCTTCTATAAGGCATATGCTTCCATTTTGCCACCTCACCTTCTGGCTGTATACCAAGTGGCGCTGAGAAGCGGGTCTCTTCCCCCATCAATGAGGGAAGCCATAATAATTACACTACAAAAACTGGGGAAACCTGCCAGTCTTTGTGACTCATATCGTCCACTGTCACTAATCAACATGGACAACAAAATGTATGCCTCCTTGCCAATCGGTTAAAACCACCCCTCCCCATGATTGTTAGACCCGATCAGTCTGGATTCAAACCATCGAGCTCTACAACTCACAACCTGCGTACATTATTTACTGTGATGCATCATCTTGACACCAGGTGTCTGCTCTAGCTGCCCTACTGGACGGCACCAAGACATTTGATTCATTAGAGTGGTCTCACCTTTTCGCACTACCTGCCAGGCTTGTATTTAGCCCCACATTTCTACAGCAAATTTGTCTACTATATGCAAACCCCACTGCACGGGTGCGAATCAACGACCTCCTGTCGAACCCCTTTCCTACAACTCGAGTCACGTGCCAGGGGTGTCCCCTATCACTTCTTTTGTTTGGCTCTAGGCTTCAATACCAGAGGCCTGGTTGTTTCTCTCTACGCGGATGACATCACGCTGTATTTATGAAAACCAGAAGAGAATTTGGGCCGTATGATTAGCGAGCTGCTTCGATTCGGCTGGATATTGCGGGTAAATATAAATTGGACCAAATCTATACTATTTCCACTTACAGATGGTACACGACCATTCACACTGGAATATCAGTTGGTACAGGCTGATGGACAGGTCAAATACTTAGGAATTTGGCTTAGCAGGGATATACAGGAACTTTGGAATATAAATTATTGCAAGACAATCACATGTCTGGAAGAAAGGGCGTGCACCTGGTCTAAGCTACCTCTGTCGCTGGCGGGTTAGATAGCAATCGCGAAAATGATCGTCCTGCCAAAATTGTTATATCTATTTGTTAATTTACCCCTACCACTCAGATCATCTTTCTTCGAACGTATAAAGACCACTATGGTAGCCCTGATTTAGGCAGGTAAACAAGCTAGGGTAGCTTGGGAACTGCTTGCACTTCTGCTGAAACAGGGGGGCATGGGGACACCAGACTTTACCCTATACGCATACTATGCGCAAGCCCAGTTTTTGCATTTTTGGCTGTATCCGTCCCCTTATTAATGCCATGTTGCTGTGGAGAGAGACCGAGCTGCCCCCACTCCTTTAAATACTACACTCTATCACGACTATAGTAATCCCGGGCAGGAGATTGACACAGTTGAAACCTTGAGATGGGCGTGGGATGGGCTACCCATTCTTTACGCCCTGTTCCATCCCACTGGCATACAACACTCAAGTCTCCCCCTATTGTACGCTGGTGCAATTAGACAGGCGAATAAGCTTAAAATTGTCACCTTTGCGGATCTATACTTAGATGGGGAGTTCATCGCCCCATCACATATGGGAGGTGCCAAATCCTTAACCTTTTCTGACACCCTCTTATATTATCAATTATGAGTGACATGCCGTAAGGTGCATACTTCGTTTCTAGCCCCTCCTCCCACCCTTCCTGCACTTGAACACATGCTCACTAATCCATCTCCACGCAAATGAATAACTCGCCTCTATAGGATTACACAACATAACTCACCAGCAGTGGCCCCGAGGGGTCTGGAGGGCTGGCAGTCAGACTTGCAGCCTCCCCTCACGGAGGAGCAATGGCTGTACCACTGTCGTCAATTGGAGCACCTTTGTCCTAACTATTGGTTGCGACTCATTCACTTCAAATTCCTACATCACATATATCGTACTCCTCTGCAGATGTTCAGAATGGGTCTAAGAACAGATGCAAACTGCTGCCACTGCGGCGCTCCACAAGCCACTTTCATTCATTTAGCATTGTATTGCCCACCGATAGTGAGGTACTGGGAGGAGGTGTATGATAAGGTTCGAGAGATTATAGGGGCGGAACCGCGGTGCTCGCCTCTAGTGTGTTTGTTGAGTTACGTAAAAGATGTCCCCCCTGCAGAACGTCGCCTTCTGGCCAAGTTGCTCTTGTTTGTGAAGCGTAGAGTGGCCATGCATTGGGGCAAGCACGATACCCCTTCCATGGAAGCCTGGATAACGGATATAGTCTTTTGTTAAGAGCGGTTGTCAACTTACTGGGAACTATTGCCCCCTACATCCAGACCTGAAGATATTTGGGCTTCGTTTGCCGCCTGGTTGCGACAGAGAGCTTCGGACACCTCCAACCTGCCTGCCGCAATTTGAGTGCCACGCTGCTGCGAGTTATCAAATACCCTCGATATTAACAACTATTATTGTGATAATAATGCTACTCATATCAGATGCTGCAGGTAGGATGTTCTGGGTCATATTGTGGAGGCTATACTTTCAACCATCTTGCAATATGGGGACTGTGTGAGCTGTGCCTTTGCCGAATTTGTAGATGATTTCCTTTATGTTATCCACACGAAGTGATATTGATCTATGGAATGCATTATTTGATTTAGACTGATTTCCCTTGTCACCCCCCTTTTTTTCCTTTTGCGTTATCGTTTATTGTTCTGATTTGCCTTGCTATTCCACCATGACTCTGCTATCATGTAAACATATGGTATGGCTTGTTAATCTTTAATGAATAAATGATAAAGAAAGACAAAGAAACAAAAAAGTCTACTGGGCCTCTAAACCTACATGCCCTATTAAATACTAGGGACTTACAGCCAGGCTGTCAGTACCAATTGTAATTAAACCTAATTACCATATACCTTTGAATCAGAAAATTGGCCCTGGGTCTGGTAAGCAAAGCCCATGGCACAATCAGAGTCAGTTACCAACAGTATCAATTAAAAAAAAGGGGGTGGTTAGGGCCAAAAGGATGACTCTCTCACACTTGTGGGTACTCTATCTAGTTGCAGATTCCTCATTGCCCTCCCACCTCCTTGTTCGCTGGAGTGGACTTCAGAACATTTTAATAAAGTTAAGGTGTAATATCTAAAAAGGTCCCCAGTTAGCGATCACCACACTGTTACTAACATTTGTTCTTCCTCCGCATCTCACGGTGCGGAAAGGGAAAAGAAAAAAATCTGGCATCATTGTTCAGGGCTGGGGCTTAGAGAAGGGTCCCCACCATTACTTCTGGGACTGTATGGAGTCTGTGCTGATCTGCATGATGCCACCTACTGGCACAAGGTGACAGTGCTACAATAAATCTCCAAATCCAGTCTGGTGCCTGAAGATATTCTAAGGTGAGGAATCTGCAATTACGCACCACAGGGGGAGGAGTGGTGGCAGCACCTAAAGTGCGCATGATGCTTTGGCCGGTCGTCTTGGGCCGACCAAAGCATCATGCGCACTTTGTATGTTTTTCATCCAGGCTGCATTACAGCCTGGGTGGAGAATGGGTACAGCCTGCCAGCCCCTGTCTGAGAGCTGAACCACGGCTCTCAGACCAATCACAATGCTGCTAAGTCAGCGTTGTGATTGGCCAGGGGATTCTGGGAGGCTGTGTGCTTCCTGCCGTGCAGAGAGGAGGATGAAGAAAGAAGAGGCGGTGGTCGGCGGTAAAAAGGTAAGTCCTTTTTTTTTTAATTATTTCTCCCCTCCCTCTGTCTGCCAGCCCCCTGACCCGTGGACCTCCCGCCCCACCACCCTTGGTCGGTAGCTGCCGCTACTGCTGATAGATTTACCACCTTCTTTCTTTAGCTCCATCAAATTAGCAGGGTATAATAAATACAATCAAATAGCGACTGGGACCACTCAGTAACTGAGTTCCAGGCCTGGGCAGAGTTTGCGGAGTTCCGCATACCAGAAATCCATGAAGTGACCAAAAAACTCTGCCGCGGTACGCGAAGTTCCGCAAGCGGCGGAGTGTGTTAGGTTGCGCTATTCGCACAGATTTTTAGCACTGGGTTTTTGTCCTGCGTTGGAAAATCAGTGCGAACTGCATCATGCGCAGGGCAAGAGGTCACTGCTTCTTTCTGCCACTCGAGTAGATGTTCTACTCGAACGGCAGCTTCCTCAACGGGAATGTAAGGTTTCTCAACGCGAGCGGTAGCGGCCATCCACGCCCGCATACAGGAGGTGGTCTGGAGTAAGATTTTTCCCGCTTGCGCTCGCCAACTTAATGTTGGGGAGCATGAGTGAGGAAAAAACTCTGCTCCATGTGCTACACAAAGCGGGGAGTGGGAAAAACTCCACGAGCAGAGCGGAATTTCATGCCGAGGTCTACTGAGTTCTTGATCAAAAATAAATTTGAAAGATTTATTACGGAGAATCTCATTAGGCATTACAGAAAATAGTTAGAAATGTCATAAAGACTCAGTTACAGAAGTACAAAATCAACATCAGTAAGTAAAGGTTTAGTAAAAGCTATTCCCTAAATTTAGAAGTCATTCTCATAAAGAGTTCTGACAGCATTCTATGTACGGAAAAAATCTCAATAAAATTAGACAGAGTTTCGAGAGTAAAATGAGGAGTTGCCCCAGATCCTTCAAAATTAGGGTTTTTAATATGCAATGTATCCATAATAATTAGCAAAACTACAGATTCAGCATGGCATGATCATTAGCTCATGTTGGGCAAATCAGGATAAACAGCATTACAATATTTAATTCTTCATACTAACCCACTTATTAACCTTTTAGGTGCTATGGACGTGCTGGAAAAGTCCATAGCACCTCTCCTCCCAGGCATTGGGCCTAGCAAGGGTCCACCCACCCAGATAAGACCCAACAGTCTTTCTGCCCCCTACGGAGGCAGATAGGAGGTGTTTTCCTCCAATCTATTAAAACTGGCGGGGGCAGAAACCCCACTAGATCACCAGGAAATATATTTGGAGAGAGGGAGCAGACCCCCTAGCAATTGGCTAATCCTCCGCCTCTCCCCTCAGGTCCAAAATTCCCTCTGCCCCCGACACTAGAGATTTTTCTTTTGTGGAGAAATGGGGAAGGGGAGACACGTCCAGGCATTGGGCCTAACTCCACCCCTCAAATGAAACGCAACAGTCTTTATGCCCCCCAGGAGGCAGATAAGAGGTGTTTAACTCCAATCTGACCCGCTGCTGGACAGAAAGCCCACTAGATACCATGGAGTTTTTTTATTGTTATGAGTTGCGGGGGTGGCCTGCCCACCCGCCCGCACATCAGGCCTAGCCTCTACCTCCAATATGACCCCAACAGTCGTTCTGTCCCCATGGGGTCTAAAGCATCCCCATCTTTATGTCAAGAAGGACATTTTTGATTTTGGATGGGTTTTTTTACATATGGGTAGCAGAGTTGGGCTAAGTCCCAATATCGTCTGACTTCTATGCTGAATGCCTGAATTTTTTGATCTTCGGTCAGCTGCCACCTGGGCAAACGTACCAAAGTCAGACATTTCTGAAAACTAAACACCTGAGGCAGTCCAAGATGGTGTGCCTTGTGTGAATTCCGTGATATTTTCTTACACACAATGCCCTACCGATCTCAAATATTTTACTAAAATTGCACTTTCCTTGCATTTTTGTGACGTAAACTTCTGGAAACCTGAGGGATCCACAAAATTCCTTCTACCCTGCCTGCCCCTACTTGCCCGGAGAAAAATGTTACCCCACTTGTGCGGCTAGGCCTAGCATTCATGATTCAAAAGGCCCCAAAATGCAATGTGCAGAAATCGCAAATAGGGGTAGCTCCAGTGTTTGGACGTGGGCTTGGTGGCCACACAAGGAATCCTACCAAACGAAACATTTCAGAAAACTAGACATCTGGGGGAGAGCAGGATGATGTGCATCGCATGGATCCCACTACATTTTCTTACCCACAATGCTACACAAATCTCAAACTTTGACAAAAATCACACATTTTCCTTGTATTTCTGTGGCATAACTTCTGGAAAACTCAGGGATCCACAAAATTGCTACCACCCAATGTTCTCCCACTTGTCTTGATAAAAATGTTACCCCACTTTTATGACTTGGCCAAGTGCCCCAACAGGCACAAATCAAACTAGGGTCAATGAGAGTCTCCCTTTGACAATGGTTTGATGCATGCCTGCAGGGTGCACTAGAACTAGCCACACAATTGAGGTAGCATTTTTATCAGGACAAGTAGGAGAACGCTGGGTAGTAGCAATTTTGTGGATTCCTGCTGATTCTAGAAGTTTAGGTCTCAGAAATGAAGAACAATGTGCAATTGTAGGCAAAGTTTAAGGTTTGTAGGGCATTGTGGATAAGAAAACTTTCTGGGATCCATGTAAGCCATATCACCTTGGACTCCCCTGGGTGTCTAGTTTTCAGAAATGTCTGGGTTTGGTAGGTTTCTCTGGGTGGGAGTTGATTTCCGGCCCAAAAAAATGCTGCTACCCCTATTGCTAAATCAGATATTTTTTGGGACAGGAAATGTTGTTCTCTCCACATTATATTTGGAGGTCTTTCCTATTGTGGGCACTAGGCCTACCCACACAAGTGAGGTACCACTTTCATTGGGAGACTTGGGGGGAATGGTAGGTGGTAGGACATTTGTGGCTCCCTGCAGATTCCAGAACTTTCCATCACAGAAATGAGAGGAAAATGCGTTTTTAGTCAACGTTTGAGGTTTGCAAGGGCTTCTGGGCAGGAAAACCTGGTAGGAGCCACATAAGTTATCCCATCATGGATTTCCCAATGTGTCTAGATTTCATAAATGTACAAGTGTGCTGGGTTTCCCTTGGCACCTGCTGAGCTAAGGACCCGAAATCCACAGCTACCCACATTGCAAAAAAAGGGTCTGTTCACGGTGGAAAAATGTGACTTGTCCATGTTGCATTTTGGGGTCTTCCCTGTTGCAGGCACTAGGCCTACCATGCAAGTGAGGTGCCATTTTTATTGGGAGACATATGGGACTACAGAATAATAGAAGAATTGTTATTACCAATTGTATTTCTCTGCATTTGTACCTTCCAAATGTAAGGCAGTGTGTAAGAAAGATAACATTTAGATACATGCTCCTCTCAATCACATGGTAGTATGGGAACCCACAAATTCAGAGACGTAGAATAACCACTGCTCATAAACTCTGTATCTGGTGTCTATTTCAGAAATACATTGGTTTCTTTGATACCCATTTTTCACTCTTTATATTTTACTATATGAATTGCTCTATACCCGGTACAGAATGAAAAACCATTGTAAGGTACAGTTCAGTTGTTGGCTCTGGGTGCCTAGGGTTCCTAGAGAACCTACAAACCCTACATATCCCCGCAACCAAAAGTTTCTAGTGGACATAATGGCATATTGCTTTTGGAAATTGGCCACTGTGACAAGAAGTTACAAATCAAAATGTTGTCACAAATGGTCATTGTTTCCTACTCATTTTCAATATTTTTTTATTTTAATAGCTAATTTCTATGGGAAAAACTTGAGGGATCTACATACATGCCTCCATGCTGAATTTAGAATTTTGTCTACTTTTCATAAATCTATAGCTTTCCCGGATCACCCCTGAGTTTCACATTGGTTTCCATCACAAACTGAAAGTAGGTTGAAAGCACAAAAATTAGGAAAATAGGCTACCTTTTTGAAAAATGCCAAAACGGGGGTAAAAAAAAAAAAAAGTTTTTTTATTCAACTCTGCTGTTTCCTGAAAGCCGGGAAAATTATGACTTTAGCACAGCAAACCTTTTGTTGATGCCATTTTTGGGAGGAAAAAAACCTGTGTGTGGAGCACTTTTTCCTATTTTTCCCCCCAAAAACAAATTTTGCCATATTTTGGCTATTTTCTCAGTCCCCTCCAGGGGAATACACAAACCCTGGGCATCTTTGGAATCATCAGGATGTTGGAAAAAAGGACATAGATTTGGCGTGGAGCCCCACCTTGTTTAATATCTATGTTGCTCCCTTGGCCAACCTCCTAAGGACCTGTGGTTTCATTCCTATTTCTTACGCCGAGGATACGCAGCTGCTATTTCCTTTTGACAAATTTACTCCATCTGTACAGTCGGCCTTCTCTTCTGGTATGAGGGCTATCTCAAATTGGATGAGATGTAATTTCCTCCAATTTAATGTTGGGAAGACTGAGATCTTGCTCTTTGGAGATGCCCCTCTATTGTGGACTCCCGAATGGTGGCCGGTGGACCTTGGCGCTCCCCCTGCCCCCAAGTCCCTTGTTAAGAACCTAGGCATTCGTCTGGACCAGGATCTCACTTTGAAGGAGCACGCTGCTCAGACAGCTGGCTCCTGCTTTCACACGCTGGGCCTACTACGCCGAGTCTTTCCCTTGCTTCCTGACTCAACTCGGAAGACCTTGACGCAGGCACTCATACTGAGCCGTCTGGACTACTGCAATGGCCTCCTGGTCTCAGCCAATGAGTCCTCGCTCTGTAGATTGCAGGTGGTCCAGAACACCGTGGCGTGACTGGTCCTCAATGCCCCCTCCAGGACTGCTTCCAGTCCTCTTCTTCTTCTTCACTGGCTCCCAGTACGCGAGCGGGTTAAGTTTAAAGTTTGCTGCACTATTCACAAAGCTATATACAATCTCGGCCCGCCTATCTTACAGAGAAATTTACCCCATTCATGCCCTCTAGGTCCCTCCACTCTGGATCTAAATCCCTTCTTGTGGTCCCCCGAGTTAGGAAAGCTAGGCTGGGTGGGAAGGCACTCTCCCACCTTGGCCCTCTTTACTGGAATCAGCTCCCCATGCACTTGAGACAATCCCCCAACCACCTACAATTTAGAAAGCACCTTTTCTGGTTCTGATTTTGTTCTAGCATCTTAGCTTTTCTTGTTGCCTGTCTGAAGCGCAGAGATACCCCTCCGGGGGTCGATTCAGGCGCTATATAAATAAATAAATAAATAAAATAAATAAATTAAATAAAAATGGACATCAGTGCAAACTACCCCAAATAGCCAAAAAAGTGCTCAGCATTCTAGAGGGAAAGGTCTTAGCAGTCACGAGAGGTAATTGAAAACGCTGCTTTAAAGAGCAATTTATTGACTGCTGAGACCTGCCTTTTCGCAGCAGTGGTCTTGCCCGAGGCAGGAAGGGAACAATAGACATGCTAAGGTTAGTTTACAAACATGAAATTTAGACTGCTTGTTTTAGAATAAAGTTTTAAGTACTGATTTCTAATGTCATTGGGAAAGAAGCAGACTGTGCGTACCATTATGGGTGAAGGACAATAAAAGCACAGCACCTTCAATATACATGATATAAAACCCTGAGGAGTATCAATGGTTTTAATTCAGTTATTAGTCCTGAAGAAGGTGGGATAAAGGTCAAGAGGTCACCAAAATGCTGCGTCGACACAAAAACCTTTTTTAGTACTTTGATTGTGTGCAGTTGTTTTTTATGTAATTGTTGGACCAAATGTTTTTGATGATGTATCTGGTCCAATGGATGATATATTATATCAACAACTGTTAATAGGATTTTATGTGTATTTTTATTAAATATCTATGAGACTCTAAATATTGTGGTTGGAGCATAATTGTTTGTTATTTTTTACGCCAAAGTTATATTTGGTTGATAATTAAGCATCCACATACGGAAAAATTGGGTCTTAAAAAACAAGTCCTGAGGAAAACGTTTGTATTGGTTTGGCTGAACCCTATCCCCTCTGCCTTTGTAAAAGACATTACTCTTTAAATTGTTGATGTCATGTCTAGCTTAGGACCCATTCCACCTCTGGAGAAGCAGCTACTGTAGCTCTACTGATTAATGTAAGTCAGCCACTTGGCGATCAGTCCTTATGTTTGCAAAGCACTATTGTTTGGACTCTGACTCCAAGATGGATACGTTTGTGGGTAAGACTTCCCTTCTTAACTTTGTGTCTAAGGGTTCAAATCTGTGGCCCTGGTCAAGCTTTTAATGTTAGGTCAGCTTGTTACTCTATTCTATCTTCTCAGAATATCAGAGAAAATCCAGTGATGAAGAAAGAAAATGTATTTAGATGTAGTCCTAGTTCATCAATATTGGTTTTCCATCTCTATTCATAAAAGCCCTGCCCACCTCCCTAAAGACAGACTGGAAGGAGATGTTTAGCATTGGTATGATGTTGATTATAGACTGCTCTTCAGTGACCTTGCTGGTGAATGATAGGTTAATGAAGGGCCTGCAGTTGGCAAGGTCATAAGGGTCTACTGGAGGTTTCCTTAGGAGTGGGATTATCTGCCCTGTCTCAAGAGCCTCTGAGAAGGTTCCTTGAATGAGGGAGGCATTGACATTGGTGAGTATGGGTGAGATAGCATCATCGGAGAGAGCTTTGGTGAAGTACAAGAGTAAAACATCATCTTCATAAGAAGTGGCTTTGTAGATTGGTGAGTATGTTGGCAAGATCTGTAAGAGATAGGGCTTTGAAGGATAACCATTTCAGATTTCTTTGGGGAGTTAGGGCATAATAGATGAAGCAGGCTTGTTGTTGGCGATGTGTTTATGGATCTTCTGTATTTTTTTACTGACGAATAGGGTGATGGAATGCATTTCTCTGGGGTGTGAGGAATAGGTGAGTTTGGAATGGGTTTGATAAAGTGCTTGATTCTCTTAAAAATAAGTCTGCTTCTATTGTTGGCTTTATTGATAGCATTTGCTTTATACGCTAGCACAGGTGAGGTTTGCAGAAGGTTCTGTGGCGCTCTACAGAAGTACACTTGAAAGTTGTGGTGAACCCCATTATGTGCGGTGCTTTGAGGTGGAGAGATCTCCCACTCCCCAGTTAGACGACCAAAATCACCCAGTTTATACAACAAATTGGTTTCCCCAGCACACGCTAATGTCAACATGTGTTACATAAATAACAGATATCAACAATTGTTGTCTTTCTTTGTATTTGTTAGATTTATTCTCATATGTTCTTATTTAGTTCTTTATTTAGCCTCGTGTTTCGTCGCCCATGGCAGGTGGCCGCGACTTCCACAGGGCTGTTTCGTCGGTATGGTTAGTGTTATCTTTTAACCGGTTGTAATTCCGTCCCGGTTTCCCCAAATAGTTCCTTGTCTTCGTTAGTTATTCTCTCCCAGTACGCCTACTCGCTGGGATGATGGAAGACTGCATGAGCAAACACTGGGAAGGTGGTAAAACGGATGACAACAAATAATAAGAGATAATACCGACACGATTGGGAGAGAATAACTAACGAAGACAAGGAACTATTTGGGAAAACCAGGACGGAATTACAACCGGTTAAAAGATAACACTAACCATACTGACGAAACAGCCCTGAGGAAGTCGCGGCCACCTGCCATGGGCGACGAAACACGTGTTGGCTAAAAAGAGGCTAAAAAAAGAACTAAACAAGAACATATGAGAATAAACCTAACAAATACAAAGAAAGACAAGAATTGTTGATATCTGTTATTTATGTAATACATGTTGACATTAGCGTGTGCTGGGGAAACCACTTTTTTGTATAGACCTTTGCTTTAGCTGATTTGATGAGCTGTTTTGTCTGCTGTGTGAAGGGACTTCAGTATCATGTGGTCATTGGCAGCTCTATTTTTTCTGTTTTCTTTTCTTTCTACAGATGGATTGTTTACTGTTATCAAGGTCTTTGATTGCTGAAAGTTCTGGCTGGCACTTGCATGTTTTAATTGGGGCATTGATGTTCATATAGTTTTCCCAAAAAAGTGTTAATGTTGTTTACGAGGGTGTGGGTGTCGGACGTGGAGTTGACAGGGTGAGAGATAAGTACAAGTGTTAGGTTGTCTACAGAGAATTCTTTGAAGTTTTTGAAGGTTTGGTCTTCTCTATTAGGTTGACCTTGGTTCATTGGTAGAGCGACCAGCAGGCAGATAGGGGTGGTGCATTGGTTGGTTCAGTCCAGGGTGGGTGGTTTGCATTGAATTGTTGGTGATGTTGAGAAGACAAGTTTCGAGTATGTGCCTTTGGTCTTTGTTGTTTCTAGGTTGTGTGAAATGCGGAACCACGTTAAGTTTATGAATGAGGTTGAGGATGAAGTCCCATGTTTTCATGAGCTTCTGTTGTCTAGGAGCTTACGATTGATAATGAGACATGCAATGCTTGATGCTGGCTCTACTGCTGAGAAAGCATTAATGAGCATGTGTGTTCTGTAGTTTGAGGGTGTCTTGTAGCTAGAGAGGTGCTTACAAGATTGGGTCTATGTGTTGTGTGTTTGAGTCATCTAGGTCTGGGAGTGATTGTGGAGACTGGCAGTATAGGATACTGAGTGAGACATGTGATTATATCCTACATTGTAATTTTCAGTCAAACAGAGGCTCTGGTCCAAGGTCTTTCTGGCTCCAACAGCCCCAAACAAGCAGTGCCTTTTTCTAAAAAAACAAATTGTGTTCCGGGATCTTGCAAGTGTGGAGATATTCAACTGTATGGGAATTTAGTGGCTATACCCATGCAGAAGAACCATGATGACAAGTAAGTCACTATAGCCTTATAGCCTGCTGCCGAGGGCTATACCGGCTGTTAAAGGCCCTGTTAAAGGGCCTATAACGAGGGAGAGGGCCTTTAACAACCGGGATAGCCTGAGGCAGAAGGGCTATAAGGCTATTAGAACATTCCACCCACTAAGGGTAGAGTGTTCTAAATTAAAAATGGAGAAACAAAAAGACAATCATTGGAATGTTGGAGCACTGGGCTTATACCAGCCATTATAAGCCCAGAGCAACTCCATTGTCTTCAATGGAGCTCCCAACATTCCAATGTTCTAATTTTCCTTATGTTCTTTTCTTTTCTACCTGTGACTCAATTGCCACCTTTGGTCAACCTATCTTTGATCAGGGTGTCATCCATCACCCCCCTCTCCTTCTCTGCCCAAATTTCAATTCTTACTTTTTTACTGTAGATTCCAACTTTTGAATCTTTATCCTACCCAACATTTTCACTTTGTTAACTTTGCACGCCCCTTTGAATAGCATTTAATAGTCTTTCATTTTCTCTTGCTTTGCCTATTGCAACTCCTGCCTTTGTTGACTCTCTGTGTGGTTCTCTCATCTGACTCTAGTACACTTTGTTGTACCCTCAGCCACCCCTGATTTACCCTACCTTATTTTCAGTAGTTTTAGCCTTACACCTATGATGTGTGGGGATTTTATGTTGTTTCAGCATTATCAAAGCCCTCTGCTGTACTCACAGCCTTGCTGTTAACTGTCAGCCATAACTATGCTCATGACTTGTGTGACCTAATTTCTTGTTCACTGAATAAAACCCATCACATCAAAACAGTATCACTTACTCCGGTCTTCTACAAGGATTGCCAGGAAGCAGCAAGGTCATTAAAATCTTCCCCATGACTTCCACTTCATTTTTCAACTTTTCCCCATGTCTAAATCCTTCTCTCTGTAATTGTTTTCTCTAATCTTTCCACTTGTCCACCACCATACTTCCTTCTTCTCCTCCTCATCCAACCAGTGAGTTCCTTCCTTCCCCCTTTGGGGGTCATGGTTCTCCACATGATTCTGTATTTTGCAACTCATAAAGGTGGAAAACTTTCAGTATTCCTATGGTAGTCCCCGTTCTGACTGGAGGAACTCTGATTCTGGAGGTAAAACTGCACTGGGGAATGCCACGCCCTAAATATCAGCAATACCATAGACTTCATGAAAAGGACCTTAGTCATCAACACTAGTTCCACCACTAAGGAGTATCCAGGCTCAAGTTTCAAGTTATATATGTATTACCTCTGGTCTTCATGCACAACTCTTTCCTTAGGCCACCTTTCACCCACTGGCCCTTCCAACCCCTCTTGTTTGTTCTGGCTGACCATCAGCCATACAAGGCAACAGTGCTGTGACTCCTCACCAGTGGCAGTTGTGTACCAAACCAATGCAAGTTCGCACAACATATAGACACACTACCAGATTTCCGGGTTTAGCGCTGGTAAATGTTAGAGCTCATATGATTTCTGGCCATTTAAATGTCAAAGGGAAAAGGAACCAACATGCCTGTTTTGAAATCGTACAGGGAACTTTTATTGGTAGACATCCAAATGTGAAGGTTGGATGAGACATATTGGTTTGCGTGAGTTTCTTTCCTTCAGTCCATTGGGTATCATAAGCAGCAAGCCTGGCAACTCCTTCTGAATCTGTAGTTTGGGAACCTCAGCACCTATACAATAAATCTATTGTAAAAGATCATTTTAGTAATTCATAATATAGCACAACAGTGTGTGCTATGTTGAGTTCATGGTTGAATTTATGGCATCCTTCTGGGCGGGCTTTTTAAACATGGCAACTGCACGGAGGCTGCGGTTGTCTTCCTGCTAAGGCTTTTGACATGCCTTGCTTTCTGCTATTTTTATTTGCTTGCAGCGCAGTAGGCAGGTGGAGTTGCCTGGCTCCTATCTGGTTGGCACCTATTTCTAGGTCAGGCCCTGCAGGCTTTAAATTGTGTTTATCTGCTTATATTCTCACGTTCGCTTTTCATTCTTATTATAATGAATGGGGGTGCGCAGCTCAAAAATTCCACAAGGCCAAGATTAATAGAAAAGTAGCTTCTTTATTCCAAGATATTCTTAAGATCAACAAATATAGAAAGTCCAGCCTACGCGTTTCATTCCCTTATAGGGAACTTCATCAGGGCAGAGAAATATATCATTTGTAAAGGTACAAATTGCCGTGAACACGGAAGAGAGAGGAGGTTTCGGTCACGATACTGAGGAATCTTCGTATTTGCTTAGAGTGAATATGGGCCATAGTGCAATACACTTGACCTTATGAATCTTTGGAAATTGTTTAGGATACATAGTGGATATAGAGGTGCTATTAATTATATCTTTTCGTTGACTTCTCTCTGTGGGGCCTTTTAACTGTGTCATATCGATTGGTCGAGCAGAATTGCATGGGAGTTTTCCTTTTGGACTATTATTACAGATTACATCTGCCCGTCGACTTGTTTTCGTTGGGCTTGTTTATCATATTTGGATTCGTCTTCCTGGTGATTGTTGGAATCTTTACAAACTGTTACAATCAGGCCTACATAGGAACACACTGCCTTTTGTGAGAAGCCAACTGTTCTGTAGATCTCAATTAAATTTGTTGGCACTTTGGCAATTTGTACCTTTACAAATGATATATTTCTCTGCCCTGATGAAGTTCCCTATAAGGGAATGAAACGCGTAGGCTGGACTTTCTATATTTGTTGATCTTAAGAATATCTTGGAATAAAGAAGCTACTTTTCTATTAATCTTGGCCTAGTGGAATTTTTGAGCTGCGCACTCCCATTCATTATAATAGTTTCTGATCTGGAGCACAGTGACGTCATTCAACGGCTGGCGCAGAGGTAGATTGCACGGCGAACTTACTTATAGGAACTGGCACGAGGTGCGGCACAGGAGGTCCGCCGTTGTTGAATTTGGATAAATCGCTTTTCATTCTTATTTTAAGTGGCATTCATTTCCAGTAACTCCACCTGGGAGGGGAGCCTGTGAGGTAGGAGTGGAGTTGCTGGCTCCGTTTGGGTTAACTTGGTCCCCCGTTTCTTCGCTCCCTATACGCTCTCTTCTGGGTGGGCTATTTAAAGATGGCAGCTGTGCTGCCGCGCGCAGCGAGTGCGCCGCTGCCGCGTCAAAGTCGTGCCTAAGGCAAGCCTGTCTGTGCTCTTTCTGTCTGAAACTTGGCTAACAACGCATCCAACTCCTGATATACTTCATGCTGTCTCACAAGATTACGGGTTATTCGGGCTGGATAGATAATCTGCCCCTTTCCTGTTCCTTCTCTGAAGTTACAATTGCAGGCAGCGAAGATGCTGTGTTTGCCTTGACACTGTCCAGCACCTGCACTATAGCAGGTTTCTTGATTTATCGCCCACCTGGCTCCGCCTCACAATTCTTAACTGGCTTGACTCACTTACGCACAACAAGATTCTAACTTTTTTATTTTGGGTGATCTTAATTTACATTCTTAGGACACCACCTGTCCCTTGGTAATCTTCTACCAGAAGAGTTTTAAAGCCTTTAAATTCAATCAACTGGTCCATGCGTCTACACATAAGCAGGGTCACTCTTTGGACACAAGGGGGCAGATTTACAAGACCCTTGTGCCACTTTTGCGTCACTTTTCCCATGTTAAAAGTGACGCAAAAGTGGTGCAAGGGGCTTGTAAATCTGCCCCCTTATTTTCAAATTTTCCGTAGGTGAGCACAGCCCGACGATACCCGTGACTTGATCAGATAATTTTCTGCATCTCTTTCAGATCACCTTGCCCTCTCGAACCCCCACACCATCAGGTAGCCAGCACTGACAAACACAGAAGTGCTCTAGAATTTCTACAGCGTCCTTTACATCGATTCTGGGAGCAAACTGTCTGACCCTTAGTAACGATCCGGACACAGCAAAAACACAGCAAACACACTGACAACTGGATTAGCAGTGTACTAGACTGTATCACCACAATAACTACCTGCAAAGCCACTTGAAACTGTTATGTCGCACCCCTGAAGTAACGGATGAAGTAACGGATGCGACCATGATATGGAGTCGGAGGGAGGGGAGTCTAGAGTCTCATCCCTGCCCTGACTGGGCCAGATGGTATGGTCCCGGTCACGTGATGTGTATTCAATAAAGCGACTGCTGCGGACGTGACGTCAGGGAACGCGCGTACGCGGCAGCCGAAAGATCACACCTGTTGGCTCTGAGTAATTATTCCTAGGCCCGCAGCTGTTTGCCCCAAGCCGAGTCCCTGCACCTACCGGGACTCCACCGGGCGACATAACAGAAACCAACCAACTGCGAAGTGGTTTAATGATGAGCTTCTCTTGCTAAAAAAGAACTGAAATGGCATAAAGAATACAATGTCATAGCAAAGACAGGATGTGACCTTACGGCTAGAGCGGTCGACCTTGAAGCTGGGGAACCGGGTTCGAGTCTCGGCAACAACGCTGAACATCCTGTGATTCTGGGCAAATCACTTAATCTCCCAGTGCCTAACAAAAATGAATGTGTCCATCTGTAACGAAACTGGTGCTCATGTAAAGCGCTCTGATACCGATGTCTCGGGTCTAGTTCGCGCTATATAAAACTATAAAAAAAATAAGACCAACTATGATAAAGCACGGATGTTCTATTACAAGCAGATCAGGCTTGTACCTAGCCAGTTTTATGCTCATAATATTGAGCAAGCACAAAACTCATCTTGTGAATTGTTTCAGATAGTGAAATCTTTGTCCTCCTTGGAACATGCCTCCCCAGCTACGGATCCTTCGTTTGAGAAGTGTAATGAAATTGCCCACTTTTTCTCTAACAAAATTGCTAAAATATATGAGACCTTCCCCATAGAAGCCAGAGAGTTTTCCAGCCGCCCCGTCATCTGGACTGAGCCACCTAGCCCCACCAGTGCCTTGTTCAGGATTAACACCCTGACCATATCAGAACTGCGCATGTTGGCCCTTAAAGTAAAATCAGGCTCCCCACTCGATCCAGCCCTTCGGCGATGCTGGAGCAGGACTGGAGGCCATTTTACCGAGTCTGTGTGATCGTCTTAACCAGTCCTTCAACATAGGCCAACTTCGTCGGAAATGGAAACATGCAATATTGATGCCCCTGCTCAAGAAGGCCAATCTGGACGCAAGCAACCCAGAAACTTTTTTAGACCCATCTCCCTGCTTCCTTTCTTTTCCAAATCAGCGGAACAACACGTCAACCAACAGCTAACAAATTACATTGAGACTAACGACTTGCGACATGAAACCCAATCAGGGTTCTGCCCCCAGTATAGTACGGACTCCACACTGTTGCTCGCATCAGAATCACTGCGACTCATTGCGGATGAAGGTAAAATGGCAGCATAGATTATGTGAGGCCTTTGACACTGTGTCCCGCGGCCTTTTAGTTAAACGGTTATGGTCATATGGTGTCGCAGGCCTTGCCTTAAAGTGGCTGACCTGTTTTCCTGAGAATTGCACTTATCAGGTGGTCAAACAGTGATGCTCCTTGGAGGTTGTCACACTTCAACAGGTGGTCCCACAAGGATCTACGATGAGCCAGACACTTTTTAACTTATTTATTTGTCCCCTCGCTGACGTGGTTGCGCGTCATGGTGTAAAAATAGTGTCATACGCCGATGATACTCAACTTATCATCACGCTGACACAGTACAATGGGACCTCCGCAGCTGTTTTTCAAACCTGCTTGTCTAGCCTGGCAGAATAAATGGACCAGAGCTGCCTCAGACTAAATGCAAAGAAAACTGATGTACTAATCATGGGGAAACAGCCATCCATCCGGTCCACAGCATGGTGGCCAGATGCTTTGGGTCGAGTACCAACTCCAAAACCAAAAAAAAAGAACCTGGGACTCTGGTTTTACATCAGTCTCTCTTATGACAACCAGATATCCAACTTTGCAGGAGAATGTTTTGGCAATCTGAAAATGCTACTCAAGATCATTGATTTCCTTCCAGAAGTGGCCAGGAAGACTGTAATCCAAGCACTACTGGTCTCCAGACTAGATTACTGTAACATACTCTACCTAGTTTCCACCCAAGGCAGACTGAAGATGCTCCAAAGAGTACAAAAAGCAGCTGCTCCTGAATAACCCTAGACACTCCTCTCTGGGACCCGTGCTCATGAAACTGCACTGGCTCCTGATTCATAAAAGAGTATTCTTCAAAGTCCTTTGTTTCTGCCATAACATTCTGAAAAGAGTCCCCCGCTAACTTCATACACTGATTAAGCCCTACAGACCAAACAGATCTTCTGAAACCAGGCTAGCAGCTATGCCAAGGGTGAAAAGAGCTCACATGGGTGGCCACTCTTTCAGCCGCTTGGCCTCCACATTGTGGAACTCCCTTCTACTTGACCTGAGGCAGGAAAGCTCAGAACTGCCCTTTCGGGAAAAAACTCAAAACCTGGCTGTTTCAAGCAACTTGACAGCTTGACTTCCTAGCACGGGGACACACTTTGGTTTGGGAGTAACCAAGCGCTTTACAAATATCATAACATAACGTAACATAACATCCTTTTGGTGTTTCGGATGTCTCTGTTTCTGTTCTAGATTATTGTTGTTGTTTCATTTTTATCATAGTATTATAATCTTTGAGTTCTTGTGCATGATATTTCCAAATGTTAGCATTGGTATCAGTGCTATTTGGACTGGCTTGGCCACCTTCCCAGTTTGTAATGTTCTTTATGCTTATTTCAGGTGTTTTCTCAGAGTGCTGCAGAAAGAATAAAGTGCGTGCTGAGCAGCTCTTAACTCGAAGGTCCTTGGGCTGGGGAGACACCACCTGCATGCAGCTGGCTACAAACGCTAAAGCCATGAGTTTCATGTCAAATGGAGGAGTGCAGGTGAGTGAGGGCGTCCAGTCCACTGGTGCCTCTTTAGTTCCTTTGCGTGTGTGTAAAGAGTGAACCAAGCGGCAAAGTCATAAAGTGCTATATATAGAAAAGAGAGGTATACAATACAAATGAGATTGGGCAAGGGAAGGGGGTCATAGAGAGTTGCCATTAAAAATAAGAGATATGCAGGGAGATGAGAGAGAGTTGGGGACAGATGGTGTCCAGGTCTAGAGAAGTGGTAGAAGTAGAAGCAAGCTAAAGTGAGTATCAGGGCAGATGCTACAAGAGGTAAACAAATAGGGTGAGAGTAAGGGAACCAATGCATAGTACAGTTCAGCAGGGTGTTTCTAGATGTGCCTAGTGTAAGGTCGTGGGGAAGATAGGTGAAGATAGGTGAAGGACAAGGTAGGGGGCACCCACATCTTCCAGTTGTCTGCTTACCCTTTTCAAGCCTTCTTTGTCTGTCTATTCACAGAATTGAGTTCTTTAAAAGTTGTGCTAATACCCTGCCTGCAGCTGGCCTCTGATGGTCTTACATTACCATATTTCTGCACCATCTAGCTGAAAAGGGTTAAAGCAAACACAGGCCTCAGAATCACACATTCACTTCTTGCATTCGAGCCTGTGTTCAATGACATTGCAGAGAAGGAACAAGACATAGATGGGGGCAGGGGGTGGGGTGTCTGCCTGTGGTTGATGAGTTTGGGGGAACCTTCATATTGTCAGATTTCATGGGCGGTTAAGTGACACATGTCTTCATTAGGTGATATTACCTTGCCTTCAGGTAAAATATTCAGGGTAGGCAATTGCAAACCTCCACCATTAATTAAATAGTGACCTTAGATTTTGTAGCTCTCACAAATATCGTCAGCTGTTCTCTGTGGTCAATTCACATTTTTGTTTAAAACGTACAGATTTTAATTTTACCTGAGGTGGCAAGACTTTTCTCACAAAGAACATGCGGTTTTTGAATGAGTCCTTCATTATAGGTGCCCAACATTGGTACCCGTCATCCCTTCTTCCATGGGAGATACTAAGGGGCACATTTATCAACAAATCACGCAGTGCACCGCGCCACCTTGCAGTGCTGCGTGAGAGGGAAGAGCAGGAATGCACCTTATTTAACATTATACGGCGCATTCCTGTGATTTCCTTCCACTGGCGCACAATGTGCTGCCTAGCACCAATGCAGGCACCCTTGCACCATGGTGCCTGAATTGTATGCAGGATTGTTTTTGCGTAGCAAGGGACACCATCTGCACAAAAATAATCATGTGAGGCAAAAAAGAGGAAAAAACGAGGAGAAGTAAAGATATTTCTCATTGTTATGCCGCACCTCGGGAGGCGTAGCTTTTTGACGCATTTCTAGGTCTACCAGCAATGGTAAATCTGGGAATGCGTGGGATCACCCACACTCCTCCCATGGAACTCCTCCCTGGGGCAGAGTAACGCAACGCAGTGATTTGAGCTGCATTGTGTGACTTGATAAATCTCACTTAGTAGTTACGTTGGCATGGCGCAAGGGTGATGCAACTGCTTAATACATCTGCCCCTAAATGTCCATCATCCAGGTGAGGGCGGATATTCAGCTCCTATTTCAAGGGTGCACCTGCAC
The DNA here is from genome assembly GCA_963921515.1 of Calotriton arnoldi. Classification (NCBI taxonomy): domain Eukaryota; kingdom Metazoa; phylum Chordata; class Amphibia; order Caudata; family Salamandridae; genus Calotriton; species Calotriton arnoldi. The sequence continues at coordinate 1,348,726 of CAWUFW010001933.1, forward strand.
CGGAAGCATGTTTGAGTGCAAAGGCAATTCTCTTTTGCAATGGAAGTGTACTGTACAAATTTTGTAAGTAAATTGCTCACTATGGGGCCTAGAGATATTGATTCTAGCCCTGGTTTTGACAACTGACCACAAATGTTGGGGGGCTTTGACAGTCAGCGGATCTATGTGGTCAATTCCTATTTTTGTTTAAATCCTACACATTTCCATTCCTGAGGCGGCCAGGACCCTTCTCGCAAAGGACATATGGCTTTTGAATGCAGTCCTTCATGATGGGTGCGCCACAGAGTCCTTGGTACCAGTCATCCCTTCTCGCACAGGAGATATTAAATGTCCACCATCAGTGTGGGGGCGAATATTCAGCTCCTATCTCAAGGGTGCAGCTGCACCTGGAAGAGAGATGGATTAGTAAGCATGGCCAGAACCCCTTCTGTAAATGCCTACCCTCCCTCCAATGTGGGTGTAGTGCAGGCATGCTTAGCAGAGTGATTGGGCCTATACAGCTGTACAGATGCTTTCTCTTTTTAAGTCTCTAACTAAAGTTAGCATGTGAAGATGTGCTGCATCTATGCCTTTAGCTAGTCAATTGTACATCTAGAATATTTGTGGAAAATATGGTGTTTTTTGTGTTGTCAGCAGCAGGACTGCGCCATGCAGTGGTCAACACAATATGAATAATGAGCCAACTACTCTCTCTGCAAACTGTGGTACTCTAGATAACTGTGTGAACTGGAAAATTGATTTATGTTCAGTGGTATGATTCAGGATGTGTATCTTTGTTTGTACATAAAAAATAGATAAGAGCAGAGATATCCTGCAGCTATATCCTCAGCCATCCTGCCACATTGGTTAACAAGTCTGATGAGGTACCCAAAGAGATTTCTCAAGTTAGTGTAAATAGGGAAGATTTGGCTTTTGTGTTTGCCGAAAAAGTCAGGATGTTGAATATTTTGAAATCCCTGTACAGCTTAGCATCAAGGTGTTTTATATGCAAGGTGATATTAGTGTTTGAAAAGGAAGAGTTGGCCACTTTTGGACATTATCCATGGAGTGTGTGTATGTTTATCTTTCTGATGGACTACTAACCATAGATTCTTCACCTTAAGAATATTTGCAGGCAGCAGACTGATTTGGGAGATTGATTGTTTCATGCATGCTCCCCGTGTGACAGTAGGTAGCACCATAGGACTCAGTGGTGATGTCATACTGCCCATACTGTAAGTGACAGAGTGGAGCCCATATAAGTGCCACCTCTGTGCACTGAGATAAATTCAATTTTTTTCCACACACTTTGACAATCAATCAATCAACCAATCAGGGTTGGTAAAGCACAACTACTCACCTGTGAGGGTCTCAAGGAGCTGGGGGGCAGGGGAGAGGCTCAGTTGAGTGCCGGGGACACCGAAAAGCCACCTCTTGAGGTCCTTCCTGAACTGGGACAATGTGGGAGATTGTCGGAGGTGGAGGGGAAGGGTGTTCCAGGCTTTGGCTGTGAGGTAGGAGAAGGACTTGCCTCCCGTTCTAGTTTTGCTGATACGTGGGATGGTGGACAGTGAGAGCTGTGCTGATCGGAGGTGTCTTTTGGGTGTGTGGAAGGAGAGGCATTTTTTCAGGTATGCGGGTCCGGTGTTGTGAATGGCCTTGTATGTGTGGGTGAGGAGTTTGAAGGTTATTCTTCTTTTGAATGGAAGCCAGTGGAGATCGCGGAGGTGTTGGGTGATGTGACTGCGACGGTGGATGTCGAGGATCACTCTGGTTGCGGCGCACTGAACAGTCTGGAGTTTGCGGAGGAGTTTCTTGTTGCTTCTTGTGTAGAGAGCGTTGCCGTAGTCCAGTCTGCTGCTGATGAATGAGTGCGTGACAGTTTTTCTGGATTTGGTTGTGATCCATCTGAAGGTCTTTCGAAGCATGCAGAGGGTGTTGAAGCAGGTCGAGGAGACGGCGTTGATCTGGCGGTTAATTGTGAGCAATTAGTCTAGTATGATGCTGAGGTTTTGTGTGTGGTCCGTCGGGGTGGGGGGATTTCGGAGGGCAGAGGGCCACCAGGAGTCATTCCATCCAGAGGGGGTGGAGCCAAGGATGAGGACTTCTGTCTTTTCTGAGTTGAGTTTCAGGCAGCTGTTCTTCATCCAGGTGGCGACAGCTTTCATCCCTTCTTGGAAGTTGTGTCTGGTATTGTTGGATTCCTTGGTGAGGGAGAGGATCAGCTGGGTGTCGTCGGCGTATGAGACGATGTTGAGCCCATGGTTCCTGATGATGGTTGCTAGGGGGGCCATGTAGACGTTGAAGAGGGTGGGTCTGAGGGAGGAGCCCTGGGGCACTCCACACTTAATCTTTGTCGGTTCTGAGATGTAGGGAGGGAGTCTCACCCGCTAAGTTCTGGCGGTGAGGAAGGAGCGGATCCAGTCAAGGGCCTTGCTGCAGATGCCGGCGTCATGGAGTCTGGTGGCTAGGGTGCAGTTGGAGATGTTGTTGCCATTTCACCCTGGTCGAGGAGGGAACAGATTTCGTCGGTGGCGGCAAGTACAGTAGTCTTGGTGCTGTGATTGCTTCGGAATCCGGATTGGGAGATGCCTAGGACATTGCTAGCTTCGATGAAGTTTGCTAGCTGGGTGTTGATGGCCTGTTCGATGTCCTTGGCTGCAAAGGGAAGCAGGTTGTCTGGTCTGGAGAGGGTTTCTTCAGGAGTGGGTTGACTTCGGCGTGTTTCCAGTTGTCGGGGGAAGGTGGTGGTCTCAAAGGAGCAGTTGTTCATCCAACCTAGTTCGGGTGCGATGGCAGAGTGGAAGATGGGGTGTGGGCAGGGGTCCGAGGGTGCTCATGAGTGGGTTCTTTTCATGGTCTTCAAGGTGTTTTCTGTTGTGAGCGGGATCCATTTGAGCAGTGTATGTTGGGTGGAGTCGCATGAGGGGGGAGCTAGAGCAGTGAGGTGATCTTGGTTGTCGAAGTTGTTGTAGACCATCTTGATCTTGTGGTGGAAGAAGGTGCTGAGTCTGTTGCAGAGATCTTGGGAGGATGGGACATCTGTTGTTTCGCTGCAGGGTTTGGCAAATTCCTCGATGATGGGGAAGAGTTCTTTGGTGTTATGTGCATTGGTGAGGATTCTGTCTTGGAAGGATTTCTTCCTTGTGGATTTGATGAGTTGGTGGTGTGTGGGAGTGGCTGCTTTGTAGGCAGCGTGTGTTTCCGAGGTTCTGTTGTTCCTCCATGTCTTTTCGAGTCATCTGCAGGAGCGTCTGGATTCTTGGAGTGCAGGGATGAGCCAGCTTGCTTTCTTGTGTCTTCCGGTGGCTTTCTTGATGGACGAGTGTGTCAGCGCAGTTCGTGATCCAGCAATGGAGGTTGTGTGCTGCTGTGTTTGCGTCTGATGTAGTCGGTGGTGGGGTGCTGACGAGGGCAGAGGTGAGCTGGTCTTTGGTGACTTTGTTCCAGCGTCTGCAGCGGAGGCGGTGGGCGTGCTTGTGGTTTTTTGAAGGAGAAGCAGATGCAGTGGTGATCTATCCAGAGGGGTTCCTTGGTGTGGCTGTAGGAGATGCTATTTCCTCCAGTGAAGACGGGGTCGAGTGTGTTCCCGCTGTGTGCATGGGGGCGGTGACTAGTTGTTTCAGTCATATGTTGGCGAGGTTCTCTAGGAGGGAGGCGTGTTTGAGTCATGGTGGTTATCCAGGTGGTGGAAGTTTAGGTCTCCGAGTAGGATGTAGTCTGTGGATGCGAGGGCGTGGGGTGCGATGAGGTCGGTAATGGCATCGATAAAGAGAGCGCAGGCCGGCAGCCTGTAGATGAGGGTTCCACAGAGAGTCATTTTGGGGTTGGTCTGGATCTGGAAGCGGAGGTGCTACATGAGAGTCGTTGTGTTGTTCGTGAGGGTGGTCATGCAGAGGGTGCTTTTTTGAATGACGGTGATGCCTCATCCTGGATGGATGGGGCAGTCCTTGCGCAACATCTTGTATCCGTCGGGAATGGCGGTGGCGATTTAGGGTGCAGAGTTGGCATTGGTCCAGGTTTCCATGAGGAAGGCAAAGTCGGGCGAGTAGGTGTTGAGGAGGTCCCAGATTTCTATGGTGTGCTTGTGTAAGGAACGTACATTGAGGAGGATACAGTTGAGTGGTTTGTGAGCGGTGATCTCCGGTAGGTTGGTAGATGCTGCTGGGGTACGTAGGTGGGTGACAGTGCGGCAGCACTGTAGACAGGAGAGAGGGCCGTGGGTGTTGTTTGGCATCAAGAGCTGGCAGTTGTTGTTGCTTCTGGGGTTGAGGTCATGGAGGGTGCTGGAGTTGTAGTGGTGGCGGGTCAGAGGACCAGGGTCCCTGGTGCTGGTAGCAGACGGGTCACAAATAGGCGCAGATGGGCTTGCCTTTGGTGCGCCTTCGGCACGCCAGTTGCGCAGCTGCACAGCAGCCAACATTAAGTAGAGACCGGGGGAGGGTGGGTCAGCTGGGGGGAGGGAGCGTGAAGGACACACTGGAGGGGGAGGGGCCACAGGCCATGAAGAAAAGAGTGAGAAGTGTGAGGAGAGTGAAAAGTGAAAAAGTGAAAAGTGACAGAAGGGCAAGATGAAGGAAAGAGAAAAAGAGGGCACAAAAGGAAAGAGGCAAAGAGAAGCAGAGGCACAACAGCAGAAGAGCAGAGTGCTCTCCCACTGGACCACCAGGGATGAAGTACAGGCAGAAGCCTGCAGGTGGAGGAGGGCCGCGAACACCCTGCAAACAGAGAGCTCAGGGGGCAGCACTTAGTGGTGAAGCTGCGCAGTGGGAGAGCAGTCACACTGATCTGGTCAGTGGTCTTGCTCTTCTTGCCGTGCAGCAGCAGCCACTAAGTAGGGATCGGGGAGGGTGGGTCAGCTGGGAGGCGGGAGCAGGAAGGACACACTGGAGGGGGGAGGGGCCGTGGGGGCAAAAGAGGCAGGGGGGAAACAAAGGTAAATGAAGGAAAGAGTGACTGTCACAAACTTATGTACCTACTCACATATTCACTCAGACACTTATACACCCATTCACACACACACTCACACACTTATATATCCAGTCACATACCCACTCAGATACTGATGTACCCACTGTCATACCCATTCAGGTACTCATACATGCACTCACAGACTCACTTGGAGAGTGATGTACCCATGTACAGAGCCACTCAGACACTCATACACCCACTTACAGACATAGGGGTCGATTCCGATTCGGGCCGGAAATTTCTCCGACCGAGCCGGACCCGGAGAGATTTCCGACCGAATCGGACCCGTGCAGTCCGACCGAACGAGTACGATGCGTCCGTATGTTATCGGACTCGAGTCGGTCGGACTCCCATTGAAGTCAATGGGAGCCGGTCGTACAACGCGTACGCGGGCTCCCATTGACTCAATGGGTGCGAAGTCGGACAAGGGCGCCCCCTACAGCGGGTGCGCGGCGAAGCGGTCGCGCCGTACACGCACAGGTAGAGGGGACCCATGGGTCCCCCCTGTGTGCGACTCGCGCGGCTACGCGTACAGGGGTCCGACACGGACCCCCAAAGTGCGGCTCCGACAGCTCTTATGAGCCGGAGTGCGCGGCTCGGTCGGACTGCTCGCGGCGCGCATCGTACTTACCCGGCCGGGAAACGTCTCCATTGCGCGGTGCGAGTCGAGTCCGAGCGAGTCGGTCGGAGCGGTTCGAGCCGGGAGCGAGTCGGTCGGAGCGGTCGGGACGCCCGGACGAGTCGGTCGGCGATTTCGCATCGTACTCGCTCGGCCGGACCCGTGTACGGTTCGGTCGGGAAACAGGGCTCCGAATCGGATCCGGTAAGCCGAATCCGATTCGGAGCCCTACCGGCCGAGATCAGAATCGGCCCCATAGTGTGAGACTTTTGCTTCCACTGACATACTCACTGATAGACAAATCCACTCAGATACTTATGCACCAAATCATAGATCCAGTCACAGGCTCATGTACCCATTCATATATGCAGTCAGAGACTCATACACCCACTCAGATCTAGTCAGACACTCACACACCCAGTCAGAGACTCACTCAGAGATTCATGCATTGACTCACAGACCCACTGAGAGACTCATAATTCCACTCACACATCCACTGAGACATTGATTGACTCAGTCACAGATCCAGTCTGACAAACACGTACTGGCTCACAGAGCCACTGAGAGACTTATACTTCCACTCATACATTAACTGATAGAGAGATGCATTCAGAGACTCATGCAGCCAGTGACACACTTACTGAAAGTCTCATAAGTCTACTTTGATATCTACTCATAGACATATATGCAGTGATATGCAGTGGCAGATCCACTCAGAGACTTATGCATGCACTCACATAACCGAGTGAATCATTAATAAGACTGCTATATTGAGATATTGATAAATGTTTTTATAGAATTAATTAGATAGTGATGTATCTAGTGTGATGGTTAGAATTAGTAAAATAGTTATAATTGTTGAATGTGGTGGTGGCTATTGAATTCCTGCTTTTGCTTCGCATTTTCGCGACGTATCAGCGAGGATCGCGATTACTGATGTCATTGCGATCTCCAACGTCACTGCGAACACAAAAAATAGGTTTTAGAGATGGTTTTTATAGAAACTCTCTAGAAAAACATGACTTTAGAGAATACTGTAAGAAACCCCTAGTGTGTAATATACTGTAATATGTGTGGATATATGTGTTTTAGACTTTATGGAAAAGGCGTGATCATTGCAGTTAACTACATCATCGCAACATCTTGAATAACTGCAAAAACAGAAATAGGTCTGAAAGATGGTTTTTAAAGAAACGTAGTACAAAAATATGAGTTTAAATATGCTTTGAAAGAAGTATGTATGTAATAATTTTTGTATTGCAATGTTCAGAATGGATTTTTTTTACATATTATTTTTGGATGTCTGCTTTTGTTTTCAGTTTTCGCGATGTATCCATGAGGATCACGACGTCTTCGCGAAGATTGTCACAAAAAAACCTTTAAAAAAACTTCACAATATTTTGGGTACTAGGGTGGCACTGACAAGAGCTTTTGCATTGGTTGTATGTATATGGCTGCCACACATAAGACCAGATGCAGAGTTTCAGGTTACTTAGAAACACTCTGCTGCCTTCATCTGTAAAGTGTACTTCATCATTTCTATAAATTCCATGCATGTCAAAATGCAGTTTGTTGTTATAAATACAGCCCATGCGATTGTCTGTGAGGAATGCAGAAACTGTTTTATTAACATGTTTCCAGACTTTGTCAATCTGTGGACAGAATTGATTTGACCACTTCTAATTCTGTCTTTGGCATATATCAGGGTACACCAAGACAGTGTGACGGAAAAGCGACATTCATTTTGGAAAGGTTTCTTTCATTAGGATTTCCAGCCCTAACCCAGTCAATGTGCCTAGGGCATTGCCACCACAGTGCAGAACCATGAGGTGAGGAGCTTGGGAATCCACAATGGATTTAACCAAAACCAGCAACTGATGAGACTTCAACCCTCGCTGGCCAAACCAAGTATTCTGCACATTTGGCAAACCAAAGTCCCTGTAAATACCTCTCTTTTTTCCACCCTCTTGAGCCCAATAGATATAGCTGTGGCCCACAATCCATACTCTAAGCATTTTGAAGTGAAGGAGCAATAGTAGTCAGGCAAAGGCTGGAGCTGAATGAGATAGTTTTCTAAAAAAAAAGCAGTTAAAATTGAGGTTTTTTAAAAATATATATTTCATTGGATGCAGTCAGCATGAAAGTGAATAAAATTAGTTAGTGTGTTGGATGCCTTAGAAAGAAGTCTTATTATTGGTGGTTATTTAAAAAAATAAATGTAATACAGACATGGATATGCTTTTGAAGTGTGAAGTAAACCATACCTGCTGTATCTTATTTGGAAGTAGCATGTTCTTCTAGAATGTGCTGTGAACTAGTGACCTACTGGTTCCACTGGGTTGTTAGGTACACTGAGCTAAGAGTGTATTAGGGGGCAGGGTTGTTGAAGAGAAAGAACATTTTTATAAAAAATTTGAGGAGTGATGACAGAATTTAAGTAATGACAAACTTTAATTTTCAACTCAGGACTATGTAATAAACTGTTGTGTAGTATTTAAAGTTTTAAAAAATGAAGCCTGATATAGGTTTCAACGCCCGTTTTTTTTTGCTATTAGTCTTCGATGATCATGAAAACATCACAAAAACGCACAGACAGGAACCTCGTTTTGAAAGAGAGGGAAAGGGTTAACAGATGCTTACCATTCACAAGTGGAGCTAGAGTAGTCTAAAATAAAAGACATGATTTCATTTGCTGCCTTTCTCATTATGATAGAGTGGAAAGTTGAAGAGGTTGCCATTATATAGTTGCTTTCTATGAGAGTGGTGTACCATTCTTGTGCTTAGCTTTTACAAATCTTAACAGTGTCAAAACTATCCAGAAAGAACCAAAAGAACAATATAGTCTACTAGCTCAATTCACTGGTGTGTATAAAACTTTTTAATTTAATAAAAAAATGTACATTAGAAATGAAGATGTATATGAGAGTTTGATTAAAAAGAGTATCACAATGATGTGAAAAACAATATGTCAAATGAACTGTATCTGGCAGAGGGTACGTGTTTAAGATGTTAGTACTGTTGAAAATTACCATGAGCTATGCCTTTAACAATGACAATGTTTTAAATGTCTAAGCATTATGGGCAGAACAGATACATCTATATTGGTTGCATTCTGGGAGTTGTGGTAATTTTAGTCACATTATTAAACAGGAGTACTGTAGACATGAATAAAACATAAGAAAATGTGCTGTGCCTGTATATAAATTATAAAGTAGTAATACTGTATGTATTAGGAAGTGTTTGTCAATGTGGTTTTTAACTTATATGACCGGTTTGCATATGTTTAGATGGTGAGATATGGTTTTTCTGGTTGCAGATAGTTATATGTGCGATAAGACTGTTGAGTTTACTTAAAGATGCAGAGCATTATATATTTTTGGAAAGATGGCCTGAAGTTGTACATCTTTTATAAAATCACATATATGTTTACATGGTGATCTATGTTCTTCAAGGCTGTTGAAAATTTCATGTATATAGTGAGGGTGGTGCATTTTTTTCAACATGCTCTATTTAACATTGGGAGGGGTAATAGTGCAGAATGTCTTTGGAGAGTTTGTGTGCTAGCTTCACTTGGCACATAACTTTTCTTTGTGAAATTCTGAATATACATTTCAAAGACACAATAAATATTTGTAAAATGATGTATGTATGCCATTAGGAAAAGGTTTTGTGCTTTCAAAAGTTGAGAATTGTTGTTTTCAGTTTTAGAAACTTACTGATGCATGTGGACGATGAGTAACCGAGCAATGTATACTCTTAGAGAGCCAAGTATACAATTATAAATCAAGTGTGATATCTAGACTTATTCAATCACCCAGGTACTACACATGCACTCATCCAATCACACAGGCACTGATTATGTACTCATTGAACTATGCAGGCAACACCCATGCGTTCATTCAATCACCCAGATAGTAGCAATATAGTTATGTGGATATACAGGCACTAACTATGCAGATATGGAACCACTGATGTAGTTACTTTATACTCTGGGTATCATGCAGGCACTACCTATACTTTGAAGGAATTACTTAGGCACTATCTATGCACTCATCCAATCATCCAGGGAATATTGTTGTACTCAACCAGAAACACATGTATTTACAAGTTTTACTGAGTAATATGTACTCTTTTAGAACCATCTGGTGAATTATATATGTAACCTGTCACACACTGTTTGCATGTACTCTGAATAATTAGTGGGCTATATGCTGTGATACCCATTAATGTGCAGATTTTTATATGGAGTGTTTCTCAAAATTTTAATCTGACACATCTAAGTAGAAATGTATTGAAACACTAAATGTACCAGTCACTCAGTTGTAGAGAGGCACAGAAATAGGTCTTATGTTGTGTGTTTGGAATTACAGTATTGAGACACTTTATGTACTTTTACACTTTGGTTGATATTTATTTTAAAATTGAGTACTTAAGGGATAAAGTGGTCTTTTAGCGTGTATAAGTGAGAAGTGAGATATGGTGCAGCTGTGTTGTAGGAGAGGGTGCTATAATATTAAAAGGTAACTAATAAATTAAGTTTTGTGTTTTGGTTTGAGATTGGTACATTGAAGTAAGTGCTTGCAGTTATGTAGGCAGGTTAATTTGTAGATTTAAAACTGCAACATAATATAAAAATATTTTTGTGTAACAACACACTTCAACATTTTAAATTAAATGTACTTCCATAATTACCATAATTAATAATCAATTCCAAAAACATTATTTAAAAAAACTAATAAACATTAATTAACTACACACACTTTAACACTATAATGTCCACAACACCCACCTAAATTAAACTATAAATTAATAAAACACAATTAAAACTTATTTTTAAATTAAAAACTATTACTATTAACAACTAATTATAAAGTAATTAAAAGGTATTTAATACCCACCATTTACCCCTTTAAAAGTAAAAACAACACACAAAAAATAAACAATTACCCAAAATAAATATCAAATATTTAACATTAATTAACAAATATATATTAATTAATTAAACACCAATTACTTCCCATCCATTGCCCCATAAACACCACAACACACACCTAAAATTAATTACACAATTGCCATAATTAATGTTTAATTAATTTAATTATTATCAATTAACAAATAATAATTAATAAAAAATAAATAAACTACTTAACACCCTTTACCCTTATAAACCCCAAAACACACACCTAAAATTAATTACACAATTATCATAATTAATTATATAATTAAAAAGCAACTATTAATTCATCAATTAAAAATAAATTACTTCTTAGCCTTTACACCTATAAACCCCAAAACAGACACCTAAAATTAATTACACAATTACCATAATTAATTACCAATTAATTAATTAAATTTAATTAACAAACAATTATTAATTCATCAATTAAAAATAACTTACTTCCCACCCTTTACACCTATAAACACCAAAACACACACCTAAAATGAATTACACAATTCCCATAACTAATTACAAATTAAATAATTGTTATTAATTAACAACATATTATTAATTAATTAATAATAAATTACTTTACACATTTAACACTATAACATCTCAAACAAATATTAATAAATAAAATATAATCAATTAATTTAATATAATTGAATTACTTCCCACCCTATTCCCCTATAAACCCAAAACCCGCTACGGAACTAAAAACGCAAAATTAAAATAAAACAAAATTAATAACTACAAAAAATTTAACACATATATCAAAAATACAAACAATTCTTATACAAAAAAACATTCATCACATACATTTAAAACATATACTAAAATACATAACACTAATTAAAAAATCGATATTTTTAACAACTATATTTTTGCAAATGATATTAAACACTTCGATATTTTTAAAATCGATATTACTTACCATAAGTCGATATTCTTGACCACGATATTCTTGCTGTCGATATTTCTGAACCACGATATTTCTGACTCGATAATTGTGCAACTCGATATTTTAAACTTGATATTCTGTCTGCACACCATTGGGTATCACCTGCTATGAGGACATCAGATGACATCATTCTATAGTCATGCTGGCTCTTTTGTGTATCAACGTCTCCACCCTCTTCCCATTGATGGTGACCCACTGCCTATACTGAGAAGTAGTGGAAGGCATTCGGGCTTTGGGTACCATCTCTTAGTCACTCAGAGACACTGGGGTAAACTCAATTGTTTCCCCACACTAACTGCGCCTATCTTCTCCCCAAGCGCTACACTGGCCAACCCGTGGGTCCATCCACTAGTGGGGGCTCTGCCTACTTAGGGCACTTGGGAGCACCATTTGAGTGCCAAACCTGTAGCACTCATAGCACTTGGGGGTAAACTTTTTATTACCCTTGTTCTCAAATTAAGGTTTCTTGTGGTCAGTTTGGGGCTGGGACCTTTTCCTTTGAGAAGCATTTTGGGGGTCTTGAGAGAATTCCTTTCTATTTTTATCTCCTCCTTCCTTGTTCTGGTGGGAACCCTGCTCACACTTTCTTTCTTTCTTTCTTCCTTCCTTTCTTTCTTTCTTCCTTTCTTTCTTTTTCCTTTTCAGAGTTTTATATAGCGTGAACTTGACCCGAAGGTATCAGAGCGCTTTACATGAGCACCAGTTGCATTACACACAGACACATTCATTTTGTTAGGCACGGGGAGATTAAGTGATGTGCCTAGAATCACAGGATGTTGAGCGTCCCTGCAGAGACTCGAACCCAGTTCCCCAGGTTCGAGGTCGACCGCTTTAGCCCCATTAACACTTTTGGAAGTCCCCCCAAGATGCCTTCTTGGACACTCTGGTGCTGACTCAGAGGTCCGCCGCCTTAGCAATCTCCCTGGGGTCACAGAACTCACTATCACTAGGTGTTGGCGCAGCTCTGTAAAACAAGTATTGAGCATGTGCTCCCTCAGGATCAAGTTGTACAGCCCAACATAATCATTAACTTTGCTGCTCCTCACCCAGCTATTGAGTGCCTTGCTGGAAAAGGCTACAAAATCCACCCAAACCTGGTTAGGGAGCTTGTGGCTGTCCCTGAACCTTTGAGTGTACTTTTCAGTGGTCAATCCAAATTTAGATGCAAGAATGTCCTTCATAAGGATGAACTTCATCTGGTCCCCCACCTCAAGTGTAAGGAGAGTGTCCCTCCTCATTGTGGGTATCTGTTTCCATAAGCTAGCCACCCAGTACTCTTCAGGGACCCTCTGCATCCTCAGAGCTCCCCCGGAGGCAGAAAACTATTTGTCTATATCATCACCCACAACATAGCTGGGCACCAGGTCTTGTGGTGTGCAGACCTCACCTCGCCAGGGGACACTGAATACATGCTGTCACCATTGTTGCTGGACTCTGAGGCTAACCTGGCTTTGAGCTTCATCTCTTTCATGCTCATGTCATGATGCAGTAGTAGTTTCTTTCAGCCAAGGGCCTCTCAGCCCCTGCTTTTTTCTCCCTTAGTGCCAACCTTGAAGCAGCCTCCTCCTTGGCTGAGGTTGGCCAGCTGCAGTTTGAACTCCTACTCGGCTTTCTCTAATCCAGCTTCTCTGGGGACAGACCACAGACAGACACACTGCTTTGTGCCCTGATGTGGTATTCCTCTCCTGGGGGTGAGTTGTGCTCCTCCCACAGCTAAGGGTCCGTGGCTGGGCCCTCCTCCTCATCAAAGTCCAGTCTCTCCTATTCAGGATTGTCATCCTCTTACTCCTCTGGTGTAGACTGCATCCTATTAACCTCCTAATAAGCTCAGAGGGCTATCTGGATGTCCACCTTTTTGGCCTTCTTTCCTGCATTCAGCTTTGTCTCTTTGGACAGATTCTGCAGCTCAGTCCTAGTGAGGTCATCAAAGTTGAGCAGCTTCATCTCCATTCTGGAAAAGGTAGATATGGAACTTAAATTTAGAAAAAGGAAGAATATGGCCAATCCCAAATAAGGAGAATTTAAAAAGAGGTCAACTCTGGCGTACAAATGTTTATATGGGATATTTTGTGTTGCACAAATCACTGCATGGCACTGCACAAACATAAGTAATGGATCACACTGCCGAGCACCAATGTGAGAAATTGGGTTGTTAGTTGAATGTGGTGAATGGGGACGCCCGTTGTGCTGTCAGGAGGCCCCATTCACAGGCCCCAGGTACTTTTGCGGTTGGAGCCGCTCATGCTGTCCACGTCATACCCGGAGGCGCCTACTTCTACCGCTTAGGGCTCTCGTGCAAGGGACGCGCGCGGGCATGTGCCCGGGCGAAGACAAGGCCAAGAGCAGGCCTGTCTGCGTCCGTCCGTGGATGGCCGAGGCTGAGCTGGGCCAACTCTCTGAGCCCCCAGACTTAGCACCAATATTTTCAGCAGGGCGCCTCAGGAAGCTGAAGCTGGACTACTGAGCCTGCTGTCTCAGGAGTAGATCTACTCTGCAGAGGTACTGCTTATTCTCCTCATTGCATTGTCCTAAGTGTGGCCCCACCTCCACTCCTGGGCAGCAGAGGAGTTGATATTTCTTTTATCTTGGGCCTTGGTATTAAAAATTCTGACGCTGAATATGGAGAGGGAAAAAGTGGGAGATGGCGGCTCTGTTTCAACCCCCTTAACAAAACCAATATCAATAGAGCGGATGCTGGAACGAGCCGTCAGCGCCATCAACAATGAAGTTGCTCGAACAGAGCGGAGACTTTCTTTAAATCCAGGTGGTGATAGTGGGGCCTGATCTAGCCTTTCCCCCGCTCCTTTCCGGACACGTCTTCTTCTCTCCCCACAAACTGTCTTGTATCTCTGCCTGTTCAAGGTTCCAATGTAACTTGTGAGGACATTATATCCTTAGAGACCAGCATTCCTGAACTTGTGACAAATAAAAAGTCAGCTCACCAGAAACCGCCTATGATGACTAAACAAGGCAAGGGCCGTAAACAGTCAGCCCAAACCAAATTCCTTCTGGTATTGTCTAAGAACTTGAGAACTTATCAACTATAATACCAAGCCCAAGACCTTTACTGATATCATCACAGCATGAAAAGACTTGTCTCCCTAACTGTATTACAAATCTTTTGGTTACTCACTTGGAGTCTTTCTCAGAGAAGCTTCACCTAATGCTTAGTACAGCACTTTCTCCTTTGTCCCAATGTTTTGATAATATAGAATGTAAACTACACCCCTTTTTTCTTAGTAGTTGTCATTCTTCATCCCAACCGGGCAGAACTAATAATAATAATGCATCCAATGGGCTGGACACCATACCTAAAGAACACGTCACACCCCCGGTGGAACCATGCCCTCAAACCACTGCTTCTCCTGCCTCTTTATTCTGTTAGCTGGCACAGTTCAATCGAGTAACAATGTTACATCAGTTAGGCATAATGTAGATCACTTATCTACCTTAGTCCCTGATCTTCCTCACTGTGTTAAGGCAGTTGAGGGCAAAACTCTCAGTACAGTCGCCTGACCAACTCCCGGTTATAAATCTCCCCCCAGACGCCTGCCCGTATGTGGCCATTTTGTTTGGTGTACCCCCTTTAAGACATGACCAGCATGAATCTTATGAAGAACTCTTTAATACAACCATAGATTGGCTGGTCCGTCATAAAAGCTTGTTTTTTTCCCATGCAGGAGACATCCTGCACGTTAGAAGGTGCGCTTGGATTGGGCCAAATCCCCCAGACCAACAAGAAGATTGCATTGTGGTATACTTTAGAACCCCAAATTTGGTTCACTATCTGATTTTTAATTTCAGGCATAGTATTCTACCTAGTAGTTTTATTACCCTTGTCCCGCTTGGCTACTTTTATCGACCCTCTCCTTTTTTAAGGCAACAGTCATGCAATCCCTCACACGCTAAGCGACACTGTGCACCGGATATGTGCATTTCTTTTTATCGGGGTTTGACAAACCGCGCTTATATAACTTTAATCCCCTGGGTCTAGTTAGTGCCTCCTCCACTAATGTCTCAGCCAGTGCACAGGCCGTACGGCACATACGGCATGCCTTGTGCGCTGTACCCCTATCCAATAGGTTGGACATACTTTCTGACTTGGACTGACATAAGGGCAATTAGGTCCTTTTATCTCCTGCTGCCTCCCTTAATAAAGCTTAGGCTAATAAATCACCAGTAATATCTGCTTTCTCAACTGTCCCACATCCCGCAGCAGCCACATCTTCCTTTACCCTGTCCACCCAGTACAGATCTCTTTCTACATATTGGGCCCAATTCCGATCTCGTTCGGAAGGGCTCCAAATCGTATGCGGAATTGCCTTAACCGATCCGGAGCCCTTGTTCCCGACCACATCGTTCACAGTTCCGAACTACCAAGTACAATGCTTTGAAAGCCTTAGCGCTGACTGAATCGGTTCCGCAAGGCATTCGGAGAGAAAGAGCCTTCTGGAGCCGAATCGTACAGCTCTATGGACTAGGTTTTCCAAGCGAGCAAGTACGATGAACTATTCGGACAGCCTTCATGAGTTGGTTTGCCCGGATCGAAAAAGCTGCCAGATTCAGTCTTTGGGGGCCTGTAGCAGGCCCCCCTTCTCCCTTGGCCCTCCGAATCGGTGCACGATTATCCCCATCCACCCCTTTTGACATTGCGAGCCTGTGTACGCGTTCAGTACACAGGCTCCCATTTAAGTCAATTGGAGTCTGACCGAATCGTATCCGGATGCATTCAAATGCATTGTACTTGTTCGGTCGTACTCCCCAGACCCGAGTAATGCGGAAAGCATTCTGGACATGATTCGGTACCTATGCTTTCCGAACGAGATCGGAATCAGGCCCTGAGTTGGAAGGGGAAGATTAATAATAGTGAATGGCAGGCGTTTGTGTGAAAGTACAACATAATTGCATTACAAGAAACTTGGCTTCCCACCGCACAGCATATTGAGGGTTATGTCTGTTTTTCCTGTGATGCCATTCTATCTACTCGGGCGGGCTATGGATGGGCTAGCCATCTGGGTGGGTTTCAGTCTTAATGTGGAGGTATTGCAGGTCAACTCTGGGTCAACCGCCTTTTTAGCGTTATCAGTTTGCATTCCAAAGACAAATATGGTTTTTTACTTGATACATTTTTATAACAATGATTTTGTTAATGCTACTTGCACACATTTTACTAGTTTGTTCAATTTTCTATCCAATATACAAATTAAGACCGAAAGTAGATGGATATGTAACCACTCAGGATGCAAGGGGGTAGAGCTTCATAAATACCTTAACGCTCACGGTCTGGTCGACTTCATTGTGACTTTAGGAGGTGCTAACTGTACAGTTCCGACTTTTAGAGGGTGGGGGAGGGCCTCAATAATTTAGTATATGTTTGTAAGTCCCAACTTTACGCCCTGGTTTTACAAAGGGGAGATCCTACAGACAGAGCGGGGAGATCATAATGCCTTGTTCTCCTCTTTCCTTTTACCGATTAAGGGACTTGCTTGTAATAGTAATTTAGTATCCATTACACAACACTCTTCAGATGGATTAAGATTAGTTTGGCAGATGAAAAGCCTTTAGAAGCTTTATTAATCCTTCTCAGAACTCGTTTAGGAGTCTTTCTCAATTGTCTAGATGAGACCGGGCAAGAGTCGATGGCTATGCATTATTACAGGTTAATGGATATAATTAGAGAGTCTATGCTCAAGCCAATTCACTCAAGTAATATGGGCCCGAGATGGTTTGATGAGTTCTGCTCGAAGGCAAATCGAAAGTTGAGGTGAGCCTAGGGATAGGAGTGAGTTTACTGCGGCACTGAGAGTGTACTAATCTGTGCTTTCAAACAGGAAGAGGAAACTTCACAACAGGACTGGGAGCAGCTAGTAAACTTAACTCTTGGGAAGGACAGTAAATCCTTTTGGGATTTAGTGGAATCAATTTGATCTCGAAATTCCCCCATTAATCCACTCTTGCAAAATAACATTTTAGGCTCAGATTGGGTCTCTCATTTTGTCTCCATCTATTCTATTGAGGAAGACCCTAGTATGCTAGCCAAACTTCGTAATAAATTACAGAGCTCACCACCCCTTCTAATAACGTTGCAGGAAGTTGAATTGGCCATCCATCAGAGCAAGGGAGGGAAAGCACCGGGCCCAAATTAGGTACCAAGGAATCTGGTGAAATCCTTGCCCAAGCTTTGGGGACCCCTCATCACCAATATATTTAATTCTTGTCTAACAACAAACATTCCCCCTTCCTGAACCACCGCAACGGTCGTGCCAATATTTAAAAAGGGTGATCGTCTGTCCAGAAAGTGTTACCGCCCCGTATCACTTATTGATAGTACGATCAAAATCATTGGCAGAGTTATATATGGCCGATTAGTAAACAGGGCGCTGGACAAGGACATTCTTTCCCCTTTATAATTTGGTTTCCACTCAAACCTAGGTACTAATGAACAGTGTTTGAATCTGGCCCTGACAATTTCTAAATACATTAATGCCAGGTGATCTCCCATCTACTTTGCTTTTATGGATCTGTCCACTGCCTTTGATTCAGTGTTCAGAACCAAGCTATGGTTAATGTTGCTGGATTAAGGAGTGGACCTCCCACTGGTAAATTCTTTATTCTCATTACATTCAGATCTCTCACCTAGAGTGCATTTAAATTCCGATGGTGAACTTTCTGATGATGATTTCCCCCTGAAGAGTGGCGTGCGACAGGGATGCATTTTGGCCCCTTTATTGTTAATTTGATATATAAATGGACTAATAGCCCATTTAACTTCCCGTCCATCAGATATCCCTAGAACAGCAGGTTCCCCAATTCCTGCGCTGCTCTACGCTGACAATGCGGTGCTGCTTACCATCACCCCGAATGCATTGAGGCACCAGGTCGAGCTCTTCGCCTTTTTTATGTCAAACCTGAATTTGAAAACTAATTATACAAAGTCGCACATTATGTCCTGTGGTCCAAGAAAAATGAGGCTGGACAAAATCAGCCTCAATTGGCAAGATCTAACGATTGTGGAAAATTTCTGCTACCTACGATTAACTTTTAACTAATCAGGGACCCGGAACCCCCACCTGGCGCAGGCTAGCCTAAAGCTTTGTAGAACTGCATGGACTGTCTGTAACTTATTAAGAGCAGACTCTAGAGGGTCAGTTCTTCTTCTTCTGAAAGTGTACAAGTCTCAGTGCATTAGTGCAGCCACTTATGGCGCTGGAGTTTGGGATTTTAACAATTGCACTGGCCTCCTGTCCGAGTGAAATCATTTTCTTCGGCGGATATTGCGTCTACCACCCAATACCTGCTTTATTAATCGCATGGAGCTTAATCAGGGTTATATATCGGACAAAGTACATATGGCTCCACTCCTACTGTGGGTCAGCGTCTGGATGAACCCAGCGGCAAAGCTATGTAGGGATATCATACTCGACTGCTTTGCGCTCGACGCTGATGGCTAAGCTATATTCAGGACACCTTAGGAACTCTGGACCTATCTGCCTGGTTCTCTGAACCTAATAGTATTCCTAAAACTGCTAAGGCAGAGGTGAAAGCAGCATACATGGAATATAGCGAAGACTTAAGAATGAAAACTGAGTTAGTAAAGCCTTCAGTTTCGACCTATTAACAATCCCTATTACCAGGCTTACCTGCCGTGTATCTGTCTTTAGACCTCACAAGATGGGAGAGATCTCTCCTTTTTCGTTTCAGGGCAGGATCTATTTATTGGTCACTGTTTTTCACAAACCCCTCAAGATTGAAAAAACCTTTTCTGCACATTCTTCCAACATTTGTTCATTTCAACACATTTCATGTAATGTTTTAGCCATTTTACACACATAAACCAGAATACTTAACAAGCATTATCCTTGTTTTGCACGTCAGTATCAAAATTCACAGTTCCTACCTAACGAGATATGAAGTAAAAAAAAAATCACAGAATGAAATTGGGTAGAAGAAAACATTCTTTTTTATAGTCAAAGACTGTGGAATGGCCATCTTCAGACTCTCCTCATTCCTACAGTGCTGCAGGAGATATCTGAACACACATCTCCTTACAATCATCTTACTGCCTATGGACAGATTCTTCCATACCCCCTGCACATCCTGGTTGGAAAATGGCCCTCTATGAAGGGCCTCATCAAGCCTTTTGCCTTCCTCCTCCTCTTTTTCTGACCTCACTTTAGTTGGCTTTAGGACTCTGAGCACTTCCCCACTGCTAACCAGTGGTAAAGTGCATGTGATCTCTCCTCTAAACATGGTAACTGCAGGAATATGGCTATTTATGTAGTGTACCAATGTCGGGGTACACCATGCAAATAGTCCAGATAACCCTTATTGGTTCACCGAGGCTTACTTCAATAATCCCACATGCTCTGTTTGTGGTAGTGTGGTTGGACAGCTTAGCTTTATCAGAGGGTAGCGTTGAGCATGTGTTGTATACACAGTCAATAAATAAGACTCACACTCAAAAAGAAATCTGAGGCCAATTTAGAAAAATAACACATTTTTATATATTTTTAGACATTGATCATTGGAATCAGGTAATTACTTTTGGAGATAAGACTTTTACTAGCAGTAACAAAATACTCCAAATAACGTTTTTGAGGTATGAGCCTTGAACGCAGTAATGTTATCCTATGGAAGAAACATACACTGCATAGAGATACTTGAAAGCATTTGTCAGGGTTGTTCTCTTGGACTTAAGGTGCCTAGGGGCCAAGTTCCATAGAACCACCAGCAGTTCGGTTTTACCTGCCCTGGTGTGTCTGAGTACAGCGGTGCTGGTTGTTATCGTAGCCTCGAGCACTACACTGTAAAGTCAATAGAGAGGTACCTGCAAAAGAAAGGCTGCAAGTGGGGAAGTCTGACAGAATTCAAAGGGGGGCTTGGCTCTTGAGGGTCTCTGGAGCACAGGGACACAGTTGGTTTCCATGAACCCAGACTGGTGGGTTCGGGTACAGAGGTGTTTTGTCTGGAGGGTCGCTGGTGTTAGAGGCTCTCCCTTGGCTTTGCTGACCTGGAGAGGGAAAGAAAACAAGGCCACTCTCGATGTGGGCCTTGTGGATCCTGAAGTCCCTCGTCTGCATATCAGTTTCAGCATGGGTGGTGTCCGGACTAGATACACAACAAGCCTTGGCAGTTACAATGACTCCAGTACCCAGGGTATTGGAGCAGGTAGGCTCATGGAGGGGCCATCATCTCAAGAATTGGTGAAGCGATGGGGCTGACCTCCTGGATTCACAACAACCTCTTCCTGGTGAGATGCACCATTGGTGGGCCTGAGGGCCAGCAAAACGAAGTTCTGGACAATGTGTTCTGTGGCTGCAGATACAGAGGGATGGCTCCTCCAGCTCAAGGGAGCTGCTGCTTAATTGTTGAACCACTGGACAGTCCCCCAAGGGTTTGGGAAGGATGTTCATCTTCTGGACAAGTCGGTCTTCGTGATTGTTGCAGTGCAAGCCGTTAGGCAGGGTGTGGCGCCAATTTCAGTGCAGGACCTCTGTTCTCATGATTTCAGCACTTTTTAGTCCTTCTTCGGTTCCCAGTAAATGAGTATGAGTTTCTGGTGTCAGGGTACCCCTAAATAGTGAATTTAGGGCACTTAGGGGAGTGTAGGTTAGTAGCTAATCGGCTATTTACCCCTGGGGTGACTACACCCGGTATATATCCACTTCCTGTGGAGAGTGTGCATAAACCTGACCCAAAGTTCCTAGTTTCACCAAAAGCAAAATGGAGAGACCTTTCCTTGGCTGCCCACTTCAGGCAGGCCACCAGGGGGGCAACTAGCCTGTAAGTGCAACACGCCTACTGACAATCTAATTTCCCATTTGCTCTGGTGCCAAATGGGCCCAAGGGCAGGGGGTGACATTCCCCAGGTCTGGGGGAAGCAGGTGTTGCATATCAAAGGCAGCAGAAGCTTTGAAGCCTCTGGCCTTAACATGCTAATTCGCTAGCTATCATGCTGGAGGTGGGGTGATCACCTTCCTCGGGAGTAGGCATTGTTTCCAACCTCTGAGAGCATTGGCTCTCCTATGAAGGGGGTCAGACTGGAAGATACCAGTTAGCCAGCACACTATGGGGCACATGCATCAAACTTCATTTTTGCGATTACCGATTAGCGATTTTTAAGAAATCACTATTTGGTAATCGCAAAATGCAATGCATCACAACAGGCTGCAAATAGCGAGTCTCTAATTGCGATTCCTTAAGATTCACAATCGCAATTAGGGAATCGCTATTTGCTATTGCACCTCCATTCTTTCCGATGGGCCTCAAGGCCCATAGGTGAGAATGGCCTTGCATTACCTAAATTGCGAATACCTAATTGGTAATCGCAAATTAGGTAATGCAAAGCAAGGGAGCCCGGGGGCCTAAGGCCCCCCTGAGGTGCCCCCAAAAAAATAGGTGCACATGTAAGGCCCTAGGGGCATGTGTGCGCCACATGGCACTTTTAAAAGTATGCACATATTAGCATCAACTTGAAGTTGATGCTAATTAACGTTTCCTAAATGCAAAGTTTGCATTTAGGAAAGGATTCTTGCATTAGCATTAGGGAATCGCAAATTGTGATTCCCTATTTGCGTTCGCAATTCAGGAAATCACAAGAAATTGCAATAACCTAAATTGCGAATCTCAAAAACTGTCATGCATTGCAAAAGGCCATTTTGCGATCGCAAACAGCCGATTTTTGCGAATCACACTGTTTGCGATCGCAAAATACCTTGATGCATGTGCCACTATGTGACTAGTAGGTTTCAGGGGACACTTCTAAGGTGCCCTCTGAGTGCATGTCATAATAAATCTGATACTTGCATCAGTCTAGATTCATTATGACAGGGTGTTTGATACCAAACACCATTAGTTTCAGTGAGGCCATCTTGTAGTTGGGTAACTCGTAATGGCCAGTGCCCAGTACCCAGTACATGTCCTTAAGATGGCTTCCCTGATCACTTGCAATATCTAGTAATTGAAATAGACATCACAGGGGCATATCTGCTCATGCAGATATGTCCTCACATGTAATTTATTGCACCCTGTTTTAGGGTTCTAAGGGCTGCTGTAGGGGTGACTTACATATAGTACATGTAGTGTCTTTGAGCATGGAACACAGTGAGTGTTCCATGTTGTGTTTTCAAAATGGCTTGCACCATTTAGAGCAGCCTGCAATGGCTGTCTGCATGTTGTTTGAGTGTGGGTCCCTTAGGGTGGCATAATTCATGCTGCAGCCCTTAGGAATCCTCTTTAGTACCCATGCCCTTGGTACCAGGTGTGCCGTTTACTAAGGACTAACAGGGGTGCTAAAGTCCTTACCAATTCAGTTACACTAAGGCATTTTATCTGTTTAAGGGAAAGTGCACTGGCACTGGGGACCTGGTTGGCAAGAACCCTGTGCACTTTCAGTCACAAAGCAACAGTACTAGGGCAAAATGTGGGGGTGGCCCTGTCAAACATGCAACTTTCCTACAGTAACATTGGCTCATACCCAATTGGCATATTTAATTTTCCCTATAAGTCCCTAGTAATGTCCACTCCATGTGCTCAGGGCCTATAAATTAAATGCTACTAGTGGTCCTGCAGCACTGATTGTGCCACCCACTTAAGTAGCCTCTTAACCATGTCCCAGGCCTGCCACTGCTGAGCCTGTGTGTGCAGTTTTAAACTGCTATGTCGTTCTGGCAAGTTAACCCTCTTGCCAGGCCCAAACCTTCCTTATTTGATAGAGACTTCTTCTAGCCATAGATTCCTTACCTTTGAATTTCCTAGGCATCAGGCTGATTCCGGAAGATTTTTCATGAGCTGTACCCCTGCACGCCGGTAGGTGGCATCGATTGGCTGCGCATGCATCATCAGCATCAGCCGCGCCGGAAATGACATCTGCGGCACCTATATAGGAGCACTGACATCAGTTCTTTTCTTTCCTTGCCAGCCAGCCAGCGCTGATCCAGAGAAGAGCTACCCCTCAGTTATTTTTTGACTGGAATTGTTTGACATTTTGTCTAGAGTTTTTAAGCATTTTCCTTCTGGTGTGGTAGGTTATGTCATGCAGGAATACAGGATTTAAGCAAGCCCTGCGGAGCCTGTTACCTGCCGATGTCTGTGACGGACCTGCACCTTATCTGACTGTGTTGTCTGGAGTGCAACCATGACCCGAAGTCGAGTTCCGACTAACACGTCATGAATCTAAAGCTTTGAGTGAGCCGGCCCTAAAGCTCATGGTGGCCCAGCATGCAACTCCGTGCAAATCGAGGTCCCGGTCAAGCGGTAGGTCCCAGGACCAGTCACAGAGCCCAAAGTCATCCTCATCCCACTCCACGTCCTTGGGACACTCAGGTAAGAGGCACAGGAAAAAGAGCACGAAGTCGAAGCGCTCTTCGACTTCTCCTCATTTGTCAGCCGACGCAATGAGGGAGTGTTGTCATTCGAGGCCTGGTTCCTCGGAACCTGCGTCTGGGCCAACTCCATGCCTTCCCTATTTTGTGGGCTCCGGAGTGACCCCCACCTATTGGAAAGAGTTCTAAGAGGCCATGCGCCTTATATTTGGGCAGCCCGACCCCTCTGATGCATCTTCAGGCCCCTCGGGACCAGAGGGGGACCCATCTGGTTCCACGTCAGTGGCTCCATCTGGATCTGGTCTGGCGCCGGTCGTGCCACCTCGACCTTTCCCAGCACTGGTCCCGATGCCGATGCTCTCGGTGCTGCTGGTGCCCACAGGCAGCACCATCCCCATTGTGATACCCAACTCCGACATATAGCCGGAGGGGCATCGCCTGATGCCAATGCCTGCGGGAACTTTGCTTCCCAGATCGGAGCAATAGCCATATTCCCTTGTACTAAGCCTCGGGGAGAAATGGGGGGGGGTGCCAGCCCCTGCCGAAGACCAAAATATGGACTGGTGTGAGGATCTAGGTGAAGCCAGCGGAATGAATACTTCTCCAGATACTTGCTTGCTTTCTTCCTCTACTGTGGCAACGGAGGAGGGAGCTTCATATGCTATGGTGGTGCTTAGGGCGGCTGAGGTCCTTGATTTTCAGTTGCCCTCAGTGGCAGTCAAGACCAACATCTCGACAGAGGTGCTGCAACCAGTAGTCTCCTCTTTGGAACTCCTACCCCCCCTTCAATGATGCCCTCACTGACGTCCTGTTGGGGACCTGATCCAAACCCAACAACAGGGCTCCTGGGAATATGAAGATTGTTTGCCACCACCGCCCCAAATTTCCTCACCCAACACCCTACCCCGGAGAGCTTGGTGTTTCAAGCCTCAACTTCCCAAGGTGCATCCCCTACTGCTCCCCCAGATAGAGAATCAGAGAGGCTGGACTCTTTGGGGAAGAATATGTTTTCTTCCTCCAGCCTCGTATTCCATCTGTGAACACTGCATGCCTTTGGGCTGTTACTCCCAAAGTCTGAGGGACACAGCTGTACGAGTGCTGTCACAGGTCCAGGTGAAGACACAGACTACCGTCTCCCAGGCTGTTGCTGACGGGAAAGGTGCAGCAAAGTTCATAATTGGCTGTGGATTGGACATGATCGACTCACTGGGCAGAGCACTTTAATCGATGGTGGCCCTGAGGCGCCATGCCTGGTTTGAGCACAACTGGCTTTTCAGGGGATGTCCAAGCTTCCCATATGACATGCCCTTTGATGGCACCCGTCTCTTCGGAGACAAGGCTGATTCAGTGCTGGAGTGCTTAAAGGACTCATGGGCTACAGCCAAGTCCTTGGGCCCTCGGCAGCCCCACGTCACCCCCCCCCAGTCTGCCTTTTGCTCCTTTAGTGGCTGTGGAAGGAGCTTCCAACTGTGCCAATTCCCTCCCAGCCAATGAGCCGCGCATACTTCCCAGCCTCTGTGTGGATGAGGGCATGGTATCCACAGATCTTGTGGGTCAGGTAGCCAGCGGTCTGGTCCGTACACCCCCCCGGCAGCTTCAGCCTCAAAAACCCTCCTAATCTGCCCCTTTACCACCATCTGCAACCAGTTGGTGGCAGGATTCACCATCACGTGCCCCACTGCCAGTCCATAACATTGAACATGTGAGTCTTGCAGATTGTCCGAAGGGGCCACTTCCTCCCCTTTGAGACTACCCCTTTCTCCATGCCACCCTCTCGCAACTGGCTGAGGGAGGATCATCTGTCGCTTCTCTGCCAGGAAGTCATGCCTCTATTGGCCAAGGGAGCTGTAGAGAGGGTTATGGGGCCAGAGGTAGGCTGTGGTTGCTATTCTCTCTACTTTCTGGTCCCCAAAAAGGATGGAGGCCTTCATCCTTGTCGCGTAGTTCCTAAGAATACATAGGATCGGCGCATTTGATGGACAACAAGGGATTGGTGTCTAGACTGATTCTGGACACCCCCACAGTATATGTCAGCCTATAGACCAGCTAGCTCACAGTACCACTATAAGCCCCTGAACCTTACCAATGAGCGAATAGTTTCTGGCAACCATTGAACATGACAACCCTTGATCCTTCAGGGATCGTGGAAACAGTGCAGTACTTTTCAATCTGTCAATCGTGCTCACTTAGTCTCAGAGAGATACACAGAATAAAGGCTGGGACGTTTTCAATAAGCATTTATTGAAACAGCTCCATTCTAGTATAAAACATGTTTGCTGCAACAATGAAAAGACAGAAGCAAATGTAAAAGATTACAAGCATCAGTAGAGTTAACAGTAAATACATTTTCACCATGCTGCTAAGCAACAAATACATGCAGTCAGATATATAAAAACAGTAATCTTTGCGTACTCCTACTATGCAGACCCTACCTAAGTGTACCTAATTGTACCTAGCATGTATGTGGGTGTAAAGCCAAGAATCCCCTAGGAAAGAGCCAACCCCATTACCTGATGGGAGAGAAAGAAGGACCCTGTCTTGGTCACGAGTTGGACACTCTGCAAGGGATTTCAGACCACTGCGTGTTGAAGCCTCAGCGTGAAGGAACTTCTGTGTCAGTGTCAGCTTAGAAGCTTCTCAAAATTAATCAAGATGGCCGACTGAGAGGGAGCTGCTTCGGAAGGCTCCCAGGCAAGGGATCGCTATCGGCGTACATCCCTGTGAAGCCCAGCCCCTTGATCTCTCTCACAGTGTGTTTCACTGCACTGCATGCAACCTGCGAGGAATGCAGCGAAGAAAAATGAAGCAGAAGTCAGCGAATCCAATCTTCTGACCTCACTCACTGGACTCAAAACAGACGATCCTGCTGAGCCCCGGGGACTCTCTGAGGCTTTGTACTCCTCTGCCGCCCACTACTCGGGACCCGAGCGCGGTGGTGAATCCAGGCACTAACGGTGAGCCTCCCCTGCCCTTTCTCCTCACCTCTGCTGTTGGGACTTCCCGACGCTCCGTTCCCTGGCTGGGCTGTTGCTGACCGGAACTGTGTCCGGCGAGGAGACATCTTTGTTGTTCCTCCTCTGTCGCAGCATGGAGGATGGGCGGCCCGACTGCCAGAATCGGTAATTCTAGCTCACTTATTTCAACTTCTTTGAAGTTGATTTTCGCCTCCTCTGGTCTTGCTCTCATCGCGCCGCCTCCGCTCCAGATTCCCCGCCACCTGGTTCTCAGGCACGTCTACGACACCATTGCCTTCCCTTCCACTGCTCTGGACGCGGTGTGTAGAGCAATGGTGGTCTCTGCAGCATCTGGAGACTCTTTGGCTTTGTCCGTCTGAGACTTGGGGACTGACTCTGTGCTCGGCTTCATGTTGGGGGCAGTCAATCTGTTGTTTAACGCTTTGGGATTGTTTTTTTTTTTTTGGTTGCTTATTATTTTGTTTGTTTGGGGTTTTTTTGTAGCCAAACTTATCGAGTGCACCCTGGAATTATTCATATTTTTCTCCGAGCAAGTTGTAAAAGTGCTTCACTTTTTCAAAGGATAACAGTTTTGATTTTTGAGATTTCAGCGCCACCTACTGGCCTCTTCCAATACATCTACCAGATAACAATTCACATTCATGCCACATCATTCTATAGGAAAGTTCCTACCTATACTTTGTTATCCTAAACACATCTTCAGATTCCCTGCCTATTTTGCTCATCTCTCTGGTTCTTTGGTGCTAGACATATCCTTCCCCCTCCTCCTCTCACCTACCTGATTCCTCGCAAGATAGCTTAATGGCCCTTCTCTCTCCCTACATTTTCCCTCACTTTCCACTTTGTGTTAACAACATAAGTCCTTCTTCCACCACACCAGCTTTACATTTGAAATAGGACCCCTTTTAATTTTTTTCCCACACTCCTGCTTGCGTCTCGTCAGCCAGCTGTTTGGTTCCAGTCTCCTGCTCCCATTCTCGTCCATTCTCTCCCGGTGTGGTATCTGACTATTATTCCCATACTCAGCCTTCTCTCCCTTGCTCCTCCTCTTTTTGCCCGGCATCATGGAACCTCCACAGGATGCTAGACAGAACCACTCACTGTCCTTCGCTGGTCGCAATTCGTTTAATTTCGACTTTCCCCCAATCTTTCCAAAAACGCGACAAAAACCTTCAAGCACAAAGCTCTCAAATCTCATCCTGAATCTCTCTTTCTCGATTACTATTTTTGCATTAACAAGGGTACATTAATTAATGACCTTATCTTCTTCACCTTTCGTCGTGCTCAGTGGAGAAAGGCCCTATCCTCAGTTCTCAAACCCACCACCACCAAGAAAATACCTCACGGTCACAAACTAAATATTTCACCCTCCCCTTTTTACAAGGCAGAAGCGACTATCTCCATCTATAAGACTGGCATAGTGCTCATTCAGTCTTCTAACCGCAACCTGGAACTTTTTGACAATGTCTTCCCTTTCCTCAAGGACAAACTCAACACTGACTTTACCTCACCCCACCTATCCCAACTACCTAAGGATCCCCCTCCCAATAACATACACTGCCCATCCATTCCTATCCACTCGTCCTCCTACTGCTCGCCCCGGACTGTTGCCCACACTACCATACCTGATATCTCATCATCTCAGAACAGTTCCCCCACTCGGATTGGCGCCGACCATTCCTCCAACACTCACCTAGTCAACCCTCATATCCAACCTAATAACGAAATAATTCACAACACGGCTCCCTCTCAGCTTGGGATACACAGCTCCCCCAGTCAGCGAACCACTATCACTACACATGCAGGGGCTTCCACAAACCATATGTCTCCTACTTCCTCAGCCTTTACATGCTCCTTCTCTGACATCAATACTTCTGAACAGCAGCCTCTCAACATTCTCTCCACATCTTGTCTCCACGACCTCTCCTCTTCGCGTCCCCTCACTCATCACATTAAGGTGTCTGACCATAATCCCATCACCTTAGGTAGAGATACTTCTAAGACTACTAACTATTGCTCCAAACCAAAGAACCCCTCCGTCACATACAATATTTTAGATAACTCCCCTCCCCCATCACTTCTCTGCCCATACACCACCCACAATAATACCCCATTACTCCATTCTACGCTGGATACTATACAATCTGATATACAGTTGTTGCGGGCTGATATCCTTAGTCTTCTACGCATCACCTCTAATCTAGAACTCAATATGTCAAACCTTTCGATCTACCACCAGCACTGTAATCTTCCCTCTCCCACTCGCCCTCCCACAGTTAATGGTGCATACTCCAGATCTCAACCTAGATGGAGATGCAAACCTAATCTAGACCACTCCACCCGACCCAACAGGCTTGTCGAATACCTTTCGACCACAGATATCATTTCCCTTCTCTTACTTTATGATCCCACCCACCAAGTCCCACCTCCAGTTAGGATTCAAACCATTATCACCCAACCGCAAAGGTTACCATATACCAAACCCAGACTCATCAATAAATCTAACCTCAAACTTGTTCCCATCTCACACTCTTCCACTACCATTACCAAAACCAACCTAAAATGCTCACTACTCAACTGCAGATCAGCAGTGAAACACGCGGCCGACATACAGGACTTATTACTCAACTTGGACCTGGATCTACTAATTCTCACTGAAACTTGGCTAAATGATTCCTCTTCTACTATACTAGACATCCTGGTTCCACCCAGTTACTCTATCATCCGTCAAGATCGCGCTATCCGTCTTGGGGGCGGTATTGCTTGTATTTATCGATCAAACCTCTCTGTCAAACAATCACTTTCCTCTCCAACATCTGGCTGTGAATATATGATGATCAATATCTCTACCAAAGACAACTCCACCTGCACTCTGCAGACTTTCTACCATCCCCCAGGTGATAATCTTACCTTCATTGAACAAATCATGGAGATCATCTCCACCAACCTTACCCCATACAACAACCAGATTTTCCTAGGTGACTTCAACATTCACTGGAATGACACTAAGGATCCACTAGTGAATTGCTTTAAGGCTTTCCTCCAGGACCTCAACCTGACCCAAGTCTGTAATCGTCCTACTCATATAAAAGGGGCCATCTTAGACTTAATCATAGCCAAGGAAAATAACATACTATTGGATTCTATTTCACCCTGCGACTGGACCGATCATCACTGCATCACCTTCTCCATTGTTGTAAAGGCAACCATCCACAAAGGCCAGCCTGTGAAAGCTAAACATTGGATCAGAAACACCCTCAATCTCAATCCAGACATGATATCTGCCACCAGCCTTAACCTCCTGTCTCCTCCCACTGATATGGTTGATGCTCAAGACCTCACTAAGCACTACCTTAGCTCTATGTCTAACATCATGGACTCCATTGCCCCCAAACAACTAAAGAGAGTCCCGATAAGTAAAACCAATACCTGGTTCAACTGTAGCCTTAATGAGGAACGCCGTGCCCTTAGACTTGCAGAAATAGTGTGGAGACAGACCCCATCTCTTTCAAACCTTAAACTATTGCGTAAAAAAGAAGGAACTACAATAGGTGCATCAGAAGTGCCAAATCATAATTTTTCCGTCAGCAACTGGACACAGCCTTCAACCGTCCAAAAAACTCTTTGAACTAGTGAAACAACAAACTAATGGAAAGCGTAAATCCTCCACATCTGACACTACAACCCTACCTAATTGTCAATCATTTTCCTCCTTTTTTTCTGATAAAACTAAGTCAATTGACAATGAGCTCCGCATTGCTGTGAATTGTTTACCGCCTGAAACCCAGTCACAATGCACCTCCACCTCGCAGGAAATTTGTCCTAGCCACCTTCTCTTTAAACCTAAAAACAATGCCTCGTGGTCCATCTTTCAGACATTTGAGGACACTGACATCTCAAAACTACTGTCTTCCACTAAACTTTCCAACCACTTTAAT
Organism: Calotriton arnoldi; assembly: GCA_963921515.1. Classification (NCBI taxonomy): domain Eukaryota; kingdom Metazoa; phylum Chordata; class Amphibia; order Caudata; family Salamandridae; genus Calotriton; species Calotriton arnoldi. The sequence goes on from CAWUFW010001933.1 coordinate 1,379,431, forward strand.
GACCCTCTCCCCTCCAAATTCCTCAAGGGAACTTCACACCTCCTGATACCCCTATGGACCAGAATTATCAACGCCTCTTTTACGCAAGGCACCTTGCCGGAATGTCTAAAAAGTGGACAAGTCACACCTATACTAAAAAAGCCAGACGCGAACCTCTCTGATCCCAACAATTTTCGCCCTATTTCGAGCATCCCAACCTTAGCCAAGCTCCTGGAAAAATGTGTTCATCAACAACTCTGCAATCACATTGACCAGCACCAACTCCTCGACCACTGCCAATCTGGTTTCAGACCAGGTCACAGTACTGAAACCGCCATGGTCCACATTGTCGACGATGCTTTACGCTTTCTCGATCATAATGAATCCTGTCTTTTAATCCTTCTTGACCTATCATCAGCGTTTGACACAGTCAAACATGAAACCCTCCTGAACCTCTTAGAACTTAGGATGGGTCTCTCTGGCACTGTCTTAAATTGGTTCTGCTCATTCCTACAAAACAGATCTCAACGAGTCCTAATCAATCATGACTTATCCGATCAGACACCGGTCACTATCGGCGTTCCCCAAGGTTCTTCACTTTCGCCCACCCTGTTTAATCTTTACATGGAACCCCTAACTGAAATCCTCAAACACTCCAACATCTCCTACCATATGTACGCTGATGATACGCAATTGTACATGAAGATTACCTCTCCTAACGACATCACACTCTCAATAATATCTTGAACAAAACTCAACACTGGTTAACACTTAACCACCTCAAACTTAACGCCCTCAAAACTGAATTCCTATTAATCTCGCCTCCCAACACCACCTCTAACATCAAAGTCTGGCTCCCACTACTCACCGCCTTGAACTGTACCCCACATATTGTTGATTCAGCAAAATCCCTAGGAATAACGCTAGACAACAACCTCTCCATGATGAATCACATCAGCTCCACAACCAGAGCGGCCAATTTCCATCTCCACATCTTAAGGAAACTAAAGCCTTTCCTGCCCAATGCAGATCTCAAGATGGCGGTTCAGGCTCTTGTGATCTCCAAACTTGACTATGGGAATGCTACCCTTGTTGGCCTACCGAAAATAAAACTAGCACCGTTGAGGGCTACCCTCCATGCTGCTGCACGGCTCATCACAGGCGTAAAGAAAAATGACCACATCACCCCAGCCCTCCACTCTCTGAACTGGCTACCCTATGAATCTAGAATCTACCTAAAAATAGCATGCATGACATACAAAGCCATCCACCACAACACTCCTCGCTACCTGGCTCAGAAACTGGTGCTATCCGGAAGGAATAGAGCTTCTCGTAGTACATGCTCCCTACTGCTGAAACCCCCAAAATTTCACAAAAAGAAAACCTATAAGAGATCTTTCTCTGGAATTGCCCCAAGAATTTGGAACTCTCTTCCCCCAGAGATCAGGACCATCCCTTCATTCGTTCTTTTCAAAAACAAAGTAAAAATGAGACTGCTGAATAATGTCCTTCCTATCTGAGGCGACTATCCATGCCAATTTGATTTCTTTGCTGGTGTTTTCACTATGTCTCTTTGTATTATCTTTTCATGCTGTATTGTCTATATTTTGCTCCTTGTATATTTAATGCTATTTATTAGGTTGTACAGCGCTCTGACACCAACATTTTGGTCATGTTCGCGCTTTCTAAAACTTTATAAATAAAAAAAAAATAAAAAAAAAATTCTCCTATAGCTACCTAGTGAAGGTATGGTTCTTTTATACCAAATAGGTAGCCTCGGGGTTTCTACCACAATCGATATGTTGTGAGTACGAATATGTAAATGAGCCTAAATCAATAATTGATACTATGCAAAGTAGCCATGTCACCCTAGGATGAAGATAGCGATGACTTTTGTACAGAGTATGTTAATTCTGTTATGTACATCATGTGCAGGGGATTTTACAAAGAATCTTCATACATAATGAGGCTGGTTTCAAAGAAACCAATCGACATTTATTCAGCAAATAACTGGGTAAAAAGTCAGTGCTAGAACCGTTATGCAGAGCAAGGTAGGACAAATGTAGATAAGAGGTCACTTTGCTACTTAGGCCTAGTTTAGGGAACATAACATCCTATTCTACACCTACGGGCCCTCAACTACTTCCTAAAGAAGGAGAAATTTGAAATGCTCATGTTGCATCAGGTCTTGTCTGACTTGGACCCAGGAGACTGGATAGTAGCATTGGACTTGCAGGATGCCTATTTCCACATTCCCGTCCTGCCTGCCCATTTGTGCTATCTGCAGTTTACGGTGGGCCACAAGACTTTTCAATTCACCCTGCTCCCCTTTGGCCTTTCAGGTGCACCTCGGGTATTCGGAGAGGTGGAGAGCAGAGGACTCTGTTCTCCAGCGGAATCTGGACTCCACATCAACCTGCTGAAGCTCCAGGTGATCTGGCTAGTGAAAGTGTTCATGGACAACACCACCGCCATGTGGTACAGTAAAAAGCAGGGCAGTGGGGTTGTGGACCCTTTGTCAAGAGGCCCTGCATCTCTGGACATGGCTAGAACAGAAGGGCACACCCCTGGTGGCTCAACACCTGGCGGAAAAACTCACCCATTGATGCCTAGTGGATTACTAATGGCATCTCCATCCAGAGGTGGCACAAGGTCTCTTTCCGCAGTGGGGAGAGCCTTAGCTAGATCTGTTCATGTCCACCATGTCAGCCGTTTTGCACATTGGAGTTTCCAAGGCGGCTCTCGCTTTTTTTGTCCATACCACTTCTGCCCAGAGTTCTCAAGAAGATCAGGAACAGCAGGACTCAAGTCATCCATGTGGCCCCGGACTGGGCAAGGAGAGTCTGGTGTCCCGAGCTTCTAAACCTGCCCATTGATCCTCTGATCAGGATTCCCCTTCAGGAAGATCTCCTGTCATAGCAGCAGGGGAGGGTTCTCCACCCAAACCTGTCCACTCTTCACCTTCTTGCATGGAGATTGAGCGGCGGCAGTTAACAGCTTATGACCTTTCTCCTGAAGTTTGTAATGTCATTTTGACAGCCATGCATCCCTCCACCACGATGGTATAAGCCTTCAATTAGAAGAAATTTGTGGCATGGAGTGCAGAAAAATCCATTGGTCCCCTTTCTGCTCCCCTTTCTTTAATTTTGTTGTTTATTCTTTCCCTTGCCCAGCAGGGTTATGCTCTGGGCACTCTTAAGGGATATCTCTCTGTTCTGTCTGCCTTCTTACGGCTGTCTGTTCAAGTACCCCATTGTACATAGGTTCTTGAAAGGTCTCGTCTACCTCTTCCCTACTTTGCAATTCATTATGCCTCAGTGGGACACTAATTTAGTTCTCACTTTTTTGATGTGTGTTCCTTTCGAGCCCCTCCACAACTGTCCCCTCAGGCGACTCACACTGAAAACAGCCTTCCTTGTGGCAATTATATCTACCCATAAAGTGAGTGGGTTGCAGGCCTTGTCATCCAAGCCACCTTACCTCTCAGTAAACCCTGACAAAGTGGTGCTCCACACAAGGGCCTCCTTTCTGCCTAAAGTGGTCACCGCATTTCATTGTAGGCCAGTCCATCACCCTGTCTATCTTCTAAGCTCCTCTACATTCCTCTAAAGAAGAGGAGCAACTCCACTCTCTTGACTCAAATAGAGCGTTGTAGTTCTACCTTAACCGCACATGAGAGTTCCTGATGGACGACCAACTCTTCGTAGGGTATGTTGGTGCGAAGAAAGGTTGGAGCGAAGAAAGGGTGGGTAGTGCAGAAGTGGACTAGGTCTCCCTGGCCACGAAGGACCTTCCTGGTGCGAGCTCATTCCACCAGAACTAAAGCTGCAAACAATGCGTTAGCATGTGGAGTTCCGGCCCTGGATATTTGCCAGGCAGCAACTTGGGCCTCATTGCACATGTTTACCAAACATTACTGCCTGGACAGTCAGGCCCGTAGTGAAGGGCACTTCACCCGCTCGGTCCTGCAGGATTTACTTGTGTGAAATTGATCCGCAGACCCACCATCGTGGATGGAATTGCTTGGGCATCTATCCAAAGGTAAGGGATCTGCGGCTAAAAGTCTCTATCAGACGAACAAGTTACTTACATTTGGTAATGCCTTAACTGGTAGAGATTATATCTAGCCGCAGATTCCTTACTGACCCACCCATCCTCCCCGGTCTGCAGACAGATTTCTACGGTCAGGGCTGCTACTTCTCAGGGCCCTAGTTATCCACACCAGTGCAGGTGTTCTTCATGGTACTGCACTTCTGGCATGGAAAGTCGTGGAAAGTAACTGATGTCAGTGCGCATAGGTGGCACCTTTATAGGTGCCGTGGATCTCATTTCCGGCACGGATGACACCAACAACGCACGCAGAACCGATTGACGTCACCCACCGGTGTGCAGGGGTACTGGTCACAAAAATCTTCTGGATACAGTCTGACACCTAGGAAATTAAAAGGTAAGGAATCTGTGGCTAGATTTAGTCTCTACCAGATAAGGCATTACCGAAGGTAAGTAATTTGTTCTTTAATACATATCAGTCATCCCTACGGTAGGCCCTGGTCAGCCCAATGGCAGGGTGTAGTGCATGTAAAAAGTATGACATGTACTGTTAAGTTTTACATGTCCTGGTAGTGAAAATCTCTTAAATTTGTTTTTCACTACTACAAGGCCTATCCCTGCCGTATGATAAAATTGGGATTGCCTTATTATATTTTATAAGTGTAATTTCCAATAGAGAAGAGATTGGACCCCCAAGTTTGGTGTCTCTGGAATCACAATTTAAAATCATAACTTATGGTGAAGTCAGATTTTAAATTGCAATTCTGAAAATGCCCCTTTTGGAAGGAGCAGTTTTCTTACTTTAGCCATTTGATGCCTTCTACCTGTCTCAGAATACACATCTGGGCTGGGTGATAGTTGGGCTTTGGGCATTCCCTATAGACAGCCATACACAAAGGGAGCGTAGGTGTGACTGATGGGCAATCCACATCCTGATGGGCATCCTGGGCAGGATGGGAGGGAAGAGTTGATACACCTGAATAGGCTGTGTCCTGTCCCCACACAAAGGGCTGCATACCCCCTGTAGTGAGTCTGGAGCCAGGGCAGGAATGGCAGGGACTGTGCACTTCAAAGGCATCTCTTTGAAGTCTACCCCACTACTTCAAAGGCACAATTGTGTACAAGTACTGGACCCTTGACACCATCCACTTCAGTACACTTCTAGACTTGTAATCACTCTGCCACGAAGAACTGCTGTGCTGCAGAAAGGAATGCCACTCTAATGGAATATAACATGCTACAACGCATGCTTTCACATCGCGTTCTATTACAACGCGGTCATTACAACGACCGCGTTGTTAGAACGCATGCCTTTACAACGCAAGTCATTACATCAACTTGCTGTAGATGGCGCCCTAACATTAGGAATAGTATAATTTACTATTCCAACTCCAGCCTCCGCAAATTATACTATTCCTTATGTTAGAGCGCCATCTACTGCAAGTCGATGTAATGACTTGCGTAGTAAAGGCATGCCTTCTAACAACGCGGTCGTTGTAATGACCGCGTTGTAATGGTATTGCGGTCTAATGACCGCGTTGTAAAGGTTGTTCCCCCTCTAATGGACTGCTGCTTTGCTGGACTCTTGCCTTGCTGTGATCTTGCCTTCCTGAGGTTCCCTGCTGCCTGCTGTTCTCCTGCATGGGTGAAAAGGACTGGACCTGCATCACTTGAACCCAGTGTGACTCCAAGGGCTTACTGGCTTGCCTGCTGTTCTAAGTCTCTGGAATATCAAAGACTTCAACTACCTCTTCCTACATCTGCATCTGGACTCTACAAGCTGTGAGTCCGCCCTGCCAAGTGGTGACACCCCAGTCCTCTACCCTTGGAAGTGAAGTGCTTCTACATCCAGAACCCACGCATCCTCCTCGGAACCGGCACATCTTCACCTTTGTGCGAGTCAGAACCAGCGCATCCTCGTCGTTACGTGAAGCGGGCCCGGCGCATCACCTTTAGAACCAATGCATCAGCTTTGGAATCGCCGCAGTTGCATGGAGAAAATTGACGCATCTCATCCACTGCATGGCTCGACCATGATGCATCACTTAGACTGCACATTGCATCTTCGTCGACAACAAGGCATCCCGGATCAAGGTACTTTGCTTCAGCTGGACAAAGTAGGTCCCTGTATCTGGCCCACACTCCATCATGGTCTGCCTGAACTTTTGACTTTGCCCCGGTCCAGTGCGACTATTTGTGCTTATTGCTTTTAAGAGCTATTTTACATTTATTGTTTATAAATTCATATCACAACTTTCACTTGGGGAATTTTTGTCATTTTGGTCGCGTTTTATTTATAACATTAAGTTCTATTTTTCTAATGGTGTGGATATTTTTGTAGTGTTTTCCCTGCATTACTGTTTGAAGTGTTGTACAAATATGTTACACATTGCCTCTTAAGTTAAGCCTGACTGCCCGGTGCCAAGTTACCAGAGCCTGAGCTCAGGTTAATTTAGGGTGTGTTGTGACTCACCCTGACTTGGATTGTGGTTCCTGCTTGAAACCCAATTTTTAACAATCCCACTCACTTTTTCTACCCATTCCCAGAGTTTGCTGTAGTGGTCTTTTGGTCACTTTGTAAGCAACCTCGAATTCACTATGCAACCCTGTATGAGGGATACAGTGTGCTACTCTACTGATCAAACTAGTTCTTTGCTCTATAAAACTGCAATCCATACTGTGCCGCATTGCATAGAAGTGCCTTTTCTGATAGATGACCTGTCAAGGGCACCCTCATACATTGAAAATGTACTTTGTGACCAAATAAAGTAGCACTTAGTACCGCTCTGTGTTGGTTCACTCATACATATGGCCCGAAACCAGCCCCCTTACACTTCATCTGTTAACTGTCCATGCCAAGGGATGTCTTCTTGACAGTAAAAACTAATTCATCACATTGTAGTGTGTGCTTGACTTTGTGCAGAACTTGTTAGTATAAGGTGTAGCATACTTACTTTATTCTGTTAATGGAATAGTGCCAAAGACTGGCAAATAGTGCAGTGACGCAGACACACAAATATGGCAAAGCACCCATAGACACACCTAGAGCCTTACCCTCTGGGAGAGAGTCTTGTCCAAGTCACATGAAGCCTAGCTCCCTCTTCTCAGCTCTTGGAAGCTATGTTACTTTATTACTCCCAGTAGCTGTTTAACAAAATAACCGTATTATTTGCAATAAAGTTATGCTTTATTTCACAATATTTCATGCATCAAAAATAAAAAACATAGCTATAACCTAGAATCACATTTTTACTGTTAAGTAATATCCATTAAAACATATAAAAACAATTAGCAGCAAACAAGTAAAGGTAAAATAATCATAACAATTTTGACTGGACACAACGCCTACTATTTGGTACAAAGGCACTGAGAGTAGCGTTGTATTCTGGCCTCCACTCCACATTTACATGGTGAAGCTATCAATGGATGTTACGCCGCTGCACATTTTACTAAATTCTGGCTGTTATTTGTTAGGGAGTGTAAATAGTTCCTGACACTGGGTGGTTATGCAGCCTCTCTGGTCCTTTCCAAACTCCCTAAATATTCCATGGCATGCATAACTCTTTATTTAGTCACCCAAGCCATGGGTGGTTAACCATCACTGGGACCTTCTGAAACATTGAAAGTCTTTCTTCAGTCCTGGTTCATCTTCTAGAAAGGTTCTTGTATCCCCTGTTAGCCGCACAACCAGTTCCGTAACTTCACTTTGGGGATTAGATGTACCATGGGAAACATTTGCCTCCCCATCATGTCTTAAGCTTTATCCAGTCAAGCCTTTATGAGGTACCTTTGTTTTCATGTATTATTCATCTATTTTCTTTAATAGCATGCCCATAACTGCTACTCTTAGACCGTCTCTCTTTTTGCAGAAGTTTCTGACCAAGATCTGGTGGGGGAAGCTGTCCGTGGACAACTCCTTGAAACGGCTTCTCTTCTGCATGGTGTTTTTCCCTTTAATTTTCACTGGTTTCATCACCTTCAGGTAGGAGCTCCATATTAGTAGTACATCAACGCTATGCATGCATTAAAGACTAACACATTAAATTAAAATCCTTTAAATTTATTACAAGAATTCTGCCTAGTAACCGTTTAGACAGCAGTGTAAAGCACAATAAAATTGTAATAAGACTGTCATGTGAATGAGAGTGCCAGTGAGTATGTGAGTGAGTGGATGAAGGTGAAAAGTTGTTTTCCTAATCAAGGGCTTATTGCAAGGTCTGTGGCATCCTCAGGGTGCTGTAAACCAGAATAATCCCAGAAAACCAGGCTCCGAACACTGCATGAGTCCCAGGTAGAGACAGAAGTATTTGCTTGGTTTGGAAAGCCTGTGCCATCCTGTCCTGTTGGACATTTTGCTGGCATGCTTTTTTCTGCCACTGGACTAGTTGAGTGTGACTACTACCCTTGTATGTCTGGCTATGAATTGACTGCAGGCCTTTCTACTGTGCCCCTTGATAGAGGCTGCATTTTCAGCCACATTCCTACCCCCGTTGTGGTTAGGCAGGCCGGGGCTCTCCTTGGAATAGTTTGAAGTGATCTTTGACCAAGGGGTTACTTTACATCCACATTACCAAAGACCACCTTGGATGAATATTAGTTACATTACCATTTCTCCACCTCTTCAAACCACTGTTTTTGTGGGAAGTTTTAATAACGTGTCATAGATTGTGATGGGTGCTTTGAAAGCACCATTGGAGAGGAGGTGGGTTATCAATGGTCTGTGCCTATGGTTCACCTACCAGGAGGTGCCATAGAAGGAAGAGGCTTTCCGGTCATGCAAGTTTGTTTGGACCCCCCCTTCATCCCAGTTGGTTAACTTGTTCCCTCGCCGCAGGATGTGTAAGGTGGAGTGTTTGTGTGTGCTTGTTGCATATGTATTTGAGACTAGAGGGCTGTGAGCCAGCTGAATGTTGTGGATGACTGACACCGTTAATTTCTCTGAACAAAATAGTGGTTCTTCAACAGGTTGCACTTGTTCCACCTGAGAATGAGATAGTCTGGATGTTCTTTGGTACCTTGTTCCCTGTCTCAAAACTTTAACTGTCAGGGGGCCGGAAGAATTACATATGCCCCTCTGCAATACCAGATATTTCTTCACTGGAACTCACTCCTTCCTATTTCTAGTGCTGTGCTGGACACCAACTAACAATCTGACAACCTTTGTAGAGCTTGACTGAGAAAAATCTACAAACCACCTTAATCTTTTGGACTCAGACCTTCCTCTTCATGCCAGTCTTAAAACTGGAATTAAATAGGAAAGCTTAGAAGAGACATCCCATCCTGACAGGAGATGTGTTTGGATTGCAAACTCCAACTTTATCTTGATGCAAAAATGGAAAGCAATGTTCTGGGGTCATGGGTGTGGCTTGAGATTTACCCATATAGCTTTATTATTTATATTTCCATTTGCCACATATCAATCGTGTTTTACACAGTGAATGAGTGGCCCATATTTGACCCTATTTTCTGAGAACACATTTGAAGCTATTCACAAAGAAAAGTTACACTTGTGAGTACTTAACATGTTCAAACTTAGTCTTACACGTTTGAGTAACTTTAATACTTTTGGCTAATCACAAATCCGAGTGTAAAGATATTCAAAAGTGTAGATTTACATGTCTCCACCCCCTTAAATATTGGGGGAGGCAAATATATAAGTATAAATTAATACAAAAATAAGTAGTCCAAGTGAGAAATTTGGTTGTTGGCTGTTGGGGGTGTTAACCCTGCTCAAGCAACAGCCACAATTCTTGTCAGGGTGAACCACAAAATGTCATTAAATTAACCTGTGCATAACCCTCTGGTAGCTTGCCACAAAAGCTGTCAGGCTTAATTTAGAGGCAATGTTTAAAGTATGTATGCAGTAAGCAAACAGTAATAAATAGAAACACAACACCAATTATGAAAAATGTAGCATATTTTAATGAACTATTTGACACCAAAACAATAAAAATCCAATCAGTAGAACCAGAGTTATGAATCTTAAAGTTTAAAGTGAAAAATAGTGCCTAAAAGATCAAAGCGCCAACCGTGCACATCTCGTTGCGCAAGACTGGGGCAAAGTCAAAAGTTATGGTCGACCACAATGGAGCGCTGGTCGGATACACAGAGTAGTTTGGGTCAGGTTTCCACTTAACTTTGGACTTTACTTTTCAGAAGGAAATGTCTGAGAAGATAAAGTTCAGCGGGGAAAGGCAGTTGGCGGCGTCCGAGGAAGAGTTGTTGTCGTTGGGGACCTGATGGAATAAAGTTGCGGACTTCATTCGGACTTAGGGGCATATTTACTAGAAAATTATGCAGTGCAGCGCTGCAAGCAATCTTGCTGTGCCAAGCTGCGTCATTAGAAAAGTGCAGGGATGCGTCGAATTTACAGCAATTCGATGCATCCATGTGCTTTCCTCTGCTCTGATGCACAATTGGCTGCCTAGCGCCAATGCAGACACCCTTGTACCATGGTGCAAGCGTGCCTGCATTTCAGGGATGTTTGTTTTTGTGTAGAAGGGACACCTTCCTGCACAAAAACAATAATTGATGGTGTTTTCCTCCTTCTGTGTGTGCAGCAGAATGCAGCACACATAGAAAGAGCAAAAAACAAGGAGAAATAAAGGTATTTCTCCTCATTGCGCCCCTGGGGAGGCATTAGAATTTGACGCATTCCTAGGTTTACTCACTCTTGTAAATCTGGGAATGCGTCAGAACCCATACTGTTGCATGAGAACATCCACATCAACACCTATGGAATGCCACTTTCAGGCAAAGTAATGCGTGAAAAGGGGCCATATTTACAAGGTGGCTTTGCATGGCCTTGTAAATATGGCTCAGCCATGTGCACCACCGGACAGTCAAAAAAGGGGACGCTCCAGAGGTGCAGGGGGCCTTGTAAATATGCCCCTTAGACTCGTATTCAGAAATCCAAAATCTCCAGCGGGACGAAGCTGCAGGCTGTAGCTTTTGAGATGTCCATGAGACTGGATACCTCTGATGAGGGGAGCCGCTGAACGGATTTGCTGCAGTTGGGAACATGGGCGTCGATTCACCAAAATGCTAAGGGTACCGGAAGTGGCATCACATACCATGTGAACTTAATGACATCATATGGCCCTTAACACTGATTTTTTTCCAAGAAGCGCTAACCTCTCACTCACACACTCTTACACTCACTCTCATTCTTTTTCATTCTCACTCGCTCACTTGCATTCACTCTTAATCTCAACTCATAGTCACTCATACTTACAAAGGCCCAGGTTAACTAACGATCGCCCCATGTCTGCGTCACATTTGAAAACCCAGTGCAAAGTGGGAGGGTGGGATTTACTATCAAACGCAAATCTTGATTTGCGTTGAGTAGTATGCCAAAGTAATTCAAAATTGAGCTACTTTGCATGAAGGGAGTGTTCCATGGGTGGTCCACGTGCAACCAGCCATGGGTTTTACCACAAATCCTTATTTAAAAACATTGGTAGAGAGGCATTTGCACCAAATCTTACGATTCCTCAAGGCGGGTATAATGAGGAGAAATGTTTTCATTCCTCATCGTTTTTCCACCTTTTAATGTGTTCTGCATTGTACAGCATATATACAAAGTTGAAAAAGCCTTAAAGCATAGTTTCAGCACTGAAAGGGACCCTTTCCAGTACAAACCCAACAATTCAGAGAATGCAAACACCCTTGCATTATGACGCTTGGGTGTGTGAGTTGGCGAGTGGCTGCCAAAAGTGGACCAGGGCACAGGGAGAGAAACAATTAACCTTATCTTTTCTCTCTGCCTTTGACGTAAGGCAGTGCAGTATCTTTGTTGCAGCATTGCCTTTGCCAAAGAATAGTAAATTTGGGCCACAGTCTCACTCACTACCTGTCACTCTCACTCACTTTCACTGACACACGTTTACACATACAGACACAAGCTCACACACACACAGACACTTTCTCTCTCATAAAGACACTCTCACTTGCAAGCACACACAAAGCATACATGTAAAAACTTCCTCTGCCACTTACAAAATCCCAATATCATTGAATTCACACATTACCAAGGTTGAACGTCCACTAATATCCGTATTAATTGCTGTTTGAATTTTTAATTTCCTTGTATAATGTTGGTTCACAAAGTTCTCCTGTTAGCGAGTACGCTGACAGTCCGGCTATTCGTAGCCATGCTTCCGTGTATGTCAACCCGGGATTTTTTACGTGGCAGAGGATACTTTTTTACACGGCGGGACGGAAGTAAAACTGGCGTAGAGGTGTGACAAGAATATAAAGTCTGTCAGCCTTACAGCCCTGAAGAAGTTGTGGGGTATTCTCCTGACGACAAAACACGTGTTGGCTGCGCACAGGAAGTAATGAAAATTAAAGACAAAGACCAGGAACATTTTCATGTTGTTATTACTTATGGAAATACTGTATAATTAAGCGTGTGCTTAGGACTTGTTTGATGTTTTGAAAGACCTTAGGGTCTTGATTTTGGAGGGATTAGGGTGATTCCCCTCCCCTTGAGCACCTCTTTAGACCAAGACCTGTTCGAGAACAGCTGCGGGAGGAGTCCTATTTATCCTTTGTCCCTGTAGCATACCCTGTAGGTGCAGTGTTAAGAGAAGAGTAAATGGTAGTAATGGTGGAGTGATATGATAAACTTGCATGTAGTGTGGGGGACGGAATAGGTTCTGTGTCTCCAGTGCCCCAAGTGGCTTGTAACACGTGATGGATAGTGTTATGTGTCAGAAAATGACCAGCCCCTATGCCATAAGTATCCGTGATATCTTGGAATGTTATGAGTGTGCCATCTTGAAATAAGTCACTTACTTGGGTCACCTCTGCTTTCGTCCAGGTATCCGAGTCGAGTCTCTGCAATTCTCTTTGGAGTTTTGTATATGAGGCCCCTTACCATGCACAAAACGATGCCAACATAACCGAGCCACAGTCATCTGCTGTGTCTCCCTTGTCAGATTCCCCCCATTATCAGACAACCATGTGTAAACATCCCTGCCCTTAAGAAGGCTGGAGACAGGTGCCTGTTCAGGGCATTCAGAGGCCTGCATCTAATGCATTGGCCACTACAATTGTGGTGCCACATAATACAATTCAAAGTTGGGTGCGCCGAGACCGCCCTCAGTCAATGGACATCAGAGAGTGGCCAGAGACACACGTCATCTTCCCTTGCCCCATATCAATTCTAGGAGGAGTCCAAGGAGCTTGCAAAATAAACACTGGGGTAGTACAATCAGAAGTGCAGCGAAGAAGTAAAGTAACCGGTGCAACACCAACATCTTCTAGATCGCCATTTGGTCCAGCGGGGATTGGGGTAGCAATTGCCAAAAGGGCAGCAATTGCTGAATAGACCTCATCGCTTTGTCTATGTTGCCCTCCTTGATGTCTTGGTTTGAGTGGTAAATCTGGTCTTCCATGTATTTAAAGGTGTCATAACTCCAGCGAAGACAGGAGCCCATTGGCGCAACCCTATGCGAGTCCGGAACTGGGGCCATGGGGAACAGGCCGGATTTAGACCAATACACTCTTAGACCGGAGGCATCCCCAAATTCCTCCAGCAGGAGCATCAGCCCCTGGGAGGGAGGCCTCTACTTCATGCAAATAGAATGTATGACGTTACTACGACATACAATCCCACGCAGAAGGTTACAACGCGGATGTTACATCGTCCGCGTTGTTACCACGCATGGTTTACATCGCAGTCGTTTCTACGACTTGCACTAGATGGCGCGCTGGATTTAGGAATAGTATAAATTACTATTCCTATCTCCAGTTAGCGCAACAGTAGGGAATGTGTTGGATTTAAAATCCAACACATTCCTTGGTGTTGCGCTGCCATCTAGCGCAAGTTGTAGAAACGACTTGCGATGTAATGCCATGCGTGGTAACAACACGGACGATGTAACGTCCGCGTTGTTACCTACCCGCGTGGTGTTGACAGCGTTATAAACGCTGTTTCCCATGCAAATATACCAGAGCGTCATCCATGTATAGTGATATAACATGATGCACACCTAGTTCTGGTATCCCTCATTGGGGTGCTCGTTGCTGTAGCTGACAAGCCAAAGGCTCTATCGCAACAGCAAAGAACAACGGTGACAGAGGACCCCCTTGCCCAGTGCCTCTTTTATCGCAAAACCGTCGGACATCACCTGCCCGTCCGAACCTGCCTGTTGGATTCCTATATAGAGCACGAATCCATCCCAGATAACCAGGTCCAAACCACATATATTCTAGAGTCGGGCGAAGAAAGTCCCAACTCAGGGTGTTGAATGCTTTATCAGTGTCCAAGGAGACAGCCACTCGATTATAAGCGTCGGGGGGTGTCCTGGATGAGGCGTAGCAACCAACGGATGTTAAGAAAGGTACTGCATCCAGGTATAAATCCCGACTGGTCTTTGTGCACTAGTGAGTGAACCATGGGAAGCAATCTATTGGCCAACACCTTACCCAAGATTTTAATATCCAAATTGAGTAGCCACAGTGGTCTATTGGATCGGACGTCCAATGGGTCACGTCCAGGTTTAGGCAGAACCACTATCAAAGCTTCCCTTAGCGAGTCTGGGAGTTGGCCTGATTCCTTAGCCTCAGTGTACATTTTCAATAAGTGTTGTGTAACGTGGGCCGGGTAGGTGACATAATACTAAATGGTTAACCCATCTGTTCCCGGTGTTTAATTCCAGTGTCTTCCAATTGAAGAGGTTCATCCAGTTCAGTCCTCTGGAGTTGTGACAATCTGGGTAATGAAAGGTGGCGAAGGAACTCATGCGTTCGTTCCAGAGAGTGAGTGGGCTCCGCTTTGCATAGTGTCTGGTAGTAATCACGAAACGCAACATTTATGGTGACTTGCATCATAAGCATTTCTCCCTCATCCATCCTGATGGCACCTATTGGGATCTCTGATGATCTTCCTTCACTAGCCAGGCTAATAGTTTCCCAGAGCGGTCACCCTCGGCATGAAGCATAGCTATGTGTCGCTTATGATTATGTTTTCCTAGTCACGTTTCTGCTTCAGTGCGTTGCTTCCACAACTGCTGAAGTTGTTCAGCCAATCCGATATGATTTGCCACCTCTATTTCCAAAGGCTGCAGATCTTGTTCAAAAGACAGCAATTCGGTTTGCAGAAGCTGGTGTATACCCTACGTAGCGGCCATGCAGTGGCCCCTTATGACCACTTTATTTGCATCCCATTCCACAGCCCATGAGTCAGTAGAGTCTGTGTTCAATTCAAAATATTGGGAGATGCATCTAGCTAGAGCTTCCAGGAACGGGGGTCAGATAACACTTCGGTTTGTAGTTGCTAAGTGGGTATCCTGGAATGCGGCCTACCCCATTGTAGGTTCACTTTTAAAGGACAGTGATCCGATGGGGTACGTGCGAGGTATTCTGAATGCACTACCATTGGGCCTAATTGTGCAGTGTCCAGGAAGAGATCTAATAGAGTGTGGGCATCATGAACTGGGGAGTAAACTGAGAATTCATGTTCTAAGGGATGTCCAAGTCGCCATATGTCGTGCAAGCAGTGTTGGGTGATCCAGTTACTGAAGTGTTGAGTTGTGCAGACACATGTGGCATTATGCAGCAGGGTTTAGAGGGGTCACGGTCTACATATGGTATGCAATTGAAATCGCGCCCCATAGGGTCGGGATATGAGGGTCCCTAAAAAGCGCAGGGGGGAACGTGTCCAAAAAGCCCAATTGAGTAACATTAGGGGCATAGATCACCACCAGTATAAGAGGGGCTCCATTGAGGTGACCCTCCGTAATGACAAAGCACCCTTCAACGTCCACCTTCTGAGGGTCCGCCAAGTAGGGAACTCCCGGTGAAACTCAAATAAGCACCCCGTGGGCATAAGCCAATGTGGTTGTGCAATAAATCGGCCACCTCCATTTCACATGAAGCTTCTGCAGTTCAGTGAGCGTGAGGTGCTTATCCTGTATCATTTAAAATGCGTTTTGCAGTGTTTGAGGTAGGCCTGGACACAGTAGTGCTTAGCGGGGGAGGCAATGCCACGCACGTTCCATGTCAATACATTAAAGGGCGGTATATGGTCAACTATGATGGGTCACATTGTGTGTAGTGATGGTGCCCGTCACGCACTGTGCTGTGTATGTCAGAGAGGTAACACGCCGTACCCCTGCACTAGAGCAACCCACGATTCATAGCTGTCTTATATTAACGTGTTGTTGCTCTAGGATCTCAAAAGGCGACTCCATGTAAGCTAAAGCAATAATGTAAACAACAACGGGCCTAGGTGACCAATACCCTCCCAGGGCAAAAAAGGGGTTTAAAACAACAAACATAGCATAGCAAACATCCCCTCTCAGGTCAGACGACATGTAAGTCCCCGGCCACATGCCCCTGCTTAACAATCTAAAGGCAAACAAAGTACATAACCAGCAAAACATGTCCACTTTGGAGTCTGTGTGGAGCGTGGAGATAGCAATGACCACTGTCTCCGTGATGTTGGCCCAAATCAGAGAAATCAGCATCCAGCCTCCCAATCAGTTCGACTTACCTTCAGGAAAATCAGGTACAACATCAATCAAGCTGCACTAGTTCGCTCTCGCTGGAGACTGCAATACCTGTATCATAAGTCATCTACCATTTGTGCGATGACCTTCAGACTCCGATGGGCCCCAGCTGTCGACAAGAGCCACCCGAGTCTGATCCCAACTCTGATGGGTGCACAGATCGCAGTGGAGCGAAGGAGTTCATGTCGTGTAGTGAAGTCTCCGACACCATCCATGCCTGCTTCGCCGGAACCTGGCCCATTTGATCTTAATGGATCTGCGTTTGCACCATCAAGGTCTGCGCACTAGCTATTCTCCAGCATTTGAGTCCTCAGGTGGATCCTACACCAGTCCTTTAGCATGGAACCAGGTCCACATGTCCTTTGGTGAAAGGATAATGAGGGTCATCTTGCCATCGACCACTCTGAGCCTTGCAGGGAAAATAAGTGCTTACTTAAAGCCCAGTTCACGGAGGCATTGCTTAACTTTGGAGTAAGAACCACTGAGTCGCTACACCACCATTGTAAAGTCAGGATTTGCCATGATCGCTGCATTGTCATAACGAAAAGAGCCCTTAGCACAAAACTGCTGCAGAAGTAAATCACAGTCTCGATAATTAAGCAGTTGGGCTATGGGTGGCACGGTAAACATCGCTCTGTGACGGTTGGTGGAGTTTTGCCACACTCCGCGCTCCAAGTGGAGTGTGGAGGGGCAAAACCTCTGCAAACTCTGCCGGCGGAGCAAAGTTTGTTGCCCACCCCTAATGATAGGGCGTGGTGGTGCACCTGGAAGGGGAGGTCTGTCCGGTGTCCGATGCGCCCTTTCTATGGAGGCGTTGTCTGTAAGTACCTTCTACATTAGCCAGTCTTTGAGGAATAACTCTACATTAGGACCCTCAGCTCATTCAGGAATTCCAAGAAGAGGATATTGTTGTGCCTGGAGCACCTCTCTACGTCTTTTGCTCTGCAGTGTAGGCTGGCCACCTCCTCAGCCTCTTCTGCAGTTCCTGCACCGTTTGTCTCATCGCGGCGAGGATGGACTCCACCTCGCCCACTCGGTCAGTCAGCTTGGCGTGATCAGGTGGAGAGGTGTGGTGCAGCGGCCAGGGCAGCTGACTTCGGAGCACAGGGTTCACGGTTCGATCTCCGGCTCCGGCGGCAGCTCAGCTCAGCACCATGTGACTCTGGGCAATAGCTAACTTAATTTCCACGACGGCCCCCAGCGCCTTGAGACCCGTAAGGGTGAGTAGTTCGCGCTTTACAAATACGGATTTAGATCAGCCCTCACCAGGTTCACATCCAATGAGACAGTGTCAATGATATCCTCTAAGGAGGTTTTAGTGTCCAGTATGGCTTGCAACACCTTGTCAAACTGGGCAGAGGGGGTTAGAAGAGTTGTCTCTAGTTGGTTTCGGGTGTCTAGGGTCTGGTCCGCAGGGCCAGAGGTTGTTGTCGCCTCACCAGTGCCGGTCGGTAGGGGTTTGGTGGCTTTGGTCTTCCCCATCATTGTAGCCGTCACTAGGAAGTCCTGACTGTGATGGGGAAAGAATAATTACAGCAGGTAGCCATCAGGAGCCTCTTGATGGCCCCAGAGGCAGGCCTGGCCAGCGAGTCCACCCCTTTTGCCAAGGATCCTGTATCAAGGCCCCACTAGCAGGTAAAAATGTACAATGTGTGGCCCCTAAGGAAGGGGCGGGGGACCAGAGGGCTGTAGATAAGTATTGCCACATTAGGAAGCCAAAATTAGAGGGTTCATATCAAGCGATGGTGGCAAGCCTAAAGCAAAGTAGGTGCTCCATCCAAGGCATCACTAGTTCACAGGGACAGCTGTCTTAGTTGGTGTATCCTTCCCTGCTCCCATGTGCAGTGTATTCTATTGTGGGCTCATAGGGGTCCCCAAAATCAGCAGCCAATGTCCAACGCATCCGTCGCATTTGCAGATGTAGCAAGAGGCCACCTGGGCAGGGCCACAGCCAGCTAAATGGTGAGCGCGATCATCGCAGGCAGAAAGTAAGCAGGAGTCACCCAAAACCGGAGCATTGGGAGCCGGAGGCACAATATGGCGAAGGTTGGGATCACTGGTACACTGGGCCTAGGCCGAACAAGCAGGAGGGGGCTCGGAGGCAGCAAGCATCAGTAACCCAGGCGGCCTCTGTGATCCTGCCAAACACGCACCAGGTACGTATATGGGTGCACTCCCCTTGCAAAGCTGTGGCAATAAGCAGCTGAGGCCCTCTCAGCCAGCCCCACAGAGCCACAGGACCCCAGGGGAGTTGCCTCACTGAAGTGTAGGGGCAACTCCTGCAACAACAGGAGACAGAGCAAAGGGTTAAGGACTGCAGGGCAAGAGACCTTCAAGGCAGCTCCTCTTAACACTGGCCCAGGAGTCAATGCAAGGGAGACCGGCATCGGACAAGAGGACAGACTCCCCACAGGAGGCTCCCATGGCAAGGTCCCGATGAGTGCACCCTCGCTGACAGCGCTAGGCAAATGGCACTCCTCAATGGGGCCACACAAATGACAGTGGCAGAGCAATGGAGTCTCCAAATCTTGCAGCGGTAAAGCAGGTGCAGGGCAGCAAGCATCCAGGGCAATTGTGCTCTGCAGTGGGTCAGACACCAGGGGCCTGATTCACAGAACTAACTTACGTCAAAAACGTAAACGTAAACGTAAAAGTAAAGTTAGTACTTTTTAGGTATTCACAGAATACACTTACACATTTTGGTATTCACAGAATGAACTTACTCATTTTGGTATTCACAGAATAGTACTAACTTTACGTTTACGTTTACGTTTTGACGTATGTTAGTTCTGTGAATCAGGCCACTGGGCCTGAGTCACAGAACTAACTTACATCAAAAACGTAAACGTAAACGTAAAGTTAGTACTATTCTGTGAATACCAAAATGAGTAAGTGTATTCTGTGAATACTCTAAAAGTACTAACTTTACGTTTACGTTTACGTTTTTGACGTAAGTTAGTTCTGTGAATCAGGCCCAAGATGTATGAGGCAATAAAGGTACCTGACTAGGAGATGGATGTCCTGCAAAGGGCCCCCGAGGCAGAATCCACAATCACACCCCAACTGGCAGCACCGGATGACTTCAGAGGCCAGCACAGCAGAGCAATGTCAGACAGGGCCTCGGCCGCAGCGATTGCACGATTTCACAAACGCAGAGAGTGCTCACCACATCTAGGTGAGGGCACACACACAGCAGCAGCGAGAGGGGCTCTCTTCCCACCACTAACCATCAGGGGTGTCCAGTGCGATCCGCATGTGGATTCAGGGTCACATCGCTAGAGGCCGCATGATAGGCCCTGCCACCAGTCAGCTCATCAATAAATACGGGTGAAACTTGGTGTCATCAGGCCATCAGCTGCTGATTCTGTAGCCCCCAGTGGCAAAGCCAATTCAGCTGGTAAAAGGGCACAAGTGGGTCTGGATGGGCAGAGGTAAAGCAGGATGATGTAATGGGCCATGCACAGAGCTCTTTAGGAAGTGTCTAGTGTGGCCACCATCAAGTCCAGGTCCCCATCCCTGACACACACTTAACACTTCTTTACTCTTAGTCCTTTAATACTATTTCCCATTTTACTACCACTCAACCCCTTCCCTCCCCCATTTACTACTAAAACGTATAAATTAATTGTGCAGAGACTCCACAAAGGTAGTAGAGATCTCCGTACACAAAAAGAGATAGGAGAGATTTGTAAATAGCATTGTGTTGAAAGTTTGTATAGTTCTATTGCAGAGCTTAACACGTGCTACAAAATGCAGTTTGCAAATATTCACCATAGTGCTGCTTCTGAATGACATTAGTGACCTGGCTTGGTACAACTCAACCAGTTATTCAATGGTGATATATACTGCTGTGCTTTCCTATGTCTGGAGATTTTCCTAATCCCAAGATGAACACAAAATGGCTTCTAAGATAACGTTTACAATCTGTTAACCCTCCCTGAATTACCTACACTGTACATATACATTTATGTTAAAAATAACACAAATCACAGCAGTTGGGAACAATATTCATTGAAAAAAACAAAGCTTATAGGGACATTATAATTAGGCTCAGATTGCACTCCAACAAAACCATAGAAATTCAGCAGTTATACTTAACTAAGCTATACATACATATACATTTCGGGACACTGTTTCCGTGATTTCAGGCTTGGCTGAATTGGGACTACTATGGTTGAGGAGTCTTCGGGGCCCAGGTGAAGTGTTTGTTTCAGCTACAGTGCTATGCCAAAGCTCCTGTACCACGTTCTTACTCTTAGCCAGGACCCAGGAAGGGATATATGGAGCCGTGAAAGAGACACTTACCCAGTTTGCCATGAGAGGAGCATTCTGGGAACTGTAGTCTGCCGACGCAACCACAGTGATGATTGGGACTCTGATCCGGCCCACCTGGACACGTCATCAATGACAGAACGGATGGTTGTATTTCTGGTGAACTGAGGAGGGGTAAAAATTGTCCGTTATAGTAAGCTTTATTGCTAATCAGATGGATTGAAAGAAATATATATACTTTCCCTCTCTGTCATTCCTATCAAAATTGAGAATGTCAGTGCGTGGTACATCTGATTAGCAATAAAGCTTACTATAACGGACAATTTTTACCCCTACTCATATGGCTTCAGGCACTATGCCAAATAGAGACAATATGAGGTAGGGATCACGACTTTCTCGCAGTTGCGATGCCTTGTAAAGATACCGTTGCTTAAAGGTTATATGTTGTACTTACTGAACAGCACACTAGGGTAATTTATCCTAGAACATTAGCATTTACGCTGTTTGTAGTATGTAATACTGGTACCATGCAGCAAAAGTATATGAACAGATAACACACTTAACTGTCTGGACCTCAGAGGAGAATCGCTTTGCCATAAGATGGTCGTCATAGAAACTAATGAATGTCATGTGACAATAAATTATGTTAGTGGACTCTATATCCAGCATAACAAGTTAACGGGTTAATATTTGATTATATCTGTTTCTTATCACTAGGGGACCCTTGCACCACCTGGAAACGCAGTATGATGTAATACACTGCTCTGTATTAGGTAACAATACTCCACTTCAAAATGGATGCCATTTTGGCTACTAGTATGTGCCTATGTTGTGGTCCTTTTTGATTTTTACATTATCTATGTAATGCAAGTCTTTTCCCATGATTCACTGTGTGACCAAGCTCGCTGTGCGAGCGAAACGCGTAACCTGGAATAAAATCTACCACTGGGGTTTGCTACATCTCTGAGTGATCGCTTTACTTGTGGTTTTGGATAGAAATTATGTCCGGCGTGCTCCGCCGGCTTTAAGCGATCCTCTGCAGAGGGCGGGGGAAGGCAGAAGGAGCCCTAACGTAAAACATATATATATATATATATATATATATATATATATATATATATATATATATATATATATATATATATATATATAATATCTACTGGATAGTTATAGTTAGGACCTATTATCCATAGGAAATTCGTAACATTCTTTTCCCAATAACTTTGGCGCCAGTTGACGAATCTTCGCGAACTTTTCAAAACTTATGGCCCACTCCGGTCCGCTCCTATCTTGAAAATTTCGGGGTGATTCGGCAAGCGGGGGCCGAGAAGAAAGGGGGGTCCCAAAACGTGTTTTCTCCATGTTAATTCCCA
This sequence comes from Calotriton arnoldi, assembly GCA_963921515.1. Classification (NCBI taxonomy): domain Eukaryota; kingdom Metazoa; phylum Chordata; class Amphibia; order Caudata; family Salamandridae; genus Calotriton; species Calotriton arnoldi. The sequence continues at coordinate 1,401,623 of CAWUFW010001933.1, forward strand.
TGGGAAACCTTAGACACGGCTACAGCCCGAACTGCTCAACGGACTTACACCAAATTTGGCAAAAAGGTAGTGCTTGGTTCAGAAAGCGCCCTTTTTTTTAAATGGTGTAAATCCGTTCAGTACTTGCAGAGAAAATCAAAAAATAAGAGTCAAAACATCAATTTCCCATAGAAACTTTTAGTTACAGCCAAAACTACTGAACGGATTTACCCCAAAGTTGGCAAAAATGTAGTGCTTGGTTCAGAAAGCGCCCTTTTTAAAAATGGTGTAAATCCGTGCAGTAGTTGATGAGAAAATCAAAAATAAAAGTTTCGATATTTAGAGGCACGGAGGATCCGCGGACCCTCCCGACCACGAGTTTATTCTAATTGGCTGTCAACACTCCAAACCAGGAAGTGTTGGCAGCCATCTTGTGACTCGGTAGAACCGAGTCACAAGAAATCAGAATAAAAAAACGCAAAAAAAAAAGAAAAGGGGGCAGGGTAGAAACACCCTGACACCCTAGGCCTGCTCAGGGGGTCCCACAAGGACCCCCAGGGCCCAAAAAAGCATTTAAAAAAAAAAATCGGCGAGATTCGCGCACACAGCGCGAATTTCGGCCGAAAATGTAAAACAAACGAAGCGCGGGCTCCCTCGCTTCATTATTATTCAGCCCCCGGGTGGGCCAGGTCCCGGGGGCACTGAAAAAATGTGTGGGGGGGGCCCCAATACCCCCACACTGCCCCAGGGACTGCCACCTCCCCTGGGCTTGATTAAAAAGTTGTGGGGGGCACGCAGCCCCGGGGACCGCCACCCCCGGGGCTAATTTTTAAATGTGTGGGGGGCCTCCAAGGCCCCCCCAAGCCTCAGGGACCACCACCCCCCGGGGCTTTCATTAATTATTTGCGGGGGCACACTGCCCCCCCTGCAGCCCCGGGGACCGCCACCCCCGGGGCTTCTTTTTAAAAAATATATATATACCTGCGTGGGGGGGCTAGAGCCCCCCCACACGCCCCGGGGACTGCCACCTCCCCAGGGCTCTAATTATTTAAATGTGGGGGTCTGTTACAGACCCCCAAGCCCAGGGGACCACCACCTCACCGGGGCTGTGCATTGGATGGGAGGGGGGCCGCGTGGCCCCACTCCTGGAGCCCTTGATGGCTCTGGGGACCGCCACCCCCCAGTGCCGGCTCCTGCAGTGTCCCGGGGTGCCCACCCCCGGGACACTGCTGTTTGCAATGACAGGGCGGGAGCCTTGTGGCTCCCGCCCTGTCACTGCAAACTGCTTTGCTTCATTGAAGCGAGAGCAGGGAAACCTGCTCTCGCTTCAGTGAAGCAAAGCAGATTGCATTTCCACCCGGGGAGCTGCATGTTAGCAGCTCCCCATGTGGAAAAGCAATGCCGACTCCCGCAGGACGCGGGGAGCCGGCGGGACCGTGTCGGCCCCCCTCCCAAAATTAAAAAAATAAATAAAATAAATAAAGGCCGGCCCCGGGGGATGGGGTCCCCGGGGCCAGTAGAGGCCTCAGGAGGGGGGCCACGCAGCTCCCCTCCATAAAAAAAAGAAAAGAAAATCTGGCCATGCCCATGGGGATGGGGTCCCCTGGGCCGGAATTAGTAACGGGAGGGGGGCCCACGCGGCCCCCTTCCTGTTCATTTTTTATTTTTTAATTAAAAAAGGGGTCAGGCCCTGGGGGATGGGGTCCCCAGGGCCCCAAAAAAATAAAAAGAAGGGAAGCCACACAGCCCCCCATCCCCAAAAAATAATTTTAAAAAAACACGCGATTGTGCCGGAGGCCCCGCCCCCTCCCAGCGACACTCTGCAAACGCGCCCTGTGGCGCGTTTTAAGTTGGGAAATGAATTCCCCTTCAATACTGGGGGTCTCTGCGTTGGAGAGAGGTGGTCCAGGCCACGCCCCTTTTTACACCTCTCTGCAACACAGCTCTGTGGCGCTTACTGGAGGTACCTGGTGGGCTAGTTGGACCCAAGGGACCCTCATGATTCAAGGAGACTTTATCCCCTAACTTAAAACGCGCCACGGGGCGCGTTTGCACAGTGGTGAAGGGAGTGGGCGGGGCCGCAGGTGACATGTGTGCAAACACGCCCTGTGGCGCGTTTTAAGTTGGGAATTAATCCCTTGAATCCTGAGGGACCTTGGGGCCAACTAGCCCACCAGGTACCTCCAGTAAGCGCCACAGCCCTGCCTTGCAGAGAGGTGGTCCGAGGCCACGCCCCTTTTTACACCTCTCTGCAACGCAGCTCTGTGGCGCTTACTGGAGGTACCTGGTGGGCTAGTTGGACTCCAGGGACCCTCAGGCTTCAAGGGGACTTAATCCCCCAACTTAAAACGCACCACGGGGTGTGTTTGCACAGTGGTGAAGGGAGGGGGCGGGGCCTGATGTGGAAAGTGTGCACACGCGCTCTGTGGTGCGTTTTAAGTTGGGGGATTAAGTCCCCTTGTATCCTGAGGGTCCCTGGGGGCCAACTAGCCCACCAGGTACCTTCAGTAAGTGCAACAGAGTTGCGTTGCAGAGAGGTGTAAAAAGGGGCGTGGTCTCGGACCACCTCTGTGCAACGCAGCTCTGTGGTGCTTACTGGAGGTACCGGGTGGGCTAGTTGGGCCTTAGGGACCCTCAGGATTCAAGGGGAGTAAATCTCCCAACTTAAAAAGCACCACGGGGCGCGTTTGCACACTTGTCACATCAGGCCCCACCCGCTCCCTTCACCACTGTGCAAACAGGCCCTCTGGTGCGTTGTAAGTTGGGGGATTAAGTCCCCTTGAATCCTGAGGGTCCCTTGGGTCCAACTAGCCCACTAGGTACCTCCAGTAAGCGCCACAGAGCTGCGTTGCAGAGAGGTGTAAAAAATGGAGTGGCCTTGGACCACCTCTCTGCAATGCAGTTCTGTGGCGCTTACTGGAGGTACCTGGTGGGCTAGTTGGCCCCAGGGACCCTCAGGATTCAAGGGGAATTAATCCCCCAACTTAAAACCCGCCAGGGGGCGCGTTTGCACAGTGGTGGAGGGAGGGGGCGGGCCTGATGTGACATGTGTGTACTTATCCAATCACTCCGCCAAAACCCAAGCACTTATAAATTCACCATGCACTCTCCTTGCAGTATTCTAATCATCCAGTTAGTACCCATACACTTATGCAATGACCCATGCACTAACTCATGCACTGCTACAATACCCTGAGCACTACTGATGCAGTCCAGCCATCGCCCTGTCACTACCCATGCACTCCTCCAATCACCCAGCGAGCACCATGTACTTATCCAATCACTCCGCCAAAACGCAAGCACTTATAAATTCACCATGCACTCTCCTTGCAGTACTCTAATCATCCAGTCACTACCCATGTACTCATGCAGTGACCCAGGCACTAACACACGCACTGCTACAATCCCCTGAGCACTACTGATGCAGCCCAGCCATCTCTTTGTCACTACCCATGCACTCCTCCAATCACCCAGCCAGCACCATGTACTTATCCAATCACTCCGCCAAAACGCAAGCACTTATAGATTCACCATGCACTCTCCTTGCATTACTCTAATCATCCAGTCAGTAACCATGCACTCATGCAGTGACCCAGGCACTAACACATGCACTGCTACAATCCCCTGAGCACTACTGATGCAGTCCAGCCATCGCCCTGTCACTACCCATGCACTCCTCCGATCACCCAGCGAGCACCATGTACTTATCCAATCACTCCGCCAAAACGCAAGCACTTATAAATTCACCATGCACTCTCCTTGCAGTACTCTAATCATCCAGTCACTACCTATGTACTCATGCAATAACCCAGGCACTAACACATGCACTGCTACAATCCCCTGAGCACTACTGATGCAGCCCAGCCATCTCTTTGTCACTACCCATGCACTCCTCCAATCACCCAGCCAGCACCATGGACTTATCCAATCACTCCGCCAAAACCCAAGCACTTATAGATTCACCATGCACTCTCCTTGCAGTACTCTAATCATCCAGTCAGTACCCATGCACTCATGCAATGACCCATGCACTAACTCATGCACTGCTACAATACTCTGAGCATTACTGATGCATTCCAGCCATCGCCCTGTCACTACCCATGCACTCCTCCGATCACCCAGCGAGCACCATGTACTTATCCAATCACCCCGCCAAAACCGAAGCACTTATAAATTCACCGTGCACTCTCCTTGCATTACTCTAATCATCCAGTCAGTACCCATGCACTCATGCAATGACCCATGCACTAACTCATGTACTGCTACAATACCCTGAGCACTACTGATGCAGTCCAGCCATCGTCCTGTCACTACCCATGCACTCCTCCTATCACCCAGCGAGCACCATGAACTTATCCAATCACTCAGCCAAAACCCAAGCACTTATAAATTCATCATGCACTCTCCTTGCATTACTCTAATCATCCAGTCAGTACCCATGCACTCATTCAATGACCCATGCACTAACTCATGCACTGCTACAATACCCTGAGCACTACTGATGCAGTCCAGCCATCGCCCTGTCACTACCCATGCACTCCTCCAATCACCCAGCGAGCACCATGTACTTATCCAATCACTCCGCCAAAACGCAAGCACTTATAAATTCACCATGCACTCTCCTTGCAGTACTCTAATCACCCAGTCAGTACCCATGTACTCATGCAATGACCCAGGCACTAACACATGCATTGCTACAATCCTCTGACCACTACTGATGCAGCCCAGCCATCTCTTTGTCACTACCCATGCACTCCTCCAATCACCCAGCCAGCACCATGTACTTATCCAATCACTCCGCCAAAACCCAAGCACTTATAGATTCACCATGCACTCTCCTTGCAGTACTCTAATCATCCAGTCAGTACCCATGCACTCATGCAATGACCCATGCACTAACTCATGCACTGCTACAATACTCTGAGCACTACTGATGCAGTCCAGCCATCGCCCTGTCACTACCCATGCACTCCTCCGATCACCCAGCGAGCACCATGTACTTATCCAATCACTCCGCCAAAACCGAAGCACTTATAAATTCACTGTGTACTCTCCTTGCATTACTCTAATCATCCAGTCAGTACCCATGCACTCATGCAATGACCCATGCACTGCTACAATACCCTGAGCACTACTGATGCAGTCCAGCGATCGCCCTGTCACTACCCATGCACTCCTCCAATCACTCAGCGAGCACCATGTACTTATCCAATCACTCCGCCAAATCACAAGCACTTATAAATTCACCATGCACTCTCCTTGCAGTACTCTAATCATCCAGTCACTACCCATGTATTCATGCAATGACGCAGGCACTAACACATGCACTGCTACAATCCCCTGAGGACTACTGATGCAGTCCAGCCATCTACTTGTCACTACCCATGCACTCCTTCAATCACCCAACCAATTCCATGTCCTTATCCAATCACTCCGCCAAAACACAAGCGTTTATAAATTCACCATCCACTCTCTTTGCAGTACTCTAATCATCCAGTCAGTACCCATGTACTCATCCAATGACCCAGGCACTAACTCATGCACTGCTACAATACTCTGAGCACTACTGATGCAGTCCACCCATCGCCCTGTCACTACCCATGCACTCCTCCTATCACCCAGCGAGCACCAAGTACTTATCCAATCACTCCGCCAAAACCCAAGCACTTATAAATTCACCATGCACTCTCCTTGCATTACTCTAATTATCCAGTCAGTACCCATGCACTCATGCAATGACCCATGCACTAACTCATGCACTGCTACAATACCCTGAGCACTACTGATGCAGTCCAGCCATCGCACTGTCACTACCCATTCACTCCTCTAATCACCCAGCGAGCACCATGTACTTATCCAATCACTCCGCCAAAACACAAGCACTTATAAATTCACCATGCACTCTCCTTGCACTACTCTAATCAGCCAGTCACTACCCACGTACTCATGCAATGACCCAGGCACTAACACATGCACTGCTACAATCCCCTGAGCACTACTGATGCAGCCCAGCCATCTCTTTGTCACTACCCATGCACTCCTCCAATCACCCAGCCAGCACCATGTACTTATCCAATCACTCCGCCAAAACCCAAGCACTTATAGATTCACCATGCACTCTGCTTGCAGTACTCTAATCATCCAGTCAGTACCCATGCACTCATGCAATGACCCATGCACTAACTCATGCACTGCTACAATACTCCGAGCACTACTGATGCAGTCCAGCCATTGCCCTGTCACTACCCATGCACTCCTCCTATCACCCAGCGAGCACCATATACTTATCCAATCACTCCGACAAAACACAAGCACTTATAAATTCACCATGCACTCTCCTTGCAGTACTCTAATCATCCAGTCACTACCCATGTACTCATGCAATGACGCAGGCACTAACACATGCACTGCTACAATCCCCTGAGGACTACTGATGCAGTCCAGCCATCTCCTTGTCACTACCCATGCACTCCTCCAATCACCCAACCAGTCCCATGTCCTTATCCAATCACTCCACCAAAACACAAGCGTTTATAAATTCACCATCCACTCTCCTTGCAGTACTCTAATCATCCAGTCAGTACCCATGTACTCATCCAATGACCCAGGCACTAACTCATGGCAAATGCAGAGGAGTTCATGCTAATCACAGGGGTACCCCAACGCATAGTGTTCCCTAGTGTATGTAGGTGTTTTCACTGTATTCTAAGTGTCTTTTAGCATAGCACTGGCTCTAAGGCCGGTTAGTCAGAGTCAGTTACCACCAGTACCCGTCAGCAAAAGTTGGGGGCACAGGAGGACTTTCTGCTCCTCTGTTGGTTCTTTCTGCACATCTCTTGCTTCTTCTTGCACTTTTCTTCGTCTTTCTGGACTTCTGTTGCCTCTTTCTGCATTTGTCTTGCTTCTTTGTGCACTTTTCTTCCTCTTTCTTCACATGTCCTACCTTTGTAGGCATAGTTAGAAATTAGCATTTAAAAAACTTTGAAATTCACTGAAAAAACCATAGGTTTCAGGCATGTTATAGTTAGAAATTAGCATTTAAAAAACCTTTGAAATTCACTGAAAAAACCATAGGTTTCAGGCACGTTATAGTTAGAAATTAGCATTTAAAAAACCTTAGAAATTCATTGAAAAAACCATAGGTTTCAGGGGCGTTATAGTTAGTTGGACATTTCACTCGTACAAAACCATAGAAATTCCCCCGTTATAGTTAGTTCAGCTACCTATAACTCGCGCCCCCGCAATGCACTGCTGATGACGTCACATATTACATCACTCATGACATGGTCAGTGACATCAGTGATGACATCTCTGATGACATCTCAAATGACATCACTGATGACATCATCCATGTGATAATTTGCTGCATCTTCTCACACCCTAATATAACCTTTGACACACCCACTCTAAATTACAGTGTGCCATTCTCAAAACCATAGACACTCCAACACCAATAACTACATACCCACTCACTGATTCTTAGGTCTACACACACATCCACTCACTCACCCATACAGTCACTCATACTTACGGTCACTCAGTACAGGACTATCATATGCACTCATACACCTATATAGACACTCACACACCGCCACTCATCCATAGAGGTACTCACACACCTAGTCAGTCATGCAAATAATTAATCACACTTCCATTTACTCACCTATACAGTTATACACACACCAGCTCACTTACTCATACAAATACTAGCACATTCTTACGCTCTTATACAATCACTGATACAAGCACACACTCATCCATACAGCTACTCTCACAATCACACACTCTCGCTTATAGCCATTTATATACTCTAACACACATATATACTGCCTTTCACATATGTAGTTACTCACACATGTACCACTGAGATATACATTCACTCACTAACGCACCCATACACACACTCACCCACCCATACAGTTCATCACAGATGCACTCTTGAAACCATGCACCCAGTGAATCACCCACTCACACATCTATGCACAGAGTCACACACACCCCACCCACACAAACACTCAGGCACCCATACAGATACTCAGACAACCAATCAATAACTCATATAGACACTCATGTAGCTATTCACAAACCCATGCTGCCGCTTACACACCAACAGACAGACGGATACAGACATTCACACAGTTTAGTGACTAACCCATGCATTCAGTAAGATACGTTAATCACTCACTTATAGAGTCAGTCATGCACCTACTAAATCATCCATTCAGACACTTATACACCCACTCATTCTTCAATACGCCTTTCCCTATATATATTAAACATATTTAAACTTTACAGAAAAACACAGTCACTGGATGATGTCATCAGTGATGTCATTTGAGATGTCATCAGTGATGTCATGAGTGATGTCACTGACCATGTCATGAGTGATGTAATATGTGACGTCATCAGCAGTGCATTATGGAGCGCGAGTTATAGTTAGCTGAACTAACTATAACGGGGGAATTTCTATGGTTTTGTACGAGTGAAATGTCCAACTACCTATAACGCCCCTGAAACCTATGGTTTTTTCAGTGAATTTCTAAGGTTTTTTAAATGCTAATTTCTAACTATAACGTGCCTGAAACCTATGGTTTTTTCAGTGATATATATATATATATATATATATATATATATATATATATATATATATATATATATATATCCGCATTACTCCATTCCTTCGTTCGACCAAACAGAATCACTGGAGCACGGACCACAGATAGGTGCAGATTTTCGTTTTTATTGTTCACACAAGCACCAGCAGCATAACGCGTTTCGGCTCCGAGGAGCCTTGATCACATGACGCGCTCAACAGTGTATGGATAATTTATACACATCTTTTTTCTTTAGGTTTTCTTTCTTTCTGATTTTTTAGTCTTTTTACTCTTTTTGTGTTAAAGTGACATGTGCCTTATGTGCAAAGTAAAGCAAAGTATAGACATAAACAAAATGCATAGTGAATTCCGGTATTTTGATTATTGGCATAATTAGATTGTTCAGGTATAAATACCATATAGTTATGCATAAATATAAATAAATATAAACATAATCATGACATTTGTTTTTTCTATCTTGGTTTAAATACCTCTTCAAACAATTCTGTACAAATGAATATTTGAAATGTCACTACAAATACAGTACTAATTCAGAAAATAAGTTACAATCTTTACTCTATCACATAATTTAAATTATCTAAAATCCTGTGCAAAATATGCTAATTGAGAGTGTTTTAAAATTTCTAAAACCCATCTAAAACCGTGTACAAAATAGTGTATAAAAAATGTTGTAAAAAATGTTAATCAGGCGTTACGGTGAAGTAAATTTCTAAGTTTTTTCAAGTTTACTTTAAAGTTCTCAGTATCTGTGTATCCCTAATTTATTTCTTTCTCATGAAAATTGTATCACTCATTATTAGAGGCAAGTATGTAATTCCTCTGTGATATTAAGACCCTTAGGATGCTTTGTATCGAGGTCTAGAATGTATCTGGTTTCTAGACGTCTTAGGGCTTTTTCTCTATCCCCTCCTCTTTTACATAATGGGATGGAATCAATAATAAAATAAGTGAGTTGTTTAGGATCTGCTTTGTGTGCTTCCTCAAAATGTCTAGCTACAGGGTAGGTAGCATCCTTGTTTTTAATTGCTCTAATGTGCTGGAGTATCCTCTTGTGCCCCTGTAGTATAGTACTACCCACATATCTTAGGGCACATGGACACTCCAGCACATAGACCACATGGTCCGTTTTACAACTCAAGGATTTAGATATGGGTTTAACTTGGTCACTAAATGGAGTGTCATAGGTGGTTCTGTTGATCCCAAATTGACATGCTTTACATGTTTTACAGCGAAAGAATCCCTTTCTTTGGGACAACCATGTATTCTTAGTTTGAGCAAAAGGATCATTTTGGACCAAGACATCCCTCATAGAGGTTGATCGTTTGTATGTTATAGACACATTTTTAGGTAGATTTTGCCCAATGACAGGATCGTCTAAAACAAGAGGCCAATTGGTTCTGATGATTTTTCTAATTGCCTTGTCTTGCTTACTGTATTTTAGAATAAATCTGAAGGGGAAGAGTAATTTTGTGTTTGAATCACCTCCTTCTGCTTATTATAATTAATCAGATTTTGCCTTGGGACTTTGTTACTTTTTTCTATGGCTTGATTAATGCAGTCATGTGAATATCCCCTTGCCTGAAATCTTGCAGCACATTCTTGTTGGGCTATTATTAAATCAGCTTCGCAACTACAGATACGTTTAAGACGTAACATTTCCCCATAGGGGATACTGTGTATTAGATGTTGGGGATGGAAGCTGCCTGCATGCAATACCGAATTGCCAGCAGTTGGCTTCCTATGCAGTTTTGTTTCAAGTTGCCCATCTCTTATGTATACTTCAACATCTAAAAAATTAATAGTTGTTGCGCTGATCGAAGCTGTAAAATGCAGATTAAGACAATTTTTGTTTAATTCTCCAATAAACTGTTCTGCTTCATCTGCTGAACCTTGCCATATTAAAAAAAAGTCATCAATAAAACGTAACCAACATTTGATTTTTGATATAACTGTAGTCTTATGTTCATTCATTAGTACCAGCTCCTCCCACCATCCCATATGGAGACAGGCATAACTGGGGAGAAGCTGGCTCCCATTGCTACCCCTCGTTGCTGCTTGTATAAAACATTTTGGAATAAAAAATATTATTATCAAGACAGAATTCAACCATACGTAAAAGCATCTTATTGTGTTGAGCACATTCGGGAGTCCTTTTTCCTAAATAATGTTGTAGTGCTCGAACACCATCTTTATGGTTGATGGAGGTGTATAGCGAAGTCACATCCATTGCAATGAGTAGATAATCTTCTTGCCAAACAATGTTCTGTATTTTTGTAAGGAAATCGCCCGTATCTCTAATATATGACGGCAACTGTTGAACAAACTCCTGTAGGAAGTAATCTACATATCGTGATGTTTTTTCTAAGAGACTATTTCTGGCCGAAATTATCGGTCTTCCCGGAGGTTTGTTTGCGTCTTTATGTATCTTAGGGATAAAATATAAGATCGGGGTCACAGGATTAATATTTTTTAAGTATTTGTATTGCTGGGAAGATATAAGCCCAGCATTTTTCCACACTATCAATTTTGCACTATATGTATTATATGTAGTTTTTAATTCCGGATAGTCACTTCTCCTGTAACATGTAGTGTCTGTTAATTGATTCATGGCTTCTTCAATATAATCCTTCTTTTTCCACAAGACAAGGTTCCCACCCTTGTCTGCATTTCGAATAATTATGTCATTGTTTGATTTTAATTTCTTCATCAAAATATGGTATTGTAGTTCTTTCTTGTTATTTTTACGCTTATTTGCTCTTTGCACTTTATGATTCAATCGTTTGATACCATTTATTATTTGTTCTTGAAAAATGTCAATTGAATCTCTTGGACTAATAGGGTTGAATTTGGATTTAGGTTTGAAAGGAGTAGTAAAGTCATTTTTATTACCACTTGCTGAACCAGTCGTTGTGCTTGTATTGTCATTTTCATTCACTAATTGTTGTAAATCATCAAGCAATGGCATATCTGATTGTGACAAGTCAAATAAAGGAGGGCTAGTCGGTTGAGGATCTAGTTGTTGAATTGGATTCTCTATTAGGGTTGCCTGATTTTGCCAGAAATATTTTTTTAATTTTAGTTTTCTTATACTTTTGAAAACGTCAATTCTGGTAGTGGCATAGTCAAATGAACTTTCAGGACAGTATGAGAGTCCTAATGTCAATAACTGTTCTTCTGCTTTGTTTAAGTCAACATCTGTGAGATTAATAACAGTTTGACAGCCATTATTTGTTGTATCTATTGGCGTCTCCAATTTCGTCTGGCTTGCCGCGTTTGTCTTTTGGGTTCTTCTTGATTTAGATTTAGATTTTCACCTTTCTTTGCGTTTGGTTGTTCGGCTTTTTGTGGTTTCACCTGTTGAGTTCTTGGGCGCAATGTGTTGCGCCTTTCGTACACTAAAAAATCCACCTCTTCCGCTAAAGATATTTTGGCCGGTATTGTTGTATTCAAACGATTGGAATTACTGGGTTCGGTTTCACTTTCCACGGCTGAACTGTATTCTGAATTAGAGGATGTACTTGGTACTGTTTGGTGGGCTTCCATAGTTGCTCTGCCCGCACCTATTCCCCCGTATTTTGATACTTTTAAGGCCTCATACTTTTTTGCGAAAGTGAATATGCGTCCTGTTTCGTAATCGGTGCGATCACGATGGAATTTGAAAGCTTTCCTTTCACGGATTTTATCTTCCTCCTTTTTAATCTTTTAATCATTTCATCTTTGAGTTTGCAAATTTCTTCTTTATTTGCCAATGCTTCTAGTTCAACATTAAGAGCTTCTATTTGTACTTGTAATTTGATCCGATCCTTTTCAGCGTATTTAACTAAAATAACTATTAGTCGTTTGGATGAATCTAGATTTGTTTCTGCCCATTCTTTCATCATGTCTATATCCGGATTTTCGTAACTGGGGCTGTTAAAATTCTTAACCCCTAGGTACTCTTCCTACGTCCAAGTAGCGCTGAAGGGACTTAGCTTCCCACCATTTATTTTGTTCTGACTTCATTAATTTCTCGAGCTGTTTCATTTTGTCTTTAAAGTTTGTATTGCGTAACCCTACTGATGCATGTTGGGGAACTGAGTTCTGTTCAATTGGATTATCATCATTGAACATCTCCGCCGCCGCCGCCTCCCTTTCTATGAGCGCATCAGCTGACATGGCGATTGTGTGAAAATACTTTGTTAAATTTGAAAGCGCACTGCGAGAGGGATCGTTACCCTAAGTTTTTAACTCGCCTGCAGTCCAACTACCTATAACGCCCCTGAAACCTATGGCTTTTTCAGTGAATTTCTAAGGTTTTTTAAATGCTAATTTCTAACTATAACGTGCCTGAAACCTATGGTTTTTTCAGTGATATATATATATATATATATATATATATATATATATATATATATATATATATATATATATATATATATATATATATATTTATAACCTAAAGTCGGTCACTAGGAGGTAGTTATAGTTAGGACCATGTTTCTAAAGGAAAGGTGTTTTTTGACTTGCCTATATCTTTTGCGCTGTATATATATATATATATCCTCCAAAAATTGGGTGCGGACAACAATTTTACTGCTCACAGGAACGTATTGGAAAATGCTGTTATATATATATATATATATATATATATATATATATATATATATATATTCACAGAAAAAAAGTTTATATATATATATATATTCACAGAAAAAATAAAGGTTACAGGGATGTTATAGTTAGGCTCAGATTTCACTCAAACACAACCAGTGAAATTCAGCAGTTATAGTTATCTCAGCTAACTATAACTCACACCCCCGCAATGCACTGCTTATGACCTCACATATTACATCACTCATGACATGGTCAGTGACATCACTGATGACATCTCAAATGACATCACTGATGACATCATCCAGTGACTGGGAGTGTTTTTAAAACGTTTGAGTGTTAAATATATACCAAGATGTATTGGTGAATCAGTGGGTGTATGAATGCCTGTATGAATGATTCAGTGGGTGTTTGACTGATTGTATAAGTGAGTGATTAGGTATCTCAGTGAATGTATGGGTGAGTGACTGGTTGTGTGAATGTTTGTATCAGTCTGTCATTTGGTGTCTAAGTGGCTGTATGGGTGATTGATTGGTTGCCTGAGTACCTGTATGAGTGTCTAAGTGTTGGTGTGGGAGGGTGGGTGGGTGAGGGGGTATGTGTGAGAGGCGATATGGGTGAGCGACTGTGTGTATGATGTGTGGGTGAGTGAGTGGATGTGCCAGTGGCATATGAATGAGTAACTGGGTATGTGAAAGGCGGTATAGGTGAGTGATGGGGTATATGAATGACTATGGGTGAGTGAATGTGAGAGTGGCTGTATGGGTGAGTGTGTGCTTGTATCAATGACTGTATAGGTGAGTGATTATGTTAGTATATGTAGTATATGTATGAGTAATTAAGTGGGTTTGTGTGTAACTGTATGGATGAGTAAGTGGCTGTGTGATTGATTGCATGGGTTAGTGAGTAGGTGTGTGAGTAGCTCTATGGGGGACTGACTCAGTGTGTGAGTGGCTGTATGGGTGTATGAGTGGGTATGTCAGTAGCTGTATTAGTAAGTGAGTGGGTGTATGAGTGGCTGTATGGGTGAGTGAGTGGATTTGAGTGCAGATCTATGCATCAGTGAGTGGGAGTGTAAGTATTGTTAAGCGTCTGTGAATGGATTTGAGAATGGTTGTGTGGGAGTGGGTGTATGAAAGGTTCTATGGGGGATAAGTTGGTGGATAATGTCATCAGTGATGTCATTTTAGATGTTCCCAGTGATGTTCCCAGTGATGTTATGAGTCATGTCACTGACAATGATGTCATGAGTGATGTAATATGTGAGGTCATAAGCAGTACATTGTGGGGGCGTGAGTTATATTTAGCTCAGCTAACTATAACTGTGGAATTTCACTTTTTTGGTATGAGTGAAATCTGACCCTAACCATAATGTCCCTGTAATATTTGTTTTTTTCAGTGAATTTCTAAGGTTTTTTAATTCTATTTCCTAACTATAATGCCCCTGTAACCTTTGGTTTTTCAGTGAATTTCTTAGGTTTTATTTTAATGCGAAGTAAGATGCCCATCACAGTGCATTGTGGGGGTGGGTTTGAATGGAGGGCCTGGCCTGGCATTGTGCTGCCCCCACCCAAGCTTGCTACTCCTGCCCCCTCCTCCTTACCATCCATTGTCCATGTTCATGACCCTGCTCCTTCATTACAGCCACGTGTGGTCGTTGTTCTGCCACTGCTCTGCCTGTCCTAAACAGTTAGCTTTCTGCCCCATCCACCTCCTCCCTACCCTCTGTTGTCCGGGTCCTTGCACCTGCTCCTCCCTCCTGTCCTTCATGGTCCGATGTGCTGCCACTGACTTCCATTTAGCTCGATGTCCCTGCCCACTCCTCCTGCCCTTCGTTCCCCAATTCTATGCAGCATCATTGTCCTTCTGCTTAACCTCTATGCTTAGCTTGCTGTCCCTACTCTCCTTCCCCCTGTCCTCTGATGTCTGTGTGCATGCTCCTGCTCCCTCCTTTCTTCCCACCATATTACATGGACCTGTCATCCTCCTATCTACTCTGTTCTATTGAGCTGCCACTGCCCCTCCTACCTGCCTAGCATGGTCAGATGACTGCCACCTGTCCCGAACCACCTCCACCCTGCCTGTCCAAGTTCCATGCCCCTACCCCCTCCCACCTATCCTCTATGGTCCATTTTGCTTCCACTCCCTTCTGCCCTCCATGATCTGTTGTGCTGCAACTGCTCCTCCTGTCTGCCTTGCAAGGTCTGTTGTGAAGTCCCTTCCCTTGCCCTCTTTTGTCTCTGTCCAGCCCCTACCCCTCCCTTCTGTCCTCCATGGTATTTTGTGCATGCCCCTGCCCCTAGCCCTCCCGCTTGCCATGTATAGTCTTCTGTGCTGCCACAGCATCTCCCCCTGCCCTGTGTAGTCATCTTACTGCCCCTGACCCCCTCCTACCTTCCCTCTGTTGTCATTGTGTATGCCATTATTGTCTCAATGTTGCCCTCAATGGTGTGTTGTGCTTCCAGTGCCTATCCCACCTGCCCTCCATGGTCAGCTTGCTGCTCCTGCCCTGCCCTCTTGTCCACTGCCCTCTGTTTTCCATGTGCAGACCCCTATCCCCTCCCTCCTTCCTTGTTTGGTCTGCTGTCGTTACCCTGCCCCCTCCCTCCCTAATTTCATCATTTGCTGCAGCAGCCTCTGTAGAAAATGCTTTCAGTTTTCTAATTTGATTCCATCAAGATGGCAATCATATGTGCCACACCTTTGGCATAAATTCAGAATGTTAGCACTCTAGTTGCTCATTAGAACACTATAGTGAAACTGCTGATCCCCAGGGAGCTAACTGGCAGTCTGCTGCTGGTGTTGAAAGTGCATGTTTCAGTAGGCATGTGTGCATGTGTTGAAAGTGCATGTTTCAGTCCACATGTCAGAATGTTTTAATGAAATAGATCAGGAAGATATTTAAGAACTCAATTAAAATGTGTTCTAATTTTTTTTTTCTACAGCACTAACTATAATTTCCATGGCAAATTAAACCCCCTCATTTTGTTCCTAACTAAATTACATTTTTTATGTTTTACCAGTTTGATTCAATCAACATGGTTTCAGGTGTGCCATACTTTTGTCATAAGTAACACCGTTAACTCTCTAGTTGTTCTTTAGAACACTGTCGGTGGCTGCAGTAGAACAAGAGGGAATCAGCTGTCAGACTTCATTTTCATATGGCTGAGAAAGAGTGTGAATTTACAGAAAATATGCTCTTGTTTTAGCTTCTGGAGCATTTTCCATAACCTCTATGGGGAAATCATGAGAAAACAATTTTCTCTCAAACATGATTCTTAAAATCCCAGCAGAAGCCTTTCCACAGGGTAAAATCACCTTAGAACACACCACAATTCCTAAAATTAGTATGGTACCATCAACAAATGATTTATATTTCAACTAAAATCTGTTATCACCCTTTATACGTTCTCCTGTTTGTGACTCTCAAAACCTGCCATTCAGTACAGTGCATTTCAATGGGATGCTATCATATATAGTGGTCCAAAGATGACTGCCAACGCCTCCTGGTTGAAGTGTTGGCAGCCAATCAAATTTCAGTAGGATTTCAGTAGGATTTTAGGCTGCCAGATATCTATATTTTTTAAACCTAAATATCTCTGAAACTACTGTACGGACTTACAGCAAATCACAAAAAGCAAGCTTTCTGAACCAACATCAAGCTTTCTGCTAAATTCCGTTCACCGGTTTGGGGTGTGTTCAAAAAATGAAAAATCCCCATAGATATAACATGGAGAAAACGCGTCTCAGGATCCCCCTTTTCTCTGAGACCCCGCTTCACAAATCACCCCCAAACTTTCAACATGGCAGCTGAACCAAAAAAGGGAAGCTTTGTGAAAATTTGTGAAGATTCGTCAAGCGGCGCCAATGTTATTGGCAAAACAAGAAGCGTGTTTCCTATGGAAACTTTGGTCCTGACTATAACTTCCTACTGGCTAATGCCAGTAGGTAATATATATATATATATATATATATATATATATATATATATATATATTATCTACTGGCGTCGCCAGTAGATAGTTATAGTTAGGACCTATTATCCATAGGAAATTCATAACGTTCTATTCCCAATAAGTTTGGCGTCGTTTGACGAATCATCGCGAAATTTTCAAAACTAGTGGGGCGCTCTGGTCCACTCCTGTCTTGAAAGTTTCGGGGTGATTCATCAAGCGGGGGCCGAGAAAAAAGGGGGGTCCCAAAACGTGTTTTCTCCATGTTAATTCCCATAGGAAATTTTAGCCACGGCTACAGCCCGAACTGCTGAACGGAATTACACCAAATTTTGCAAAAAGGTAGCGATTGGTTCAGAAAGTGACCTTTTTTTTAAATGGTGTAAATCCGTTCAGTAGTTGCGGAGAAATTCAAAAAATAAGAGTGAAAAAATCAATTTCCCATAGGAAACTTTATGCAAGGCTACAGCCAAAACTGCTGAACGGAATTACACCAAATTTGGCAAAAAGGTAGTGCTTGGTTCAGAAAGCACCCTTTTTAAAAATGGTGTAAATCCGTTCAGTAGTTGCTGAGAATATCCAAAATAAAAGTTTCGATATCTATGGCCGCGGTGGATCCGCGCACCCTTCCGATCACGAGCTGCATGCTAATTGGCTGTCAACACTCCAAACCAGGAAGTGTTGGCAGCCATCTTGTTCCTTGGTAGAACCGAGGAACAAGAAAGCAGTAAAAAAACTGCGCAAAACGCAAAAAGGGGGCAGGGTAGAAACACCCTGACCCCCTAGGCCTGCTCAGGGGGTCCTATAAGGACCACAAGGGCCCAAAATCGGCAAAAAACCCGCTGGGTGCACAGATCCTGCCGATTTAAAATAAAAAACGCGCTTCGTGGTTAATTGGCCCCCGGGGGCATGCGGGGGATCATTAATAATTATATGGGGGGCCTCTAAGGCCCCCCCAAGCCCCGGGGACCACCACCCCCCGGGGCTTTAAACAAAATGGTGCGGGAGGGCTCTGAGCCCTCCCGCAGCCCCGGGGACCGCCACCCCCCGGGGCTTCTTTTTTAAAAATTATAATTAGTTGTGTGGGGGGGCTCCAGCCCCCCCACACGCCCCGGGGACCGCCACCTCCCCGGGGCACTAAATCGTTAAACGGACCCCCAGAGCCCCGGGGACCACCACCTCCCCGGGGCTTTCAACCTGTTGGGAGGGGGGCCGCGCGGCCCCCCCTCCTGGAGCCCTTGATGGCCCTGGGGACCACCACCCCTAGGGCCAGCTCCTGCAGTGTCCCGGGGTGCCTACCCCCGGGACACTGTAGTTTGCTATGGCAGGAAACCTGCTCTCTCTTCCAAAATTCAAAGCAAATTGCTTTTCCACACGGGGAGCTGCATCTTAGCAGCTCCCCATGTGGAAAAGCAATGCCGGCTCCTGCAGGACGCGGGGAGCCGGCGGGACTGTGGGGGAGTTGGGGTCCCCCCACGGTCCCCAAAGGATAGGGCCAGCCCCAGGGGATGGGGTCCCCGGGGCAAGTAGTGGCCCGGGAGGGGGGCCACGCAGCCCCCCCCCAAAAAAAATTAAATAAATAAAAAAAAAAAGGGCAAGGCCGGCCCCGGGGGATGGGGTCCCCGGGGCCTTAAATGGCCTGAGGAGCGGGGCCACGCAGCCCCCTCCAAATATATTTAAAATGAAAAAAAGAGGGCATGTCCCGGGGTATGGGGTCCCCGGGGCCAATAGAGGCCCCGGGAAGGGGGGCCACACGGCCCCCTTCCCGTTTAAAAAAAAGAAAATGCTCAGGCCCCGGGGGATGGGGTCCCCGGGGCCAAAAGTGGCCGAGGGAAGGGGGGCCACTCAGCCCCCCTCCCATACAAAAAAAAAAGTTTAAAAAGACCGGCATTGTGCCGGAGGCCCCGCCCCCTCGCTGCAGCAGTCTGCAAACGCGCCCCCTGGCGCGTTTGCAGATGGGGAACGAACTCCCCTTGAATACTGGGGGTCCCTGGGGGCCAACTAGCCCACCAGGAACCTCCAGTATGCACCAGGGGGCTGCGTTGCAGAGAGGTGTACAGAGGCCACGCCCCTTTTTACACCTCTCTGCAACGCAGCTTTGTGGCACTTTTTGGAGGTACATGGTGGGCTAGTTGGACTCCAGGGACCCTCAGGATTCAAGGGAGTTAATCCCCCAACTTAAAACGCGCCACGGGACGCGTTTGCACAGTGGTGAAGGGAGGGCGGGGCTTCAGGTGACATGTGTGCAAACAGGCCCCGTGGCGCGTTTTAAGATGGGGAATTAAATCCCCTTCAATCCTGAGGGTCCCTGGGGGCCAACTAGCCCACCAGGTACGTCCAGAAAGCGCCACAGAGCTGCGTTGCAGAGAGGTGTAAAAATGGGCGTGGCCTCTGAACACCTCTCTGCTGCGCAGCTCTCTGGCGCATACTGGAGGTACCTGGTGGGCTAGTTGGCCCCTAGGGACCCTCGGGATTGAGGAGGAATTAATTCTCCAACTTAAAACGCGCCACAGGGCGTGTTTGCAGACATGTCACCTCAGGCCCCACCCCCTTCCTTCACCATTGTGCAAATATTCCTCTAAAATCAGCCGAACTACGAATTCCGATTTACTCACCTGTTATCAGGAGAGACCTCAGTGCTGCATCTTTGAGCCCAGTACTGATCTTGAAAAGTAATTTTAACCGTACTTACCAGTAACTTGAATTTCCTTCCATAGGCTAACATTGACTGGTTTCACTTGAAAATTCTTCTAAGTGTGGAGTTTTGGAACTTTATAATATTCCTCTAAAATCAGCCGAACTACGAATTCCGATTTACTCACCTGTTATCAGGAGAGACCACAGTGCTGCATCTTTCAGCCCAGTACTAATCCTGAAAAGTAATTTTAACCGTACTTACCAGTAACTTGAATTTCCTTCCATAGGATATCATTGCCTGCTTTTTGCTGAAAAAGTTTGTGTCGATTTTTGAAACTTACAAATATTCCTCTAAAATCAGCAGAACTACGAATTCCGATTTACTCACCTGTTATCAGGAGAGACCTCAGTGCTGCATCTTTGAGCCCAGTACTGATCCTGAAAAGTAATTCTAACTGTACTTAACAGTAACTTGAATTTCCTTCCATAGGCTAACATTGACTGGTTTCACTTGGAAATTCTTCTAAGTGTTGAGTTTTGGAACTTTATAATATTCCTCTAAAATCAGCTGAACTACGAATTCCAATTTACTCACCTGTAATCAGGAGAGACCTCAGTGCTGCATCTTTCAGCCCAGTACAGATCCTGAAAAGTAATTCTAACCGTACTTACCAGTAACTTGAATTTCCTTCCATAGGCTAACATTGACTGGTTTCACTTGGAAATTCTTCTAAGTGTGGAGTTTTAGAACTTTATAATAGTCCTCTAAAATCAGCCGAACTACGAATTCCGATTTACTCACCTGTTATCAGGAGAGAACCCAGTGCTGCATCTTTTAGCCCAGCACTGACCCTGAAAAGTAATTCTAACCGTACTTACCAGTAACTTGTATTTCTTTCCATAGGAATCCATTGTCTGGTTTTCAGCAGAAAAGTTTCAAAGTGTCGATTTTCACAAACTACAAATATTCCTTAAAAATCGCCTGTATGACTTAAACGCATTCTTTCAACTGTTTACAGGAGATGCACCAGTGCTGGATCCAGGATCCACCACTGAGTAAGAAAAAGTAACGATAACACTACTTACCTGCTAAGGGAATTTCCTCCCATAGGATAACATTGGTGATTCTATGTGAAAAAGTTTCTAAGTGTCAACTTTTAAAATACAATAATATCCCTTAAAAATCACTACTGTAACCAAAATGCTTTTACTCAACTGTTTACAGGAGATGTCCCAGGACTGAATCTAGGATCCAGTCCTGTGGTTAGAAAAAGTAATCCATAAAGTAACTAATTGCATTTAACTAGAAATTCACATTGAGCTCAATGTTGCATTGTGTTTGAAATTGTGTTGCCCATTGCAACAACTGTAACTACTGTACTTAAAAGTCTATTGCCTATTTGCAAAGTATTTAAACTAAAGTAATGCATTCTGAGAAAGTATATTTTGTAATGTAATGTATAATGTAATTACAATGTAATTTAAAAAATAAAATATCTAAAAATAAATAGTTTTAAAAAATGTAGTAAATCAGTATCAAAAAAATAAATATAACAATTAATACATTTAAAAATTGTCATTTACAAAACCTTTGAAATTCACTGAAAAAACCATAGGTTTTAGGGCGTTATAGTTAGAAATTAGCATTTAAAAACCTTTGAAATTCACTGAAAAAACCATAGGTTTCAGGCACGTTATATTTAGAAATTAGCATTTACAAAACCTTTGAAATTCACTGAAAAAACCATAGGTTTTAGGGGCATTATAGTTAGAAATTAGCATTTAAAAAACCTTTGAAATTCACTGAAAAAACCATAGGTTTCAGGCACGTTATAGTTAGAAATTAGCATTTAAAAACCTTTGAAATTCACTGAAAAAACCATAGGTTTCAGACACGTTATAGTTAGAAATTAGCATTTAAAAAACCTTTGAAATTCACTGAAAAAACCATAGGTTTTAGGGACAGTTATAGTTAGTTGGACATTTCACTCGTACAAAACCCATGAAATTCCCCTGTTATAGTTAGTTCAGCTCGCGCCCCGCAATGCACTGCTGATGACGTCACATATTACATCACTCATGACATGGTCAGTGACATCACTGATGACATCTCAAATGACATCACTGATGACATCACTGATGACATCATCCACGGGATAATCTGATGCACCTCCTCACACCCTAATATAACCTTTGATACACCCACTCTAAATTACAGACTGCCATTCGCAAAACCATAGACACTCCAACACCAATAACTACATACCCACTCACTGATTCTTAGGTCTACACACACATCCACTCACTCACCCGTACAGTCACTCATACTTACGGTCACTGAGTACAGGACTATCATATGCACTCATACTCCTATATAGACACTCAAACACCGCCACTCATCCATAGAGGTACTCACACAACTAGTCAGTCATGCAAATAATTAAACACACTGCCATTTACTCACCTATACAGTTATACACACACCAGCTCACTTACTCATTTAAATACTAGCACATTCTTACGCTCTTATACAATCACTGATACAAGCACACACTCATCCATACAGTCACTCTCACAATCACACACTCTCGCTTATAGCTATTTATATACTCCAACACACATATATACTGCCTTTCACATATGTAGTTGCTCACACATGTACCACTAGGACATACATTCACTCACTAACACACTCTTACACACACTTACCCACCCATACAGTCTATCACAGATGCACTCTTGAAACCATCCACCCAGTGAATTGCCCACTCACACATCTATGCACAGAGTCGCACACACCCCACCCACACAAACACTCAGGCACCCATACAGATACTCAGACAACCAATCAATAACTCATATAGACACTCATGAAGCTATTCACAAACCCATGCAGCCACTTACACAGCAACAGACAGACGGATTCAGACATTCACCCAGTTTAGTCACTAACCCATGCATTCAGTAAGATACGTTTAATCACTCACTTATAGAGTTAGTCACGCACCTACTAAATCATCCATACAGACACTTATACACCCACTCATTCTTCAATACGCCTTTCCCTATATATATTAAAAATATTTAAACTTTACAGAAACACACAGTCACTGCATGATGTCATCAGTGATGTCATTGGAGATGTCATCAGTGATGTCATCAGTGATGTCACTGACCATGTCATGAGTGATGTAATATGTGACGTCATCAGCAGTGCATTGCGGGGGCGCGAGTTATAGTTAGCTGAACTAACTATAGCGGGGGAATTTCACGGGTTTTGTACGAGTGAAATGTCCAACTAACTATAACTGTCCCTAAATCCTATGGTTTTTTCAGTGAATTTCAAAGGTTTTTTAAATTCTAATTTCTAACTATAACGTGTCTGAAACGTATGGTTTTTTCAGTGAATATATATATATATATATATATATATATATATATATTACATATATATATATATATTACATATGTGTGCATACAGCAGTAGCAAGCAGGGATCACTGGCCAGGAGTGGCTAAATAGTCTTCCGGAATCCACATGATGGAGAGGCGAGAGCTGGTCAGTAAGTCAAAATAGGAGGTGAAATCATCAACAGGAACAAAACTTGCAAGTAAATAGAAACCAGTTTCCTACAAGCCTTTAACAATGTTGTCTTTGTTGCAATGCTATATTCCAAAAGGGTGGATGGTAGGGTGAAAGCAGGAATAATCACAGATGTGTGATCCTGTTAGAAATGGAGGTCTCTAGTGGCAGTGGCTTGCACCCTGTCCAAATAGTCAGGGTAAGGGAATGACACAGCTAAGATAATCCTTTTCCACCCCCTTGGTACCTCGGCACAAGCAGTCAGGCTTATCTCAGAGTCAATGTGTAAAGCTTTTTTACCTAAAACACACAGTAACACAGTGGAAACACCACAAATGGACACCATTCAGTTTTGAAAAAATTGCCAATATTTATTAATCAAAACAAGACTAGCACAACAAAATATTTTTTTAAAAGAATATCTCAAAAATACAGTTCCTTGAAGTTGATAGCACCAATCGAGGCTATTGCTGTGTCGTGACCAACAAATCCAACAGTTCAGTCTGACCTTTATGGAGCCAAGGGCTGACATGGCGTCGGGGAAGTTGCACACACAGTACCTTGGAGTTGAAGACACCTTGAGTACCTTGCGGTGAAGTGTAGTGGTGAGGCATCATGGGTGTTATGGGCGTTGGTGCTGCAAGTTGGTGTAAATGTCTGGGAGTCCTTGAAGTCACACACGGCGCAGATCAAACTCCCTGAGATCGAAGTCAGGAACGGTGATGTCGGCAGTCGGCTGCAGTGTCGTTGCAGGAGGTGGGTTGTGCACATCACAATACAGTGTCCCTGGCTACAGTGGAGGCAGCAGCATGGCATTGATGCAGAGCACTGGTGGTCGGAGTCGATGATGCTGTCGTCAGTAGCACAAGGCTGTTGTGTTGTTGAGGGTGGTGTGACGAAGCGGTGACCATGGTGGGGGTCCAAGCAGTGGAGTCAGTGACAGCGCTTTAGATGGCAGGGGTTGTGAGACCAACATTGCGGTGCCACGGTGCAGGCAGTGGCATCGATGTCAGCGAGAAGAGAAGCATCATCGTCGGTGAGACCAGGGCTACGGTGTCATCCAGGTTGGTGCTGGCCTCACCCAGTGAGCAGTGATCATGGTGTCGGTGCAAGCAGCGGCATTGGTGACGGTGTCGGGAATATTTTTCTTGACGTTACAACTCAGTAAACACTTCCAATGGCCCAGAACTAGAATTGGCGCCACTTGGCAGGTTCAGACCTCCCAGCAATAGAGTCCAGGTGTTGTAGATGAAGTATTTGATGACTGTGAGACTTCCAACAGGAGGCAAGCACATGCAAGAACCTTGGAACAACTTGGAAAGCAGGATTTCAGAAAGCAAAGTCCAGTCCTTTCATGGCTCACAGACAGAAGCATCAACTGCAGGCCAACCCAGCAAAGCAACACACAGCAAATGGGCCGTACTCCTCCTGACAGCTCTTCTTCTTGGCAGAGTACTCAATCCAGAAATGTTCTAAAAATGTGAGGTTACAGGTCCAATACGTATACCATTTTTGGCCTTTGAAGTAGGCATACTTCCAAGGAAGATCTTTGTAGTGCGCAGATCATGTCTTGCCCTGTCCTAGCTCCAGACTCATTACAGGGGGGTGAAGACAGCATTGTGAGAGGACAGGCACAGCCCTATGCAGGTGTCAGGGACAACTCATCCTACCACTCAAGCTCAGGAAGGCCCATCAGCCTGGTGATGGGCCAACAGGCTATACAGGGTACACCTCAGCTCCCTTTGTGTGACTGTCTAGAGTGAATGCACAAATAATCCAGCTGTCATTCTAAACCAGAAGTTGATTTCACAGGCAGGCAAAGGCACAGGAGAGTAAGGCAAGAAAATAACCTCTTTATAAAAGTCACATATTCAAACACATTTTCCTTCTTCTTCCCTCTTTGTTGTTTGTGTGCAAATAATTTATTTTATTTAATTTTCCATGTGAACTTGCATTTACAAGATTAAATTTGGAATTTGGGCAGAAACGTAGTCCTTTATTTAGAAGTTTAACATGATGTTCATTTGATATTTTATATGAGAGATTGACTATTAGATAATTGCTCTTTTCTTCTTTTATTGATTTTTGCTTCTTACTCTTCAACATTTTTTGCTCACCTTTGACCTTCTTGGTTTGGAAAAATTCTTGTTCTTTGTTTATTTGTCCCCTTCCACCTTGTCTGGGGCTCATTTGCTAAAGCCTCATTTTACCTGAAAATGTGTATCTGGGGATTGGGGTTATAGTGTCCTCGTCCTCCGAACTGATTTAGTAGCTCTAAACACTATATGCATCGCTCCAACTTTCCTTGAATCCGCTGTTTTTCTTGTGCCCCCTTGCCTCCAGAGGATCCTTGGGGGCTAACAACACCTCCTGTTACCTACAGTAAGTCACACACAAGGGGATTGCAAAGAGGTTGTCAGAGGCAATGCCCCCTTCTCCACCATTCTGCAAACACAGGAACAAGGAACTGAAAACTAGACTCTTTCCGAGAAACTAATTCTTAGTCCCCCTGACTTGATTTTCAGTTACGCACAGTGTCCTTTTTTGGTAATCTCAGCGCCAGGATACCCGTTGGGTGGCAGTCGCGCTATAAAAGTATTACTTACATTACATTACATTACACCTCCTGGCACACTGCTGGTTGTGATATATATATATAACACTTTGGAAACATAAATCACGGCAGTCCTGCTGTGGAAGATTGCACCACCAAGAAAAAGGTATTTGGGGCTGGGGGCTATGAACTATTCTAAGCCTGGGAACAGCACAAGGGTTCTTTTTAAATGCAAACCGAATTGACATTCTGAGGCCCACTGGAGGGCAAGGAAAATGTTTTAAATAAAGTTGCAACAAGAACACAGATCCCACTGGAGGGAAATAATGGTGCACAACACACACCACAACTCCCAGCATGCACATACACTGGAACCCACTTGGGATGCCCACCTGAGGGCAATTACTTACTGGTATGCAGAGGGGAGAAGAGGGTGTGTTACTGCTTCTGTGGACTGTTAGCAAACCTCTGATGAAAGAGCAGGAGCTCTGAAACACATCAGGCTATGAAAAATGCTTGGAATGAAATGCTGGTTTGAAAGTAAAGTTTCTGATGAAACATCCCTTGCTGAGTGCGTCTTCAATTTTTGGGCAACACTTTGGAAACATATATATGTATATATATATATATATATATATATATATATATATATATATATATATTCACTGAAAAAACCATAGGTTTCAGGGACGTTATAGTTAGAAATTAGCATTTAAAAAACCTTAGAAATTCACTGAAAAAACCACAGGTTTCAGGGAGGTTATAGTTAGTTGGACATTTCACTCGTACAAAACCAGAGGATTTCCCCCGTTATAGTTAGTTCGGCTAACTATAACTCGCGCCCCCGCAATGCACTGCTGATGACGTCACATATTACATCATTCATGACATGGTCAGTGACATCACTGATGACATCACTGATGACATCTCAAATGACATCACTGATGACATCATCCAGTGACTGTGTGTTTCTGTAAAGTTTAAATATGTTTTATATATATATATAGGCCAAGGTGTATTGAAGAATGAGTGGGTGTATAAGTGTCTGGATGGATGATTTAGTAGGTGCGTGACTGACTGTATAAGTGAGTGCTTAAATGTGTCTTACTGAATGCATGGGTTGGTGAGTAGCTACATGAGTGTGTATATCGGTTATTGATTGGTTGCTTGAGAATTTGTATGGGAGACTGAGTGTGTGTGTGGGTGGGTGGGAGGTGTGTGATTCTGTGCATAGATGTGTGAGTGGTTGATTCCCTGGGTGTATGGGTTCAAGAGTGCATGTGGAAACAGCTGTATGGGCGGGTGAGTGTGTGTATGGGTGTGTTGGTGAGTGAATGGATGTCTCAGTGGTACATGTCCAAGTAACTACATAGGGAAAAGGCAGTGTATGTGAGAGTTGGAGTATAAATGACTATACGTGAGAGTCAGTGATTGTGAGAGTGGCTGTATGGATGAGTGTGTACTGGTATCAGAGATTATATAAGAGAGTAAGTATGCGTTAGTATCTGTATAGGTGAGTAAATGGGAGTGTGATTGATTATTTGCATGACTGACTAGGTGTGTGAGTAACTCCATGGATGAGTGGCGGTGTGTGAGTGTCTGTATAGGTGTATGAGTACATATGATAGTGTTGTATTGATGAGTAACTGCATGTATGAGTGATTGTATGGGTGAATGAGTGGATGTGTGTGTAGACCTAGGAATCAGTGTGTGCACATGTAGTAACTGGTATTGGTGTGTCGATGGTTTCGAAAATGGTAGTCTGTATTTTACAGTGGGTGTATCAAAGGTTATATTAGAGTGTGAGGAGGTGCATCAGATTTTCACGTGGATGATGTCATCAGTCATTTCATCAGTGATGTCATTTGAGATGTCATCAGTGATGTCACTGACCATGTCATGAATGATGTAATATGTGACGTCATCAGCAGTGCATTATGGGCGCGAGTTATAGTTAGCTGAACTAACTATAACGGGGAATTTCTCTTGTTTTGTACGAGTGAAATGTCCAACTAACTATAACCTCCCTGAAACCTGTGGTTTTTTCAGTGAATTTCTAAGGTTTTTTAAATGCTAATTTCTAACTATAACGTCCCTGAAACCTATGGTTTTTTCAGTGAATTTCAAAGATTTTTTAAATGCTAATTTCTAACTATAACGTCCCTGAAACCTATGGTTTTTTCAGTGAATTTCAAAGGTTTTTAAATGCTAATTTCTAACTATGCCTACAAAGGTAGGACATGTGAAGAAAGAGGAAGAAAAGAGCACAAAGAAGCAAGACATGCAGAAAGAGGCAACAGAAGTCCAGAAAGACAAAGAAAAGTGCAAGAAGAAGCAAGAGATGTGCAGAAAGAACCAACAGAGGAGCAGAAAGTCCTCCTGTGCCCCCAACATTTTGCTGACGGGTACTGGTGGTAACTGACTCTGACTAACCGGCCCTAGAGCCAGTGCTATGCTAAAAGACACTTAGAATACAGTGAAAACACCTACATACACTAGGGAACACTATGCGTTGGGGTACCCCTGTGATTAGCATGACCTCCTCTGTATTTGTCATGAGTTAGTGCCTGGGTCATTGGATGAGTACATGGGTACTGACTGGATGATTAGAGTACTGCAAGGAAAGTGGATAGTGAATTTATAAACGCTTGTGTTATGGCGGAGTGATTGGATAAGGACATGGAACTCGTTGGGTGATTGGAGGAGTGCATGGGTAGTGACAAGGAGATGGCTGGACTGCATCAGTAGTCCTAAGGGGATTGTAGCAGTGCATGTGTTAGTGCCTGCGTCATTGCATGAGTATATGGGTAGTGACTAGATGATTAGAGTACTGCAAGGAGAGTGCATGGTGAATTTATAAGTGCTTGTGTTTTGGCGGAGTGATTGGATAAGTAGATGGTGCTCGCTGGGTGATTGGAGGAGTGCATGGGTAGTGACAGGGCGATGGCTGGACTGCATCAGTAGTGCTCAGGGTATTGTAGCAGTGCATGAGTTAGTGCATGGGTCATTGCATGAGTGCATGGGTACTGACTGGATGATTAGAGTAATGCAAGGAGAGTGCACGGTGAATTTATAAGTGCTTGTGTTTTGGCAGAGTGATTGGATAAGTACATGGTGCTCGCTGGGTGATCGGAGGAGTGCATGGGTAGTGACAGGGCGATGGCTGGACTGCATCAGTAGTGCTCAGAGTATTGTAGCAGTGCATGAGTTAGTGCATGGGTCATTGCATGAGTGCATGGGTACTGACTGGATGATTAGAGTACTGCAAGGAGAGTGCATGGTGAATCTATAAGTGCTTGGGTTTTGGCGGAGTGATTGGATAAGTACATGGTGCTGGCTGGGTAATTGGAGGAGTGCATGGGTAGTGACAAAGAGATGGCTGGGCTGCATCAGTAGTGCTCAGGGGATTGTAGCAGTGCATGTGTTAGTGCCTGGGTCATTGCATGAGTACATGGGTAGTGACTGGATGATTAGAGTACTGCAAGGAGAGTGCATGGTGAATTTATAAGTGCTTGTGTTTTGGCGGAGTGATTGGATAAGTACATGGTGCTCACTGGGTGATTGGAGGAGTGCATGGGTAGTGACAGGGCGATGGCTGGACTGCATCAGTAGTGCTCAGGGTATTGTAGCAGTGCATGAGTTAGTGCATGGGTCATTGCATGAGTGCATGGGTACTGACTGGATGATTAGAGTAATGCAAGGAGAGTGCATGGTGAATTGATAAGTGCCTGGGTTGTGGCGGAGTGATTGGATAAGTACATGGTGCTCGCTGGGTGATAGGAGGAGTGCATGGGTAGTGACAGGGCGATGGCTGGACTGCATCAGTAGTGCTCAGAGTATTGTAGCAGTGCATGAGTTAGTGCATGGGTCATTGCATGAGTGCATGGGTACTAACTGGATGATTAGAATACTGCAAGGAGAGTGCATGGTGAATTTATAAGTGCTTGGGTTTTGGCGGAGTGATTGGATAAGTACACACATGTCACATCAGGCCCGCCCCCTCCCTCCACCACTGTGCAAACGCGCCCCCTGGTGGGTTTTAAGTTGGGGGATTAATTCCCGTTGAATCCTGAGGGTCCCTGGGGCCAACTAGCCCACCAGGTACCTCCAGTAAGTGCCACATAATGAAACCTGTGTGGGGGGGGCTTGAGCCCCCCCACACGCCCCGGGGACCACTACCTCCCCGGGGCACTAAATAGTGAAATTGGGGGGTCCGTTATGGACCCCCAAGCCCGGGGGACCACCACTCCCCAGGGCTTTGAAAATGTTGGGAGGGGGGCCACGCGGCCCCCCTCCTGGAGCCCTTGATGGCCCTGGGTACCGCCACCCCCCAGGGCCGGCTCCTGCAGTGTCCCGGGGTGCCCACCCCCGGAACACTGTAGTTTGCTATGGCAGGGCGGGAGCCTCGCGGCTCCCGCCCTGCCATAGCGAACTGCTTTGGTTTTCCAAAAACCAAAGACGATTGCTTTTCCACACGGGGAGCTGCATCTTAGCAGCTCCCCATGTGGAAAAGCACTGCCGGCTCCCGAGGGATGCGGGGAGCTGGCGGGACCGTGGGGGGATTGGGGACCCCAATGGAGAGGGCCAGCCCCGGGGATGGGGTCCCCGGGGCTACAAGTGGCCCAGGAGGGGGCCACACGGCCCCCTTCCCCAAAATTTTCAGAAAAAAAAAAAATTATTAAAAAAACAAAGGCCTGCCCCGGGGGATGGGGTCCCCGGGGCCATAAGTGGCCTGAGGAGGGGGGCAACACAGCCCCCCTCCAAAAGATTTAAAAAAAAAAAAAAAGGCCATGCCCCGGGGGATGGGGTCCCCGGGGCCGATTAAGGCCTCGGGAGGGGGGTCACGCGGCCCCCTTCCCTGCCCCCTTCCAAATTTTATTTTAAAAAAAAAATAATAATTAGGGGGAGGCCCTGGGGGATGGGGTCCCCAGGGCCAATAAATTAGAAAAAGAAGGGGGGCCACACAGCCCCCCTTCTTAAAAAATAAATCAAATAAAACACCGGCATCGCGCCGGAGGCCATGCCCCCTCCTTGCAGCACTCTGCAAACGCACCCCCTGGCGCGTTTGCAGTTGGGGAACGAATTCCCCTTGAATACTGGGGGTCCTTGGGGGCCAACTAGCCCACCAGGAACCTCCAGTATGTGCCAGGGGGCTGCGTTGCACGCCCCTTTTTACACCTCTCTGCAACGCAGCTCTGTGGCGCTTAATGGAGGTAGCTGGTGGGCTAGTTGCACCCCAGGGAACCTCAGGATTCAAGGGGAGTTAATCCCCCAACGTAAAACGCGCCACAGGGCACGTTTGCACAGTGGTGAAGGGAGGGGGCGGGGCCTGAGGTGAAATGTGTGCAAACACGCCCCGTGGCGCCTTTTAAGTGAGGAATTAATACCTCTTTAATCCTGAGGGACCCTGGGGGCCAACTAGCCCACCAGGTACCTCCAGTAAGTGCCACAGAGCTGCGTTGCAGAGTGTTGTAAAAAGGGGCGTGGACTCTGAACACCTCTCTGCAACGCAGCTCTCTGGCGCATACTGGAGGTACCTGGTGGGCTAGTTGGCCCCGAGGGACCCTCAGGATTCAAGGGGACTTAATCCCCCAACTTAAAACGTGCCACGGGGTGCGTTTGCACAGTGGTGAAGGGAGGGGGCGGGGCCTGAGGTGACATGTCTGCAAACAGGCCCTGTGGCACGTTTTAAGTTGGGGAATTAATTCCTCTTCAATCCTGAGGGCCCCTGGGGGCCAACTAGCCCACCAGGTACCTCCAGTAAGCGCCACAGACCTGTGTTGCAGAGAGGTGGTCCAGGCCACGCCCATTTTTACACCTCTCTGCAACGCAGCTCTTAAACTAGCATTTAAAAAACTTTTGAAATTCACTTAAAAAACCATAGGTTTCAGGCGTGTTATAGTTAGAAATTAGCATTTAAAAAACCTTTGAAATTCACTGAAAAAACCATAGGTTTCAGACACGTTATAGTTAGAAATTAGCATTTAAAAAACCTTTGAAATTCACTGAAAAAACCATAGGTTTCAGGCACGTTATAGTTAGAAATTAGCATTTAAAAAACCTTAGAAATTCACTGAAAAAACCATAGGTTTTAGGGACAGTTATAGTTAGTTGGACATTTCACTCGTACAAAACCATAGAAATTCCCCGTTATAGTTAGTTCAGCTAACTATAACTCGCACCCCCGCAGTGCATTGCTGATGACGTCACATATTACATCACTCATGACATGGTCAGTGACATCACTGATGACATCACTGATGACATCTCAAATGACATCACTGATGACATCACTGATGACATCATCCATGTGATAATTTGATGCATCTTCTCACACCCTAATATAACCTTTGATACACCCACTCTAAATTACAGGCTGCCATTCACAAAACCATAGACACTCCAACACCAATAACTACATACCCACTCACTGATTCTTATGTCTACACACACATCCACTGACTCACCCGTACAGTCACTAATACTTACGGTCACTCAGTACAGGACTAACATATGCACTCATATACCTACATAGACACTCACACACCGCCACTCATCCATAGAGGTACTCACACACCTAGTCAGTCATGCAAATAATTAATCACACTGCCATTTACTCACCTATACAGTTATACACACACCAGCTCTCTTACTCATACAAATACTAGCACATTCTTACGCTCTTATACAATCACTGATACAAGTACACACTCATCCATACAGCCACTCTCACAATCACACACGCTCACTTATAGCCATTTATATACTGCAACACACATATATACTGCCTTTCACATATGTAGTTACTCACACATGTACCACTGAGATATACATTCACTCACTAACACACCCATACACACACTCACCCACCCATACAGTTCATCACAGATGCACTCTTGAAACCATGGACCCTGTGAATCACCCACTCACACATCTATGCACAGAGTCACACACACCCCACCCACACTAACACTCAGGAACCCATACAGATACTCAGACAACCAATCAATAACCCATGTAGACACTCATGTAGCTATTCACAAACCCATGCAGCCGCTTACACACCAACAGACAGACGGATACAGACATTCACACCGTTTAGTCACTAACCCATGCATTCAGTAAGATACGTTTAATCACACACTTATAGAGTCAGTCACGCACCTACGAAATCATCCATTCAGACACTTATACACCCACTCATTCTTCAATACGCCTTTCCCTATATATATTAAACATATTTAAACTTTACAAAAACACACAGTCACTGGATGATGTCATCAGTGATGTCATTTGAGATGTCATCAGTGATGTCACTGACCATGTCATGAGTGATGTAATATGTGACATCATCAGCAGTGCACTGCGGGGGCGCGAGTTTTAGTTAGCTGAACTAACTATAACGGGGGAATTTCTATGGTTTGTACGAGTGAAATGTCCAACTAACTATAACTGTCCCTAAAACCTATGGTTTTTTCAGTGAATATATATATATATTACCTACTGGCGGTCGCCAGTAGGTAGTTATAGTTAGAATCTTGTTTCTATTGCAAAGGCGTTTTTTGTTTTGCCAATAACTTTGGCACCGTTTGACGAATCTTCACAAAATTCTCCAAAGAAAAGGTCTATCCAGGTCAGCTCCTATCCTAAAAGTTTGGGGGTGATTTATGAAGTGGGGGCTGAGAAAAAAGGGGGGTCCCAAAAAGTGTTTTCTCCATGTTAATTTCCATAGGATATTTTAGCCAGGGCCGAACTGCTGAACGGAATTACACGAAATTTGGCAAAAAGGTAGCTCTTGGTTCAGAAAGCGACCTTTTTTTTTTAAATGGTGTAAATCCGTTCAGTAGTTGCTGAGAAATTCCAAAAATAAGAGCCAAAAATCAATTTCCCATAGGAAACTTTATCCAAGGCTACAGCCCGAACTGCTGAACGGAATTACACCAAATTTGAGAAAAAGGTACTGCTTGGAAAAGAAAGCAACCTTTTTAAAAATGGTGTAAATCCGTTCAGTAGTTGCTGAGAAATTGTTAAAAAAAAATATCGATATCTAGAGGCGCGGTGGATCCGCGGACCCTCCCGACCGCGAGCTTTATTCTAATTGGCTGTCAACACTCCAAACCAGGAAGTATTGGCAGCCATCTTGTGACTCGGTAGAACCGAGTCACAAGAAAACAGATGTCATTTGAGATGTCATCAGTGATGTCATCAGTGATGTCACTGACCATGTCATGAATGATGTAATATGTGACGTCATCAGCAGTGCATTGCGGGGGCATGAGTTATAGTTAGCTGAACTAACTATAACAGGGGAATTTCTATGGTTTTATACGAGTGAAATGTCCAACTAACTATAACGTCCCTGAAACCTATGGTTTTTTCAGTGAATATATATATATATATATATATATATATATATATATATGTTTCCAAACTGTTGCCCTTCACTCAAGGTCGGGTGCTGTGTAGCGCGGTGACGGACACTGCGTTTTTTAAAATTCACGCTCAATAGACTAATGACAAAGGCGGTTGCCGAAACGCATCTGGTCGTGTTTCTTTTACCCTAATAAACCTGGGATTCAACTGTTCCAGAGAGTGCTGGTAATTATTTACCCTGAGCCTGAATATATATATATATATATATATATATATATATATATATATATATATATATATATATATATATATATATACATACATACATACATTGGCCGTCATGGCCGAAACGCGTTTGTCAAGCCAGGGATGAAAATAAAGTAAAATTGGATTTATACAACTCGAGTGTGCGCCACACCTTTGTGTTACAGAGCGTTTGGAGAAATATATATATATATATATATATATATATATATATATATATATATATATATATATACATATATTCACTGAAAAAACAAAGTTTTCAGGGATGTTATAGTTAGGAATTAACATTTTTAAAAAGCTTAGAAATTCACTGAAAAAACCAAAGGTTTCGGGAACGTTATAGTTAACTATAACTTGCACCCCTGCAATGCACTGCTTATGACCTCACATATTATATCACTCATGACATGGTGAGTGACATCACTGATGACATCTCAAATAACATCACTGATGACATCATCCACAGAATCTCTGATGCACCCACTCACACCCGCATAAAACCTTTCATACACCCACGCCAACTTGCACACTACCATTCTCGAAACCAATGACACACCCATACCAGTACTTACATACCCACTCACTGATTCATAGGTCTACACACACATCCACTCACTCACCCATACAGCCACTCATACACCCACTCACTCACTAATACATCCACTTACACACCTACTAAGTAACCTATAGAGTCAACACAGCCATTTACTAACCTATACATTTATACACACACACATACTCATTTATTCATACAGACACTATCACATACTCACTTACCTATACAGTCACTGACACAAGCACACACTCATCCATACAGCCATTCTCGCAATCACTCAGTCACACATACAGTTACTTATACTCCAACACTCACCTATACTGCCTTTCACATATGTAGTTACTCACCCATGTACCACTGCCATATCCATTCACTCACTGACACATCCATATGCACACTTACTCACCCATACAACCCCACACACACATATTCACTAGCCCATACAGCCACTGACTCACCCACTCGCTCATCACCCACCCACACAGATACTCAGAAACCCATAGAGGTATTCAGATAACCAATCACTCACCCATACAGAAACTCACATACCCACTCACACACCCATGCGGCCACTTAGACACAAACTGACAGATACAGACATTCATACAAGTCACTCACCCATACATTCACTGGGACACTTATTTATTCACTTATACAGTTACTCACACACCCACTGCATCATCCAATCAGGCACTCATACACCAACTAATTCACCAATAAACCTTGGTATGTATATTCAACAGTCATAAACGTTTTAGAAACACTCATAGTCACCAGATGATATCATCAGTGATGTCATCAGTAATGTCATTTGAGATGTCATCAGTGATGTCATTAGTGATATCACTGACCATGTCATGAGTGAAGTAATATGTAAGGTCATAAGCAGTGCATTGCGGGGGCGCAAGTTATAGTTTACTCAGGTAACTATAACAGCTGCATTTCTCTGGTTTTGTATGAGTGAAATGTCAGCCTAACTATAGTGTTCCTGAAACATTTATTTTTTTCAGTGAATTTCTAAGCTTCTAACATCCCTGATACCTTTGGCTTTTTTCAGTGAATTTCTAAGGTTTTTTAAATGCTAATTCCTAACTATAACATACCGGATGCCTTTTTTTTTTGTGAATTCCTAAGCTTTTTAAATGCTAATTCCTAACTATAATGTCCCTGTAACCCTTGTTTTTTTTAGTGAATAAATATATATATATATATATATATATATATATATATATATATATATATAAAACCAAAGGTTACAGGGACGTCATAGTTAGGACATATAATTAAAAACACATTCAAAATTCACTGAAGAAAATAAAGGTTACAGGACGTTATAGTTAGGTTCAGATTTCACTAGTGCGAACCAGTGAAATTCAGCAGTTATAGTTACCTGACCTAACTATAACTTATGCCCTCGAAATGCACTGCTTATGACCTCATATATTACATCACTCATGACATGGTCAGTGACATCCGCTTTCTGAAAAATGAGTATAAAAGTGGGACCCAGAGCACCTCACACTGTTCCAGTTCAAGTTATTCAGAATACCTGAAGAGCTGCTGTTTAACCAGGCCTGGGTCTGCATGTCAGATAGTCTCTCAGGGGTGAAGGGATATCCCCTGAATTCTGCTCAACTTGCTAGAGAAGCTAAGGATCAGCTTTGTGCCTACAAGTCTGCCTTTCCGCTCAGACAGGAGAGTCCCTGGCTCTGCATGAGGAATTACTATCCAGAAGGAGAAGTCCAGTTATGTTACCGGTGCAAGGAATACCAAGAAGCAGTTGAATTGCATTGTTAGGGAGGCCAGAGCAGACCCCTGTTGTGAGGGGTCTACTGGTCTCTCACTGAGGTTTCCAAAGAGGACCGCACAAGGAAATGAAGCCTGAAAGCAACATTGTTCAATCTGGTTACCCTGCTGTATACCCAAAGGACTGGTGCTGTCACTGCCTGATATTGGTGAATCTGGTGAGGGAGCTGTCATCATCATCGAATGGAAGCCTGGGTCTCCGTCCCGAGCCCACAACTGCCAGATAAGCATCTGTCTTAAACTGGTCCAGACGCTTCTGAAGATGAGCACCAACCTGATCCTGTTCCAGGGCCACATCTACCAAAGAAAGACAATCACCTGCCGAGCAGGTTTGCTATGCAGCGCAACTGTTGTGTCATTCCCACTAATCCTTACAACCTGCACATTTGTTGGACAACATAAACTTAGGGTGAGGTGCCTAGACTGCTTCTGGGCACCCCCGCAGGATATGTTGGCCTAGAGACCAGCTAGCTCATAGTGCCACCATAAGCCACCCTAACCTTACCAGGGAGCGAATGGTTTCTGGCAATCACTGAACATGGCAACCCTGACCCCTCAGGGATCGTGGAAGCAGATCAGAACCTTTTGCTCAGTCACTCATGCTTACTTGTGCTCAGAGAAACATATAGAGCATACACAGTGGGATGTTTTCAAGATATTTATTGAACCAACGTTATTCCTGTATAGAATACATGTGCTGCAATAATCAGTAGACAGAAGCAGATGAAAGTGATTATAAGCACCAAAAGAGAAAATAGTAAGTACAGCTCGACCATGGTGCTAAAACAGAATATAGATGCAGGCATATAAGCAAGGCAGTAATCAGGCGTACTCCTACTATGCAACCTCTACTCTGAGTGTACCTAGAGTGTGTGTAGGTATAGAGCCAAGAATCTCCCCAAGGGACAATCCAACCCCATTACCTCGTGGGAGAGAATGAAGGACTCAATCTTGGTCATGAACTGGACACTCCTCACCAGATGTCAGACCACTGTGTGGTGAAATATTAGCATGAATGAATGAATGAATATATGTTTTGTAGACCATGAACTTAGCCCAGGGGCATCAAGGCGCTGCGGAAAGCGAACAGAGTAAAAGGTGTCTATAAAATAGGAAACTTAAAGGTTAAGGCAGGTGAAAAGCCAAGTCTTCAAGGACTTACGAAATAAGGAATAGGTTTCCAGAGTGGAAATTGGGGAAGGAAGGGAATTCCACAAATTGGCCCCTAACAGCGAGAAGGCCCTCCCCCCCCACCTAGCTTTCCTCACCTTGGGAACTGTTACCCGGTTCTTACTTGCAGATCTCAAGTCCTTGCTGGGAAGATATCTTTGAAACATTTTGTTGATACCTTCTGACCCCCTGTTGTGGACGGCTTGTGGACCAGGCATAAAGCCTTGAACACAATTCTCCTCCCCAACGGGAGCCAGTGCAGGCTTTTAATGGTAGCTGAGACTGAATGGAATCTGGGAAGACCCATCACCAGCCTAGCGGCGGCATTCTGCACCAATTGAAGTCGATGAAGAAGTCCATTATTTATCCCTAAATAAAGGGCATTACAATAGTCTAGCCTCGAGACCACGAGGGCCACCACTGCCTGTTTCCGTGCAGAAAGGGAAAGAAAACGGAAGATCTTCCTGAGAGTCCGTATCATCCCAAAACAGGTAGAGACAGTTCGATTTATTTGTGAGCCCAAGGAAAGAGAGGAGTCCACAATGATGCCTAAATTCTTGGCACTAAGACAAGGGCGGGGGAAGGATCCAAGAGAGTCAGGCCACCAGGCCTCCAACCAGATATCCTTCTTGTCTCCAAAGATTAGGACCTCCGTTTTGTCCCCATTGAGTCTTAAGTAGTTCTCAACCATCCATGCAGCCACCGCCCGCATGCAGTTTTTAAAATTTACTGCTGAGGCTGAGACATTCTCAGTGATGGAAATCAGAATCTGAGTGTCATCAGCGTAAGAAAGCACTTCAAGGCCAAAAGATCTTACCACAGTGGTGAGCGGGGCTACATAGATATTAAAGAGGGTAGGACTCAATGAGGATCCCTGGGGGACTCCACAAAACAATTGTTTAGGGGCAGAAAGAAATTGGCCCATCTTGACTCTTTGCGAGCGATTCAAAAGGAACGATGAAAGCAAATTGAGTGCGGAATCCTCTATCCCAATTTCCCGGAGCCTGCCAACCAGCCTACAAGGAGAAATTGTATCGAAGGCTGCCGTCAGGTCCAGGAGAATCAGTAGGGTGGTATGACCAGCATCAACCTGTTGTCGGATGTTGTTAAAGACAACGGTTAATGCCGTCTCCGTACTGTGTTCACTCCTGAAACCATGCTGCGAGCCATCGAGCAGTTGGTATTCCTCCAAATAAGAACTGAGATGGCAATTAAGATGTTTTTCCAGGATCTTAGCCGGAACGGGCAGCAGGGAAATCGGCCGATAGTTTTTTAATTCTGTCGGGTCAAGAGAGGCCTTCTTTAACAAAAGTTTTACCACCGCCATTTTCCATGCGGTGGGAAATTGGCCAGAGGAGATGACGGAATTGAGAATGGCGGTCAGAGGAGGTGCAATGGCCTCGCTTCCTAATTTCAGAATCTTAAGAGGGCAAGATTCGAGGGGAGAGCCAGATCTAATCCCCCTTAGCAACAGCTCGGTATCCTCTTGCAGAATAGGAGGAAAGGAGCGCAAACAGCAGTGCTTCACAGGTACTACCCGAGGATCAGATAGGGGATTAGTTTTAGTTCCCACAGAGTTTGAGTTCTCCAAAGAGGAGTAAATGTCCTTAATTTTGGCATAAAAGAAACCTGCCATTTTATCACAGAGGTCCCTAGAGACCTCGGTGTTTACACTAGTCGAAGGGCCTGAAAGGGAATGGATCATAGTAAAATGTTCCCTAGGGGATCTAATAGATTCCATCATCATTGAATAGTAGGAGAGCTTGCAGGGATCCTCTGTGTCAGTTGAAGTGCCTCCTCTGCTAATCTATCAGGATGCTCATTATTTATAACAGGAAGCAGACTTGCGATGTACATTGTAAATTAGTGGTGTTATGGATATGCAGATAGCTCTGTCGCCCCGTGGGTGAATATAGAACGACATTTGTACATAGCTTGTAAAGAGGCCTTGTACATGATGTTGGAGGCATCATGATAATGTTGTGCGAAGCTAGATGTGTAAACAAAGTAGTTTCTGAGAAACGAATCCAACATTGTCATGTACGCAAATATGTACAAAAGTTCACGGCAGAAATGTTATTGTGAAAAAGAGGACAATGTAAGAAATGAGCAGCTTTGCTACATGGGCCTAACCCAGGAACATAACACCCACTCCTCATACTAAGGGTCGATATATAAAAGCTATCTAAAAAGCCAACAGGCTATAATGAAACGAAATTAAAAAAAGGTTAAAACACTTCTCTTACAATCATCCAAAAGCAAGCTTCCCTTAAAATTTTCATTTAAAAGCCTCAAAGTCATTATACTATTTGAAATTCCAAGCACTCAGAAAGTCATGGTGCCTAGATGAAGCAAATAGCTGTTTTGATTCATTTGTTTAAAAAACAGGCCAAATTGTTCCCACACGGAAAAAGCCAATTGTTTATGTGTTCTGAGTGGTAGACGCAACATTACTGTTGCCCACAACCGCAGACGACGGTGTCAGAGGCGTACCTCGAAGCAGATTTATGGAGAAAAGGTGATTCCATCCAATTCCCATCCCACAGCAGCCACTGAGGGAGGGACTACATCCCGTAAGCGTATCATTGAGCAGGTATACATTTCACTAGGAGCCAAAGCATCTTAGGGTGGCTCGAAGAATGCATTCATCAGCAATGGAATACAATGGGGACAACAATACACATGGGACTTTAAGGGGTCCATCAGTAATCCAATGTCAAGTGGTGCAACCGATTGTGATCCTAGGCATAGATCTAAAACACACTTGTGGCTGCATAGCAGGCAGCGCAATACAGGTTGTATGCAGTGGAGCCAAACAAGCCTAAAGGACAAGAACCAGTGCTCATTCCGTTCTTGAAGCCAAGGTATGCCAAAGCAGTGTACCATATGTTCATGGCACCACAGCACAAGCAGTGCTGTCTCCATTCCAGGTTGAACTGGGATGTCCATTGCAGAGTAGAAATTTTTTAAGCGGGATTCCAGCCACAAGCAGCAGGACAAGCGGGAGCCCTCCAAAACGCTTCTCAATACGAAGTGTATGAAAGATGGTATAACTCCGAAAATCATCTGAAAGGTGCTATCAGTCCAGAGCCGATACATTAAAAGAAGTGCACTATTCCCTTCGTATCAGACATATTAAAGATACGGTGAGCAAGCTTCCCAAAATGCAGCCAGAAGTTAGTGTGGAGTAGTGTCTGTATTTCAGACGAGGACCTTGCAACCTGGAGATCAAACGTCTCTCTGGCTGAAGTTCAGGCCACATCCTCCAGTTTACTCAGAGAATCAAAGCGTATGTTGGAAACCTTTATCGAAGGCCATATTGTTGCCTTCCTAACTGTGCAGGCAGGTGGAAACAATACTTGTGTGCAACAAATGACTATGGAATTAAGCTTCACCAGATAAGTAATGTCTGGTTCCATTCCACAGCAACCTTGATCATTCAGCATCAAATAGCTCCCATTCGAGAGCAGCTTGAAGACCGGATGAATCAAGGCAGCTGAGGAACCCTTCAAATACCAGGACAAATTTGCCACTGAAGCATTGCATGCCCCATAAAGAGAAATGTCCTTGCAAACTAGGGACCGACTTAAAGCATCCTCACAGTCGGAACCACTAAGGAAAACATCCGTGTCCCCATTCCTGCATCTAAACCTGAATGGTAACTCCCACTATTCGTGCACATAACCTTCCCCTAGTGCTTCATATCTGCCTACCTGCTGGTATTGGAGACAATATTGGAACTGGAAAGTCGTAACCGGTACGGTGATGGACCCATGGATTATCCAGTCTGTGGACAGTGTCTCAGCCATGGTGAAAGGTAATTGGTCTAACTTTCAATGTGCAACATGGTATATTTTGCATCTCTGCATGCCATTACTATCTGTCTTTCCGTTAGATCGTATCATATGCATAAAACAAACTCGTACTATTGATGTAACACCATGACATGTGGCCAGAAGGTATTGTTTGCAACGTCCAGCTCAGTATTACAATGGACAGTAAGTGTGACTGTCCATGCTGTAAAATAGACATGTCTTGCTGTATAATGTCAATTGCCGGAGACATTATGTTGCCCAGTGAATACATTCTGGATGATAATGTGGTCATACAGTTGTCAACCACAGCCAAAGCCTTTTCTAAATTAACCATGTCTATTTCGTGCAATCTCTCACCAGATTCCTGTTACAAAATTTTCCACAGCTTGTTGTATATTCCGTACAAGAAGTGCTTTTGATGTGGGTTCGGGGAACTAATAGAAAATCCCTGTGATCCATGTCATCAGAAAGAAGGGACACGTGTGGACACGTGTTGCTTCACCTGAGAAAGTGTTGAGGTTTTTAGCCAATCAGGGCACAACTTCCCAACACTATACAATGTCACCACCACATAATGTTCTGATTGTACATATGGCTGATCAGGCCTATTGATCCTACACCCTATGATGCTGCCTAGGAATCTAGATTGACACCTATTTGTGTCCACAGGCCAAACCAACCATCCCTTCTAACTGGGGTCTGATGAATTAAAAGAATTATTACGTATCATGGTGTCTAGTGTATCCTCACTGAAGTGTGTTAAGTGCTGTCAATTCTCGAAGCGTGAGAACGCGGGAATATGAGGTGTGTTCAAATCCTTCATTTTGGCTATTCCAAGACGGGAAGTTTGTTGCACTGTTTTATTCAGGAACATTATCTCATGTGGTATGAGGCATGCTCTAAATAAAGTCTCCGTTCCCTGAACCTGTCAATCTTTTGTCCCCTAGACAGATTTTGGGCCACATGTATCAAAATTTGGAATAGTGATTACCTCATTGCAATTTTTTGCGAATCGCAATTAGGTAATAGCTATTAAAAATGTATGAAACTCATGGAGTTTCATTTAGCAAATTCTAGGGGGGTCGCAAATCGACCTACCTCATTAATATTAATGAGGTAGATCTCAATTTGCAACCCCCTAGGAATCATTAAAATCATGGGGATGATCGCCTGCTGAGGTCAGCAGACCACCATGTCCTTGATTGCTTTTAAATAAAGCAATCTTTTTTTTAAATGCAGCCCGTTTTCCTTAAAGGGATACGGGTTGCGTTTCAAAAAAATGAAATAAAAAGTTTTCTTTCCATTTTTTAAGAGCAGGCAGTGGTCCGTGGGACCACTTCCTGCTCTTAAAAAAATGCTTTTACAAACATTCACAAAGGGGAAGGGCTCCCTTGGGGACACCTTCCCATTTGCAAATGAATTACCACCTACTTGAAATAGGTGCTAAAATGCGAGTGTTTTGCGACCGCATTTCGGTCACAAAACATTCCTACATACCAATGCGATTCGGTATTAGGAAGG
This sequence comes from Calotriton arnoldi, assembly GCA_963921515.1. NCBI lineage: Eukaryota > Metazoa > Chordata > Amphibia > Caudata > Salamandridae > Calotriton > Calotriton arnoldi. Next base: position 1,445,041 of record CAWUFW010001933.1, read on the forward strand.
GACGCCCTAAACACCCCCCTTCCTAATAGCGACTCGCTAACGCATTTTGCGGTTTAGTAATAGGTTACTGAATCGCAAAATAGGGTTTGGTACATTGAGAAAGCATTTTTTCAGGTCACTAACGACTCGATTCTGCGAATCAGGTCATTTGCGACCTTAAAGAAGGTACATACATGTGGCCCTTTGTGTCTATGGTGTCTTTCCAAAAGTCGAAACCTTGTACAGACAGTTGGGAAATAAAGGAAGCAGAGTATATCTGCTTGGTGTTTGTTACCATATTTTTTTTTGCAGGTGTAGGTGCAAGCCTATAATAATAAGAAGCTGGGTCTGATTTGTCAAAACCTAAAAAAATGAGCAAACTTTTGTGCAAATGTTTTCGAATACCTTCTGGTGGTGTGCAGTGTTCCCATTGAGTATAATTATAAACAGCACGTGAAATACTAGCTTTGTGTAAGAAATGGTGACCAAAATTGTTGATAACAAAACATGTCTCCAAAATTAGATGTAACATCATACAATTCATCATTAGAAAATGCAGCTGATTGCTTTAGATCTGCAAGCAAATTATGCACAGTTTTAATGGCCCAATCATCAGAGAAAGTACTAGAGGAGATGATATAATTTAAAGAAATTTTAAACAAATATGGAATTTGCAAAAGTTCAGTAGGACCACACAACATCATAAGATACCCTGTCCCAAACTATTCCTTCTGGATCCGGAACTGCTGTAATGTTAACCAGGGACAGGTCTCTTAGTTCACTGTGCAATGATGCATGTGGTTTCAGAACCAAGTTGTACTGCAGAGCGTTCTGGGAGATAGTGTCCAATTCAGAAGTAGGAAAAAGACAGTTATCTACCCAATCCAGAGGACCAGGAGAAGTAACCCAACTGTAATCCAGAGATGTATCCATGGAACAACAAAGTATGTCTTTTTCAGCCAAAGATACAGAGCATACACTCAGATCTTGAAAGGGAGAGGCGGTGGTGGCAGCTCTGGTTCACTTGAATCCAATAAGAAGTCGTCATAAAGCACGAAGTAGCCAGACGCCATCCAGTCTATTCTCAGCAGCTCAGTAGGTTTTGTAGAACTAGGAGATTACTCGATCTTTGGCATATTCACATAGACATTGTACATTTTTCGAATTGAGATTTCTGTACTTGCTGACTGTACAGTAGTAGTCGTTTCAATAGGAAGTAGTATCACTTCATTGTTGTTTACAGCTTCTCTTTGGAGAGAGGAATCTTCTGTAGTTATTAAAGCTTCCATCTGAACTTCCTGAACAGTAGCAAGAGAAGTGCGGCGGCAACCCAGGAGCCCACACGTCTACTGTTGAGAATCGGCAACATAGTGTGGTTTGATCTGACCAATGGAGACAAACCTTTTGTCTCTGCGACCGCCAAGGGCATGAAGAAGTACAGTTCTAGAACCTTCGACAGCCAGGACAGCTACCAAGATGGCCCAAATTATTTCTTGTCCACAATTTTCTCTCTTATTAGGTCCCCAATCTTTGGGACCCAAGCAGGTCTTGCAAGTATGACCTTCACTTCTCCAGTGACAGTGTATTTTACTTGGACATTGCTTTGTGCGCCCTGGAATTCATTGAGTTCCTGTAAAACAGCTAAACGTTCATGTATGTCAAATGGTGTTTCCCCCGCCACTGCGCTGACATTTTCGAGGTCTGCTACCCACATTCGCACCCCAAACAGGAGTTCCTAAGGAGTACGACCTCCTCAGGGATTTTCTTGACATGTTAATGAGTGCCCTCTGGACCCCATATAGGTGATTGACCCAACTATCATCCGAGCCTAATACCCTTGCTGTTAAGGACTGCTTTAAGTCACGGTTTTTCCTCTCAACTACCGAATTTCCCTCAGGACGGTAGGGGGAGGAGTACAGCAAGGCCACGCCCAAACTTCCCATGGCTTCTTTGTAACCCCGAGAGCTAAACGCTGGGCTCTGGTCAGAATGTAGTGTGCCAATTGCGTATGTCCCGATGAAGACTCGCCAATCCTTTATAACAGTTCTAGCGTCAGCTGAGCGCTGTGGCCAAACCCACAGGAATCTGGAGCATGAATCCATTGCCACCAATATGAACTTGTAAGCCCCATCTGAGTGTAAGGGGCCACAGTGATCCAAATAAACAACCACTAGAGGCTTGTCTGAGATCAATAGAGGTGTCTAAGGTGATCTTGGTATGGTTGAGCCCTTCTTCTGCTGACAGACGTCACATTTGAGGGCAAAGTTTTTGGTCTGTTTTGTAAGACCAGGCCACCATTAACAATGCTTCAGTAATGAAACTGTAGCAGTGACTCCTGCGTGTGCTGAACCCAGACCCTCATGAACAGCTAGTATTAAACCCAATCTATAATCAGTGTTAGGTATTACTCTATCACCCATTCCTGGAATCTGAGCACACAGAATATTTTGTGCATCTAACTTGTAGGAGTACGTGAGTGGAAAACCTTTCAGCAGGTGGGTGTCATTGCAAGCGGCATTGATGGCTACCCAGATATCTCTGTCTATTCTCGTACTTGAACGAGTAACTGCAGCAACAGCAGCAATGCTAACTTTTGCCTTTGTGGCCTCATCGGCCATGGAATTCCCTTCAATGTGATCGCCAACATGCTGGTGACTCAATGTGTGAATAACATGAGCCCATGGCAAGCATTCTTTCAGCTTTGTCACCAGTTCCCGAAGCATCTTGTGCTTGATTGTGCAACCCTTGGAATCTCGAAATCCATTTTGGCCCCAATATTGAAGATATTCATTATAGGACTGAACATAGTAGTATGAATCAGACACTATAAGTGCCATTATCAGGGCTTTGAGTTCTGCCAGCAGCGCTGTAGAGTCCCCTAAGGACTGAGTGTGTGTTTTTTCAGGACGGAACCTTCCGTCATGCATGCACCCCTTAACGATTGCGCATGCCACAGAATATTGGTGTTGTGTCCCTACGGCAGGTTGAGCAGATCCGTCGGTATAAATGTTGTATTCCTATCGATCTAGAAGCATTATTTCATTCAGCAGAGGATATTCTTGTTCGTATTGCAGGAAAGCTTCTGTTTGTAATGTATTGCAATCTGTAGTCTACATCTGTTGCAGTGAGAGAGTTAGCCCATTGAATGCAATGTGGATGTAATGCTTTGGCATTTGGAATGCTTGCTTTAGTAATGGCCTTTAAGGACGGTACGGGGGTAACAACAATTATCCGCTTACCCTCAGCCAGTGCTCTCGCTCTCTCACAACACCAGTCTGTACCACTGTGAGAATTTTCTCAGTGGGTGCAAAACACATCTTAGCATTGGTGTACAAATGTGCTTTGTATGTAATAGGTATCGTATCACTTTCCTTGAAAGTGATATAGGTGTACCCAGTGGGTCCAGTGACTACGCAGATCACCAGGTTTGTTGTGTTTACACGTGTGTGCAAATGTTTGGTAGCTATCATATCAGCTTGTATGGAACGTCAAATGTTTGTATGTTCCTGTGTCCAATGGTTGATTGAAAAATCAGGTCTTATTAAATCGTAGAACGGTTTTACTCATTCTGCATAATCTAAAATTTACGTTCTGCCAAAATTTTAAAATCCTAAAATGGATTGTAATCTTTTCAGAGTCGTTGGAGGTTAGAGCAGTATGCATTTTTCTAAAAAATTGCCGTCAGGCTTTTGCTTTCACTTGACAATTCATATCTCAGAAACAGGACATTGAGGTGGGCAATTTTTGATTTTTTTAAATGACATTTACAACCCAGGTGAGCGAACCCCAGAATTATATGGTTCACTTTGGCCAAGTGTTCCATCAATTCATCGTCCGTCAGATAGATATCATCTACATAGGACAATGCCTCTGTTACCCTGGCTGAGAACAGACCCGGGCTGTTCTTATACCTTTGAGGTAAACGACAAAATTGACGCTGTGAACCTAGCACTGAAAATGCAGTCAAATATTTTCTTCCAGGCGCTATATTCTGGCAGAAAATCCATTTGAGATATCTAGTGTTGTTTTGTATTACTTCTGCACAATGTTGTTCATCAGTGTGGCACTATGTGCATTTTGTACTGCAAATGTGCACGTGGAAGTGTTCAAATGTATGTAGTCTAAGATTAGACGGTATGAATTGTCCGGTTTCATTATGGGAAACAAGGGATTATTCATAGGAGAGTTGCAATTTTCTATTACACCATGGTATTCAAGTTGTTCTAGGATTTCCCTAACTTGTTTTTTAGCTTCATGTTTTATCGGGTACTGTCTCTGGGGTTGAGGAACTGATTTTAATGAGATTTTGTGATGAGGTGACTCATCATCTCACCCAATATGGTTGCGGTAAAGTGAAGAAGGTCGCGCTAACACCCACTCCCTGGCGTATGAATGTTTAACTGATTCTGGAACGAGGTCAGAGAAAGCAGGTAAAATTACTGTTTCTCCTAGGGGGCAATCCATTACGAACTTAAGTGGCCAATCCTTTTCAGCCAAAAGAATGTCCTAACAGCATGTCAGGTTTTCACAAACGAGAGCCTTGATGTTTCTGGGTATGTCCCCCTCCATTTGGAGAGTTATTTCATATAAACGATGTGGGACACTTACACTTGTATTAGGAGATTCCACCATGATATGCTCGTTCAGCGCTACTACCAGCAGATAATCCATCAGGTTCTAGTGAGCTATTATGACTTCTGCCGTGCTGTCCAGCATCGTCACTGCCCATTCCCCGTTCAGAAGTAGAGTCCTCAGTAGTCTGGGCATGTCTTATCTTAATCCCTGCTACCTTCTTCTTTTTGAATTGAGGTTTTTGACTCTTTTGTTTGTCCTCTTTAAGGATGTAAACTGAAGTGCGATGCATTTCCCTTTTCGGCTTCACGTGCTCTTCGGATCTGCGTTCCGACCGTCCACCTCTCTCCAAACAGGCATCGGATGAATCCTGAAAGGGATGAGAGGAATGTGCATCAATATCCTGATAATTGTCAGGCTTTGTATTATTATCACAGTTTCTCGAATTGTATTTTTTGTCAGTGGATTCCTACTGAGGAGACCCTCACCTGTGATTGTGTCTTCTTTTGTTTTTTTGTTTATTGTCCCATATCTTCTTGGAAGAATCAGGTGCTTGCTATGAGTTACCCTTTTCAGAATTACTCTTAACCTGTGGTTTCCCAGGTCTGGCTCTCACATTATCTCTACCTAGTGTAGCAGGTTTCTTCGATAATTTTAGGCAATTCCAGCTCCTGCTGTGCAGGAGTGAATTCCTTCAGGTGTTGGTGTATAGCCAATGCTGCTGCTTCCCTCTTTATGTTACTTAAGATAATTGTTGATACCGCGGCAAAATTACCCATCAGTTTCATCCCCAAGTCCAGGGCAGGTCCTGCACCGTACTCATTCTGTACTTGTTTCAGTACCTCAGGTAAAACTGCTATTGAGGGTGTACGATGAGTTCTGGTGTAGACTGCAGTGAAGACTGTACCCCAAGTGGCACAATCTTCCACTGAGGGGGCCATCCCCATTGGCAAGCATATTGTTAATATTCTGTGTTTATCCAGCGGTCCCGTACAAGGAAAAACGATTCAAATTGGCTTGTTTTCTGTGCTATCCAGAACGGATTTTGGGAAGACTGGTGGGAACCTTTCCCATAACGGCATTTAGCATTTGAGGGCTGAAACCCATAGAAAACACAAGGAGATGATGGACGGAATGCTGAAACTTTTCAGACACTCACTCCCAGTCACAGATCTGAGTTGAATCCATCATCGTTCTTTAGCTCACTTCGCCACCCCAGTTCAGTCAAAGCTATATGCAAATCAGTCTTTACCCTGTGCCTTCATGGGAACAGTCCAGCCTGAACTGCCAAGCCATGTCCTCCCTGGACCGGAAACAAACATCCTGTGACCGGTTTCAGGGTAATACCCCTCATCAGCCAGGCTAGCTTGAATCCAGTGGCAAAGTGAGCAAGGGATCCAAGTCTGGGCATACCGTGCCAACTTAGGGCAAACAGAAGCAGATGATGGACGGAGCACTGAAACTTTTCAGACACTCACCCCCAGTCACAGATCTGGGTTGAATACATTATCATTCTTTAGCGCACTTCGTCACCCCAGTTCAGACAAAGATATATGCAAATCAGTCTTGACCCTGTGCCTCATGGGAACAGTCCAGCCCGAACTGCCAAGCCATGTCCTCCCTGGACCGGAAACAAACATCCTGTGACCGGTTTCGGGTAACACCCCTCATAAGCCAGGCTAGCTTGAATCCAGTGGCAAAGTGAGCAAGGGATCCACGTCTGGGCATACCCTGCCAACTTAGGGCGAACAAAGCAAACACAAGGAGATGATGGATGGAGCGCTGAAACTTTTCAGACACTCACCCCCAGTCACAGATCTGGGTTGAATCCATCATCGTTCTTTAGCTCACTTCGCCACCCCAGTTCAGACAAAGCTATATGCAAATCAGTCTTGACCTTGTGCCTCATGGGAACAGTCCAGCCCGAACTGCCAAGCCATGTCTTCCCTGGACCGGAAGCAAGCATCCTGTGACCGGTTTCGGGGTAACACCCCTCATCAACCAGGCTAGCTTGAATCCAGTGTCAAACCCATAGAAGCCAATTGTCGTTGTACATCCTGAGCCGTCCACGCAGGTTTAACTGTTAGTGTACACATAACGTACTGACCTAGATTTCTGTAAATGTTTACTAGATCTTTGTATAGTGTTGTTATTTCTACTGCATCTAAATCATCAAAATTAGGATGTGTTGTATAAGCAGCTAGGAGTGGCCAAGTCTCTACTTTTTTACTGAGTGGACCGAGTCTTACATTTTCTACAGTATGGGGGAGGGCACCTTTCAACCAATTTTTGTGTTCTTGGTAAGTTATCAAAATTTCTATGTCCACATATGAGAAATATTCCTCTGGTGTTTCATCTTCAATGTAAGTGTGAAACACTTTTGTACGTGCATCCGCAGCTGGGAATTTAACCCAAGAGTAGAATACCTCTGTTCTGAATGCTTCGTGTGCCTCAACCACGAAGGTAACGTTCCCACCCGTTGGTGGGAGGTTGTAATGTAATAATTTCTGAGTAACTGCATGTCTGCAATTTTCCATAATATTTAATCTAACTTCTTGTTCTTCAATGTTCTCAATCAATCAATCGGGGGTTTGAATAGCTCGGCTACTGACTCATGAGGGTCTCAAGGTGCTGGGTGGGTGGGGGGAGCTGCTGATCCATCTGGGCGTGGAGGTTCTGTCAAAGAGCCAGGTCTCGAGATCCTTCCTGAATTGGGCCAGTGATAGGGATTGCCTGAGGTGGAGGGGCATGGTGTTCCAGGTCTTGGCGGTGAGGTAGGAGAAGGATCAACCTCCTGTTCTGGTCATGTGAATCTGTGCGACCGTGGCTAGGGCAAGTTGGGTGGACTGAAGTTGTCTGGCGGGTATGTGGAATGCAAGGCGGTGGTTCAGATTTGATGGTCCTGCATCATGGAGAGATTTGTAGGCATATGTGAGGAGCTTGAAGGTGATTCTCTTGTTGATTAGGAGCAAGTGGAGTTGTCGGAGGTGTTGTGTTATGTGTCTGCGGCGGGGAGATATCGAGGACCAGTCTGGTTGCTGCATTTTGGACGTTCTGTAGTTTCCGGAGCTGTTTCTGGGTGACGTTGGCGTAGAGTGCGTTGCCGTAGTCAAGTCTGCTGGTGATAAGTGCATGGTTGACCGTCATCTGAATGTCTTTTGAAGCAGGTGGAGCGTGTGGAAGCAGGACGAGGATACAGCATTGATTTGAGGGTTGATTGTGAGCAATGATTCCAGTATGATGTAGAGGTTGTGTGCATGGTCCGTAGGTGTGGGAGGGGCTCCTAGTGAAGCGGGCCACCAGGAGTCATTCCAGGCTGAGGGGGCGGGTCCCAAGATGAGTACTTTGGTGTTGTCTGAGTTGAGCTTGAGGCAGCTGTCTTTCATTCAGGTGGCAATGGGCTTCATTCCTCTGTGAAAGTTGATTCTGGTGACTGTGGGTTCATTGATGAGGGAGAGGATTGGCTGGGTGTTGTCGGCATAGGAGACGGTGTTAGGTACGTGGTTTCTGACAATGGCTGCAAGGGGGGCCATGTAGATGTTGAAGAGGGAGGGGCTCAGGGAGGGGACCTGGGGAACTCTGCAGCTTATCTCCATAGGTTCTGAGAGGAATGAGGGTAGTCTGACTTGCGGTGTTCGGCCGGTGAGGAAGGAGTGGATCCAGTCCAGTGCCTTGTTGCTGATACGGGTGTCGTGGAGTCTCATGATTAGGGTGCGGTGGCAGTCGGTGTCGAAGGCAGCCGAGAGGTCCAGTAGTATGAGGGCTGCAGTTTCACCCCAGTCAAGGAGGGAGCGTATGTTGTCAGTGGCGGTGAGCAGTGCGGTGGTTGCTTCGGAAACCAGACTGGGAGGTGTCCAGGGCATGGTTCTCTTCGATGAACTTGGAGAGTTGGGCGTTGATGTCTTTTTCAATGACCTTGGCTGGGAAGGGGAGGAGGGAGATAGATCTGAAGTTCTTGAGGTCTGTCGGGTCGGCGGACTGCTTCTTCAGCAGGAGTTGATCTTGGCATGTTTCCAGTTGTCAGGGAAGGTGGGGGTTTTCGATGGAGCAGTTGATGGTGCAGCAAAGCTCGGGGGCGATGGAGGCGGCTGCTCTGTGGAAGTTTTGATACCGGTAAGGATCCGATGGGGCTCTAGAGTGGATGCTCTTCATGGTCTTGAGTGTGTCTTCTGTGGTGAGCGGAGTCCAGTTGAGCACAATCTGTTGGGGTGCAGCGTGGTTGCGTGCAATGGTGGCCAACATTGTGGCAGGGTCTTGGGTGTCGAAGCTGTTGTAGATCTGCCTGATCTTGTGGTGGAAGAAGGTGCTGAGTTTGTTGCGGAGATCTTGGGTGGGTGGGACATCTGTGGTATTGCTGTTGGGCCTGGCGAACTCCATGACGGTGGCGAAGAGTTCTTTGCTGTTGTGTTCTTTGGTGTTGATTCTGTCTTGGAAGGCTATTTTCTTTGTGGTTTAGAGGAGACGGTGGTGTGCGTTGACGGAGGTTTTGAAGGTTGTATGGGTGTCTGGGGTTTTGTTGTTCCTCCATCTATTCTTAAGTCGTCTGCATGTGCGTCTGGACTCGTGGAGGGTGGGAGTGAACCAGTTGGCTTTCTTTGAGTGTTGCTTGCCTGGTGTCTTCTTGAGGGGTGCCAGAGTGTTGGCGCAGTTGGAGATCCATTGGTGGAGGTCGCGTGCTACGGTGTTGGCGTCTGTTGGTGTTGGTGGTGTGGTCGTGCTGTGGAAGTTGACAAGAAGTTCTTCGGTGGCCTTGCTCTAGCTACGATGGGGGGGTGAGGGTGGCGGTGAATGGTGGGAATGACGAAGGCAAAGTGCATGCAGTGGTGGTCGGTCCAGAAGAGTTCGGTGGTGTGGCTATAGGTGATGTTCCCGCTGGTGGAGAAGACGGGGTTGAGTGTGTGCCCGGCTTTGTGGGTCAGTGCAATGACTAGCTGCTTGAGTCCGATGTTGGCAAGGTTCTCCAGTAGGGAGGCGGTGTTCTGGTCACTGGGGTTATCCAGGTGGAAGTTGAGATCTCCGAGTAGGATGTAATTGGTGGATGCAAGAGACTGGGGTTTGATGAGGTCTACGATGGCATTGGTGAAGGACAGGTGGGGGCCGGGGGGACCTGTAGATGAGGGTGCCATGGACGGTGGTGTTGGGGTTGGTCTGGATCTAGAAGTGGAGGTGTTCCATGGTTGTCATTGGGTCATTCGAGTAGGTGGTCAGTCGAAGGGTGTTCTTGTGGACAATGGCAATGCCTCCTCCTGGTTGGTCCTTGTAGGTGATTTATTAGCCATCGGGGATGGCAGTGGCGATGTCCGGTCCATAACAGGGGTTGGTCCAGGTTTCCGTGAAGAAGGCGATGTCGGGAGAGGCGGTGTCGAAGGGGTCCCAGATTTCTGTGGCATGTTTGTGGAGGGAGAGTGTGTTGAGAAGGGTGAAGTTGAGCTGGTCGGTGCTGTTGGTCAGCTTGGCGGCAAGAGGAGCTCGCGTATTGGTGTGGGTGAAGGTGTGGCTGCAGTTCTGGCAGGAAAAAGGTCCTTGGGTCTCCTTTGGTGACACAGGATGGCAGGCGGGTTGGCGTTCTGAGTTGAGGGTGAGGAGGGTGCTGGTGTCATAGTGGTAGAAGGTCTGAGAACCAGGGTCCCTGGCTCTGGGCACGGTCCAGGTGTGAATGAGCACAGATGGGGCTTGCCTTTGGTGTCCCTTAGGCGTGCCAGCAGCAGCTATTAAGTAATGCTGGGGTGCTGGACAGCTGTGAGGCAGAGAACACGGGGAGCAGAAAAAGTCACTGAAGGGGGGTTGGGCCCGAGGGTTCGCAGTGGCATGGGTGAGGAAGAAGCTGAAAACATAGAAAAAGGAAAGAAAAACAAAACGGCAGAAGCAGGAGAAAAATTAAAGGAGGCAGAGAAAAGCAGAAAAGGAAAGACAGAAGGGCAGTCAAGCAGCAGAGCAGTGATGCTCTACCACTAGACCACCAGGGATGAGGCGCAGTCCGGAGCCTACTGGTGGAGGACCTCAAACTCCTGACCAGAAGGTCAGCAGCAGCGACGGGGGCAGCAGCAGCTACCAGGTGAAAAAGAAGACAATGTAAGAAATGAGCAGCTTCGCTACATGGGCCTAACCCGGGAACATAACACATGCCTCACTGCTCCATGTCCCCAGAGAGGCGGCCACTGCTGTCCTGCATCACAGGACCGACCCTGAAGTTCCAGGTCTGATGAGAGCACCCGCCAGCATACACTCACTGTATGAGCAGGAATATCAGGACTTAAACATGAAAGAATAAAAAAGTGAACAGATTGCACTGATGTACGGCTCTCGTATGAACTCTAACTGTTGCCAGTGTGATCTCTTTTGAAATAAACTATTTGATCTGATCTATGAATTATCCCCAATCATAAATTAGTGACAATAGCCATTTAACAATCTTGACGGTTCTCAGTGACCACACAGTGTGGAACAGTGAGGAGAATATAAAGATGTGTATAGTACAGAGAGGCAATGGACCATATAGTTCATTATATTGATGTTTGCTGTGATTAAATTCCAGCTATCCAAACAAAGAGTTGTAAAGTTCATTTGAATCAGGTCCAGTTGCCGATGGTGTAATATACTGGTCATAATTCTTGGCATAAGGGGCACCCATGGCAAAATGCTACTTGGCAGACAAGAGGAACTTCTTGGCCTATAGGATACCCATAACAAAATGCTGGCACTGACCTTCTTGAGGTAATTTCTTGGAATTAGGGAAGGCAACCATAGTATATGGGGCTAGGAGAGGCAACCATGCGAAAATGCTGGTTCTAACTTAGCAGAGATAACTTTTCAGATATGGGCCTACCCATGGTCCTTGGTGTAAGGGGTGCCCATGACATATGGGGCAAACATGTAACAAATAGTCTTACTGGCACAGTGACATACTTGACGCAACCTCTACCCATTTAGTAATAAATGGATTCAACTCCAGGGAGCATCGGTCTTCAGTAGCCTGCATTCAAGTGGCTTTTGAGCAAATCTGTATGAATATTTTTCTGTAATATGCGCTAATATATCAAATTCTTTTCAAACATTTCTTGGAAGGAGAACCCCCATACTAAAAGTTATGCTCACATCACTGTAATTTGGGGCACGTATAATGCTCCACCACTTTAAAAAATCACAAGCAATGACTTCTTGCACTGACTGGAGACATGTCTCCTCCCATTCAATAATGACTGCTCCTTGCACTCACTGCTGCAGCACTGTCTGTCCACTTCTACTCTCACTCTGTGCTCTGTTCACTTAAACGCACTGCAGCAGTACTGTCTTTCCACTTCTTCTCTCTCTGTGCACTTTCTCTTCACTTGCACTCAATGAAACAGTACTGTCTTTCCACTTCTATTCTCTCTGTGCTCTCTGTTCACTTGCACTGACTGCAGCAGTACTGTCTGTCCACTTCTACTCTCTCTGGGCTCTCTGTTCACTTGCACTCACTGCAGCAGCACTGTCTGTCCACTTCTACTCTGTCTGTGCTCTCTGTTTACTAGCACTCACTGTAGCAGTACTGTCTGTCCACTTCTACTCTCTCTATGTTCTCTGTTCACTTAGACTCACTGCAGCAGTACTGTCTTTCCACTTAAACTCTCTCTGTGCACTTTCTCTTCACTTGCACTCAATGCAGCAGTACTGTCTTTCCACTTCTATTCGCTCTGTGCTCTCTGTTCACTTGCACTCACTGCAGCAGTACTGTCTGTCCACTTCTACTCTCTCTGGGCTCTCTGTTCACTTGCACTCACTGCAGCAGCACTGTCTGTCCACTTCTACTCTGTCTGTGCTCTCTGTTTACTAGCACTCACTGTAGCAGTACTGTCTGTCCACTTCTACTCTCTCTATGCTCTCGGTTCACTTAGACTCACTGCAGCAGTACTGTCTTTCCACTTAAACTCTCTCTGTGCACTTTCTCTTCACTTGCACTCAATGCAGCAGTACTGTCTTTCCACTTCTATTCGCTCTGTGCTCTCTGTTCACTTGCACTCATTGCAGCAGCACTGTCTATTCACTTCTACTCTACCTGTGCTCTCAGTTTACTTGCATTCACTGTAGCAGTACTGTCTGTCCACTTCTACTCTCTCTGTGCTCTCAGTTTACTAGCACTCACTGCAGCAGTACAGTTTTTCCACTTCTACTCTATCTGTGCACTTTCTCTTCACTTGCACTCAATGCAGCAGTACTGTCTTTCCACTTCAATTCTCTCTGTGCTCTCTGTTCACTTGCACTCACTGCAGCAGTACTGTCTGTCCACTTCTACTCTCTCTGGGTTCTCTGTTCACTTGCACTCAATGCAGCAGTACTGTCTTTCCACTTCTATTCTCTCTGTGCTCTCTGTTCACTTGCACTCACTGCAGCAGTACTGTCTGTCCACTACTACTCTCTCTGGGCTCTCTGTTCACTTGCACTCACTGCTGCAGCACTGTCTGTCCACTTCTACTCTGTCTGTGCTCTCTGTTTACTAGCACTCACTGTAGCAGTACTGTCTGTCCACTTCTACTCTCTCTGTGCTCTCTGTTTACTTGCATTCACTGCACCAGTACTGTTTTTCCACTTCTACTCTCTCCGTGCACTTTCTCTTCACTTGCACTCACTGCAGCAGTACTGTCTTTCCACTTCCATTCTCTCTGTGCTCTCTGTTCATTTGCACTCACTGCAGCAGTACTGTCTGTCCACTTCTACTCTCTCTGTGCTCTCTGTGCTCTCTGTTCACTTGCACTCACTGCAGCAGCACTGTCTATCCACTTCTACTCTACCTGTGCTCTCTGTTTACTTCCACTCACTGCAGCAGTACTGTCTGTCGGCTTTTGCTCTCTCTGTTCCCTTACACCCACTGTAGCAGCACTGTCTGTCCGCTTATACTCTCTCTGTGCTTTCTGTTCACTTGCACTCACTGCAGCAGCACTGTCTGTCCTCTTCTACTTTGTCTGTGCTCTCTGTTCACTTGCACTCACTGCAGCAGTACTGTCTTTCTACTTCTACTCTCTCTGTGCTCTCTGTTCATTGTCACTCACTGCAGCAGTACTGTATGTCCACTTCTAATCTCTCTGTGGTCTTTCTGTTCAATTGCACTCACTGCAGCAGCACTGTCTGTCCACTTCTACTCTCTCTGTGCTCTCTGTTCACTTGCACTCACTGCAGCAGTACTGTCTGTCCACTTCTACTCTCTCTATGCTCTCTCTGTTCACTTGCACTCACTGCAGCAGTACTGCCTGTCCACTTCTACTCTCTCTGTGCTCTCTCTGTTCACTTGCACTCAATGCAACAGCACCACCCATCTGCTCCCTCTGTCTGTGCTTTGTCTGTTCACTTGCACTCACTGCAGCAGCACTGTCTGTTTACTTCTACTCTGTGTGTGCTCTAGCTAAGCACTGCAATAGGACCATCCATCTACTCCCTCTGTCTGTGCTTTCACTGATACCTTGCAGCACTGCAGCAGCAGTGCCTGTCTGCTCCCCCCATGCACTCTCTTTGCTCCCTTGCACTCACTGCTTCAGCAGTACATATGAGTGCTCCTCACTGCTGTCACTGCCTCGTTGTACTCACTGCTGCAGGAGTATGTCGGCTCCCTCCTCTGGCCACTGTCAGTGTTCCTGTCCTCATTGCAACAGTCTGTCAGCCACCTGTGACCTCACCAGCCCCTTCCTTTGACTGCAGGAGCAATGCATGCCTAGCTTGTCTGTATCCATATCTGACTTCCCCTTGTTTCTACCCTAGGTTCATGCAGTGCTTTATCTGTAAAAGAATACATGCTGGTGCCCAACATTTTCCTTAGAAGCCACTACCAGCGCTTATGAATATCAAGTTTGTTGAATACCAATGATGTCTAGTCTTCATTCAACTTAATCCTTTTTTTGTCCACCTACAGAGACCTTCAAAACCCTTTATCACACTTTTGCAGTTTTTTTCATCCATACTTTCTCCTATTGTCACAGTTATTCCATCTTTCCCTTTCTCCTCTTTCCTTCTTTTCTCTCTTAGCACTAGATTCATTTATTGTTTAAAGCTGAGCATGCATGGTGAGTATGAGCAAACTTAAATAACCCTTTATGTACATTGTGAGAGATTATTACAAGGCTTGGAACTGAGCTAATTATGATGGAGATGAGATAGTATGCAATGGATTATTATTGGAAATTCACTGACACTTATGTGTATCTCTCCTCTCCAACAGATCAAAAAAGTCGGGCACACTGAGCACTTGGCAGCACCTGTGTGATTTCGTCACTGCCCCAGTGGTGATCTTCTATTACAACGTGGCATCATACATAGGATTCCTCTGGCTCTTCGCCTATGTTCTGATGATGGATTTTCAGAATAACCCTTCCCGGAATGAATACCTGCTTTACATCTGGAGCTTCAGCTTAGTTTGTGAGGAAGTGCGGCAGGTGAGGAAGCACAGAAACATACTACTAGAACACATAAGTCATGTTATACTGCATAGTTTTGTTGCTTCTGTGGCACCTTGTTCAAGGTGGTTGTCTCTGTATGAAGTTGTCTGCTGGCTGCGAGGTATCAAGAACAAACCCTGCCTACATATTCTTCTTGATCTGTCCTCAGCATTTGACACAGTCAAACATGCAAACCTCATTGATCTTCTTGAAAAGAGGATGGGATTATCGGGCCCTATCTTAAATTGGTTTGCCTCATTCAATCAATCAATCAATTGTGAGGGTCTCAAGGCGCTGGGGGGGAGCAGCTCCGGTCAGTCGAAGAGCCAGGTCTTGAGGGTCCTACTGAAGATGTGTAGGGTGGGGGTGTGTCTGATGTTGATCGGGAGCTCGTTCCAGGTCTTGGCCGCGATGTAGGAGAAGGTTCTTCCACCCATTCTAGCTCTGTGGGTGCGCAGGGGTTTGGCGAGGGCGAGGTCGGTGGATCGGAGGTTCCTCTTGGGTACGTGGAAGGAGATTCTATCATTGAGATACTGGGGTCCGGTGTTGTGGAGGGATTTGTAGGCAAGGGTGAGTATCTTGAAAGTTACTCTCTTCTGTATGGGCAGCCAGTGGAGATTACACAGGTGTTGGGTTATGTGTATGTGTCGCGGGATGCCGAGGACGAGTCTAGCTGCGGTGTTCTGTATGGTCTGGAGTTTGCAGAGGAGAGATTTGTTGATCCCGGCGTAGAGGGTGTTTCCATAGTCCAGTCTGCTGGTTATAAGTGCGTTGGTGACAGCCTTCCTTGATTCAGGGGGGATCCATTTGAATGGCTTACGGAGGATGCGGAGAGTGTTGAAGCAGGTGGAGGCGACGGCATTGACCTGTCGGGTTGAGGAGAGGGAGGAGTCGAGTATGATGCTGAGGTTTTGGGTGTGGTCCGTGGGGGTGGAGGGGCTGCAGACAGGCACTGCTGCTGCAGTGCTGCAAGGTATCAGTGAAAGCACAGACAGAGGGAGAAGATGGATTTGTCCCATGCAGAGGGGGAGGGTCCGAGGATGAGGACCTCTGTCTTCTCCGAGTTGTGCTTCAGGCAGCTGCTGCTCATCCAGGATGCAACGTCCTTCATTCCTTCCTGGAAGCTGAGTCTGGTGGTGATGGGGTCCATGGTGAGGGAGAGGATGAGATGGGTGTCGTTGGCATAGGATACAATTCTGAGTCCGTGCTGTCTGACGATGGTGGCGAGGGGGGCCATGTAGATGTTGAACAGCGTGGGGCTGAGTGACGATCCTTGGGGTACTCCGCAGTTGATTTCCTTGAGTTCGGAGAGGAAGGGCGGCAGTCTGATTCTTTGGGTTCTGCTAGTGAGGAAGAAGCGGAGCCAGTCGAGGGCGGTTCCCTGTATGCCGGCGTCTTGGAGTCTGGCGAGTGTGCGGTAGGAGATGGTGTCGAAGGCTGCAGAGATGTCGAGTAGGATCAGGGCTGCGGTGTGTCCTTGGTCGAGGAGGGTGCGGATGTCGTCTGTGGCGGTGAGTAGAGCGATCTCGGTGCTGTGGTTGCTGCAGAATCCGGATTGGGAGGGGTCGAGGATGGAGTTTTCTTCGATTAATTTTATTAGTTGGACATTGACGGTCTTCTCAGTGACTTTGGCTGAGAAGGGGAGGAGGGAGATGGGTCCGTAGTTCTTGAGGTCCGTGGTATCTGCTGAGGGCTTCTTTAATAGGGGTCTGACTTCTGCATGTTTCCAGTCGTCAGGAAAGATGCCTGTTTCGAAGGTGGCATTGATGGTGTGTCGTAGTTCCAGAGCGATGGTGGAGGCGGCTCTGTGGAAGATGTGCGGGGACAGGGGTCTGTGGGGGCTCCTGAGTGGATGCCTTTCATGGTCGACGTGATGTCTTCGGTGGTGACTGGGGTCCAGGAGGAAATGGTGGGCTGGCTGGCGTTACTGGAGGCGGGAGTGGTTTCGGAGTCAGGTGTCTGGTCTTTGAAGTTGTCGTAGAGGCTCTTGATTTTGAGATGGAAGTAGGAACCGAGCTTGTTGCAGAGGTCCTGGGAGGGGGTGATGTCCGTGGTTTCGCTGGGGAGTTTGGTGAATTCCTGGATGACGCTGAAGAGTTCCTTGGGGTTGCTGGAGTTGGCGAAGATTTTGTTCTGGATGAAGGTCCTTTTGGTGGATCTAATGCGTTGGTGGTATTATGTCATGGCATTCTTGTAGGTGGTGTGGTCTTCCGAGGCTTTGCTGTTTCTATAGTTCTTCTCGAGACGTCTGCAGGTGCGTCTGGATTCTTGGAGGTCAGCGGTGAACCAGGTGGCCTTTCAGGGGTGCTATGTGTCGGGGTTACGTAGGGGTGCGAGTTCGTCTGCGCAGTTGGTGATCCATCTGTGAAGCTCTTTGGCTGCGAGGTTGGTGTCGGTCAAGGTGGTGGGGCATTGCAGTTAAGGGTGGAATTGAGCTGCTCCTCAGTGACTGTGCTCCAGTTTCTTTGTGGAGGGTGGGGTGCAGGTTTGGGCAGTGTGGGTTTGTTGACGTGGACGTGTACGCAGTGGTGGTTCATCCATGGGCGTTGCATGGTGTGGCTGGAATGGATGTTGTTACCTCCTGCGAAGATGGGGTCGAGGGTGTGTCCTGCCTTGTGGGTGGGGGTGGTGACGAGTTGTTTCAGTCCGAGGTTGGCGAGGTTGTCCAGGAGGGTGGTGGAGTTGAGGTCGCTGAGGTTGTCGAGGTGGAAGTTGAGGTCTCCGATGAGCATGTACTCCATGGAGGCGATGGCGTGGGGCGCGATGAGGTCGGCGATGGTGGTGGTGAATGCCGTTTGAGGTCTGGGAGGTCTGTAGGCAAGGGTGCCTCTTAGGGTTGTTCTGGGGCTGGTCTGGATCTGGAAGTGGAGGTGTTCGGTGGTGGGCTGGCTGTCGCTCAAGCTGGAGGTCATGAGTCGGAGGAACTCTTGTGTGCAATGGCAAGTCCTCCTCCTGGGTGGTTGTGGCAGTCCTTCCTTTGGATCTTGTATCCGTCAGGGATGGCGGTGGCGATGTCCGGGGTGGATTTGGAGTTGATCCAGGTTTCTGTGAAGAAGGCGACGTCTAGCGAGAGGGTGTCGAGGAGGTCCCAGATCTCTACAGCGTGTCTGTGCAGGGAGCGCACATTGAGGAGGATGCCCTTGAGGGCTTCGGTGGTGTTAGCGTCTGACGTGGGGATGTGGCAGTGGGGGTGCAGAGGGTGGTGAAGGTCTGGTGGCAGTGACGGCAGGA
Organism: Calotriton arnoldi; assembly: GCA_963921515.1. NCBI lineage: Eukaryota > Metazoa > Chordata > Amphibia > Caudata > Salamandridae > Calotriton > Calotriton arnoldi. Next base: position 1,463,226 of record CAWUFW010001933.1, read on the forward strand.
GAACTGCCTGTGGGTGGTGGTCGGCGTGGACAGCTGGCAGTTATTGTTTCTTCCAGGGTTGAGTGCAAGGAGGGCAGCTGAGTCGCAGCGGAGGGTGGTCGGAGATCCAGGGTCCCTGGCGCTGGTCACGGTCGGGTCACGGACAGGCGCAGACTTGCGCGCCAGCGGCACAGCCGCTGAGCGTCTGCCATTAAATAGGGAAGGGAAGCGGAGCTGGGAGGTGGGAGCGGGAACCGGCAGAGGGAGGGGCCGCGGGGGCAGTATCAGCGGGAAGGGCAGCAAAAACGGGCACAACAACGGCACAGGTACGAAGAGACAGTACCAACAGTAAAAAACAGGCAAAATACAACAGAATACAAAAAAGACAGAAGAGACAATTTACAGGCACAATTTAAACAAAAGGCAGATAAAAAAACGGGCACAAACACAGGACAGGCCTCGAACACCTACCAGCAACCAGGTGCGCGGGGTCAGCGGCAGCGGCACAATAGCGGAGCTGCTGGGGGAGAGAGCAGGTCTCTGACCAGGATGCATTCCTACATAATAGAACACAAAGAATCAAAGTGAACCAATCCCTCGCTAACAGGACGCTGGTATTATTTGGAGAGTCTCAAGATTCCACACTCTCTCCCATGCTTTTCAACTTGTTCATGGAACCCCTCTCTGAAATTTTGAACCGTTCAAAAATACAATACCAAATTGTACGCCGATGACACTAAACTGTATATGAAAATTGCCTCACCGGATGACATCAAAACTTTGAACTGTGCACTTCTGAAAACTCAACACTGGTTAGCTCAAAATCACCTTATGCTAAATACTCTCAAGACGGAATTCCTCTTGATTGCCCACAACAAACATTCTGCACCCATTCAAGACTGGATCAAACAACTTACCAATCTCAACTGGGCCCCTCATGTTGTTGACTCAACGAGATCTGTAGGCATAACTCTGAATATGGAAGACCACATTAGTGCAACAACTAAGGGAGCCAAGCACCAACTCAAAATAATTAGGAAAATCTAGCTGCTCCTGCCTCCTAAGGACTTGTGGCTAGGAGTCCAATCCCTAGTTATCTCCCGCCTGGAACATAGAATTGTGACCCTGGTAGGGTTACCCAAAGCTAGACTGGCCCCCCTTAAGGGCTACTCTGAACTCTGCTGCCAGACTCATCACAGGCTTACGAAAACATGATCACAAAGTGCCAGACCTAATTCAGCTCAATTGGCTATAGCTCAAAGCTAGGATTCAGTTCAAGATAGCCTGCTTGACACACAAAGCTCTTCATTATAACACCCCTGTTTACCTGGCAAAAAAACTTGAACTTTCTGGTCTGAATCGGGCCCTAAGAAGCTCTAACACGCTCCTGCTGAAACCCCACATATTCAAAAAGAAAAGAACTCCTTCTCCTTCTCTGGTCTTGCCCCGAGAATATTGAAAGCTCTTCCTCCGGAAATCCGATCTAACCCTTTGACCTCCTCATTCAAAAAACAAGTCAAATTGTTACTCCTGAATAACCATTCACAACCATCAACCTGAATCCACCGTAACTAACTTTTATTTCATGTCGACAACATGCGTCTCTCATTCAACGATGCAATTTTGGTTAATTACATGTTCCACATTGTTGGTTTGCTCTTTTTGTACTTGTGCTTGTTAACCTACTATATGTTTAGTATTTTCGCCTTTACCTGCCGATCGTATTCTGCCTCTCTGTACAGCGCTCCGATACCCTTACGGCTCATGTTCGCGCTATATAAAACTTTTAAAATAAATAAATAAATATCCCAATTAGAGGCTCTATTGGCATGTTAAGCATTGCGACCACTGAACAGACTTATGTGTTTTGCCAGCATGCCTTGTGCTTCGATTACAGTGGGCATGTCAGTGTTTCTCTGTTCCATTGTGTAACTGAATCGTCTCAATGTCAATATTCGCCACTCCAAGTGTGTGTCATGTGTATTCCCATCTCAATGCATGGCATTCCACCTGTCTCCGCCTGTTCCCCTGTCCAAGAGTATGTGTTGTGTGCATTCCTGTCTCAATCCCCTTGTCTGCTTTTTCTAGTGTGCAAGGTATGTACTGCATGTCTCTGTGCTCCCTGACCAAGTGTGTGTCATGTGCATTCCTAGCTCAAAGCCATTCTATGCCTCTCCCCATCCTGTCCTGCATGTCTCAGACTTAGTGCTTCTTGTCAGTTCAGGTGTGGACGTTTTCCCTTAATAAGGGTCCGTTCTTCCTCAGTCCAACGTACGGGCCACTGCTTCACAAAGCCATGATGTCACATACACACTGGAATAAGTGGTATTCAAGTGTCCTCAAGAAGCAGCCACCTTCTCAGGACAAAAAAGCCATAGGCATAAAACACCTCTTTCCTGAACTAAATCTTTAAAGGATTGAGAAAAGCCAGAATCCAACTGCTGAATTCTTCAGGAGGAAAGAGTCAGGATCAGCAAGTGAGGGAAGCTAGGAAACATACAAAGGAACAAGGCTTTGTTATGACACTCACTCCAACAATATTGAAACCTTTAAATAGGAAAGGAATAGCAAAAGGAAATTGCATTAAAACATTACATGACATTAAACACAAAGTATTAGTAAAAGCAGAAAAAAACATAGGCGGAAACAGCTGTGATGGAAAAGGAAAACACAATAAAAACTCGAAGTGGTCAAGCAGCAGAGCAGCTTTAACATGCAGTAGCAAACCCTCAGACAGATGATTTCCATTTTGGAGCTGAAGGAGCAAGGAACAGTAGCTAAGAGGCCAGGAGCATGAGGGAAGGCAGGGCCTAGTCAGTCTGTAGTTGAGGGTTCATGTGCATCTCCTGAGCCCCAGGAACCACAGGACCATGGAAGGTACTGTCGTTTTTGGGCATGTGGGTGGCAACGGGTGGCAGAGACACTGTGTCTGCAACAGTATACCCTGCTCTGGAGACCCCAGACTTGCCAGGAAGGGCCATAACAAAATGATGGACCAATCTGGTGGCATGGACAGAAGAGGCAGGAAGCCAAGAACGCTTCCTTGCAGGATTGTCTTTCCAGTAAACAGAAAACTGCAACAAACCTCTGAAACTTCAACTTCGTATTCTGCTTCCCCATCATATCCTGCTTTTCCATCTATAATAACAGGGTGAGGAGGAGAACTCTGATGAAAAGGATCAGATCAAAAGACTTGAACTGGGAGAAATTAAAGTTAGGATGAATCTTCCAAAAGCTAGGAAGATGGAGCCTAAAAGCAACGATGTTGATTTGTTTGGTTTTTACAAAGGGACTAAAACTGCAGAACAAAACTGGACTGACTATTTTCGAGTGGGCCAGAACCTGGAAGAGAGCTAATCCTTTTCTCCCACCTGGAAGTTTGGGACCGGTCTTCTTATTTATCAGTTTTAGCTTTTCATTGCAGTTTTGAAATCTTGTCAATTCTGGGCAATACTTTTTCTTTCAGAGTCAAGTCTCTCTAGTATATCAGCTGCAGCAGGCACAAAAGGAATGGACACCGAAGAAGATGGAAAGGAATGAGAATGGAAACCCTGACTTCAATAGAATGGAGAAACCTGGGTAGCAGAGTGACTAAAACTGTTATGCGAGAACTCTGCTAAGGGATAGTATTCTGCCCAGTTGTTGTGAATGGCATTTCATAAACACCTCTGTTAGAGTTTAAGACCCTAGCTAACCCCCTCATTTTGACCACTGGTTTGTGTATGGTTACCTGAAGACAGAGCTTGATGCGTAAATATAATTAGATTGAGCAAATATAATTAGAAGCTCTGTCAGACATGGTGTCAAGGACCACTTGCAGGCAGAATATAAGAGCCAGAAATGTCCTTGCCATCATGTCCGCAGATGGGAGTCGCTGGAACAAGGAAAAATGAGTTATTTTAGAAAATAGGTCTGCTGTGACCATGATCACCCAGTTTCCTGCCGACTGAGGTAAATCCACAATATAGTCAGTGGAAAAAGTGTGCCATGCATGATAAGAGAAAGACTGGAGAAATCCAAAAGGCTCCCTTGAAGTGTGCACTAATTTAACAGGATTTAAAATAAAGCTCTACCTCCCTGCTTACAGTAGGCCACCAGAAGAAACGTAGGGCTATCTCTAAAGTTGATTTAACCCCATGGTAACCTGCTATTGCAGTGTTATGACACATTCCCAGAAGCTCGTTTTGAAGGACATTATTAGGGATCAACAAAGTCAGCTGGAAAAAATATGGAGCCTGTCGTAGGCCAAGGATACTTGACTCTGCAGAGCATCAAGTTCTTCTGCACAAATCTGAGCATGGCCGTCTCTCATATGCTGTAAAAAGGACTTTGCTAAACAGACTAATTTGTCAGGAAGCAAAAGGACATGTGTCTCAGGCTTATCAACCAAAATTTCCCCTCTACCATGAATATTCTGTGTGCCAAGGATGTGAGTAACATAAAAATCATATTGAGAAAATAAATAGGCCCAGTGAGCTTGTCTGCTGTTTCTTCATTGCATGCTCTGAAGAAACTGGTAGTTTCTATGGTCCATCCAAACCTCAAAAAGTTTGATTGCTCCCATTAAAAGATGTTGGCACTCCATACAAGGATGATTTATGGGCAAGAGCTTGTGTTTCAGAACCAAATACCGTTTCTCACATGAATTTAAGGTGTGGAGGAGATAAAAACATTTATGCTCCAGGTTGTCCTCTTCCTCTAGCTGAAGTAGCACTGGTCGGACAGCAAAATTTGAAGCATCTGTAATAATTTTTAATTGCCTGAACACCCACAGAGAATGGGAAGCAGGTGCAACCTATCACCGCCACAGAATCTGAGAATAGGAGCTTGGATGAAAGCCTTTTGGAGATTGGTATGGGCCACCAGGGCTTTAAGGTGTCCAAGAAAAAGATTTAGTTAGGTTCTCCGTCTTCAAAGTGGCAGATATATGGTTGTCTGCACAGTTGTTTATGAATGGTCTATAAAAGTTAGCTGGTCCTAAAATTCTCTGGGTCTCCTTGATCGACTTAGGAATCAGCTAGTCCAATATGGCAGAGATTTTCAGAGGATCCATAGACAATTTACTCGCCTCGAGGGTGATGCCCCAAATACTCTACTTTAGTTTTTTAAGCTTGCTTTTCTCTGCTTTATTGGATAAGTCGTTTACCCTGAGATGATGAAAGAAGGAACAAAATGAACTTGAAGTTCAGTCAGGGAAGCTGAAATTATCAGGATTTCCTCCATGCAGATGAACAAATGAGATTTGAGTTCTCGGAGTCAGGGTGCCCCTTTTATGCCCAGAAAGTGTCCTATGGGAAGGTTGCAGTAACTAGCCAATGAGATACTAGGTTCCCTCCCTCCAGATGACAACTTCCTGTGAAGTATGGCATCTAGCTATCCCTGAAGGCTCTATTCTACCCACTTCCAAGGTGGCGATACCCATCTCTTGGTGTGAGAAGCTCGGTAGCCCACCCCAGGGGTGTGACTACCAGTGGGCTACACCCATTTGGCAACTGGTTTGCCCCACCTGTTCCCACTTCCAGCTTGTCTGCCTAAACATTAGAGCATGCACTCTCCTGTGTGTTCACCATTTGCCGTTCAATGGCAGCTTCCCCTTTGAAACTTGCCTTTTGGGCTAACACCCCTTATGGCTTCCTGCCTGGGAAAGGTAACACTTCTTCAGGTTTCGTTTGTCAAACCTAAGCTCAATCCCAGGTAGATGTTGCACCAAGCAGTCAGGCTTACCCAAAGAAACAAGTGTAAAGCATTTAAACAGCGACAAAACAATTCAAGAAGAAAGAAACACAACTCTCAAGAAATCCGACTCCAATTTATAAAAATAGCTCATATTTTTATAAATGTATGAAACCAAACAGAAATAGATTCACTGGAGGGTTTCATAGATGTATAATTTAATAGGAACAATAAATCAAGATTGTACACTTAAACATGAACAAGCATTGGCAAATTCAACCAATTTGACACAATCTTTTCAAGAAAAACTTTGTCAAGGTGGTATGTGGTTACTTAGATTTACTTTTGGCAACCGACTATGGCAATGAGCCATTCAAGTGGACAATGTCCAAGTAAGCTGTTACATCATCAAGAAAAGCAGTCTCTAGTCCAGTTCCAGTGTCAGTGGCCCCTTACCATTGACTTATATTGGAGCGGTCCTGATGCAAGGGATGCAAGATTCTGAAGATGCTCAAAGATGCTGAAGATGAGGTGCAGTTGACTGGCCTCATCGTGAGGCTACTCCTCAGTCTACGTGTTACATTTCCCAATGTACCCCAATATAGGCCTGGGTAATCTTCTAACCTTTCACCTACATTTACCCTGCCATTCGACTACATAACAGTTCCTGTGCCGACCTTTTACCTAGTTAGGAACTGCATGAAATATCGTGTGGTTTTCCCCGAAAACTAGCCTCATTTATTATGCATGAGGATTCTCAGAATCACAGCAGGTTTACCATCTCTGCATAATAACTCTGTATAAGGGTTGTCACTATCGTCATCCTCAGTCAACATGACACAGCAAGGTAGAACCCCTGAGGGTACCTTTTGGGTATATAAGCACCACATCTTCACTGGGCCAACCAGAGGAGAAAGACTTCCATGCTGACATACTGGGGCAAGACGCTGAGGTCCAAGTAAAATGCACTGCCACTGGGGAAGTCAAAGCAGTTTCGGCAAGACCTGTCTGGAGACCTGGTCAGGGAAAATATTGTTGACGAAAAAGAATTTGGGCCATCATAGAGAATGTCTGTACCTGTCCTGGCTGTCGAAGGAACAAGAACAGTACTTCTTCCGCCTCTTGCCGGAAAAAAGGAAAATAGATTTGTCTCCTTTGATCTGATCAAACCACAATATGTGGCCGATACTGAATAGCAGGCCGCGTAGGCTCCTGGGTAGCTGTCAATCTCCTCTCCCTACCATACAGGAAGTTCAGACAGAAAGACTAATAACATTTGAAGAGTCTCCTATACGAAGTAATAGAGTTACCAACAATGAAATGGAACTCATTCCTGTTGAAATTGAACAACAACAAAACAGAAATGAAACACAAATAGCAATTCGGCCTAACACCAACATCTACATCAGTACGCCTCGACATGAGACAACTTCCAGCTCAACAAAACCTGCTGAGCTATCAAAGATAGATCAGACTGCATCTGGCTATTTCATCGATTTCTCTTGATCCAAGTGAACCGGAGTCACCGCCAGCTCGAGTTTCCCGTAAAAAAACAACTTAATGAGTTCTACCTTTGGATGAAAAAGACTTACTTTAGTTCACCATGGCTACAGCTCTGGATAGCAATTGGTCTACTGTTCCTAGTACTATGAATAGGTTTGGTGACTGTCTTTTCCTTGCTCCTAAATGGACATTATATCCCAAAACGCTCTGCAGTACAACTTGTGAACTTGGTTCTGAAACCACATACATCATCTCATCGTGAACAAAGAGACCTGTCCTTTGTGAACATTACAGCAGTTCCAGTTCCTGAAGGAATAGTATGGGAGAGAGTTTCATATGATGTATTTGGTCCCACTGAACTTTTGAAAATACCACGTGTATTTAAAATGTATTTGCATGATATCATTACCTCCAGTACATTCTCTGATGATTGGGATTTTGAAACAGTAAATAATATGCTGTCTGATTTAGAGCAATCTGCTGCATTTTCTAGGATAGAATTGTATGATGCTATGTCTGATTTTGACAACATGTATTGTTACCATCATTATAGTCATCACTTTTTACATAAAACAAGTATCCTACGTAATGTTTTCACATACCACCGAAGGGTTTAGTATCCATAGGCCTGAGCAACGCTATGTACAACGAGAACAATCGGGGGGTGGTGACATGATATAGTGTTGGAAAGTTATGCCTAGATTGGCTAAGGACCTCAACACTATCTCAGGTGAAATAACACTTGTCCTTACTTTCAGATGACATGGATTTAAGGGCTTTTTTTGGCTAGGTCCCCGGAAACCACGTCGTAAATGCTTCTGATACGCAATTTACAATAAAGTTTGGAAAGTCTCACAACAGGAAGCTGCGGAGAGATTAGGTGAGATTGACAGAGTTAACTTATAAACGGCTTTGGCAGTGGTCGACAATGGCATGACCACACTAACATCTAGGATTTATTCACTGGGCAACATTGTGTTTTCTGCAATCGATGTACTGGAACAGGATCTGTCCATTCTACAACACGGGCAATCACAGCTTCGATCCATTAAGTCATTAAGCTGGATGCTTCAGTCCTTGTGCTCTGGTTACATGAACTGGCGATATATTAACAGTATGTCTCTGTTCTTTGCATATAATCTAACAGAAAGGCAGACAACAATGGCACAAAGAGATGCAAAATATACAATGCTGCACATTGAAAAATTGGACCAATTTCCTTTTACAGTGGCAGAGTCACCATCGACAGAATGGTTTATTCATGGTCATATAACGTTGCCAGTAACAACTTTCCAATTTCAATATTGCCTAGAATACCACCAGTTAGGCAGGTATGAAGCAATGGGGAAGGAATATATCCATGAATCTTAGGAATTACTGTATAGATTTAGATGCAGGAATAGGGACACTGAAGTATTTCTCAGCTGTACAGACGGCGAGACTTCATTAAGTGGGTCTCTGATTTGTCACAATATTATCATTCACTGGCCTGTAATGGTTCAGTTGCAAACTTATCCTGTCATTTAAAAGGACCTCCAGCTGCTGTGGTTCGTCCAGTATTCAGGCTGCTCTTGAATGGGAGTTATTTAATGCTGAATGATTAAGGTTGTTGTGGGATACTTCCAGGCATCGCATATCTAGTCACAGTAAGTTCGAAGGTTACTTGTTGATTGCAAGTATTTTTTCCACCGACCCACACAGTCAGGGAGGCGCCATTATGGCCTTCATTGAATGCTTCCTTCATACGGTTTGATTCTCTGAGCCGACTGAAAGCCATGCTTTTACAGAAAGATGTGCCCTTAACCTCAGCCCGAGAGACTTTTGATCTTCAGGTTGCAAGGTCCTCAGCTGAGATACAGGCACTAGTTAGAACGAATTTTCCGCTCCATTTCGGGGAAATGGTACATCGTATCTTTAAAATGTCTGATACGAAGGGAACTGCACACCTATTTAAGACCATAGGTTCTGGACTGTTAAGCACCTTTCAGACAGTCTTCAGAGTGATTCCAGCTTTCATACTCTCCGTATTAGGAAGCGTTTTTGGAGGCCTTCTGCTGATCCTGCTACTGATAAGTGGTATCCTGATCTTAATTTTTCTGCTACGCAATGGACGTCCCAGATCCCAAAGAGATAGAAAAAGTGCTCTTGGAGCATCGTTGCTGTGAACGCATGGTACTCTATCTGAGCACACCTCGGCTTTTGGAGCTAAGCGAGTATTGGTTCCTGTCATTCAGACAATTCTTGATTGACTGCATCTTGCCTGATCTCCACTGCCTATTCTGCGGACAAGAATGTGTGTTGGACCTCTGTCTAACACTTCCATCGGTTGCGCCTCCGGACGTGGATGTATTGCTGGTCCCGTTAAAGGCCAACGTAGTACAGTGTTTTCAACGTATTCCCATGCTGATGTCGGCATTCTTAGAGCGACTACGGGATGCTTCAGCTCCTGTTGGAATGGCAAATACACAGGCTCTGGATATTTCAACAACTTCCTCAGCAACGGCTGTGGGACATGCAGAAGATCACCTTTGCCCTTATGAACTGATTCAAGAGGTGTTAATGGGACCGTCGTCTGCGAATGCAGGCAGCAGTAATGTTGCTTCTCCCACACAGGACACATAAACATCTGGCTCTCCGTGTGCTAGGAATGATTTGGCCTCTTTTCCAAAACAACCGAAATTGGAATTTTAATTTTTTTTTCTTTTCTTGCTCTTACTGAACACTATGGCTTTCGGACGTGCTCAGTTACTCAAACTATATGTGAGCTATTTTTAAAGGACTTGTAGAATTCTTTATTGTTTTAAGGGCTTCTTAAGTTTTTAGACATGATTTTTACATATGCTGTACTTTTAGATAATTTTTAGCAATGTTTTTTATGCTTTATTGTAACATACATTCACTAGTATATCGTCCAGTCGGATGAGGAGTGGGTGTTACGTTTCCCAATGTACCCCAATATAGGCCTGGGTAGTCATCTAACTTTTCACCTACATATACCCTGCCATTGTACTACATAACGGTTCCATGTGCCGACCTTTTACCTAGTTAGGTACTGCATGAAATATCGTGTGGTTTTCCCCGAAAACTAGCCTTATTTATTATGCATGAGGATTCTCAGAATCACAGGAGGTTTATCATCTCTGCATAATACCTCTGTATAAGGGTCATCACTATAGTCATCCTTGGCCGACATGACACAGTAGAACCCCTGAAGGTACCTTTTGTGTATATAAGCACCACATCTTCGCTGGGCAAACCAGAGGAGAAAGACTTCCATGCTGACAGACTGACGCGAGACGCTGAGGTCCCTGCACACAGATACTCCAGCACGCAGTGGTCTGACCCCGTGCGGGGTGTCCGTTCGAGAACAAGACGGGGTCCTTCATTCTCTCACACTAGGTAATGGGGTTGGCTCTATCCTAGGGCGATGCTTGGCTCTACACCTACATACATACTAGGTACATTTAGGTACATCTAGTTAGGGTTAGCATCTTAGGAGTACGCCTTTATATTGTCATGTATATATATATATATATATGCTTGCATATACTCTACTGTTTTAGCACTATGGGACAACTCTACCATCCGTTTACTCTGTTGGTGCTTATGACCATATAAATCTGTTTCTGTCTTATGGTTGTTGCAGCACACATATTTTACACTAGAATGTCGCTGGTTCAATAATTGCTTATTGAAAACGTCCCCATTGTTTATTCTGTGTATCTCTGGGACAAAGTGAGCATGAGTGACTGAGTGAAAAGTACTGTACTGTTTCTATGATACCTGAGGGATCAGGGTTGTCCTGTTCGATAGTTGCCAGAAACTATTTACTCCTTAGTAAGAGTGTGAGCTAGCTGGTCTACAGACTAACATATCTTGTGGGGTGTCTGGAATCAGTCTGGATACCAATCCCATAGTTTATGTTGTCTAAACACGCAGATCCTATATAGATTTATAGGAACTACACGACACACGTTCTGCCAAATCGATTTCTGGCCACAGGGGCCGATGTCCCTCCAAGTCCTCTTGGGCTCAGCAGACGTCTAGTCACCACTGGACTACCAGTCACCTGGTACAGCGGAATCACTGGTTTCCTTCTTTTAGCAATAACTCTCCTTCTGGGTGACCAAACTGTACTCCAATGACACTCCTGGAGTCCCAGCAGAGTTGAGTGCAACTTATGAGCATCCAGTCCTAGGGGCATATGTACAAGACCCTATTGCCATCACAACGTCACTAATACCGACGTTGTGGTGGCGATAGGGGCTGCACCTTATGTACAAGGCAGCGTTAAGCCACTTAACATGGCTTAATGCTGCCTTGTACATAAGGCCCCCTTTCATGCTATGTTAGTGAGAAAAGGGGTGGGCAGTGGGTGTTGCAGTGGGCTTTCCACCGCAACACCCATTCATTTTGATGCTGCCCCCTATGTACAAGGGTGGTGTACATAGAAGGCAGCACCAAAATTAAGACCAGGTAACTCCTGGTCGCAAGTTGGCGAAACGAGGAAAAATGCATTATTTCTCCTCGTTTTTGCTTTTTCCATGTGTGCTGCCTTGTGCAGCACACACAGAAAAAGCAAAATGCCATGGATTGTTTATGTACAGGAAGGTGTCCCTTCCTGTACATAAACAAACCTTGGAAAAAATGCCATTTTGTCACTTTCATGTCTGCTGCATGAAGCAGCACACATGAAAGTGACAGAATGGCATTTTAGGATTGTTTATGTGCAGGAAGGGACACCTTCCTACATATAAACAATCCTCCCCTGCACGCAGACACCCTTGCACTATGGTGCAAGGGTGCCTCTGTTGGCGCTAAGTTGCTAAACTTAGCTCCATTGCAGGGGGAAATGCAAGGCTGCTCCATATTCTTGTAAATATGGTGCAGCTTTGCGTTTCAGAAGTGGCGGAGTGCGGCGTTAAGCCAAGGAGGCTAACGCCGCGCTCCGCCACTTCCTCATACATATCCCCCTTAGTCTTTTAGCCTGCACAGGGGCAAGGAGCAATGATTCCGTGATCTTGGCTACCAACTCATCAGGCAGGCTAATTCAGTTTTTTGTGGCCCTGTGCTGTAAACAAGATGCCAGCTAATGGACTCTTGGAGTCTCTCCTTCTATCTGGGGACCGGGAACATCTTCTCCTCAAGCAGGACACAACAGGCACAGTCCCGTCCTTTGTCAGCCCAGGATGCAGCATGTGCAGTCCGACTTTTGTGCAGTCTCTCCTTTGCGGTGTTCTTGATACAGCATTACAGTCTTTCTTCAGACATCTTCTCCAGTCTAATGAGATCTGAATTATGGGGGCCAGGGGTGCCTCTTTTATTCCTAGAGAGTGAATTTAGGGGAGGTTGCGGTCACTAGCCAACGGGCAACTATTTTTCTCCCACCGCATGACAAGTTCCTTTGAAGTGTAGCATCTAGCTATCTCATGCAGTTCTCTTCTACCCACTCTCAAGATGGCTAGATCCTTCTCATGGTGTGAGGAGGTTTGTAACCCATGCCAGGGATGTGGCTACCACTGGGCTCCATGCCTGTGAGAAAACTGGTTTGGCAACTGGTTTCCGCTTCTCTGTTCCCACAGCCAGTTTGTCTGCCTCAACAACAGAGCGACCATTCTCCTGTATATTGACCATTTGCCCTTCAAAGACGGTTTGGCCTTTGATGATCACCTATTGGACTAACACCCCTGGTGGCTTCCCTCCTGGTAAACGTATCACTTCTTCCAACGGCAGGCCCCTTTTGTGTCTTTTCCTGGGAGTCATTCATACATCTCCCCAGGAGGGCAGAAGGCTGCCTGTGTGGACAGTCTTTGTGTGCAACCACAAAAGGGGAACTGGAAACCTTGGGCAACCAAATGGCAACTTCTAAAGTTGCACTTTGACCACCAGTGACATTAAATTCAATTTAACCATTAAATCAAGTTTAACGCAGATTTTTTGATACTTTACAGTACCAACTTTAGTAGTCCCTTTCAGACGTTAGCAGGTCTGAGATGTCAGCCTGTAACTCCGAACTCACCAATGGGGCTACTACCATTTTAACTGTAAAAACAACAATTACGTTTTGTACTGTCAAGACCATAAAAACATGAAACTACAGGTCCGAACATTTAACACAATGCACCCTGTATTTAGGGCTCAGTAGGCCTGCTATAGGGGTGACTTATAAATATTAAAATTGAAAGCTTGAGCTTTGCCATTGGGTGCAATGGCAAAGTCGAGTTACCAGTTTGAAAGTGCTCTGCCAGCCAGCAGTGGCAAGCTGGGAGTCATGTTTTTAACTTGCCATACTCGTGGTGGCACAACTTTTGCTGCAGTCCATAAGAGCTACTTTAACTTACACATCCTAGGTACCCCTGGTACGATATACTAGGGACTTACAAGTAAGTCAAGTAATGCCAACTGAGGACAAGCACATTAAACATTCACCATTTTAAGGGTCAGAGCACATGCAATGAGTCTTGATTAGCAGTACTCAGGGCATTTCAGAGTGATTACACCAGTACTTACTAGTTCACTGGAGGCACAAAGTGGGGTTGAACCTGCAAAAAGCCTGTTTCCTTACAGTGAGCCATTAGGAAACTCCAGTTCCTGGTAGAAGCCAGGCAACTGCAGCAAGAGAAGCAAAAATGGAATCAATGGAAGCACTGCAAACAGGATCTCGCAGTTGCAGTCAGCAGTCTTTGCTGGCCGTGAGTAAAGACTCAGACTCAAACAGTACATGACACTCACATAGTCACTCCCAGAACTGCTGTCAAGCTAGGAATTCATACGATTTGATGTATGATCCTGGAGAAATTTAACACACAATTCAAAGATGTTATAAGTTGACTTAGTGGAATGAATAGTCTATAGATTCATTCGTACTTAGATACAGCAGCCACTGAAAGGTTACCTGAAAGCACCTGGATACCCTCCCCTGACAATCACTAGCCTGGCGTCTAGAATAGCAACAATCATTGGCATAGCCAATGGGTCTTGCCTTTGGGACCTTATAAGTGTTTAAACATGCAGCACATTGTCCTGGGTGCTGTGCCGCCAGGGATGAAGAGCTATACAATTACTACACACTGGGTAATACAGTGTGATTCAGAAATACATGCTTGCCTCAGGAAACAGAGGTTGGTGCAGCAGACAATAGTGACTTGTGCATTGTTAGTGCTACGAGGTCAGAGCCTGTGTGAATATATAAGTTATTATTTAAACTTGCAATACACACAGTATAATATACACTGCTACAAAACGAACAAAAAGGTTCAAAATAAAATGATGCTTCCAAAAAATATATTTTAGTAATGTACATAATGCCATTTTCTTCACATAACTGTCCTTTCAGCACCTAGTCAGGGATAGCAAGAACTATATAAATACAATTTCAATTGAAAGCTCACACTTCACAGCTCAGTTGTTAACTCTCTGCCCTACCACTGAAAAATAATAAATCTTTATAATCTTTATAATAATAAATCTTTGGCAATACAAAGCTTCGAGTGATTTGACCAACAGTCAGAGCAAGTGGGAATGTAGCCCAAAAAACAAACAATCGGCTGTAATGCAGACTTGTATTGAAAGAATACATCAAAGCTTCCTTCAATGACTTCAGGGCAGAGCTAGAAAACAACAAAGTATGCAAAACTTCAAATAAACCACAGGATTAAAGAGAAAACAAAGGGAAAACAAATGTCCCCGTTTTCAGGCTTTACATACTTTATTGGAAAAGAAGGCTCCTGATAGGAGCAAGACTGTATTTTACAAAACGTTTAAATAACATTTTTCTTGCGAAAAAGCAAGGAAATTATATTGAAGGTCATTTTCCCACAAGATCGCTAATCACAAAGCTAAATAATAGACAGAAGATCTGGGTCCTCCTGGTAGGAAACAAATGGCAGAAAAGGCAGTTGATTCATTACCTAGTACTCTTATTGAGCGGATTGCAGTTGAGAAACAGAGACACAAATAGGGAATCAGAGAGAAGCAGAAAGAAACGGAGAAACCGACACAGTGGGAGAGAGAAACAGTGAAACTGAGAGAGGTTTAGACAAGGGCAGGGAGAGAGAGGGTAGACAAATGGAAAACTGCGATATAAAAAAATGGAAATGAAAGCCAAACGAGCGAGCAGACAGGACACAAAATAGCCGAGAGAGAAGGAAACGAGAGGGTGACATCGATGGAGTGCATGTGTGTTCGAGGGACAAAGTGCATGGAATGTGATGGAGATGTAAGGGTATTTGGATGACCCAGGGCTCAGCTACGTCTGTCATCTTTTTATTTTTCATTTTCCGGCTCTGAGCCTACTCATACAGGGAGGAGCGGGCCGAGGCATGGGAGGGGGAGGAGGAGTGCTATGTGTGCTTCGAAGTGCACATGTGTCATTGGCCGGCCGTCTCAGCCCGGCCAAACAAACATGTGCACTTAGGTTTCTTCAACCCGGCTGCATTGATCAACCGGGCTGGTGAAACCCTACAGTCTCCTTGACCTGAGCTAAGCGTCTTTTCAGCCCACTCAGGCCAATCCCCGTGCTGCTCTCATAGCATGAGAGCAGCGCAGGGATTGCACAGGGAGTCTGTCCCAGGGGATGCTGGGACCAGGAAGAGCATGCACAACGTTCTTTAAAAAAAATATTATTAACCCCCCCCCCCCAACGCGCTCCCTCCACCCGCCCCACCACCCTGCTGCCACTGCCAGGGCTTTAAGTGGAATGAAAAAGCTGGGAAATTTCTAAAGGTGGAAAGTGGCCAAAGAAGGATGACTGAATTCTTTCCAAGAGTGATGGCGTAGTTGCAGGGATTCTGCACATACACAGAACTATGCACAGTATTATGGGATCTCGGTGCATAGGGGCTGTTCCTCCCTACCAACTTAGTGCCCACGAGCCCAGGTCCGACTAGCTATAGTGTCTCACTCACTCTCCTACTCACAAACGGAGAAACAAATGATTAGACACCCCAGAACACAACACTCCCGGATCTCTCAGGAATCGCGGTAACAAGACACACCTTTTCGCTCACATTCTCGTACCTGTCCACAATAAGATCTGACAGAGACACGAAGATAGTTTAAAACATTTATTTTAACTAACGTGCTCTAAAATTCAGTATACGTGCCACAACAAGCATAAAGATGCATAATACCAAAATATTGTTAGCATTGCAGTAAGGCCATAAAGGGAGAAGTCATTATACAAAGACAATGGAGAAAGGACTACAGCGCCTATGCTCCCTTCCCTTGGTAAGAAGAAGTATTATTATATAATAGAAGATCTCTGGGCTTTGTCAGCAGACTCCATACCTCAGGCCATAGATGGTATTTCTACATCACAGGTGCGTGTTGTTCTTCTCCATGGAAAGGTCCCTCTCCAAGTGTGTGTTCCCTAAGCATGCATCCCCATAATATCAAAGTACGAGTCTCCAGCAGCAGCAGCTGCATCGGTATGCTTTGTCTAGGTGCTAGGGCCTGACCAGAACAGAATAACAAGGGGCATTGTTTATCGACCTTGCTCATAGTGTTCAGACTAAACTCGAGGAACAGACAGAGAACGAGCACAGCAGAGCGTTCTCATGTGAAAGGCATAAACAGAGTCGTGCAAAAATAAAGGGATGTAGTAACGTGCGCAAAAGCAGCATCATGGCTACCGGGCTCATGCTAACCTAAAGATGTCCACAATGTCCCCAACGACCATGTGACAGCTTATGTAATCAAAGTCGTGGCTTAAAACATGCAAATTAAAATCCTGCACTTCACACACTTAAATCTCTGGGGTGACCTACAACGTCATCAGAACATGAGATGGAGACAACTTCATGCATGTGCTTACTTTTATTTGACCCAGTGTGAGGCTGAGGACACGTTTCCACATAATTGTCTCGAGATATGCTGCAAAGTCACTGTGCATTCCAAGGACAAAATGAAATTAGTTTTTTTTACTTCCCAAATTTCCGCTAAAATGTAATAAATCAATTTAAAGTATTCCTGAGGGGAATATTGTTTTTTCCCTTATATAGATCGAGGTCCAGATTTCTTCATAGAACTACAGTGCAGTCTTGTGTTTATGTACATGTTTCCCTGATGCATAGCAGTGGTGGCATCTCAGAAGAATGTATTCTTATTCTTACCTCACAGGCTCTTCCATCGTATTAATGGGAGGTGCACCATAGTCTGGTTGGTGCTCGCCCTGGAGCTCTTGTGCTGCGTCCAAAGAAACAGGCTGATAGGCTATTGCAACCTGAGGATGGTATAACCCCAAAACAGTATTGCTGTATGTTCAATGTGTTTAAACTGCAAAGTTTCTCACTTCTTTCCCTCATATAAAGATACCTCTGCCCGCATTGCTTGAAGCTCTTGACCCGCACCTCTTGCTGGAAGTGTTAGCCCCCCCACCGGAGGTTGGGTGTCCTTACTAGGGGTGGGCGGAATTTGCGTAGTCGCGCTACGCAAAGCTCCGCGAAATGGTAAAAAATCTCCGCGAGCACGCAAAAGTTCCGCGAACGCGCGGAATTGCTTGTTCCGCCCGTTCGCGATGCTTTTTTCCTGTTCGCGAACGCTGTTCGTGTGCTCGGGGAGAAATATCTCGCGAACACGCATTTTGAAAACGCGAACAAGCAAAAAATTCTGCGAAGCCGCAGATCGCGGAGTTTTTGGCAATTCCGCGTTCTCCGCGGAACGCGAAATTACCCAAATTCCGCAAATTCCGCGAGCGGAACGGAATTTACCACCCAGGCCTAGTCCTTACACCCATGACTCTGAGGGCATGCCCATAGAGGGGAACCCAACCTTGCCTCTAACTTCTGACCAGGTCTGCCGCCCACTCCAGGAATTGAAATGTTTAGGTTAGGAGTTCTTACCTTTATCTTGGTTTCTCCCTCTATAATATGTCAGAGCCCGAACTGACTCCACTCCACTCGATATATCCCTTTACCCCCTATTATGTGCTACGTATAGATAAGTCCCCAAAACCTTTCCAGAGGGGCCGTCGCCATTCCATGCACTGAGCTCGAGTTAAGATTCTGCGTCGCCTAAAGAACTGGCCACACAACAGTATAATGCCTTTCAGAACAAACCCCAGTATGCGCCCCAGGCCCAGAGCCTCCTCCCGATGGCAGACGACTCTACCACCAGCACCGATGGGGACACAGTGATATCTCTGCTGTACACAAATGGGTCTGCTTCCACCCAACGACAGGCAGCGCCTCATACATTGCAAGTTCTAACACCACACACCGCTCTCTTTTTATAAAATGGGGCTTAGTTAATATTCGGACTATACTCGATGCACGGCAAGGGACGCTGAATTTCTCCATCTGGTTTGGGGGTGCCCATGGACGTCATGTAGGATTCGGCAGTTGTCGCAGATACAACCCCTGTCTTGCCCCTGGTGACCTCTGGCATTGCCTTTGCGACCCCTGGCCTCAGAGGTGCCAAAGGCAATGTCAAGAACAGAAGGTAAACAGTGATGTGATATGCAATGTTTACTTTCTGCAGCTCCGGCTGGGAACTGTGGCATAAAGCTCAATAATGTTAAAGAAAGAAATACACAAATGCAATGTACAGTCTCCTGAATTAAAAAAATACATTAAAAAAAATACGCATTTTTAGACAAGATGTTGCAGATCTGTGTTATGTGTAATGTTCCAATGAATGATATCATCCTCTTTAAAATGTAGGTGGCATATAAAATATAAAATAGACATTTATTTGTGTTAGGAACTTGTGCTATTACGTAGTTGTGCAGTTAGAAGTCTCTTAATTTCAGCAATGTCAGATATTGTGATTTCATCTGTATTATGGTCATATGACCTTACTTCTTGAGAGGATTCAGTGTCAAAGATCAAATGATGTCACTTTCTGTGATGTTAATCGGTCAAAGGGCGGTTATATGATGTCACTTCTGATACCCCTGCCATTTTGGTGAATTGAAGCCCATGGGGGTGCCCAGATATAGCAGAACTTTGTGCATCCAGGCTAGGCAATATAGACGCGATTATAGGTTCTCAAATCCCGGTAACTCCCCTGGTTGTCCTGCTAGGCTACGCCGAAGACATCCCGGCCAGAGAGCCACCCTACTCCTGCTTCCTAATCACAGAGTGTCAGGACGCTGGGGCGTGGGCCTTTTCCCAAACTCAAAGACTGGGTAAGAGAAGTTGGACGCTTTCTGGATGCTAGCCCCATCCCAATTACGGCCCAATGACATTTGGGGGTCATTGAGATCATATGTAGCCCTCGGTGAGGCGGTAGATTCCACCGGCTGGATTGTTCAAACCGAGATGCCATTGCACTGAGGGCAGGGACCGAGGCTGTTAGCAATACATATTGATACCCCGAACTCAATCCAGGGACCCGCTAACAGGGGATCTGTAGACACGAGAGGAGGTGTGTGGCTGCGCCGCGACGCCCTGGTGGAGTGCTAAAGGAAGGTGTGACATGAGGTAGGTGGGAGGAAATGTGGGACTTTGAGGTGTAAATTTGCCTTAAGATCATCAATGCGGAGACTTATGTTTAACTGCTGCCCTGTGGCATGTTTAATAATGAAAACATAAACCGAGGGCCTTATTTACAACAATTTGACGCAGGGCAGCGCTGCATGTCACTTTGCTGCACTGCATCAAAAGGAAAGAGCAGGAATGCACCATGTCTATGAGATACGGAGCATTCATGTCCTCTTACACTGCACTGGTGCACAAATGGCTGCCTAGAGCCAATGCAGACTCCTTTGCACCATGGCGCAAGGGTGCCTGCGTTGAAATCAGGTTGTTTTTGTGCAGATAGGGACACCTTCCTTTACAAAAACAACTGTTACACCACCCCTGGTGAGGCGAAGTGTTTTAACTCATTCCCAAATTTAGGCTAAGTTGAAAATCTGAGAATGTGTCAAAAGTCATGGGCGTTGAGTGGGAACACCCACTGCAACACCCATGTCACCTCTCTCCAAGGCCGTTTGAGGTAACACAGCGACTTGTGCTGGGTTGCCTTAATCCATATCTACGAGGCCATGAAAAGGCTTTCCGTGGCCTCCTAGATATGGGTCTGCAATGTGCACCGCCTGAAAGGTCAAGAAAAGTGATGTTCCGGCAGCTTATAAATAAGCCCCAACTCTTTTGTACCTTTGTTATGTTGCACCTTGACATTGAAACTCATTTAAAAAAGTGTGCCAGAGTGAAAACTGCTAATGCTCTGGCTGGGGTATGAGGCTGGGAAAGTTGTTTTTAAAGAACTCCTGCAATAGCTGCTCAGAATTAAGTAAGATCAGATAAAATGCTTAAAGTACGGATTGGGAGAGGAAAGCACAAGGGAAAGAGGCCAAACATTAACCACAGTATATACCAAACGATGTCAAATATGTTAAACAAATAGAAAATACTGGCATGGAATGTCCAGGGGATGAGTTCAGTGATTATGTTTGAAAATACCCTCCTACCTCCAAAGAAGAGGAGCAGCTATAGCTCTTCTCCAGGACACAGTTACACAGGCAAGAAATAATGAAGTTACAAAAAAGATGGATAGGACAACTATGTGCGACAGGACTCTCCTCTTATGCTAGAGGAACACTAGTGAGGGTGCGATATAGAACCCTGTTATCCACCACTGAGGTACAGATTGATACGGAAGGCAGATATGTCCTGAAGTAAGGGAGGTTGGATGACTCACTTTACTCAGTCATATTGGTCCAATGGTTAGCTAAAACAGTACACCAAACCCTTGAAAATTGGCATTTACCAGACATAACCAGGGTGGCTCTGTTGATTTCAATACCTAAACTGGGCAGAGACCCAACAATAGGTTCTCTTATAGGCCTCTCATGATGTTAATCTCTGATTGTAACATTCTAGGTTGATTATTCGCACTGAGCATTCAGCCCCACTTAGCTACAATGATCAATCCGGATCAGAATGGATTAATTGACCACCGCAACACGTACTTGAACCTAAGACAATCATATAGAATATTGATGGTCACGCCCAAGAATTAGGAAACGCGTTAACTTGCTGAGGTGGAAATACTTGTTAAGAGTGCTCCAACGGTTTGGGCTAGAAAGGGGATTTGCCCAATGGATGATATTATTATTATGTCACACATATATGTCATCTTACCGTACTCTGGGCACCTTATATTATTCCTAAAAGGCGAATGGTCTCGATTAAATACTTATATGGAAGCCCTTCATTTCATGCATTCATTACGCAACATCTTGAACCTCCCTTATTAACCCAGAAGCAGTTGAAAGCCCTGGCCTTGGGGTTATGATGGGAACATATACTCACTGACTGGTAACTGTTCCTAAACGGAAGGCAATAACCTACTTGATTATGTAGAAAGGAAGATAGAAAATGGTCTCTATATGTGGTTCCAACCTGATGAAGGTGGGGGAATTTCTCCTTGAGAAATTAGTGCCCTCACACACTCTTGCGAGTGTCATGCTTCATCATCGGGTGTTGCTCCTCGTGGGGTTGGCGCTGCTGTCCTCCATGGGCCCCGCGAGAGGGCTCTTTGTCGGAGATTTTTTAGGAGAAGCCTCAGTTGTGCATGTGGGTGTGTGGGCCTACAAAGGACTAGTGCAAGTGTATTAAAATTACCCCACCCGTACCCTGAAGTAAATTTTTATTCGTAGGTCCGAGAGGTAAATGTAAAAGAATTATACAAGGGAGATGGAGCACCTCTAGTTACAAATATAGTACAGGACGAGGTATTACTCTGCTGCTCTCAGTACCCATTTTTGTTTGTGAATCTGAAATCTGGTAAACATGTTTCGCGCTAGGAAAAAGGTCCCTAATGGATCCTGGTGTGCTTCGTCAGGACCGTGCAGTGTGAATTCATGAATAAAAATAGGAGCAGGGAAAAGGACACCCTATATTCCTATGATACCTCTATTTAAGGTGTGAGTGCGTCATTGCGCTCATGGGAACATCTCAATCATGTTCTGTAATTACCCCTTCAAAAGAATGGAGTGCCTCCTCGGCGATTCCCCGCAGTCTCGAGAGGGGATATGAGTTAGCCCCTTCGGTATGGCCCTATACCTGCCCTGCCGCTGGTCATACTCCCTAGGTTGTTGAATCACTTTGCTAATGTTCCAACATGGGTGCCTAGATATTTCTTTGCAGCACTGGATGCACTGGATGAACCCACAGCTGAATTTATATGGGGTGCCATAGGCATCAACTAGCCCTTAGTAAAATAACACTGGAAGTCACGGAGCTCTGTCTGAGTGCACCAGATTTCAGAATGTCTTATTTAGCAGTTCAGTTTCAATGGATAGCTCCCAGATAAGATGGGTTCCCCTTCTAGAGGTTGGCCTCACTAGGTCAGCATTAAATAAGGCTAAATTACACAATCAACTGATGAATTAAAAAAATGTCCCAAAGACCTTACACACCTAACACAAGTGGCCTTTAAATGTTAGAATAGAAACCTTTCAAAACCCAAATTAATCCTGTATAAGCACCTGCAATGCCTGCCACTGGTGTGACTGGCCAGGGGAGGATGAGCCTTTATACACTCAAGCAATTAACCATTGTGGGTATAGAGACCATGAGAGCCTTTTATGCAGCAGGGATGATGAAAACCTTCCAGGAGCTCACTGAGGAGAACCACCAGTTTCTCCTTTACAGAACGCAGAGACACACTTCACAAACTTTAAACTAAACCAGATATAGGGCCAGAGACACACTAAGTAGTACAACCTATATACACAATAGCGAATAGTAAATGGCTCATAACATGGATCAATAGGGTTCTCATTGACACTACAAATCCCTCATTAGTCACATTGAAAGCAAAATGTTATTTGCCATGAATTGAGGAATCAGAATAGTTGAAAGCATTAAAATATATGTGCACAAAGTGTCTAGAAACACCTGTTTTAAATTCAGTAAATTTAATTGTACCCATTGGACGTGGTTGACCCCAAGAAAGATTAATAGTATTTATAGAACAACATTATCACAGTTCCCCAGATGTAAGGAGCTTAATGTAGGATTTTACCACATGATATGGGAGTGCCCAACATAGGAAGGTTCTGGAGAGAGGTTACGAATAAAATTGACCAGCGCCTACAAGGAACTGCGCTATATGCACCAGAAGCTTTGTCTCTTTGTCAGACCCAAAACCAAGAAAGTCAGGAAGTTTATCTATCAGGCCCTCCTCCTTTTTAAAAGGGGAGTGGTGATAATCTGGAAATCCCCCAAGACGGAATGAACATGGCAGTGGTCAGAGAGGGTGTAAACATGAGCAGAAGCTGAAAGCCTTTATATGGAAAAAAGAGGAGCTCGGGAAAAAGCTGATTGAATGCGCATAAGATGGGTCTACATAGATGGTTTCATTGAATCAAAGGATGGGGGAGGGTCAACCCAACACAAACAGAACACTAGAAACACAGATAACAACTTGTCACAGACAACAACAAGCTGGAATAGGGTTCATAATCAATGCAAACAAAAGCAAATGAGGGAATGAATCCTAACCAGAAGTACTGTCCTGGAGTAACATCCAATGGAAGGGAAACCTAACATGAATGTGCCTGCTGTCTATCCAGTTTCCCTCCCTCCACATCCCCCTCATCTGTAACTAGATGATTGACAATACCATGGGACAGTCACTGAAAAGCTGACAATTTACAACATGAAAGTAATATTCAACTGACCTCACTATGGGAAGCCTTCACTGTTATTGGTTAGTTACTAATTAGTACATGTTTACACATATAGCATTGGTTCTATACAGTTGAGGGGGATAATATTAGAATTAGATTGCATCATACAATATAGCAATAGAATTGCGCACCCATAAATGCTTGGGTGAGTCCCCCTGGGCACAATCGGGACCCAATATTGGGTTATATGATATTAGAATGATTTTCAAGAAGTACACAAAGCCAAATGAATGGTTTAGATTCCAAAGGTGTATTTTAAACGTTGCATGGATTTTTAATTTTCAATCCATGGTAAACTCCTGCCAATCATCAGTTAACAATGGTTGTCTGTGAACAATGAACAGTGATCATGTTTGGTTTATGCATTCCAATGCATTTCGGGCACAACGCCCTTCATCAGGGAACAATGAGTAGCATAAACAACATGTGGTGCGCAGCAGTGAACCAACTGCACCCGAGACCTAAGTATTTGATGTGATGAGGGCTCCATGTGAAATTTGAAGTAACAAATTCATCTTTAAAAGTATATTTAGTTAAAGGTAGTATTTCAAATTTGTCCTTATTCAATTTGTATCCGGAAACAGAGGCAAATGATTCAACTTCTTGTAAGAATGTGGGAATAGAGGACTGGGGTTGTGAAATAAATAATAATATGTCATCAGCGTATGCTGCCAATTTAATTTGAGTGTTGTTAAAATCAAATCCATGTATATCTTTGTTTAGCTGGATTTTGGACAAAAAGGGTTCTAGGGCTAAGTTAAAGAGAAACGGGGATAAAGGGCAACCCTGATGAACACCTCTACCTAGATCAAAATATGAAGACGTGTTACCATTTGCACATACTGCCGCTCGTGGATTTGAGTAAAGGATTGATATTAAAGATATAATTCTGGGGCCAAAACCAAACCACTTAAGTGTATGAAAAAGGTAAGGCCATTCAACTCTATCGAACGCTTTTTCCGCGTCTAATGCTACTGCTGCCAGGTATTGAGATAGGTGAGAGCATTTAGACAAAATATCAAAAAATAAATGGGTATTATCTGTAATGAGATGACCTTTAACAAACCCTGATTGCTCCATCCCTAACAACTTGGGTAAGTGAGATTGTAGACGTATGGCCAAGGCCTTCGAACATTTTTTTATAGTCAATATTGACTAATGAAATAGGTTGGTAATTTTTGCAATACCTTAAGTCCTTACCATTCTTAGGAATAAGGCAAATCAAGGCTTCTAAAAAAGAGCCAGAAGATCCACCTGAGTGTAGAAAAAAATCTAAAAGATTGTGTAGTTTTGGGAGTAGCAACTGTGCAAAGTGCAAAAAAAACTCTACAGTAAAACCGTCGGGACCTGGAGCTTTATCGTTTTTGAGAGTTGTAAGGAGTTCCTTTTGTGATAGATTGGATTCTAAGAGTGTAAGATCTGGCCGAGTATCAGAGGACTGCTGAATATCAGAAAAAAACTGAGAGATATGATGCTCTGATGGAGGGGTCTCTGATGTGTAAAGTGATTTATAAAAACGGAGAAATTCATTTAAAATTTCTATATCTTTAAATTTCAATGTTAGTTGCTCATCCATAATAGATTCTATATTTGTTATGATTAACTTTCAGAGAATTTGCTAATATTTTCCCGGCTTTGTTTTGGCCACCATAAAATTTTGCACTAGACTTTAATAAATATGTTCAGGCATTGTCTGTTGATTCCTTATTAAATTGAAACTTAGCATTTATAAGTGCAGATAAACAATCTTTTGAATTAGAAGATTAGTAGGAATGCTCCAATTTCATTATCTTGGTTAAGATGTTTTTAGTTAGTTCACGTGCAGTTTTGTGCTTTTTAGAGACTTAACTAATAATAAAATCCCTAGCTGCTGCTTTCAAAGCATCCCATATAACAGAAAAAGGTAGGGTATCAGTTTGATTGAACAAAAAATAATCATTAAAAAAGGAGACAAAAGTGGAGGTAAATGATGAGTCTAAGAGGAGAGCAGTATTAAAACGCCATCTTCTAGGAGCATTAGGTATTTGTAAAATATCAAGTTGAATGGAGGTAGGAGCATGGTTGTATATTAGAATAGAGCCAATATCCGCAGCTGTTAAAGACTGGGAAATATTATGGGATATAAATAAATAATCTATTCGTGATTGAGTATGATGGGCTGGAGAATAGTAAGTGTATTCTCTTGTGGTGGGGTTACAAAGTCTCCAAGCATCAATAAGCTTGTATTGTGTAATAGTTTGAACAAAAAGTTGATGGGCCTTGTGTGGGACAAAAGAGACCATCGAGTTGCGGTCTATAAAGGGATCTATAACTTGGTTGCAATCACCTGCCAGAATAAAGTTATCATCGATACAATGTGTAATTTGTTGAGCCAAGGAAGTCCATAAAGATTAATCTCCAGCGGTGGGAGCATATATATTAAGTAAAGAAACCGGAGCATTCCCAAACAACAATTTGGTGCATAACCATTGTCCATCTTTATCAGAACACTGAGAAAGTAGTTTGACAGAAAGTGATTTACGACAGAGGGTCAAAACCCCGTTTCGGTTACCATCCCCTGGTGAAAAAAAGACCTCCTCTACCCATCCTTTCTTTAATTTTAAAGATTCCCCTGCCGTTAGATGAGATTCTTGTATACAAGCTATGTCAGCTTCTAATTTAGTCAGGTGTGTCTAAACCCTTTGTCTTTTTATAGGAGAATGTAAACCTCTGACGTTCCACAAGATAAATTTCAAAGACATGAGATAAATACAAAAATAAATAAAAGACACCAATCTAGGCAAACCATTAAGCAGCAAAAGACATACCAGAGAACAATCCAACTATACGGAGAATTAATCAAGCAATACAAAAAAGAAAAGAAAAATAAATCTATAACCTCGAATAAAATCAAAAATATCAAAAAGTTTGTTTGAAGTATAACAACATCATAGTAAAGAAAATAAAAAGACCAGAAAGAGCATTGATAACAGATACAAAAAGGGGACAGAAAAGAGAAGAATGATTGAGGAAAAGGAAAAAAATAAGGACTAAAGGTAACAATAAAGACAAACAGAGGGATACGCATACCTAAAAGACTCCAAAAAGGTGGGGGGGAGACCACATGGAAGGGCTGCACATCCAACCTCCGTAGACGGGGCACACGAACCACGGTGTTCACAAGGTGTAGACAAGGACGAGCACATATAATGGGGCATCTAAAAGGGGAGAAATGGAGAAGGCATGTCAATTTGAAATATCAATAACAACAATAATATCAAGAACAAAGGATCGAAAAGTTGCATATACAGCAAAACAACACATTCTGCAAAATACAAGGAGAAAAATTTCTGGAGTACATCAAGAATCTGAAATATTAATTTGAATGAGAGGACGAAGGTCCCAAAATATCCATATTTTCCAACTTGCAGGAATTATTAAAGCTTTTCAATTTAAAGGGATCCTCAAAGGTAGTCGTGTTGTTTCTATAAGTAACTTTAAAAAGGCATGGATGGAATAGGCCATACCGTGCTCCCAGTAAACGAAGATCCTGCCTCATGTTAAGGAATTCCTTGCGCCTGTCAGCTGTGCTCTTGGCGTAGTCCTGAGAGAAAAATAAAGCATGACCTGACCAGGAAATACGACTGATTAATTTTGCCGCTGAGAGGACTTTGAGTAAGTTTGTATATTCTAAAAAATAAAGGATAACACCTCTTGGACGTCTTAGCAAAGAACCTGCAGCAGGCAGACGACCTAGTCGATGGGCGCGCTGGATGTTTAGAGAGGTGTTCTCAGGAAGCTTTAATAGTTCTGGAAGGAACCCCTCGAAGAAAGTGAGTGGGTCAGATCCTTCCACGTTTTCCGGCAAACCAAAAAATCATAAATTATTTCTTCTGTTCCTGTTTTCCATCTCTTCAACTTGTTTTTGTAAAGATGAAACTTGGGTTTGAAGAGAGTTCACTTTATTCTCGGTTTCACTGAAGGAAGAGACACCGCGTTCCACTACAACCAAACGATCGTCCATTTGAGACCATCTTTCAGTAAGGTGTTGTAATTTGTTATTTGTTTCCTCCATGAAAGGGCGTAGAGCGCGAATTTCAACTAGTAGCAAATCTAGTGAGACCGGAGGGGGAGATTTTGCAGGAGAGGGCGGGTCCTTTTTTAGACGCTTTGTTGCAACTTTCCCAGAGGGCAGCATGCCAGGGGTTGATTCAGAGGATGCACCATTTCTAGGAGAAGAGGCGACTGAAGCAGTCTCCATGGCAGCTAGTTTTGTGAAAACTGTAGAATTTTTTATAAATTTCTGTTTTAGAGGCACAGCACAAGGGTGAGCCCTCCTCAACCTCCCCATATAAAAACAAAGTGAGCCAAATTCCCAGAAAGTCACTGAGGTAGGATGGAGGAAATAGTGCTCTTATATGAAGAATGGCTCCTATATCATTTAAACAGAGTGTCCTGAAGAGCCCAAGATCACGCCATGTCAATTAGGTAATCTTTTAAACATGAAAACAATGCTGTGAAAATCATACCTTAGTAATTAAAAAGTGCAGCGTGAGTGAAGGAATCCTCGTTGTGTCGTGCCTTCAGTTAGGGCTGCCATCAATGGGAGTGACCCCAAGCTAAAATGGCGGCCGCTCCTGAGGGAAGAATGAGCAAGTATTTCAAAATGCTCTTGAAACGCTTTCTCAAAAGAGCCAGACCCCTCTGGGGGGCGCCCGTTACACCCTGCATCGTCACACGTCAGAGCCGGCTTGTCTGGAGAAGTGTAAGCGGTGGGAGCCGCTCGTGGTTCGCGCAGTCCCGGCGAGAGCTAAGGAAGCGTTGCCATCCTCCTTGGGCACCAAGCCATGCCCCCCACTATCATAGCTTTATTATTTGGTGAAATCTGAACTGCAGTTTTCTTTGAAAACGGAACATCTCACAGCCATTACTACTTACGAAGAATCCTTCAGAAACCTCTTTTTTCAAGATCCAAATTGTAAACGATTTCTTAGAAGAGATTAAAAAAGTCTTTCCTTCCTTAAGGAGACCCTCTTCTGCATGAGAACTGTACTTTCAAAATGAAAGTAGCCTCCTTTAAACCCTTTCAGCATGCAGAGTTATTGAAATACAGACTATTTTTTTGTAAGGAGGGCATACAAATTTCCATAAAATTAAAGTGGTGACCCATCTGAGTTTTTTTTCCCTAAATTAGATACAGACTTCCATGTTAATAAAACTATTTCCCTTCCAACTTTCTCCCAGAAACATTCTTGTCCAACAGGGAAGACTTTACATTATTTAAATGTATTAGGGTATAACTTTTTTATATCGATAACAGTAAAGCTTAAGACAATTTACTTATTTCTTTGCTAATTATGAACCTACTTGTCACCTTGCAGGAGTCTGCTTTCAGGTGGATTGCCTCCTTTGTTAAAGCAGTGTTACTGGAACATTGTGTTTTTTAAATCTAGAGCCCTTTCTACAAGGGGTAAAAAATATACTGCAACTATTCTAAGAAATGTCTCCATTGCTTACATATGTAGGGAAGTCACGTGGAGAACCATACATACTTTTACAAGAAATGTTTTTCTTGATTCAGATTACAGGGCAGATGATTAAGTGGACCAAGGTTATTTAGGGAATCTTTTTTCAGAGTGTAGTTCTGTATTTTAAATTTATCTTTCTCTGTCTCTTTTGGGATGAGCTTGCTATTCTGTTCAGTGTTTATGACTATGAATGAAAATCCCCTGGAGGAGAAGGAATGCACACTTACCTGTAATCCTATGGGCAGATTTAAAAGAACTGACACATCTCTGCATTTTAGCAGAGATGCATCAGTTCACGCAAAAAAAACCTTGCGCCACCATGGATGCTTCGCATTTACAATGCGGCACACCGTGGCGCAAGGATTGACAGATGCGTCACAAATCGGTTGGCGTAAAGGTAACACATTACTGGAGTCATGTCGCAAGCACGACGCAACTCCAGCAATGCTCAGGAATGCCTGTTGCTATTGTGCCAAATGCAAAAAGAACAATTGATGGCCAGAATGCAAAACAATGTCATACATTCACCCCAGTACAGAGATCTGGGCCTAATCCATCGTTTTTTTGCTCACCATGCCATTCCAGTTTGGACCCAGCCATATACAAATCGGTCTTGACCCTGCGCCCAATGGGAACAGTCCAGCCCGAACTGCCAGGCCAGGTCCTCCCTGGACTGGAAACAAGCATCCTAGGACTGGTTTCAGGCTTTCAGCCCTCATCGGCCAGGATAGCTTGACTCCAGTGGCATGGAGAGCACAGGACCCACGACTGGGCATACCCGTCCCACTCGGGGAGACTAATGCAAAAAGAACAAATGATGGACAGAATGCAGAAAAATGTCATACATTCACCCCAGTACAGAGATCTGGGCCATATCCATCGTTTTTTTGCTCACTATGCCATTCCAGTTTGGACCCAGCCATTTACAAATCAGTCTTGACCCTGCACCCAATGGGGAAAGTCCAGCCCGAACTGCCAGGCCAGGTCCTCCCTGGACTGGAAACAAGCATCCTAGGACCGGTTTTGGGCTTTCAGCCCTCATTCGCCAGGATAGCTTGACTCCAGTGGCATGGAGAGCACGGGACCCACGTCTGGGCATACCCGTCCCACTCGGGGTGACAAATGCAAAAAGAACATTTGATGGACAGAATGCAGAACAATGTCATACATTCACCCCAGTACAGAGATCTGGGCCTAATCCATCGTTTTTGCTCACCATGCCATTCCAGTTTGGACCCAGCCATATACAAATCAGTCTTGTCCCTGCGCCCAATGGGAACAGTCCAGCCCGAACTGCCAGGCCTGGCAGTTCGGGCTGGACTGTTCCCATGAGGCACAGGGTCAAGACTGATTTGCATATGGCCAGGTCTAAACTGGGGTGGCATGGTGAGCAAAAGAATGATGGATTTAACCCAGATCTCTTGACTGGGGGTGAATGTTTTGATTTGCTCTGCATTCCGTCCATCAATTGTGTGTCTTTTGCTTCCTCGCCCTAAGTGCGCCAGGTATGCCCAGACGTAGGTCCCGGGTTCACTGTGCCACTGGATTCAAGCTATACTGGCTGAAGAGGGGTGAAACTGCAAAACCGGTCCTAGGATGCTTGTTTCCGGTCCAGGGAGGACCTGGCTTGGCAGTTCGGGCTGGACTGTTCCCATGAGGCACAGGGTCAAGACTGATTTGCATATGGCCAGGTCTAAACTGGGGTGGCATGGTGAGCAAAATAATTATGGATTTAACCCAGATCTCTTGACTGGGGGTGAATCTTTTGATTTGTTCTGCATTCCATCCATCAATTGTGTGTCTTTTGCTTCCTCGCCCTAAGTGCGCCGGGTATGCCCAGACGTGGGTCCCGGGCTCACTGTGCCACTGTATTAAAGCTATCCTGGCTGAAGAGGGGTGAAACCCCGAAACCGGACATAGGATGCTTGTTTCCGGTCCAGGGAGGACCTGGCTTGGCAGTTCGGGCTGGACTGTTCCCATGAGGCACAGGGTCAAGACTGATTTGTATATGGCCAGGTCTAAACTGGGGTGGCATGGTGAGCAAAAGAATGATGGATTTAACCCAGATCTCTTGACTGGGGGTGAATGTTTTGATTTGTTCTGCATTCCATCCATCAATTGTGTGTCTTTTGCTTCCTCGCCCTAAGTGCGCCTGGTATGCCCAGACGTGGGTCCCGGCTCACTGTGCCACTGAATTCAAGCTATCCTGGCTGCAGAGGGGTGAAACCCCAAAACCGGTCCTAGGATGCTTGTTTCCGGTCCAGGGAGGACCTGGCTTGGCAGTTCGGGCTGGACTGTTCCCATGAGGCACAGGGTCAAGACTGATTTGCATATGGCCAGGTCTAAACTGGGGTGGCATGGTGAGCAAAAGAATGATGGATTTAACCCAGATCTTTTGACTGGGGGTGAATGTTTTGATTTGTTCTGCATTCCGTCCATGAATTGTGTGTCTTTTGCTTCCTCGCCCTAAGTGCCCCTGGTATGCCCAGACGTGGGTCCCGGGCTCACTGTGCCACTGGATTCAAGTTATCCTGGCTGAAGAGGGGTGAAACCCCGAAACCGTTCCTAGGATGCTTGTTTCTGGTCCAGGGAGGACCTGGCTTGGCAGTTTGGGCTGGACTGTTCCCATGAGGCACAGGGTCAAGACTGATTTGCATATGGCCAGGTCTAAACTGGGGTGGCATGGTGAGCAAAAGAATGATGGATTTTACCCAGAACTCTTGACTGGGGGTGAATGTTTTGATTTGTTCTGCATTCCGTCCATCAATTGTGTGTCTTTTGCTTCCTCGCCCTAAGTGTGCTGGGTATGCCCAGACGTAGGTCCTGGGCTCACTGTGCCACTGGATTCAAGCTATCCTGGCTGAAGAGGGGTGAAACCCCGAAACCAGTCCTAGGATGCTTGCTTCTGGTCCAGGGAGGACCTGGCTTGGCAGTTCGGGCTGGACTGTTCCCATGAGGCACAGGATCAAGACTGATTTGCATATAGCCAGGTCTAAACTGGGGTGGCATGGTGAGCAAAAGAACGATGGATTTAACCCAGATCTCTTAACTGGGGTTGAATGTTTTGATTTGTTCTACATTCCGTCCATCAATTGTGTATCTATTGCTTCCTCGCCCTAAGTGCGCCGGGTTTGCCCAGACATGGGTCCCAGGCTCACTGTGCCACTGGATTCAAGCTATACTGGCTGATGAGGGGTGAAACCCCGAAACCGGTCCTAGGATGCTTGTTTCTGGTCCAGGGAGGACCTGGCTTGGCAGTTCGGGCTGGACTGTTCCCATTAGGCACAGGGTCAAGACTGATTTGCATATGGCCAGGTCTAAACTAGGGTGGCATGGTGAGCAAAAGAATGATGGATTTATCCCAGATCTCTTGACTGGGGGTGAATGTTTTGATTTGTTCTGCATTCCGTCCATCAATTGTGTGAATTTTTTTTATTCCTATTGTGCTGCGTCACTCATTACGCCTGCTTCAAGCAGGCATAAGGTTTTGAGGCAGTGGCGTCGTAGATGTGACACAGTGAAATCTTGTAGATTTCACTGCGTCGCATTTACGAGGCTTTCTTGCGTTGGAACACCCACCCTGCATACATTATACCTGACGCAGGTATAATGTGACACAGGGCTTTACAACGTGACGAATCTCCCTAGATGCGTCTGTCAGGATTACAAAGAACAATGACCTTTCTCTCTGTTCAACATGTGCAGAACAGTCACCAACAAGCATCCAAAAGAAGAAAATCTTGACCTGGAGTGAGGCTTGGAGATTGACTAACTTCAAGATGGCCGACGCTCCCAGTGATGTAATGTTCTAGTTTCCAGGTGCTTGTCTCAGAGTTCTAAGAGGAGCGCTCAACTTAGAATGTTGGCACACTTCACCTGAATTCAAGGCAAAGGCAAGACGTGTTTCTCGAGTTCCCTTAGTCAGTTAGTCAGGGTTGCCTTTTTCGTCCTTGTTTCCTCTGTATTTTCAGAATTCCTCGGCAGAGGTGTATATCGTGCATTACCAGCAGGATTCTGCGCACTCGCTCCAGCGCTCGCTTTCCTTTGTCGAAGGATGTGTTCCGCTTGGTGCTCATGCGCAGTTAAAATTCTTCCTGAAAACATCGGAGGAGGTTGCAGTGTGGCTTCAAGGAAGTTCTGAATACGGCCGTGAGTTCGAATCAGGCACCGGAGAAGGAATTCACGTTTTCCAGTAATCCAAGTGTGAAGGAGGCTCACGAGTGTTCCTGTTCTTGTTCCTCGACTCGGTAGCTCATGAGAACTAAGCTAAGTCTAAAGAAAATGATTTGTGTTATGATACTTAGGTTAAGCTTACATAGAACTAGTTAATTGTTATTAAGACAATGAATTAAAGTCACGATTGTTCAATACTTTCCTAGGAGCATAGGTTCTTCCTGGACCCTTATTCCTGAAAAAATAGAAACAGAGAAAAATATAAGACAAGCAGTAGAAAGAAACAGCTGATTACAGTCATAGGTATGTGATAGCACACAATTTACTTTACGAAGTTTATGTAAGTAGATGTAATAGAAGACAGTGGTCCAATAATAACCTTATGTTTAGTTTCTTTATTAGAACCAAATAAGACTGTGAGAGGTTACTCTTCAATAGAAAATAAGTATAGAAGAGAAATACAGAAGAGGAGCTAAGGCCAAAGGTTATATAGGTATGTTTAGATTATCGATAGAATAAGTATTAATGTCAAGAGAGAGAGTAGAATGTAAGAGGTAATGCATGTTGTTATTGTTTTAGTCTCCCAGAACCAAATAGTCCGAAGCAACACAACGCTGAGGAGAAGATAGGTGCAGGAAGCTGATAACCACTGGCAGTCTCTTCTACCTTTTATTATTTTATCCACTCCCCCTTGTGGAGATTCTTCAGGACACTTATTCAGTGGTGCCCTGGGTGTTTCCCGGAGGGGGCATCGGGAATAGGCATCTCTGTTCCTGCGCAAGTACAAGGAAGAATCGATCTGACAGAGTGAAGTGCCCACGTACTGAACTTGCGCCCGAACAGAATGGCTGAAGGACTAAATTTGCAAAATTTAGGTGAAGCCCTAGACTTAATACAAAAGGAATTAGCCGCAGTTAGAGAAGAAAATAGAGGATTGAGGCAAGAAGTAATGGACTCTAGGAGGGAAACAGTAGAATTAGCGGCAAGAATTACAAGTATGAATCCAGCGCCTAGTTTAAGATTCCCAGAGACCGAAGGAGAAAATGTGGGTTCCACTTCTAGAGTAGCAACACATGTAGTGCATTCCTTGTCCCCAGTAATTCCTCTAGCCCCTCCAGAAAGATTTAGCGGAGATCCCCAGAAGTCTCAAATCTTCTTGACACAATGTTCTTTGCATTTTATATGTTGTCCTTCGATTTTTCCAGACGCACAGTCCAGCGTGGCCTTCATTTTGTCATACCTCAGTGGCGATGCCGCCAGTTGGTCCATGCCCCTGGTTACCCAAGATGACGCTCTTCTCTATAACTTTGAGGACTTTAAAAAAGAATTTCTTAGGATTTTCGATCGGCGGAAAATTTCACAGGCCACAGACAATGAGCTTTTAGAATTAAAGCAGGGAAACAAAGACCTAGTGGCTTACCTGGCCCAGTTTAATAAATTGGTTGTAGAGACAGACTGGCCAGAAAGCAAAAGGGCTGCAGTCTTTTATCGCAGGTTAAAGGACGAATTGAAAGACATCCTAGCCCAAATTTCGAATAGACCTACCGATATTTCAGCCTTAGTAGACCTAGTCTTGGAAATCAACTTCCTTCAAAGTGAGAGGAGAGGTTAGAAAGGAAACAATTCAAATTTAGTACACAGAGATTCGGCAGAGTTAAAACCGATTCGTCAAGAGTACAGGACGGACAATCTGGAGCTGAGCCCATGCAAATTGGAGTAGTTCGGGGCCCCTTAACCAAAGAAGAAAAAGAAACAAGACGACAGAATAACTTGTGCATGTATTGTGGAGGAAGCGGACACTTCGTGAGATTGTGTCTTAAGAAACCTTAGATGTTCTCCAAGGAGAAGGAAAACTTCAAGCATCACCAGTAAGAGGGGTTGGGCTGGTGCGTGCAGAGGAAAAGACAGCTCCAGGTGAACATCACTTAGCCAAAACTCTACAGTCTTCATCTCCACATCTAGTGATTTCAATGAGGTTAAGGTTTCGGCATATTATCCTTATCGAAGTATAAGCCATGATTGACTCTGGTGCAACGGGAAACTTTTGCGATATTAAATATGCAACTAGGATTGGTTTGAGAGCAATATTGAAGTCGAAAAGTGAGCCGGTAAGAGCAGTGGATGGGACGAACCTTTCTTCTGGACCCATCACTAGTCACACGGAACAAGTAGAATTAACATTTCAAGAAGGACATCAAGAGACAATACAGTTCAATTTAATTGACGCACCCCAATTCCAGATTATTCTGGGCTTACTGTGGCTCACAGAACACAACCCGAGCATAGATTGGGGTGCGAGAACTGTGGAAATGAATTCCGATTTCTGCAGGGAGAATTGTTTTAACCACAAAGCAAGATCTAGAGAACCTGGGCCTGCGACTCTCCTGAGTGAACAGGAAGTCTCTGTGTGTGTGATTCACACCAGCGAAATTCCGTCAGAATACAAGGAGTTTGAGGAGGTGTTTAATGAGACTGAGGCAGAAAGATTACAGCCACACCGACCGTTTGATTGCAGAATCGATTTGGAGCCCGGTGCTCATTTACCGTGTAGTAGGGTCTATGCCTTGACAGAAATAGAAAATGAACACCTGAAGGAGTATATCAGGAAATATTTAGCCAACGGCTTTATCCGTCCTTCGCAGTCCCCAGACTCCTCGCCGTTATTCTTCGTTCCCAAGAAGGAAGGTGAGTTAAGACCTGTATAGATTATCAAGCCATCAACAAGGTCACCATCAAGAACAGGTACCCCCTTCCCCTCATCTCCGTACTTTTAGATCAGGTGAAAAAAGCGCAAATTTATACTAAGCTTGATCTTCGAGGTGCGTACCACTTGATCAGAGTCATGGAAGGTGACGAGTGGAAGACGGCCTTCCGGACTAACCTAGGATTGTACGAGTACCAGGTGATGCCCTATGGGCTATGTAACGCACCAGCTGCCTTCCAGCACTTCATCAATAGTGTTTTAATGAATTTATTGATCAATGTGTTATTGTATACATTGACGATATCCTAATTTACTCAAGATCGGAAGAAGAACATCCAGATCAGGTGAAGAAAATTCTACAAAAATTGAAAGAAAACCACTTGTATGTAAAATTGGAAAAGTGTGCGTTCAGTGTGAAGGAGGTGGAATTTCTTGGATTCGTACTCACTCCATCTGGAATCACCATGGACACCAAGAAGGTAATGGCCGTTCAGGAATGGAAATCTCCAAGCAGTGTGAAGGAATTACAAAGCTTCATCGGCTTCGCCAATTTTTATCGGAGGTTCGTAAATGAATTCTCGCACAAACTAGTTCCGCTTACCCGACTCCTTAAGAAAGGAGTTCCTTTTGAGTGGACAGAAGAAGCTGAAAGAGCCTTTCGATTGTTGAAGAAGGAATTCACCACCGCGCCCATCTTATTGCACACAGACCCTACAGAACCCTTCTATTTGGAGACAGATGCTTCAGATTTGGCTATTGGGAGAGTTCTCTCGCAGAGACATAAAAGAACTGGGCAACTCCATCCAGTGGCTTATAGATCCAGGAAATTGACACCCGCAGAAGTTAATTACACAATTACCGAGAAGGAGTTACTGGCCATCAAGGATGCGTTTAAGGAGTGGAGGCATTACTTGATGGGGGCAAAACATACGGTAACCGTGTTCACAGACCATCGGAACTTGAAATTCCTGAAATCCGCCAAAACCCTTACTCCACGACAGCTTAGGTGGTCGTTATACTTTGCGGATTATGAATTTGTGATCACTTATAGGCCAGGGACTAAGAACGGAAAAGCTGACGCTCTGTCAAGAATTGACGTGGAGAAGACAAAAGACAATCAAGAACCACAAGCAATCATCCCAGAACATAAGATAGTGGGTGCAGTGAGCCAGGAGACTATTGAGGAGAAGGTAGCGAGGGCAATGTCACAGGAAGAAATGTCCGAATGGGCAAAACAAGAATCATCCAGAGAAATCCTACGTGGTTTGCCTTTGCGTGAAAAAAAGCTATATTTGCCCAACCAAGAGTTACAACAGTTGATTCTTGAGGATAATCATGACAGTCGATTAGCTGGACATGAAGGAATCCTAAAAACAGAAGATTTGGTTAAAAGAAACTACTGGTGGCCACAAATGACAAAGGACATCCATTCCTATGTAGAAGCCTGTGAGGTCTGTGCTCGGGGAAAATCGGAGAGACAGTCTCCAAAAGGGTTACTCCAGCCTATGCCCACTCCTCCATACCTTTGGCATACAGTTACAGTAGACTTGATTGTGGACTTGCCTTCTAGTCAAGGGTATAACACCATATTGGTGTTTGTTGATGCATGTTATGTTATGTTAAAAGTGCTTATAAAGCGCACGTACACCAGGCGGTTTCATGGCGCTAAGGTCAGTGGAAAAAGCTGCATTTACAGCACAGTAGGCTTACTGATATGACTGAGAAAATAGAAAAGTCTTTAGCAGTTTTCTGAAATACTCATAAGGGGTTGCCAGCCTCACTTCCATAGGGAGCGAGTTCCAAAATTGCGGGGCCAAGACCGCAAATCTGAGCCCTCCATGTTTTTTGCGTTTAAATGAGGGGGTGATCAGGAAATTTGAGTTGGAGGAGCGTAAATTGCGGGAAGGAGTATAGTGTTGGATCCTCGAGGAAATGAAGCCTGGTCCATTCCCAGCTAAGGCTTTAAAGATGGTACATCCTAGCTTGAAGTCACAACGTTTGGCCACCGGGAGCCAGTGTAGACTCTTCATAAGGGGTTTGACATGATGTCGCATAGGCTGACGGGCAATCAGCCTTGCTGACTGATTTTGCACTAACTGTAAACGATGCAGTTGGTAAGCCGGGATACTGGCATATAGTGAGTTAGCATAGTCGATACGTGAGATTACCAGTGCTAACACAACCAAAGTCAAGGCCTCAGTGGTCAAGAATCTACTGATCTTGCGGATTCTTCGAAGGTGGTAAAAACAAGAGGAGACCACTGCGCTGATTTGGGCCTTCATAGATAAATCGCTGCTGATCAAAACCCCCAGGCTCTTGACAGAGCTACCGGGGAGTGGAGGACTGCCCAGCATAGAAGGCCAAAAGTTGGAGTTCCATGGGTTGGCAGTTCCACCTGTAAGAATAAGCTCAGTTTTATCAGGGTTTAATTTCAGGTGATTATCATTCATCCAATCACTGATAAAACTCATGATAGATTGGAAATTAGACACTGAGGAGGTGGAAGAGTTGATGTCAAACACTAGCTGTAGGTCGTCAGCGTAAATAAAAGTTTCGACCATTTTTCCACGTAAGGACCGAATCAGAGGCAAAAGATACAGGTTAAACAAAAGGGGCGAAAGGGAAGATCCTTGGGGAACCCCACAGGTCAATTTCTTTTTATGAGAGGAGAAACGAGCGAGGCGAACAGCTTGGAATCGGTCGCTGAGATAGGAAGAGATCCACTTTAGTGCCAGGCCCTGGATCCCGGCGTTACCGACACGGTCAATCAGGAGACCATGATCGACCGTGTCAAACGTTGCCGATAGATCAAGGAGTACCAGAGCCTGCGTGAGGCCCTTGTCAGCTCCCCCTCTGAGCTCATGCATGACTGCAAGGATGACTGACTCGGTAGAGTGGGCAGGTCTAAATCCCGCCTGTTGAGAGTCAAGAAAGTGAGATTGTTCGATAAAGGAACAAAGGCAGTCTGTCACGTGGGCTTCTAAGATTTTACCTAAATTGGGTAACAAAGAAATAGGGCGATAATTGCTGAGGATCAAAGGATCTGAATTGGGTTTCTTCAGGATGGGAACAATTTCAGCAGTTTTAAGGGTGCCGGGGACAATACCCAATTTGAGGGAGGTGTTGAGAAATAAAAGCGGAGGATCCGGGGAGGTAAGAAAAACTTTGCGTAGGATATGAGGCGGGCAGCAGTCAGTAGGGGAGCCAGAACTGACTCTTTTAAGTAGAGTGAAAAAAATTTCCTTCGAGATTAAGGGAATTTGGTCAAGGAAAAGTGGGTTTTTGCATAGATCAGGAGATGGCAGTGTGGACATGGAAGGAGAGATGCTAGCCTTGATAGAGGCAATTTTCTCAATGAAATAAGAATTGAGAGAGTCACATAAGGCCTGTGATGGAACAAGTTTTATAGTGACTCTATCTGGATTGGTGAGTTCGTCCACTATAGAGAAGATATCTTTGGACTTCTTGGCCGAATTAGTAATTTTTAAGGAGAAGTAGTCTACTTTAGTCTAGAGAATGGCTTTTTTATATTCTTTTAGTTGAGTTATATAAAGAGCTTTTTTATCCAGGGAATAGTCTTGGCTCCACCGGCGTTCGGCTTGCCGTAATGCCAGTTTTTTTAATTTCAAATCATTGGAAAACCAATGTTGGGCATCATGAGGTCGCTTTATTTTGATTTTCTTAAGAGGGGCGAATTGATCGCTTGCGGATTCGAGCCATGTCTCGATGTTTTTGGCCTGAGTGTCGAGGGATTCCTGTGTCATAGGGGCAGTGGCAGTTAGTAGTGAACAGAAGTCGCTAATGTTAATGCGGTTCCAGTTTCTGGCCAAGTGATTTCTTTCCTGTAGATTTTTAGGAGGGGAAATACTAGATACCGTGAATGAGATAATATGGTGGTCCGACCAGGTACACGGGGAAATTGTAGGCCTGGAAATTTCTAGGTTAGAGGACCAGGCTTGATCTAAAATATGCCCCTTTATGTGGCTACCTTTATATGTTGGACACAGTTCAATCCAGAAAGGAGGTCAGTGAATTCTAGAGAATCAATGCTTTCCCGTACATCGCTGGGCCAATAATTAAAATCTCCAATTATGAGGAGTCTGGCATGGTTAATGGCTAAGTGTGAGATCATTTCACCCAACAGTTGAGGGAATGCGGGCATGTGATAGGGAGGTCTATAAAATAAGCAGCAGATAAAAGGAGACTGGGACGATTCAAATTTCAGTATTAAACTGTCAACTAAAGGGATACCTGCGATCCTTAGTACAGTAAACTGAAGTTTCTGATGTATAATAGCTGCGACCCCTCCCCCAACTTTACCCGAGGGCATATTTGACTGAAGAATGTAATAATTATCGGGAATTGCTGCCAAGATGTCGGGGGCAGATTCATCAGAGAGCCACAATTCTGATAGTAGGAGGATGTCAGGTTTATCAGAATCGATAAACTGAAATATTTCGAGCTGATGTTTTACCATTGAACGAGTGTTCAAATAGCTAATTGTAATATCCTTCGCCTCAGGAGTAACGGTAACTGAAGGGGGCTTGTTGTATGTATAGGTTTCCCCAGCATAAGTGACTCCTAACATTGTATCTCCATGTGCCGAGATCCCTAACTCATCAAGAGTTGTCAGAGTCTTAGGATCTAAAGTCCAAGTCCCCTGTAGTTGTCTCAGTTCAGCTGGCGAATATGTAGTAAAACGGGCATAATAGCTGGCCCCTAGCCCCGGTCGGCCGCGGACGGGCGCAGACGGGCTTGCCTTTGGCGCGCCCGCTGCGCGCGTCTGCTGCGCGTGGAATAAGGCATGTGACTTATGTATGCAACCCCACTCCGCCCCCAGCAGTCCCCAGCAAACAGGAAGCCTGGATTTCAAAGCGCCAGCACTCTCCACATCAAGCGGGGAAACCCCGTGGTGGACCGGAGTGCGGCGTGAAATCAACTGACCAGCTGAGGTACAAGTGCAGGTAGGGGAACCACAGCACACAATTTTAAAAGCAAAATAATATCGTAAAAGTGAAACAGAGAACAAAGATTATGCAAGTAGTTTTAAAAACACTCCAGAGATAGAGTCAGTATCACTGTCTGACTGGTGAATGCACGCGTCCGCTGCGTATGGAATAAGGCATGTGACTTATGTAGGCAACACCGCTCCGCCCCCAGCAGTCCACAGCAAACAGGAAGCCAGGATTTCAAAGCACCAGCACTCTCCACATCAAGCGGGGAAACCCCGTGGTGGACCGGAGTGCGGCGTGAAAACAACTGACCAGCTGAGGTACACGTGCAGGTAGGGGAACCACAGCACACAATTTTAAAAGCAAAAAATATCGTAACAGAGAACAAAGATTATGCAAGTAGTTTTAAAAACACTCCAGAGATGGAGTCAGTATCACTGTCTGACTGGTGAATGCGCGCGTCCGCTGCGCATGGAATAAGGCATGTGACTTGTGTAGGCAACCCCGCTCCGCCCCCAGCAGTCCCCAGCAAACAGGAAGCCGGGATTTCAAAGCGCCAGCACTCTCCACATCAAGCGGGGAAACCACGTGGTGGACCGGAGTGCGGCGTGAAAACAACTGACCAGCTGAGGTACAAGTGCAGGTAGGGGAACCACAGCACACAATTTTAAAAGCAAAAGAATATCGTAAAAGCGAAACAGAGACAAAGATTATGCAAGTAGTTTTAAAAACACTCCAGAGATAGAGTCAGTATCACTGTCTGACTGGTGAATGTGCGCGCGCATTCACCAAGATGGTGCATTTCATTGCTTTGAAAGAGATTCCAACAGCCAAGGAATTAGCTGTTCATTTTAGCACACACTTAGTACGAGCCCATGGTATTCCTAAGGTGATAATTTCAGATCGGGGGTCCCAGTTCTTGTCCCACTTTTGGAAGGCATTCATGGAAGGTTTAGGCATAGAAACAAGATACTCCACTAGCTATCACCCAGAGACCGACGGGCAGACAGAGAGGGTCAACCAAGAATTAGAACAGTATTTAAGGTTGTTTTTGCTTGACCAAGAAGGGGACTGGCCAAAGTTTTTATGGGCTGCAGAATTTGCACATAACAATTCAAAGAATGTCTCTACTGGTTTCTCCCCCTTCTTTCTTAATTATGGTAGGCATCCAAACTCATCAGTAATTGGTAGAGACATCTCAGTTCTAGCAGTTCAGGAGGTAGTAAAAAATCTAGCGCAAGTTCATCAAACAGCTACAAAGAACTTGGTTCGAGCTAAAGAGAATTATAAGTAATATGCAGATAAAAAGAGAAAAGAAGCTCCAAGATTGCAAATTGGGGATAAGGTTTGGTTGAATGCTAAGAACCTTAGGCTAAAGGGAGATCGTAAATTTCAGCCTAGATTTGTAGGTCCTTACCAAATAGAAGGAGTAGTTAATCCAGTAACTTACCGTTTAACCTTACCAAAAGGAATGAAGATTCATCCAGTTTTTCATGTTTCCCTATTGAAGAAGGCATCTCCCGACATGAGAGTCACCCTCCCTCCCAAACCAGTACAACTAGAGTCAGGAGAAGAATTTGAGGTAAAAAGAATATTAGATTCTAAGAAATCTAAAGGGACAATCTATTATCTAGTAGACTGGAAGGGTTATGGTCCGGAGGAGCGATCCTGGGAGCGATGTTCTGATGTACATGCTCCCAGTTTAGTGCGGTCCTTCCATCAAAAATTCCCTAAGAAGCCGAAAATAGAAGGACCTCCCTTGCAAGGGGGTACTGTCAGGATTAGAAAGAACAAAGACCTTTCTCTCTGTTCAACATGTGCATAACAGTCACCAACAAGCATCCAAAAGAAGAAAATCTTGACCTGGAGTGAGGCTTGGAGATTGAGGAACTTCAAGATGGCCGACGCTCCCAGTGATGTAACGTTCTAGTTTCCAGGTGCTTGTCTCAGAGTTCTATGAGGAGCGCTCAACTTAGAATGTTGGCGCACTTCACCTGAATTCAAGG
The DNA here is from genome assembly GCA_963921515.1 of Calotriton arnoldi. Classification (NCBI taxonomy): domain Eukaryota; kingdom Metazoa; phylum Chordata; class Amphibia; order Caudata; family Salamandridae; genus Calotriton; species Calotriton arnoldi. The sequence continues at coordinate 1,506,362 of CAWUFW010001933.1, forward strand.
CAAAGGCAAGACGTGTTTCTCGAGTTCCCTTAGTCAGTTAGTCAGGGTTGCCTTTTTCGTCCTCGTTTCGTCGGTATTTTCTGAGTTCCTCAGCAGAGGTGTATATCGTGCATTACTGGCAGGATTCTGCGCACTCGCTCCAGCGCTCGCTTTCCTTCGTCGAAGGAGGTGTTCCGCTTGGTGCTCATGCGCAGTTAAAATTCTTCCTGAAAACGTCGGAGGAGGTTGCAGTGCGGCTTCAAGGAAGTTCTGAATACGGCCGTGAGTTGGAATCAGGCACGGGAGAAGGAATTCACGTTTTCCAGTAATCCAAGTGTGAAGGAGGCTCACGAGTGTTCCTGTTCTTATTCCTCGACTCGGTAGCTCACGAGCTAGAGTTTTCACCAGAACTAAGCTAAGTCTAAAGAAAATAATTCATGTTATGATCAGGAAAGCTTACATAGAAATCGTTAATTGTTATTAAGACAATGAATTAAAGTCACGATTGTTCAATACTTTCCTAGGAGCATAGGTTCTTCCTGGACCCTTATTCCTGAAAAAATAGAAACAGAGAAAAAAATAAGACAAGAAGTAGAAAGAAACAGCCGATTACAGTCATATGTATGTGATAGCACACAATTTACATTAGGAAGTTTATGTAAGTAGATGTAATAGAAGACAGTGGTCCAATAATAACCTTATGTTTAGTTTCTTTATTAGAACCAAATAAGACTGTGAGAGGTTACTCTTCAATAGAAAATAAGTATAGAAGAGAAATACAGAAGAGGAGCTAAGGCCAAAGGTTATATAGGTATGTTTAGATTATCGATAGAATAAGTATTAATGTCAAGAGAGAGAGTAGAATGTAAGAGGTAATGCATGTTGTTATTGTTTTAGTCTCCCAGAACCAAATAGTCCGAAGCAACACAACGCTGAGGAGACAATAGGTGCAGGAAGCTGATAATCACTGGCAGTCTCTTTTACCTTTTATTATTTTATCCACTCCCCCTTCCCCCTTGTGGAGATTCTTCAGGACACGTATTCAGTGTTGCCCTGGGTGTTTCCCGGAGGGGGCATCGGGAATAGGCATCTCTGTTCCTGCGCAAGTACAAGGAAGAATCGCTCCGACAGCATCACATTGTAAATGTGTCGCAACGAGGCGCATTGTTTACGACGCCACTGCGTCACAGCAGTGACAGAACGGTGGTGTAAAAGTGTTGCAAGGGGCTTGTAAATCTGCCCCCTAGTTCTCCTGTAGAAGAATCTTCATCATAGATAAGTAACTCTACGTCGTCCCTGGAGAGGAAACCAGGTATTAACTACTATTCTGTCAGTATTTGTTATTCCCATATACAGACAACTGTCTTAACTGCCACTGGCAGGGCATGTAAAGAGAGTAATGGTGTTCCCTTGCTTACAGGAGCAATGGCAGTATTTCTAGTCTCTTTGGCAGTAGCTGTAGGGCTATACTGACCTGCTTTTCCCTTGCTCTTATTTAAAATAAACTTTTTGTAACCAAGTTTTCTTGTCACTTATCTGTAAACAGTGATTATTTTTCTGTTTCAGACATTGGCTTTAAATAAGAAATTATTTGCAATATGTTGTCAAAAATACCTTGCTTTGTATTGTTTTAATTTCGAAAGCGAAATTTGCATGGATTTTGTAAAAGTGCTCTGGTATGCTGCTAGTCAACGGCACCGTTCAGTGCATTGGACTATAATGAAGATTCCAATGGAGGAGCACAAGGATTACATGTAAGTAACCATTCCTTCTTCTGTGCTCTTTAAAATAAGTATGCCCAGACGTGGGTCCCGGGCTCACTGTGCTACTGGATTCAAGCTATCCTGGCTGATGAGGGGCAAAACTGGTCCTAGGATGCTTGTTTCCGGTCCATGGAGGACATGGCTTGGCAGTTCGGGCTGGACTGTTCCCATGAGGCACTGGGTCAAGACTGATTTGCATATGGCCAGGTCTAAACTAGGCCTGGGCAGTAAATTCCCTTCCGCTCGCGGAATTTGCGGAATTTCGCGTTCCGCAGAGAACGCGGAATTGCCAAAAATTCCGCGATTCGCAGAATTTTTTGCTTGTTCGCGCTTTCAAAGTGCGTGTTCGCGAGATATTTCCCCCCGAGCACGCAAACAGCGTTCGCGAACAGGAAAAAAGCATCGCGGATGGGCGGAACAAGCAATTCCGTGTGTTCGCGGAACTTTTGAGTGCTTGCAGAGATTTTTTACTGTTTCGCGGAGCTTTGCGTAGCGCGACTACACAAATTCCGCCCACCCTTAGTCTAAACTGGGGTGGCATGGTGAGCAAAAGAATGATGGATTTAACCCAGATCTCTTGACTGGGGGGAATGTTTTGATTTGTTCTGCATTCCGTCCATCAATTGTGTGTCTTTTGCTTCTTCGCCCTAAGTGCGCTGGGTATGCCCAGATGTGGGTCCCGGGCTCACTGTGCCACTGGATTTAAGTTATCCTGGCTGATGAGGGGTGAAACCCTGAAACAGGTCCTAGGATGCTTGTTTCCGGTCCAGGGAGGACTTGGCTTGGCAGTTTGGGCTGTACTGTTCCCATGAGGCACAGGATCAAGACTGATTTGCATATGGCCAGGTCTAAACTGGGGTGGCATGGTGAGCAAAAGAATGATGGATTTAACCCTGATCTCTTGACTGGGGGTGAATGTTTTGATTTGTTCTGCATTCCGTCCATCAATTATGTGTCTTTTGCTTACTCGCCCTAAGTGCGCCGGGTATGCCCAGACATGGGTCCTGGGCTCACTGTGCCACTGGATTCAAGCTATCCTTGCTGATGAGGGGTGAAACCCCGAAAACCAGTCTTCGGATGCTTGTTTCCGGGCCAGGGAGGACCTAGCTTGACAGTTCGGGTTGGACTGTTCCCATGAGGCACAGGGTCAAAACTGATTTGCATATGGCCAGGTCTAAACTGGGGTGGCATGGTGAGCAAAAGAATGATGGATTTAACCCAGATCTCTTGACTGGGGGTGAATGTTTTGATTTGTTCTGCATTTTATCCATCAATTATGTGTCTTTTGCTTCCTCGCCCTAAGTGCGCCGGGTATGCCCAGACATGGGTCCTGGGCTCACTGTGCCACTGGATTTAAGTTATCCTGGCTGATGAGGGGTGAAACCCCGAAACCGGTCCTAGGATGCTTGTTTCCGGTCCAGGGAGGACCTGGCTTGGCAGTTCAGGCTAGACTGTTCCCATGAGGCACAGGGTCAAGACTGATTTGCATATGGCCAGGTCTAAACTGGGGTGGCGTGGCGAGCAAGTGAATGATGGATTTAACCCAGATCTTTTGACTGGGGGTGAATGTTTTGATTTGTTCTGCATTCCGTCCATCATTTGTGTGTCTTTTGCTTTAAAATAAGTATCATATGAGGCCCCTATCTGCAGTAGAAAAACATCCCCAATGATCCCTGGTTATTCGTATTACATATTTTGAGTATGAGTATAGTCCCTTTCTAAAGGGGTCAAAGTAGCGGGTGGTACCAGAAGTAAGGTCTATGTTAGAATTCAATTTGGCCTTAGGAAAATTACTTTTTCACAACGTACATTTAGTTCACATAGTTCCAAACTGTACTTTGTTATTATTTAGCAGAAAGTGCTCGTCCTCCCTAAACACATCATAAGTGTATTTGGGTGTCATACAGATTGTGGCAGATTCCTTTAGATTCGGAGCCATCTGTAGAGGGCTGGATCATGTGTGCTGAGGAGGGTCCGTGTCCCACCAAGCTGGGCATGAGTATTTACACAGGCCGAGGTTCACCTATAAATTGGGGAAGAAGTGGAGGCCAGTGTAGCCCCTCTTTCTTCGTTTATGTGATTGGTTCAAGGGTTTCTGATGCTTAGCATTGTTCTCATGATATGTTTGAGCAGAAATGTTATTTATTCATTAGAATTTCTCTATGACATGATCCATACCACAGGGGTGTCAGAGCGCTTTACAGCATTGATGAAATCCAATATTACAAAGATACATAATAATCCAAAGATCACACTTATAGAAGAATTAAAACATAATATTGTTGTTTTTTGTAGCTCCTCTATGACCACGAAGATATGAGATTTGTGACTAAAGTCAGGATGTACATCACCGAGTTCTGGAACCAGATGGATGTTGTGGCGATTGGTCTTTTCATAGCTGGCCTAGTCGTCAGGTTGGTATCATTGTTGCTTCTTTGACCTGGTCAGTACATTTAATTTATTTAGTGGTGTCTTTAAGAGCATGGTCCACACCTGTTCGGGGCACCGGAGCGCTTTCCAGAGTAACCAAGGGTCTTGATAATGCTTTGCAGGGTCAGCAAGGTTACACTATAAAGCATTCTCCAAATAGGAGAGTCACTGCTTCTAAAGAAGATCTAAACAAAGAAGAGGATCTAGGAAGTAAATAGGATAGTCAACAAGACTATTACTTGTTGCACTCACACATCTAAAGGGATGTCATGCTTCATCATAGGGCTCCTCGTCGGGCCGGCACTGCAATGCCCTACGAGTCCCCTGAAGGGTCACTTTGGCTGAGATCTTTTGATATTCTTGCCGTATGATGCGTTTGAAGGATTGCTCCTAGGGAAGTGAGTGAGTATAAAACTGACCAGGAGATATCGGTACTATGTTATTTTAATGGGTGGATTCCTCTGTCAGATTTAAAAAACAGATGGTTGGTTGTAATGTCCCTTAGTAGTCGAATGCGAATGCGAGAGCATTCGGGCAGACGGAAGGAAGGGTAGGAGCAACCACACGAAGCAACCGACAAACCTATGTGATGATGTGCACCCTTTCGTCCTGACCCATGGGGCACATTCCCTATACAGAATAGGTTGGCTAACCAAAGATAGGATCCAATAGGTGGCACCAACCTACTAGAGGGGGGCCCCTCTCATCTTAAACTACATGCAATTTTTCTGGTCCTGAAGAAGCGCCAGTGATATGTCGAGGCCAATAGGGGCGTGAAACGTTGACCCATTTAATTTTTTTCACTCACATGGGATTTCGGTACTATGATATTTTAATGGGTGGATTCCTCTGTCAAATTAAAAAAAACAAATGGTTGGTGCTACTAGTGGATTCTAATGTCCCTTAGTAGTTAAATGTGAATGTGAGTGGAAAAAGTTAAATGGGTCAACATGTTTCATTCGCATTCACATTTGACTACTAAGGGACATTACAACCCACTGGTAGCACCAACCATCTGTTTTTTAAATCTGACAGAGGAATCCACCCATTAAAATAACATAGTACCGATATCCCCTGGTCAGTTTTATGCTCACTCAATTCTCTAGGAGCACTCCCTCAAATGCATCATGCGGCAGGAATATCAAAAGATCTCCACTAAAGTGACCCTTCGGCGGACTTGTTGGGCATTGCAGCGCTGGCCCGATGAGGAGCAACCCTCATCGGGCCCTATGATGAAGCATGACATCCCTTGTGATGTGTGAGGGCAACAAGTAATAGTCTTGTTGACAATCCTATCTACTTCCTACATCTTCTTCTTTCTTTAGATCTTCTTTAGGAACAGTGACCCCCCTATTTGGAGAATACCTAGTTTTGGAGCACGGGCACTGGACCTCTTTTTCAGTCCTCGTCCCCCCTCTCTCTTTTCTTAGTTACACTATAAAGCAGCCTTTACCACTTTCTGCCAGTGGCAGAATGAAGACATACTGCAGCCAGTTGCTCCAGCTGTGAATTCATGTGGTATTTGGAAAGTGCAGATCTTGCCTCTAGGTCTTGTGATCCTGGGCATGGTTGGGCCTGTGGGCATTGAGGGTGGCATGCAACAAGGTACTGATTCAGAAGGTGGGCTTGAGGTCTGGGAATGGGGTGGTGCTTGCTGTACCAGTTTCAATACAGCCTTGGATTTGAGTCCACCTTTTACCATTTTCGGCAGCTTCAGAGAGATGCTTGATAATCTAAAATGTCAAATGTGTTACTCTAGCCCCTGATCCACATTACAATTAATTAGTATATGCTATTTGCCAATTAGGTGTGTTTCTTCTCTATCATCACCTAGGAGGATATGTCATTTAGTGACTAAGTGGCTGACCTTCAAATCTAGACACCTGGGTTCTAATCCTGGCTTTCACACTTTATCAAAGAGTAGGGTGTTTTCTTCAAATCATGCTAGTATGCTTCTAGCTTTGCAACATTTAACAAGTGCATAAGTTGCTTCTTGTGTTGCCACACATTAATGCCCCATTTGGTTTCACTCATATTTTGTTTTTGAGAAGTTTGTTCTGGAATACTATTTAGAATACATCCTTCGTTGACATGTCTGAGTCCAAAATGAAACATACTTAGGCCAATATCCAAAAAGTGTGCCATGTACTAGTTGGGATAACCGTGGCCATACTTAGGGCATTAACATTGTATCTGCTGTGTCTTTTTAGGTCTGACTTAACTGTGCAGATGTCTGAAGAAGATCTCATGTTGCAACACAACACACACATACACAAAATAGGGCTTTTGGATGTCTTCAGCCATTGGCTTTCTTAAAGGACCCGTCTTGAGATATTGATTAAAAGGACTATCAGTCACTTGTTAAATCAGCCAATCGAATTTTGTGGATGTTCAAATTAGACAATAAATAATCTGATGTCTTTGTGAACGCTTCTCCATTCAGCATTCACATTCTCTTATATTCAGCACACACCCTTCATTCTGTACCTCTCTTTCATCTTTCTACATCCCTCTTGCCTCTTTCTCTACCTCTCTTCCCTCTTTCTGCACCTCTCTTGCCTCTTTCTATACCCCTTCCCTATTTCTGCACATCACTTCCCTCTTTCTGTACTTCACTTCCCTCTTTCCATACTTCTCTTCTCTCTTTCTGTACCCCTCTTGCCTCTGTCTGTACCTCACTTGCCTCTTTCTGCACCTCTCCTGCCTCTTTCTGCACCTCTGTTGCCTCTTTCTGCACCTGTGTTGCCTCTTTCTGCACTTCTATTCCTTTTTATTTTTTATTTTTAATATAGCGCGAACTAGACCTGAAGATATCTGGTATCAGAGCGCTTTACATGAGCACCAGTTTCGTTACACAAGGATACATTCATTTTTTGTACGTTTCTTGTTTCTTTCTGCAACTCTCTTGTCTGTTTTATCACTTATCTTGCTTCTTTCTGTACCTCTGTTGCTTCTTACAGCACTTCGCTTGCTTCTTTCTGCACTTCTTTTGCCTGTTTCTGCAACTCTCTTGTCTCTTTCATCACTTCTCTTGCTTCTTTCTGCACCTCTGTTGCTTCTTTCTGCACCCCTCTTGCCTCTTTCTGCACCCCTATTGCTTCTTTCTGCACCCCTCTTCCCTCTTTCTGAACCTCTCTTGCTTCTTTTTGCATCTCTGTTGCTTCTTTCTGCACTTCTCTTGCCTCTTTCTGCACCCCTCTTGCCTCTTTCTGTACCTCTGTTGCTTCTTTCTGCACCTCTCTTGTCTCTTTCTCCACCCCTTCTGTCTCTTTCTGCACCTCTGTTACTTCTTTCTGTACCTATCTTGCTTCTTTCTGTACCCTTCTTCCATTTTATGCATCCCTCTTGCCTCTTTCTGCACTTCTCTTGCCTCTTTCTTTACCTCACTTGTCTCTTTCTGCACTTCTCTTGCTTCTTTCTACACCTCTGTTGCTTCTTTCAGCAATTCTCTTGCCTCTTTCTGTACTTCTCTTGCTTGTTTCTGCACCTCTCTTGCGTCTTTCTGCACCTCTGTTGCTTCTTTCTGCAACTCACTTGCTTCTTTCTGCACCCCTCTTGCCTCTTTCTGCATCCCTCCTCCCTATTTCTGCACCTCTCTTGCCTCTTTCTACACCCCTGTTCCCTCTTTCTGTACCTTTCCTGCCTGTTTCTGCACCTCTCTTGCCTCTTTCTGTACCTCTGTTGCTTCTTTATGCACTTCTCTTGCCTCTTTCTGCACCCTTTACACCTCATTCAGTACCTCTGTTGTTTATTTCTACACTTCTCTTCCTTCTTCTGCACACCTCCTGTCTCTTTCTGTACTCCTCTTGCCTCTTTGTGCACCTCTCCTACCTCTTTCTGTACCCCTCTTGCCTCTTCTTACACCTCTGTTGCTTCTTTCTGCACTACTCTTGCTTCTTTGTGCGCCCCTCTTGCTTCTTTCTGCACCTCTCTTCACTCTTTCTGCATCTCTCTTGCCTCTTTCTGTACCCCTTCCCACTTTCTGCACATCTCTTCCCTCTTTCTGTACTTCTCTTCCCTCTTTCTGCACTTCTCTTCTCTCTTTCTCCACCCCTCTTGCCTCTGTCTGCACCTCACTTGCCTCTTTCTGCTCCCCTCCTGCCTCTTTCTGCACCTGTGTTGCCTCTTTCTGCACTTCTCCTCCTTTTTTCTGCGCCTTTCTTGTTTCTTTCTACAACTCTCTTGTCTGTTTTATCACTTCTCTTGCTTCTTTCTGTACCTCTGTTGCTTCTTTCAGCACTTCTCTTGCTTCTTTTTGCATTTCTTTTGCCTGATTCTGTAACTCTCTTGTCTCTTTCATCACTTCTCTTGCATCTTTTTGCATCTCTGTTGTTTCTTTCTGTACTTCTCTTGTCTCTTTATGTACCCCTCTTGCTTCTTTCTGCATCCCTCTTGCCTCTTCCTTCACCCCTCTTCCCTCTTTCTCCACCCATTGTCCCTCTTTCTGCACCTCTGTTGCTTCTTTCTGTACCTCTTTTACTTCTTTCTGCACCCTTCTTCACTTTTTTGCATCCCTCTTGCCTCTTTCTGCAGTTCTCTTGCCATTTTCTGCACTTCTCTTGCCTCTTTCTGTACTTCTCTTGCTTGTTTCTGCATCTCTTGCGTCTTTCTGCACCTCTGTTATCTCTTTCTGCATCTCACTTGCTTCTTTCTGCACCCCTCTTACCTCTTTCGGCACCCCTCTTGCCTCTTTCTGCACCTCTGTTGCTTCTTTCTGCACTACTCTTGCTTCTTTGTGCACCCCTCTTGCCTCTTTCTGCAACTCTCTTGCCTCTTTCTGCACCCCTCTTCCTTCGTTCTGCACCCCTCCTGCCTCTTTCTGTACCGCTGCTCCTTCTTTCTGCACTTCTTTTGTTTCATTCTGTACCTCTCTTTCTTCTTTCTGCACCCCTCTTGCCTCTTTCTCTACCTCTCTTCCCTCTTTCTGCACCTCTCTTGCCTCTTTCTATAACCCCTTCCCTCTTTCTGCACATCACTTCCCTCTTTCTATACTTCTCTTCCCTCTTTCCGTACTTCTCTTCTCTCTTTCTGTATCCCTCTTGCCTCTGTCTGTACCTCACTTGCCTCTTTCTGCACCTCTCCTGCCTCTTTCTGCACCTGTGTTGCCTCTTTCTGCACTTCTCTTCCTTTTTTCTGCGCCTTTCTTGTTTCTTTCTGCAACTCTCTTGTCTGTTTTATCACTTCTTGTGCTTCTTTCTGCACCCCTGTTGCTTCTTTCTGCACTTCTCTTGCCTCTTTCTGCACTTCGTTTGCCTGTTTCTGAAACTCTCTTGTCTCTTTCATCACTTCTCTTGCTTCTTTCTGTACCTCTGTTGCTTCTTTCTGCACCCCACTTGCCTCTTTCTGCACCCCTCTTGCTTCTTTCTGCACCCCTCTTGCCTCTTTCTGCACCCCTCTTCCCCCTTTCTGCACCTCTCTTGCCTCTTTTTGTATCTCTGTTGCTTCTTTCTGCACTTCTCTTGCCTCTTTCTGCACCCCTCTTGCCTCTTTCTGCATCTCTGTTGCTTCTTTCTATACCTCTCTTGTCTCTTTCTCCATCCCTCATCCCTCTTTCTGCACCTCTGTTACTTCTTTCTGCACCTCTCTTGCTTCTTTCTGCACCCATCTTCCCTTTTTTGCATCCCTCTTGCCTCTTTCTGCAGTTCTCTTGCCATTTTCTGCACTTCTCTAGCCTCTTTCTGCACTTCTCTTGCTTGTTTCTTCACCCCTATTACGTCTTTCTGCACCTCTGTTGCCTCTTTCTGCATCTCACTTGCTTCTTTCTGCACTTCTCTTGCCTCTTTCTGCACCCCTCTTCCCCCTTTCTGCACCTCTCTTGCCTCTTTTTGCATCTCTGTTGCTTCTTTCTGCACTTCTCTTGCCTCTTTCTGCACCCCTCATGCCTCTTTCTGCATCTCTGTTGCTTCTTTCTATACCTCTCTTGTCTCTTTCTCCATCCCTCATCCCTCTTTCTGCACCTCTGTTACTTCTTTCTGCACCTCTCTTGCTTCTTTCTGCACCCATCTTCCCTTTTTTGCATCCCTCTTGCCTCTTTCTGCAGTTCTCTTGCCATTGTCTGCACTTCTCTAGCCTCTTTCTGCACTTCTCTTGCTTGTTTCTTCACCTCTATTACGTCTTTCTGCACCTCTGTTGCCTCTTTCTGCATCTCACTTGCTTCTTTATGCACTTCTCTTGCCTCTTTCTGCACCCCTCTTCCCTCTTTCTGCACCTCTCTTGCCTCTTTCTGGACTCCTCTTCCCTCTTTCTGCACCTTTCCTGCCTCTTTCTGCACCTCTGTTATCTCTTTCTGCATCTCACTTGCTTCTTTCTGCACCCCTCTTGCCTCTTTCTGCACCTCTGTTGCTTCTTTCTGCACTACTCTTGCTTCTTTGTGCACCCCTCTTGCCTCTTTCTGCAACTCTCTTGCCTCTTTCTGCACCCCTCTTCCTTCGTTCTGCACCCCTCCTGCCTCTTTCTGTACCGCTGCTCCTTCTTTCTGCACTTCTTTTGTTTCATTCTGTACCTCTCTTTCTTCTTTCTGCACCCCTCTTGCCTCTTTCTCTACCTCTCTTCCCTCTTTCTGCACCTCTCTTGCCTCTTTCTATAACCCCTTCCCTCTTTCTGCACATCACTTCCCTCTTTCTATACTTCTCTTCCCTCTTTCCGTACTTCTCTTCTCTCTTTCTGTATCCCTCTTGCCTCTGTCTGTACCTCACTTGCCTCTTTCTGCACCTCTCCTGCCTCTTTCTGCACCTGTGTTGCCTCTTTCTGCACTTCTCTTCCTTTTTTCTGCGCCTTTCTTGTTTCTTTCTGCAACTCTCTTGTCTGTTTTATCACTTCTTGTGCTTCTTTCTGCACCCCTGTTGCTTCTTTCTGCACTTCTCTTGCCTCTTTCTGCACTTCGTTTGCCTGTTTCTGAAACTCTCTTGTCTCTTTCATCACTTCTCTTGCTTCTTTCTGTACCTCTGTTGCTTCTTTCTGCACCCCACTTGCCTCTTTCTGCACCCCTCTTGCTTCTTTCTGCACCCCTCTTGCCTCTTTCTGCACCCCTCTTCCCCCTTTCTGCACCTCTCTTGCCTCTTTTTGTATCTCTGTTGCTTCTTTCTGCACTTCTCTTGCCTCTTTCTGCACCCCTCTTGCCTCTTTCTGCATCTCTGTTGCTTCTTTCTATACCTCTCTTGTCTCTTTCTCCATCCCTCATCCCTCTTTCTGCACCTCTGTTACTTCTTTCTGCACCTCTCTTGCTTCTTTCTGCACCCATCTTCCCTATTTTGCATCCCTCTTGCCTCTTTCTGCAGTTCTCTTGCCATTTTCTGCACTTCTCTAGCCTCTTTCTGCACTTCTCTTGCTTGTTTCTTCACCTCTATTACGTCTTTCTGCACCTCTGTTGCCTCTTTCTGCATCTCACTTGCTTCTTTCTGCACTTCTCTTGCCTCTTTCTGCACCCCTCTTCCCCCTTTCTGCACCTCTCTTGCCTCTTTTTGCATCTCTGTTGCTTCTTTCTGCACTTCTCTTGCCTCTTTCTGCACCCCTCATGCCTCTTTCTGCATCTCTGTTGCTTCTTTCTATACCTCTCTTGTCTCTTTCTCCATCCCTCATCCCTCTTTCTGCACCTCTGTTACTTCTTTCTGCACCTCTCTTGCTTCTTTCTGCACCCATCTTCCCTTTTTTGCATCCCTCTTGCCTCTTTCTGCAGTTCTCTTGCCATTGTCTGCACTTCTCTAGCCTCTTTCTGCACTTCTCTTGCTTGTTTCTTCACCTCTATTACGTCTTTCTGCACCTCTGTTGCCTCTTTCTGCATCTCACTTGCTTCTTTATGCACTTCTCTTGCCTCTTTCTGCACCCCTCTTCCCTCTTTCTGCACCTCTCTTGCCTCTTTCTGGACTCCTCTTCCCTCTTTCTGCACCTTTCCTGCCTCTTTCTGCACCTCTGTTATCTCTTTCTGCATCTCACTTGCTTCTTTCTGCACCCCTCTTGCCTCTTTCTGCACCTCTGTTGCTTCTTTCTGCACTACTCTTGCTTCTTTGTGCACCCCTCTTGCCTCTTTCTGCAACTCTCTTGCCTCTTTCTGCACCCCTCTTCCTTCGTTCTGCACCCCTCCTGCCTCTTTCTGTACCGCTGCTCCTTCTTTCTGCACTTCTTTTGTTTCATTCTGTACCTCTCTTTCTTCTTTCTGCACCCCTCTTGCCTCTTTCTCTACCTCTCTTCCCTCTTTCTGCACCTCTCTTGCCTCTTTCTATAACCCCTTCCCTCTTTCTGCACATCACTTCCCTCTTTCTATACTTCTCTTCCCTCTTTCCGTACTTCTCTTCTCTCTTTCTGTATCCCTCTTGCCTCTGTCTGTACCTCACTTGCCTCTTTCTGCACCTCTCCTGCCTCTTTCTGCACCTGTGTTGCCTCTTTCTGCACTTCTCTTCCTTTTTTCTGCGCCTTTCTTGTTTCTTTCTGCAACTCTCTTGTCTGTTTTATCACTTCTTGTGCTTCTTTCTGCACCCCTGTTGCTTCTTTCTGCACTTCTCTTGCCTCTTTCTGCACTTCGTTTGCCTGTTTCTGAAACTCTCTTGTCTCTTTCATCACTTCTCTTGCTTCTTTCTGTACCTCTGTTGCTTCTTTCTGCACCCCACTTGCCTCTTTCTGCACCCCTCTTGCTTCTTTCTGCACCCCTCTTGCCTCTTTCTGCACCCCTCTTCCCCCTTTCTGCACCTCTCTTTGCCTCTTTTTGTATCTCTGTTGCTTCTTTCTGCACTTCTCTTGCCTCTTTCTGCACCCCTCTTGCCTCTTTCTGCATCTCTGTTGCTTCTTTCTATACCTCTCTTGTCTCTTTCTCCATCCCTCATCCCTCTTTCTGCACCTCTGTTACTTCTTTCTGCACCTCTCTTGCTTCTTTCTGCACCCATCTTCCCTTTTTTGCATCCCTCTTGCCTCTTTCTGCAGTTCTCTTGCCATTTTCTGCACTTCTCTAGCCTCTTTCTGCACTTCTCTTGCTTGTTTCTTCACCTCTATTACGTCTTTCTGCACCTCTGTTGCCTCTTTCTGCATCTCACTTGCTTCTTTCTGCATTTCTCTTGCCTCTTTCTGCACCCCTCTTCCCCCTTTCTGCACCTCTCTTGCCTCTTTTTGCATCTCTGTTGCTTCTTTCTGCACTTCTCTTGCCTCTTTCTGCACCCCTCATGCCTCTTTCTGCATCTCTGTTGCTTCTTTCTATACCTCTCTTGTCTCTTTCTCCATCCCTCATCCCTCTTTCTGCACCTCTGTTACTTCTTTCTGCACCTCTCTTGCTTCTTTCTGCACCCATCTTCCCTTTTTGCATCCCTCTTGCCTCTTTCTGCAGTTCTCTTGCCATTGTCTGCACTTCTCTAGCCTCTTTCTGCACTTCTCTTGCTTGTTTCTTCACCTCTATTACGTCTTTCTGCACCTCTGTTGCCTCTTTCTGCATCTCACTTGCTTCTTTATGCACTTCTCTTGCCTCTTTCTGCACCCCTCTTCCCTCTTTCTGCACCTCTCTTGCCTCTTTCTGGACTCCTCTTCCCTCTTTCTGCACCTTTCCTGCCTCTTTCTGCACCTCTCTTGCCTCTTTCTGTACCTCTGTTGCTTCTTTCTGCACTTCTCTTGCCTCTTTCTGCACCCTTCGCGCCTCTTTCAGCACCTCTGTTGCTTCTTTCTGCTCTTTTCTTCCTTCTTTCTGCACCCCTCCTGCCTCTTTCTGTACCCCTCTTGCCTCTTTGTGCACCTCTCCTACCTCTTTCTGTACCTCTCTTGCCTCTTTTTGCACCTATGTTGCTTCTTTCTGCGCTACCATTTCTTCTTTGTGCACCCCTCTTGCCTCTTTCTGCACATCTCTTGCCTCTTTCTGCACCCCTCTTCCCATTTTCTGCACCCCTCCTGCCTCTTTCTGTACCTCTGCTCCTTTTTTCTGTACTTCTTTTCTTTCTTTCTGCACCTCTCTTGCTTCTTTCTGTACCCCTATTGCCTATTTCTCCACCCCTCTTCCCCCTTTCTGCATGTCTGTTGCTTCTTTATGCACTTATCTTGCCTCTTTCTGTACCTCTCTTGCTTATTTCTGCACCCCTTGTGCCTCTTTCTGTACCCCTCTTCTCTTGCTGCACTCCTCTTGCCTCTGTTCCTTCTTTGTGCACTTCTTTTGTTACTTTCTGCACACCTCTTGCCTCTTTCTGCACCCCTGTTGGTTCTTTCTGTACCTCTCTTGCCTCTGTGTGCACCCTGTTCCCTCTTTGTGCACCTCTTTTTTCCTGTTTCTGCAACTCTCTTGCCTCTTTCTACACGCCTCTTTCTGCACCTTTGTTGCTTCTTTCTGCACTTCTCTTGCTTCTTTCTATACCTCTCTTGCTTCTTTCTGCACCCCTCGTGCCTCTTTCTGCACCCTTCTTCCCTTTTCCTGCATGTCTCTTGGTTCTTTCTGCACATCTCTTGCCTCTTTTTGTACCCCTCTTTCCTCTTTCTGTAGCTCTGTTGGTTCTTTCTGCACTTCTCTTGCTTCTTTCTACACCTCTCTTGCTTCTTTCTGCATCCCACTTGCCTCTTTCTGCACTCTTCTACCCTCTTTCTGCACCTCTCTTGCCTCTTTCTGTATCTCTCTAGCCTCTTTCCGCATCACTTTTGCTTGTTTCTGCTCTTTTTTTTGCCTCTTTCTGTACCCCTCTTGCCTCCTTCTGTACCTTTGTTGTTTCTTACTGCACTGCTCTTGCTTCTTTCTGCATCTCTCTTGCAAATTTTTGTACCCCTCTTGCGTCTTTCGGCACCCCTCTTCTCTCTTTCTGCACCCCTGTTCCCTCTTTCTGCACCTCTTCTGCCTGTTTCTGCACATCTGCTGCCTCTTTATGAACTTCTCTTGCCTCTTTCAGCACCTCTGTTGCTTCGTTGTGCACTTCTCTTGCCTCTTTCTGCTCCCCTCTTCCCTCTATCTTTCTGCAGTCCTGTTGCTTCTTTCTGTACTTCTCTTGCTTCTTTCTGCACCCCCCCTTGCTTCTTTCTGCACCTCTCTTGCCTCTTTATGCACCCTTCTCCCCTCTTTCTGCACCTCTCTTGCCTCTTTCTGTACACACAGGGCTACTTTTAAACTGACCTCAGGCTCAGCAGTGCACACATGCAAGTGCAGAAAAGGGCTGCTGGCCTCCAAACTGCCATGCCCTATTATATGCTAGGGACTTAGAGATAGTTTTATTCCCCCTGCCCTATTATGTACTAGGGCCTTACAGGGGAGGTCATGACAATCACAGGGGTACCCCAACCCATAGTGTACCCTAGTATATGTAGGTGTTTTCACTGTATTCTAAGTGTCTTTTAGCATAGCACTGGCTCTGGGCCTAGTTAGGCAGAGTCCAGGGTCAGTCAGAGTCAGATACCACCAGTACCAGTCAGTAAAATGATGGGGGGTGCCTAGGGCACAGGATGACTTTGCAACAAGGCCTCTTTCTTCACCTCTGTTGGTTCTTTCTGCATATCTCTTGCTTCTTTCTGCACCTTTCTTCCTATTTCTGGTCTTCTGTTGCCTCTTTCTGCATTTCTCCTGCTTCTTTCTGCGCCTTTCTTTCTCTTTCTGCTCATGTCCTACCTCTGTAGGCATAGATAGAAATCAGCATTTAAAAAACCTTAGAACCTCATTGAAAAAACATAGATTTCAGGGACATTATAGTTAGAAATTAGCATTTGAAAATCACTGAAAAAACCACAGGTTTCAGGGACGTTATAGTTAGTTGGACATTTCACTTGTACAAAACCAGAGAAATTTGGCCGTTATAGTTAGTTCAGCTAACTATAACTGGCGCCCACAATGCACTGCTGATGACATCATATATTACATCATTCATGACATGGTCAGTGACATCACTGATGACATCACTGATGACATCTCAAATGACATAGCCCGGAAGTAACAACAAAAACCTGTTGGCTTGCTAAAGGTAAAGGGTTCATTAGGTGCTCAACATGCTGTGCGTGTAAGTTTGGCATCAATACAACGTCCTATTCCACGCCGTTTAAAGACCAACCGATCAAGATCTAGAAGCTCTTGACCTGCAAAACTGAATTTGCGATCTATGTGCTGGAGTGCTCTTGTGAACTGCGCTACATAGGTAGTACAAGCTACAAGAGGATTCTCCAGCACTTGAGAGCCATTACCAACTTTGATGCCACATATCCTGTGGCTCACCATTTCAGGGAAGTACACAACAATAACTTAGAACACTTAAGGTTTTATGTGGTGGACTCAGTCCCACATATGAGACGAGGTGGCAACAGGGAGGCAGCATTGAGACATCTGGAGACCAGATACATACTTGAGCTCGGCACCAAAAACCCACTTGGGTTAAATACAAGTGAAGATCTATACACATGCCTGTAAGGGCTAAATGAGGCAAAGATGTTCACTACTAGCTGTATTAATATCAAATGTATTCTCTCTAAGGTGAGACAAACATAGAAGCAACAATCCCACTAAGAACTATATCCATTCTGCTGCATTTTATCTTCCATAATTTTAACCTCTTTTTTATTCACTTTTTAGATATAGTAATCTTATAGGTACACATAGGCATATTTGCACATTAGGGTGACACCAGGAGCACGTGTATTGCACTTACGCACTAGGCACTTTAACTAATGCACTTTACACGTTCAGTCGAAAGACAGGCCCACTGGAGCGATATAACGAAATACTTCTCAATTAAGGCATACACAGAAATTAGCAATTGGACCAGCTAAAAATGGATAACTGTATGTGGAAACACTATGAATGAAATAGTACGCATTAGTTATAATCATCTCTGTCTCTGGGCTTTATGGTTTTATTGTGTTATAATTACAAATAGTGTAGTGATGATCAACAATTAATAATCCATAAATGTATTAGCATTACAATATGAATATGGTACATTATGTATTCAATAAGTTGGAAGCAAAAGATACAAATTAGTTGCTTTTAGCACTGTGATGTTAGAGCTTGACGGAAGTCTGTCTTTTATATTTATGATGCACTTGTCACTTTAAATGAGGAGGGTTTCGTAGATGCGTCATGTGATCAAGGCCTGCGAAGGCCAAAATGCGTAATGGCGGTGAGTTGAATTTCAAATAAAGAAAATTGCACTAAGAGAAGTGGAGTCCGTTCCTGTTTCGTTCCGCATGTGAGGGAACATCAGAAACAAGGTTCTGAAGTGATATATATATATATTCACTGAAAAATTCATAGGTTTTACAGACGTTATAGTTAGAAATTAGCATTTAAAAAACCTTTGAAATTCACTGAAAAAACCATAGGTTTCAGGGACGTTATACTTAGCTGGACATTTCACTCGTATAAAACCATAGAAATTCCACCGTTATAGTTAGTTCAGTTAACTATAACTCACGCCCCCGCAATGCACTGCTCATGACATCACATATTACATCATTCATGGCATGGTCAGTGACATCACTGATGACAACTCAAATGACATCACTGATGACATCACTGATGACATCATCCCGTGACTGTGTGTTTCTGCAAAGTTTAAATATGTTTTATATATATGGCAAGGTGTATTGAAGAATGAGTGGGTGTATAAGTGTCTGGATGGAGGATTTAGGAGGTATGTAACTGATTGTATAAGTGACTGATTAAATATGTCTTACTGAATGCATGGGTTAGTGACTAAACTGTGTGAATGTCTGTATCAGTCTGTCTGTTGTTGTGTAAGCTGCTACATGGGTTGGTCAGTAGCTACATGAGTGTCTATATGGGTTATTGATTGTTTGCTTGAGTATTTGTATGGGGGACTGAGTGTGTGTGTGGGTGGGTTGGAGGTGTGTGACTCTGTGCATAGATGTGTGAGTGGTTGATTCACTGGGTGTATGGGTACAAGAGTGCATGTGGAAACAGCTGTATGGGTGGGTGAGTGTGTATATGGGTGTGTTGGTGAGTGAATGGATGTCTCAGTGGTACATATGTGAGTAACTACATATGTAAAAGGCAGTATATGTGAGTGATGGTGTATATAAATAACTATATGTGACACTGAGTGATTGTGAGAGTGGCATGTATGGATGAGTCTGTACTCGTTTCAGTGATTACATAAGAGAGTAACTATGCGTTACTGTCTGTATGAATTAGTGAGGTGTTGTGTGTATAACTGTTTAGATGAGTAAATGGGAGTGTGATCGATTCTTTGCATGACTGACTTAGTGTGTGAGTAACTCCATGGATGAGTGGCGGTGTGTGAGTGTCTGAATAGGTGTATGAGTGCATATGATAGTGTTGTATTGATAAGTGACTGCATGTATAAGTGATTGTATAGGTGAATGAGTGGATGTGTGTGCAGACCTAGGAATCAGTGACTGAGTATGTAGTAACTGGTATTGGTGTGTGGATGGTTTCAAAAATGGTAGTGTGTATTTTACAGTGGGTGTATTAAAGGTTATAATAGGGTGTGATGAGGTGCATCAGATTATCACGTGGATGATGCCATCAGTGATGTCATCAGTGATGTCATTTGAGATGTCATCAGTGATGTCATCAGTGATGTCACTGACCATGCCATGAATTATGTAATATGTGACGTCATGAGCAGTGCATTGCGGGGGCGCGAGTTATAGTTAACTGAACTAACTATAACGGTGGAATTTCTATGGTTTTGTACGAGTGAAATGTCCAGCTAACTATAACGTCCCTGAAACCTATGGTTTTTCAGTGAATTTCAAAGGTTTTTTAAATGCTAATTTCTAACTATAACGTCTGTAAAACCTATGGTTTTTTCAGTGAATTTCAAAGGTTTTTTAAATGTTAATTTCTAACTATAACGTCTGTAAAACCTATGGTTTTTTCAGTGAATTTCAAAGGTTTTTTAAATGCTAATTTCTAACTATTACGTCTGTAAAACCTATGGTTTTTTCAGTGAATTTGAAAGTTTTTTAAAAATATTAAACTACTATTCTACTGTTTCTCATTAGTACTGTTTTTTCTCACTTTTCCACTACAGAAAAGAAAAGAAACTGTAAAACTGTTGTGTAATGTAATATAGTTCACAAATTACACTGTTAATAATCAAATAATACAACATAATATAACATTTTCAAAACATATTTTTCTCCCTTTTTCTGCTGTTATCAGATTCTACTTAACTTCACTATTCACAGTGATGTCAGTGTAGTATCATCATAAACAGCTGGGGAAAAAAACAATCAACTAGATTGTTAAAAAAAAACAAATGACTAACTCTTACAACCACAATAACAAATCAACACAAATAACACATCCAATACTATTTCCAATTTTTAAATCTTACCTTTACTGTGTAGTTTCTGTTGACATTTTTCCTCAAGGCCAAATAATGTGTGGAATTTATTTTTTGAAATGATCCAGTATCAATTCCTTAAAGCATCTTCCCATTTTCCCTCTAGGCCGAATAATGTATCTAAAATTTTTGTTTCAGAAATATCAAGTATGAGTTGGGTAATTCATAAGGCAATCTCGGTTTAATTTCCAAGTGTGTATCGTTGCAGTGACTCCAAAACCATTTTTGCATTTCAAATATACAGTATAATGTCCACATGTGGTAGTAGCTCCAGCATGGAAAACAATAGCCTGTGTTGCAAAAGTTCTTCCAGAAATAGATACTTGACTAGCAACAACATTTTTAATTTTCGTTTCCACTTTTCTTCCATTTGGTCTACAGCGTTGTAGCATTAAAATTAGATATTTTCCATATCTTTCTAGGCATAATGTAGATAACATTTCTGATTGACAACGAGAACATTTCATATCATGATTTGCTTCTTTTACTAATTTCGGAAAAGGTACAGATTTGCAGTCAGGTATTGGAAAATCTCGAAATCGTTCTCTGTCAACTATAGTACTTGAAGTTAATGAACACTGTTCACATTTGTGATCCCATTTGTAACTGAGTCCAAATAAACTCTCAATCTGGATTCCTTCATCTTCTCGTACTCTAAGCATAACCATCAGAAACTCTTGTGCATCTTGTTGTATATTAGGACTGAACGTTAAAGATCCAGTACATGTATCCAAGAGTTGTCGAATACCAGAAGCAGTATGGATCTTACTTCTGTCAGTTTTCAATTGTTCAAATAAAGTATAAAGTGCAGAACATAATCTTTTTCCTGACTTTCCACAATTTCACCATAAAGATCTTCTAGATAAAATATAACGTTTAGAATAACATTACCATAGCAGTTGACACCATAAGCATTTTCTAATTGGTATCCCACAACATCATCACTTGTTTGTATTTTCTGTTCCTTTGCATCTTATCTTTTCTCTTGAATTTTTTTCTGCTTTTCAACCACACTTCATTCATCAACATGTTTGCATTTTGAACACACAGGACGTTTTTCATAAATAGGATATTCACCTAAAGTTGGTGCATAAAGTCTCCTTAAACGATTATATTCTCTTACACAATTTACATCAGCACTAACCTTGTTTTCATCGAAATCAATTAAATACAAACCAGACAATGTTCTAACTCGAGATAATGCAACGTATGCCATTCCCTCTTTAAACACAGTTCTTCCAACATTTACTAAAGCATTATCTACACTTAAACCTTGAGATTTATGAATGGTTATTTCATATGCTAAACAGAAAGCAAACTGTTTTCTATGAACATACAAGTCTTTTATCAGCAAAAAACGTACTGCACAACACCCAATTTGTTTTACCTCTGCAACCTTATCAAATTTAATTTTCAAGAATTCAATTGCATTTCTGTTTTGATATTGTACAAATTCAACAACTTTCCCTATTGCTCCATTCACTAAACCTTGTTCTATATTCAAATTACGCCTCAAAATTACCTGACAGTTTATACATACATCTAAAAAAAATTCTAAGCCAGCAGTTTTTGTTACAGACTTTTCAAAGAATCCAATTTAGTCTGTAGTTTATTTGAAAGAAATATTGTTATTCCTTGATGCTCGATTTTATCAATAGCTTCAATGTGAACTATTTCTTGATTATCCAATTTCAGAAGCTCTTGATTAAATGTATAACACTCTTCCAGTGTAGGCATTAAGCAAAGTATAGACTTTTTTTCTGCAATGTTCTTGTACAGTATTGCTGCTGGTGTGTTTTCAGTTGTAAACAAGTTCTTTAGTAGACGACTTTGTAAAGCTTGTTTACCATGTTTGCTTAGAACACCAATTCTTACATCTTTCAGAATATTTCCATAATCTTCATCACTTGCTTGTCGCATATTCTGAGTGAGTTCTTTATATTCAAAATTTAACCAGAGATTCCCATTTCCAATACTTCCCAAAGATTTCCTAGTGTCTTCATGTAGAAGAGTTTTAAAGACTGGTTCTCCTTTTACAGGAGTTAGTTGTAGCAGATCTCCAAATACAATTAAAGGTTTTCCTCCAAAGAGAACGTCGAAATCTGTTTTTAATACCTGTTGCATTCTTAAATGCACAAAAGCAAGCATTACATTTGAGACCATGCTCACCTCATCAATAATTAAAAGTTTAATCTTCTTCAGCACTCTTGACACTTCATAAGAAGCTTCTCCAGACAACTTCTGATATTCTAATTTATTATCATGCTCAACTGTTAACATTAGTAATCTATGCAAAGTAATTCCTTTAACATTGTGCGCAGCTAATCCAGTTGGAGCTGTTACCACACAAGATAAATGTGAACCAGTAGTTTTTTTAAGATAACTGGTCAAAACTTTAATTTAAAAACTTACCCGTTTCAGCTTGACAACTGATGTACATCAGAATAGGTTTAAATGATGAACATACACATTCTTTTTTTCATGCAACAAACCATGTTCTATCTGTTCTCTCACTTGTACATATATTTCTTTCTGTTCAATATTTACTTGTTCTTCTAACTTTTCCAATGTAATATTCTCCTCTTGTGCTTGTTGCATTGCAATTTCCACTTCATGCATAGCAATCGCTGCTTCATTTTCCACTATTGGTTGTCCAAGTGGATCTTGACTACATGGACCAGAACTTTGACTATCTTGAGAACTTTCATTTGCAACTTCAGCTGTAATAGTCTTATCCTGTTTAACTTCATCATTCAGCATTTTTAAATATGTAGGGAAAATTGAACATGCAATGCTATCTTTACATGCATTAAAAGAATCTTCGTAGCAGTCGAAATCTCCAAGTAATTCACTTTCGCTACACCATGGTTTAAACAGTTGGAGAAGTGCTAAATAGTAAAATTCTCGCTTGTCTGGAGTTTCACAACTGAGTTTCTTGTGGTTGATAAGGTTACCTTTTGTGTGTTTTACTAAACATCCATGACATCCAAGTACTGCATATCTTCCTTGTTTTAAATTCTGTTTAACATTTCTTTTGAAGCTGTAATGTTGAAGTACTTCATACAGACATAGCTGTTCCAGATGTCGACTCCTTTTCGGATAGTATGTATCCAACATATTAGTTTTAAGAATTTCTGTACTGTCTGGTTCATTTGCTGCTAAGTATTCAATTTCTTCTAATGATTTCAACACTCTATTTTGTGAGCAGGCAAGATCTAAACTTACCCAAATGATCCCTCGTGATTTTGAATATAAACTTGAAGAGGACAAGCGGTCTGAACATTCATAGGATCCAATTTCTCTGTGGGAAAGCATTTTCAAAGTAAAGCTGTACAATTTTTTGCTAAGGCTCTTCCCTTGTGCAATTTCTTCACACATTTGTTTCATCTTGGTTTTTTCTGATTTCGTTATATATGATGTAACGTAGCGTGCAACAGCAATTGAGTTGTCTGCAACATACTGGATGTCCATATTTGCATTCCACATTTTTAAAATAACCGGATTGTAGTCATTAATATACTTTGACAGTTCTGTTCTTTTCAAGTTGTAGGTATTCTTTGGAGATTTGCGAGTTATTGTGTGCCTTACAAAAGAAAAAAAAGAATTTACTCTTCCTTTAGAAATTACTGGACGTGGAAATCCAAACCGACACTTGGTATAAACTTTTCCTTTAGACTTGTATTTTCGTCTGCAGTACTTTCCACAACGGTGACTTTGGAAACGTAAAACTTGCTGTCTCAAGCTTCTATCTCCTCCTTCTCTTGGAATCTCACATGTCACATACTGTTCAATGAAAGACAATACTATTTCATCTGAATCAGTTCCAAATTTAGGTGCATTCTTGATCCACAATAGCATATGTATATGAGGAGCACCTCTCGCTTGGTACTCCTTTCTCCAAAAGAAATCGGTAACTTCTCCAAGAGGTGGATTCTTTTTATTGCAGATGAAAGACATCATAGCTTGTAACCTATGATTAAAATATCTGCACACATTTACAGGATCCAAAGAACACAGTTCTCCAGGTGTCCTCATTTCAACATTCTTTATATTGGAATTTGCTTCTCGTACAAATTCAAGCAAATCTTCCCATGCATACTCTGCACAGCTAAGTGTCACATACCATGTTGGTGTACCTAAGTTCCGTAACATACACTTCAGTTCTCCATGACGACGATACCAATACTCATTTGTTCCTCGTTGACATGCCATCAAATTAATTAACTGTGCTTCTAAATTTTCATCTGTTTGTTGAACTTTCTCCACAAATTCTTTCGCTGAAAGAAGTGATTGATGAACTCCAGTTTTCAGTATGTGGTTCACTGCATAAGACAGAGAAGACAGATCACTTTCAAACAAAAGGTGAAATATATATGGTATACACTGCCGGAATCTCGGATCTTCAGAGTATAATCTTGTTGAGCAATATTCTGAAGCTGGAATCCATACAGGTCGGTCATCATATCGTCCACCTTCTCCAGTAGAAAACAGCTGTGGAAAACAACGAGCTTCTAAGCTTTTCTCCCATACACTCATTGGAGTTCCCTTTACTTTTTTCATTTGAAATAACTCAATGCTGTTTCCTATTACTTCTTTTGAATGTAGAGGACATATTGCGTAATGTTCATAAATCTCTTCACTCCTTGACTTGTCCACTTTCTCTATTTGACCACTTGAAATTTCAGATTCATCTTCCATACTTATTACCTGTTCTTGCACATTTACACTTTTATAATAAATATTATTCTCCACAAGATATAACGTAGCCTTTTCAAGTTTTTTAACATCCACATATTCTTGCCATATTTTCCGACTCTTTGTTGGTACTCCATTTACTAGAATGACTACTGCTTCATTTAATGCTTCTTTGTCTCCACCAACAATTTCAATATTTTTCTTAAAATCCAAAGGTAAGTACACTACTCTTCCTTTCAACCCTCTTTGTAAGTCTGTGGTGGCAGTTTACCTGTTTTAGGCTCCATGCGAATTATAGTTTGAAATGGATGAACAGATTGAATAAAAACTGACTCATATGTATTCAAATCTGCCAATTCCTCCGGAATAGCTACTAATTCTAACTTATTATATGCTGCTCTAGCGGGCATTTTGTTCTCTTCTAATTTGTTATAGCAATATTTACAAATACTGCCTAACTCAAATTGACCTTCCACTAACAAGTAAGTTGCAAATTCTTTCCATTTATCATTATTATTCTTTTCAGATTTCAAATACAAATCAACATTCCTAGTTTGATTTTTATAATTACTACCTCGACAGCAAACACAAACATAGTTTGGAATTTCAGAGCACACTATGTTAAACTTTTCAATTTCTTCTTCAAACTGATCAATCATAATCACTTTCCCATCTTCTTCAACATCTGTAATTGTCAAACTTTCACTTTCTATACACTGCTGTTCTGAACCAAAATATCGGAACTGAATATCATCACACTTTGTTTGTACATCTGATAAAGAACCATGTAAAAGAGCTGTATTTAGTTCACCTAAACATAATGCAGGACTTTTTACATAGTACAGTTTCCTTACAAACTTCCGCATTTCTGAATGGTGTACTGCTAACATCCCTAAGTGATGAAAAACACTTTTACACACTTTTCTTGAAAGACAAGCCAGAGAATGCCCATGTTTCTCAGTATATTTTCTTACATTACAAGGATCTAGTGTTTGTAACAACCTAATCTTCTGTTTTCCACTTTTCTGTGTATATTCTCGTAACAAATTTCGCATTATATCAATAGATTCCTGTTGAATACTACAAATACTGCTACAACCCCACTTATACACAGGAGCTTGTGTGCGTTTCCCTTGCACTTCTTCAGCTATTAACTGTTCTGCACTAATAGTAATCATTTCCTCTTTTGGAACAGGACAACCATTCTGAACTTCGTAGCAACGACCTCCAGTATCAACTGCAAATGGTAAACTATTTTCTTGGAAGTAACTCTCTTCATTTAAAAGGTTCACTATTAGATGTATGTTTCCATTTTCCACTGAAGATTTTACAAAAGTTGCTTCTGTTCACACGTCTTTTTTTTTTTACTTTTATCTTTCAGAATCTTCATTGTTTTATCCAACACTTTCATCCTCTTCAAAATGAAAATTAATATTTTTTGTTTTAACTTAAAAGCAGTATCCCCTATGCTTTCAACACGCTGTTTCTGTTTCAATTGCAGCACTGTCTTTTTATATTTACGGCATCCTTTTATTAAATTCTGAATTTCTCTATTTCGAAAAACTCTTTGACGAATTTCTTGAAATTGTTTTTGTCTACGGGTAACAAATACTCTTTCCTTATCATGTTTTTTTTCTTGCAATTTGAAGTTGAAGTCTGCTTCTCCTTACTTGAAAATTTTTCTTTTTCCTTTGTGTGATGTTATTTTCATTAAATGTTCGTAATACTTTTTTTTAGAAATTGTCTAGTGTTTTTACCAGAAGAAACTCTTTTTGTAGTACTCTCATTTTGTTGTAATCCACATTTTTGACTTTTCTTTAAGTAGATTGCCTTTTTGTTTTTCCTTTTTATTTCAGTTCTTCTAGGCATTTTCAATTTTTAATCCAAACAAAATAATTTTCTGAAAATGAAAAAAAAGTTTCAATTATTTGTTATATCTGTTCAATATGTCAAAATAATCACATACAATTATATAAGTTCCACTGGCGGCTTGCAGAGGAAATGCTGCATGGTACTGGAGCGGAATAAGGGAACAGTAGAGTGGCAGGTAGTGCCATCGGACATACAGCACATATTTATTGAATTATTTAGATTCACCTTCCCATTTTATATGTGACTCCACTACCTCCTACTTTTCCCCTCGCCCCCCCGCCACACCCCCCGTCCCATGCACCCCACCGTCCCACACCACTTCCTCTGCAACCCACTACAGATAACTTTGTAGATACTATTTTGTAAAATTGTTATCTGTATACTTAGAGTGATATTCTCAACTAAATGGCACATGTAAACGTTACCCTTATTAGTTTAACACTTCTATCGGCAACTTAGCAAGCATAACACTGCACCATATTAGCAAAGATATGGTACAGGCTTACATTTTATTGTGGATGTACATAAACAAGTACAGATCAACTGTTAGAGAGCAACAAAAACCACCGACATGGAGATGGAGAGGGGGGAAAGATTAAGGGGCATATTCACAATGAGCCATCGCCGAATTAACAGCACTTTATCGCAGCCAAACTCGTGATAATTTTACCCCCCCATTCACAAGCCGGTGTTAACAGCAAACAGCACCAGTATACCCGCGATAGCAGTCTCAAAAAACATAGGCACAGAGGACCCTCGCAAATATCGCTAATGAGATGCAGAGTAGGCGTTCCCGTGACAAAAGCTGAGACAACAGCACACCTCAACATTCACAACGACCAGCCACATCCGCGCTAAAAACAGAAAACTGGCTCTGACCTGGTGTAAAGTCAGATGGCAGCCAGCACCACAAAAGGGAGCACAGTCCAGGGCCACATCCGAAGGGCAACAGATGCCATGGAGCAACTCATCATGCGGCCCGGACACCCAACAGGGCCACAACACCCACCACCAACACCCCAAGACCCCATCCCACACCGGGAACACCCCCCCCGCACCACCCCCAACCCCGAACTAAGAAATTGCACACCAACACCACGAATCCCAAAACAAACATCTTGCCTGATGTCTCACAAGCAGCAAAATAAACATACATAAATGCGTGACCAGAAAATGGAGAATAAGTCATACAGCAATGCAATCACCAACACAAAACCCCAGACAAACAGAAGCAGAAACAACCCCTCGGATGAGTCCTAGCTGCTCCCACTGGACAATCCGTAGCACACAGCCCGGTAGCCCAAAACCAAGAGAAGAAGGTGTGTCATGAGCGCAACAAAGGAAAGAGAGGGAGAGAGCGAGGGAGAGAGAGAGACGGAGTGAGATAGCACAAGCAGCGCAAGGCCGCACGGGCACCTGGCTCCACATGCCAACATGTGTGTGTGCATCGCCATCCGTACACCATGAGCCCAAGGCCGTGTCCCAATCTCAGCGCCAAAGCCACATCACATTCCCAAAACGAAAGTAGTAGTGAGACAAACATCAGGGATGAAAGTACCATTGTCCCAATGCAGAAGCCGGGAGGACACCTGCACCTCTGACCTTGGTCCCGAACGCGCCTGCAACACCATGAGCCCAAGGCCGTCTCTCAATCTCAGCACCAAAGCCACATCACATTCCCAAAACGAAAGTAGTACTGAGACAAACATCAGGGATGAAAGCACCATTGTCCCAATGCAGAAGCCGGGAAGACACCTGCACCTCTGACCTTGGTCCCGAACGCGCCTGGAGCACCCTGATAGAGATACAATGGCAGATGGCGCATTCTGCAAATAAACCATCCGACTTATCCACAGCCCACACATAGAAGCCCCTGCCTGTGGTACCCCCGCATGGGATGCCCTTGACACCCACGGAAACAGCAACCCATGTCCCACAACGTTGCACACACATTCAAATCATTGCTCAGAGCTGTGGCATATCCTCCACACAACAGCCGCAGTCCAGAAGAGTGCCTGTTCACGAGACGCACCAACGCAATGGCAGGCCATACCGGGCACATGCACAACACCCGTCACGTGGAACAGTACCGTGCACGTATGCTGCATTTACTGGGCGCACTGCCACTGGCAGTGCTGCGGATCAGTTACAGGCTCAGCTTCCGCATTGCCCACATCACCTGCGTCCAGCCCTGGTTCCACTGCCGAACATGCACATTCGAGTGTCCCATGGATGTCTGCCTATCCAACACACCTGTTGATGAATTGGACTATGACTTGTGTTTGCGCCCCCTGTTGGATCACGAACAGGAGTGTAACCGAGACAGCCGTGCATGGGATGCCTTGACATACTGCGTATGTATTGGTAGTTGTGCATGGGAGATAGCACAATTTCTCGTGTGCAGTGACCACATCGAGGCGCTCCCCTATTGGGCTGTGTTGTGGATCGGTGAGACGGCGTGGGCTGAGCACACCTGCCCGGACTACCTAATGGATTGGCTCACTCTGGTGTTCCTTGAACATGACAACGACGTACTATTGGAACACATTGCACATGAAGCTGCACTGGCATTCATGGACGAGTAACTACATACCTGCAGCCACATCCTATTGCCACCCACAGCACATGCCCCAACAACTTGTTGCACAGTGGGGATTGCTCACATACCCCACCAAAACAGAGGACACGTCTGCCTTCGGTCGGGCTCTGGATGCATGTGCCTGGAATAACGTGTGTGCACACACACCTGTGCAAGGCGACGCAGGCCCATGGTCCGAGCAACACAGCGTTGTTTGGCAACGTTGCCAATTCGGACACACTACTGGGTGAGAGCACACACATGGCGATGTAGCACAACATGTGAACCTGTCGGACCCTCACACCTGATCACTGTCGGCAGAGCAGACAATTGCCACACCCCGGAGGCAGAGTACCATGCAGACCCCACGTACAGTGAGTCGTGCCCCCTCACACGGGGCACGGTGCAGACGCCAAACAACACATGACTCATCCAGCAAGGCAAGGTGGGCTGTGAGCGTTGCCATATGTGATGAATCTTGTCCATTTCAGCCCCAACATCATCTGCCCCACGACATATACCCATGCTGCGTGTAAGTGTCTTAAGCATGTCCCTGCCTGTTGTAGCCGTTGCCTCGTCCGTACTGAGACGCACATGCCAATAAAGCCTATGCCACTCCACTGGTGTCTAACTGTGAGGTGTGTTGTAAAGATTGTCCACTCGTGTGCCACAATGAGCCTCGTCCCAACACAGGGAAGAACTGACTGTTGCATGTGCAATGGGGGTGTATCCCTTTGGCAAGCTCCGCCTCTGTGAGCCAGACATTGTTTTTCCATAGGTGCTGGACGACATCTGATGCAGCCCCATCACCTACGCAGTCTGATGTGTCAGGGGCACACAGCCATGCAGCCATCACCCCGCCACACACACCGGACACAGAAGGGGAGTTTTGTACCACATTGCCTTCATTGCTGATGTTCTGTGATTGCTATGTGTGTGGGCTGCATTGTGGGGGAGTTGCCCCTGCAGCTTTGATTTAGTGTAGCCTTCTCCCCTTGAGACGGGGTGCCTTTGGATTGTGTGCTTTTCGGGGCCTGTTTTGCTTTTGACTTGGGTGATGTGTGCTCGCGGACTGATTTTGTGGCCTGGTGCATTGTTGGTCTGCTGCGTGTATTGTAAGGCATGAGTTGTGGTTGCACGCGGACAGGTCGGAGTGTGACCTGCTCCTTTGAGGATGTGATCCGCACTTGGCTCCGTCCATGTCGCTTCGTGGGCCATGTCATTTTGTTTGCGCAGCTGCTATGCTATCCGACATGCAGTGTTACTTGCATAGTCAGTGTGGGTCACGGATCTGCTGGTTTGCTGGATTCAGCATATGTGCAAGGGTAGGTTGTGATATTGGTGATAGGGGGGGCACTCTGTGCACATTGTGGATGGGGGCCTACTTGGCGTTTGGATGTGTGCTGCAGTGTGCCAAGGCATTCAGGGACATGTTCCAGGGTCATTGTGGGTGTACTGCGTGCTGCACAAATCAACGCTGTATCTGATTTACAAAACTACATACTCGTTTAAACATAACAAACTATACTGCTTATTTGTTACCTCTATACCTTACTCCTAAAACCATGTAATCTTTCAAACATATGTCACGTCACCTTTGTACCATTCAAACTGATTACGACCTTCTCTTTACACTACAGATCCCATGAACATGCTAATAAAGGTATAAGTGCTATTTTCATACTAGATAAAGCTCTCTTACTTAATTTTTATAAACACTACTGTTTGGTGCACAAAATGGGGGTGACACATGAGGAGAGGAAACGGAGGTGTAATCCCTAAACTTTTATTGTACCGTTCCTTTAATATACGTATATTGAGCGTTTTAAGTGGGATAAGAAAAATGCGGGTGTTTAAAAGGGGTAGCAGTGTTCAGCACCGGTAAGACCCAGCCCACTTAAAGTCCTGCGTATATTCAGCACAGACACACACCCTAACAATTTTCATCACTTATAATCACAGTTAGTTTACTAGTGTGAAAAAATCGTACAGAAAATTTACTAAGAACATTTTTAATTGTTTTTTATCTCTCACACATTTATAAAATATCTCTTGTAAAGAAACGCCCCTCTCCACTTTTACTTGGTACGAATGAGCAATAAATAATCCCTTTACCAGCATCTAGTTACTAACTACTAACACTGTGCACTGTACCCAATTGTAAAGCAGAAATAGTGTTTAGATTATGTCTTAAAGTATCATCAAAAGATTCAAACCATGCATACATACACAAAGCAACGTGCACGTTTACTTTGTCCATTTACTCTCTATGTAATCTGTGCACATTCTGAACGGGTTCGCAGTATATCACCTGTTTTCACTTATACTCAAAATGTACCTTACAGTAAAAAAATGACATCACAACCTATGCATATGTAATATTTCCTACATAATACAGTGCATTTCTATACCATTGAAACTAATTGCAACATTCTTTATATAGTACAAATTCTACCAATATGCCAATAAACCTATAAGTGCTATTTTTATAATACAAAAAGGTGTATTAGATTATTTTTATAAACAGTACTGCTGGGAGCACAAAATGGTGGTGCAAGGTACAGAGTAAATGAAGGTGTAATTCCAAACTTTTTATGTATCGTCCCTTTACTATACGTATATTAACAGCTTTAACTGGGATGAAAAAATTGGCGGCTCTCTTAAAAGGGTGGCGGAGCCTACTACTGATAAGACCCGGACCACTTAAATGCCTGCGTATATTCAGTAGAGGAACACATCGTGACAATTACTATCACTAATAATCACATTTACTTTAGCACTGTGAACAAAATCGTACAGAAAATATACAAAGAACATTTTCATTTATTTTTTATCTCTCACATATGTAAAAAAAATGACTTCTGAGGAAACGCTCCCCAACAACTTAGATTTCCTAAGAACACCCAAATGCAAAGCCTCGCAGTACCACACCAGCCTTGACTGACATTGAAATCTACCTCTGTGTAAAAAATGAGACCACAAACTGTGCACATAACATTTCTTCTTTTTTTTCCATCTCTGTTAAGTTAATAACACATGAATTTTCTACTGTCACCCCTTCTCCACTATTTCCAGACTGAGCATAATTTCCAAACGTGTGACATTCTGTTTTTCTCGCCGCAATAGATATACAAATCGAAATTAACGCAACATCGAATTTTCAAAACCATACAGGGCCATATTCACAAGAATGGCGATAACATTATCGCCGCTTTAGCGGCAGGAAACTGCCACTAAAGCGGCGATAATGTTATCGCTGGTCTTGAGAATATCGCCCACAGTCTTTAACAGATGACAACTTACACCTTTTGTTTGTGAAAAACTCTTAAACATCTATAAAGTACTTGTTTAACAACTAGTTACACATTATGCATATTTTAGAACCAATAAAACACCAGACTTTACTAACACTATGTTATTTAGAAATAAAAAATACTTTCAAAGTTAAAAATATTGTCTCAAATACTTAACGACTACTACAAAACACATAACACACCTTCTTAATTTCTAATTTACCTTCGTAGTTGGTATGCAGATTTCAAATGTCACAAACGCATGCAATTCTTTTCTTGTCACACAGTACATGTAATGCACCGCTTTCATCAAGAATGGAACCAGTAATGGCACAATTTCCCTGTTGCTCCACACATAAATACATGTAAAGAACAAATCAGAATAGTTCCTTATTTTTTTAAGATTGCAAAACCTCTCTTTATTGGTTATTTTTGAACTTTCCATATAAACAGTTTTTTTAAGGATACATACAGGTGAAAAGTTCAACGTATTGTATCAACACTTTCTAGAACATTCTACGACATGTGCAGGTTAAAAGTTCATCATTTTTTTAAACCTACCGATATTGTTTTTTGCAACATCTTCTCCAACATTTAACGGCACGTGCAGGTCAAAAGTTCACCATTCTTTCAAGTTTGAACTGCACCTTCCAAATACAATTAGCAAGTGTGGTTGAGCTGAGCAAATTTCATCCTATAATATGTACTCCACGTATAAACTGCTTTTTTATTAACCAATCACAAAGATGCTTTTCATCAAAACTAAAATACACCCTACTTTTTAGGACACAATACATTTCATCTCCCAATCGGTTAACGTTTTGTATGTGAAAAAAAAGTAGTTCCCCATGTTTAAACATATCTCTCATTCTACGAACGGACTGCATGAGCTACAGACATTTATCCATATCTTCTAGCCATACCTTCAAAATGCTAGTGTGGATTGTAGGACATAGCTATGTTTTCTGGTGCAAGAGGTATGCAGAACAGAGACGTATTGACTTAGACCTAGGTTTACAAAATGTGCACATTAAATGGTTTGCACAGAGAGGATTGAAGTGGCACCAATTGCTCCCTTTGGTTAAAACCTGTTTGCATCTCCAACACCCTGATCTCATGATTGTGCACTGTGGTGGTAACGACCTAGGCACATTGACTGGGGTAGGTTTGGAAATGCTTATGAAGGACACCTTTGGACAATTGATGTTACTTTTGCCTCAAACTGTCTTTGTATATTCCAATATATGCCAAAGACAGAAGTGGAAATGGTCAAACCAATTTTGTCATAAGATTGAAAAATCTAGGAAGAATGTCAACAAAGCTGTGTCTGCATACCTCAGAGACCATAGAATGGGGTCGATCTACAACAACAACATACGTTTTGATATGGCTGATATCTACAGAAGTGATGGAGTACACTTCACAGATGAGGGAAACCGAGTTTTCCTGATTAACCTGAAGCTGTGCATCCGCACTTACATGTAACTCCAACTAATAAACACAAGGGCTCTTTCTAGAGCCGCCTTATATTCCAAATTTTGGCTCGCAGAGTGTCAGCTGCAGTTCGGCTAGCAGCGGGACACCTGCGGGCCATCGGGCAGGCTCGCAGAGGAAGAGCTGCGGCCCGTGGGCTCAGCTCGCAGAGGGAGACCTACGAGCCGTTGGCTCGCAAAAGCACAGCACCGTACTGGCTCGCAGAGGGAGAGCTGTGGTCTGACTCGCAGAGGGAGACCAACGGGCCAACAGGCCTGTTAGCTATCAGTTAACGGGCTGGCTCTCAGAGATACAGCTGCGAGCCCTCCGAGCTGCAACCCGACGGGCTAACTCGCAGAGGGAGAGTAACGGGCCGACAGGCCTGCTAGCACAGACACAGCTATGAGCTAACTAGGTGGCTCATAGAGGTAGAGCTGTGGGCCCGACAGCTCGCAGACACAGAGCTGCGAGCCAACGGACTGGCTTCTAAAGGCAAAGCCGCGAGCTGATGATGCGGGGAGAGGGAGCGTAAAAGGAGTATCTCGCACAGACAGACCTGTGGGATATTTTCAGTATTGCCTCGCACAGGTAGAATTACAGATCTGATACCTTTTAGAGGGAGAGATGCGAGCTGACGGACTGAGTCACAAAATGGCTGACAGCTCGCAGTCGCAGAGCTGCCAGGCGACGGAATGGCTTTTAAAGGCATAGCCATGAGCTGGTGATGTGGGGAGAGGGACCGTGAAAGGGGTATCTCGCACACACAGAGCTGTGGTATATTTTTAGTGTTGCCTCACAGAGGTAGAACTACGGACCGGATGCCTTGTAGAGGGAGAGTTGTGAGCTGACGGACTGAATCATAAAATGGCTGCCAACACTTCCTAGTTTCAACAGTTCGCAGCCAATGAGCTGCAAGCTCGTGCTCGTAACGCCTCAGCCAATCAGATGTCAGAATTCTTAAATATTGATATCTGGAAAATTTCATATTTCTCTAAAACTACTGAATGGATTTACCCCACTTAAACAAAAGCGTGCTTTCTGGACCAAGACCTTTCTCTCTGCCAAATTTGGCGTAATTCCGTTCAGCAGTTTGACCTGTAGCCTTGTCTAAAGGTTCCTATGGAAATTGCATGGAGAAACATGTTTGGGGACCCCCCTTTTTTCTTAGCCCCCCCTTGACGAATCCCCCCCAAACATTTAGGATAGAAGCTAACCTGAAAAGAGGAACTTTTGGGAAAATTTCGTAAAGATTCGTCAAACGACGCCAAAGTTATAAGCACATCAAAAAATGCTTTTCCTATGGAAATGTGGTCCTAACTATAACTACCTACTGGCGACCGCCAGTAGGTAATATATATATATATATATATATATATATATATATATATATATTATTATATATATATATACATACATTGGTTTTTATTTTTCCCTTGTGGTTTCCAGACAGGGATCAATAAAGAACCATTGTTTAATAATTGTTTTAAAGTACACACTTTTTAGGCACAGGGGGAATAAATATATTAGCACATAAGAGCACACAGCACTTTATTCCGACACAGTACATAGTATAAAACCATTGCCCACAGGGGCAGTATCACTCAATAGAATATAACAGAGATACATGAAGTTCTCTTCTTCTAAGTGGTTCCAATATTTGTTAGAAAAAATCGGTTTTAGCAATTAAAAGACATAGGCTTACCTGAATAGGTGAGGGTGGTGTAATTTTAAAACCATTTTTTCATGCCTGGATTATGAGGTCTTGAAGGGTAAAAAGAAAAAAGGTACCCCATTCCTATGCATTATGCACATATATGCTGCTATTCAAATATATTTAATACGGGTAGAATTGCGTAATTTGCACATTGTATTATTGTTGGAACCCAAAGATAAAACAAAAGACGGTTCAAAAATTGGGTTGATATATGTACTGTAAAGTTTGAAAGAAATTAGACGGGCAGTCTGTTTTCACTATTTATTAAGCACTTGGCACTTTAAATTTGGTGTGGAAATGACGTAAGAATCATGTGATCAAGGCCCTGCGAGGCCGAAACGCGTCATGATGGCAGCACAGCAAGGAAAATAAATTAAGTGCAGAGAAAAAGTGGAGTCCGTTTCGTTTTT
Organism: Calotriton arnoldi; assembly: GCA_963921515.1. Taxonomy (NCBI): domain Eukaryota; kingdom Metazoa; phylum Chordata; class Amphibia; order Caudata; family Salamandridae; genus Calotriton; species Calotriton arnoldi. The sequence continues at coordinate 1,541,832 of CAWUFW010001933.1, forward strand.
GGGTTCAGCGTTGCAGGAACCAGTGACAAAAAGGAAAATTTACAATATATATATATATATATTATCTACTGGCGGTCGCCAGTAGATAGTTATAGTTAAAACCTATTATCCATAGGAAATCCGCGACATTCTATTTGAAATAACGTTGGCGCCGGTTGACGAATCTTCGCGAAAGTTTCCAACTTGTTGGGGCGCTCCGGTCCGCTCCTATCCTGAAAGTCTCGGGGTGATACGTCAAGCGGGGGCCGAGAAAAAGGGGGGTCCCAAAACGCGTTTTCCCCATTCATTTTTCCATAGGAACCTTTAGTCGCAGCTACAGCCTGAACTGCTGAACGGAATTACACCAAATTTGGCAAAGAGGTAGCCCTTGGTTCAGTGTCGTGCCTTTTGCTTAAATGGTGTAAATCCGTTCAGTAGTTCCTGAGAAAATCAAAAGTAAAGTCACATATATATCTGGGCGGAGCCTAACCACACATGTCATCGTGAGATCTGATTGGCTGTCAGCACTTCATCCTGGAATTGCTGGCAGCCATCTTGGGACCAATATAAATGATAGTACCTCATTGAAATGCATTGTAGTGAATAGAAGATTTTGAGGGTCACCAAAAGGAGAACTATAAAAGGTGATAACAGATTTTAGTTACATTAGAATTTATTTGTTGATGGTACCATACTAATTTTAGGAATTGTGGTGTATTCTAAGGTGATTTTACCATGTGAAAAACCTTCTGCTGGGATATCATGAATCATGTTTGAGAGAACACTATTTTCTCATGCTTGTCCCATGGAGGTTTGGAAGGTGCTCCAGAAGCTAAAATGAGAGCATATTTTCTGTAAATTCACATTATCTTTCTCAGTCATGTGGGAATGAAGTCTGACATTCTCAGTAAAACATGTACATCCAACAAGGGCAGAGACTGTCAGTTGATGCCTTTGTGTTCTACTGCAGATTCCCAGAGTGTTCTAAAGAACAACTAGAGTGCTAACAGCCTTACTTATGACAAAAGTATGGCACACCTGAAGCCATCTTGATTGGAATAAACTGGTAACACTTAAAACATTTAATTTAAAAAGGAACAAAATGATGGGGTTCAGTCAGTCATAGAAATTATGGTTAGTGCTGTAGAAAGAAAAATTAGGACATATTTCAAGTGTGATCTCAAATATCTTCCTGTTATATTTCAACAGGAGCAGCCTGCCAGTTGATGCCTTTGTGTTCTACTGCAGCTTCCCAGAGTGTTCTAAAGAACAACTAGAGCGCTAACAGCCTTACTTATGACAAAAGTATGGCACACCTGAAGCCATCTTGATTGGAATAAACCGGTAACACTTAAAACATTTAATTTAAAAAGGAACAAAATGAGGGGTTCTTTTTGAAATAGAAATTATGGTTAGTGCTGCAGAAAGAAAAATTAGGGCATGTTTTAAGTGAGATCTCAAATCCTCTTCTATTTCATTAGAAAATTCTGACATGCAGACTGAAACAATCACTTTAAATACCAGCAGCAGACTACCAGTTAACTCCCTGGTGAGCAGTAGCTTTACTCCAGTGATCTAATGAGCAACTAGAGTGCTAACATTCTGAATTTATGACAGATGTGAGACACATCTGAATGCCTTCTTGATGGAATCAAAGTAAAAACTGAAAGCATTTCCTACTGAGGAGACTGCAGTAAATGAAGAAATTAGGAAACTTCATAACAAAGAAGTCTTCCAAGATGGCCACCAGTGAAAAAAGAGCCCAAATGTAGCACAAATATTACCCAAATGTAGCCCACATATAGCCCAATGACAAAAGTGTGAAAAACACTTTTTATTTTTAGTTTTTTTGCAGTTTTATGTAGTGCAGACTGGTCAGGTATTGGAGCATTGCATCTTAAAACATGACCCCCTACACTACAAAAACACCACTGCACTACCTTAAACCCTAAAACACTACCCCCAGCACGACCCCCTACACTACACAAGCACCACTGCACTATCCTAAACCCTAAAACACTACCCCCAGCACGACCCCCTACACTACACAAGCACCACTGCACTATCCTAAACCCTAAAACCCCACCCCCAGCATGACCCCCTACACTGCCAGAACACCACTGCACTGCCCTAAACCCTGAAACACCACCCCCTGCACGACCCCCTACACTGCACGAACACCACTGCACAGCCCTAAACCCTGAAACACTACCCCCAGCAAGACCCCCTACACTGCCCGAACACCACTGCACTGCCCTAAACCCTGAAACATCACCCCCAGCAAGACCCCCTACACTGCACGAACACCACTGCACAGCCCTAAACCCTGAAACACTACCCCCAGCAAGACCCCCTACACTGCCCGAACACCACTGCACTGCCCTAAACCCTGAAACATCACCCCCAGCAAGACCCCCTACACTGCCCGAACACCACTGCCCTAAACCCTGAAACACCACCCCCAGCAAGACCCCCTACACTGCCCGAACACCACTGCACTGCCCTAAACCCTGAAACACCACCCCGAGCACGACCCCCTACACTGCCCGAACACCACTGCACTGCCCTAAACCCTGAAACACCAGCCCCAGCACAACCCCGTACACTGCCCGCACACCACTGCACTGCCCTAAACCCTGAAACACCAGCCCCAACACAACCCCGTACACTGCCCGAACACCACTGCACTGCCCTAAACCCTGAAACACCAGCCCCAGCACGACCGCCTACACTGCCCGAAAACTACTGCACTGCCCTAAACCCTGAAACACCACCCCCAGCAAGACTACCTACACTGGCCGAACACCACTGCACTGCCCTAAACCCTGAAACACCACCCCCTGCACGTCCCCCTACACTGCCCAAACACTACTGCACTGCCCTAAACCCTGAAACACCACCCCTCAGCACGACACCCTACACTGCCCGAACACCACTGCACTGCCCTAAACCCTGAAACACCACCCCAGCATGACCCCCTACACTGCCCGAACACCACTGCACAAAACCCTGAAACACCGCCCCCTGCACGACCCCCTACACTGCCGGAACACTACTGCACTGCCCTAAACCCTGAAACACCACCCCCAGCACGACCCCCTACACTGCCCTAACACCACTGCACTGCCCTAAACCCTGAAACATCACCCCCAGCACAACCCCTACACTGCCTGAGCATCATTGCTCTGCCTTAAACCCTGAAACACTAGCCCCAGCACGACCCCCTACACTGCCCGAACACCACTGCACTGCCCTAAACCCTGAAACACCACCCCCAGCACGACCCCCTACACTGCCCGAAAACGACTGCACTGCCCTAAACCCTGAAACACCAGCCCCAGCAAGACCCCTACACTGCCCGAACACCACTGCATTGCCCTAGACTCTGAAACACCAGCCCCAGCAAAACCCCTACACTGCCCGAACACCACTGCACTGCCCTAAACCCTGAAACACCAGCCCCAGCATGACCCCCTACACTGCCCGAACACCACTGCACTGCCCTAAACCCTGAAACACCAGCCCCAGCACGACCCCTACACTGCCCGAACACCACTGCACTACCCTAAACCCTGAAACACCAGCCCCAGAACGACCCCCTACACTGCCCGAACACCACTGCACTGCCCTAAACCCTGAAACACCAGCCCCAGCACCACCCCCTACAATGCCCGAACACCACTGTACTGCCGTAAACCCTGAAACACCACCCCTGCACGACCCCCTACACTTCCCGAACACCACTGCACTGCCCTAAACCCTGAAACACCACCCCCTGCACCACCCCCTACACTGCCCGAACACCACTGCACTGCCCTAAACCCTGAAACACCACCCCTGCACCGCCCCCTACACTGCCCGAACACCACTGCACTGCCCTAAACCCTGAAACACCACCCCCAGCATGACCCCCTTTACTGCTTGAACACCACTGCACTGCCCCAAACCCTGAAACACCACCCCCAGCATGACCCCCTACACTGCCCGAACACCACTGCCCTAAATCCTGAAACACAACCCCTGCACGACCCCCTACACTGCCCGAACACCACTGCACTGCCCTAAACCCTGAAACACCACCCCTTGCACGACCCCCTACACTGCCCGAACACCACTGCACTGCCCTAAACCCTGAAACACCACCCCCAGCACGACCCCCTACACTGCCCGAACACCACTGCACTGCCCTAAACCTAAAAACCACCCCCAGCATGACCCCCTACACTGCCCGAACACCACTGCACTGCCCTAAACCCTAGAACACTATCCCCAGCATGACCCCCTACACTACCCGAACACCACTGCACTACCCTAAACCCTAAAATACTCGCCCCAGCACGACCCCTACACTACCCGAACACCACTGCACTGCCCTAAACCCTAAAACACTCCCCCCAGCACGACCCCTACACTACCCGAACACCACTGCACTGCCCTAAACCCTAAAACACTCCCCAGCACGACCCGTACACTACCTAAACACCACTGCACTGTCCTAAACCCTAAAACACTACCCCCGCATGACCCCTACACTACCCAAATACCAATGCACTACCCTAATCCCTAAAACACTACCCCTGCACAACCCCCTACACTACCCAAAGACCACTGCACTACCCTAAACTCTAAAACAATACCCCCCGCACGACTCCCTACACTACCCAAAGACCACTGCACTACCCTAAACCCTAAAACACGACCTCCTACACTACACAAACACCACTGCACTACCCTAAACCCTAAAAAACTACCCCAGCACGAACCCCTACACTACCCAAACACCACTGCACTACCCTAAACCATAAAACACTACCCCCAGCAGTACCCCTATGCTACCCAAACACCACTGCACTACCCTAAACCATAAAATACTCGCCCCAGCACGACCCCCTACACTACCCGAACACCACTGCACTGCCCTAAACCCTAAAACACTCCCCCAGCATGACCCCTACACTACCCGAACACCACTGCACTGCCCTAAACCCTAAAACACTCCCCCCAGCACGACCCCTACACTACCTAAACACCACTGCACTGTCCTAAACCCTAAAACACTACCCCCGCATGACCCCCTACACTACCCAAATACCAATGCACTACCCTAATCCCTAAAACACTACCCCCTGCACAACCCCCTACACTACCCAAAGACCACTGCACTACCCTAAACTCTAAAACAATACCCCCGCACGACTCCCTACACTACCCAAAGACCACTGCACTACCCTAAACCCTAAAACACAACCTCCTACACTACACAAACACCACTGCACTACCCTAAACCCTAAAAAACTACCCCCAGCACGAACCCCTACACTACCCAAACACCACTGCACTACCCTAAACCATAAAACACTACCCCCAGCAGTACCCCCTACGCTACCCAAACACCACTGCACTACCCTAAACCCTAAAACACTACCCCCAGCAGTACCCCAACACTAACCAAACACCATTGCACTACCCTAAACCCTAAAACACTACCCCCAGCAGTATCCCCTACACTACCCAAACACCACTGCACTACCCTAAACCCTAAAACACTAACCCCAGCACGACCCCCTACACTACCCAAACACCACTGTACTACCCTAAACCCTAAAACACTCCCCCCAGCACGACTCCCTACACTACCCAAATACCACTGCACTACCCTAAACCCTAAATCTACCCCCAGCATGACCCCCTACACTACACAAACACCACTGCACTACCCTAAACCCTAAAACACTACCCCCAGCACAACCCTCTTCACTACCTAAACACAACTGCACAATTTGTTACAGGCGTTGCAACGCAGGCCTGTGGTGCTTACTGGAAGTACCTGGTGGGCTAGTTGGGCCCCAGGGACTCTCAGGATTCAAGGTGACCTAATCCCCCAACTTAAAACGCGCCACGGGGCACAGTGGTGAAGGGAGGGGGCGGGGCCTCAGGTGACATGTGCGCAAACACGCCCTGTGGTGCGTTTTAAGTTGGGGAGTTAATTCCCTTTGAATCCTGGGGGCCAACTAGCCCACCAGGTACCTTCAGTAAGCACAACAGAGTTGCGTTGCAGAGAGGTGAAAAAAGGTGCGTGGCCTCGGAACGCCTCTCTGCAACTCAGCTCTGTGGTCCTAACTGTAGGTACCTGGGGGGCTAGTTGGGCCCCAGGGACCCTCAGGATTCAAGGGGACTTAATCCCGCAACCTAAAACGCGCCACGGGGCGCGTTTGCACACATGTCACCTCAGGCCCCTCCCTTCACCACTGTGCAAACGCGCACTGGCTCTGGTTAGTCAGAGTCAGTTACCACCAGTACCCGTCTGAAAAAGTTGTGGGCACAGGATAATTTAGCAACAAGGCCTCTTTCTGCTCCTCTGTTGGTTCTTTCTGCACATCTTTTGCTTCTTTCTGTGCGTTTTTTCTTCTTTCTTCACATGTCCTACCTCTGTTGGCATAGTTAGAAACTAGCATTTAAAAAACCTTTGAAATTCACTTAAAAAATCATAGGTTTCAGGCACGTTATAGTTAGAAATTAGCATTTAAAAAACCTTTGAAATTCACTGAAAAAACCATAGGTTTCAGGCACGTTATAGTTAGAAATTACCTTTTAAAAAACCTTTGAAATTCACTGAAAAAACCATAGGTTTCAGGCACGTTATAGTTAGAAATTAGCATTTAAAAAACCTTTGAAATTCACTGAAAAAACCATAGGTTTCAGACAAGTTATAGTTAGAAATTAGCATTTAAAAAACCTTTGAAATTCACTGAAAAAACCATAGGTTTAGGGACAGTTATAGTTAGTAGGACATTGCACTCGTACAAAACCTGTGAAATTCCCCTGTTATAGTTAGTTCAGCTAACTATAACTCGCGCCCCCGCAATGCACTGCTGATGACGTCACATATTACATCACTCATGACATGGTCAGTGACATCACTGATGACATCACTGATGACATCTCAAATGACATCACTGATGACATCATCCATGTGATAATTTCATGCATCTTCTCACACCCTAATATAACTTTTGATACACCCACTCTAAATTACAGACTGCCATTCTCAAAACCATAGACACTCCAACACCAAAAACTACATACCCACTCACTGATTCTTAGGTCTACACACACATCCATTCACTCACCTGTACAGTGTTGGAGGGAGCGTTTTAGGGGGTTTGGGGGGGTGTTAGGGGGCACCCTTGCCAGCTGTTCGAGGGGGTGGTTTAGGGACAAAAGGGCAGCTTAACTTGAGGCAGGGTGCGCAGGAACGCTCATACTAAAATGAAGGAAACAGATGTGTGAGCCATGGAAACCAAGCCAAAAGGTTTAACAGATTTATTTAGAAGTTGCAACTTCAAGAAAAAGGCATTTAAAATACAGAATACAAAATATAGTGTCCTCGCATTTATAGAGAGTCTTACCAAACAGAAGGCATTATTACATAATTCTCAATAGGACTCAGAAGGCATTGAAATCGTTTGAAGATAGACACTTCAGAAAACCTCAAAGACACATTGATAAAACAAAATAATCACTGGAAGATTGGAAGATGCTAGACGCAATCCTCCCTACCTCGTCAATCCTAGACGGAGACTCCTCTCTGGCTCTCAGAGAGGCACCGTAACAACGTATGTCTATTTATAAAAAGAAAAACATATAATTCAAACAACTTCCTAACGTCACCCTTTGGCTTAGGGTTCACCACGTACACCTTTCCTCATTTTGGGAATGTTCTTTTATTAAGCGAGACCAGTTAGACAGGACAACTTGAAACAAGGAACACAGATGTCCCACGGTCGCCCTTACCCGCTGCTCCCAGAAATACAGCACATCAGGCAGCAAAAATAACTTACCCGAGTGCTGTTCTCTGTGGTTCAGTCAGGAAAGAGGCACGAAGGGTGGTCTGCGTCCGGGGTCCCAGTGGTCTCCTGTCAGCTGGCACTGCTGATCCGAGTCACGGCACCAAGATGTTGGAGGGAGCGTTTTAGGGGGTTTGGGGGGGTTAGGGGGCACCCTTGCCAGCTGTTCGAGGAAGTGGTTTAGGGACAAAAGGGCAGCTTAACTTGAGGCAGGGTGCGCAGGAACGCTCATACTAAAATGAAGGAAACAGATGTGTGAGCCATGGAAACCAAGCCAAAAGGTTTAACAGATTTATTTAGAAGGTGCAACTTCAAGAAAAAGGCATTTAAAATACAGAATACAAAATATAGTGTCCTCGCATTTATAGAGAGTCTTACCAAACAGAAGGCATTATTACATAATTCTCAATAGGACTCAGAAGGCATTGAAATCGTTTGAAGAGAGACACTTCAGAAAACCTCAAAGACACATTAATAAATGCATTATGAAAAACATAATTTAAATCAAGGAAAATGTTCTCAGAATGCACAACACATTTGATCTAAAATGCAGAGAGTACTCACGTTTAAACCTAAAAGAAAGCAGCCTTGCAAATGTAATATAAGCATTAAATTCTCAATAAGAAAACACCAATTTAGAGACAAAATAGAACATACAGCAATTATATTGGCAAGTCAAATTGTATCTTAATAAAACAAAAACAAGAGCTCTTGGGGAAAACCCACACCCGCCTGCCATCCTACCAACAGACGGGTGGGGTAGTCCGACGAGAACTCCGTGGGCTCTCTTTTTATACCCTTCAAGGCTGGGATCTGAAGCAGAAGTGCTTATTGCAGCATCAGTCCCACCTACGTCATGGCAGAAAATATGTAATGTAAGGAATAAAATATATAGCAATATCCTGGTTGCCACATTCATCACCCCGGTCTGGGAACTTCTGTGTTCTCACAGCCCAGACACATCCGGGCTGTGGTGGCCTACATCTCGGCAGGGTGAAGAAAGAGACAATGAACTTTGCACACGGGTAGGGTGGGGGCTATCTTGCCTGGAGCAGTGTGCCTCGCAGAGAGAAGCTGGCTGAGATTTTTGGTCAGACAGACTTAGAGCCTGCTGCTCAGAAAATGGCGGAACAGTGGTCAATTTAACAAAATGCCTGCAGAGATACCGCAGGGCCTACCTAGGGGTTCATACTGACTGAGTGATAAGGATGGCCCGGGGCATTTGTTACATGGTAAAAACCGGACCCTCTCTCATTCCCTCCTCTTGTTCATTCTTTGAACAAAATCCTTACAGCAGACCTTTCAGGCTTTTCAGGTATTTGGTAATGGTAGCGGGCTTGCTCTCCCTTTGCCAATTATGCTTTTCTCAGGAGGTGCAACTCCTACGGACATGGTGTGCTGACTGAAGAGCATATTGTACATTAGGACACAACCCACGTATTTAGAGACAGGTATGACATTGTAACACATGCTGTTTTCTGTGTCGGTAGGCCGGTGTGTGCAAACATAATATCCTGCCCTGTCAACTGACATTCTGTCCCATCTTTATCAATGGCTATTTATTCAATTTGGTACAATATCTCTGTGTCAATTTAGCAGTATCTCAGGTATAACACTGTGATCACAATACACTATAAGGAGCTTAGTCACTATAGCAATGGGGGTCAATGCTGCTAGTAGCACTCATGGTCATTTTCTGTAATTGTTCTGAAAGTTTTGAGCAAGTCTTGAGGCATTGTTCCAATCGTTGGTACGTGTGGCTAGTGTGACTAGTTGGAAGAATGTCTGATCTTCTGCTGTACTTTTACTCTTTTCAAAAAGGTCTGCTGAGGAATAAGGTAGAGCCTCAGAGATGATACCTGTAAACAGAAAAAGTAACCGTTGGTGCCTGTCTTCAAGTAATTTGAGAGGTTACTAGCACTTCTATTACTTAGGCACATTCAATATGAAGAAAACAAAGTGATGACAAAGATAAAGATGTCTTGTTGTCACAGGTTGTAGACTGAGGGGTTGGGGCATTGATGTTTCCAGACGTTCTTAGTTGATGTATTGTTGTGGTCCGCTTATACACTCTTCCTTTCTCTGCTGTGCAGCACTTGCAACCCTTCAGGATAAGCTTGGGATACCATTCCCACTTGGTGGTTTCCGTGGAACACATGTAATTTCTGTGTGGCTCCTGGCCCTTTGCACAACCCCTCAATCACATGTGAGATGAACGCCGGTCCATTGTCAGAAGCCAAACGCATAGGTACTCAAAAGTGCGGTATGAACTCTTTCAGGAGGCATTTGGCAATAGATTGTGTATTGCTGTTCTTGAATTGGCAGGCCTCAGTCCATTTGCCGATCATGCACACAATAACCAACACGTACTTGTAGTCTGAGTAGGGGGAAGCTGATGAAGTCCATTTAATGTGGGGAAATGAAGTGGCCTGGGGCAGTGGAAAAACAGCAGTAGGAAAACAGTCTGATCTTCCCATCACGTCCTACAAGTGATGAACCATGAAAAAGACGGGCCATGGGACCAAGCATTATCGTTGGTAAACATTTTTTTTCCATTTGGGCCTAACTGTATTCCTTTTCTCTTTGTTTTCATACATCCTCCCCGTTCCCTTCTTCATTTTCTTCCACCCAGCCCTTTCAATAATATACTTAGGGTCATAGTACATATCATCATCCTATATCGTTATATCATGATATCATGTGTAGTAGAAGCAATCTGAACCATTGTGTACTCACAACCAGTTAATGCTATTCCTTTTTGTGCCTCTGCATCAAAGTCCTTGGAGGAGGTGTGTGCAACACATTCTACAATTGAAACTTTGGTAGCAACATGTCTAGCAATAGTTGAGCTATTAATGGTGCACGCTGCATTTGTTGGCCAGCTGAGGTAAGGAGGGAACTCCAAATGGAGGAAAGAACCTAAAAATTATATTGGCGTCCCTGTACAAGACTTTAAAAAGAAATTCATTTATCTCTAGAAGCAAAAGAAGAATTAAAACATTGTACTATAGCTTGTCCCAACAGCAAACACAGATGAAAATCTCTGTCACAGTAACACCTTTAGGAATCAAAACACTCAGAGTTGTCAAACTGTGCCCAGGGATGTGGAATTCCTATAGCCCCACGCCCAGGACATATTGTTTGAGGTCAATGGTAACAAGTTTTCTCGCGTATTTCATCCTTGGGACAAGTAGGCCCAACCCCCTACAGCACAAACCCTTTGGCTGCCAGTCCACAGTACCACATCATGGCTCAGGGAAAGGCATAGTCTGCAATAAAGGTAATATTTGTATCCATGTGCTAATGCTGTTCAAACTTGTATTTATTGTCCATTAATGCAAAGGCTTTATTATTAGGGTGAGTGCTCTAAGTAAATGTTGTAAGCTCAGACTGCACTACTGACAGTGGTTAGAGTATAAAAATGTGTAAACACTTTTTCAATATTTAGCAATGTGAGGCTATGTATACTGCTCTCAGAATGCTCTCCCATTAGATGCAAATATTTGCAGAAGCTTGAAAGCAAGACTGATAATTCTTTGCTTTCAAAATAAAAATAAAATGCAAAAACAGTTCGCTAAGCTACTGGAATATGGTAGGTACCATTTCTTTGCAACATAAAAATAAACAAGCATTGGCAAAAAGCAAAAATTGTTTTGATCTCAAAAAATCACACATTGCACAGTAGTTCCTGGCACTGAATAAAGCAACTGTGTGTCGATATGCTCCTTGTGAGAGAACAGAATGAAGTCACTCACAGTGAAGCTAGCCAAGAGAGAGAGAGAGAGACAACATTTTATTAAACATACAAGTTCATTGTTAACGCCATACCTAATTAGGGGCCCAATTATTAAATAAAGTGCACCCATGTCCTTGGATTATGTGCAGATATACAACTTTTGTGAATTCACAAGACTACAGAAGTAGGCCAAGAAATAGTACTCCTAGAAAATATTTGTGAACTGCATTTAAGCATGAGCAAACATGCAGGTGTACATTTGCTCAAGCGAAAATACCCTCAGCCCCAGTATGTAGATCTGTGGAAATGTGGCCACATAAGGGAATTGTTAACATTCAAAGCCTACTATGGAAGGAGCCCTAGCATAATCAGAGAGGCTATTTCAGAGCTCTTATATAATGAATATTGCTGCCATAATTTGTTGCTGCATTACATGGCACAAAAGGGACAAGTGGATTTTGTTACAGAACAAGTAATTTTAAGAAGCATCCAGGCCCATGGACAAGTAGATATTTCGTTAAATTCCACATCTCTTTGCGCCAATCCTTTATACCTTGAAACCTGTTTTCAAACACCCTGAAAGATTGCACCTATATATTAAAAGACATATTTAAATCTGTACACATTGTATCCTTGAGACATTACAATATGAAGCACTGTTATTCAATGCACACTATCCTTCTGTATTGGCATATACTCATTACTAATGATCAATACATAAACATAATATAAACACAACATTACTACTTTTCCTATTACTCCTATCCTTTGTAGTCCCTGGCGAATGCACTGCATTAGAATGCATTTTAGCACATTCCACCTTACAATTTAATTTGTTACAACAATATTCTCTCCAACTCTGAAGAACCTAGGAATGAAAAACATTAATATACATACACATTATTTCCTTTAGATACACATATTAAAACAGCACTTCTCCTTGCGCCATTCAAATAGTCAAAACCCTTCAAGAATGCAATATACCTAGTGCCATTCTATATATACATCTGCTTGTGAAGATGGCGGTGTTCCTGTTGCGGCTGATCACCGTCTTCTTCCTCTTTGGACAGTCAATGGAAACACAATAAAATCTGTGTTCCAGGACTGATATGTCGGAGCTCAGGAATGATGGGGCCCTTCTTCTTCCACCTGAATGCTTGAGAAGACAGAAACTTCGTAGTGCGTGTTAACTTATGCAAATATATGTCTTCTTTCATAACGTGAATGTCACTGTTAGGTCTAGTTGATGTGACTTATACATATATTAATTGCTCAGTGAGGAGGATATGGGGCATTAGGTGGCTGTCAGAACATTGTAATATTTTTGAGTGAAAACAGAGTGATCCATGGGCAATAAACTATTTTTGCTTTCTTTAAATTATTTATTTATGTATTTCCCTCAATTGTGGCGCTTATTTTGCCTATTTTATTTTTAAGCAGTCTTTGCTGAAAGTTGTTGCTGCTTTAATATCATGATGGACACAAAAACTCATGGTATTGGAACTGACAAATATATGCAACCACCTCTAAAGGCTGCAACTGTACTTTTAAAAGGCCTCTTTAAATCCACACCTATTATTCTGACAACACTGAAATACTGAGCATTGCTTACTCCATGCATACCGTCCTTTAACATTGAAATTGGTGTGGTGGCTGCCTGTGGTAATCTATTCCTACGAATCTCTGGTTGTTTCATATTTTGAAGGCTGCTCACAGCTGTGCATATCCAAAAACGTATCCCTTACCTCCTCTCACATAGACACATACATATTCCGTCACTAAACTGCACAATCGTGAAACCTGAAACACGTTTCACACCTTTTTTTTTTTTTTTTTTTAAATCTCGGCTACCCCGTAACCAAAATGTGTGATTACATGCACCTTATCTCTCTTGTTCACTTCCACAGACCAACGTAATCCTACACATACATATCTTTCATCTAAATCTTATGTTCGTTGCCTACCACAGGAAGTCCCTTTCCAGCCTGGCTCAACGCCCAGAATCTGTGGTCGGCCAGGAATGCCACTTCTGAAGGCAGCCCAAGAAAAATCTATTAACCCTTCAGCACCACTTAATATCTAAAAACATGCGTTGTCTTGAATTGTAATATGCAAAACATATATAGCTTATTTTAAAATAACATGGCTTTCTTGTAAAGCGCACGTTCACTCAGAATTATATTATGACGCTAAACAACAGATCTCCATTGTTCACCAACTCAATGGGACTCATTTCATTCACCTCAGAATGATGAAGGGCTGATCAGACCCTGCAGCATTTGACGTGTGACCATGAAGTCAAACCATGCATTCCACTCCATCATTTTATCTCCCCCTTGTGCACAAGAAATCGGAAGAGATCAGTCTTAACTTGCTACTTCCAATCTTCTGTCTAATGTTCACCATCTGCTCTGACATTTACGTTACTCTAAGTCTAGTGTCACTAACTTCCTTTACCACAATACACACTTTCAAAATCTTTTCTATTACCTAACTCCGTGCTTTGTAGCTGTACTTCCTGGATTGGAGCTTGCATTCGGGCTACTGCTTGTGCCTGGACGGGTAGCACTTTTTACTGCTTGCTCTATCGTTAAATTGGACGAAGGTAGGAGTAAATTATTCTGTACTTAGTTGCTCAGTACTGCAATATTTGGTGTAATCTTCAGTGTGAATCTAGCTGACCTGGTCGGCCTTTGCATTCTGTGCATTGAAATATGGATGCGTAAAGATATTCATCAGGTCTATAATGAGAAATTCTTTTATGAATTATAATTGGTCATCTAAATAGAGAGATATTCATGTGCATTTGAAACTGAAAGTATTTTCCCTCTGCCAGGACTATATTACTTATATTGATGGCATTTTTAGTCTTTTAACATTGTGGGCCACAGAACATTGTATGTACTATGTTAAGCTTATGATCCAAAAATTTCAAAGGGAATAGCTCCATTTTACCTGGTAGTACATTTTCTATCATTGGGCTCTGGGCGGTAAGGGATGGCAGTCCTTGACCTCACCTTATTATGTCACTTTTTCTTTTGTGTGGCTTGTCTATCATTTGACGCTGGGCCAAGTCTAGGGCGTAATAGCAACCAGAAAACGTAAAAAGGTTGCTGTGTGTTGCGGCGAGAAATGCATGCGAAAGCCTTCCTCCCCATCTTTCTACCACTTGACTGAATATTCAAGTGGGAGCCTTCATTACTAATAGTCCAAGCATGCCAGAAAGGTGAGATGTGAAGCGTGAGGTGTGACTGTCAAGGAACTGAATGTACTTCATTCAGGGTATAAGGAGTTAACATAGGGGAGCCTATTTAAAACGTGCTAAAAAGATATAACTAAGAGTCATGAAGGCAGCTACTTGGAAGCTAGACACAGTATTCACTGGATGCACCGCGCACCAGTTGCGTGGTCTCTAATTGAACCTGTCTCAGTTAAAGTGGGTGTGCTTGGCACATACCCAGATGTTCCTGCTAATCACCTCTCACTGCAGTGCACAAGAGAGAAGTACACCTATATATAAGATCTCGCTACACAGTAGTGAAAACCTGTGGTAACACTGTGAGAGAAAGAGATGAGAATGGCCCATAAGCCAGATAAGAGAGGGAGAGACGCAAAATGCAGACCGAGAGAAGGAAATAGAGTATGGCTATTAGAGTACACTGCATGCAACTAAGAAAGGCGGAGAACAAAGGACACTTTTTTACAATGAAGAGAAAGAGGTTTGAAAGGCGGTGGCTGACACTGTTAATCTCAATGCGATAAGATGCCTCCCATTCCTTGCAGAAATAAACGTTCAAACAATACAATTTACACCAAATGGGTAATCAAAATTCAAAACAAATGTGAGCTGCCAGACGCAGTCCCATACACACGTATTTGCGGCACAAAGTGGGTGACGCCAGACACAACCTCCCGTCGCAAAGTACAGACTTCAAAATATAAATGTGAGGATGTATTTCAACAATTCGGTGTATGTTGTTGTGCATTACATTGTCAGTTATCTGAAAGTGACTTGTGCTAATTAAATGTGGTGCTGCGCCACATGGGTCAGGAGGGTATTGGCTGATCCTGGGGAACGTAATTCTACAAGTGGTAATGCAGATACTTCTTACTTCAGTTGTTGGAGTGAAGGTGACTCCTAGTACTTCCCAAAATGTGCACTTACTTCTTCCTAGCGGGGTCTGTAGAGCTGGTGGTGGGGGGGCTGGTGTATTACTACAGACCACAGCATCAATAACTAGCGAGAGTCTGTAAGGCTATTGTCAGGTGTTTTACAGACCACAGCAACACCCTACCTAGCGGGCCTTTACCCTTTACTGACTGAGTTGGTGTAAGGCCAGTCAATTTAAAATTGACAAATGTGCTCATACAAACAATATATGCATATATAATAAAAAGGAATCTAACAGGAAAATCAATATGCACCTAAAGATTATAGTCTCACTAATGGATCAGCCACTGCACCAGGCAGTGGCCTCCAATGATCACAAAATGTTTTGCTGCAACACTTAGTCAATGCAAAAAGAACAAAACCCTATATATATATACATAGGTAAACACTAGCGAATAACACAAAGTCCTAAAGGTGCATAGCAAGTAATGAACATTTTATACATGTACTTTAAAAAGAAAACAATGCATATCCTTTAATGCTTGGAACTCTTAAACAACAATCGCGTATTTTCTGGCCACTTGAGGGCGATAAACGCGCTTTTTATCTTATTGCTTCACTCAAATAGGAAAACACAGAAAAATGCTTATAACCAGCGAAAATACAATATCTAATACATCCCGGGGAAACCACCACCTTCCTTTTCACACAAGAGGAAATCGTAAATCTGTTAGCTAGACAGCTACGGGATTCGTCTTCTTTCTCAGGACTATTGACTGAGAGCAATCCTCCTGTCCCTGCTCATTCCAGCAACTGGACAGAGGAATTCCATACATTTATTTATAAAACCATACAACTGAACACTGAAAGTTGCCAGACGCAATCTTCCCTGCCCTGTCAACCCTTAGACAGAGGCTCTCAGAGAGGCACGAAAAACAAAAACCCCACTCATAACATTGATAAAACAAAATAATCACTGGAAGATTGGAAGATGCTAGACGCAATCCTCCCTACCTCGTCAATCCTAGACGGAGACTCCTCTCTGGCTCTCAGAGAGGCACCGTAACAACGTATGTCTATTTATAAAAAGAAAAACATATAATTCAAACAACTTCCTAACGTCACCCTTTGGCTTAGGGTTCACCACGTACACCTTTCCTCATTTTGGGAATGTTCTTTTAATAAGCGAGACCAGTTAGACAGGACAACTTGAAACAAGGAACACAGATGTCCCACGGTCGCCCTTACCCGCTGCTCCCAGAAAGACAGCACATCAGGCAGCAAAAATAACTTACCCGAGTGCTGTTCTCTGTGGTTCAGTCAGGAAAGAGGCACGAAGGGTGGTCTGCGTCCGGGGTCCCAGTGGTCTCCTGTCAGCTGGCACTGCTGATCCGAGTCACGGCACCAAGATGTTGGAGGGAGCGTTTTAGGGGTTTGGGGGGGGTTAGGGGGCACCCTTGCCAGCTGTTCGAGGGGGTGGTTTAGGGACAAAAGGACAGCTTAACTTGAGGCAGGGTGCGCAGGAACGCTCATACTAAAATGAAGGAAACAGATGTGTGAGCCATGGAAACCAAGCCAAAAGGTTTAACAGATTTATTTAGAAGGTGCAACTTCAAGAAAAAGGCATTTAAAATACAGAATACAAAATATAGTGTCCTCGCATTTATAGAGAGTCTTACCAAACAGAAGGCATTATTACATAATTCTCAATAGGACTCAGAAGGCATTGAAATCGTTTGAAGAGAGACACTTCAGAAAACCTCAAAGACACATTAATAAATGCATTATGAAAAACATAATTTAAATCAAGGAAAATGTTCTCAGAATGCACAACACATTTGATCTAAAATGCAGAGAGTACTCACGTTTAAACCTAAAAGAAAGCAGCCTTGCAAATGTAATATAAGCATTAAATTCTCAATAAGAAAACACCAATTTAGAGACAAAATAGAACATACAGCAATTATATTGGCAAGTCAAATTGTATCTTAATAAAACAAAAACAAGAGCTCTTGGGGAAAACCCACACCCGCCTGCCATCCTACCAACAGACGGGTGGGGTAGTCCAACGAGAACTCCGTGGGCTCTCTTTTTATACCCTTCAAGGCTGGGATCTGAAGCAGAAGTGCTTATTGCAGCATCAGTCCCACCTACGTCATGGCAGAAAATATGTAATGTAAGGAATAAAATATATAGCAATATCCTGGTTGCCACATTCATCACCCCGGTCTGGGAACTTCTGTGTTCTCACAGCCCAGACACATCCGGGCTGTGGTGGCCTACATCTCGGCAGGGTGAAGAAAGAGACAATGAACTTTGCACACGGGTAGGTGGGGGCTATCTTGCCTGGAGCAGTGTGCCTCGCAGAGAGAAGCTGGCTGAGATTTTTGGTCAGACAGACTTAGAGCCTGCTGCTCAGAAAATGGCGGAACAGTGGTCAATTTAACAAAATGCCTGCAGAGATACCGCAGGGCCTACCTAGGGGTTCATACTGACTGAGTGATAAGGATGGCCCGGGGCATTTGTTACATGGTAAAAACCGGACCCTCTCTCAACAGTCACTCATACTTACAGTCACTCAGTACAGGACTATCATATGCACTCATACACCTATATAAATACTCACACACCGCCACTCATCCATAGAGGTACTCACACACCTAGTCAGTCATGCAAAAAATTAATCACACACCCATTTACTCACCTATACAGTTATACACACACCAGCTCACTTACTCATACAAATACTAGCACATTCTTACGCTCTTATACAATAACTGATACAAGCACACACGCATCCATACAGCCACTCTCACAATAACACACTCTCACTTATAGCCATTTAAATACTCTAACACACATATATACTGCCTTTTACATATGTAGTTACTCGCACATGTACCACTGAGATATACATTCACTCACTAACACACCCATACACACACTCACCCACCCAAGCAGTCCATCACAGATGCACTCTTGAAATCATGCACACAGTGAATCACCCACTCACACATCTATGTATAGAGTCACACACACCCCACCCACACAAACACTCAGGCAGCCATACAGATACTCAGAGAACCAATCAATAACCCATATAGACACTCATGTAGCTATTCGCAAATCCATGCATCCACTTACACACCAACAGACGGATACAGACATTCACAGTTTAGTCACTAACCCATGCATTCAGTAAGATACGTTTAATCACTCACTTGTAGAGTCAGTCACTCACGTACTAAATCATCCATTCAGACACTTATACACCCACTCATTCTTCAATACGCCTTTCCCTATATATATTAAACATATTTAAACTTTACAGAAACACACAGTCACTGGATGATGTCATCAGTGATGTCATCAGTGATGTCATTTGAGATGTCATCAGTGATGTCATCAGTGATGTCACTGACCATGTCATGAGTGATGTAATATGTGACGTCATCAGCAGTGCATTGCGGGGCGCGAGTTATAGTTAGCTGAACTAACTATAACAGGGGAATTTCACGGGTTTTGTACGAGTGCAATGTCCAACTAACTATAACTGTCCCTAAAACCTATGGTTTTTTCAGTGAATATATATATATATATATTATCTACTGGCGGTCGCCAGTAGATAGTTATAGTTAAAACCTATTATCCATAGGAAATCCGCGACATTCTATTTGAAATAACGTTGGCGCCGGTTGACGAATCTTCGCGAAAGTTTCCAACTTGTTGGGGCGCTCCGGTCCGCTCCTATCCTGAAAGTCTCGGGGTGATACGTCAAGCGGGGGCCGAGAAAAAGGGGGTCCCAAAACGCGTTTTCCCCATTCATTTTTCCATAGGAACCTTTAGTCGCAGCTACAGCCCGAACTGCTGAACGGAATTACACCAAATTTGGCAAAGAGGTAGCCCTTGGTTCAGTGTCGTGCCTTTTGCTTAAATGGTGTAAATCCGTTCAGTAGTTCCTGAGAAAATCAAAACTAAAGTCACATATATATCTGGGCGGAGCCTAACCACACATGTCATCGTGAGATCTGATTGGCTGTCAGCACTTCATCCTGGAATTGCTGGCAGCCATCTTGGGACCAATATAAATGATAGTACCTCATTGAAATGCATTGTAGTGAATAGAAGATTTTGAGGGTCACCAAAAGGAGAACTATAAAGGGTGATAACAGGCTTTAGTTACATTAGAATTTATTTGTTGATGGTACCATACTAATTTTAGGAATTGTGGTGTATTCTAAGGTGATTTTACCATGTGAAAAACCTTCTGCTGGGATATCATGAATCATGTTTGAGAGAACACTATTTTCTCATGCTTGTCCCATGGAGGTTTGGAAGGTGCTCCAGAAGCTAAAATGAGAGCATATTTTCTGTAAATTCACATTCTTTCTCACTCATGTGAGAATGAAGTCTGACATTCTCAGTAAAACATGTACATCCAACAGGGGCAGAGACTGTCAGTTGATTCCTTTGTGTTCTACTGCAGCTTCCCAGAGTGTTCTAAAGAACAACTAGAGTGCTAACAGCCTTACTTATGACAAAAGTATGGCACACCTGAAGCCATCTTGATTGGAATAAACTGGTAACACTAAAACAATTTAATTTAAAAAGGAACAAAATGATGGGGTTCATTTTGTCATAGAAATTATGGTTAGTGCTGTAGAAAGAAAAATTAGGACATGTTTCAAGTGTGATCTCAAATATCTTCCTGTTATATTTCAACAGGAGCAGCCTGCCAGTTGATGCCTTTGTGTTCTACTGCAGCTTCCCAGAGTGTTCTAAAGAACAACTAGAGCACTAACAGCCTTACTTATGACAAAAGTATGGCACACCTGAAGCCATCTTGATTGGAATAAACTGGTAACACTTAAAACATTTAATTTAAAAAGGAACAAAATGATGGGGTTCATTTTGTCATAGAAATTATGGTTAGTGCTGTAGAAAGAAAAATTAGGACATATTTCAAGTGTGATCTCAAATATCTTCCTGTTATATTTCAACAGGAGCAGCCTGCCAGTTGATGCCTTTGTGTTCTACTGCAGCTTCCCAGAGTGTTCTAAAGAACAACTAGAGCGCTAACAGCCTTACTTATGACAAAAGTATGGCACACCTGAAGCCATCTTGATTGGAATAAACCAGTAACACTTAAAACATTTAATTTAAAAAGGAACAAAATAAGGGGTTCTTTTTGAAATAGAAATTATGGTTAGTGCTGCAGAAAGAAAAATTAGGGCATGTTTTAAGTGAGATCTCAAATCCTCTTCTATTTCATTAGAAAATTCTGACATGCAGACTGAAACAATCACTTTCAATACCAGCAGCAGACTACCAGTTAACTCCCTGGTGAGCAGTAGCTTTACTCCAGTGATCTAATGAGCAACTAGAGTGCTAACATTCTGAATTTATGGCAGATGTGAGACATCTGAATGCCTTCTTGATGGAATCAAAGTAAAAAACTGAAAGCATTTCCTACTGAGGAGACTGCAGTAAATGAAGAAATTAGGAAACTTCATAACAAAGAAGTCTTCCAAGATGGCCACCAGTGAAAAAAGAGCCCAAATGTAGCACAAATATTACCCAGATGTAGCCCACATATAGCCCAATGACAAAAGTGTGCAAAACACATTTTATTTTTAGTTTTTTGCAGTTTTATGTAGTGCAGACTGGTCAGGTATTGGAGCATTGCATCTTAAAACATGACCCCCTACACTACAAAAACACCACTGCACTACCTTAAACCCTAAAACACTACCCCCAGCACGACCCCCTACACTACACAAGCACCACTGCACTATCCTAAACCCTAAAACAGTACCCCCAGCATGACCCCCTACACTACCCAAACACCACTGCACTAACCTAAATCCTAAAACACTATCACCAGCACGACCACCTACACTACCCAAACACCACTGCACTACCCTAAAACATGACCCCCTACACTACACAAACACCAATGCACTACCTAAACCCTAAAACACTACCCCCAGCACGACCTCCTACACTACACAAGCACCACTGCACTACCCTAAACCCTAAAACACTACCCCCAGCACGACCCCCTACACTACACAAACACCACTGCACTGCCCTAAACCCTAAAACACTACCCCCAGCACGACCCCCTACACTACCCAAACACCACTGCACTAACCTAAATCCTAAAACACTACCCCCAGCACGACCCCTACACTACCCAAACACCACTGCACTACCCTAAAACATGACCCCCTACACTACACAAACACCACTGCACTACCCTAAACCCTAAAACACTACCCCCAGCACAACCCCATACACTACACAAGCACCACTGCACTACCCTAAACCCTAAAACACTACCCCAGCACGACCCCCTACACTGCCCGAACACCACTGCACTGCCCTAAACCCTGAAACACCACCCCTAGCACGACCCCCTACACTGCCCAAACACCACTGCACTGCCCTAAACCCTGAAACACCACCCCTTCACGACCCCCTACACTGCCCGAACACCACTGCACTGCCCTAAACCCTGAAACACCACCCCCAGCATGACCCCCTACACTGCCCGAACACCACTGCACTGCCCTAAACCCTGAAACACTACCCCCAGCAAGACCCCGTACACTGCCCGAACACCACTGCACTGCCCTAAACCCTGAAACATCACCCCCAGCAAGACCCCCTACACTGCCCGAACACCACTGACCTAAACCCTGAAACACCACTCCCAGCACGACCCCCTACACTGCCCGAACACCACTGCACTGCCCTAAACCCTGAAACACTACCCCCAGCATGACCCCCTACACTGCCCGAACACCACTGCTCTGCCCAAAACCCTGAAACACCAGCCCCTGCACGACCCCCTACACTGCCCGAACACCACTGCACTGCCCTAAACCCTGAAACATCACCCCCAGCACGACCCCCTACACTGCCCGAGCACCACTGCACTGCCCTAAACCCTGAAACACCAGCCCCAGCATGACCCCCTACACTGCCCGAACACCACTGCACTGCCCTAAACCCTGAAACACCAGCCCCAGCACGACCGCCTACACTGCCCGAAAACCACTGCACTGCCCTAAACCCTGAAACACCAGCCCAAGCACGACCCCCTACACTGCCCGAACACCACTGCACTGCCCTAAACCGTGAAACACCAGCCTCAGCACGACCCCCTACACTGCCTGAACACCACTGCACTGCCCTGAACCCTGAAACACCAGCCCCAGCACAACACCCTACACTGCCCGAACACCACTGCACTGCCCTAAACCCTGAAACACCACCCCGTGCATGACCCCCTACACTGCCCGAACACCAGTGCACTGCCCAAAACCCTGAAACACCACCCCCAGCGCGACCCCCTACACTGCCCGAACACCACTGCACTAAACCCTGAAACACCACCCCCTGCACAACCCCCTACACTGCTCGAACACTACTGCACTGCCCTAAACCCAGAAACACCATCCCCAGCACGACCCCCTATACTGCACGAACACCACTGCACTGCCCTAAACCCTGAAACACTACCCCCAGCAAGACCCCCTACACTGTTCGAACACCACTGCACTGCCCTAAACCCTGAAACATCACCCCCAGCAAGGCCCCCTACACTGCCCGAACACCACTGCCCTAAACCCTGAAACACCACCCCCAGCAAGACCCCCTACACTGCCCGAACACCACTGCCCTAAACCCTGAAACACCAGCCCCAGCACGAACCCCTACACTGCCTGAGCACCATTGCTCTGCCCTAAACCCTGAAACACTAGCCCCAGCACGACCCCTACACTGCCCTAACACCACTGCACTGCCCTAAACCCTGAAACACCACCCCCAGCACGACCCCCTACACTGCCCGAACACCACTGCACTGCCCTAAACCCTGAAACACCAGCCCCAGCAAGACCACCTACACTGCCCGAACACCACTGCATTGCCCTAGACTCTGAAACACCAGCCCCAGCAAGACCCCCTACACTGCCCGAACACCACTGCACTGCCCTAAACCCTGAAACACCAGCCCCAGCATGACCCCTACACTGCCCGAACACCACTGCACTGCCCTAAACCCTGAAACACCAGCCCCAGCACGACCCCCTACACTGCCCGAACACCACTGCACTTCCCTAAACCCTGAAACACCAGCCCCAGCACGACCCCCTACACTGCCCGAACACCACTGCACTGCCCTAAACCCTGAAACACCAGCCCCAGCACCACCCCCTACAATGCCCGAATACCACTGTACTGCCCTAAACCCTTAAACACCACCCCCTGCACCGCCCCCTACACTGCCCGAACACCACTGCACTGCCTTAAACCCTGAAACACCACCCCCTGCACGACCCCCTACACTGCCCGAACACCACTGCACTGCCCTAAACCCTGAAACACCACCCCCTGCACCACCCCCTACACTGCCCGAACACCACTGCACTGCCCTAAACCCTGAAACACCACCCCCTGCACCGCCCCCTACACTGCCCGAACACCACTGCACTGCCCTAAACCCTGAAACACCACCCCCAGCATGACCCCCTTTACTGCTCGAACACCACTGCACTGCCCCAAACCCTGAAACACCACCCCCAGCATGACCCCCTACACTGCCCGAACACCACTGCCCTAAACCCTGAAACACCACCCCTGCACGACCCCCTACACTGCCCGAACACCACTGCACTGCCCTAAACCCTGAAACACCACCCCTGCACGACCCCCTACACTGCCCGAACACCACTGCACTGCCCTAAATCCTGAAACACCACCCCCAGCAAGACCCCCTACACTGCCCGAACACCACTGCACTGCCCTAAACCCTAGAACACTACCCCCAGCATGACCCCCTACACTACCCGAACACCACTGCACTACCCTAAACCCTAAAATACTCCCCCCAGCACGACCCCCTACACTACCCGAACACGACTGCACTGCCCTAAACCCTAAAACACTCCCCCAGCACGACCCCCTACACTACCCGAACACCACTGCACTGCCCTAAACCCTAAAACACTCCCCCAGCACGACCCCCTACACTACCTAAACACCACTGCACTGCCCTAAACCCTAAAACACTACCCCCAGCATGACCCCCTACACTACCCAAATACCAATGCACTACCCTAATCCCTAAAACACTACACCCCGCACAACCCCTACACTACCCAAAGACCACTGCACTACCCTAAACTCTAAAACAATACCCCCCGCACGACTCCCTACACTACCCAAAGACCACTGCACTACCCTAAACCCTAAAATACGACCTCCTACACTACACAAACACCACTGCACTACCCTAAACCCTAAAAAACTACCCCCAGCACGAACCCCTACACTACCCAAACACCACTGCACTACCCTAAACCATAAAACACTACCCCCAGCAGTACCCCTATGCTACCCAAACACCACTGCACTACCCTAAACCCTAAAACACTACCCCCAGCAGTACCCCCTACACTACCCAAACACCATTGCACTACCCTAAACCCTAAAACACTACCCCCAGCAGTATCCCCTACACTACCCAAACACCACTGCACTACCCTAAACCCTAAAACCTAAAACACTAACCCCAGCACGACCCCCTACACTACCCAAACACCACTGTACTACCCTAAACCCTAAAACACTCCCCCAGCACGACTCCCTACACTACCCAAACACCACTGCACTACCCTAAACCTACCCCCAGCATGACCCCCTACACTACACAAACACCACTGCACTACCCTAAACCCTAAAACACTACCCCCAGCACGACCCTCTTCACTACCTAAACACAACTGCACAATTTGTTACAGGCGTTGCAACGCAGGCCTGTGGTTCCTACTGGAAGTACCTGGTGGGCTGGTTGGGCCCCAGGGACTCTCAGGATTCAAGGTGACCTAATCCCCCAACTTAAAACGCGCCACGGGGCGCGTATGCACAGTGGTGAAGGGAGGGGGCGGGGCCTCAGGTGACATGTGCGCAAACACGCCCTGTGGTGCGTTTTAAGTTGGGGAGTTAATTCCCTTTGAATCCTGGGGGCCAACTAGCCCACCAGGTACCTTCAGTAAGCACAACAGAGGTGCGTTGCAGAGAGGTGAAAAAAGGTGCGTGGCCTCGGAACGCCTCTCTGCAACTCAGCTCTGTGGTCCTAACTGTAGGTACCTGGGGGGCTAGTTGGACCCCAGGAACCCTCAGGATTCAAGGGGACTTAATCCCGCAACTTAAAACGCGCCACGGGGCGCGTTTGCACACATGTCACCTCAGGCCCCCTCCCTTCACCACTGTGCAAGCGTGCACTGGCTCTGGTTAGTCAGAGTCAGTTACCACCAGTACCCGTCTGAAAAAGTTGTGGGCACAGGATGATTTTGCAACAAGGCCTCTTTCTGCTCCTCTGTTGGTTCTTTCTGCACATCTTTTGCTTCTTTCTGTGCGTTTTTTCTTCTTTCTTCACATGTCCTACCTCTGTTGGCATAGTTAGAAACTAGCATTTAAAAAACCTTTGAAATTCACTTAAAAAATCATAGTTTTCAGGCACGTTATAGTTAGAAATTAGCATTTAAAAAACCTTTGAAATTCACTGAAAAAACCATAGGTTTCAGGCACGTTATAGTTAGAAATTAGCATTTAAAAAACCTTTGAAATTCACTGAAAAAACCATAGGTTTCAGACACGTTATAGTTAGAAATTAGCATTTAAAAAACCTTTGAAATTCACTGAAAAAACCATAGGTTTTAGGGACAGTTATAGTTAGTTGGACATTGCACTCGTACAAAACCCGTGAAATTCCCCTGTTATAGTTAGTTCAGCTAACTATAACTCGCGCCCATAATGCACTGCTGATGACGTCACATATTACATCACTCATGACATGGTCAGTGACATCACTGATGACATCACTGATGACATCTCAAATGACATCACTGATGACATCATCCATGTGATAATTTCATGCATCTTCTCACACCCTAATATAACTTTTGATACACCCACTCTAAATTACAGACTGCCATTCTCAAAACCATAGACACTCCAACACCAAAAACTACATACCCACTCACTGATTCTTAGGTCTACACACACATCCACTCACTCACCTGTACAGTCACTCATACTTACAGTCACTCAGTACAGGACTATCATATGCACTCATACACCTATATAAACACTCACACACCGCCACTCATCCATAGAGGTACTCACACACCTAGTCAGTCATGCAAAAATTAATCACACACCCATTTACTCACCTATTCAGTTATACACACACCAGCTCACTTACTCATACAAATACTAGCACATTCTTACGCTCTTATACAATAACTGATACAAGCACACACGCATCCATACAGCCACTCTCACAATAACACACTCTCACTTATACCCATTTAAATACTCTAACACACATATATACTGCCTTTTACATATGTAGTTACTCGCACATGTACCACTGAGATATACATTCACTCACTAACACACCCATACACACACTCACCCACCCAAGCAGTCCATCACAGATGCACTCTTGAAATCATGCACCCAGTGAATCACCCACTCACACATCTATGTATAGAGTCACACACACCCCACCCACACAAACACTCAGGCAGCCATACAGATACTCAGAGAACCAATCAATAACCCATATAGACACTCATGTAGCTATTCGCAAATTCATGCATCCACTTACACACCAACAAGCAGACGGATACAGACATTCACACAGTTTAGTCACTAACCCATGCATTCAGTAAGATACGTTTAATCACTCACTTGTAGAGTCAGTCACTCACGTACTAAATCATCCATTCAGACACTTATACACCCACTCATTCTTCAATACCCCTTTCCCTATATATATTAAACATATTTAAACTTTACAGAAACACACAGTCACTGGATGATGTCATCAGTGATGTCATCAGTGATGTCATTTGAGATGTCATCAGTGATGTCATCAGTGATGTCACTGACCATGTCATGAGTGATGTAATATGTGACGTCATCAGCAGTGCATTGCGGGGGCGCGAGTTATAGTTAGCTGAACTAACTATAACAGGGGAATTTCACGGGTTTTGTACGAGTGCAATGTCCAACTAACTATAACTGTCCCTAAAACCTATGGTTTTTTCAGTGAATATATATATATATATATATATATATTCACAAAATTTCCTCCACTTTGCCGGGGGCCGCCAACTCTGCAGGGCGGGCTCTCATTAATCAGGAATGGAGAATCCTGTTTGATAAACACAACAAAGAGAAGAGCCCACAGCTTCGGCGTCATTTCAAGGCTGACATCTTTATTGTGTCTCAGAAACGTGGCAGCAAACAACTCTTAAATACCTTACTAGTTTCGGCGCGCAGCGCCTTGTTCCTGAGTGAGTTGAATTCTAAAATCCCAGTGGTCATGTGGCCTCAGTTTCAACCACAATTCCCAGAATGCATTTTTATGCAGATTTCCCAGCCTGGCTTGACATCGTACCTTTAATAGCATTAGTAGCTTTTCATTTCTGTTAAAGTCCAGTATACTTTTGCTCTTTTTATGCGATGCATTACAGGAAAGTTTTGTAACAGCACAGTGCTCCTCGCTGCCACGATATAATTGCTGCTTTGAATTGAAGCACGGAGACTGCTGAAAAGAGGTAAGACCTCCTTAGTTCCCTTTCACTCCAGCCACTCAAATAGTCACGGCAATCCAATTTCAACTGCAGTGGTCGGAGAGCGAGTCATGCCCCCTCCATAAAATTCACAAAATTTCCTCCACTTTGCCGGGGCCGCCAACTCTGCAGGGCGGGCTCTCATTAATCAGGAATGGAGAATCCTGTTTGATAAACACAACAAAGAGAAGAGCCCACAGCTCGGCGTCATTTCAAGGCTGACATCTTTATTGTGTCTCAGAAACGTGGCAGCAAACAACTCTTAAATACCTTACTAGTTTCGGCGCGCATGGCTGCCTTGTTCCTGAGTGAGTTGAATTCTAAAATCCCAGTGGTCATGTGGCCTCAGTTTCAACCACAATTCCCAGAATGCATTTTTATGCAGATTTCCCAGCCTGGCTTGACATCGTACCTTTAATAGCATTAGTAGCTTTTCATTTCTGTCAAAGTCCAGTATACTTTTGCTCTTTTTATGCGATGCATTACAGGAAAGTTTTTGTAACAGCACAGTGCTCCTCGCTGCCACGATATAATTGCTGCTTTGAATTGAAGCACGGAGACTGCTGAAAAGAGGTGAGACCTCCTTAGTTCCCTTTCACTCCAGCCACTCAAATAGTCACGGCAATCCAATTTCAACTGCAGTGGTCGGAGAGCGAGTCATGCCCCCTCCATAAAATTCACAAAATTTCCTCCACTTTGCCGGGGACCGCCAACTCTGCAGGGCGGGCTCTCATTAATCAGGAATGGAGAATCCTGTTTGATAAACACAACAAAGAGAAGAGCCCACAGCTCGGCGTCATTTCAAGGCTGACATCTTTATTGTGTCTCAGAAAGCGTGGCAGCAAACAACTCTTAAATACCTTACTAGTTTCGGCGCGCAGCGCCTTGTTCACAGGTGAGTTGAATTCTAAAATCCCAGT
The DNA here is from genome assembly GCA_963921515.1 of Calotriton arnoldi. NCBI lineage: Eukaryota > Metazoa > Chordata > Amphibia > Caudata > Salamandridae > Calotriton > Calotriton arnoldi. The sequence continues at coordinate 1,571,078 of CAWUFW010001933.1, forward strand.
GGTCTTTTCAGCAGTCTCCGTGCTTCAATTCAAAGCAGCAATTATATCGTGGCAGCGAGGAGCACTGTGCTGTTACAAAAACTTTCCTGTAATGCATCGCATAAAAAGAGCAAAAGTATACTGGACTTTGACAGAAATGAAAAGCTACTAATGCTATTAAAGGTACGATGTCAAGCCAGGCTGGGAAATCTGCATAAAAATGCATTCTGGGAATTGTGGTTGAAACTGAGGCCACTTGACCACTGGGATTTTAGAATTCAACTCACCTGTGAACAAGGCGCTGCGCGCCGAAACTAGTAAGGTATTTAAGAGTTGTTTGCTGCCACGTTTCTGAGACACAATAAAGATGTCAGCCTTGAAATGACGCCGAAGCTGTGGGCTCTTCTCTTTTGTTGTGTTTATCAAACAGGATTCTCCATTCCTGATTGAGAGCCCGCCCTGCAGAGTTGGCGGCCCCCGGCAAAGTGGAGGAAATTTTGTGAATTTTATGGAGGGGGCATGACTCGCTCTCCGACCACTGCAGTTGAAATTGGATTGCCGTGACTATTTGAGTGGCTGGAGTGAAAGGGAACTAAGGAGGTCTTACCTCTTTTCAGCAGTCTCCGTGCTTCAATTCAAAGCAGCAATTATATCGTGGCAGCGAGGAGCACTGTGCTGTTACAAAAACTTTCCTGTAATGCATCGCATAAAAAGAGCAAAAGTATACTGGACTTTGACTGAAATGAAAAGCTACTAATGCTATTAAAGGTACGATGTCAAGCCAGGCTGGGAAATCTGCATAAAAATGCATTTTGGGAATTGTGGTTGAAACTGAGGCCACATGACCACTGGGATTTTAGAATTCAACTCACCTGGAACAAGAGCGCTGCGCGCTAGAAACTAGTAAGGTATTTAAGAGTTGTTTGCTGCCACGTTTCTGAGACACAATAAAGATGTCAGCCTTGAAATGACGCTCGAAGCTGTGGGCTCTTCTCTTTTTGATATATATATATATATATATATATATATATATTCACTGAAAAAACCATAGGTTTCAGGCACGTTATAGTTAGAAATTAGCATTTAAAAAACCTTTGAAATTCACTGAAAAAACCATAGGTTTCAGACACGTTATAGTTAGAAATTAGCATTTAAAAAACCTTTGAAATTCACAGAAAAAACCATAGGTTTCAGGGACAGTTATAGTTAGTTGGACATTGCACTCGTACAAAACCCGTGAAATTCCCCCGTTATAGTTAGTTCAGCTAACTATAACTCGCGCCCCCGCAATGCACTGCTGATGACGTCACATATTACATCACTCATGACATGGTCAGTAAATCGGAATTCGTAGTTCGGCTGATTTTAGAGGAATATTATAAAGTTCCAAAACTCCACACAGAAGAATTTCCAAGTGAAACAAGTCAATGTTAGCCTATGGAAGAAAATTCAAGTTACTGGTAAGTACAGTTAGAATTACTTTTCAGGGTCAGTGCTGGGCTAAAAGATGCAGCACTGGGTTCTCTCCTGATAACAGGTGAGTAAATCGGAATTCGTAGTTCGGCTGATTTTAGAGGAATATTTGCACAATGGTGAAGGAAGGGGGTGGGGCCTGAGGTGACATGTCTGCAAAAACGCCCTGTGGCGCGTTTTAAGTTGGAGAATTAATTCCTCCTCAATCCCGAGGGTCCCTAGGGGACAACTAGCCCACCAGATACCTCCAGTATGCGCCAGAGAGCTGCGTTGCAGAGAGGTGTTCAGAGGCCACGCCCCTTTTTGCACCTCTCTGCAACGCAGCTCTGTGGTGCTTTCTGGACGTACCTGGTGGGCTAGTTGTCCCCCAGGGACCCTCAGGATTGAAGGGGATTTAATTCCCCGTCTTAAAACACGCCACGGGGCCTGTTTGCACACATGTCATCTCAAGCCCCGCCCCTCCCTTCACCACTGTGCAAACGTGCCCCGTGGCGCGTTTTAAGTCGGGGGATTAACTCCCCTTCAATCCTGAGGGTCCCTGGGGTGCAACTAGCCCACCAGCTCCCTCCATTATGCGCCACAGAGCTGCGTTGCAGAGAGGTGTAAAAGGGGCGTGGCCTCAGAACACCTCTCTGTAACGCAGCCCCTGGCGCATACTGGAGGTTCCTGGTGGGCTAGTTGGCCCCCAAGGACCCCAGTATTCAAGGGAGTCGTTCTCCATCTGCACACGCGCCAGGGGTCACGTTTGCAGAGTGGTGAAAGAAGGGGCGTGGCCTCCGGCGCGATGCCGGTGTTTTGTTTTTAAGAAGGGGGCTGTGTGGCCCCCTTCTTTTTCTAATTTATTGGTCCTGGGGACCCCATCCCCCAGGGCCTGCCCCCTATTTATTTAAAAAAAAAAAAAAAAAATTTGGAAGGGGGCCGCGTGGCCCCCCCTCCCGAGGCCTTAATCGGCCCCGGGGACCCCATCGCCCGGGGCATGGCCTTTTTTAAAAAAATGTATTGTTTTGGAGGGGGACTGCGTTGACCCCCTCCTCAGGCCACTTATGGCCCCGGGGACCCCATCCCCCGGGCCGGCCTTTGTTTGTTTTTTTGGGGGGTTTTTTGGGTTAAATTTTGGGGAAGGGGGCCGCGTGGCCCCCCTCCCGGACCACTACTTGCCCCGGGGACCCCATCACCCGGGGCTGGCCCTCTCCGTTGGGGACTGTAGGACCCCCTGAGCAGGCCTAGGGGGTCAGGGTGTTTCTACCCTGCCCCCTTTTTGCGTATTGCGCACTTTTTTTACTGCTTTTTTGTTCCTTGGTTTATCACCCCGAAACTTTCAAGACAGGAGCGGACCGGAACGCCCCACTAGTTTTGAAAATTTCGCGATGATTCGTCAAACGACGCCAAACTTATTGGGAATAGAATGTTGCGGATTTCCTATGGATAAAGGTCCCAACTATAACTATCTACTGGCGACCGCCAGTAGATAATATATATATATATATATATATATATATATATATATATATATATATATATATATTTAAATACCCTCAGGCCACTCACATCTATGAGTGCTGGATGAATCTATTTCTACGCTTACCACTTCTTTTTGCCATGCTATGGTGCTCATATTGTGTAAAAAGAAAAGCGAATCGTAGCATCTTACCCTTTCCGATGGCCGCCAGTGAATGGATCCAGCCACGGGCTGGCAGGCTTGCAGTAAAGAGAGGTGCCTGCTGCACGTTTTTCTTCCGAAATAGTTTCAGAGTGGGTTCGGGCAGCTCGATCCTCCTGCCCCCAGGCTGTAGTTTGGGTATCCGCTGTTATCATCTCCTATCTGGCTCACCAAATGTTGAAACAGGTTCTGATTATCAAAAAGGAGAACAGCGAGGCTTGGCAATCAGGAACAGTTTAAGTTTAATTAAACAATAACATCCAGGAATAGCAGCCATATCTCTTACAGTTGCTTGCTGTAATTCAATTTGCATTAGGTACATGGCATGCTTTATACTGTACAGTGAGTGCAATAAAGGGAAGCTCATCCCCCTTTGAGCAGGAAATACTGGTACACTGAGTCATAAATTGTATGTTTAGATGCTTGATCCCACTCCGATAGAGATGACCATATGTGATTTACTTCTGCAGTCTTCTAGGTGTGTTTGAGGCTGTTCCATATCTGGTGTATCCAACACGGGGAAGAGCTAGGTTTGAACAGAGGGCAGCTGTGTTATGTTGATCTGATAAAGGGTCACTCTGAAACCGAAATGAGTGTTATATGGTGAATTTGGATAGCGCAGGCAACAGTTGTTCTGTGGTGTGCTGGACTCCTAAGAGCATGGCCTTTCTATAAATTGATCCAATGTTAACAGTACCATACACTATGTGCCTGGATGTGGCCGTATGCCAGGGGGAATGTTTATATGTAAGCCAAGATGTATGGCAATGTTGTCCAACATGTAACAGGGTACAGCAAACTTATGCTCAACTTCTAGGGAGCATACCACTCCCCCACCCTTCTGTACCATCAAGACATCTGAATTGCAACTAAAGGATGCGTTCAATGATGGCTTGTTTACATGTGTCCACCCTTTTGTTCCTTTGTTGAGGATGTGTGGTTTGAAATCTGGAAAAGAAAGGCAGTAGGGAGCAAGAGCATGGATGGCATCACCTGCAACAATCATGCAATACTTCTTAAAATGTGATTCTTTTCTAAATGTAAGACATCATGGCTACATACATGCAGTGACTGTTGGGGTATGTGTGTCTGTTGTAATCAGTAATGAATATGTTTGAAATGCCATTCTCCAGTGTGAAATCATGTTACTTACCAATGAGCCACATGTCACTAACATCCACAGCAACAAACCGACGCACTATAGGTGACTGGAACAAAATACAGTTGTTATGTGTGTTTCCAGGAAAGGCTGCAGATATATCAGTAACGCAGCACCTAGCATCACAGGCAGCTTGCACACTGATGGAGTAATAGTGGTGTCTATTTTGTTATTTGCATGTCCCTCCGTAAAGTCCTTGCTTACCCAGCCCTAGAGCCCACCCTTTAGAAGTAAAATATATGCTTACATATACTGAGTTCTCCACACATGTGGTGGAGATCCCCACACATAAAAGGTGGGATAGGTGGAGTCCTCCCTAGGTAGGTTTGTGTATAGCATTTTGTAGCATGAGTAGTACTATTGAATTACCAGTAAACATACTACAAAGTGTACTTTATGAATAGGCCCCTAGCTGGTTATTTTGCCTGTCCTTCGTGTGGCCGGTTAGATTGAGATTTATGTTCTATCTACTTGTCAAAGTAACTGAAAGAAAGTGTAAATTGTAAAATTGTAGCTGTGTGAGATGTGAGTGTTTGTTTGGAAGGTGATTTCTTCTTTTCTCCTTCACAAATAATAATGGAAATAAAATTCAACTGAGAGGCTTGTTGGTTAAAAACCATCACTGGTTAACATGCTTTTGACTTAAAAAATAAAATCATCACAAGCATTTGGTGGCCAAGGTTTAAGTGGCAGCATGTTTTGTTTATTATGTCTCATGTTGCAATACAAATAAATAAAATTGCAGTTGTTTGTCAAAACCAGACCAGTTGGGTTTGCCAGTGCTCATTCTTGCATTGGAGCCCATGACCTATTCTATGCTGCTGGACCATGGTCTGTATTCAGGAAACTATGCAAGTGCTTTCTCCAAATTGTCAGGAATTTGTCACAATCACCTTAAGTAAATCCATATTTTCTTGGTCCAGTCTGTATATTTAAACTGTGTGTACTTGTTTAGACAAGTGTGCTTGATGGCAACAACAAACACAGCTCTCATGCGTTTCCTCAGAAATTCTATCCCGTGCCTGGGTTCTGCGGTTCTTGCTGTGTTTCATCAGCATGAGATAGCAGCTCAGCATGAGATACAGCTCAGCATGAGATAGCAGCTCAGCATGAGATAGCAGCTCAGTATGAGATAGCGGTTTAGCATGAGATAGCAGCTCAGCATGAGATAGTGGTTGAGCATGAGATATCAGTCCAGCATGAGATAGAAGCTCAGCATGAGATAGCAGTCCAGCATGAGATAGCAGTTCAGCATGAGATAGCAGTCCAGCATGAGATAGCAGTTCAGCGTGAGATAGCAGCTCAGCATGAGATAGCAGATCAGCATGAGAAAGCAGCTCAGCAGTTCAGCATGAGATAGCAGTTCAGCATGAAATAGCACTCCACCATGAGATAGCAGTCCAGCATGAGATAGCAGTTCAGCATGAGATAGCAGTCCAGCATGAGATAGCAGTTAAGCATGAGATAGCAGCTCAGCATGAGATAGCAGATCAGCATAAGATAGCAGTCCACCATGAGATAGCAGTCCAGCATGAGATAGCGGTTCAGCATGAGATAGCAGTCCAGCATGAGATAGCGGTTCAGCATGAGATAGCAGTCCAGCATGAGATAGCAGTCCAGCATGGGATAGCAGTTCAGCATGAGATAGCAGTCCAGCATGAGATAGCAATCCAGCATGAGATAGCGGTTCAGCATGAGATAGCAGTCCAGCATGAGATAGCAGCTCAGCATGAGATAGCGGTTCAGCATGAGATAGCAGCTCAGCATGGAAGGCAGCCTCAGCGTCGGTGGTCACTGCCGGATGCATGCATTGCTTTTAGCAGGAAGGATGGAACGTATGTGCTGTAGAAACAGCCCCTCATGGTGGGGCATCTAACACAATACTGCCATCAGCGTATGCGTGGTCACTGGTGCCCCTGGAATCAGCCTGTGCCACTCTACTATGTGCACATTGCCACAATGACCTGCCACCGTTCACAAATGAAGGCTGCACGAGAAATGACATTTACCAGGATCCATTTTTGAACAACTGCTATTCTGTTTTCTTAAAAGGCATGGTTGCATTTTTCTCTTTTCTGTTACCGGTGGGGCAAACAGATGACACTTGTGTGTAGTCCCAGGGATGCAGATATATCTGCACTGTGTGCCAGGGGCGCAGCTACCTTTGGTGCAGCCGGTGCAGTTCACCGGGGCCCAGGGGTGGTCGGGGGTCAAGCGTGCCCTGCACCAGCTGATGTTATTTCAGACAGTTCCTGTTCTGATTTGATTTTTTAGGCAGAGTGCATGCCAGGGCTTGGCTTTGTTTACTATTCTGGGGTGGTGGTACAGAGTGAGTGGAGGATAAGGGAACAATAAAGAAAAGAGAGGAAAGACATGAAAGAACAGGAGAGGAAGGCAAGGAAATGTGACAGAATGAGAGAAGGAAATAAGAATGAGTGACAAAAAGAAAGGAGATAAGGATGAGCAGAGTGGGCAAAGAAAAAGGAGTTGAAAGGAACAATAAATAAGGAGAGAAGGAAGAAAGGAGATGAGGATGAGTGACAGACAGAAGAGGGGACGAGAGAGACTAAGGAAGGAGGTAGAGAGGAGAGCATTACATGGAGGACATAGAAGAGAGCAGAGGGGGTGGAGATAGGGAGGAGAAAAGGAAAGATGAGTAAAATGGGGAACTTTGAAACCCCTAAACTACATTAAGGTAGCAGGTGCAGTGACACCGGGGTCCTGGGTTGTGATGGGCAAGCTGCACCTCATGTATAACTGTATTCTGTTACCGGCTGGGAGCAAGTTTCCAGGCTATGTTACTGAATGTCTTTTATGGAGCACCCTTATTTTAGGCGTACAGACACACTGTGGTGCAAACACTTAAACACACCAAGGTTTCAAGCATGGGCAAGGTGCACCTTTGAATTATTATAGTCAGTGACATATTGCGCATTGTCAGCTGGGCGTGCAGGATTCATAGTAGTTTCTCATGCACTGCAAGGGGTTTTGGAACAGGGAGCATGTATGTGTGAAGCCCTGGTTCCGTGACTCTGGTCAGTCAGTCAGTCAGTCAGTCAAACCACTTTATTCGGTTGATAAAAACCATAAAAGTATGCAACATATATCACAATTATACAACTCCATATAGTATAAAAAAATTGTTACAAAATTCAAATTCATGGTACATGGGCGTCTTAAAAAGGTTAAAAGACACTAGAGACAAAAATTCATATAAGGCAATATAAAATTAATAAACATCAATAATATATTAAAACATTCAAGAGTTAAGATGCTATAATAATTTCCTCAAACGCACAGCTGCCACTAAAAAACTTGCAATGTTAAAAATCTCCCATGGGTCATTCAGCATTTGAAGATAAAGAAGAGCTGGTTTAACCTGTACAAAACCTTTTCCCTTCAAAATTAGAACTAAAAACCTCAGTCGGATGATACTAAAGTGCTCACAAATCATAATAAAGTGCATAGTGTCCTGGGTTGAGAAGTTGTCACAGCTACATGGGCCTAGATCACACACCCTGCTCCAGCCTTGCGAATTTCCTAAGAGGGTGTGAATTAGGTTAAAACGAAACCTGGTTAAAAGCTGGCGGTGATAGGGCTTTGTAACTATTTTCAGATAAGGTTCAATCAAAGTTGTCGTTTTTAACATAAAGTAGGCCTTTACTGTGGGTTTCTTTAGCTCCTTCTCCTCCCTCTCAACCGCCAACATGTTCAAAAATTGGGTTTTAACCCAAGTCACATCACCTTTTCTTATTTCGTGAGGGAGATTATATAGTTCAGGGCGCCCTAGTTCACTTAAAACAGTCTTTACATGATGTAGCCATGAAATGCTACTCACATTATCCAGGGCCATACAGTCCCTGATAATCTGATGGTTTAACGTTAGCTCGGGGTTAAGCCAGGTTTTTAACCAACAGCTCACTGGGGCTAGTTTCGATAGATCTGAAACATAACTGACCCCAACCTCTTGATGTATTATAAATGTTGGGGAGTACTGTGGGACAAACAGGAGGGCACGTAAAAATTACTTTTTCCACTATCTGCGCCCCTTCTCCTGACCTATATCCCCAGATATCGGAACCGTACAGGGCGATGGCCATACATTTAGACCTATAAATATTAAGCATGGCTTCGATCGGCTTAGCCCCCAGCCGATGCGCAAAGCCGTGTACAGCAGCAGTTGATCTTGCCATCAGGTTCCTTTTCATCGTTAGTTGGGGGCCCCATGTTCCCTTCTCATCAAATAAGACCCCTAGGTAGTTGAAAGAGGGTACCCTAGACAACTCAGCACCTTCACAATAAAACGTTTTTACTTTTTTGTTTTTCTGACCCATGAACATTGTTTGGGATTTTGCTATATTCACCACAAGGTCCAGCGATTTCATATATGCCCCAAATGAGTCCAATAACCTCTGAAGCCCTATTGCTGTGCGGGCTATTAAGACAGCGTCGTCCGCATATAGGAGCACGGGAACACCCATGTCCCCTATTCGCGGGATGTCCTGGCTGGCTTTTTCAAGGGATTTGGGCAAGTTATTGATGTATAATGTAAAAAGTAGGGGCGCTAAAATGCAACCCTGTCGCACTCCCCTGCTGGATTTAAAGTGCCTTATGCATTTCCCTTCTTGATTGACCCTTATATTAGCCTGGAGGTCCCTGTGTAAATCAGCCAGGAGATGAACTAAGCTAGGTTCAATCCCCATATCTATCATAATCAGCCACAACTTAGACCTGTTAACCAGGTCAAAGGACGAGCTGAGGTCCATAAACGCTAGGTGTAACGACCCCTTTTTAGCTATTGTGTATTTCCCGGCTAACAAATGTAGGTTGAGACACTGATCCAGGGTGCTCCTTCCTTTTCTAAAACCATATTGAAAATTGGTTAAAACCTCTTTCTCGTTCAGCCAATCCATTAATTTGGTTAAAATAACTCTCCCTAAGACTTTTACTGCTGAATCAATTAGGGAGATTGGCCTGTAACATCGTGGGTCCTCTCTCGAGCCTTTTTTCAAAATTGGAATAATCGTTGAGAGTGACAATGATGACGGGAAGCCCTGGTCGCTAGTTACATTAAAAACATTGGTCAAAATTTTACCCCAAAAAGCCGGATATTGTTTATATAAGTCGGCAGGTACGCCGTCAGGGCCGGGGGCCTTATTGCTAGTCATTTGTGTTATAGCCCGTTGTACTTCGTCTTCAGTGAAAATAATACTTCTAGGCTCCCGACCTAGATCATGATTACCTGACAAGGCTGGTGTCGGAGTGGCCTCATATATAGATTCAAAGTGGGCGAGCCACTGGGTCTCAGTGATATTACAATCCAGTGGACTATTCTCAGTTCCTGAAAAGAATGGTTTATTGACAATAGCCCAAAAACTGGAACTGTTTTTTAAGACCTCCACTGATAGAAGCACCTCCCATGCCTCTTCCTGAATTTCCTTTTTTCGATTTGCCATTGCCTGCTTGTACTGTTTCCTTAACACAGCTATTTGTATTTTATCTCATGGGGCCGATTTCAGGGCTATAATTAATTTGCGATCTGCCAATGAGCAATTGTTATCGAACCACCTTTCACCGCTAAATGTTCTAGAGGAGATTTCCATGGTGAGTTCAAATGCTACCTGCGCACATATCCCTTCAAAAGCTGTTAACACCTCAGCCCCTTGGCTAGAATAATCACTACAAATAGCTACCTCGTCCTCCACCCTCTCACACAGATCTTTAAAAAAGAGATCAGGGATTACCTTTGCCCATTTTAGCCTGCAGCCCTGGTCTGTGGCTTTCACGAAGTGGTCACTACCTATCTTACGCAGATTCCTCTTTAGGCCACAATCTTTATTCAGAACCAGAATGACTGGATTATGGTCACTATAAGGAGACCACATAGCATTATAAGAGATTACATTGGGTAAGAGAAGGGGGAAATAAATATGAAATCTATAATGGTATCCTTCTCTCGACCTTTAAAAGTGGGAACCCTGTCCTTAAAATCCATATGACAAGGTTCACTGAGGTCAAATGTAGCCAAACGATCCTCCATGCATTCTCCATGTTGTGTGTGCTCAAAATGAGGCATTGGGGAAATTACCTGGGCTAAGGGATCAATCACTTGGCAACTCCTCTCGCAAACATGAATATTAAAATCGCCCATAAGTACAATTACATAAGAAGTGGTTTGCTGTGAACAATAATCCTCTAAAAAACATTTCAATAAACAAAGGTGTTCATTTATACAGCTGCTCTCCCCGGAGTTATAAAAATTGATAAACAGGGTTTTGGTTTGATTAGGGACAACGACTTCAATTATCAGGAGATTATGGGACCCCGAGTCCACCATCCTATAAACACCTATCAACTCAAGGGAAAATAACATCACTAAGCCCCCCTTGTGTCTGCCTGCCATGGAAGGGCGTGCCGGGACACTGTATGTTTTGTATCCGTCCATCCAAAAATTATTTTCCATATCCCATGTTTCCTGTAAGCTCACTATGTCATAGGATTCGAGATAATCACACCACCTGGGGTCTTCCTTTTTAGTTCTTAAGCCTGCTATATTCCAGTTAATAAACCTACAGCTGGCTACATCATCCCCTACCACCTTGCCTATGATGGGTTCCTTACTCTGCCCTTTGTAGCGGGGAGACCGCTCCAGTCAATCGTTCTTGTCCAGAGATGACAGCGGATGAAATCTATTTTTGTGCGCCAACTCAAACCCATCGTCCACGCTCTCTAAGGGCGTGGGGATTGGATGTGCAGCATTTGCTTGTCTGCCATTTGGACTTGTAGCGTAATTCTTAACCCTTATAGGGGGGTAAGGAAGAAGCCTACCCTGCTTAATTTCTCCAGGGTCTGACCCCCGTGGGTGTCCGCTGGGTGAGTGTGGCCCCCTTAGTGGTGGATAGAAATAACCGAGCGGCAGGGCCCTAATGCTATCCTGGCCCGCCCGGTTATCGCCCAAAAATAGCTGCCCTGCTATGTCTGCCCTGTCGAAATTAATTACAATACAGTCATCTGTACCTTGTTTGGGTCTGTGACCTATTTTCCCAACGCGTCTCACCATTATAATGTGGGAAGAAACCATGGAGCCATCTTTACAATACTGGTCGCACCAGTATTTAGTTTTCCGGAGCAGCTCCACGGTTGATTCCACATAATTCCTTCTGAGTGGGGGGACCCCTGTAAGGATAGCAACTAAGGGGGTAGCTTCTGGGGGCAGGTTGAGTCTGACTCTATTTGGTTCGATATTAATCATCTTATTCATCTGAAGGCGATTGACTCTATTCCCATCAGGGGACACGGGGTTAGATGAGGTATATTGCTCTAACGGTGTTTCACTTTGGGTACGGGCCCCGGCCTGTCTGCCCGAGTCTGGATCTGACTTAGCTGTGGGGGCAGGCCCAGTCGAGCTCCTTGCAATTTCATTATCAAGGTGGCAGGTGGGACCCCTCTGCCTGATTTGGGTGCTAGCCTGCCTTTGGCCCTCGTGGGAACAACTGTTCAGACTTGCTAGAATGTTAGAGTCTCCCAGAAGTGATTCAACACGTACTAGTTTCGACATGATCCCCTCTACACAGGTATTCAACATATCTGTAATTTCCTTTATAGTATTCTGTAGAATAGGGTTCATTCGGGAATTTAAAAATTCCTCCAAAGTAGACCTGACGGTTGTTTGAACGCGTTGCACCAAATCTCCCACTTGAACCAGAGTCGTTTCAGCTATTACGTTCGCCTGCCCATGTCCTGTTTTACATGCCCTTTTCTTCGATTTCTTTTTCCCTTGGTGGTTCAGATTACCCTTTTGCGGGGGAGAGTGTTCTCTGGGTATATACACCGTGTGGTCGCGCCCTTCGCCACTAGGCAAAATAACAGTGTGAGGATTACTGTCCCCCTCAGTTCTTTGCTTCAGAATCAATATATTGGGCTCAACAAGTGGCAGAATTGGGGAGTTGTTAACAGGCAAAATTTCAATCTCCGCTGGATCGGGCGTCAGCCCCAGTTCGACCTCTGCATTTTGAATCTCCTTGTTCAGAGCCCCCACAGCCGAGGTTAAATAGGATATTATTGATTCAGAGTTCCTTGGCACCTTTGCCCTATCACACCCCTGAACCTGGGAGCACAAAGTTTTTCGCTTACCCATTTTTACGTTGAGCGTAGCCGATGTTAGGGGGGTAGCCCAGCCCGGCCTCTTCCGGTCTTTGACGGGCACAGACGGGCCTGCCCTTGACCCGCGCGTGTCCCGCAGTGCAGGAGCCCACGTGCAGCTTTAAACGCGCCTCCAGGCACGAAACAGGAGCGTCACCGCCGCAGCCCCGTGTGGCTCTTGGGCTGGTAGTCCTGCTGGTAGTCCTGCCTTGCCGTTCCCCTCACGGCGTGTGCTTCTCCTCAGAACGGGCTTCCCGCAGTGCGGGAGCCCGCGTGCAGCTTTAAACACGCCTCCGGGCGCGAAACAGGAGTGTCACCGCCGCAGCCCCGTGTGGCTCTGGGTCTGGTAGTCCTGCTGGTAGTCCTGCCTTGCCGTTCCCCTCACGGCGTGTGCTTCTCCTCATATCAAGGTGATGTACTAGCTCCCCGATTCTATAAATCTTGCATGCGTGTGCACCTGTGCGCACACACATAAACACACACACTTAATCCAGAAACATACTACACTGCATGCATTTCCCTGCATGGAATGCAGGGGGGGGGCTATTTTGTGTCACCAACACGATGGTCCATAAATGGTCCTGTTGCTGCTGCTACCCAACCCAAATGGACCCATCGTAGGGTGCTCTGTTCCATGGTCCTTTATAGTATCAGGTGAAATGCCAGTCTTAGCTTCACATCATTGTCCTCCAATCACCAACCCATAACCACCAGCAATATGCCAGAGGGGTGTGTAGCTTCAATGGGTCAATACCATTAGTCAGTCAATAATAACATGTGTCCCCCAGATCTCACTGCAGTGACACTAACCGCTGTTTTCCTCTTCCTGTATGCAGATGCATCGCACACTCGCCTTATGCCGGAAGAGTCATCCTCGCTGTGGACTTCATCGTATTCTGCCTCCGTCTCATGCACATTTTCACTCTGAGCAAGGTCCTCGGGCCCAAGATCATCATGATGCAGAGGATGGTGAGAACTCCTGTTCCTGTACTCAATATCCCAACTTCTCATTATTCCAATTCACAGCGTCATCAAAAGCCCACATGTATTATTGCATTGCCCCAGCACTCGCACAATGAACAGTGTTGCAGATATATTTACTTATTTATTTAATGGTTTTATGCAACGCATAGCACCGATAGGCAGGAGACTCCTTTACATAGAAAGACCAGATACAATTTGAAGTGCCATGGTGAGCAAAAATATGATAAGTTGGAATGCCACCCGAGTGGTTGCCAGTGGCTAGACAAATATTCCTTCCATCACCTTTTGTGTGTTTGTTGTAAGAGTAAACCCAGACTTGGGTCCCGTGCTGACTGTCCCACTGGAGCCAAGCTGCACCCGACTGAAGAGCCCCAATCAGGCTCATATCGGTCCTGGGTTGCTTCTATTCCACTTCAGGGAGGACCCGGCCTACCTGTTCAGGCTGGATTGTTCCCATTGGAGAAGGATCAAGAGTGATTTGCATGTGGCGGGGTCTAAACTGAGGTGGCTCTGTGGGCAAAAAACAACAGATTGTAATGTTACCATGTGTGATTGCCAGAGGATAGACCTATTGCAAGCTTTCCTTCCATCGCCTTTTGTGTGTTTGATAGAAAAACAAGATACATGTTGTACAGGAAACATCACTTATAACAATAATAGTATAGCGTGGTAACAAAGCCATCATCGATTCTGGAAGACCTAAAGTAGCAGTATTCAATGGGATAGTGGATTGATTTAGTCTCCTAATGAGTAGGTTTTCAGATGTTTACAAAAAGACATAAGTGAGGGTTTTACTCAGAAGTCCACTCGGAGTGGCACCTGGGATGTTGGCTGCCAGTGTTGACTTGAAAGTTGCATGAAAACAAGTTGGTGCTGCAATGCACAAACTGTCCAATAATGTATGCAGAGCTGACATTTCGGGGCACGACTTGGGCAAACATCCATTGAATCCAGAGCTAACCACAACCTATTAAACTCATATGAAATTCTTGAAAACACTGATATTCTTTTCTCTATAGCTTAAAATGCAGCAGAAAACACCTCTCCCATCCACTAGTAATAGCATAGTAGTAATATGCAGACACAGACTGTGCCTACAGAAATAGGTCATTTTTGACCCTACAAGAAGGGTTTTAAACCCAAATATCAAGTTGTAAATATCGTCTTACCATAATATTATTGCCTTTAAATAGTGATATAAAAACTATTGTAGTCTGCAATTTAGAAGGTAAGATTATAATTGTTTTTTTTGCATTTAATAGAGTTGTTAAAAACATAATTGTTTATAATTTAGATGTCTGTATGTTAGAAATTGGGTCTCTAGTTAGCAGAGGTATGCACCCTGCCCAAGTACGGACCACAATCGTAGTCAGGGTGTGTCACAACACAACTTAAATTATCCTGTGCCCACCCTCTGGTAGCTTGGCACAGAGCAGGCAGGCTTAACTTAGAAGGCACATGTAAAGTATTTGTGCAATAACTCATACAGTAACACAGTGAAAATACTACAAAAAAAGATAGATTGTACACCAGGTTAGAATAATAGATTATGATTTTATAAATAAAACAAGACTAAAACAACAAAAACCCATCAAGTAGAAGTCGAAATATGAAAGAATAAATGTCACAATGGCGTAAAGAAGTAATAGGCGCTTAAGGGGATAATCTGGTCGTGCTAGACCGAGGCATATTCAAAAGTTCAGGTCGACCACAATGGAGTGCAGGCTGGATACAGGGACCCACTTGGGCCCACTGAACCAAAGCGTTGACGAGGATGCAAGGTGCAACCAAGACGATGCGTCAATATCGAGCCACGCAGTGGACGAGAATCGTCGGTTTTCTCCATGCAACTGCGCGGATGCATCGGTTACTAGTGTGAGGCACCGGGTCGTGATGCAATGTATGGCTGTTTCTCCTGCACTAGCCGATACATTGATTTTAAGGACAATAGGCTGGTTCTGGGGGCAATGCGCAGGGTCCACTCCACTCAGCAACAAGAATGCGTGGGTTCCGATCCACGCAAAGGCGGACATGCGCCGGTTCCGATGAGGATGCATGGGTTCTCAAAGCAGCTCCTTAGGCCTCACTTCCAAGGGTCCAGGACTTGGATGGCACCACTTGGCAAGGCAGACTCATAACATGGAGAGTCCAGGTGCAGATGGCATCAATTATTTGATATCCTGAGACTTGGAAACATGAGCCAAGCCAGCAAGCCTTGGAGTCACTCTGGGTTCAAGTCCTTCTCACCCAGGCAGGAGAGCAGCAAGCAGCAGGGCAGCTCAGCAAGGCAAGAGCACAGCAAGACAAAGTCCAGAAAAACAGCAGTCCAGCAGAGTGGCAGTCCTTTTGTCAGGGTAGTCATAGGTCCAGAACTGATTTGCTAGTGCCAGAGGTCCAGTACTTATGGGCAGTGGTGCCTTTGAAGTGTGGGAGACTTCAAAGAAAGTTTTGAAGGGCATAGGGGTCCCCCTTCCTGACCTGGCTCCAACCACACTACATGGGGTAATCAATTTTTTGTGTGGGGATGGGACCCAACCCTTTCAGGTGATAGTGTCAGCTACTCTCTCCCATCCTGCTTCAGGATGACCCATTATCATGCAGATGGCCACTCAGTCATACCTATCCTTCCTTTATGTGTGGCTGTCTAGAGGGAATGCAGGAAGCCAGCTGTTCCCCACCCCAGACAGGCAGCAGGAACTGTAGTGTCTTGTGTATTATAGAGAATGGGACTCTTCTGGTCCCTAACGGACTCCGTAGTCTAGTGACGTAAGTGTTTGGGTGTGCTTGATAAAATTCATGATGCAGTGCATTTCAGTTAACGGTTACACCCTGAAGAATAAAGTTGTGTAATACAGAGCTCCGTGTGTGGAGTAATCATTTACGTGCTAGAGAGCTGGGTAGGAGGCTACAACTGATGACGAGATAGGGGATACTTAAAACCCACAATCCGAAGAATTGAGTCTGCTCTCCCAGACAGTTTGCCAAGGTCCAGCAAACTGCTTGTGCTTGCAATGTTTGCCTCTGTCAAAGTGAGAATGTGATGGTTGATGTATATGGAGTAAAAGCAAAACTCCAGCCAGTGTAAGACCTTCAAAGAAAATGAGGGGCCTACATAAAGATTCATTTGTCGTCGATCAGAAAATTGCTAGTACAACCGACATAAAACATAAGATGCCACAACCTAACACAGAGCCGTCATTCATACAGTGCAATAATGCTGAAGGGAGTGATAACCAGGTACAGCACCTGCAACAAGCAGCGACAGCTAATTGCAAAAAAACACTGCGGGGAAAATAAGAAACAGGCAAAGAAACGCTAAAAGACAGAGATCAACCAGGTGTAAGAGAACGTAAAGAGGCGTCAAACGCGACACACCTCAGATACAAGAAACGATCGTCTACTCAACAGAACCAAAGTAAAGAGAGCCATATGACCTCAGGTTTGAGCGCACCGACCCAAGTGAATACACCAGGGTTGTGCTTACGGAGCCGTCGGTACCTTAAGCTGCACACCACGGAAGCTGCCGGGTGGGGCTCAGTACAAATCCAAAGGTCACCAAAGAGTGAAACGCTCCAATGACCAAGAAAAAAGAGGCCACATTAGCTAAATTTGTCCGCGACAATTCAGAGGCCACCACATTGTAAGGCCTTAGAGATGGTATAAATAAAGCAGGTCCCAGCAGACATCAAACAGTTCTGGAAAGAACTGCACTCTCAACATCAATAAGTTCCACAAATGGTTATACAGCCACCGCCTTTCTGAAACCATCGTCTACTTTCGATGTCGCTAGGAAGAAAAATATTGGCGCCAGATAGACTGCCTGGATTGAAGCTTTCGATGATGCGCTGGAAGAAGCAGATGATAAAAAGATCATCAAATATCTCAAAAACATAGCAGGTGATGGAGTGAAGGAAGTGATAAAGAAAATACAAAGAGGTGAAGAGACTTCATATGGTCAAAGCAAAGAAGTGCAGAACACCAAGTTCTATCTGATGCACAATGATGACGTTAAAATGTACATTTTCAACCAAGAGAGACAGAGAGCTGGTGAAATGATAGATGCATTTATTGATAGACTTGAGGACATGCTTACACACTGTAAGTTCAGTGAATTTAATGATGAAGAAGCAATTCGTCTCAGAGTCATAGATGGTTGCATTTCGAATTCCTTCAGATGCCGAATTTTTAGATAAACGATCAGTCTGCAACGTGTGCTCATGGTGGCCAGAGCAGAAGAATGTGCCGACTATAAGCGGCTGACATGGAGGCCGAAGTAGCCCAAGGTGAATCAGCATTGAATGTGAAGAGCAAGAAAAGACACAAGGTTGAAGGCCACAAAGTGATGTCTCCGAAGAAAAGCAAGTTGTGTTATTAATGTGGACTTTCCTTTTCACATGAACGTAAATGTCCCGCCATTGGACAGATATGCAAAGGCTTTGGGAAAGAGAACCATTTTGTAACAGTTTGCAAAGCGAAGGGAAAGTCAAGTGCGTCACGTCGTTAAAACAAAATGGAGACCAGAAAGTTCCAGAAGCGCTCTAACCACGCCCATTGAAGTAAATGGCAACATCAGTTGAGGCAAGTAGAAACTGAAAGAGGTCGATTGTCATCTAATTCTTCATCAAGAGGTTCTTTGATGTCTCTCTTGAGCAACAGTAAAGAAGATGGGTGTGCGTTGGCAATGCTAACTACTAAAAGAAGTGCGAATGTAAGAATACACGTCGAAAAAGGATTGACAAGTGAAATCACAAAATTCATTTGGACATTGTCCCAAAATCAAATTGAAGGTTAATGGTAGCTATATACTGTTTATCATAGACAGTAGTGCGTCGATAAATTTTACGCCAGCCGACAAATGCAATGAACTGTCTATATTGCCCCGTCTCACACCATTGAAAACCAAGTGTAGGACGCTGGCTCTCTATATAGTGCACTAAAAAGAAGTACACAGTGTAGAGAGTCCAGTGAGACCCAGATTGGTATACAGAGGCAAAAGTCTATAATACTAACGCTCTATTTGTGGTAATGTGGGCGAGCAGTTAGGCTTATAAGAGGGCAGTGCTACGCATTGTTTGGACTCACAGAGGCAATAAATAAGACACACACTCATCAATAAATCCTAGACCAATTTATAAGAATAACCCCGATTTTTATGTAATTTTTCAGACTAAGAACTTAATTCTACAGTAAGTACTTTTTAAGATAACAATTTTCAAAGTTGGGGGCGCTAGGTGGCGCACGTCCAAGATGGCCGCACACCTGTGAGGCTCCGGCTGCTTGGCTGCCAAAATCCTACACTAATCCTCTGCCACTGCTGCATAATTCACCGGAGCACTTCAGAAACCTGTGGCTCTGCTCGCCTGCTATCTCCGGTGTTGTGCTCGGCTGCGGGCGGCGCTCCGTGTGGCGGTAGGAGATGGGAGAAGAGAACAGCGGGGAGCGAGGCGCGATCTGCCCGGAGCGCTGATCGGCTGCGGGGGTCACTTGAGCGCCGTGGCTCCCACGTGGCTGACAGGCCTCTATTATCCGGCGTGACCGAGACCGAGACGCCAACACGATCGGCTGCTATTGGACGCGCTGCCCAGGAGCTCTGGTACCATCGAGCTACACTGCGTGGGGTGAGTGCTGGCGGCCTGCGGTCTTTATACAAGCTCGAGCCCGCGTTGCCGGACGCCCGCGGTGCGGACCGCGGACCCTGGCTGCTGCGAGCTGCGACGTCCCTACCGCATTCGTCACTCATTAGGACGCAACGGTCCTGAGTGTAGGTACTACTTCCTGCACGCACGGAGTGCCATAATACACTGGGGAGAAACGATTAGGATGCTCCGGCTCCCGAGTCCGGTTCCCGCAATCTCTTCTTGGGTGGTCTAGTCGGACACCGCTGAAGCTTTGGCAGCTAGGCCTCCTCATCCCCGGCCTGAATACCCGCCTACGCATCCCCACTGCGGGCCAAAGTGCAGGGAGGCGAACTGAAACCTGATACATCTGCACTGAAGAGGTATATAATACATTCATACGCCCTGGGTGAGTCTGCTATGGCGGGGTGCGGTGTAGTGCTCCTCTAATGGACGACTGAGTAAGGGCCATGTGCCTACTTGGTGGCAGGGAACTGGTTGCATTTTGAGATTTCGGAGCACAGGGGCACTCCTGGACCACCATCCCGCTCTCTAGTCCTGCAGAGCTTTTCTCCTGAACGGATCCTCTATGGGCGCGCACAGCCAATGTTATCGCAGCCCTTGACTTTGCTACTCTGCCTACTGGTTGGACTGACTCCAGTTCCCACAGGTGTGCTGGGGCCACTGACGAACTGGTGGGTTGTAGACCCTAGCAACGCTGCCATATGGTGATTCTCCTCTTGGGCCCGTAGCATACTGGAACTCATGCTTGCCTCACAGACTTTGCTGCTGCCATGGGGAAACCAGACGGCCGACAGCCTAAGCTAGTGTTTGAGGCCAAGAAAGTTACTACACGCTCAACCTCAGAAGATTCCAATCCGGTACCTGCAGAGATGTCGCAGGCACAGACTCCGACGCCAGGGGATGAAGTCAAGACGCTACTCCTTGCTTTGCAACATAGCCTATCTGATCTGTCAGGAAAGATGGACACCATGAATAATCGACTGGACTTTCTTGTCCAGAAAGTAGACAAACATGACGGGCAGATAAAAGAAGCCGAACGGCGCATATCCGACAATGAAGATACCACCTCACAATTACAACAGCAGGTGTCACACATGGACAAACTGCTCAAGGTGATTGCTTCCAAGAACGAGGACCTTGAGGCTCGTAGCCGCCGGAATAACATCAGGATCATTGGAATACCGGAGAGCACCAACACGGGCCGCATGGAGGAGTATGTGGAACGACTCCTGCGGGGCGCCAGTGAAACAGATCCGTTCTCTGTGCAGCTCATTGTGGAGCGTGCACACCGCTCCCTGGGGCTGCGCCCCCCTCCTGGCGGGCCCCCCAGGCCTATTGTGGCTCGTCTCCTCAACTACCGAGACCGCGATGCTGCGTTGAAGCTGGCGAGAGAAAATAAGTGCCTACGATACGACAGAGTGGAGTTCACCATCTTTCCAGATTTCACCGTTGCGGTGCAGGAGGCGCGCCATAAATTCATGGGAGTCAAGCAGAAGCTTCGGAAGGCCCAGATTGAGTACGCTCTTCTTTATCCGGCCCGCCTGAGAGTTACCTACCAGGGAAAGAACACTATCCTCACGAATCCCCATCAGGCGGAAGAATTTCTGCGGTCTATTCACCGTCGATCTCCCGGAGGCACATCGGAGGACCGCGCCTCCAGGTCAACTTCTCCCCACGAGGACTGAGAGTCTCCCTTGGCTGCAGATTAATCCGGAGAGTGGGGAGCCTTCTCGGCGAGATGCTGTCTTTCTACTAGCCTCGTTATCCATATAGCTGGTGCCTGCCTACCCAGTATGACCGGCGGGGCTCCCCCCCCCCTAGGGGGAAGCCGTGCTAGACTCCTTCTAACAAACGCAGATAAGTGACTACCAACGGTGCAGACTTGTTATAATTCTCTTTTATATTTGTGTTTAACATTACGCATAAAGTAGCAGATGGGTGGACACTATAATGAGCCAAGCGCCCTTCCCCCCCCCTCCCTGTTGCTCTGTCCCAGATTGGGCACTGCGACTCTAGCTGGGCGGGACTGTGGGAAGGGAAGTTCCGTGTTGCCCTGGCGACCCCCGCATGGGCATTCCCCCTTACTCTTCGTTAATGTTCTTTGTGATGACATACAGCTCCATTTCCTTTTGGTATGTAATGTCCTGGAAGCATTGGGTATTGGGTGGGTGGTACAATTCCGGCACAATTGGGGTGCTGTTGTGGGGGGGGTGGGAAGGGGGTTTGTTATTGTTTTCCAGTGGTTCTGATGTAATGCATCAGCTGTTAGATCTACCAGCCTTCTTCGCAATCAGTATATGCAGATGTCCTTAAATGGCATAATTAGGCCTTTGCTTTGCTTCTTTCTGTTATCATGGTTATGGCATTGAATACTGACTCCCTACGCATAAATCTGCTTACGTGGAATGTTAGGGGCCTTGGAGACCCTCGTAAGTGCCGACAAATACTAGCATATCTTGATCGACACTATATACACATAGCGGTGCTCCAGGAGACGCATACTGACCCCCGCAAGTCACCCTGTTTCGGAGGTAGATGGGCATCGGACAGAGTATTTTCATCCTATTCATCATACTCACGGGGCACATTGATTCTGGTTAAGAAGGGCACTCCTTTTGTTCTGGGGGGTTCCATTGGCGACCAGTCTGGTATTCACTGTACAATCTGGGGCGTACTGGGAACACAGGCGGTTACCTTGGTTTGCTGTTATGGGCCTAACATAGATGACCCAGACTATTACACTACACTTTGGGGGCAAATTCTAAAATTGGGATCTACCCATGTCCTATGGGGTGGGGATTTTAATACCGCATTATGCCCGACACTCGATCGCTCGCACCCCCAACCTCATCACTATACCAAAACTCACGAGGCCCTCTCCCAACTGCTCCCGGCACACGGGCTCGTGGATGCGTGGAGACATGTGCATCCAGGGCATAGAGAAGGCACATACCATACCACGGCCCGGGCTACTTGGTCTCGCTTAGACTATTGGATTGTTTCTCGGGGAGTGGTACCGTGGATAGTCGGCGTGGATCACATGGCCAGAACACTCTCTGACCATGCGCCTGTACGTCTGCAAATAACGCCTCCTAACTCAATTGCTTCCCCATTTTGCTGGCGGCTAGTGCCCGAAGCACTACTAGATACGGTCTTCCATGCAGAACTGGGAGAGGAAATCGCAAGTTTTTTCAGTCGCAATAGAGGCTCGGTCGCTCATATGAGTACTCTTTGGGAGGCCTTTAAGGTTACGATACGTGGGGTTTGTATGGCTAAGAGTTTTGGGGTACTTCGGGACATCAGACGTAGCTTGCGTCGCTTGGAGGGTGAACTCAAGCAATTGGAAGCGGACATGTGGGGGGAGACTTCGGGCACTCAGAGGGCTGCGCTGCGTGACAAACTTACGGAGTATACTGACACTGCCGAGCGGGAGATTCGTTTTCGGGGTAAATATTTTACTGCGCCTAGATATGGGGAGGGTGAGAGACCGGGTAGAGCACTTGCGATGGATGTTCGACAACCCCGGTTTTCGAACTATATTCTTGACATTTTAGACATCTCGGGGGAGCGCCACAGGGACAGTGGTGACATTCTCCATACGTTTACCTCATTTTATGAGGATCTATATAATACCCGGCGTGCTACACCTCCAGATTTTGATCCCTTCCTCAAAGATATAGCCCTGGGATGGCTAGGAGACAATCAGCGGGAATTTCTCGCTGCACCTTTTGAGGCAGACGAATTTCGTGAGGCGATCATGAAAATGAAATCCGGGAAAGCCCCGGGCTCCGATGGCCTACCCGTTGACTTCTATAAGTCCTACATAGATCTGTTGATCCCAGTACTGCGGGAGGTCTATCTGGAGGCTCTGGAGGCTCAAATTCTCCCAGACACCATGAGGGAGGCGCTCATCATTTCACTTTTAAAGCCTGGCAAGCCTGCGGATTACTGCGATTCGTATAGGCCTTTATCTCTCATTAATACTGATACAAAAATCCTTGCGAAGCTCCTCGCGAATCGACTTAGCCTACTAATGAAAGAACTGGTGCTACCTGACCAGGCAGGTTTTATTCCGGGACGAGCAACCTCCCATAACCTGTGGACTCTATTCTCCGCAATGCACAATGTTGACCCCCAACTGCCACTCGTGGCGGTCTTTTTAGACGCCACGAAAGCCTTTGACTCGGTGGAGTGGGATTATTTGTTCACTATACTTCAGTGTATGGGTCTTCCTGTCGGGTTCCTTTCGTGGATCCGGCTACTCTATGCCTCCCCGACGGCACGGGTGCGAATAAACGGGCACATCTCCTCCCCTATCAAACTCACGCGGGGCACCTGTCAAGGCTGCCCCCTATCTCCACTTCTCTTTGCCCTGGCAATCGAACCCCTTGCGGCGCGTCTTAGGCAACATCACCAAGAAAAAGCCCTCCGCTGCTTCCTCCGTCCCATACTGATTTCTTTATATGCGGACGACGTCACCCTATATGTAAAAAACCCGATTCAAAATCTTAATCCGCTTCTACGGGAGTTTGTGAGATTCGGCGGATTATCGGGCATACATATTAACTGGGCTAAATCCCAGCTCTTCCCGCTTACCCCTGCGGCAACGCCATTCCCCACAGACTACCCTATTGAGTGGTGTACAGAAGAGGTCAAATATCTGGGGGTACATGTCACCGGTGATCGCGAGGAATTATTGCGTCGTAACTACGGCTGTGCGCTTGACCACATTACGGGCTGCATTAGTAGGTGGATAGCCCTCCCACTCACCATAGCGGGACGAATATCACTTATAAAAATGATTATCCTTCCTAAACTTTTATATTTATTTTTGAACATACCGCTGTATCCTGGGCGCCCTTTTTTTAACAAGCTGAGATCGGAACTCATACGGCTGGTTTGGGGCGGCAAGCAACCACGTCTGCAATGGGACATACTAGCCAGCCCATACTCCCAGGGAGGATTTGATGTGCCTAATTTTGAACTGTACTATTTGTGCGCCCAGGCACATTTTGCGCACTATTGGTTCCACCCCCCCAGATATACACCCCAAGTTGCAACGGAACACTGGCTGGCGCATCCTATCCCGTTAGACGGGGTCATACTGGCGGTTCCTGAGAGCCGTCCAGTGGGACCTACCTCTGTAGATTGCACTGTTAAGGCCTGGCAACGTGTGACTCGTATACTTAAGGCACCGGTGCTCTATTCCCCACTGCTACCACTCACGTATCATCCAAAAATGCCGGTTCTTCAGGAGGGAATATTTGCTAAGACCAAATCTAAGTTCAAAATTACCTGCTGGGGTGACCTCTATCTAAATGGCAAATTCAGGGACATGTCGCAATTGTTTCAAGGATTTCCGCCGTCCCCTTTAGACATTTTCCTGTATGTGCGATTGAGGCAGGGAATAAGGGAATACACGCCATCGTACCCTATCGAGCCCCCCACAGTTGCCCCATTGCACCATAGGCTGCGCACTACTGACGCTTCACACCTCGTATCTGGGTTGTACCACAGCCTTTACACAGAAATGGAATACCCTCCTAGTCCTGCACGTGCCAAGTGGAGCGTTGAACTGGGACATGACATTACGGACCCGCAGTGGGTGTATTGCTGCAAGCAGACTGCACTTGTTTCCGCGAATAGTAGGCTGCGTATCACGCATTACAAATTTTTACACCGTTTCTATTACACCCCAGCCCGGTTACATCGGTATGGGTTGCGTGACAGTGCTAGATGCGACAGGTGCAGGGCAGACAACGCAGACTTTCTCCATCTGGCATGGGACTGCAGCGCAGTACATTCATATTGGCAACAGGTATTCACGGCCCTGGAACTCATGACCACCCTAGAACTTCCAAAGTCCCCGATGCTGGCGCTACTGGGATATGCTGAGGCGATACCAGCGACATGGCATAAATTCGTTACTTTTAGCATACTGCTAGCCAGACGGAGGGTAGCTTGCAGGTGGGGAAGGGGCAGAGCGCCCGAAATTTGAGGACTGGCTGGGCGATATGATCCTGTGGCAGGAACAAATACGTACATACTCTGAACTACTTCCGTTGCCCTCCCGGCCTCGTGACATATAGGACCCCCTCACCACGTACCTCATCGATCATCCACTTATATACACTGTGGACTCATGCTCACAACCTCAGTGAAGAGACTACTCCCTGACACACATTAGGAGGGGGGACAAAAGGTATGATGTGCATTGCTCTGTTGAGTAACAGATTGATTGTTCGCGAATGTTTATGTGCCCATATATACTGGGGTAGAATGTAGTTGTGTTATGTTTGCATACTGTAACCCCTTGGCATATGTTTAAGCCCCTAATGCTATTAGCATCTGTGACATCATGCTATACACTGTGTAAGATCATGCTAAGATATACTTCATGTACTGGAACTGGTCACTGGAATTGTTTGTGTAACGGAAAACAATAAAAAAAAAAAAAAAAAAAAATGTTTTCCAAAGTTCTCAAAATTAATTACTTTTGTGCGTAATCACGCACTATTGAAGTCAATAGGAGAAAATAGAAAAATGCATATAAAATCACGCAGTCGGATTTCAAGGTTCACCTTCGGGATTTAGGTTAGGAGCGAGGCCAGACCCAATGTTCTACCAGAGGATTCTTGGGAGAGCCCTGAATTAAGCCGGAAGCAGGGTGCAGAGGTCATTGGTAGCTGTTGCGCTAAGAAGAAAGAGGCCACTTGAAAACACAGTGCACAAAGGGACTTAAAGGTAAGTACAAGGGGACCCACTTGAGGAAGCAGGTCGCAAGGGCCTCAGGATCACAGGAGCACAGGTCGATCATCATTACCAAGGCTGGGTGGGCCAGGTGCAGAGCAAATAGGTCAGCCAGGCAGTGTGTGTCAAGATGTCCTCGTGGTCAGGAGCAGGCAGTTTGGTAAGGCGATTCCGGGACAGCTGGGCCACTCACTAACTGGGTCTCAGGGGTCTCGATGTCCCTTGATGGGTGCTTGCTTCCTGGGCAGTTGGAGTCTGGATTGGACACTTCGTCTCAGTGAATGCTGCAGAGGGTCTGGTACCTATGGTATTGGTGTGGCACAGCTCCGGTAAATCCTGGTGTTTCCAAACTTGTTGGAGAGACAGATTTGATCCTCCCTAGCTGATGTTCCAGTTTGGTTTGGTGCTGCATTGGAGAAGTCAGGGAGCAGCAAGTTGGTAAAACCGGATTCTACTGTTCGGTGCCTGCGCCTGCAGGGGAGCGCTACTTCCAATCCAAGGGAGTTCTTTGGTGATTTGTAGAAGGCTGGAGGTTCTCCAGGGTTCTCGGAGGCCTCATAGTTGCAGGACGAGACAGCACACCACGATTGTCGAGTCCTTAAGGCAGCAGGCAGGGTTTGGCGCCTCGGGTCAGCAGCTCTTCTTTGTCCTTTTATTCTCTGTGCACATCTAATCTAATTTCAGGGTCCAGGGATGCCACCTAAGTACTAAATCTAGGGGTGTTAAAGGGGGTGACAGGTAGGAGCCAATGGGCTACCTACCTTTAGGGTTTCTACACCCTCTAAGTGACCACTTCATGTGGGAAGGGGCACTACTCTGAACCTAATTGGGTAATTCCCTCTAAAACCAAGATGGAGGGAAATGAAAAGTGGGCTCCACATCACCTGCTCCACCTTAGGGGTGGTGCTGGCTGAATGGGGACCCACCTCCTAATTTAACAAATGTTCAAGCCTGTCATTCCGACAAATGTGGAACAGGAAAAGGGGGGTTGACATCCTCCACTATCTGGAGCTGCCTGGTCACATTTCAAAGGCGGCATCGCCTTGGAAGTAACCCGCCCTGGAAGGCCATCCTGGCCTGGAATAGGTGTGAAGCACCACCACCCAGAGCAGGTTTTGTTCCTGGCCTCTGAGAGCACAGGCTCTCACACCATGAGTTCAAAAACAGGTCTTGTGGTGGCAGGCTGGCTAAGACTTGTCAGAGACCACACCACTGCTTGGTAGGTTTTCAGGGACCCTCTAAAGGGTTTCCTGTGTGCATTTATTAATAATTCAACACTGGCATCAGTGAGTGTGGGAGCGCGGGCCGGATAAACAGACGAGGAGGCCGTATATAGTGAGATGTTCGAGGTGTTTTATTTAAAGCCTCAGTATTTAGGGTGGCTAAGCTTCTGGGAGTGCTGTCGGTGTTCTCCTTGGTTTCGTGCCTGTGTCGTTCTTCCTCTTCTTCTGTGATACCCCCTTCCGATTCTTCTCTCTCTCTGGTGAGGGGTTTCCCACGGAGGCTCATAAAGGAAGAAAATAAGGAGCCGTCAGTCGCCGTTTCAATCAAGAGCCATATGGCTCATGTAACCGCCACCACACCAGGGGGTTGCTGTGTGAAGACCTACTTCTAGTCAAGTGGTGACAGGGGGTGTATAGGGTAATGGGGCGAGTGTTAGGAAAAGGAGTGAGGTACAGGGAAACGGTGCCAATATTTAAACGATAGGGTAACGTGGGCCGACAAAAGAAAACCCCGTGTCTAGTGTCCCTCCCCTCTCTACACTCTTAATCATTCACCTCCCGCCTCCCTATCCCCTCTTTCCCCTGCTTGTGGTTACTCACCGGCTCTGCCGCAACTCTCCAGAGTTGCGGCCGCTCTCCAGCCTCCTCCGGTGGGGACCACCACTCCTCGTACCACGTCTCGTCTTCTTCTTGGATGCCTCCGCCTTCCTTCTTCGTTCCACCTTCCGCTCCTCCAACGTCCTCTTCTTCGCTTCCCGACTCCTTCCTCTCTCCGGCTAGTTCGCGCACTCCTTGGGACGTTCTGCCCTTTTTCACTTCCTGGGCTGTAGTACTTCCGGGGTCAATCCCGCCTCCTTCCGGGATCCCGGCGCCGACGTCACTTTCCTGTAAGGGCAGAGTACAGGGAGGGGAGTTACCCTAGCAGAGGATGCCGTTTTCTCAATCCTGGGTCGCGAGGGGGTCTCCGCAGGTTCCTTCCTCCCGTATGCCTGGCGGGTCATTCCGGGTAAGTTATCAGTCCGGACCGGCACCCTCTCACATCCCCTTTCCCTTGCTGTCCTTCTAGTAGGAGGGCTACCACAAGGATAACGGGACAGGAAGTCTACGTTCGCCTGTTCCGTACCTTTCCGATGTTTAGTGAGGAATCTGTAGGGTTGTAGAGATAAAAACCACCGTAATACCCTTTCATTGTTCCCTTTGTTGCGTGCCAGCCATTCTAAGGGAGCATGGTCCGTATATAGGATGAATTCCCTTCCCTCTAGGTAATATTTCAATGAGTCAATGGCCCATTTGATGGCCAGGGCTTCTTTTCGATGACCGCGTAATTGCGTTCCCTGGGGTATAACTTCCTACTGATATACAGGATGGGTTTTTCTACCCCTTGGAGGGTTCTCTGAGATAGGATCGCCCCCAACCCCTGATCCGAGGTGTCCGTTTGTAGGATGAAGGGTAATGAGTAATCGGGACTAGACAACACCGTATCTGAGGTCAGGGTGGTTTTCAGGGTCTCGAAGGCTCGCGTTACTGTGGGACTGGGATCTTTCAAGCTAGCTTCTGTCCTTACTGATTTATGTAACAGGTCAGTGAGAGGGGCCACGATCTGGGAAAAACGGGGTATGAATCTCCTATAATATCCGAGCAAACCTAAAAAGGCCCGGAGGTCCCTTGCGGTACGTGGAAAGGGTATGTGTGCAATGGCAGCCAGTTTATTGTTTTGGGGCCTAATGACTCCCTCCCCCAACAAGTATCCCAGATATTGGACGGTTTGAGCAGCCAGATGGCTTTTGACGGGGTTGATTTTAAGGCCCTGACCGCCTAAAGCCTGTATCACTCTAGAGAGATGGGTCAGATGTTGTTCCCAGGTTTCGCTGTATATGACGATATCGTCTATATAAGCCCCGGCGTACCGTTCATGGGGTCGTAGGATGCGGTTCATGGCTCTCTGAAAGGTAGCCGGAGCTCCATGCAACCCGAAAGGAAGCACCACGAATTGGAACAACCCATCGGGAGTGGAAAACGCTGTCTTCTCTCTATCCTGGGTTCTAAGAGGGATTTGCCAGTACCCTTTACACAAGTCAAGAGTACTGATGTATTTAGCCTTTCCAATCCGCTCTATCATTTCATCTACTCTTGGTAAGGGATAGGTGTCGAACTCTGATATTTTGTTAACCTCCCTGAAGTCAATACAGAACCGTACCGAGCCATCTGGCTTCGGCACGAGAACAATAGGGGAGTTCCATTCACTCACAGAGGGTTCTATTATACCCATCTGTAGCATCTGTTGAATCTCATCCCTGATGGTATTCCTACGAGCCTCAGGTATCCGATAAGGACGTAATCGTACTTTCTTTTCCGGAACTGTCTTTATGGAGTGTTCTACCACGGTAGTTCTCCCGGGTGTCAAGGAAAATACATCATGCAGAGGTAGCAAGGTGTTCGTTAGTTCGGTTTTTAGACCAGGGTTTAGCTCGGTGTCGATACATTGCTCATATAAAGGGGGGGACCTCCCTATGTTCCCTACCATGGACGGGAGGGGCCCTTCCCACCGCTTCAGGAGATTCACATGGTATATTTGGGTCGTTCCCCGGTTCTTATCGAGCTCTATTTTATACGTAACGGGTGTCACTTTTTCTAGAACAATATAGGGTCCTTGCCATTGTCCAAACAATTTATGATCCGAGGAGGCCATCATGAGTAATACAGCATCTCCTACTGAAAAGGACCGGCTCCTCGTGTTTTTGTCGTATTGAACTTTTTGGGCCCCCTGTGCTTTTTCCATATTATTCCTGACTATGGTTCGTATTTGTTCTAGATGGGTTCTAAGCTGCTCAACATATTCCACTAGCGGTTTAGAATTATCTGGTTCTGTCTCCCATGTTTCACGTACCATATCCAATAAGGATCGGGGTTGGTGCCCATAAAGCAACTCAAACGCGGAACAGCCTGTACTTTTCTGGGTCTTACACCTGATTGCATATAGAGCCAAGGGCAGCATCTCCTCCCATCGTTTTGATTCTAGAGCCAGGAGTTTTTTTAATGTGGTCTTGAGGGTGGCGTTGTAACGTTCAACAAGACCATCAGTCTGGGGATGTTATGCCACCGTTCGTATCTGTTTTATCCTTAACTGGGCGCACACTTGTCTCATTAACTTAGATACGAACGGCGTTCCCTGATCTGTCAGGATTTCCTTCGGGAATCCCACCCGAGAAAATACCGATATCATGGCCCTGGCTATGTTGGTGGCGTCAGGATGTTTTAGGGCAATGGCTTCCGGATATCTTGTTGCATAGTCTACTAGGACCAGCACATAACGACATCCGCTACGTGAGGGTAATAACGGTCCTATGATGTCCATCCCTATCCTACAAAAAGGTTCCTCTATTATGGGGAGAGGCCGCAGTGGGGCTTTCGGTGGCCTATATCTACTGTTCTTTTGACATATAGAACATTCACGGCAATAGGTTTTTACATGTTTATATATACCCGGCCAATAAAACTTTTCCAATATTAGGTGTTCTGTTTTTTCCTCCCCAAAGTGACCTCCCAACAAATGACTATGGGCCATGTACAAGACTTTCTCCCTGAACAGAGTGGGGACCAACAATTGAGGGTTGTCTGTGGTTTTGGCTTTTCTGTATAAAAGGCCGTTCTTGATAAAGAAATAGGGACATACATGGAGAGGGTCTTCCTGGTTTACGGCTCTGTCCCAGGCTTCTTGTAGAACAGGGTCCTCTCTCTGTGCGGCATGAAAGTTTCGGT
Organism: Calotriton arnoldi; assembly: GCA_963921515.1. Lineage (NCBI taxonomy): Eukaryota > Metazoa > Chordata > Amphibia > Caudata > Salamandridae > Calotriton > Calotriton arnoldi. The sequence continues at coordinate 1,601,846 of CAWUFW010001933.1, forward strand.
CCTTTTCCCACGGATTATCTTCTATCTGTGCTGGAAAGGCAGAAACGGGTTGTCCTTTTTCTCTCCGTTTTTGATTTTTCGTTTTCTTCGCCTTGGAGGGTGGCCATTCGTGATCCTTGTCCTGGGAAAAAGGAGCAACCGACCACCATTCCTGCTCGTCCGGGGACGATTTTGTGAGCAATTCAGGTAGCTGCGAGTAATCATTACCGAGTATGATTTGCTCGGGTAGACGGGGAATGAGACCAACTTTTAGCTCGGTTCCAGGATCAGTAACATGTTGTATGTGAACATGAGTAGTGGGATAGGCTTTTGTATCCCCGTGTACACATTGTATATGTACGGTTCCGTCAACCACCCCAAGATTGTGGCCTAAATCTTGAGGGCGGATAACGCTTTGTCGGCATCCGGTATCGGCTAACGCGGTCATGGGCTGTCCATTCACGGTAACACCCCATCTGTACGGGGCTGGCGATTTGTTCTGGGAGAGACAGCAATAATTCCGAGCCATGCCAATCTCCATGGGTTCCTCCCTTTGTGGACAAAAACGAGCTATGTGACCCATCCCTCCGCAGTTAAAGCATTGTGGTCCGTGTACAGGGGCTCTAAGCATAGGAGGTCCCGGGGTCCTGAAAGGTGGGGGACCTGGGATAATGGTAACAGGATCAGGCTTTCATGCAAGCGGGGGCCGAGGAGGGCGAGGGGTCCCGCTTATCCCTGTTCTCCAAGGGTGTTCCTCTCTTCCCTTCTGTGCTTCTTGTGCTCGGCTGTAAGCGCTGGCTATCTCCACGGCTGTCTCTAGGGTCAGGTGGGCATGTTGTCTGACCCATCTCTGTATGGGTGGATGAAGGGAGGATAAGTATTGTTCCATATACACTTTGGCCATGATGTCTTCCTTGGAGGCAGTGGCGGGTTTTAACCACCGGTCGGCCATGTCTTTCACTCTGTAAAAAAGGGCCCTGGGGGTTTCCTGTGGTCCCTCTTTGAGCTGTCTGAGTCTCAGCCGGTACGTCTCATCATCGACGCCTAGGCGTTCCATGATGCACTGTTTTATCTCGGCATAGGGTGTCACTCCCAGGATGTTAGCAGCTTGATAGGATGCTTGCAGCTCCCCAGACAGTAATGGGCCTAGATATTGCCCCCACTTGTCGGCCAGCCAAGCCGCAGCCAATGCCATTCGCTCGAAGTTATTAAAGAAATATTCCGGGTCTTCTCCACTGACATATTTCTGAAGAATCACTGAGGGGAGTGTACTCGGACCCCTCTGTTGGCCAATGGCGTCAGCGATTTTCCCCATCGTAGTATCGTGTGACTGTCCCTGATTGTTGATCACTTGTTGCAGTTTCCCCCGGTCTTCTTCCACCACCGTAAGGAATTTCTCCATCGCCTTTCCCAGGCTCTCTTGGTTTTCCAGCATCTTGTTGAGCACAGCCTCCATGCCACCGGCGTATCCCACTTCTGACACCACCTGTGGGAGCGCGGGCCGGATAAACAGACGAGGAGGCTGTATATAGTGAGATGTTCGAGGTGTTTTATTTAAAGCCTCAGTATTTAGGGTGGCTAAGCTTCTGGGAGTGCTGTCGGTGTTCTCCTTGGTTTCGTGCCTGTGTCGTTCTTCCTCTTCTTCTGTGATACCCCCTTCCGATTCTTCTCTCTCTCTGGTGAGGGGTTTCCCACGGAGGCTCATAAAGGAAGAAAATAAGGAGCCGTCAGTCACCGTTTCAATCAAGAGCCATATGGCTCATGTAACCGCCACCACACCAGGGGGTTGCTGTGTGAAGACCTACTTCTAGTCAAGTGGTGACAGGGGGTGTATAGGGTAATGGGGCGAGTGTTAGGAAAAGGAGTGAGGTACAGGGAAACGGTGCCAATATTTAAACGATAGGGTAACGTGGGCCGACAAAAGAAAACCCTGTGTCTAGTGTCCCTCCCCTCTCTACACTCTTAATCATTCACCTCCCGCCTCCCTATCCCCTCTTTCCCCTGCTTGTGGTTACTCACCGGCTCCGCCGCAACTCTCCAGAGTTGCGGCCGCTCTCCAGCCTCCTCCGGTGGGGACCACCACTCCTCGTACCACGTCTCGTCTTCTTCTTGGATGCCTCCGCCTTCCTTCTTCGTTCCACCTTCCGCTCCTCCAACGTCCTCTTCTTCGCTTCACGACTCCTTCCTCTCTCCGGCTAGTTCGCGCACTCCTTGGGACGTTCTGCCCTTTTTCACTTCCTGGGCTGTAGTACTTCCGGGGTCAATCCCGCCTCCTTCCGGGATCCCGGCGCCGACGTCACTTTCCTGTAAGGGCAGAGTACAGGGAGGGGGAGTTACCCTAGCAGAGGACGCCGTTTTCTCAATCCTGGGTCGCGAGGGGGTCTCCGCAGGTTCCTTCCTCCCGTATGCCTGGCGGGTCATTCCGGGTAAGTTATCAGTCCGGACCGGCACCCTCTCACAGTGAGCATTTATTAAGATGAGGTGTTTGGGACCAAACATCTTATAGTACAGTGAAACCACCATGGAGCTAGGAAACTTGTAATGACAAGTATGCAGTCCATGCACTCTCCATGGATTCCCTGTGCACTTACAATATCCAAGAATGGACTTGATATTGTAGGATCATATCTGCTCAGGCAGATATGTCCACACATGGGATATAGTGCACCCTGGCTTAAGGCTATAAAGCCTGCAATTGGGGTGACTTACCCATACCTCATACAGTGTATGTGGGCATGGCACACAGGGCTGTGTGCCATGTCAACTCTTTGGTTTTCCCTGCACCAAGACAAACAGCCTGCAATGGCCATTTGCATGGTGTTAGTGAGGGGTCTCTGGGGTGGCACAATTGGTGCTGCAGCCCTAGAGGACCCTCTTCAGTACCGATGCCCTAGGTACTCAGGGTACCACTTACTAGGGTCTTGCAGGGATTACTGAAGTTGTGCCATCCGTGGAACAGTTTTAGGAAAGAGATCTGGCATGGGGAACCTGGTTGGCAGGGACCCAGTGCATTTTCAATTCGAAATCACATAATACACCAGGCAAAAAGTGGGGGCTAACTATGTCAAAAGAGGCACTTTCCTACACCAAGGTATGCATGTGGGCAGCCTCAATGCCATTACAAAGTCAGGGTATATTTATAGCAACCATGAAGCACAAAAAGATTAAGGTAAAAGCCCCAATCTATTCAGAGCACTTTGTTGAGTGTGTGATTACTCAGCTTCAGCACTGCTGCTGACATGGGACTAATTTTTGTGAAATACAATGTTAATGCTCGTCATGACACAGTGAATCAGTTTCCGTCATGGTTTCATGGATTAGGAAAACTTAAGACAATGAAAGTGCAACTCCACATTTATGATGACATTCATCCTATTGCTCAACGACATCGTCAAATTGCATTTCATCTACAAGAAGCCATTAAAAAAGAAATAGAGATTTTGCTGAAACATGATATCATTCAGTGCTCTACTGGTCCAATGCAATGGGTGTTGCCCATAGTGGTGGTACCTAAAAAGGACAGTGGGGGGGGAGGGGGGGTCTGTGTGAATTTGTGTTGACATGCGCCAAGTGAATAAGGAAATCGAAAGAGTACGACATCCAGGTCCGCACATTGCCAATATGAATACTCAGTTGAATGGTGTGAAAGTCTTTTTTGTGCCTTTAACTGAACAAAGGGTATAATCAGCTCGAATTGGAAGAAAGTTACAGGTACATTACTACCTTTTCAACTCATGTTGGTTTGTTCAGATACAAAAGATTGAGTTTCGAAGTGTCTTCTGCTGCAGAACTTTTCCAAGATATCATTTGTTGCATTATACAACCTGTTATGCATGTTTTCAATTACAGTGATGATATACTAGTATTTGAGGTCACATGAAAGGAACATGATAAAACCCTTTCACAAGTATGCCGGCTACTTGCTGATGGAGGTCTCACTTTGAATGGTGAAACATGCAAGTTTCACAGGTCAAAACTAAAATTCTTTCGAGATATTTTTTCTGATGGGGAATGACTGCAGATCCAACCAAAGTTCATGCTTGGCCATCCACTTCTCCCCCACAAGATGTAACCATGCTGCGTTCTTTTGTTGGTATGGTCAGCTACTGTTCCAGGTACATCAGTGACTTTGCCACTGTAAGTGCTCTATTGACTTATGTTTCTGATCACCAAGCACTGCTCACTATTCTTGGCAATCCAAAGGCCAAGATGCCCCCTCCCATTGAGAGGTGGGGGCTACGTCTGCAAGAGTATAACTACACTATTGTGCATCAGCCAGGAAAAGATCAGAACTCTGCCAACTACTTCTCTCAAGTGCCCATACAATTTCAGGGTACCACTTCCAAAGGAGCCAAGGTCTACGTTAACTTCATTATGAGATCCAATACCTCTGCAGCTATATCAGTAGAGCAAATAAGTGCCACTACTAATGCAGACAAAAATATGCTCATACTTAAAGACATTAATATGCATCAATCTTGGAGTACACACCCTCGACCTCTTGATAACGACATTGAATATCAGAAGTTCAAGAATGTGTGTGATGAACTGTGAGTTACACAAGAAGGGATTATCTTATGAGGTTTGATAATTGTCATTCCTGAAATTCTAAGGCAGCAAGTCATTGAAGTGGCGCATGATGGACATCGTGGTATTGTCACCACCAAGCGAGCTCTCCGCAACTGCGTTTGGTTCCCTCATCTTGATGAGCGAGTTGAAAGAGAGCTCCAGGCTTGTCATTTGTGCAACCGTTTATTTCCTAAAACCACAGAGCATCCTCTAAATATGTTGGATCTTCCAAAACATGTCTGGGAGAAAATTGTTGTTGCGTTTTTTGGACCCATTGACAATGGCCATCATCTCATGGTGATCGTAGATGAGTACTCCCGGATTCCTCAGGTGGAAGACCTTTCCTCAATCAATCATGACCGAGGCATTGAAAGACTAGAAGGCATATTTGCATCTTGGGGTGTTTTGTCAATTCTAAAGTCCGACAACGGCCCACCTTTCAAAGGTCGGGAATTTAAAGACTTTCTTACTCATTTAAATATCATGCTTCAGAAAAGCACACATCTCTGGCCCCAGGCCAATGGCTCTGTTGAACATTTTATAAGCACCCTCAAGAAAGCTGTACATGCACACTGCGCTAGAAGGTTAGGAGCTCAAGACAATTCTTCATTCTACTCTTTGTGTGTACAGAACGACTACCCATTCTACAACCGTTGAGAGCTTGGCCACCCTGATGTTCCAGAGGGCATGGGAACCAAGCTGCCACAGTGGACCACTGAAAGAACAATTGACACTAGTAAAATTCGAGTCACTGACCCATCTCACAAGTCCAGAATAATGACCTATGCAGACAAGCACTGATGTGCTCGGGACACTACCTATACAAAAGGAGATTGTGTCCTTGTCAAGCAGAGGTGGAAACACAATTCTAAAGCACCTCTTGATGCTGATCCATTACAAGTTGTGACTAGTAAAGGACACATGGTGACTGCTCACTGTCCTGGAAAGTCCATTACGAGGGATTCCTCACATTTCAAGCACATGCCTTGGAGTCCGTCAGCTCCAGACATCCGGAGGGAAACTCTGTCATCAGAGAGTCAGGTAAGCCCAAGGACTACATCCATGTTGAGATCATCAGTGCCTGCAGTGGTTCTCCTGTGTCTCCTCAGCCTCAAGCAATGAGATCAGGAAGATTGGTTCGAGCTCTTCGACGAATCATTGAGGAATTATGATGTATGAATTGTAGGAAGCTGGCTATTTATGTAGTGTACCAAAGTAGGTTTACATCATGCAAATAGTCCAGATGACCCTTATTGGTTTACAGCTGCTTTCTTTAATAATCCCAAGTGCTCTATTTGTGGTAGTGTGGTTGAGTAGCTGAGGCTTAAAAGAGGGGAGTGCTGAGCATTTGTTGTACACACAGAATCAATAAATGAGACACACTCTCAAAAAAAGAAATCTGAGACCAATTTAGAGAAATAACACAGATTGTTATACATTTTTAGATACCAAGATCACTGGAGTCAGGTAAGTACTTTCAGAGATAGGATGGTTAAAAGAAATAGCAAAATGCTTCAAATAACGGCTATGAGGTATGAACCTTGAACGTGGTAATGTTATCCTATGGGAGAAACATACCCTGCATACAGATACTTGCAAAGAATTTTCAGGGTTGCGCTCTTGGACTTAAGGTGTTTTGGAGTCAAAGTCCATAAAAACCACCAGCAGTTTGGTTTCACCTGCCCTGGTGTGTCCGGGTGCAGAGGTGCTGGTCGCGATGGTAGCCTCGAGCGCTACATGGTAAAAATGGAGAGGTACCTGCAAAAAAAAGGCTGCAAGTGGGCAACACGTCCGGCAGAACCCAAAGGGAGACATGGCTTTTGAGGGTCTTTCAAGCTCAGGGACGCAGTCGGTTTCTGTGAACCTGGGGTGGGGGGCTCGGGTGCAGAGGGTTTTTGTCCGGTGGGTCACTGGTGTTAGAGACTCACACTTGGCTTTGGTGACATGGAGTGGGAAAGAAAACAGGGCAGCAGGGCCACTCTCGGTGTGGGCCTCATTGATCCTGAAGTTCCTCATCGGCAGGTCATCTTCGGCGTCGGTGGTGTCCGGGCTGGACACACAAGAAGCCTTGGCAGTTGCAATGGCTCCGGTACCCAAGTAATGGTGCAGGGAGTTTCCTGGAGGGTTCAGCATCTCAAGATTTGGTGAAGTGACGGGCAGACCACTTGGATTCACGAAAATCTCTTCTTTGTGAGTCGCTCCCTCGGTGGGCCCGATGGCCTGTAAAACAAAATACTGGGCAATGGAGTCGGTGCCTGCAGATGCAGGGGGTTGGCTCCTCCATCTAAAGGGAGATGCTGCTTGGTTGTTGAAGCACTAACCAGTCCTCCAAGGGTTTGGGGAGGATGTTCAGCTTCCAGATGAGTCGGTCTTTGTGATTGTTGTGGTGCAAGCAGCTAGACAGGGTTTGGCACCAATTGCAGTGCCGGACCTCTGTTGTCACAACTTCGGCTCTTTGTTGTCCTTCTTCAGCTCCCAGTAGACAAATCTGAGTTCCTGGTGACCTCTAAATACTGAATTTAGGGGAGTTAACGGTAGTGTAGGGTAGTAGCCAATGGGCTACCTTCACCCTGGGGTAACTACACCCCTATATGATCACTTCCTGTGGAGAGTGGGCATAAACCTGACCCAGAGTTCCTTGTTTCACCAAAAGCAAGATGTTGAGACCATTTCTCGGCTGTCCACTTTAGGTGGCCCACCTTAGGGGAGTGTCTAGCCTGAAAGTGCTACAAGCCTCCTTGACTATTTAATTTCCCTCCTGCTCTGGTGCCAAATGAGCCACAGGGCAGGGAGTGGCATTCCCCAGGTCTGGGGGAAGCCATTGTCACATCTCAAAGGCGGCAGAGGCATTGAGGCCTCTGGTACTTGACATGCTAATTTACTAGCCATCCTGCTGGAGGAGGTGTGATCATCTTCCTCTGGAGCAGGCATTGTTTCTGACCTCTGAGAGGATTGGCTCTCCTGGGCAGGGGGTCAGAAACTCATCTATGGTGGCGTGCTAGTAGATACCAGCCGGCCAGCACACTATGTGACTAGGAGGTTTCAGGGGGCACCTCTAATGTGCCCTCTGGGTGCATGCCATAATAAATCTAGTATTGGCATCAGTGCAGATTTATTAAAACAAGGTGTTTGATTACCAAACACCAAAGGTTTCAGTGAAGCCATCATGTAGCTAGGTAAGTTGTATTGACCAGTGCCCATTATTTGTCCTTAAGATGGCTTCTCTTATCACTTGCAATATCTACTAATCGAACTAGACATCACAGGGGCATATCTGCTCAAGCAGATATGTCAACTCCTCAAATGAATATAATGCTCCCTACCTTAGGGCTCTAAGGCCTGCTGTAGGGGTGACTTCCATATAGTACATTCAGTGTCTTTGGGCATGGCACACAGTAAGTGTGCCATGTCGTGTTTTCAAAATGGTTTACACCATTTCACACAACCTGCAATGGCAGTCTGCATGCTGTTTGTATGTGGATCGCTTAGGGTGGCATAATACATGCTGCAGCCCTTAGGGACCCTCTTTAATACCCATGCCCTAGATACCAGGGGTGCCATTTACTAGGGACTTTCAGAAGTGCTAAAGTCCTTGCCAATTGGGTTACAATTAGACATTTTACCTGCTTCAGTGAAAGAGTTCTGGCACTGTGGACATGGTTAGCAGGAACCCAGTGCACCTTCAGTCAAAAAGCATCAGTACTGGGTAAAAGTGGGGGTGACAATGTCAAAAGGGGCACTTTCCTACACAACCCCCCAAACAAAAGATGATGAGACTAACCTTTCCCTAGATAGTCTTCATTGTCTAAGTGGAAGAACCTGGAAAGGCCATCAGCGTTGGTATGGTCAGTCCCAGGTATGTGTTCCACTGTGAAGTCTATTCCCTGTAGAGATATGAACCACCTCAACAATTTAATTTTTTTACCTTTCATTTGCATCAGCCATCTGAGAGGCCTGTGGTCAGTTCGAACAAGGAAGTAAGTACCAAACAGATGTGGTCTCAGCTTCTTCAAAGACCAAACCACAGCAAAGTCTTCCCTCTCAATGACACTAAAACTCTGTTCTCTGGGGAGTAACCTCCTGCTAATAAAAGTAACAGGCTGGTACTGGCCATCATCGTTGGTCTGTGATAGGAATGATCCTATCCCATGTTCAAAGGCATCTGTCTGCACAATGAACTGCTTTGTATAATCTGGAGCTTTTAGAATGTGTGCTAAGCACATTGCTTCCTTCAGTGTGTCAAAAGCCTTTTGACGTCTCACAGTTCAGTTTACTTTCTTTGGCTGCTTTTTGGAAGTCAGTTCTGTGAGGGGTGCCACAATAGTACCATACCCCTTCACAAACCTCCTGTAGTACCCAGTCAGGCCAAGGAATGCGCTGGCTTGAGTCAGGGTGGTTGGAGCTACCCAGTCCAGAAGAGTCAGGATCTTGGGCTGTAAAGGTTGAATGTGGGCTCCACCTATAAGGTGGCCCAAGAATACAACAGATCCCTGCCCTATCTGGCACTTTCTTGCCTTGATAGTGAGTCCTGTCTCCTGCAGAGCCTCAAGGACCTTCCCAGAGTTGATCAGATGATTCTGCCAAGTGGAGCTATAGACAGCAATATTATCATGACATGCTGCACTAAAAGACTCCAGCCTAGCCAGGACTTTGTTCACCAGCCTCTGGAAAGATGCAGGGGCATTCTTTAGTCCAAATGGCATCACAGTAAACTGGTAATGTTCATCTGCACATACTTTAACTGTGAGTTGGGGGACACGAGTGACTGAGCTGCTCACTTTTAAAATTACAGCGTTTTTATTGTAATTCGTTTTTAAACTGCTTATGTTGAATCTGATCTATGAAATAGGAACCTACTCTGTTATTGGACTTATAATTGAATGATTTAATTTTGCGTTTTGCACATTGGGAAAGTGTGTATCCTACCTTCATTGCTTTCGTTCTCCGGAGCCACGCACAGGTTACGGGGACCACAATTACTGTTGCACTTCCTACCAACAGGAAGAGAAGGGGCGGGACATAGAACAGACGGGAACTCTGGTTGGGGGATAAAAGCATGGGCGCTGAGCGACCGCGCAGCCTGCACATACTTTAACTGTGAGTTGGGGGACACGAGTGACTGAGCTGCTCACTTTTAAAATTACAGCGTTTTTATTGTAATTCGTTTTTAAACTGCTTATGTTGAATCTGATCTATGAAATAGGAACCTACTCTGTTATTGGACTTATAATTGAATGATTTCATTTTGCGTTTTGCACATTGGGAAAGTGTGTATCCTACCTTCATTGCTTTCGTTCTCCGGATCCACGCACAGGTTACGGGGACCACAATTACTGTTGCACTTCCTACCAACAGGAAGAGAAGGGGCGGGACATAGAACAGACGGGAACTCTGGTTGGGGGATAAAAGCATGGGCGCTGAGCGACCGCGCAGCGGACGCGTGCAGCGGGCGCGCCGCGGGCGCGCCAAAGGCGCGCCACAGGCAAGCCCGTCTGCGCCCGTCCGCGCTCGCTCGGCGCCAGGGGCCAGGAATCCTGTTGGATTTGATAATAAGAGTCTCTCTTACACGTCAGAACAACTAAAGGGTTGGATGGGCGCACCGCAAAGTAAGTGCCTACACCATATGTTGCCCGATAGTGAGACCAGTACCTGTCCACACTGTCTGTTCAGATTTTGTCCATGGAATAGGCTTCCCACAGTCACCAATAATAATTTGGGGCTCAAAATGTTCTTAGTGAATTGTCGATCTATGTCAAAACATGCACTAGAAATTCAACTTCTACTTGAGGAAGAGAGCCCAGAGGTGCTGTTTTTAACTGAAACATGGCTCAATGGTGAGGCTAATTTCCCTATTGTTCAAGCACTCCCGGCTGGTTATGCTATCCAAAGGCTGGACAGGGGTATAGGAAGGGGCGGTGGTCTTGCGATTATTCACAAAATGGAATTTGAATGTCGCACCACCGCAAGTCCGTTAACCGACTGCGAAAGCCTTGCCTTTGCAATTCGGATCTCTCATGTCTGCACATTTTCGGGGATCCTGATCTATAGACCTCCAGGACCCCTTAATCGATTTAATAATGAGCTCCTTGAGACAGCAGCTAAACTGGCCAATAGTAGTGCTAACCTCACGCTGTTAGGGGACCTCAATCTCCATTTCGAGAATATCCTTCATTCAGATGTGCATGACCTCACTGAGGGGCTAGCTGTTTTCCAACTTACACAAAAAGTAGCAGGTCCCACCCATATAAAAGTCCACTTATTGGACCCCATTTTCTCCAATTTGGAGAATCTTTCAGCTGGAGATCCTGTTAGGCTACCTTGGTCTGACCATTTTTTAATCCCTTTTACTTGGACTCCGCAAGTGACCTCTACAGCGACCATGGGGCATAGGAAATGCTCACGTACATGGTCCAAACTACCAATTGACTCATGGGTAACAACGTTGGAATTGTCCAGGCCCACTTCCGATCCCGACCCTGTAACTGCCAACCATAAATTTAACTATTGGGTACAATCTTCATTGAACTCTGTCCTTCCAAATAAAATGACATTTAATAAGGCAGAAACCAAGCGTAATCCGTGGTACTCCCCAAAACTTCGGGTACTTAAGAAAACTTGTAAGAGAGCTGAAAGGAAATGGAGGAAGGATTTCTCTGCCAGCTGCAAACAAATTTATATAGAGGCCATTAAAACTTATAAAACTGAAATTCAACTTGCCCAAACGCTATATTATGAAGAGAGAATTCTGGCAGCTGCTAACTCTCCTCGCGAAATTTTTCGCATCACTAAGGGCTTGATTACCATCCCTACCCCCCTCATTGTATCTGAAGACACTTCAGCACGATGTAATGCTATGGCAGAATTCTTCTCAAACAAAATACAAGCTATTTACTCCTCCTTCCCTCAAAGAATACCTCAACAACTTATCGGAGATCAGGAAAACTTGGTCAATGGGAGAGTTAGTCTAATTGAGGAAATTCCCCCACTTACCTCGTCCACGCTGCTTGATATTTTGAGTAAATTAAAATCTGGTTCCCCCACAGATCCTGCCCCCCCCAATATCTTAAATCAGGCTTCTGAAATCCTGTCCCCAGTAATCCTTGACCTGATAAATGCCTCTCTTTCCTCAGGTATAGTCCCTACACTGTGGAAACAGGCTATGGTTAAAGCCTTATTGAAAAAACCTACCCTGGACTCTGAAGTCTGGAGTAACTATCGCCCTATCTCCCTGCTGCCGGCTATCAGCAAGATCACAGAGAAATATGTGAATTCTGTTCTATCTACCTTCCTGGAGAGCAATAACTGTCTCCACTCCTCCCAGATGGGTTTTAGACCTCAACATGGTACTGAGACGGCTCTTCTGGTGGTTGTGGAAGAGGCGAGAAAGATTCTAGACGCAGGAGGCTGCGCGGCTATCATTCTTCTAGACTTAAGCGCAGCCTTCGATACGGTCAACCACCAGCTGCTGATAGAAAGATTGGGTGAGGTAGGAATTGCGGGACTATGCTCAATTGGCTCCAATCATTTTTAGAAGACCGATCTTTCAAAGTTTTTGAAGACGATATTTTTTCTAAACCTATACCGCTGATTTGTGGGGTGCCTCAGGGCTCCTCCCTCAGCCCCACACTTTTTAACGTGTATCTGAGGCCCTTGGCAGAGATTGTGCTACCATTTGGGATTCGGATAATTACGTATGCTGATGACACCCAGTTGGTTGTTTCTGTCAACCAGCGGGATCCTTCCAGTCCCGGTCTTGCCCTTTGTCTGGAAAAAGTATCAAGGTGGATGGAAGAGTCATTTTTGAAACTTAATGGAACAAAAACAGAATTAATGCTCTTAGGGAACAAACAAAATCTAAACTTTGAGCTACTCTGGCCCAGCTCCTTTGGTCCTGCCCCTACCCCCAAACATCAAATTAAGAGTCTGGGTGTTTGGCTCGACCAGAACCTTGATTTTAAAGAACAAGGGCAAAAGGTAGCTGCAAGCTGCTCACGGGATCCTCCGAATGATCCGTAAAGTGCTTCCACTACTTCCTTTCCCTGCAAGAAGAGTCCTAGTTCAGGCTCTCATTTTGTCACGACTTGACTATGCTAATGCTCTTTATCTTGGAGCCCCTGGCTCATCGATACGGAAGCTACAGATTGTTCAAAATTGCGCGCGCGCATGCTCATGAACATCCCAAAGCGGTCCTCCGCTAAACCAGCTTTGGCATCCTTACATTGGCTTCCTATCCGTGAGCGCATAGAGTTTAAGGCTCTATGTATAGCCCACAGGTCACTCTCAGGTAAGGGATCCCTGGTCATTCAGTCCCTTATCCATCGATACCGTCCTAACAGAGCCCTTAGGTCAGAAACTAAACTTCTACTGTCAACCCCAAGAATAAAGAGAGCACGAAGTGGCGGCCGCCTCTATTCGTATAATGTGGCCAAGATCTGGAATGGCTTGCCTCCGCAGATCCGTGACCAACCTAATTACCTCATCTTCCGGAAGCAGATTAAAACATTACTCTTCCCAAAATGAATAGCTTTCAGCTTAAGTGTGTTAGCAGGCAATAGCGCGGGGATGCCCTTGGGTAACCAGGCGCTTTACAAATCTTGTTTTCATTTCATTCATTTCATTTCATCTGGGGTCGAGAATGCTGACTTCTCTTTTGTTCCATGGGTCAGACCAGTCTGTCAGTACCCTGACATTAAATCAAAAGTGCTGAGAAATTTGGCCTCACCCATCCTGTCAATTAGCTCATCTGCTCATTGGGTGAGCATCAGTCTTAGTGACTGCATTGAGACACCTGTAGTCCACACAAAACCTCAGCTCTGGTTGACCTCCTTTGGAAGGAGGTTTGGGGACTAAGACCACTGGGCTGGCCCAGAGACTCCCGGAGGATTCAATCACCCCTAACGCCAGCATGTTGCTGACTTCAGCTCTGATGCTTTCCTTTGCTATGTTTTGACAGGTAGGCTGTCTCCAGTGTCCTCATCATGTGTACACCAGGTTGTATGACCAGGGGTCAAAGAAAAGAGCTCAGCATACTGCCCCAGGACTTGCCTACAGTCAGTGTGCTACTGGACAGTGAGCGTGTTTGACAAGACAACTCCCTCCACAGACCCATCTTTAGGGTTCTTTGAGAGGAGGTCAGGGAGAGGTTCACTCTCTTCTTCCTGATCCTCATCAGTGACCATCAGCATGGTCACATCAGCCCTGTCATGAAACGGTTTTAGGCAGTTTGCATGGATAATCTTGTGAGGGTTCCTGCAAGTGCCTAAGTCTACCAAGTAGGTGACCTCTCCTTTTCTTTCTAGGATAGGGTAGGGACCACTCCACTTGTCCTGGAGGGCAATAGGTGCCACAGGCTCCAAAATGCTTACCTTTTTCCCTGGCTGAAACTCAACCAGTGCTGCCTTTTAGTTAACTATTGCTTCTAAAGCTCCTGGATTGCCTCAAGGTTTTTATTTGCTTTCTCAATGTACTCAGCCATCCTGAAACGAAGGCCAAGCACATAATCCACAATGTCAAGTTTGGAATCTTTGAAAGGCGTCTTCCAGCCTTCCCTCACTAGACTCAGTGGTCCCCTACCAGCAGGGCCAAACAGAAGCTCAAAGGTACTAAAGTTCACTTCTTTCTGAGGCACCTCTCTGTAGGCGAAAAGCAGGCACGGCAAAAAGACACCCCATCTCCTTGAGTTTTTCAGGGAGTCCCATGATCGTACCTTTCATGGTCTTGTTGAATCTCTCAACCAGACCATTGGCTTGTGGGTGATATGGGGTAGTGAACGTTTTAGAAAAGCACCACATTCAATCCACATTGCTTTTAGGTAAGCAGCCATGAAGTGCCTATCTCTGTCTGAAACCACCTCCTGAGGGAAGCCCACTCTAGTAAAAAATAATTAGAAGGGCTCTGGCAACTGCAGGAGCAGTAACAGTCCAAAGAGGAATTGCTTCAGGATACCTGGTGGCATGATCCACTACCACCAATATCAATCGTTTTCCTGATACTGTTTGAGGGTCAAGAGACCAATAATGTCAATCCCTACCCTTTCAAAGGGTACCCCAACCACTGGTAGGAGAATTAAGGGGGCCTTTGGATTGCTACCTGTCTTGCCACTGGTCTGACAGGTACCACAGGAGTTACAAAACTCCTTCACTTTCTGGGACATGTTTGGCCAGTAGAAGTGGATGACTAACCTACACCAGCTAGGGGAAGTCATGTGCTAAGGTGAGTAAGAACCCTCTGTATTGCTGAGGCACTACCACTCTCCTAGTAGAACCAGGTTTAGGGCCTCTGGCCACAGTATACAGGAATCCCTCCTCCCAATAGCTCCTATGGTAGCCACTGATATCTCCCTATTCCTGGTCATCAGCTTGCTGTTTCAGGCTCTCAAGAGTGGGACAGGTCCTCTGTCCCTGGCAAAGATCTTCCCTAGAGGGTCCCCCTGGGCCTAGGAGCTCTGCCGTGTAAGGCCCAAGTTTGTGGGGCTCAGTTCCCTCAAAGGCTGACAGGTATTCTCCCTGAGGAGAGGGAACCTGAGCTTGTGTCTCACTAGAAGTTGGTTTCCCAGCCTTCTTGCCTTTTCTCTTGAAGGATTGAACAATTATTCCAGGCTCCAATACCTCTTTTTTACCCTGGACTTTGCTTTGTGTTCTTGTTTTTACACACACCCATTCAGGTATTCCCAGCATGGCTGCATGGGTTCTCATCTCTACCTCAGCCCATGCTGAGGTCTTCAGATCATTACCAAATCATTAACAAACATTAACTTTTGAGCAAAGCTTTCCTTTTTTGTGGTGGGGCAGAAAGAACAATCTTCTGCAAAGCATGCCATTTCAATGGAATCATCCCAAGTAGATGCTAGGCGTGGATGCATTTCTTTTGGTTTAGGGAACCCTTCTAAGTGACCTTTCTATGCAAAGTCTGTGGTAAAAAAAAAGCATCTGTCACATCAGCTACTTGGAGTTCAGACTGTGAAATGTTAAATGTTGCCTTGGCATAAATGTAACTGCAGCAGCCATCTTTGCTCATTGCTAACGATGCATACAAATTGTGGCTGGCACTCAAGAAATTTCTGATTAGTTTTCTCAACAAGAAGAGTTTACATTTTTTGTATCTATTTGAAGGTTGTTGGACTACATTGTTATGACATCAGCAACCTGCAGCTGTGTAACTCCTTGTTTTAGTCTCTTCCAGGCCTGGACATAGTTTGCTGAGCTTTGCTACGCGGAACTCCGCGAAGTGACAAAAAAACTCCACGGAGTTTCGCAAGTGGCGGAGTGCAGTGTGAACAGACATTCGCCCTGATCTTCCTGCCGCTCGGGTATAAATTCTACCCGAGCGGCATCTCGCGCTCGCCAACTTACCGTTCGCGAGTGTGGAAAAAACTCTGCTGCACTACGCAGAGCGGAGTTTTCTGCACTCCGCGAGCTCCGCAGAGTGTGGCGTGCAGAAAACTCAGCAAACTCCGCGAACGGAGCGGAGTTTACTGCTCAGGCCTAGTCTCATCACGTGATCTCCATTCACCAATGTGTCTTTGTGTCCTGGTTTTGCTTAAGAAGTGTATGGTCAACTGGGATTCTGGGATATCACCTTGTTGCATGACTTTGTGGTTCACTAACATATATATTTTTCTTTTGTTAATAACATTTTGGGACTTCCAGAAGGAGCGTGGGCATCATTTCCTTTAGCAGGAGAAATCCATCTAGGTTTCAAGGCTTTTCTTGATCCATAATGATTCACAACACTCTTATTCAAACCGACAGCATAACAACTATTTATTAATTTAACAATCATGGAGGAGGAATTATATGTTGAGACCCATGACCCAACTAGCTCAGCAGATTTGGTTGTGGGCATTAGCCAGAAGTCTGATGTTAAAGTCAGTCTATTTGCCAGGAGTGCAAACTTGCCAAGGAGATTTCCTCAGCAGGTTCTACTGCATTTAAACATAAAGACATCTTGGCAAAATTGTGTTTTGAACAACAAGATTCTTCAAGTGATCTTGGCAGAATGGCGTCATTCAGGTGTATAGTGGCTTATATATGTGATTAAGGGCCAGATGTACGACCCAATTTTGAATGCGCAAACGGGTTTGCGACCCGTTTGCGCATGCAAAATCTAAGAGGGCCATGTACAATCCCTATTTAGCGAGTCACAATTTTTTTGTGACTCACTAAATAGGAATTGTAAGTCGCTATTAGGAAGGGGCGTTCCAAGGGCGTAACTTCCTAATAGCGAGTCAGAGGCCTATGTAAGAATGTTTTGCAACCGCAATTGTGGTCGCAAAACACTCGCAATTTACCGCCCTCTTCAAGAGGGTGGTAGAGCACTCGCAAATGGGAAGAGGTCCCCAGGGGACCCGTTACCCTTTGCAAATGCAGGGGAAAATATTTTTTAGGGGCCGGCAAAGGTCCCAGGTACCACTACCTGCCCTTAAAAAATTAAACGAAAACGTTTCTTTTTTTTTTTTTTAATGCATACCGTTTTCCTTTGAGGAAAACGGCTGCATTTAAAAAAAAGAAAAATGCTTTATTTAAAAGCAGTCCCAGACATGGAGGTCTGCTGAGCCCAGCAGGCCACCATACCTGAGAGGGCCAGCCATTCCCAATGGGGTTGCAAATTGCGAGTGCCTCATGAATATTGATGAGGTAAAAAGCAACAGGAGTATAACCCATAGACCAGGTTGAGATCTGGGTGAGTACGTGAAGATTAGCAACAATGTCTCAACCGGTATTATTGAGAAAGACAATTTAACAAGTATGTACAAGACATTACTAGAACAGAAGAAAGGGGAGACTCGTAGTTCATTGTAAAAAGTGCACAAGGCATCAAATATTGAAAAGAGGGAAAATTAATTTGTACAAACAATTCACAACAGTTGTATCAGCACTGTAAGCAGAATTGCGAAGGCAACCCAAAAAAGACTTTGTGCACTAAGGTGCTCGTGACACACACAGGTGACGGCGCAAGTGACAAGTGAAGGAAAACAGCGGAAGGCGCAACGTGAAATGGTGACTAATATTTACAAGAATATATGGTTCAACAGGGGTTATTCACAGTAGTTAATCATATTTTGCAGTCATTTAGAATGAACCATAGTTGAATAAGCGCCGTGAATTGTGCTGAAAATGTCGACGACGTTTCGAACCTAGTGATTTAGCTTCATCTTCAGGACCGGGGTTGCTGAATCAAAAGGTGCTGTACAGGGGAGGAAAGGGAAAGATCAGAAGGGGAATGGAGCCGGAGAATGGAGCGCTCAAGGGAGCGGGAAGGATACTTAAGAGGGCAGTAAGCGGAGGCATACCTGGCTAGGTAGTGTGTGGCGAACGAACCGGGCAGCGGGGGATGCCCGGGTGAGGCGGCGATCAGGTCCACCGGGTACAGAGTCCTACAAGAGTAAAGGAAGAGGGGTAAGTGGGAGGCTGGGGAGACCAGTCCTCAAGAAAAAGGTGGGAGGTAAGAGGATACCTCACCGTGAAGGGACGCAATGGTGATGTCGTCCTTAGAAGGTGGGGAAGGCGCAGCAAAACTGGAGCCGGAGATGGTAATCCAGAGGCGCTGGGGTCTGTGGGACTTGGAATGAAGGACACGAGTGAGGTGGGTGTCCCCAGTGAATGCAGGTCAAGGGGGGAAGGGCAGAGTAGGAAACTTACCCAGCCGTCGTGACGGAAGGTCAAGGTTGGGTCCAAGGGACAGGGTCAGAGCCCCGATCCACTGTCTGTCAAGGTGGGAGAAGTCGGTCCGGAGTGTCTGTCCTGGAGGCGGGGAGAAGGGGATGGAATGAGGGGTGGGCATGCCATGACACAGGGGGAGGGGTGGGCGGTAGTGGGGGAAGTGCGGCTTACCGTGAATGTAGGGCAGGCCATGGTGGGAGTCAATCCGGATACGGGAACTGGATACGTATGCAGCAACATGTGTCAGATCAGCACGGGGCCGCCACATTCGTGTGCGACATGCCGGTTTCTGATGAGTGAAAGCTGGGAGCTGGTTCAAATAGATGCAGTGTTACCGGGGCATCAGGGTGTCTGTGGATGGAGGTGTGATGGCGTCAGGGGGCGTAGAAGGGATGGTCATCGTGACGATCGTGGAGAGGGGGAGGAGCCACGGTGGTCATGGCGACGGCCCAAGCATCCGAGGAGCGGCGCGGCGCATAAGGGTTGGAAAAGCAGGGAGAAGGGAGGGAAGATGGAAAAAAGGGAGGGGTTTTGATTGTGAAGAAGGGGGGAATATGTGCCGGAAGGGCCTTGAATAGTGAAAACCGGCAGTATATGGCAATAAATGCGATTGCCAAAATTTATGTCATGTGCATAGGAGATATATGTGCATGCAATCGAGCAATATCTCAGAGTATTGTTACAGATACACAAATTCCAACAATTAAGGCAAGGAGCAGTTAGGTAAGTATGGCACAAGGGTAATGTATGTGGGCAGTGTCATACAATAGGAGAAAAACAGTAACGGAAAGTGCCATGTGGCAAACCAAAATATTGGCAGTTCAGAGGAGAAGCAAATCATCAGTTCATATCACACATTTAAAGTCACACAAAGAGGAAAAAGATGTTCCTGAGGGTAGAAGCACAATTGCAGAGGTGTTGGTAGTACAGCGGAGGAGCATGGAGCAGAATAACAGTTCAATAAATGCAGAGAGGAGATAAGGTAAATGTATTGCAGAGGGGGAGTGTGGCCATAATATCATATTTGCACAGTACTGTTTCATTCATCAATGGTGATAAGGCCAAGGTGTACCGAATTGCATCTTGTGATCCATTTGCAATCGCTTCTGTTGAGTAAAAGTTGAAGGTTACCTCCTCTGGTAGGTAGGGAAGGTTGGTCGATCACCTGCCACGTCATGTCCATCTCGCTGTGATTTTTCTCAATGTTATGTTATGTTATGTTATAGGCATTTATACAGCGCGAACGGTTACCCAAAGGTGTCCTGGCGCTAGCTGCTCTCAAACTGGGCATTGGGGTGGAAGACAATTTTTACAAGGTAAAGAGCCATGTCTTCAATTCCTTCCTGAAGGTTAGGATATTAGGTGTATTTCTCAGATGACATACCATGGGAGCAGTCAAAACTTTACAGTGAGTGCGACTCTTGTGTTGAATAATTCTCTGCTTGACCATTTGAGTAGTTTGGCCAAGCACTCACCCCCAGTCAACTGATCTGGGTTTAATCAATCATCATTCTTTAGCTCACTCCGCCACCCCAGTTGGCAGGGTATGCCCAGACGTGGGTCCCTTGCTCACTTTGCCACTGGATTCAAGATAGCCTGCCTGATGACGGCTGTAAGCCAGAAACCGGTCCCAGGATGCTTGTTTCCGGTCCAGGGAAGACATGGCTTGGCAGTTCGGGCTGGACTGTTCCCATGAGGCACAGGGTCAGACTGATTTGCATATGGCCATGTCTGAACTGGGGTGGCGGAGTGAGCTAAAGAATGATGATGGATTAAACCCAGATCAGTTGACTGGGGGTGAGTGCTTGCAATGTTCAACACTCCGTCCATCATCCCCTTTGGTTTTGCTAAGACTGTATGCCCATATTATGCTATTTTAAAGCGAGTCAAAAGAAGCAAAAGTTCCATGAGAAACTAGTTTACAATAAAAGCCTTAAAGTTACAATTTAAAGACCAGTCAACTGCTCTCAAATGCCCTCAAGTCTGGCTCCAGACTAATAGGCTTTAGAAGACATTGAAGAATGAGGGCCAAAAGATGGGCATGTCTCTTCCAGCTTGAGACATAACCCGCTTGATCCTATGGGCTAGGGTTGCCTAAGACACTGGAGGGTGAGGTTTAATAATGGAAATGAAATGTTGACCACTAGAGATTCTGAATTCACATTCTTTTAAACAATGTTTTACACAAAGTTGTGGATTATCCAGAAAAGCAGGATACTCCACTGCCTAAATCAGAGTCTTATTTCTCTTTGAGGCTGAAAAATACACTGCAGATGGAGTGAACCGCCTAGCCGACAATATATAGCCAAAGCCTTCACATCAGAAACACTTTTAAAAGTGATCAGGCATAATAACATTGTTAATTTCGCTGACAAAGCTTTATGGAATAATTCAAAGTTATCAACCAAAGATAAAAACAATTTCAGAATAATAGTCAGATCACATAGAAAAGAATACTTTGGAGAAGGAGGAATACGTATCCTCTTCTGTAGACTAGTTTATGAATTTTAGAATGCTCCTCTAGTGGTTTAGCTACTATGTACTGATGGTTCAATAAGATTGCCGATCTAAGTGTATTCACCACTCTATAAGATTTCCTCGAAGCTGCAAGGGATCCCAAGTAATTGGCTATGGGAGCGACATGTGTCAAAATGCAATCTAAATTTGATTCCATGCACCAGTGTGTCCAAGCTGCCCAGGCTGATTTATAAACTCTGGAGGTTCATATGCTATAGATTTGAATGTGGTAATAGCCCAACATGTCTCAATACCTTCCACACCATTAGTTGTAGAGTGCCTGATGCTATTAGATTTTGTACATTACCCTTGGGATTGGCTAGGAGATGTGGTAAGTTGGGAATTAGAAGAGGTATACCTGTAGACATTTGTAGAAAGTCCAGAAACCAGATCTGGGATGGCCAAACAGGAGTTATGATTACTAGAGTAATTAATTCCCTTCTGATTTGTGCTAGACAATTAGATATCATTAGGAATAAGTGAACTGCGTAAGGGAACCCGTGGTTCTAAGGCTGAAGAAAAGCATCTGAAGCCAGAGCCATAGGGTTTGGTCTCCAGCTGAAGAACTTGGGAAGTTGGGCATTCAGTCTGCAGGTGAACTTGTCTGTTGCAAATGGGCACCAAGTTTTCTGAAGTGGTTGAAAATTGTGCAATTGTCAATCACTGCTGTCTCTGAGAAAGTAAGGATTTTTCTTGATTGATACAAAACCTAAACTTTACAGAAGATACATTGTCAACCAGGTAATTTAGAAGGCAAATTCCTTGTACCTTGAGGTGTGTAATGACAGTCTTGAGCAGCTTAAAGAAGTACCAAGTACCAAGGAATGGAGAAAAAAGGTAGTGCGGTGAACATGTAAAACTTCACCTCCCAATGGAATTGGAGATAATCTTGGTGAGAGGGAATAATTGGAACCAAAAAATAAGCATCTTTCAAATCCAAATTAACCATATAATCAAAAGGTTATAGGTAGTCTTTAGGATGCAAAATTGTCTCCATTTTGAAATGCCAATAAAGGACAAATCGATTGAGGCCCTGAGAATTATTGCATGTCTGACTATTTTCTTGTTTTCCTTGTCAGGAATGTGTTGCTTAGAAAACCTCCCTAATTAAACTCTGACGGTGTAGTGTTTCTTTTAGAAGGAGATCTTTTATCACCTGATTAATGGCAATAACTCTACCTGGGAAAAGTGAATTGGGTAAAGTACCTTGAAGGTTACTTGGAAAAACTCTATCTGGTAACCTTGGAACGTTTGGAGCATCCGTGGATCTGGGGTTATTCACATCCAAGACTGGGGAAATATAACAATTTGGTCCCCCAGAGCCCTTGGAATTGGTCAAAGATTTACCACTGTAATTGAGATGTCTGTTTTGACTTGCATTGGAGCCTGTTGTTGAGCTGATATCGACCAGCAGAACAGCCCCTCTTCTGCTGGTTCAAGAGAAAACCCATTAGCCAGAAACCTTTTGTAGTAATAACTGAGCTTTGTCAATTGAGGTTAGGGTATCAACATACTTAGATATACCTTTTATAAAATTGTCTCTGAATATATATAGCTTCTGGGCCTTCCTCAGTAGAAGCTAATTCCATAAGCGCAGGCTCTAACTTTAGTAGCAAGTCTTTGCATGGAAGTGCCTGGAATTGCATATGACGCATTGATTACAATTAGACAGTTGTTTTCAGACCAATGGATTGTTCAGCCATCTCAAATATTGTAGTATTCAGGCCCATAGAGTCTAAAAGTTTATTTTGACAGACTGACCAGACCCTGCCAATGTCTTTCTTAGGATCTTTGTTATACTTGAAAAAGGAAGTCAAGAGCTTAGGACTAATTACAGGTGAAAGCAACACTTGATTGTGAATTGTTAGTCTAGGATATTCAGACTTCTGTTTGTTATGTAAAACCTTGTCTAAATGCTGTCTTATTCTAGACCTAATATCCTTTACATCCCAATTGAGTTTGACCGTGCTTTTTAAGCAGTTTTACAGGGAAATTGACTACATAAAAATCTGTACTTTTATTGCCTGAAGTGGTCCCAACGTATCTGTTGCTACCAGCCAGTTGGTTGTCTGCCAGAGTAACCACTTTTATGCTATTCCCAATTCTGTGAATAATTTCTTGCTTGGAAGCATTTACAACTAATTTGATGACAACGTTTTTAAAATTGTTTCAAATGGCTTTTGAAAACCTCTTCACTCACGTCCATGTCAAGATCACTGACACAATTTCAAGGTAAACAATAACATTTGACAAAACAATACCAATTGACACAAATATTGTGACAGAAATATATTGTTTAATAAAATATTGTTTCCCTATATTTATTATGGCAAGTGGAAAAATATCGGAAATAAAATATCATTTAACACTAAAATTGTCCAAGACATACAAAAATATTGTTTTCTTAATATATATATTCACTGACAAAAAACAAATGTTACAGGGATGTTATAGTTAGGCTAACATTTTACTCGTACAAAACTAGAGAAATTCAGCAGTTCTAGTTAGCTAATCTAACTATAACTCACGCTCCCGTAATGCACTGCTTATGACCTCACATATTACATCACTCATAACATGGTCAGTGACATCACTGATGACATCACTGATGACATCTCAAATGTCATCACTGATGACATCATCCTGTGACTGTGAGTGTTTCTAAAAAGTTTGAGTGTTAAATATATATACACCAAGGTGTATTAATGAATCAGTGGGTGTATGAGCACCTGTATGGATGATTTAGTGGGTGTGTGACTGACTGTATAAGTGAGTGATTATAGATGTCACAGTGAATATATTGGTAAGTGATTAATTTGTGTGAATAGCTGTATGAGTCTGTCAGTTGGTGTGTAAGTGACTGCATGGGTTGGTGAGTAGGTACATGAGTGGCTGTATGGGTTATTGATTGGTTGTCTGAGTACCTGCATAGGTGTATGAGGTTGTGTGTGTGAGTGGGTGAGGGAGTGTGTTACTCCCTGCATGGATGAGTGAGTGGGTAAATCAGTGGCTGTATGGGTTTGTGAGTGCATCTGTGAGGGGCTGTATGGGTGAGTGAGTATGCGTATGGCTGTGTCGGTAAGTGAATGGATATCTCAGTGGTATATTGGTGATTAACTGCATATGTGAAAGGTTGTATATGTGTGAGTGAGTGATTGTGAGAGTAGCTGTATCAGTGAGTGTGTGCTTGTGTCAGTGACTGTATTGATGAGTGAGTATGTGTTAGTATCTATATGAATAAGTGAGTTGGTGTGTGTATAACTGTATAGGTGAGTACGTGGCAGTGTGATTAACTCTATGGGTGAGTGAGTAGGTGTGTGAGTAACTTTATGAGTGTCTGACAGTGTATGAGTGGCTGTATGAGTGTATGAGTAGATATGTCAGTGGCTGTATTAGTGAGTGAGTCGGTGTATGAGTGGCTATATGGATGAGTTTGTAGACCTATGAATGAGTGAGTGGGTATGTAAGTAGTGGTATGGGTGTGTCAGTGGTTTCGAGAATGGTAGTGTGAAAGTTGGAGTGGGTGTATGAATGGTTACATGGGGGTGTGAGTGGCTGCATCATAGATTCCGAGGATGATGTCATGAGTGATGTCATTAGTGATGTAATTTGAGATGTCATGAGTGATGTCATTTGTGATGTCACTGACTATGTCATGAGTGATGTAATATGTAAGGTCATAAGCAGTGCATTGCGGGGGCGCAAGTTATAGTTAGCTCAGCTAACTATAACTGCTGAATTTCTCTGGTTTTGTATGAGTGAAATGTCAGCCTAACTATAACATCCCTGTAACCTTTAGTTTTTTCAGTGAAATTCTAAGGTTTTTTTTAAAATTCTATTTACGAACTATAACATCCCTGTAACCTTTTGTTTTTTTCAGTGAATTTCTAAGGTTTTTTAAATGCTAATTGTTAACTATAACGTTCCTGTTTTTCAATTTCTGCTTTTTTTTTAAATTCTATTTCTTAATTGTAATGTCCATTTTTTTGTAAGTGAACCTGTAAGATTTTCATACTTTCTTTCTATAATTGGATATTGTGTATTATGTTTATGTAATAAGCCATTGATCTTTTGATTTCATATTTCTTTATCAGAAAATACATTAATAACTGGTTTTATTATTAACAATTTTGTAAGTCAGCACAACATTATTGCATTTACAGTGGAGATTCTGTCATTGGTAAATGTATTTAACCTACTGAAAAATACACTTAAAGACATTTTTTAAATAAAGTTTAACTCTCTAAATATGTAGAAGATATTCCTTAAACTTTTCTTTCTATGATCAATTTGGAAGAAAGCCACCTTCTCACAAAAAAAATCATATTCGCGACTACCGACGTCACCGTGATGACGTCGGTAGTCGCAAAGAGTGCTTGATTTATACAAAGTGTGTTAGAGCAAGGCTGCCTTTACCCTGTGATGCTAGATTTTGACATTTCATTGTATTTATTGACATCATGTCCATGGACGTGCTATGTGAGCGCGAGGCAGCTGCAGATGCGCTGTTTGACAACCTGCCGAATGTTCAAAGCCAGACAAGACTGGGTGGTCTTAATCAGAGCACGGTGAGCAATGATTATAAAGTATTACTGAAAACGTTGGAAAAATTAATGAAAACGGAACTTACCAAATGGTGGGAGGGTAAATGTCTTCAAAAATACAGTGAAGCAGGTCGGGTCCCACGTGGACTGAGAATTATGTTGGCTCCCAGTTTTGAGAGCCCCAACCCATTAATGCCTAAAGAATGGGCGGAGAGTAATTTGGAGGTTTCTATGCGACTTATTGTTATACTTATCAAGTTCGCCGTAATTGATTGCATCACCACGATGAAAGAAATTGAACGCGTCAATTCTGAACTTGACAAACTAGATCAAAAGGACCTGATCACAAAGGGACGTGAGGCTATCGCAGCGAGACTGAAAAAGCAGGAAGAGACGATCAAAACTAGAAAAGCCTTTAAGTTTGCACGGACAAGGATGACTATAAAACTGGACAAATGTTCACGTTCTCCAGGAAATATGATTCCGCAAAAAAGGCACAGAGTCACTAAACCCACTGTATCCAACCAGGATGACAGAGCCAATAGTCAGGAAGGTAACACAGCCTCAACATCTGACATCAAATCAGCCCTTGACAGCGAGACCAGCTCAGATGATGGCAGAGGTCAATCAGGCCATAATGAGTCAGTCAAGTGTAACTTCACCCTTGCTGAAGAATTGGATTTTTTACGGTTAGACCGAAGACAGACATTGCGTCCTCGACCGTCAAAGAAACAAGGAAGAGACACAACAAAAAAAGACGACAAAGGAGAAAATGCAGGAATTCAAACAGAAACAACAAAAGAGTGAACAACTGGTGGCAGAAACAAACCTAAACGCCAATACTGTTGTTAATCTCACGGACATTACTCTTAATAAGGCAGAAACGCAACTCCTTTCACTTGGTTTAACTTTTTGTCCGGAGAGTAGTTTCAACTACAGCCGTACCCGTGTGGATATTTTCAAATTCATTAGGAAATTAAAATTTATCAAATATTTCAAATTCACACACAGCAGTAAAACTACTTTGCACCTGTGTCCGTGTCAGCACCAGGAGACATCAATCTTGCGGTATCTGACATCCCTACTATTCGCACTATGCATGAGCTTCAGTCTACTTCCCAATCTCTCTCTACACAGCAAATCCTGCTTGAAGAAGGTATTAGTGTTTCAGAGACTATTAAAAGCCCATTCAAACCTCAGTCCACTTTTACACCCATGATGCCTAGAGACTCAATTGACACGTTCAATGATGTGATCATTGAAGAATTAAAGGGCCTTAACCACAAAACTGCTAAGCGACAACGCAAATTTCAACAACACAACAACCAATATTTTACCCTTATCAAAAAACTTCAAAATAATAACCAAGTAGTGATTAATAAGTCCGACAAGGGTGGTAACATTGTCTTGTGGCCCGGGACACAATACCTCGCGGGACACAATACCTCGCAAAAGCCTATAGACACCTGAATGATCACACATGCTACAGAAAATCTAACCTACAGGAAATAGCAAAAGTGAAAAAAGAGCTAAAATCAAAACTCAACAAATTCAAACTTGAGGGACTGTTGACCAAAGATGAATTTCTATTCCTCAACAATGAAACACCTGTCATGCCAGTATTATACATCCTACCGAAAGTACACAAGGGAACATCACCTATCCCTGGGCGCCCAATCATTTCAGCTCGCAACAGCTTGTGTGAGAATATTTCCAAATATGTGGATTTTGTTCTGCAAGACTTTGTGACCCAGCTGCCTTTGTATCTAAGAGACAC
This sequence comes from Calotriton arnoldi, assembly GCA_963921515.1. Classification (NCBI taxonomy): domain Eukaryota; kingdom Metazoa; phylum Chordata; class Amphibia; order Caudata; family Salamandridae; genus Calotriton; species Calotriton arnoldi. Next base: position 1,628,893 of record CAWUFW010001933.1, read on the forward strand.
TGGTGACTTTCTACAAAAAATAAATAATATACCATTGTCCAATGATTACATCCTAAAGTCCATGGATATTACTTACCTATACACAAGCATAAAACATTGTGATGGTGTGAGGGCATGTGAACATTTCCTGAAGGACCGACCAATTCACTGCTACAAACATAATGACTTGATTTTGTTTTTTATTAAGTGGTGTCTTAATAACAATTTCTTTATGTTTGATAAGGACATCTATCAGCAATTGAGGGGTGTGGCTATGGGAGCCTGCTTCTCCCCCAGCTACGCGTGTCTATATGTGGGATGGTGGGAGGAGCTGCTTGGGATGCCAATGTCATCACTTGGCTCTGTTATATTGACAATGTTTTCGTTGTTTGGAAAGGTAGTAGAGAAAGTGCTTTGTCATTTGTGTCTGCTATCAACAACAATGATCTCAATCTAGAATTTAACGCCACTATTAGTATCACTGTCATTGAATTCCTTGACGTCACTGTGTATATTGACAACAACTCACTCCAGTCTAGGTTACACCGCAAAACCACTGCAGGTAACTCTACGTTACACGCATCTAGCTTTCACCCTAGGTACCTCATAGCTACCATCCTTTATGGTGAAATGTTAAGGCTCCGCAGAATTTGTAGCCTTGAGTGTGACCTCACCAAATGTCAGACTGAGGCATACATGAAATTCAAAGCACGTGGATATACTTTTCTGACTATCTCTAATGCCATCAAAAGAGCCAATGCCATACCTAGAGAGCAATTACTCAATGGAAATACTGACCATGAACAGGGGAATGCTACTGCTACCCCTGACACCAGTGAGAGTGGTGTAGTTGACACTCGCAAGGTCATCACTTATAGCGAGGATCCGAGAGAGCAATCAGATCCATTATTAACAGACAATGGCGTATCATTCTGACTGATTCCATCTTAGGCCCCATTGTTCCCAAACGACCCACCATCACCTACCGTCGAGTGTACTCTATGAGAGATGCGCTAGTGAAAAGCAGCCCGGAGGTGATAGTTCCAACCAACTGGCTCACTAACATTAAACATTAAAGGCTTTTTCAAATGTAGCACATGTAAGGCATGTCGTTTTGGGATCAACACTACCCAGGTTACTGCTACTTTTCGTTCTGAGCCAATTGTCATCAATAGGAAGTACACATGCAGAACTGAGTTCGCGGTGTATATACTTCAGTGTACATGTGGCCTGAAATATGTGGGCAGCACCAAACTTCAAGTCCATATGAGGATCCTGCAACACCTCAGGGCCATTGTCAACAATGATCAAACATATCCAGTGGCACGGCACTTCAAGGAGTTTCACAACAGCAACCTCAAACATCTTAAGTATTTTGTCATTGACAGTGTGCCTGTATCGAGAAGAGGGTGCAACCGTGAAAAATTACTTAGACAGTTGGAGACACGCTACATATTAGATTTAAATACTAAAATACCATGGGACCTTAACATGAGTGAGGATCTGTACAATTATTGATAAGGATCTGTATCTGTACCTGTATATATTTGTGTCCATCCCACCGCTAATCTGATTGTTTGACTTAATGTGCCAATTCATTCCATTTTATATTTGTTTTTCTCTATGTTTTCATAGTTACTGTGTATATGATTGCCTGATCCGGGCACTTATGTCTAACTTTATATACATCATCATGCAAACTATGCTCAATGACACACCTATGTTCACTCATTTGAGCAGTTCTATCCTAAACACTTAGGGGTATATTCACAAGAACGTGTGCTAAACATCTCCAAAAAATGTTAACGCAACTTTACACATCGCAGCCTATTGCGGGAAAATAACCCTGTGTTAACGTGGAATTCACAACACGGCGGTACCATGCGATAGTCCCCCGAAAACGCGGCCAATGTCCGCGATACAACCACCGCGACGGAGATAAAAACACCATCACCAAAAAACATGCGATGAGCCCATTCGCGAGGAGGAAAGCAGCGATAAGCAGCGCCAGGCCCGCGACACATATACGGCATGGGGGAATAAGCACAACAAAAGCAGGAAAAAGAAAGACAAACCAAACAATGGAGGCAGTCGGAGCTAGCACACAACCCCACAAGCACCATTGGCAACAAAACATTCTACATGGCAGGCCATCGTGGACAAGGTGAATGCAGCCGGAGAGCGGAGGAGGACAATGGCAGAAAACCAGAACAGCTGGAATGATGCGAAACGCACAAACAAGCAGAAACACGCCAACAACCAGAAGGCAGCAATGCGCACTGGAGGTGGGAGTCCAGTGCCACACCAGGAGCTGGATGACATGGAGGAAATGGTGTCCACCACATCAGTCTGGAGATGGTGGCAGGAGTCGGGGACCGGAAACTGCTCAAAATCAACAGACACAACAGCAACAGGGAGAGGAACGACCAGGGACTGGGAGGACGGGGGGAGATGGGCACAATGGCACACATGCACAATTAAGCACAGCACAACTGCAGACAAACTATGCCCAAGAGGAACAACACCAACCAAGAGCACAAGTCACACAAGTCGGCAATACCACACCACTGAACAAGCACAGAAGTGAAAACCACACTGCCTGAAAGGGAGAATGGTGAGCCAAATCAGAGCTGAAGGGACATCTCACACACAATGCAGCACACACACATAGGAAGCAGAGCACCCCAACATCCAACACAATGTGGTACAAACACCAACATATGCACAACCCAACACAGGACACAAGTGCACCCGCTTGTGGCCTGTAAATGGCCATACGCATCTAGCAAAGCACGAAACAGGGACATGATAATGCACAAGTACCAACCCACAGCCCTGATGGGGTAGCAATGCATGTAAGGCAGGGACCCAGATAGGCCGTGACACACACATTGGCATACAAATAAACACTCAACACAGTTGGAGACAAGTGAACGTGCGGAAACTTTATCAACAATTGCATGTCAGTACGGCCAAGGGAAGTGCCACGACATGCAGACCAATTCAGCAGCATATCTGAATGAGGAACGTCGGAAAGCGCCCATGTCCACCCCGAGGGAGTCCATCACCAACACAAGTCATTGCCAACCCACGTATGTTGTCCGCGCATGGATCAGGAGTCCAGGCCAATGCAGCCATGTCCACTGTCGTCTAGGAACATGTGACCAGATCCCCAACATGCAACCAGGCGTCAGGACACGTGCAATGGGTCACATGCAGTCCTGGCTGCAGGTACCTTGTCACTCGTCCATGAACGCGAGTGCAGCAGCGTAGGCCAACATTTCCAATGTGAGATCGTTGTCCACCACATCTGACATGTCGGCGACGTAACCCATCAGCTGTCCCGGACAGATGTGCTGACTCCAACCCCTGGCCCCAATATGCACGAAAGCCCAATCGAGGAGTGGCTCAATGTGGTCACTGCACACGACGACTCGTGCAATCTCCCAGGTCCAGTTGCCAGCATGCATGCCAAACATCCAGGCATGCCATAAACGGGCATCACAGTGACACTCATGGTCGTGGTCCAACAGGGGGCGCACACACACGTCAAAATCCAGGTCAGCTACCGTAACGTTGGAGAGGCAGACATCCATGGACCACTCGAATATGCACGAGCGACAGTGCAACACAGGCTGAACGCAGGTGATGTTGGCAATGCGGAAGCTCAGGCTGTAACTGATCTGCAGCACTGCCAATGGCAGTGCCCCCAGTACATGCAGCAGACGTGCACGGTACAGGTTCACATGACTGGAGTTGAGCATGTGTCCGGGATGGTCTGCCATTGCATCAGTGGCACTGCTTGAAGCGGCACTGTGATGACCTGCGCCAGTCCTGTGGATGAAAGGCCACAGCTCGGAGCAATGAGCAGTGTCTGTGTGCAACGGGTGCAGTCCTGGGGTGTGGTGGGAGTACTTGTGAAGGCCATTTCACGCACGCTAACTACGACCAAGGACTTCTGCGTGTGGGATGTGTACACGTTGGCCTCACGTCTGGCAGTGCTTAGTGTGGGAGTCGCCTGGAAATGCTATTGTATCTGTCAGGGGGTGCTGGGCACATGCAAGTCCCATCTAGGAGCTGCAGATGTGCTACCACCCAATAGTGCAGACAAAGGACCTTTCATCCCTACAGTAACCTCACCACCTGCATGCATACAGAAGATCTACAGAGGCCTATCGTGGGTGGGGTGGGATGTCTGCGACCCAGGGAATCATGGATGACATGCTTAGCACGTGGCACATGAGCGGCATCACTGTGTGTCACGTTGCCTCACAGCTGCTCCTCCCTCCCACGAGCCCCCACACATGTGTGCGCTGCGCGGTTGTATCACGTGCACTCCAACGGCATACCATTGTCATGCCTGTCCGCGCATGTCCAGCGGCATGCCAACAACACCTGTAAGCTGGCCGTTGAGGGTGTGCGGCCACATGAGTGTAGGCCAATGGTCTGGACAGGGCGGACACAGGTGTACAGTCCATGGCTAGCTGTGACCGTGCCGCAATTGGGGCTAGACACCTGACTCATGCAGCCGCAGGACTGATACACATAACCATTGGCATGCATGTGCCAAGACCCCGAGCGGGCTTGCGCTCCTACATTTCCCCGTACGTGTGGTCCCGCCCTCCGGGTGCATGCTACATTGCAACCACGACTACTGTGGCCCTGGTGGCGACAACACCCGAACACAAGGACACACTTACCTCACTTCCTGTTCAAGGCCAGACCAGAACCACGCCCTGATCCCCCTGCCGAATCAGCACACCCCTGCGCTGTCCTGACGTACGCCAGGCCAGCACACGCCGCTTGTGCATGCAGGGGGGGGCGGGAGAAGCTACATGTCCAAGGTCTCAGCCACTGCTGAGGTGACATGGTATCCTCCACTGAAGACAGCACACTGTGATGTTGCAGGGCTCCGGCCCATCATGCTGACATAATGACCACACGGACACACTTGCTCAGATGTTGGGAATGGCTACGGGCACGTGCGCCTGCCCACTTTTATTAGCAGGCTCACATGTCGAGTGACACCTGTGTTGGATGTGTGTGGGGTGTGTGTACACCAGCCATCATGGAGTGCCTGGTGCAGTCAAAAAACGACAACAGTGTACATCGTAAAGAACACAACCATTCAACCGTAAAGGATCCATGACCTGAGCTGCACAGACTTAGTGGCCCCGGATGCACAGCGTCCTGCACGGGCCTACCGCCAAGGGCCGCTGACTTGCAGTGCACTGGGGCAGGGTCACGAGAGCAGAGCATGTTCTCGTAGATGTCAAAGGGGGGTTGTCGCGGAGTGTCTCAGTTGGCAGTGGGAAGTGTACCCCCAGGGCATGATGCAGAGGGCAGAACCATGCAGAAACAGTCACCATGGTGGAGATGAATGGAACAGACACATGTCGGACACCAAGTCCGGCCCAGCCAGATGATGATGCAGACAACTCCCAGGCCATGGACTCAGATGCCACCAAAGTTCAACCAGGGAGTGCCCATGAGTCATTGCACACAGAGTTAGTGGCACCAGTGCTGATAGGGGATGCTGCCTACGATGAGGTATGTCCAATGGTGTGGACTCCTCCGTATCTTACCCAGGACACTGTTCCACATGTGTGGCCTACTGGACCACAGTGTAGGCCTGAGGCAGCGGTCAGCAGGGGCAATTCACCGAGTGTCGCCGGCTTAGGTTGGATGGTCCCACCGGCCTGCGTAGTTCAGGTTCAGTGGCACCACAGGACGCGGACTTGCAGTGAACAGGGTTAGTGGCACCAGGTCAGTTGTTGCTAGTGTTCGGTCACCTCCGTAACGAGGATCTGGCTTTCATCTGGACTGAACCGCATCTTCCTCTTACTCCTCTCCGTGCGTTCACTGGTATGGAATCTGCCATTCATGAATCACGACTGGGTGCTGGATGTGGGGCCCACTGGACCGCAGTGTAGGCAGGGGGCAGTGGTCAGCACGGGCCCACAGACACGTGTCGTGTGCTTGCGTTAATACCTTTGCTTCACTGATAGAAGGGAGTTTAGTGATATCAACTCTGCAGTAAACATCTGGTCACTGCCATTCATGACTCAGGACACAGTTCCACATGTGGGACCCACTGGACCGCTGTGTATGCCTGTGCCCTCATCCACGTGGCGCTGGCTTGCGTTGAACAGGGTTAGTGGCACCACGTGTTGCCGGCTTGTGTTGAACAGGGTTAGTGGCACCACGTGTCGCTGGCTTGCGTTGAACAGGGTTAGTGGCACCACGTCTCGCCGGCCTGCGATACGGAATTATGCTTCACTGATCAAAGGGAGTCTGGTGCTGTGGCCGCTGCCACGGACTTGGGGTCACTGCCATTCAAGACTCAGAACACAGTTCCACATGTGGGACCGACTGGGCCAAAGAGGACGCCGGTGGAGTATGTCAGTGAAAAGGAGTACTGTGGCCCTGTGCCGTGGAGGCCAGCGATGGTATGCGGAGGCTGCAAAGGTCACAGGCCTGGGGCTTGGAGCTTGCATCGGCACATGGTGGGCCCTCTTTGACACACGCCGGTGTTGGCAGGTGAGCGGAGCCTCGTTGGTGCCCTGGGGCAGGCAATGACGGGTCTGGGGACCAGCGGCCCGGGGTGCAGCAGGTGCACAGGGACGCAGGCCCCGCCGCGCTCGGCGCAGGACTCGTGGCGGGCAGAGAGGCACCGCCCTGGCAGACACGTTGTCCATTCTGAAAGAGAACCACGCCCAGTGCGACAGGCTTTTTATTCACACCCCTACGCAGGCCTGGTGTACGCAGGGCCAACCCACTCCGCCCACGCATACAGGGGGGGACGTAACATGCAACATTTCTGCATTCTGCCCCACATCCTGTGGGGACATGGTAGCGTCCACTGGCCACTACACTCCACGCACCAGCAGTTGATCTCCACATGGCCATTTCTGTGATTTGCACGCTGTGGTCTGTCCGGCACCTCCATGCTACACCTGGCATTGGGTAGGTTCACATTCCTTAGTCACTTGCCGCTCTCGCACATGCCTGCTCCATGCCTCTCCTCACATCCTGCTATTGTGTGTCTGTGGTGCCATGCCGTGGCTGGGTTGTGGGCATGGTAAGGCCAAGTTCCCAATGGAGTTGTGTTGTCGTGTCTGGTCGGTTGGCATGTCGTGTGGCATGTTGAATGTAGTTGTGCTGCGTGCCCATTTCCAGTGTCGTGAGTTGCATGACTGTGGGCTGGAGGTGTGTGGTGTGTTCATTTTGGACTAATCAACGAGCACTGCATTGCCATGGGTGCCATCCTGGGAGAGCTGGGTGATGATGGACTGTCGGGAGGTGTGAGAATAATGCACTCTGCATGGGGAGTTGGCCACAACATTGTTGAGGGGTCCCGGGCAGTCCACTATTGCCTGCACATTCATGGGATGCATGTGCTTTCTGTTGTGGTTGTTGTGTGCAGTGTCGGCAGGGGGCACGAGGTGTACATGAGTGCAGTTGATTGGCCGTGACACGTGAGGGAATCCAGCTGGGGCATAGGGGCCTTGCTTGGTCTCCAGCTGCTCCTGCGCAGTGTGGGTGAAGTGGAGGGGCTGGGGTACCAGGCTGATGTTGGCATCCAGGACAGGTGTGATGACCTTGGATGGGGCTGGATGTGTGACTCCTCTGACTCTGACAGTTGTGGGTTGGATGGTACCAGAGGCCGACATGTGCTGCACAGCCGGCAGCTTTGTCTGCGGAGGGATGTTGGTTGTCCGCTGGGTTGGTACCGTCAGCAGGTGGGGGATGTGGGTCAGGATGCGGGGGTTGGTTGTCCTTTTGGGCCTGTAGTGGGCAATGTCCTCCTCTGGCGTATGCTGCCTCTGTGGTGTTCCCGGGGGGGGGGCGGGGGGGGTCCTGGGGGTGGTGGCGGGCCTGGGGTGGTTGGCGGTGGGTGTTGTGGCCCTCATGGGTCTTGGAGCTGCATGATCATTGTCTCCATGGCATCTGTGGGTCTTCAGATGTGGCTCTTGGCTGGGCTCCCTTTCATGCTGCAGGTAGTCGTCCTGCTTTACACCAGCAAAAGGCAGGTGTTAAATCCCTGCTGCTACCGCAGCTTATCGTGTGGTTTTGACTCGCATCGCAGATCTGGCAGTTCGTTGTGAAAGTGGTGTTGTGGTGTTTTTGTGTGTTTTTGCACGGGAACGCCTACTCTGCATCTCATTAGGGTTAGTTGGTGGTGTCCACCGTGGAGATAAATTTTGGGGCAGTTATCGCGGGAATACTGGCGATGTCTGCAGTTTGCACCCGCTTGTGAATGGGGTGTTAAATCGATCTCCATTTTTTATGGGTTAAGGTGGAGATAAATCGGCGGTAGGTCCTTGTGAATATGCCCCTTAGAGTTCCTAAGTCAGTGTGATTGCATGTTCCATGTGCTTTTGACCACTAATAGTGATACTGTGGTAGCCTATGTATTATACCATTGATTGTCTGTCCAGTTGCTCTTCACATTTTCCACATACTTATGGGAATTGTGGGTTCTGGCTTTTTTGCATTCTGTCCATTTGGACTATAATTTATGCATTTTTTTCCATTTGCATTTCGTGCTATATATCCATATCTATATTTAGCCTTTTTACACTCTACTGCACATATGCACAGTTGTATTAATTCACATGCTTCAGTAGTTTTTCAAGGAGCACTTGCTCTTTTAACTTAGCACTATGTACACTTAGTACCTCAACTTACCCTGGGCACTCACAGCATATTGGCTGGCTTTTCAATTTGACTCACTAGCATCTATAGCTACATGCACATATAGCTGTTATTCATTACATTGAGTAAAAATAGCATTATCTGATTGATTGATCGGTATGTATGCTGCATGTTTCATCAAACATCTGGTCACATGATTTTGTTGAATATATTTTTTCGACTGTATTCTTGCTGCTGTGTTCAATCTGTCTAGCACACCCTTATGTTCTGAGCCAGTAATCAGGTAGCCTGATTATATTGGAGCATTTATCTCCTTTATGCTGTGAATTTCATGCATTGTTACCTGTTTTAATCTAACTTATCACACTATGCAGTTAATATTTATTTAGGAACTCAGCACATATGGTCTTTAGTATTTATTGTAACTAAAACGAGCAGCATGTTTCTCCATTAAAGTCATGTGATTACTGCTTCTATGTCCATTTACCTGGCCATTTCGTGAGTTTATCCATGATATCTATGACCTACTGGTCATCACCATGTGGTTCACTGCCTAGGGTATGTTAAACTTCACTCACCTGTGTAAAAATGACAATTTTGTCAAGAAAATGTAAAATGGCTTTACCTTATAAAAAGAACATTAGTGTCACGCAGTGCGCTATGGGAGCAAGCCCACAGGTCAGCGGCCGAAACGCGTCATATGGACCATGTCTTTTGAATAAATTTTCTTCACGCAATCTGGAGTCTGTGCCCGAGCCGTTTATTGACATTTTGATAACCCAGGAATTCCTTGGATATATATATATATATATATATATATATATATATATATATATATATATATATATATATATATATATACACATATTCTACAGTATATTTACCAGTAGAGCTCTATTAGTGTACTTTCCAAACTCATATTTTTCTAGGGAGTTTCCAGATTAATTGCCTCCAAACACTTTTTCCAATTTCGGCAAAAACAGAGGGAGTCACGATGACGTCGGTAGTCGCAGATAGTGCGCATTTTTCAACAAGTCTGAAACGTATATGTAGAGGTACTGTGAACAAGTTTAGTATATCTGTTCACTTTTATAATATTGTAAGTTCTGCTTTTCTTTCCGTTTTTAAACAAAATTACTTTAAACTTATATTTTGCATTTCTGCTTCACCGTAGTAACCGCGACAGATTCGGTCACCGTGAATTTCACGTGACCGGGAAAGCAAAGAATATCATTGGATAATATACTTATCAGCAAAATCAATAAAAAGTACACACCCACTTCTCCTTCTTGAATCTTCTTTCATAGAACTTCATTCTGAGCAGGTGGATTCATTTTGCAGTGGAAACATTTTGCTGTTTTTTTAGGTTGAGCATCAGCGATGACCTGTTGTATCTCTCTGTGTGGCTTTGGCAAACCCACCTATTGCTATTGGCTGTTGGCTGCAGCATTCAGAAATGCTGGTTTTTTATTGGTGTATTTTTGTTGAAATCCCTTCTTTGTGTGTGTAGCTCTCTTTCCGGCGATTTCCCTCAGAGAGCATTTTTGTTGGCCATAACACAGTACAGTGTGTGATGGCCCCTCCTCCTTGCTCTGTAACTTGTTTTCTTTCAATGCTCCTGCGCTGTTTCTTGCTTGCCCGCTGCTCTCTCCTTCCCTTTATGAATATTTATGTTCTGGTCCGAGCATAAGCCCTACCCTTGTCATGTTACCTTCACTCCGCCCACTCCTGTTGTCCTTGTTTACCACCTCCTTCATCCCTATTTTATTTATACTTGCTGTCAGAGAATTGATATATGTGTGCCCCCCCCCCAAGCTCCTTTCTTCACCGACCATACTGGGTGGTGTCTCTCTACTCAGTGTCATCTTAAGGATTTTTGGGGTCCCGGCAAGACATTTCAACAAAGTTTAACATAGCATTTAGTATTCTTGGCATCATGTGGGCTTGAATTGGCAGGAAATGGCAATAAAATTCAAAGTTTTTATGAACGGGGCCCCCAAAGTATGTCTTGCTTGGGGCCACCAAAATTCTCAAGATGCCACAGGGTGGGGGGGCATGTTAACCTTAGGGAGAGTACAGACAGGGTCTGGTGAAGCACAAGTGGAGCCACCAAAAGATAAAAATCAGGCAACAAATACGATGAAAAAATATAAGAGTCCTTAAACTGATTTTTTCAACATTTTTAAGATAAGTACATACATGCTACTGAATTGATTGACACTTATTGGATGTATGATTTCAAAACATGAAACATTCAATAATAAATCCCCCCCATGCCCTGACAACTTTGCCATGGGTTACCCAAAATGTGTGAGTTTTCAATGCAATATAAAACAGTGAAGGTCGATATTCAAAAACAAAAATCTTCCAATGTAATCTTAGAATGTCCCATAGGCTGCACATAAGCGGAAGTAGGATGGTGGCTACTAATAGTAAAAAAGAAAACTTTAAAGAATTAAAATATGCCACATTTCCTTCAGACCATTTTTTTATTAGAAAAAAGATAGTATAGTAATGTGAAAGTTGCACACATAGAAGGAATTCCTTTTAGGACATGTACTAGACAGACTGAGTATACAAACAATGCTCCTATGTTGTTTTACATCCTGGGAAGACCTTAGTCTGAGATCTGGAGCTGTCAGTCTTTTCCCATTGGCACAAATGCCAATTCTCCTTGTTTAGCAGCAGGACAGTTCAGACATTTTGCCATTTTTCCACTTGCTTTACATTTGCCTTCCAAAAATATCCCTCTTTCCAATGCAAGTTAATGTTATGTTAAGGTAACAAATATTTGCATGGTGCTATATTGTTGTTAATATAGCCTAATGGCAACACAGAGGCATTCAAATCATTGTTAATATAACATAATATCGATTTGCATTGCAAAGATCGACTTTTGAAAGACAAAAGTAAAAAACATTGAGAAACAGCAATATTACGACAACAATTTCCATCTTTCTGCTGCAAAATATACAGAATCTAGTTCTTGAGTGTTAGCAAATGTTGGTATATATTCAATTGGCCATTTCTTTAAATACATTCATATCATGCCACAAAATTCAACAGCACACCACATAATTTAACCTGCATGTCACTCCCAAACACACAATTCCGTTCCTCATAATTACACTCCATGACGCACAATCCCATTTCACATAATTCCAGTTCATATAATTACTATCCACATTATTCCACTCCACACCATGCCACCTAATTCCACCACACAACTTCACACCACACATTTTCACACCACACAATTCCACAAAAAACCATTGCAATCCAATCCACATAATTCCACTCTACACCACATACATCCACTCCATAACACACAGCTAAAAGACATTGTCATTTACAACGCCAATAGTGCTCAAATTGCCAAGACCTATTGGCTTTCTAGAACAAAAAAAAACCTCTCTAAAAAGCGAGACCTATTGGCTTTGCCAGTGTTTGTTTTGATCAGAAATGGCAACAAAGCAAGGAGATGGGGGTGAGCAGCAAGAACAGCTGAACTAGGAGGTGTACAGTAAAGATCTGGAAGAAGAGGAACCTCCACAAAAGAGAGCCAGTGTGGCTTGGGATTTATGTACAATCCCATCAGTTGAATCAAAAACAACTGCCAAACTTGTGAAATGCACAATTTGTGAGAAGACCCTCTCTAGAGGTACCAACAAGAATTATTCATGTGGGACAATGTCCATATTATACCATCTAAAAACCTATCATAAAAAACCTCTCCAACGGGCTATCAAGCAGAGGGAAGCTGGAGGACCATCTACTTCAGTGGCTGCAGCAACAATTCCTGGTCATAAACTCCCTTCTGAGGTGCAGACTACTGCAACAGCTGTGGCTCCAGAGATGGCAAGAATGGCCACGTACTGCATGGACTGTAGTGTTGTCATAAGTGCTGGTGAGCAGTCTCTTACAGCTATTCACAATGCTGCAAAACAGCAGACATGCTAATTTATTTCCTCCTTTAAATGTTTTGCTCATTTTTTTTTAGTGCATGTCTTTTCAATTCCTGCTGTCCCAGTTGCCAATTTTATTATAAAAAACAACAAACATTTTTTAAAACTTTACAAAAAGCCTTTAAAAAAAAAGATTCCTGTTGGAACCGCCTTTTACAGTTAAAAAAGATAAAGTATGTATATATGTTGGAATGAGTGTATGGTGTATAGATAATTGAATGAGTGCACAACTGGTGTGTGAATGTTACAATGAGTGCAGCAGTGGTACCTGAGTAAATCTATGAGTGCAGAAGCAGTGCCTGAGTGATTAGATGAGTGCAAACGCAGTGATTGGGTGATTGCATGTGTGCATGGGTAGTGTGTGGCTGAATGGACAAGTGCATATGTAGTGCATGAGTGAATGGAAGAGAGGAATGGTAGTGCCTGAGTGAATGGATGAGTGCATGCATGGATAGTGCCTGGGTGATTGGGTGAGTGCATGATAGTGCCTGGGTGATTGGGTGAGTGCATGGGTAGTGCCTTAGTGAATAGATGAGCGCATGCATAGTACCTGAGTGAACAGAGGAGTGCAAGGTTAGTGCCTGAGTGATTGGATGTGTCCATGGGTAGTGCCTGGGTGAATGGATGAGTGCATGCATAGTGCCTGAGTGAATAGGTGAGTGCATGGGTACTGGCTGAGTGATTTGATATGTGCATGGGTAGTGCCTGGGTGAAAGCATGAGTGAATGGATGAGTGTAAGTATAGTGCCTGGGTCATTAGATGAGTGTTTGGATAATGCCTGAGTGAATGGATGAATTCATGCATAGTGCCTGAGTGAATGGATGAGTGGAAGGGTAGTGCCTGGGTGATTGGATATGTGCAAGTGTAGTGCTTGGGTGAATGGATGAGTGCATGGATAATGCCAGAGTGAATGAATGAGTGCATGGGTAGTGCCTGGATCATTCAATGAGTGTATGGGTAGTGTCTGAGTGAATGGATGAGTGCATGCATACTGCATGAGTGAACGGATGAGAGCAACAGTAGTGCCTGGGTGATTGGAAGAATGTATGAGTAGTGCCTGAGTGAATGGATGAGTGCATAGGTACTGCCTGGGTGATTGGATGAGTATATGAGTAATCACTGGGTGAGTGGATGAGTGCATGGCTAATGCCTCAGTGAATGAATGAGTGCAAGGGTAGTGCCTGGATGATTGGATGACTGCATGGTTAGTGCCTAGGTGATTGGGAGAGTGCATAGATAGTACCTGAGAGAATGGATGAGTGCATGGGTACTGCTTGGGTGATTGGATGAGTGCATGGGTAGTGCCTCAGTAAACGGATGAGCGCATGCATAGTGCCTCAGTGAATGGATGAGTGCAATGGTACTGCTTGGGTGATTGGATATATGTATGGGTAGTGTCTTGGTGAATGGATGAGTGCAAAGGTAGTGTTTGGGTGTTTGGATATGTGTATGGTTAGTAGTACATGGGTGAATAGATGAGTGCATGGGTAGTGCATGAGTGAATGGATCAGTGCAAGGATACTTCCTGAGTAAATGAATGAGTGGAAGGGTAACACCTGAGTGATTGGATGAGTGCAAGGTAGTGCCTGGGTAATTGCATGAGTGCAAGGTTAGTGCCTGGGTGATTAGGTAAGTGCATGGATAGTGCCTGGGTAATTGGGTGAATGAATACATAGTGTCTGCGTGATTGCGTGAGTACATGGATAGTGCCTGGGTGATTGGATGAGTGCATGGGTACTGCCTAGGTGATTGGATGAGTGCATGAGTAGTGCCTGGAAACATGGATGAGTGCATGGTTAGTGCCTGGGTGAATGAATGACTGTAAGCATAGTGCCTGGGTGAATGGATGAGTGCATGGGTCATGCCTGAGTGAATGGATGAGCGCATGCATAGTACATGAGTGAATGGATAAGTGCATGGATAATGGCTGGGTGAATGAACCAGTGCATGGGTAGTGACTGGGTGAATGGATGAGTGCATGGGTCATGCCTGAGAGCATGGATGAGTGTATGCATAATACCTGAGTGAACAGATGAGTACAATGGTAGTTCCTGAGTGATTGGATGTGTCCATGGGTAGAGGCTGGGTAAATGGATGAGCGCGTGGGTAGTGCCTGAGTGAATATATGAGTGCATGGGTGCTGGCTGAGTGATTCGATATGTGCATGGTTAGTGCCTGGGTGAATGTATGAGTGCATGAGTGAATGGATGAGTGCAAGTGTAGTGCCAGGGTCATTAGACGAGTGTTAGGATAGTGCCTGAGTGAATGGATGAACACATGCTTCATGCCTGAGTAAATGGATGAGTGGAAGGGTACTGCGTGGGTGATTGAATGTGTGCATGCATAGTGCCTGTTTGAATGAATGAGTGCATGGATAAAGCCAGAGTGAATGAATCAGTGCATGGGTTTTGCCTGGGTGATTGGAAGAATGTATGAGTAGTGCCTGGTTGATTGGATGAATGCATCAGTACTGCCTGAGTGAATGGATGAGTACATGGATAATGTATGGGTGAATGAATGAGTGTATGGGTAGTGCCTGGGTGATTGGATGAGTGCATGGAGAGTGGCTGGGTAAATAGATGAGTGCACGGGTACTGCTTGGGTGAAGGATCAGTAGAAGGGTAGTCCCTGGGGGATTCGATATGTGCATGGTTAGTACGTGGGTGAATAGATGAGTGCATGGGTAGTGCGTGAGTGAATGGATCAGTGAAGGGAGAGTCGATAACCTAGCCAGGGTTATCTGTGAGTAACGCTTGTAACGTGGCAATATATCAAGAACTGGAAATGAAATTTAAATTGTTTATTTAAACTTTGAATTTGCTCATTGTAAACATTGAATCTGTCTGTTATTATTTTTTTTTAATTAGTTCATGTGTGTTGGGCGGGGAAGGCCTATCACTCAAAGGCCTAATTACTCATGCTACAGGGCACCAAGGCTTTCAGCCTTCTGCCCCCGGCTCATTGTTCCGCCGGTGAGCGGTCTAGCTCTTGGCCCGTGACTCAGCTGCTGCACAGCAGGGCTGATTGGAGGGGTGGGTGAGTGCTTTTAAGCAGGCTGGAGTGGACGCGCAGCCGATGGGAGAGTCGAGAACCTTGCAAGGGTTATCTGTGAGCAACGCTTGCAACGCGGTAATATATCAAGAACTGGAACTGAAATTTAAATTGTTTATTTAAACTTTGAATTTGCTCATTTTAAACATCGAATCTGTCTGTTATTTAAAAAAATTAACTAGTTGATGTGTGTTGGACGGGGAAGGCCTATCACTCTAAGGCCTGGGAAGGTCTAATTACTCACGCTACAGGGCACCGAGGCTTTCAGCCTTCCTCCCCCTGCTCGTGGTTCTGCTGGTGAGCGGTCTAGCTCTTGGCCCGTGACTCAGTTGCTGCTGATTGGAGGGGTGGGGGAGTGCTTTTAAGCACACTGGAGCGGACGCAAGCCCATCTGCACCCATCCGCGTCTGACCGGGTCAAAGGCGGGTTTTCTCGGCGGAGGAACTATGGAAGCTGAAAAACATGGACAGGTCCCTGCATGAATTGGTAGAAGGAAAGTTAAGGGCAGATAATCTGTTACTCAATAAAGGGAAGACTGAGAGGAGACTCATGCAGGTCCAGAATTCGAAGGGTGGGGAGAAGGGCGACTCCCCAGGATTAAGGGCCCTAGTATTGAACACACAGTCCCTCCAGAAACATATCCTGGAAGTCTTCTCGCTCCTGCAGGAAGCAGTGCGGACATCCTAGCAGTAACAGAAACCTGGCTAGAGGACGGCTTGGGCCAGATATAGTGGCAGCCCTCCCCACAGACTATGATGTCTTGATGCACAATAGGCAGGGTGGGAAAAGAGGGGGGGTGGCATTGTTTGGACACAAACAGCTGGCATTAGAAGGGTTTGTAGCAGAAAGCCTGGACGGAGCAGAGCTCCTTGGGGTAAAGATAAGCTCAAAATCTTTTTGCCTGGTAGTGGTGGTAGTATACCGCCCCCCCCCCTTGGCTGACACCCCTGTTTAATAATTTACTTTCCGAAGTGGTCAGCGACCTTCGTTCAAGATATCAACAGATCCTGGTGGTGGGGGATTTTAACTACCACTGGGATCAAGTGCCTAGAGAGTCACAGGCCAGTCAGCTTGGAGTGGCGATGACCACATTGGGGTTGCAACAACTTGTGGAGTCCCCCACCCATGATAGGGGATATACCCTTGACCTCATCTGGACTACTCGACCCGCGGCTATTCTGACAGAGATTGCACCATGTAGTTGGTCGGACCATTACTTGATTAGCCTCACGATTCCACTGCCCAGTCGGCCTAAACACCCACCCCCTGAGAGGAGGATAGCACGGAAGTGGAGCAAAATCAAGGAAGCCAGCTTAGGGGAGGCACTTAAAGAGACAGCGCTCACAGGAAGACAGCGTGAAGATCTTGATCAGGAGAGTGAGAGGTTTACAAATAGGCTGAGAGAAGCCATCAACAAGGTGGCCCCGGCACGAAGGGAAAGGGTAAAGAACAAAGGCAAGGGTGCCCCCTAGTTCACGGCGGAATTAAGAAGAAGGAAACAAACCTTACACCAGCATGAAAGGCAGTGGTGAAAGTTGTATGACCCAGGGGCTCTCAAGGAATATAAAGCCATGTCAGCCATCTATAAAAAGCCATTATTTCAAGGAAAGCTGAGTTTTATGAGTGCAGGATCAGGGAGGTGACTGATACGCAGAAGGAGACCTTTAAAGTATTGAGAGAACTAAGCCAAAATCAGGAGATAAAGGCTACTGCCAATTCAGGGGACTGCAATAGGATTCAGACCTTTTTCTAAATAAGGTCAAGGACATTTTAACTGACATAAGTAACACCCATATCAGTCCATGCTCCCTGGTAGTAGAAGAACCACCGATTACTCAGGGTGAAAAGCTCTCCACATTCCCAGAGCTAAAGCTAGATTCCCTATCTCACATTATAGCCAGCGTTAAGTCTGGGTTGCCAGAGGACCCCTGCCCACCATGGGTGTTTAAGATGATCCTCCCAGTGACGGGGAGGGATCAGCTTGCCTTGATCAACCAATCCCTGACAACTGGGAGGTTCCACTGAATTTCAAGGAAGCTATAGTAACCCCATTGTTGAAGAAGACGGGGGCAGGCGTTAATAACTTGAAGAATTATCGACCTAAATCCAGGCTCCCTTTCATGGCCAAAGTAGTGGAACAACACATGCTTAGAACACTCTCCCTGTTCATAGAGGAACACCAGTTGCTGCATGTGCGGCAGGTGGGTGTTAGGGCCCACCCCAGTACAAGGCTGGTGATGCTTTTGGTGCTAGATGAACTCAGGCTCACGGCCGACAAGATGAAGCCCTCCGTATGAATGAATGAATGACCGGTACTTATAGAGCCCACAGCTACTCCAGTAGGAGTGCCCCGGCGCTAACAGTTCACACATGGCTGTCCTACTAAAGGCTTTAGTTCTTAAAAAGCCATGTTTTCTACTGTTTTTTGAAGTGGGAGAGATCTGTTAACGCTCTCAGAGCTGCCGGCAGTTTGTTCCACCTACAATTGGTTCTGTAGGGTAAGGACGATTGCTTCAAAGTTAATGAGCTTAATCAAAAAACATACATTTCGGCTTGTAGCAATAATGCTTAAGTGGTTAAGCTGGAATACAAGAGACAGACAATTTTACGCTGCGTTTTGTTCTGAGACACAGTATTTTTATGCATTTTTCGATGAGGCTGTCAACAATTCAATTAGAGTGACATTAGATATAGTGAAAAAAGTACTCAGTGACATGGGTGAAATAAGTGTCATTTATACATGGGTGAGATAAACATATAATATGTACAAATTATACAAGAAGGACATATATTAAAATGGTCACTATAACAAGGAATCAAGTGTCTCTGGTAGGTAGCGCAATTGCTTGCTAATTTAGAACCAGAAGACCTGATGGAACTGAACCCCAAGCGAACGTCGACATTTCGACCCTGACGTAAGCATTATTTAAGAATTACCTTATTGACCAGTACATTTAGAGTGGCTGCAAGAGCCAGTATTGGTTTAGCTGGGCATGCATCTGTTGGTGAGCCTGACTTGAGGCCCAAGAGATATGTAGGTGAGTCCTCAAGTTCGCACTCACAAACTCACTAAGACACTTATACACCCATTCACATACCCACTCACACACTTATACATCCAGTCACATACCCATTAAGATACGCATGCACTCACTCGCATACCCATTCAGGTTCTTATGCACCCACTTACAGACTCACTCAGGGAGTGACACACCCGTGTACAGACCCACTCAGAGACAAATGCACCTAATTAGAAATTAGATACTCAGTCATAGACTCATTCACACAATCTCATACCTACTTAGAGACTTACACCCACTCACAGACCCACCTGGGCACTCATGCATCCACTCACAGACCCACTCAGATACTCATGCACCCAATTATAGACTCACTCGGAGAGTCAAGCACCCATGTACAGACCCACTCAGAGACTCACGCACCCACTTACAGACCCACTCACACACTCACATATGTTCTCAGAGACCCACTGAGACACTTATACACCCACCTACAAATCCACTCAGACACTCATATACCCACTCACACACCCATACAGTCACTCCCACACTTAGTCACATACCCTATCAGAGACCTATGGACTCAGTCCATCACTCATACACTCAGAAACTCACACACCCACTCACAAACTCAATCAGATATACATGCACCCACTCACTCACCCGGTCAAGTCTCATGCATCCACTCACTGACCAACCCATATACTCACCCTCTCAGTCACAGACCCACTCAGACACTCATGCATGCACCCATTCACTCACCCACTCAGAGACTTATGCTCTCACTCACAGACCCATTGAGACACTCATAAACCCACTCACAGATCTACTCAGACACTCATACATCCACTCACACAGCCACTCATAGACCCACTCAAAGACTTATGCACCCAGTCAGTTATACACTCAGATACTCATGTACCCACTCACAGTTGCACTCAGAGACCCACACACCCTCATACTCAGACACACACTGCCAGTCATAGACCCACTGAGATACTCATGGACTCACTCACAGATCCACTCAGACACTCATGCACCCACTCACTTACCCTCTCAGACACTCATGTATCCCGTCAGTCCTGTACTTACTTAGAAATGCACAAAGGCACTCATGCACCTACTCACAGATTGAATGAGAGACTTACGCAACCAATCACAGACCCATTATGACACTGATGCACCCACTCATAGAGATACTGAGGTAGTCACACATTTTGTTACAGAAGTATTGATAGATTGATGTACTGTCTCACAGATCCTCTCAAATACTTATACAGTGAATGACAGACAGTGATACAGTGATGCTTGAAGTCATTGATTACACTGAAAATTTTATGCACTGTGTTATAGAGATATCAAGGGAGTTGTACATGCTATTATACAGTCATTTAGATAGTAATGTGTTTAGTGTGTTGGTTATAATTCATTTTGCAGTTATAAGTTTTGAATGTGGTGGTGGCTGTTACAAAGACATTATAGTTAGGAATTAGCATTTAAATACCTTAGACAGTCACTGAAAAAAAAAGTTTACAGGGATATAATAGTCAGAAAATAGATTTAAAAAGCCTTAGAAATTCACTGAAAAAAACAAAGATTACAGGGATGTTATAGTTAGGAAATAGATTTAAAAAACCTTAGAAATTCACTGAAAAAAACAAAGGTTACAGGGAAGTTATAGTTAGGATGACATTTCACTCGTACAAAACCAGAGAAATTCAGCAGTTATAGTTAGCTGAGCTAACTATAACTCATGCCCCCACAATGCACTTCTTATGACCTCACATATTACATCACTCAGGACATGGTCAATGATATCACTGATGACATCATCCATTGACTGTGAGTGTTTTTAAAATGTTTATGAGTGTTAAATATATGTACAAAGGTGTAGTGATGAATCACAGGGTGTATGAGTGCCTGTATCAATGATTCAGTAGGTGGGTGACTGACTGTATAAGTGAGTGATTAGGTGACTCAGTGAATGCATGAGTCACTGACTAGTTTGTCTGAATGTTTGTATCAGTCCGTCAGATGGTGTCTAAGTGGATGTATGGGTTGGTGAGTGGGTACAGGAGTGGGCATATGGGTAAATTCTACATAACAGCTATACATTAAAAAATTTAAAAATAATATCAAATTAAAAAATAAGCAAATGAAAATAAAAAAATATATTTAACTAACAATATGAAAAGTATTACAGTGTGATAATATTAGATATACTATTCCCACTCCAGTTTATGCAACAGTAGGTAAACCTTTGGACTTTGGATGGCTTAAATGTATTATTCCCACTGAGGGGTTAGATTTACTATTCCCACTCCAACCTAAATAACAGCAGGGAAAGCGTTAGACCTTAGAGAAGTTACATTTGTTATTCCTATTACAGTCAGTGCAACAGTAGGAAAACTGTTGGAATTTGGAGGAGTTCCATTTATTTTTCCCACTCCAAACTGTAGGGAAAGTGTTGGAATTCAGATGGGTTACATTTACAATTCCCACTCCAGATTATGCAACAGCAAGGAAAGCATTGAACTTCGGAGGGGTTATATTTACTGTTCCCACTTGAATCTAAGCAACAGTAGGGAAAGAGTTAGATTTTGGAGGGGTTTAATTTTCTGTTCCCACTCCAAACAGCAGAATAGTAGGGAAAGCATTGGAATTCAGAGGGGTTAAATGTACTATTCCCACTCCAGATTATGCAACAGCAAGGAAAGCATTGAACTTCGGAGGGGTTATATTTACTGTTCCCACTTGAATCTAAGCAACAGTAGGGAAAGAGTTAGATTTTGGAGGGTTTAATTTTCTGTTCCCACTCCAAACAGCAGAATAGTAGGGAAAGCATTGGAATTCAGAGGGGTTAAATGTACTATTCCCACTCCAGATTATGCAACAGCAAGGAAAGCATTGAACTTCGGAGGGGTTATATTTACTGTTCCCACTTGAATCTAAGCAACAGTAGGGAAAGAGTTAGATTTTGGAGGGGTTTAATTTTCTGTTCCCACTCCAAACAGCAGAATAGTAGGGAAAGCATTGGAATTCAGAGGGGTTAAATGTACTATTCCCACTCCAGATTATGCAACAGCAAGGAAAGCATTGAACTTCGGAGGGTTATATTTACTGTTCCCACTTGAATCTAAGCAACAGTAGGGAAAGAGTTAGATTTTGGAGGGGTTTAATTTTCTGTTCCCACTCCAAACAGCAGAATAGTAGGGAAAGCATTGGAATTCAGAGGGGTTAAATGTACTATTCCCACTCCAGATTATGCAACAGCAAGGAAAGCATTGAACTTCGGAGGGGTTATATTTACTGTTCCCACTTGAATCTAAGCAACAGTAGGGAAAGAGTTAGATTTTGGAGGGTTTAATTTTCTGTTCCCACTCCAAACAGCAGAATAGTAGGGAAAGCATTGGAATTCAGAGGGGTTAAATGTACTATTCCCACTCCAGATTATGCAACAGCAAGGAAAGCATTGAACTTCGGAGGGGTTATATTTACTGTTCCCACTTGAATCTAAGCAACAGTAGGGAAAGAGTTAGATTTTGGAGGGTTTAATTTTCTGTTCCCACTCCAAACAGCAGAATAGTAGGGAAAGCATTGGAATTCAGAGGGGTTAAATGTACTATTCCCACTCCAGATTATGCAACAGCAAGGAAAGCATTGAACTTCGGAGGGGTTATATTTACTGTTCCCACTTGAATCTAAGCAACAGTAGGGAAAGAGTTAGATTTTGGAGGGGTTTAATTTTCTGTTCCCACTCCAAACAGCAGAATAGTAGGGAAAGCATTGGAATTCAGAGGGGTTAAATGTACTATTCCCACTCCAGATTATGCAACAGCAAGGAAAGCATTGAACTTCGGAGGGGTTATATTTACTGTTCCCACTTGAATCTAAGCAACAGTAGGGAAAGAGTTAGATTTTGGAGGGGTTTAATTTTCTGTTCCCACTCCAAACAGCAGAATAGTAGGGAAAGCATTGGAATTCAGAGGGGTTAAATGTACTATTCCCACTCCAGATTATGCAACAGCAAGGAAAGCATTGAACTTCGGAGGGGTTATATTTACTGTTCCCACTTGAATCTAAGCAACAGTAGGGAAAGAGTTAGATTTTGGAGGGGTTTAATTTTCTGTTCCCACTCCAAACAGCAGAATAGTAGGGAAAGCATTGGAATTCAGAGGGGTTAAATGTACTATTCCCACTCCAGATTATGCAACAGCAAGGAAAGCATTGAACTTCGGAGGGGTTATATTTACTGTTCCCACTTGAATCTAAGCAACAGTAGGGAAAGAGTTAGATTTTGGAGGGGTTTAATTTTCTGTTCCCACTCCAAACAGCAGAATAGTAGGGAAAGCATTGGAATTCAGAGGGGTTAAATGTACTATTCCCACTCCAGATTATGCAACAGCAAGGAAAGCATTGAACTTCGGAGGGGTTATATTTACTGTTCCCACTTGAATCTAAGCAACAGTAGGGAAAGAGTTAGATTTTGGAGGGTTTAATTTTCTGTTCCCACTCCAAACAGCA
Organism: Calotriton arnoldi; assembly: GCA_963921515.1. Classification (NCBI taxonomy): domain Eukaryota; kingdom Metazoa; phylum Chordata; class Amphibia; order Caudata; family Salamandridae; genus Calotriton; species Calotriton arnoldi. The sequence goes on from CAWUFW010001933.1 coordinate 1,652,091, forward strand.
GAATAGTAGGGAAAGCATTGGAATTCAGAGGGGTTAAATGTACTATTCCCACTCCAGATTATGCAACAGCAAGGAAAGCATTGAACTTCGGAGGGGTTATATTTACTGTTCCCACTTGAATCTAAGCAACAGTAGGGAAAGAGTTAGATTTTGGAGGGGTTTAATTTTCTGTTCCCACTCCAAACAGCAGAATAGTAGGGAAAGCATTGGAATTCAGAGGGTTAAATGTACTATTCCCACTCCAGATTATGCAACAGCAAGGAAAGCATTGAACTTCGGAGGGGTTATATTTACTGTTCCCACTTGAATCTAAGCAACAGTAGGGAAAGAGTTAGATTTTGGAGGGGTTTAATTTTCTGTTCCCACTCCAAACAGCAGAATAGTAGGGAAAGCATTGGAATTCAGAGGGGTTAAATGTACTATTCCCACTCCAGATTATGCAACAGCAAGGAAAGCATTGAACTTCGGAGGGGTTATATTTACTGTTCCCACTTGAATCTAAGCAACAGTAGGGAAAGAGTTAGATTTTGGAGGGGTTTAATTTTCTGTTCCCACTCCAAACAGCAGAATAGTAGGGAAAGCATTGGAATTCAGAGGGGTTAAATGTACTATTCCCACTCCAGATTATGCAACAGCAAGGAAAGCATTGAACTTCGGAGGGGTTATATTTACTGTTCCCACTTGAATCTAAGCAACAGTAGGGAAAGAGTTAGATTTTGGAGGGGTTTAATTTTCTGTTCCCACTCCAAACAGCAGAATAGTAGGGAAAGCATTGGAATTCAGAGGGGTTAAATGTACTATTCCCACTCCAGATTATGCAACAGCAAGGAAAGCATTGAACTTCGGAGGGGTTATATTTACTGTTCCCACTTGAATCTAAGCAACAGTAGGGAAAGAGTTAGATTTTGGAGGGGTTTAATTTTCTGTTCCCACTCCAAACAGCAGAATAGTAGGGAAAGCATTGGAATTCAGAGGGGTTAAATGTACTATTCCCACTCCAGATTATGCAACAGCAAGGAAAGCATTGAACTTCGGAGGGGTTATATTTACTGTTCCCACTTGAATCTAAGCAACAGTAGGGAAAGAGTTAGATTTTGGAGGGGTTTAATTTTCTGTTCCCACTCCAAACAGCAGAATAGTAGGGAAAGCATTGGAATTCAGAGGGGTTAAATGTACTATTCCCACTCCAGATTATGCAACAGCAAGGAAAGCATTGAACTTCGGAGGGGTTATATTTACTGTTCCCACTTGAATCTAAGCAACAGTAGGGAAAGAGTTAGATTTTGGAGGGGTTTAATTTTCTGTTCCCACTCCAAACAGCAGAATAGTAGGGAAAGCATTGGAATTCAGAGGGGTTAAATGTACTATTCCCACTCCAGATTATGCAACAGCAAGGAAAGCATTGAACTTCGGAGGGGTTATATTTACTGTTCCCACTTGAATCTAAGCAACAGTAGGGAAAGAGTTAGATTTTGGAGGGGTTTAATTTTCTGTTCCCACTCCAAACAGCAGAATAGTAGGAAAGCATTGGAATTCAGAGGGGTTAAATGTACTATTCCCACTCCAGATTATGCAACAGCAAGGAAAGCATTGAACTTCGGAGGGGTTATATTTACTGTTCCCACTTGAATCTAAGCAACAGTAGGGAAAGAGTTAGATTTTGGAGGGGTTTAATTTTCTGTTCCCACTCCAAACAGCAGAATAGTAGGGAAAGCATTGGAATTCAGAGGGGTTAAATGTACTATTCCCACTCCAGATTATGCAACAGCAAGGAAAGCATTGAACTTCGGAGGGGTTATATTTACTGTTCCCACTTGAATCTAAGCAACAGTAGGGAAAGAGTTAGATTTTGGAGGGGTTTAATTTTCTGTTCCCACTCCAAACAGCAGAATAGTAGGGAAAGCATTGGAATTCAGAGGGGTTAAATGTACTATTCCCACTCCAGATTATGCAACAGCAAGGAAAGCATTGAACTTCGGAGGGGTTATATTTACTGTTCCCACTTGAATCTAAGCAACAGTAGGGAAAGAGTTAGATTTTGGAGGGGTTTAATTTTCTGTTCCCACTCCAAACAGCAGAATAGTAGGGAAAGCATTGGAATTCAGAGGGGTTAAATGTACTATTCCCACTCCAGATTATGCAACAGCAAGGAAAGCATTGAACTTCGGAGGGGTTATATTTACTGTTCCCACTTGAATCTAAGCAACAGTAGGGAAAGAGTTAGATTTTGGAGGGGTTTAATTTTCTGTTCCCACTCCAAACAGCAGAATAGTAGGGAAAGCATTGGAATTCAGAGGGGTTAAATGTACTATTCCCACTCCAGATTATGCAACAGCAAGGAAAGCATTGAACTTCGGAGGGGTTATATTTACTGTTCCCACTTGAATCTAAGCAACAGTAGGGAAAGAGTTAGATTTTGGAGGGGTTTAATTTTCTGTTCCCACTCCAAACAGCAGAATAGTAGGGAAAGCATTGGAATTCAGAGGGGTTAAATGTACTATTCCCACTCCAGATTATGCAACAGCAAGGAAAGCATTGAACTTCGGAGGGGTTATATTTACTGTTCCCACTTGAATCTAAGCAACAGTAGGGAAAGAGTTAGATTTTGGAGGGGTTTAATTTTCTGTTCCCACTCCAAACAGCAGAATAGTAGGGAAAGCATTGGAATTCAGAGGGGTTAAATGTACTATTCCCACTCCAGATTATGCAACAGCAAGGAAAGCATTGAACTTCGGAGGGGTTATATTTACTGTTCCCACTTGAATCTAAGCAACAGTAGGGAAAGAGTTAGATTTTGGAGGGGTTTAATTTTCTGTTCCCACTCCAAACAGCAGAATAGTAGGGAAAGCATTGGAATTCAGAGGGGTTAAATGTACTATTCCCACTCCAGATTATGCAACAGCAAGGAAAGCATTGAACTTCGGAGGGGTTATATTTACTGTTCCCACTTGAATCTAAGCAACAGTAGGGAAAGAGTTAGATTTTGGAGGGTTTAATTTTCTGTTCCCACTCCAAACAGCAGAATAGTAGGGAAAGCATTGGAATTCAGAGGGTTAAATGTACTATTCCCACTCCAGATTATGCAACAGCAAGGAAAGCATTGAACTTCGGAGGGGTTATATTTACTGTTCCCACTTGAATCTAAGCAACAGTAGGGAAAGAGTTAGATTTTGGAGGGTTTAATTTTCTGTTCCCACTCCAAACAGCAGAATAGTAGGGAAAGCATTGGAATTCAGAGGGGTTAAATGTACTATTCCCACTCCAGATTATGCAACAGCAAGGAAAGCATTGAACTTCGGAGGGGTTATATTTACTGTTCCCACTTGAATCTAAGCAACAGTAGGGAAAGAGTTAGATTTTGGAGGGGTTTAATTTTCTGTTCCCACTCCAAACAGCAGAATAGTAGGGAAAGCATTGGAATTCAGAGGGGTTAAATGTACTATTCCCACTCCAGATTATGCAACAGCAAGGAAAGCATTGAACTTCGGAGGGGTTATATTTACTGTTCCCACTTGAATCTAAGCAACAGTAGGGAAAGAGTTAGATTTTGGAGGGTTTAATTTTCTGTTCCCACTCCAAACAGCAGAATAGTAGGGAAAGCATTGGAATTCAGAGGGGTTAAATGTACTATTCCCACTCCAGATTATGCAACAGCAAGGAAAGCATTGAACTTCGGAGGGGTTATATTTACTGTTCCCACTTGAATCTAAGCAACAGTAGGGAAAGAGTTAGATTTTGGAGGGTTTAATTTTCTGTTCCCACTCCAAACAGCAGAATAGTAGGGAAAGCATTGGAATTCAGAGGGGTTAAATGTACTATTCCCACTCCAGATTATGCAACAGCAAGGAAAGCATTGAACTTCGGAGGGGTTATATTTACTGTTCCCACTTGAATCTAAGCAACAGTAGGGAAAGAGTTAGATTTTGGAGGGTTTAATTTTCTGTTCCCACTCCAAACAGCAGAATAGTAGGAAAGCATTGGAATTCAGAGGGGTTAAATGTACTATTCCCACTCCAGATTATGCAACAGCAAGGAAAGCATTGAACTTCGGAGGGGTTATATTTACTGTTCCCACTTGAATCTAAGCAACAGTAGGGAAAGAGTTAGATTTTGGAGGGTTTAATTTTCTGTTCCCACTCCAAACAGCAGAATAGTAGGGAAAGCATTGGAATTCAGAGGGGTTAAATGTACTATTCCCACTCCAGATTATGCAACAGCAAGGAAAGCATTGAACTTCGGAGGGGTTATATTTACTGTTCCCACTTGAATCTAAGCAACAGTAGGGAAAGAGTTAGATTTTGGAGGGGTTTAATTTTCTGTTCCCACTCCAAACAGCAGAATAGTAGGGAAAGCATTGGAATTCAGAGGGTTAAATGTACTATTCCCACTCCAGATTATGCAACAGCAAGGAAAGCATTGAACTTCGGAGGGGTTATATTTACTGTTCCCACTTGAATCTAAGCAACAGTAGGGAAAGAGTTAGATTTTGGAGGGTTTAATTTTCTGTTCCCACTCCAAACAGCAGAATAGTAGGGAAAGCATTGGAATTCAGAGGGGTTAAATGTACTATTCCCACTCCAGATTATGCAACAGCAAGGAAAGCATTGAACTTCGGAGGGGTTATATTTACTGTTCCCACTTGAATCTAAGCAACAGTAGGGAAAGAGTTAGATTTTGGAGGGTTTAATTTTCTGTTCCCACTCCAAACAGCAGAATAGTAGGGAAAGCATTGGAATTCAGAGGGGTTAAATGTACTATTCCCACTCCAGATTATGCAACAGCAAGGAAAGCATTGAACTTCGGAGGGGTTATATTTACTGTTCCCACTTGAATCTAAGCAACAGTAGGGAAAGAGTTAGATTTTGGAGGGTTTAATTTTCTGTTCCCACTCCAAACAGCAGAATAGTAGGGAAAGCATTGGAATTCAGAGGGGTTAAATGTACTATTCCCACTCCAGATTATGCAACAGCAAGGAAAGCATTGAACTTCGGAGGGGTTATATTTACTGTTCCCACTTGAATCTAAGCAACAGTAGGGAAAGAGTTAGATTTTGGAGGGTTTAATTTTCTGTTCCCACTCCAAACAGCAGAATAGTAGGGAAAGCATTGGAATTCAGAGGGGTTAAATGTACTATTCCCACTCCAGATTATGCAACAGCAAGGAAAGCATTGAACTTCGGAGGGGTTATATTTACTGTTCCCACTTGAATCTAAGCAACAGTAGGGAAAGAGTTAGATTTTGGAGGGTTTAATTTTCTGTTCCCACTCCAAACAGCAGAATAGTAGGGAAAGCATTGGAATTCAGAGGGGTTAAATGTACTATTCCCACTCCAGATTATGCAACAGCAAGGAAAGCATTGAACTTCGGAGGGGTTATATTTACTGTTCCCACTTGAATCTAAGCAACAGTAGGGAAAGAGTTAGATTTTGGAGGGTTTAATTTTCTGTTCCCACTCCAAACAGCAGAATAGTAGGGAAAGCATTGGAATTCAGAGGGGTTAAATGTACTATTCCCACTCCAGATTATGCAACAGCAAGGAAAGCATTGAACTTCGGAGGGGTTATATTTACTGTTCCCACTTGAATCTAAGCAACAGTAGGGAAAGAGTTAGATTTTGGAGGGTTTAATTTTCTGTTCCCACTCCAAACAGCAGAATAGTAGGGAAAGCATTGGAATTCAGAGGGGTTAAATGTACTATTCCCACTCCAGATTATGCAACAGCAAGGAAAGCATTGAACTTCGGAGGGGTTATATTTACTGTTCCCACTTGAATCTAAGCAACAGTAGGGAAAGAGTTAGATTTTGGAGGGTTTAATTTTCTGTTCCCACTCCAAACAGCAGAATAGTAGGGAAAGCATTGGAATTCAGAGGGGTTAAATGTACTATTCCCACTCCAGATCTATGCAACAGCAAGGAAAGCATTGAACTTCGGAGGGTTATATTTACTGTTCCCACTTGAATCTAAGCAACAGTAGGGAAAGAGTTAGATTTTGGAGGGTTTAATTTTCTGTTCCCACTCCAAACAGCAGAATAGTAGGGAAAGCATTGGAATTCAGAGGGGTTAAATGTACTATTCCCACTCCAGATCTATGCAACAGCAAGGAAAGCATTGAACTTCGGAGGGGTTATATTTACTGTTCCCACTTGAATCTAAGCAACAGTAGGGAAAGAGTTAGATTTTGGAGGGGTTTAATTTTCTGTTCCCACTCCAAACAGCAGAATAGTAGGGAAAGCATTGGAATTCAGAGGGGTTAAATGTACTATTCCCACTCCAGATTATGCAACAGCAAGGAAAGCATTGAACTTCGGAGGGGTTATATTTACTGTTCCCACTTGAATCTAAGCAACAGTAGGGAAAGAGTTAGATTTTGGAGGGTTTAATTTTCTGTTCCCACTCCAAACAGCAGAATAGTAGGGAAAGCATTGGAATTCAGAGGGGTTAAATGTACTATTCCCACTCCAGATTATGCAACAGCAAGGAAAGCATTGAACTTCGGAGGGGTTATATTTACTGTTCCCACTTGAATCTAAGCAACAGTAGGGAAAGAGTTAGATTTTGGAGGGTTTAATTTTCTGTTCCCACTCCAAACAGCAGAATAGTAGGGAAAGCATTGGAATTCAGAGGGGTTAAATGTACTATTCCCACTCCAGATTATGCAACAGCAAGGAAAGCATTGAACTTCGGAGGGGTTATATTTACTGTTCCCACTTGAATCTAAGCAACAGTAGGGAAAGAGTTAGATTTTGGAGGGTTTAATTTTCTGTTCCCACTCCAAACAGCAGAATAGTAGGGAAAGCATTGGAATTCAGAGGGGTTAAATGTACTATTCCCACTCCAGATTATGCAACAGCAAGGAAAGCATTGAACTTCGGAGGGGTTATATTTACTGTTCCCACTTGAATCTAAGCAACAGTAGGGAAAGAGTTAGATTTTGGAGGGTTTAATTTTCTGTTCCCACTCCAAACAGCAGAATAGTAGGGAAAGCATTGGAATTCAGAGGGGTTAAATGTACTATTCCCACTCCAGATTATGCAACAGCAAGGAAAGCATTGAACTTCGGAGGGGTTATATTTACTGTTCCCACTTGAATCTAAGCAACAGTAGGGAAAGAGTTAGATTTTGGAGGGGTTTAATTTTCTGTTCCCACTCCAAACAGCAGAATAGTAGGGAAAGCATTGGAATTCAGAGGGGTTAAATGTACTATTCCCACTCCAGATTATGCAACAGCAAGGAAAGCATTGAACTTCGGAGGGGTTATATTTACTGTTCCCACTTGAATCTAAGCAACAGTAGGGAAAGAGTTAGATTTTGGAGGGTTTAATTTTCTGTTCCCACTCCAAACAGCAGAATAGTAGGGAAAGCATTGGAATTCAGAGGGGTTAAATGTACTATTCCCACTCCAGATTATGCAACAGCAAGGAAAGCATTGAACTTCGGAGGGGTTATATTTACTGTTCCCACTTGAATCTAAGCAACAGTAGGGAAAGAGTTAGATTTTGGAGGGTTTAATTTTCTGTTCCCACTCCAAACAGCAGAATAGTAGGGAAAGCATTGGAATTCAGAGGGGTTAAATGTACTATTCCCACTCCAGATTATGCAACAGCAAGGAAAGCATTGAACTTCGGAGGGGTTATATTTACTGTTCCCACTTGAATCTAAGCAACAGTAGGGAAAGAGTTAGATTTTGGAGGGTTTAATTTTCTGTTCCCACTCCAAACAGCAGAATAGTAGGGAAAGCATTGGAATTCAGAGGGGTTAAATGTACTATTCCCACTCCAGATTATGCAACAGCAAGGAAAGCATTGAACTTCGGAGGGGTTATATTTACTGTTCCCACTTGAATCTAAGCAACAGTAGGGAAAGAGTTAGATTTTGGAGGGTTTAATTTTCTGTTCCCACTCCAAACAGCAGAATAGTAGGGAAAGCATTGGAATTCAGAGGGGTTAAATGTACTATTCCCACTCCAGATTATGCAACAGCAAGGAAAGCATTGAACTTCGGAGGGGTTATATTTACTGTTCCCACTTGAATCTAAGCAACAGTAGGGAAAGAGTTAGATTTTGGAGGGTTTAATTTTCTGTTCCCACTCCAAACAGCAGAATAGTAGGGAAAGCATTGGAATTCAGAGGGGTTAAATGTACTATTCCCACTCCAGATTATGCAACAGCAAGGAAAGCATTGAACTTCGGAGGGGTTATATTTACTGTTCCCACTTGAATCTAAGCAACAGTAGGGAAAGAGTTAGATTTTGGAGGGTTTAATTTTCTGTTCCCACTCCAAACAGCAGAATAGTAGGGAAAGCATTGGAATTCAGAGGGGTTAAATGTACTATTCCCACTCCAGATTATGCAACAGCAAGGAAAGCATTGAACTTCGGAGGGGTTATATTTACTGTTCCCACTTGAATCTAAGCAACAGTAGGGAAAGAGTTAGATTTTGGAGGGTTTAATTTTCTGTTCCCACTCCAAACAGCAGAATAGTAGGGAAAGCATTGGAATTCAGAGGGGTTAAATGTACTATTCCCACTCCAGATTATGCAACAGCAAGGAAAGCATTGAACTTCGGAGGGGTTATATTTACTGTTCCCACTTGAATCTAAGCAACAGTAGGGAAAGAGTTAGATTTTGGAGGGTTTAATTTTCTGTTCCCACTCCAAACAGCAGAATAGTAGGGAAAGCATTGGAATTCAGAGGGGTTAAATGTACTATTCCCACTCCAGATTATGCAACAGCAAGGAAAGCATTGAACTTCGGAGGGGTTATATTTACTGTTCCCACTTGAATCTAAGCAACAGTAGGGAAAGAGTTAGATTTTGGAGGGTTTAATTTTCTGTTCCCACTCCAAACAGCAGAATAGTAGGGAAAGCATTGGAATTCAGAGGGGTTAAATGTACTATTCCCACTCCAGATTATGCAACAGCAAGGAAAGCATTGAACTTCGGAGGGGTTATATTTACTGTTCCCACTTGAATCTAAGCAACAGTAGGGAAAGAGTTAGATTTTGGAGGGGTTTAATTTTCTGTTCCCACTCCAAACAGCAGAATAGTAGGGAAAGCATTGGAATTCAGAGGGGTTAAATGTACTATTCCCACTCCAGATTATGCAACAGCAAGGAAAGCATTGAACTTCGGAGGGGTTATATTTACTGTTCCCACTTGAATCTAAGCAACAGTAGGGAAAGAGTTAGATTTTGGAGGGTTTAATTTTCTGTTCCCACTCCAAACAGCAGAATAGTAGGGAAAGCATTGGAATTCAGAGGGGTTAAATGTACTATTCCCACTCCAGATTATGCAACAGCAAGGAAAGCATTGAACTTCGGAGGGGTTATATTTACTGTTCCCACTTGAATCTAAGCAACAGTAGGGAAAGAGTTAGATTTTGGAGGGTTTAATTTTCTGTTCCCACTCCAAACAGCAGAATAGTAGGGAAAGCATTGGAATTCAGAGGGGTTAAATGTACTATTCCCACTCCAGATTATGCAACAGCAAGGAAAGCATTGAACTTCGGAGGGGTTATATTTACTGTTCCCACTTGAATCTAAGCAACAGTAGGGAAAGAGTTAGATTTTGGAGGGGTTTAATTTTCTGTTCCCACTCCAAACAGCAGAATAGTAGGGAAAGCATTGGAATTCAGAGGGGTTAAATGTACTATTCCCACTCCAGATTATGCAACAGCAAGGAAAGCATTGAACTTCGGAGGGGTTATATTTACTGTTCCCACTTGAATCTAAGCAACAGTAGGGAAAGAGTTAGATTTTGGAGGGGTTTAATTTTCTGTTCCCACTCCAAACAGCAGAATAGTAGGGAAAGCATTGGAATTCAGAGGGGTTAAATGTACTATTCCCACTCCAGATTATGCAACAGCAAGGAAAGCATTGAACTTCGGAGGGGTTATATTTACTGTTCCCACTTGAATCTAAGCAACAGTAGGGAAAGAGTTAGATTTTGGAGGGGTTTAATTTTCTGTTCCCACTCCAAACAGCAGAATAGTAGGGAAAGCATTGGAATTCAGAGGGGTTAAATGTACTATTCCCACTCCAGATTATGCAACAGCAAGGAAAGCATTGAACTTCGGAGGGGTTATATTTACTGTTCCCACTTGAATCTAAGCAACAGTAGGGAAAGAGTTAGATTTTGGAGGGTTTAATTTTCTGTTCCCACTCCAAACAGCAGAATAGTAGGGAAAGCATTGGAATTCAGAGGGGTTAAATGTACTATTCCCACTCCAGATTATGCAACAGCAAGGAAAGCATTGAACTTCGGAGGGGTTATATTTACTGTTCCCACTTGAATCTAAGCAACAGTAGGGAAAGAGTTAGATTTTGGAGGGGTTTAATTTTCTGTTCCCACTCCAAACAGCAGAATAGTAGGGAAAGCATTGGAATTCAGAGGGGTTAAATGTACTATTCCCACTCCAGATTATGCAACAGCAAGGAAAGCATTGAACTTCGGAGGGGTTATATTTACTGTTCCCACTTGAATCTAAGCAACAGTAGGGAAAGAGTTAGATTTTGGAGGGTTTAATTTTCTGTTCCCACTCCAAACAGCAGAATAGTAGGGAAAGCATTGGAATTCAGAGGGGTTAAATGTACTATTCCCACTCCAGATTATGCAACAGCAAGGAAAGCATTGAACTTCGGAGGGGTTATATTTACTGTTCCCACTTGAATCTAAGCAACAGTAGGGAAAGAGTTAGATTTTGGAGGGTTTAATTTTCTGTTCCCACTCCAAACAGCAGAATAGTAGGGAAAGCATTGGAATTCAGAGGGGTTAAATGTACTATTCCCACTCCAGATTATGCAACAGCAAGGAAAGCATTGAACTTCGGAGGGGTTATATTTACTGTTCCCACTTGAATCTAAGCAACAGTAGGGAAAGAGTTAGATTTTGGAGGGGTTTAATTTTCTGTTCCCACTCCAAACAGCAGAATAGTAGGGAAAGCATTGGAATTCAGAGGGGTTAAATGTACTATTCCCACTCCAGATTATGCAACAGCAAGGAAAGCATTGAACTTCGGAGGGGTTATATTTACTGTTCCCACTTGAATCTAAGCAACAGTAGGGAAAGAGTTAGATTTTGGAGGGTTTAATTTTCTGTTCCCACTCCAAACAGCAGAATAGTAGGGAAAGCATTGGAATTCAGAGGGGTTAAATGTACTATTCCCACTCCAGATTATGCAACAGCAAGGAAAGCATTGAACTTCGGAGGGGTTATATTTACTGTTCCCACTTGAATCTAAGCAACAGTAGGGAAAGAGTTAGATTTTGGAGGGGTTTAATTTTCTGTTCCCACTCCAAACAGCAGAATAGTAGGGAAAGCATTGGAATTCAGAGGGGTTAAATGTACTATTCCCACTCCAGATTATGCAACAGCAAGGAAAGCATTGAACTTCGGAGGGGTTATATTTACTGTTCCCACTTGAATCTAAGCAACAGTAGGGAAAGAGTTAGATTTTGGAGGGTTTAATTTTCTGTTCCCACTCCAAACAGCAGAATAGTAGGGAAAGCATTGGAATTCAGAGGGGTTAAATGTACTATTCCCACTCCAGATTATGCAACAGCAAGGAAAGCATTGAACTTCGGAGGGGTTATATTTACTGTTCCCACTTGAATCTAAGCAACAGTAGGGAAAGAGTTAGATTTTGGAGGGTTTAATTTTCTGTTCCCACTCCAAACAGCAGAATAGTAGGAAAGCATTGGAATTCAGAGGGGTTAAATGTACTATTCCCACTCCAGATTATGCAACAGCAAGGAAAGCATTGAACTTCGGAGGGGTTATATTTACTGTTCCCACTTGAATCTAAGCAACAGTAGGGAAAGAGTTAGATTTTGGAGGGGTTTAATTTTCTGTTCCCACTCCAAACAGCAGAATAGTAGGGAAAGCATTGGAATTCAGAGGGGTTAAATGTACTATTCCCACTCCAGATTATGCAACAGCAAGGAAAGCATTGAACTTCGGAGGGGTTATATTTACTGTTCCCACTTGAATCTAAGCAACAGTAGGGAAAGAGTTAGATTTTGGAGGGGTTTAATTTTCTGTTCCCACTCCAAACAGCAGAATAGTAGGGAAAGCATTGGAATTCAGAGGGGTTAAATGTACTATTCCCACTCCAGATTATGCAACAGCAAGGAAAGCATTGAACTTCGGAGGGGTTATATTTACTGTTCCCACTTGAATCTAAGCAACAGTAGGGAAAGAGTTAGATTTTGGAGGGGTTTAATTTTCTGTTCCCACTCCAAACAGCAGAATAGTAGGGAAAGCATTGGAATTCAGAGGGGTTAAATGTACTATTCCCACTCCAGATTATGCAACAGCAAGGAAAGCATTGAACTTCGGAGGGGTTATATTTACTGTTCCCACTTGAATCTAAGCAACAGTAGGGAAAGAGTTAGATTTTGGAGGGGTTTAATTTTCTGTTCCCACTCCAAACAGCAGAATAGTAGGGAAAGCATTGGAATTCAGAGGGGTTAAATGTACTATTCCCACTCCAGATTATGCAACAGCAAGGAAAGCATTGAACTTCGGAGGGGTTATATTTACTGTTCCCACTTGAATCTAAGCAACAGTAGGGAAAGAGTTAGATTTTGGAGGGTTTAATTTTCTGTTCCCACTCCAAACAGCAGAATAGTAGGGAAAGCATTGGAATTCAGAGGGGTTAAATGTACTATTCCCACTCCAGATTATGCAACAGCAAGGAAAGCATTGAACTTCGGAGGGGTTATATTTACTGTTCCCACTTGAATCTAAGCAACAGTAGGGAAAGAGTTAGATTTTGGAGGGTTTAATTTTCTGTTCCCACTCCAAACAGCAGAATAGTAGGGAAAGCATTGGAATTCAGAGGGGTTAAATGTACTATTCCCACTCCAGATTATGCAACAGCAAGGAAAGCATTGAACTTCGGAGGGGTTATATTTACTGTTCCCACTTGAATCTAAGCAACAGTAGGGAAAGAGTTAGATTTTGGAGGGGTTTAATTTTCTGTTCCCACTCCAAACAGCAGAATAGTAGGGAAAGCATTGGAATTCAGAGGGGTTAAATGTACTATTCCCACTCCAGATTATGCAACAGCAAGGAAAGCATTGAACTTCGGAGGGGTTATATTTACTGTTCCCACTTGAATCTAAGCAACAGTAGGGAAAGAGTTAGATTTTGGAGGGGTTTAATTTTCTGTTCCCACTCCAAACAGCAGAATAGTAGGGAAAGCATTGGAATTCAGAGGGGTTAAATGTACTATTCCCACTCCAGATTATGCAACAGCAAGGAAAGCATTGAACTTCGGAGGGGTTATATTTACTGTTCCCACTTGAATCTAAGCAACAGTAGGGAAAGAGTTAGATTTTGGAGGGGTTTAATTTTCTGTTCCCACTCCAAACAGCAGAATAGTAGGGAAAGCATTGGAATTCAGAGGGGTTAAATGTACTATTCCCACTCCAGATTATGCAACAGCAAGGAAAGCATTGAACTTCGGAGGGGTTATATTTACTGTTCCCACTTGAATCTAAGCAACAGTAGGGAAAGAGTTAGATTTTGGAGGGGTTTAATTTTCTGTTCCCACTCCAAACAGCAGAATAGTAGGGAAAGCATTGGAATTCAGAGGGGTTAAATGTACTATTCCCACTCCAGATTATGCAACAGCAAGGAAAGCATTGAACTTCGGAGGGGTTATATTTACTGTTCCCACTTGAATCTAAGCAACAGTAGGGAAAGAGTTAGATTTTGGAGGGTTTAATTTTCTGTTCCCACTCCAAACAGCAGAATAGTAGGAAAGCATTGGAATTCAGAGGGGTTAAATGTACTATTCCCACTCCAGATTATGCAACAGCAAGGAAAGCATTGAACTTCGGAGGGGTTATATTTACTGTTCCCACTTGAATCTAAGCAACAGTAGGGAAAGAGTTAGATTTTGGAGGGGTTTAATTTTCTGTTCCCACTCCAAACAGCAGAATAGTAGGGAAAGCATTGGAATTCAGAGGGGTTAAATGTACTATTCCCACTCCAGATTATGCAACAGCAAGGAAAGCATTGAACTTCGGAGGGGTTATATTTACTGTTCCCACTTGAATCTAAGCAACAGTAGGGAAAGAGTTAGATTTTGGAGGGGTTTAATTTTCTGTTCCCACTCCAAACAGCAGAATAGTAGGGAAAGCATTGGAATTCAGAGGGGTTAAATGTACTATTCCCACTCCAGATTATGCAACAGCAAGGAAAGCATTGAACTTCGGAGGGGTTATATTTACTGTTCCCACTTGAATCTAAGCAACAGTAGGGAAAGAGTTAGATTTTGGAGGGGTTTAATTTTCTGTTCCCACTCCAAACAGCAGAATAGTAGGGAAAGCATTGGAATTCAGAGGGGTTAAATGTACTATTCCCACTCCAGATTATGCAACAGCAAGGAAAGCATTGAACTTCGGAGGGGTTATATTTACTGTTCCCACTTGAATCTAAGCAACAGTAGGGAAAGAGTTAGATTTTGGAGGGTTTAATTTTCTGTTCCCACTCCAAACAGCAGAATAGTAGGGAAAGCATTGGAATTCAGAGGGGTTAAATGTACTATTCCCACTCCAGATTATGCAACAGCAAGGAAAGCATTGAACTTCGGAGGGGTTATATTTACTGTTCCCACTTGAATCTAAGCAACAGTAGGGAAAGAGTTAGATTTTGGAGGGTTTAATTTTCTGTTCCCACTCCAAACAGCAGAATAGTAGGGAAAGCATTGGAATTCAGAGGGGTTAAATGTACTATTCCCACTCCAGATTATGCAACAGCAAGGAAAGCATTGAACTTCGGAGGGGTTATATTTACTGTTCCCACTTGAATCTAAGCAACAGTAGGGAAAGAGTTAGATTTTGGAGGGGTTTAATTTTCTGTTCCCACTCCAAACAGCAGAATAGTAGGGAAAGCATTGGAATTCAGAGGGGTTAAATGTACTATTCCCACTCCAGATTATGCAACAGCAAGGAAAGCATTGAACTTCGGAGGGGTTATATTTACTGTTCCCACTTGAATCTAAGCAACAGTAGGGAAAGAGTTAGATTTTGGAGGGTTTAATTTTCTGTTCCCACTCCAAACAGCAGAATAGTAGGGAAAGCATTGGAATTCAGAGGGGTTAAATGTACTATTCCCACTCCAGATTATGCAACAGCAAGGAAAGCATTGAACTTCGGAGGGGTTATATTTACTGTTCCCACTTGAATCTAAGCAACAGTAGGGAAAGAGTTAGATTTTGGAGGGTTTAATTTTCTGTTCCCACTCCAAACAGCAGAATAGTAGGGAAAGCATTGGAATTCAGAGGGGTTAAATGTACTATTCCCACTCCAGATTATGCAACAGCAAGGAAAGCATTGAACTTCGGAGGGGTTATATTTACTGTTCCCACTTGAATCTAAGCAACAGTAGGGAAAGAGTTAGATTTTGGAGGGTTTAATTTTCTGTTCCCACTCCAAACAGCAGAATAGTAGGGAAAGCATTGGAATTCAGAGGGGTTAAATGTACTATTCCCACTCCAGATTATGCAACAGCAAGGAAAGCATTGAACTTCGGAGGGGTTATATTTACTGTTCCCACTTGAATCTAAGCAACAGTAGGGAAAGAGTTAGATTTTGGAGGGGTTTAATTTTCTGTTCCCACTCCAAACAGCAGAATAGTAGGGAAAGCATTGGAATTCAGAGGGGTTAAATGTACTATTCCCACTCCAGATTATGCAACAGCAAGGAAAGCATTGAACTTCGGAGGGGTTATATTTACTGTTCCCACTTGAATCTAAGCAACAGTAGGGAAAGAGTTAGATTTTGGAGGGGTTTAATTTTCTGTTCCCACTCCAAACAGCAGAATAGTAGGGAAAGCATTGGAATTCAGAGGGGTTAAATGTACTATTCCCACTCCAGATTATGCAACAGCAAGGAAAGCATTGAACTTCGGAGGGGTTATATTTACTGTTCCCACTTGAATCTAAGCAACAGTAGGGAAAGAGTTAGATTTTGGAGGGGTTTAATTTTCTGTTCCCACTCCAAACAGCAGAATAGTAGGGAAAGCATTGGAATTCAGAGGGGTTAAATGTACTATTCCCACTCCAGATTATGCAACAGCAAGGAAAGCATTGAACTTCGGAGGGGTTATATTTACTGTTCCCACTTGAATCTAAGCAACAGTAGGGAAAGAGTTAGATTTTGGAGGGTTTAATTTTCTGTTCCCACTCCAAACAGCAGAATAGTAGGAAAGCATTGGAATTCAGAGGGGTTAAATGTACTATTCCCACTCCAGATTATGCAACAGCAAGGAAAGCATTGAACTTCGGAGGGGTTATATTTACTGTTCCCACTTGAATCTAAGCAACAGTAGGGAAAGAGTTAGATTTTGGAGGGGTTTAATTTTCTGTTCCCACTCCAAACAGCAGAATAGTAGGGAAAGCATTGGAATTCAGAGGGGTTAAATGTACTATTCCCACTCCAGATTATGCAACAGCAAGGAAAGCATTGAACTTCGGAGGGGTTATATTTACTGTTCCCACTTGAATCTAAGCAACAGTAGGGAAAGAGTTAGATTTTGGAGGGTTTAATTTTCTGTTCCCACTCCAAACAGCAGAATAGTAGGGAAAGCATTGGAATTCAGAGGGGTTAAATGTACTATTCCCACTCCAGATTATGCAACAGCAAGGAAAGCATTGAACTTCGGAGGGGTTATATTTACTGTTCCCACTTGAATCTAAGCAACAGTAGGGAAAGAGTTAGATTTTGGAGGGGTTTAATTTTCTGTTCCCACTCCAAACAGCAGAATAGTAGGGAAAGCATTGGAATTCAGAGGGGTTAAATGTACTATTCCCACTCCAGATTATGCAACAGCAAGGAAAGCATTGAACTTCGGAGGGGTTATATTTACTGTTCCCACTTGAATCTAAGCAACAGTAGGGAAAGAGTTAGATTTTGGAGGGTTTAATTTTCTGTTCCCACTCCAAACAGCAGAATAGTAGGGAAAGCATTGGAATTCAGAGGGGTTAAATGTACTATTCCCACTCCAGTCTAAACAACAGTAGGGAAAGCATTGAACTTCGGAGGGGTTATATTTACTGTTCCCACTTGAATCTAAGCAACAGTAGGGAATTGAAAAACCCTATTAATTTAGAAAATATATTCTCTTTTTATTAACATTATAAATTAACATTAACAAACATACATATTTATTAAAATAGTCAAAAACTATTAAACAATTTGCATACATAATAATCAATCAAAAAATAATTATTTACTATTTTAAAAAATTATAAAAATAATGATTTAAAAATTACTAAGCTTTCCACCTTTTACCCATACACACATGTCAGCCCACACCTAAAATAAACCAAAATAAATAGGTATAGCACAATATATATAATTGAAGATCACTTTAATAATAATTGACAATTAATAATTACTTGTTAAATAATTGTTACTTAAATTCCCACACTATACCCCTACAAACTCAGCAGACCGCACCTAAAATATAAATAAAATATATAAGTATTACAGGGTTAACAATTAATTAATAATTAAATAAGTCATCATTAATTGTATATTGATTATTACTTAACTCCCCATCACAAACCCTACAAACCTAGCAACCCACACCTAAAATATATATGTATTACCCAATTTACATAATTAATAAATAATTCTAGATAAATAATTAATTGTGAATTTTTACTTAATTAAATTCTCACCTGATACCGCTACAAACGTAGCAACCCGTACCTAAAATATGAGTAAAATAAATCAGTATTAAATAATTTACATAACTATCAATCACATAATTAATTTAAAAAATGTTATTTAATAATGAATTATTAATACATTAACTTCCCACTTTAGGCCCCTACAAACACTATATATTGCTATTAGGAATTTTAGAAAAATTCTAAATACCTTAAAATTACAAACTATATGTACATAAATATATAACAGTTATACAAACAATTATGCAAACAATAATACCATATAAAATTAAATTAATATATGAACTAAAACACTTAAAAATAAAAAATAAATATTTTTTATAGCTATATTAATGAAAAAAATATTAAAAACAACAATATCCTTAAAACAATTTGACGTACCTTAAACAAATGTTATTCTTGACAATGATATTTTTGAATCACAATATTTTAATATCACAATATTTTATTTCCGATATTTCTCTCACCCAATATTTACAACTCAATATTTTGTCCAAACACCCCATGTCATCCTCTCTTTGCCTTAACTGAGCCACTATATAAATAATTATTTACATCAACAATGTCTTGGCACTTAGTAAAGCAAAATTGCCACAGAACAAAAATGTGATGAAGTATTTGTATTATTAATTCTAATAGACAAATATGTCTTGATGAAATGAACAGTCTCTTGATATTGTGCAAAGCCAAGCCTGTGCACTGGAAACAATTAAGTTTTTGAAGGAGTTTAAATTGGAACTCTGATAGGCGACAGGGCTTGTTTTATCCGATGTGGGAGGCGGGCGATGAAGCCGAAGGGTAAATATTATACAATAGAAAATATTAATAAATACTTATGGAGCTCAAGCATTGTCAAGAGACCTCCGTGAGAGCTTGAGCCAAGTGTGGAAGGATGCGCTTGACACAGGTGAGCAGTCATTTAATGGCACAACAGCTCCTGAGGGGCTCAAAAGGCTTTTATCAGCGCGCTGCAAGTAGGGTTGCCACCTGACCGGTTTTCTACCTGCACCACCAGTATTTTGATGTCGTAGCTGGTACAAAATTAAGCTAAATCACCTTAAGCAGGTATTTTTATCCCTTATATGTACAAGTTTCAAACAACAAATATAAATAGAAAGTACTTTTAAATGTGTTCTAGAGCTGTGTTAATGATCCCGACATTAAAATACATCCAATTTTGTTTACAGTCCTATTTAGTATTGAGTTCAAGTGCTTAATAATGTGTTTAAATATCAGTGCATATTAAACAAGAACTAAAACCCATTCGTCTTGGCCATGTAAATTATAAAAACTAAGCATTCTAAAAAATATCCACCTTACCACTGTATACAATGAATTAACCAAATCAAAGCCATTGAAAGGAAAGTGTGCAGAGACTTAAGTGACTGCCAGCAGCAAGACAGTGAAGAGCAGGATGTCCAAATACTATTTATCGAGGACTAATGCGACACCTGTGATTGTAACAGTTGCTAGTTCAGCACCCAAGCCCACTGGGTTTTGTAGTTCTTATATTGCTTTTCAGCTTTCATGAATGACTGTTCCTAAAATCTGGCTGCTACTGAGCTAAATGGCAAGAAAGACAGGATAGCAGGAGCTTACGGTCTTGACATAAAATTAAAATCTTCTGCATTCCTGTTCACTTTTGCACTTTATTTTGGTGCTTTGCATCTTCACGCAATACTATTTCTGCTTTGTATGATATAAATTGTGCAAGGCTTGTATTTTTGATTTCACTGAGTGGTGATGCCATCACCACATTACACTTTGTAAATGTGTCTCACTGTTGCACAAAAAGTAGTATATTTTTGCTAAAGGGGCTTACATTATTTTATTTCTTATTTCAGACAAAGGACATATTCTTCTTTCTCTTTCTGCTGGCTGTGTGGATAGTGTCATTTGGGGTATCTAAACAAGCGATCATTGTACACAATGAGCAACGGTTGGACTGGATCTTCCGCAGTGTGATATATCAGCCTTACCTCACACTCTTTGGGCAGATACCTACTGATGTTGACAGTAAGGAACCGCCTTGTTTTTATGTCACATGCCATATTTATTTCTAGCTTACCTTCTGTGATTCCTACACCCCTCCCTCCCCCAGGAGCATTAGCAATAGTGTTTTAAGCCTGTTGAAAAAGTACTGCTTATTTCAAATTGGTTATGCTATGCAGAATCGTTAACAATCTATAGAGGACAATATTATTAGTGTGTTTTGGTGGTCTTTGTGACTTCTAAAAGTGGCATATGTTTGTCGGAGCCAGCAATATTACATGGAATTTTGGAAATTTGGGAATAACAACTAAGCAATTATGAATGTGATGGTTGGCATTGTGCATATGAGGAAACTCACTTTTGACTTGTCAGCTAATAATGTTTACATTTATTCACATATTTAATGCAAGTATTTACATACAGTGGAAACTTTGATGCTTATTACCTCTGAAGAATTTCAATGGTATGCTCATTGAGACAGAATAAGTTATTGAATTTGCTTATAGTTATATGTGTTAAACCAGTGTTCCTTTTTGAAGGAAAACTTGATAAAACTGTATGTTGTATTAATTACTAACCCTGGGCAAAGCACTACGCTACGCTCGCGTAGTTTGCGAAGTTTGCGCTACTTCGCACTACGCGAATTGCACGTAGCACAGTGCAAACACATGTAGCGTAGCGTAGTGCAGCGGTCATTTTTGCTTGCTTGCGGTCCTCAACGTCAAGTTGACGACCGCGAAGCAAGCAAAATGACATCCGGCGAGACTTTTTCCTCGTTCACGATCAGCAACATCAAGTTGCCGATCGCGAGCGTGGAAAATAAACCTCCCGGCGAGATTCTCAACGTGGGGAGGTCAGGTTTCTCATTGCGAGTGGTCGCGTATGCTCGCGACCGCTCGCGATGAGAAACTACCAGTTTGCGTTGAGAAAGCTGCCGCTCGAGTAAAAATCTACTCGAGCGGCAGTAAAAGACAGCTCGCACTGTGCAAGATGCCGTTTTCAATGATTGCACAGTGCGGACAAGCATCCGGCACTGTGCAATCATCGCGAACAGCGCACTACGCAGTTTGCGTATTGCTACGCGTAGCTCGCGTAGTGCGGAGTGCACTTCACGTAGCTTCGCGTAGCGCTACTTCGCGAACTACGCCCAGGGTTATTAATTACACTTTAGACATTGATCACTGACAGTGAGATAGGATCAAAGAAACACATTATACCCTGAAAAGAGTCATAAAATTTAGATGATCTGTGTCTGAATTAATCACGGAGTAATGTGCAGACCCTTATATTTAGGTATTATTAATTACAAATACTTTGTTGCACAAAATCCCAATAAACTACTTCCTTAGGACTTTTGATTAGCAACAGACGTAAAAATATCAGAAAACATTTGTCTGGTTAACTGAAAAGTCATATTTCATTTATTTTCATTTACACTTGTTAAGAATTCAAAGAATTTATAAAGCAATAGATATAACAATGTAGTTGTGCTAAAGTATAAACAAATATATAGAAATGTATAAAAATATGTGTTTAACTTGGTCACTATGCTATTGGATTAATATCTAGGTATGTTGATGCCTGCTTCCAGACTACACACCCTCCAGCCTTCACACAAAGAAGACTGGCACATTTACCAGCTTTTAATTTTACTGTTTCATTGCACAGCTTTCAAAATAAAACTTACAGTATGTATGCAAATGTACAGTGTGAGATATGCCATTTATTACCATCGTTAATTGTGGGTTGGGACTATTACTGACAGGAGACAAAGGGGCCTATTAGGATGGCAAGTGGACTTTTGTCCGCCCGCCACCCTAGCGGTGCTGGGACCGGCCGTCAGTGGTGCGGCGGTCCCGCACCGGCGATTAGGATGCCACCGCCACCGTGGCGGTGGCATCCTCCATTCCCAGCATTGTGCCGAGCGGTGCTCACAGCACCACCCGCCACAATGCTGGGAATGCACTGTGTGCATTGTCATGCACAAGGTGACAGGCACCGCGAGGTGCCTGCCACCATGTCCATGACAATGCAGGGGGGTACCATAGGTACCCCCCATGTGCACCCCCAACCCCCCCAACATCTTGGGGGCCCGCCACGGGCCCCCAAAAGTGGAATACGCCTGGCTTTCCATGGCGGAGTCACCGCCATGGAAAGCCCTGCACCGCCGCCCATCGTAATATGGATGGCGGTGCCTGCAAGGCACCACCACCATATTGCAGGTCTTTTCCGCCTGGTAGGCAATCGGGCGGATTGTCTACCGGTGGAAAACTGGCGGACGGTCTTTCCGTCTGCCTGGGTCCTCACCGCCATCGTAATATGGCGGTGGGGAAATGTTAAGCGGGCGGTGGAAAATAGCGGGCGGATCGCCACCGCCATACGGGCGGTGGCGATCCGCCCACTATCATAATGACCCCCTTAGTCTCAAGTGACTCTAAATGGCCCTCCTCTCCCTCAACAATGGAAATAAAATGTCCGGTTACCTTCTGATAATATTACTTGCTCAGAGTCCTAGTCTTCCTCATCATAGTCCTTACTATGAAATTCTGTCTTCAGACACAGACATGATTTGCCAGCGTAAGCAAACTTCAAGGCATTCACACTCACCATAAATCCCTCAAGGTCAGGCCATCATGATGTCATCTACCCCCCCCCCCCATTTCTCCCTGTTTGTTTTTGGTGACTCTATGACTTTGTGCTCTATACCACTGGAAAACAAAAGTGGCACGTCTGTGGCTTCCCCCCAAAACATGTACTATGTATTCAATTACCCTATTTTCCTTATTTAGCTGTCTTGTAAGGTCATAGTAAATTGCACAGAAAACTTGCCATTGGCATGGAAGGTAAATGTCCTGTGGGTTGCAGTGTGTATTTACACCACCTACATATATGACTTAACAATAGCTCTTTTGTGTTGGAGACGGCAAATGGGGATGACAGGATCAGTGTCTGTACATTCCCAGGGCCCTCCTAGACCTCAGAGTACTGAACCAGCAGAGAACCAGTTTGGACACTGACATGTGGGAGGTTACCTCGTTTAATTAGCTGTGCAGTTGAGGGAGGGCCAGAAACTTTTCTGCTAGAGAAAGGGTTTACCCAGGGTGGAAGTGCTGCAAAGGAGGTAGGTGTAGCTGCAAATGTATGCAGAGTTGGGTACGGATAAATCTCCAATCACTGGCTTGGCTAGCTCAGTGCATAAGACTGACATTTCACAACCGCCTCTACAACATTGCCAGACCTGGGAAAACTGCACCTCAAAAAATAGTTAAAGGCTCCTGATTTCTGCTGGGACCCGGGAACTGGAACTGTTCTCCAAGGGTCATGTGGCTGACCTCCTGTGTACCTGCCACAAGGACACAAAAAGTAGAAGGACTTCTTACTTCAGCTGACACAAGAAAACTGGCTTAGGAGAAAATTGGTGCCTAACAATCTGCCCTGAGATCTGGGGCTACAAGAGTGACTTTTAGCAGTGGAAGAAAAGTGGGACCTGCTCTTTTTTCCACCTCGGAGGAGTATGACATGGTGCTAAGGCTTGCTTAGAGATGTTACACCGTAGCTGACTAGGAAAATCTGGTTTGTCCCTGTCATAGCTGTTTGCCAGGCAGAAACCTAATTTATCTGTACCTCACAGCAAAAGTCATCCAGAACTTATGGAATCCTGCCGAGCTACAGCTTATTCTTGACCTGTTGGTATTTGAAAACCCAAAAAAATCAAAACCCTTGGATCAGCGTGATTCGGCAAATTCATCCCAGAGTTGAAGTGACCGCTTCAGCCACAAAATATAGCTTTATTTTGCTTGGACCTGTTGTCTTCAATGGCTTCAGCAGGAGCTCTACAATGGCATATCCAACTTTGGGGGACCTTCACCAGCTTCAGCCATGGACTTCTGTTTACTACAGGACATTCACGTCTAGAAAATAGAATGATTCAGAAGGTAATAACTTTGACCGGTCACTTTATTTTATATATCTCACCTCTGCTACATAGCAATCAGCTAGAATTTTGTTAAAGGTCCCAGTCAAGCTCAAACTGTGAATTATAATTTGTACTTTAGTTTTAAAATGTTCATATCTCCTATTCCCGTAACCTGGTTTTGATAATTTTGGTATAGTTTTTGCATATTTTTTATTCTGTATATTTTACTGTGTTGTGTTCTTTACTTTACAACTGTTGTTACTACTTGAAATTAACACAGACTTCTCTGGGGCTTGCCTGCTTGTTGTGCTATAGCTACGATGACTTGAGTGAAATATTTTCTAAGACTACACGTATTGTGTTTATTAAGTTGGTAAGGATCACCCCTCCTCAAATTAATAACCCAATATAAACTTAATTCCTTTCGTGTTCCCCTGAAAAGATGCAGCTAAGAGCTACACTTCTTGTTTTATATCAAGCAGAGATGACTAGGACTCAGAGTAATGAAGAAACGGCAAGTAAGCATTTCATTATCTCATCTGTCTTCCATTACACAGTCTATACTTTATGAATATAAACCCAAGCCAAACAATAGCAGGTGACCATGAGTATGACATAAAAAATGACCAACAGAAATGTACTGCAGTCCACCCAAGGATGTTTAAAACAGCAGATCAAGACACACAACAGAATTATAAAAATACAGCTGACAAAACAAGAGATCCGTAAAGACGACTGTCCAACAACTGTTAACCTGTCATTGGTGTAGGAACATAAAAGGTTGATGAGATGTCTATGGGGTCCATTACGATAACCGGCGGTAAAAATACCGCCAACCGCCATAGTCTGAAAATACCGCCCGCCTTCAACATTGAAATACCGAACGAGCAATTATGATGACGCCAAACAACCACCGCCCGCAGCGGAAAAAAATAACAGAATACCGCCCGTCCATGACAGAGTCCAAGACAATCCGTCCGCCACGGACGCAATACCGCCCGAAAAAGCCAAACACGACCGCGCGGACGGACTACACACCGCCCGTCACATTATGATCCCCCCGACATGAGGGCGGGAAACCAACACAGATCCCGCCCGTAACGGTGAACTACAGAAATGAAGAACTGACAAGGCGGAAGGCCTGGCGGCCACGTCCGTGCACGGAAATCAGTGGCGGAACAAACAAATACACACAACACGGCCAACAAGTCCACACAGTAAACGACGCCAAAATACACAGACACAGAACCCATCCCAAAGACACATCCCCCTGTCAAAATATAGAATTAGCATAATTCCCAGGACACCACGCCCAACACACCGGAAAACGATAGACCATCATGACACACCCACATAGGTGAGTACAAAAGCAGCCCCCACAGACCACAAACCCTTGCACCACGACAAAGCCAACACCACAGCAGAGAACACGGAGAGACACAGAGGAAAGCAGCATACCACACACACACACACACATCACATCCATCACCACAACCACAACCACCACCACCTAAACACCGGCACCACAAACCCCCTGCACATCACACACCAAACACACCACACCAGCACCACAATAACTACACTACGCACCATGGCAACACAACGAATGCCCAAGTTCACTGCCACAGAGTTGACGGTCATGGTCGACGAGGTCATCAAGGTGTACCCACAAATCTATGGGAACCAGGTCCAACAGACACCAGTATCCACCAGAAACAGGATGTGGAAAAGGATCGTAGACCAGGTGAATGCAGTTGGGAACGTGCCACGCAACCGGGGGGAAATTACCAAGAGGTGGCAGGACATGAAAAGCCTTGAAAGGAAGAAGGAGGCCAAGAACCGTGAGCTGGCTGACAGGACTGGCAGCGGACCACCCACGCCATTCAAGACCTTCAAGGCGTGGGAGGAGAAGGTGCGAGGCATACTACATCCGGAGAGTCTCATCGGAATACCAGGGGGAGTGGAGGCTGGTAAGTACAAACAAATGTATACCAGCACACCGCTATGTACTGTCATGCACATCCAGAATGCCATAGCACCGAGGGCCAAACACCCCCATGTCCAGCACACAACACACCAGACATCTCTCACACATGCAACAGACACACCCACACACTCAGCCCAAAGGTACCAACAAACAAAACCATGGGGGCATGTGCACAGTCAGCCAGCACCACAACTCCCACCAGGTCCCTCTGTACCCCAGATGTGCCGGAAGGAGCACTGCCCACACCCACACCCATGTGTCAGCTATAGCTGCACTAACCAACAAGTAACAGGTAAGGATCCATACCACAATCTCCGAGTATCGGAGGGGGGACTGCCGAAGTCCCCCCCACCCAGGCCCCCACTCCTACAGCGCAGCAAGATGGAGCACCCCTCCCCCCCACAACCATGTGGTAGCCATTGCATCTCACCCTCAGAACCAACAATTGGGTAGGCTACTGTACAGGGCAGGGTGTCTGTAGGCATGAGGACTGTACTACGACCAACATGTGGGACATGTCACCTAGCAGAGCGACAGGTAGCACTGCTCCCTGTCACAAACATGTGACCAATGTGCACCCGGACATCAATCACAGAGTCATATCCCACATGAGCCATCTCAAATGCAGAAACACGTAACGAGTCACGTCAGCATGCACAAGTCCAACTGGAGTACTGACCCACATGGCGTGCACTGTGTCAGTCATCACACACATCAGCAACACCATCCAAGTCCTGTCCATGTAGTCGTGTCTGCTTCTACCCTTGACACAGTACAACATCACCCATGTAAGTCTACCTCGTCCAAATGAAACATAGTGGAACCCCAGTAATGTCACCAACACCACTGGACCCATGAACCACACAGCTACACAATGCACATTAAAATCTCATCCATCCCATCATCCAGCCCCAGTGTCATGAAAGGTATATCATCCATAAAGTTGCCCCATAGACGGTAGTACAGCAAAGAGTCCTGCCGATGACCAAGAATGTGTCTGCTGTGTCTGAAGCGCACGTCACACTGTGAGTAACAACATACAAAATGCAGTCAACACCCCAAGAGCACTGCATTGCTGCACATGGGAGAGAGTAGCACGCACACCAAGGAATTGTACCATCTGCAATACGTCGTGTGGCATACAACCATTACTCACCCACTACAATGCCTGCTGTGGAATGCCCATAAATGACAACAGTGAGCAGATATGCTGGCTAAGTCAGACATACACACACCTTTGCCTCTGTAGTGTCGTGTGGCCAAAACACATGTCCCCTTCTGCACCCATATGTCACTGTATGTACCACAGTACCATATTCCAACACTAAACCGTCCATGGGGCTGTACCCCGTTCCCACCAAAGCCACAAAATGTAGGGGCACTGCAACACACACCAATTGGCATTTCAAATCCGTCCCATGCCAGATGCACCCATCACACCATTCCAGTGCCTTGATCACGCACACACATTGGAGAGACATACACATGCATCCGGCAAATCAGTGCACAAACTGTGCATGTCAGACATCTAACACAAACCCTGCAAGGTGCAACACAATAACTTTTCGTCTCCGCCCCACAGGTGATGACCAGCATGATGCTGCGGATGGAGACACCAGCCATCACAGCCAGTCCACAAGCCCCCCACACGGACTCACGGATGTGGAAAGCCTGGACACCTCCACGGACGAGGACCCCCGAGCTGGCACATCTGGTGCGGCAGGGCGAAACAGCACCCCAGGACCCCTCCTACCCACCAACCCATCTCCCAGGGCTGGTGACCAGTCCCAGGCCCCTGCTGCCATGGTCATTGCGGCCAACACCACCGCCGCAACCACCACCACCATCACCACCACCACGGCCTCCCTGACCACTCAGCCATCCCAAGAGGTGGCACGAACCACAACATCTACCCTGGGAGCCAGGAGGAGGCCCCGGGTGACCAATGTGGTGAGTGGGCAGGTCGGTGGCAGCAGTCCAGGTGGGAGGAGCAGGGTCAGGCCAACGCCAACAGAGCCTGGGAGCCAAGCCCTGCCGCAAATAGCCAGAGTCCTTGGGGCCTATGAAGAGGCCCAGGGACAATGGGCCAGGTCAGCTTCCGACACGAGGGAAGTCCTTGGGGTGTTGAGGTCCATGGACGCCCACATGGGCCGACTTGTGGACCTCATGGGCCAGCTAGTGGTGGAGGTGAGGGCCCACTCAAGGACAACCACACCACCTACGCCACCACCTGCTGGGGCGCAGGGATGTGCAACATCCAGTTCCCCTGCGTCCACAGCGAGTGGGCAATCCTCAGCCACCACCAGCAGTCCACAACCACGACCCCCTCCTTCCAAACATGGAAGGGGCCGTCCGAAGAGGCAACAGATGTCCAGGGAGGACTTTGCACGCTCCAAACGCCAGTGAGTCAGCCAGCCATGGTGGCCACCCCCTGCATTCACTTGGACTACCATCCTACCCCACACTGCCAGTCGAGTGGCACATGTCTGTTGGACTGCGGACCCAGGACAACATGGGTACACCTTGACCATCACGCGGACAGGACCGTCCACTCATTGTACAGCATGCACCACCTTCTTGATCACCTTTCCCACAATAACATGTCACCTTTCAAATAAATACACCTGTATCACATCCTATGTCATCTGCTATGTTTATTATCAATGGTGCACAAACGTCAGCATGTTCAGAAATTCATCTGTAGTGTGTTCTGTCGATAGGCCAGGAGAGGCTGTAGGGACCTAGGGGTGACAAACAGAACAAGAGTCCATTGACTGTGTGTGTCACACACTCATCACACAGTACTTGTCACCAGGCCTAAGCAATGTACACACATCTCACAGAGCAACAGGGCACAATGTCACAGCCACTCTCAGTGGCATACTACCCTGGACATGGACCATTGCCACACAGCACACAGTCAACAATAGGCCGCCCTGTCAATGCACACATACACATACACAACTACAGCGACATCAGCCGTCGTACATGGTCACTCACCATCAAGTGAAGTAGCGGGCGATGAGCTGCTGACGCTCATTCACTGCTTCCTCCTGTCCACTGTCCTCATCACTGGACACGGCTTGGCCTGCAGGCGGGGGCCCTGGCTGATCACCATCATCCACTATCAGGGGGATCCGCCTGCGAATAGCGAGGTTGTGCAGCATGCAGCATGCCACAACAATCTGGCACACTTTCTGTGGGGAGTATGCCAGTGCACCCCCGGTGCGGTCCAGGCACCTGAATCTGAATTTTAGGAGTCCAAATGTCCGCTCCACCACACGTCTGGTCCTCCCATGTGCCTCGTTGTACCTGACATCAGCTGGTGTACGAGGATTGCGTAGTGGACTCAAAAGCCAAGGGCCATTAGGATATGCAGAGTCACCAACAATCCACGCACGGTCCGGTTGCAGATTGGTCATCAGACGTGGGAGGATGCTGTGGCGCATGATGTGCGAGTCATGGGTGGAACCGGGAAACTTCGCACACACGTATGTAATTATCATGTCCGCCAGGCACACCACTTGCACATTCAGGGAGTGGAAATGTTTCCGGTTCCTGTAGATGTGCTCAATGGCCTGTGGTGCAACAAGGCCAACATGGGTGCAATCGATTGCACCAACAACCTGGGGGATGCGTCCGAGTGCATAGAAAGCACCCTTCACCGCAGGCAAATCACGGGCCCTGGGGAATCTGATGTACCGGTTCCTGTACCGCATCATAGCCGAAAGGACATCCCGTAGCACCTTGCTGAACTTGGGCTGGGACATCCCACCTCCACTGCCCACCGTGTGTTGGAATGAACCGATAGCGAAGAAATGCAGTGCAGCCATCACCTTGGCCATGGGGGTGAATGCAGTTGGATACACCCTGCGAGGACAAAGGTGGGGTTCCAACATGGCACATAGGCGATGCAGGGTGTGCCGGTCCAGACGGAACTTCCTGATGACCTCCACATCCTCCATGTCTGCCAGCAATTGGTAGGGGCGATGTATGTTTGGTCTCCTCCTAGGACAGATGGAAGTGGACACATGTCAATGCAACACACAACATGGCATCTACACATACACAACACAAAGACCACTGTCAAAGCAATAGTATCAACGAACAGCCGACAAGTAGGGACAGCACAGCAACATTACTCTTACACAGATCCCCTTACCAGTAGCAAGGACCACTGACACATACCATTGCTATGAGCATGCACATGGGGATTGAGGCCATATTAGCTTGATAGGCATGATGATGGAGTCAGACTGCATATGTGGGTAGCGGCAACACCACGGCAATATACCTAGCTGCTGTGCCTGACACCGCTTCCGAGGCTGGGTGAGTATGGCACACACCAACAACACAACGTACACAGGCTGAGTGGTACACCAATCGCAGCAGCTTGGTCACGCAGGAACAGCCCCAAGGGGGCTATATCAGTGTGGGAGGGTGACAGGCCTTACCACAGCTACCAGGGACTGCTGACTGCCACCCCTCAACAACACCTGCTGCTGCTGCCACCTGTCCACCTTACTGTCGACGACTCTGATGACATGTCCATGTCCACTCACCGGCGAGGAGCTGCAGTTCCTGGATTCCGAGCTCCACGCACACTGCCCAAGGCGAATACCGGCAAACGTCATGTGTGTGTAAGACAACTACAGTGTGTGTGGGAGTGCATGTGGGGGACACACATGTCATCCATCCGCAGCACCATGAGACTGAGCCTGTGGGTTTCCAACATGCACCGCTAACCATGCTAACAACAGGTGGAAGGGGCATGTAGGCTCTCAGGTGTTTCCCCATGCATGTCACTCCCGAGTGGTGGTACATGGCATTTCTATGTCAGACACCCAGTGACGCAGACACTTGGCAATGCATGATTTTGGGCAGCTATTGCTTGTGTGTATGGCTGGCTGGCTCCCTGCTGGCCTTCTCAGCCTCGGCAGACCTGGGCTGCACATTGACCGGCCAATCCTAGGAGGAAACTACACTGACTGTACAGTGGGTTACATGTGTCATTATTTCACAACTCTCCTGATATGTGCCAACTCAGCTCTGTCGATTGAACACTCCTGGCCTTGTGATAGGGATGTGTGTGAGAGATGGTGGCACTGATTGTGTCCTCCATTGCGGGGTGAGCCATTCACAGGGCGAGTACGTTGAGGGCTGCGCAGTGTTGGACACAGTGAGTCCACCCACAAAGATGTGTAGCCTTGTGAGCCATGTGTCGGTCTACCTGACAATGGACAGTAGATGTGGGCAGACTACACATTGCTCAAAGTGCTGGCATCCTGAATTGGATGGGATGGACAGGTACTGTGTACACACTCCCACCAGCATGCATTCACGTGTGGTGTACACATGCTGTTATGCCATGTCCCATTACGTTTTGCCTCTGTTACACGTCTCAGTTAATTTAGGATGGGTCAGCATCATGCCACTGTTGTTGGTGGATGTGGGTGATGCTGTGAAGAGTATGTGTGATATTCCAACCCTCATGTGTACCATCCCTGCATTTGGAAGTCCACCAGCCCAAGGCCTTGTGATGAGCCATTGCATCCACGTTGATGCTTCTGTGTACGGGTAACCGAGAGTGCAGCCAATCCCACGAAGAGGGTGACGTCATCTGCTGTATGTGTGGCCATGTTGCGGCGACTAATCGGGGGATGCTCCCTCGTATTGGCAGGTTGGCACGGCGCTGCATGTCACCACTAATGGTCTGCTATTGACAGTCACACAGCCTGTGGCGGATGCACGTTTGTAGGGGCATCAGCAGCAGGCAGGTGTACAGTACTGTGGGATAGTGTCCTTGGCAGCAAGAGGCAGCATGTGTCCACAGCCTACCCATGTTCTGGGTAATGTGATGTAAGTTGTGTGATGCAGTGGGTTGTGAGTGTACTCTGTGCTGGGTGCAACTCACATGCATAGGCGATTCCCGAGGCACAAGATGTTATTTGGGCACTCAGCATAGTCAATGCGTTCTGAGTCGTAGGCCAGAAGGAACAGCCTGTAGTCAGCTGGAGTGGCAAGTCACATGTATGTGTGTGGCCCTGTGCATACTCTGATTTCGTCCTGAACACATGTGTGCGCTGCCTCGCCTCATATTCCTGATACTCACACATCTGGCACACTGTGCAACAGTAGTTGTGCCCGTGCGATGGACAGTTGTCTGGCATGGGCTCATGACCATTGTGGACTGTCATGTTGCAGTCAGTGTGTGTGGTGACACATTCTGCTCCATGCAGGTATGTCCTTGGCCTAATTCTGTAGTGGTCATCCATGACACCATCAGGTGAGTGGGTGTGTACACAGCGATGAGTGGCTATGGCCGCAGGGTGACAGTCCGGGTGTTGTTCCATGTGCACAACACATGTGTCACTTATTGCTGGGTTCATTACCTGTACGCCAGCCATTACGTGTTGATTGTGGTTGCTGTATACATTTGCACAGGTATCATGCAACATGTGCACTTGGGGATGTTCTGTGCTGGCTCCCTTGCACATGTCTGTGGAGTTGGTGCTACATGAGTGAGGCCACCTCGCTCTCCCTCATGTGTCAACTACCATGTGTGCTGAGGGACAGGGGACGGTCAACAGTGGTGAGGCATTGGATGGTGCAGCTGCACAGGTGCTGGGTGAGACTAATGTGACCGGCGCATCGGAGGGGGCAGACGTGTGCTGGATGACTCACAGGCCCATACGACAATTGCTGCGTCAACTGAGTACAGGGGTCATGGGTCCATGTCTGCTAGCACAGGGGACGTGCACTCTAGCTCCTCTGCAGCCACGCGGAGGCCAATGCCCGCCCTCCCAACTACTTCCACTGGTGCAACATGTGTAGGCACTAGTATGACGGTTAGAGTGTCTTTCACACCAGGCACAGCTGCCCCTGTGACCCCTGCTGCACTCAGTGCCGTGTCTGTTGGGCATGTGCGGCATCTGTGCGTGGGTCAGTCAGCCTCCCTCTATGACTTTCTTGCCCATGGCAACACCTTTCCGCAGTTGTCATAGTTCATGGAGGGCCTACATTAGCGCGTGGGTGGGCTACACCAGTATGTCCAATAGTTGTCCCCCAGTCAAGGTGGTCCTTGTACTGGGCCACTGTCAGGCTGACATACCTGACCTTCCCCCACCCCCGGAAAGTGGCGCATCTGACAACAGCAGGGCACAAGTCCTGACAGGAGAGGTGGTGGCACGCAGACATCATGACAGGTAGTGACGTCACGGAAGATGGCCTGCACCATCAGACTCATTGCTTCCCCTCGCTCACCCCACTGATACGATTGCATCATGGGTGCACGCGCGTGTGCAGCAGCTCCAATCGCTCCCCAGAGAGGCCAAATAGTGTATGTGTGGCTCCATTCGCTCCAGTCACCGAGCTCACGGGACAATAGGTGGGGGGACGCCGTACAGCCACATGGTACCCCGACTCGTGCCCTGGACAACAGTGACGATGCATGGCTGACTCCGGAGTCCGGATACACCACATGCAACACACAGCAGCTGTAGCTGCCCTAGCGGCCCATGCCGCATACACCATCCCAGACGACATGTCGACACACCCCGGCGCGCAATGTCATAGCATCCGCTGCCATTGGCAAGGGACCCATGGTGTGTGATATAGGCCTCCTGGTGAGGAGCCTCCGAGCCATCCACCGCCAACGGGTGTCATGCAACTCACACACTTCGCTTGAACATTAGGTAGCTCTGCCTGCACACCAGGGCTCGAGTGCGTGTACCATGCGGGTGTACGGCGTCCCACCACCTATTTTGCCGTGAGCTCGGTGACTGGGGCGAATGGAGCCACACATACACTATTTGGCCTCTCTGGGGTGAGATTGGAGCTGCTGCACACGCGCGTGCTCCCATGATGCAATCGCATCAGTGGGGTGGGTGAGGGGAGGCAATGAGTCTGATGGTGCAGGCCATCTTCCGTGACGTCACTACCTGTCATGACGTCTGCGTGCCACCACCTCTTCTGTCAGGACTTGTGCCCTGCTGCACACTGAGATTGTATTGCCTGCGAGATGTGACCAGGAGCAGGGTGCCATGACCTCCCACCCACCAAGCTCCACTGCCATCCCATGCCCTGGGTAGCCTGTGCAGGTGGACGATGTAGGGGGTACACCTGAAGGCCAGGGGTGTACATGTCTCGGCACGGGCCTGGCTGACGCACAGCAGTATCCAGCATGTCCCCAGAGGGAGGGCCAACGTCCACACCTGATGCTGCATGGGTCGTGTGCCCACCTGTTGTGCACACACTAGTCCACATTCATCCCCAGACAGCTGGTCTTTCCACATACCCAGGACAGTGGTAATGTACCCCGCCGGGTTCGTCCCCACACAGTCTGTGTCGACACTGCATGTGTGCACCCACCCGTGCCACAGACCCACCTGTGCCATGAGGCCCTCCCGCTTCACATGCCACATGTGTGTATTCCACAGTTGTGCTTCTCTCTCAGGGGCGGTCATCCAATGTCACTTGACTACATGGTAATCTCACGAGTCCCGTGTACTTCTCACACTCTCATTCTCTCTCATTCGTACTTGTCTACGATCAATAATTCTCCAGAGTCAGATATTGGCTTTAAGGCATGTATTTAAGCTTACTTCCTCTGTGATGCAGGATGTGGACACTACTGGCAGCGTAATGCATGTGGAGGATATACTTAGCATGGTTACACATTCATAAGGGGGTACAGGTAGATGTGATAAGTCGTTAATTGTAGAAATAAGGATTCAGAGTTAAGAATGCCCTGCCCTTGCTATGCTACAGTACATTGGCTCATTACTGAGGTGCCCTAGGCTGTGACACAGACAGTATTGGTTTACCCTACCAGACAGCTTGACATCATGTGCACAGTACATCTAAGTCTCATGGTACAGGTTTACGACACTTGTGACTCTGACACACCTGCGTCAGAGGTGGCATCAGAGCATGAGCCTACATGCATGCAGCATAGTCTCACATGTTGTTGCGATATGGTGGCTGCTGTACATGACTCAATGCCCGGGGACATGTTGTGGGGTGTTGCATTTGTTGTCCATGCAAATGTCCTTGCACGGAAGTTCAGGAGCAGGTGTGATGACAGTTCTCAAGTTATTCAGCAGACAGATCAGCGTGCACTTACAGGTGCCTGTGTTCAGGTGCGCGGCATGCATATTGTAGCAATGTGGTTCGTGCAATGTTGGCCATGTGGTCACTGTACACAGGTCCCATTCCTCAGCCTCCCCATGTTCATGCAGGGACACGGGATGTGGTGATGGACAGGGTGCATGTCCCGGTAATGTCAGGTGTCATGACGGTGGTGTCGATGGTCAGGTGTTTGTTTCCGTGTGCAGGGTACAGTTGTTGCACAGCTGACTGGCCTCTGCGTGCGGATGGCAAGCATGGGTAGGGCGTTGAACATGAATGTTCAATTGTGGGTATTGATTCGGGGACCCATGAATTGACAGGTTGTCAGGTATGCGATACCTTCCTGCAGTGCATCCCTCGCATTGGTGGTATTTGTGGTTGACATCCAATGGAGCGGATGGTGGGTTGCAACGTGTTCCTCGTAGGTTGTCCCTTGTATGATCCTGATGGGACATGTCGGGTTACATTCGATGAAACTGTGATCCAGCATACGTTGTGCGGAGGCACACTGGTTCCATTGCAGTGTGTGTCCTATTGCAGCCACATACGCCATGCCCCCATACACTGAACAGTTCCTGTCGTGGGCGTCCAGGGGTGAGAACAGGTGTACCAGGTCCCCAATTGGACATGCCGGGTTGGAGAGACATAAATCCACAGGCCAGTGGTACGGGCACCTCCGACAGTAGAAGACGGGGATGACGCAGCTGAACATTTCAATGCGGTAAGTTACTCGATAACTTACATTCAGCATAGCCAGATTTGCACAGCCCACTGTCTGTATCAAGCTATTGCTGTACAGCTGCATCTGTCTGGCGTAGGTGTATAGTACTGGTGCCCCGTCCATATTGCTGCTGGGTGCTGTGGTGGCGTGCTCCGGCTGCCTGGGCTGTCTGCTGAGTGCGACCTCGGACGGTGCTGGGTGTTCTTGAATGGATGTTTTGTGGCAGGTCTTTGTGTATGGGTTGGGAGGTGGCCACAGGCCCTCATCCCACATGCTCCTATGAATGGTCAAGGCCAGTGGTGTCTGACTCCTTCCTGATTACTTGCAGTGGTATAATTGTATTTTGTGGTTTTATCTTTCTTTCATGTTCGGCGATATCTGCCAGGGGATGGTTGACTCAGCATGGCTATGTTTGGGTTGTGGTTGTTCCAATGGCTCCGTTCTCCTGCGGGATATGTTGCAATGTGATTTGGCTGTGGGAATGGAAGGACATTCACTGCTATCTGCTCTCCCGTGTGTGGGTGGGTCACTTCTTTCCCGCTGTGCATTGGGACTTGTGTGTGGGCGCCGTGATTGTGAACACCTGTTTGCAGGCAGCAGCGTTTCTCTATTTTGGACATGGCATGGCTTGTTGTTGCGTGCAGGATGGTATAGGTATTGTTTGTTGTGACTGGCGTGCCTTTTGCGGTCAATGTCCATTGTTTGTGCAGTTCTGTGGCAGCTGCCGTGTGCTTCTCTATGCTTTGCACACAGGTGTGTGTCCTCTTCCGACGTCACTTTGCTCCCCTGTTCGGCACACTTGTGTGACTACGTTTTGGCAACTGTTAGTTGTCGGTTGTGGTCATGGTTGACGCAGGGGGACCACGTGACTTGTGCCTTCAGGGTGGGGCTGGTGTGTGTGGTGTGTTGTTGTGACCCTGCGGTTTTTGTGTGCAGCCCATGCGTGGCGCTGTCGTTGGCCTCTGCGTTGTGCGCATGTGCGTCATGGCCGGGGCGCTGCGGTGCCGTGCCGGGTACGTCACCTCCCGGTCCGGGGTATTGGGTGCCCAGGATGTTGCGGGTTGATTATATTTTACAGGTGGGATATGTGTGGGTACAGTGTTGGATGTGTCCTGTCCCCACAGGGGTGTCTAGGGGGCCCATGTACAGTTTTACCGCCCTTGCATGGTGTGCGGTATTTGCATGCCCTTGTTGTGTGTCTGCCTACCTGCGTCGTCGTTGCGCGTTCACTCCTAGCTGCTGCATCAGGTACAGCATTGGGATGGCCTGGAGTGCAGGATTCATGTCGGAGTAGGCCGGGTTGGTGATTCTGTGGTCAGCTATGTGGTTTCCGCCTCCTGTTCTCGTGCGGTGTCTCTTTGCCGATGGGGCTGTTTGGTTGTGTCATCGTAATTTGTACGCCGGGCGGTACGTCATTTCGTCGGACGGTGTGCCTCCGTTGGCTGGCGCCGCAACGTAAACGGGCACACTTTGATGGCGGGCGGCGTCGCATGCTTGCGGGCGGTATTAGCCTGACTTTTCACATCCTAATTTGGCGGGAGTGCGGGCAGTTGCTGGCGGACGGTAAGTAGCGGTTTTTACCTCCGTCGGCACGGCGGTAGTGTTTCCGCCCGCCATCGTAATGACCCCCTATGTGTCTAGAGTGCATATAACCCTAAGGGAAAGGATGCCGAGGATGCTGATATCCCTCTTGTGGGACAAGCTTGCATCACTTCAGGCAACACTACCCTTGCTTTCTGGTAAGCAAATAATATAGCAAGTCAGCTGAGGGTTTCAGTAGTTGGACCTAAACCTTGGCCCGATAAAGCAAAAAGTGACAAATAAATTAAGGCTTGAATGGCTGTGCACTGGATTTTCAGAGTGAAAACTGCTACACCTAATAAATATCCACCTCTTAAGACATGTAGAATTCAGGTGTGCAGGCCTATGCCTTGATTCCCTTACAGTCAAACCAGATCTCAAAGTTCCACCCTTGGCTCACATACACCTTAAGGGTACATGGATGGTGAGAGTGCTGTGTACAGTCTGCCACCTCTTTTGAGCACCCCTTTGCTTAGAGGGCTAACCACTCAAACCGTAAAGAAGATTGAATATTAGAGGAGATGGAAGAGTTGGAAACAGTCAATGAGGAAGATAGTTCATGGAACCAAGGTATCCATAGTTGGTAAGGCCACTAAAGCCAACAGAATGTCTACATATTTTGAATGGACTTTGGGGATTAGATGGAGGAAACGCATATAGTAGTAGCCCTGGCGGAACTCGTGGACTTTTACTCCTTGGAATTTTGCGGAGTTCCAAAAAACTCTGCAAGATTCAGTTGAACTCCACAAATGGGCAGTAGAATGCTCATCCACCCATTCGTGCTAGTTTTTCAGGCCAGCAGCGCGTTCCGCACTGATAAATTTCCATAAACGGCACCACAAGGTGTGTATGGGTGCGGTCATTTTGTTTTACCTGCTTTCTCTCCTGCTCTGTGAATGGGGCTGGTCCCTTTCTCTCAATCTACTTTTGTCTGTGCCAATCCGTCCCCTATCCGGATCAGTGACTAAATATCAAGGTATCTAAGAATGGTACCAGTTCCTAGGAGGAAGAAGGAAAGAGACCAGCAGCCTGTTATGGTTGCAATTCAGGGTAGGATGTCTCCAAAGAAAGGAATGAGTGTGTCTGAGTGGAGAGTGATACTCCTGTATATGTTGTGCCCTCACACACCCTTGCGAGTGTAAAGCATCATCATTGGGCACTGCTCCTCGTGGGGGTGGCGCTGCAGTCCCTCACGGGCCCTCCAAGAGGGCACTCTGATGGAGATCTTTTAGGAGTTGCCGCAGTTGTGTGTGTGGGTGTGTGGGCCAAGTGGTAAGTGTAAGTGAAAATAAAATAACCCGTTGGTGCCCTAATAGATTTATTCAAGGGTCCTCAGGGTTAGGCTAAAATCTGGACGGGAGTGGAGATGCACTTAGTGCAAAAATAGGAAGTGAAAAAGTACGATCCCACTACTCTCAACCCGTGTGACAGTGTAGTGATATTAAAAGTGAAAGGTCGACATGTTTCACGCTACTATTTGGTCCCTAATGGATCCCGGAGCGCTTCATCAGGACCATAGATACTGGTAGCGGAAGGGAGGAATCAGGGAAAGAGACACCCTATATTCCTACCGTACCTTCGTTAAGGACAAATGAAGTACGTTAGAGTAACGTCTTATCCGTATACTCTAGTTCAAACCTAATGGAGACAAGGTACAAGGGGAAAAGAAAAAAGGGGGGGAAAAAAGGGGGGGAGAAAAGGTCATAGTGTTGGAAAGCAATGCAACGGACTACAAACAGTACTTGTCATGCTTGGTAAAGAGTGCCAACACCATGCAAACACGTGACTGGGGATTAATAAATAATTAACGTGGCTGAGAAAGGAGATAGTAGCTGTTAGTCTATCAGAAGTGGGTTAGTGAAATACAGACTAGAGCTAAAGTCCATACCTACAGTGAACCTGATCACTGACAACCGCTATGGAAGAGCACCGCGCTGGCCGGGTGCTTGAATAAAATCAAGGCAAATTCCGTGAAGCGCCATGCGAGTGCCTGAAAAAACTTTGAAAAACCTATGACGAATTCACATACGTAATAAAAAAATCACCAAAAGCGGGAGATAGTGGAATCCCCGCATACTATATTGAAACATAAACACAGAAAAGTGGAAAATGTCATACCCTTCCTAGTATGGAATAGGGCTTCATCAGCGGGTAGCGGTCTAAAGAGGGAAGAAAAGCTGCAAAAGGAGGGGGGCAAAGGCAAACAAAAAACGCTAGTACATGTCTCGCAACATAGCTAGAAATACTCATCACGGGTTTACCTTAAAATCCTGTAATGGCCAGCAGCGTACAAAAACTTACTCATCGCCCTCCAACCGAATCCTGGAGACCTAACAGCCTGCCCAGTCCGCCGGTAAAGGGGTGTGGGAAGTCTCGGTAAATATAGTCACCAGAATCAACAGCTCGCCCGTCATAGCTTGTGCGACCTAGGAATGCGGGAGAAATGGACTAACAGAGCACGTAAAGGAGGCGGCCATCTTGGACAGGTCTACAGTGTAGGGCTGAACGATGATATACCTTGGGCTGAATTAGTACCCTGAACCATTTCCTTCTGACCCCTCTTGCATACAGTAGGGACCTTTCCTCAGACACTGTATGGGATCTGGTTGACTCATTTGCGTTAGGGGCGAGCCTTAGCAGCCTCTGATTGACCACACTATTATTGAAGCATACGCAGCAATTGATACACTGATGTTATGGGGTTATACAAGCTGTATTGATAGTATCCATATATACAACCAATATTTTTAGACATGGCTACTATCTTTGTTGACCATACCTTGGCACTACCAGCATAAACATTATCATCTGGGGTGGTCTTTACTTGTATCTTGTCTGAACATTACAACCTGCTCAGCTTGTTCAAACCCGACTACCATCACTTACATGAATTATGTTGCCATGGATAGAAGCCATATATACCAGTGATTTGTCTCAGTGGACAGTATTGGGCACCATCATCCCACCTGGCTTTAATATGTTGGTTCCAACTCAACACACATTACCCGTGCATCACCAATCTGCCCGGGATGTATAACACCTTTTGGATGGTCTCTATTTCTATATTGACTTAGCATCATCACCTGACTCTATATGTAAAACTTGGCTGCCATCACTTACATGAATCATGTTGTCCTGGACAGAAGCCATTCACATCAGCGTCATCCCTCTATAGATGACGATCAGTCTAAGTGGAAATTATGGGGCACCTCCATCTTAATTGGTTTTCTATATGTTGGTTCTAACTTAATACACACTACCCGGGCACCACCAATCTGCTCGGTTTGTATAACATTGACCATCACTTCCAATAAATATTAACATTTTTTGGAGTATTACCACGTTTTCTTCTTTTGGTGGTTACACAGAGGTTATACGTCACCATTACATTATGGGGTCGGTTTACTAACATGGTTGCTAATGTATGTACTCACTGCCATTTTTTCAGATCTATAAGCCTATACACTACACCACTTGCTCCCCATTTCATACCGACCTATTTTCACACATTAGATATTATACGTAATACAATTTGATCTCTTTTGAGCATCCATCACCACATGTAGTTTCTATGGCATTAGTCGTCCCTTATCTGGATAGGACACTGTAGACCTGTCCAAGATGGCCGCCTCCTTTACGTGCTCTGTTAGTCCATTTCTCCCGCATTCCTAGGTCGCACAAGCTATGACGGGCGAGCTGTTGATTCTGGTGACTATATTTACCGAGACTTCCACACCCCTTTACCGGCGGACTGGGCAGGCTGTTAGGTCTCCAGGATTCGGTTGGAGGGCGATGAGTAAGTTTTTGCACGCTGCTGGCCATTACAGGATTTTAAGGTAAACCCGTGATGAGTATTTCTAGCTATGTTGCGAGACATGTACTAGCGTTTTTTGTTTGCCTTTGCCCCCCTCCTTTTGCAGCTTTTCTTCCCTCTTTAGACCGCTACCCGCTGATGAAGCCCTATTCCATACTAGGAAGTGTATGACATTTTCCACTTTTCTGTGTTTATGTTTCAATATAGTATGCGAGGATTCCACTATCTCCCGCTTTTGGTGATTTTTTTATTACGTATGTGAATTCGTCATAGGTTTTTCAAAGTTTTTTCAGGCACTCGCATGGCGCTTCACGGAATTTGCCTTGATTTTATTCAAGCACCCGGCCAGCGCGGTGCTCTTCCATAGCGGTTGTCAGTGATCAGGTTCACTGTAGGTATGGACTTTAGCTCTAGTCTGTATTTCACTGACCCACTTCTGATAGACTAACAGCTACTATCTCCTTTCTCAGCCACGTTATATTATTTATTAATCCCCAGTCACGTGTTTGCATGGTGTTGGCACTCTTTACCAAGCATGACAAGTACTGTTTGTAGTCCGTTGCATTGCTTTCCAACACTATGACCTTTTCTCCCCCCTTTTTTTCCCCCCCTTTTTTTCTTTTCCCCTTGTACCTTGTCTCCATTAGGTTTGAACTAGAGTATACGGATAAGACGTTACTCTAACGTACTTCATTTGTCCTTAACGAAGGTACGGTAGGAATATAGGGTGTCTCTTTCCCTGATTCCTCCTTCCGCTACCAGTATCTATGGTCCTGATGAAGCGCTCCGGGATCCATTAGGGACCAAATAGTAGCGTGAAACATGTCGACCTTTCACTTTTAATATCACTACACTGTCACACGGGTTGAGATAGTGGGATCGTACTTTTTCCCTTCCTATTTTTGCACTAAGTGCATCTCCACTCCCGTCCAGATTTTAGCCCTAACCCTGAGGACCCTTGAATAAATCTATTAGGGCACCAACGGGTTATTTTATTTTCACTTACACTTACCACTTGGCCCACACACCCCACACACAACTGCGGCAACTCCTAAAAGATCTCCATCAGAGTGCCCTCTTGGAGGGCCCCGTGAGGGACTGCAGCGCCACCCCCACGAGGAGCAGTGCCCAATGATGATGCTTTACACTCGCAAGGGTGTGTGAGGGCACAACATATACAGGAGTATCACTCTCCACTCAGACACACTCATTCCTTTCTTTGGAGACATCCTACCCTGAATTGCAACCATAACAGGCTGCTGGTCTCTTTCCTTCTTCCTCCTAGGAACTGGTACCATTCTTAGATATTTGCATTACCTTCAGGAGCACTGGTACAGGACCTATTTCCAACTAGCTCCTTGTCCCTCCTTCTTCAGAATTGTGGTTACAGTTAGTACGGCAGCTAGCCGTGGGACAATCTATTGTAGTCTTTTCACCCATGCACTCTCCTTGCCCAACCCCATTCTCCCTCTTCCCCCCGCCCTCCCCTTTTGAGATAACGTGGCCTCAACTCCTGGGCCATTACTGATTTCCAATATGGATAATCCAGGCCTCAGTTTCGATGATGAGACAGTGGCTGAGATCCTCAGGGCACCCTCATTACTAGCAGAAGATGGCAG
The DNA here is from genome assembly GCA_963921515.1 of Calotriton arnoldi. NCBI lineage: Eukaryota > Metazoa > Chordata > Amphibia > Caudata > Salamandridae > Calotriton > Calotriton arnoldi. Next base: position 1,694,553 of record CAWUFW010001933.1, read on the forward strand.
TGCAGCCACCGGCAGTAAACATGACGACTGGAAGTCTTTGCAGGCACTTAGGAAATTGCAGATTAAGACGGCATTGCACGGTACTATTATGACAGAATATCTTAGAGCAAACATTGCCCCCAACGGTCTTCTGATCCCATTGGCCCCGAGAATATTCCTAGAGGACTTGATCTTCCGTCGAGAGTGGTCGCGGATTTCTTGGAAGTGTACACGTGACTGGTTAGTGTTGATCATCAACACGGCCAAAAGACTGTCGGATGAATTATTGATCCAGATCACTCTATCTGAGAACAAATTAAAAGCAGGTATATCCATCACGGCCTTCAAGTCACGCCTCACAGAAATCAACCAAGAGATGAACGACCACAAAGAATATCTGACGAAGCAGAAGATTAATCAACTACAGAAGGATGTTAAACGCTTTGACAAGGAAAAGATCTACCCCTATACTAAGGAGGATTACATCTTTCAGTATAGCGAGACCACATCGGATGATGCAAGTAGCAGTCATTCCAACAGATCAGACTCAACCAGTAGTGAGTCTAGCTATGAGAATAGACAACATAGATCTAGGGGTGGATATAGACATCAACCACCGCCACCCCTGTTTCAAAACTTTCCTGCTCATCCGTTCCAGCCACCATTGTACCAGGGCCCATGGATGGGACCTCAACCCCTGTGGAATGGACCTCTCGGGCCGAATCCCCACATGCAGCAATACCAACAATTCCAAAACCCCCCTTTTTACAACAGAGGGAGGGGCAGAGGAAGAGGCAAAAGAAGAGGAGGATCCAAGACCGTTCATTGGCAAGATCAGGAACAGAGGGTGTTGAGGAGCCAAACAGCGAGAATCTAGTGGTCAATCTCTCTTCCAGACCCTTGACGTCGGGGGAAATTATGCTCTTGGAGAAGGGCCTGGGTTTTGTCCCTACGCCCAGGGAAGATGACTTTAGACTACATCAAGAACTTCACCAATTTTTTAGGAAAGTGCGCCTAAAAGCATTTTTCCAGGATAAGCCAGAGGTCCCCACCGTTGGTACTGGTTTAAAAACAAAATCGAGATTCACCCCTACCGCCGCAATGACGCCTCACGAAGTGTTGACGTTCGAACAAGCTATCCTGAAGGATGTGAGCCATATGACCATCGGACATCCTTTTGACAATCTCACTAAAGAAGAAAAACGATTACTGAAGAACATCGCGGAAGACACAACGATCATCCTAAAACCGGCTGACAAAGGCGGTGCCACTGTTATACAGGATAAGGACACATACGATGCAGAATGCCTCCGCCAACTTGCTGACACTAGGTACTACCAACTTATTGAAGAGGACCCCACCTCACGGCTTTCCATCAAGATACAGAGTCTTATCGTCGAAGCCGCTACTGAATGCTGGATCTCACGAGATGAAGCCACATTCCTTATCAACAACGAACCCCGCATCCCCTATTTCTACTGTTTACCTAAGATTCATAAGGGGGTGAACCCACCTCCGGGGCGCCCCATCGTGTCCGGCATCGACTCTCTGTTAGAACCCTTGAGCAAATTTTGTGACTTTTTTCTACGACCTTTGGTCAAAAAAATCCCCACATACTTGAGAGACACCACTGAGGTTCTCAATCTCATAGAACATTTCGCGGAACCTGGATCTATCAACCTCCTTGTGACCCTAGACGTGGCAGCACTTTATACCAACATCCCCCAGGACGCCACCATAGCAGTCCTTGAGAAGGCTCTCCTCAACATTGATCCATGGCCTTATGTGACACCGGTCACCTTTATCTGTGACTGTGCTACCATTGCCCTCAAAGAGAACTTCTTTGCCTTTGACAAAAAATTATACCATCTAGTTCAGGGCACCAGCATGGGGAGCACCTTCGCGCCGAGTCTGGCGTGTCTTTATATGGCTAATTTTGAAGCAGAATATATCCTAGATCCTACCAACCCATTCGAGAGCAACATCTTACTATGGCGACGCTACATTGACGATATCATTATCTTTTGGAAAGGGGATGAAGAGGAATGCCGTTCCTTTTTTGACTGGATCAACACCATTGATCCATTCCTCCAGTTCACGGGCACCTTGTCTCGGGACTCCATCCCATTTTTAGATCTTTTGATCTCTCTCCATGATGGTACCCTTTTGACAACCAATTACAAAAAGCCCACAGATAGGAATAGTCTCCTTATGTATCACAGCCACCACCCTAAGGCACTGAGGGACAATCTACCTGTTGGCCAGTTCCTACGCCTCCGTAGAAATTGCAACACACTCACTGAGATTGATAACCAAGCTAACACTCTCACAGAGAATTTGACAGCTAGACAATATCCTATAAAAATCATCAAACACGCATGGAAAACTGCTAAGAATAATCCAAGAGAGTCTCTCTTAGAAACCAGGAATAAGACTAAGACAGATACGTTGACCTGTGTAACCTCGTTCACCCCTAACTCCAACAGAATCAAGAAGATTGTTAAGAAACATTGGAAAATTCTGGAGACCGGCACTTTCACCCCGGGCCCCATACCTTTATTTGCCTTTAAACGGACACAGAACTTGAGGGACATTCTTGTGCATACTCGCCCCAAGAACACCATCCGACAACAACCCACACTCTGGACTTTGCCTCCAGTAGTAGGTCACTACCCATGTGGCTCATGCGCAGTTTGCCCACAAACCAGACCGTCCAAAGAATTAAATTTGGGTCTTACAAGACTCTGGCAACAAAGACGTCATACAAACTGTAACTCGAAGAACTGTGTTTACATGATCACATGCCCATGTGGTTCCAAATACATAGGCATGACAGTCAGACCAATAAAAGCACGGATCGGAGAACATAAAAGCACAATCCGGTGTAAGAAAACCATCACCAGATTACAGAGACACTTTTTAGAAAACAATCACTCCCCTGACAGTTTACAGTGGACCGTGATCGAGTCCAATCCCCACTGGACAGCATCAGCACTATTTAGACAAGAGCAACGATGGGTGTTTAGACTCCAAAGTAATGTTGTAGGGCTGAACGATGATATACCTTGGGCTGAATTAGTACCCTGAACCATTTCCTTCTGACCCCTCTTGCATACAGTAGGGACCTTTCCTCAGACACTGTATGGGATCTGGTTGACTCCTTTGCGTTAGGGGCGAGCCTTAGCAGCCTCTGATTGACCACACTATTATTGAAGCATACGCAGCAATTGATACACTGATGTTATGGGGTTATACAAGCTGTATTGATAGTATCCATATATACAACCAATATTTTTAGACATGGCTACTATCTTTGTTGACCATACCTTGGCACTACCAGCATAAACATTATCATCTGGGGTGGTCTTTACTTGTATCTTGTCTGAACATTACAACCTGCTCAGCTTGTTCAAACCCGACTACCATCACTTACATGAATTATGTTGCCATGGATAGAAGCCATATATACCAGTGATTTGTCTCAGTGGACAGTATTGGGCACCATCATCCCACCTGGCTTTAATATGTTGGTTCCAACTCAACACACATTACCCGTGCATCACCAATCTGCCCGGGATGTATAACACCTTTGGATGGTCTCTATTTCTATATTGACTTAGCATCATCACCTGACTCTATATGTAAAACTTGGCTGCCATCACTTACATGAATCATGTTGTCCTGGACAGAAGCTATTCACATCAGCGTCATCCCTCTATAGATGACGATCAGTCTAAGTGGAAATTATGGGGCACCTCCATCTTAATTGGTTTTCTATATGTTGGTTCTAACTTAATACACACTACCCGGGCACCACCAATCTGCTCGGTTTGTATAACATTGACCATCACTTCCAATAAATATTAACATTTTTTTGGAGTATTACCACGTTTTCTTCTTTTGGTGGTTACACAGAGGTTATACGTCACCATTACATTATGGGGTCGGTTTACTAACATGGTTGCTAATGTATGTACTCACTGCCATTTTTTCAGATCTATAAGCCTATACACTACACCACTTGCTCCCCATTTCATACCGACCTATTTTCACACATTAGATATTATACGTAATACAATTTGATCTCTTTTGAGCATCCATCACCACATGTAGTTTCTATGGCATTAGTCGTCCCTTATCTGGATAGGACACTGTAGACCTGTCCAAGATGGCCGCCTCCTTTACGTGCTCTGTTAGTCCATTTCTCCCGCATTCCTAGGTCGCACAAGCTATGACGGGCGAGCTGTTGATTCTGGTGACTATATTTACCGAGACTTCCACACCCCTTTACCGGCGGACTGGGCAGGCTGTTAGGTCTCCAGGATTCGGTTGGAGGGCGATGAGTAAGTTTTTGTACGCTGCTGGCCATTACAGGATTTTAAGGTAAACCCGTGATGAGTATTTCTAGCTATGTTGCGAGACATGTACTAGCGTTTTTGTTTGCCTTTGCCCCCTCCTTTTGCAGCTTTTCTTCCCTCTTTAGACCGCTACCCGCTGATGAAGCCCTATTCCATACTAGGAAGGGTATGACATTTTCCACTTTTCTGTGTTTATGTTTCAATATAGTATGCGGGGATTCCACTATCTCCCGCTTTTGGTGATTTTTTTATTACGTATGTGAATTCGTCATAGGTTTTTCAAAGTTTTTTCAGGCACTCGCATGGCGCTTCACGGAATTTGCCTTGATTTTATTCAAGCACCCGGCCAGCGCGGTGCTCTTCCATAGCGGTTGTCAGTGATCAGGTTCACTGTAGGTATGGACTTTAGCTCTAGTCTGTATTTCACTGACCCACTTCTGATAGACTAACAGCTACTATCTCCTTTCTCAGCCACGTTATATTATTTATTAATCCCCAGTCACGTGTTTGCATGGTGTTGGCACTCTTTACCAAGCATGACAAGTACTGTTTGTAGTCCGTTGCATTGCTTTCCAACACTATGACCTTTTCTCCCCCCCCTTTTTTTCCCCCCCCTTTTTTTCTTTTCCCCTTGTACCTTGTCTCCATTAGGTTTGAACTAGAGTATACGGATAAGACGTTACTCTAACGTACTTCATTTGTCCTTAACGAAGGTACGGTAGGAATATAGGGTGTCTCTTTCCCTGATTCCTCCCTTCCGCTACCAGTATCTATGGTCCTGATGAAGCGCTCCGGGATCCATTAGGGACCAAATAGTAGCGTGAAACATGTCGACCTTTCACTTTTAATATCACTACACTGTCACACGGGTTGAGAGTAGTGGGATCGTACTTTTCCCTTCCTATTTTTGCACTAAGTGCATCTCCACTCCCGTCCAGATTTTAGCCTAACCCTGAGGACCCTTGAATAAATCTATTAGGGCACCAACGGGTTATTTTATTTTCACTTACACTTACCACTTGGCCCACACACCCACACACACAACTGCGGCAACTCCTAAAAGATCTCCATCAGAGTGCCCTCTTGGAGGCCCCGTGAGGGACTGCAGCGCCACCCCACGAGGAGCAGTGCCCAATGATGATGCTTTACACTCGCAAGGGTGTGTGAGGGCACAACATATACAGGAGTATCACTCTCCACTCAGACACACTCATTCCTTTCTTTGGAGACATCCTACTCCTGAATTGCAACCATAACAGGCTGCTGGTCTCTTTCCTTCTTCCTCCTAGGAACTGGTACCATTCTTAGATATTTGCATTACCTTCAGGAGCACTGGTACAGGACCTATTTCCAACTAGCTCCTTGTCCCTCCTTCTTCAGAATTGTGGTTACAGTTAGTACGGCAGCTAGCCGTGGGACAATCTATTGTAGTCTTTTCACCCCTGCACTCTCCTTGCCCAACCCCATTCTCCCTCTTCCCCCCGCCCTCCCCTTTTGAGATAACGTGGCCTCAACTCCTGGGCCATTACTGATTTCCAATATGGATAATCCAGGCCTCAGTTTCGATGATGAGACAGTGGCTGAGATCCTCAGGGCACCCTCATTACTAGCAGAAGATGGCAGTGCAGCCACCGGCAGTAAACATGACGACTGGAAGTCTTTGCAGGCACTTAGGAAATTGCAGATTAAGACGGCATTACATGGTACTATTATGACAGAATATCTTAGAGCAAACATTGCCCCCAACGGTCTTCTGATCACATTGGCCCCGAGAATATTCCTAGAGGACTTGATCTTCCGTCGAGAGTGGTCGCGGATTTCTTGGAAGTGTACACGTGACTGGTTAGTGTTGATCATCAACACGGCCAAAAGACTGTCGGATGAATTATTGATCCAGATCACTCTATCTGAGAACAAATTAAAAGCAGGTATATCCATCACGGCCTTCAAGTCACGCCTCACAGAAATCAACCAAGAGATGAACGACCACAAAGAATATCTGACGAAGCAGAAGATTAATCAACTACAGAAGGATGTTAAACGCTTTGACAAGGAAAAGATCTACCCCTATACTAAGGAGGATTACATCTTTCAGTATAGTGAGACCACATCGGATGATGCAAGTAGCAGTCATTCCAACAGATAGGACTCAACCAGTAGTGAGTCTAGCTATGAGAATAGACAACATAGATCTAGGGGTGGATATAGACATCAACCACCGCCACCCCTGTTTCAAAACTTTCCTGCTCATCCGTTCCAGCCACCATTGTACCAGGGCCCATGGATGGGACCTCAACCCCTGTGGAATGGACCTCTCGGGCCGAATCCCCACATGCAACAATACCAACAATTCCAAAACCCCCCTTTTTACAACAGAGGGAGGGGCAGAGGAAGAGGCAAAAGAAGAGGAGGATCCAAGACCGTTCATTGGCAAGATCAGGAACAGAGGGTGTTGAGGAGCCAAACAGCGAGAATCTAGTGGTCAATCTCTCTTCCAGACCCTTGACGTCGGGGAAATTATGCTCTTGGAGAAGGGCCTGGGTTTTGTCCCTACGCCCAGGGAAGATGACTTTAGACTACATCAAGAACTTCACCAATTTTTTAGGAAAGTGCGCCTAAAAGCATTTTTCCAGGATAAGCCAGAGGTCCCCACCGTTGGTACTGGTTTAAAAACAAAATCTAGATTCACCCCTACCGCCGCAATGACGCCTCACGAAGTGTTGACGTTCGAACAAGCTATCCTGAAGGATGTGAGCCATATGACCATCGGACATCCTTTTGACAATCTCACTAAAGAAGAAAAACGATTACTGAAGAACATCGCGGAAGACACAACGATCATCCTAAAACCGGCTGACAAAGGCGGTGCCACTGTTATACAGGATAAGGACACATACGATGCAGAATGCCTCCGCCAACTTGCTGACACTAGGTACTACCAACTTATTGAAGAGGACCCCACCTCACGGCTTTCCATCAAGATACAGAGTCTTATCGTCGAAGCCGCTACTGAATGCTGGATCTCACGAGATGAAGCCTCATTCCTTATCAACAACGAACCCCGCATCCCCTATTTCTACTGTTTACCTAAGATTCATAAGGGGGTGAACCCACCTCCGGGCGCCCCATCGTGTCCGGCATCGACTCTCTGTTAGAACCCTTGAGCAAATTTTGTGACTTTTTTCTACGACCTTTGGTCAAAAAAATCCCCACATACTTGAGAGACACCACTGAGGTTCTCAATCTCATAGAACATTTCGCGGAACCTGGATCTATCAACCTCCTTGTGACCCTAGACGTGGCAGCACTTTATACCAACATCCCCCAGGACGCCACCATAGCAGTCCTTGAGAAGGCTCTCCTCAACATTCATCCATGGCCTTATGTGACACCGGTCACCTTTATCTGTGACTGTGCTACCATTGCCCTCAAAGAGAACTTCTTTGCCTTTGACAAAAAATTATACCATCAAGTTCAGGGCACCAGCATGGGGAGCACCTTCGCGCCGAGTCTGGCGTGTCTTTATATGGCTAATTTTGAAGCAGAATATATCCTAGATCCTACCAACCCATTCGAGAGCAACATCTTACTATGGTGACGCTACATTGACGATATCATTATCTTTTGGAAAGGGGATGAAGAGGAATGCCGTTCCTTTTTTGACTGGATCAACACCATTGATCCATTCCTCCAGTTCACGGGCACCTTGTCTCGGGACTCCATCCCATTTTTAGATCTTTTGATCTCTCTCCATGATGGTACCCTTTTGACAACCAATTACAAAAAGCCCACAGATAGGAATAGTCTCCTTATGTATCACAGCCACCACCCTAAGGCACTGAGGGACAATCTACCTGTTGGCCAGTTCCTACGCCTCCGTAGAAATTGCAACACACTCACTGAGTTTGATAACCAAGCTAACACTCTCACAGAGAATTTGACAGCTAGACAATATCCTATAAAAATCATCAAACACGCATGGAAAAGAGCTAAGAATAATCCAAGAGAGTCTCTCTTAGAAACCAGGAATAAGACTAAGACAGATACGTTGACCTGTGTAACCTCGTTCACCCCTAACTCCAACAGAATCAAGAAGATTGTTAAGAAACATTGGAAAATTCTGGAGACCGGCACTTTCACCCCGGGCCCCATACCTTTATTTGCCTTTAAACGGACACAGAACTTGAGGGACATTCTTGTGCATACTCGCCCCAAGAACACCATCCGACAACAACCCACACTCTGGACTTTGCCTCCAGTAGTAGGTCACTACCCATGTGGCTCATGCGCAGTTTGCCCACAAACCAGACCGTCCAAAGAATTAAATTTGGGTCTTACAAGACCCTGGCAACAAAGACGTCATACAAACTGTAACTCGAAGAACTGTGTTTACATGATCACATGCCCATGTGGTTCCAAATACATAGGCATGACAGTCAGACCAATAAAAGCACGGATCGGAGAACATAAAAGCACAATCCGGTGTAAGAAAACCATCACCAGATTACAGAGACACTTTTTAGAAAACAATCACTCCCTGACAGTTTACAGTGGACCGTGATCGAGTCCAATCCCCACTGGACAGCATCAGCACTATTTAGACAAGAGCAACAATGGGTGTTTAGACTCCAAAGTAATGTTGTAGGGCTGAACGATGATATACCTTGGGCTGAATTAGTACCCTGAACCATTTCCTTCTGACCCCTCTTGCATACAGTAGGGACCTTTCCTCAGACACTGTATGGGATCTGGTTGACTCCTTTGCGTTAGGGGCGAGCCTTAGCAGCCTCTGATTGACCACACTATTATTGAAGCATACGCAGCAATTGATACACTGATGTTATGGGGTTATACAAGCTGTATTGATAGTATCCATATATACAACCAATATTTTTAGACATGGCTACTATCTTTGTTGACCATACCTTGGCACTACCAGCATAAACATTATCATCTGGGGTGGTCTTTACTTGTATCTTGTCTGAACATTACAACCTGCTCAGCTTGTTCAAACCCGACTACCATCACTTACATGAATTATGTTGCCATGGATAGAAGCCATATATACCAGTGATTTGTCTCAGTGGACAGTATTGGGCACCATCATCCCACCTGGCTTTAATATGTTGGTTCCAACTCAACACACATTACCCGTGCATCACCAATCTGCCCGGGATGTATAACACCTTTTGGATGGTCTCTATTTCTATATTGACTTAGCATCATCACCTGACTCTATATGTAAAACTTGGCTGCCATCACTTACATGAATCATGTTGTCCTGGACAGAAGCCATTCACATCAGCGTCATCCCTCTATAGATGACGTTCAGTCTAAGTGGAAATTATGGGGCACCTCCATCTTAATTGGTTTTCTATATGTTGGTTCTAACTTAATACACACTACCCGGGCACCACCAATCTGCTCGGTTTGTATAACATTGACCATCACTTCCAATAAATATTAACATTTTTTGGGAGTATTACCACGTTTTCTTCTTTTGGTGGTTACACAGAGGTTATACGTCACCATTACATTATGGGGTCGGTTTACTAACATGGTTGCTAATGTATGTACTCACTGCCATTTTTTCAGATCTATAAGCCTATACACTACACCACTTGCTCCCCATTTCATACCGACCTATTTTCACACATTAGATATTATACGTAATACAATTTGATCTCTTTTGAGCATCCATCACCACATGTAGTTTCTATGGCATTAGTCGTCCCTTATCTGGATAGGACACTGTAGACCTGTCCAAGATGGCCGCCTCCTTTACGTGCTCTGTTAGTCCATTTCTCCCGCATTCCTAGGTCGCACAAGCTATGACGGGCGAGCTGTTGATTCTGGTGACTATATTTACCGAGACTTCCCACACCCCTTTACCGGCGGACTGGGCAGGCTGTTAGGTCTCCAGGATTCGGTTGGAGGGCGATGAGTAAGTTTTTGTACGCTGCTGGCCATTACAGGATTTTAAGGTAAACCCGTGATGAGTATTTCTAGCTATGTTGCGAGACATGTACTAGCGTTTTTTGTTTGCCTTTGCCCCCCTCCTTTTGCAGCTTTTCTTCCCTCTTTAGACCGCTACCCGCTGATGAAACCCTATTCCATACTAGGAAGGGTATGACATTTTCCACTTTTCTGTGTTTATGTTTCAATATAGTATGCGGGAATTCCACTATCTCCCGCTTTTGGTGATTTTTTTATTACGTATGTGAATTCGTCATAGGTTTTTCAAAGTTTTTTCAGGCACTCGCATGGCGCTTCACGGAATTTGCCTTGATTTTATTCAAGCACCCGGCCAGCGCGGTGCTCTTCCATAGCGGTTGTCAGTGATCAGGTTCACTGTAGGTATGGACTTTAGCTCTAGTCTGTATTTCACTGACCCACTTCTGATAGACTAACAGCTACTATCTCCTTTCTCAGCCACGTTATATTATTTATTAATCCCCAGTCACGTGTTTGCATGGTGTTGGCACTCTTTACCAAGCATGACAAGTACTGTTTGTAGTCCGTTGCATTGCTTTCCAACACTATGACCTTTTCTCCCCCCCCTTTTTCCCCCCCCCCTTTTTTTCTTTTCCCCTTGTACCTTGTCTCCATTAGGTTTGAACTAGAGTATACGGATAAGACGTTACTCTAACGTACTTCATTTGTCCTTAATGAAGGTACGGTAGGAATATAGGGTGTCTCTTTCCCTGATTCCTCCCTTCCGCTACCAGTATCTATGGTCCTGATGAAGCGCTCCGGGATCCATTAGGGACCAAATAGTAGCGTGAAACATGTCGACCTTTCACTTTTAATATCACTACACTGTCACACGGGTTGAGAGTAGTGGGATCGTACTTTTTCCCTTCCTATTTTTGCACTAAGTGCATCTCCACTCCCGTCCAGATTTTAGCCTAACCCTGAGGACCCTTGAATAAATCTATTAGGGCACCAACGGGTTATTTTATTTTCACTTACACTTACCACTTGGCCCACACACCCACACACACAACTGCGGCAACTCCTAAAAGATCTCCATCAGAGTGCCCTCTTGGAGGGCCCGTGAGGGACTGCAGCGCCACCCCCACGAGGAGCAGTGCCCAATGATGATGCTTTACACTCGCAAGGGTGTGTGAGGGCACAACATATACAGGAGTATCACTCTCCACTCAGACACACTCATTCCTTTCTTTGGAGACATCCTACCCTGAATTGCAACCATAACAGGCTGCTGGTCTCTTTCCTTCTTCCTCCTAGGAACTGGTACCATTCTTAGATATTTGCATTACCTTCAGGAGCACTGGTACAGGACCTATTTCCAACTAGCTCCTTGTCCCTCCTTCTTCAGAATTGTGGTTACACTAAATATCAAGGGACAGAATATCGACTGTCCAGAATATTGATGCCAAATTATCTAGGGACAGAATATCTAGTCCCTATCTACAAACAGGTAAGTACTAAAATATCTAGTACAAAATATCGATGTTTAAAATATAGTTAACTAAAATATTGAATTTTTAAATGTATTAAAAATAATATAAAAGTAATTAAATAATAAACACAATTAAATAAAACATAGTTAAAATAATGTAAAAAGCTTAAAATGTAAAAATAATAAATGTAATGTAAAAAAACATATTAATTATTTTTAACATATATTTACTTAATAATATTATAAAATAATTATTAATCTTATTTATAAAATATGTAAAACATTATTAAAAATATATTTACATATATATATATAAATAAACATATTATATAAATATAAAAATAAATAATATATAATAATTCAAATAATTAAAGTACATTTTTTTATGTTAATTAATAATTTACACTACATTAAATATATCAAAATTAAAAACGTTGCATAGCTAAGGGAATACAATTAGTATTCACACTCCAACAACTGCAAAAGTAGGGAATTTGTTGGATAGCGGGTGGGTACAAATTACTATTCCAACTCCAGCGAGTGGAACAGTAGGGAAAGTGTTGGATAGCGGGTGGGTAAAAATTACTATTCCTACTCCAGCGAGTAGAACAGTAGGGAAAGTGTTGGATAGCGGGAGGGTAAAAATTACTATTCCCACTCCAGTGAGTGGAACAGTAGAAAAAGTGTTGGATAGCGGGAGGGTAAAAATTACTATTCCCACTCCAGTGAGTGGAACAGTAGGGAAAGTGTTGGATAGCGGGAGGGTAAAAATTACTATTCCCACTCCAGTGAGTGGAACAGTAGGGAAAGTGTTGGGTAGCGTAGGGGAATAATTGAGTAGACCCACTCCTACAATATAATTAAAATTAATTAACAAATAATTAATTAATAAAACTATATTTACCTTCCAACATTTTCCCCTATAAACATCACCTCCAATAGTGTAAAATATTAATGAATCAACATAATTAATTAACATTTAATTAATTAGCTAATTACAATTAACAATCAAATTAATAACCATCATATCTAAATTAATTTACACAATTAACACTATAAAATAACTGTGAATAAATAATATTTAAAAATTATTAAAAATTGAATTAAATGTAACTTAATTCCCACCCTACTCCCCTATCAACACTCAACACACTACTATTTTTTTAACCTAATTAACATATTATTAAATTAATTTTTAATAATTAATATGTAATTAATTACTAATTAATACAAAAATTTAACAATTTACATAATTATCAATTAATTAAAAAAGATTATTCACTTTTTATATATTTAATAATAAATTAATTACATTAATTAACAATAGTAATTATTAAACAATACATTATTAATTAATACATTATTAATTTTTATAATTTAAATTAAATTACTTCCCACCCTATTCCCCTATAAACTCTCAACCCGCTACGGAACTAATATACGCAAAAATTATTAAACAATAGTTATCATAAAACACTAAATTAGTAATTAATAAATTATTAATTTTTATAATGTAAATTAAATTACTTCCCACCCTATTCCCCTATAAACCCACAACCCGCTACGGAACTAATATACGCAAAAAGTATTAAACAATAGTAATTATTAAACACTTAAGGGTCCATTACGATGTCGGGCGGAAGCACCACCGCCGTGCTGTCGGAGGCAAAAACCGCTAGTTACCGTCCGCCAGCAACGGCCCACACGCCCGCCAAATTAGGATGTGAAAAGTCAGCCAAACACCGCCCGTAAGCCTGCGATGCCGCCCGCCATCAAAGTGCACCCGTCCACGTAGCGGCGCGAGCCAATGGAGACACACCGTCCGACGAAATGACGTACCGCCCGGCGTACAAATTACGATGCCACAACCAAACAGCCTCACCGGCAAAGAGACACCGCACGAGATTCCAAGGCGGAAACCCGACCGTTGAGTACGGAGACCAAAAAGGCGGCCCACCCCGAAATTAATCCTGCACTCCAGGCCATCCCCATGCTGTACATGATGCACCACCTAGGAGTGAACGCGCCACGACGACGCAGGTAGGCAGACACACAACAAGGGCACGCAAACACTGCACACAATGCAAGGGCGTAAAAACTGCACATGACCCCCCCAGACACCACTGTGTGTACAGGACACATCCACCACTGTACCCACACATGTCCCACCTGTAAAAAAAAAAAGAACTCACAACATCCTGGGCACCCACTACCCGGGACCAGGAAGTGACGTCCCCGTCACGGCACCGCAGCGCAGCAGCGATGACGCAGGTACACATGCGCACAACGCAGAGGCCAACGACAGCGCCACGCATGGGCTGCACACAAACACCACAGGGTCACAACTACACACCCCACACACCAGCCCAACCCTGAAGGCACATGTCACGTGGCCTTCCTGCATCAGTCATGTCCCCAACCGACAACTCACAGTTGTCAACTGGATGTCACACAAGTGTCCCGAACAGGGGAGTAATGTGACGGCAAAATAGGACACACCTTTGTGTGCAAAACATGGAGAAGCACACGGCGGCTGCTACATAACAGCGCAGAATATGGACATTGTCCGCAAAAGGCACGCCAGTCTCATCCAAAAATACCTATACCATCCTGCTCGCAATATCAAGCCATGCAATGTACAAAATAGAAACAGGTGTTCCCAATCACTACACCCACACAGAAGCCTCAATGTACAGCGGCAACGGAGTGTCCCTCCCACACACGGGAGAGCAGATAGCACTGAATGGCCTTCCATTCCTACTCTGAAATCACATTGCAACAAATTATGCAGGAGAATGGAGCCATTGTACCAACAATAAGCCAAACATAGCCATGCAGAGTAAAACTTCCACTGGCAGATAGCGCCTAACATGAAAAAAAGATAATACTACAAAATACAATTATACCATTCCTCCATGTGGGCCAAATGCAAGTAATCTAGAAAGAGTCAGACACCACTGGCCTTGACCATTCATTGAAGCATGTAGGATGAGGGACTGTGTCCTCCGCCCAAGCTATACCCCAAGTCCTGCTGCCGTACATCCATTCCTGAATTCCCAGCATCGTCGGAGGTTGCACTCTGCTGACTGCTCAGGCAGCCGGAGCACGCCATCACATCACCCTGTAGCAAAATGGCTGTTGCACCAGTGCTTCTCAACTACGCCGGACAGATCAAGCTGTACAGTGACAGCTTGCTACACATAGTGGGCTGTTCAAATCTGGCTATGCTGAATGTAAGTTACCAAGTAACTTACCGCATTGCAATGTTCAGCTGCGTCATCCCCGTCTTCTACTGTCGGAGGTGTCCGTACCACTGTCCTGTGGATTTATGTCTCTCCAACCCGGCATGTCCAAAGGCAGACTTGGTACACTTGTTTGCACCCCTGGACGCCCACGACAGGATCTGTTCAGTGTATGGGGGCATGGCGTATGTGGCTGCAATCGGGGACACACTGCAATGGGACCAGTGTGCCTCCACACAACGTCTTCTGGATCACAGTTTCATCGAATGTCATCCAACATGTCCCATCAGGCTTCTACAAGGGACAACTTACGACGAACAAGTTGCCACCCACCATCCGCTTCATTGGATGTCATCCATGTTTACCATCAATGGGATGAATGCCCTGCTGGAAGGTATCGCATACATGACAACTTGTCAATTCATAGGTCCCCGACTCAATACCCCCAATTGAACATTAATGTTCAACACCGTACCTATGCTTGGCTTTCGCACGGAGTGGGCAGTTAGCTGTACAACAACTATACCATACAATCTGCAACTAACACCTCACCATCAACTCTACTGCCATGACATCTGACATTTTCGGGACATGCACTCTGTTCCTCACCATATCCTGTGTCTCTGCATGAACAGGGGGAGGCAGAGGTATGGGACTTGTTTACAGTAACCACATGGCCAATACTGCACGAACAACTATGCTATAATATGTATTCTGCGCACCTGAACACATGCACCTGTCAGTGCACACTTATCTGTCTGCTGTATTACGTGAGAAGTGTCACCTCACCTTTGTCTGTACTTCCGTGCCAGGACTTTTGCATGGACAACAAATGCAACCCCCTACAACATGGCCCTAGTTATTGTGTCATGTTCAGTAGCCACCACATTGCAACAACTTGTGAGATGCTGCTGCATGCATGTAGGCTCATGCTCTGATGTCACCTCTGACGCAGGTGTGTCGGAGTCACTATTGTAGTAATCCTGTACCATGGAACTGAGATGTACTGTGCCTATGATGTCAAGCTGTCTGGTAGGCAAAATAAATACTGTCTGTGTCAAAGTCTAGAGCTCTTCAGTAATGAGCAAATGTACTTTAGCATAGCAAGGGCAAGGCAGTTGTAACTCTGAAGCCTTTATTCCACAGTCAACAACTAATCACATCTACCTGTACCCCCTTTTGTATGTGTAATCATGCTAAGTATATACTCCACATGCATTTTGCTGCCAGTAGTGTCCACTATACTGCATTACAGAGGAAGTAAGTCCAAAACATGCCTTGAAGCAAATCTGTGACTCTGTAGAATAATTTATCGAAGACAAGTACGAATGAGAGAGGATGAGAGTGTGTGAAGTACACGAGAGTCGTGAGATGACCATGTAGTCTAGTGTCATTGGATGTCAATGCATATGATTTGCCGCCACAGTGGACCTAGTGAAATACTACAGGTCGTGGGCCTTGGCTTGTCAGACTCTGACGTGGCCCAACAGATCATCACATTAACACCGACGGCCTGGTCACTACAAAGCCCAGTCCTACATATGTGTATAATTACCTTCACAGTCTGACATCACACTCATCAAGCAAAAGTAGGAGCCACGCAAGAAGCATGCAACAGCAATGCATGACAAAACACACACACGATATCAATGTGGGTGGGCAGGTCTGCACAGTGAGTACGAACTGCAGAAATTCACATACATGCTCAATTAAACAAGGCACAATCTTGACAGTCACACACCCTGCAGACACACAATGTCCAAAACATATCAAGTAGGAGTCATCCTGAACTGCAAGGACACACCCACACACTGCACACTGTGCAACATACAATACACACATGTGATCACATTCACAGACCTGAACACGGATACAAACACCCACAATGGGCCTGGGTAACACATGTGTGTAGTCGACATTGCCAGAGCACACACACACACACCAACACTACCCCAAAGTCACACCCTTCACACCACACACACCTACACCTCCCAAATGCACACATTGAAAGTAAGCCATGTGCCCAGGCTCAATGTTCATCACAAGATTAACATACACCTACACTGCTGGCCACACAGAAAGTAAGCTCACACATACCCGCATATTCTGCACATGCTACCTGTCATCCTGTGGCTAGACTCACACCCTGTGCTTTGCTTGCACGCAAACATGACACGTATACATTTTCCCAGAAATACCACCAAATACATGCCGACAATCCGTGTCACAAAAATACTTCTTCATCACACACACAAGTAGCAGAGTCTGAAAGAAGTGAAGTCCCTGCCACGTGTAAAACACATTGGAATGTGAGACCAGACATTGCAATTGTTGAGGTACCATACATGTGCCTCACTTAACTATGCACACACAGCAACAACTGCAATCAGCAACTACACAGACACAACCGACTACAGGAACAACAGCATCCAGTCACAGATTACATAGACAGGCGGCAATATTGATCAACACCAGGGACAGTGGCCAGTCCGATGTGCAGAGTAGTGACACGAAAAGCTGCGTATGCAATGTGTGTGAGTGTACCCTGCCATGGCCAGCAACACTGCCATGGCAGTCACAATAGCCATTACAGCCACCACTGTGTCACAGGTAGTTGTGCGAGGGTGCCTACCATTCAAACAGGATGCCAGTCCGACTCGGTGCTGTCTGTGTGCTACGGGACAGTTGGAGGTCCGCCCCTGAGAGAGAAGCACAACTGTGGAAGACACACATGTGGCATGTGAAGCGGGAGGGCTGCTTGGCCCAGGTGGGTGGGTGGCACGGGTAGGTGCACTCATGCAGTGTTGAAACAGACTGTGTGGGGAAGATTCCGGAGGGGTAGATTTCCACTGTGTTGGGTATTTGGAAAGCCTACCTGTCTGGGGATGAATGTGAACTCATGTGGGCACAACAGGCGGGCACACGATCAATGCTGCATCAGGTGTAGACGTTAGCCCTCCCTCTGGGGACATGCTGGATACTGCTGTGCGTCTGCCAGGCCCTTGCCAAGGCACTTACATCCCCTGTACTCCAGGTGTACCCCCTACATTGTCCACCTGCACAGGCTACCCAGGGCACGGGATGGCAGTGGAGCTTGGTGGGTGGGAGGTCATGGCGCCCTTCTCCTGGTCACATCTCGCAGGCAACACATTCTCAGTGTGCAGCATGGCACAAGTCCTAAATAAGAAGTGGGGGGACGCAGACGTCACGACAGGAAGTGATGTCACGAAAGGTGGCTTGCACCATCAGACTCATTGCCTCCCTTCGCCCACCCCTTAGATGCGATTGCAACAGAGAAGCCAGCGCGTGCACCAGCAGCTCCGATCTCGCCCCAGAGAGGCCATAGAGTGAATGTGTGGCTCCATTTGCTCCAGTAATCGAGCTCGCGGGAAAATAAGTGGGGGGACGCCGTCCACCCACGTGGTACCCCGACTCGAGCCCTGGACAACAGTGACAATGCATGACAGCCTCCGGAGTCCGGATACACCACATGCAACACACAGAGGCTGTAGCTGCCCTAGCGGGCCAGGCCGCAAACACAATCCCAGACGAAAGGTAGACCCACCCCGGCGTGCATAGTCATTACATCCGCTGCCATTGACAATGGACCCATGGAGTGAGACATGGGCCTCAGGGTGATGGGCCTCCGAGCCATCCCCCGCCAACGAGTGTCATGTGTGAGTGTCATGCAACTCACACATATCGCAAAGCCAATAGTACACTTTGCCTGCACACCAGGGCTCGAGTCGGGGTACCACGTGTGTGAGTAACACCTCAGTATAACACTCAGCCTGGTTGAAGAGAGATAGGGGTAGGGAGTGACAAAGACAAACACTACTAAAAATCATATTCATCAGGTCAATGAGCAGCACATCATCATCAAATCTGTTGTGGAAGGGAATGAATAAATTATACAGTCCAGTTAAATGCATTGCAAACAGTCCTTCAGCCTCAGAGATCCAAGTTATATCTAAATGTTCTGTTATCAAGGTTTGAATAAAACAAACACAGCTCTACAAATTATGATTGTTAAAGGAAAAATTATACTGTATATAAATGGCAAATTGGGCGGTACATCTGAATTCTTCTTGGAATGTCCGTCTTGGATGCCTGGCTGAACTTGTCTGGTAAAGTAAGCAGGAGTGTTATGGAGCTTTCGCATTTCATGTAAGAGAAGAGAAGTCCTGTAGATTAAAACAAAAACGATATTGTAGAGTCAAGGCGAAGGACAGAAGGTAAGCTTCATGAGGAGTGGACTAAGAGGCAAAGCAAGAGCATAGGCTGCTGCAATCATTCTTTATGACTCATGTGCGATTAACTGAGAAGTGACAGCAATTTTACAACCAATCCAAGACTAGTAGCTGCATGTACCTGGCTAATCAACCTCACAACTGTCATAACATTTAGCCGAGTGTGTCCGTCATGTAATGATGTGACATCACATGCACCCCCGACCACAACCACATAATAGAGGAGTTTGACATTTAAGCCAGCACATACTCTTCAGCAGCATTTCCCAAATCAACGCACCTCTCTCTAGTCCATAGAACAAAGTAGGCCTCTTAGAGTCATCATCATGTTGGTTTCCCTTTGAAGTTGATAACTTCCTTTTTCTGGCTGTTGCGGTAGTCCTGACCTGAGTCCTGACTCTGAGTAACGAACATGTCTGACTCCCAACCCAAATGAGATTGAGGGAGATAGTGCACTTCTGTTGATGAACAAGAAGAGAAAAATAATTTGAGCATTTTGTGTAGATTTGTATTTGTTAAATAAACTGACTGGTCTGGTCTCTAAAGAACCAGAAAAAAAACTACAGCGAGGAGTGGACCATGCAAGTAAATCTAGCTAAGTGTGAAAGGGTCAATTACCTTCAGCCAAAATCACCCATCAGCTCCCAAACATTGCAAACCATCGAAATCAAGTTTACAAATTAGTTGAACACCCTCCCTCATTGCCACCACATGAATCATGAATATTCACTAACACTCACTCAATAATATATCACTCATTGGTGCAAAAGTTGCCTATTCTATTCCAAGCACAGTGATACACATTGGTCGTATTGTATCTCCTTTTTTCCCATGGAAGCAACACGTTGGATGTCTTGTAAATTAAATGATATTTACTGGGGCAGGCCTTCCAGGGAATGAAAATAAAGGATAGGCATGGGACGTAGGCAGGCATTGTCTCCAATGTCCTTGAAGGGAATGAGGAGGCTTCTTCACTGCACACTGGTCCAACTCCAATCCGGTCATACATGTGCCTAAATGGCGGGACTGCATAAGTCAGACACAAACAAAATATGTAATATTCCTCTAGCTATATCCATTTCTCTTTGGCAAACCAGTTCAACGATAATCTGAAAGTTCTATGGTGGCCTACTCAGTCAGGGAAATAGAGTTTGTCCCTAAAATCAGGTGGTTCACACAGAAGTTGGTCAGCTAGTGTACTTGAGTCTGACAAATCGCCCTTATCTTCCTCCTCCTCTTGTGGTATTTCAGGAACAGTGTAATTGTGTGGCAGGAAGTGTTGGTTCATTTTAATCATGGTCAATCTCTTCATGTTTTGAGGCAAGAGACTGGTCTTTCTCACTGTTACAACTGCACCAACTGCACTGAACACACACTCAACAGATACATGGCTACCAGACTAACCAGATACTTTATATTGCCAGCCTACTGAGCTCTGGCCATTAGCGCATCTTCCCATACCAAATGACCAATGGGTTTTGATCCACATAGACTTATTTTGGGTCATACAGATAGTCTTGGAACATCCTCTGAATGGTCATTAGTGCTGCCACTTGCTCGACCTCTTTTGCCTTTGCCTCTGCACTTGACTTAAGCCCTGCCTCTTGAAACCAAGCCATTGCAGAGGTTGGGTCTGATTCTTCTGTTGATGTTGTTGGTGCCGGTGTTCTTGTTGCTGATATTGGCTGCTGTGAGACAAAAGCACTGCCTTCTCTGGAGGTTGAAGGTTGCACACCAGAACTTCTGCCCGGGACTGTATCTTCCAGCCGTTCTTCTTCCAGGTCTCTTGCTTGCTCAACATTCCCCTTCTTGTATAGTGAAACATCCACTTCTGAAAATAATTTATTGTGGCACAGATGTACTCTTTGGATGACACAATGTCTCTTTGCAGTCTTGGATTAACAGCCAATTGAAGGATTAAGCTTTCAACCAACTCATGCGCTTCTCTGTTCACAACGTTGAACCTTTGCGACACCTTTTTTAGCTGGTCCTGTAGCAGATGAAACAATGGGATAACGTGGCTCATTGTACTGTCCTCCTAGCTTTCTTCCCATGTGAAAACCTCAAAAGGAAGCAGCATCTGTATCATGCATTTGACTAGGCTCCATTTCTCCACCTCCATGGTCATGCTTTTCCCAGTTGCGTACCCTCCTCTTTGACTGACATAGTCATTAATTGTTTTTTACTGCTCAAACAGACGTTGCAACATGTAATCAGTCGAGTTCCAATGTGTTGGCACCTCCTGTATGAGGGCTTTAATTGGCACCCTGTTAGCATGCTAAATGATCCTCAACTGCTTCCAGGCTTTAGAAGAATGACTGACATGAGAGCAGATTCTTTTGCAGGTGGTCAGTCTGTTGCTGACTATGTTTTCTTTTTTGAGAAAGTCCTGCACAAACAGGTTGATGCAATGCACCAACCACAGGACCCTGAAATAGCCACAATCTGCCATGGCCTTAACTTTATTACTGCCATTGTCCATGGCAACAGATGCAATTTTTATGACCTCTGGGTTGCAGCCATTCAAATGCCTTGCTTTTAAAGTCTTCCAAGATGTTTGCAGCTGTATGGGATTTCTCTCATGGCTACTGTTGCATGTCGCCAAATGCCCTTAAAGGTATCTTCAGCACTGAGACCTGTAGACACCTGTTGCCTAACCCCCACAAAAGAGATCCAGTGTGCACTGATACTTATGTAATCAGTTGCTTAACAACTGGTCCACATGTCTGTCATCAGGTAAATAGTGTGAACAGCACTCTACTACAAAGCTTGTCCAACCAATTGCAGCACACGGTGATGGACCAGCAATTCTGGCAAAATAGGTCCAGCTGGGAACCTTCCATTTCAGCCAGCTGGCCGCCACAAATTCAAAAAATCCCTTCCACAAAAGAAAAAGGGTGCACTGCTGGAGACAGGGCTGCTTTGCGTAAAGCTCTCACAGTCTTCTTCCCCATCACCTTCCACCATGATCGGAGCTGATTCCCCTCTCTCATCACCACCACTAACTGTAGCAATTTTTTTAAGGTGTTCCTTTTACCGGATTGCATGATGTTTTTCATACGAGTCGTTTGGCCTCCAGTACCATAGTGTGAACCAGGCTTACCTCGATGAACACTTGCATTGCAAATGGAGCATATTGCAATGTTATCCTCCTGCTCCCTATTCATAAAGAAGTCACAAACTCGGGAGAAGAATTTTCTTAGTGGGCCACTGGTGCCACTGCTACTGCCAAAGCCCGAAGAACTAAAGATAGGTGGGTGTGTCAAGGATTGGCTCTCTGCAGTGCGTACCTTGACCGAGGTAGCAGTGGATGCAGGTCTCAGCAGGAGATTTACAAATATGGAAACTGATGGTGATGGTGAAACCAATGCCACATCCCTCAGAGAAGGTTGAATAGGAGGGGCAATGTTGGATGTTGTGTCTTCTGTTTATATGCAGAAGGACTCTAGTGGTCCTCGGCGGACCCCTTACAGACATTACATAATCAGTTGGATGTGTCTGAGTGTGGTTTATAAAGCTTATAATGCAGTGCGCCAAGTTAACATTTGCATGCTGCGGAATAAATACATGCAAAACAGAGTTCCGTGTGTGGCGTGGTTCTTTACATGCTCCCAGGCTGGGGAGGATGCTACAACTGGTGATGAGCATGGTATACGTGACCCAAAGATTAAAGACTGCTCTCATTAAGAGTTTGCTGTGGTCCAGCAAACTGCTTGTGCATGCCACATACAGCCCAGAAGCAGTCTCCTGTTGGTGTGTGTGGAGTCAAAGCGCCACACCAGCTCTTATGAGGCCCTCAAGAAGGTGAAGGCCCTACTGAGCAGCACAATTAGAAAGTCCACCAGAAATCCACTGGCAATGCTGAAAGAAGAAATAATGTGCCACAGAGCCATAATCAATACGAAGCAAAAACGCTAAAGGCAGCGACAACAAGGTATGAAGAAGCGCGAAAGGCAGCGACAGTCAGGTTCATGAAATCGCTGAAAATAGAATTGAACAGGTGCGAAGAAACACTAAAGGCAGCAGCAACCAGGTATAAAGAAACACTAAAGGCAGTGACAATCTGATACAGATAGTACAAGTGTACTTACCAGTGCGAATGACGAAAATCTCATACGACCTCAGAATCGGGCAAACAACCCAAGGACACACACGGGGGCTGTGCTTACAAAGCCATTGGTCCATGCAGAAATGACCACCCAGGTCACCGGTTGCATTCAGCACAACGCAAAAGGTCTTCAAGCTGTCAAAGTTCTCTAATGGCTGGCGAAAGAAGTGCCAAATATGGCGCTGCCCCATTCCTGAAACCACCACCTCCTTTCGATACTGGAAAAAAGCAGGCTATTGATGCCAGAATCAATGCCTGGATCAAAACGTTCGAAGACTTCATAGAGGCTCTAGAAGAATCAGATGACAAAAAAACTTTTAAATACTTAAAGAACCTTGCTGGTGACAGAGTAAAAGAACTGATAAAGAAAATATTGCAAACTGATGAAGTGTCGTACTGTCAGATCAAAGAGACGTTCAAAGCCAAGTTCAATCCATTGCCAAATATCGATTATGAATGGTATACTTTCAGCCAGGTCAGACAACAAGCTGGTGAGGTGATAGATGAATTTGTTGAGAGACTTGATACGCTTTTTAAGCACTGTAAGTTCGACAAGTTCAATATTGAAGACCATATGCATCTCAGAGTCATTGATGGTTGCCTGTCTGATTTGTTCAGAAGACCAATGCTATGAGAAATACTTAAATCTGATTTTGATCTCGGCAGACGGGTTCCTCCATCACAACGGTGACGGATATCCCGTCCAATTAAATAATAATCCTAGTATAACCTATGGGATTTATATTTCGGCAAACAGGATATCCGTCACCATTGTGATGGAGTAACCTGTCTGCCGAGATCTAAATCAGGAGCTTAGACTGGAGAAAGTATTTATGGCTGCGAGAGCGGAGGAATGTGCAGATCCCCAAGCTGCTGATATGGAAGCTGGAATAGCCCAGAATGAATCAGCACTGAACATGAAAAGCAAGCAGAAACACAAGGTAGAGGCCCATAAAGTGGTGGCTCTGAAGAAAAAGAAATTGTGTTCCTGCTATGGATTCTCCTTTCCACATGAAGGTAAATGTCCTGTCATCGGACAGATATGCAAAGACAGCAGGAAAGAAAACCATTTCATAACGGTATGCAGAGTGAAAGAAAAGCTAAGTGTGTCACGACGAGACGAGAAAATGGGCACCAGAAAGTTTCAGAAGCCTTCTAGCCACTTCCACAGAGATAAGCAGCCACATCAACTACAAACCAAATGAAGTCGATCATCATCAAATTCATCTTCCAAAAGTTCTGTAACATCAATGAGTCTGACGTAGATGGATGTGCAATGATGATGTCAGTCACAGAACAATGTGAACATGTAGGGCTGGCCGCTCGCAAAGAAGAACGCAAACTCAAAACGAATCGGTACAAGAAATGGCAGAATTCATTTTGACATTGTCCTAAGATAATGCTAAAGGTGAATGGTTGCCTTTAACTTGTATTATAGGCAGTGATGCATCAATGAACATCATGCCTGCAGAAAAGTATCATGAACTATATCTGATACCACGTTTCATGCCATCGAAAATTAAAGTGTACACTTGGGCAACTTCTAAGCCCTTGCAGAGCCAAGGATCCTTTGTAGCGACCATGCGATCTAAAGAAAACGGCAGTGCAAGCACCAATTCATGTCCTTCGCAGTACTTAGTTGAGTGCGTGTTTACTCAGCTTCAATACTGCTGCTGACATGGGACTGATTTATTTTAACTACAACATAAATGCACATTGTGAAATAGTGAATCAATTTTCGTCATTGTTTCATGGACTTGGGAAACTTAAAACAATTAAGCTGCAACTTCACATTAATGAAAATATTCGCCCTGTTGCCCAGCGAATTGCTTTTCACCTATAGGAAGCCATTGAGAAAGGGCTAATTAACAAATGGTCCTCTGAATGTGAGCAAAGTTTCAAGCAAATCAAATAAACAATTGAAAATGCAACTAAAAAGGCCTACTTTGATCACAAGTTACATACGGAGATTGTGGTAGATACAAGCCTGGTGGATTTGAGCGCGATCCTTGCCCAACATAATGGACAGTCAGATGCTCAGAGACACATTGTAGACAATGCTCAGACTGAACGTGCTTACTCTCAGCCTGAAAAAGAGAGCTTAGCCATAGTATGTGCATGTCAACATTTTCATGTATTTCTGTACGGAAAGCACTTCACCCTTGTCACAGACCACCAGGCGTTGCTCACCATTTTTGGGAATCCTAAAGCCAAGATGCCCCCTCGCATCGAGAGGTAGGGGTTGCGACTGTAAGTATATGATTACACTATTGTGCACAAGCGGGGAAGGATCAAAACCTAGCAGACTACTTTTCACAACTGCTACTACAGCATCATAATACAACGTCCAAAGCGGCCGAAGCATACAATAATTTCATACTAAAATCTGGCTTGCCTGCAGCTCTGTCTGTTGAACAAATTCTGGCTACTAATACTAACAGAGACATGCTCATGCTCAAAGAGATTATTGCAACCCAGGCATGGAAGAGACAGACACGACCTCTCACATACGATGTTACACATGGTATCATACTACAAGGGGCAAAAATAGTCATATCTGAGAGCTTGAGACAATAATCGTGGCATTGCTGCCACCAAAAGAGCTCTCAGAGATCGAGTGTGGTTTCCACGACTTGATGAACAAGTTGAAAGGGAATTGAAAGCTTGTCATCTGTGTGTAGTATTCTCATGTTGTGTTATTATATACTATGTTATCTTGTTCCTAGCTGCTCAGCCTGTGTGAGTGTTCTGTGTGGAATGTTGGTGTGTGGGCCATGAGTGGAATGCTTGAGTGACTGGGTATGAGTGGTGACAGTTGGTGGAAGGGCTGAGCAGCTAGCAGGCTGCTCCTGGTGGGGCTGCTGTACAGGATCTAAGCTACTTGTTATCATCTTGAATAAACCATCTACCAGCGTGGACTACATTACTACACTGTGCAACTGTTTGTCTCCGTTAAATATGTCTGACCTGACTAAACAGGCTTGGGAGAGAGTTGCGGTTGACTTCTTTGGACCCCTCTGTAATTGACACCATCTCATGGTAGTTATTGACAAGTACTCACATTTTCCTCTAGTGGAAGATTTATCATCACCCACACATGGAAAAGTAATCCAGAGGCTTGATGCCCTATTCACAACATGGGGTATTCCTTACATTCTTAAGTCTGACAACAGTCCACCCTTCAATAGCAGAGAGTTTAAAGACTTGTTTAGTCATCTCAACATCAAGCACAATAAAAGCACACCTCTCTGGCCACAAGCCATTGGTGTTATGGAGCAATTTATGGGAACCGTAAAAAAGGTGGTTCAGCGCACTGTGCTAGAAGGAATTGCCCTCTGATCAGCATTGTGTCTAGCCCTACGTGCGAAATGGTTCACTCCTCATTCTATGACAGGCGAAAGTTCTGCCACCGTGCTGTTTGGGAGAGCCATGGGAACGAAGCTACCACAATGGACCACTTGTAGGCCGATAGACCCTGATGATATTCATGTCACTGACACCTCTCACAAATGATCAATAAAGGCCTATGCTGACAAGTGATGCTGTGCATTGGACACAGTTTTGGAGAAGAGAGACCAGGTCCTTGTCAAGCAAAAACGGAAAAACAAGCTCTGTTTGATGCTGAGCCATTGAAAGTTGTGACAAGTAAAGGACATATAGTCACCACTCAGCATCCTGGAAAATCTATAACCAGAGACTCGTCATACCGCTGAGGGCAATCTTCCAAATAGACGGGAAAGTCGCCCCACAACTGCAAACACTAGGGGAATCAACCGGGGAAGAGCACCATAAAGTCCTGAGCAGAATAAAATGGTCTGAAAACCTTGGCCCACAACTTACGGTATTGGATTACATACAAAGAGTGGAACTCCACAGCAACATGTACCGCCCCTTCCCGGAGCACTGGAAGCACTCCCAGTGGATCTAAAACAAGCCCTAGGGGGCGGACTTGGACTCAACCAATCGTAGGCCACCCACGCCCATCAACTCCACCCACAAATCAAACTAAGGGGACTTTACTCAACCAAATGTAGTCTTTCAAAGGCCTTGAAGGCAAGAAGGAAAGGGAATAAATATCTGCAAACACAAGCAAGAATGTCTGGCAGATACAATCCAAGAAGATTGAGGCAGAATGGCTGAAAATCTTCACCTTCCTTAAAGAAAGGGGACGTATTCAACTTTGGAAATACATCAACCAACACAGCAACACCGGTCAGACAAAAGGAAATGGAGTGGCAGCCGTTGAGTGGATCAAACATGCAAAACAGTTATACTTTAACCATCAGAACACATAATATACCAATCCTCATCAATCTTCTCCTGCAACACGCCAGGTCCTCAAAATACCTAACATTACGGAGGCCGAGGTAATTGACCTAATCAAAAAAATGAGGACAGATGGTGCCCCAGAACCCAATGGGGTCCCCGCATCAGTGTTTAAAGCCTCACATGCATACTGGGCAGGATAGCTTGCACCACTCTTCAAGCATGCCTAAGCCACTTCAACAATTCCATCGTCATGGAAACGTTCCATTCTCTTCCCCATTTATAAAAAAGGGGACGGCACGAAACCAGAAAACGTCTGTCTTATTGCTTTATTAGACATTGAAGCAAAAGTGTATGCAAGAATACTACTGAAAGAACTAGAAGCCCGGACAAAAGACAATAACATCCTTCCCCTCTTTCAAACTGGTTTTAGGCCCAAAAGCTCCACCATGGATAACATCTTAGTATTGGGTCACCTGTCACACCGAGCTACAGAGCCAGCGCAATCACCTCCTTTTTGCTGTTTTGTGGACTACAGCACAGCATTTGACCGGGTGGATCGAGGGAAACTGTGGGACTCCTGGAGAATCCCCTAACAGCTACTAAAGGCAATAACAGCATTACATCAGGGGACCTGGGTCTGCATAAAGACCAGCCAATCCACTGTAACAGCCAAGGTGCCAACCAACAATGGCCTGAAACAAGGCTGTGTCCTTGCCCCCTTCTCTTTAATCTTTACACTGCAGACCTGAGAAAAGCCTTGGAAGGCGCATGTTTATTAACACCAAGGTGGGGAAAGTGCGGCTCCAAATCCTTCAGTATGCCGACGACATTGTAATAATGGATCACATGCGGACTGGTCTACAGGAAGCCCTAAATGCTCTCTATAGGTATAATCAAAAGAACAACCTCATGGTGAACCAGGAGAAGACCAAGATAGCCATCTTTGGGAAGTACCAGTGAAAGAAAACAGCTCAATGGTGCCTAGGTGACCTGCAAATCAAAACATGCATGAGCTACAACTACCTTGGCGTCAGACTATCAGAAGGGGCAAAACCAGTGGCTCACCTAAAACACCTAAGAAGCAAGGGGGCCGGCATCATTTACAGTCTGAAATGCCTAAACCAGGGACTACACAGTCCAACTGCAGAACACTTTCTGAAGGTTCTGAGAGCAAAAATTGTCCTCTCTCTTAATTACGGTCACCTAGTATTTCCCGGCACCCTCAACAAGTTCGTTATGAACATCCAAATC
Organism: Calotriton arnoldi; assembly: GCA_963921515.1. Classification (NCBI taxonomy): domain Eukaryota; kingdom Metazoa; phylum Chordata; class Amphibia; order Caudata; family Salamandridae; genus Calotriton; species Calotriton arnoldi. The sequence continues at coordinate 1,723,436 of CAWUFW010001933.1, forward strand.
TCCGCTTACAAGAAGGTTCTAACTCTCTCCCGACAGGCCAGGAGAGCCAGAGTGAGACTGGAGCTGGGACTCGCCCGCCCGGATATCATTTGCTCAGGGGTCATAAAATACTTCATTAGCACCTCGCGTGCCTCAGCACCCTCACTGAAAGCTCAAATTAAAACAATCTTTGAAGAGGCTGGTTCCCCATGGCAGGTACAGTTGGCAGCGGCCACAAGTCTACTTGAAATAGAAGTTCAACATTTGCATAACCAGGATATCCCATTCACAGCCTGGAAAAAGACAGTGAATGCACAGTTTAAGAAAATATCATTTGAAAGGGACCTGGAAAGTTTACGCTGCCAACCCATTCTTTCTACACTGGACGCCTCTTATATCCTGGGAAAACCTCAGCCTTACTTTGAGCAAGTTTTGACAGCCCAGGCACGGAGAAGAATCACTTACATTAGACTTCTCGTACTGCCCATCGTGGACTTCAATCCATCCTGGGCTCGGCAGGACACAACCGCTTGTCGTCTATGTAGCTATCAACGTGAATCTTGGCTTCACCTGCTGTGCTGCTACCCAAAGATGGCAAGAGAGCGGCTTCGCCTGGTATTCCCAATTTGCAGGTCTCACGGCCTTAGACACTGCAGAGAAGTCTCAGACCTGTGCTTCTCCGCCAACACAGCACAAACTGTGGCCCGACTAGGGAAATTTATAGATGCAATTCGGACTGCACTGACATACCATTAAAGCCACGAGCTGCAATTAGTTGGCCACTAAGCCTGAGTGACAAGGACCAAATAGCTTATAAAGCAAAATAACAGTCCGGTGCCCACAATATAATCAGAGTCCTGCCTCAGATTTCTCCCAATACAAATCCCAGGCACACTAGGGAACAAAAATGATCAAGACTAGAGGATTAAATAAGCATGTCAGACAAGTCAATCCATTTACCCTGAACTGAAAAAAGGAAAATAATGTTGTTTTATATGTTTAGTCATAACTAATGCTGAGACAGCTGACATAAAGGTTTTATTTAAGCACTGTAAATGAACATTAACTTATTGGGCGAAGGGCCCACCTAAAGGACGTGCGAATTGGGTCCCCAGAGGTAGGTGCCATCCTTACGCACTAGCTCTTTAGTTTTAGCTTGGACTATTGCTTTTACGATTTTATAGATTTTAGCGAATCTAGTTACCCCAGTTGGAGTATGCATGACAGTTATGAATTCAAAACATTTTTCTTTTTCCTTCCTTCCACACACATGGAAAATGAAGTGTATTGTAATGATTTTAATTAATTTGAACAATAAAAGAATCATCAAGAATCATCACACTTTAAGCATCTGCCTCAATGTTTGTCAGTTCCAGACTTCATGAGCAAAGCAAGTACATCTGAGTGCCCAACTCAAGCATCCGACACTTCATCCGAGATGCCAAAGGAAGGCACTCCTCCTATAATTCGTCCGACACGATCTGGAAGACTAGTGTGAGCACCTTGACCACTCATGGAGGAGCTATAATGTATATATGTATATATTGTCTGAACTTTTTATGTAACAAAGGGAGAGATGTATTGTCTTGTGTTTATATGCAGAAGGACTTTAGTGGTCCTCGGTGGACACCTTGCAGACATTACGTAATCAGTTGGGTGTGGTTAATAAAGTTTTTGAGGCCATGCTTCCAGTTAACAGTTGCATGCTGAGGAATAAAGACATGCAAACTAGACCTCTGTGTTTGGAGTGGTTCTTTATATGCTCCCAGGCTAGCGCTACAACAGTGTCCCCTGAACCAGCTTCAGTCACAATGATTGGCTCTTTCTCCTCATCCTCTTCCATAATTTTAGGAACTTTCCTTTTCCATTGTCTCTCGTGGCAGGTCTTGGACTCAGCCGGGGTCCAATCCACGTCCAAATCATCAGAAGGGGGGCTTGAAGAAGATGGTGGAGTACTCTTTCTTTTTATTGCTGGAGATCAGGAAGACATTAGTTTAAGAAGAGGTACATCTTGCTCAGCAAGAAGCTCAACCTCCTGTTCTGCTCCTACTTCAGAAAGATTTAGTGCTGGCTGCGCCTCCTGTTGTCCACTTTGCTCAGTTACCTGCAGCAATTGGGAACTAGTTTGCGGCTGAGATAAATCCAATTCAGACTCACTGCTCATCGCCATGATTGCAGTGGCTGCCTCGCTGAGAGACAAGGGATTGGGCTTAGGTTGGGGAGGTGCTGTCGTTGATGCAGCATTGCTGCTTCCAGCTTCAGGCCTGGAGGACAGTGCAGCAGGCACATCAAGTTTCCTGAAAAAGGAGGAGGGCAGCAAGCCTGTGGAGGCAATCTCTTCTCCTCACAGGCAACTTTCTGGACAGCATGTTTCTTTTGGGCCATCTTCAAGCTCTGTCAGCTGGTACTTAACTGCACAAGCGGAAGGAGGAAGACGTGCTGTGGTCAATTCACTTTGTGCCGGCCTTCTGTCTGGCAGTACTGTGGAAACAAACAAGAAAAAAATTAGTGAAACTTGCCATTTTTGCAGTTTGAATTATTCATAGTACAGACAACAATATGATTTAGTGAGGTTAACCCAAATAATTAACAACCATAGTGTATCCATCCCAAATCACACCATAACACAATATTTCAATCAGGATAACAACATACAGATGTAACTGTTTGATTTATGTGCAGCTAAGGGGAGACACCTGCGGCAGGCAGGTGGGGTGCAGGGGAAAATGGAATAATCCTTAACAAATTAATGTTGGTATGCACCTATGGCCAGGAGGGGATGCAGGGGAAAATGGAATAATCCTTAAAAAATTAATGCTGGTGTGTGCCTATGGCAGGTAGGGGGTCCAAGACAAAATTAGTAATGACAATCCTTAAGAAGAGAATGCTGGTGTGAGCCTACGGCAGGCAGGGGTGGAGGAAAAATGTTTAACAAAATACCAAAAATAAATAAAGTAAATACATATATAAATAAAAAATTTAAATTAAAAAAAAATGAATAAAAAATAATTGCTGTTGTACTAGGGGACTATTAGAAACCCACTGGGAGGCAAGGAGGTGCAGGGGAGAAATGCACAAAATGTTATGTAATATTAAACATCGGTCATATATACATATACTACAATGATCCTCAAGCACATTAAACTATCAGGGTAAAGTAAAAAAATAAAAAGGCATTGCCCTCTCCTATCAATCTCCCTAGAAAATGGCTTGGAAAGCTGGAAAAAAAAAATATTTACACACTGGCTGGCTGCACAATATGGCCGTTGGCCACATGGTCCAACAACAACAACAAGCAAGGAGGCATTGACACAACAAAGAGCACATGCAGACCTATGGCAAAAGCACACTGGCTGGCTACACAAAATGGCCAAAAGCCACATGGTCAAACAACAACAAAAATCAAAGAGGCATGGACACAACAAAGAACACATGCAGGCCTATGGCAAAAGCACACTGGCTGGCTACACAAAATGGCCACCAGCCACATGGTCAAACAAGAACAACAAGAATGGAGCATTGGACAACAAAGAACACAGGCAGGTCTATGGCAAAAGCACACTGGCTGGCTACATAAAATGTTCACCGACCACATGGTCATACAACAAAAACAAGCTAGGAGGCACTGACAACAAAGAACACATGCAGGCCTATGGCAAAAACCCACAGACTGGCTACACAAAATAGCCACCATCCCCATGGTCAAACAACAACAAGCAGGAGGCACAGACGACAAAGAACGCATGCAGGCCTAGGGCAAATGAACACTGGTTGGGTACACAAAATGTTCACCGCCCACATGGTGAAACAAAAACAACAAGCAAGGAGGCGCAGACAACAAAGAACACATGTGGGCCTATGACAAAAGCACATTGGCTGGCTGCACAAAATGGTCGCTGGCCACATGGTCAAACAACAAGCAAGGAGGCATGGAGAACCAAGAACACATGCAGGTCTATTGACACTGACTACACAAATTAGCCCTCCACCACATGGCATGGAGAGCAAAGACAAATTGTGGCCTATGGCAAACACACACACACGCACACACACACACTTTGGCCAGAAAAAGGAGGCATGGTAAACAATGAAGAAAACACTACCATTTATTCAGCAATGCCGAAGATGAAAATTAAGTGAGCTATAAAAATTCTGCAACACACATCCTCCCAAGGCATCAAATATTACCCCACCAAAATTCACTTTTTGCATAAACATGAAATTCAAAAAAAGAAAACCACATTTTATTCCAATGCCATCCCTCGCCTAAATGATGTTTTAAAACAACATATACCACAGAAACAGTTGTTTCATGTACCCAATAACTAGTGCTGGCTGGATGGCCCATGGGCAGACTAGGCCACATAGTAAAAAAAAAGAATGTGCAAATTTAACAAACATGGAGAAAATGTACTTAACTGTGCAACCTTTTCCCTTACAAAACATAAAAAATGAAATGCAAATAATAACTAGGCCCCTACTGCAACTCCAGGCGGCTACCCACCACACCGACAATCAAATTTTAAAACAAATAAAAGTACAAATAAAAACTGGTGCATTTTCTCTATCAAACAACCAACACCCTTATCCAAACGTTTTTGAACTTGTGCTATCACCAACATAAAGTCCTTAAAGTCCAATGGTATATATGCAGCAGGAATTGCAGACAAAGAGTGATTCTTCCACCTTGAAATACAATTGAAAGGTGACAAGGAGATGGACAAATCACTGAAAGCACTGGGAGGCGTCTGCTGGACAGGAAGAGGAAGTTGGAGTCTCTAGGGTACTTCCTTCTTGTTGGAAAAAAAAGCAAAATTACAAAAATGCTTTTCGCAGTAAAAAAACAACCTGAATGATCCATTGGAGAAGAATATTCACTCAAAAACATCTTTTTGAGTTGATTTAGCTGCTTCTCGAGTAGAGAATCTACTTGAGAACCAGCTGCAGCCGCTTTTTGCTCGCCAACGTCACAAAAATGACACCAGAAGGCTCAGTGGCGACTGGAAGTGCTGGCGGCCAGCAAATGTCGCGCACACTTGCTAGTGGCTGGCAAATCTTATTGCACTTGCCAGCGTGCATAAAAACAAGCCTTGCGTGCTCCAAAGGGATTATAATTAGGGCTCCCGGTTTTATGGTATTTATTTTTTTGCCATTTCCGTCTGTATTTATCCATATTTATTTTTTGGGCATTTTTTCTGTATTTATCCGCATTTATTTTTGCCACAAGCAAAAGACGACGCTACAGCTAGTATTTTTCCACATTTATTTCAGTCCCAAAAACACATGTGCAACTGCTTGTACACGGACACAAGAGCCGAGGGAACAACAAACTAAATGGCAACGAACTCAACACACACCGATCACAATGCAAAAGGGACACCACAAGCCCCCCACTCACATGAGGAATCATATGCAAGTCACACACCCATGCATCAAAATAGGCTTACAAACAACCACACACGAGTAAGGGCGCAAAATCCAGCTGTTTAAAACAAAATAGAAACCGGGCAGTCTTTAATTTGATAGCGCATGGAGGCAAAGGAAAGCACAAATGCAGTTTGCCTGAATCAGCACACTGAAGCCTAACCTGCTGATATGCCAGTGCTCTGTTCCAAGCCCAGCACTGTTGCTGTAATACCATTCTATCAGATGGCTCAGCAAGTTTAGTGGTGGTTTCTGACATATCGTAAGCTCAAATGCCAGCAGTCACCTTAGTCTTTCATCTTTCAAAGGATGGTAAAATTAAAGCCATAACGCTGGTTTGGTTTGCATTTGTTTTTTCAGAGGGGGTGCTCATTTTTACAACGAGTACAATGTCCAACATGTCTCTTTATCGGGTTTTAATATTTTATGAACCCGACTGCGTGCAGGCTTTCAGCAAGGTCTCAAAAGCAGAGGTGCTGTCATCACCTCGCTTCAGGAAAGTGTATCTTCTCAACATGCAAACACACTATTTGAAAGCACAGCTCGCAGAATACAATGCACACTCCCTGAGCTGCAGTTATCCTAATCCTTCGGCTCAATGAACGTTAATTGCTGATACAAACCCCCTGGTGCTGCCTGTTCATACATGGTGGGGGTGGTGGGGGGTGCCGGATCCTCCAGAGCCCGAGGCTGCAGCGGGACAGACAGTGTCAAAAGCAGCATTCAAGGGGTCGCCATTAATCTGCCCCCTGAGGCCACAGAAATACATTTATCTTGCGAAATGGCGACGGGCTGGCGCAGAGCTCACTCGAGCGGCGGAGCCCTGGAGATGCCCAATTCAAAAGAAGGGTTGGGGCAGCAACAAAAGGAACAGGGGTGTGGCAACTCTGGGCTGAGCACGGCAGCGCGGCAAACTTTACTAGTATTTTGCCGTTTTTACATATAAATACAGACAAGGGAAAAATAGTTTCCCGTCTGTATTTATATGTAAAAATCCGTTTAAACGGAAAACCGGGAGCCCTAATTATAATTGCACCACACGCCGGAAGGCGGAATTTAGTTTGGAGCACTGTGATACACGCAAAGCGCAGAGTTAATGAATTCCATCAACCCCTCAAGCGGAATTATAGTTCCACCCGGGCCTAAATAGTAGTTCTCTCGGCCTAGGTGGCGATAATGTATTTATTCCCCATGCCTTTTGAATGAAACTGTAGGAGTAGAAGTGATGGAGAAGAGCATTGTTCTCTAAGGCAAATAGATCCAGCCAAGATTGACCACAGTGAAGCACTATCTCCTGAAAGAGAAAAGGATGCAACAGACTGAAACTGAGGATGGAAAACTCAGGCAAAATTATATGCATGCTCATTCTCCTGCCCAGAAGATAGGCTGCTCTCAGAGAATAAATACTGGCTTCTGCTCAGTGTCCAGTGTTTAACCCCAAGGAAGCTAAACATGGACTCAAGATTCCACCTGGTGATTTATGTATGCAAAAGCCACTTGATTAGCTGCCGTAATGCAAACTGCTTGGTCCTGGAGTCTGGGAAGATATGCAACAGTGCCTGGAAAATTATTGCCAGCTCCCTCCAATTAAATGTCCTTTTGTCCTACTTTAGAGCCCGTAGACCATGGGCACATGCATCCCACAGAGCTGCACATTAACTCCTTTCACTGGCATACACAGGATTACCGGAGCAGTAGCCTTCTCCAATTTCTCAATCTCCAGCCATACCAGAACAGGGGTTCTCAGGAACAGTGCCCCCTCCCAGCAGAGCCAACTCAGAGTTAACTATGGCAGAGAATCAGGGTGGCTAAATGAGGGGAAGGGAAGTAGGGGTGGCACACCTGGGAAGGAGATCTGGAGCAAGATGATTACTCTTCTTGATTCTTCCCTAGGAAACAACAATTATACTAATAAACCTTAAGGATCTAAACCTGTAAAAATAAATCTGTCAAAACCCACCATCTGTATTAGTACTTTTCTTGTTTCTTCTGAAAAACCATTAGTAATTATATGATGATTCTATTAAGGTAAGTGTGACACAGTTACAGAAAAAGAAGACATTACATACAGTTGAACAACCCTATTAAAAAAAGTATTCATATAAAACTTGTCTTCTATTGTCCTTGCAATGATGGCAACTTCTTTCTGCCTGTTCTAATGCTTGTTTGAAATAGCTTTTATTTTTTTGGCTGGGGGCAACAAACAACGGGAGGGTGGAGGTTGGGAAATAGTACCTGAATTACAACACGAGCAGTGGACAGACACTAGGGGAGAATCAACAGACGCCAGATTCAAAGGGCAGACTGCACCTATGGCAATGGGGCGCATTAGAAACTGTGGGGCAGATTTACGTTGAACTAACGCAGCGGGGTACAGCAAGTCATTTTGCTGCGCCGCGCTGCGTTAGTTTTGAAGCACAGGGATGCGACATATTTACAAGAATATGTCGCATCTCTGTGCTTCCCCCTGCGCTGGCGCACAAACTGCAGCCATGCGCCGGCGCAGGCACCCTTGCACCATGGTGCAAGGATGCCTGCGTCCTGGGGAGATTGTTTTTGTGCAGGAAGGGGAACCTTCCTGCACAAAAACAATCATTACAACCATTTTCCTCTTTCAATGCGTGCTGCAGAATGCAGCACGCATTGAAAGAGGAAAAAACGAGGAGAAATGAAAACATTTCTCCTCGGTGCGCCTCGCTACGTCACCTCTAGGGTGGCGTAGCTTTCAGACGCATCTCCAGAGTTACGATTTCTCGTAATTCTGGAGATGTGTCTTGTTCCATGAGTGTTGCGTGGGAACACCCACAGCAACACCCATGGAACGCCCCTTCACCGCAAAGTGCTGCGTGTGAAGGGGCCGTATTTACAAGGAGAGGAAAAGTCACGCAGGGTGGCTTTTCCTCTCCTTGTAAATATGGAGCAGCCCCCTGCGCCACCAGTATGTCACGAAAAGTGACGTACTGGTGGCGCAGGGGGCTTGTAAATCTGCCCCTAAGTGGATAGAGTCTGAAATCAGTATAATATAATATATAAGAAACATTGAGGCCAGAGATAGAGAATGAAACACTGAAGAAAGAGGGTGTGTGTAGGGGGGACGAAATAAACGTGTGAGAAAGACAGACTGAGTTAGTATGAGAGGAGAGCAGTAGAATAGAAAGAATGATACCCACAGGAAGGACAAAGGATGACAGGGAAAGAAAAACAAGAGAGAGAGAGAAAGAGCAAAAATTGTGTGTGTGTATGTGCTTCAGAGAGATAGAGGAAGCAAGAGAGAGAATGAGTGAAATTGAGAGAAGGGGAACGGATAGTGTGTGTCAGAATGAGTGACACATGGACAGAAAAAGCAAGAGCTTCAGCAATTATGCAAATAATGCTTGTGATGGAAAGTGTTCCAGGGCCTGTGTTTTTCCTCTTTTAATGCAAACCTCCCACCAAACAAATTGAAATCGTATTAAACTGTAGTGATGTTATGTATTTTGAAAACCTTTACATTGTGATTATACAAGGCAGGCCATTAAAACACTTTACCCTAAGAGGATACAAATAGGATTATGAGCATACAATGGTGTATTTGCTCCATGCACACTGCTGAAGACAGCATGAGGCATGTTGTGCCACTTACAAGAGATGACTACTCAGGGATCTCTAAGATAGCATAATATTTGAAATATATAATTAGATCCCGAGATGCAGCTCATATTGTCAGAAAAAAAGCAATTTTGCTTGGACGCAGTTGCTTATGTTGAATAGGAAATTGGTTGTTATGTGTTTGTCACTCACAGTAACGATGAAGAATGATGCACTTCTCCTGCTGACAAGGCCTATTTGAAAGAGTATTTTATTCAACACTGACCACTCCTTTTTATTGAAATGCCTCTATATTGCAAATCTAAAAGAAGACGTACACATTAAATGTGATCTGCAGTACAATATACTCCCAAAACACAGTCTCCTCCAAAGTCTCCCACACCACTACAGAAGCTCACAGCCCCTCTAACCTTTAAAATAAAACACTCTGCAATTCTGCCTCGATTACCTCCCCCCCAACTCAGACACAGACTACAGTTCCTTACCGGCCACAGGCTGCAGCCACATTAATGACAATAGCAGGGTGTGCAATCCCTGCAGGTTCTGCAAGAGAGCACCGGGGAAGCTAGCGAGGGTGCTGGTGCGCCATCCCATGTACAGTCTGTTCTCGTTTAAAGACACAGGGACCACGACTGCGTCTCACCTCGCCACTTGTGTTGCCAGGTGTGAAATCTAAAACATGCACACTCTACCTTGAAAAGAAGTCCAAAACAAGCCCAGCCCACAAAATGGCTTACATGAGGATAGAGATGTTAAAGTCTGATAAAACGATGTCTTGCCAATTTATCACAAAGCCACTTGAAACTATATTTTAAAAGCATTAAAAGCTCAAACATTCTCCATTCTTCACAAATTTAACCTCTGCAAGGGACTGAAAGCACAGACTCCAAGCAGCTCAAAATGTGCAAGAACGGGAACGAGACTGAAATAACCACGTCTTCAACATAAGTCACCCTTGACAGACACACATTTACACTTTATATTCCATACGTGTGGCCATAGCGGCCACCGGGCGTTTCCCCGGTAGGCCGCTAGGGTGGGGGCCGGTTTTGGGCCCCTGGGGGGCCGTTTTTGTTACCGGGGGTCGGCAATATCGGCCCCCTGTAACAAAATCGGCCGAAACCGGCCCTCGCAAACTGCTCGGCTGCACTCCCCCTCACCCCAGGGCCGGTTTCTGTTCCCAGTCCGGCCCTGCGTGTATAGAATTGCTGGCTCATCAGTGACATCTGGGCTCACCTATAACTGCGAAATGTTGGGTAGGAACATTACATTCATTAGATACCGACAAGCATTGCCTTCGTCCATCACTTTTTGAGCCAATGGTTATCCTCAGAAAGGAATGGGGCAGAGGAAAGTTGGTGGATGTAGTTTGGTGTTACCGCAGTTTGGTTGCCTGGCGCCAAACAACAGCTGTTAAGTGGAAGACCAATGAGAGCAGAGTCTTACCGACCAAAGACAGGGTGTCCATAAAGCCAGCATGGGAGTTCTGCAGAGAAGGATGACATGTACACAAACTAAAGCTTTGTCTTAAAGGGACAGGGCATTAATCAAACTAAAATGGTTACAATGTACTGTCCTGCCTAGTCAACATGCTGATGCATCTCGCTTTAGTTAGACCAGGGCCAATTGTCATAAATTCTGTACCTCTGTTAGAGGGCTTCACACCGCTCGAGTCGCAAGATTTAGTTAATCTCCTAAAGGCATCTCGATCCGGATCGCCCGTGGACCCGTGTCCAGTGTCAGTGATTAAAAGTGTCCCTGAGGCCATTGCCCCCATCCTTATTCCTTTGTTTAATACCATCCTTAACGCTGGCCAGTTTCCTAGGTCCTGGAAGTCAGCCTCAATACTTCCGCTTATAAAAAAAACGAAATTGGACCCTTTGGATCCTAACAGCTATAGACCTATCTCGAGCCTCCCATTACCGGCTAAAATGATCGAGAGGGTTATGAATGTACAACTCAGCACGTTTATTCAGCTCAATAATGTGCTAGATCCCACACAATTCGGCTTTCGTGCTGAACACAGCACAGAGCTTGCCTTGATCAAAGCTACGGAGGAGGTGCGAGAGGCAATGGACCAAGGTGGCACAGCAATTCTGATTATGCTAGATTTGTCAGCAGCCTTTGATACGGTCCACCATGAAGTTATGATGGACCGGTTATTGGCTGCAGGGGTGCAGGGTAAAGCCTGGACCCTCCTGAAATCTTTTCTGGCTAACAGAATTCAGACTGTGGACTTGGGTAGTCATAGGTCTAAGCCGTTTTCTTTTCCTTGCGGGGTTCCGCAGGGCTCCTCACTCAGTCCCACGCTTTTTAATATCTACGTGGGCCCGCTGGCAGCACTAATAAGATCTTATGGGCTCCAGCTTACATCTTATGCGGACGATACACAAATTGTGTTGTCCTTACAGCGAGGCAAGGAACTGGAAACTGGCCTAAAATGCCGCGAATGCATGAAAGTTATTGCCGGCTGGATGTCCTCAAATTGCCTAAAACTTAATGCAGGCAAGACGGAGGTCATCATTTTCGGCAATAACCCCAACATCTGGACCCCTGATTGGTGGCCTGAAGAAATGGGAATCCCCCCGGCCCCCACTAGGAAAGCTAAGAACTTAGGGGTGATTATGGACAATAAATTAACTTTTGGAGACCAGGTTAGTGGAGTTGTCTCAATAAGCTTCTATCTCCTCAGAGTTTTGAGGAAAATAAAATTCTTTTTACCGGACGAAAGCTTTAGGACGGCAGTCACAGCGCTCATCTTGTCCCGGCTGGACTATTGTAATAGTCTGTATGCGAACATTCATAAGAAACATCTAAATAGACTCCGGCTGGTGCAAAATGCAGCAGCCAGGCTGATTACTAGCACGACCAGATTTGTCTCTGTTAGGAAGGAACTCAAGCAGCTTCACTGGCTTCCAGTGAAACAGCGTGCTCAATACAAAGTACTTTGCACAGTGTTTAAATCACTGACAGATAGGGGCCCTGACTATTTGAGGAAACGTTTTCAATAGTATGTCCCCGGGAGAACATTGCGATCCGCAGAGGCAAAACAAGTGGTCGTCCCTCGAGTTAAAAAAGCCACCTGGGGCGGCAGAAGTTTCATTGTTGGTGCTGCTAAAGCATGGAACAATCTGCCATCACATCTCAGGAATAACACTGAGCTCCTCTCCTTTAGGAGGGGGCTCAAAACTTGGTTGTTTTCCCAATAGCCTTTTGAGCTATAGATTTTTAGTATCCAGTTAGGCATCGGCTAGCGCCAGGACACCTTTGGGTAGAAGTGCGCTTTAAAAGCTTATTAACATTAACATTAACATTTAACGTGATCACACTGATGTCATTCCAGCAACAACAGGGGAAGGAGGGGTGGGAGAGGAAGCTGAACACGCACCCACGGTGTAACACGAGCAGGAAAGAAATAAAAAATTGTCCCCAAATAAACTGATACACAACCAAAGCATAAGGATACAGTACTTGGTCCCTGCTCCCTGGGAGAAAATGAACAACAAAAAGGTGGGACAAAAAGGAAGGACTGACCACTAGCGAGCAAGGATTTTTAAGAACACTCAAACAAACAAATAAAAAGCAGTGGGTAGGGTTAAGCCCCTAATATATATACGAAAACTCGACCTAAAAACGAAACCACTTGTACTTAGATATATCAGGAAAACAAACAATACCAGTAGAATTGACTGTAGTGCAGGTCGCATTCGGTCTCTGGCAGTTTTTAATGCAGTGCTTTCCATCAGATCCCCAAGGTTGGAGATGCTAATGGTGTCCCACCAATGAAAGTCTTCCAGTGCGGCCATCTGGCTAAGGGTAGATCCCTTCCACAGTGATATCAGGCCCATGAGGGTTTTATCCCAACCTATGGCTTTCAGGGTGTTCTTCCAAGGTGAATTGCTACCAACGTCGCCAGAGAGTGATGGTAGAATTTTCCCCCGTATAACACTTGGTGTATAGTTGCCCCCTAGAGTGCCTATTTCCCCAGCACATAAGCTGGGTTGCCTTGAGTGCCATACAGCCATTCGTTAATGACCACGAGCTTGGATGCTGTATAGTATGCTTCAATGCTGGCTGTTACAATGCCCCTTTCGTATGTGGACTTAGAGCGCTTAGCAAGAACTATTCCATAGAACACTACGAAGCATGGAGTGAACCTTCTGAAGGAAGGACCTGGGGAGGATGCACAGGTGATTCTGTAGTTGGTATAGAAAGTGGGGGAGGGAGACCATTTTTAAAATGGCCGAAGAACCTATGAGGGTTAGGGAGAGTGTGGACCAGTCCATGCAATCTGCTGCTATTCTATCCAGTAGCAGATGGATGTTCAGCATCCACGCTATTGCTGCGTGTGTTGCAATATGTATCCCCAGACATTTAACTCTTAGCGATGCAGCTGGCATGCCCTCTGCCCATCCCAGGGCTTGTGTGGGAGGAAAAATTGGGAAGACCACTGATTTATTTAAGTTTTTTGTTAGGCCAGACTTTTCCCCAAATATTTGAAGGATCCCGTGGGCCTGAGCATTCAAGGTCATTTAGAAATATAAGTGTGTCCTCTGTATGTAGGGCGATTCTCTCTGAAAGTCCCTGCCCCCATTCGAAACCTGTAATCTGTGCATCAACAGAGATCCACTCCGCCAGTTTTTTTTTAGCAATGGCAAATAGCAGGGGTGACAGTGGGCACCCCTGCCTTGTGCCTCTTTTGATGGAGACGGTGCAGACCGCTATGCTCCTATCCTAACCTGTGCAATCAGATCCATGTAAAGCAACTTAACAAAAGTTATGAATTTTAGTCCGAAGTTGAGAAGCTGAAAGAGGGCTAAGAGTCAAAGGATTCTTTTGAGTCTGTATAATCGGTTTGCCTGGGCCATGACATTTTGTAGTCGCCAAATGTTGTGTGGTGTGGCCCACTTGGGCATGAAGCCTTCTTGATCTCGGTGTACCAGGGAGGGAATGATACAGACCAGCACCGTGGCAATGATTTTGACTGCAGTGTTTAAAAGGGAGTTTGGACAGTAAGAGGAGCATAAATTTGGGGACCTCCCTGGTTTGGGGATCACTACCAACTCAGCCCTCTCAAAATCCAGAGGCAGTCTGGTGTTGAGGACTGCTTCTTTCAGAACCTCACTGAGGGGTTCACTCAATTTGTGCATGACTAGGTTGAAGAATTTGCTCTGGAAACCAAAGGGGCTTAATATTTTGCCTGGTGTTTTGCCGGATTGGAGCTAGCTCAAACTTGCAGTGAGCTCTGCTATCAGTGAGCTCCTCTTGGGAGCAGAAATGGTTCAGCGCAGCAGGTCCAAAGCAAAATTGTGAATGAAAGTCTCAGATAGGATATCTTTGCGGGGTGCAGAGACAGAATATCGAGTCATAAATATCGAGTTGCACAAATATGAAGGCATAAATATTGTGTGTTAGAAATAGCGACAGAAAGAATATCGTGGTCAAGAATATCGATTTAAGGTAAGTAATATCGATTTTAAAAATATCGAAGTGTTTAATATCGTTTGCAAAAATAAAGGGCCAGATGTAGGTGGCTAAATACCGGTCGGTAACGCCGAAATTCGCAGAATTTCAGCGTTACCGACCGGTATTTAGCCATGTGCAATGTAGGAAACACCGATCGCCATCGCAAATAAGGAATCGGTAAAAATAAGGGAAACCAGTTACCGATTCCTTAATTAGCGATTAGCAGACACCGAAACCCCTAAATACCGAATCAGTAAATAAGAAATCCTTAAATAATCGCAAATCCGATGTACCAAAAATCGGTAATACCGAATTTTCGAATTTTCGGTATTTAGGAGTCGCTAATTACCACTGACTCAAAGCAGGTGGTAATCAGGTAAACAGCCCCAAACAGCCCCAAAATGCAACAGTGTGAACACAATGGCGGCCCTCTACGTAATTGTAAGGCGGCTACGTTTGCAAGCAGCAGGACTGAGGATCTGGAGACAGGAGGAGCGCGTGTATAGACTGCGCGTTACACTCTTCCAACTGACTGAGGCTGAAATCCATGAGAGGTACAGGCTGCACCCCCAAACCATCCTAGACCTGATACGGGACCTGCACCCACTCCTGGAGCATCAGACACCAAGGGCGCACGCAATACCAACACATGTTCAGGTGCTCTGTAGCCTGCACCTACTTGCATCAGGAAGTTACCAGGGGGTGATAGCTGTGGCAGGTGGTGTGTCACAGAGTTGCCTGTCCCGTTTCTTCAACTCTTTCTTGGATGCCATGATGCAAAGAATGCATCACTACATACGCTTCCCCAGCACACAGGCGGAACTGCACAAGACAAAGCTGGATTTTTACCAAAAGGCACAGTTCCCACATGTAATAGGGTGCATTGATGGGACACACATACCAATCTGCCCACCTGCAGCTACAGAGTATATATACCGCAACCGCAAATCTACGCATTCCATCAACGTGCAGGTGATATGCGATGCGGACCACCTCATCACTGACATTGTGGCCAAATATCCAGGGAGTACCCATGACTCCTACATATTCCGGAACAGTGGGATCTACACACGTCTGGCTGGGGGTGAATTTGGAGAAGGATACCTGCTAGGTAAATCAATGTGACACACCCTGATGTATACCTTGGATGAATGTGTGGGTGACTCATATTAATGGCACTTCCTTTCTCACTTAGGTGACAGCGCATATGCCGTGCGGGCATTTATCCTGACGCCATTCCTCAACCCATCCACACCAAGTGAGAGAAGATACAATGTGGGACATAAAAGCACGCGCAACGTTGTGGAGCGCACCTTCGGACTACTAAAAAGCAGGTTCCACTGCCTCCACAAAAGTGGAGGTGCACGTCAGTACCGCCCCATCATCTGCTGTAGAATAATAGCAACATGTGCCATGCTGCATAACCTTGCCACAAAGAAAGGAACAGCAGTAGAACTAACAGACTCTGAGGATGAGGATGAGGACTGTCCACAGCCAGAGCACAGTGCAGCAGGTGTGGCAGCAGCACCAGATGGGAGACACAGACGGGCAGAGATAACACGCAACTATTTCTGAGTAAGTAAGGAGACACAGCCAGTTACTGTATGTGAGTGACGGTGTTTAATTAGCATAGCACACCACCACAACATGAAGGGCGTCACATGGCAGGCCTAATTTAAATGCAGTTTCCAAAACCAAAATGGGTTACACCACCCATTTTGGTAAACCATGTGATGGCTGGCATTACTACCTGCGCCCACGCGCTGCACTGCTGTGTCCCTTGGGCACACTGTCCTCACTGCCAGTCTGTCCTGTGGCAGCGCTGTGCCGTTCGCTGCACCTCCTGGACTCTGTGATAGGTGGCGTGATGTTACTGCGGCTTGTAGCCTCTTCACTATCCCCCCATCACCTGTAGTGGCTACCTGGTTGGTCTGTAGCACTTCTAGTGCACTGGTCACTGTGACCAGCCCCCTTGCCACATCACGGCTGCAGTGGGCCATCTCCTCCTGCATGGCCACCGAGCGCCTGCAGAGCAGAGAGGTGGCAGTGGAGAGGCGGTTCACCGCCTTGGTGTAGTTGTCCAGTTTCTGCCTCTCCCTGCGCCTTGCCAGACGGTCCTCATCCAATTTGCTGCACAGCAGCCTCACTGCCTCGGACATGTCCCTCATTCCCTCAGCCACAGTATTGTTCATGGAACAGATGCCCTTCTCTATGCGCAGCATGTGCCCATTCATCTGTACCAACTGCCGCTGGACTGACCTTATGGCTTTGCCTTGCAGACGCTGCACCTTGAGCATGTTCCCCTCAAGACCGGCGAACACACTCTCATCCTCGCCCTGTGAAGCTGGACTGGCTGCCCTTGCCCTGCGGCATCTGGCATGTGTGTGGGCGCGCTCTGTGGGGGACTGTGAGCCTGCACCGTTGGCATCCTCAGCCACCGTGGACTGTTGGCCCCCTATGCTGTCCTCCTCGGACAACTCCATCTGCTGGAGGCTGGCCACTGCATTCCTCCTGGCTCTTGGTGGTGGTGGCGTTGATGGTGGCGCTGGTGATGCTGGTGATGGTGGTGATGGTGGTGATGGTGGTGGTGGTGGTGGTGGGGTGGTGTGCCCTGCAGGCAACAGGACCTCCTCCTCTTGTGTCCTCTCTGTCCTGGGTGCCTTTCGTTTGCTCACCTCTGCAGCCCTGCGCGTTGGCTCGCCTGTGAAGACAGAATGTACATTTGCTCACTTATCTGGCAGCATTTGCGTGATAATAAATGTCATGCCTGCAAATCAAACTGACTGTCCTCTGCTTGCTAATTGCTGATGTGTGTCACATTCCTTTGGGTTCAGTGGACTGACTGTTCTGACGTGTTACTTCTGACTACATCTCCCATAATGCATTGCTGGTTTTCAGTAAAACATGTACTGGAGTGGGATTCACAATGCCTCATTGGGGATTGGGGTTAGGAGTGGGGGGCACAGCAAGCAGTGCATGCATCTTACCTTGTTTGTTGCCAGCTCTGGCTGAGCTGTCTGCATCCCCAATCCCACTCACACTCTCCGGCTGGAGGGTGGACTCGACCAGGAGATCCAGGGCAGTTGGTGCAGGTGCTGTGTTTCTCCCTCCACCTGTAAGGTTGGCTTGCTGCTTTCTGTCTGCCAGCCTCTCCTTAGCACGCTTCCTCAGGTCATACCAGCGTTTTTGAGGTCCTCAATGGAGCGCTGGGTTACTCCAATGGCATTTATTCTTTCTTGTATGACCAGCCAAATCTGCCTTTTCTGGGATTCAGGCACGTGCAGAGACTGTTTCCCAAACAGTTTGTCGTGGTCCTTTGTGACATCCTCAATAAGGACCTCCAGCTCCCTCTCACTGAATTTATGCTTCCTCTTTCTTTCAGCTGCATCCTTCTCTCTCTCCTGGTTGTCCATATTTGCTCAGTGTTGTCAGCAAATAGTTTGTAGAGTTGCTCCTGGCTTGTTTGCTGTGCTCCCTGCCTCACAAACAGCTTCAGGATCAGTGCAGCTGCATGGGTGTGGGCACTTCCTGGTTGGGAGGTAATGAGGATGCACAGGATTGGCTGATTCCACAATTACCGTTTTTTAAAATTACCGAATCGCTAATTACCGAATAGGTATTAAGGAATCGGTGATAACGAATCGGTAATGGGGATTCGGTATTTATTTTTACCGATTCTTTCAGAATCGCTAATTTTTACCGCTTATTACCGAATCGGTAATTTTTACCGACTTTTTACGTACATCGGAAATACCGAGTTCTTAATAGCGATTCTGTAAAAATCGCTTAAGGACTCGGTATTTCAGAATTACCTACATCTGGCCCATAGTTGTTAAAAATATTGTTTTTATTATTGTTATGTATTTTAATATATATTTTATATGTATGTGATGTGTGGTTTTTTTGTATAAGAATTGTTTGTATTTTTAATATATGTGTTACATTTTTAGTAGTTATTTATTTTTATTTTTTTAATTTTGCGCTTTTAGTTCCATAGCGGGTTGTGGGTTTATAGGGGAATAGGATGGGAAGTCATTTAATTATATAAAATTTATTAATTTATTTTTATTTGAATTTTGCGTTTTTAGTTCAGTAGCGGGTTGTGGGTTTATAGAGGAATAGGGTGGGATGTAATTTAATTATGTTTAAATTGATTTTTTTTTATTTATTAATTTAATTTATTTATATTTGTTTAGATGAGATGTTATAGTGTTAAATGTGTAAAGTAAATTATTATTAATTAATTAATAATTGGTTGTTAATTAATTTTAATTAATGGATTGGTAATTAATTATGGTAATTCATTTTAGGTGTGTGTTGTGGTGTTTATAGGTGTAAAGGGTGGGAAGTAGTTTATTTTTAATGTATTAATTAATAATTGGTTGTTAATTGTTTTTAATTAATTAATTTGTAATTAATTTTGGTAATTGTGTAATTAATTTTAGGTGTGTGTTGTGGTTTTTATAGGTGTAAAGGGTGGGAAGGGTGGGAAGTGATATATTTTTAATTGATGAATTAATAATTAGCTGTTAATTAATTTTAATTAATTGGTAATTAATTATGGTAATTGTGTAATCAATTTTAGGTGTGTGTTGTGGTGTTTACAGGAGTAAAGGGTGGTCATTATTTTGTGTTTAATTAATATATAGTTGTTAATGTTAATTATTTGATAATTATTTTGGGTAATTGTTTACTTTTTTGTGTGTTGTTTTTACTTTTAAAGGGGAAAGAGTGGGTATTAAATGAAATGTAATTCTTTAATTATTAGTTGTTAATAGTAATAGTTTTAAATTTTAAAATAAGTTTTAATTGTGTTTTATTATTTTATAGTTTTATTTAGTGGATATTATAGTGTTAAAGTTTGTGTAGTTAATTAATGTTTATTAGTTTTTTATTAACAATATGTTTTAATTGATTATTAATTATGTTAAATATGTAAATGAATTTAATTAAAAATGTTGAAGTGTTTTGTTATTGGTGTGGTGTTATAGGGTAGGAAATAAAATAAATAGTTATATGTTTTAATTAATTTTTTTTTTGTAAATATTTTCTAGTTTAAAAGAATTATTTTTTTGTAAATGTATTTTTTATTTTATTTTATATAATATTTTTAGGTTTTTGTTATATGTAATTAATATTTAATACGTGTTCTTTTTATATGTTTAATATTTTTTATATTTATTTTTTAAATACTGTTTATTAATTTTTACTTTTTAAAATGTTATAAAAAAATTGTTTAAGTGTTTGAGTGTGAATAGTAATTTTTTTCTCCGCTACCCAACACTTTCCCTACTGTTGCATTCACTGGAGTGGGAATAGTAGTTTTTACCCCTCCGCTATCCAGCACTTTCCCTACTGTTGCTCTCACTGGAGTTGAAATGGTAATGTTTACCTCTCTGCTATCCAATACTTATTCTACTGTTGCACTCAGTGGAGTGGGAATAGTAATTTTTACCCCTCCGCTATCCAACACTTTCCCTACTGTTGCTCTTACTGGAGTGGGAATAGTAATTTTTCCCCCTTCGCTATCCAACACTTTCCCTACTGTTGCTCTTACTGGAGTGGGAATAGTAATTTTTTCCCCTCGGCTATCCAACACTTTCCCTACTGTTGCTCTCTTTGGAGTGGGAATAGTATTTTTTGCCCATCCGCTATCCAACACTTTCCCTACTGTTGCTCTCACTGGAGTGGGAATAGTAATTTTTACCCCTCCGCTATCCAACCCTTTCCCTACTGTTGCACTCTCTGGAGTGGTAATAGTAATTTTTACACCTACGCTATCCAACACTGTCTTTAATGTTGCACTCCCTGAAGTGGGAATAGTAAATTATTCCCCTACGCTATCCAACACTTTCCCTACTGTTGCACTTACTGGAGTGGGAATAGTAATTTTTTCCCCTCCGCTATCCAACACTTTCCCTACTGTTGCTCTCACTGGAGTGGGAATAGTTATTTTTTCCCCTCCGCTATCCAACACGTTCCCTACTGTTGCACTCAATGGAGTTGGAAAAGTAAATGTAATTATTTTGTTATCTAACACTTTCTCTACAGTTGCACTTATTGTATTGGGCAATTTAAGTTTAAATATTATTTTTATAGTTTAATTTTTTTATTTATTCTATAATTTTTTTATATTTTAAATTATTTATATATATATTTTATTTTTATATAATTTTAAAATAAATTAAAGATAACAGTTAATTAATTATTTTAAAGTAAATATATATATGTATAAATTATTATGTTTGTGTATTTTTTTAATTAAGTGTATTTGTTATATTTTGTAAAAATGTATATTAAATTTAATTTAGTTTGTTAAAATTAATATTAATATTTAATATATTTAATATATATTATTTTATTTTATATATTTATATTTAAATTGATATTTTTTACATCTATTTTTTTACATCGATATTTTTGATTCAATATTTTTGTACTTACCCGTTTAGGTATAGGAGTCGATATTTTTGTATTCTATATATTTTTTTCGATATTTTTGACATTGATATTCTATCAGTGAACCTCCTTGCGGGTGTATAATGCTGCGAGGTGGCAGGCAATAGCTTTGTCTCCAGTAATTTTCTGTCCGGTAGAGGCAAGCATGTATGAGACTGTGGGCCCGATTCTGATGCGGGTTGGAAAAGCTTCCCGACCGATGGCCTGATTCTGATGCGGTTAGGAAGGCCTCCTAACGGCATTTGCTCCTTCCAAATCGGATCGGGAACGTGTCTTCCCAACCGAGGGCCCAATTCTGATGCGGTTAGGAACAAATGTTCCCATTGAAGTCAATGGGAGTTCAACCAAATCGTATCTGGAAACATCCGGATGCATCCTACTCTGCCGGTTGGACTTTCCCGATCCGAGTGGGTCGGAAACCATTTCCCAACCGATTTGGTCGGGAAGCTTTTCCAACCCGCATCAGAATCGGGCCCTGTGTCTGGATGTGTAATATTGGAGCAGAGATGGTGAATCAATTTGCTAGCCTTGTCCCCCCATTGATAGATACATGAATGGTGAGGCCATCCAGATGGTTCTGGCCTCGTCGAGCACTGTCTGTCATAATTGTGTTTGGGTGCAATTTATATTGTAAGAAGTTTCTGTGTGGGGGTGTCTCCATATTGCAATTCCAGGGAGTGAATCTGTATCTTTGAATCTCAGATCCGCCGCCATTTTCTTAATTTTTTTTGCAGTTAAATAACACTTAGGGGTCTATTAGGAAATGAACCGTCCGCAGGTACCCCGGGAAAACCGGCAGTCAGATTAGGATCAACCGACATGAAAAATCCGACCGCGGCGGATCGATACCACAAAAGTCTGCCGGTACTGGGCGGAGCAGGTGAAAACCCGTCCGCGGCGGTCGGATTTGCGGCGGAAAAACCCAAACCCGCCGCAAGGCCAGAGGAGTGACCGCACGCACAATTAGGATACCATTGAAGTGACAGCGGAACGATCCGCTGTTTCCGACCGCCGCGATCGCTAACAGTGATGAATGGGAGAGCAGGCAGAAGGGCTGTTGCATACCCACCGCCGCGGCCGCACCATAACTATTATGGCGGTCGACAAAAAAAACACACAACAAGGCCACCAAGTGTACACATCAAACTAGCTCATCCCCCAAAAACACCTAACACACCCCAAGGACACACCCCCATGGCAACTTAAAAAATACAAATCCCAGGACCACCCACACAACACACCTGACAGCAATACATCATTTTGACACACCCACATATGTGAGTATAAAACATGCACCTTCCCTGACCGGAATCCTTTGCACTACTCCAGCCCTGATGGAACTAAACCCTACAGCACATTGAATAGGCAAACCACCACACATCTCACCAGCACAACACACACACACCACCTACACCACCCCCACCACCCTCACACCTGCACCTCAAACCATTTGCACATCACACCATGTCACAAAAGAAAATGCCCAAATTCACTGACAATGAGTTGTCAGTCATGGCTGTCATGGCAGATGAGATAATCAGAGTAGAACCACAATTGTTTGGTAACCTGGTCCAACAGACACCATTAGCCACCAGAGCACAAATGTGGGGAAGGATAGTCAACAAGGTTAATGCAGTAGGGATTACCCCGCGCACCAAGAAGGATATCATGAAGCGGTGACATGACCTGAAGAGGCAGGTGAAAGCAAAGAACTACAAGAACCATCAGCTGGCTCAGATGACTGGTGGTGGCCCTCCCATTCCACCAAGAACATTCACTGCATGGGAGGAGAAGGTGCTTGCCATACTGCATCCAGAGAGTCTCACAGGAGTAGCCGGGGGAGTGGAGGCTGGTAAGTACAAACAAATGTCTACCATCACACTGCTATGTACTGTCTTGCACAACTACAAAGCTATACCTCCTAGGTCCAAATCCATTCATCGGCACCACACACTCCCCAACACATCTCTCACAGAGCCAACATTCACTCCCTCTCATTCACCCCAAAGGTAGCTAGCAACATTCCCTGGGTTGCATGTGTACAGGCAGCCAGCAATACAACTCCCACCAGGCCCCCTGCCCCACAGCTGAGCAGGATGGAACACTCCCCCCACCCAAGAGCCACGTGTAACCATTTCCTCCCTCTGCTCCACAGGGAGCCAGCCATCTTCACAGGGAGGGGTGTCTGTGGAAAGGCAGCCAGCACCACAACTCCCACCAGGCACCCTTGTCCCACAGCTCAGCAAGATGGAGCACTCCACCCCACCCAGAAGCATGTGGCAGACATTGTATTTCAACAACCAAACTTACAGGTAGGTAGCCATCTTAACGGGGAGGGGGGTTTGTGGGTGGGAGTCCAGCACTAAAACTCCCACCAGGCCCCCTTGTCCCGCCCCTGAGCAAGATGGAGCACTCCACCCCAGCCAGAAGCATGTGGCAGCCATTGTACCTCACCAACAAAACTTACAGGTAGGTAGCCATCTTCACAGAGAGGGGGGTTTGTGGTGAGGAAGCCTGCACTACAACTCCCACCAGGCCCCCTTGTCCCACCCCTGAGCAATAGGGAGCACTCCCCCCCAGCCAGAACCATGTGGCAGCCATTGTACCTCACCAATAAAACTTACAGGTAGGTAGCCTTCTTAACAGGGAGGGGGGTTTGTGGGTGGGAGGCCAGCACTACAACTCCCACCAGGCCCCCTTGTCCCACCCCTGAGCAAGATGGAGCACTCCTCCCAGCCAGAAGCATGTGGCAGCCATTGTACCTCACCAACAAAACTTACAGGTAGGTAGCCATCTTCACAGAGAGGGGGGTTTGTGGTGAGTAAGCCTGCACTACAACTCCCACCAGGCCCCCTTGTCCTACCCCTGAGCAGGATGGAGTACTCCCCCCACCCAGAAGCATGTGGCGGCCATTACATTGCCCTCATCAAACTAACAGGTAGGTAGCCATCTTCACAGGGAGGGGTGTGTATGGGTGGGAGGCTAGCACTACAACTCCCAAAAGGCTCCCTTGTCCCACCCCTGAGCAGGATGGAGCACCCCCCCAGCCAGAAGCATGTGGCAGCCATTACATTGCCCTCATCAAACTAACAGGTAGGTAGCCATCTTCACAGGGAGGGGTGTGTGTGGGTGGGAGGCCAGCACTACAACTCCCAACAGGCTCCCTGGTCCCAACCCTGGGCAGGATGGAGCACCCCCCAGCCAGAAGCATGTGGCAGCCATTACATTGCCCTCATCAAACTAACAGGTAGGTAGCCATCTTCACAGGGAGGGGTGTGTGTGGGTGGGAGGCCAGCACTACAACTCCCACCAGGCCCCCTTGTCCCACCCCTGAGCAGCATGGAGCACTCCCCCAGCCAGAAGCATGTGGCAGCCATTACATTGCACTCATCAAACTAACAGGTAGGTAGCCATCTTCACAGGGAGGGGTAAGTGTGGGTGGGAAGCCAGCACTCAAACTCCCAACAGGCCCCCTTGTCCCAAAGCTGAGCACGATGGAGTACTCCCCCCACCCACAACCTTGTGGCAGACATTGTATTTCAACAACCAAACTTACAGGTAGGTAACCATCTTAACAGGGAGGGGGGTTTGTGGGTGGGAGGCCAGCACTACAACTCCCACCAGGCTCCCTTGTCCCACCCCTGAGCAAGATGGAGCACTTCCCCCACCCAGAAGCATGTGGCAGCCATTGTACCTCACCAACATAACCTACAGGTAGGTAGCCATCTTCACAGGGAGGGGGGTTTGTGGTGAGGAAGCCTGCACTGCAACTCCCACCAGGCCCCCTTGTCCCACCCCTGAGCAAGATGGAGCACTCCCCCCACCCAGAAGCATGTGGCAGCCATTGTACCTCAACAACAAAACTTACAGTTAGGTAGCCATCTTCACAGGGAGGGGGGTTTGTGGTGAGGAAGCATACACTACAACTCCCACCAGGCCCCCTTGTCTCACCCCTGAGCAGGATGGAGCACTCCCCCCCACCCAGACGCATGTGGAAGCCATTACATTGCCCTCATCAAACTAACAAGTAGGTAACCATCTTCACAGGGAGGGGTGTGTGTGGGTGGGAGGCCAGCACTACAACTCCCACCAGGCCCCCTTGTCCCACCCCCGAGCAGGATGGAGCACTCCCCCCCAGCCAGAAGCATGTGGCAGCCATTACATTGCCCTCATCAAACTAACAGGTAGGTAACCATCTTCACAGGGAGGGGTGTGTGTGGGTGGGAGGCCAGCACTCAAACTCCCGACATGCCCCCTTGTCCTAAAGCTGAGCAAGATGGAGTACTCCCCCCACCCACAACCATGTGGCAGACATTGTATTTCAACAACCAAACTTACAGGTAGGTAGCCATCTTAACAGGGAGGGGGGTTTGTTGGTGGGAGGCCAGCACTACAACTCCCACCAGGCCCCCTTGTCCCACCCCTGAGCAAGATGGAGCACTCCTCCCCACCCAGAAGGTTATGTGACCTTACAACGCATGCCATTACCACGCATGCCGTTGCAACGCCAAACTTTACCCCAAATTGCTGTCGGGGGAGTGCTGGAACTTGGAATAGATTAATTTTCTATTCCAACTCCAGTGTGTGCAACAGTAGGGAAGGTGTTGGAGTTAAATCCAACACCTTCTACCCACTGCTACACACCTTTTTCATTGCAACGGCATGCGGGGTAAACGCATGCGTTGTAACGGTTGCGGTGTAAAGGCTGTTTCCCACCCAGAAGCATGTGGCAGCCATTGTACCTCACCAACAAAACCTACAGGTATGTAGGCATCTTCACAGGGAGGGGGGTGTGTGGCTGGGAGGCCAGCACTCAAACTCCCAACAGGCACCCTTGTCCCAAAGCTGAGCAAGATGGCGTACTCCCCCACCCACAACCATGTGGCAGACATTGAATCTCACTCATCAAAGTCACAGATAGGTAGCCATCTTCACAGGGAGAGGGGTTTGTGGCTTGGAGGCCAGCACTCAAACTCCCAACAGGCACCCATGTCTCACAGTTCAGTAAGATGGAGCACTCTACCACACACCCAGAAAGATGTATCAGAAATTCCCCCCAAATGTGCCACAGAACAGGTAAGTAGACAGTGCATGCACCCCGCCATTTCTCTCCAAAAACATGGAGCCATATGACCACACCAGCCCTCACATCCCACCAAAACTGGCACAGATCCAATTGCCACTTCCAGTGTGCAGACAGCTAAGCGTATGTAACTGTCACAGAAACCAAAGTGTGACTCACCAAATCACATGTTGAAGAAATTCAGGGCACAATCATGCACAGCACTGAATGCTATCTGTAAGTGCCATGGGGGCAGAGCATCAAGGCCCATATGAAATCAAAAACAAGCATGGTCTGTAGTAAAAAGAAAGCAAAGCACATGACATGACAAAGGTATGCATGAGATTACAATGTCTAGTTCATGCTCAGATGTAACGTCTTCCATGCAGAGTAATCAACAAAGATGCTTCACATAAAGTTGTTGTGCTGCTAGTCGTTAGATGACAACATGTCCTTGTAATCACAAAATCTGCACGTGGCGCATGGTATCTATTGACATGTCACACCATGGACAAGTAATGTATGTACCTCCACATCATGTCATGATGCACAGTACTGTGCAGACATACAATGTGATATCAATGTAAACTGTGTGGTGTATAACTTGTAAATAAAAAACATCTAACACCAAGCTTGAGGGGTGCACTTCAATGACCATTTCCCCTCTGTTCCACAGGTGACCAAGAACTGACAGCTGAAGATGACCACACCAACCTGCTGAGCCAGTCTCCACCCCCGGAACATGGACTCTCGAATGCAGACTCCCTAGATTTCTTGGATGCGGAGCCAGAAGCCGGCCCATCAGGCATGCCAGGGCGCAACAGGTCCCAGGACCCCACTGTCCCCACCACCTCAGCAACAACAACTACCCTGACCCCTGCTGTAACGACTTGTGCGGCCTCCACCACCACCACCACCACCAGTGCTGCCTGCAACACTCTCCCTGCCCCAGAGGATGACTACCCCACCCCACAATCTGAGGAGGGCAGGGAGAGTACACAGGTGTGTAGAGTGGTGACGCCACAGGTCTGGGACAGCAGGGCAGGTGGGAGGGCAACTGGGCGTCAAACCCAACAGGACACTGGGACCGAAGCCCTGGCCAACATCACCAGAGTCCTTGGGGCCTATGAACGAGCCCAGGGACACACAGGCCAGGCTCTTGAAGATTCCCGTGAGCTCCGCCTGCTGCTGAGGTCCATAGACACCCGCATGGGCCAAATTGTGGACCTCTTGGGCCAGCTTGTGGGGGTTCTGAGAAACAGGCCTGCTGCCCAAACAACAGCTCCACCGTCCTCCAGTGGCCCACAGGATGACAGTTCCCCCACCTCCCCTGCGGCCACAGAGAGGGGTGAGTCCTCAGACACCGCTGAGCCCGCAGCAGAGACCCCCCTGCCAAATGATCAAGGGGCCGTCCAAAGAAATCCCAGGGAGGATCCCGTGGCAAAGCACCAGCCAAACGCCAGTCAAGGAGCTAGCCATGATGGCACCCCTCTTCACCTTGCCATTGACTTTGTTGACTGTCCTTACCCACACTGCCAGGTTAATGGCATGCGTCTGTTGGACTGGGTCACCACATCAATGTGGTGACTGCTTGATTGTCTCATCTACATCACTGACAACTCATTGATTCCCTTTTCACCATTTTGTAAATATTCACTTCCCTGTCACATATACCCATTGTAAATAAACACTCCTTACACACCTATGTTTTCGTGTCAGCTCCATGTTTATCACAAGGATGTACAATGTTGACTCTGTTTACAATGTACCAGGAGCACTGATTGTCTGGACTCATTGAGAGGCTGAAGGGACCTAGGAAAACACAAGAGAACACTATTCACTTGTCAGGTGATGGCATCACAGCCATTACACAACACTTGTCATCAAGGTACTCAAATCTGCACACATTACAATGAGCAACAGTACCAACATAGACATCCTGTAGCTGTGCATGACTACCCTGTCCCAGAAACATTAGCAGCCAGCACAGAGCCAACAACAGGCAGTAGTCACAAAGCTCATCTAGGCCTTTTCACCAACAACAAAATCAGCAGACAATGGCACCGTTGTACGTTTTCACTCATCTTCAAGGGAAGTAGCGGTTGATGAGCTGTTGACGCAGGTCGACACCTTCCTCCTCTCCACTATCCTCGTCACTGGACATGTGTGGGTTTGCAGGCGGGGGCCTCGGCTGCTCATCATCGTCGAGGAGCAGGGGGGTCTCATTGCGCAAGGCCAGGTTGTGGAGCATGCAGCATGCAACTATGATCTGACACTCCTTTTGGAGAGAGTACATCAGTGCACCTCTGGTCTTGTCCAGGCAGCAAAATTGTGACTTAAGTAGACCAAAAGTACGCTCCACCACACAACGTGTCCTCCCATGGGCATCATTGTAGCGGACATCCCCTGGGGTCCTGGGATTCCTCAGTGGGCTCAGCAACCAAGGCCGGTTGGGATATGCAGAGTCACCTAGGTGTGAGATACATAGGCCAATATTGTAATATAAACAGTAACTGAGAACAGCATGTCACACATACAGCACACTACTTGACTCTGCGTACTCACCCACAATCCACGCACGCTCTGGATGCAGATTTGCCATCAGCTATGGTACGATGCTGTTATGCAGGATGTAGGAGTCGTGGGCTGATCCTGGAAATTTGGCACAGACATGTGAGATTATCATATCCGCCTGGCATACCACTTGCACATTGATGGAATGGAAATGCTTCCTATTCCTGTAGATGTGCTCACGTGCCTGTGGTGGAACCAGGCCAACATGTGTGCAATCAATGGCACCAACAACATTAGGGATGTGGCCAAGGGCATAAAAATCACCCTTCACAGCCGCCAATTCATGCCTCCTGGGCAAATGGATGTATTGGTCCTTGTAGGTCATCATAGCGGACAGGACATCACGTAGCACCATGCTGAACATAGGTTGCAACATCCCACCTGCGGTGGACACCGTGTACTGGAATGAACCAGTAGCAAAGAAATGCAGGGCCGCCATCACCTTACACGTTGGTGTCAAAGCAGTCGGATAGGTTCTGCGAGGCCTCAGATGTGGCTCCAACAGACCACATAGGTATTGAAGGGTAGGTCGATTCAGACGGAATTTCCATATGATGTCCTCATCCTCCATGTCCGCCAGCACTGTGAATGGACGATGCACATTTGGTCGCCTCCTAGGTGAGATGAAAGGGGACACATGTCAATTAAATCCCACTATGTGATGTGTCCAACATCTTACTTGATGACTGAAACAGCGTCAACAATGTCTGGCAAAAACACTTCAGCTTACAGCACAACTCACATGTAGGGACACCTTGATCTAAACTAGTCATACACTTGTCCAGTATTTACACAGTGAGTACCCCCAAAACAGATTCAGACTATGTGAATGACAAAAGGTACATTTCAACATCTTGTGTCACCAGACCTGAGAGTAGTTGACACAGCACATGTGTGATACAGCAACACTGCTAGCCTCTACGCAGCTGCTGTACCTGCCACATCTTCTTGCGTAAGTCGGACAGGACACACATTAACAACACAATGTGCACAGTGTGTGCACGAAGAGAAAGTATTATCATGAGTTCAGCAATCTACACAGTGAAATAGGCACATTATGTGGTCATACCTTCATTACTGTGTGTCGCTTAGCCATCTCACACATTGAAATGTGTACACATGTGAGAGCCCATCACACCACAGATGTGTGTACATGCACAACAATTACATAAGTGACATGTGAGTGAGTACATGCCCGTGCATGTAATCCTGTGCACTGACATGGCATGTGTAGTCATCAGTGGGCTAAATGTCACACTAGCATTGGTTAGCACTATCTGGTGGCATGATTCATGTGTCTACTGTACAATGGTTTGAACTGGCCATTGACACTGCCACTGCATGATGTGTCCATAGGTGCCATAAGCGTGCTCCACCTCCACAATCACAGCCATGGGCACCAATATCAGGTGGCCAAATCACGGAAGCGACCGCCTGGCCCCTGCGGTGTGCCACCGCCAATGCCCACCGCAATCGTGGTAGTGATACACACATTGTAAAATGGCGGTTGGTGTGCTCCACCACCACAATCATGGCCATGGGCACCAATATCAAGCGGCCAAATCACAGTAGCGACCGCCTGGCCCCTGTGGTGTGCCACTGCCAATGCCCACCGCAATCGCGGTAGTGATATACACATTGTAAAATGGCAGTTGGTGTGCTCTGCCACCACAATCACGGCCATGGGCAACAATATCAAGCGGCCAAATCACGGTAGCGACCGCCTGGCCCCTGTAGTGTGCCAATGCCCACCGCAAGTGCAGTAGTGATATACACATTGTAAAATGGCGGTTGGTGTGCTCCGCCACCACAATCACGGCCATGGGCACCAATATCAAGCGGCCAAATCACAATAGCGGCCAAAGGCAATTTTGAAAATAGCGGTAGGCGTGCTCCGCTACCGCGGGCCGGTCATTGGATGCAATTGTAAGATGCACGATCGCGGTAGCAACCGCCTGGCCCCTGCGGTGTGTCACCGCCAATGCCCATGCCCTTACAGCCAATGGGAAACGCAATCGCGGTAGCCAAATGCAATTTTGAAAATAACGGTAGGCTTGCTCCGCTACTATGGGTCCGGTCATTGGATGCATTTGAAAAAAGCTGACCTGGAACACCAATTGCAGCAGCTTAGTACCACTGAAACAACCCCAGGGGGCTATATATTTGTGGGAGAGAGCCACACATTTCCACTGCTTCCAGACACTGCTGACTGACACACTTCACCACCAACTGCTGCTGTTCCTGTCTCCTGGACCCAGTGATGGCGAAGACTGAGAACATCAGGGCCCATCCCTTCACCACAGAGGAGCTGGAGGTCCTGGTGCACGAGGTGCTCACATGGTATGGGAGGCTATATGGTGCTCCTGATGTCATGGTAAGTGTTTCAGAGTGAAAGTAGGGGAGTGCAGGGAGTGCACGAATGAAGTTGATCTGCTGCAGTATGTGCCTGAGAGTGAGGGATTGTGTGATACACTGCCTAGCATGTTGACTTCAGGGGAAAGGGGTTTGTAGCCTATTTTACACATTTCCCTGGCTGCATATCAGGATGGAAGGGACATTCAGTGTTTTTTCAGCCTTATAGTGACACTGCAAGTTTGGTAAGTGGGAGTCAGGACAGAAATTGACTGTGCTAATGGATGTTTGGGTCCATGAGGTTTTTCACAGGCTCATCTGTGACATTACATAGAGTTTCCTTCCAGAGGGTACTGATGGAAGTGTGTCTGACTTTATATTGCCACCATGGATGTCAGCGTTATGCACAAGAGTGAAATGCCAGAGGGTGACACTATTGGTGGAAATTCACCTATGACACAGCAGATTGTTGTACTTCACAAACATCCCTCTTCCATTTTCTTCCTAATGTGTACCGACTCACATGTGTAGGCACATTTTTCCCTCTCATATTGTACATGCATGTGACAGTTCTGATGGCCCACGTTAGACCGCAGTGTGAGCCCCCCTGGCCTGCACAGTTACTGCCCAATTTGTCAGGGACCCATCACTGAATGGACAGAGTGAGACATATGGGTTGTCTGCTACCCTATTCCTCAATGAGCTATCTTATGCCTGTGTATTGGACAAGACAGACCTTGTGATAAGGGTGTGAGATTGTAAGATCATGTCCCTATATGTGACCTCCATGACACAGGTAGCCATTCACAGGCCAAGGAAATTGAGGGGTGTGCAGTGTTGGACACAGTGAGTCTGCCACAAAACATCATTTGCAATGTAATGGTTGTCTTGCTCCCTCACATACTGCATTGCAGATGTGGGCCATCTTCACCTTGCTTTCTGTGCTGGCGTTCTGCATGTGTATGAGATGGCCAGGTACTGTGTCCATCCTCATACCTGCATGCATTTCTATACAATTATCTCATGCTAATGTACTACGTGTCATGCTGTATTGTCTCTGCTAAATATATCTGAATAGCTGTGCTGAGTGTGTGCATGCTCCTGTACTGAGACACAGTGGTACATAACCCAGGGTCACTGACATTTGCTCTCCTTGTCTCCCATGCCTGCAGCTCAAAGTCCACCAGTGAAAGGCCGTATGGAGGGCCATTGCACGCAAGGTGCGGGCTCTGGGTGTCTCCAACCGACAGCACACACACTGTCACAAGAGGTGGGATGACATCTGCCGGCTGAGCAAAAACGTGGCAGAGGTGACACTGGGGCTGCTCCCTCGGACTGGCAGGTTGGCACGCAGGAGCATGACACCACTAATGGCCCGCATCTTGGCTGTGACACAGCCAGAGCTGGATGAACGTTTGAGGGACCATCAGCAGCAAGCTGGGGGTGAACATTCTGGGAAGGGTGACTTTGGTTGTGAGTGACTGCATGTATTCCAACCCTGAGCCAGTGTTGAGCTCTGTGATGTTGCTATTGTGATGCAATGGCTTGTAAGTGGCCTCTCTGTTGGGTGCAGCTGTCATGCATTTTCGCTACATGTACTTTCTCATGTCATTGATGTAATGGCCCTTGACGTTGCATTCTGAGTTGTGGCCTTATAGCATTGGCTGCATTAGGGAAGTCAGGGACATCCCATGGCAGTGAACGGCAGTGTGCCTCATCTGAGTGTGCTTTTGCCAATGTGTGCAGTGCCTGAGCTCAAAATTGTGAGAACTACACATCTGACACCAATGTGCAACTGTAGTTGTGCACCAAAGCATTACATGGTGGATGGCAGGAGCTCATGGCCATTGCTAAATGACATTTTGGAGTCTGTATCTGTGTTGTCCCCTTATGTTGACTCCATATGTGACTGTGACAACATGTTGGGATGTACATCTTTTTCACCCACAGGGACCTAGGTATGCTCACAGGGATCTGTATTTCAGGTTCAACGGAGGCACGGGCAAGCTATTTGGCTGTGTGGACATCACATGGGTCAATAATGCCAAGTGTGCATGTAACCATGCATCTTTTGAGTTTTGAATTAAGGTTGCACAATGTGACTGCACAGGGTGGTGTGCAACTTGGGGGTATCATCATCTTGTTTTGTGCTTTGCTTGCATATGATGTTTGTGTGTAGGACACTAAACTGAACCTACGTCTCTGTCTCTTGCAGCATCTGCCAAGGGCACAGAGGGACAGGGGATGGACACCAGTGGTGAGGCATCTTGCACGACTGCTACACATGATCTCACTGACACTGATGTGACCAGCGCCTCGGAGGGTCACAGGAGTGTCCTTGAGGAATCACGCCCAGAAACACCAACCTCTACGTCATCTGATGCCAGCATTGACTCCTTGATGTTGTCGGGCACCGGGAGTGGGAAATCTGCCTCCTCTTCCACCACATATCGTCCAGTGCCCACCCTCCCAGCTACTTCCACTAGTGCTGCACGTGCTCGCACCAGTAAGAAGGGAAGAGTGTCCTTCCCCCCAGGCACAGCTGCCCCTGCCCCTGTCTCCCCTGCTGCCCTCAGTTTTGAGGCGGTGGACCTTTTGCACCAGCTGTGTGTGGGTCAGACAACTCTCCAGAATGCCTTCCAAGACTATGACAAGAAGTTGGCACAGGTAGTTGCCTTCATGGAGGGCATTCATTCAGACCTGGGTGGGCTACACAGAACTGTCCAGTCTTTGTCCTCCACAGTGACGGCAGCCATTCAGCTGTCACAGGCTCAGAGTCCAGCTCCAGTCCCTTTGGCAACCCCCCTGCCAGTGGCTACATCTGACGAGAGTGACCACACATCACAGCCCACAGGCTCCAGGTACTTATTATCGTACTGACCGGAAGGCCGATGCAAAGTGTTGCGCATTAGAGAGACCCGTTTATATTATGGGCATGATTGATATTGAGAAAATATAAACAAAATATAAGAAGCAATTTGAAAGAGCAGCACCATTCACTAATTAGATTGATTTTAACAAAATGCCTCTGGACCATTTACATGAGGGACTATTTTCCTTCCTAAGTATAACAAAGGAGCAGAAATGTTCAGTAACTGAGGCCTCTATATCCATAAAGGGCCGGATAGAGGTGTTTATTCCCTACGAGAATAAATCAACTAAGAGTATTGCCCGAATAAAGAAGGGATTGCTTTGATAAGTCTCTAGGTGTTTGTAAAACCAGTCTTTGGATAAACATTATAAATCAGGAGAGTCGCAAAATACAGTCTTGATAAAGATGGTACAATAATCCTATTCCATCGAAACGCGTCGACGCTTTCTTACACAATCCGTGGACTTGCTGGAACCACAGATTATTAATCAATTAAAATATCGGGTTCTAGTCGGTGTTTATTGTTTTACCACAGATGTGGCTGGTATGACAAAGTCTGTTGTCTTCTTTTATGTGTACTCTCTTTGTATAGTTTGTGTTTTACTGTTTCGTACCATATATGATTGATTTTAGATTGTTTTTATCCAATGAATTTTGTCTTTGTTTTTTTTAAATACACATATATAAATAAAATGATATATTGTCTTTTTAAACAAACCTGTATTTTTCTAGTTTGGGTTTAGCTTTCTATTCGCACTGCATGAACAAAATAGGTGGTGTGTGAGAGGTTTGAGTGGATGTCAGGACCACTTCCAGATTGGTGAGTCTGTGTGACTATTGGAGTGATTTAACCAAGTCTTGCTGGTTATATTTTCAGTGTTCAGTCCAAAGGAAATTTTTTGGTTGACATTCCAGGTACACCACACGCAGCACACAACAGCAGCAACCCAAGCGGACCAGAGCGCAGACACCATCCCCCAAACAAACTAAAGTGACAGAGGAGCGCAAAGGCAAAAGCCCTTCAGGTGACACTCAGGGGCATCAAGCCAAGAAGTAGGCCTCTGGCTCACGTGCCTCAAAATCAGCCCCATCCAAGGACACTCCCATCCCAAAGCATCTCCCAAAGACAGGCAGACAGTTGCCGTGTCTGCTGTGAAGCTGGTGCCTGCTAAGTGTCCGCAGAAAAATGCCTCTAAGGCAGATTCACCCACAACCTCAACTCCCACCCACACCCCTGTGAAGCTGGGAAAGGAGGGCACTGTAGGGGGTAAACCAGGTCAACAGAGGATGGAGGGGAAAAGGCAAGGCCAGGCCAAGCGTACAGCCCAATCTAGCAGATCCCCAGAGGGAGGGCCACCACCTGCACCTGATGCACCTGTGGTAGAGAGTGAGGCTGTTGTGACCGCCCTACTTCCCACTCCTCCCAAGACAATTATTCCGTATCGAATCCCCAAGAAGTGGAAAGGCAGCCCTCCACATTCTCCCTCCCACACTGTGTCTCACAGCAGCATGTCTCCGCCTCCACGTGCCACCACACCACCCGTCCAAGCAGCCCTCTGGCTCCCAAAGCCACTGATGCCTCTACCTCGGCTGGTCCTCCCTCTCCCATGTCCAGGCCTCATACTGGCCCCGACACTCAGCCACCTCCCAGTCTGACTGACAGCCAAGTCTGAGGCTAAGTCCCCCTCCCACACCTATCTCTCCCACAGCAGTGCCTGGACTGCCCATTGTTATCCCCCTAGCTGTGTTGCTTCCCATGGCAGTGTACGGTGTTACCCATTCCCTTTGCAGGTTCTCATGCACACGTGTCTACTTTGAACTATGGACTGGCCACTGGCCTTGCTGTTTGTCACTTTGTTTGCCCATTCCCTGTGCAGGTTCTCATGCACACATGTGTCTACTTTGAACTATGGACTGGCCACTGGCCTTGCTCTTGCCTACTTTTGATGCCTATCTGGGTAATATGTATTAAAGACAGTTACTCCTGTTGTCTGCTTTGTGAGTGTCCTTGCTTAATAAAAACTTTTCTGTATGGGTATGGTTTCATGTTACACATGCTCTGTATGCTACTTTAACATTGCCAATTGCTTGTTTCACTTTTTCAGAGTTTGCCAGAGGTGACAGGCACTTCAGTTCTCCTTCACTCTGAGGCTTGGAGGTGCAATGATGGTTGTTTGTGATGATCTACTGTTATCCTAATCATTCTATGGTCAGGTTAGCTAAATTGTACACATGTCATGTTAGGATGCACTACCAGCACAGAGGGGAATTCTATACACAGGATTACTTGCGGGGTGGCCAGGGTCCATCATGTCTGTGTGATCTTTTTTGATGTGTGAACAGCAGTGTTGATGTATGGTCATCTTGTGAGGGCCTGTCTTCCTAGTCACATGGGTACATTTGAACGTGTGCACTTGCGTGGTCATGAAGTGTGAAGGGGGTGACTTTGTCAGTAGTGTTGATGTGTATGTGCCCCTGCAATGCCAACTGCACACATGTATTGCCTAGGAGTTGAGTGCCTGTTTGAATTATCAGCCCTGTGCTTGTGATTGTGTGCACATGTAGGAGTTGTAGGTTGTGCACTGTGCAGTGTGTTGGTGTGTCCTTGCACTCCTGGGGGACACCTACTTGTTGTTGCTGCCAGTTGTGAGTATGCAGAGTGTGTGACTGCCAAGTCAGTGTTGTGTTTTGTTGATCAGTCATGTGTCTTGTTACTGTTGGTGCTCACCGTGCAGACCTGCTCAGCCATACTGACATTATTTGTGAGTTTTCTCATGCTTTGCTGTCACTTGACCCATTTTTGGCTCCAGTATGGTATGTGGGATGTGGAGTCATACCATCCCCTATCTGTGCTTCTGATGCCTACCCATTGTGAGTGACTCCTCTATGTGTTTGTGTACAGTACACTCCTCACCTGTCCACTACTGACGTACACACCACTTCAATCTCATGTCACCTACCCCTTGGGTTGCCAGTGTGTGGGCCTCCCCACCACTTCATAGTGTGACACTATGCTGTGTGAGGCTGAACTGTGTACAGGACCAATGTGCCACTCAGGACAGTTTCCCAATTAGTTATGTGTGATTTTCTTGTACTGGTTTGCAGTCATGGTTGCTCATGTGCAGTGCAACTGTTTGTGCTGCACAGTCCTATGGTCATGTTGTTTGCACCTGGGTGTCCCTGAGTTGTGCATCTGTGGCTGTTGGGTTGGCTGTATGTGTGTTTGCTGAGGTACTGCTACCCTTCCTAAGTGTGATGTTGTCTGTGTGCTGTGCTGATTTGTGTTGTGGGAGTACATGGTGGGCACTGAGATGTGTGTGCTACTGGTTTTATAGTTGTGCACACACTGCTTGGTGTGCATGCAGTGCTGTCAGTGTATGTTGCCTTGTACTTGCCTGGTGTGCATCCCCCTGATGTCCAGCTGAGTTTGCAATGTCATGGATTGGCATGTGCATCTGTTGTGTTTTTGATGTGGATGTATGCAGTGTTTGGGCTGTGTTGGCTCTTTCTGCTGACAAATGCTCTGTGTATGTGAGGTTCTATTTGCAAGACATTGTGTGTGAGTAGTTTGTGCATTGTGATACATTCAGATGTGTGTTGCAGCAGTGGTGTGCATTACTTGTGTGTCTGTCACATGCAGCAAGGTGTATTGTTGTTACTGGGCTTGTTTTGGGTGCAGAATAGTGCTATGTCCTCCTATATTTGACCTGTCACTTGTCAGGATTGTACATGTGCATGCTTGTGGTACACTATGACACCATGTTGACTTGATGGGTAGTGTGGTGTCTCTGACTGTGTTAGCTTATTGTCCCCAGTTTGTGTTCATGATTGTTTTGAGATGATGCAATTCTTGTTTGTGTTGGGTTATGGTGTCTGTGCATTGGTCCTGAGTGACAATGTTGTGTACTCCTGTTCTGTCTGGGGTCCCATTGCCTTTCCAATGTCTGGGTGGCCATATGTGGGCTTGTTGGACTTCTGTGTATGTTGTTTGTGAGGTTTGTGTTTGGCTATTGTTTTTGTGTCTGCATTGGCTCAGGCATCCCTGGGTGTGGGTGTGATGTTTGTGGATGCACCCCAGGGAGTGTGATTGGTTGTCAGTGTACTCACAGGACCTCATTTGCACCATTCTGTGTGTATAACACTGGTGTTGAGTGCTGCAGGTGTGAGGTGGGTAGAGGAGGGGTATGTGTGAAAGATCCAACTTGTGTTTGACAGTCATGGAGTGTGACAATGAGCCATGTGTGTTGTGCTGATGACATACACATGTCAAGTAAGTTGAGACAGATGTGTGGCTGATCACTGTTTGACTTCGGACACTTCCTATCATTCCTTTGACTATGCATGGCTTGCCTTGCTGTCTCGCTGAGTTGTTGCACAGAGGTCACTTTGGTTTAATTCCACTCACTGTGCCACCCATGTATGATTTGATGGCCTAGGGGTGTTGTGATATGTTCCTTCTCTTGCATGTGATGTACACATGCTTTGAGGCTTGCTCCATGGCTTTCCAGCACTGTCCACTTCATTTTTGGCTGGCCCATTTATTGTCCTCCATTGCTGCTGACATCTGGTATGTGTATGTGGCAGAGTGTCAGTGCGGGGTGTCTGTGGGTGACTTGACAGGCAGTGTGGACAGTTCAGTGAATGTCCATATGCAGTGTGAGTCTTCATTTTGTGATTGGACTCAGTTTGCTTGACATGAGTGGAGGGTAGGTGTGAGGAGGAGGAATGACCTGCCCCTGAGCTTCTGGGCAGGGTGTTCCTCTTCACCCCCACCTTCTGTGACAGGCTCCCTGGTTGTTTGGTGTGTGTGGTGCATGGTCTGGCTATGCCTGGCAGATGAATTGTGCAGGGGGGGCAAAGGAGGAGCACACAGCATGTCCCCTGATGGGTGTGGGGGGCATAGTGTGTGAAGGGTAGAGGTGGGGCCCTGTAATTCTTTGTGGACTGCCCATGCCTGGCACTGGCCCTGCCTACTACATTGTGCGCAGGTTTTCCCGCGTCTGCACCGCTGTGGTGACGTGACCGAGACATTGCAGTGATTTCGCGGTTGATAGGTGACCTGGACGCGGACAAGTTATTTTCTTAAAGTTAGGACATGTGTGGGTACACTTGTGGATGTGTTCCTGTCCCCATCAGAGTGTCTGATGTGGACAGGAACCGTATATCAGCCCAGGAGTTGTGTGTTGTGTTTGTGTGCGGAGTTGTGTGATTGCGTACCTGCGGCGTTGTCCGCGACGGTCCATTATTTGCTGGTAGTGTATCAGGTACAGCACCTGAAAGGCATGTAGAGCTGGATCCATTGCGGTCCGGACCGGGTGGAGGGGACCGGGAGTCTGGTTTCGCGCTCCGCTGTCGTGCTCCCGCCGTCTCTGGTTGGGTGGTTTCTCCGCTGCGGTGTGACGGGCTGTTTGGGGCATCGTGATTTGTACGGCGGACGGGACGTAATTCAGTACGGCGGTGGGTCTCTATTGGCTCCCACCGCCGTGGTGGCGTGCGCAAATTTGTGGCAGTTCACGTCGCTCCGCGGCGGATGGGAAATGGGCTATGTTTGCCCATTTTAATATGGCGGGCGAGAGGACCGCTGCTGGAGGGCAGAAAATGACATTTTCCGCCAGCACCCCGGAGGTGCGTCCGCTCGCCATCCTAATGAGCCCCATAATCTCTTTTTGAAGGGTTGCCTGAAGGGCCTCCCATGAAGTGCCAGGGGAGGTGATGGATTCTCAATTAAAGGTAAAGTATGTGTCTGTCGAGTCTCGCATGTGTGAGGTGCGTGCAGTGTCCGGAGGGACCAAGCTTGCACTCTCCACTGTGGAGGGCTCCTGGTGGTGCTCATTCTCAAGGTGATTATCAAAGGGGCATGGTCACGGAGACTACGGGAGAGGATTCGTGCATCCAAGAGTTTGTGGGTACCATCTTAGGAATGAAAAGATAGTCGTACCAGGAAAGGTTTCTGTGCAGCCCAGAGCAGAGAGTATACCCTTGCTTGCCCTGCTGGAATAAAAGCCAGGCGTCTGAGAGACCCAATGCCTCTAGCAATGGATGAGGAAGTATTAGCACAGTGTTATGTATGGTTCTCACTGATCTCCACTATTGGGAATACCAGATAATAAAGCTTGTTATTCATTACTACGTCATAGCAATAGATATTAGTTCAACCTATTCACCAGTAGAGTATTGATGAATCACTTAACCACAGAGATCAGGTGGTGACGTATTTTACTAATGCCAAGTATAGCAACAGCTTCCAGATATTCATCCACCAACAAAGTAATCGACCCAAAATCAAAGCCAAAGATTTGATGATGCCCAATAATGACACATTTCAAAGAATGGCATTTCACTCAATATTGTAGTGTAACTAAGTATCCTTTGCTCTGGGCATCAGTTGAGGCTTCCAGAATTTACCTGGAATATAACCCACATGAATAGATGAAAGGGGGTTCTAGCACAGGTAGGTGATTTGTGTTTGCGTTATGAGTTGAAACAAGGATATCTTTCTTCACCTCTTCTGTACAGATCCCTGGATTGATGGCAGTGTGAATATAGG
This sequence comes from Calotriton arnoldi, assembly GCA_963921515.1. Lineage (NCBI taxonomy): Eukaryota > Metazoa > Chordata > Amphibia > Caudata > Salamandridae > Calotriton > Calotriton arnoldi. The sequence goes on from CAWUFW010001933.1 coordinate 1,763,759, forward strand.
AACGAGTTGAGAAATTGTATAGATATCATAGGTGATAGGTCTCGAGATCCCATCCTTCAAACTGCATACCTCTCGATTTATCAACACCTATGCATGTTGATATTCACTTGCTGGTTGATGTGGCATGTGGGCAATGCATGATTTTAGTAGAACGGACTGTTTTTTTATTTTAATTCATGAGACTGCAGCAGCTTTCAATGCAATTGATGCAACTAAAGGTATCAAAATGTGGGAAAGTGAGGTTCTGCATTTGTGGAAGAAGACAGCTAATATGGTTGTCCCTGTTTTGTGGGATTGTGTATTTTGCCTTTTTAAGTACTCTTTCTTGACTGTGAGTGTGCACAGCTCTGATTGCTGTTCTACCCAAGTCTTGACCTCACCTTTGCCTGTGTTGTTGCGAATAGCTTGTTAATGCGTTGTTCCGTGATGTATAAAAATGTAAACGTGTATACAGCATTTTCAATTTAAAGTGATTAGTACAACAGGCAGGACTGAGAATTTTGAATGCTGAGACTTTACTACTGTCACATGACTGTGTATTTGCTTTGTTTAAGAAACACACTTTAATGACACCAAGTGCACCTCTGATGGGTCAGACGCAGATGAGCCGAAATGTGCTCAAATCCTGGATGGATATCCGATGTTCCCAGGGGGGCTGACGATTGTCCTACACTGTCTGTACCTGCTGTTTGCCAACATTCTGCTCTTAAACCTGCTGATTGCCATGTTCAGGTGAGTCAGGCAAACCTAGTCTTCCTTCTCCTCTACTTTACTTTAGATATTTTAATTATTAGCTTCTGTTTCATTCTTTATTCACTTCACTATTTCTCTCTATGTTGCTCGTCAGATCTTTTCTCCACCTTTCTGCACAGAAACAATCCTGCTGACAACACACGCACTCTTGCACCATGGTGTAATGGTGCCTGCGTTAGTGCTAGGCATATAAAACGGCGCCAGAGGAGGGGGAAAGGACAGTAATGCAGTGCACTTTCACTTTGGCGTAGGGCAGCGCAGCAAGCTGACTTGCTGCACTGCCCTTCACCAAATCCCCCAAAATGAGGGCCTGAAAGTGCAAGATACCAAGATCCAGTTATTGCTACATGCAGAACTCATACCTCATTATGAAAAGAAATTTGATGTTTACTTTGAAAGTGGCTCATTTTAACTGGGTAGTAGAATCTGTCTTTGATTACTTTAACGTCAGGAAATTGGTGGATTTCTTGATATTTTTAAAAGTTATGTCAGGGTGCCAGCACCATTGTCTGGGCATTTTTAGAGCTTTGGATATTGCAAGGCAAAAAAAAATGTAGTGCCATCTGCATATATATAAATGTAGAGTAGTAGGGCGAGGGGCTGCATGTAAAGTTTTAAAAGAAACAAGAAAAAATGGATCCTTGCAGAACACCACCACTTTGGGACTTCTTCTTTAGATGAGAAAGGGGTGGGGGGCTGGAAGGCCACAGCATGAGTTCAGTCAGTTAAAAAGGATTTGAGTCAATCAAGAACTGTGCCAGAAAAACCCTACTCTACAAGGGTGTTAACCACTTGGCGGCCCTATTGAAGTGCCTCCGGAACACTGACATGCCTCTTGGGCATTCTTACGTGGTGTGGCAATAGCCAGTAGGTAGTTATAGTTAGAACCTAAGTTGGTCCCGATAGCATGCTTTTTGTGATTTGGTATAAATCTGTTCAGTAGTTTTAGAGGTATTTAAGTTTAAAAAATATAGATATCTGGGGACACGAGTCCGTGCATTGGACTAGCGGATCCTACTGAAATTTGAAAGGCTGCCAACACTTCAACTAGGAAATGTTGGCAGCCATCCTTGAAGCTGAGTCCCACAAAAAAGTAAAAAATATAGAAGAGGAGGCAGTGTAGGAATACCCTGCCCCCCAGATATGGTGGGGGGTCCCACAGGGACCCCACCGGTGGCTAAAAGCATTTTTGTTTTTAATTTTTGGCAGGAGTCGCGCTGGATCAACATAGCCCGCCAAACTGTTTTTTAAAAACTAAGCGCGGGCTCCCGCACATTGTTAATAATTGACCCCCAGGTGGGTCAGGTCCCGAGAGCATTGTATAAATAAAGGAGGGGGGCGCACAAGCCCCCCCTCCTGGGGCTTATTATGCCCCAGGACAACCACCTCCCTGAGACTTCTTTACTTATTAATGCTGGGGAGGCCCGTATGGCCTCCCCTGCTGCCCCGCCACCACCCTGAGGCTTCTTAGATTCCCAGCCCAAGGGACCAGCACCTCCTCGAGGCTTTTCTTAAAAGAATGCGGGGGCAACGCGGACCTCCCCCCGCAGCCCCAGCGACCTGCCCCTCCCCGGGGCTTTTGCAAATTTGAATGCGGTGGAGTGCGGCTGCCCTGCAACCCCAGGGACCACCACATCCCCGGGGCAAATCACAGAAAAGGAGGAGGCCATGCACCCCCCTCCTGTAGCCACTAATGGCCCTGGGGACCACCACCGCCCAGGCCCAGGTTCTGTAATGTCCCAGGGTGCCCATCCCCGGGACATTGCAGTTTGCTATGGCTTGGCGGGAACTTTCCCACTCCCGATAAGCCATAGCAAACTCTCCTCCGCTTCTAGCAAGTGAGAGCATAAAAAATGCTCTTGCTTACTAGAAGTGAAGCAGAATTGCTTTCGGACAGAGGTAGCTACATGTTCAACATGGCCCTCTGTCCAAAAGCAATGCGGCCTCCCACAGGACGTGGGGAGCCGTCAGGGACTGTGGAGGCCTTGAGGCTCACCACGCAGTCCCAGTGAAGAATGGGTGCCCTGCAGTCACCCACTTTACATGACCAGGCCCCGGGGGAATGGGTCCCCGGGGGCCGAATTCAGCCCAGAGAGGGGGGACCACGCAGCCCCCTCCCCCATCTTTAAATGGCCGGGGGTTGGGGTTCCCGGGGCTGAAATTGGTCCAGAGAGGGGGGCCCGAAGCTCCCCTCCCTTTAATTAAAAAATACAATAAAAAAATAAAATGCCAGGCCCCGGGGGATGGGGTCCCTGGGGCCAAAATTTGTCCAGGGAAGGGGGCCCCACGGCCCCCCCTTCCCAAATAAATGAAAAAAAAGAAGCAGCGGCAAGTCGCCAGAGGCCCCGCCCCCTTTCTGCACCTGCCAGGAGGTGCGTTTACAGAGTGGTGGAGAAAGGGGGCGTTGCCTCTGACAACCGCTCAGCAATCCAGCTGTGTGGGACTTACTGGAGGTAACAGGAGGGGTTGTTGGCCCCCACGGACCCTCAGGAGTAAAGTGGACTTCATCCCCCTACCAGTAGTGCACCAGGAGGCTTGTTTGCAGAGTGGTGGAGAAAGGGGGCATGGCCTCCAAAGACCTCTCAGCAATTGCGCTGTGTGGGACTTACTGGAGGTAACAGGAGGAGTTGTTGGCCCCCAAGCCCAATGTAAACTAAATTACAAGCTTCAAAGTCATTCCACAGAGGGACTTCGATGAGTTCTGAAGGCGAAACTAATATCAACAATACTCTACGAACATCTTGCTTTCCTTGGCCTGCTCACTGAAACTCTGGAGCGTCATCACACAGCTGTTTTTAGAAAGGTATTTAAGCTACAAAAAACAACTAGGTGCACATTGATCTGGCTTGAATTCAATATTGCAACCATGGACATTGAATGTACAAAAAGACCTGGTCAAATACTATCATAGTTTGATAAAAAAAAGAACCAGAATCAATGAGGGAAGCACTAAAGGTGATATTCCAAGATACAAAAAGTAGCTGGGCAAGGTACCTGACTAGCGCCAGAGAAATATTTAGCCTGCCCTTTGAAACCGTAATAGATTCATCACTAACGGACAATTTAAAAAGATTGTAAAATGCCCAAGGCAGGCGCACTTCAAGGGACCAGGACATTAAACAGATTAGAAAAACCTTGGGTGCAGATGGTCTTGCCCAATCAGACAAAGTCAGCATGTGTAAACCATACCCGAATGCCGCACTGGGAAGGCTAGCCCTACAGAACATATTGCAGCCCCGGCTTTAAACCCTACCCATTTGGAACTTTAGGGGTCACTGGAAAAACATCTCTTCGGGCGAAAAGGAGTGCAGCTTGTGCCAATACCGTACTGAATCAGCTGCGCACATTGTCTGCTGCTGTCCTGCCTTGTCACATCAGGGGCAATTGTACCTCAGAGCACTTTTCTTGCAAATTTGAACGAGAACTTGCAAAGAGGCCTTAACGTATATCTATACAACTGTTGTTCCAATGGAACTTGCAAGGATCGATAATGTCTAAAGTGAAGCTGGAAGGCTCCCGCGCACCTCTTATGAGCTGAGGGCAAAAACATCCCGCACACCCACAGGAACTTGATGCGAAGACTTATTATGATCACAATCTGAAGCAGCTGAATTTTATCCTGTAAAATTATAACAAGAGGACATGATGCTCCTTTTAGGCATTTATGCTGATTGAGTATGTTACGAACCTGCATGCGACACTAAAATATTGGCAAAGCCCTCTTCTGGGGGGGGTTGCCTTATGACATGTTGCATGATCACCTTGCACTTCATGGTTTTACGCATTCTAGGTCAGTTACGCTTGAAAATACAATGCAACATCCACCCCTCGATATTCTGCGCAATAGTGCATGGCCCAATCTAGTGCATGATGGCTTTATGCAAACACAGCATGTCCCTGCAGGCTCTCCGGGTGACCACCTTGCACTTTACGGTTTCACGCATGCTCGGCCAGTCCACTTTTACCATGCACTACATGTCTAACTAATCAATGCACGGCCTCATAGCTTCTTCTTATAATGTTGTGCATCATTTATTTCATGAGACTTGCCATGACATCACACAGCCCAATCTCTTGCACTATGGCCCCTTGCATATAGCATGTCCCCACATATAAATTTAACAGCTAATGTGGTCAGGCCAACACCCCTCGGGTTTTAAATGTCAATTTTTTACACTGTCATATCAGATTTTACAAACGTATTTTTGTACCAGTTTTTAATCACCCGGTTTTAAAACTGTAATATTTGAATTTTGCTATTGTTTTATTTTAAGTATGCTGCACTGCTGATGTTCTTTTGTAAACGATTTAATGTAAATATACAATAAAGACTACCTACCTACCTAGATATATATATATCTATACGCATATATAAATATATATATATGTACAACAAACGCCCGAAAGCTTAGCGGGGAACACAGCGGTAGGTCGTCCAACTGGACCTTTTATTTCAGGACTCCTTTTCCCCTAAGGCCGTGCAGTTCGGTGAGGCCAGAAGTAAGAAGATGGCTCCGAAAACATCGCGGAACCTACAAAGGGGACTAGAACAGTTTTTTAATTATTGATGACAGAAAACCTACTAAGGTGAAAATTGAACAGCTCGGGGAAACTACAGTTCCCAAGATGCAATGGTACTAACCACGCCCACAGGAGGCACAGAACTAATCAGCAATGCAAATAAAGTGAGTCTGCCTTTTCTGCCAAGCCTCAGAAGAAGATGTTTTTACATCGAAACGCGTAAGGCGAATGTACTAGTCCATGATGAAAAGGAGTCCTGAAAGAAAAGGTCCCATTGGACGACCTACCGCTGTGTTCCCCGCCAAGCTTTCGGGCGTTTGTTGTACATAACAATTTCCACACGGCTGCCCTGCCATGGGTGGGAGAACCACCTCTGAGATGAGGTCTGGGCAGGAAATCTCCTAAGGCCGTGCAGTGCGGTGAGGCCAGAAGTAAGAAAATGGCTCCGAAAACATCGCGGAACCTACAAAGGGGACTAGAACAGTTTTTTAATTATTGATGACAGAAAACCTACTAAGGTGAAAATTGAACAGCTCGGGGAAACTACAGTTCCCAAGATGCAATGGTACTAACCACGCCCACAGGAGGCACTGAACTAATCAGCAATGCAAATAAAGTGAGTCTGCTTTTTCTGCCAAGCCTCAGAAGAAGATGTTTTTACATCGAAACACGTAAGGCGAATGTACTAGTCCATGATGAAAAGGAGTCCTGAAAGAAAAGGTCCCGTTGGACGACCTACCGCTGTGTTCCCCGCCAAGCTTTCGGGCGTTTATTGTACATAAAAATTTCCAAACGGCTGCCCTGCAGTGGGTGGGAGAACCACCCCAGAGATGAGGACTGTCCAGGAAATCTCCTAAGGCCGTGCAGTGCGGTGAGGCCAGAAGTAAGAAGATGGCTCCAAAAACATTGCAGAACCTACAAAGGGGACTAGAACAGTATTTTAATTATTGATGACAGAAAACCTACTAAGGTGAAAATGGAACAGCTCGGGGAAACTACAGTTCTCAAGATGCAATGGTACTAACCATGCCCACAGGAGGCACTGAACTAATCAGCAATGCAAATAAAGTGAGTCTGCCTTTTCTGCCAAGCCTCAGAAGAAGATGTTTTTCCATCGAAACGCGTAAGGCGAATGTACTAGTCCGTGATGAAAAGGAGTCCTGAAAGAAAAGGTCCCATTGGACGACCTACCGCTGTGTTCCCCGCCAAGCTTTCGGGCGTTTGTTGTACATAAAAATTTCCACACGGCTGCCCTGCCGTGGGTGGGAGAACCACCTCTGAGATGAGGACTGGGCAGGAAATCTCCTAAGGCCGTGCAGTGCGGTGAGGCCAGAAGTAAGAAGATGGCTGCGAAAACTTCGCGGAACCTACAAAGGGGACTAGAACAGTTTTTTAATTATTGATGAAAGAAGACCTACTAAGGTGAAAATTGAACAGATCGGGGAAACTACAGTTCCCAAGATGCAATGGTACTAACCACGCCCACAGGAGGCACTGAACTAATCAGCATTGCAAATAAAGTGAGTCTGCCTTTTCTGCCACGCCTCAGAAGAAGATGTTTTTACATCGAAACGCGTAAGGCGAATGTACTAGTCCGTGATGAAAAGGAGTCCTGAAAGAAAAGGTCCCGTTGGACGACCTACTGCTGTGTTCCCCGCCAAGCTTTCGGGCGTTTGTTGTACATAAAATATACATATATATATATATATATATATATATATATATATATATATATGTATATATATATATATATATGTATATATATATATATATATTACCTACTGGCGGTCGCCAGTAGGTAGTTATAGTTAGAACCTAGTTTCCATAGGAAAAGCATTTTTGATTTGCTAATAACTTTGGCGTCGTTTGACGAATCTTCCTGAAATTCTCCCAAAAAAAGGTCTATCCAGGTCAGCTCCTATCCTGAAAGTTTGGGGGTGATTCGTCAAGTGGGGGCTGAGAAAAAGGGGGTGCTAAAACTCGTTTTCTCTTGTTAATTTCCATAGGAAATTTTGGGACGAGCTACAGCTCGAACTGCTGAACAGAATTACCCCAAATTTGGCGGATAGGTAGAGCTTCATTCAGAAAGCGACCTTTTTTTTAAATGGTGTAAATCCGTTCAGTAGTTTTTGAGAAATTCAAAAAATAAGAGTCAAAAAATCAATTTCCCATAGGAAACTTTGAGCAGGGCTACAGCCGAAACTACTGAACAGAATTACTCCAAATTTGGTATAAAGGTAGTGCTTGGGTCACAAAGCGACCTTTTTAACAATGGTGTAAATCCGTTCAGTAGTTGCTGAGAAATTAGAAAAATAAAAGTTTCGATATCTGGGCGGAGCCTAAGTCGCGTGCGCAAGCTTCACTGTGATTGGCTACTAGTAGTCCAAACCAGGAAGTGTTGGCAGCCATCTTGTGGCTCGGTAGAAGCGAGTCACCCGAAAACGGAGAAACAAAGGTATAAAACAAGAGAAGAGGGCAGGGTAGAAAAACCCTGACCCACTAGGTCTGCTCAGGGGGTCCCAGGAGGACCCCCAGGGCCCAAAAAATCATTAAAAAAAAAATATCGGCAAAAATTTGCGCTGGGGTCGCGGGTTCTCGCGTTTTATTTTAATGAGGCCCTTGGTGGGCTAGGTTGCGGGGGTATTTCTTAAAAAATAATAGCAGGGGCTCGCAGGGGTGGCGGGGGCGCTGGGGTCCGCGCAGCCCCGGGGCTTCACTTATGTTGGGAGGGGTTGCGCGGCCCCCTTCTGGAGCCTTGTATGTGCTTGTAACTTTGGTGTCGTTTGAAGAATCTTTATGAAATTAGCCAAAAAGTTTCTCTTTTTGGATTAGCTCTTATATTGAAAGTTTGGGGGTGAATGGTGTAGGAGGGGCTGAGAAAAAGAGGGTCCTAAAACGTGTTTTCTCCATGCAATTTCCATACTAAACTTTACAGAAGACTACAGTTGAAACTGCTGAACGGAATTACGCCAAATTTGGCAGGGAGAAAGGTGATGGTCCAGAGAGCACGCTTTTGTTTAAATGGTGTAAATCCGTTCAGTAGTTTTTGAGAAATATCAAATTTTACAGATATCGATATTTGAGAATTCTGACATGTGATTGGCTGAGGGGTTACAAGCAGCAGCTTGCGGCTTATTGGCTGTGAATAGTTGAAACCAGGAAGTGTTGGCAGCTATTTTGTGATTTACTCCGTCAGCTCGCATCTCTCCATGTAGAAGCCATCGGGTTCGTAGTTTTACCTGTGCGAGGCAACACTGGCATCTGTGTCTGTGTGAGATATGCCTTTCAGGCTGCCTCTCCTCATATCACCAGGTCGCGGCTATGTCTTTAGAAGCCCGTCCGTCGGCTCGGAGCTCTGTGAGTCAGTCTGTTGGCACGACCAACTACACTACCGAAAGACTACCCAAAGACCACTGCACTGTCGTAAACTCGAAAACACTACCCCAGCACGATCCCCTACACTACCCAAACACCAGTGCACTACTCTAAACCCTAAATCTACCCCCAGCACGACCCCCTAACCAAACAACACTGCACTAACCTAAACCCTAAAATACTACCCCCAGCACAACCCCCTACACTACCCAAACACCACTGTACTACCCTAAAGCATAAAACAGTAGCAGTCCGTCGGCTTGCAGCTGTGTGTCTGCGAGCCGTCCTGTCCCTAGCTGTACATGTCCGAGTGAGTCCGTTAGGTGATAGGTGTGTGTCTGCTAGCAGGGCCGTTGGCCCGTTGGTGTCCCTTTTCGAGTTAGATCGGAGCTCTCCCTCTGCGAGCCAGCATGCTGGTGTGCGTTTGCGAGCCGAAGGCCCGTAGCTCACACTGTGCGAGCCGAGCCGACGGCCCATAACTCTCCCTGTGCGAGCTGAGCCCACGGGCCGCAGGTGTCCCTCTGCGAGGCTGCTCAACGGCCCGCAGGTCTCCCTGTGCTAGCCGGATCGCAGCTGTCAGTCTGCGAACCGATATTGGGAATATAAGGCGGCTCTAAAAAGAGCCCTTGTGTTTATTAGTTGGAGCTACATATAAGTGCGGATGCACAGCTTCAGGTTAATCAGGAAAACTCGGTTTCCCTCATCTGTGAAGTGTACTCCATCACTTCTGTAGATATCAGCCATATCAAAACGTATGTTGTTGTTGTAAATCGACCCCATTCTATGGTCTCTGAGGTATGCAGACACAGCTTTGTTGACATTCTTCCTAGATTTTTCAATCTGAGGACAAAATTGGTTTGACCATTTCCACTTCTGTCTTTGGCATATATTGGAATATACAAAGACAGTTTGAGGCAAAAGCAATATCAATTGTCGAAAGGTGTCCTTCATTAGCATTTCCAAACCTACCCCAGTCAATGTGCCTAGGTCGTTTCCACCACAGTGTTTGAGATGCAAACAGGTTTTAACCAAAGGCAACAATTGGTGCCACTTCAATCCTCTTTGTCCAAACCATTTAATGTCCACATTTTGTAAACCTAGGTCTAAGTCAATATGTCTCTGTTCTGCATACCTCTTACACCAGAAAACATAGCTATGTCCTACGATCCACACTAGCATTTTGAAGGTATGGCTGGAAGGAATGGATAGATGTCTGTAGCTCATGCAGTCCGTTCGTAGAATAAGAGATATGTTTAAAGATGGGGAACTACTTTTTTTTGCCATACAAAATGATACCTGATTGGGAGATGAAAAGCATTGTTTTTTAAAAGTAGGGTGCACATTCGTTTGGTGGAAAAGCATCTTTGTGATTGGTTAAGAAAAAGCAGTTTAAACGTGGAGTACATATCATAGGATAAAATTTGCGCAACTCAACCACACCTGCTACTTGCATTTGGAAGGCACTGTTCGAACTTAAAACAATCGTGGAGATGCAAACAGGTTTTAACCAAAGGCAACAATTGGTGCCACTTCAATCCTCTTTGTCCAAACCATTTAATGTCCACATTTTGTAAACCTAGGTCTAAGTCAATATGTCTCTGTTCTGCATACCTCTTACACCAGAAAACATAGCTATGTCCTACGATCCACACTAGCATTTTGAAGGTATGGCTGGAAGGAATGGATAGATGTCTGTAGCTCATGCAGTCCGTTCGTAGAATAAGAGATATGTTTAAAGATGGGGAACTACTTTTTTGCCATACAAAACGATACCTGATTGGGAGATGAAAAGCATTGTTTTTTAAAAGTAGGGTGCACATTCGTTTGGTGGAAAAGCATCTTTGTGATTGGTTAAGAAAAAGCAGTTTAAACGTGGAGTACATATCATAGGATAAAATTTGCGCAACTCAACCACACCTGCTACTTGCATTTGGAAGGCACTGTTCGAACTTAAAACAATCGTGAACTTTTAACCTGCACGTGCCGTTAAATGTTCGAGAAAATGTTGCAAAAAAAATATCGTTAGGGTTAAAATAATTGATGAACTTTTAACCTGCACGTGTTGTAGAATGTTCTAGAAAGTGTGTTGATAGAATACGTTGCACTTCTGACTTCTATGTGTCCTTGAATATTAAAAAAAACTGTTAATATGGAAAATTAAAAAAAAAAAACAATAGAGAGAAGTTTTGAAACCTAAAAGAATCAAGGAACTATTCTAATTTGTTCATTACATGTATTTATGTGTGGAGCAACAAAATTACAGGCACAACAGCACCAGGAAGAGGAAGAAGCAGGGAGTGAGGGGACGGGGGAAGATGGCCACAATGGTACACATGCACAATTAAGTACAGCACAACTATAGACAAACCATGGCCAAAATGAAACACACCAACAAGGAGCACAAGTCACACAACCCGCCAACATCACACCACTGAACAAGCATAGAAGTGAAAACCACACTGCTGGAAAGGGAGAAGGGTGAACAAAAGCTCACATGAAGGGACATCTCACACACAATGCAGCACACACACATAGGAAGCAGAGTACACCAACATCCAACACAATGTTGTCCAAACACAAAGATTCGCACAATCGAACACAGGACAGAAATGCACTCGCCTGAGGCGGATAAGCGTCCAAAAGCGTCAGTACGAAACAGGCACATGAAAACGCATAAGTACAAACCCACAGTCCGGATGGGGTAGCAATTCACATATGGCAGGCAGCCAGAGAGTCCGTGACACACACATTGGCATACAAATGAAGACACAACACATTTGGAGACAAGTGAAAATGTGGAAACTTTATTTAAAAAAAAGTGCATGTCAGTACGGCCAAGAGTAGTGCCACGATATGCAGAGAAATGCAGCAGCATGCCTGAATAAGGAACGTAGGAAAACGTCCATGTTCACCTCGGGGCAGTCCATCACCAACACACGTCAGTGTCAAGCAGCGTTGGTTGTCCACGCTTCGGACATGATTCAACGCCAATGCAGCCATGTCCACTGTTGTTTTGGGACATTTGACCAGATGTACAACGTGCAATGATGCGGAGGGACACGTGCAATGTGGCACATCGAGTCGTGGTTGCAGGTACCTTGTCACTCGTCCATGAACGCGAGTGCAGCTGCATAAGCCACTATCTCTAATGAGTGATGGTTGGCCACAATATTTGACATGTCGTCGACGTAATCCATCAGCTGACCGGGACAGATGTGCTGACTCCAACCACTGTACCCAATGTGCACCAAAACAGAATCGGGAAGTGGGTCAATTTGCTCACTGCATACTACGACACGGGCAATGTCCCAGGCCCAGTTCCCAACATGCATGCCAAACATCCATGCATGCCATAAACGGGCATCACCATGACAGTCCTGGTCGTGGGCCAACAGGCGGCACACACACCTGTCGTAATCCATGTCAGCTACCCTCTCGTTGGAGAGGCACACGTCCATGCACCACTCGGATAGGCACATGCGACATTGCAATACAGGTTGAACGCAGGTGACGTCCGCAATGCGGAAGCACAGCCGGTAAGTGATCCGCAGTACTGCCAAAGGGAGTGCACCCAGGACATGCATCAGACGTGCAAGGTATAGGCGGACGTGCATGGATTCGACCATGTGTTCGGGATGCTCTGCCATTGCATCAGTGGCTCTGCTTGTAGCTGCACTGGCTTGCAGTGTGCCAGTCTTGTGGATGAAATGGCACAGCTTGGTGCAATGAGCCGGGTCTGTGTGCAATGGGTGACAGGGCAGGGGTGTGGTGGGAGTACGTGTGAAGGCCATTTCACGCACGCTAACTACGACAAAGGACTTTTGAGTGTGGGATGTGTACTCGTTGTTCTCAAATCGGGCAGTGCGTAGTGTGGGAGACGGATGCAAATATTATCGTATCTGTCAGGGGGGGGCTGGCCACTTGCAAGTTCCTTCTCGGAGCAGCAGATGTGCTACAGCAAGATAGCTCAGACAAAGAACCTTTCATCCCTACAGTAAGTTCTCCAGCTGCATTCATACAGGATGTGTACAAAGGCTGGTCGTGGGTGTTGTGGGATGTCTGCGACCCTGGTCATCATGGATGAGATGCCCAGCACGTGGCACATGGGCGGGTTCACTGTGTGTTACATTGCCAAACAGCTGCTCCTCCCTCCCACGAGCCCCCACACTTTTGTACGGTGCACTGTTGTATCCTGTGCACTCCTACGGCACACCATTGTAATGCCTATTCGCGAATGTCCTGCGGCATTCCAACCACACCGTGAGACTGCAGTTTGGAGGTGGTGCATGCCAATGTACAACATCGACTGCTGCAGCCCTTGTGGCGGCCACACCAGACACACTTACCGCACTTCCTGAACACGGAAATGTCCGAGACACCCCGTTCCCCATGCCGGATAGGCAGACCCCTGCGCTGACCTGTGTACGCCGGACCAGCACTCGCCGCTTGTGCATGCAGGAGGATGCGTGCGTAGCTACATGTCCAGGCTCACTGCCAACGCTGAGGTGACATGGTAACGTCCGCTGACACTGTGATGTTGCAGGGCCCGTGCCTATCATGCTAACACAATGACCACACAGACACACTTGCTCAGATGCGGGTTCAGGGGGCGTTGGCAGTCCTGGGGTTGTTGCGATGAGTGTTGTGGACCTCATGGGTATCCGTGTATCATGCTCATTGACTGTATGGCACCTGTGGGTGTTTCAGTGTGGCTCTTGGCTGTGTTCCCTTTCATGCTGCAGGTAGTCATCCTGTTTAACACCAGCAGAAAGCAGGTGTAAAATTCCTGGTGCTAACGCGGCTTATCACCGGAATTTGTTTCGCATCGCAGTTGTTGTCAAAGTTGTGATGCGGTTTTTTCGTGTACAGAAAAATAAACGAACTGGGCAGTGTATCCCGTCAAGATCCAGCACCTGACCCACTATTCCCAATTAATATAAATACAATGACATTTCTTCATTGATTTTGTGTGTACACTGTAAGTGCACCCACTACCACAGTGCAATTCAATATAGGATTTTAGTATTTAGAATAAATCGCAAAGGTGCACCTCGTGTCTTTTTGCATGGGAACGCCTACTCTGCATTTCATTATCAGCACTTTAATGCAACTAAAGTTGAGATAAATATAACACACTATTCAGAAGCTGGTGCAAACTGCAGACATCACCAGTAGTCCCGTGATAACTGCCCCAAAATTTAACACCATGGTGGACACCACGAAATAACAGTAATAAGAATGAGAAAGAGTCACACAGCACTTAAGTAACAACCAAAAACTTTATTGAATTTTTTTTTTTAAATTTAATCAAACTTTATTTTTTCGTAAACGTATATATTAAGGATAAACTAAATTTAACAAACTGAACACAAAACAACAAGGCGGAAGACTCCTGTCGGGACCATGAATGTCGACGACACAACCAGGAAAATAAAGCACAAAATAAGGACGTGTGTAATGCGCATATCAAAGGAGTGAGACACAGCGAAGGAAAAAAAAGCCAGAGAGAAAAAGAGAGGGAAGGAAAGAAAGGGAGTGAGAAAGGGAGAAGGGAGATAAAGAAAGAGAAGAAAAGGAAGGAAGAGAGTGAGAGAGAGAGTGAAGAGAGGGAAGTGAGAGAGAGAGAAAGAGATACTGCCGCCCCTGCACATCCATGACCAAATAATTACCTGCTGCCACCGGAGTGTCTACCAGAGGGCACTCCACGTGCCCGTCAAAGCTCCGCGGCCCGGCAGATCTCACAGATGTCGCTGAGTCCTGAGTCATGAATGGCAGAGACCACATCAGCTTCTCCGCGGCCCGGCAGATCTCACACATGTCGCTGAGTCCTGAGTCATCAATGGCGGAGACCTCATCAGCTTTTGGTGCTGCTAACCCTGTGCAACGCAAGTCAGCGCCACGTGGTGGTAGGCCGCTGACGGCCATACAACTTAGGATGCGACTAACCCTGTGCAACTCAAGTTCGTGCCACGTGGTGGTAGGCCCCTCACGGCCACATTAGCTTCGGGTGGCAGTAACCCTGTGCAACTCAAGTCTGCGCCACGTGGTGGTAGGCCCCTGACGGCCACATCAGCTTCGGGTGGCAATAACCCTGTGGAACTCAAGTCCGCGCCACGTGGTAGTAGGCCCCTGACGGCCAAAGAGCTCAGGGTGCGACTAACCCTCTGTGCAACTGTTCATGGAGTCTTTATGATTGAGACCCGTGGAGCGTCCGCCATCCAGTCACCACCGGCAATAAAGGATGTGACGTTGTGGATCCATTATATTTGCGTGGTCACATGGCCTGTGATGCATGCGCCGGATGGGTGTGGTGTGTGTGCAAACCTGCCCTCAGGGAGTGGCCGTGACATGTTGACAACTAGACCACTGACCTGCATACCAACAGCGAGTACGCCTGCTACAGGAAGCTATGTGGGGGGTGTGAAACTGTGTTTTCTCAATGGATTTTCCATAGGAAACTTTAGACAAGGCTACAGGTCAAACTGCTGAACGGAATTACGCCAAATTTGGCAGGGAGAAAGGTCTTGGTCCAGAAAGCGCGCTTTCTCGCATCGAGTGAAAATATAAAAGAAAGGTCTCGGGGCAATTTAATATACCGGAGCTCTGTTTCTGCGAGATAACTCTTTCACGCTCCATCTGCCCAACATCACCACTTCGCAGCTATGCCGTTAGAAGCCAGTCCGTCGGCTCGCAGCTCTCTACATGTGCGAGCTAGTATGCTACTGTGCCTGTACCTCTGCGAGGTACTACGCTGCTGTTCCTTTGGGAGCGGACGGGTCGTAGTACTGCGTGTGTGAGTCGAGCGGACGGGCCGCAGTTGTCCCTCTGCGAGCCTGGGTACGAACTGTTCATAACTCACACTACATAAGCATTGAAAAACCATTTTGTGATTCAGTCCGTCAGTTGGCATCTGTCCGAGGCATTTCTGAAAACATATCAGAGTTCTTTCTCTGAGAGATACCCCTTTCACGCTGCCTCTCCCCACATCAGCAGGTAACGCACCCTCTTCCCACATTAGCAACATACCCCCAACAACCTTCTTGGGCCCGGAATTGTCCCTGTGCGGACATTTGAGATGTCATCAGTGATGTCATCAGTGATGTCACTGACCATGTCATGAATGATGTAATATGTGACGTCATCAGCAGTGCATTGCGGCAGCGCGAGTTATAGTTAGCTGAACTAACTATAACGGTGGAATTTCTATGGTTTTGTATGAGTGAAATGTCCAACTAACTATAACGTCCCTGAAACCTATGGTTTTTTTTGTGAATTTGTAAGGTTTTTTAAATGCTAATTTCTAACTATAACGTGCCTGAAACCTATGGTTTCAGTGAATATATATATATATATATATTTACTGAAAAAACCATAGGTTTCAGGCACGTTATAGTTAGAAATTAGCATTTAAAAACCTTACAAATTCACTGAAAAACCATAGGTTTTAGGGACAGTTATAGTTAGTTGGACCTTGCACTCATACAAAACCCATGAAATTCCCCATTATATTTAGTTCAGCTAACTATAACTCGCGCCCCGTAATGCACTGCTGATGACGTCACATATTACATCACTCATGACATGGTCAGTGACATCACTGATGACATCACTGATGACATCTCAAATGACATCACTGATGACATCATCCAGTGACTGTGTGTTTCTGTAAAGTTTAAATATTTTTAATATATATAGGGAAAGGCGTATTGAAGAATGAGTGGGTGTATAAGTGTCTGTATGGATGATTTAGTAGGTGCGTGACTAACTCTATAAGTGAGTGATTAAACGTATCTTACTGAATGCATGGGTTAGTGACTAAACTGGGTGAATGTCTGTATCCGTCTGTCTGTTGCTGTGTAAGTGGCTGCATGGGTTTGTGAATAGCTACATGAGTGTCTATATGAGTTATTTATTGGTTGTCTGAGTATCTGTATGGGTGCCTGAGTGTTTGTGTGGGTGGGGTGTGTGCGACTCTGTGCATAGATGTGTGAGTGGGTGATTCACTGGGTGGATGGTTTCAAGAGTGCATCTGTAATAGACTGTATGGGTGGGTAAGTGTGAGTAAGAGTGTGTTAGTGAGTGAATGTATGTCCCAATGGTACATGTGTGAGTAACTACATATGTGAAAGGCAGTATATATGTGTGTTGGAGTATATAAATAGCTATAAGCGAGAGTGTGTGATTGTGAGAGTGACTGTATGGATGAGTGTGTGCTTGTATCAGTGATTGAATGAGAGCGTAAGAATGTGCTAGTATTTGTATGAGTAAGTGAGCTGGTGTGTGTATAACTGTATAGGTGAGTAAATGGCAGTGTGTTTAATTATTTGCATGACTGACTAGGTGTGTGAGTACCTCTATGGATGAGTGGCGGTGTTTGATTGTCTATGTAGGAGTATGAGTGCATATGATAGTCCTGTACTGAGTGACCATAAGTATGAGTGACTGTACGGGTGAGTGAGTGGATGTGTGTGTAGACCTAAGAATCAGTGAGTGGGTATGTAGTTATTGGTGTTGGAGTGTCTATGGTTTTGCGAATGGCAGTCTGTAATTTAGAGTGGGTGTATCAAAGGTTATATTAGGGTGTGAGGAGGTGCATCAGATTATCACGTGGATGATGTCATCAGTGATGTCATCAGTGATGTCATTTGAGATGTCATCAGTGATGTCATCAGTGATGTCACTGACCATGTCATGAGTGATGTAATATGTGACGTCATCAGCAGTGCATTGCGGGGGAGCGAGTTATAGTTAGCTGAACTAACTATAACGGGGGAATTTCACGGGTTTTGTATGAGTGCAATGTCCAACTAACTATAACTGTCCCTAAAACCTATGGTTTTTTCAGGGAATTTGTAAGGTTTTTTAAATGCTAATTTCTAACTATAACGTGCCTGAAACCTATGGTTTTTTCAATGAATTTCAAAGGTTTTTTAAATGCTAATTCCTAACTATAACATGTCTGAAACCTATGGTTTTTTTCAGTGAATTTCAAAGGTTTTGTAAATGACAATTTTTAAATGTATTAATTGTTATATTTATTTTTTTGATACTGATTTACTACATTTTTTTAAACTATTTATTTTTAGATATTTTATTTTTAAATTACATTGTAATTACATTATACATTACATTAGAAAATATACTTTCTCAGAATGAATTACTTTAGTTTAAATACTTTGCAAATAGGCAATAGACTTTTAAGTACAGTAGTTACAGTTGTTGCAATGGGCAACACAATTTCAAACACAATGCAACATTGAGCTCAATGTGAATTTCTAGTTAAATGCAATTAGTTACTTTATGGATTACTTTTTCTAACCACAGGACTGGATCCTAGATTCAGTCCTGGGACATCTCCTGTAAACAGTTGAGTAAAAGCGTTTTGGTTACAGTAGTGATTTTTAAGGAATATTATTGTATTTTAAAAGTTGACACTTAGAAACTTTTTCACATAGAATCACCAATGTTATCCTATGGGAGGAAATTCACTTAGCAGGTAAGTAGTGTTATCGGTACTTTTTCTTACTCAGTGGTGGATCCTGGATCCAGCAATGGTGCATCTCCTGTAAACGGTTGAAAGAATGCGTTTAAGTCATACAGGCGATTTTTAAGGAATATTTGTAGTTTGTGAAAATCGACACTTTGAAACTTTTCTGCTGAAAACCAGACAATGGATTCCTATGGAAGGAAATACAAGTTAAGAATTTCCAAGTGAAACCAGTCAATGTTAGCCTAAGGAAGGAAATTCAAGTTACTGGTAAGTACGGTTAAAATTACTTTTCAGGATCAGTACTGGGCTCAAAGATGCAGCACTGAGGTCTCTCCTGATAACAGGTGAGTAAATAGGAATTCGTAGTTCTGCTGATTTTAGAGGAATATTTGTAAGTTTCAAAAATCGACACAGAAACTTTTTCAGCAAAAAGCAGGCAATGATATCCTATGGAAGGAAATTCAAGTTACTGGTAAGTACGGTTAGAATTACTTTTCAGGGTCAGTGCTGGGCTAAAAGATGCAGCACTGGGTTCTCTCCTGATAACAGGTGAGTAAATCGGAATTCGTAGTTCGGCTGATTTTAGAGGAATATTATAAAGTTCCAAAACTCCACACTTAGAAGAATTTCCAAGTGAAACCAGTCAATGTTAGCCTATGGAAGGAAATTCAAGTTACTGGTAAGTACGGTTAGAATTACTTTTCAGGATCTGTACTGGGCTCAAAGATGCAGCACTGAGGTCTCTCCTGATAACAGGTGAGTAAATTGGAATTCGTAGTTCAGCTGATTTTAGAGGAATATTATAAAGTTCCAAAACTCCACACTTGGAAGAATTTCCAAGTGAAACCAGTCAATGTTAGCCTATGGAAGGAAATTCAAGTTACTGGTAAGTACGGTTAAAATTACTTTTCAGGATCAGTACTGAGCTCAAAGATGCAGCACTGAGGTCTCTCCTGATAACAGGTGAGTAAATCGGAATTCGTAGTTCGGCTGATTTTAGAGGAATATTATAAAGTTCCAAAACTCCACACTTAGAAGAATTTCCAAGTGAAACCAGTCAATGTTAGCCTAAGGAAGAAAATTCAAGTTACTGGTAAGTACGGTTAAAATTACTTTTCAGGATCAGTACTGGGCTCAAAGATGCAGCACTGAGGTCTCTCCTGATAACAGGTGAGTAAATCGGAATTCGTAGTTCTGCTGATTTTAGAGGAATATTTGTATGTTTCAAAAATCGACAAACTTTTTCAGCAAAAAACAGGCAATGATATCCTATGGAAGGAAATACAGGTTACTGGTAAGTACGGTTAGAATTACTTTTCAGGGTCAGTGCTGGGCTAAAAGATGCAGCACTGGGTTCTCTCCTGATAACAGGTGAGTAAATCGGAATTCGTAGTTCGGCTGATTTTAGAGGAATATTTGCACAATGGTGAAGGAAGGGGTGGGGCCTAAGGTGACATGTCTGCAAACACGCCCTGTGGCGCGTTTTAAGTTGGAGAATTAATTCCTCCTCAATGCCGAGGGTCCCTAGGGGCCAACTAGACCACCAGATACCTCCAGTATGCGCCAGAGAGCTGCGTTGCAGAGAGGTGTTCAGAGGCCACGCCCCTTTTGCACCTCTCTGCAACGCAGCTCTGTGGCGCTTTCTGGACGTACCTGGTGGGCTAGTTGTCCCCCAGGGACCCTCAGGATTGAAGGGGATTTAATTCCCCATCTTAAAACGCGCCACGGGGCCTGTTTGCACACATGTCACCTTTAGCCCGCCCCTTCCCTTCACCACTGTGCAAACGCGCCCTGGCGCGTTTTAAGTTGGGGGATTAAGTCCCCTTGAATCCTGAGGGTCCCTGGGGTCCAACTATCCCACCAGGTACCTCCAGTAAGCGCCACAGAGCTGCGTTGCAGAGAGGTGTAAAAAGGGGCATGGCCTCTGTACACCTCTCTGCAACGCAGCTCCCTGGCGCACACTGGAGGTTCCTGATGGGCTAGTTGGCCTCCAGGGACCCCCATTATTCAAGGGGAATTACTTCCCCTTCTTAAAACGCGCCAGGGGTCGTGTTTGCAGAGTGGTTAAGGGAGGGGGCGGAGCCTCCGGCACGATGCCGTTTTTTTTTTTTTTGTATGGGAGGGGGCTGCGTGGCCCCCTTCCCTCAGCCACTTTTGGCCCCAGGGACCCCATCCCCCGGGGCCTGAGGATTTTCTTTTTTTTTAAATTAAAAAAAACGGGAAGGGGGCAGCGTGGCCCCCCTTCCCTGTGCCTCTATTGGCCCCGTGGACCCCATCCCCCGGGGCATGCCCTCTTTTTTTTCTAATTAAATATTTGGAGGGGGCTGCGTAGCCCCCCTCCTCATGCCATTTAAGGCCCCGGGGACCCCATCCCCCGGGGCCGGCCTTTGCGTCTTTTATTTTTTTTTTTAAATAATTCCTTTTTTTGGGAGGGGGGCTGCGTGGCCCCCCTCCAGGGCCACTAATGGCCACGGGGACCCCATCCCCCGGGGCCTGGCCACTCGTTGGGGACCGTGGGGGGGTCCCTAATCCCAGCACGGTCCCGCCGGCTCCCCGCGTCATGCGGGAGCCGGCATTGCTTTTCCATAAGGGGAGCTGCTGACATGCAGCTCCCGTTATGGAAAAGCAATTGCTTGCTTCATTGAAGCGAGAGCAGGTTTCCTGCTCTCGCTTCAATGAAGCAAAGCAAGTTTGCAATCACAGGACGGGAGCCGCGAGGCTCCCGCCCTGTCATTGCAAACAGCAGTGTCCCGGGGTAGGCACCCCGGGACACTGCAGGAGCCGGCCCTGGGGGGTGGCGGTCCCCAGGGCTACCACAGGCTCCAGGAGGGGGGCCACGCGGCCGCCATCCCCACTTCTACATAGCCCCGGGGAGGTGGTGGTCCCCGGGACTTTGGGGGTCCGAAACGGACCCCCACATGTATTTTCTTAGTGCCCTGGGGAGGTGGCAGTCCCCGGGGCATGTGGGGGGGCAGGAGCCCCCCCACACAGGTCATTGTTTATTTTAAAAAAAAGCCCCGGGGTGGCGGTCCCCAGGGCTGCGGGAGGGCGGAGAACCCTCCCGCACCATTTTTTTTTAAAGCCCCGGGGGGTGGCGGTCCCCGGGGCTTGGGGGGCCTTAGAGGCCCCCCACATAAAATAAAAACCAACACCTGCATGCCCCCGGGACTTGGCCCACCCGGGGGCAAAATAGCATCGAAGCGTGGGAGACCACGCTTCGTTTTTTTTTTATCGGCTAAATCAGCGCACCCAGCATGTTTTTTGCCGATTTAAAAAAAAAAAAAAATTAGGGCCCTGAGCAGGCCTAGGGGGTCAGGGTGTTTCTACCCTGCCCCCTTTTTGCATTTTGCGCATTGTTTTTACTGTTTTCTTGTGACTTGGTTCTACCGAGTCACAAGATGGCTGCCAACACTTCCTGGTTTGGAGTGTTGACAGCCAATTAGCATGCAGCTGGTCATCGTGAGGGTGCGCGGACCCTCCGCGGCCATAGATATACATGCGTTTTTACTTTTGATTTTCTCAGCAACTACTGAACGGATTTACACCATTTAAAAAAGGGTTCTTTCTGAACCAAGAACTACCTCTTTGCCAAATTTGGTGTAATTCCGTTCAGCGGTTCAGGCTGTAGCCGTGGCTAAAGTTTCCTATGGGAAAATGAATAGGGAAAACACGTTTTGGGACCCCCCTTTTTTCTCGGCCCCCGCTTGACGAATCACCCCAAGACTTTCAGGATAGGAGCGGACCGGAGTGGGCCACAAAGTTTGAAAATTTCGCGAAGATTCGTCAACCGACGCAAGAGTTATTTCAAATAGAATGTTGCGGATTTCCTATGGAAAATATGTCCTAACTATAACTATCTACTGGCGACCGCCAGTAGATAATATATATATATATATATATACATATATATATATATATATATATATATATACAGTCACTGAAAAAAACAAAGGTTACAGGGACATTATAGTTAGGAATAAGAGTTTTTAAAATACTTAAAAAATCACTGAAAAAAACAAAGGTTACAGGGACGTTCTAGTTAGGCTCACATTTCACTTGTACAAAACCAGTGAGATTCAGCAGTTACAGTTAGCTGAGCTAACTATAACTTGAGCCCCCACAATGCACTGCTTATGACCTCACATATTGCACTCATGACATGGTCAGTGACATCACTGATGACATCTCAAATGACAACACTGTTGACATCATCCAGTGAGTGTGAGTGTTTTCTAAAAGTTTCTGAGTGTTAAGCATATATACCAAGGTACTACAAAAGTAAAAATAGTATACCTTCTGTACTGCTGAGTGGTGCTTTTTTTTAACTCAGATTATATGAGTGG
Source organism: Calotriton arnoldi (assembly GCA_963921515.1). NCBI lineage: Eukaryota > Metazoa > Chordata > Amphibia > Caudata > Salamandridae > Calotriton > Calotriton arnoldi. Next base: position 1,786,241 of record CAWUFW010001933.1, read on the forward strand.
CTGTGTGTATCCGTGTGTGAGTGGGTGTCTGAGTGGCAGTATGGATGTGTGAGTGGCTGTATGGGTATATACATGGGTGTGTGAGTAGCTGTGTGGGTGACTTAATGGTTGTGTAAGTGACTATTGGTGAATGAGTGGGTGTGTCAGTGGCTGTATGGGTGAGTGAGTGGCTGTGTGAGGGGCTGTATGGGTTATTGAGTGGCTGTTTGAGGGGCTGTATAGGTGTTTGGGTGGGTGTGTAAGTGACTTTATGGGTGACTGAGTGGGTGCCTGAATGGTTGTATGGGTGAGTGACAGGCTGTGTAAAGGGCTGTATGGGTGAGTGAGTGGCAGTTTCAGTGGGTGTTTGGTTAAGTGAGTTGGTATGTGAGTGGATCTACTGTAGAGCGAGTGTCTGTGTGAATGGATGTATGGGTGAGTGAGCGTATGTGTGAGTGCTTTTATGGGTGTGTTAATGGGTATATAAGTGGTTGTGTGGGTGTGTGAGTGCTTGTATGGGTGAGCTAGTGGCTGTGTTGAGAGGCTGTATGGGTGAGTGAGTGACTGTATAGGTGAATAACTGGATGTGTAAGTAGATGTATGGGTGGAGTGTGTGGCTGTGTGAGTGGCTGTATGGGAAAGTGACTGGTTGTTAGAGTAGCTGTATGGGTGGGTGAGTGGTTGTGTGAGTGGCTGTATGAGTGGGTGGGTTTGTGAGTGGCTCATTGTGATTCTTGTATAAAATATGTGTGCTACGATAATCAATAGAATGAAACAGAGTAGCGTAATTAGCATTATGAGAATAGTGAAAAATACGAATAATTCCACCATTTCTTTTTTTGTTTTGTTTTATATTTCACGAACTCGACCCGAAGGTGTCAAAGCTCTTTACATGAGCACGAGTTGCATTACAGATGGACACATAATTTTGTTAGGCACGGAGAGATTAAGTGATCTGCCAAGAATCACAGGATGTTGAGCGTCCCTGGCGAGACTTGAACCCGGTTCCCCAGCTTCGAGGTCAACCGATCTAGCCATTAAGCCACATCCTCTCCCCAGCAGTGAATATACGCTGGCATATAAATACTGTCTATAGTGTACTCGTACCTAGCGCTCCCTAACCTAATTTTGCCTAGGGTGGATGACCTGCCAAATCCATCTCGGGTGGTCTAACCTCCACATTACCTGCAGGCAAGTATCATCAGGCTGTCCACTTTGGTGTAGAGCTGGACATCCCTTGTGTCAGTAAACAGGAATCAGCTGAGCTGAAATTCCGGCATGCAGTTGTCTCGCAGTGTCAGCTGAGTGCTCCTCTGCCCTCAACAAGGAAGTGGTTTGTAACTATAATAAACTGCACCCATGTGTCCGTGTCGAAACCTCAGTCAGGCCGCAATTGTTTATTCTAGTTCGATAGCTTTGTCGCCTACCTGACAATAACATAAATAACATTTGCACACTGAACTTTATCCCTGGAATAAATGTTCAAGGTGTCACGACAGAGGGCCTACGAAGTGGAAATGTTATGCTGCACTGATACGCACGCAAATGTATGTCAAAAGTCATTGTGTACAAAGAGAAGGCAACTTAAGAAGCTCGAGCATGTAAAATGGAGGTGTTGCTAACCATGCCTATCCTGACTGCGTGGCAGTGGGTTCAAATTGCGATAGTCCATTACTAGTATCCCAGATTTATATGTGCTCAAGACCAGGAAACTCGAGATGCTCATCAGAGATGGGCTTGGGGTGGTGATCAACTGATAATGCAGTTGATCTGATCAAGGTCTTGTTTGACCTCCGGCTTTATTGGATACTGCTTCTAAAACTGTGGTTCACCTCACAATGAAATGAATTGCACCTTTGTTGCAGCCCTCTTAGGCTTGACAGTGATGGAGCCATTCTATGGCACTCACTTTGTGGCATACTGGTTTTAAGTGGCTGGGGTACTAATGAAGAAAAAGCTCCCATTACAACTTCTCTGTGAGTGGCACATATTATATCATAAGAATCCATCAACTGACTCCAGAAAATGTACAGAAGGTTTCCATCTCTGTTCGGTTAGCTTGATTAGTGACAGATAAGATGGGAGTTACTAAGATAAAAACAATGTGATTGACAAACATCTGTTAGCATTACCATTCAAAGAGTTAGGGCCTTAGTTAGAGCTTGTCAGACAGAATACCTCCTCATGCCCATCCACTGTATTGCAAATGCATTACTGCCTATGGTATTTGTCATAGGGCAGATGGGATACCTGCCAATGTTTGTTGGAGTATACCGTCCGCCAAACTCTAAATAAGGCCCTTAGTCTTCTTTCTAGGCCTTATGCCATTTTCTAATATGTTAATGAGCGTTTGCAGATAAACAGTCAGGCCTGGCTTGTATGTAACATGGGCAACGTGCATTTTATTTACAAAATCCTTGCAACACCAGACGCAAACGTTTGCCCCCTCTGAGGCTAGGGGTCTGAAAGGAAGTGCTAGGAGTAGCAGGTAGCAAGCTAGAGATCGCAGCTGCGACCCCTGACTGACTGCAAACGATGTTACTGATTTAAAATAGTATACCCAGCCTAATGTAACGGTCTGTATTCCCACATGAAATGCAATCCCTCCTCTGACCCCATTTAAAGTTGTCCTTAAGCCACTTTTGGCAATATTTGACTCTGCTACACATTTACATTTTCCTCTGGTTTAGGGCAGTGCATTCATAATCAGAGTAAGTGACAGCATTGCTCAGCTGTTTTCCATCTAGCTTACTTGTTTCTTCTATCATTTCCAATTCTTTTTTTAATTTTTCTGCTCGCTTTTTCTCATTCCCATCTGCATTCTTGATTCCTGCTAATTTTTCTGTCTTCTCTAGTGCACTCATTCTTCCTCTCCAAAAGTGATTGCTTCTTCTTTTTCCAGTCTGTAGTGTGTTTCGATTCTCATCCTTCTTTTCATGGTTTTGCTGTGATCCTTTGAAAATGTATGCCTCCATCTAACTTTTTTGCATTTGCTAATTTTGCTCTCAGCCATACCTTCTCTAAAGTGCAAGAAAACACCGATCAGATCTGGAAGTTCCAACGCTATAAGCTAATCAAGGAATACAGCAACCGACCACCTGCCCCACCACCCTTTATCCTCTTAAACCTCTTAAAGAGTTTGGTCACAAAGGTCATAAAGATGGTATCGGAGAAGCTAGACCATGATGAGAAGCGGTGTAGTGAGTAAAGGGAACATTTCTTCAATTCCTCCTCATATGATCAGTTGTCTACCTCATATTCTCTCTTAGAGAGTGACCGAGTGTACATTTTTTCAATTATGCATCATCTGATGTCTCCTCCGATCCTTTGTCTACCTCCTTTTGTATCTCAGTGAGTAAAGAGTACATTTTCACAATTCTCTCATCTGATCCTGTCTACCTCTTCCTCTTTCTTCGTGAAGAAAGTGTAAATGTTATCAATTATATCTCGACTCATCCTTTGTCTACCTCCTATATCTCAGTGAGTAAACTGTAAATTTTCTCAATTCTGTCTCATCCAATCCTTTGCCTACATGTTTTTGCTTTTCTATCTTAGTGAGTGAAATGTACATTTTCTCAGTTCTATCTTATTTGAGCCTTTGTCTACCTCCCCTTCTTTCTCATGTGACCTTGCTCCTCCACGTCCTCCCCTCTCAGGCATTTCTAGTGCCAGATTCTGCTCTGCATCTCTTTACTTGTTTGTTTGGTCTCTTAGTCAGACTCTGACCTCAGGGCACCAGATGAAGGGGGAGGGGTTGTAGACTGTTTTAGGTTTGGCTCTAAACATTTTTCTGATGAAAGAACTATTTGGGGGTGTGGCCAGCTGCTGAACTTGGCAAATGTCTTACCTGGGGGCTCCCACCACAGCTGCAGAAAGAATGCTTTTTTCCATGGATGTTGGTTAAGAAAAAATAACAGGGGTAGCGGAAGTGAGATCACACACCCTATGGCCTTACTGATATGACAGTAAGTGACATCATATGACATTTGATTCGAAATCTTCCCAAGAAGTGATGTCAGATAACCTTAATGCTGATGATATCTCTGTAATTGACATTGCTGAAGGTCCATAATAGCTGCATGAACAATATAGCAACACAGCAAAGACCTAGCTACAATATAGATCTACCTACAACACAGAACACCTATATTAGGGTGCTGACAAGATATTCCAGGGGAACATTACTCATTTCTCCTTGTATTACTTGAAACATTATCTGTTTGTCTGCAGAGGATATGCGTCATGTAATTCATAAGAGCACAGGAACCCTGAATTATTTATTCCACAACCGGTCGGGATTTCATAGTTCCTCTACTGCATAATGTAATGAAGTAATACACAGTAGCGTAGAGATGATAAGGTAGAGTTGTATTTATTGAGTACAAGGAAGTAAGTAAACGCCATCCAGCATCAAGCCCTGCAGTCGCCAACTGACAAACTGCTCACAATCTCTTTCAGAAGATGCAGGTTCCATACCCTAACAAGAAATGTATTGAGAAATCAACGGTCTCCCATCTGCCGAAATATAAATCACATAGGATATAATGGGATCTATATTTCAGAGGACAGGACATCTGTCCTGGTTGTGACAGAGTGACCATGGCCGGACTGGGAACCGAAACCGGCCCTGGCAAACTGCTAGGCCGTCCCCCGGGAGAGGGGGGTGGGGCGGCCGAGCTGTTTGTTAGGGCTGGTTTCGGCCGATTTTGTTACAGGGGGACAATATTGCTGGCCCCTGGTAACAAAACCGGCCCACAGGGGCCCAAAACCAGCCCCCACCCTGGCGGCCCACCGGGGAAATGCCCGGTGCCTGCTACGGCCAGTCTGGCCCTGAGAGTAATCCATACAACAAGATCTAAATCATCCCTTAATCTCCCCATGCTTAAAAAAACCCTAAAATGAATGTCCTTGTGTAATATAAATGGTGATCGTGTAAACTGCTCCAATACCTCTGCGTTGAGTTTCCCCTATATAAAACTGCAACAAAAAAAAACATTTATGATCATTTGCAAGACAGAATGACGTACGTAAATCACTGAGGTATGTATGTCATAACAATGCACGCCTTTACAATGCAGATATTTACCACACATTATTTTACCATGCATTCCTTTACTAAACAAATACATTGAGTGATGTTAAAATGACCTGTACTACGGGCAACTTCTGCACAAATGCTTTTAATTTTAATTATGGTTAAACTTGAAGACCACTATAAAATACAGCGCCCACCATTTTGTGACCAGTTGTATGCAAGCCTCTGCCTGACCACAGGCTTCACAACACGGCTGGATTACCGAGTGAATACTGCCATATGTCTGAGGATTTAAGTACATATTATGAAAAGTAAAATCAAATATATACATCAAGCATGAGGATTATTAATATTAATACATTTTTCTTTTTTTGTCAGCAATATATTTATTATTACGCATGAAGGAAGCTGCTGCTGGGTTACCATGGTAGTAATCAGCCAGTGCTGATTAGGGGAGAGGAGTTGGCCTAACGGCTAGGGTGGTCGACCTCAGAGCTGGGGAACCAGGTTCGAGTCTCGGCAGAGACGCACAACATCCTGTGATTCTGGGCAAATCACTTAGGGCCCTATTTCACAGAAGTAATCTGAGACAAAATCCTAAACTTACTACTTTTGGTATTCACAGAAGGCATTTAGTAGTGGTAAAGTTAGGATTTTGTCTTAAGTCTGTCTTAAGTCAAACTTAAGTCAAACTTAAGACAAAATCCTAACTTTACTACTACTAAATGCCTTCTGTGAATACCAAAAGTAGTAAGTTTAGGATTTTGTCTCAGATTAGTTCTGTGAATCGGCCCCTTAATCTCCCCGTGCCTACAAAAAAATGAATGTGTCCTCATGTAATGCAACTGGTGCTCGTGTAAAGCGCTCTGATACCCAAAACCTTCGGGTCAAGTTTGCGCTATATAAAACTCTGTTAAAAAAAAAAAGTGCTGCCTTCCCTGGGAGTGCTGTTAACTCTTTCACTCGCGTGTTAATGAGACCCCTCCGAGAAGTCTTTCCTCGGTAATAAATAGGTTTCCATTTCGGCATTTACTGCTGGGGCTCAGGGGCTGGTTCAGCAGAACTCCTTTCATGCAAAGGGCAGGGTGGAGCAGACCGATGAGTTGAAGCAAGGAGTGGGTGTTGGCCAGCTTACTGAGGGCTCCAACTCCTCCATTATCAGCCACTGTTCTTTACTCCGCAAAGCTAAGGGGCTGAGGGCATTCTGACTTTCGGTTTCTATCGAGTCAGAAGCATTGAAGAGCGAGCACGTTGTCTGTTATGCTCAGAAACAGCTCTTCGTCTTTCTCCCGCTCAGCCGTCCCTATTGGGTGATTTTATTATAATGTTATTTATTTTTAAAACTGTCTCCACTGAACAGGCTTTGCCTTCCTCATGCACTGCTAGTTTAATAAAAATAAACCACCTGTGACTTCAGCAACAACCACCACCAGTTGATTAATGTTTTATTGTTGCTGCAGTCCTGTACTTTAAATGAAAAAAATATGCACACAGCTACTCTCGGTCATTTCATTTTTTAGGTCTCGCCTAGCGTTGCAGCGCGAATGCGCTGCCATTGCTTTGCGAGGCATGCAGTAGACATTATAGTGTGGAAGCTTCGTGGAAGCTCCGCCCACTCTCCGGCCCATCTTCTTCATTGGCTTAGGTTATAAATGCTGCCTTCCGATTGGTTTTAAGCTTGTTACTCTCTCCCCATGACAGCCATGTCAGTCATTTGTATCCTTCCATGGCTACTGGCCCCTTTTCTGCACAGACTACTTTCTTACCATCCCTCCTTACCCCCCCTCCCTCAGTCCGTGACTTCTTAGGGCCCCACGCCCCCCTCCTGCGCACTCCCGGTCATGCTCGTGCCTTCTCGTGTCCGCCCGCACTCCCGTTTTCAATGCAATAGGTCTCGCGTAAATGCGAGTCCTATTGCATTGCCAATGCTTGTTTTTATTCCCTTTCCCTTTACTTCGTTGGGTTTCGTCTTCCCTTCCCTACGGGGACGTGCATTTCATAACAAGCATCCAGATCGCACAGTCCTTCCAAATTTCACTCCCATAAATGGAAAACCTTGGCACGTTCAAAACAAGCCCACTATAAACGAAGTCGCCATCTTGGAACGTGGATTTGCTATACTAGTTGTGCCAGCATTTCGATAGAAGTAATTAAACGGAAATAAAAAAATAGTTTATTTCAGTTTTTCCTTGAATAGAACAGCAGATAATTCAGTTCTAATAGCAGCTACTATAACTGCAGTGGTATGTGCATTGTGTTTTGAATTAAATAGTACCTCCAAATTTGGCAGCGGCAAGCCTGGCGCTGTCTCTGCTCAATAAGACGGTCGAGTCGTGGCCATCTTGGAATTGTTGTGTGTGTTGTTCACTTATAAGAGGAGATACTGTTTCTAATTGTGAGTTTTTAAATAAATACATTAGACGTTCATTGTTTAATGATTATATCCAACAATTTGAGGGAAAGGTATCCGTTCAAAAGTTATAGTTAATTTATGCGTATTTTCCTCGAATTGTCAACTGTATTTTACATAATAGTAAAAAAAAATAGTCTATATCACACAGCAAAGAAATTAATCTGGGATTGCCTCTGTGCTTCACAATAAGTGGAATAACTGTCGTAGGTTACCTTTGCTATCATCGTCTCCTTTCTACACATATCATTTTGACTGTGTGTGGCTTTCAGGGTGCTTGATTGCTTTAGTCTGTTCCGTTCTTGCCTCTGCAATGCCGAAGTTTTCAATGCTGCCGGACAAGGTTTTGGGCTAGGCTGGGCTCTCTCCGAGCACTGGTGGACGTGGAGTGTCGGTCCTGCAGCTGGAGCGGGTTACGATACTCTGCCCAGCCGTGGAGATTGTCTATCAAAGCTAGGCTTGTGCAGAGTGTAGGATGCTCATAGTCATTCTTGGGTACAGACAGGGTATCTTGGGGTTGGAGTGACCGTTCTTTTACTGCACCGGGACACCTGGACAGTCAGGGCTAACAGACTTGTGTTAATGCTGCACAGGCAGTGGTACAGTTGGGCTGCTGGAGGATAGTAAGGGTTCTTCAAATACACACAGGTGGGGGCTCCTTAGTCGCATGAAGAGGTGTTCATTCAATAAAAAATAAAGGTTTGGCGGAGGCACAGAGAGCAGCACTTATGATTTGGGCTGCTAGAGCAAAGGGGAAGATTTTCTTTTTTAGTTACACACAGAGCGACGGAAGGAAAAGTGAGCAGATATGTTGGACTTTGTCATTTTGGCAATCACGTTCCTTCTGATCTTGGTGGCAGCTGTGCTGTATCTCTACCCTGTAAGTATGAAGAGAGTACCAGAGTGTTGAAACTGGGCTAAAGGCGGACCAATAATGTATTTGGTGATCAGCATGTATGTCTGTATTTGCTTATTAGTTTTTAACTTGACTTGATGTACGGTCGTGTTACTTCAGCAGGTTTGTGCTCGAGACTGTTCATCTAAATTGAAAGTTGCTTCTTTAAATCCAGACACTTGATGCTCTCAGTCTTTGACGTCTAAAAGTAGTTAGTGGGGCGAGGCAGGGCACCCCAAGAAATGCATTCCACCAGTGTAAGTGGCAAACATTGCTTTCATAAGGCAGATGCGCATCACAGCAGGATAGACCAAACTCTGGCAATTGCATTAGAGACTAGCATTACACCTCCCTAAACAGATTTCATCCTCAACAATACATCCCCATCCCCTAAGGACCAGCCTTGAACTTTTCAAGCAGCTCCCCAACAATTCTCACGCAAATATTTCTCCAAATCTCCTCCAGTTGCTCCAACAAAACTCCATTTGTTGCATACCTCAATCCATAGCAAACTTCCAGCCTTCTCCCCACCCCCAACTATGCTGATCCGCCTACCCAGAAGCATACCCAGCCTTATTGTGGCTTATGAACCATCACCGTACCTGCCATATCAACCATACCTGCTCATCAGTAACAACTTGCAGAAAAACTCGTAGCAAGCCTAACTCACCTGCTCAACTCTTAACCACACACACCAAAAACCCATGTTCTAAGAGTGGGATAAGAAGCCTGCCCATTAACACCTGCTCCCCCTAAGCAATATATGTATCGCGAAGCCTGCAAAAAGACCCTCACACCCCTACCAGTTAACTGCTGATAGTACTACCCGTTCCTATCCCCAAACCAATTACCTATCGACAGTGCCTGGACTGCACCACTGTGCCTGAAAGGCCTGGGGGGAAAGACTCTTTTGTCCCATGGACCCTACCCTCCAATTTTGGATTCAGAGAGTAGATGATTACCTTAATCCAGTGGAACGTACACAGCTGAACTGCCCTACACACATGCTAATAATGCCCCTACTTTAGTCATCCTGAATGACTGTTTTGTTTTTGTTGCCAGTTAACTCCGGTGTTTGTTGCCAGTTAACTCTAATAAATATTTGCTGGTTGTTGCCAGCCACCTAGTATCTTTCAGTATGGCACAATGTAACTTTGGTCCACTTCATCCCTTAATCTCCTCGTGCCTCCTTCCTCACCCCTCCAACAACACAGCTCACAAGCCTCCACCACCCCTCTGAGGCCACTGCTCATTTTTTCGTTTGGCTAATTTACACATGATTTGCAGTGCAGTGCCCTCATTTAATCTCCCTATGCAGTCTTCCCCCACCCCCGTCGCACAACACTTCTTGCCCACCCCCACCTCCGAGATCACTGAATTGATTTCTTGTCGTTATTTCAAATTAGTAGCTTTCATTTATATAGCGCTGCCATCCAGGCACTCTGGGGAAATTTAAGGATCAGCCCATAATCACAGAATGTTGAGCCGCCGACACCAGGCTTGAACACGGATCCCCAGCTCCTCAGTCTGCAGCTCTCACCACTGCGCCATATCCTTTCCCTATCCATATTGTAGGGTGCAGTTCCTTATGTGACAAAAACAGGTCCCAAGGGACGACTAGTAACAGTCTGTGGTACTGCACCCTTTCACTGCTTCATGCACAGTAAAACAGTAACTGTTGCTGTACCCACAATAATGTGCTGCATGGCTAAATACTTATAAGGTCCCAAAGGCGAGACCGATTGCATTGCAAATGCTTGTGTTTTTCAGCTGTGCTGAGAGCTCACATTAATGGTTGAAAAATAGGGTGAAACTATTTTTACCAAGTTTACTTTAGTCACCAAGTTAGGCAGATAAGGAAACGTCAAACCAAAAGTGCAGCTGCACTGCTGTTTTTCAGTACATAATGGGAAATCCGAGCACAGATGAAAACAGGATCTGTAAAGATATGCTGTTTTCCATTTATAGTAAACCTCAAAGTTCTTCCCCATCACTTTCAAATTTCACCAGACGCCACTGAGTTTGGATGGAAATATCCAGTAATAATGGGCAGTATCGCAGATTGTTTAAATATAGTGAATCGTGAAGAGTTAACAGCAGACAGCATAATATTGAAGTCAGCTCGCTTTTAGAGGGTTCACTATTTACCCTGCTTGATAACACCTGGTTGCAGTCTTATTAGTTTTTGTTAACTATTTTTGCCTTTGCTGATGTATTTTTGTTTGGCATGATGCCAGGCAGTCTCTGACACACATGCTACTGGGTGCTTACTTGAGATCCTTTGTCATCTAGATAGTAAACGGAAGCTGTTCTTCACATAGATAGTATTGTAGCCGCCACTTTGAAGCAAGTAGACGCTGTGGTTTAAATACTAGCTGTGTGATTACATGTTTGAACCCCAGCAGAGGTGTCTGCCAATTTTTATTATGTAAATGGTGTTTTCATTTTGTGATGATTGGCTCCTCGTTCTCAGCGTTTTGAAGCGCATTGTGCAGCAATTGTGCAATAAAAACAAAAATGTGTTTTATTTTTGTAAGAGGCATCACTGCTCCCGACATGCTGCTACTGGCTGCTGGCTTCAGTTCTTTTGCACTCTTTGTTCCCTAAATAGCAGGCAGCCGCTTCTCTTTATGTAGATGGTGTTGTTCCAACTTCCTTATGGCGAGCCAGAGGTAGCTATAGTGTAGCGGATATTCCTTTGCCTTGGAAAATGTCTGGGTGTCTGGGCTCCCCTAGCAGGGGAAGGGATTTCAAATCATAGCAGAGGAGGTTCACATAAGTGACCTATTGCTTTTTTAATTACTTAAAAACACATTTAATTCTGAAATAATTTAGTTTTTTGGGAAGATTGTGCTGTGCTTTGGAAAGCGCCTTGGAAACAAAACCCCCAAAACTATCGAGCAAACTCATAGACCCTCACCTCTATGTTTGTTGATGAACACAGATTCAGCTTAGAAGCAAAAATATTTGGGTCTCAAAAAGCACATTTTGCCATAGTAGTCCCTGACATTCAAGCAAACTACTTTGTGTGTGGATGTGCAACTTGTGAAAGGGCAGAATGCTGTCATTCACAGTGATGTTTGCCAATGGCTGAAGTGGGCTGAGCCATTACCCTATGCTGTAATATAGGCTGTACTGGGAGGAAGAAAAATGTTAATGACACAATAACAGGCCATACAAATAAGTATACATACTTATAATTTTAGTGAAATCAAAAGGTCTTGGCTAACACCAGACCTAACCACAAACAACTACGTACACACACAATTCAGTTGGCATGTTGCGGAACAGAAGACTCCTGGAATAAATGAATTGATGTAAGGCAAGGAAGACAATTAACTTGCAACATATATCAAGCGGCCATATTCTCTGGAATTGGCCTCTTCTAAGAAACACGAGGAATATTGTTTCAAACAGCTGATGTGATAGTAATCAGAAGCATGGTGCGCATTGGCAGAGTGGTAAATCATCATTATCTATGGATCATCATTGTCTATTGATCATCATTGTCTATGGATCATCATTGTCTATGGATCATCATTGTCTATGAATCATCATTATCTATGGATCATCATTTTCTATGGATCATCATCATTATCTGTGGATCATCATTGTCTATGGATCATCATTGTCTGTGGATCATCATTGTCTGTGGATCATCATTGTCTATGAATCATCATTATCTGTGGATCATCATTGTCTATGGATCATCATTGTCTATGAATCATCATTATCTGTGGATCATCATTGTCTATGGATCATCATTGTCTATGGATCATCATTGTCTGTGGATCATCATTGTCTGTGGATCATCATTGTCTATGGATCATCATTGTCTGTGGATCATCATTGTCTGTGGATCATCATTGTCTATGGATCATCATTATCTGTGGATCATCATTGTCTATGGATCATCATTCTCTATGAATCATCATTATCTGTGGATCATCATTGTCTATGGATCATCATTGTCTATGAATCATCATTGTCTGTGGATCATCATTGTCTATGGATCATCATTGTCTATGAATCATCATTGTCTATGGATCATCATTGTCTATGGATCATCATTGTCTATGGATCATCATTGTCTATGAATCATCATTGTCTATGACTCATCATTGTCTATGGATCATCATTGTCTATGAATCATCATTATCTGTGGATCATCATTGTCTATGGCTCATCATTGTCTATGGATCATAATTGTCTATGAATCATCATTATCTGTGGATCATCATTGTCTATGGATCATCATTGTCTATGAATCATCATTATCTGTGGATCATCATTGTCTATGGATCATCATTGTCTATGAATCATCATTATCTGTGGATCATCATTGTCTATGGATCATCATTGTCTATGAATCATCATTGTCTATGGATCATCATTGTCTATGAATCATCATTATCTGTGGATCATCATTGTCTATGGATCATCATTGTCTATGAATCATCATTATCTGTGGATCATCATTGTCTATGGATCATCATTGTCTATGAATCATCATTATCTGTTTATCATCATTGTCAATGGATCATCATTGTCTATGGATCATCATTGTATATGGATCATCATTGTCTATGAATCATCATTATCCATTATCTGTGGATCATCATTGTCTATGGATCATCATTGTCTATGGATCATCATTGTCTGTGGATCAGCATTGTCTATGGATCATCATTGTCTGTTTATCATCATTATCTGTGGATCATCATTGTCTATGGATCATCATTGTCTATGGATCATCATTGTCTATGAATCATCATTATCTGTGGATCATTATTGTCTATGGATCATCATTTCTATGGATCATCATTGTCTGTGGATCATCATTGTCTATGGATCATCATTGTCTATGGATCATCATTGTCTGTGGATCATCATTGTCTGTGGATCATCATTGTCTATGGATCATCATTATCTGTGGATCATCATTGTCTGTGGATCATCATTGTCTATGAATCATAATTATCTGTGGATCATCATTGTCTGTGGATCATCATTGTCTATGAATCATCATTATCTGTGGATCATCATTGTCTATGGATCATCATTGTCTATGAATCATCATTGTCTGTGGATCATCATTGTCTATGGATCATCATTATCTATGGATCATCATTGTCTATGAATCATCATTGTCTATGACTCATCATTGTCTATGGATCATCATTGTCTATGAATCATCATTTTCTGTGGCTCATCATTGTCTATGGATCATCATTGTCTATGAATCATCATTATCTGTGGCTCATCATTGTCTATGGTTCATAATTGTCTATGGATCATAATTGTCTATGAATCATCATTATCTGTGGATCATCAATGTCTGTGGATCATCATTGTCTATGGATCATCATTATCTGTGGATCATCATTGTCTATGGATCATCATTGTCTATGAATCATCATTATCTGTGGATCATCATTGTCTATGGATCATCATTGTCTGTGGATCATCATTGTCTATGGATCATCATTGTCTATGAATCATCATTATCTGTGGATCATCATTGTCTATGGATCATCATTGTCTATGAATCATCATTATCTGTGGATCATCATTGTCTATGGATCATCAATGTCTGTGGATCATCATTGTCTATGGATCATCATTGTCTATGGATCATCATTATCTGTGGATCATCATTGTCTATGCATCATCATTGTCTATGGATCATCATTGTCTATGAATCATCATTATCTGTGGATCATCATTGTCTATGGATCATCATTGTCTATGAATCATCATTGTCTACGGATCATCATTGTCTATGGATCATCATTATCTGTGGATCAGCATTGTCTATGGATCATCATTGTCTATGGATCATCATTATCTGTGGATCATCATTGTCTATGGATCATCATTGTCTGTGGATCATCATTATCTGTGGATCATCATTGTCTATGGATCATCATTGTCTGTGGATCATCATTATCTGTGGATCATCATTGTCTATGGATCATCATTGTCTGTGGATCATCATTGTCTGTGGATCATCATTGTCTGTGGATCATCATTGTCAATGGATCATCATTGTCTGTGGATCATCATTGTCTGTGGATCATCATTGTCTGTGGATCATCATTGTCTATGGATCATCATTGTCTATGAATCATCATCATCATTGTCTATGGATCATCATTGTCTATGAATCATCATTATCTGTGGATCATCATTGTCTATGGATCATCATTGTCTATGAATCATCATTGTCTGTGGATCATCATTGTCTATGGATCATCATTGTCTATGAATCATCATTGTCTGTGGATCATCATCGTCTATGGATCATCATTGTCTATGGATCATCATTGTCTATGGATCATCATCGTCTATGGATCATCATTATCTATGGATCATCATTGTCTATGGATCATCATCGTCTATGGATCATCATTATCTATGGATCATCATTGTCTATGGATCATCATCGTCTATGAATCATCATTATCTATGGATCATCATTGTCTATGGATCATCATCGTCTGTGAATCATCATTGTCTATGGATCATCATTTTCTATGGATCATCATCATCTGTGGATCATCATTGTCTATGAATCATCATTGTCTATGAATCATCATCATCTGTGGATCATCATTGTCTATGGATCATCATTGTCTATGGATCATCATTGTCTATGAATCATCATTATCTGTGGATCATCATTGTCTATGGATCATCATTGTCTATGGATCATCATTGTCTATGAATCATCATTATCTGTGGATCATCATTGTCTATGGATCATCATTGTCTATGGATCATCATTATCTGTGGATCATCATTGTCTATGGATCATCATTGTCTATGGATCATCATTGTCTATGAATCATCATTATCTGTGGATCATCATTGTCTATGGATCATCATTGTCTATGAATCATCATTGTCTATGGATCATCTTTGTCTATGGATCATCATTATCTGTGGATCATCATTGTCTATGGATCATCATTGTCTATGGATCATCATTATCTGTGGATCATCATTGTCTATGGATCATCATTGTCTGTGGATCATCATTATCTGTGGATCATCATTGTCTATGGATCATCATTGTCTGTGGATCATCATTATCTGTGGATCATCATTGTCTATGGATCATCATTGTCTGTGGATCATCATTGTCTGTGGATCATCATTGTCTGTGGATCATCATTGTCTGTGGATCATCATTGTCAATGGATCATCATTGTCTGTGGATCATCATTGTCTGTGGATCATCATTGTCTGTGGATCATCATTGTCTATGGATCATCATTGTCTATGAATCATCATCATCATTGTCTATGGATCATCATTGTCTATGAATCATCATTATCTGTGGATCATCATTGTCTATGGATCATCATTGTCTATGAATCATCATTGTCTGTGGATCATCATTGTCTATGGATCATCATTGTCTATGAATCATCATTGTCTGTGGATCATCATCGTCTATGGATCATCATTGTCTATGGATCATCATTGTCTATGGATCATCATCGTCTATGGATCATCATTATCTATGGATCATCATTGTCTATGGATCATCATCGTCTATGGATCATCATTATCTATGGATCATCATTGTCTATGGATCATCATCGTCTATGAATCATCATTATCTATGGATCATCATTGTCTATGGATCATCATCGTCTGTGAATCATCATTGTCTATGGATCATCATTTTCTATGGATCATCATCATCTGTGGATCATCATTGTCTATGAATCATCATTGTCTATGAATCATCATTATCTGTGGATCATCATTGTCTATGGATCATCATTGTCTATGGTAAAGACGACAGATACATATATCATAGATACATTATATCATTATTGATGTATTAGTATGACTTAATTGTAAATTTCAAGCTGGTAAATACAAAGAGAAGGTTCATAGCTTATTGTTGCCAAATACAAAGCAACAGTAATAAAAGTGCAATGAGAAATTTGCTGGTATTGTGCACTAAAAAGCTACATATAAATTAACATGTTTTATTTCCTGTAAACACTAAGGCCACGATGACATCTTTATAATTTAATGCAAAGTAGACAAGTTAATGAGAAATATCGTTATAGCATATCATTGTCATCAAAACATTTATAATATAAACTTTAGGTCAATATGAATACGATTTTGGTTTCTGTAAATATGGAGGTGATAAAGTGGGACATTGATTCAGACTGCTCATATTTAACGCTTTGCTGATGGCCTTTTCTTAACAGTACTTCTTGCATACCATCATTATCATGCTAACACTTATGTAGCACTTACAAGAGGTGGGCATGCATTTGAGCTCTGTGGAGCAGATTCATTTTTTGGTCTGGCCCAGAGATATCTTTAGGTGTCTCAACCGCCTTCGGTAATAAAAAGAATTCTAAACAAGCATTTGCAATGCAGTAGGTCTCGCATGACTGAAAGTTTGAGCTACTGGCGATGCAAAAAATAATGCAACGCCAATAACTCAAACTTTCAATAATGCGAGACCTATTGCATTACAAATGCTTGTTTTGTTTTTTGTTTCTTTTCCAGGTTTTTCTATCCTAGCAGCCTCCTGACATTTTAGTAATGTAATCTGCTGTTTGTGGGATGTGTGGGTATTTCATGGGACTTACAGGTCTTTTTTCTGATGTTTCTTTAATTTATGTGTTAGAGCACGAGTTGGACGATTATGAGACCATAGGCCTCTTATCCTGGGAGAAATACATGAAGGAAGATTACCTCCTTAATCAGCGAGAAGAGCAAAATCAAAGCTCAGACATGAAAACAAGAGCCACCTCCGAAAAGTAAGTCTGTCCTTCATACGGCTGTAATGCATACGGTGATGCAGGCTTGCAGTAGCTCTAAAGGCAGGAGGGCCTGCAGATCATTCATTTCATGATGCTTGCTCACTCTTTCACTCACTCGCTCATATTCTGTGGTGCCCACAAGTGTAGCTTGTGCACTTAAAATGCAGAGCCTCATGGTGTACAATTATAACAGCAGATGAAACATCCAGACTGAACACAAATTAAGAATTATACACTAAAAATAGAAAGCACCAGCAGGCTTCTTAGATGGACTGAAAGACTCCTTTGACCGGCAGTCTGGTATCCTGAATGCTTCCCAATAAACCTGAGTTGTGGTAGTAAATCATTGTTTGGGGAGAAAAAGAAAGAAACTGCAAAAACAAAATGAAGGTCTCTTCAGATACAATCATTGCAGCACACAGCGGAAAGGGGGTAGGAATTGGATGGGGAGTGGTCTATGGAGGTGGCGGATGGGTTTACCCCACCAGAGAGCGCCTGCTGTTTCAGTTGGGTCACTAGAGAAGGGACAGCCTGTGTTATGCCCGGCACCCCATGAAGTGTTCGTCAAAGTCTGAAGGCAGTGTCTCCCAGCAACACTCTGCTGAGGTTTCTGAAGCCGAGGATCCAGGACCGTAGGTTCTACGGCTGGTTGGGCACCTTGAAAGAGTTTATGAATAAGGCACTCTGGAGCACACACCTCTAACGTGACCTCTACTCTCAAATAACCCTCTTTTAGGTTAGAGTAATCAAGGGGTACGCCTTCCAAGACCGGGTGGGGTTGTGCCTTGGTGATCATATTTATTTAACTGTTTATTTCATTGTGGTGTATAGTCTCCACCACGTAGCAGGGCTAAAGTTGTTTGATCCAGAACTCCTCAAGAAGCCTCCCTCACTTCTGGAAGGTGCAGGTTATGGTATTGGTTGCAGTTACTCTCTTCCTTCTACCTTCCTCCTCCCTAGGATTGGTGCAGTGGTTATGACACGGCTTACTCTTACACTCTTCGTTCTCTTTTGTGTTGGACTCCACTTACTCATTCCCTCTTCTCTCTTTCTAGGGTTGATGCATTAGCCAAACTATTGGAGTCTGAACAGAAGCGTGCCAGCGCGATGGAACAGCAGGTGATGTACCATGGTTGTTTTTCATGCTCATTTCAAATTTATTAACACATTATTTTGGGGCTGGATGAGTTGAACTAATCATGCCCATGTTTCCACTGGTTTTATCATTCCCATAAGCACCTACTATTTCAGTTTCATCTATATTATAATCTAGTGATCAACATGCAGGCAGTGACCAGTTAGGAAGGGGGTCTGATTAGTGGACAAGCCTCTGCGTTTTCTGCAAGTAGTTTACTGTCAAGTCCAAAATGTGCAACAACTCCTAAGATAGGGTTATGTTACCCTTCCACTAGTCCTCCACTTTCTTTCGCTACTGTCCCATACTGCACCACCTTCATTTAGTATTATCTGGTGCGTCAGCAGCCTGCAGAAGGTCACATGTACCCCATCTTGCCAAATGAAATTTGGGCACCTAAAAACTATGGTCCTCGTTTACAACTTTTTGCCGCAGTGCAGCGCCGCAAGGCTTCTTGCTGCGCTGCCTGTGTCAAAGGGAAAGGGCGTGAATGCACTGTATTAATGAAATACGATGCATTCCTGTCCTTTCTACCAGTGCGGGTGGACAAATTGGTGCCTAGCGCCAACGCAGGCACCCTTGCACCATGGATGGCATGATTGTTTTTGTGCAGGAAGGGACACCTTCCTGCACAGAAATAATCCTGGAAGGCTTTTTTCCTCTTTCTTTCAGAATGCAGCACACATGGAAAGAAAAAGAAATGAGGAGAAATAAATAAAGCTATTTCTCCTTGTTATGCCTCCCTTGGGTGGTGCACAATTTTGACGCATTCGCAGGGTTATAGATCCTTGTAAATTTCGGAATGTGTCAAAACCCATGGATTTGCATGGGAAAACCCAACACAAAACCCATGGAGCGCCTCCTTGACATAGAGTAAGGCAAGGCAGCATTTTGCATTGCCTTGCCTTACTCCATATCTATGAGGCCATGCAAAGCCATGCTGGGTTGCTTTTTTGTCACCTCATAGATATGATTGAGAGGCCTGCCCCACTGGAGTGTAATAAACAGTGACGCTCCAGCAGCTCAAGCATACTGTAATGAGGACCTATGTCCTCATACTTGCAACAATTGTTCTGCTTACAGAATCCAACAATCTCCCACATTCTCTTTCTTCCTTCACCTGTTGAGAGAAGCTGGCTCCTAACCCCCTCAGTAATTGTGCCCATACAACCTGTAGAGAGCCCCAAACCTACTTCATCTTCTGCAAACCCATCTTTATCTTCTGTATAAATTGCATCACTGTATAAATCATTCTCACTAGGCCTGGGCGGAATTTGCGGAATTTGGGTAATTTCGCGTTCCGCAGAGAACGCGAAATTGCCAAAAATTCCGCGATCCGCGGCTTCGCGGAATTTTTTGCTTGTTCGCGCTTTCAAAATGCGTGTTCGCGAGATATTTCTCCCCGAGCACGCAAACAGCGTTCGCGAACAGGAAGAAAGCATCGCGAACGGGCGGAACAAGCAATTCTGCCTGTTCGCGGAACTTTAGCGTGCTCGCGGAGATTTTTTACCATTTCGCGGAGCTATGCGTAGCGCGACTACGCAAATTCCGCCCACCCCTAATTCTCACCCAGTGAATCAACAACAAAACCCTTAGGAGAGGAATAAGAGGCCTTTTTGTGGTCAGATCATGCAGCCTGGGCAGCTACTGTGCCTGTCTCCTGCCCTCCCCTAGCATGACCAATGCACCTAGCTGCTTCCCAGAAGTCATCCTTTCTGCATTCATGCAAGACCAACTAACAATCAAGTGGCCACTTATCCATATTTTCAATTTTGTCTTTCCTGTAAAGTTGCTCTTTCTTCAGTGACACAAAAGAATAAGCAGTGAAAAGTTTTGTCTGCACCTGCTTAATCATTCACTATCCCACTAACAAATCCCTTGAGGCTGCGTTCCCCTTTCTATTCCCAGCCTTGTCCTTCCAAAGCAATGAACCCGTAAGTCTTTCTTTTCTAGGTTACTCTTTTGCCAGCATTTCCTCATTACATACAGAAGGCTATTCAGCTGACGGTAATCCTGACTGGACACAGCCCGCTTCTCCTGTTAACCCCATTTCCCCCACCACCACCCTCAGCTCCTTTGGCATGTAATGCTCTTTCTGAGTCTCAATCTCAAACGTCTTTTAATTTATCACCATCTACTTTCAAATTCAAAATTATATACCACAGTTTTGGATCTTTCGAAGATTCACATGCTTGAATTATTCACCGTTGCAGAGATGGGCGCCCCATGGTAACTTTTCAAAAGCAATACCAGGCACTGCTTGCCTGCTAGACCTTAGAACAGTGCCAATTAGTAACACAATCATCTCATTAAAAAACAACTAAACTTTAACCAATAAAGTGAGAGGGCCCTTACCCTCACTGTTTCCATAGGCCATCTCATCTCAGATTTCTACTGCATCTAATGTGGAAAGGAAGTTGTAGTAATAAACTCCGTAGGCGCTGGAAGGTTCAAACAGGATTTATTCTGAATCAGCTACACAGCAGACAGGAGAGCAAGATGGTTACACGTCCAACTCCAACTGCTCTCCAAACCATTTGAATATAGAGAATCCAACAGCAAAGCAACCAGGCAACAACCCAACATTCTACACACAGAGGCCTGGAATGGAACATTAAGACCAGGCACTGCAGCATAGGGCTGCAGTGCTAACAGAGATAGGAGGGAAGATACAACATATCCTCCTTTCTCAATAATATTAAAAAAAACAAAAAAACAAAAGAAATTAAATAGAAAACAAAACACATTAAAACAGAAGAAAATATGAAGTGCATTTTTAAATAAAATGAAACAGTTCAAAAACAGTATCTGTTAGGAACAATTCTTGATCTTGTGCTCCTTCTAGGGGAAACCCTAGAAGGTACAGTAACCTCGGAAGGAACAGCTGAGGAGGATAGCGCGACATTCCTAACTTTGACAATTTTCCCAACATTCCACCACTTTCCTCCTTCAATTTGAACAACATTCCTACCTACCCTTGTGACAGAAATGGGAGAACCAAACTTGCTTTCACCCTTCTTTACAGATAAAGAAGATTTCACACGTACCACATCACCAACAACAACAGGAACAATTTTGACAGCTTTCCTGTTGTCAAACCAAGACTTTTGTTTGGATTGAGAGCTGGCGACATTACCTCTAGCCAATTCCATGAGGGTGTCAACATCTGGAACGGATTTGATCCATTTGTTCATCCAGGCAGGTTTAAAACAAGTGTTAGCTTTCCTTCCCCTTAAAAGCTGGAAGGGAGCCACCTTGGTCGTGGAGTGCGGGGTGGTCCTATAGAACCAAAGCATGCTATTAAGGGAAGTGGGAATATCACAATTACGAGACCTGGCCCATCTAATGCAGTCCCCTACAACCCTGTTCATACGCTCAACAAGTCCATTGGACTGGGGGTGGTAGAGAGAGCTCTTAACATGTCTAATGTTGCATGACTGCAGAAAAGATTCAAAATTAGCACTGGTAAATTGGGTACCATTATCCGTTACCATGGTATCAGGGAACCCCTCCCTAATAAAAACTTCCTTGTTGAGGAAAAAGATAACGTTAGCAGTGGAGACTTCTTTAACTAGTTTTACTTCAGGGCATTTTGAGGCATAATCAACAAGCACTAAGATAAAGCGACACCCACCAGGCAAAATTTCCAGAGGCCTCATGATATCCAACCCCACCTTGGACCAGGGTTCAGAGGGGCATTCAATCGGAAGAAGGGGTGGTGTAACAACTTTCAACCGTTTGTCAGCTGATCGGCAAATAGAACACATGTCAACAAACTCATTAACATCACAATCCATGGAAGGCCACCAAAAACAATCGCGCACACGTCTTTTGGTGAGCGTGGACCCTAAGTGACCTTCGTGTGCTTTAGTGATAATCTCTTTTCTCAGACTTTGTGGGGGGATAGGTTTGTCATCACATAATAAAACACCACCCTCCAAAGAAATCTCGGATTCCACCTTCCATAAAGGTTGTAGACATTGAGGGAGAACACGTTCCCTGGGCCATCCTGACCTGACAAACTCACATATACGCTGCAAAAGATCATCATCAGCAAGAGCCTTCATCCAACTCTCTTCAGTGCCAAGACCATGCTCAGGTAAATCAAGAGAGGCCACAAGACAATCATCAGAGTCTTCTTCCCCCACATCAGTCAAAACAGACTCATCTCTGTTATCATTCAAAGGAAAACGAGATAAATAATCCGCTCTGAGATTTCTACCCCCAGAGACATGAATGACATCGAACTGGTACTGCATGAGGCGAGATACCATACGGAGGATTCTCGGGGAACAAGATTTACTAGTCCCAGCTCCAAGTATGTTAATAAGGGGCTTGTGGTCAGTCCTCAACAAGAAACGTCTTCCCCAGATATAGGGACGGAACTTTTCGATGGCCCACAAGCAAGACAAAAGTTCCTTCTCAATGACCGAGTACTGAAGCGCCCCATTCCTCAGAACTCTGGAGGCAAAGGCGACAGTGCTTTCTGCATTACAGGCATTCTGTGTCAACACGGCCCCTAACCCCACTTGACTGGCATCCACAGTTATGCAGGAGGGTAAAACTGGGTCAAAAGGCTTAAGTGCACTGCTATTAGTGAGGGAGTCTTTAACACACCGCAAAGCAGTCTCACACTCATTAGACCACACAATCACTACTCTTTTACTAAGGAGGGCACTAATGGGTCTTACAAGAGTGGCATAATTCGGAACAAACTTTGAATAATACTCCAGCAAACCAAGTAAAAACTTGACTCCAGCCTTATCAGATAGAGCGGGAGCTTGGGTGATCGCATCCAACAAACCTTGTCTGGGTCTGATTCCCTCACCAGAGATTAGGTGGCCCAAATATTCGATTTCATCGCTGAGAAACTTGCATTTTTCGAACTTCACAACCATACCATGATTCTTGAAAATATCAAGGACCCTCTCGAGTAATGAATTATGAGTCGGGATATCTTTGGAGTGGATTAATACATCGTCTTGAAAGACAAGTACCCCATCAATCCCGCCTAACATATTTTGCAAGAATTGTTGAAAAACGGAAGCCACGGAGGCAAGTACGAAGGGCATACGTTTGTACTGAAACGTGCCTAACGGAGACACAAATGCTGTAAGAGGACGTGATGAAGGATCCAACTCAATCTGATGATAAGCGCTGGCTATGTCCAGCTTTGAGAAAAATTGAGACCTTCTTACACTAGCAAACAAATCACATATTTTCGGCAGCGGATGGGAGTCGACCCAGATCTCCCTGTTGAGAGACCTCAAGTCCACGCAGACACGCAATTTGCCACATTTCTTGTGCGCAACGACCAAGGGTGATAACCAGAGTAACGACTCTGTAGGTTCGATGATCCCTTGATCGCACAGAGACTTGAGCTCTCTCTCCAGGTCATCCCTCACACTGAAAGGTACACCTCTTTATTTATGTTTAATGGGATGGGCTCCGTCTTTAACAACAATTTTGTGCTTGAAACCTCGCACAGTTTCCAGACCCCCTCCAAAAACGGATGGAAAACGTTCCTTCCATTTGTAAAGATCTTGATCTTCAGAGACTACCAGGACTTGTTCAGATGTACCAGGTTTGAGGACCATCCCAAATAATCCTTGGTGATACCACCCCAGGATGTTCAAACCTTTTACGGCAACGTACATTTTCCCACTAATCTTCCTATCCTTGAAAACAAGCACATCTTCAAAAAAAACAAAAAGGTCAATCTTTCATCCTTCATAGGAGACCGATGAGCGATCTGGAGGTTGAAGTGGTCTGTTGCCCCATGTTTCACAAAAAAGTTTGTGTGTTAACATAGTGATCCTTGCACCTGAATCAACAAGTAAATGTAACGGTTTTCCACCAATACCAATCTCAACAATGGGGTCAACACATTTGCATGAATCATTCACATTAGATACAAATTTGTGAGAATCAGTGATTACAGAAATGACTTCAGAATCAGATTCTTGATCAGGTTCTAGAACACATGCAACCACTCTTTTTTTATTGTTTTTTTTTTTTAAGCAAACCTTAGCAAAGTGTCCTATTTTTTTTACAATAACTACAAACTACATTAGCTCCAGGGCACTTTGCTCCCTTTGAATGAGGAGGATTCCCACAACGATAACACATCTGTTTGGTGTTGTAGAGCTCAGGTACACTTCTCCCAGTATTTGAGTTCTTAAGAGTGTTACATCTAAGAGAAGAGTGCTTGGAGTCGTTTTGTTTCTCCTTAGCATTACTGATGATGGCATTAACAGGATCAGTAGATTTTTCTTCCAGTTCTTTTAATGACACCTGAGATGTTTCAATGCTAATGGCTATTTTGATTGTTTCCTCAAGAGAAGGGTTGGCAAGCGAAAGAAGTTTTTGGCGAATCTGTTTGTCCCTACAGTGGCACATGAATTGATCGCGGAACAATTGGTCTGTGAAAACGTCAAACTGACAAACAGCAGCAGGTCTGCGTAAGCTGGAGATGTAGGAATCCACGTCCTCGTTTTCAGACTGTTGTCTCTTAAAAAATTTATGACGGAGAACCATTAAACTAGGTTGCTTATCAAACCTTATTTTGAGTTTGGATATAGTGTCTAGAAAGTAATCGACGTCAACACCTGGAAGATGAGCGATTTCAGGGAGATGCTTGAAGATTGAACGACCTTCAAAACCCAGTGAATGAAGAAGGAGGCATTTCTTACATTCACTGCTAAACCTTGAAGCAACGATGGCTCCAAGGTATGTCTGAAAGGCATCAAACCAAATCTCCCATCTAACAGGAGGCTCTCCTGGAGATTTGAGAAAAGAAGGAGGAGGAGCAACAGACTGCATAATTATGCAAAGTGGGAAGACAGAATGAAGAACAAGAACAGAAAAAGGAAATGAAGAGGAAAAAGAGATTAGAGAAAAACTGTTGAATGCGCGTAAATGAATAGTGTGCGCAACAGTGGAAAATAATTTCACACAAAGAACGATGGTCTTGACCAGGTGTGTGAATCACCGTGAAAAGAGGGTACAACCACTTTGTATAAATGTTTGTATATGCGAAAAGGTGTGTGAATCACCGTCGTGTGATCCACTGCAAAATGAGTAGAAGCGCAGAAAACAGTGAGCTTATAAATGCCAAATGGTGTGTGAATCACCGTTGTGATCCACTGCCAAAATGAGTTCAAACACTGAAAACTGTA
Source organism: Calotriton arnoldi (assembly GCA_963921515.1). Classification (NCBI taxonomy): domain Eukaryota; kingdom Metazoa; phylum Chordata; class Amphibia; order Caudata; family Salamandridae; genus Calotriton; species Calotriton arnoldi. The sequence goes on from CAWUFW010001933.1 coordinate 1,811,674, forward strand.
AGATTATAAATCGAAGGGTGTGTGAATCACCGTCATGTGATCCACTGCCAAAATGGTTACGAGCGCTGAAAACGGTAAATAAAAGACGTGCCAATCGTTGTGATCGGCTAGAATCCAGCGTAAGGTAGTATGTTGCTAGACAACCGCGTTTGGTTGCTAGGTGATGTGGGGTAACAAGTGCTGAAATGGCCGCTAGTTGCCACAGTAACCAAAACTTTGTGCACAAATTGTGACGCGCGCTGACCCACATGCCGGTTGCCACAACGTTGCTAGGTGCTTGGCAGTAACGTGTGCAGAGTGTGACGCGCGCCGACTCGCGCACCGGTCGTCACAATGTTGCTAGGTACCCGACAGTGACGTGCAAGGCCAGGCGGGGACAGGCAGATTGAGGCCTAATGGTGCACGAAAACGGAAGATTGAAATCGACGTGTTTACGTGCGTGACACTTGGGAAGACAAACGCTGATAACAGCCTTGACGCAGTCAGCAGGAAAGTGAGGCACAACACCGCAAAGTAAGTTACAAATTCATTTGAATTATGGAAGTGGGTAGCTTGTGTGGCCTTGAAAAGCGTTCCCAGGGTGTGCTGAGCGTCGTGTTGTGCGTCGTGCGCTGGGGTATAAGATAAATAAGAACAGTCTTACCACCAGTCAAAGATGCGTGGAGATCATTCAATGAATTGATAAGAGGAGATGCACGCAAGGTCCAGCGTGTGGCTGTGTAGCTAGGATCGTCGCCACAAATTGTAGTAATAAACTCCGTAGGCGCTGGAAGGTTCAAACAGGATTTATTCTGAATCAGCTACCCAGCAGACAGGAGAGCAAGATGGTTACACGTCCAACTCCAACTGCTCTCCAAACCATTTGAATATAGAGAATCCAACAGCAAAGCAACCAGGCAACAACCTAACATTCTACACACAGAGGCCTGGAATGTTACATTAAGACCAGGCACTGTAGCAAAGGGCTGCAGTGCTAACAGAGATAGGAGGGAAGATACAACCGAAGTCTTAGACTTTTGTTGTGTATTTCAGATAAGTCCTACATTTACTTAAGAAATACTACTTTTTGACCTATCCTTTTGTGGTTTGTGATAAGCTTCTCTTCTAGCACCTCTGGAATAGGCAAATTAAATGAATTTGGCAACTGATTGATCCTCCAAAACGAGCCTGTTTAAAGCATGTGACTTCTGTGGGGAAGTGTGGTGTTCTCAGAGGACAGAGATAATTCTATATTACTAACAGCTAAACCATCAACACCTCAATCGATAGACTCCCCATCAGACAGTATCCCCAGGTTTCATACTCTCATTGAAAGTGAATCAAAAAGATTTGAATGTCCAGTGATATCCAAAGAAATGGCTGTTTTCATATGACTTCAGGGAGCCATCTAGAAGAGCAGTCAAACCTATTGCTATTGTAGACCATATGTGGCAAGAGGGCATAACATTTATGCAAACTACATCAACAGCAGCCACAGTTGTACCAATACAGGATAAAACATATAAGGTCCCAGACAACACACCAGCCTGTCTTGTAGGTCATCCTAAAGCGAACTCAGAAATCATGCCGACATCACACTGGAGATCTAGAAACCCCGGAACACAGTGCAGGACTCCATCCAACAGAGAAGGCTGTAAGATGGATTTCAATTAAAAGAAGGAGCCTGGTCAACCCGTAGACCAATGCTGGGCTCCTAGAACCGCACCAGTTACCACGGCCTCTCCGCAACTTAGTGCCTGAGTTATGCATGGGGGGATCCATACATGGCATGTGCGATTCCACTGCTAGGTGCATTCCTAAGGGCCCCTTCGGATCCCACAGGCTACTGGGTAACCTCCGTAGATGTGTTCATGATCGTACCCCCCCTCTTTTCATGGTGGCCCATAGCACAACCTCTCATGGTGCTTGTGACCCTCCACCCCAACCCATGCTTATAGGGCCAGGCCCTACTCCTGTAGCCCCACCACTCCACCTGTTATTCCAGTTGTTTAGGGGCAAGGCAAAACCCTTATAATACCTATTACTGGACCCCCACAGACCATACCGACAGTTGTCGGTTCTTGACGGCCTTCTATCATGCCCTGGATTCCCACCACCCCTGAAGTGATGTTATGATCACATGTCATTTTCTACTTTTGGTTATTCTGTACAACCTACCGCTTGTGGTTATTACTCAGTCTCAATTTATATTCATCTTAATAAAGGAAAAACGTGTAAAGAAAAGAAGGCGCCTTCAATGGCATCAATATTAATTGGAGCGGCTAACGCAGTGGCCATAGTAGGCCACTATGACTAAAAAATGTGACATCGCCCCACACCTCAAATTCTTTCCAGATGATAAAAAGCAGGAGTTAAGGTCCATTCTTCATGAAGACTAGAGAGCGTCTGCAGCGCTTATTAAATCGCAATGGATAGGGTTGCCACCATTCAAAGAGAAAACATACCAGTTGTCTGTTCATGTATTAACATTCTGCAAATACCCAGAAATGAGTCTTAATAAAAACTTGATATAACATTGTCTGTATTAATTTTTAACCTGGTTTTTCTTTGTTTACCTTAATTATCAGTCAGGGGTCATTATGGCAGCTGTAGAACACCTTTAGAAAGCATTTTCTTCTTACATTCACTGTTTAAAGTATCTACTCATAAGAGGAAAAAATACCGGCTTTGGGTAATGTTTCTAATTTTTTGTACCAACAGGGACATTAAAATGCCAGTCATTCCAGTATAAAACTGGCGAAGTTGCGGCCCTAGCAATAGGTGAATTCAACTTGTAATGTGAGACTTCTGACTGCAGATTTCTTGCCTTAGAATATTCCTCAGACTGGATCTGGAAACATTTCGAGCAGTACCTCTGTGCACCAGTATGTGGCATTGTTCAGCTCCTTGTCGGCTGTGCCAAAAGTGATGTGTGCGGCACCTATTTAGGCACCACTCCATCGCCCACTTCTTTTCTTTCTGCACCAGTCAGCACAGATCCAGAGAGAGCTACCTCCAGTCCATTTTTGACTTACCTTTTTAAATGTTTTTGGCAAGTTATTTTGAGCCTTGCTCTCAGTGTGTACAGGGATGTCTTCTAATAAACCTGTGGATTTCAAACCCTGTGGTTCCTGTCACAGACAGATGTCTTTGATGGTCCCTTGCTTAGTTTGTCTCTGTTGCCTGAGCCAGGCCACGACTCTAGGGCCTGTGAGACCTGTTGCACCATGCTTCTGAAGGCACTGCATGAGCAGTCGTTGAAGCTCCTGGTTGCCTGAGGTCAGACGTCTTTGCAACGCTCCAGATACCACTGGCGGAGAAGGTTTTGGGATCGCTCGCTGACTCCATGGTAATACCCAACTGCCATACAGAGGCAGATCGGCGTTGGCCGACGTAGACTCTGGCCCTGGCAGGAACTCGACCTTCCAAGTTGGAGCCAGGGGTTTTTCAATGTATAGGCCTGGGGAAGAGAATGATTGGGAGGGATCTATGGATCCCTATAGCTATTCTTGAAGAAAGAAAACTGGTGTGAGGAACTGGCAGATGCCAGTGGTTTGGATACCTCAACGACATTGGCCTGGTCTCTCCTCCTACTGTAGCCATGGAGAAAGAGGCTTCCTTTGCCATGGTGGTGAAGAGGGCGGCTGGGTTCCTGGACCTTAAGCTGCCCTCAGTGGCAGTTAAGATGAATGTCTTGACAGAGGTGTTTCGGCCAGCAGTCGACCCCACAGAACCTATCCATCCATTCAACAAAGCCCTCAAATATGTCCTGCTTGGTGCATGGGCCAAGCCCTGCACAAGGGCCATCAAAGGGCATGTCCATGAGGGAGGCCTGGACATCCCCCGAAAAGTCAATAGATCTCAGCCAGGCGTGGTGTCTGAGTGCCATTAATGACACAAACACTCTGCCTAGCGAGTTGGTTGTATCCAATCTGCAGCGAATGCTGAATGTTGCTGCATCCCCACCATCTGCAATAGCCTGGGTCAGGACGGTTCAGACCTCTTCCGAGACAATGGGCAGCACTTGCGTAATTGAATCCCAAACTGTGTGGGCATATCGGTCCAAAAGGCATGCTGTGTTCACCAACCACAGTGCAAGGCTGGCAGAAGAGAACATCCTCTTACCAAAGAAGTCCAGCCTCTTGGATTCACTAGCTGGTGGAGTAGTAGGGAATGCACCTGCGTTGAGTTTAGAGATGGAGGCCTGGATGACCAGACTCTCCAGGGTAAGAAAAGTGGGTCCCCAGGAGATGAGCGATGGCGGCAGGCAATTGTCCTGTGCACAGGAGCCCTTGTGCAGAATGTTTGGAGTTCCATCTTTAGAGATGGAGGTCTAGATGACCAAACGATCTGCAGTGGTGGCTGACGAACCGCAATTGGGTCAGTGGCAGACCCCTCTCCCAGACCTGACTCTGGTGTCAGATGCGTCACTCCTGGGTTGGGTCGGCCATCTGGGTGAAATGGAGATCAGAGGACTCTGGTCTCCAGTGGAGTCTCGGCTCCACATCAACCTGTTGGAGTCGAGGGCAATTCACCTGGTATTGAAAGCCTTTCTTCCTTCTATCGAGCAAAGGCTGGTTCAGGTGTTCAGGGACAACGCCACCGCCATGTGGTATTGCAACAGGAAGGGTGGGTTGGGGATGTGGAACCTGTGTCAAGATGCCCTGCATCTCTGGACATGGTGGGAATGTCAGGGCATTTGCTTGGTGGTTCAACATTGGACGGGCTCTCGAAAGCAGCTGTAGATGCCTAGCATGTCATGAATGGCGTCTCCATCCAGAGGTGGGGCAAGGTCTCTTCAGAGATTGGGGAGAGCATTGGTTAGACTTATTTGACACTGTCTAGAATGTGCAATATCTTGACTTCTGTGCTCTGGAGTTTTCAAGGAGACTCTAGATCGGAGATGCAATTAATCTCGAGTGAAGCTCAGGCCTCCTGTATGCCTTTCCACCATTACCACTCCTGCCCAGGGTTCTCAGAACAAACCGGGCCCAAGTCATCCTTGGGGCTCCAGATTAGGCTTGGAGAGTATGGTATTCAGAACTACATGAGCATCGGTCCAGCAATCAGGCTGCCCTCTCTGGAGGATCTTTTGTTGCAGCAACAGGGCAGGGTCCTGCACTCGAACCTGCACACGCTCCGCCTTCATGCATCAAAAATGAGCAGCAGTAGCTGACAGATTTTGACCTCCCTCTAGAAGTCTGTGATGTCATTCTGGCAGTCAGGCATCCCACAACCAAGACAGTATATGCCTGGAACAAATGTGTGGCTTTGAGTGCTTAAAAAAATGTTGATCCTCTTTCTGCACCCTTGTCAGAACTTTTGTTAATTTTTCTTTCAATGAAATGAACAATACATTTATTAAGAGCATGGCTACCCAAGGGCATCCCAGCTCTGATAACGGCATGCAGCAGAGAACCAACCAAACTAGGGGAAGAGCCAGGTTTTTAATGACTTACGAAAGGCAAGGTGATTGGGTTACTTGCGCAAATGAAGAGGGAGGGTGTTCCAGAGTTTGGTGGCATTGTATGAGAACAGACGACCCCTGCTTCTTTCAATGGCTGGTCAAGGCTTTGCCCTGGGCACTGTTAAGGGATAACTTTCAGCCATATCGGTTGCTGGATCTGCCCTCCCTCTTCAATTCACCTGTTGTGACTTGTTTTCTAAAAGGACTACAGCATATGTTCCCTCAAAAACCCTACATCATACCCCAATGGGACCTTAACCTAGTCTTAACCTTCCTGATGTGTGTACCCTTTGAGCCCTTGCACAATTGCCCTCTTTGTTTTTGGCCATAAAAACAGACTTTTGAGTGGCCATTACATCGGCCAGGAGGGATAGTGAACTGCAAACACTTTTGCACCCTCCTTACACAATGTTTTTCTGAAAGGGGTAACACCTTTTCACGTCGACCAGACCATCACATTGCCTACCTTCTTTGCTCTCCTCATCCTTCCGAAGAGAAGGACAAACCTCACCTCTTGAACCCAAAAAGAGCATTGTTGTTCAACATTGATCATACCAGAGAGTTCCGGGTGAATGATCAACTCTTCACTTGGTTCGTTGGGGTGAAGAATGGGAAGGCCTTGCAGAAATTGGACCACCTCATGATGGATTGTGCTCTGCATTAAAATCTGCTATGCATGGGAAAAAAAGCAACCCCGTGAGGGTTTGCATTGCTCATTTCACTAGACCTAAGTCTCTGACCTCTGCATTAGCTCGCAGAGCTCCTGCCATGGACATCTGTCAGGCTACAACATGAGCATCTCTGCACGTTTATCATCTGCAGCTAGAAGTCTCTACCAGATGAACTAGAAACTTACCTTTGGAAATGCCTTACCTGTCAGAGACTCTATCTAGCTGCTGATTCCTTACTGAGCCTCCCATCCTCCCTGCTCCGTGAACTGATTTCTCCTTATAGGGTAACGCTTATGAGGTCCTTAGTGTCTGTACACTGGGACATCAACAAATTTCATGGCTCTGCGCCTCTGCTGTGGAAAGGTTGTGAAAAGTAACTGATGTCAGCATGCTGGGGTGGCACCTATTTAGGCACCACGCACGTCATTTCCAATATGGACAATGCAGATGATGTGAAGCTGAGCAACTCCAACTACCAGCGTGCAGAGGTACTGCTCGAAAAACTTCCAGATCGAGACTTCTATGGTAAGGAATCTGCAGCTACATAGAGTTTCTACCAGATAAGGTGATACAGAAGGTTAGCAACTTGTTCATTTTGTCAACTGGCTGAAGCAGCAGTTCTTAGAGGACAGGTTTGACTGCCAGCACTTCCTGTCACCAGAAAGTACAGAACAGGATTTTCAACATGCCTTTTGATGGGGGGACATTTTTTTGGCAAGCACATTGATGACACACTCCAGAGTACCAAAGCTGCCACTGATACATCCAGATCTTTAGGTTCTTTGCAACAGTGTCATTTCTAGCCAGTTTGTGAGCCAGAAGCCACTCTTCACCCTATTGAGGATCTTATCAGCTGTACAGATATTCCAGCTACCAGTCGACACCTCAGTTTAAACTATATTAAGGGCAACCTCAGCAGAGCACCATCTATGCATACATATTCAAGAGCACCCTCCAAACATAAAAGAAGAAGGCAAGCAAAACATCAAGGCATAAGCAAATGTCATTGACAAACTACTGGCACCAGCTACTGCATTCCTCGCTCTAAACTATTTGTACTAGGTAGATGGGACAATCTCTGCCTTGTAGTGAATGACGGACACCACATAAAGGTGGGTTGTGGGTCTCATTCAATTCGGACATACATTGGAATATATCTAACGACCTCCAACAGCACCACCAATCAAGACCAAGCACACGCATCTGCATTTTCAGAATGCAGAGATTCTTGACATGCCTCAACCGAACCAGTCCCCAAAAATCATTTCAATGTAGAGTTTTACGCCAGATTCTTCCTTATGAAGAAGAAAACATCAAAAGACTGGAGACCTATTCTGGACCTAGTCGTAGCCCACCTCAGGAAATTAGGTTATCAGGTATACTCATACCTGTATGAGTGGCTCATCAGTACAATCTACCAAAAGATCAGTCAAAGCTTGTAGTAAACTCTTCAAAGACCTAGGCCTCACTTTGAATAAACCCATACATCCAGCAACAAGGATTCCGTTTCTATGGTTCATTATAGAGACAGTAAGCACAAAAACGAGACATTCCAAAGAGACAAAGATCTCAAAACCTTGGCAACTCCATTGCAGAGCCAAACCAAAGTAACAGCGTGCCTACTCAGAAGTCTTCTAGGCATGATGCCGTCATGCATATGCCTAATCCGTTTCTGCTGCATGATGATGAGACCTAAATAAGAGGAGTTAGACAAACAAGGAAGTATTGACAGCCTCACTCCATGGTGGATTTCTTTCCAAGCATTACGTACAATGGGGGATATTCACAAGGACTTATCGCCGAATTATCGCCACCTTAACACATCAAAAGTGGAGATAGATTTAACGCCCCATTCACAAGCGGGTGCAAACTGCAGACATCGCCAGTATTTCCGCGATAACTGCCGTAAAATTTATTTCCACGGGTGACACCATCAACTAACCCTAATGAGATGCAGAGTAGGCGTTCCCGTGCAAAAACACACGAAAACACCACTACACCACTTTCACAACGAACTGCCAGATCTGCGATGCGAACCAAAAACAGGCGATAAGCCGTGGTAGCAGCAGGGATTTAACACCTGCCTTCTGCTGGTGTTAAGCAGGACGACTACCTTCAGTACGAAAGGGAGCCCAGCACAGAGCCACATCGGAAGACCCACAGATGCCATGGAGCCAATGATCATGCAGCTCGGAGACCCAAGAGGGCCACAACACCCACCGCCACCACTCCCAGACCCCCCCCCCCAGAACACCCACCCCGCCGGACAAACACATACCGTGCACGACACAAGAGGCACAAAAAGCGCATGATGTCGCACAATGACCAAAAGAAACACACATGTGTGGTCAGAAGAACGAGAAACAGTCACTCATCATTGAAGTAACAACCAAAAACTTTATTGAAATACAACACAAAACACCAATGCGGAAGACTCCTGTCGGGTCCGTCCGGGACAATCCTGATGTCACAGCCTGGAAAATAAATCACAAAATCTGAACGTGTGTCATGCGCACATCAAAGGAGCGAGACACAGAGAAACAGAGAATGAAAGAAGGGCAGAGAGAGAAAAAGAGAGAGAGAAAGAAAGAGAGGGACAGGGAGAAGGAGAGAGAAAGGAAGAGAAGGAAAGGAAAGGAAGGGAGAGAGAGAGAGAGAGAGAGAGAGAAGGAAAGGAAGGGAGGGAGAGAGAGAGAAGGAAAGGAAGGGAGGGAGAGAGAGAGAAAGGAAGGGAGGGAGAGAGAGAGAAGGAAAGGAAGGTAGGGAGAGAAAGAGAGAAGGAAAGGAAGGGAGGGAGAGAGAGAGAAGGGAAAGGAAGGGAGGGAGAGAGAGAGAGCGAAGGAAAGGAAGGGAGGGAGAGAGAGAGAAGGAAAGGAAGGGAGGGAGAGAGAGATAGAAGCAAAGGAAGGGAGAGAGAGAGAGAGAGGGACACTCCACCCCCGGGCACACAGGCACCACTGCTCACCTGCTGCCACCGGTGTGTTTCCAACCACGTGCCGGTATACACTGCAAGCCACCAGGTCTGCAATCTGTAATCGAGGCCAGAGTCAATCATGGCAGAGTCCATCTCACTGCACACGGCAACAACGCCTGTCAGCCCCTGCGCACACATGCAGCCGCACCCTACCCCCTCCCGCCAGGCAGCACTGGCTGTCTGCCCTTGCGCACCCAGGCCCCACTGCTCACCTGCCGCCAACGGTGTGTCCACCAGTGGGCACACCACGTGCCCGTGCAAGCTCCAGGCCCCGGTCCTGCCACCATGGCATGCTCCACATCATGCGGACCCGCACCGCGGCCCAGCAGGTCCCACACATGACGCTGAGTCCTGAGGCATCAATGGCAGAGACCACATCACTGCACACGTCATTATCGCAGGCTGCACACCCGCTCAACAATTTCGGTGCCACTAACCCTGTGCAACCCCAGTCAGCACCACATGGTGGTAGGCCCGTGACGGCCGCAAGGCTTCGGGTGCCACTAACCCTGTGCAACCCCAGTCAGCGCCACGTGGTGGTAGGCCCGTGACGGCCGCAAGGCTTCGGGTGCCAATAACCCTGTGCGCAACAACTCATGGGACCTTTATGATTGAGAACCATGGAACGCCCGTCATCCAGTCATCTCCGACAGTGGGGAATGTGACGTGGTCGGTCCCTTATATTCTCAGGGTCACATGGCCTGTGACGCCTGCACCGGATGGGTGTGGTGTGTGTGCAAACCTGCCCTCAGGGAGTGGTTGTGACATGCTGACAACTAGACCAGTGACCTGCAGACCACTAGCGTGTAAACCTGCGACATGTAGCTATGTGGCCCCACCCTCGGAGCGTAAGTGGAATGGTCTGGTCTGGCCTGGCGTACGCCGGACCAGCGCAGGGCTTGCAACAATGACTTGGGGGCTCTGGGCGTGGTGCAGTCCATGTCCGGACAAGGAAGTGACTAATGCATGTGTCCCTGTTGTAGTGTCTACGGCACCCGGAATGCAATCGGCAATGTAGCACACTGTGACTGGAATACCACATTCATACCTGAATGATGAAAGACATGACACAGCAGTGCGTTCCTGAATGTTTAATGCACATCCAGTGGAGTTTTGCAGCTGGAGCAGGACAGGGCCATGCCAACCCCACTCCACAATATGGACCCGTGGAGGGCCAGCCAGAGTCCATCGGGGAATGACAAGTACAGCGGAAGAGGAAGAGTACAGTCCACAGTCTGGTCGCCGTGTCATTGGTCACCAAACAGGATGTGGCAGTCCATGTCGCGGTCCAAGGTGAGTGCCGCAGAGTGTATCGGGGGTCAGTGGAAGGTCATGGGGCCATGTGCGGCACCAAGGAGCAACAGGCCAGTTGGTGGAAATGAATGCTAGTGCCTCCTTCTGATCTCAAACCCAGCCACGTCCTCGTCTTCGGAGGTGTGCCCTGCCTCACCTGTGGGTGGTGCAGTTCCGGCTGCAGCACTGTGTGGCACTGACACATCAGGGGCGGGAGGTGGATTGTCGGCCGCACTGTGTGGCAGTGACACCTCAGGTGCCGGAGTGGGAATGTCTGCCGCACTGTGAGGCACTGACACACCTGGGGGCGGAGATGTGGATGGTGTAGGAGTAGCAGCATTTATCTGCGCCACGCCTTGTGGCAGCAATGCCATGATGGAGATCTGCAGGGCATGGTAGATCCCAGCTACATTCTGCTGATGTGCAGCGGTGGCTGCCATCCTTTCTGCCTCCATCCGCACCATGTCCTCCATGAGCCTCCGCATGTGTGCCATCTCCCGGCTGAGATCGCTGGAGCTACTCTGAGCAGACAAGTGTTCTTGTCTCCGAGTCATGACTCCAGCGATGTCAGCCAGGGCTCGTTGGAGACAATGGAGCGGCCTGTGGGTGTCCGTTAGGGACTGGAGGTGGTCCCTGATGGGACTCAGACACCCATGGATGGCGTCAAGTTTGGTAGCCATGAGGTCGAACCCCACCCGCACCTGCTCAGCCATCTCCCTCTGGCCCTCCAACACACGGCGTTGGAAGGCCATGTGTAGTTCATGGGGGTCCTGGGAGACAGCCGGGGTTGTGGGTGCCACCTGCTGGGTGGTTTATGGAGTGGGTGGGGTCTCCTTGATGCAGCTGGGCTGCCCTGGTCCTGGAGGTGATTGGCGGATGAGTTCCATGATGTCTTGGAGGGCTTCGGTGTCGATGCTGGGGGTGTCCTCCTCATCATCAGTGAAGAGTGGCTGGGACTGCACTGCAGGAGGTGTTGACGGTGCCTCTGCAATGTGAAGGGGAGATGCTGCATTACATTGTGTCCACATGTATGTGGCCACATGGTACATGTTCACATTTAGACAGCATGGCAATGTACATTGTGACAGTCTGTAGATCAGGGCCATGATCCAGAGTCATTGTGGGTGTGCACTATGCTCTGCTTGATTGTGCATGTGTGCCATTGTGGCCATCTCCCCCCGTCCCCCCAGTACCTGGTGGTTACTCACCCTGTTGCTGTTGTGTTGTGTTGTGTCATGTCGAGCAGTGTCCGCTCCCCCAACTCCTGCCACGGTCTCCACACTGATGACTGTCGACACCAGCTCCTCCATGTCATCCAGCTCCAGCTGTGGCGCTGGGCTCCAACCTCCAGTCTGCATTGCTGCCTTCTGGTTTCCTGCGAGTTTCTCCTTGGTTTTGCGCTTGATGTCAATCCATCGCCTCTTGACCTCATCCATTGACCTCTTGTGCTTTCTGACGGCATTCACCTTGTCCACGATGGACCGCCATATTCCATTTTTGGTGCCCAATGACGCGTTAGAAGGTGACGAACAGTTCTTGATGGTGTTCCATCACCTCCGTGACCAGGATCCTGTTCTCCTGCAGACCGAACTGCCTCTACCTCTTCTTCTTGTCCTTGCCCTTGCCTGTTCCCGAGGTCCCAGGCTGGTCGTCCGGGGTGCTTGTGGGGTTCCGCTCATCCTCTGCGCCTGCTCCGGATGCCTCCATGGTGCTTCAGTGTTGGTTATTTTGTGTTTGTGGGTTTCTTCTACTTTTGTAGTGATTTTCCCGCCTGACGTGTGTGTATTGCAGGCCTGGCGCTGCTTATCGCTGATTTCCTCATCGCGGTTTGGCCCATTGCATGTTTTTTTCGGTGGGGTTTGGGTTTTTATCACCGTCGCGGGTGTTGTATCACGGACATTGTCTGCGTTTTCGGGAGACTATCGCATGCTACCGCCGTGTTGTGAATTCCACGTTAACACGGGGTTATTTTCCCACAATAGACTGCGATGTGTGAAGTTGCGTTAACATTTTCTGGAGATGTTTAGCGCACGTTCTTGTGAATATCCCCCAAAGATGTTTAACAGCTAGAGTTCAGAGGACAACCCATTGATAACCTCTGCACTTCATTCGCGTCGTTCTCTGTACCTGAAAAGAAAATGCTTCTACTTAACACACCAGAAACTTTTTCTTTTCAGTAATCATGATCAGAACGTGTGGGAACATCTTCCCTCAAGTCCTGAGTTTGACTGTTGTTTTGTTTTTCTATAACGCCAGCTGGCACAGTGCACTGATGTCGCAGCAAAGCAAAAGTGACAGCTGACTGTACTTATAGCATGGTCTCCTTTCACTTCTTGATCAGTGCTCGAAGGCATATCTCTACCCCCCCAGCACCAATCAACACCGGAGAAGCAGCATTGGAAGGAGACAATGTCCCCTTTGCAGTGCTATCTCCCTCCAGTGGATCACTGCTTAGGGATCGCACTCCAGCTAATCAGCCTTTCTGCCCCCACCCAGGGAATGGATAGGGGTTATTTACCCCTAACCTGCCACTCGAGTGGGACAAAAAGCCTATTAGAAGCCAGAAATTCTTCTAGACACTATGGAATATTGTTTTTGCTTGTGTGTATGGGGGTGCATGGGGCACCTCCCAAGGGCACAGTTCTTTGCTCCACAGACAGGCTCGGGTCTTTGCTCCACAGACAGGCTCGGGTCTTTGCTCCACAGACAGGCTCGGGTCTTTGCTCCCCAGACAGGCTCGGGTCTTTGCTCCACAGACAGGCTCGGGTCTTTGCTCCCCAGACAGGCTCGGGTCTTTGCTCCCCAGACAGGCTCGGGTCTTTGCTCCACAGACAGGCTCGGGTCTTTGCTCCCCAGACAGGCTCGGGTCTTTGCTCCCTAGACAGGCTCGGGTATTTGCTCCACAGACTTTCCTGCCCTTTGCTCTGTCCACACCTCTGGGATAATCAGTCTTTCTGTCCCTCCTGGGGGGCAGATAGGGGGTGTTTATCTCCAATTTGCCGCCCAGGGAACAGAAAGGCCAATGGACACCAATGTAAATGGTTTTCACTGGTGTTTCTCTGGAAGGAGAATCCCCGCTCAAGGGCATGAGCCTGTGCTTTCCCCATTCATGGGCAGGACAGACTTTCTGCCCCTCCTGCGGGGCAGATAGGGTTTTTTTACCCACTAGGCCACTGGGCACCAGGGAATACTGTTTTACTGGTGTTTTAGGGAGTGTGTCTGTGCTCCTTCCTCCATGCTAATCAGTCTTTCTGCCCTTCCTCGGTAGCAAGTAGGGAGTGTGTAATACCAATCTGCTCTCCTGGCGATGCAGAAAGTCCACTAGATATCAAGGAATATTGTTTTGACTGGTATTTTAGGGGGGAGGGGAGCACCCTCCCAATGGGTATGGGCATTGGCCTGTACTTTTCCCAACCCCGGGCAGGCCAGACTTTGTGTCCGTCCTGGGGAGTTGATAGGGGGTGTTTACCCCCATTTATTCCTTTACTTGGGGCGTATAACTCACTAACCATGAGAGAAAACAGACCGAAAAAAACATTTGAGGTGGAGGTGCCTGCCCAAACATCATCCTGGGCCCCACCCCACCCCACAACGGGCCTAAGAGTGTTTCTGACCCTCATGGGTGTATATTGGGGGAGTTTTCACCCAGTCTGCACCCCCCACCCCGGGACGGGAAGCTGAAACCCTGCTAGACACCAATGATTTATTTTTTTGCTTTAAGAAAAAAGAATTGGATATGGGCAGGACATCCTGGTTTTGGGTCTTTACCCCACCCCTCAATCCCCAACAGGTTTTTTTGAGTGTCTGGGGCACAGAGCCCCTCCCCCCGTTCCCATGACAACTAAGAAGAAATTTGGATTCATTTGGGCACAGTTTTGACAAATGGACTGTCTGAGTGGGGGTAAATCAAAATTTCCAATTACTTGCAATGCTAAATGGCAGCCCTGTTCTGACCTGTGGTAATCAGCCACCCAGGGAAACCTTCTTAACATGGACATTTTTTAAAGCTAGACACCCAAGGATTCAAGGGTGATGTGCTTTGTGTTCTTTACCACAGTGTCCTGCAAACTTCAAACTTTGCCTAAAATCACACCTTTCCTCACATTTCTGTGACCTAACCTTCTAGAAGCTGTGAGGATCCATATAATTTCTACCACCCAGTGTGTCCACACTTGTCCGGATAAAAACGGTACCCCACTTGTGTAGCTTGACACAAACATTCCACAACGCAACGTGGAGACATCAGCAACAGAGGTAGCTGGAGAATTTGAGTGCCTGCCGAGTTCAGGCCTAAAATTCACAGCTACTCCTGCTGCAAACAAGCATTGGCAAAGTGAAGAGGTCTAGCATTGACCGCTAACCTTTTGACTTTGGCAATTCGGGTCTTGTTCTATCATTGTTATTGCAAAAAAAGGTATTGTTGGGGAAGCTGTGGGGCCCTCATCAATCTAACAAAACATTAAGTACAGAAGAAAAACATTGTTTTGGTCCAAAAAGGCACGCAATACAACACAATGCCAAAATAGTCCCTTTCACTAAAAGGAACTACTTTGTGTGTGGATGTGCTCCTTGTTAAAGAGATGCATGTTGCAACTCACAGTGAAGTCAGATAACGGCTAAAGTGGGCTGTGGGTGGAAAAAAAATGTTAGAGACACAACTGAGTTATGGATGAAGTCTGGCTGTAAATAGGTAACTATGGCATATGCATAATTTTAGTATAATCAAAAGGTCAAACTAACACAACTTAAAAAAATGTATCAGGTTTTAGCTGCCAGCTTCTTGCTTTTGCTATTTTTGTTTGCAATTTTTGTGTAAATATTTAGTACAAATAGACACAGAAGGTTGAAAAGATAGATGAATAGAGAGGCTTGCAAAAACAGATAGAGAGGCTCACAAAGGCAGATAGATATATAGATAGATAGATAGAAATATAGATAGATAGATAGATAGATAGATAGATAGATAGATAGATAGATGGCACAGCACAGATTAAATTAGTTATATAATAGTCAATCAATCTTTCTTTATTTCGCATTTGGTTAAATGCATAAAAGTACATGAATAAAACAGTGCATATAATAAGTATTGCGTACCACAAAGTGCAGATGCAATTACAAGGCAAGTCAGTCTAAAGTACAAGTTGAAATTTTTGAAGTAAGTAAAACTATTAGCCAAAACTCCATGTACTAAATCAATAAGATTAAAACACGTATAAATAACATACATGAGGATAAAAGCAAAGTTAAAAACAAAATTCATTTCAACCAATAAACCATTATCTAATTCATACATGCTATAAAATGGCTGTGCAAATTTGGCCGGAATTGGAAAGCTTAGCACAAAAGGCAATAAGCAATTGCTTTGTTCATAAATACGCGTGCTAAGTGTGCAAATCTAGTTAACAATAAAAGCTGGCCATGGAAAACGATTAGAATAATGATCTGCCCCTGATGTAGCTTCATTCAGATAAAATGTGAAGTCCATTAGCAGCCTTTCGACTTCTTAAGGCAGCTTGTAAGAAGGAGACCATATTGAGACAAGCAAATGGCTTTCTAAATCTTGTAACATAGCAAAAGCCATTGTTGGGGAGCGATACCTACATTTCTTCAACAGAGGGATAATATATTGTTTCCTATCTTTTACATAAAAAGTGCAAAAGAACAGAATATGCAAGGTTGATTGAGGTGACTTATTATTACACAGACAAGGGGGGAGTTGTGAGATTGAGAATACATTCATTGGGTATCCCAGCATTAATGGTATATAATTCAATTGAAATCTTGTCAGGATATACCGGTGCTGAATGTTCTCAACAGAAGAACGATATAATGGAACCCCTTGCTGTGAGAGTGATAAACCATAATAAGTCGAAACAGAAAATTTCCCCTGCATCTATCCCACCTGTCAGACGCAGTTTTCTTAAAGAAAAGTTCTTTTAGCCTCTATTTAGGAAAACCTTCACAGAGGCTTGGAGTGTCAAAAAGTTCCGATAGCCCCAGTAATGTAAAAGTATGTTTTACGCAGGATAGCCACGGGATTTTAGGATTGTGAACTAAGGACAAAATATCTTTCAGAATCCACATTGTTCCTTTTCCACAATGACGACCACAGGGAGAGCGGGGCCAATTTGATAATATCTCTGATATAAGGCAGATCGGCTTCCTTGTGAGCAACAAAATTACTGCAAGCTGTTGGAACTGGTAGCAGCCGCTTAATGAAATTGTCTTCTATTACTTGCAAGGGAGAGATGTCCGCTATCCCCCGAACGCTGCCCGGTAAGTAGCAATTGATCTCGATTTAGCCAGGTAGATTTTAATAATTTCTGTTAAGGGCTTACTACCCAATTTGTTTGAGAAGCGGAGTATTGCGGCTATACTCTTGCCCATGCAATCTGCCCTATTCTGTACCATCGCCTTCCAAGACTGTTTTGAAGACCACCCCTAAATAGTTAAAGCTTAAGACTTGTTCTATTTTTTCCCCATCATGGTAAAAACGTGGTGGTTTCTTATTGGCACCCCCCATAGCTAAAAAAAAGGTCTTAGATTTATTTACTCTACGGTCCAGATCAGACATGAAGGCCGTATAATCAGAGATAAGATATTTAAGTATAATGGGAGTTCTTGCTAAAAGAACCGCATCGTCCCCGTATAGCAGATTCAGAAGGGGGGCGGTTTGTGCTTGTGGGGTGTCTTTTGATGTTTTGACTAGAGCTTTGTACAAGTTATTTGTATAAAGGGCAAATAGTAGGGGAGCCAGAAAACAGCCCTGTCTGACCCCCCTTTCGATTTTAAAAGGTTTTGTGCATTCTCCTAGTATTCCAAATCGGACCATAGCAGAAGCGTCCGAATAATGGTTATTTCAGCCTCCACTCCCATGGCCTCTATGATATTCCACAGTTTGCTGTGTACCACACAGTCAAACGCCTTTGACAAATCCATTAAGGCCATGTATACCTCGCCTTTCTTTGCCAAGGAGTACTTTGCCGCTAGTAACGACAAGTTAAGACCTTGCTCAATAGTGCCCCTACCCTACCTGAACCCATACTTCACTTCGGCGAGAATTTTCTTCTCTGCCGCCCAAATTCCAACTTATTTAGTAGCAACCTACCCATTATTTTAGCTGTATGATCTAACAGGGAAATGGGGCGGTAGTTGAGTGGAATTGAGGCATTATCTTTTTTGTAAATAGGTATAATTACTGAGGTTTTCCAGGAGGGTAGGGGGCCATTTCGTGCAATTGAGTTAAAAACTACGGTCAGAAGGGGAGACCACAATTGTCTATTTGTCAAAAAAATATGTATTGGTACCCCATCGGGTCCTACAGCTTTGAAAGATGGTGACTGTGACAAAGCGGTCTCTACTTCCTCTAGTTCAAATGAAAGACAGGTTGTTGCCTTGATAGGCAAGTTGTCAAACATGGGACGAGATCCCGCCGGACAGTGAAAAATATCCTGAAAGTAACTTATCCATGTCTCACCTCTATGTGAATGTCCAAAGAGGGACCGCCCTTATCTGGAAGGGAGACTGAATTGACCACGTTCCAGAAAGTTTTGCTATCTTTCGAAGCAGATGCTTTTCCTTAAAGTTTCCCACGCTTTGTATTTAAGCTCTTTCCGTCTTTCCGCCCTGGCTGACGTATATAGGTTCCTTAGTTCACGAATAAGTTCGTTATCTCTAGGTGAGACTTTTAGGGCTTTCCGGAGATTATGGGAGGCTGCTGAACAGTTCTTATTGAGCCATTGGGCTGGACTATGTCTTTAGTGGGGATGGGGCGAGTCAGTAAGGTTTTAATGTTTGCTTGAATATTAGCAAAGGCTTCTATCACCAGGTTGCTACTTAGTTGTGGGTCTAAGCAGCGATGAAAATCCTTATAGTTGGTTACTAGAAGGTTTGCAAGTAACTTGGGCTCATCCACTTTGTCCCACTTTAGGGTAAAGCCATTTTTGCTCGCTAAAATAGGTTTAGGGGTGACTTTACTAAGGCTTTTCTTTATAGCACACCACTCTAGGATGCATGTAAGCATTGCGTGGTCATTGAATTCAATGAGGGTGACCTTAATCTTGGAAATATTGTTATTTAGAGGATCGCACGTAATTATATAGTCGATCACAGAACAACGTTCTGTGCCCTGAAATGTGGAGGATAGTTGGCCAGTTATCAGATCGATTTCATTTCAGGGCTCTAATTGCCAAGTCATCAATACATTATTCAGGACAGTGCCATGTTTATTATGACTGAAATGAATGGTTGGCTCACCCCTATGGTCTTCTATCCCACACAACCTTGTCTCTACTCTTGGGCAAGTCCTACTATTAAAGTCTCCCACCCACAAAATTTGTAGAGGGTTTGGGTGCAATCCAACAAGCTCCTCAATGGCCATCCCTATATTCTGTGCTACGGTTTCAGGGTTAGAAAAGTTATTGTAGTAATTTATTAACAAGAGATCCCAAATGTCATAGCCTTTGATTACTAGCATATGAAAGTGAGGAGATATTTTTATGAATTTTAATACTTTCAATGCAAGAGTTTTAGCTAGCAATGTCAGAAGGCCCCCCCTTAGCTCTGCCCCAGGTTGAAGGTACTGTGGGAATACTGAATGAGCGGTAACCATTTATAAAGATGGAATGTGTCTCCCAGTTTTCTTGAATGCAGATAATTTGAAAATCAAAGAGTACTTTAAACTACTCTTCATTAAATCCTTTATTATTAGAGCCTGCTATGTTCCATGATAGAAAGGTATGAGTCCGATTAGTTGCACGAAGGGTGGGGGCCTCTATGATATCATAAGGGTGGGTAGGCAAGGGGGTATTGTAATTCAAGCCCAATCTTTCCTCCCCGTTTATCCCACTATGTTCCTTAAATGTTGAGCTCTCCCTAATGAATGGGGGATCAACCTGGCAGAACCTTTGGCTGTCGTTCTCCAGTCAATCGCAGGAATCAAGGTTTGATAGGGGAGCAAATCTATTAAAAGTTAAAGGAGTGGTGCTGACATTGGGCCCAGACCTACTCCCCGTGGTTTTTACCAGGTATGTCTTTAATGCAATATTGTGTGCGCGACAGGGCGCTTTCTAAAAATAACCAAGCGGTACAGGGAAAATCTGGGTCGAGTCTGTGGGCAACAAGTGGGAATATGATAATAAATCAGCTACATTCTGCGAATTATCAAAGTTTAGAACAATGCAATCGCCCTCATATGATTTTGAAGATGGGCCTACCCAAGAGATTCTCCTGGCCATAATAAGATGGTTCCAAGATAAGTGACCCAAACTATTGTGAGCTGAGAGCCAGTGGGATGATTTGTCCATGAGTTGGGTTGTAGTTTCTTGTAATGTGGGCCTTAGCATGGGAGCATTTACTAGGATTAAAACAAAAGGGCAAGCAGCTGGGGGAGATTAAGAGTGTGTGAGTGAGTTACACTCGTAAGATCTAGGGGAGTAATCTGTGGTTGGCTAGTAATAAAGTTACTGTTAGCCCTGAAAGATCTAGGTGGGGCGCCTCCCACCCCATGGCTGGTGGGAGCACAGGTGTTCTGCAACATGCATGTGGGTAGCCCTTCATGGCCTAAATTAAAAAGTGTTCCATCTGCGGGGGATGCAACTTTCCCCACGATGTGGGGCCCGTTTTCATGCCCAGGTTTAACTCTGTTATATCCCCTGAGTTAGCCCCCTGTTCATAACATACCATAGGTGCGGCCGGGTGGACAATAGAATGACGTTGCAAGGAGTGACTCGTTTTAGCACCATTTTTGGGTGTGAAGCAATCCTTGTTTAAATTTCCTGGATTTTTAAGTCAATTGAATCCAGCTGTAACAAGATGGGATGGAGTAACGAGGTAATCTTGCTAATAAGATCCTCTGTGTTGTAGTTTTGTGGTGATGTCTTTTTAACTGCAGAGGCGGGAACTATAGTTGACCGAGTGGGTAAGGACTTTCTAGGTTTCTTAGATTTAGTTTGTACTGGATCTTTTAGAGTTCCTCTTTTCCTTTTACCTGATGTAGTTGTTAGCGT
Source organism: Calotriton arnoldi (assembly GCA_963921515.1). Taxonomy (NCBI): domain Eukaryota; kingdom Metazoa; phylum Chordata; class Amphibia; order Caudata; family Salamandridae; genus Calotriton; species Calotriton arnoldi. Next base: position 1,832,065 of record CAWUFW010001933.1, read on the forward strand.
GGTAGGCACATTTTTAGTGAGTTGTTGAGATGAAACTAAGTGATCGGTTGGGTGTGCTTGTATAATTACTTGGGTCATGGTTTGCTCTTGAGAGCCCTGGGTGTTCTTGGTGTTCTGGTCTTCTATATCGTTGTCAGGAATCAGCTGCAGACTGTTAGAAACAAAACCCCCTTCCCTGGAGGATAGTATTTTTTCTGCCATGGCAATCTCCTGTGTGATTGCATTGGTAGCTTTGAGCAAAAAAGTGTCAATGGTAGACATAGTTACCCCTGCAGAAGTTGTTAAAGTTGCCTTTTTCTTCCCCATGACTGACCTGGAGCACCGACAGTGTACTCAAGGTACTGCTACCGATGGGTAAACGTTAGAGGGGGCAGGCGTGGGTGGGCCCGCCCTTGGCCCTGGCTTTGCCCGGTGCACCCGCACACGTCCCACGCAGAGGGAGAGAGTATGGGCTTTTGTGGTGCTGGGAGGGCTGGCTCCGCCTCCCACGCCAAAGCAGGAAGTAGCAGAACACTGGGGGACCAAGTCCCACCCCAGTCAGATGTCCAGTGAGTGCGGGCTCGGGCACCTTGCTGCGTCCTGCAAGCGGGAGAGAGTATAGGCTTTTGTGACGCTGGGAGGGCTGGCTCTGCCTCCCAAGCCAAAGCAGGAAGTACCAGAACACTGGGGTACTGAGTCCCACCCCAGTCAGATGTACGGTGAGTGCAGACTCTGGCACCTTGCTGCGTCCCACGCAGCAGGTGAGAGTACGGGCTTTTGTGGCGCTGGGAGGGCTGACTCCGCCTCCCACGCCAAAGCAGGAAGTAGCAGCAAACTGGGGGACCAAGTCCCACCCCAGTCATATGTCCGGTGAGTGCTGGCTCCGGCACCTTGCTGCTTCCCGAGCAGTGGGAGAGAGTATGGGATTTTGTGGCACTGGGAGGGCTGGCTCTGCCTCCCATGCCAAAGCAGGAAGTATCAGGACACTGGGGGACCGAGTCCCACCCCAGTCAGATGTCCAGTGAGTGCGGGCTCGGGCTCCTTGCTGCGTCCCGTGCGGCGGGAGAGAGTACAGGCTTATGTGGTGCTGGGAGGGCTGGCTCCGCCTCCCACGCCAAAGCAGGAAGTATCAGAACACTGGGGGACCGAGTCCCACCCCAGTCAGGTGTACGAAGAGTGCGAGCTCTGGCGCCTTGCTGCGTCCCGCACAGCGGGTAAGAGTACGGGCTTTTGTGGCGCTGGGAGGGCTGGCTCCGCCACCCATGCCAAAGCAGGAAGTAGCAGAACACTGGGGGACCGAGTCCCACCCGAGTCAGATGTCCGGTGAGTGCAGGCTCCGGCACCATGCTGCATCCTATAATAGTCCAATACCTATAAAAGCACAACATACAACAGCACTGTTGGTAAAGAAAAGCCCCCTGCATGGCAAGAGCTGTGTAACCCTGCCTTGAGTGCCCAACTGAACTGTTGTCTGGATCCCTAATGCTGATTTTTTTGTCATAGGCAAACACGGATCATGTGTGAGCATCATGACATTGACCTGTCTCAAGGACTGAGGTCTTGTTGGACCGGGAAGGCACCCAAAACGCTACTGTCATAGTGGTGGAAGGCTACCACCTTCACCAGGAGTTAAGCTGTACAAGCGCGGTGGTGGCAGCATCCATGTAGTGATCAGTAGTAGTGAACAAGTCTGTGGTATCTGGGCTCTGGTAACCAAGAGAGGGGCCGAAGTGACAATGGAATATCATCACTGTCAGGCAATTATGTCATAGGTGGGTCTGGAATGTTTGGGTTTGAAATGAGGGAGCAGTTTCTGATTTAAGTTGTTGGGAGATGGATGGGTATTTTCTTCCTATGGAATAAACTTCATTTAAACATCACCTCGGCTTTGGATCATCCTTTCTTGGATCTTGTTGAGCGGATCTCACAAGGCCCTTTTTACCTTATGAGACAGGAGTCAGGCTTACATGCTCACTCACCTTTTTAAAAGTTCCACTGCTGTGTGTTTAACTCATCCTTGGCATACATGAGGTCAATCTGGAAGTGCTGTGCAGTACAGGAGTGGCGGCTGCGCTAGTTATATGTGTGCCTGGGAAGGATACACTACAGGGTTAGAGCAGTACTGTGCAGTATATGGGCCCGATTCACAAAGGCAATCTGAGACAAAAGTCTAACTTTAACACTTTTGGTATTCACAGAGGTCGTTTACGAGTCGTATCTTTACGTCCCCCAGTCGGGCCAGAATTTCCGACTCAAGCCGTACTCTCCGGCTCAAGCCGTGTTCTCCCGCGATTCCAGAGAGGGTCGTGAGTGTTGTGTTCTGGGGTGTCTAATCACTTGTTCCTCTGTGAGTGAGTTTGAGGGCAAGTGAGACACTAGAGCTAGTCAGTCCTGGGCTCATGGGCACTCAGGTGGTAGGATGACTCAGTCCCTGCCTACTAAGGTTCTATGATCCCAAGCATAGTTCAGTGATTTTGCAGAATCCCTGCAACATGGCACCGCCAACGTTTGGTCTGGTATTTAATTGCATGACCCCTTAGTAGCACTTGTGCTTGTCTACAATACCCTTGCACTGTTTTCCGGAGACATCCGTGGTGGGAGGGCTTAGCCTCCTTAGTTTGTAGGGATCGTCTTTTGTTGTAGGTTTTTCAAGCTTGAATTTAAAAAAAAAATTTAACCTGTTTCAGTGCTACCGTCTGAATCCCTTTTTCCTGCTTAATGGCTCAACAGATTGCGATTCCGGCTCATTGCCGCGCTGCGGTTACTCAGCATTTGATGCAGCATGTAGTCACCAATGCGGGGTCTCCGGTTATTTTTGTTGTCGAGGTGGATCCTCCGTACCGTTTCGAAGTGTTTTACTCCTGGGTTATGTTTCCCGCTGTAGATGCGAATGACAATTCCTTTCATGCTTACATTGCTGCCGCAGTTCCGGCGGCTTATCACCCTTATGCGGTTATTGAAGTTCCTCTTATGGCCTGGGAGCACCATATTTGGTTTAATGGCATGCTACCCCATCCTATTGCTACTGTTTGTATGGGCCCCTTAAGTATTGATGGGGCCACTTGGCCCGTGATGTCTGGTATTACTCCTTAACCTAATTATGATAACGCAAATGTAACGGACATACGATTGCTGTACGCTCAGGTTGTTCTCCTTTATAGACACCTGATCAAATTTGTTCCCCTTGCTTTTTTGGCGGCTCTGCCTGGGGCTGCGCCTCCTGTGCAGGCTGTGCATGGTGGGGGTCTTGTTATTAGCCCTATTGTTATTAATTCAGTGATGGGCAAATGTCCTCAGAACCGTGAGGACTTTTCGTTTTGAATTGCTCAGAAAATTGATCAGCTTGATGCGGGTTCCCTCTTACGGTTCCTGTAAAGAAACACAGGATCCTTACTATGTGCTTGCCTAGTGGTCTAATTCCTCCTGACTGCAACACCTGGGGGACAGTGTTTGCCTCAGTGTATACACTCTGTTATGGCACCCCCTTGAAGAGCGTTCTCAAACAGGTACAGAATGAACATGGGCCAGGTCCTGCACTTGATTTGGCGATGATGTTGATGGGCATTTTTCCCATAGTCTCCGAAATAATTCTTTCTAATATTAAAGGTGAAGCAGCGTCCTTAACGGTTCGTCAATGCCTTTCGCCGAAGGCTGACACTGATCGGGAATGTGAGTTGCCAATTATTATTGCTGATGTTTATACATCCTTAGGTCGCAATAATTTGGGGGTTAGACCTTCTACTCAGTCTTAAGGTAAGCCTCCTCCTGAACAGGAGGGTAGTCCTGTCTTTCCTAAAAAGACATGGGACAAATCTAACAGCAACAGAAGCCTAGATATGATTTACGTGATCGCTCTAAAATTAAGACTCCTGAGAGGTTTCAGGTTCCTGATCCTCGTTCTCCTCATTCCTTTCAGGAATCATCTGATCAACAGTACGACCGAGGAGGACGCCAAGATCGCACACAGGGTGAGTCCGCACAACCCAAGCGGGTCCCGCAGCGCTCTTTTCACATGAAAGTTAAGAGAGAGGAACCACCTCCTTATAGAGCCCCATTCCAGAAGAAGAAAGTTGCCGCTTTAAAAGCAAAGTATGCCCCAAACGGTGAGAACCCTCTTCCTGGATAGGAGTTGGGTGCTGACTCTCCTCGACAGTGCGGCAGAAGTTACCGTAGTGTGCCAGACAATCCGCCAGTTTCTGGAGGCGAAAGCAACTGACACCTTTGTAACTGTTGAAACTGTAGACACCCGCATAGCACCTCCTGATAGACTTACCAAGTAGACACTCAGATTGAAGATGACATTAAACGCACAATAAATGCTATTTTTTGGGACAACTTGACATCTTCTTATGACATTTTACTGTTGGAGGTCGATTGGCCTCCCCCATTTGTTCTAGGTTGTCCTGGAGGTGAGGATGTGCTTATACCTTCCTTTTTTTTCAATACGTCCCTGATGAGACTAAGCATGCCTATGCTTCAGAGTGGGCTCTTGCCTTAGCTCCTGCCTTATACCGCAACCAGGCTGGTTGGGATAAGGATTCTCCGTTACATGTTGAGCCTATACTCTGTACTCCTCAGCCACAGCCTCAATATCCAATTAAACGTGATGCTAAGGCTTCCGTTAAAGAGATTCTTACCCAGTTGGAGTACCTGGGTGTAATTGAACCCTGTGTCTCTGCAATGAATAATGATCTCTTTCCGATTTTGAAACATGATGGTTCCTATCACATAGTTTTGGATTATAGACTTTTGAATAGTCATACCCGTACTTTTGCAGTGCAAAACTGGCATAGTACAGCGTTGATCAATAATATCGTGTGTAAGAAGTTTAAAACTACACTAGATATTTGCAATGGCTTTTTCAGTCATAACCTGGCTTCTGAGAGACAGGACTTGTATGCTTTCTCCATCCGGGTTCTTACAGGCGATACACAAGACTGCCCATGGGGTATATGAATAGCCCTGGGGTCTTTGCGGCACATATTGTGTCTCTTTTGCATATCGATCCTGACGCCTTCTCTTATGTCGATGACATATACCTGACAGCTGATGAATTTAATCCCCATCTTGCGAGAGTGTATCACATCATTACGCAATTCGCTGCTCTGGGCTGCAAATTCAATTATGAGAAATTGCAAATTGCCTTTCGGGCCTTTCTTTTTCTTGGTTATAAATTGACGAATGAGGGTCGGGGTTTGGCACCCCATTTCTTGGAGAAGTGTGCTCAATTACAGCCTCAATCTACCCTTAAAAAATTGCAGTCACTGCTTGTTTTTTTAAATTTCGGCAGGACGTACATTCTTGATTATGCTCAACGTATCAAACCTTTGTATGCTTTGATACACCGATTCTTTTCTGCTTCATCCTGGCTTTCGGAACACACTACTGTGTTGCGGCTTTACAGTCTGACTTGCTTACTACACAGTACTTACAGACTAGATTGAATACTACCAATGTGGTCATCCGTATTTTGCCCAGTGTGATCGGTTTCACTTATGTGACATTTAATGAGGGTGACCCAGTCCCAATTGCTTATAAATCACATCTGTATACTCCTGCAGAATTGCGTTTTTCTTCCAATGAAAAAATTCTGACTGCTGTACAGATGGCCATTTTGAAAGAACACCCACCTGAACAAGGTAAATGTATTTTTATTGTTTTGCCCGTGCCTGCCCTAGAGGTGGTCACAAAAGCTAGTGTTCCTAATTCTAAAGCTCTGCATCTTCGTTGGATTCAATGGGCTAAGTCTTTGACATCGGCTGATGTCAGCTTTGTTTTTGACACTTCTTGCAAACACAAGAATTTCTTCAGTTTGAACACGTTTACCCTCTACCTTCTTCGGTTCTTCCTCTTGATCAGTACAAATGTATAATTTACTCTGATGGCTCGGCCCAACCGGCCATTGGTTCAAAGCAGACTTATTGTGCCGCATGGGCTATTGTCGTAGGTACAATGGAGGATGGAGTTTTTCACTTTACTTTGGTTCATAAGCAGTCCCTTTGGGACTGCACGGCCCAGCTGGCTGAATTAAGGACTCTCCTTTTAGCTCTCAAATATGCTGATCTTGAATTACCCACCCTTGGTGTGTGTGATTCTTTTTATTGTGTACAATCTTTCAATGGCAATTTGATTTTTTGGAAACAAAATGATTTTCGGGATTCTAAAGGTAGCACGATAAAGCATAAAACACTTTGGCTTCAAGTGCCCGCTCTTAAAGAGCGCCTGCCACTTACACATGATGTCCATACATTGGGACATCAACGTGCGGGAGTGCACGCTGTTGGAAATTCAATGGCTGATGAAGCAGCCAAATCTGCAGTAGCCACAGTAAAAGTAGCCGCAGTTACACTACGACTAAAATTGATGATGACATTTTAGAAGCCATTGCCGCAAGTAAGGATGGTACTCCTTTTCCACAAGGGTTCCCTTCTCAATATACTTATCAATTACCTACTGACAAAATTCCTTTTATGTCAATTCCTGCGGTTGGTGATCATCTGATTCCCAACCTTGACCGCAGACATTTTTTGATAGTGGCAACTCATGAAGGTATTGTTTCTGAACATGCGGGAGTAGCTGCCATTGTTTCTCTTTTACAGCAGCGCTATTGGTGGCGCGGTTTATACTGATCCAGCGCGGCTAATATGAATTCTTCTCTTTTGGATATGACCTCCAGGTGTAACTCATTCACAACAATTATACCATATGACAGTGGGGCCCATAACACTGCATATCATACACTTACTCAGTTTTCCCTGGCTCTCATCCGTTTTCACTAGAGAGAAGAAAACAAATTGCTGGAAGAACGGAATACCTTATTAAATTTTACAAACTTATTACCTTAAAAATCATGTTTTATTCAGTTTTAACCCTGTAGGTTCTAAAACATCAAGGTATTCCGCTTTTTGGTCGATGGACCAACTAGTAGAATAAGTTGATGGCGATTAAGACCAGCTCAATCACTTAAAACCCTGATACAAGTTAAATTCATTTAAATAAACTAAAGAATCACAGACTCGGAATTCATTTGAAATAGATTTTATCTACATTCAGTTTGCATAAGTAAGATTTTAGTTTATTAATCACTTTAATATACTTCAAAAGCACATATGAAATACATTTTATAAAGAATTGAAATGCATACCCATTTGTCGCAGTTGTAAAATTCACCAAAAGCAGATCACAGCATAGAACTCCCAAAACTGACTGACTGTCCCGCTAACATCCTCCTCGACGGACCTCCCTTACAGATTTCCAGCATCGGTCTCGTTCCTTTCCCAGTCAAGTTTTAAAGTTCAAAAGAAAAATTCTCTAAAGAAATGCGGCCTATAGAAAATGGCAGCAGCTTCATCAGCAACACACTCTAACAGCCTTCGCTTCAATAGCTTTTCTTTACTTAAGGGTAGGTCCTCTTATACCCTATTACTAGCTTACTAAATGAAAAGTTGCAATCTTTGGAGGCGAGAATCACGCTAATTGGTCCATTGGAGGGGTGGCAAGAATCACCTCTTTGCCCTCCTTGTTCAAACCGGTTCTAAAATATTTTAAGGATTATTCTTTCACACGACCTTTGGGTAATAGCAATCCAATTGATAGTTTCACTAACTGTTTCATTTTATCGTTGCAATTTGGACAGTCCATTGTTAATTCATTAGGGTCCATCTCTCGTTCTCACGGATGCATGCTGAGTCGTTCTTGGCATTCTCCCTCAATTAGGTCAGGCTGACCTTGACTCTTCTCACTCCAGGCTTTAACTGCACCCACGTGATATAGCTCCATGGCTTTCTTCCGCTCAGAGGCCATCTTTATTTCTGCGCATGACCTCATCTGCTTCGGCGGCCATTTTTACTGCACGGCCTAGCAGGCCCGAACGAACTATCATGAGAACAAACACAATCATAATTAAAATAAAGAAAATAAGCCTTTCGGTTTTCCCACCCGTCATTCTAAGTACCCGAATTAGGTGTTACCTAGCAGAAGCGACATTTAAAGCCATGTTTACTTACCATCCGCATTCTTTGCCACAATACAATTTTACTACATAGCACAAATCATGCAGTATTGCTCTAATTAGTACGCAAACCACTATATTATTATTATTTCACTTTACAATTTGTAAATAAGTTAGTTTTGCACATAAAGAGCAGTTACCATTTATAAAATGTAAATTGTTGGTTAATTTAACAAAACAATTAATATCGTTAAATTATTATCTCTATTATGGGGTTACAAATTTATTTTATGTACCTTGATCCATCAATTCCCCCTTTGGTGATTTTTAATATCACCACAAAAACCCACTGTAACACAATTTCTTAGATAAAATGTTTCTTGTCCATTTACTTTGTTAGTTCACACATCAGTATCCTTCTCATCTTGTCTTTTTATACATGTTTTCTTTTAGTTCTTCTAGTTCTATTTCTCCCATTTCTCGTTCCTTTTCTTTATTTATTTTGTTTTCTCTTTTTCTCTTATTTTGTCTTTTTCTCCTTTTAATACATACATAAGCTAATTTCACTAATAACACCACTAATATTACTACTGTTGCTGATATTAAAACTTTCCCTATAATAGAGCCACCTATTTCAGTGAACCATTTCTGTATTGAGGAAAAACTCTTACCCAGTTTCTCCCAGGCACCTTCAACCTCCAGTGGAGCAATTTCTTTGTGCAAATCAGTAATATTCTTTATATACCGTTGTATATTTTCACTTTTATCTGGAAAGTAAGTGCAACAATGTTGAACTTTCAGCATTCCACAGGCTCCACCCTCTTTTGCCAAAAGAATGTCAAGGGCAAGTCGATTTTGCATCACCATAGCTCTCATGGCAATCATCTCGGTATTCACCATCAAGAACCCTCCAGCAGTATTCGTTGATAAACGATCTACTACTGTGGACAATTTCCGAATTTTATATGCATTCGAAGATATGCCCACTGCTAGTATCAATGCTCCAAAAATGTCACCTACTATTTCTGAAAAGCTTTCCCTTTTCCTACGTGTTAGTTTTTCACCCATTTCGTGTATTCCATTTTCTCCTCTCTCCACATGAAAAATCTTTGGAAAGACCAGGCCTAAATAACATGACCCATACCAGTGGTCCGGCAACCTGTAATAAGCTTTATTTCCGCAAATATAATAGATCCCTGGAAAAATTGGATCTTTCCCTCCTTTAAATCCCCATCCTCCTAAAATTTTGTATGTATCTCGACATTCACTGGAACCCACAAAATAGTTATCATATACAGTCTTATGTCTAGTAATACACAATTTTCCCTGTTGGGGCCAATCTAAATCCATTGCTGCATTTGTTTCTCCTTTATCATGATCTTTTTCTTCAAACGCCCAAAGTGGTATTTTTGTCTTTTCCTCTATTACTTTCTTTTGAAACTTAACCCTTCTGTCTTCGACCATCTCCAAGAAAACCTTTTCCTCCTTCTTCAATTCACAGGTAAGATTGTGTCTAACTATATATTCTAGTGTCAAAACTTTATTTTCTAAAAAATATTCACCAAACAGTTTTGCTTCTTTCCCCTTATTTAGTTCAGGAATTATAGGAATTTCTGCAAAAACTTTATTTATGTCAGTATAATAATATTCTAGTCTACCTGTTTTATAAAATAAACTATCTATAACACTACAGGTTATCCCATACGTCAAAGGAAGGTGATGATATGTCACACCTTCTGTAACAGACGCAGGTAACTGCATGCAGACATAGCAATCCCTTACATCTATTGTCTCTACATATTCATATAACAATTTTGTGAAGACATTCTTAGAAAAATCTGTTATAGACCTATCTCTATGTAAATCAGTACTATCTATTAATGTCACAGATTTCTGTGTTTTAGCTTCTGTGCTCTTTTTCGTGTTATTTTCCAAAATGGATGCTTCTTCTACAGCTAACTTGAATGGAATTGTTATTGCTAAAATAAGCCAAACAAACATAAGTAAACCTGCACAAAATAAACACATTTTACACCATCTACGTAAAAACTCACATCTAGATTTTGTATTTTCCATGACTACCTTTCTGTTCTATTACCTAGCTTTATATATATGTATATGTGTACAGAAAATGTGTCACCACACCTCAGAATGACGTATCAGCAACTCTACCCTTTACTTTGTCTCGTTTAATACTTTCTTCAGTTCTTTTTCAGAACTCTTCCTTGTCTCATTCAGGTTTTGATTGTCCAGTCCGATTTTCTTTCTTTGTCTTCTCAAGTTTGTTGCACTTCACCTTCACCCATCTGTTCACAGCTTTCTTCTGGGTTTCCGTGAGTGTTCTCTTCTTCTTTGATATCCGTTAAAGCAATGTATAACCACTCAGGTGACTTATATTTTAAATTAGGTCTTTTCAGTCTTTTTGTTTTCTGCAATTGTTTTCCTCCTTGTTTTCCTTGTTCCTTTTGACTTGTTATTTCATTTACTTGTTCTGCATCATTTCTGTTTAAGTTTATTATCTTATATCTTAGTCTTTTAACTTTGTGGGGCCAATTATCTCCTTTTATTGGCCTTTTGAGTTCACCCTCTTCCTCTTCGCTTTCAGTTCTCCAAGTTCTTTTTCTTGGTCCTAGTCTTTGTTTTCTTTCTTCTTCACTTTCTTCTGATTCCGTCTCGGATCTTACTTCACTTCCTCTTACTTTGAACTTTATGATCTCACTTTCGTTGTCTAAATCTGAACCTTCTTGTGTCTTTTCTGTTGGAACACTTGTTTCTAACCCTCCTCGAGTTTCTTCTGAATTTGTGTTAATCTTGGTAACTGTTTCTAAATTTCCCTGTTGTTTTCCTATTCGTTGATCTTTCCCTATTGCTCCTCAGGGTTCTTCCGATTCTTCCTCTATCTCTCTATCAGAATATAGCCCTCCCTCAGTTAACTCGACAATCTTTGAAGGAAATCTACCATAACTTGTACTTGGTTGATCGTTGTCACTGTCTCTTGGCTCAGTTTCTTCGTTTATAATGTTAATTTTCCATTTACTTCTTTGCTTTTCATCACAATCAGACTGTTCTGTTTCAGATGCTGAACTGGTGTCTGAGATTTCCAGATGTTGACTTACAGGTCGATCTTCAAGTTATGGAACTTTCGTTACTTCAGGTTCTTCTTCTAGTGTCAAACTTGTACCTGGGTCTCCCAGATGTCGACTTACAGGTCGAGCTTCAGAATCTGGAACCCTGCTTGTTTCGGCTTCTGCCTCAGATGCTGAACTGGTGTCAGATATCTCCAGATGTCAACTTACAGGTCGATCTTCAGGATCTCGAACTCTGATAGTGTGGCTGGCATGCACCCAGTTTTTCACTCCAGCACACTTAACAGCAGTTGTTGTCACCAGGATCACTTGATGTGGTTTATCCCAGCGAGGAACCAAACAGTTTCTTCTTCTGTGGACTTTTATGCGGACCAAGTCTCCTGGACTCAGATCGTGAGCGGGTTTTCTTTCAAGAGTGGTCGCATCCGGTCCAACCTGATGAAACACAGAATGCACCACATCAGCCAATCCTTTGCAATAGTCCAATACGAGATCATCAGTTATAGTCAGCAGTTTGTTGACAGGTACATGTGCTTGTCTCATTGCTCGTCCTATGATTATTTCATGCAGACTTAAACCTGTTCTTCTGTCAGGTATGCTTCTGATGCTCATTAGCACCAATGGTAGGGCATTAGGCCTTTTGAGTCCTGTGGCTTGACACTTTTTCCCCAACCTATTCTTTATTGTTCCATTCACCTGTTCTACTACTCCAGAAGCCTCTGGTCTGTACGCACAATGCAATTTCTGTTTAATGTCAAGAGCTTCACATATCAGTTGAATCAGTTCATTTTGAAAATGTGTTCCTCAATCAGTTTCCATCGTTACCGGAAAACCATACCTTGGAATGAATTCTCTCAGCTGGAGCTTAGCTACAGTAACTCCATCATTCCTTCTTGTCGGATAGGCTTCCACCCAACGAGAAAACAAACAAACGACCACAAGAACATACCTCAATCTATTACTTGGGGACATTTCAATAAAATCAAGTTGCATTCTAGTAAAAGGACCTCCTTCCCGTCCTATTGTTCCTAAACTCACTACTGTTTTTCTTCCTGGATTTATCTGCTGACATATGAGACACCTTTGACAGAGACTCTCAGCTATGGCTCTGAATTTTGGATTATAGCAGGTTTGTCTGAAAAGTCGGATCATGGCATCCCTTCCAATATGGGCTTGTCCATGGTACATCCGTGCCATGTTAGAAATCATGCTATCAGGCATAACTGGTCTTTCATCTCTATAAACCTAAACATCATCTTCCTCCCTTTTTCTGCATCCTGCTTTTATCCATCCATCTTTCTCCCCATCATTTGCTTCTTCATGCAATTGTCTTACTTCATCCCAAGTTTCAACAAGGTTAGTAAACAACAAAGGACATGAAACATTTTCTCTTTCTCTTCTTCGGTTCAAAGATACCATATTTCTGGGACAATATTGGGCTATTTCATCGGCGTACCGATTACCCACGGTAATGTAATCCGCCTCATTCTAATGTGCAGCACACTTCACCACTGCAATCTGCTTAGGCAGCTGTATCGCCTCAAGCAATTTCTTCACAAACTCACCATTTCTAATTGGAGTTCCTGCAGACGTCAAGAAACCTCTCTGGGACCAGATCTGTCCAAAATCATGGACCACCCCGAAGCCGTACTGGCTATCGATGATCACCGTAACTCGGACATTCTTTCCCAGTTTGCACGCTTGAATCAGAGCAATCAGCTCGGCTACTTGGGCCGAACGTATCTCTCTCAGACAAGATGCTTCCATTATCGTAGCCACTGTACACACAGCATACGCCGCACTCAAAACTCCTTCACTTGTCCTCAAACATGAACCATCCACAAACATCACATAATCTGATTCTTTTAATGGCTCATCCTTTATATCTGGTCTAGGTTTCGTACAGACCTCGAGCACATCCAGGCATTCATGATCGACTTCATCTTTGTCTCTTACGCTCTCTTCATCCGGCAATGATGTTGAAGGATTCACACTTGTGCATCTGATAATTGTTACATTGTCGGCACTCAAAATCACCTTTTCATACCTAGTCAGCCGACTGTGTCATGAATTGGGTTTTGGATCTTGTCAGAAGAATGTCCACAGAATGTGGAACATATACTCTTAATGGATATCCCATCACAATGCCTTCACTCTGTTCCAGACTCACACAAGTAGCAGATACTGCTTTCAGACAGCCAGGCAACGCTTTCGCTACTGGGTCTAAAACAGCTGAAAAATATGCAATAGGTCTTTTCATCTTTCCATGTCTTTGCACTAAAACTGAAAGTGCACATCCATCTCTCTTACTGCAATACAGCTCAAATTCTTTCTCATAAGCAGGCATTCCCAGTGCCAGTGCTTCACACAACCTTGTTTTTAGTTCTTTAAAAGCTTTCATTTCTTCATCATTCAATTCAAACGGATCTTTGACATCCTTTTTTGTCAATTGCTGTAAAGGTTTTGCAATCAATGAAAATCCACTTATCCACTGTCTACAATACCCAACCATTCCAAGAAACATTCTCACTTCTCTCTGTGTCATTGGAGCTCTCATTCCTTGGATAATCTTTATTCTCTCTGTCGTTACTTTCCGCATTCCCTTCTCAATCTTGTGACCTAGGTATTGAACTTCCTGTTGACAAAATTGTAATTTAGATGGGGAAACTCTGTGTCCTCTTTCGGCTAAGTGGTTCAGTAAAGCAATTGTGTCAATAACACATGCTTCTTTGGTCTTTGATGCCACTAACAGGTCATCAATATACTGAACCATCACAGATTTTTCAGGCATTCTTAAATATTCCAAGGATTTCTTTAGGATCTGATTAAAGATTGAGGGGCTTTCCGTATACCCTTGAGGAATTCGGCACCATGCCAAAATACGCTCTCCGAACCGGAACGCAAATAATGGCTGGCTATCTGGGTGTAATGGAATAGAGAAAAATGCATGGCACAAATCAATAACTGTGTACCATTCTGCATCATGTGGAATTTGATATAATATCACAGCGGGGTTTGGCACAATTGGACAACAAGGGATGATGATTTTATTTATCTTTCGTAAATCTTGCACTATCCTATATGTCCCATTTGGCTTTTTCAGTCCCATTATAGGTGAGTTACATGGACTGCTCATTATTTCTTTCAAAATTCCCTGTTCAATCATTTTATTAACTACAGGAGTTATTCCTTCAATAATTTCTGGCGTCAATTTATACTGTGGAGTATTTGGGTAATTTGTTCCTTTTCTTACAGTAATTTTTATAGGGTCTACTCCTCTCATTAACCCAATGTCTTCGCCTGTGAAATCCCATACATCAGATCTGACTGTTTCTTTTAACTCATTTGGGATTTTCTCTACATCAAACACGGGAAACATGTCATTTACTCCTGGTTCTAGTTCTGCCATTGTCATTTTATATAGAACATCTTCATCTGGTGTCTGAAATGCAATACCATCCGGAGTACAGTAAATCGTGCAATTCATTTTGCAAAGCAGATCGCGTCCCAGCAAGTTTACAGGACTGCAATCACATACCACAAATCTGTGCATTTCTCTGAATGGTCCAACTTTCACCTCTACTGGTTTGGTAAGAGGTGCCTTAATCTATTGGTTCGACACACCTACGACTTGGATATATTCACCTGAGAGAGGAAGGTTTGGAATTTCCACTGTTCTAACAGTAGAACGGGTAGCTCCAGTGTCCACAAGGAACGTAACGTGTACACCATTCACTTCCCCATCCACAAATGGACCTGACTGATCTACCTCTAGAGTTGCGCCAAGCACGCACTCTTCCTCCTCTCCTAGGCACCGTCATAAACTTTCATCCGATTCATTTCCATCCTGCCGTAACCAATACTGCGATATTGCAGCTGCGCGCAGCAATTTTATTACCTGCTCTCCTCCGTAGAATCCTGTCTCTGCACTGTATCTCTGGGGGTTTACACTCTAGGGAAGAGGTGGTTGTGGCACCTGACACTGTTGAGTAACTACCTGTGGTTGTTGCAGCTGTTGGTAACTCACCTCATTCTGCACCTGTGGATTTAATGATTGATTTTCCGTATTAGCTTTTGGAGGTAATTTACACTTGTTTCTCCAATGCCCTAATTTTCCGCAATTGTGGCAGGGCCACTTCTTTTTAGCTTCCTCTATACTCATTTGACCTTTTCCCTTACCTATATTTGGTTTGGATTTGACCTGTCCTGCATCTCCAGTTTGATTACTCATTTGAGCTTCTTGTTTTTCTGCCACCTTTACTTGTGCCCACATCGCTTTTTCTTTTAATTTACGCTGTCTACACTTAATGTCATCACTACAATATTTAGCATACCTCAACACCTCATCGACTGTACTACTCTGCCAACACAACATATGCTGCTTAATCATTTCACTTATCTCTGGTCTCAGACCGTATACAAATTTATAAACAAAATGACTCATGTCCTTCTCACTCAATGTTTCATAACCACTATACTGTTTGAAAACCAAAAGTAATCTCTCCTAGGAAGCATGTACAGATTCCTTACTCTCCTGCATTGTTCTATCAATCTTTACCCAATCGGTTTCTTTAGGTGGAATTTTGTTTTTCAAAAATGTAATAACCTGATCATATTTTCTCATGACTTCTGGACCTGGCGCTCCAGTTTTTGCATCTCTAGGATATTCTTCCGTTGGCCAATCAATAGTAATCTTACATTCTGTCCATAAATCTGCTGGTACTACAATGTCAAACAATCCATCCAAATCTACCCACAGCACCTTTGAAACTTTGACAAACCTTTCCACTTGTCTATACCATTCTACAGGTTTTACTCTCAACTTTGGAAAATCATTTGTAAATGACAATATATCCTGTCTGGACCATGGAACATGTACATAACTACCTCCTGGAGTTTCTCTCATGGGATACTCTCGTATGATTGATTCCCTATCTTTCACCGCAAAAGCCAAAGATGCTTTGTCGGTTGTTCCCTCTTTTCTTTTAGTCCTCCTGCTCCTCCATCTGTCCACATCACCCCATTTCCTCAACAACACAATCAGTTCTTTTATCTGGGTTAATCGTCCTGATGTATTCAGATTTTCTATATCTTTTTCACAAAAATCTACCCTATATGGTTTTTGCAAACTCCTAACCTTTACAAATTCAACTCCTAGATCATTTGCTATTTCTTCCAATTTCTCATGCAAATTTCTAGCTCTCCAAGTAATACTTTTGCATAAAAACATGATCTCTTCATCCTGATATGATTTCAGCTTTTCTGTACCAATAGTCCGTATAATCAATTCTTCCATATCTATCTTTAGTTTGATTACGACCAAGGGTTGCGGTTCTGTGTCTTTCTTTTGCAAATTCCTCATCCAATCATTTAATTCTTCTGGAGTTGGACCTACAGGTGTACTATTTATTTCTATCCAATTTTTGTTTCTCTCTGGCGTTTCAGATGCTGACTCAGTTCCCATAGGAATCCTTTTATCTCACTCTCATTTACTGTCAAGTTAGTAGGCGGACTCGGTCTATATGAGCTGACCAAATCCCTTGTCTCCCTGGTTTCTGCAATTATCCCTTCTTTCATTCTTTGCATATTTGAGTTCATTGGGATGGTTAAGGAATGCTCATCTATTCTTTGATTTTCGAAAACTGGTATTACTGGTCCTATTGTCACTGGTACAGTTACAGCTTCCATATTCATTGTTAACTCTCTTATTTTCTCAGTCAATTCTCTTGTGGTTTTTGCTAACTCAGCTGCATTACCACTGTCAGATTTCCTACTTTGTGGAGTTTCTAAATGTTCATTTGACCTATTTATATCATATCTTCGTTCTGGGCTTCTATTCCTCCCAGTTTCCATTGGCGGTGCATTGGGTGTCACCACCGCAGAATTCTGTTGATATGGAGGTGGTTTTCTATTTAAAATGTCCTCCAGCAATTCATCCTCAGTTTCACTTCCTCCATACCCGTACCTCTCTGTAGCTATATGTTTCTTTTTCTCTGTACTCTTTCTTCCTGCAACCTCTTCAACTGTTATAGCTGGAAATAATCCATCTGTCATATTAGCATATCTCCAACGTCTCATCCTGTCTTCATGATTCTCTTCCATGAACTAAACTATAATTCTTTGCACCTCTTTGTCTTTCTCTTTCGTACATCTCATCTTCCCATTCACCTAACGCTTCAAACTGTGTCGGTCAAGGTCTCGGCTCAAGTTTCATCATTTTCTCTCTCAAATTCCGAAGTACTGCTGTGCTAAATGAACCATTTTCTGGAAAAGCCAATACTCCACCATTCTGAGTATATTTCGTCCAATTTTCTAACCAAATGCAGGTATGATAACCATATTTCAGCATCATATGTGAAGCTGGCGTTTTTGGCGGAGGAATTACTTGTCCTTCTCTAGTCACTACCTTCTTGTCTTTCTTGAAAAAGTTTTAAATTTTCGCCATCCATGACGGTTTCTCTCTACAATACTCATAATAAGCCACATTTCACGATTCTTCCCTTTTGACAAGCTCACGACTCTGTTCTGTTTAATGTGTGCTATTCTGACCCATCCCAGCACGTCTCACACTAACGCACCAATCCGAGGACTCTACATCACCCTTTACGGACCTATCCCAGCGCGTCTCACACTAATGCACCAATTAGAACGTTCCTTGTGTTTCCCAGCACTGGCCAATCCCAGCGTGGTCCTTGTCAACGTCAGATCTACTCCAGACCCCTCCTTTACAATTTTTATCGGCAGTTCTTTTCTTTACCAAATTTTATTAGTTACAACATAAAACACATTTCCATTGCCTGTTTTCGCTAAAAAAAGAGATAGCTTATTCTATCTTACAAGAATTCTGTTCTGTTCGATAAGTGTAGCACTTCCCTCTACCTTACCCTTCTCTCAAGCAAGGGGTAAACCCGTTTCTCTGGGGATAAAACACATGCAGAGACTACACTGCTCCTGAGAATTAAGGCCAGAGTTTCACAAGAAAACCGGTAGCTATTTCACTTATACACGTGCACACGTGAAATGTCCCTATCATAACACAACCTGTGTTATCACCAATTTTGAAAACCAGACAATGCACTATTCCGTGTGACTTCTCTTGCCACACGTGTCCACTTCCCACTTTTCGGAAGCTTCAAATTTTTCGACTTACATATAACATAATATAATTCGACATGAAGTGTTAGACATGAAACAATCAATAATCAATAATCAATAATCACCAAACTAATCTATAGTAACCATAACTCTGCTACCAAGAAATCTGATCCAGCGCGGCTAATATGAATTCTTCTCTTTTGGATATGACATCCAGGTGTAACTCATTCACAACAACTATACCATATGACAGTGGGGCCCATAACACTGCATATCATACACTTACTCAGTTTTCCCTGGATCTCATCCGTTTTCACTAGAGAGAAGAAAACAAATTGCTGGAAGAACGGAATACCTTATAAAATTTTACAAACTTATTACTTTAAAAATCATGTTTTATTCAGTTTTAACCCTGTCGGTTCTAAAACATCAAGGTATTCCGCTTTTTGGTCAATGGACCAACTTATAGAATAAGTTGATGGCGATTAAGACCAGCTCAATCACTTAAAACCCTGATACATGTTAAATTCATTTAAATAAACTAAAGAATCACAGACTTGGAATTAATTTGAAATAGATTTTATCTAAATTCAGTTTGCATAAGTAAGATTTTAGTTTATTAATCACTTTAATATACTTCAAAAGCATATATGAAATAAATGTTATAAGAATTGAAATGCATACCCATTTGTCGCAGTTGTAAAATTCACCCAAAGCAGATCACAGCATAGAACTCCCAAAACTGACTGACTGTCCCGCTAACATCCTCCTCGACGGACCTCCCTTACAGATTTCCCGCATCGGTCTCGTTCCTTTCCCAGTCAAGTTTAAAGTTCAAAAGAAAAAGTCTCTAAAGAAATGCGGCCTTATAGAAAATGGCAGCAGCTTCATCAGCAACACACTCCAACAGCCTTCGCGTCAATAGCATTTCTTTACTTAATGGTAGGTCCTCTTATACCCTATTACTAGCTTACTAAACGAAAAGTTGCAATCTTTGGAGGCGAGAATCACGCTAATTGGTCCATTGGAGGGGTGGCAAGAATCACCCCTTTGCCCTCCTTGTTCAAACCGGTTCTAAAATATTTTAAGGATTATTCTTTCACACGACCTTTGGGTAATAGCAGTCCAATTGATAGTTTCACTAACTGTTTCATTTTATCGTTGCAATTTGGACAGTCCATTGTTAATTCATTAGGGTCCATCTCTCGTTCTCACGGATGCATGCTGAGTCTTTCTTGTCATTCTCCCTCAATTAGGTCAGGCTGACCTTGACTCTTCTCACTCCAGGCTTTAACTGCACCCACGTGATATAGCTCCATGGCTTTCTTCCGCTCAGAGGCCATCTTTGTTTCTGCGCATGACCTCATCTGCCTTGGCGGCCATTTTTACTGCACGGCCTAGCAGGCCCGAACGAACTATCATAAGAACAAACACAATCATAATTAAAATAAAGAAAATAAGCCTTTCAGTTTTCACACCCGTCATTCTAAGTACCCGAATTAGGTGTTACCTAGCAGAAGCGACATTTAAAGCCATGTTTACTTACCATCCGCATTCTTTGCCACAATACAATTTTACTACATAGCACAAATCATGCAGTATTGCTCTAATTAGTACGCAAACCACTATATTATTATTATTTCACTTTACAATTTGTAAATAAGTTAGTTTTGCACATAAAGAGCAGTTACCATTTATAAAATGTAAATTGTTGGTTAATTTAACAAAACAATTAATATTGTTAAATTATTATCTCTATCATGGGGTTACAAATTTATTTTATTTACCATGCTCCATCAATACCAGCAGCCTCACAGATCTGTCCTTTGCTGTTATGTTAGTCAACAAATTAAGTGTTCTACTGTGTCCCGGCCACCTCAAACGCATATTTTTATTTCCAATCAGCCATTTGGCTGCATTTATCTTGATCATTGTGGTTCTCATATAACTGATAATGCTTTCAAATATATTTTGGTTGCAGTGGATTCTTGCACTAGGTTCCTCTGGGTCTGACCATAGCGCTGGGCTGAGGATCGAACTGTTATAAAGGATTTGCATGTCTTTGTCAGAAATTATTCCTGTGGCACTTTCCATTCAGACCAGGGTCTGGCTTTTGCCTCTAAGGCTTACAGTGAGTCGATGACGTCACTGGGGGTGCTGGTGCATTTCTCGTCTCCATATAGGCCAGAAGGCAATTCTGTGGTGGAGCGGATGAACCATGACTTAAAGCAATCTTTGACAGCAAGAGTATTAGGTACAGGCCGTTGCTGGTTGACTCACCTTTATGGGATTCAACATGCTCTTAATAATCTCCCAAGACGATCTCTGGGTGGGCAGACCCCGTACGAAATGCTCTTTGGCATCAAGATGTTTGTTTCAGACTTTGATGGTCTAGACTTTGGGGTGGCTGTTATGTTATGTTACTATCCATTTATAAAGCGCACATCCACCAGACGGTCTCTTGGTGCTAGGTAGCGAGTCAACTTCAACCTCCCTTTGTGGTAAGCCTGACTAAAAAGCAGTGTTTTCAGGAGTTTCCTAAATGTAGCAGGATCCAAGGAGGATCTTAGATCCAAAGGCAGGCTATTCCATACACGAGGGGCGATAACGGCAAACATACGCACTCCGATCCTTTGTCTTTTCCAAGGCGGAGTTGTCAAGAGGTGCAGGTTGCCAGATCTTAAAGCTCTGGTTGGGCGGTATTTTGATATCCTTGACTTCACGAAAGCAGGGTAATTCAGGTAGATGGACTTAAAAACCATGCAGCATGCTTTAAACATGGATCTTTGTACAACTGGCAGCCAATGAAGGTCCAACGTTGCCTGGGAGATGGGGCAATGTTTGGGCAAGGTGTATATCAGCCGAGCAGCCTGGTTTTAAATTAGCTTGAGCCTGCGCAGGAGGATTTTAGGAAGTCCCAAGTTAATTGAGTTAGCGTAATCTAATCTAGACATAACTAGAGATATGATTACTTGGATCAGAGCCTCCTTAGTAAGGAATTTTTTTATCTTTTTTATGCGACGCAGCTGGCAGAAGCAAGCTGAAGTCACGGCTCCTACCTGCTGCTTAAAAGAAAGTTATGCATCTATTATGACACCCAGGTTTTTTCCAGCTTTTTTGGGTGTGGGGGGAGAGCCCATCTCGCTAGGCCAGAACGATGGGGACCAAAAGTTCACCTTACTTTTTGTGAAAATTATCTCAGTTTTATCGGGGTTCAACTTCAGATGATTGCTGTTCATCCAATCTCGGATGAACAGCATAGTATCCTGAAACAAGTGTTGAGATGAAGGGCTGTCATTAATTGTAAATAATAGTTGCATGTCTTCAGCATAAATGAAAATGTTGATTTCTTTATTTTTGAGGGCATTAATCAGGGGGCAAATATGGATGTTAAAAAGGTGGGGAGACAGCAAAGAGCATTGAGGAACCCCACAATTCAGTTGCACCTCTGTAGACGAGTAAGGAGGGAACCTGACTGCTTGAGTTCTATCCCTCAAGAAGGAGAAAAGCCAGTTCAATACTGAGTCTCGGAAGCCTGCAGTCCTGATCCGGTCGGCCAGAATGATATGGCCAACCGTATCAAAGGCCGCAGACAGGTCCAATAACACCAAGACTTGGGTGTTGCCATTATCTACCTCTTTACGCATGTCAGCAACAACAGACATAATCACTGCTTCTGTAGAGTGTGCTGGTCGAAATCCTGCTTGTGCAGGATCCAAGAAGCCTGACACTTCAATGAACAGACACAGATGACGGGCTATGTGGGCCTCGAGTAGTTTAGCAAAATAGGGTAGAAGCGAGATAGGCCGGAAATTTTTCATATCTGTGGGATCAGCACCAGCTTTCTTTATGATTGGAGCAATAATCGCTTTTTTAAAGGACTTAGGCACCACCCCCAAATTGACAGGTTGATTAAGAAATGACAATATACGGTCAGGCAACCAAGTACATACTGCTTTCAAGACCTCCGGGGGGCAGATGTCAGTTGGTGAACCAGACTTTACCTTTGTCAATAGGAGTGCGAGGTCCTCTTGCGTTAGGTTGGGGAAGCAGGTAAGCGATGGACTATTCACCACATCCGTGGATAGATTATTGAGTGGTGGACAGGGAGGAATACTGTTCATAATGGCCTTAATCTTATTTACAAAAAAAGGCATTCAGAGAATCGCACAAATCTTGAGTGGGTAAAGCCGGCAGAGTAATTAAGTCTGGGTTAGCAAGATCAGAGACAATCTTGAAAATCTCTTTAGATTTATTAGAAGCATTCATGATTCTGCCTGTTAAAAAGCATACCTTAGTTTGCCGCAAAAGATTTTTGTAATTTCTAAGTTATTGCGTGTACTCTATTTTCAGGTCTGGCCTGTATCTCGACTGCCATTTCCTTTCTGCTTGCCAGAGGTTCAGTTTGGCAATTTTCAGGTCGTCCGAGAACCATTTATTGGCCTCATGGCGCCTCGGTGGTCTAGTTCTATGGAGGGGTGCATGATCATTACTGGCTACTGTCAGCCAGCTCGTAATGTCCTACGCATAGGCTTCTATATCTTCCTTTGGATTATTATGCTAGTCTTTGTTCATAAAATAATAATGTGTAAATCATTTACAATGGTTTTTATCTGTTATGCTCGATTTTTGGAAACTTTTCAAATTGTTTCATTTGAGTTCCCTTAATCCATGGGCCCATGCAGCTTCACTCATGGTCACATTCTTCAAATGCTTTCCAATTCAGACTGTATGAACATGACGTCATGGAATTCAGATAGTATATTTATTATTGATACTAATAAGTTGTTTAACAATCAATGCAGTTTGAATTCAGGAATTTAGTTTGGCCATGCATGTGGCACATTAAAGCAAATGAAACGACCAACACTGGAAATATTTCTTTATATATGATAACAAACTATATCTTTAGAAAGGGATTGTTACATTTTTTTTTTTTATAAATTTCATTGATAAATATTAAATGTGAATGCAACAGTGTCACAAAATATTCACAAAAGTAACACATTTGTGAATAAGTTGCACATGTAAGTTTAATGTTACACTTTTGCACAACTTTACTACTTTTGGCTATTAACAAAATACTCAAACATAATGAAAAATGTAGACTTACAAGTTTCCACCCCCTGAAAAAGGGAGTAGAGCCAGAGTAACAGGACCTATTCACAAAATGCATTTTATAGTATGTTTACTAATACTACAGTAATACTACTCAAGTAGTACAAAATGCTATCCGCAAACCTACTTGAGTCCACCTCCACATCTCTATGTATTCTATGGGGAGATCCTCAAACATGTCAAGGAGATCCCGACCCTTTTTGGGGAGCAGCACAATGCTTGCGGTAATGGTGGTCTTTGGGCGTTGCCACTTTTTAGCCGATTCATTGTAAAGCATCAACAACTTAGCTGCCAACTGGCTCTTATGAGTCACATAGAACTCTGCTGGCAGCCCATCTGTGCATTGCCTAATGAAAGCAGGTTGATGGATGAGTTAATCTCATTTGTGGTGAGTGATTCATTTAGGGCCTGGTTCGGTGCCACATTTAGCATGGTCAAAGGCATATATTGTAAGTATGATATGATGGCTTTTCTATCAGTGCCGGGCGAGGCACAGTACTACGCCGCAAATTGAGATTTTATTGCCTTTTACGTTTAGACTGTCTGCACTCTCTGTACTGATGGTGCTGCTCGGTTTCCTATTAGTAGGTTCCTATAATAACAAGGCCAGCATCTATCTTGCCCTATCCCCATTGGCATGCTGGTGAGCCAAATGGACTCTGCTAAAATGGACTCTGCTAAGTCTATTAGTGAGAGAGTCATGTGTTCCTTAGCAACATCCAGCCTACATTTGCTGGCACTAACGTCCAGTACTGATCTAGTCTCAAATACCTTCAGCTCTGATTCTTTCCCCAAGTTTGATGTGTAATTGTTTTTCCCCATATTTAGTTTGGAAAAAAGTACCCCATATTTCAGTCTTGAATGCATCCCAAACAATGTTTGCATCCTCAACTGACCCCAAATTTTCCTAAAGTAGTGATCTCTATGGAGATGTACTTCTGCTCGAAAGGCTGGGTCCATTAGGGCCTCTATGCTCAATCTCCAAGTGGGTACCTTTGTTCTGGTCCTAACCAACTCCAGTGTTAACAGTAGGGAACTGTGATCTGAAAGTGTGCAACTCAGATATTCCATGTGTTTTTCTGAAGTTTAAATTAAAAAATAAACATCCTTCTAAAGTAAAAAAAGTATTTTTTTAATATGCATGAATAGTTATTAAAAGTGATGTATAGATTTATTTAAAAGTAATGTAGTTATACTTTAATTAAAACTAATGTTGCATTCATTTTTTATTTCAAAGAGAAGGTTAATAAAATATTTTATAATTAAACAATAAATATGTATTATATGTATCTATTTTTAACATAAAATATGTATTTATATTTTAAATATTTCAAATAATTTTCTTAGTTTAACATTATTTCCTGTGGGATTTTATTTTGTCGTTGACCTCGTTATTTTCTATAGGAGGATGTTGCAGTGCCAGTGACTGGCCATGTGTGGTGCTGGGCTTGCATCTGCTCTGAGCTGGAGTAATTTAGTACTGTTTTGGGCTGCTTATGGCTCTAATAACTTTAGAAGTGCAATTTGTGAATAGCACTATTACTATTTTGTGGGAGAGTGGTGAGTGACTGCACATCTCTCCCTAAACTCCTCCTTAACCCTCCATGAACCCCTCCTATTTTGTAGAAAGTACGCTCCATTTTTTTAACCACTCCTGCAGTCCCTCCCAGAATTTACTACTAGGGGGCCGATTACGATGTCGGTTGGAAAGCATTCCAACCAAATCGGTCTCGGAATGGTTTCCGACCAAATCGGATTCGGGGAGTCCGACTGACTGATTACGATGCTTCCGAATACCGTTCGGTCGGACTCCCATTGACTTTAATGGGAGCCTGTGTTCCGACCGAATACACAGGCTTCCATTGAAGAAAGGGGTGGTTGGGGAAAATCATGCACCCTGTGGCGGGCACCCCATGGTGCCTGCTACACTGTGCATGGTTGCAAAGAGGGGACCCATGGGTACCCCCACGGGTCCTATTCGGAAGGCTCCGGTGAAGGGGTGACTGCTATGTGCCCCCAAAGTCGGATTCCAACAGCCGATCCAAGTCGGAACAACCGATTCGGAAAGGCTGTCCGAATCCGACATCGTAATACGTTGTTTTAAAGCTTTCGAGTCAGTCGAAAACGCGGCCCGTAGACACAAACGATTCAGCTCCAAACGTCTCGGTCTTTCCGAATGCTGTTCGGTTCAGATTCGGAACCAAGTAGGAAAACCCGAACGCTTTCTGAGCATCGTAATCGGTCGGTCGGAAAAGTGTCCGAATCGGTCAGAAACAAGGTTTCCGAATCCGATTCGGACTCACCAAATGCTATTCGGAGGCTTTCCGGCCGACATCGTAAGCGGCCCCTTAGTAGTAAACTTACATGTGTGAGGTCCTCCCCATAGAAAAAAACGAGACGAGGAGGTGGAGATTACACTCATAGGTTTGTGAATAGCATTTTATAATACTTTAGGATTACTACAGTATAACTGCTAAACATGCTACAAAATGCAGTTTGTGAATAGACCCCTATATGTTTAAACTTTGCCAAAATATTTTATGTATTTAAATAGTATTGTAATAAAACACAGGACTCTGGGAGCTGGGTAGTGGGTGTATAGAGCCATCTGTTAGGAAAGGCAACTACAGACAGTTTCTCAAACCTATTCTAGTTTTGCTGACCTAGTAAAATCAGGCTACACACACCCCACTTCAGCTCAAACATTGCTGAGTTACATTAACTTCCTTTCAGCTTAAACCATGTGAAAGAAATGGTATGTACTATTGCCCAAAGAGCTACTGTTAGCTACAGCAGGGCACTAACAACCTGCAGGAATGGGGTGGGTTGCTTCTCCCAGACTCCAAAGATAGTCATTGTGGGTCTAGAGTATATTTCCTGAAGTCCATCCATGTTGGAGTCAGTATCCTGAAACACTGTTACTCAGCAGAGTATCTCATTTTACAATATGTAAACTGTGAAAACTAATGCAACCCTCCACTCTGTCTTAAATTATAAGATGCTTAGTGACCAGTCCTGCTTATCAGGTTATCATTTCCTTCATAAATAATGCCTCTTGGTGCTCATTGGTCCCCTCAAGATTATGCTCAGTCTTTGCCATATTTAAGGATGCTCTTCTTTGTCCATCATGGAAGCTACACAATAATTTAATGGAGTGGAATGATTTTTGTTGCAGATGTTCCTGTCCCTGAGCTGGATCATGAAGTCCTTGACAGAGCATGGATTTGCATCCGAAGACAATGCTCCTGTTATGGGTAAGTTCGGGGAGTGGGGCAGCTTTGATTCGTTTTCACAGGTTCACCCTCAGACCTATCCCAGTTTGAGACATGCAGAAAGTTGCAGGCTGACACCAGTTTACCGACCCGAGGCAGGAAATCAGAGAGACTATAATCCACATGCCTCCCATGCCATATTTAGGACGATGCATTTAGGGTAACGATTAATCATGTGAGACTACAGGATTGTTTTATTAGTGAGTTCTAAAACCTCTTCTCCTTATGGTTTAACACACACAGACATTTTCAATAAAATATTTTAAATGTATATCTCCCTAATCGAGTGCAGACTACATGAATACATGTTAATGGTTGTAATTAAACCGGTGATGAAACCGTAAATTAAAATGTGGTGGATGGAACCAGCCATGGTAAAAATCACCCACTTTCTAACCTCTAGCTCAACCTCCTTGGCACCAATGTGCCCATATGAGTTTTCTAGATAACCTTTAACACACATACATTTGTTGAATCAGAGCTTCGCTCTGTTATAGCGTTCAGAGCTGTGAAAAGCACATATGAGGCCAGCTATGCCAGCCTATGGCCTTCAGATAGGATGGGACTTATTTTTGAGCTTGTGACGCAGTGCAAGCTGTTTTAATGGGACCAAGGAGCTGGAATCTACAAACATGCGGCCAGAACCGTCTCTGAAAGATACCTCCATCGATCAGAGAATCGTAAATTATTCAAATTTAGGGCATGCAGTAATGGTACTGCTGCCTGCGGACTAATCTTGGAACTAAATCCAGAGGCATGGCGAGGGTGTGTGTTATGCACAGCGGAAGGAACTGAAACAACATGTGCAAAAGAAACAATTGATGGACGGAATGCTGGACAATGCAAACATTCACCCCCAGTCACAAGGATCTGGTTTAAATCCATCATTCTTTTGCTCACCACACCACCCCAATTTGGACCCAGCCATATGCAAATCAGTCTTGACCCTGTTCCTTGTGGGAACAGTCCTGCCCGAACTGCCAAGCCAGGTCCTCCCTGGACCGAGAAACAAGCATCCTGGGACCGGTTTCAGGGCATCACCCTTCATCAGCCAGGCTAGCTTGAATCCAGTGGTGTAGTGAGCACGGGCCCACGCCTGGGCATACCCTTACCACTTAGGGTGACAAATGCAAAAGAAACAATTGATGGACGGAATGCTGGACAATGCAAACATTCACCCCCAGTCACAAGGATCTGGTTTAAATCCATCATTCTTTTGCTCACCACACCACCCCAGTTTGGACCCAGCCATATGCAAATCAGCCTTGACCCTGTTCCTTGTGGGAACAGTCCAGCCCGAACTGCCAAGCCAGGACCCTCCCGGGACCGGAAACAAGCATCCTGGGACCGGTTTCAGGGCATCACCCTTCATCAGCCAGGCTAGCTTGAATCCAGTGGTGTAGTGGGCACGGGACCCACGTCTGGGCATACCCTTCCCACTTAGGGCGACAAATGCAAAAGAAACAATTGATGGACGGAATGCTGGACAATGCAAACATTCACCCCCAGTCACAAGGATCTGGGTTAAATCCATCATTCTTTTGCTCACCACACCACCCCAGTTTGGACCCAGCCATATGCAAATCAGTCTTGACTCTGTTACTTGTGGGAACAGTCCAGCCCGAACTGCCAAGCCAGGTCCTCCCTGGACCGGAAACAAGCATCCTGGGACCAGTTTCAGGGCATCACCCTTCATCAGCCAGGCTAGCTTGAATCCAGTGGTGTAGTGAGCATGGGACCCACGTCTGGGCATACCCTTCCCACTTAGGGCGACAAATGCAAAAGAAACACTTGATGGATGGAATGCTGGACAATGCAAACATTCACCCCCAGTCACAAGGATCTGGGTTAAATCCATCATTCTTTTGCTCACCACACCACCCCAGTTTGGACCCAGCCATATGCAAATCAGCCTTGACCCTGTTCCTTGTGGGAACAGTCCAGCCCGAACTGCCAAGCCAGGTCCTCCCTGGACCGGAAACAAGCATCCTGGGACCGGTTTCAGGGCATCACCCTTCATCAGCCAGGCTAGCTTGAATCCAGTGGTGTAGTGAGCACGGGACCCAAGTCTGGGCATAACCTTCCCACTTAGGGCGACAAATGCAAAAGAAACAATTGATGGACGGAATGCTGGACAATGCAAACATTCACCGCCAGTCTCAAGGATCTGGGTTAAATCCATCATTATTTTGCTCACCACAACACCCCAGTTTGGACCCAGCCATATGCAAATCAGTCTTGACCCTGTTCCTTGTGGGAACAGTCCAGCCCGAACTGCCAAGCCAGGTCCTCCCTGGACCGGAAACAAGCATCCTGGGACCGGTTTCAGGGCATCACCCTTCATCAGTCAGGCTAGCTTGAATCCAGTGGTGTAGTGAGCATGGGACCCACGTCTGGGCAAACCCTTCCCACTTAGGGCGACAAATGCAAAATAAACAATTGATGGACAGAATGCTGGACAATGCAAACATTCACCCCCAGTCACAAGGATCTGGGTTAAATCCATCATTCTTTTGCTCACCACACCACCCCAGTTTGGACCCAGCCATATGCAAATCAGTCTTGAAACAACATGTGGCATGCCTGGAAAGTAAGGAAAAGGATTTGTGCCTTTTTATTTTTGAATATAACAACGTGATATGAAAGTCGATATGGAAATAAATTAAACAACATTGACATATTACCTTACTTATATGGCAGCCGGAATTCAGAGAACATTTTCCGCAGTCCTTCCTTGTTTACCATCGCCATGAACTCACCAATGAGGAGGCAGTATTGTTTATTTGCTGTGCGCAAAGCAATTTCACTTTTATGCACTGAGGAAAGCTACATATATATATATTCTGCTCCAATGGTTGTAGCACTCGATCAGCAGCTTTGTTTATGATAGGCAGGGACGAAGATCTGCTTGTAGAAGCTGCTCCGTAATGGAAATGTCAGTGGCTTGAACGGAGACAGTGTGTGCGAACGCTGAACCCACTTCGCCATTTTCATATTGCACACCCACCAAAGGGAAGCTCGAATGAGACTGTGCATTGTGGGAAATGTGGTCCAGATAGCACACAAATCTTGTCCTGCATGGACTCTGCAAGTAGACTCGTCCTCAATCCTGTTTGTGGACGCTGACCCACATAGCCGATATGATAGTTACCATGTCGGGTGGCCCCCATAACATTTCGGGGTGGTGCACACTCCGCGGCAGGACGGCCGCGTATTACATTCTGCTCCAATGGTTGTCCACCTGGTGAGTAGCACTCGATCAGCAGCTTTGTTTATGATAGGCAGGGACAAAGATCTGCTTGTAGAAGCTGCTCCGTAATATATATATATATATTGTAGCAGTTTTTCCGCGGAGGAAACAATTCCACACGCACTCACGGGTATAGTTGATATCCAGCTGTTTATTTTTCTGGCAGCAACATTATTAAGACAATTTTAATGCAGCCCAACGCGTTTCAGTCTCTCTAAGACCTTGATCACGGGTAAAACAAAGGGCGGCATTTCAATCAACATTATATGCAATCAAAAATTGGTTACATTACTTCCTTTCGTGCTCAGCTTTGCATTATGGATAATGTAGTGTGTTTATTCAAAACCCACCGATAAATGTGTACAAAATAACGTGAATGAAAACCTCAGGTGTTCCGCTTTTATCGATTTGCGATTCAAATTGACCTTTTGTTGCTCCTTTTATAATTTCTATCTTTTATGATTATTAACACCTAAAATCACTGGTGCGATCAAAAGGGTTGATCATGACTTTCTCCCTCTACTGAGGTGGTTTATGGTGACGATGGTCTATGTAGTTAAGTCATCAGCAATATAATACATACACATTTAGTACTCAACTATTTCTACATTGGCAGCGTTTTGGGATAGTCCTGTATTTTGTAAAATCTCACCCTCTAGTGGGCCTACTGTGTCTGTGTATTTTTTCTAGTTTAATGGAACTAGATTTACATAGGTTCTAAAAATAAATAACCTCTCTTGGGACAGTCATTATTTGTTTAAAGTCACAATGTACCTTCTGAGCCACGCTTGTCAACATGGAACACATTTTAATCTAAGTGTAGTGAAAAACACAGATGAAGTAAAGGGCAGATTAAAACCATTATGAAAAAAAGGGGGGGGGAAATTGACTTCATCAATGTTTTAAATGGGGGAAGTCCATGATTACAGATGTGAATGCATTTCTTCATCTTGATTCAACCCATTTGGGGTTAACGTGCGGAATGCAAGGATGTGACGTGATTCCTTTTGTCTTAAAATGTGTTCCCTGCCACCACCTCTCACATGGTGCTCTACTGTATCCACTGCGTAGAATTTAAGTTGTTTCCAATTTCCTCCATTGACTTTTTCCATGTGTTTTGCAACTGCATTACTTCGGTCAGTATTGATCGTCGCCCTCACGTGTTCTAGAATGCGTTTCTTTAATTCGCAAATTGTACTCCGCACATACTTGAGGGTGCAAGGATATTCGATAATATAGATGACAAACTGGCTCTTGCATGTGATAAATTGATCAATTTTCCAAATTTTCTTATTGGCCATTCGGATCTCCTTGGTGTTCTTTGCATTCTGACAGACCTTACAGTTGGTACATTTGTAAAAACCTTTTGGTTTTGGCCGTGTATCTTGTTTCTTCTTGGCTATGAAGTGGCTGTGGACCAGTTGCCCTCTCATGTTCCTTGCTCTCCGGAATGTGAGGCTTGGGTGGTTTCCCACAATTTGAGAGATTGTTGGGTCTAAATGCAGTATATTCCAGTTTTTGCGTAAGATTCTCAAGATTTGTTTTGATTCAGTAGACTATGGGGCCGATTCCGATCTCGGCCGGTAGGGCTCCGAATCGGATTCGGCTTACCGGATCCGATTCGGAGCCCTGTTTCCCGACCGAACCGCACGCGGGTCCGGCCGAGCGAGTACGATGCGAAATCGCCGACCGACTCGTCCGGGCGTCCCGACCGCTCCGACCGACTCGCTCCCGGCTCGAACCGCTCCGACCGACTTCGCTCGGACTCGACTTCGCACCGCGCAATGGAGACGTTCCCGGCCGGGTAAGTACGATGCGCGCCGCGAGCAGTCCGACCGAGCCGCGCACTCCGGCTCGAAGAGCTGTCGGAGCCGTACTTTGGGGGTCCGTGTCGGACCCCTGTACGCGTAGCCGCGCGAGTCGCACACAGGGGGACCCATGGGTCCCCCTACCTGTGCGTGTACGGTGCGAATCGCTTCGCCGCGTACCCGCTGTGAAGGCGCACTTGTCCGACTTCGCACCCATTGAGTGAATGGGAGCCCGCGTACGCGTTGTATGGACCGGCTCCCATTGACATCAATGGGAGTCCGACCGACTTCGAGTCCGATAACATACGGACGCATCGTACTCGTTCGGTCGGACTGCACGGGTCCGATTCGGTCGGAAATCTCTCCGGGTCCGGCTCGGTCGGAGAAATTTCCGGCCCGAATCGGAATCGACCTCATGTCGTAATCAGGTGAATTTTATCTTTAGTTTTCTCATTGTTTGATTCTTTTCTTTGTCCTTTGATTATTTCCGATCGTGATTGGGTTTAGGTTTTCTGTAAGCAAGTTGCAATTACTTTGTTGTTATAGTTTTCTCTTGGGAGCATATCCTTCGTATCCTCAAAAATTTCCCATAGGGGATGTTATTAATCAGTATGGGTTGGTGGAAACTCCCTTCATGGAGTGTTGCATTTGTGGCTGTGGCTTTCCGATGCAGTGTCGTATGCAGTTTGTTTTCGTTGATGTAAATTTCCATATCCAAGAAAACTACCCTGGCATCACTGATGGTGTAGGTAAAGTTGATGTTGGCTTCAGTACTATTTAGGATTTTGAAATATTCCTCAAATTCTTCATTAGAGCCATCCCATATTATAAAGTGATCGTCAATGTACCTTAACCACATTATGGTTTTGTTCACAAACTTATCATTGTTGGGATGCCAAGCCAGTTTCTGTTCCCACCAACCCAGGGTCAGACAAGCATACCTGGGGCCGAAAGAAAAACCCATAGCGGTTCCTTTTACTTGGTGATAGAGTTCCTCACCAAACATGAATATATTTTGGGTCAAACATAGGATGTTGCATTCTCGTAAAAAATATTCACATGTGGTCATTCCAATATCGTTCTCAATGTATATATTTCTTCCAATTCTGCTCCAGGTGTAAAAGAACAGAACCGACGCAGCGCTGAATTCCATGGCAGAAATTTATTCAAACAACATAGTTTTCCAAGTAACCCATTTCGGCCGTAAAACTGGCCTCTGTCAAACTTGGCGAGCGCCATTTGTACACCTCTTTTATACAGAGTAGCAGAGCACGTGGTCTATAAACATAAAAGAAATCTGACATGATCACTGCCCTCCACATGAAATACCAAAACAGCTCAATAACTCCATTATTTTTGTTTTCACACGCATTACATCCCGCAGTAGTGGTACCTCTTATGGCTTGTATGTCGGCATTATCAGCAGGCAGGATCTCTGGTAACATACCTGCGACCAGTGTCAGGTCCTTACTGCTAAAATCCCAACTCCGCAGACAACAATATACCATCTCTGCGCGATGCCATAAATGCAAAACTGATGGAACGGGAGTGCAGCTTTATCAAAACAAAAGGGAAGGCAACATATCTCCCAACAGGGCTAACTGCTACGCCTTTAAAAAAGCCTTTTTTATTCTCAAGGCGCACTGAAACAGTGCACAGCAATGGAAGAGAAAGAATGCACACGCAAGATGCTAATGTTCACTTCCAACTTTAACATTGTGCATATGTCTGACAATCTCGAACTGGGGACCTTCCTCGCTAACACAGTAAGTCTGTTTTTATATAGCGCAGCTACTCACCCTTATGGGTCTCAAGGCGCTGGGGGCCGTAGTGGAAATTAAGTGAGCTATTGCCCAGAGTCACATGGTGCTGAGCTGAGCTGCCACCGGAGCCAGGGATCGAACCGTGAACCCTGTGCTCCGAAGTCAGCTGCCCTGGCCGCTGCACCACACCTCTCCACACCTCTCAGCCATGCTCCTGTGTGAACACTTGGGAAATCAACTCCTTAACACAAAGTTCCTCATTGTGTTGTTCATTTGAAATTTACTTTGCTGAGACCATTCATGGAAGGCAAACTCTAATGCAAACATTAAACTCAGCCCCTTTCCTTCGATGTAATCAGCCAACAAACAGGTTGTTTGAGCATATAACAAGTGTCTCTGATTCCGTTCCAGCAGCTTCAAATGCTGCAACCCCCTCTCCCATTTGCCATTGCTATTATCTTTTCAGAGTATACCCCTGCCATGAATCTGGCTGTGCTATCAATTTGGGCTAGTTTGAGATATATCGATGACCTTTTTGTTATCTGGAGGGGTACGAAGGAAAGTGCACTCAATTTTGTATCAGAAATTAACATCAACGATTTGACAGCAATGGTGATTGCAGAATCAGTTAACTTTCTAGATGTACAGATCTATATTGCCAACCAAAAGATAGAAACCAAATTACATCGCAAGGAGACAGCCGGCAATGCAATGCTTCACGCTACTAGTTTTCATCCAAGTCATCCGATATACAGCATCCCCTATGCGGAGAAGCCGAGACTTAAAAGAATATGTAGCAATGATATAGATCTCAAACTAGCCCAAAATGATAGCAAAGCCAGATTCATGGCACGGGGATATGCTGAAAAGATAATAAACAGTTCAATCATCAAAACACAATCTATTAGTCAATCAGATTTACTGTTGGGCACCTATAGCAGTTATCTAATCCGCAAACCCACACAGAAACAAAAGGAGACCAAATCAGGCCAATCTTCACTTACAATAAACAAGAAAGACGGCTGAGAAGTATAGTTAGAAGAAACTGGCCATTGAACTGGATGACCCTGTGATTGGTCCCCTCCTGCCTAAGTCACCTTCCATAACGCACAAGAAAGCCACTTCCATGAGTGACGCCTTGGTCAAAAGCAGTCCAGAGCTGAAAGTAGTAGGCAGTTGGCTCACACACAGAAAGGTTTTTTTTAAATGCAACACCTGCTGTGCATGCAAATTTGGGGTCAATAAAACATTGTGCCTAACCCCTTTCAGTGACAAACCTAACAAAATCAAAAAGTTCCTTACTTGCAAAACCAATTATGTGGTATATGTGTTGGAGTGTTCCTGCAGACTACGTTATGTTGGCAGCACTAAGTTGCAAGCACATAAGCAGATACTCCAGCAATTACTAACTCTGATCCAACTTATCCCATTGCCCACCACTTTAAAGAAATTCATGGTAACAACTTGGAACGTCTCAGATACCATCTTTTAGACTCAGTTTTGAGCTCAAGACGTGGAGACAACAGGGAAGCAATTTTAAGAAAATTGGAAACACAATATATCTTAGAGCTAGATACAAAGACGCCTGGCGGTCTCAATGCTAGTGAGGATCTTTTTACTTGTCTTTAACATCGTTCTGTGTCCATTTGCCCAAATAGGAGGAACTGTCATAGTGGTTCAGTCCCTGTATGCCCCACATTCCCCTTAAAAATAATTTCATTAGTCCTTATCAATATTAGTGAGATCCCAAAACATAAGTTAATAAAACATTGTAGTCAACTCTTGGTATTGATACATAAAGAACCAGTGGACATTTAGATAGATAGGAGGGGGACTTACACATCATTAAGGATTTTAGTCCGCTAGTTAACCATCCATTGCTGCTGTTTGCCTGCTGCTACATATTTATTTTGTACTTTAGACAACCAATATGGTTTATATACACAAAAATTAAGTAACAAAGCACTATGGGCCATATGTACAAATACATTTTCCCATAGACACAGAATGGGTAAAACCCTTTGATACATCTGGCCCTTTAGCTGTGGCACTTTGGCACTTTAAACACTTTTACACTTTAAACAGACTAGAACAGAAACGTGAGTTTACGCTTGGCCCACAGGGGCCATAGTCTATATTGATTACTTCATAATGTGTAGCGTCATACTGCCACGACTAAATAAACCAGATTGGCACAAGGAAAGTAGTCACTATTAGTAATTGGGATCACTAAACCAAAGTTTTTTAAGTATTGGTGAACCCCAGGATTGTGTATGAAAATTAATGCATTTAGGCTTTTATCTATATTCTCTGTATTGGTTTTTACATAATGATTTTAAAACCGATTTGATAGCTGGTTTTATGCGAATGTATTTAACTGATATTGCGCATCTATGTATAAATCCGAAATCAATTAAATGAAATTGCTGCACATTTGATTGCAAGATAGCTCAATGACTTCACAACTAATAATAGTATGACTGCCTTGAGACATTGGTAGTCTGTTTACAATATTCATTACACGTTTGAAGCACTTGGCACTTTAAAAATGTGGGTTCCACAATGCAGTGGCATCACGTGATCAAGGCCTGTTCAGGCCAAAACGCGTCATGGCGTATTGTTGGCAATAAACATACAGTACCAGTCTTCAGGGTCCGTGTCCATCTTTTCCAAATGCAGTAAATGTCATAAATGGAGTTACTTGTATATATATATTAGTTAGGATATAGTTTCCATAGGAAGAGTGCTTTTTTATTTTCCAATAACTTTAGCATTGTTTGCCGAATCCTAGCGAAATTTTCAAAACTAGGTGGACGCTCAATTCAGCTGCTATTTTGAGAGTTTCAGGGTGAAACGTCAAGCGCGGACTGAGAAAAAGAGTGCTCCAAAAACACTTTTCCCCATGTTAATTTCCATAGAAAACTTTAGCCCAAACGGAAATACACCAAATTTGGCAGAAAGGTAGATATTGGTCCAGGGACGTGCCTTTTTGTAAATTGGTGTAAATCTGTTCAGTAGTTGCAGAGTTATTTAAAGAAATTTCCAGTTGTATATATAGGGACGCGGAGGATCTGCAACCCCTCCCGATCTCGTGCTGAGATCTGATTGGCTGCCAGCACTTCAAACAAGGACGTGGTGGCAGCCATCTTGGGACTTGGCTTGAGCCGAATCCCAGAAAAAACATTTAAAAAAAAGGAAAGGGGGCTGGGTAGAAATACACTGACCCCCTAGGCCTCTTGGGGCCCAAAAAGTTTATTTTTTTTATTTTTAAATGTTTGGCGCCTTGGATCTGTGGATCCGGCCGAAAAATATTAAAAAACTAAGTGCCGGCTCCCACGCTTTGTGACTAATCGTCCACTGGGTGGGCCAGGTCCAGAGGGCATTTTAATTAAAAAGGATGGGAACTCACGGACCACCCCTCCTGGGGCTGATTAATGCCCTGGGGACCACCACCTCTCCGGGGCTTGTTTATCAATGAATGCCGGGCAGGCCTGTATGGCCTCCCCTGCTGCCACGGGGACCACCACCTCCCCGGGTTTA
This sequence comes from Calotriton arnoldi, assembly GCA_963921515.1. Classification (NCBI taxonomy): domain Eukaryota; kingdom Metazoa; phylum Chordata; class Amphibia; order Caudata; family Salamandridae; genus Calotriton; species Calotriton arnoldi. The sequence continues at coordinate 1,868,927 of CAWUFW010001933.1, forward strand.
TTTACGTTATAAATGGGGGGCCTCTCAGACCACCCCAGCCTCGGGGACTGCCACCTCCCAGGGGCTATTTGTGAAAAAATATGGACGGGGGTGCGCGGACCCCCCCTGCAGCCCCAGGGGTCGCCACCTCCCCGAGGCTTTAATATCAATTAATGCGGGAGGAGAAAAGGAGGGGGTCCATGCAGCCCTCCTTTTGGAGCCAATAATGGCCCTGGGGACTGCCACCCCCAGGGCCCGCTCCTGCTATGTCCCGGGGTGCCCGCCCCCCGGGACACAGCTGTTTGCTATGACTTGGCGGGAGCTTTACCGCTCCCGCCAAGCCAAAGCAATCGCTCCGCTTCCAGCAAGCAAAAGCATTAAAAATGGTCTCACTTGCTGGACGCGCAGCAGAATTGCTTTCACAGAGAGGGAGCTGCATGTTTAGCAGCTCCTTCTCTGAAAGCTATGCCGGCTCCCGCAGGAGGCAGTGAGCCGGCAGGGACCACGGGGGTCTTCAGGCTCCCCGCGGGTCCTCAACTGTTGTAAGTGGGTGCCCTGTGTGGGACACAGCATCCAGAAGAGAGACTGGGCCCAGGAAATGGAGTCCCCAGGGCCAAAATCAATAAAGGCCTAGCCCCAGTGGATGGGGTCCTCGAGGCCCAATTTGGCCCAGGGAAGGGCGGCCACACGGCTCCCCTCCTCTAATAAATTATTTTTAAAAAGCAGGACTGGCAAATCACCGGAGGCACCGCCCCTTCTCAGCACCACTCTGCAAACGCACCTCCGGGCGCACAACTGGCTGGGGGATGAAATCCCCTTGGCTGCAGAGTGTCCTTGGGGGCCAACAACCCCTCCTGTTACCTCCAGTAAATCCTCATAAACAAAGGTACCCCCATAGACTAATTCTTTTCGGTGTGGGCAGAGGGGGAGAGAAAACACTGTATCGAGAAAGACAGCCTCTAGACCTGTTTTTCTTCTTGTGTGCCTACCAAGTGCTAAAGGTTCTGTTCCCCAAATTAAATAGTGATACCTATACAATTTTTTTATACAAAACCAAGTTTATTCTACTTTTTAAAGTATCTCATATTTATTAATCTCGAACAACACATATCTTAACAAAGTCTTTAAAGAGTCTACATATACATTTTAACAATTCTTTCCATGTACTGTGACATAATCATTGTATCACAAATAGGGATATATGTTTCTCATTGCTATAAAAACAAGAATGCAACAATGCAGAGAAATACCCCACATTACAGATCCACTCACTCTTACATGCCTCCGAAATAAAACCCTCTAGGATTCATCATTCATACCACATCCCAGCATACTACACATACATTAGACAGACAACAATGGGGAAAAAATATTGAATTTTTTCACTGTTCCAAAAACAGTCAATGCATGTTTCGTATGGGCATAAAGTTCGACCAACCACCTTCTTCAGGACCGCAAAACAATGCAATAGCTTCCAACACTAGTAATATGGGGGAATTCTATGAAAAATAAATAATATGGGAAAGTCAAAACTGGGCTATGGGTATGTAGTTCTAAAACAGAAAATCATTTTTGGTTCACATCTATATTACCATTACTTACGGTTAAAGAACATTTTTGAAAATTTTAAGTATGATTGGAGAAGACAGCGCTCCATAGGGTCCAATGTTTGCCAAGGTAGTCCACTGGGTGCTCGAAACATAACCTACAGTGCATAGATCAATTTCCAAAAGGGACATACAATACAAAGGAGATATTAAACAAAAAATTGTGATAGGAAAAAGCCAAATACCCATTAGATATGTCCTCATGCTTACATGCAGCAGTATCTTTGTCACCTCATATTAGTGCATATGAGTATATATCATGGTGGAAGCACTTTCTGATATATAAATAACCCAGCTACTTAATAATGGCTATCCTTCTAAGACGTATCTAGTTGGTGTGGCATTGCTTGACTACTACTATGGTAAGGATTCACTCAGAGCTGCGTCCTGGTATGGTTTCAAAGCACCTGATTCCTATTAGAAAATAAAGAAAGGCTACCTTGATAAAGGATTTTAACCAGGGATAAAAAGAGACCTTATGATCCTTTACCTAAGAAAAATGTTTTCCTTTTTCTTTGGGACTATGTGACATATATGTGAATGTCACCACTCATAGGGTTCAAAACAACTGCGGAGGCTCCTGGTTATAGTACTGGACATCCTAATTATAAAGAAATAACATATAAGGAAGATATTAAATAACAGCCTGCCCTACATACATGGGACTGCTCAGCTGAGAAGCTATTCCAACAGGTGGTCTCATTTGGAACCAACACCAACAATGACGGACTAAAATATTCTACTGGTGTCCTCTAATATCTAAATCTAACCGTATCTGTTGGCTCCTAAGGTCACACCCAGGTCACCTGCACATGCTGCACACAGATCAAAAATGGCAAGAATTCTCAGACCCCCCAGGGGTAGGGTTGGACCATGGCACTACATAAGCTGCAAAACAATAACAACATCACACTGAAACCGTGTGACAAAGGTGGAGGTATTGTGGTTATGGACACAGCACAATACATCGCCATGATACAAAGTATGCTAGAGGTCCCAGAACTTACAAGCGAGCCCCCTTAGGTATATTTGACAAACTGAAAACCAGAATAGAACAAATGACCGCTAGGGCTCTATGAAATGGAGATATTTGTGAGAAGGAATATGACTTCCTCAGCAAAGACAATCCTGTTGTTCCAGTCCTATATGGAGTTCCCAAAAGGCATAAACATATAGCGATCCACCACTCTGCCCCATCATTTCTTCTATTAACTCTATCACGGAACCTCTGTCAAAACATGTGGATGCCCTTCTTTGCCCCCTAATGAAACTATATGCCTCAAACATTAAAGACACGGGAGACCATATATCTAAAATAGAGAACATTCAATCCTCAGCAAGAAATTTTAGTCACCCTAGACATAGAACAACTTTGTACTGTATACAGATATTCACTGAAAAAAACCAAAGATTACGGGGACGTTATAGTTAAGCAAAGATTTCCCTAGTATAAAACCAGTGTAATTTGGCAGTTATAGTTACCTTAGCTAACTATAACTTACGGCCCCGCAATGCACTGCTTATGACCTCACATATTACATACTCATGAAATGGTCAGTGATATCACTCATGACATTACTGATGACCTCATCCACAGAACCACTCACACACCCATATAACCTCTCGCAGGTAATAAATATATATATATATATATATATATAAATATATATATATATATATATATTCCAGCTCAACGTTGCCCTGAGGCAAGAAGCACTCGAGTCACAGTGCTAGCCCAACTGCCTTTATTTGGTACGAGCGAGATCCAACATGCAGATTGTTTGAAAACAGCGATTCTCCGTGCCTGACGCGTTTCAAAGACAATTCTTCTTCTTCAGAGGCTTTGCAGAAACGAAGCGTGCTCTTCCGGTCACCTTCCCTGATTTAAATAATGTCCCATAGCACGCCCTTCAATGGGCTGTTCAAATGAAACTGTGCTGCTGCATTATGGGAACTGGTGTCCGGTAGTATCTGTCCCTTGATGGATGCACTATCATAACTGTTAACATTTAAAGCCCTGGATAAGCCTCCGCATGAAGATCCGTCCTCAATCCGTCACTGGCCCCGCACGCTTCGTTTCCGCAAAGCCTCTGAAGAAGAAGAATTGCCTTTGAAACGCGTCAGGCACGCGGAATCGCAGTTTTCAATCAATCAGGGGTTTGTTAAAGCGCGACTACTCACCCGTAAGGGTCTCAAGGCACTAGGGGTGGGGGGGGTTCAGGTTCCATCCATCAAGGAGAGGGTTTGTCGAAGAGCCAGGTTTTGAGGTTTCTTGCGAAGATGGGGAGCGATGTTGTCTGTCTGAGGTGGAGCGGAAGGGCGTTCCATGCTTTGGCCGCGAGGAAGGAGAAGGAGCGGCCTCCCGATCTGGTCTTTCTGGTGCGGGGGACCACGGCGTAGGAGAGCTGGGCTGATCGTAGGGTCCTTTGGGTTGCGTGGAATTTGAGTCGGCTGTTCAGGTATGCTGGTCCGGTGCCGTGGAGGGCCTTGTGTGCGTGGGTGAGCATCTTGAAGGTGATTCTCACCTTGACAGGGAGCCAGTGGAAGTGCGCAGGTGCTGGGAGATGTGGCAGTGTTTTGGCAGGTTGAGGACCAGTCTTGCGGCGGCGTTCTGGATGTTCTGTAGCTTGCGGGTGAGGTTTTTGTTTATTCCGGCGTAGAGTGCGTTGCCGTAGTCGAGTCTGCTGGTGACCAGGGCGTGAGTGACGGTCTTTCGGTGTTCGAGGGGGATCCATTTGAAGGTCTTACGAAGGAGGCGGAGGGTGTGGAAGCAGGAAGACGAGACAGAGTTGATCTGGCGGTCCATTTTGAGCTCGGAGTCCAGGATGATTCCCAGGTTGCGTGCATGGTCCGTGGGGGTTGGCGGGTTTCCGAGGGCGGGGGGCCACCAGGTGTCGCTCCAGGCATCGGGGTTTGGGCCCATGATGAGTACTTCTGTTTTGCTGGTGTTTAGTTGTAGGCAGCTGTTTTTCATCCATTTGGCGACGGCTTCCATGCCTTCTCGAAAGTTGCGTCTGGCGCTGTTGGGCTCGTTGGATAGGGAGAGGATGAGCTGGGTGTCGTCTGCGTATGACACGATGTTGAGTCCGTAGGTTCTGATGATGGGGGCGAGTGGAGCCATGTAGACAGCATGTTGGATCTCGCCCGTACCGAATAAAGGCTGTTGGGCTAGCACTGTGACTCGAGTGCTTCTTGCCTCAGAGCAACTTTGAGCAAGAATATAAACGCGGCAGACCGGCCGCGAAGATTGCACCACCCCATCTTCCAGGGGGCCACAAGGTACGATAATTATCAAGCCTATTTGTGGGGCCACAGTGACGGAAGTACGAGAAGTATATATAATAATAAATTAAATGCAGTGGAACACATAAGCAAGAAAACACAATGCATGCAATAGCTTGGGATATGAGGGTGAGTAGTAAAAAGGGATACAATTGCTCATCAAACTCGTGTCCCCAAAAGTGACAGGTGCCACACCCCGTGCAATAAAAGTGACAGGTCCCAAACCTTCATGATGGATGTAGGTGACCATTTGCCCCTAGGGGCGGTCTGCCATAGGGCGGGGCTATTTTTGGAGACAGCAGCGAGCCAGAGCCCTATGACGGAGGTTGGCCATGTTGTGGGGTAGAGGTGCATGCCCCTTTTAGGGGCTGTTTAGGATACATATAAGGCCTCCTTAAGAGCCTTGTACAACAAGCAGATGCCTGAATACAAAAAGGTTCCCATAGCAAAATGAAGAGATACAACCCGCTCATGAAAAGGCCCGTGTTAGGTGGCGCCCAGCCCACTATCAATAGATATTACCGCAGCTTAACACCCCTGGTAATGGACGAGAATGCTCAACAAGAAAAACCTAAGGATATGGGCTGCAACGTTACTGGTTTTGGCAATGACCTTTGTCGGCGTATGGAAGCACTCAGTCTCAAGGATTGCGTATGCCGGATGTCCCCGATTAAGGGCGACAGCAGCGAGAGTGAGGGCTCGTGTAGTGGCAGCGTGTATACGGGCCTCAGTTTCGTGGACATGGAGGGAGATGAAGAATCGATAGTTCCACCTAACACACCAGTCTATGAAGACATGGGCTTTCAGGAGGATACGGCTCCTGAGAAGGTCGATGTGCAACAGCCGGATACAAGCATCGAAGATAATGGGGCATCGTAGGACATTAGCGACTCTCAAGATTTCAGAGCCGCCGCAGAGGGCGGTGAAAATGCCGAGGTTAGTAAAAATGTTATGAGCTGGCAGATACATAATGATGTATTTTATTTCTTCAACTAATCGACTGTCAATCTTTCTTCTTTTGACCCTAGAGAACAACCCCAGCTGGATGCACCTTCTTCATAATGCACTATGGTGAAGAAGCTGTAGCACCTCCTAACACACCCATCTATGAAGATATGAGCTTTCAGGAGGATACGGTTCCTGAGAAGGTCGTTGTGCAACAGCCGGGTACAAGCGTCGAAGATGATGGGGCATCCCAGGACATTAGCAACTCTCAAGATTTCAGAGCTGCCGCAGAGATCGGTGAAAATGCGGAGGTTAGTTAAAATGTTATGAGCTGTCAGATACATAATGATGTATTTTATTTCTTCAACTAACGGACTGTCAATCTTTCTTCTTTTGAACCCTAGAGAGCAACCCCAAAAAGACCTGTGGCAGAGTGGCGGCCTGCAAAAGCGAACAACGTAATTTTCAATTGTCTGTGGTGTTCAAAACAGGCGGAAAGTTCCACAAGCCAAAACAGTGATGGGTGCGACAATTGTGTATGCGGCTCTAAGAACCGCGCGTGTGAAAAGGATGATCCAGGAGTGTCCTGCAAAGCCATGCAGTGTGTTAAGGGTTTCGCCGCGATGGTGGTACTAAACTGTGTCAAGCTTGACTATTACAGCCTTTGTCACGGACATTAAATGAACGATCCTCAGCAGGCGGCGCACAAATGTTTGTGCGAATCATACAGAACAAGAACAATACGATATATTTGTAGTTTGTTAGACCCGTACAAGGTATATAAACTGATAAGGGTAGAGTATGGGCTGTACACTGAAAAGAAATATGTCCACCCTGAGATGGTGAGGATCTTGTCAGTGGCACTCAAGGAGATCCAATACGCCCATGACCCGAGCTTAAAACTACCATGTAAGCAGGGGATGTGCACAGCTTTTGATAGAAAGACTCGTAGAAAGGTGTATGTGTAATCTGTATAAAAAAATAGAAAAATAGGGTCTTTGGCCCCCGAAGACTATTTTAAATAAGGTCTTATTTAACGTTACATGATAGCGTGTATTTAGAACCAGCCAGTAGAATGTTACACCCCAAGGTGGCTATGTGTTAATCCATCCTTACGACGCTTACTATGAAAATGTAAAGTACCTTCTGATAAGTTTTGTTAATATTCTTTATTTTTAATAAAAATGTCCTTACGCAAAACAAGCGTCATTCATTGCCTGCGGTGTAGCGGATGATAACATGCCGGGGGCGCAGTTAAGAAAACTTTATTATGATACAAGGGGAGTTGGCAGCTTGGGAAGTGCTGAAGCTCTGTATAGAAGGGCTGTAGATGAAAACGAGCCTGTAAGCAGAGACCTGGTGAAGACCTGGTTATCAGGAGAGGATGCGTATTCACTCCATAAACCCGCCACAAGACGCTTTAAGAGGCGCCCTACAATGGTTAATGCGCAAATAGATTATCAATGGCAGGCGGATATCATCAGTCTTCAAGATATAACGCTCGTTATATATTAACCGTCATAGACGTCTTGTCCAAGTAAAAGTGGGGCTAGCGTCACGGCCGCTTTTAAAGCCATCTTCGACAAGGGTCGAATTCCTCAAAAACTACAAACAGACGCCGGTAAAGAATTCTTAAACAAGGCATTTCAGAAATTATTAAAGCACCACGGGGTTCAACATTTTGTAACACACACGGAGGTAAAAGAAGCGGTTGTAGAGCGGTTTAACAGAACTTTAAAGTCTAAGATGTGGAGGTATTTTACGGCCCACAACACCTACAGATACGTTGATGTTCTACAGGCTTTTTTAGCTGTATATAACGTCAGTTATCACCGGACCATCAAAACAGCTCCCGTAGAGGTAACTCCTAGTAGGGGCATATTATCAAGAACGACGTTACAATTATCGCCGGTTTAGCGGCAGAAAACTGCCGCTAAAGCGGCGATAATGGGCTTGATAATATGCCCTAGAGAATTCCAATAGAAGCCCAGGTTCACACCAGAACATGGACTTCTATTGGAATTCTCAAGGGCATATTATCAAGCCCATTATCGCCGCTTTAGCGGCAGTTTTCTGCCGCTAAACCGGCGATAATTTTTAACGCCGTCCTTGATAATATGCCCCAGTAATTCTTTATCTGTTTGGAGAACGGTGTACGGGCGTAATTTCGCTACAAAGGTGAAGAAGCCTATTTTTTAAAAAGGTGATCACGTAAGGATTTCAAAATTGAAAGGGGTCTTTACGAAGGGCTACCAACAGACTTTTAGCGACTAAATATTTATAGTGGAAAGTGTGGAGCTTAAAGAAGGGATGTATATTTACAGGTTAAAGGACTACGATGGGGAAGCGGTGTTGGGGGTCTTTTACAAGGAAGAGTTACAAAGAATACCCGACGATCCGCACAGGGGGGCGGATTTACAAGCCCCTTGCGCCACTTTTGCGTCACTTTTCCCATGTTAAAAGTGACGCAAAAGTGGCGCAAGGGGCTTGTAAATCTGCCCCAGGGTGTTTAGGGTTGAAAAGATTCTGAAAAGGAAAGCTAGAGGTGCTAATAGCCAGGCATATGTCAAATGGAGGGGCTGGCCAGAGAAATTTAACAGTTGGGTGTTGGCCAGCTCGCTGAAGGGTGTGTGAGCTAAGGACCGTCTAAAAGCTGCTGATAAGATGGAGACAACGCCTTTTTATATCACCCTGCCGTCCAACGCTTCTGTTATGTTATGTTATAAAAAATGTATACAGCGCACGTACACCACAAGGTTTCATGGCGCTACTCTAGAATATGCCGGGACCGATGGGGATAGTTATTCATAAGCCTGCCCGAACAGCCATGTCTTAAGCATTTTTCTGAAACTCAGAAGATCAGTACATGACCGAACCTCCAGTGGAAAAGAATTCCACAGTCTTGGGGCCAGGGATGCAAACCTACAGCCACCCTGACGTTTTAACTTGAAAGCGGGGATGGCCAGTAGCTGAAGGTGGGCTGAGCGCAAGTTACGAGAGGGAGTATGCCTTAATAAAAGGCAGTTAATAAATTTGGGACTCCGACTGTGGAGAGACTTAAAGATTAAACATCCCATTTTAAAGGCCGTGCGTTGGGAAATAGGGAGCCAGTGTAGTTTTTTTAAAAGGGGTCTGGCTGATTGCCATCTTGGTTGCTGATGGATCAGTCTCGCTGCTTGGTTCTGGACCATCTGAAGCCGCTTGATTAAACAAAGTGGCATGCCTAGATAGATTGAGTTGGCGTAGTCTAAGTGTGATAATACCATGGCTATTACAACCTGTATCAACGCTGCATGAGGGAGCAAGCGACTGATCTTTCTGATTTTACGTAACTGAAAGAAACAGGTTGAGACCACAGCACCAACTTGGGATCTCAACGACAGGTCGTTGTTTATGATAACACCTAGACTCTTGACGGAGGTAGAGGGTTCGGGCGGAAATCCAAGTTCCGCCGGCCAATAGTGTGGGCCCCAGAAGATCTTACTACTCCCCGTCAAAACTAGTTCGGTCTTATCTGGATTAAGTTTTAAATGATTCTGGTCCATCCAATGGCGAATGTGGAGCATAGTGGCCTGGAATTCCAGGATTGAATTAGGGGAGTTATCTATTGTGAAAGTTAACTGTAGATCATCGGCATAATTGAAGGTAGTTACCTTCCGTGCCTTCAGAGACTGAATCAAGGGTGAGAGGTATAGATTAAACAAGTGGGGGGATAGTGATGATCCCTGTGGGACCCCACAAGTAGTTGATAGCTTGGGAGCAGTAAATGAATCCAAGCGAACCGATTGAGTGCGGTCTTCTAAAAGGAGCTAATCCAACTAAAAGCTGGGCCCTGGATGCCGGCCAGCCTGACACGATCCATCAAAGTTTCGTGATCGACCGTGTCAAATGCGGCCGAAAGATCTAAAAGCACCAGGGCCTGAGGAGTACCTCTGTCCGCTTTATCTCGCAAGTCGTCCAGTACAGCTAGAATCACTGACTCTGTAGAGTGAGCGGGATGGAATCCCGCTTGATGAGGGTCTAGATATTCAGAATGTTCCATAAAGTTGGACAAACACTTTGCTACGTGGGCTTCCAGGACTTTGGCCAAGTAGGGGAGCAGAGAGATGTGGCGATAATTTGATAGCATCTGGGGGTCTGCTCCCGGTTTCTTTAAAAGGGGAACTACAATTGCATCCTTAAATGCTTTAGGAACACGGCCCTGCAAAAGAGACTCATTCAAGAAGGTCATGATGATACACGGCAGGGCAGAAAGAATGTCTTTTAAGATATGAGGTGGACAACAGTCCCTGGGTGAGCCAGATTTGACTCTAGACAACAAGTCCATGAAGGACTGGGTGTTAATGGCTGAAAAGTGATCCAAGGTGAACGGATTCTTTTTGTAACAAGGGTAGTCTCAGTGGGGCTGGATTTTGGGATACTTGCTTTAATGTTAGAAATTTTCTCCACGAAGTAGGTATTCAGAGAGTCACAGAGCTCTTGAGTAGGTGTAGGTTTAGGTAGGACTCTCGCTGCATTGGATAATTCATTAACAATGGAAAATATTTCCTTCGATCTATTATCAGAATTTAAAATTCTAGCGGAGAAGTGAGCCGCCTTGGCTGCCATAATCGCTTTTTATATTCATTCCGAGCTTCCAAGTAATGGTGTTTCTCATCAGGAGAGTAGCTCAATCTCCATTTCCTTTCTTTCTGGCGAAGGGCCAATTTTTGATCTCTTAGCACCTTAGAAAACCATTTCTGTGCGTCAAAGCGACGAGCGCGTTTTAGTTTCCTGAGCGGAGCATGCATGTCACTGGCCTCTAGTAGCCAGGCTGAAATGTTTGCTTCCAAGAGATCGACATCAGTGTCAAAGGCGGGGGATGAGCTAGCCAATGTATCCAGAAATTCCTGTTTGTTGAGGGCACTCCATTTCCTGATCATGCCACCCTCGACCTTGGGGGTCTTACTGCTCGAGGGAATCATTACCGTGAATTTTATTAGGTGATGATCAGACCATATACATGGTACGATCATGGGCACGGACACTATAATGTTTGTGGTCCAGGCTTGATCCAGTATGTGTCCTTTGATGTGTGTGGCTGAGACAAGGTGCTGGGTAAAGTTGAGGTTGGTTAATAAATCAGTCAGTTCGGCAGAATGAGGCCCACCGTGTACGTCATTAGACCAATAATTTAGGTCGCCTATTAATAGTATTTTAGCATAATTAGTTGCCAAATTGGCTATTTGTTCACTTAGCAAAAGAGGGAACAGGGGCATGTGCTTCGGGGGCCTGTAAACCAGGACACAAATAAGCGGAGTCGAGCTAGACTCTAGTTTAATGACCATGTTGTCCACTGCGGGGAGACTTAAGGAGGTAATGGCAGTGAATTTGTGGTCTCGATGAATAATCGCGGCTACTCCACCACCCATTTTTCCTAATGGTCGATCCACATGGAGGATATAGTAGTCGTGAGGTAGTGCGGCCAATACATCAGGAGTAGAATCGGAATTCAACCATGTTTCTGTAACAAAAAAATGTCTGGTTTTTCAGATATTAAAAGCAAGAAAACATCCAACTGATGCTTGACTAGGGAACGGGTGTTTAGATAATATAAGCGTAGTTCTGTATGTTTAACTTGGGCAGTCCTCAATGCCCGAGGTGTAAACGAAATGAGTTCTGAGATTTCTGGAAAGGATCTGCGTGCCTGAAGGATTTCAAAAAGACTTAGACGCATGCAGATAGCAGGGTTAAGTGGGAGCGACAATTGATGAAATTTCCTAAGTTCCTCTGAGGTATACGTAACAATTTGGGGATAGATTAAGGCCCCATGGCCCGTCAGGGCGCGGACGGGCGCAGACAAGCTTGCCTTTGGCGCGCCTTTGGCGCTCCCGCGCTAGAGTGGACATAAGTACCGGTTCCCCGCCTCTGACTCCTCCCCCGCACGGCGTGATTGGCTAGAGCCGAGGGGTGTGCTCAGGAGACCGCAAGGGAGCCAGCACGGCTAATACTAGACAAACATTGGTATTTAGAGTTAAAAATCTCTTTAAAATACATCAAATTCAGGCAATTGTTAAAAGGATATCACACAAGCAAATAGCAGTCCGCAGGGTAGCGGCACAATTTCTAAAGTGCCCGCTCCCGCGCTACAGTGGACTCAAGTACCGGTTCCCCGCCTCTGACTCCTCCCCCGCCCGGCGTGATTGGCTAGAGCCGAGGGGTGTGCTCAGGAGACCGCAAGGGAGCCAGCACGGCTAACACTAGACAAACGTTGGTATTTAGAGTTAAAAATCTCTTTAAAATACATCAAATTCAGGCAATTGTTAAAAGGATATCACATAAGCAAATAGCAGTCCGCAGGGTAGCGGCACAATTTCTAAAGTGCCCGCTCCCGCGCTACAGTGGACTCAAGTACCGGTTCCCCGCTTCTAAGGGCATGTTCCCCGACAACCAGATTTCTAATTATACCATGAAATTGGCTAAGCCTGTGGACCTGAAAGGGGATTGGGAGGTAGCCCTAACCGAAATTCAATACCCTAGAACCTGGAATACATTTACACAGAGCGAGGCCAAGTTTTACATAAAGCGTGAGCAGGACCCAGTGAGCATGCACGAGAGCATACCATACGGCTACTACCCAACCATTTCAAGTGTTGTCGACGCCATCAACAAATCCATAGCCAGCATCGAAACATATACAAATATTCATCTGTCGCTAGATAACGTCAGAAGGAAGGTGTTTCTTAAAGCCCCTAATCGCACCACATCGTTTAACTGCTCCGGTAAATTAAGAAGAGTTTTAGGCACAGTACAGCATGTGAAAAGCCCGGTCGAACATGATCACACATGCCCCGATATTAACGGGGGGTTCTACACGCTCTATGTGTATAGCGATATTGTAGAGGCCCAGAGGATCGGCGATAGTTACTCGCCGCTGTAAAGATGGGTCCATGTACAGGGCGAAAATAATACGATGGTCAATATTAAAATTCAACAAACCCGGCTACGTCGCAGTTTCTAAAAATCATTTTGACACTTTTTCAATTATGAACTTCGATGATCAGTCCGTCCCGGTGTCCTTTAAATACGGGAAAGTTATTGTTAAGCTTCATTTAAGGCCGAGACGCGACAGAGGCTATTAAGCAGGCATCATGGTGGTTGTGAAAACATACGGGGATCCGTCTATGTACAGGGACTATTACCGAAACCAGGCCGGATATGGAGGCCCTCCGTACTTTCAAGGGTCACCGGTTATGTACGGGGCTGGTCTAGGAGTTTTCTTCCGCAGTCTGTTTAGAAGAGCTATGCCCTTCTTGAGAAGAGGCTATGAAATTGCAAAACCACATGTTAAAGCAGCAGCTACGAACATTGCCCAGGACATGGTTGGGTCTGTTACTTCGGCGGTTGCCAAGTGCATGAACAAACAGCCGCAAGAAGGCGCTGGTTTGGTGTACAGGCCTCGCACGAGTGTTAAAAGGAAGCGCCGCGCTTCGAGACGCAGAGGACCACCTGCCCCCTATAAAAAAAGGAGGAATTCTTCAAAGCGCGCTCAGAAAAGAAAAACCCCAAGACGGAAGAGAGCTTCGAAGAAGAAGAGAACTGCCTCTAAAGTAAATATTTTTTTAAAGCGGCGCAAACTAAAGCATGGCCTTCGTACATTGTGCATCGGGCGAGTGCGCCAAATCCGAGTTAGACTTGTTTACTCTAAAACCCACGCAGACAAGCATCTTCATGGAGGTATCACCTTTAGCCGCTTTGACGCCTCTGGCCCCTATAGAATTTTATGTATCAGGGTCCACGGATATGTATTTGGATCTCAACAACACGCTACTCCATCTTATGTGTAAAATCGTAAAAGCGGATGGGTCTGACATAGCAGCAGACGCTAAAGTGACGACGATCGCTTACCCCCTAGCAACCGTGTTTAATCAGGTGGACATCACCCTGGGCGATCGTCTCATCACACAGAGCGATAACATGTACGCCTACAGAGCCTACCTCGAGAGCATTCTAAATTACAGTAGCGACGCCCTCGACATGCAGCTTTCAGCGGGGCTCTTCTACAAGGACACATACGGACACTTTGAAGCCAAGGAGCTGGACGGTGACAATCAGGGTTTTGTAAAAAGAGCACGTTTTGCAGGGGCAGTCACCAATTTAACCTCCTGGGCCGCATACATTCAGACCTCTTCTTCCAAGATAAACTGCTCATCAACGGAATTGATCTTAAGATCAAGCTCACTCGCAACAAGGACTCATTCTGTCTCATCAGCGGGGATGCGGACCAGTACAAGCTGGACATACTGTCAGCGAGTCTGTTTGTAAAGAGGGTGAAAGTGTCCCCGAGCGTCAGATTAGCTCACGCCGACGCTTTGCAAATATCAAACGCCAAGTATGCGGTGGAAAGAGTAGCTCTGAAGGTATTCAGCATCCCGGCCGGTACCCGGTTAACTCAGCAACAGAATTTATTTCTGGGACAACTGCCCAAGCTTATCATCATCAGATTTGTGGACAATACAGCTTTTAGTGGTGTCTACGCCTCAAATCCCTTCAATTTTAAGCACTACAACATCAACTACGCTGCGCTGGTCCATGAGGGCACTGTGATTCCTGCAAAACCCTACACATCCAGTTTTATAACCTTCAACTACATCAGGGAATATCAGGGGCTGGTTTCGATAACCGGGAAGCATCTATGGAACTGCAGGGTAGCCGTGTCAAGAGAAGGCTATGGGGCCGGATACACACTGTTCGCATTCGACCTGACTCCTGACATGGAAGACGGCGATCACTACAACCTGGTCAAAAACGGCAATCTAAAAGCTGAAATACGATTTAGTAATCCGCTACCTGCGAATGTGAACATGGTCGTATTCTCGGTATTTGACAGCATCATTCAGATCAACCACGCCAGACAGATTTTGTTTGACTATCTTTAAACCGTTTGTGAAATGGACACTGTGCAGATATGGGACTTCTCAAGCAGGCATAAATACGCTAGGAAATATTTTTTAGGTGTTTTCCCTAGCAATGGGTTACCAGCCGAAATAGGGCCAGAAAGACTGCGCACCCTAGTCTTTAACACAGATCCTCATTACAAGGGTGGAACACACTGGGCGGCCGTGTTTATAGATAGTGACAAGGTTACAGTGTTTGACAGTACAGCTGAGTTCCCCGAACACAGTATTTATACACAGCCCATATTCAAGTTTGTGAAAAAAGCCGCAGCGAGGGTTGAGTATAACAAGCTAAGGGTCCAGGATTCGTTAGCAATCACATGCGGGGAACACTGTATTTATTTTATCAGTAAAATGTCGGAGGGTGTGGCGTTTAGAAATTTCTTAAGTCTATATTCGAGTGACCTTGTTAACAATGACAGTCTAGTTGTGAAATAAGTAAAAGAAAACACAAGGGCCTCGGTCAGACCTGTGAAAACAGAATATAGCGTTTGTCAAAATTGTAAGGGCATGTAACGTTTACATGTTTAATGATGAACGTTTAAAATAAAGGCATTTTTAAAACACGCATTCAGACTCTGTATTTCTATGCTACCACATACACCATAATTAAAAAATGTTTTAAAAGACGAGTGAGAAGGGTTGAAAAGTTATAAAAGTGTTTATTACAAACAGTTATGTAGGTTGTGAATTACAATGACATCCATTACTAAAGAAATATATGAAGAAAAATCAGACACGGTTATACACGTAATAGGCACAGTTATTCAAAAAGTCTGTAGAAACATTAAGGATTAATCCACGTACGGGATTTGGACAGTTGCCTTTTTCTCTGTACAGCCGACGCAGGCGGGGTGCTCCAAGAGGGTGATAGTCGTGGGACGTCAGAGGCGGCTGGCGATGGAGGGAGGGGTGCCTTTAAACTTTCAAGAATACGGCGGTGATCGTTATTACCCACGAGTGTGGAAGGGATGTTGAGTTCAGCGGCGGCTCGTAGAAACTGATCCCAACCTCTAGGAGCATTTTGATGCGTTAGGGTTTTGGAGTGCGTGAGACCTTTGACTAGATCGTACATGTGTGAACCAACAACCGGCTGCCCCTTGTAGAGAAATTTGTCTCGTTCATTCCACGCTGTTAGGTCTTTAGAAGCGGCGATACATAGACGGATCCCCGTATGTTTTCACAACCACCATGATGCCTGCTTAATAGCCTCTGTCGCGTCTCTGCCTTAAATGAAGCTTAACAATAACTTTCCTGTATTTAAAGGACACCAGGATGGACTGATCATCGAAGATCATAATTGAAATAGTGTCAAAATGGTTTGTAGAAACTCCGACGTAGTTTGGTTTGTTGAATTGAATATTGACCATCGTATTATTTTTGCCCTGTACATGGACCCATCTTAACAGCGGCGAGTAATTATCGCCGATGCTCTGGGCCTCTACAATATCGCTATACACATAGAGCGTGTAGAACCCCCCGATAATATCGGGGCACGTGTGATCCTGTTCGACTGGGCTTTTCACATGCTGTACGGTGCCTAAAACTCTTCTTAATTTACCGGAGCAGTTAAACGACGTGGTGCGATTAGGGGCTTTAAGAAACACCTTCCTTCTGACGTTATCTAGCGACAGATGAATATTCGTATATGTTTCGATGCTGGCTATGGATTTGTTGATGGGGTCGACAACACTTGAAACGGTTGGGTAGTAGTCATATGGTATGCTCTCGTGCATGCTCACTGGGTCCTGCTCACGCTTTATGTAAAACTTGGCCTCGCTCTGTGTAAATGTATTCCAGGTTATAGGGTATTGGATTTCGGTTAGGGCTACCTCCCAATCCCCTTTCAGGTCCACAGGCGTAGCCAATTTCACTGTATAATTAGAAATCTGGTTGTCCGGGAACATGCCCTTAGAAGCGTTGGACGGCAGGGTGATATAAAAGGGCGTTGTCTCCATCTTATCAGCAGCTTTTAGACAGTCCTTAGCTCACACACCCTTCAGCGAGCTGGCCAACACCCTACTGTTAAATTTCTCCAGCCAGCCCCTCCATTTGACATATGCCTGGCTATTAGCACCTCTACATTTCCTTTTCAGAATCTTTTCAACCCTATACACCCTGTGCGGATCGTCAGGTATCCTTTGTAACTCTTCCTTGTAAAAGACCCCCGACACCACTTCCCCATCGTAGTCCTTTAACCTGTAAATACATCCCTTCTTTAATCTCCACACTTTCCACTATAAATATTTCGTCGCTAAAAGTCTGTTGGTAGCCCTTCGTAAAGACCCCTTTCAATTTTGAAATCCTTACGTGATCACCTTTTTTAAAAATAGGCTTCTTCACCTTTGTAGCAAAATTACGCCTGTACAGCGTTCTCCAAACAGATAAAGAATTACTAGGAATTACCTCTATGGGAGCTGTTTTGATGGTCCGGTGATAACTGACGTTATATACAGCTAAAAAAGCCTGTAGAACATCAACGTATCTGTAGGTGTTGTGGGCCGTAAAATACCTCCACATCTTAGACTTTAAAGTTCTGTTAAACCGCTCTACAACCGCTGCTTTTACCTCCGTGTGTGTTACAAAATGTTGCACCCCGTGGTACTTTAATAATTTCTGAAATGCCTTGTTTAAGAATTCTTTACCGGCGTCTGTTTGTAGTTTTTGAGAAATTCGACCCTTCTCAAAGATGGCTTTAAAAGCGGCCGTGACGCAAGCCCCACTTTTATCGTTTAGCGCTTCTGCGAGGCGTACTTGGACAAGACGTCTATGATGGTTAATATATAACGAGCGTCGCTGTTATGTTTTGCTATATCTTGAAGACTGATGATGTCCGCCTGCCATTGATAATCTATTTGCGCATTAACGATTGTAGGGTGCCTCTTAAAGCGTCTTCTGGTGGGTTTATGGAGTGAATACGCCTCCTCTCCTGATAACCAGGTCTCTGCTTACAGGCTCATTTTCATCTACAGCCCTTCTATACAGAGCTTCAGCGCTTCCCAAGCTGCCAACTCCCCTTGCATCATAATAACATTTTCTTAACCGCGCCCCCGGCATGTTATCATCCGCTACACCGCAGGCAATGAATGACGCTTGTTTTGCGTAAGGACATTTTATTAAAAATAAAGAATATTAACAAAACATAAACAGAAGGTACTTTACATTTTCATAGTAAGCTTCGTAAGGACGGATTAACACATAGCCACCTTGCGGTGTAACATTCTACTGGCTGGTTCTAAATACACGCTATCATGTAACGTTAAATAAGACCTTATTTAAAATAGTCTTTGGGGGGCCAAAGACCCTATTTTTCTATTTTTCTGTATACAGATTACACATACACCTTTCTACGAGTCTTTCTATCATCTTTCTATCAAAAGCCGTGTACATCCCCTGCATACATGGTAGTTTTAAGCTCGGGTCATGGGCGTATCGGATCTCATTGAGTGCCGCTGACAGTATCCTCACCATCTCAGGGTGGACATATTTCTTTTCAGTATACAGCCCATACACCACCCGTATCAGTTTATACACCTTGTACGGGTCTAACAAACTACAAATATATCGTATTGTTCTTGTTCTGTATGATTCGCACAAACATTTGTGCGCCGCCTGCTGAGGATCGTTCATTTGATGTCCTTGACAAAGTCTGTAATAGTCACGCTTGACACAGTTTAGTACCACTGTCGCGGCGAAACCCTTAACACACTGCATGGCTTTGTAGGACACTCCTGGATCATCCTTTTCACACGCGCCATTCTTAGAGCTGCATACACACTTGTCGCACCCATCACTGTTTTGGCATGTGGAACTTTCTGCCTGTTTTGAACACCACAGACAATTGAAAATTACGTTGTTCGCTTTTGCAGGCCGCCACTCTGCCGCAGGTCGTTTTGGGGTTGCTCTCTAGGGTTCAAAAGAAGAAATATTGACAGTCCGTTAGTTGAAGAAATAAAATATATCATTATGTATCTGACAGCTCATAACATTTTAACTAACCTCCGCATTTTCACCATCCTCTGCGGCGGCTCTGAAATCTTGAGAGTCGCTAATGTCCTGCGATGCCCCATCATCTTCGACGCTTGTACCCGGCTGTTGCACAACGACCTTCTCAGGAACCGTATCCTCCTGAAAGCTCATGTCTTCATAGATGGGTGTGTTAGGAGGTGCTACAGCTTCTTCAGCATAGTGCATTATGAAGAAGGTGCATCCAGCTGGGGTTGTTCTCTAGGGTCAAAAGAAGAAAGATTGACAGTCGATTAGTTGAAGAAATAAAATACATCATTATGTATCTGCCAGCTCATAACATTTTTACTAACCTCCGCATTTTCACCACCCTCTGCGGCGGCTCTGAAATCTTGAGAGTCGCTAATGTCCTGCGATGCCCCATCATCTTCAACGCTTGTACCCGGCTGTTGCACAACGACCTTCTCAGGAGCCGTATCCTCCTGAAAGCCCATGTCTTCATAGACTAGTGTGTTAGGTGGAACTATCGATTCTTCATCTTCCTCCATGTCCACGAAACTGAGGCCCGTATACACGCTGCCACTACACGAGCCCTCACTCTCGCTGCTGTCGCCCTTAATCGGGGACATCCGGCATACGCAATCCTTGAGACTGAGTGCTTCCATATGCCGACAAAGGTCATTGCCAAAACCAGTAATGTCGCAGCCCATATCCTTTGGTGTTTCTTGTTGAGCATTCTCGTCCATTACCAGGGGTGTTAAGCTGCTGTAATATCTATTGATAGTGGGCTGGGCGCCACCCAACACAGGCCTTTTCACAAGTGGGTTGTATCTCTTCATTTTGCTATGGGAACCTTTTCGTATTCAGGCGTCTGCTTGTTGTACAAGGCTCTTAAGGAGGCCTTATATGTATCCTAAACAGCCCCTAAAAGGGGCGTGCACCTCTACACCACAACATGACCAACCTCCGTCATAGGGCTCTGGCTCGCTGCTGTCTCCAAAAACAGCCCGCCCTATGTCAGACCGCCCCTTGGGGCAAATGGTCACCTACATCCATCATGAAGGTTTGGGACCTGTCACTTTTAGTGCAAGGGGCGTGGCACCTGTCACTTTTGGGGACACGAGTTTGATGAGCAATGATATTCCTTTTTACTACTAGGGTGAATTAGGTTATGTTGGTCGGGTATGTGAGGGTTAATATGTGGATTGGAGAAAGGCGAGGGCTTTTGTTAGGGATTAAAGAGGGCTTGTGATGCAGTAATTGGATAAAGGAGGGGGATTCTGCCCTGGGTAAGTTAAGGTGGCTGTAGATATGGTGTTTGGGTAAAGGAGAGGGCTCCTGTCTTGTGTAACAAAGGGTGGATTGGGGTGTGTTGGTTGGATGAAGAAGTGAATGCCTGTCATAAGTAAGTAGGGGGCTGCTTACTTGGATGGGTGAAGCCAGAAGGATGCACAGGTAGGAGGGGTTAGCCTAAAGTTTCATACTGAACTGATTCACACTGTTGATATCTCCTAGAATGTGTGGCCATTATGTCCCAAGATGGGGGGGTGCAACTCCAGGCCCGAAGCTTTCGCATCACAGTTTGAGTGGGAATAGTGCATCTGCCTGCGTTGAGCATCTGGCCCCAGAACAGCAAGGAGGTCGCCACCAGTGCTCTGTACCCCTACTCAGAGAGGGCGCCTCCAAACGTCCACCATCTCTGCCTTGCAGTAATGACCTAGTTTGAAGGACTCAATAGCCTCCTGCATGATTCATCCCCTAGCACACAACCCTTTAAAAATGGCTGCCACGCTCCGTGCAGCATTCCCATCTCTCCTTCGACAAACAGCACCATCAGCCTCTGGCCCTCCTCACTTCACTTCACATCACCTCCTGGTGGACTTACCACCAATGCTATGTTTAGTGAGCACAGCCCTGGGCCCAGAAGCCGCTCCTCTACACCTGCTGCACTCCGATGCCGCTGATCAGAAGGCCTCGCTGTCCTCCGTGATTTTGTAGAGATCTGTGATTTGCGGAAAGGTGCAGTGGTTTCTGGATCGATGCTTCTGTCTTAGGTTGGTTGTTGTCTTTGAACCCATGTAAACATGGACCGGCTATGACCTGTGCATAAACTATGCAGACAGCACACGATGACAGTGAGGGCTGCAACCTGTGGCATCATACTTCTGTGAAAGGGTTGAACAGTATGTGGCACTTCGAGAAAGAAATGGGCACAGTACAAACACAAACATTTAAATGTAATCAGGCTGGAAGTCTCGAGTTGTATTCATCATGGAGGAAACTGTAATATCAGAGAAGAATATGACTCACAGAACTATATACTATTTTGGTGTTTTATTGATTTCCTCTGTGGTTCAGTGCAGGTGGGCACTTGGGCTTAGTGGCGACAAAGCATGGTCAATTGTCACTTTTACAATATTGTTCAGTGCCCTGTTTTCTAGACCCACGAAGCACGACCCCTACTCCAGACCCTATTGTAACAATGTAAGGAGAAATAAAACGGGGATGAAGTCCGTAGAGCTGCAGCCTCATGTGCTTTTCAAAGGGGTGAGAGTTTTAGGGCTCAGGAAGATTTTGGACATTTTAATCTTCATTAAGAGACATGAGAAAGGGACATGGTTGATCAGGGACTTGCCTGGTCAGCCTTGTTCTCAGGAGATGCCCCCTCTTCTCCCCACGAGCTTGTTTCCCACTCCAGCTCAAGAGCAGGTTACACAAGTAGATTTGTCTACGGAACAAGTCATCCATATTTGGGAAAATTTAGTTGGAGTGAATAGAATCAGCCTCTTTTAGGTAAAGTGCATAAGGCATATTCTTGCTTTTAAATGGGAAAATGGGAAATTGGTGGTCAATAGACAAAACAGAGATGCCATGAGTTTATAGGCAAAAGACACACAGATGATGGACAGAATGCAGAGCAAATCAAACATTCAACCCGAGTCGAAAGATCTGGGTTAAATCCATCTTCTTTTGCTCACCATGCCACCCAAGTTTAGACCCAGCCATATGTAAATCAGTCTTGACCCTGTGCCTTATGGGAACAGTCCAGCCTGAACTTCCAAGCCGGTCCGCCCTGGACCGGAAACAAGAATCCTGGGACCGGTTTCGGAGCATAACCCCTCATCAGCCAGGCTCGCTTGAATCCAGTGACACAGTGAGCCCGGGACTCACGTCTGGGCATACCCGTCTTTTGCTTTCTCGCCCTAAGTGCGCCGGGTATGCCCAGACGTGTTCACCTGAACAGGGAGGACCTGGCCTGGCAGTTCGGGCTGGACTGTTCCATGGGAAACAGGGTAAAGACTGATTTGCATATGGCTGGGCCTGAACTGGAATGGCATGGAAAGCAAAGAAATTATGGATTTAGGCCCAGATCTCTGTACTGGGGTGAATGTTTGACATTGTGCAGTATTCTGTCCATCAATTGTTCTTTTTGCATGAGTTTATAGACAGCATTAATATTTTCTGGTCCTCTAGAGTGAAATATCTAATGCTGTACCAGGGGGACAAATATGCAGCCTAAATGAAAGGTTGGGTTATTTGGGTCTTCACTCAGTATGGGTCTTTAGCTGTCATCAGTTCTACAAAGTGAACTATTTAGGCAAGAGATTATTTTCACAGTGTAAGGTCTTCCACTTACCTCATACAGACTCTAGTCAGCTGGGTCTTACATTTCTGCAGAAGATAAGGCACTGCACCAGCAACTGTTGGCTCAACTTGAGCACTGTTGCTGGTTCAAACACTGTTTTTTTTAACATGTATTGATTCATTTTTAATGTTTAACAAAAATCACATTTTCTCATTACCAGTACGGCTCAACTTTGCACATTACAGTCTGTGTGCTGGTTCTGTTTGCTAATCCTTTTTCCCTAGCCCATAAAAGTCTCTCCATCAACCTCAAATTTTATAAAAACCTTTTGCGGCATTGTTTCAATCACTGTTTAACACAAAAAGAGCATATTAGTTGTAGCCTTCATAACCTCCACTGGGCTACTCCTTCCAGCCATAAATAATCTAAGGAAGGGAGAGTGAGGATCAGTTGGGATCCCCCGACTTCCCTGAAAAAGCCATATATAAATCAAAATAAGGGGTCCCCTAAGAGTCCAGTCCGTACAGACAGAACTGGCACATGAGTAATCTTCCTATATAACTTTCACCCTTAAGGAAATCCTGAAGGCATTGTTCATCATAGTGCTTCACGATGGAGTATAGTACTTCCACTGCAGGCTTCAACCTGATCTCGTTCAAAGCTCACTTACAGATATTTCTTGGGATCCTATCATAAAATAGTTAAAAGGCTGCCTGATGCAATCCTGAAACAAACTTTATTAGCAGAATAATGCCTTGGCAGTATTAAAAACAAATGCTGACACAGTGTGGAGTCTAATTACCCAAGTATCCATACTTGCGGTCTACATGTTTCAGCCTTCCTAGAAGATAATGAGGCTTTCTTTAGTACCAATATTTTAAGGATCCCTATGTATTGCCTAATCCTTAAAGAGTCAAGAAGTGGGGAATAAACCCTACTCGCATATCATACTCCTATTCACACTATGCATAATCTTTATGCTTGCGGCCCAACCCACTAAATCATTAGTGGCTATCTGTGGAGGGATAAGGAAAATCACCCAAACCCTTTATTTTACTTCTAATTCACTTACAAAGACCACTTGCTTCTTTCTTAAACCTTCCAAAAAACACCGGTGTATGGGGTCACACTGCACACGCTATTGGTGAATATAACTACGGCTCTTAATAAGTCCTGAAACTGGGTCACTCAGTTGGTCAGTTCTGGGTCATCACTGTGTCTCTCTGTATCCATATTGTTATAAAGGTGGTTCTGCGCCCCATGGACGGTCTCCAGGCACACTCCTTACTGTTATATTTAGCGCTTCCCTCCTTTTCTATCGACGAGGTAGGGTCAGCAATCTTACAGTCACACTTCAATTTTGTATCAGCGGAAATGAAAAATAAAATGCTGTTTGTATCGGTTTCTCACTACTATCCTCTGTTATGCACAATTATGCCTTCTTAAAGAAAGAGTTGTTGCCTCAATCACATGTATTTCTAATCTCTGCCCAAGCTCTCTACTACCCGCTAATCCACATTCTTACTTCTTCAAAGAAAAGTTGGTCTCAATTACCTAACCGTCCTCACTCCTGGCCGGGCAGTTCGCAATTGTCCTAGTGCCTCCGCCGGTCTTCAGGCCCAGTGGGAATGTCTCCTTTCACTTCCTTGTTGAATGTGATTGGCCCTTCTGTCAGATCGATCGTCATCGTTGTGTTGTCATTTGTCTTGTGAGGGACTTCCTGCTCGCATGAGACTCACTGAGTTGGTGACACCTATGACATCAAAACTACATGCAACCCCAGCTCATGTGGACCTGATTACCAAGATAGTCTAGTTTGCATCTAACTTCTGTTGGAAGATATAAGGCATTATATAATTGTAGTAATCTTGGTATCTTGCCTTGTATTGAAGACGCACAGAGAAACAGTTGGTAGCAACGTGGTTTATTCTTAAGTACTTGCACCCACGACCGAAGCCATCCAGCCGTGAAGAATCCGACGCCAGGAATGGCGTTGAATGGAATTCTACACGACCGAACAACCGCGCTCTGGAATGCCTGAATAAAGAACATCATAAGTCGCGTGGTGACACGCGACTTATTGCAGAATTAACACTACAACATCTCCCTTTCTTCAAAGGGCAATAAAGAACAATAAAACAATAAGTGAAACTAAAGTGTTGTACATGAACATTTTGAGCAGGTAAGCATGAGACTGCAGTACAATGCAATGGAAATAAAATAAAACTTATGCTGTCATTCTAACACATAATCTCTTAATTTACAAGAAATTTGTCTGAGACGTGAAGCTCTCTTGACAGATGACTCAGCCAAATCACTATGATCAGTAGTAATGGGTTGGTTGGTTTCCGCAGACAAATCACTGTGATCTGAAACATTGGGTAGGGTGGTTTGCACTACAACTGGTTCCAAGACACGGCTAGAGGTTGATTCTTTCTCATGACATAAATCAAACCAGTCGCAACGTTCTGTCTCCAAAGTGGAATGATCATTGATGACATTAGCCTGAAAAGGAGAAACCTTAACAAGCGCCCTTTGGTTCCACCAACCCTTCTTATCCAGAAGAGCAGAACCTCTACTCACTTGTATCACCAAAGTGGGAGATGAATACTTTGAACTGCCTTTGGGTACCTTCCTCGGGTTTTTAATGAGAACCCAATCTCCCCTTTTAAAGGTTGATCCATGAAATGTTTACCAGCATCGAATCGTGCTTTCATGGAATCTTGCTTGAGTTTCACATGTTTTTGAAGAGAAGTAGACCTGTCAGTGAAATTACTATTTACATGAAACCAACTGGGATTGAGATGAGTATGAACTCTTCTTCTCCTCAGAAGAGTAAATGGTGCAATGCCAGTTGTAGAATGTGGAGTAGTGTTGTATGCCCAAACTTTGTCGTGTACGAAAGTTAAAGGATCAAGTTTACTTGAGATTGCAGTTTGTATACCCTCCTTAATGATCCGGTTACCCCTCTCAACCAGACCATTAGAGGAGGGGGAATACAAGGCAACTTTAAAGTGAGAAATATCATGCAATTTTAGGAATGAACACATCTTTTGTGAAACAAAATGTGTTCCGTTATCAGTAACGATACTTTTTGGGAAACCTTCTACATCAAATACAGTCTGCAGAAAATTGATTGCATTCTCGGTTGTGGCGCCATTGCAGAAACAATAATACAGCCACTTAGTGTGGTAATCAACTAATAAAATTAGATATTTGTTTTCATTGGATAACACATCGTAGGGACCTGAAAAGTCTAATCTCACTTTATCCCAGGGACTCTCTGGAAGTGGTACAGGATGTAAAGGAGTGGCAAGAGTCTTCCAATGCTTGTCAGATAGGAGACATTCTGTGCAATTGTCAATCATTTTCCTGATTTGGGCATCCATGGAAGGCCACCAGTAAAACTGTTTGATGCGTTGACAGGTCTTGGTTACGCCTAAGTGTCCTTGATGCGCTGTTCTAATGATGAGATCACGTAAAGACTCAGGTGGGACAAATAAGTCATGGCGCATTACCATTTCGTTGACTATAGAAAGTTCTCCTGAAACATTTGCAAAAAACCTCAAAATGGGTGATAAAATTCTACTTTCAGGCCATTTGTTAGTAATAAAAGATTTGACCTTGTTGAGGGTGTCGTCATTGTTATAAGCTGCATTCCACACATCTTCAGAAATCGGTGGACATTCAGAAATGGCATCAATAACTGCAACTACACACTCAACATCGTCATCAATCTTGGGAGTTTCATGTAGAGACATCCTAGAAAGGCAGTCAGCCCTAAAGTTCTTTCCCCCAGAAATGTGTTTGATGACGAAATGAAATTCATGAAGTTTTGAAAGTAATCGAACAAGTCTGGCAGAGGCTTTGTTCGAAGTACTACTCGACAACATGTGCATAAGCGGTTTGTGGTCTGTGTAGATCTCAAATTCCCGACCCCAAATGTACGATTTGAACTTCTGAATGGCCCAGACGCAGGCTATGGCTTCTCTCTTGATAGTGCTGTACCTAGTTTCAGCCAATTGGAGAGTTCTAGATGCGAAAGCGACAGTGTGTTCTTTACCCACCACCCATTGTCCAAGAACAGCTCCTAAGCCAGTAAGGCTTGCGTCAACCGTAATGAAGCACCTAAAGCCATCCAAGAAAGGGTGCAAAGCTGGGGAGTCTTCGATAAGTTTTTTAACCTGTTCAAAGACTTTTTGTACGTTGTCTGACCAGACTAACTTTACTCCCTTTCTCAGAAGAACCCTCAGCGGTTCAACGATTTGAGCATAGCCCTGGACGAATCTGGCGTAATATTCCGCCAATCCGAGAAATGAGCGCTTTGTCTTTATCACTGGGGGGCGTGGCGTCTCTAATGGCTTTGATAAGGGAAAACTTAGGTTTTATGCCATTAGGTGTAAGGGTATGACCAAAGTAGTCAAGTTCTTTGACTGCAAATTTGCACTTATCATGTCTTAGAGTCATTCCAGTCTTTTCCAGGACCTCTAACACTTTGAATAATATTTGATCATGCTCAGAAGCGTCACCAGCAAAAATCAGTATATCGTCCTGATAAGCTTGTACACCTGGGATATCTTTAAATAGAGTGTCCATTAACTTTTGAAAGACACTGGCCGCAGAGGCCAAGCCGAATGGAAGTCTTAAATATTTGTAAGCTCCGAAAGGCATTACAAAGGTGGTTAACTCTTGAGATTTGGGAGACAGGGGAATCTGGTGATAAGCAGACTTGAGATCTAACAGGGAAAAAATGTTGGCTCCACCCAAATTAGCTAAAAGATCGTGTATTTTGGGCAATGGATGGCAGTCCACAATGATGTTATTATTTAAGGAGCGCAAGTAGGCGCATAACCTAACCTCGCCTGACTTTTTGCGTACCAAAACTATCGGAGAGACCCACTCAGAGGAGTTGCAAGGTGTGATTATTGCTTCATCGCATACATTTTTTTAAACTTTTTTTAATTCGTCTCTTGCACTCAAAGGAAGAGAGCGAACTTTGTGAATAACAGGTTGAGCATTTAACTTTAGGCGAATATCATGCTTGAAACCTGGCACGGTGCCAACCTTGTTCTGGAAAACCTTGGGAAAGTGATCAAGAAGATAATTAACATTACAATTTGACACAGATAAATCAGATACACTTATGTTTTCATGGTCGTGATAATCATAGTAGTCATGTGGAATATCACCTAAAGCGACAGGTTGATTAGAACCCGGTTTGAGGAGTAAGCCCATTTTGGCAAGATCCAACCAACCAAAAATGTCTCTCCCCTTAAGGGCGACGTAGACCTTTGTGAAAGTGCGTCTGCCAAGGCATTCAATCCTGGAATGGAAGTACCCTAGCTTGTCAATATCCTTTTCACCGTAAGCTTTAGGGTTGATATCAGATTTGATAAGAGTCACCTGGTCGTCCCAATTTGCATAGAATGTCGAATCTGACAAAATGGTGATGGGAGAGCCTGAGTCGGCTTTTACTTGTAAGGGTATTGATCCAACCATAAGTTCACACCAAGGACCCTTGACCTTACAAAGATCCACGGAATCACATTCAATGGATAACATGACGTCATCAAGCTTAGTACGACACGACTCCAAGTTCTCGTTGTATTCAATGTTGTTAACTCTGGTATACCTTTTGCCACCTCTGCACACCGTTTGAGGATGACCAATTTTCTTACAAGAAGAACATCTTTTA
This sequence comes from Calotriton arnoldi, assembly GCA_963921515.1. NCBI lineage: Eukaryota > Metazoa > Chordata > Amphibia > Caudata > Salamandridae > Calotriton > Calotriton arnoldi. Next base: position 1,896,923 of record CAWUFW010001933.1, read on the forward strand.
CCAGAGGCTGGACAATTTGGTGAATTACCAATGTGACCCTTCGACCCACATCTGTAGCAGATCATTGGTTTCTTTAAAAATTGTCTAGAAGGCCTATTGACCAAATTTACTGAACAGGAAGAGGAAGGTCCTTCATTTAACATATGAACGCTAGGTTGAGAGAGACTCTCTTGTATAATTTTTGAAGAGATCGTTGCTCATTCAATCCCTTTGGCAATGTCCACAGTTTCTGCTAAACTTGGATTTTTGCAACTCAACAAGCGTTCTTGGATTTTTTTTGAGTGACATGACAAAATGAATTGATCTCTTATGGAAGCATCTGTACTTGCACCAAATTCGCATGTAGACGCTAAAATTCTAAGCTGAGCAATGTAGTCTTCCACATTTTCCTCTATATTCTGCTTACGCTTGAAGAAATTATGTCGTTCTAGAACAATACTCGGTTCATCAGAATATTGTTTGTTTAGACGAGCAAGAGCTTCTTGATAGGTGTCCCAACCTTCACCTGAACCAGTCGGAGGGGGAAAAACTGGAAGGTTCTCAAAAACTTGTTGCGCAGCAACGCCTAGACAGCCATAAAGAATAGCAACTTTGCGTGCTGGAGATTATTTTACAGCATCAATTGCGACAAGGTAGTTTTCAAACCCCTTTAACCATTGTTGCCATTTAAACACTGGTTTGCCCGGAGTTTGTAAAAAAGGTGCAGGTGTTTGGAATTGCTGCGAAGAAGCCATAATTCAAATGTAACAGTTGTACAAGGAAATTGGAATAAAATGACAAGCCAAGTGTTGTTTTTTTTTTTCGTGTTTTTTTTTTAATTGAAAAATTTGTAATGAGACTTGGGATTGTCTTTAAGTAGATTTGAAAAAGCGTGCTTGTAACTGATAAGGAATAATAAGCATGCGTAATGGAAAATGTGCCTGCAGATATGAAACAAGCTGTGACAAGGCGTGCCAATCGCTGCTGTGGGGAATTAAAGCGCAGGAGACCATGTGAAGAAAGCGTGCCTATCGCTGCTGTTAAGCATTGCAGCGTAGGAGGCAAGGTGGTGAAAGCGTGCCTATCGCTGCTGTATAGGATAAGGAAACAATAGGCGATATAAGGAAGCGTGCCTTTCGCTGTAGCATATAATCGATAGGCGAAGGCTTGAAAACGCTGCAGTGGAGGAATAAAGCACAGAAGACCATGTGAACGAAGGATGCTTATCGCTGCTGTTGAGCATTGAAGCGCAGGAGGCAACGTAGTAATAAAAGCGTGCCTATCGCTGCTGTATCGCTGCTGTATGGGAAGCAATAGGCGAAATAAAGGAAGCGTGCCTATCGCTGTGGTATGTAAATGATGGTGAAGGCTTGAACAAAGCGTGCTTATCGCTGAAAGCGAGCGATACTTCTCGTCGCTTTTAAAAATGGCCGTCGGACGCTGTAACCAAGGTTACGGTTTTTGCGTGGCTCTTCAAAGGAGTATAGCTTGATGGGAAAGTGCTGTGGACGTCGGTACGTTCTGTGACGTAACAAGGGGAGAAGGAGTCTCGTGGAGGACATTCAAATGGCGCGGTGAACGCGAGCTTCGAGCAGGGAATAAACTGCCACGATGCCGGCAACAGACAAATAAAGTAAGGGAAAATGTACAACCTTGTCACGGTTTCTGAAGCATGTAGAAGCGTAGAGGAGGCTTGTAAATCGCCGGTTGGTTTGGCTCGCCAGCGGTTGGGGTGAGAAAAGCCTTTCACCAATGATAGAGACGAGGGATTGCTGGTTCTTGGCTGTGGGTGCGGAGAGTACCCGCTCGTCGCCAAGTTATTGAAGACGCACAGAGAAACAGTTGGTAGCAACGTGGTTTATTCTTAAGTACTTGCACCCACGACCGAAGCCATCCAGCCATGAAGAATCCGACGCCAGGAATGGCGTTGAATGGAATTCTACACGACCGAACAACCGCGCTCTGGAATGCCTGAATAAAGAACATCATAAGTCGCGTGGTGACACGCGACTTATTGCAGAATTAACACTACAACACCTTGAGACATTGTCTGTCTCGAGGCATGTTACATGACGTTTGTTGGAATGTGAGCGGGCGGACGGTTGGGCGACGGCGGCTGGAGCGAGATGCTGGTGTTCGGCAGCTCAGGGTGATTTCTCTTGGGTTTACGAATAAACAGATTACTGTCATCTGAGCCCATTTAATCATATTTTCTTCATTTAAATGTGGAGACTAGTTCCAGTGAAGAAACCACCCTTCAATATTGAAAGAACCCACGATTTGTGAACCTGCTCAACCTACGGTTCATGAGGTGCAGTATGGAGCAGTTTCTGTGGCATTTATCGTGACTTCGTAGTGGTGGAAAAGTTGGCACGTCAGGGAGCATCTGCTTTAGGCTGGGTTGCAACTTATGTCGGTGGGTGTTCACCGGAGTCTCTGTTTGGGAGTGGCTGTGGCAAGTTTATTTTGTGGCTTACGTATGGGAAGCTAAGACATCCCCGCCGGCACTGAGTCTCCCGTGTGCTTGTGTGATATGCCGCAGAGGCATCCGGCCTGTGATGTGCGCAATCACAGTCTGAAGACTGCAACTAGTGTCTCAGCTGTATGCAGCGGACCCAGGCCGGTCAGGAGTCTACGCAGTTCCGGAATTGAGCTGCCTGCACAGTTCAACAGCCTTCGGTATGAGTTTTGGAGTCCAGCTCTGGCAGAGGGCATCCTGTTATGTTTATTCAGTGCGTCGTTTCTGCAACCGAGCCGCGGAAACCAGGTGTGGAGTCTTAATAAAAAAAAAAAACTATGGGGCCTATTAGCAATAACCAGCGATAATTATCGCTAAGCGCAGTTACCGCTTGGATAATTATCGCCGGCTATCGCAGGTTTCTATCGCGGAGATACCGTGCTATCAGCAACGCTTATCTCCTAAGCGATAGAAACCCTGGAGAACAGTGTGAATATCGCTTGAAAACAAGCGATATTCACACTGTGACCAGTGTTAGCTAGGTGATAGGGCGAGGGGATTTAGCCATGTAATCCACCTCCCATTGGATTACATGGCTAAGTCAGGTCTGGACCAGGCGTTAACAAACCAGCGCTAAACGTGTTTAGCGCTGGTTCGTTAATCACCTCCCTGCCTCGCTAATAGGCGATAGCGAGCTTAGCGACTGTTTCCAGTCGCTTTTAGGTTGGGAACGCCTACTTTGCATGCCATTAGCGATAAATATCGCTGGCATGCAAAGCGGCACCCAACCCGGTCGCTATCGCCTAGAAGCTGTCGCTAACAGCAGTTAGCGACAGCTTGCTAATAGGGCGTTAGAATTATCGCCGCTTTAGCAGGAAAAAGTCCAGCTAAAGCGGCGACAGAGCCTTTGATAATATGCCCCTATGCTTTTGACAGTGTTGAATACCTCTGGTGTGGAGGTGTTTCCCAGTCGTTCATGCACGTTATTCATCTTGTAAAGCATTCATCGTCGTCATTCTGGTTTCAGTATTGTTGCATTGGGGTTTTTACATTTATGCCATGAGGGTTGACTGACGAAACTAGCACTCGTTTAATTCAATTTTGTGTTTGATGTGGTCGCATGTTTTTTGTTGACTTTGGTGCAAGTATATTAATGAACGGTTGGGCTATTTTTTCAGAATATCCTTACCATTTTTTTTTTTTTGTACAAGGTACATTTTTGCTTGTTGTCCTTCATTTCTTTACAGGTAAAGAGGGCACACGGTGATGTGCACACCATTAGATGCAGAAGGACTATTTTAACATAATGAACATAAGGGTAGGTTATTGTAGTGTACGCCCATAGCTACTTCTTTCTACTAATCTTTAGTAATAATAGCTACGTTAAAACCAGAGGATATAATCTGTGAGTCCACCACCTCCATTTTTGGATACTCCGGGGATCCATCAATACCTTGGAGACAATGGTTTGATGTATTTGAGATGTACTTAGGAGCTATAGTTCCATCAAGGTTTACAGCTGAACGAAAAAAAAAATTATTGTTACACTCTATTGGATTTGAAGGGAGGTCCATTTTTAAATATCTTCCAGCTTTGGAAATAGTGGAGGTTGAGGAGCTTGATGATTTTCAAGAAACAGTGAAACGCTTAGAAAACAGCTTTGATACGCCACCCAGTTTGGTAGTTTCCAGGCATAAGTTTTTCAAGCGAGTTCAGAGACCCAATGAAGATGTTGACTCATATATTTCATAATAACGAAGCCTGGGGCTGAATGCCAATTTGAGGATTTAAGTGATCAGCTTATTTGAGACCAGTTTATTAGTCACTGCATTGCTAAGAATATACGACAAAAGTTATTAACTTTGGGCAACCCAACTTTGGTAGACACTGTTAGGATTGCTAAAAGTATTGAATCATTTTTAAATCAGCAAAAGAATTGGAGAACAAAGACAGTGAGCAGGTGACCCCGTTACTTGACAAGAAAGAGGGTGCCAGCAAGAAGGAATTTCCACAATCAGGTACTTCAAAACAGTCCAGCTTATTTTTTAGACAAACTAACATTTGCCAGGTGTGGTAATCCATCACACAGCAGGAATGGAAGACCATGTCCAGCCAGGAATGTAACATGTCAATTGTGTAAGAAACTCAGTCATTTCGCAAAAGTATGTCAGGCACCAAAACGTGAAAAAGTGGAAGTTACAGTGATATTTGAACAAAAGGGTAGTGATTCTGATGAGTTGGTGAATGAAATGAAAGATATGGTGTTAGTAGTGGCTGATGAAGGTGATGTAAAAAGGGGGGATCCCAGTGAATGTGTAGATCCATTTGTTGACATTCAGGTTGGGGACAGAAAGTTAAAACTGTTAGTAGATTCTGGAGCTAGGATTACTATGATTACTCTAGAGTTGTTTCAGAGTTCTTGGTCTAACAAAACATTATTACCCTCTGACCGTTCTTCTGTCTCTTACGTAAGGAGGAGGGTAGAACTCCTGGGTTACTTCGAAGAGATTTTATCTTTGAAAGGGAGGCACATACATGGTAAGGTATATGTTGCTGTGAAAGGGTTGAACATCCTAGGTTGGTTCCACCAGGGGTTGGTTGGCATGGTGCTTAGGCCTGGAGCGAAGGGGCAAGTTTTAGTGATTAGAAACACTATTGATGTGGAAGCGATTAGCAATAGTCATCCCAAAGTATTTTCAGGAGAACTGGGTAAAATTGTGGGGTTTAAGCACAAGATAAAAGTAAAGGAATGTGCGAATCCTATAAAACACAAGCTGAGGGGAGTACCATTTAGTGTGAGGAATGATTTACAAAAAGAAATAGAAAGTCTGGCTGAGCATGGTATTATTGAACCTATTGAGTCCTTGCTTTGGCTTTCTCCTTTAGTCGTTGCAAAACAAAATGGAGAGCTTAAGGTATGTGTGGATCTTCATGTACTTAATAAAGAGATTTGGATAGATTCCCATCCCTTACCGAAAATTAGTGAATTGCTCTTGTCTATAGCTGGGGCCAAATTTTTACGAAACTTGACTTGGCTGCTGCATACCATTAAGTTGAACTGGAACCTGATTCTCGGCATTTTACTGAATTTGTGTCCCCATTGGGCACATATCAATATTGACGGATGCCATTTAGTTTGGCTTCGGCTGCCTCAGTTTTTCAAAGGGTAATGTGTACATTGCTGAAGGAAATAAAAAATATCGGTATTTTTCAAGAAGACGTCTTGATTTATGCCAAAGATCGAAATGCTCATTATGCAACTCTAAACAAAGTGCTAGATATTTTTCAGAAACATGGTGTGGTCTTCAAAAGTGGGAAGTGTGAATTTTTAAAAGATACTGTGGAATACCTATATTATGTTATCTTGTGTTCAGGTATCAAACCAAAAGTTGGTTAATGGTTTGGTTCATGCTATTCTGGAGGCACCTCCTCCAACTGATAAGCAGGGAGTGAAATCTTTTTTAGTGTTGAGTGAGTTTTATTCATGGTTCATTCATGATTTTGCTGCAAATGTTAGACCCATATCCAACTTACTGAAGAAAAATGTTGACATTGAATCAAATGATGAATGTGTGACAGCATAGGGGAGAGGATGTAGCCTTACGGCTAGAGCGGTCGACCTCGAAACTGGGAACCGGGTTCGAGTCTCAGCAACGACTCTCAACATTCTGTGATTCTGGGCAAATCACTTAATCTCCCCGTGCCTAACAAAAAAATGAATGGGCCTCATGTAACAAAACTGGTGCTCATGTAAAGTGCTCTGATACCCTATGTCTCGGGTCTAGTTTGCGCTATATAAAACTAAAACAAAAATAATAATAATTTGAGTGAATCAAAAAAACTGTTGGCAAGTGTTCAAGTACTAAAACCATATGATCCCAATCTAGAATGTATGCTGACAGTTGATGCAGGCAAATATGGCTTAGATGAGATTTTGACACAACACGTTGGTAAAGATGAGCACACTATAGGTTTAGCATCTAAAGTACTATGTGATGCAGAGGTACATTATTCAGTAATTGAAAAGGAATTGTTGGTGTGCTGGTGGCCATAGAAACGTTTTGCAGCAATTTGTGGGGGAGACGGTTTTTCCTTCAAACGGACCACAAACCACTAGTCTCCATTTTGAGTGGTAGTAATTAAAAAATCAACACTGCCAGAATAGCGAGGTTTACTGCAAGACTCTTGCAATTTCAATTTGAAGTGGTTCATATACCTGGTGGCAAGAACATTAGAGCTGACTATTTTTCGCGTTACCCTATTAGTTCGAATGGTCAGTGTCAAAGGGTACATATGGAAGAAGAGTTGTGTAGTTCCTACAAATCTATATAGGATCTGCGCGTTTAGACAACATAAACTAAGGGATTGGTGTCCAGACTGATTCCAGACACCCCCACAAGATATGTTAGTCTGTAGACCAGCTAGCTCACAGTGCCACTATAAGCCCCACAACCTTACCAAGGAGCGAATAGTTTCTGGCAACTACCGAACATGACAACCCTGACCCCTCCGGGATCATGGAAACAGTGTACTACCTTTCGCTCCGCCAGTCGTGCTCACTCGGTCTCCAATTTCAATAAGTATTTATTAAACCAGCTTCATTCTAGTATAAAATACATGTGCTGCAACAACCATTAGACAGGAACAGATGTATACGATTACAAGCACCAACAGAGTAAACAAAAGGTAGAATTCTACCATGGTGCTAAAACAGTGACTATATGCTGGCATATAGATACATGGCAGTAATCATGCGTACTCCGACGATGCTAACCCTAGCTAAGTGTACCTAAGTGTACCTAGCATGTATGTAGGTGGAAAGCCAAGAATCCCCCTAGGAAAGAGCCAACCCCATTACCTGATGGGAGAGAACGAAGGACTCCGTCTTGGTCTCGAGTTGGACACCCCCCAAGGGATGTCACATCACTGTGTGCTGGAGTGTCTGCGTGCAAGGACTTCAGCGTTTCGTGTCAGCATGGAAGCTTCTGCTCTGGTTTGCCCAGCGAAAATGTGGTACTTATATACCCGAAAGGTACCCTTAGGGATTCTACCTAGATGTGTCATGGTACTGTGGACCTGTCATCCAAGGATGACAATAGCTGGGACTTTTGTACAGAGCTATTATGCAGAAGATGGTAATCCTGCTGTGATACTAAGAATCCTCGTGCATAATAAATGAGGCTAGTTTTCAAAGAAAACCACACAACATTTATTCGGCATCTAACATCAGCGCCAAAGCCGTCATGTAGAGCAAGGTAGGACAAATATAGGTAAGGGTCGTGAGGCTACCTAGGCTTATATTAGGGTACATTGGGGCTCATAACACCCACTCCTCATCCGAAGGACGTTCGATAAGCTAATGATAAGATATGCCTGTCTAAAAAGCATCAAAACATTGTTTAACAAATGAATGTAAAAAATCTTTAAAACATGGTATACGTAAAATTTTTAAAAGCTCTATAGGTTTTACAGAAAGTCAATATACTGTTTAGATCAACTGAGCATATCCAAAGCCATGGTGCCCAGTGAGAGCAGGAGAGAAAACTAAAATAAAAATGATGTTTTCGAATTCCAATTTAGGTTTGTTTTCAAAAAAGGTCACATTTTTCCCATCACACGGAGAGCCAAATGTTTATGTGTCCTGTGTGGGAGACTCAACATCACTGCTGCTTGCCTTCACAGATGACGGTCCCTGTAACACCTCTTGGATCAGGTCAATGGAGCTAAGGTGATCTTCTCCAGTTCCCAAAGCAGCCGCTGAGGAAGCACTCAACACCTGTGAGCCTGTTGCAGAGCCGGTGTCCATTCCAACAGGAGCTGAAGCAATCCGTGGTGGCTCTAAGAATGCCTTAATCAACATGGGAATACGCTGTGGACACTGTATTACGTGGGCCTATTAGGGGTCCAGTAGTACGTCTACGTCTGGAGGCGTAACTGATGGAAGTGTTAGACAGATGTCCAACACACATTCGTATCCCCAGAATAGGCTGCGTAGCACAGGCAAGACGCAGTCAACCCAGTTTGATCTGAACAATAGGAACCAATGCTCGCTTAGCTTCCGAAGCACAGGTGTGCCCAGATGGAGTATCATGCGTTCACGGCAACGTCGCACCAAGAGTGCTTTTTCCATCTCTTTGGAGGCTGGGATGTCCATTGCGTAGCAGGAAAATTAAAACCAGGATACCCACTACAAGTAGTAGGACCAGCGGAAGCCCTCCAGAAACGCTTCCTAATACGTAGTGTATAAATGATGGAATAACTCCGAAGATCGACTGCAAGGTGCTCAATAGTCCAGAACCTATGCTTCTAAATAGGTGTACTATCCCACTCGTATCAGACATGTTAAAGATACAATGTACCATTTCCCTGAAATTGGAGCGGGAAGTTAGTTCGGACTAGTGCCTGTATCTCAGCTGAAGACCCTGCAACCTGGAGATCAAGAGTCTCTCGGGCTTAGATTAAGGCCACATCCTTCTGTAAAAGCATGGCATTCAGTCTGCTCAGAGAATCAAACCGTATAAGGGAAGCATTCAACGAAGGCGATAGCGCTGCCTCCCTGATTGTGTGGGTCAGTGGAAACAATACATGCATACAACAAGTAACCCTGGAACTCACTGTGACCAGATATGTGATGCCTGGCAGCATCCCACAACAACCTTGATCATTCAACATCAAATAACTCCCATTCGAGAGCAGTTTGAACACTGGATGAATCACGGCAGCTGGGGATCCTTTCAAGTGGCAAGGTTTGCAACTGAAGCATTACATTCTCCATGAAGCATAATATCCTGACAAATTAGAGACCCACTTAATGAATTCTCAAAGTCTGACCCGCTGAGAAAAACTTCAGTGTCCCCCTTTCTGCATCTAAATCTGTACTGTAATTCCCAAGATTCATGTCTGTATTCCTTACCCAATGCTTCATACCTGCCTACTTGGTGATACTGTAGACAATATTGAAATTGGAATGTCATGACTAGCAATGTAATATGGCCATGGATTAACCATTCTGTGGAGGGTGACTCAGCCATGGTAAAAGGTAGTTGGTTCAATTTTTCAATGTGCAGCATTATATATTTTGCATCTCTTGTGCCATTGTTGTCTGTCTTTCTGTTAGATTGTATACAGAAAACAGGTAAGTACTGTTGATGTACCGCCAGGGCACGTGACCAGAGCACAATGATTGTAGCGTCCAGCTCAATAATAGAATGGATAGCAATTGCGATTGCCCATGTTGAAGAATAGACAAATCCTGTTCCATTATATATTTTTCAGAAGACACAATGTTGTCCAGTGAATAAATCCTGGATGTTAGTATGGTCATACTGTTGTCGACCACTGCCAACGCCTTTTCTAGGTTAACCCTGTCAATTTCACACAATCTCTCCGCAGCCTCATGTTGAGAGATTTTGAATACTTCGTTGTAAATAACGTATAAGAAGCACTTCTGACGTAGTTTCTGGGGACCTAACAAACAATCCCTAAGATCCATGTCATCTGACAGTAAGGACAAGTGTTGTTTCACCTGGGACAGTGTTGAGGTTTTTAGCCACTCTAGGCATAACTTCCCAACATTGTAAGATGTCACCACCCCTGAATGTTCTTGTTGTACATAGCGCTGGTCAGGGCTATGGATACTAAACCCTTTGGTGGTGCCCCTGAATCTTGACTGACACCTATTTGTGTGGATAGGCCAAACCAACCATCCCTTCCAATTGGGGACTGAAGAATTGTATGAACCATCATGTATGATCTCATCTAGCGTATCCTCACTATATTGTGTGTAATTCTGCCAACCCTCAAAGTGTGTGAGTGAGGGAATCTGAGGTGCGTTCAAATCCTTTATCTTAGCTATCCCAAGACAGGAAGTTTGTTGCACCGTGTCGTTCAGGAAGATAATTTGTTGTGGTATGAGGCATGCTCTATATAAGGCCTCAGATCCCTGAACTTGTCAATCTTTAGTCCCCCAGACAGATTTTGTACCTATGGTGTCCCTCCAAAAGTCGAAGCCTCATAAAGACAGCTGGGAAATAAAGGAAGCAAAGTATATCTGTTTCATGTTGTTGAGCATATTTTTCTTTGCAGGTGTAGGTGCACCCATATAATAATAAGAGGTCGGGTCTGAAGTGTTAAACCCAGAAAAATAAGCAAACTTATGTGCAAACATTTGTAAACTACTTTTCGGTGATGTCGGGCATTGTTCCCATTGATGGTAAGTGAAAACATTCCATGGGATACTTGCTTTATGCAAAAAATGATGACCATAATGTTGGTAACAATAAATGGTGTCAAAATCAGATGTATCATCATACAATTCGTTACTGGAAAATGCAACAGATTGTTCTAAATCAGACAGCATATTATTTACAGTTTCAAGGTCCCTATCATCAGAGAAAGTACTGGAGGTGATGATATCATTCAAAGAAATTTTAAACACGTGTGGTATTTTCAAAAGTTCAGTTGGACCATATACATCATATGAAACCCTATCCCAAACTATTCCTTTATGAACTGGTACTGCAGCAATGTTCACTAAGGACAGGTCTTGTCACGTGGCCGATAGGGACACTGTCGACATTACTAAGTTAGCATGAGCCCTGCTGCCATGATGCAGCTTTTGCGCACGTTACTACACAGCTTTAGTTTTGCAATACTCTGTTTATGCCTTTCACATGAGAACCGTCTGCTGTGTTCGTTCTCTGCCTGTTCCTGGAGTTTAGTCTGAACATTGTGAGCAAAGTTGATAAACAATGCCCCTTGTTATTCTGTTCTGGTCAGGCCCTAGCACCTAGACACAACATACTAATGCAGCTGCTGCTGCTGCTAGAGACTCGTACTCTGATATTATGGTGATGCATGTTTAGGTAACACACACTTGGAGAGGGACCTTTCCAGGGAGAAGAGCAACAAGCACCTACGATGTAGAAATACCATCTATAGTCTAAGGTATGGGGTCTGCTGATAAAGCCCAGAGATCTTCTATTATATAATAATGCTTCTTCTTACCAAGGGGAGGGAGGTTAGGCACTATAGTCCTTTCTCCATTGTCTTTTTATGATGACATCTCCCTTTATGATATATGGCCTAGCTGCAATGATAACTATATCAGTGTTATGCATTTTTCGACTTGTTGTGGCCCGTATACTGCACGTTAGAGCGCAATAGTCAAAATAAACATTAAACTATATTTGTGTCTCGGTCAGTTCTTATTGCGGACCAGTAGGAGAGTGTTAGCGAAAAGGTCTGTCTTGTTACAGCGATTCCTGAGAGATCCAGGAGTGTTGTGTTCTGGGGTGTCTAATCATTTGCTTCTTCGTGAGTATGTAGGAGAGCGAGTGAGACACTATAGCTAGTCAGTCCTGGGCTCGTGGGCACTAAGGTGTTGGGAAGGCTTAGCCATTATACACCGAGGTCCCTTAATCCTGCGCATAGTTCTGTGTATGTGCAGAATCCCTGCAACAGTCTCTTTGTTCACGATGAGATGATGTATGTGGTTTCAGGACCAAGTTCACATGTTGTACTGCAGAGAGCTCTGGGAGATAGTGTCCATTCAGGAGCAGGAAAAATACAGTTGCTACACCTATCCAAAGGACTAGGAAAAGTAGACCAACTGTAATCCAGAGCTGTAGCCAGGGAGAAACAAAGTAAGTATTTTTCAGCCAAAGGTAGAGACCATATATTTATTCTTTGTGGGAAACAGAAGCTGGAGGTGACTCAGGTTCACTCGGATCCAGAGAAAAGGTGTCAAAATCGATGAAGTAGCCAGACGTTGTTCGATCTATCTTTGGTAGCTCAGCAGGTTTTGTAGAACTGGCTGTTGACTCATTTCGAGACATTTTCACATAGATGTCAGTATTAGGCCAGATTGAGATCTATGTTTTATTTTTGTTTTGTTGCAGTTCAATTTCAACAGGCACGAGTTTCATTCCATTGATGGTAACTCCTTCATTTCGTATAGTCGAATCTTCAAATGTTATTAATCTTTCTGTCTGAACTTCCTGAATGGCAGCAAGAGGAGAACGGCGGCTACCCAGGAGCCCACGCGCCCTGCTATTCAGTATCGGCCACATAGTGTGGTTTGATCAGATCAATGGGGACAAATCTCTTTTCTTTCTTTCCGGCAAGAGGCAAAAGAAGTACTGTTCTTGTTCCTTCGACAGCCAGAACAGATACAGGCGCTCTGAAAGGTGGCCCAAATTCTTTTTTGTCCACATTCTTTTCTCTGACCAGGTCCCCGATCTTCGGGACCCAGGCAGGTCTTGCCGAAACAGCTTTCACTTCCCCAGTGGTGGTGAGTTTTACTTGGACGTTGCTTTGTAATTCCCGGAATTCATTGACTTCCTGTAAAACAGCCAAACGATCATTGATGTCAAATGCTTTTTCATCTGCCAGTGTGCTGCCACAATCGAGGTTGAGTACCCACATTCTAATCCCAAACAGGACATTGTATGGAGTACAACCTCCTAGGGAACTTCTTGGCATGTTATTAAGTGCCCTCTGGACCCCATATAGGTAACTGACCCAACTGCCACCCGAGCCTAATACCCTTGCTGTTAAGGATTGCATTAAGTCCTGGTTATTCCTTTCCCCAATCAAATTTCCCTCGGGATGATATGGAGAGGAGTACCGCAAGACCACACCCAAACTTCCCATGGCTTCTTTGGAAGCCTGAGAGCTAAACGCAAGGCCGTGGTCAGAATGTAATGTGCCAATTGCGTATGTCCCTATGAAGACCCACAAATCCTTTATAACAGTTCGAGCGTCAGCCGAGCACTGGGGCCAAACCCACAGGAATCTAGAGCATGAATCCACTGCCACCAAGATGTACTTGTAAGCCCTGTCTGATTGTAAGGGACCACAGTGGTACAAATAGACACATGCAAGTGGTCTGTCTGAAATCAGTAGTGGTGTTTGTGGTGGGCGTGCTACAGTGGAACCCTTCATCTGCTGACAGATGTCGCACCTAAGGCCTTTTGGTCTGTTTACTGAGACCTGGTTACCAATAAGGTTGTTTCAATAGAGAAACCATTGCAGTAATTCCTGCGTGTGCTGAACCCAGACCCTTGTGTGCAGTTAGAATTAAACCTAATCTGCAATCCATATTTGGTATTACCCGATTCCCCCCTCCTGGAATTTGAGCATACGGTATGTTTTACGCATCTAACTTGTAGGAGTACTTGAGTGGGAAACCTTTTGGCAAGGCTGAGCTGTTGTTGCGCGTAGCGTTCACAGCTATCATTATCTGTCCGTCTATCTTTGTGCTAGAGTGAGTGATTGAAGTAACAGCAGCAGTTTTCACTGTTGCCTTGGCGGCTTCACCAGCCAATGAATTCCCTTCAACATGCACTCCAACACGCTGATGACTCAATGTGTGAATTACATGAGCTTGTGGCAAGTCTTTTTTCAGCTCTGCCACTTGTTCCCAAAGCATCTGGTGCTTTACTGTGCAACCTTTAGAATCTCTAAACCCATTCTGCTCCCAATAGTGAAGGTATTCATTGTAAGACTGGACACAGTAAAATGAATCGCACACAATGAGTGTGGGGAATTACTGAACAGTATTCGTTAGTGCCAGTATCAGGGCTTTTAGTTCTGCCAGCTGTTCCGTTCAATCTCCTAGAAACTGCATCTGTGCATTGCTAGGACGGAGCTTACTGTCCCACTTACGTCCCTTTACAATCGCACATGCGGTGCTGTATTGCTGTCTTCTTCCTACAGCTGGCTGGGCAGATCCGCCAGTGTAAATGATGTATTCATACTGATCTAGAGGCATTATTTCATTTGGGAGAGGATATTCTTGTTCGTACTGCAGGAATGCTTGGGTTTTCAATGTAGAATCAAATTTGTAGTCTACATCTGTTGCAGTAAGAGAATTAGCCCATTGTATCAATTGCGGATGCAATGCTTTTGTGTTTTGAACGCTTGCTTTTGTAATGGCCTCTAAGGTCGGTACTGGAGTCACAACAATTATGCGTTTCCCCTGAGCTAGTGCTCTTTCTCTCACTACAGCTGTCTGTACTGCTGTCAGTATTTTTTCTGTAGATGCAAAACACATTTCAGTTTTTGTGTACAGATGTGATTTGTATGCAATGGGTACAGTTTTGCCTTCATTGAAGGTGAGATAGGTGTACCCGGATAGACCCGCGATTACACACATCACCAGATTCGTGGTATTTACACGCGTAAGTGTTTGGAAGCTATCATTTCAGCTTGCAAGGAAAGGAGAATTTCTGTGCATTCCTGTGTCCAATGTCGAACTGAAAAATCAGGTCTAATTAAGTTGTAGAAAGGTTTTACTTTTTCTGCGTAATCCAAAATGTATGTTCTGCCAAAATTTAGAAATCCTAAAATGTATTGTAGGTTTTTCAGAGTCTTTTGAGGTTGGAGCAGTGCACATTTTACTAAAAGATTAGCTGCTAGGCTTTTCCCTTCACTTGAGAGCTCATATTTGTTTATTTATTTCATTTATTTGAGAGGTTTTATATAGCGCTGGCTGGACCCGTGGGTATCAGAGCGCTTTACATGAGTGTTGATTGTTACAGAGTAGACAGTTGTTCAATAGAATAAAAAACATAAACGTCAGGATAAAAAAGAAAACATTACAAATATGCAAAAAAGCATTGATTGTTACAGTACAACAGTTTTACCATAGGATACAGACATAGACGGCAGGATAAAAGACAATTTAAATTAACAAGTGGGCAAAAAGCTATTTAAATAGGGGCAGGGTTATCAAGAAAGCTATTTGGCATAGGAACAGTATAAAGCTAACTGGAGATAAATTACATGAGTAAAGGCTATCAAGCTATACTGTTTTGGTACGATGACAAAAACACAGTATACAGCTCATGGTTGAGTGCAGGGGGGACGTCAAAGTTCGAGGCTGGTTGTCGAAGAAGAAGGAAAAGATTGATAAGTATAGAAGGGGGAGAACAGTTTGGGGAGAAAGGAAGTAACGTCAGAGGGAGATTCGGGGGGGGGGAGTCAGGAGGGCAAAGGAGTGGAACCAGATTGGTGGAGGCTTGTAAGAGGGGGCAGAGGCGAGGTTAAGGACCCCAATATTTGTTGAGAAGGTGCGATTTGAGGTCTTTTTTAAAGCTGAGGTAGGAGGGGTTACAGCGCAAATCCCTAGGGAGAGCATTCCACATCATTGGGGCATTCCCGGAGAAGGACCGAAATTGTGTGGTTTTCTTTTTTAACAGAGGGGGGACAAGGAGTAGGGCATTAGTGCTTCTCATCGTACAGGAGCAGCCTGCTTTTTTGAGTTTGTTTGTAAGGTACAAGGGGGTTTGTTAGTGAAGAGCATGCAGTCTTGTAGGAGGCTCTTCCTTCAGGTAGCCAATTGAGGGCTTTGAGGGAAGGGGAGATATGGTCAAAACGTTTGCAGTCCATGATTAGCATGGCAGCTAGGTTGAGCACAGATCTAAGGGGGGCAAGATGTACTTTGGGGGTACCGTTGCCGTAGTCAATTTTGGAGAGAACAAGTGATTGGACAACCCCTTTAAAGTCGTCAGCTGGAATGAAGGGTTTGATTTTTTTAAGATGTCGGAGAGTGAAGAGAGCTCCTTTAGCTGAGTTTTCTATGTGGTCATTAAGAGTAAGTTTTTTGTCAATAGTGAAACCAAGTGATTTTGCTGAGTTTGATAAGGAGAGCGAGCAGTTAAGAGCATTTAGGTCAGAGAGCCAGCTTTGGATGGGGAGCTGGTTGCTGTTAGGAGAGAAGAGAATGATTTATAGTTTTTTGGGGTTAAGTTTGAGGTGGTTAGAGAAAAACCAGGATTGGATCTTCTTCAAGGAATTGTTAAGATGGGGAACATCCGAGTGGGATCTAATCTTGTAGTAAAGTTGTGTGTCATCGGCATAGAGGTGGTAGTTGATTCCTGCTTGTTTCAGAATAAGGGTAAGGGGTTCCATAAAGAGGTTAAAGAGAGAGGGGGAGAGAATGGAGCCCTGAGGGACGCCTAGGGAGACAGGTGTAGGGTTCGAGAGGCAGTCAAGGATTTTGATTTGCTGTGTTCTGTGTTGGAGATAAGAGGAGAACCATTTGAGGACAAGACCATTAAGGCCAAATTGAGCTTTAAGTGAGTTAAGTAAGGAAGAATGGTTAACTGTATCAAATGCAGCAGAGAGGTCAAGGAGAATAAGTAGGCAGGACTAACCATTGTCGAGTGACCAGTGGAGGTCATCGACGATATTAAGCATGGCGGTTTCTGTGCTGCATCCTTTTCTGAAGCCAGATTGCAAGGAGTCAAGAAGGTTAAAATTGCAGATGTGATTGTCCAATTGTCGGAGAGCAAATTTTTCAAGGACTTTGGATAGAAGTGGGAGGTTTGAGATAGGGCGGAGATTATTGAGGTCATTTGGGTCAGCAGAGGGGTTTTTAAGAATGGGAGTGATTTGGCCTAATTGGAGAGAGTTGGGGACACAACCAGAGGTAAAGGAGGTGTTGATGATAGTAGTCCAGTATGGGGCAATGATGTGCTTAAGATCTTTGACTAGGTTAGAGGGGAGGGGGTCTTTGGTGTGTGAGGTTGGCTTGAGTTTGGAAATGATGTTCAGGACTTCGTATTCAGTCACGGAGTGGAAATTATGCCAGGAGGCATTGTTTTTCAGCTGTACGTTGGAGAGGTTGAAATCAGGAAACGTTGAAGTGGGTCGGTGAGTTGGAGGATTAGGAGGAAGGGGCAGCGTCAACAGGGGAGGTAAGTCAATGGGAACATCAGCAGTAAGTCTGGGGGAGGGAGGGGGTAGGGTAGGATGGAAAGACTGATCAATTTTGGAAATTTTATCCGAGAGTAAATTAGCAATTTCCTCACATCTCTCTGTTGAGGCCATCAGTTCAGGGGGAGTGGACAATGTTTGTTTCCTTACAATATTAAACAGTTCTCTGGACCTATTTTTGGCACGCTCAAGTTGTGCTCGAAAGAAGGTTGCCTTTTCATTGAAGATGTGTTTCTTGTAAGTAGCTCTGGCGGATCTGAGGAGGGCAAGATGGGAGGGAGAGGGGTGTTGTCTCCAAGTTCTTTCGGTCAGTCTGAGAGAACGTCTTTCGTTGTTGAGATCTGAGTTGAACCAAGATTTGGATGGAATATTTCGTTATTTTTTTAGTTTTGGAGGGGCTAAATTGTCCAAGACATCCTTGACGGTCTTGTTGAAATGTTCAGTAAGCTCATTGGCATTTTGGGAGAGGGGGTGAGAAGGAGTTGGGCTTGGAGTTTAGACTCAAGTACATTCGGAGGGATTGGACTCAGATTTCTGGTCCATTTCAGGGGTTTGGTGATTTGTGTGGAGGGGGAGGGGAGTTGGTTACGATCTTAAACAGAATGAGGTGATGGTCGGACCAGTCAATGGGAATGATGTGAGATAGGGAGGACGTGTCATGATTGGAAATGATGGCGTCGAGAGTGGCTCCTTTGACATGGGTTGGATTTTGGCATATTTGTTTGAGGTCGTTAATCTCAAGGAGGTTAATGAGGCGCATGACTGTGGGATCCTCAACATTATTCCAATGAATGTTAAAATCTCCTAAGAAGAGATTTTTTGTGGTAGACAAAGAAGATTGTGAAAGAAAATCAGAAAATTCGTCGGCGAAGAGAAGAGGTTCACCCGGAGGGTGGTAGATATTATGTAGTCAGATCGGGGGAGCACCCTGGGCAGTGAGTGGGCGCCAAGGTATTCAAAGGTTAGGTAGTCTGAGTCTTTTAATAGGGAGAGTTGAAGTTCGTTTTTATAGATCATAGCTAGACCAACCCCTTTTCTGACAGGTCTGTCTTTCCTAAGGATAGAAAAACCGGGGGGGGGTGAGAAGGTCAAGAAAAGCCGTCGAGTGGTCATTGAGCCAGGTTTCCGTGAGGAAGGCGATGTCAATAGCTTCACTGAGGATGGTTTTGGATATTTCAATCGCATGACGGACAGCCGAACGGCAATTGACGAGCATGCAAGAGAGGGCTTAGGGTTATCATTGGTAGGATTGCAAGGGAGAATGGTGGTAAGTTGAGCTGGGGGTCTAGGTGAGATGGGTGCAGGAGGGATTCTGTAAGTTCCTACAATCACTGGGATATTGGTGTGTGAGAGGGGAGGATCTGAACTCATAGGTAGAAGAAGGTAGGAATTGCAAAGGTCAATGAGGTCGGAAGAGGATAGATAGCTCACTGCTCGGAGAGCCCTATGAGATCGGTTGTATAGGGGTGTAGTTCTCCATTGGTTATATTGGGAGATGTTTTGAGAGCAAGGACAGAGGGAGTCAGTGTGGTTCAGGAAAGACACGGCTCTGAGTGAGTTGAAATCATTTCTTAGTTGATTGAGTTCCATCGTCAAGGTTGAGAGATTTTGTTCTATGTTAGTTAATGACTGAGTAAGAAGATTGAGGGGAGCTCAATTGTAAAAGAGGGGGGATGCATTAGGATTAGCATTTGTCAGGGAGGAGAGTATGGCGCGCAGGGGTGGGGAGAGGCCAGAGGGGGGAGAAAGAGGAGTGTTCTGGCTGATTGGTGAGGTGTAAAGCGTGAGGAGAGGAGGGTCAGTCATAGAGTCAGTCAAGGTGGAAGGGGAATGTAGGTGGGCGAGAGGGATGTCAGGATAGGCCTATCCGGGTTGAGGGGGGAAGCAGTTAGGAGAGGGAGAGATTGAGGTGACAAACTGGGGGAAAAAAGGAAAGTCAAGTTGTGGAGGCAGGGAAGTAGGAGAGGGATTAGAGCTAGGGAAAGGGGTTGGAGGGGGTTGGTCATTGGGGGCGTGAGGGTTGGCGTGATGGCATGTGCCTAAGAGATATGAAAGGGAGGATGGGACGGACCAGGTGGGGTGGGAGACATCCTAGAGGCGTCAGGCAGTTGGGTTAGGGGAGGGTTAGGGACTACTAGAGAGAGTTGGTAGGTCAAGGTGCTAAAATGGTTCTCGAAGAGGTTGAGGTGGTAATCAGAGGCTTGGATGAGGATATTGCCAGATTTGAATATGGAGATGTCAATTTCCCCGAGGAAGGCTGGGGATGGGGTGGTAGACAATTTGAAACCATATGGAATGTTACCGGATTTGGAGATTGTAAGATGGTGAAGGAAGATGTTTTTCCATTTGGAGGGGTGTTTAGAAAAGAAAATATAGTTAGATTTGATGAGAGAGGAGAGACTGTCAGCTATTAATGTTTCAGGGTGACGAATCAGTAATTTATGTTTAAAACTTTTCTCTGCGTTTTTGGAAAGGTTAGAGGGGTAGAAGATGTTCCATGAGTTGGGGCCATGTCTGGTGAGAGCAGGGTCCGGAGGGGTGAGGTGGGACTAAGGGGGGACATGATTGGGTCTTAAGGTGAGGAAAAGGCGGAGAGAAGGATGGGGGGCGATATAAAGAGAAAGTTAAGGGGGAGGGGTGGTGCACACCTGGAGGGACAATAGTGAGAGAGGCGTGGCAGGGGAAAAGCCACCACGGTGGAGGACAATCAAGAGTGAGAGCGGAGAAAGGTGAAACACCTAATTATATAAACAATAAACAATTCAACACAGATTGTTTGACAGCAGTCCAACGTGTTAAGAGGGGGTACAAGACAACATAGACCTGGGCCTAAACTTTGGTACAAGGGGGGAAACGGCCAAAAGAGCGTGAGAGCAGAGAAGGGTGAAGCACCTAATCACATAAACAATAAACAATTTAACACAGATCGGAGCAGGGAATATCCTAAAAATAGGACATTGAGGTGGGCATTTTTTGATTTTTTTAAAGTTACATTTGTAGCTCTGTCACGATTTGCTCCCTGTGCTCTCGTACCCACCACCAGGGGGCCGCATAGTGGGACTTTCCAGTCTTCTAATAAGCTTCCAGACCCTCCCCTGCATGCATATCCTGACTTCCAGGAATTTGGACACTTATTGGGAATTGACATCCATTCCCAATCCATGCCGGGTTTTGTGAAAGCTAGCCTGCTTATATTTGAAGCCAGCCTACTCATGCCTGAAACTCCATTACCCAGAATTTCCTGCTCACTGCTTTGTCTCCACCCCTGCAGGCCAAGGATGGGTGGAGGAATTCAGCTCACCTGTGGCTGGCTGCTGCTAGCCTGCTCACACCTGATGCTTGTGATTAATGTGAGCTCTTTTAAGCCCCAGCTCCCTTCAGCCCAGGGTTGGTCATTGTAGCTGTATACCGGTGAGGCCAATCCTTGTTTCCAGTGTTTCCTGAGTTCCTGAGCTATAGCTATTCCTTGTACCTGAATTAGCACTGCCTGCAGTGCTACCTTGTTTCCTGAGTTATAGCTATTCCTGTTCCTGGGCTTCAGCTATTTCTTGTGCCTGATTTGCACTGCTTGCAGTGCTCTCTTGACTCCTTGTTTCCTGAGCTGTAGCTATTTCCTGTTCCTTGAACTAGCACTGCCTGCAGTGCTACCCTGACTCCTGAGCCTTAGCATTCCTTGTTCCTGACCTGCAGCAGTTTCCCTTCTCCTGAACTAGCACTGCCTGCAGTGCTACCCTGACTCCTGAGCCTTAGCATTCCTTGTTCCTGACCTGCAGCAGTTTCCCTTCTCCTGACCTAGCACTGCCTGCAGTGCTATCCTGACTCCTGAGCCTTGGCATTCCTTGTTCCTGACCTGCAGCAGTTTCCCTTCTCCTGTACTAGCACTATCTGCAGTGCTACTTTGACTCCTGAGCTTTTGCTCAATTCTTGTTCCTTCCCCAGCACTGCCTTCTATGCTTTGTTTTCTTGATTCCTGAACCTGCACTATTCTAATATACCCTTGTAGCCTCCCCTTCTGTATATCCTTTTCCAGTCCCTGCCTTTCTTCCCATTTCCTTGGTTCCAGTTCTAGTTTGCTGTCTTTCTATTCTGCTGTCTTGCTTCTGTTACCTTGTATGTTTGTTACCTGCTTTCTGCCAAGTGTGCCCTGTGATTTCCATCCTTTCCTGTTAAGCACTCCTCCTTGCTAGCTCCTTGTCTATTGTGCTTGTGTTTAGTTCTACCCCTTTGCTGTTACTGCCTTGCGTGTTCCTGTTTGATCACCAGGATCCGTGGGCACAGCTGACTACCTAGGTGGTGTTTCTTGTTCACTGTGAGTATTGTCTTTGAGTTACTGTTATAACATCACCATAGGTATAAGCTCCACAGACCCTGCCTTTGCATACATATCCTATATGTGGGTATTTTCAGTCAGTATCTGTAACAGCAATTGTGGGTGAGGAACTTACTGAGCTTCAGTCTTACCGTGTGGACCTCCTGAGTGCTTTACCCTACACTCCCCTTTATTGTTAATGTTGTTTCATATATATGTCTTGCACATTCGTCCTGGGTGTAGTTATTCTGAATGCTAAATTGCCTTGTGAGTGCCCTTCCTTTCTGAGTCTTACCCATCTTGTTCACTTGTACAGGCTTCCCCTTTGGATCCCTTTTTCTCCTCTGACTCCCTGTATGATCCTGGGCAGCGCTGTACTCCTCTTTCTATGTACCTTTTCTACCCAGTTCCCAGTCCTTGCCCAAGTCCCTGACTGTGTTCCCGACATAGTCCCGGACAGTCCCTGACAAGCCCTCAGAGTGGAATCCCAGAATTATGTTGTTCACCCTGTTCAAATGATCCAATAGTTCATCATCCGTCAGATAAATATCATCTACATAGGATAATGCCTCCTCATCAAGATTTTGAAGTAACTCTGATACTCTTGCTGAGAACAACCCGGGGCTATTCTTATACCCTTGGGGCAGTCTACAAAATTGACGTTGAGAGCCTAGTCCCGAAAATACTATCAAATATCTGCTTTCAGGCGCTATATTTTGGCAAAAGAATCCATTTGAGATATCTAGTGTTGTTTTGTATTTCTTCCACACAATGTTATTCATCAATGCGGCACTGTGTGCATTCTGTACTGCAAAAGTCTTTGTGCATGTGTTCAAATGCCTATAGTCTAAAACTAGATGGTATGAGTTGTCGTGTTTCATTACGGGAAACAAAGGATTATTCATGGAAGAGGTGCAATTCTCTATTACACCTTGGTATTCAACTTGATCTAAGATCTCCCTGACCTGTTTTTTCACATCATGTTTTATTGGGTACTGCCTCTTTGGAGTTGGAGCAGTTTTAACTGGTATTTCAATTTTATTTGATCTGATTTATTAGTTTTTTTAAGGTTATACAGGTAACATACATATTCAGCGATTAAGTGAGACACTATTACAGGGATGTAGCATATATGTACAATTACATTCTCTAATTAGCTGTAAGAGAAGACAACTGCTGCAGCCCTTGGTCAGTCCACCGAGCGGCATTGATGGAGAAGATAGATCACATGGAGAACTGCTGTACTATACATATTGACTATCCTGCTATGTGAGGGTGCGTGGAGATGGGAGCACCCTAGCGTGCCTATATCTGTGTTGTACCATTGAGAACTGCAAGTCCCTCTCATAGAACTAGTGAACTAATAGAAGACTGGGGGGGAGGATGGGCCTGAGCAGCGGTGGGGGTGTATATCAATTTCTCTTGCAACACCTTAACAACTTGGATAATACCTCTGTGTGTGACCTTGGGAACCATGCTCCCCTTAGTATCTCGTATGTGTGCTTTACTATCATGTCTCAGTTATCTATGGGAGCATCAGCAAATTAATGACTTGGTTCAACTTGTCTTTCATTTGTGTTATCAGCAGGGTTCCCTGGATCAAGGGTACCCTGGAGTGTTGTTAGTATTGTATTCCATTGGGACAAGATCGGGAATTAGCGAAAGCCCAGGGCGTCCTCCCTGTTCAAGGCTGTCCCCTCCGCCTTGGCCCAGTTCAATATTGAATGAGACCATGCTTGTATTGTTGGGGGGGTTCTACCGACTTCGTTTGGTGATAAGTCTTTTGGCCACAGCCAGGCCTAGATCCAGGAGTCGGGTTGTAGCTCTATGCGTGTTGTCCCTAGTGAACAGGCCCAGTATGCAGGCCTCCCATTCACGTGGAAGCACTCTATCAGTGCAAGAGTTTAGTTGCTGTGTCACCCCCTACCAATACAAGCGGAGAGCCGGCCGTGCCCACCCATGTGTAAAAATTCAGCATTGGTGAGCTTGCAGCGTGGGCAGCAGGCATCTTGCCTGTGGAAGTATCTATTGATTTTATCAGGAGACAAATATGCTCTGTGCAATATGTAAAACTGAATTAGGCAAAATCTTGCATTACGAGGAACTGCTGTAGGGCTCAGCAGCATCATTTTCCATTCTTTGGGTGTGCATGGTCGAGTCAAGTCTGCCCCCCATCTCACCCTAAGGTGGGCCAGTTCTATTGCAGAGTGCATGCGGATTGCATCTGTGAACCATTTGGTGAGATGTCTCCCAGTACCTAGCACGATTACATATTGCAGCAAGAGATGCGTCAGTGGCTCCTGCATGATGTCTCCACAGTGGCGGTGCAGCATGCCTACCCAGGAGGTGTGGCTGAGGAAAAGCCCTGGGGGCACTCCCTCTTCCCATACCAATGACTCGTATGGCAGAAGCACTCTGTGGCTATATATCCTCTATTGTGTGGATGCCCGCCTCATGCCATGCCACCAGTTCATGCACCCCAACTCTGCCAGTCCCCCTTGGCATTCCTAATATTGGAATGGCAGGTGCGTACGGCTTGGCCCATCTTGTGAGGAACAGGCTGTGCCAGAAGCATCTGTACGCCACCTGTATCAGCAGAGGGAGGGACGAGCTGTCTTGAACACTGGTGAAAAATGTGAAGTATCTCGTCTAAAGCATATGGGGGAACCGCATCCCGCTGTGTCCGACTAAGTGTTGTTCCGACATCCACCTGGCTACCCACTGTAGTTGGGATGCTAAGTAGTACTGCTCCATGTTTGGAACAGTTAGGCCCCCTTGGGGCAAAGGCAGGTATAGTTTAGCGAGCGCAACTCTGCAGCACATTTCACTCCAGATCAGGTCTCAAAGTGTGCTCTCACACGTGCGGAAAAAGGGTGGTGGCAAATAAAGTGGCAAATTAGTGAAATGATACGGCAGGCACGGGAGCACTATCATTTTAATGAGTGCAACCTTCCCTGCTACTGATATGTTAAGGGTTTTCCAGAACGCTATCTGCGACGCTATCTGCGACTTCAGTGCTGTGACTGCTCTGGTGAGGTTCCCATCCAATAGGTCCTGGTCAGTGTGGGAGATCCGAATCCCCAGATAGCAGAACATATTTGGTTGCCATGTCACTGTAGAATCGCCCAGGGTGAGGTGAGGGTCCACCATGTGGAGGCTGAATGGGAATAAGCAAGATTTTCCGCAGTTTGCCCTCAGCCCCGACAGCGCTGCGAAAAAATTGAGGGTGTCTGGTGTCACAGATGGTACTCAGCGGATGTCTCTGATATATAATAAAATGTCATCAGCGTATCACGATATGGCGTGCATGTCTGCGCCCATTGAGATGCCCCAATTAGTCGCCGAGGCTCGGATAGCTAGTGCCAGCGGTTCTATAACTAAAAAGAAAATCAGTGGCGAAAGGGGGCAGCCTTGTCTGGTGCCTCACAAGCCTTATGGGTTGCGAGAATAGAGTGCCAGTGCGGACACGAACCGTGGGTGCTCCATATAATAGTCTGACCAGGCTCAGGAAGTATGGGCCAATCCCATATCGTGGGAGCATAGCAAATGGAAAGGGCCATTCTACGGTGTCGAAAGCCTTTTCCAAGTCTAAGACCAGACATCCCGACTCTGGCGCGTAGCGTATCTCATACAGCCTACAAAGATTGAGGGGTATGTTTCACGCAGGGACAAACCCGTTCTAGTCCCCATGAATGAGATGTGGTGTAAAGGACGACAGCCTTCTCACTAGTATCCCCGCTAAAAGTTTGTAGTCTACGTTTAGTAGAGCTAGTGGGCGGTACAAGCCCAACTGTGTTAGGTCCCTGTCTTGTTTTGGGAGGGTGATCAGTGTCGCTTCGGTAAGTGAAATTGGGAGGTGCGTGTTTAGTACTGCCTCCGTGTAAACCCGGAGGAGCTGTGGGGCCAACAGGTCAGCATACGCTTTGTAGAATTCAGACGGGAAGCCGTCTGGGCCAGGCACTCTACCAGAGGCCAATGCGCATATTGCATCCCGTATTTCCTCTAACATGATAGGTGCATCTAAGTCTAAGCACTGTTCTTGTGTTAGACGGGGGATGAGTAGACTATCAAGAAAGTGATGTATGTCAGGTTCCGTAGTCACCAGTGGGGATTGGTATAGCAATGTGTAGTGTAGGGTCAATTTGTGATGTATTTCATGCTGTGTATATTTTATTTTACTGCTGGGGGACATGAGCACTGTGATGGGGCTCGCTGGTCTGTCTTGCTTAATCATCCAGGCGAGGAGGGACCCTGATCGGTCAGCCTGCGTATGTGTTTTAGCTGAATGCGCTGTGTAATTCAAGCTTCTGAGGCGTTTTGTGAGTGCTGAATGTTTCTCGCGCATCTCTGACAGTGCCGTTATATGCGTGGGTAACAGCGTCACACGTGTTTCGAGCTGTAACAGAATGCATTCGTTTCTGCTAAATCTAACTCTTCTTGTTGCTGCATGCCGCCTCCCGCCTCCCGTACCCAAGCATTTCCCTCGTATCGTGGCTTTTAGTGCATCCCACTCCACTAGTGTTGATGTGGCCGTGCCTGAGTTCCTCTCAAAATATTCCCCTATGGCTGTGCCAAGGGAGTCTTGAAAGACGGTGTCCTCCAGCATTGTCGGCTGTAACCACCATGTGGGGCTCAGTGGGGCCCTGTTCTCCCATGTTAAGGTGACATAGTGTGGGTTATGATCTGAATGGGTGCGTCCCAGGTAGTCTGTGTCTTCCACAGAGGGAAGCAGGGAGGAAGTGCACAGAAATCTGTCTAAGCGGACATGCAGGGTGTGTGGCGCGGTGTAGAATGGGTATATCCACGCTGTGGGGTTGCGGTGTCTCCACACGTCTTCCTATTCCCAGCCGTATATGCCCAGTTTCTCAGGATTGCTGCATTGGAGGATGCTGTAGTACTGCGCAGGGGAGGGAAAGATCTATCTAGCTCTGTGTTCAAGACACTATAGAAGTCGCCTCCTATCAACCACGGCATGCCGCACCACTAGTACTCGAGAGAGCGAGTCCAAGAAGGGGCCCCGTTCCGTGTTTGGAGCATAAATGCTTCCCAACAGAATATGTCGTCGGTCTAACCTGCCCTTTATGAATATGCATCTGCCTTCCTTGTCTGTCACTACCTCTTCAGACTGGAAGGGAGTGTTGGGGCAGATCCAAATCAGTACATTGTGGGCGTATGATGAGAAGTTTGTAGCATATACCTTACCCCTCCACTTGCGCTGTAGTCTGGTTATTTCAGAGAGAGTGTGCAATGCAGACATTGTGTCTCTTAAGATAGGAGTACACTGCATATGTTTGGGAGGGTGTCCGTAGGCCCCTGATCTTCCATGTAAGGATCTTTTGTGCAGTCATGTTACTGCGTCAGGGGGGTCATTGGGTATCCCAAGGTCATGGCTGGCGCGCATTTGTGAGTATGTACGCCATCTGTCTTCTAGATATGTATTCTCCCTCTAGGCCCATACAACTTGGTGCGAAACATAAGAGCCATCCTGGCAACGTGGGAATACCAAAAGGGCGGACTCCATGAACAGGTGAAGCTGCCCAAACTGAAGTGGCAATTTCGCTAAACTAAACTAATCCCTGAATGAGGAGGGGGAAATAACGGGGGGTTGGTGCCTTGCAGAGTCAGCCATCGGGGACATCCCCTAGCTTGTCCCTTTATGCTAAGTAAGTTTGTATATGCAGTGTAATTGTTGGCTGACGGCTGAGGTATGCAAAGTCTGCATGTGTACATGTTATTTGTCTCGTGTTTCCTAGTGATGCAACACATTTACCATTGCAGTTTTTAGAATGACAAGATTACTGCTGAGGGTCGCGAGCCCCGACATACAGGGTGTTTATCATACAATAACGTCTGAGGTCTACGGGGTAATGTCTGGTAGTGTTAGCGAGGTGGTGTCGGATGGGGTTCCCACTGACGAGTGGTCGTCTTATGACGAGAGGGCCTGTGCCGCATCCTTGCCTGAGGACTCTGATGCAGCCGCTATGCGCTCCGCTTTGTTCGCTGCTTCCCGGCGCTCTCTTATGATTTGTTCTAGATCTGGTGCCACTGCCAGACCCTGTGATTGTGCCTTGTTGTGGCGTCTGCGAGTCCTCTGGCCCATCAAAGCATTGTTCTGTGTGTGGGTCTCTCCAGAGGAACGGGGTCCTGAGAAACAACCAGTTGTTTCTAGCCAATCCCATGTGTCCTGTGGTGATTCAAAGAATCTCGACTTCCCATCCGCTGCCATGTCGAGCCTTGCCGGAAACAACAGTGAGTACTGGATATTCGGTTGGCGGAGCTTTTGCTTTACTGGAAGAAAGGATCCTCTCTGACATTGTTCTCTCAATGTGTAATCCAGGAAGAACATTAGTCGCGTGTTTTCTTTCTTGATGTCGGGGATATTCCTTGTCTCGCGCAGTATTGCATCTCACACTCTGTAGTGCAATACCTTGAAAATAAATGGGCGGGCCCCCATTCCTGGCGCCGGTCTCCTGGAAGGGATGCAGTGCGCTTGCTTGATCATGAAGAAGGGGGATAGAGAGGTGTCAGGCAGTAAGTCCTTGATCCATTGTTCCACAAATGCAGCCGCATCTTGTCCCTTTGCCCCTTCAGGCAGACCGATCAAGCGGATGTTGTTCGATCATGTCTTCCAGGAAACTAAATCTGGCCTCCTGAGTGGACTGTTGTTTGGCAGTTGAATCTGTTACCGGCTAAAGTTCAGAGAGGGTGCATTCCATGGCCCTCACCGATCTACTAATTTCCTGTGTTCAGCATGCAGGAGCGTGAGATCAGTGACTACATTGTCTATTTTGGATTTCAGCGACACACAAGACCTCTCTATGGCGTTCAGTATTGCGTCCAGCCTATCATTTGGAGGGTCAGTGTGTGACGATTGATCTTCGGCCGACATGTACATGGGTCGTGAAGAGGCACAGGCTCAAGTGCACCTCGTGCGGCCCATCACCTTGAGTTCACTTCCTTTCGGTCAGTATGAGCAATGTGGGATGCAGAGCATGTGAAAGCCGTGGCTCCTCAGACTGCAACATCTTGGTAACCCCCTGCGAATGCACAGCCCGTCCTCTGGCACCAACGTCTCCTGCTGATGGCTGCAATGCTTCCCTTACGTAGGCTGCCTAGATGGATAGCATCTCTCTCTCCGACAATTGAACGAGCACCCCGCCGGGTCAGTCCCAGGCTGGGGTGGTGTTCCGCTTCGAGCTCCTAGGGCCCCTGCCTGTCAAGCGGCGGGCGGTACTCTTTGGTTTGGTTGGAGGGTCTCAGACTCGTTTGGCATCCCTCTCTGTTGCAAAAGCACAGATATAGTATTTGTACAGTTAATCACTGTGTGTGTTCCGTCAGCGACACCCTCAGCTAGATGCAGTCACCGGTGTGCCACTTCTCGGCCTGCGGGGTTCCTCCACGTTCAACAGCTCCCGCCTCTGCAGGGCTTTTAACCCCCACTCTGTTATCTAGATCTGGGTATTCCAATTCGCAGGGCATGTTCAGTGCAGATCGAAGTTCTATTGGTTTCTCCCTGCTGGTTGGTGGCTCTTCTGCCCTAGTGCCCCCCGCGTAAGCGGGCTCGTTGCTCAGTGTCTATGGGGTCAGGACTGAGCTGTCTGTGTGTGGAGTCCTAGTCTCTACTGCCTCATCCCAACCTCCGCCTCTTGCAACTGGCAGACTCGGTTCCACTCAGCAGCGTATGTGCATTAGGGCCTGGGCCAAGACCGGATCTTCACTGCCCTTTGTGCTGCATCATATTGCCCACTTATCTTTGCAAGGCCGCATCCACTCCTTCCCTGCTCATCTGTACGTTGGGCCCCGTTCACGGCGCATGGGTGGCTCAGGTATTACTGTAGCTGGGCCAAAGCCACTTCTATGTGCACCGTTTGTGTCCCAGAGCCCCTTGCTGTGAACGCCTCCGCAGCGCCAGATGCCCTCTGCCCGCAGTCGCACAATGGAATCCCCGGGGCTGGGCAGGCTCCTCCACTCCCCAGCAGGCCTCCGCTCCCAGCTGCTTCATGGCTCTGGTGGCTGCTTACCGTCCCGCACTCCACTAGTGCTTTCCGGTTGTCAGTCGGCTGCGACCTCTGATCAGGAGTCTGATCAGCCCCGGCCTCTGCTGTGTGGATCTTCTCTTTGGATTGCCGTGGTTGCGGCCTCTACGGCATACCAAGCAACCCTACCTTAGGGCCTCCGCCGCTGGGTCAGCTCCTGTTTCTGCCCAGCTTGTGTCGCTACTTCCGGGCACGTCTGAAGATCTATGCTGCATCACCCATCTGTGCAGCCCAGGCCGCACAGTGGATGCTTCTCTTGTGGGTGCCGCTCCAGTTGTCAGCTCAACTACGGGGCCGGACACTGGGCCGGCAGCCATCTCCCGTCTTTGCAGGGTGTGCTCCCCGGAGTCAGGTGAGCTACACCCTTGTTTCGCCAGTGTGGATGTTCCACCTACATGTGTAATTTTGGCAGATAGCGGGGATTTGTGACGGAGCAGCTCTAAGATGCGCCCACCATGTTACTCCCACAGGCCATGCCCCATTTAACTGGTATTTCATGGTGAGGTGACTAAACATCATACCATACATGATTGAGGTATAACACAGGAGCTAGTGCTACCGCCCACTCCTG
This sequence comes from Calotriton arnoldi, assembly GCA_963921515.1. NCBI lineage: Eukaryota > Metazoa > Chordata > Amphibia > Caudata > Salamandridae > Calotriton > Calotriton arnoldi. The sequence goes on from CAWUFW010001933.1 coordinate 1,926,997, forward strand.
CGCGAATGTGTGTTTTAGTGATTCTGGAACGAGGTCAGAGAAAGCCAGTAAAATTACGGTTTCTCCTTTTGGGCAGTCCATAACAAACTCAGGTGGCCAATCTCTTTCAGCCAAAAGGATATCATATCCATATGTCATGTGACCCAAAGAGACCTCCCAAAAGAGACCTTTCACTTTCCTTGGTACGTTCGTCTCCATTTGGAGTGTTATTTTGTTTAACTGATGTGGGACACTTGTCCTAGTATCAGGTGTTTCCGCCGTGATATGTTCATTCAACGCTGCTGTCAGCAGAATTTCCATCAGGTTCTGGCGAGCTATTGATACTTCTGCTGCGCTGTCTAGCATCATCAGAGCCCATTCCCCGCTCAGAAGTTGAGTCATCAGTAGCCTGGGCATTTCTTATTTTAAGGCCAACTAACTTCTTTTTAAATTGAGGTTTTGTTTTTGGTTTATCATCTTGTTTGATAATGTAGTCTGAAGTGCGATGTGTGTCTCTTGGCTTGACTCGCTCTTCTGATCTGCGTTCTGACCGTCCTTCCCTCTCAGAGTTTTTGGATGAACCCTGAAAGGAACGAGAGAAACATGTATCAGTATCCTGATACCTGTCAGGTTTTTTAATATTATCACGGTTTCTAAGGTTATATTTCCTGCCGGAGGGTTCCTGTTGAGGAGACCCACCGCGTGATTGTGATGCATTCTGCTTGTTTTTTGATTGTTTATTATCCCATTTCTTCTTGGAAGAATTGGGTGCTTGCTTTGAGTTATCCTTTTCAGGATTACCCATTAATTGTGATTTCACAGGTCTAGCTCCCAAAGTATCTCTACCCAGTGAAGCATAGGTCTCTTCAATAATTTTAGGTAATTCCTGCTCCTGTTGTGCAGGAGTGCATTCCCTCAGGCATTGGCGAATAGCCACTGCTGCTGCCTCCCCTTTTATGTTGGCTAACATAATTGTGGATACCTGGGTATCAATTTCAATTCTAAGTTCAGGGCAGGTTCTGCCCCGTACTCATTCTGTATGTGCTTCGATACTTCTGGTATGACTGCTATTGGGTGGGTAGCATGCGTTCTGGTATAAACAGCAGCGAAAACTGTACCCCAAGTGGTACAATCCTCTATCGGGGGAGCTATTCCCATTGACAAGCAAATTGTCAGTATTCTGTGTTTTTCTTGTGGGCCAGTGTGTGGAAAAACTGCCTCAAGCTGAGCTATTTTCTGTGCTATCCAGAATGCCATTTGCTCACGTTTAGTGGGCATTCTTCCCATAATCGCGTTCAGCATTTGTGGGGTGATTTTTGTTGCAGTTCCTTGTAGTTGACCTGTTTGAGTGACCCTTGTAGGTTGAAGTGTGAGTGTCCGTGTTATGAACTGTGTAAGATTTCTGTGTAGCTTTATTATTTCTTTGTGAAGTAGACGTAAGTCTGCTGCTGGCAATGTGTCAATCTCTGGATGCAGTGTGTAAGCAGCTAGAACCGGCCAAGTCGCTCAGTCTCTGCTGAGTGGACCGAGTCTCACTTTATCTGTGGTATGGGGGAGGGCGCCTTTAAACCAATTTATATGTTCTTGGTAAGTTAACAGGACTTCTATGTCCTCGTATGACAGTATTCATCTGGTATTTCATCTGGAGTATAAGAATGAAATGTATCTGTACATGCATTTGCAGGTGGGAATTTGACCCAAGAATAGAACACTTCTGTTCTGAATGCCTCATGTGCCTCAATCACAAAGGTAACGGTCCCGGCCTAAAGCTGAGAGAACAAAATGTTCTCATTTTACAGCAAGTGCATTTCAGCAATTTTCTGAAATGTTTATAGCACCTTCTTTCTCAGCTTCCTCCCTACAATGCAAATCCAAAATGAGATTTAGAAAGCCACACAAGGTCACCTTGCGTGGCCCTAAGTGGCTTCATAAATCTGGAGTAATGCAACGCAGCGCATAACGCTGCTTTCCGATACTCTGCACTGGGAAGGCGTTGCATGGATGTTCACATGCAACTCCCATTGTTTTTGATCGTTAACCTGGGAATACGCTAACGTAACGGTGTAACAAGGAGAAAAAACTAAGCATAAAGGTTGTACATGAGATGAAAGGGAGCAAGACGTGCAAGTAGGGGTAATTCCCCACTTCTTGAGCTATTAAGGATTAGGCAATACATAGGGATCCTTAAAATCCTGGTCCTGACGAAAGCCTCATTATGTTATGGGAAGGCTAAAACATGTAGACCATGAGGAAGGATACTTGCGTTATTAGACCCCACACAGTGTCCGCATTAATTTTTAACACTGCTAAGGCAATATTTTGCCAATAAAGTTTGTTGTAGGTTTCCCTCAGGCAGCTTTTTAACCATTTGATGATAGGATCCAACAAAATATCTGTACGTGCGCCCTGAAAGAGATCAGGTTGAAGCCTGCAGTAGAAGTACTAGACTCCATCGTGAACACTCTGTGATGAAGCATTGCTTCAGGATTTCCTGCTGGGTGAGAGTTCTATAGGAAAATCAGCCATGTGCAGGCTCTGCCCATATGGACTGGACTGCTAGGGAACCCCCTGTTTTGATTTATACACAGCTTTTTCAGTGAAGTCGGGGATCCCAACTGATTTTCTCTCTCCCTCCCTTTTATTATTTATGATTTAGCAGCGTACAGCTGTGGGAGCATGCAAAAAGGGAACTGGAAAAAGTATTTCTGACTGGTTTAGACACATGAGGTGCACCAAATGAGTACCCATTGTTTCTTTGACAGCACCTTCACATCGTACCAAAATTGTAGAGCACATGCATAAATTACGGTAAGAGACTTGGCAACTGGAGAAAAGAGCAGAAAACGTAGGTCTCACATATACCAACGAGGAGGTAGAGTCGATTCTAGCAGAACCATCCTTGATGGCGGATTTAAATATAGCTAAATCAGTCACGCAAACAGATGACTGGGAAAAGTTATTAGAATTGAACAGGTCACTCATTAAAACCATCTTAGAGGGGGCGTGGCTTGAACGCCGAGTGCGATGGCCGCACTTCAGTGAAGCTCTCTCCTTCCCCGGCCCGCGACTGCCTCAATATCCGTGATCTAATCCGTACAATGCCCCAAAAATGCAACGAAGCGTTGTCCTAATACCCGCCGCTGGAAAACGATCGCGTAGGCCGCATGGTGAGGAGGACATCGCCAGACAAGCACGGAGCATCTGCTAGGCCCCAGAAGCCCCGGCATCAAGTTTGCTCCGGCAGCTGGGGACCTCCGGGGGAGACGGGGCCATCTGGAAGCGGGTCACGGCCAGCGGAAAGAGAAAATTCGTAGCGCCGGAGGCGGAGCCCGGGCAGGTTAGCCCATAGAGACCCTTCCCCCCTCTCCCCCCAGATCGGGGGCTGGTTGGTGCTGGGGGGCATCAAATCCGGCAGGCCTGATGATGCAGAGACCCGGCCCAAAACGAAAGTGGTAATTGGCAGGGGCTGGTGGGAGGCCCGCTTGCAGAACTGAGCCCAGAGCAAAATGCGAGTGCGCCGGAACAGGTGAGGTGCAGCGAAAGACGCCTTCATCTAGGACTGCGGGAGTAGGACAGCCGGGCCTCAGCACATAGTTGGACCGAGCCCCTCTAGAGAAGAGTGTGACGCCGTGTGAGGTGGGAGAGTGGAGCACCGTGGGTCCCGCTCCCAGAGATGTCGATTTCAGAAACAAGGGGGGACCCCCCTCCCCCGTTCACGGCAATAAACCTGGTACTCCTTGAGGGCCACACCTCGAGGAGGCGCAACTGAGGCCCGAGGTGAACGAGGGACATTAGGCACCAGCCTACGCCGTACTAAATTGCAAGGCACCTGGAGGACCGTGATCCTCACAGAAACAGCACAACGCAGCAGGAAGCTGCCCGATAGGGGCAAGGAGTTTGTGGCACATCCAGCACGGGGCGAGAGGCGTGGAGTGAAGCCCACCGCACAAGCAGAGACATACAAGTATCGCGACCGGAAGATTTCCCACAAGAGTAAGCGACGAGTGGCACCTGCTGGGGGCCCAATCCTGACACACCGCAATGTCTGGAACCAAGGGTCAAAAAAGCACGCTTTAGACCAAACTGGACAAGCATACCACCCATAAACTGGGTGAGGTGGACAATGGTGAGGCGAGCAAGAGGGCAGGATCAACCAAAGAGGAGCCCACACTAAAAGAGGTCATGGAGGCCATTGCGGGAGTGCGAACATCACTGGAACAAAGAATGGACACTATCACTATCGAGATGACACTGATAAGAGCGGACCTACAAAAGACGAGCGAAAAAGTGAAGGCAATGGAGGGAGTAACCTCGGAACTGAGTGGAGAGGTTCAACAGATGCGTAAAGAGCTCAAGGAACTTCAGGTTGCCGAGAAGCGGTCTGAAACACAGTTAGATGACTATGAAGGCAGAGCGCGAAGCAATTATGTCAGGATCACGGGGTTCCCTGGGCAGAGGGACCAGCCATTCACCTATTTGTCAAAGACTTCTGAACCATCTAGGCCCAAAAACCTCTCAAAATATTTCACAATCGAAAGAGCTCACAGAGTACCGGGAGGAAGACCTAAGCTGGGAGCGCCCCCCCCCCCCCTCAGGCCAATCCTAGCGAAGCTCCTAAACTTTAGGGACCGCGACGTTATCCTACAGACGGCTCGATCGAATCCTCCGCTCAAGTTCGAGAACAGTGTGCTATCCTTCTTCCCGGACTTTACACTGGCGGTCCAGCATCAAAGAAGAACCTTCCTGGGCATTAAACAGCAGCTAAGGGACAAGAATATCCGATACGCGATGTTGTTTCCTGCAAAATTGCGAGTGGAAGCAAATGGTAAGGCATGGTTTTTTGACACTTCGGAAGCAGCACAGGATTTGTTGGAGGGATGGAAGCCAGCGAAAGAACATAATGCACGTTGAGAAGGGACTCCCTCCCCCTGTGGAGTGATCATCTTCGACCCACAAGAAGAGCAGCGGGTTGAATTGTCCCAAACTGAGACTCTCTTCTTACTGTGACAGCACCGACGAAACGCACCCGGCGGATAATAAGGACAGTATAAACGCTAAGTGGAAATGTTTGAACTAGCATATGATTAATTGAACGACATGGGGATATTTAGCGGCAGTCTGAAAGCCGGAGGGAGGAAGTCGCCACCCCCCTGCTTACTTAGTTAGTTTACCATAAGGGGGCGACAGGCACTCTGCACTATTGGGGACATGAGCAGTTTTAGGCCCAGAGGGCGGGGGAGCAGGGTGGAGGTAGTTGGGGGGGTAAGGCTTAAATTGGTTCACTCAAATAACAGTCATTTACGTTCAATGGTCGGAAGCGAAACATGCAGTACTTGCACATACACATTGTCACAAATCATCATAAGGGAGGGGGTGGCAGGTGGGAGAGGGGGGGAGATTTGTTACGGACCTGAAGGAAAAAAATTCAAACTATTTTCCTGGAACGTTAATGGATTGGGGGATAAATTAAAGCGGGGACTGGTACTTCAATTCATCAAGAGGCACGCCCCAGATGTAGTGCTGCTCCAAGAGACACACCTGGTGGGAAACACATGTAGAGCCATGGACAAATGGGGTTATTGACTGGTAGTACATTCGGGATTCACCTCGGTCTCCCGGGGTGTTGGTATACTGATACGCACATCCTTCCCTATGTCCATAAGCCATCGCTGGACTGATGAGCTAGGAAGATACGCAGTGGTGTCAGGGCAATGAGAGGGTGGACCACTGACAGTGGTGTCTGTCCACGTTCCCCTGGGGCTACAAGCAATAGCGATAAGAGACCTGGAGTGCAAAATAATGGAGTTTCCGGAGGGGAGACTAATCCTTGGTGGAGACCTCAAATCTGTACTGTGCGGTAAAAGTGACTGCTATCCCCCCAGAGACCTGGGGCCCGCACAACTGATTCTACCCTCCTTCCTGGACACTTTCAGACTGGTGGATGCATGGAGGGTCTGGCACCCGACCGATCGCCAGTTTACTTTCCACTAAGGGGTTCATAATAGTTTTTCCCGCATCGATTACATTTTAACACCGGCGGATCAAGCGGGTCATATCACCGAAATAAGACACATGGCACGTGGTATATCGGACCACTCCCCGATCTGGGTGCAGATAGGAACAAATGTGGGCCGGGTAGGCAGAGTGGCACCCATAAACCTGTGGTATCTCTGCAACCCCAACATAAGGCAAAACATTACCCAGGCTATAGAACACTACTTCCAAGACAATGACAGTTCTGTGGACTCCTAAATAACAACAAAAACTTCTCCCTAATATTTACCTTTGGAAATGGTAGTACATCCAGGAATGTACAAGTCCCATAGATGAGTTTTAAGTCAAGATTTATTATCAAAAAAATATACAATTCATTTTTATAACTTCATTTTTATAACTTCATTTTAAGATGTCGTAGATATATATAAAAATATCATAAATATTTCAACGTTACGGAAGCCCCAAGAGGTAGATGAGGAAAGATGAAGTACGATGTACACATCAACAAGAAAGAGAAAAAAATAAAAAAATAGAACACAAGAAGGGACAGTACAGATGCTTACATATCAAGAGTAGACACAAAATAATGACAATACCCAATTACATACATACAAATGATATTCAATACAAAATTCTCAACATAAAATACAAAAAAGAAAGAAATGCGCCATCACACTTTGGGAAGCATTCAAAACAGTGATAAGAGGACAGGCACTCTCTCAGGTCTCAGGTGCAAAAAAAGAGAAGAACGCTGACTTAATTAAACTGGAAGAGGAGACACTAGAGCTCGAAAGGGAGTCACTAGTAACAGGGGACCCTGACACAATGTACAAACTTAGCCTAAAGAAGGACGAATACAAAAACATAGCGGTGGACAAGGCTAAGTCAATGCATAGAGATAAACTAGCCAGGATTTACGAACTGGGTGATCGAGCAGGTAAATTACTCGCATGCCTGGATCGTCGTGACCTAGCCAATCGCCTAGTCACAGAGCTTACAACAGAGGTGGGGGAAACTGTTACAGACCCACAGGTGATAGCGGACGAATTTGCCAAGTACTACACATAGATATACACAGCTCACTGCAGTAGCCCCATAGAGGAATCGAGGGCCCTGCTAGTGGACATTAGGCTCCCCACACTGTCAAAAGAAGACTGTGACTTATTAGATAGGGAGCCCACAAACGACAAAATTGCATGCGCCATCAGGGACCTACAATCCGGGAAGGCGATGGGCCCCAATGGTCTCCCAATAGAATTGTATAAATTAAAAACTGATAAAATGGCCCCCCACCTTAAAGCAATGTATGAAGAAAGCCAGGACATTGGCCAACTTCCCCAAGATCAACGAGTGGCCACAATGGTGGTCATTCCCAAGGAGGGTAAACCTAGAAACCAGTGTTCCTCCTATAGACCAATCTCCTTATTAAACACGGAGGTTAAAATCTTGGCCAAACTGCTTGCGACACGCCTAATTGGAGTAATCTCTGGCCTGGTCCATCCAGATCAGTCGGGCTTTATGCTGGCGAGAAATACATCCTTGAACCTCCGACGACTCCATGGGGTACTCGGACGAGTACACACATTGAGGGAGGACATGGTAGTAATGTCCTTGGACGCTACCATGGCTTTCGATACTATCGAATGGCCGTATTTATTTGCAGTGCTGGAGAAGATGGGGTTTGGCCATGGCTTCATGGGATGGGTGAAACTTCTATACTCGGAGCCACTGCCGAAAGTCGTAGTAAACAACAAACAATCTCGGCTCTTTACCCTCGGCAGGGGTACGAGGCAGGGTTGCCCCTTGTCCCCGTTGCTTTTTGCCCTGGCGCTGGAGCCCCAGGTGAGCTGGATCCATAACGACCCAGTAGTAAGGGGTTTGTGTTGGTCAGAGGAGTGGGAGGATCGCATCTCCCTCTATGCCGACTACATCCTGTTGTACTTGGCGTCACCAAGGGCCTCAATTAATAGAGTCCTCTATATATTTGCCACCTTCGGGAGGTACTCTGGATATGCCATCAAGTGGTCCAAATCGCTGTTGTAGGTGCTCAGAAGACAGTTCCCGATCCTTCCCAGGGGGTGCAGAGTAGTGGAGGCACTGCTTGGCTTCAGATACCTAGGCATCTACATCACCAGAGACCCTAAGCTGTTCTACGACCACAACCTCATGCCTCCATTGCCGCGGCTTCGCAGTGATGTGGAGCACTGGAAGACGCTCCTGCTGTCCTTACTGGGCAGGGCAGCGTTCTTTAAAATGATGTCCCTGCCTCGCTTTCTATATGTCTTGCAAAATTCACCTAATCCGATCCCCACGTCCTATTTCGCAGCGATAGAGAACGAACAGGGTGCTCTCCTCTGGGTGGGAGGAATACCCCGTATAGCGTTCCCCAAACTGGTGCGTGGATGGTATGACGGGGGAATCGGACTCCCAGACACTAAAAGATAATACTGGCCGGCACATTTGGCAGCTGTTAACCAGAGCATCTACCGGCAACATAACGACCTGGGATATCAAATGGATAGGTGGCTCCTGCCAGGGGGTTCCTTTGCCAGGGCTCTCTATGCCGAGCCAGCTCGGATGCAATTGACGGGGCCAACATCGCATTTGGTTCAACTTTGGCACTCAACTCACAAAAGTTTGGGCTGGGATGGGAGGATAACACAATCTACCCCTCTGTGGGACTCTCACTTGCTGGGTACTCTCCGCAACACTAAGGGCTTTGATAGATGGGACCTAATTGGACTTTCAAAGGTGGGTGACTTATGGAAAGGGGGCAAAGTGATAGAATTATCAGTGCTACAGAAGGAATACGAGCTGGCAGATTCGGAGATATTCAGATACTACCAGATCCGACACGCCCTGAACTCACGCCTCCTGGCAGAGGAAACACTGCCGGAACAACGCCGTTAGAGGACAGGCTCCTCAATGGTTAGATGCCCAGTAAATCTATATCCCTCACCAACCGAAAGCCAGTCAATCATATACCTGATCCCCTCATACAGCTTCGAGTGAAGTGGACGGATGACCTGGGGGAGCTAGACGAAGAAGACTGGGCAGAAGCACTCGCCTCTTCCAGGGAGGTCACGATTTCCTCACTGCTTAAACTAGTGCAATAATCCTGCACAGAATATATTACTCTAGAATAGCCTAGGCCTGGATGGGCTATGGAGACAATTCAAGTTGCAAACGAAACTGTGGGGAGGAAGGTACCTTTATGCACATACTGTGGGAGTTTAGTAACATTCGTAAATACTGGATGGGGGTGCTCCGATGTATGGGAGAGGTGTTGGGGCAGGACCTGCAACAAGAAGCTAAGAGATGCTTGCTCAATGTGTGGGGACCTACTGACCTAAATAATAAAGAAAAGACGTGGATAACACTGGGGCACATGATAGCCAAGCGTAACATCGCCAGAATGTGGGGGGCAAGAAAGGCCCCCGGTTTAAAATCATGGAAACAGGATATGGACTGGTGTATGTATAGGGAAAAGACTGTATATATCTCCAGACGGTGTACAAAGAAATGGGTTCAAATATGGACCAAATGGAATGAATATCTGGGAAGTATTTGTACGCCCCCCTCCTCCCTGCCTTATCCCACCAAGACAAACTTATAACAACTGATCGCTGAGATGGCAAAATGTATGTAAGTGTTACAATATTTGTATTGACCACGAAAAATATGTATGTAAAAATGTCATGTGACCTAACGCCAACCGGAACTGTAACCATGATTGAATTATTACTGTCTTTAACTAATAAAAAGAGTTTAAACAAAAAAAAAAACATCTTACATGGCACAATCATGAGAGAGTATCTGTGAGAGACAACCGCTCTCAGGGGCCTCATAGTGAAGAACTCCCCCCATTTTCTTGAATAATGTGACATTTAAAACGGACTGGGTAGCCAGTGGTTGGCATTGTACAAGGTATTGGCTTGTCCTGATCATAAAGAAGACAAAGAGACTATCTGAAGCACTTGTAGTTGACATACAAACAAGTGAGAGCAAAATGAGAGTTTTATTCTCCTCTTTTAAAAAATGATTGGCGGAGATTAACAAAGAAATGACAGCTTAAAGATTACCTTACAGATCAGAAGGTGAAGAAAAGGATGTCAAAAAATATTCTTTCGAGAAGGTGTACCTCTACTCGTCCGCCGAGTATAAAACGCTACCACTTAATAACTAGTTGAGTGAGAGCTCTCTCTCAGAGGTCAACAGTTGGAGCGGGAGCAAGCGGTAATACAAACCAAGTACATCTCTTTTACCTGTTACCTCCACCACATCCACCACTGTATATGACCTGGCAGGGTTATTGCAATCTGGCTGGACAGCAAAGATATCCATACCAGGCCTTTTTTAGGGCCCCAAGAGGGGGTAAATAAGAGATGGCAACAGAGGAAACATACCAACTGTGACTCTAGCAGAGTTACATGATTACTTGCCCCTGTGGTATGAAGTACGTAGGGATAACAATGCTTCCGGATACGGATCTTGGACAGAAGTCACATTCAAGGTAGGCTATCTCATTAATCAGGTCCACATGAGCCGGGGTTGCATGTAGTTTTGATGTCATAGAGGTTACCAACCCGAACGACCAGTCTCATGCAAGTAGGAAGTCCATTATGTGAAGATGTAAAACAAAATCCCAAATGACAACACAACGATGTTGATAGATGTCGATATATATTTGACAGAAAGGCCAATCACATGCAACAAGGAAGGGAGAGGAGACATTCCCACAGGGCCTTTAAATCAGCAACTGCACTAGGATAGTTTCGAACCAGCCAGCGAGGAGTGATGACGCTTAGGTGATTGAGCCCACCGGTTCTTTGAAGAAGTGTGGGGAGTGGAATATGCTCTCTCTTGTTAGCGGAGTACTAGCAACAAGAATGTGGATTAGCGGGTAGTAGAGAGCTTGGGCAGAGATAAGAAATACATTTGATTGAGGCAACAACTCTTTCTTTAAGAAGGCGTAATTGGGTATCTCAGAGGATAGTAGCAGGAAACCGATACAAACCCTGTTTTTTTTTCTTATTTCATTTCCTCTGATACAAAACTAGAGTGTGACTATAAGAACATTAACCCTCCCTCCCCCTACCTTATACACAGGAGTTTTGTGGATGGTTTAAGTAAGAGACAAGTGGTCTGTGTAGATTTATAAGAAGTAAAATAAAATACTGTGGCCATTTTCCTTATCCCTCCACAGATACCCACCGATGATTCAGCCGTTCGGGCCGTAAGCATAAAGGTTATTGTTGGAAAATAGTAGCTCTCTAACCATGTCCCAGGCCTGCCATTGCAGAGAATTTGTGTGCAGTCACCACTGCAATTTCAACCTGGATAATAAACCTTTGGCCAGGCTCAAACCTTCCTTTTTTACACATATAAGTCACCCCTAAGGTAGACCTGGACAACCCAGAGGGCAGGGTACAATGTATATAAAAGACAGGGCATGTATTTTGAAGTTTTACATGATCTGGTAATAAAAAACTCCCAGAGTCATGTTTCACTACTGCAAGGCCTATTTCTCCCATATGATAACATTGAGATAGTCTTATTACATTTTATATGTATAATTGCCAATTGGGAAGATATAAGACCCTCAAGTCTGTTGTCTCTGGAATCCTAATTTAAAATCCTAACTTATGGTGAAGTCGGATTTTAAATTACAAATCTGAAAATGTCACTTTTAGAGTGTTGACATGAACTTACTTTAGCCATTTGTTGCATGCTGTCATTCTCTGATCACATGTCTGGGGTGGGTGACAGTTGGGCTTTATGTATTCCTCCTAAACAGCCACACACAACAGGAGCTTAGGAGTGACGTGATGGGCCATCCTGCCAGGATGGGAGCGAGGAGCTGGACCCAGCCTCACTTACACCTGAATAGGCTGTGTCCTGCCCACACACAAAGAGCTGCATACCCCCCTATAGTGAGTCTGGAGCCAGGGCAGGAAGGACAGGACCGCTGTGCACTTCAAAGGCCTGCCTTGCAAAAAAATGACACGTGTTCAATATTCTCAGGTGCTAGACAACCGATCAGGCAAAGATTCGATATGTCTCCCTTTTTCATCCAGGAACGAGTAAACGTGGCCAACGGTAAAATACCCAATCTAAATTTCACATAAAGTGCATGTGCAGCAGGGTTAGTACCCATATTCAAATATTGCTCATACTCAGGTACATACTTATACATCAGGAAGGAGTATACCAGGGTACAAGGAGATGCAACAGAAAGTTTAGTTCCTAGGACAAAATTCCAAAAGGACTTTTTCAGCTTGTTCCGAGCATCTTGGAGGTAATGAAGAAGGCTGCAGCCAAAAACCTTCCAGACCCAATTGAATAGCCAATTATTAATATGGTCAAGCCAGTGAATCTTCCCAACATGGTGATCATCTAATATGACTCTAATACAATCCCTATAGGGTCCTAGATCCTTATTGGTCCAGAGACTTAACCAATATTGGATAGGTCTAAACATTGCAATGTCAGAAATTGATCTTAGGTATAGGTCGAGTCTAAGTGGCAGCATCGGCGCACTGGTGGGGAGACTCCAGAGGGTCTTTATTAGGGCATTTTCTGCTGTTTTAAGGTCACCAAGGTTACAGTGCCCCCATAAGTCTGCCCCATACATGGCTCCTACACAAGCTTGAATCTTTATTTATCTCCAGGGGAGGGGCGGTGGAGATAGAAAAAGTGGGTGATCTATTGGCAAATCTTATGATAGACCCTGCTCTTTGTTTTAGAGTCATAACACTTTTCTGTACCTGTGCTACCCATCTATGGTAATCTTCCAATCTTGCGCCCAAATAGTCAAACTCATGTACTCTATCCAACACCTCCCCCCCCCCCTAAGAATACCTTACTCTTGGATGTTTTCCTCCGGGCACCAAAGACCATGTTTTCCTGATCTTAATTTCCAGGCCATGCTCTGAACAAAAAGTTATAAATTTGTCTAAGAGAATAGATTGACCTCGGGAGTTTTCAATAACACCAGAGTGTCATCTGCATTTGGGGAGTCATTTTTACAATTTAAAAGGTAGGGAATGCAGCCATTTATGTACAAAAGAAAGAGAGTAGGTGCCAAAACGCACCCTTGTCTTACTGATCTCCTGATTGGAATGTCTTCAGTCAATTCCCCTATAGGGCCTCACCTAACCCTAGCGAAATTTTACGTATATATAAAGCCTGCATTAGGGACAATTGTCCCAGCAGGACCCCGATCTTATGCAAAACCACCCAAAGTTTTGCCTCGGGACAAGATCAAACGCAGCTCTCAGATCCACAAAGGCGACATACATCAATCCCCTATCAATATCTTCCACTTAATAGACATGAACATCACAATCTGATCAATAGACTAGTGTTGGATCTGAATCCCGCCTGTAAGTGGGATAACACTTTAGCTTGGGAAAGTCAATCCCATGGCCTAGATAAAATCTGCATGCTATAGACTTCCGTGATATTGTCAATCAGACTTATGGGTCTGTAATTTCCTGATGTAGATTTTTTACCCCAGGAACTCGGGATCGGTGCTGCAGCCATCAATGCATTAGACAGGCAATTTATATAAGGTCCCCAGATCTGAATTTCACTCTGGAATAAATCTGTGGGTATTCTATCCAAGCCTGGGGCTTTGCCAGATTTCTGGGCCTGGATTGCATCTAAAGTTTCTTTTAGGGTGAATGACTTGACCTCCTCTCCCGCAAAATCTATAGTACAGGCTGGGAAAGTCTCTGATATTCCATCTCCTAAGTTTGTCTCCCCATAAAGTGTCGAGAAGTGGTTCACCCAGACTTCTGGGGCAATATAGCAATCTGGGCGAGTTCGGTCTCTACGGCCATCATGTTGTAACCAAATGCCAAAAACTCTTATTGTCTCTGATCCTAACCGCCTCTGATAAGTCAACCCAAATAACAGCCTCCCACTGGGCCTTACTGATTTGAATAGCCCTAGTATATTCCCTTCTAGTCTCAGTAATGATTGTTCTTTGATTGATCTTTCGGGCATTTACCAGGGCCTTCTTGGCGGTTTTGCATGATTCATTGAACCACTCGTTCACTCTTGGTTTTCGGGGTCCCCTTCCACTTTTGCAGTCCTTTACAAGCAACTTGCGAATTGTTAAAAATACATTTTCATGCATTGTAATAATCTGGGTAGGGGGTACAGTATGACACTTGAAGATTTGCAATTCATCTAATGCAAAACTATAAGTTTCGATTATGGCCTCTTTTGATCTGGAAAGAAAATTGCTTTCATATTTTCTGTTAAGTTTAACTCAAAGTGCGCTATGCAACACTGGTTCACTAAAGAAACAGGTGTTTCTGGAGAGCGTTTTTTTGGGTGGCCCATGTAATCGCCATGAGAAGGAAAGTGAGGTTCAGTTTTGATGAAAGTGTGTTAATTTTGTTGTGGGTTAACAAGGTTCTTAGATGCTCTGCTCCAGTCCTGATCCTGTGGGCAGGATTCCAGATGGACCTATCAGTCTAGGAGGAAGGATTGGGGAGGACCAGTAAGACAGGAGGAAAAGACTGGTAGGTCAGATGCAGCACTAGTCCAGAGAGCATGAAGGTTTGGCAGAAAACTGTCTTGAATTTCTTTAATGGTTTCGAGATCCTAAGACTTACTTTAGAAATATGTTTCCGGTTTGGGATCTTTTGTTGGTTTTGGATGCATTAAAGAAAGCTCTTTTGGAGCTGTTAGAAGAGATTTCTCTCAAGTTTTTATCACTGGAGGTGTTATTTTTGGTGGCCTTATTTACTGCTAGAAGTTTGAGTAAACTGAGTTCATTGATGTGTGACCCACCCAATCTGAGAATTGTTGATGATCATTTTGTTCAAAGATTGGGACCAAACTTTGGACTGAAGGGTAATTTGCTATTCACAGAACATCGAAAAGAGTTCTGTCAGTGCTCTGTTCTAGCTCAGGGCAGAACAAGAAGGGTGCCTGGCCATATCAACTAATTCAGAAAATGTGACTCCATATTTGTTTATTTTGGTCAGGCTAATAGAGGTGGGAAATCTTCACTGTCCTCTTTAAAGTGTTGGGTTAAGGATGTGATTGCTGCTCCTTAATCTAACTCAGGATGTGACCCTCCGGTCTCGGTACAAGCTCGTTCTTCAAGGGGAATGGCTGCCTCTTGTATGGATTGGAACGGAGTCAGTATCACAGACATTTGTGCTGTGGCTACTTGGCAAGCCCTTCTATGTTTATTAATACTAGATAGAATTTAGGCCAAGGGTCTGAACCACAATTTGCTATAAACATTTTGCGTTTGAAGAATGTATCATGAATGGTCTGAAGGTTGAGACAGGTTCATGTTTTTTCAATTAAACTTAATTTGCTGCATTATTCCGTTGTGTGCATGGTTCATTTTTAAAGGACTGTTATGCTTTGGCATGTCAACATTAGTAAGGAATGGGATGAGAAAAGCGGATGAGGAGGTTAATGTCTGGATTACTTACCAGTAATCTTCATTACTCCAGTGACACATTCTCTGTCCCATTTCTTACGATACCATACTCCCACCTTGATTTTAGAGGGAGGAGCAGTTGGGATTTGGGTTACATCATTATCATTTCCTTTAAAGAGTTAATGCAGGTCGTGGATTGGACAGTTAAAAGAAAAGAAGGATGGGAGATAGTGTCTTAGTGAGGCAGGCCTCACGTCTGGATTAGAAAGTACTGGGGTGAGGAATATGGAATTGGAGTCGTGAAGATTACCAGTAAGTAATCCTGATATTCTCTATAGCCTCCAAGGGGTCCATGTCTTATGTGACCCCCTCGGATAGTCCTGGCTTTTAAACAACATCACTGTGCATTCTAGGACTAGTAGTTTGACTTTTAACATAGTAAGAACCGTCTCACCAATCCCTTGTGTTTAAAGCATTGTTTGCTGAAAACCCCTGACTGGCTGTGTGTTTCTATGACAGGGGGTCATGCAGCAATAGTGAGATATGTTACATGAAAGGCTGATATGACCCTCCAGTTAGCTTCAGTGTATCATGAGTGTGTGCCCCCTTGTAGCATCTTCCACTCTTTACAGCCCTGCAGCTACCAATGCCTGGTGTGTTTTGCGACCAATTAATATCCTTTCTTTCCTGCAGTGCATCTGAAGTGCATTGAAGCTGAGGAGCCAACCACTGGGGACAAACTTATGTACTCCAAATGTGAATACCACGTGAATTCTCGCCAGCTGATGTACCCCAACTCCAATGTACAACGCTTTCCAGTGCCGGATGAACTGGTGCCATGGCAGGTGAGGGTCTAACCTGGCAATAAGGTACAACTTCTCCTCACACACAAAGATGAGCTCCCAAGACTGATGTTTCTTCTTTCGAAACACTGTTTCACCCCACATTTCCTGGTTTATATTAACCACGTGTTCCCATTTTTATATAAGACTCCCTAAAGAGAGCATGTGCATTTAGTACTTAGTATACTTCGCAATCAGTGCCGATGCAAGGATTTCCCACACCCAGGAAAACTGCAGTTTTGCCGTTTAGTTGCTCCTCCTGCCATAGCAATTTTTTAGACCCTTTGTCGCAATCTAGCACACTTTTGTCCTGATCATAGTCCTCTGGTGTTCACATTATTCAATAGATGGATTGGTTCCTGCAAACCACAACAAAATTACACAAAGAGAGCTAAGGCATTTGTTTAGTACTGAGCTACTGTTCTCAGTCCAGGAGTATTCAAGTGATCCATCAAAGGTTCTTCACATACTAAATGAAGAGTACTAGAATGTAACACAAGCACTGATCGGTGTTGGACTCTGTTAGTATTTGTGTCTTAAGTTTGTATAGCACATACATGACTGCTCGAGAGGCAGCCCTTTGCTTGGACAGAAGATTGTGAAGGATCAGAGACAAGAAAGGAGGGAAATTAAAAAGGGCGATGGTAATAGTTGAATAGATGAAGATCTTATAGTTGAAGACTGAACAGATACGTTTTTACCTGTCTTTTGAAATGGAAGAGGTCGGGTTGTGATCTTGAATGTAACGCCACCTTGTTCCACGAAAAAGACTGATGAGAGGCAATACACAAAATCATCAAATTGCAGTACACATAAAGAAAAGTTCTTTTCGCAGGTGTAGTATGTTTTGTAGAAAGTCTTTATTTTCCAAAAGGTCCTTTGTATACATGTAGAAAACAGCCAACACGTTTCACCCTTCACAAGGGCTTCTTCAGGGCTGTGAAATCATACAACGTATTAAACATTTAGAAACCGCTGTTTAAAAGGATTCTAAATGTTTACTACGTTGTATGATTTCATGTATACAAAGGACCTTTTGGAAAATAAAGGCTTTCTACAAAACATACTACGCCTGCGAAAAGAACTTTGCTTTATGTGTACTGCAATTTGATGATTTTGTGTGTTGCCTCTCATCAGTCTTTTTCTTTAAATTATTTGTGGTCATGTGGCAGCTGGCCATTTGAGGTGGGCGATACAACTTGAGAGTACCTTTAGTGACTAGCCTAGGTAGTGCAGTTGCCATATACCCTGCTGCCCTTTGCCTTTTTTTAAACCACCTTGTTCCATGCCTTTGGAACTCATAACCTCTGACCTCCGGTTCTTGCTGTTACAAATTTGTGAATCAGGAGCTGGTGTTGAGAGGTTGATCTCAACATCCTAGAAGGTATGTATCTTGTGAACCTTGAGGACATATAGTCATTCTTTCTATGATCATGTAAAGTTTTATGTAAGAGGCATAAGGCCTTGTTCAGGCTTCTATTTCGAATTGTGAGTCAGTGCAATTTCTGCAAATGGCTAGTCTTAAACCCCAAACTAATCTGGCTGATTCATTTTGTCCTACTCTTAGTCTCTGGGTGGCGTATTTTGGAGACCTACTAGAAAAGAAGAACTGTAGTCTACACGTGATAGGATTAATGCTCAGACCATTTTGATCCTGGAGCATGTAGGGAGTAGGGGAAGGATTTTTCGAATTATTCTTATCAGACATTTGCAAGTAGATAACATTTTGTTTATGTGAGGTGAAAGGAGAGGTTTGAGTCAAATGTGACTCTGAAGTTTTTTTCCACCTGTACTAGTTTTGGAAGAGATCTTAAAATCTTGAGTCCAATGGGTTTGATTTCCATATATTTCAGTACTGAAAGAGTTCAGCTTGATTAAGTAATCCTCATAGTCTAGAATAATTCCAAATACTATAGCACGCTGAATGTTGTTAAAAAGCAACTTAACTAGTAAATGTAGCATTACTTTGTCAAGGAGTCCACCAGGGGTCACCTGCCATCTAGCGTCCCCTAAACAAAAGCAGGTTTCAAACCCTGTGGTGCCTTTGACAGGCAGATGTCTGTGTCAGACCCACACCGGTTTTGTATGTGGTGCCTGGAGCACGACCATGACTCAAAGCCTGCGAGGACTGCCTCGCCATGAACCCAAAGGTGTTGCGGAAGTGCTCCTTGAAGCTCCTCACCGCCCAACGTCAGATGACCTTGTGAGGATCAAGATCCCAGTCACGTTGAATATCCCTGGACCGCTTGTGAAGCCGTTCTTGATGTACTTCATTGCAGTCAAAGTCTTTGTTGGGTAAGTTCCACAAAAAGAAGAAGCCCAAGAATTCGAAGCACTCTTTGACTTTGCCACTCCAGTCCAAGTCTTTGGCCGAGCAGCAGGAATGACTACACAAGTCGAGGCCCCATTCCCACACGCTTCCACAGTGAAGCCTATGCCTGAGTCTGCTCCGCACCTTCCAGAGTTTCCTGGAACCAGAGCGACTCCGCCCAACTCAAAGACATCTATGAGTCCATGCACCTCATATTTGGGTCGCCTGACCTCCATGGAGTGCCTTCGGACCCCACTGGTTCGGAGAAAGTCCCCACTGGATTTGCGCCAGCATGTTCGCTTTTGGCGCCAGTTGGGCTCCTAGGAACTGGCAGAGGCCAGTAGTTTGGACACCTCACTAGACACTTACCTAGTCTCTCCTCCCACCATGGCTATGGAGGAAATAGCCTCTTTTGCAATGGTGGTGCAAAGGGAGGCTGAGGTCTTGGACCTTACGCTGCCCTCAGTGGCATACAAGACTAACTTGGCAGAGGTGCTTCAGCTGGGAGTCGCCCCCTCTGAACCTCCCCTCCCACTCAAAGAAGCCCTTACAAACATCCTGCTTGGAGCATGGTCTAAGCCTTCCAAAGGGGCTCCTGTTCAAAGGACAGTTGCCACCGCCATCACCTTGCTCCTGGGGATCCCACTATTCTCACCCAGCACCCCACTCTGGAGAACTTGGTAGTCCAAGCCTCCACTTCAAAAATCAATCCTGGCACATTTCCTACTACTCCACCAGATAGGGAATCCAAGAGGGTGGACTCTATTGTCAAAAGAATGTTCTCTTCCGGCAGCCTAGCACTGTAGTAGGTGAACACGGCATACCTTTTTGGGCCAATACACCCACACAGTTTGGGATTTGGTAGCACAAGTGCTGCCCATGGTCTCGGAGGAAGCCTGAGCCATACTGTCACAGGCGATTGCAGATGGCAGAGACACAGCAAAGTTCAACATTGATTGCAGACTGAACATGACCGACTCACTATGGACAGCGATTTTATTTAATTATTTTAAAATTATTATTGTCTTCTGAATTGTCCATTTTATATCATATACTTCAAGAAAGTCATAGTTTTTCCACCCGTGTGGCGTTCTTGTAAGTGCTACGGAGGGAGCACCAGCCTCAGTGAAAACACAGAGCAGCTATGAAGGGAAAAGAAATGACGGGGCAGGGGGTGATCTGTGGACAGGGCATGAGGAGTAGCAGCATTTGTGATGAGATAAGAACAAGATTTACATCCCTGTTTACAGAACAAAGCAATAGAGCAACAGAGCTCAGAGCGAGTGGAAAAAAATGAGTGCTTGTGTAAGGTGCTCCAAATGAAAGAAAAAAGTAGTTCCAAAAACATTTGCTAAAATGGGAGCTTAGTATGGACAGTAGAAATTGGTCCCTGCTCTCTGGAAGGGCTAAACACAGGAAGAGACATGACGCATGCATGCCATGGACAAATGGGCTGAAGCCCATAAAATATAAACAAAACCGAGACCTAAAAAATCATACATAAATATAATCTACATATAAGGTAATTATAATATATTTGAGATTTATGTATAAGACATTTCTTGAAAAATGAAAAGGGTTATTATAGCAGTTTCAAACCCCGAATTGCTTGCACCAATGCAAATCAACCAGACGGATTGAGCTAAAGTTGCTTTCATTGTGCCCAAAAAAATTTGCTAAACTTTCCTGTCCTTACTGGCATGCCAGCGCCCCGAATAAGAACAGGCAAATGTACGCCCGCGTAAGAGAGAACATGAGGGGGTTCTAAAAGGCACAGCTTTTCTCACACACCACACAGATATTCCTCGAAGGTGAGAACAGCGACTCATCAGCAGGGACTCAGCAATTACCTCCTCCTGCGAGCAGCCGAAAGAGTGCAGGAGATAAGAGGATGTACAGCATGTCAAGAGCAAGCAACACGGAACTGTGGGCCAGATGTACAAACAGAACATTAGGAATACCAAGGGCCATATGTATGAAGCCAATTTGCGATCGCAAACGCCGAAATTCGCAGAATTTCGGCGTTTCTGATCACAAATTAGCAGTGTGCAATGTATCACACTGAAACCCCCTCGCAAAATAAGGAATCGCAAATTTTGCGATTCCCTATTTGCAATTGCATTTAAGGAATCGCTAATTGCGATTCCTTAAATGCAATGTAAGAAGCACAAAAAAAGTGCAATTTGGGCTTAAGGAATCGCAAATTACCACCAACTTCAAGTTGGTGGTAACTTGCGATTTCACTTAAAAATGCACTTTTTGCATTTTTAAAAGTGCCATGTGGCGCACATACATGCCCTTAGGGCATGTATGTGTGCCACATGTGCACACATGCACATTTCAGGGTGCAACAGGGTGTCCTTTTGACACCCTGGCACCCTTGAAATTGCATTCTCAATTTGCGATTCTCTAATTGCTAATCGCAAATTGAGAATGTCTTCCCATTTATTCCTATGGGCCTCTAGGCCCATAGGAATGAATGGGGAGGAATTCCTTAATTGCGAATCGCAATTTGCGATTCGCAATTAAGGAATATGAAGGATTCGCAAAATTTATTGCAAATCCTACATACATCTCGTTTTGCGATTCTCAAATAGCGATTCTCTAAAATTCGCTATTTGAGAATCGCAAAACCAAACTTTCATACATATGGCCCCAACAAGTTTCTAATTGTGATTCTCTCCAAATCGCAATTAGGAAATCGGTATTCCTAATGTATGAAACTCTTCTGAGTTTCAGTAGCGATTCCTAGTGGATTCCACAACGAACCAGGAACCCAGCAGTGGAACATTTAATCACTCTCCATGGAAAGAAAAAACATTGTTTTTCTTATAAAACCCTCACCTACCAGGGTTGCCTGTTGCTGGCATGCTTCATCATCGGGTCCATCCCGAACCGCTGCGGATCAGGCATGCTGCGACCTACGACTACGTGGGAGCACTCAATCGATGTCTATACAATGATAAAGAAGTTCTAAAAAAAGTGGGGGAGTGGAGGATAGTGCTAAGCTAAGTTATGATTTAAAAATACCTGACTAGTAGGTATATCTACTTTATTCCTGCCTCTAGCCAGTATGATTAAAAAACAGGGGTTGGTTAGGGAAAACAAGGTTATAATGTGCCTACGTTTCTCTGGGTCAAAATGTTTCGACCCTTGCCCCTATTGGCTTTTCTTCAGGACCTTGGGAACCTCGTTCATTTGGTACCACTCCTATGGGTTCGTTACTACTCAAAGTCGGAACCACTAAGGAAAAGGTCTGTGTCCCCATTCCTGCATATAAACTGCTGGGTTCCTGGTTTTTGCATAAAAGTATATAGTTGAGGAGGACGAACCCAGTACATCCTCTTACTCCCCCCTTCTTTGGATACCCCACAAGGGACCCCTGTGACAGAGCCACGCACAAGGCAGCCCTTAACAACTACACACTGTGAATCAAGGAAGCCAAGAGAGTGGCCTTCACAGCCTGCATTGATTCAACAGCCAACACACGAAAGAACTCTTCAAAATAGTCAAGGAATTCACCAACCCAGCCACCACAGAGAACACCATCCACCCCTCCCAACAACTCTGCGACACCCTCATGGATTACTTCCACAGAAGGGTGGCACCATCTACAACAACTTCGACCACCCAGCCAACCTCTCTCAATCTCAACAGCCTCAACCCACCAGCGAACAGCAGTAGAATGATCACAACTTGGGGGCATATTTACAAGGGAAGTGGCGAAGTGAGGCGTTAGCCTTCCTGGCTTAACGCCGCACTCCGCCACTTCAGAAACGCAGGGCAGCAACATATTTACAAGAATATGGTGCAGCCCTGCATTTCCCCCTGCGCTGGCGCTAAACTTAGCAGCCTAGCGCCAATGCAGGCACCCTTGCACCATAGTGCAAGGGTGTCTGCGTTCAGGGGAAGCTTGTTTATGCGCAGGAAGGTGTCCCTTCCTGCACATAAACAATCTTTAATTGCCGTTTTGTAACTTCTATGTGTGCTGCTTAATGCAGCACACATAGAAGTTGCAAAATGGCATTTTTTTTAAAAATGATTGCTTATGCGCAGGAAGGGGAACCTTCCTGTACATAAACAATCATTGGCCTTTTGCTGTTTCCATGTGTGCTGCACAATGCAGCACACATGAAAACAGCAAAAACAAGGAGAAATTAAACATTTCTCCTCGTTGAGCCATGGTAAGACCAGGTTTCCCCTGGTCTTAATTCTGATGCTGCCTCCTATTTACACCTCCCTTGTAAATAGGGGGCAGTGTCAGAATCAATGGGTGTTGCGGTGGAACGCCCACTGCAACACCCATTGCCCTCCTCTTTCACGCTAAGCATAGCGTGAAAGGGGGCCTTATTTACAAGGCAGCGTTAAGCCACGCTAAGTGGCTTAACGCTGCCTTGTAAATAAGGCAAAGCCCCTATCGCCACAGGAACGTCATAAAAAGTGGCGTTCCCGTGGCGATAGGGGCTTGTAAATATGCCCCTCGGTCTCCACTCACCAACTAGACCACCATGACCATCAAGTCCTTCATCCACTCCAGGGCACCCACTGTCCTCTGTCCCCACCGTATCTTCAACCTCAGAGCCAACCCTATCAACATGGAATTCACCAACATCATCAACACCTCCATCACTACAGCTGCCTTCCCAGACAGATGGAAAAACACAGAGGTTAGACCCCTCCTAAAGAAACCCTCTACCGACCCCAGCGAAAATTATCGATCGATCTCCCTGCACCCTTACCCGGCCAAAGTACTCGAGAAAGCCATCAACCAACAGCTCACTGAAAACCTGAAACAAAACCACCTACTTGACGTCTCCCAGTCAGGATTCCACATCAACCACAGCACTGAGATGGTGCTGATTGCTGCCACAGACGACATCAGATACCTCCTCGACCCTGGAGAGACTGTGGTTCTGATCCTTCTCAACCTCTCTGCTGCATTTGACACACTTCACCTCCAAACCCAAGGACATCTTATGCGGCGTACTCCAAGAAACTTCCCTCAGCCCCACCTTCTTCAATACCTACATGACCCCCCTTGCAAATATCATCAGATCCCATAGGCTTAGCATAATGTCCTATGCAGATGACACTCAACTTACCCTCTTGCTCACCAAAGGCCCCTTCAACGCCAAAACCTACTTCTGGGATGCCATGACCAACGTAGCCAACTGAATGAGAGACAACTGTCTTAAGCTCAACTTCGAAAAGACAGAAGTACTGATCTTCGGGAAGATCTCCTCTGTCTGGGACCACAGCTGGTGGCCAGCAGAACTTGGACCAACACCCACACCACCCAACCATGCATGCAACCTAGGCATCATCTACGACAGTGAACTGCCCATGAAACGACAAGTCAACGCAGTCACCTCCTCCTGCTTCCACCACCTTTGCAGTCTCCGCAGAATCTTCAGATGGATCCCAGTCAACACCAGAAAGATCATCAATTAAGCCCTCATCCCCAGCCGCCTCGACTTTGGCAATGCTGTCTATACCGGCACCTCTACCCTGCTCCTCAGAAAACTCCAGACCATACAGAATGCCGCAGCCACACTCGTCCTGGACCTCCACAAATTGACCCACATCAACCCCTACCACAGAAACCTCCACTGGCTCCCTATCCAGAAGAGATGCCAGTTCAAGATCCTCACCCACGCCTACAAAGCTTTCCACGATCAAGGACCGTCCTACATCAGCTATCGACTAAACTTCCATATACCCGCAAGACATCTTTGCTCCTCCTCACAGGCCTGTGCTCACACCCCCTGCATCCATAGCAGCCATATTGGGGGCCACTCCTTCTTCTACTTCACCGCCAAGACCTGGAACGACCTGCCCCTTCATCTCTGAACAGCACCCTCCATGGCAGACTTCAGAAAGGAACTCAAGACCTGGCTTTTCGACAGAGGCATGGCACCCACAGCCCCCAGATACCCCTAGGGGAGATATTGCTGCACTTTACAAATTCTGATTGATTGATGGTGTTTGGGTAGAGGTTAGACATCTCATAGAGTAGGTACTGGTACGAGAAAATGGGTAGAGGAGGTAATGGTGAAGTGTCTGAGCATCATTCCTTTCTTGTGACCTCATCAATAACAATGCACATTTGAGACACATATATTTCTTTTTTGCAGCTTCAAATATGTGAGCTCAACTTGTGTGCTGTACAAAAGGCTTTCATTTTTGATTTATTAGTCTACAACGTTGCTCCATTATTGATGATAATATAGTCCATGGATGGCACGCACAACATGTGACAAATGATTTGCCTCCTAGGGCCAGATGTACGAAGCTTAGTGTTTGTAATTACTAAATTGTGAATATTTGCGATTTGCTATTTGGTACTTGCCAACACAAATGTACAAAACTGTGTTTTACACTTTCTGTGAATCCTAGTGGGTCGCAAATGGACCTACCTCATGAATATTAATGGGGTCTCAGTTTGCGACCCATTGGGAATCACAAAAAATCACAGGGATGGTGGCCTGCTGTGGTCAGCAGACCACCATGTCTGTGATTGCTTTTAAATAAAGCAGTCCTTTTTTTTTTAAACACAGCTTGTTTTCCTTAAAGGAAAATGGGATCTGTTTAAATAGAAAAATGAAAGATTTTCCGTTAATTTTTTAAGAGTAGGCAGCGGTTTGTGGGACCACTGCTTGGACTTAAAAAATATATATTGTTTCATTCAAAAATGGGAAGGGGTTCCACGGGAATAGTCTACATCCAATTTTGAGTTAGTGGTAAAATGTGACCGGATTTCGGTAGCAAAACATTTGTACATACCAGTGTGAATCGGTATTACAAAGGGATGCCCTAAACACGCACCTTCTAAATACCCATTTGCAATCGTAATATGGGCTTTGTACATTTGAAAATGCCTTTTTGTATAAGCAAACGTCCCAAATCTGCGAATCAGGCCGTTTGCGAACGCAAAAAAGCTTTGTGCATCTGACCCAAGTTCACTAATGGCATTGTTGTTTTAATGCGGCCTGAATGTTTCTAGTCAGCTTATGCTTGAAAACTCATAATGAATGGCACTTGATGCAGTAATCAAATCTTATGTACTAATGTGAAAAGTTTCTGCAAGTTAAAAAACATATATTTTTAAGACTACATGGTGTGGTTGCACGATTTACATTGTATTGTATAGTAATTGAATTTGTATGGCGCTTATGACTGATTCTCAAATACAGCGCTAAACAAATAGGCAGATGCGCGAGGCAGCAGCACTCCATTACTCTGCCATTACCAACAACTTTATTAATGAGTAGAGTAGAGGACTGCATTCCTACTTACAACAGTAGCCAAGATATTTGTCTGCTCCTGATTCCTAGTGGCAGTCAGCTGAACCAGTTTATGTGTCAAGACACAAAACACCAGTCACTAAAAATATATCATTTACTGGGAAGGGGAAAGAAAATCTTCAATGATTTAGTATACGGTCTCCTTGACCGATATTATTTACACAAGAAGGTGTCCTACAACCAATGGACACAAATGACAGGCAACCCCTAGACAACCTTTCTTCTTGTTGTTGAAGACCCTCACCCACTAGTGGCATCCTTCATCATCGGGTAGCATCCTGGTCCCTAACACTCAGAATAAGCTCAATCATATTCCTGGGAGCACTTATTATATTATCCTACCAGGGTCTTATCACAAAATAAACATACCTGGGGGACACCAGTGCTTTTCTGGTGTTTGAAAGTACAGGTGTGTGTGCAAAGTGAGATTTTTTATTATCGCCTTAGAGCCCGACATAGCGGGCTCTACCGACCATTAAAGGCCCGCTCCAGCGTTTTCAGCTTGGGCCTTTAACAAGGGAGCGGGCCATTAATGGCGTGTAAAGTCCACTACAGAGGGCTCCAAGGCTATTAGAACATTTTGCCCCTAGACGGCAGAATGTTCTAATTCGTGAAAACAAAGGCCTCGCATAGCCCAAAGGGGTTTAAATCCCCTCAGGCTCCAAGAGGGCTTTGTTCACAGAAACAGCTGTCAAATAAAAGAAAATATTGGAATATTGCTCTCCGGGTTTCTACCAGCCATTAGAAGCCAGGAGCACTCCATTGTCTTTCGTGGAGCACCCAACATTCCAATGTTCTGATAAGCCAGAGGGTGTGTGTGTGTGTGTGTGTGTGCGTGTGTGTGTGCGTGCGTGTGTGCGTGTGTGTGTGCGTGTGTGTGTGCGTGCGTGTGTGTGTGTTTATGTTCACAGTCACAGCTGTGCATAGAGTATGAGTGTGTTTCTCAGTTTTTGTGTGTCTGTGTGTACAGTCATCGTCTAATGATAGTTTCTGTTCTCCGCAGGTGGATTTCCCGCTCTATGTCCCTCCTTTATACGTGGCAAAGATAGAGAGGCAAGAAACACACAACCCATGGATAGAGTAAGTGTGGTACTGAGGAGACATCATTGTCTGTTATGTTCAATTCACCTCCTTCTCATGCAGTGTTTCATTGCTTTATATTTAATTAACCCCATCCTCTTTTCTGCCTTTGTGATTTCCCACTTTAACATATTCCTTCTTCCGGCCTACCGCTCTTCTTTCCTTGCTTTCTTCCTCCCCTCCTTAGATACTACCTCATTTGTTCTTGAATTTCGATCTTCCTTCCCTCCTCTCTTCCAGGAGCTAACACTGGACTCTTCCTTCCTGGGATCTTGGAGGCTTAAAATGAAAACCCTCTCATGTGTCGTCTGTAGGGCAACATTCTACGGTCAGGTCTGGTCCCTGCCAGATGAGGGTTCCAGAAGAGGCAATTTAGAGGTTCCCTTACAAATGGTTGTTCCTTGTATTTTGATCATGCCTAATGAGGCAATGGGCATATGAAAACTGCTTACAATTCAAACCAATAAAAATTTCATGCATTGGAAAAGTCACTGGGTCCGTCCTCCATTTAGTGCCCTGGTGAAATTAGTTAAATATTCTGCTCAAGTGATAAAAGACAAAACAAAAAAATGCTTTGTGTATGGAGATGGAAGGATACACAAACAGACAGTTCCATGAGGTGAAAGAGAATATTCCTCTGGGGGGGAACACAAGCCCACTCTATGTATATTTTGAAGAATTTATAACACTAGGTCTCGTAGACAGCTGCTCTGTCGAGCCAGACTTAAAATGACAGGCATAAAGCCGGACATGTTAATGTGTTTGTTTTTTTAGATATTTATGTTCCTATAACATTTTTTCTAATTCTGTTTAATTGTAACTCATGTTGCTCTGTAATCAGACCACTGTATTTGAAGGTGATCCAGCGCTAACAATAAAATTTCTTCTCCTATATGCTTTGGACGTCCAGGTACAAATATCCCTCTTTCCACAACTATATCCATATGACGGTGGGGCCCATAACACCGCATATACATTCACTCTCTCATATATTCCCTGGATTTCATCCGTTTTTATCTAGGAGAAAACAGTTAATGATTCGCTGGAAGGAGTCGGGATACCTTTTAAAACGACATAATACTTCTCAAGCTTTAAGGTATTCCGCTCATTGGTCGATGGACCAACTAGTAGGAATCAGTTGATGGTGATTAAGACCAGCTCAATCACTATAAACCATTAAACATTTACATTTATCATTGAGCTAAAGAACCACTGACTCATTGATTTAAGATAATAAAGTTTATATAATTTTTAGAAGCATGAATAAGTTTAACATTTATTATTCAGATTATTACATTTAGCATCATTATAAGAATAAATTGAAATTGCAATGCATACCTATTAGATGGAAAAACAAAAGTTTGTCACAGCAATGAATTCAGATCATAGCATAGAACTCCCGAAAAACTGTCTATCTGTCCTTAAAAACAGGCCTTCTCGACGGATCACCTATAGGAAGTTTTCCGCCACAATCCCGTTCTTTTTCCCCTTTAGTATTTAAGAATAAAAAGGTCTAATAGTATTAAAATGGAAAATCTATTAAAAGCAAAAAGGTTTCTTCAGCAGCAGCGTCTCGTGCTCAATCAAAAATATAAAAAGCAGCTCTCCGTACCCCCCCTCTAAGAGTAGGTCTTCTTATACCCTAATACTAGCTTACTAAGTGAAAATGTTACATCTTTGTGGGCAAGATTCTCTCTAATTGGTCCATTTGGGGTCAGTATACATCTCATTATGAATATCCTTGTTCCAACCAGTTCTTTGTGGAAAGTTCATACTTCTGTCGTTTCTCACGGGTTCATGACATTACCCATCCGCATATTGGTTTCATTCTGTATCCTTTTCTGATACTTTTAAGTTGAACAGTTCATTGTTCATTCACATATTCACTGCAACTTCTCACGCTTTTCGCTATGTCCTTCTTTGGCACACGTTTGTATAATAAGGTCACTGCAGCCTTGACCACGCTTCCATCCTAGGCTTTGGGACGGTCATATGATCCCTCTGTTCACGGCCTTTCTCACTTTCTGCATTCACTTCGCGCTTGCGTACTCTAGCTTGTTTTCCATGGCAGCCATTTTTACATCGCGGCACAACAGGCCTAAGCGAACTATTATAAAGATAAACAGAACATAGTTAAGAATAAAGAATATAAACCTTTTCGTTTCCCTCCCGTCATTCTACGTACCCCAATTAAGTATTACCTAGCAAAAGCGACATATAAAGCCATTTCTTACTTACCAATCGCTTTACTTTGCCACTACACAGTTTATTTCCAATCACAAATCATGCATTTATTATTCTAGTTAGTACGCAAATTATTAGGCTTATGTTATCCACGTTAACAATTGTAAGTAAATTAGTTTGCACGGATATAGCGTGTTACCCATAACCCTTTTCATGTAACATACATGGTTGGTTATTTACTGAGACGAACATTTGTGTTAATTATTTAACATAAATATTAGGAGGTTAAAATGTTTTCGTTTACCCTGCTCCATCAACTCCCCCTTTGGTGATTTTTAATATCACCACAAAAACCCATGTTACACAATTCTGTCAGATAGCATATTTCTTTGTCCAGTTTGTTTTGTTAGTTTACACAGCTGTATCCCTTTCATCTTGTCTCTTTGTTTTCTTATACATGTTTTCTTTTAAATTCCTCTAACTCTATTTCACCCATTTCTCTTTCTCTTTCTTTATTTATCTTATTTTCTTTTTCTATTTTGTTCTGTCTTTTTCTTCTCTTTATACATATAATACTTAGCTTCAGTACTAAAACTATTATGATTATTATGGTCGCTACTATTATAACTTTCCCTATTATTAATCCACTCATTCTAGTAAACCAATTTATTACTGAGGAAAAACTCTTACCAAGTTTTCCAAATGCATTTTCAACCTCCAGTGGAACAAGTTCTTTGTGCAAATTTGTAATATTCTTTATATACTTTTGTATATTTTCACTTTTATCTGGAATGTAAGTGCAACAATGTTGGACTTTCAGCATTCCACAGACTCCACCCTCTTTTGCCAAAAGAATGTCAAGGGCAAATCGATTTTGCATCACCATAGCTCTCATGGCAACCATTTCGGTATTTACCATCAAGAACCCTCCAGCAGTATCTGTAGATAAACGATCTACTACTGTGGATAACTTCCGAATTTTAAATGCATTCAAAGATATTCCCACTGCTGGTATCAATGCTCCAAAAATATCACCTACTATTTCTGAGAAACTTTCCCTTTTCCTACGTGTAGATGTCTTTATCATTTCGTGTGTTCCCTTTTCTGCTCTATCTACATGAAAAATCTTTGGAAAGACCAGGCCTAAGTAACATGATCCATACCAATGGTCCGGCAACCTGTAATAAGCTCTGTTACCGCAAATGTAATAGATCCCAGGAAATATTGGATCTTTTTCCCCTTTGAATCCCCAACCTCCTAAAATTTTATAATTGTCATGGCAATCACTGGAACCCACGAAATAATTGTCATATCTTGTTCTATTTCTTCTAATGCACAACCTTCCCTGTTGGGGCCAATCCAGAGTCATAGCTGCATTTGTCTTTTTCTTGTCATGATTTTCTTCCTCAAACGCCCAAAGAGGTGTTTTTGTCTCTTCTATCACTTTTCTTTGAAATTTCACTTTTCTAGCCTCGACCATTTCTAAAAATACCTTTTCTTCATTTCTTAACTCACAGGTAAGGATGTTTTTAACTATATCATCTAATGTTAGAATTTTATTTTCTATGAAAAATTCACCAAATGTTCTTGCCTCTTTTACCTTGTTTAGTTCAGAAACTATAGGAATCTTTGCAAAAATCTTAACTATATCAGTGTAATAATATTCTAATCTTCCTGTCTTGTAAAATAGACTTGCTAAAACACTACATGTTATTCCATACGTCAAAGGAAGGTGATGATAGGTCACACCTTCTGCAACAGACGCAGGCAATTGCATACAAACATAACAATCTCTTACATCCATTGTTTCTACATACTCATACAGTAATTTAGTGAAAACATTTTTTGAAAAATCTGTTATTGATTTGTCTTTATGTAATTCTGCACTATTTTCTAATATAGCTGTTTCTTGCATGTTAGCTCCTTTTTCTTTCTCTGTGTTATTCTTTAATATAGACGTTTCTTCTACAGCTAATTTAATTGGAATGGTGATTGCTAAAATAACCCATACTGTCATTAATAATCCTGTACAAAAGAAGCACATCTTACACCATCTACTTAAGAACTCACATTTACATTTTCTGTTTTTAGTATCTACCATTTTGTTCTTTTACCTATTCTATAATATGTACAGAAAAATATGTGTCACCACACCTCAGGAATGACCTCTTAGCCACCCTACACTCTCACTTTGTCTTGTTTGGTACTTTCTTTTAGTTCTTTTCAGAACTCCTTCTTTGTCAAATCCAGTGTTTTTGTCCAATCCAGTAGAAATTTGTTCAAATTTCTTCACATTTGTTGCACTTCACCTTCACCCATTAGGTTGCAGCCTTGTTCTGGGTTCTCGTGAGTGATCTCTTCTTCTTTGATATCAGTCAATGCAATGTATAACCATTCAGGCGATTTATACTTCAGATTTACTTTCTTTACTCTTTTTGTTTTCAGCAAGTGTTTTCCTCCTTGCTTTTCTTGTTCCTTTTGACTTGTTATTTCATTTACTTGTTCTGCACTTTTTCCATCTAGCCTTATGATCTTGTATCTCAATCTTCTAACTTCGTGGGGCCAATTGTCTCCCTTTCTTGGCCTTTTCGGTTCACTTTCTTTTTCCTCTCTTTCTGTTCTCCAAGTTCTCTTTCTTGACTCTAGTTTCTGGTTTCTTTCTTCTCCACTTTCTTCTGACTCTGTTTCAGTCCTTTCTTTATTGTCTCTTATCTTAAATTTTAGGATTTCACTTCCTTCATCTATTTTTGGGTTTTCTCTTCTTTTCCTTTGATCACCTACTTCTGTCCCTCCTCGAGGTTCTTCCGAATTTGTGTCAATCTTTCTCTCTGTCTCTGAGTTTCCCTGTTCTTTTGTTCGACGATCTGTCCCTATTGCTCCTCGGGGTTCTTCCGAATTTTCTACCTTTCTATGTGAAACTATCCCTTCTTCGTCTATTAATATAATCTCTGAAGGATCTTCCCCATAACTTGTACTTGGTTGCTCACTGTTACTTTTTGCTTAGTTTCTTCTTTAATGCTATCAAATTTCCAATTTCTTTTCAGATTTTCCTCACAATCCGAATGCTCTGTATCAGATGCTGAACTGGTGTCTGATATTTCCAGATGTCGACTCACATGTCGATCTTCAGATTCTGGAAATTCTGCTATTTCCTCCACTCCTCCTGTCGTTGCACTTGTAATTGGGTCTTCCAGATGTCGACTCACATGTCGATCTTCAGATTCTGGAACCCTGTTCGCCTCTTCCTCTGCATCGGATGCTGAACTGGTATCCAATACTTCCAGATGTCGACTTACAGGTCGATCTTCAGGTTCTGGAACTCTGATGGTGTGACTGGCATGTACCCAGTGCTTTACTCCTGCACATTTGACTGCAGTTGTTGTCACCAGGATCACTTGTCGTGGTTGGTCCCAGCGAGGAACCAAGCAGTTTCTTCTTTGGTGGACTTTTATGCGGACCCAATCTCCTGGATTCAAGTCATGTGCTGGTTTTCTTTCAAGAGTGGTCGAATCCGGTCCAACCTGATGAAACACAGAACGTACCACATCAGCCAATCCTTTGCAATAATCCAACACAAGATCATCAGTTATAGTCAGTAGTTTGTTGACAGGTACATGTGCTTGTCTCATTGCTCGTCCCATAATTATTTCATGGGGACTGAGTCCTGTCTTTCTTTCCGGTATGCTTCTGATAGTCATTAAGACCAATGGCAAGGCATCTGGCCATTTGAGTCCTGTGGCTTGACACATTTTTCCTAGCCTGTTCTTAATTGTTCCATTCACTTGCTCTACTATTCCAGAAGCCTCTGGTCTGTATGCACAGTGCAGTTTCTGTTTAATACTAAGTGCTTCACAAATCAGTTGAATCAATTCATTTTGAAAATGTGTTCCTCTATCTGTTTCAATCGTTACTGGAAAACCATACCTTGGAATGAATTCTCGCAGCATAAGTTTTGCTACTGTAATTCCATCATTCCTTCTGGTCAGGTATGCTTCCACCCAACGGGAAAACAAACAGATGACTACAAGGACATACCTTAGTCTATTGCTCGGGGGCATTTCTATAAAATCCATTTGCATTCTCGTGAAAGGACCTCCCTCTCGTCCTATTGTTCCTAGACTCACTACTGTCTTTCTTCCTGGATTTAGCTGTTGACAAATAAGACATCTTTGACAAAGACTCTCAGCTATGGCTCTGAATTTTGGATTATACCATGTTTGTCTAAAAAGTCTGATCATTGCATCTCTTCCAATATGAGCTTGTCCATGGTACATCCGTGCCATGTCAGAAATCATGCTATCAGGCATAACTGGTCTTTCATCCCTGTAAACCCAAACATCATTTTCCTCCCGTTTTCTGCATCCTGCTTTTATCCAGCTATCTTTTTCCTCATCTGCTGACTCCTGTAATTGTCTCACCTCATCCCATGTCTCAACAGGGTTAGTAAAAAGCAAAGGACATGGAATATGCTCTCTTTCTCTGTTTCTGTTTAATGAGACGACATTTTTGGCACAATACTGTGCGATTTCATCAGCAAACTTATTGCCAACAGTTATGTAGTCTTCCCCATTTTTATGTGCATTGCACTTTACCACCGCAATCTGTTTAGGCAGCTGTATCGCCTCAAGCAACTTTTTCACAGACTCACCATTTCTTATTGGGGTTCCTGCAGACGTCAAGAAACCTCTCTGAGACCATATCTGCCCAAAATCATGAACCACTCCAAAACCATATTGGCTATCCGTGATTACTGTGATTCGGACATTCTTTCCCAGTTTGCATGCTTGAATTAGAGCAATCAACTCCGCTACTTGGGCAGAACGTATCCCTTTCAAACAAGACGCTTCCATTACAGCAGCTACTGTGCAAACTGCATATGCTGCACTCAGAACTCCGTCATTCGTTCTCAAACATGAGCCATCCACGAACAGAATATAATCTGATTCCTTTAAAGGCTCATCCCGTATATCGGGTCTCGGTTTTGTACAATATTCGAGTACATTCAGACAATCATGATCAACTTCATCCATTTCAATCACACTCTCTTCATCTGGCAATGATGTTGAAGGATTCACATTTAGGCATCTGTCAATGGTGTCATTGTCTGCACTCAAAATCACTTTTTCATACCTAGTCAGCCGACTATGTGTCATATATTGGGTTTTGGTTCTTGTCAAAAGAATTTCCACAGAATGAGGGACATATACTCTCAGTGGATATCTCATCACTTTGCCTTCACTCTGCTCCAAACTTACACAAGTAGCAGCAACTGCTTTCAAACATCCAGGCAACGCTTTCGCTACTGGGTCTAAGACAGCTGAAAAATATGCAATGGGTCTTTTCATGTTCCGTGTCTCTGAACTAGGACTGAAAACGCACACCCATCTCTTTCACTACAATACAACTCAAAGTCTTTTTCATAGTCAGGCATTCCCAATGCTGGGGCTTCACACAGTTTCGTTTTTAGTTCTTTGAATGCTTTCATTTCCTCATCATTCATTTCAAAAGGATCTTTCACATCCTTCTTTGTCAATCTCTGTAATGGTTTTGCAATTAATGAAAATCCATTATCCATTGTCGACAATATCCAACCATTCCTAGGAACATTCTTACTTCTCTTTGTGTCATTGGAGCTCTCATTCCTTGAATTATTTTTATTCTTTCAGTCGTTACCTTTCGCACTCCTTTTTCAATCTTATGTCCTAAATATTGGACCTCTTGTTCACAAAACTGCAATTTTGATGGGGACACCTTATGTCCTCTTTTTGCTAAATGATTCAGCAAAGCAATTGTATCATTAACACATGCTTCCTTCGTTTTTGATGCCACCAGTAGGTCATCAATATACTGAACCATCACTGATTTTTCTGGCATTTTTAAATCTTCCAATGATTTCTTTAAAATCTGATTAAAGATCGAGGGGCTTTCTGTATACCCTTGAGGAATTCGGCACCATGCCAAAATACGCTCTCCGAACCTGAACGCAAATAATGGCTGGCTATCTGGATGTAATGGAATAGAGAAAAATGCATGGCACAAATCAATAACTGTGTACCATTCTGCTTCACGTGGAATCTGGTATAGAATCACAGCAGGGTTTGGTACTATTGGGCAGCAAGGCACAACAATTTTGTTTACCTTTCTCAAATCCTGTACAATTCTATATGTTCCATTCGGCTTTTTCAGTCCCATTATCGGTGAATTACATGGACTGCTCATTAATTCTCTCAGAATCCCTTGTTCAATCATTTTATTTATTACTGGTGTTATTCCTTCAATTATTTCTGGTGTCAATTTATACTGTGGCGTATTTGGGTAACTCGTTCCTTCTTCAACAGATATCTTAACAGGGTCTACTCCTTTCATTAACCCTATATCTTCTCCCGTAAAATCCCACACTTCCTGTTTCACTGTTTCTTTCAGTTCAATTGGGATTTTCTCTACATCAAATATGGGAAATAAATTATTCACTTCTGATTCTAAATTTACCATTGTCATTTTATATAATACATCTTCATCCGGGGTCTGAAATGCAATCCCATCTGGAGTACAATAGATGGTGCAGTTCATCTTGCAAAGTAGATCGCGTCCTAATAGGTTCACAGGACTGCAATCACACACCACAAATCGGTGCATTTCACTGAATGGTCCGATCTTTACCTCCACTAATTTAGTAAGAGGCGCCTTAATTTGCTGATTCGATACACCTACGACTTGGATATGTTCACCTGAGAGAGGAAGGTTTGGAATTTCCACTGACCTAACAGTAGAACGGGTAGCTCCAGTGTCCACAAGGAATGTTACATTTGCACCATTCACTTCTCCATCCACAAATGGACCTGCTTGATCTACCTCTAGAGTTGCGCCAAGCACACACTCTTCTTCCTCTCCTAGACACCGTCATAAACTTTCATCCGACTCATTACCATCCTGTCGTAACCAGTATTGAGATATGGCAGCTGCGCGCGGCAATTGAGTTACCTGCTCTCCTCCGTAGAATCCTGTTTCTGCACTGTATTTCTGTGGATTAACACTCTTGGGAAGTGGTGGTTGAGGCACCTGACTTTGTTGGGTAACTACCTCACTCTGCACCTGTGGAATTAATGATTGATTTTCCGTATTAAGTTTTGGAGGAAATTTACACTCGTTTCTCCAATGTCCTAACTTTCCGCAGGTGTGGCATGGCCACTTTTTCTTTGCCTCTTCTATGCTCATTTGACCTTTTCCTTTACCTATATTTGCTCTAGATCTAGTCTGTCCTGCCTCATTTACTTGATTATTCAATTGAGCTTCTTGCTTCTCTGCAACTTTCACTTGTGCCCACATTGCTTTCTCTTTTAATTTACGCTGTCTACTCTCAATGTCACCACTGCAGTATTTAGCATATCTCAAAACCTCATCTACCGTGCTATTCTGCCAACAAATCATATGCTGTTTAATCATTTCACTTATCTCTGGTTTCAACCCATAAACAAACCTATATACAAAATGACTCATATCCTTCTCATTTAATGTCTCATAGCCACTATACTGTTTAAAAACTAACAATAGTCTTTCATAGTATGCGTGTACAGATTCTTTACTCTCCTGTGTAGTTCTGTCAATTTTTACCCAATCCGTTTCTTTGGGTGGGATTTTATTTTTCAAAAAAGTAATAACTTGGTCATATTTCCTCATCACTTCTGGTCCTGGCGCTCCTGTTTTAGCATCTCTTGGATATTCTACAGTTGGCCAATCAATAGTAATCTTACATTCTGTCCACAAATCAGCTGGTACTACTATATCAAATAATCCATCCAAATCTATCCATAACACCTTCGAAACTTTAACAAACCTCTCCACTTGTCTGTACCATTCTACTGGTTTCTCTCTCAATTTTGGGAAGTCATTTGTAAATGACAGTATATCCTGTCTAGACCATGGGACATGCACATAACTACCTCCTGGAGTTTCTCTCATCGGGTACTCCCTTACAATTGATTCCTTGTCTGTCACCGCAAAAGCCAAAGACGCTTTATCTGTCATTTTCTCATTCTTTTTAGTCCATCTGCTTCTCCATCTATCCACATCACCCCATTTTCTCAGCAAAACAATTAATTCTTTTATTTGGGTTAACCGTCCTGATGTGTTCAAGTTTTCTATATCTTTCTCGCAAAAATCTACTCTATATGGTTTCTGCAAAGTTCTCACTTTTACAAATTCTACTCCTAGTTCATTTGCTGTTTCTTCTAATTTGTCATGTAAATTCCTAGCTCTCCATGTAATGCTTTTACATAAGAACATTATCTCGTCATCCTGATAATTTTTCAGTTTTTCTGTGCCAATTGTCCCTAAGATCAATTCCTCCATGTCTATTTTTAACCTAATTACATCTAATGGTTTTGATTCTGTCTCTTTCGTTTTTAAAGTTTTCATCCATTCATTCAATTCATCCGGAGTCGGACCTACAGGTGTACTATTTAATTCTATCCAATTTTTACTTCTTTCTGGTGTCTCTGATGCAGACTCAGTTCCCATAGGTATTCTCCTAAACTCATTCTCATTTACCGTCAAATTAGTAGGTGGGCTTGGTCTATATGAACTAATCAAATTTCTTGCACCTTCATTGTCTAATTCCATCCCTTCTTTCCTTCTTTGCAACTTTGAATTCATAGGAATGACTAAAGAATGCTCTTCTATTTTCTGATTCTCAAAAACCGGTATTACTAGACCTATCGTTACTGGTACAGTTACAGCTTCCATATTCATTGTTAATTCTCTTATCTTTTCAGTCAATTCTCTTGTGGTTTTCGCTAATTCAGTTGTATTGTCACTTTGAATCTTCTCGTTTTGTGGGGTTTTCAATTGATCTTGTGACCTATTTATCTCACATCCCCGTTCAGGATTTTTATTCCTCCCAGTTTCCATTGGCGGTGCATTAGGTGTCACCACTGCAGAATTCTGTTGGTATGGAGGTGGGTTTCTGTTTAAAATATCTTCCAGCAATTCATCTTCCGTCTCACTACCACCATACCCATACTTTTCAGTAACCAAATGTTTCTTTTTCTCTATACACTTTCTCTTTGCTTCTTCCTCAACTGTAAAAGCTGGAAACAAACCTCCTGTCATATTAGCATATCTCCAACGCTTTATTCTGTCCTCATGATTCACTCCCCACAACCTTCCGGGCACAAAATCATGATTCTTTAATCCTCTGAATCTTTCTCGCTCATACATGGTCATCTTCCCATTCACTTAAAGCTTCAAACTGTGTCGGTCTAGGTTTAGGTTCAAGCATCGACATCTTCTCCCTCAAATTCCGAAGTACAGCTACACTAAATGAACCATTCTCAGGAAATGCTAATACTCCATCATTTTGAGTATATTTAGTCCAATTTTCTAACCATATGCAGGTATGATATCCGTACTTCAGCATCATATGCGAAGCTGGTGATTTTGGCGGAGGAATTACTTGTCCCTCTCTAGTCACTACCTTTTTGTCTTTCTTAAACAAGTTCTTAATTTTCGCCATCCACGACGTTTTCTCTCTACCATACTCATAATAAGCCATAATTCACAATCTCTTTCCCTTCTCAAAAAGTCCGCAATTCAACACTGTTTTCTATGCGTTATTCGGACCTATCACAGCGCGACTCACACCAACGCTCCAATCCTAAGCTTCGACGTCACTGCTTATCCAACCTATCCCAGCGCGTATCACACCAACGCACCAATCAGAGCATCTTCTGTATAACTAGTGCACTGTCCAATCCCAGCGCGGCTTTTGTCTACGTCAGTTCTGCTCCTGACCCCTCCTTTACAAAATTTATCGGCAATTTATTTTTCAACAGTTCTTTGTTAGTTACAACATTAAAAAACACATTTCCATTGTCTGATTTCGCTAACAAAAGTGACAGTTTTTTCTAGCTCGCAAGAATACAGTTTTGTTCGATAAGTGTAGCACTTCCCTCTACCTTACCCTTCTTTCAAGCAAGGGGTAAACCCGTTTCTCTGGGGATAAAACACATGTGGAGACTACACTGCTACTGAGAATTAAGGCCAGAGTTTCACAAGAAAACCGGTTGCTATTTCACTCACACACCTTTTATACAGAAAATGTCCCTATCATAACACAACCTATGTTATCACCAATATGAACTCAGACAATGCACTATTCCATGTGACTTCTCTTGCCACACGTGTTCCACTTCCTACTTCCCGGAAGCTTCAAAAACTTTGACTTACATATAACATAACGCGACTCAACATAAAGTGTTAGACATGAAATAATCAATAATCAATAATCACCAAACTAATCTATAGTAACCATAACTCTGCTACCAAGAAATCTGATCCAGCGCTAACAATAAAATGTCTTCTCCTATATGCTTTGGACGTCCAGGTACAAATATCCCTCTTTCCACAACTATATCCATATGACGGTGGGGCCCATAACACCGCATATACATTCACTCTCTCATATATTCCCTGGATTTCATCCGTTTTTACCTAGGAGAAAACAGTTAATGATTCGCTGGAAGGAGACGGGATACCTTTTAAAACGACATAATACTTCTCAAGCTTTAAGGTATTCCGCTCATTGGTCGATGGACCAACTAGTAGGAATCAGTTGATGGTGATTAAGACCAGCTCAATCACTATAAACCTTTAAGCATTTACATTTATCATTGAGCTAAAGAACCACTGACTCATTGATTTAAGATAATAAAGTTTATATAATTTTTAGAAGCATGAATA
The DNA here is from genome assembly GCA_963921515.1 of Calotriton arnoldi. Lineage (NCBI taxonomy): Eukaryota > Metazoa > Chordata > Amphibia > Caudata > Salamandridae > Calotriton > Calotriton arnoldi. Next base: position 1,966,843 of record CAWUFW010001933.1, read on the forward strand.
AGTTTCAAATTTATTATTCAGAATATTACATTTAGCATCATTAGAAGAATAAATTGAAATTGCAATGCATACCTATTAGATGGAAAAACAAAAGTTCGTCACAGCAATTAATTCAGATCACAGCATAGAGCTCCCGAAAAACTGTCTGTCTGCCCTGAAAAACAGGCCTTCTCGACGGATCACCTATAGGAAGTTTCCCGCCACAATCCCGTTCTTTTTCCCCTTTAGTATTTAAGAATAAAAAGGTCTAATAGTATTAAAATGGAAAATCTATTAAAAGCAAAAAGGTTTCTTCAGCAGCAGCGTCTCGTGCTCAATCAAAAATATAAAAAGCAGCTCTTCGTACCCCCCCTCTAAGAGTAGGTCTTCTTATACCCTAATACTAGCTTACTAAGTGAAAATGTTACATCTTTGTGGGCAAGATTCTCTCTAATTGGTCCATTTGGGGTCAGTATACATCTCATTATGAATATCCTTGTTCCAACCAGTTCTTTGTGGAAAGTTCATACTTCTGTCGTTTCTCACGGGTTCATGACATTACCCATCCGCATATTGGTTTCATTCTGTATCCTTTTCTGATACTTTTAAGTTGAACAGTTCATTGTTCATTCACATATTCACTGCAACTTCTCACGCTTTTCGCTATGTCCTTCTTTGGCACACGTTTGTATAATAAGGTCACTGCAGCCTTGACCACGCTTCCATCCTAGGCTTTGGGACGGTCACATGATCCCTCTGTTCACGGCCTTTCTCACTTTCTGCATTCACTTCGCGCTTGCGTACTCTAGCTTGTTTTCCATGGCAGCCATTTTTACATCGCGGCACAACAGGCCTAAGCGAACTATTATAAAGATAAACAGAACATAGTTAAGAATAAAGAATATAAGCCCTTTCGTTTCCCTCCCGTCATTCTACGTACCCCAATTAAGTATTACCTAGCAAAAGCGACATATAAAGCCATTTCTTACTTACCAATCGCTTTACTTTGCCACTACACAGTTTATTTCCAAGCACAAATCATGCATTTATTATTCTAGTTAGTACGCAAATTATTAGGCTTATGTTATCCACGTTAACAATTGTAAGTAAATTAGTTTGCACGGATATAGCGTGTTACCCATAACCCTTTTCATGTAACATACATGGTTGGTTATTTACTGAGACGAACATGTGTGTTAATTATTTAACATAAATATTAGGAGGTTAACATTTTTTCGTTTACCCTGCTCCATCAAAGGCATTCTTTAGTCTTATAATTGTGGACCTTATTTTTGCATTCTTTTGGGGGTGTTACTTAATATTCTTCTATGCATGTTATTGTTACACAGATATACCATGAGTTCCCAGGTTTTATTGATGGCCAGTGTGGTTAGTCACCTCAGGCACTCTGTTCTTCATGCTCTTTGTGTTCTACTTTGCTATTTGTCACCGTTTATTTTCTCCTGCTCCACACTGTATCTCCACTCAGTAGGCGATGCAACCTAGGTTTCCATCTGTGCTAAGCTGTGACTTTACTACGGTTCAGTTTGTGACTCGTGTGATATCATCACTTTAGGTTCTCAGTGTTGGATGGACACCACCACACAAGGTGAATGTTAATGGGATGAGGGTTTCTTCGGAGAGTCCCAGGAGTAGAGCATTGCTTCTACCAGTGTGTGAGAGGGTAAGGCAGGCACTCTAGAGCCCTGAGATGAGAAGAATGGTTGGATTGGAAGGATTAGGGTGATCTGACACCAACCTGGCCGAGTATTTTTCACTGTGTGTTCTTTAAATGAGAGGTGTACGACCAGGTAGAAATCCAGAGGCAAGGGTGGTGCTGAACCTGAAAGTTACACGACGAGTGACCCGCCCTTGGTCTGAGCCTACAGCTGACCTTCCATTATGATATTTGAGAAAATAAACTCAGTTTTAATTAGGCCCATCTTTAGAGACACTGCTGTCATCCAGAACTGACTATTGTCCAGGCAGAGCCCTAGGCATGTGCTGTCAGATATTGCTGAAAATGTGAGGTACAGTTTGCAGTGTGTAAGGTTAGTGATGCAATGCGGTGTTCTATTCTGCCATTAGGACCCCAAAGGCCCCCATACCAAAATGGATTGCAGCAACATGATGATGGAACGTTAGGGGACTGTAACAAAGAGGAAGGTTCAGAGGAATCCATTTAAAGGGTAACCCACCTGAAGACAGACTTGGAGAAGCGGAATGGTTTGCAAGGGAATTTAAGCCTAACTACCTCATCCATCATCATAGTTCATACCAGTTCAAGACGGCCACCGCTTAGGCTTGAAAATCATCACCACATCTTGTTCACTCGACCAAGCATGCAATGGTTCTTTTTTATTTGGTTCACAGGTGCCTTTATCAGTGGGATTCTGGAGTGAGGTGGAGAGAGCACACTGACTCTCCATTGCTTATTTGCCTCTATGTTCCTGTTGGTCTACAAGCGACTCCAGGGACATTGATTTCTTCTTCTTGTACCTTCTCTGCCTCACTTCATCTGAGGTGGTGGGCACACTCTCTGTGGCTTCGGTTCCACTCGGACCAATGTAGGAGACATCCTTTCTCTACAGACCAGCTCACCCAGATCACAGTGCTCCACAACCACTCTTCCAGGAATTTGTCAGCATGGTTCCTTCAGTGTGGAGGAGGACAGCACTGCAGATCTAATCATAAATCCTTCTGGGGACCAGAGAATCGCTTCTACACCTGTGAGGCCCTCCTCTGCACACAGGAGGTGAAGCAAAGAAGTCCACCTGTTACCAGGAGCAGAAGAGAAATGCCAGTTCTGCCCATTTTGACATCATTGATGCTTAACCCCTTCAGAGACTCATAACAGTAAACCACTGGAGCCATTTTATATTCTCTAACTCTGCATCATTTTACTGACACATATAGAAATATTCAAGTTATGCAGCATTGCTTTTCATTTACAAGTACAGCTCATGATTCTTTACACCCTCTGTATGGTGACAGTGGAAATGTGCCAGTGCCATGTTCATTTACATGATATTCATTAACATATTGAGCCCAGTTAACAAATGCCCATTAAGGCACACATTTTCGCACATATGTACTAAACCAGCACCTTGGTTGAAATCTCTGCCTAAATGCAGTTCACTAACTCCAGGTGGAGAGTTAGGCCTACTATTAGGAGTATGCGTTTCCCACATAAATCGTGGGATCGGGGTGGGAGCTCATACAACTCAAAATATGACCATAGATTTACTAGTAGTAACTGTACGGATGCACCTCAGGTGTAAATCACCAAATGTGGCTCTTCAAAGCATAAGTGGTGATTTCAGGCTACACTATGAATTGAAAAGAATATATACATATTATACACAAATTTTACTACTGCGATTATATAGGGCCCACAAACTGGCCTCTGCCCTTTTACCCTTGTGCTGCAATAGTTGTAGAGCCAGACACCAACTATAGCTAGAGAACGAGAGAAAAAGTGAGTGTGTGTGTGTCTGCGTGTGTTCGTCTGTGTGTGTGTGTGTATGTGTATTAGTGTTATCACCTTGTGCTGCCCTCTTCTTGTCATAGCATCTTTTTGCTCTTCACATGTTCCACTTTCTTGCCATAGCCTTTCCTGCTGGAAACCCAAGGTTGACCATCTCTATTTTCTTTCATAGGTCCACTGGCTCCCAACCCAAAAGAGAATACACAGAAAAGGACAGACTTTTATTGTGAGTACGTTTTTATGTCAAGCCTGAGCGAGCACGCAAGCGCTGTTTTGGCGATCTGTTGTAGGTACTGTACGGAGGAGAAGCCCCACCCACATTTTTCATTGGCTTGTGTCTTTGCTCTTCATAAATGCTGGCGTTTGATTCCTTAATAGGCTTGTTAGTCCCTCCTTAGTACGAACATGTCGTCATTTGTATCCTCCCATGGCTACTGGCCCCTTTACTTGGTTGTTATACTGTACGTGTACTATGTTTTTAGGTTCCTGTTGTGCTTTATTTTGTTCTTGCTCCCCTCCCGTTGCCTGTGTTCTCCATCCTCCTGTCCGCTGTGGCCCTCTCTCCCTTCAGCGCTACGCACACGTGCCGCGTCACATGCCTCCCGGCACCTGGGGCTGAAGCAGCGCAGCCTCCATTGGCTGCCAGTTGAGCGGGTTCGGAGTTCGTGACAAGATGGCAGCCGCTACTGCCGCCGACCTAAACCGCCGCTGATTGAAGGATCCCGCAGGACGTGCAAAGACCACGGACGTCTCCCCATGGAGCTCCTTCTCTTCTTCCTCCACCTCCCCGTAGATACGGCGCACCATAAAGCGGCCCGGAAACCGCGCACGCCTGGTGTATTTGAGGACGTTACCTAGTTTCTGCTACCAAGGGGCCGGGATGAGTCCAGAGGCGTGGTGCATGACATCTATCCTTCTCCACCCCCCGGGGCGTGGAGGATGAGGCCAGGTAACATTGTTCCGCTGTCCGGGGACTGAGTGCCAGTGTGGGTGGGTGGGGGGTGAAGAGGGGTTACATTGCTCCTGCTGGCAGGGGCACACGGTGTGAGTGGCGTGTTGTGGCAGGGAGTGGGGCTATAGTACTTTGTCCCTGATTCAAGGCCGGGGTTAGGGCTTAGCGCGAGGTGTCAGTGGGCACATTACCTCATTTCTGCTACCAAGGAGCAGGGTTGGGGGCCAGGTGTGTGTGTTTTGTTCCCTTTCCTGGGTTGCATGGGAGTAGTGGGGCTACGTTACATCGTTCCCGATCAAGGGGTGAGTGCAGGGACTTTGGTGGGGGTGGGGTTAACTTGTTCCTGCTGCAAGGGGTGCTCAGCGCCAGCTCGTGCGCCAGCTCCCGAGCTGGTTCCATCAGGTACCACCACTGGGTCTCCAGGGAGTACGAGCTGGATCCGCTGGCTCTGAAGGCGCAGGGCATCTCAATGTCATCATCCTCCCTGACGGTCACATCACTGGGCACCTCGGTGAAGGTGGCTTGGGAGAAGACAGAACGACAAAAGGTTAGCGGGGGCTGTAAACTTTAGGGCCTCCTACCTAGGGCTAAAGCGTCTCCTCAGAAAACACGCTGTGTTGACCAAGGCTGTACATGCACTGTGTTCTAACAGCCTCTCTCCCAGGCCCCAACAATACCCCTCTTATGTGCCACAGATCGCCGTCCTTGTTTCCACAGACACATCCCTTTGCTCTAAGTTCTGTGAACATTGTAGAGGAAACAGGAACATTAAAGTGGGACGTGGACCACGAATGCCACTAAATTTGTATCCTGTCCCATGCTTTCCACGAACCAGTGATCAGATGAACATGCCTAGGGTAGGGAGTCCACCGAAGACCCTGGCTGGAGACTGCAGACCTCTTGTGGCTTGGATGGCGGCCCACGCCACAGTATACCCCCTCTCAACACTCCCTCTGTCTTTTCTCTTGTATACCACCTCTGCTCTGAGGGCTCCACTCTCTCGGGGGTCACTGTGGTACTAAGGTGTGATGCATTAACTTGGCAGTGTTTATACTGGGTAGTTTTTTAGCACTCCACCCTCTTCCTTGCCCCACTCCTCCTAAGCAAGGCATGTGTTTCTTTTGGCTGTTGGCACCTGTTGTGTCCTGGCAAAGCCCTCCGACCCTGCCCCCACAGTCCAATCGTTGGGGTGATAACTGTTCTCTCCAGCCCCTGGCGGGTCCCCTCTCCTGCCCTGTGGTGCATACTCACCATGTGCAGTGAAGAGCAGGTGCGCGTTCAGCATCAGGTAACACAGGGCGCATTTTCATTGGCAATGAAACTGACACAACATTTTTGACACAATGCACACTTTGCGTCTTTCAATATATTTATTATGAAGTGCAGGACCTTGCCAAGGGATTTTGCACACTACATACATTCACTCCAAAAATAAAACGTATAGGTAAAAAACATTGTCATTTACAACGTCAATAGCTCTAACTCATAAATGCTAGACCTATTTGCATTGCAAATGCTTGTTTAATGCAGGCTTCTCCTATGAGTAGCTTGTGAGCTTCTGGTAGCTCTCCAACAACCTTTAAGTAGCTCTCCTATGTGCAGCCCAACCTATTAAATTAGATGCATTTGCTTGGTTCAATTAACATATGTATCCTAAATTTGAAAAGAAGACATTCAAGATGAAAATGTGTGTATTTTCTGAACTCTTAAGCTTCTTTGGAGAAAAACGTTTCAATTTCCAAAATACATTTAAAGCTGATCATGTTGTGCTGTGGTCACTTATTACTCTAATTATAATCTTGCAATGAGGGCTGTTATGTGTAAAGAAACAGGCTTTTTGCAGGTTCACCCCCCCTTTTTCCCCCCAATTTGACTATTAGGCACTGGTGTAATGGCTCTGAAATGCACTGAGCCCTGCTAATCAGGACTCGGTGCATGTACTCTTTCCCTTAAAATGGTGTATGTTTCATTGGCCTGTCCCCAGTTGACATAGCCTAACTTACTTGTAAGTCCCTAGTATATGGTACAGAGGGTATCTACGCATGTAAGTAGAAGTGCATCTCGTGGACTGCAGCACTAGTTGTGCCACCACAAGTATGACAAGGTAAAATATGTCTCCCAGTCTGCCACTGCAGAGGGGAAGGGCAGTTTAAGACTGATAACTCATCTTTGCCAATTAAGGTAATGGCAAAGCTTAAACCTCCCTTTTTAACATATTTATGTCTCCCCTAAGGGAGGCCTATCGAGCCCTAAGGCAGGGTGCTGCATATTAAACAGTGTTACAAAAACAAGGCAAGCCAATTAATGCTCAGGGACCTTGGGTACTGAATGTTTTACAGGAACAACGGTCCCTTACAAGAAAACAATGTTAGGAGGATTATGTATATAGAGATACAATGATATCTATATTTGGCTGTCCAACTGGACATGATCGTTTAATATGAAGAATTAAAGGAACAACACACACGTGGGGAAATGGACAACATTAAAAAGGAGAAACTCAGGCATTACATGGAGCATGGCCAAAAATTACATCAATTAGGCCAGAAAACAATATACATTGATGCACTCTAGCACATACAACTGAAAGTATAAGGTTGTGTTTAGAGTTATTAACAGTTGAAGACGTTTCGATCCCTTTAACACATTATTGGGATCATCTTCAGGACTAGACAATTGGTGCCTGAGAAAGATGCCTGTTAAAGTCAAGTAAGACCGGCGCATGCAGCTCAAAATAACAATCCTGGCTAGTACGAAGATGGTCCTACTTAAAATTACAGTCGGAAGTAACTAGGCGATGAGGAGCGTCTTTTTGGTTTAATGTGGGCCATCAGGGAATGGACCAAAAATCCATGGTTCAGACAAGAAGCCAAGGCTCCAGTTAATGGAGCAACCGCGTGATTGACGTTGGTGAACGACCTTCAAGGGGAGTGACAGCGTTCAATTGCTGTGGACCTTGAAGGTCGTTCACCAACATCGATCATGCCATTGCTCCAAAAATCTGCTTTATATTTATAAATTTTTAGATTTGAGTCTCTCAATTATTTCTTCTTCAGTTGTGTTGGTGCTGTTTGAATGCTTTACACTTTTTCCTTTGTGCAAGCCTGCCTGCTCAGAGCCACAGCTACCGTGGGTTGAGCTAGAGAATTTAACAAATGAAACCTATTGGTTGGGAAGGGGTTGGTAAATGTATTAAGCGGTGATGTTGCACAACCACACTATATAATACACCCAATGTCCTCAAATTATATATTACCCATCTACGGGCACTTCACATAGATAAACCCTTTTTTGCATCACTACTAGCAACCCTGCTGAGGTGCTCACCGCTGACAGTCTTGGTAGGGTGGCCAGTAAAGGATTAGGTACCCTGTATTGTCGGTCAGTTTTGAGAGCTTCAGCATTACACAGTGGAGCAGTAGGTACGCCTGTGACTACTATCACTCTGATGTGAGAGCTTCAACATTACACAGTGGAGTATAGGGTATCCTGTATGAATACTGTCTATCTAATTTGGGAGCTTCAAGTTAACACTGTGAAGGATTGGGCACCCTGTATCATTACGTCTAATGTAGGAGCTTTGACTTATCACTATGAAGGTTTGGGTACCCTGTATGAGTACAGTCTGCTAATGTAGGCATTTCAACATGACACTGTGAAGTATTAGGTACCCTGTATGATTACTGTCCGTCTAATGTAGGCTGTTCCACATACCACGGTGAAGGATTGGGTACCCTGTATGTGCACTGTCTGTTTAATGTAGGAGCTTCAACATAACACTGTGAAGGATTGGGTACCCTGCATGAGTACTGTCTGTCTAATGGAGGAGTTTCAACATAACACTGTGAAGGATTTGGTACCCTGTATGAGTACTGTCTGTCTAATGTAGGAGCTTCAACATAACACTGTGAAGGATTGGGTACCCTGTATGAGTACTGTCTGTCTAATGTGGGAGCTTCAACATAACACTGTGAAGGATTGGGTACCCTGTATGAGTAGTGTCTGTCTAAAGGAGGAGATTCAACATAACACTGTGAAGGATTGGTTACCATGTATGAGCACTGTCTGTCTAATGGAGGAGCTTAGACATAACACTGTGAAGGATTGGGTACCCTGCATGAGTACTGTCTGTCTAATGGAGGAGCTTCAACATAACACTGTGAAGGATTTGGTACCCTGTATGAGTACTGTCTGTCTAATGTAGGAGCTTCAACATAACACTGTGAAGGATTGGGTACCCTGTATGAGTACTGTCTGTCTAATGTGGGAGCTTCAACATAACACTGTGAAGGATTGGGTACCCTGTATGAGTAGTGTCTGTCTAATGGAGGAGCTTCAACATAACACTGTGAAGGATTGGTTACCATGTATGAGCACTGTCTGTCTAATGGAGGAGCTTAGACATAACACTGTTAAGGATTGGGTACCCTGTATGAGTACTGTCTGTCTAATGTAGGAGCTTCAACATAACACTGTGAAGGATTGGGTACCCTGTATGAGTACTGTCTGTCTAATGTAGGAGCTTCAACATAACACTGTGAAGAACTGGGTACTCTGTATCAGTAGGTCTAATGTAGGAGCTTAGATATATCATGATGAAGCATTGGGTACCCTGTATGTATTCTGTGTAATGTAAGAGCTTCGGCATAAAATGCGGTGATGGATTGGGAACCTTGTATGAGTATGTCTAATATAGGCGCTTCAACACAGCACAGTGAAGTATTGGGTACCCTGTATGAGTACTGTCTGTCTAATGTAGGAGCCACAACATAACACTGTGAAGGATTGGGTACCCTGTACAAGTACTGTCTGTCTAATGTAGGAGCTTCAACATAACACTGTGAAGGATTTGGTATCCTGTATGAGTACTGTCTGTCTAATGTAGGAGCTTCGACTTATCACTATGAAGGTATGAGTACAGTCTGCTAATGCAGGCATTTCAACATAACAGTGTGAATTATTAGGTACCCTTTATGAGTACTGTCTGTCTAATGTAGGCTGTTCCACATACCACTGTGAAGGATTGGGTACCCTGTATGAGTACTGTCTGTCTAATGTAGGTGCTTCAACATGACGCGGTGAAGGATTGGGAACCCTGTATGAACATGTCTAATGTAGGAGCTTCGACATAGCACTGTGAAGGATTGGGAACCCTGTATGTGTATGCTTATATAGGCACTTTGACATAGCTTGGTGAAGGATTGGGTACCCTGTATGAGTACTGTCTGTCTAATGTAGGAGCTTCAATATGATGTGGTGAAGGATTGGGAACCCTGTATGAGTATGTCTAATGTAGGAGCTTCGACATGACGCCATGAAGGACTGGGTAGCCTGTATGAGTACTGCCATCTGATGTGAAAGCTGTGGCAATGCAGGTCAAGTATTGTGTACCCTGTTTGAATACCTTCTGTCTCATATCAAAGCTATGACATTACACAGTAAATGATTGCATACTCCTATGAATACAGTCATTCACTTGAGACTGCTTTAACATTACAGATTGAAGGTATGGGTAGTCTGTGTGAGTACTGCTTGTCCATTGTGAGAGCTTCAGCAACACTCAGCAAAGGATTTTGCACCTCTATAAAGTAATCTCCGTCTGATGTGAGAGCTTCAGCATTACACAGTGGAGCATTAGGTAACCAACGGTTGCTGTCTGCGATGTGCAGGACTCAACAATTTACAATGAAGGATTAGGTACCCCTATGATTACTCTCTGACAGTTGTGAGAGCTTCAGTTGTACACAGTAAAGGATTGGGTGCCGCTTATCAGTACTGCCTGTTTGATGTGAGAGCTTCAGCAATACACATTGAAGGATTAGGTACTCTTACAAGCATGGCCAGTCTAAGAGTAGAGATTCAACTTTACACAGTAAAGCATTAGGTGCCCTATGAGTAAAGTACGCCTGAGGCTGCAGACTGCCTGATTGCTGATCAGCGCAGGTTCCTGTCAGCCATTGCCACGCAACAGGTTTGGTGGTGTCCAACATAATCCTGCTGCAAATGCTTCCACCAGAAAGTCATTGGCAAGGCGGACAGAGCCATTGAGCGCTGATAAGAGCTTCCATGAGTTTCACGAGAGCAGAGACTTTTGGCATTGAAACCATTCTAATCAGTATCCTGTGAGAAATGAGGGTTCAGCCCCCTTAACTAGTAACATGATCTTTATGACCAATGGTCCAAAAAATACCACTTATCAGAGGCGGGAAGGTGAAGATGCTCTTTGGAATAAAGCAATTCACTGGATTATGCACATGAGAGGCTGTAGGTCAGTTATCAGAGCAGATATATTACGAGCAAGAAGGTGTTCCCCCCGAATAGCCCCACGGATTGTATTGAACTAACCTTAGTAGATGATAGGTAGGTACAGTGCTTGATTGCACTGGAAGCAAGAATCTCGGCTCCTTTGACATCCAGCATTCAATTTAAGTACCACCACCCCAACCAGTGACGGTCATTGCACTTCTCTCCTACTGCATCACATCTTTGCCAAGATTCACCCTTGGCTGGAATGACTGACTGCACTGGTGTGATACATCCCCTGCTTCGGTGACCCAACCGTCACCTTACTACCTTTTGAGGGCAGAGGTGAAATTATTTATGGTCAAAGGGCTCTGGACACTAGGGGGATACTCAAGCCCAGGGAAGAGCCCACGGGTGGGGGCGTAACTACTATCTCTTGCCACCATCAGGTTTGTGTAGACAACCAAACTCATAGTTCTAGCCCTCCCAAGACCCTGATGCCAAAGGCTTTGTGCAAGCTCAAGATGGTATCATGGAACGTGGTCAGGGTCAGTTCGAAAAAGATGCTCCCTCATTGGATCAATTTCATGAAAGCCTTGGAGGAGACATCTGTATTCTCCAAGAAACACAGAGTACTACTCCATATCACATGCCAGGCTATCTTACATATCACAGTCCCGCTATTCAGAGCAAAATAGGACGCCCTGCAGGCAGCCTGCTTGTTTGGGTAAAGATAGAACTTAATAGTCAAGTTCGTGAGCTCTCCTGCAACAACCCTGACATCTTGGGCATTCAGCTAAAGGGCGTGACAGGCACTTTCGTTGACATCTACAATGTCTATGCCAGAGGTACTGGGGGGGGGGTGGCGGATCCTCTACCTTACAGCAACTGGAGGAGCTCCTGGAGAAAAGGTGTTCTACGCACCCCCTGATTTTAGTGGGGGATTTTAATGTGATGTTTGAACTCCTGGAGAGGAACGATATATGTGAGGCAAGAGAGGAGGACGACCTATGGCTAGTTCCTCAACTTGAGCTAACCCCCATTAAAAAATGGTCGCAAGTGGCCTTACATTTAAAAGCCATTACCCTGGGGCACGGGTTGAGAGCCACAAATGGACGGACCAAGTCTGATAAAATGGGTGCCAATTCATTTAATAGATCCAAGGGATTAAGCCGTATAGATTATTTCCTACTCGACTTGAGGCTATGGCCCTTACTCATAGATATGATTGTGGGCTCAGGTGTCGATAGTGATCACAGCCCTTTATGTCTGAGCCTCATGTCCCCTTGGGGCGAGTCTTGCATTGCATCTAGAGAGCATTTAGTGACCAGAGAGCTCCTTCGATTGAATGATAATCGCCGCCTTAAGTGGCGAAAGGTGGTCTTGGACAATAAAAAACTTCAGTCACTTAAAAAAGAACTGACAGTGTGCACGGCAGACCTTACAGCCTTACTTGAGTATCCGAAAGGTCTGGAAGCCAGAGTACATAGGCACTCTTGCTTTTTTCAACAGCTGTTCGGAGTACAGCTCTAGTGCATCTTTGCAGACCCCGTGGTTTAACCGCAAATGCAGGCAAATAAAACATCAATTAATGTCCGCCCTCAGATCTAATGCTACTGATCTTGTAAGAGCCCTAAGAAGGTCCTACAAAAAAGCCCATGTTAAAGCAAAAAGGGGGTGGGATGAGAGTAGGTGGAGGCTCATCGAAGAGTCATGTGCCCGCAAGGACTTCAAATCATTCTGGCTCATAGTGAATCAGGGGGACGCCAAGAGACCTTTGCTATCCTCCAGCAATATTGCAATAATGGCTTGGTATGACCACTTCAAGCTCCTGTATGCGGGTCACCGCCAAGGCTGATTTGGTAACATTACAACCAGAACTATCTCTAACCTTCTCAAAGGAGCTCTTCACGAGAGGTGACATCCAGTGTTCTATTAATTCCATTGCCCAAGCTAAGGCTCCTGGACCGGATGGCATCCCAGGTGACCTGTTCCTGCATGACAGAGAAAACTGGTCGGCCTATATTCTTATACTAGCGAATGCCATAGCTGCGGGTGCCTCTATACCCCAGTCTTGGAAGGAAGCAGAGGCGATCCCGATCTTTAAAAAGGGAGACAGGACATCGCCCGGCAACTACAGACCCATTAGTCTTATTGATTCAATACAAAAAGTGGTCTGTCGAGAATAACTGGTCAAAATACAGGATTGGGCTAGTGGGAACAATATTTTAACTCCCTTCCAAGCTGGTTTTAGGGAAAAGATGGGAACAGTAGACCAGGTATTTTGCTTCCTTCTCATTTTTTGGAAGACTGTGGTCATTGGTCGGGGAAGCCTAAATGTGGCCTTTATCGATTTCAAAACTGCCTTTGATCTCGTCCCTAGTCAGAAATTGTGGCATGTCTTATCAGAAATGGGGATGCCGCCGGAGATTTTATCTCTAGTTACCCGTCTCCATGATGGAAATTTCGCTAAAGTTCGGTGGGGCGACCAAGGCCAGCTCACTGACACAATTGACGTTAGCAGGGGCGTTCACCGAGGGTGCGTTTTTCCTATACTTTTCTCCCTTTATATGAACAATGTTGTGCAGTATCTTCAAGAGGTGCCAGCCGATGCACCTCTGCTGTGGAGTGAAAGGGTTGTGATGCTCCTTTTTGTGGACAACACCCTGCTCGTCTCAAAAAACCCTGGGGGGTTCAGATATTGCTTAATCGTTTTAATGATTTTTGTAGGTTGCAGGGTCTTGAGATCAATACTTCAAAGACAACATTTCTGACAATAAATCTCCACAAATCTTACAAGGGTAGCCCAACTCTGGGAGGTATCCCACTTGAGAGAGTCAGCACCTTCAACTACCTGGGCATAACTTTAGCTGGAAGTATGTCCTTGAAACCCCAAGTGGCTAAATCTACCTTGAAGCTTGCCCAAATAGCTGGGGCTCTGAAAAAGGAACTTAGCACCTCCTGTAGCAAACCAGTGGCAGCGCCGCTGCAGATATATGAATCCAAAGCAGTGAGCTCAGCACTTTATGGTGCAGAGCTATGGGGTTTCGAAAGTTTGGTCAACTTAACTAGAGTTGAGAACAGGTTTCTGAGAAGTTTGGTCCAGCTACCAGAGAGTACCCCTCTCTGCCCCCTTAGGTTAGACTTGGGCAGTAAAGCGATTGCTGACAAGACTAAGCTCCGCCCACTGCTATTCTGGAGGAGGACCAGGTCCACCCCTGAGCTAGGCACCTAGGCCAAGGCCCTTGAATAAGTAATTTCTCTGGAAAAGCAGAATAAGATTGGGTGGTTAAAGAATGTAAAGCACCTATTATCCGATTTAGGGCTGGAGGATCACTGGGAGAATAGGGACCCGGCATCTCTTCCTACTAAAGCCCATATCAAAATGCAGTATTGGGGATGGGTCGCCCAGACAGTAGCCACCAATCTTAATGAGGGTCGTCTAACTAAGGAATTCACAGACCATAAATTCATTACCTTCCTAGAACCATATTTAGAAATAATCCAGACGCCTAGTGGTAGGAAATTATACATGCATTTCAGATTTGGCACGCTTCCCCTCAACGCCAGCACCAGCAGTTGGAGTAATACCCCAGTGCCTTCTCGGTTCGGCTCACTTTGCACCGCTAGCATAGAATCGCCAACACACGTCCTGTTTGACTGTCCAGCCTATTTACACCCAAGAGCTAAGTGGCTTGTACCAATATGCAGGCAGCTGGGAACACGTAGTCATGCTGAAGCGTTGCGGTATACTCAGATCAGACCCTAGGCCAATGGTAGCCTGCGCAGTGGCAAAGTTTCTTGGCCTTATGTTGGGTATTAGGCGGAAGCTGTTGCAAGCAGATTGAGGTTGAGGGGGAAGAGGAGTAGCTTACCTTACCTGCTTTGTAATAACTGAAGGTCTCAACTCTTCTGCATCCTATCACGGATATTGTAAGATATGCGTTGGCTGCATATCATTTGCTGGTTGGCATCACAACGGACCACATTTGAAGATTTTGGCTCTCTGAAGACTATTGTTGCTACTGCCTTCGGTGCATGGGTTAGAGGGATGCTCTTTATATACACCATACTCTTGGTTCCAGCCTTATACGGTCTGAGGATGATGAAATGTTTTAAAGTTTTAAATTTTTAACAATTTATAATTCTTATGATTGAGTTGAACCCTACACCTCTATCTACATATTTGTTGCTAATGATTTGTTTCTTCTCTTTAATAGTTCTAAAGTTTTAACAATCTATAACTCTGTATGTTGAGTTGAACCGCACTTTACAACCAGGGGTCTTTGCTATTGAATGTTTCCCCGACTTATATTTTAACATTTTAAGCAAGAGGTATATTGCACAGCGCACTTTTTGGGACGAATGACCGAAACAAATTTTGGATTGGCTTCATATGCATCTGGATTGTATAACGATCAAGTTGTTGTTCATGGGTATTGTATGATGACCAAGACGCATCAATGTTCATACGATACAATTGAGCCCGCACGCAAATAAAAAAAATCCAATCAGTAGAACTGGAGTTATAAATATTTTAAGTTTTTAGTGAAAACTAGCACCCAAAAGATCACAGCAAACATCTAGTCATGCAAGACTGGGTCAAAGTCGAAAACAAAATATGGCCTACCATAATGGAGCGCGGTTCAGATACAAGAAGTGGATTGGTCCCGGTCAGCGCTTACTTTCAGGTTTAGAAGAAATTCTGAGAAAACGTATTTGCGAAGGTAAAGTTCAGTGAGGCAAGGCTGCAGGAGGTGTCTGAGGAGGGAGCGTCGGCAGGGGATAGACTTGGGTCGATGTCACAGTAAAGATTTCTATGTTTGGACTTAGAGTCGAAAATCTCCAGTGGGACGAGTCAGAGGGCCATAGCCAAAGACAATTCAACAAGGTTGGATACCCCTTTGAAGAAAAAACACTGAAAATAATTTTGTGCTGCAGAGAACTTAGCGGGAGAAGCCGCAAAGTCAGTCTGACTGGGGATGCACCTCCGGTGGTGCAGGTTGGTCACAGTCTCCTCCTGGTTCTCAGAGCAGTTTTTGGCCAAAATTCCCTCAGTTTTGCGGTTTGGCCATCTGAATAACTTTAGCACCACAACCAAGTGTCCAGGACTGGTGGGGCACCTCTTGAGGGTTCAGGATCCACTTAGGCTTGATCCATGTGCGAGTTCAAGATGGTGGGAGCCTTTTGTGTCCCTGTGGCTCTGAACAGGAGGCCAGCAACTAGCCCTTGGAGATGCTGTGGTAGTCCTGGGTTCAGGTGAAGATGCAGGGCTCAACAGCAGGGCTGGCCTCTGAGGGTTCGAGGCAGGCTCTAGGCACCAAAGCAAGCCCTCCCAGGTATAGCAAAGCTATCTTGCAGCAGGCAGTCCTCTGAGAGTCCTTCTGTAGGTCCAGGAGTTAACTGAAGAGTGGGTCTTAAGGACCCTTCCTCTGGAAGTAGGGGAAAGCTTCTATAAAGGTTCTTTGAAGTGCATGGAATTTCCTGACTCCCTTTCCCTGGCTCCAAGCTGGCTGCAGTGAGAATATGGGATTGTTAGGTCCTATGTGTGAAGGAAGAGAACATCATAATCAGTTGCAAGTGGGGCTGGACTCAGCTTCACCACCCCCCCCCCCCATCCTGGCAGCAGATGGCCCATTGGGGCACATCAAATCTCTCTATTGTGTGCCTGTCTGGGAGGAATTATTAAAGACTAACTGCTAGCTACACCCAGTCATGTGACCCAAGACAGGCTGCAGGCAAAGAGGGCTAAAGGCAGGAAAATGGCAACTTTCTAAAAGTTTAAAATTGTAATAAAAATCAGACTTTATCATTGAAGAGGTTTTATCATTACAATTTCATAGTTACAAAACATAATAAAGAGCTACCTGCTCCCAATTGGAAATGACAGCTTTTTAAGTGTAATAAGGAATCCCCAATGTTATCCAATGGGAGAGGTAGGGCTCACAGTAGTGAAATAAAAATTAGGAGTTTTTCACTACCACGACATGTAAAACTTAAACGTACATGTACAACACAGCACCTGCCCCAATTGGCTACCTAGGGCCTGCCTTAGGGGTGATTTATATCTAATAAAAGGGGACTTTAAGGCTTGGCAAGGGGGTTTTAATGGACAGTCGACATGGCAGTTTAAAACTGCATGCAGGCTGCAGTGGCAGGCTTGGGAAATGTTTTAAGGTGCTGCGTAAGTGGGTGGCACAATAGGTGCTGCATGGGGCACTAGTAGCATTTAATTTATAGGCCCTAGATATAGGGTATACCACTCTACAAGGGGCTTACAAGTATATTAAATATGCTGATGAGGTATAAGTCAATTTAACTATGTTTATGGGGAGTGAGCACAAGCACCTTAGCACTGTTTAGCAGTGGCAAAGTGCACAGAGTCCTAAGGCCAACAAAAACAAATTTAGCACATAAATGGAGGGTAAAGGCAAAAGGTTTGGGGTGACTGCACAGAGGGCCAGGTCCAACAGTAGTGAAAGATGGACTTCTGTTGCCAGTACTGTCTGTCACTTGTGAGTACTCAGACAAAGCATGGCTGTAAGTATATGCCTATTTTTGTATGGTCAGTCCTGCGTTTTTGGACTGTGTCTCCTGGTTTCTCAACTCTGAGAGTGCACTGAGGCCTACTAACCTGACCTCAGTGCCTGCACCATGACCTGAAAACAGGTATGGTTGATTGGCCTATAGCCAATTGGTATCAGCTAACTTACCTGTAAGTCCCTAGTATTTGGTACGCCAGGTACCCAGGGCTTGTAAGTTACAGGGTCACCCCAGGGAGTACAGCACTGCTTGTGCCACTCTGGACGTGACCAGAGAAAAACATATCTCCCACTTTGCCATTGCAGAGTTTTAAACTGCTATCCCAACTTTAAATAAATGGCAAAGCCCAGAACTCCCTCTCTAATATGTGCAAGTCACCCCTCCGGCAGGCCTAAAAAGCCCTAAGACAGGATGGGACATACTTTGGGCGCAGAACATGTATTTTACTTGTTCTGACAGTAAAAATGAGAAACCAACTTTTTTATGTGGAAGGACTGGGTAGGCCCATTGGCAAGTGCAGGGTTACACGTTGACCCCTCAGCTGTTCTGAATCCTGAATGGCGCAACCAAAGTTTATACTGTAAGGTATCAAACAACTTGTTACATTAAGCTCGACTTGCTACTTAAGTAGGAATTAATATAACGTGTTGTGGTGTGCAACTCTTACAAATTTGCCACTTTGTTGCCTAACGTCTCTTGTACCACTAACAGTTGCACACAGGGCCTGTCCTCAAGACAGCTTTCTGCCTTCTTGGGGAGACTTAGATATCACTCGCAGGAAAAGACACAATAGAGGCCCACTTGGGAGAGAGGTGTTCCCTCACTTTCGCAGGAAGCCACACGGGTGTTTGCCCAAAAGGCTAGCTTCAAAGGAGAAGACACCTTTGAAGGGCAAGTAGAGAACTTTTGGGAGAGGGGCTGCTCTCTTGTTGAGGTAGACAGGCTGGAACTAGGAACGAGGAAGGTGAAACCAGTTGCCAAATCAGTTTCTCAGGGGTATGTATCCCCCTTAGCAGTACCTCTGTGTTTTTGGCCGGGGAGCTCTAGACA
This sequence comes from Calotriton arnoldi, assembly GCA_963921515.1. Lineage (NCBI taxonomy): Eukaryota > Metazoa > Chordata > Amphibia > Caudata > Salamandridae > Calotriton > Calotriton arnoldi. The sequence continues at coordinate 1,985,097 of CAWUFW010001933.1, forward strand.
CCAAGAGAGAGGTCCTGCCATATTGAAAGTAGGCAGAATGGGAAATCCTGGGATTGCCAGATGCCACACTTCACCGGAAATTGCCTTCAGGAGGGAGGGAACCTGGTAGCTCATTAGGTGCTGACCACAACCTACCCTGAGGGCATTTTCTGGCCACCCTGAACTCAGATCTCAACAGACCGGAAACAAGGACAGAAGGACTGCCCTGATGCACCGAGGAACCAGTAAAGAGAGGCTGTACCACTGTGGATTGCACCTGCTGCACCTGGTGGCTATCAAAGGAGAAGGACCTATGCCTGCTGTGTCTTGTTTGTAGAGAACTATTTTTCCAAGCCCAGCTGAAGCATAAGACCCTAAGGGTCAGTCAGCTGAACTCCTGTTCACAGCATATGACCACAATAGCTGAAGAAGCCTGCTTGGGTGATTTGGTAGCCCAGATCTTTGTATAGCTGCCCTTCATTGCCGTACAGTATCAAGGACCCAAACCTGATTCTCAAAGGTTGTCCCCAAAGTCAACTGATTGGGGTGCAGCTTGTTCACCCAGAAGGCAAGTTATTGCTCCAGGAAGGATTCCCCTGTGACCGCGATACCGAGTGACTGGTCGTCCAGTAATTAATTGACTTCTGTCAAATGAACACACCCTGGGCCAGGGGTAACGGACAAAGGGAGACAACCCAAGCAACCAAAACGGAGCTGTCTGAACACACTCCACTGCTGTACTTTGACCCTGGGAAAGAGCCCGAACTAGCAGGTATGCCAGCCCGATAGCTATCACAATAAGGAGCTATAGAGGGAAAAATTATCAGGTCACCCTCCACTCAAAGCAACCACCAATAACAATCAGACCTGATCAATACGGGCACTTAATTCTATCAACTTTACGAGTAGGTGTGGGAATTCATTTTATATACCTCACCAACAACCCTTCATATTTCACAGGTATTGTCCCAACTCATTCTGGCCCGATCTATTTTAATTTAAAACAACCTTCTAATTATAAGTTACTGTGTTGTAAACAAATACCCTCCACTTAAAAAGGTGTATATAAAACAAAAATTTGTGAAAAAACGAGATAGCACCTCACGTGCGCTACACCATAGGAGCTTGCTGGTTGGTTCTCACCAGTTGTGCCCACGTTTCTCATCATCGGTAGCTATCTTGCTTGAAACATATATTGGTGTCCAGAAAAACGGTGAAGAATAGTGTTCCGTGTATTCCACACACACCTACTCGTAAAGTTGATAGAATTAAGTGCCCATATTGATCAGGTCTGATTGTTATTGGTGGATGCCAGCCCGATAGGCCTGGGGGCTGTCCTGCCACAGAAGCAGGACTGCAGAGAATGGGCCCAGGTCACCTACACCAGTCGAGCCCTCACACCAACCAAACAGATATATTTTATATTGAAAAAGTTGTCACCATATACTAGGGTTGTAGGCACTTCCACCTCTACAGGCATCCCTTTGAGGTGTGCACCGGCCACAAGCCCCTCCTCCCATTGTTCAAAGGGTCATTCTCCAAACCACCCCCAAGAATCAAGAAATAGATTCTGCAATTACAAGAATACGAGTTCTCTTCAGAATACAGACCTGGAGTGCAAAATCCTGCTGATTATCTAGCCTGCTACGTGAGACCAACCACCACAAGCAATGAAGCAGAAGAAAAAGAAGAATATGTCCGACTTGTGGTAGAGACATCGAGACCCCTTCCCATGTCTCTTGCAGAGATAGAGGAGGCCATCAAAACGGATGACTACCTAAGACTCACATCTGCAGCTGTGATATCCGGAGACCGGAAGTCCCTCACACGAGACGCGGTGCATCGAACAGCAGAAGCAAGACAGACGTTGTGGTTATTAGATCACATGAAGGATGAGCTGGCTGTCACAGGAGAAGGCTGCCTCTTGAAGGCCCTCCCATTAGTGATCTCAAGACAGCTAACCCAAACAGGCAGTGGACCTGGTGCAACTGGCCCACCAAGGCATCGTCAAGACAAAGCCCCGGCTGAAAAGCAAGGTCTAAGCAAGCTCGTAGAGAAAACAGTTTGACAATGCCAACTGTGCCAAGCCATGGGACCTCCCGAACCCCCAGCACCAATCATCACTGAAGACATCCTCCCTTCCCCGTGGCATCGGGTAAGCACTGATTTTGAAAGTCTCCCAGACAGGAAGCATATGTTAGTGATCAGTGATGATTTTGGGAAATACCTGGAGGTGGAACTATTGGAGTCTACCTCAGCAAGAGAGACCATACCGAAATTAAAGAAAATCATGGCAACCCACAGGCTCCTCAAGAAACTCCACACAGACAATGGGACCCCATTTACCGGTCATGAAATAGCCAACTACCTGCAGTCCGTGTGATGAAACACTGAAGTATAACACTCCAGTTGCCCCAACCTAACAGGAAAGTTGAAAGGTTCATGCAGACTCTCACTATGGTTATCGCATAGCACAGGCCACAAACTAAAATGTTGAAGGGGCTGTGTGTGCCTTTTTGAGAGCATCTGCTTGCTCCTCAAGTGACCCCAGGGGTGGCCCCCAGCATGATGTGTTTAGGGTGAAGAGTGGAAGACACCGTTCCACATCACCCAAGTCCACAGCAAAATTCCCCAAAAATCAAGCCTCCCCAATGACGAAAAGGCGTCCAGACAAAGAAGAGCAAGACCTAGCCAGCTAGAAGTTGGAGACTGGGTGACTGCGAAAGACCAACATCCCGGAAGTAAGTTCTGCCTCTCACTCAAACCTTGGAAAATCGCACACATCCGACGCACCATGGTGTTGGCCAAGAGAGGGGTGGAGGCTATCAAGAGAAATGTGTTGTTCTTCAAACGGTTCTGCAACAATGTCGTCATTGACCACCTTGTGGAATCCGACTCCACAGGAGATACAGAGACTCATACCTGAGATGGCAAAGAGGCCACCCTGAAAGAAAAGGTGGGCACCAGTCTGAATCCTGGCAAAGGACCTTAGTCTCCCGGCAGAGAGAAAGTAGCCCAGTACCCCAAAGACCCGGGGGCATCATCAAGCACAGCAGATTCCCATGCTCCTTATCTCCCACAGAGCCAACCATTGTCAATGCAAAGAGAACCGTCCCAATACAATCTGAGGCCCAAACCCACCCGCTCTCATAAATACCAAGACTTTGTCGTGGACTGAAAAAAGGAAGGAGAGACCATCTCCATCTCTATCATTAGCCGGCCACCCTGCTCTACGATGTTATGTTTCATGTTCCATCGGTTGGCCGAATTATGGTTAAGGAGGAATGTAGCATTGGGAACTGCCCATAGGTCATGTGGTGGAGAAAATACCAATGATTGGCTGGGTTAAGCCAAGGTCAGTTAGTAACGAATGAAACTGGTGTCCATGTGTCTATATGTGTGCATGCGCCCGACATGCTGTGCACTGCGGCGCGGCCTCCCACACCCAGTGGGGATATACATCATACATGAAGCAGTGAAGTAATTTACTTTTTGTGTAAATTTTTAGGGGCAGAGCGGCCTTGCAGATGGCAGGTATGAGTGATCTCCAAAAGTGGCAGTTTTCTATATTTAAACATCCCGGAGGTCCTTTTACTTTCAGATAAATGATTTAGGTAATGCTGGATAATAGGGTATATCAACACTGTAAGATAATTTGCTATCGCTGGACTTTTTAGAACTTTGCCATTATTCTGTTTCATGACAGAAATGGCGTGTAGTTGAAGTTTGTATTATTTGCTGCGCCCTGTCACTGTCTTGCTTGCCTGAAATGATGCATTTTCCTTACATTTCTGTGATGGAATCTTCAGGAATCTGCAGAAATCTACAACATTCCTAGCCACCCAGCGTTACCCCACTTGTGTCGATAAAAACACTGCCCCACTTGACTGGCTACACATAGTGCCCGTGACAGAAACGGATCAAACCAAAGTCAATGGGATTCCCCTGGCAAGGGTTCCCATTGACCTTGGTTTGAGCCGTTCCTGTAGTGGGCACTAAGCTAAGCCACACAAGTGGGGTAATGCAGAGTGGTAGGAATGTTGTCAATTCCGGAAGCTTCAATTCTTTAATTTAAATTTTTGACAATTTATCTTTATTAACAATTTTGTAATAGGTCACTGTTACTGTGTTTAGGGATTAATTGGGTACTTAGTTCAAATTTTTCTTTTTGTTGTTTTCATCTCTACTTTAGTGTTGTCTATTTGTAAGTATTGTTTCTTTGGGGTTCCCCACGTGGCAAGCTTACTTTGTTTTAAATACTATGGGCCCGATTACAATGTCGGACGGAAAGCCTCAGACCAGCTGTCGGGGGCTTTCCACCCGACTTCGTAGGTTTCAGTCCGACCACCCTATTAGGATGACGGCGGTCGGAGTGAAACCTGCAGGGGGAAATCAACGCACTTCCGACAGGCTCAAGGAACCCATCAGAGCGTCGAAAGCCACCATAATACCCTAATGACGGCAGAGCCAGGCTCAGTTCTGCAGTCGGGATTATGATAGAACTTTCCAATAGCCTTTTCATGTCGGCCTTTCTGACATGGAAAGGCTGTCAGAAAGTGTCTATGGGGGTCCCTAGCAGGGCCCCCTGGCCCTCCGCTATGGGGCCTTGGGCACACCTATGGTGCCCCCTAAACATCCCTGCACCTTGTGGCAGGCACCGTGAGTGATGTTTAACAACATCAATTTTTCAATGGCAACTTGTGCTGCGGGCCTTGTCTGCCCGCCGCACCAACTGCCATTATAAAATGGATGTTTCCATCCCTCCAAAGGATGGTCGCATCCTAATCCTGAGGTCGGAACCGTCAACATAAGGTCGGGCGGTTCCAGACCGCTACGGTTACATCCGCCCGACATCGTAAAGAGCCCCATAGTGTTTTCATTTATGTTTATAGTCTGTGTCAGTTGAAGCTATCCCAAGTGAACCATAGTTACTTGGTGATAGAAGTTCCCTAAAGAGCATGTTATAAACTACAAAGAACGTTAGTTTTTGACACACAGGGTAGTCAGTGAGAATGTAGCATATGTCACATCCACTGTTATCTGCAGTACTGTGGCTGTAATGCACTTGTCAAACAGTAAACTGAACATATACTAAGTTCTGGCAGAGGATGAACATGGCAAGCAGGACCGGAAGTCCCTCACACGAGACGCAGTGCATCGAACAGCAGAAGCAGGACAGACGTTGTGGTTATTAGATCACGAGAAGGATGAGCTGGCTGTCACAGCAGAAGGCTGCCTCTTGAAGGCCCCCCCAATAGTGATCTCAAGACAGCTAACCCAAACAGGCAGTGGACCCATTTGTGTAATGTTGGGTGCAGCGTTCCCTGTAATGTTATTCTTTTTTTGTAAAGTGAACTATCACCCATGAGGGTATCCTATAGAGCAGTCAGGGCTGATCCAGGGATTAATCTAGTCGAAGAGCCAAGTGTTCAGCTTTGTGTGGAATGCACTAATTTTAGAGACAGTGCATATGTGTAGGGACAGGTCACTCCCCCTTTTGGAGACAATTAGAGAAGTTACTTCTCCTTGTTCTGGTGCTGCGTATACATTGAATGTGTGCAAGTACGAGTCCGGCTGAGCAACGTTGTCTGGAAGGTTTCTGAAATCTGAAGCGGTATTGAGATATGCTGAATCAGTGCTGTGTAAGGTTTCGAAGGGGTGTTTCAGGAGTTTGAAAAGAAATGTGGATGGGGAGCAAGTGATGTTATTTGAGGTGCAAGGGGTGTGCCTGTTGAGATGTTGAGGGAGGAGGCTGCCTGCTGCATTCTGCATGGGTTGGAGTCATCTGCTTAGTTGAGTGAGGGAGTAATTCAGAATCCCGGTGAGTGCTGAACCGATGGGTTTCTATCCATAGTTGAAGATAAAGTGATAGCATGTGTATTTGTACTGCCTTTATTATCTGCCTTCTACCTATGCAATATCCCTGTGAAAGCACCCCTAGACTAAGATTTTCCAACTCATCCATGTCTCTTTCATCAACAAAGTCCTGAATAATCCCATATACTTGCCAAGTGAACCTATACTAACATTTTCCGTTGTTAGCTTGTTTGTGGATACAAGTTGGGTGTGTCCGAGAATGCCACTGAGGCCTACATTCCTCGAACCTCCTTTGAAACTAAGGCAAACTTGCTGGGGAATACTGCCTAGGCTCCCTAAAGTGATATGCCAAACAAATGTCCTGTGGGACTCATTCACCGACACTTCTACTACTGCTTTGAAAGTGTGAAAACTCAATTAGTAACTTGTATAATAATCAGTGTTATTGAAAAAGAGTACAGAACACTATTTTGTGTGATGATGACTTTCACATTTTTAGTATAAGGACAATATATGTTTAATTATGTATCCAAATTAGTGCAGACGACGCAGTGCTCAGACAGTGAACAAACATATATACAACATAGAACAAGACACTGAACAGATTCGAAGGTTGCATAGGATTTTATATCAAACAAACATAAGCGGAGATCATGTCTGTTTATATATGGTATCTCCTGGTGAATCATAACATGTTTTGAAAGCAACTTAGGGAGACTTATCTTATCTGCAGGTTCTCCAAAGACACTAAACATAAGACAGTAAAAAAAGCACAGTATTACTTAATCTTGCCACATATAACACAGCATACGTTTGTCACGGCTTATGCAAAACGTTATTGTTGGCGTGCTATGTACCCCCATCTAGGTCTAGATAGCTACACGACCTTTTACCTACATTTGTCCTACCTTGCTCTGCATAACGGTACTAGCACTGACCTTTTACCCAGTTATGTGCTGAATAAATGTCGATCAGTTTCCTTGAAACTAGCCTCATTTATTATGCATGCGGATTCTTAGAAAAGTCCTTGCACGTGATATACATAACATGAGGAAGGTCCTTTACCGTTAGAACCACAACTCTGTGGAACTCCCTGCCCGTACACATCAGAAAGGCTAACACGGAGCTAAGCTTCCGGAAATTCTTGAAGAAATGGCTCTTCAGTCTTCCTTAGCACTTGTGGAATTTCTACTCTTATCCCTCCCACCTCTATCTGTCTTAAGCGCCGGGACACTCCCGTTGGGGGTAGCCGTGCACTCTATAAGCTACATAATAATAATAATAATAATAATAATAATGATTAACATACTCTGTATAAAAGTCATGGTCATCTTCATCCTAGGGCAAAAGAACTACTTTGCATAATTGCAGGTATTGATTTGGGCTCATTTACATAATTGTACTCACAACATATTGATTGTGTGAGGAACCTGTCGTGTAGTTCCTATATTACCCATGCAGGACCTGCGCGTTTGGATAACATAACCTGTGGGTTTGGTGGCAGACTAACTCTGTGCACCCCCACCGAGAAATGTTAGCCTGGTTTGCATTAGCTAGCTCGCAGTGCCACTAGTGTCTCCTCTTATCGGGGAGAGATTCGTTTCTGGCAACCTTAGAACATGACAACCCTGATTCCCTCAGAATCGTGGAAACAATGTACTACCTTTCGCTCAGTCACTCGTGCTCACTTGTTCGGTTTGTCTCAGAGAGTTACACAGAATAAACAGTCGGGCGTTTCAATAAGTATTTATTGAACAGTTGTTATTCTAGTGTAAAATATATGTGCTGCAGTAACCAGCAGACAATAGCAGATATATATTATCAGCAGTATGATAAAAGCAAAGGGATAGAACAGTTCTACCATATTGCAATAATCATGAATACATACATGAATATAAAAGCATTATGAAAAGTGTGCGTACTCCTACGATGCCTAACTAAATGTACCTGAGTGTACCTAACATATGTGTGTATAAGTCTAAAGCCTAAGAGCCAAGAATCCCTCTAGGATTTACTCGAACCCCCATACCTGAATAGAGAGAGTGTGGGACCCCGTCCTGGTCTCGAGTTGGACACCCCGTCAGGGCTGTGTCGGACCACTGTCAGCTGGAGCGACTGCATGCAGGAGCCTCAGGGTCTCTGGTCAGTGTGTCAGCATGGAAGTCTCGGTTCCCTCTGTCTTACCGGGGCGAGATGTGGTGTATTTATACCCTAAAGAGTCTCGGTCCTCAGTATGGATTGTATTGGTCTGTCGTTAGACATGAGGAAGACGTCAGGGGTGAACTTTGTACACATATATTATGCCGGTGGTGTATTCCTAGAGAGCCATGTATAATTGATGAGTACAGTGTGGGCCTGTGTTTGGGAAAAACCCTGCTGTATTCAAAACCACAGGATAGATAACGTTCAGCCCTCAGAGCACGTTGTGTACCAGCAAGGACCAATGTAGGTGAAAGATCATACCTATATAAGGAATCCTGACTATAATAGGACATGTATAGTTATGACCATAATTGGGCATATGCAGCTATGACCATAACAGGGCAAGTACGTATATGACCATATTAGGGTAAATATGAATATGTCCTTTTTAGGGCATGTATGAACGGGTCTACATTAGGGCCTCTATGCGGGATATAACACCCACTCCTCTTCCGAATTGGATAACAATGACCATACTTAAAATCTGGACAATTTAAAAATATTTTTAAAAGTAAGTAAAAACATGGTTTTAAAAAATAGTTAAAAATGAAGTGTTTAAAAAATGTTAAAATTCAGCTATTTCTAGTTGCCACTTGAAAAAAGTCAATATTGTCTCTCTCTAAAAGTTGCATTACCATAAGCAGGAGAAGGCCATGCTTTTCTCAAGCGAAAGTGTCAATGTAAGAAAATGTTCCAAATTTAGATCGTTTGTTTTGAAACGAGCAAAGAAGCCGAATTTTTTCCCAGGACGCGATGAGCCAATTCGAGATTAGACGTCCTGGCTGGGAAGTTCAGTATTATCGGTGTTAGCTGCTGCAGACGACAAATCCAACGCCTCACAGAGAACGTCAATCGCACATAGATGGAATGTAGTATTGTCAACAGTCGGTGCTGCGGCAGCTTGTGCGGCAGTTTTTACCTGTGTGCCTGTGGAGGAGTCACCTAACCCAGCAGGTGCAAACGGCACCTGTGGATTCTCAAGGAATGCATTCATCAGGATTGGAAGCCGCTGAGGACAACGCAGAGCGTGGGCCTTTATGGGGTCCAGCATTGCATCCGTGTCCGGAGGCGCATCTGATGGTAACGTTAGTCAGAGATCCAACGTGCATTCTTCTCCGCAGAACAGGCATCGAAGCACAGGTAAGATGCAGTCTACCCAGACTGGTCTAAATGATAGAAACCAGGAGGCATTGAGTTCTCGTAGGCAAGAAATGCCCAGAAGCTGTACCATGCGTTCACTGTACGTCCGCTCCAGGAGCGTGTTCGCCATTCCCTCGGGAATTAGGCCATCCATTGCGTAGCAGTAGTATTATGATCAGGATTCCTGCAATTAGGAACAAGATGAGCGGGAATCCTCCAAATACGCTTCCCAATACAGAGTGTATAAAATTTGGGATTACTCCGAGGACTGTCTGAAAGGTGCTTAACAGTCCTGACCCTACGGTCTTAAATAGATGTACAATACCGCTCGCATCAGACATGTTGAAGATACGACTAACCATTTCTGCGAAATGAATGGGGCAGTTTGTATGTATGAGTGCCTGTATCTTGGTCGAGGTCCTTGCAACTTTAAGTTCATAGGTTTCTCGAGCGGAGGTTAAGGGCACGGCTTGCTGCAAAAGCATGGCTTTCAATCTGCTCAGAGTATCAAATTGTATGTAAGAAACATTCAGCGAAGGCCATAGCGGCGCCATCCTGACTGTGTTCAGTGGCGGAAACAATACTTGCATACAGCAAGTAACCCTGGAGTTAACAGTGACCAGATAGGCGATGCCCGTGATGCAGCGGTCAACAATAAAAAAATCTCTCCTAGGTTACTTTTTGGTCATCCAGGTGTAACTCAATTCTCTAACACACACACACTACATCCATATGACGGTGGGGCCCATAACACCGCCTATTCATTCACTTTACTCATTTATTTCCCTGGATTTTTTCTCCTTTCAGTCAACTTATCCTAGGAGGATAAACACATGATATACCGCTGGAAGGAGCCGGGATACCTTCTTTATATTAACATATCACTTCTCACTTTGTCATTTAAGGTATTCCTGCTCATTGGTCGATGGACCAACTAGTAAGTCTTAGTTAATAGTGATTAGGACCAGCTCAATCACAACAAACTTATTACTATTTACCTTAAACATTTGAGTTAAAGAATCACTGAGTCGTTTGTTTAAAGAATCTTAAAATTTATATAAAGTTTAAAGCATGAAAAGAAATTTAGGTTTTATTATTCAGTTTCTTACATTTATTGGATCAATATTATTATATGCATGTCAATTAAGTGGCAAAATGAAATTGTAATAGGGAAAACCCTATACAACCTATCTACCTCTCTAGATAATCTAATAGTTCTGAATAAAATTAATTTGGAAAATAAAGAATCTCAAAAACAGCATCTTATACTCAACGGGAAAATAAAAATAACAGCAGAAACTTCAGCTCGTCAGCATCGGCAACCGCAGCTCTTCTCATCTAACAGTCTCCCAGTAATTCTAACTCCGACAGCATCTCCCGCAGCAAAGTGTCTCAGCGTCTCAATATCAATTGATATAGTAGCGATCCCTCCCACCAGGAGTAGGTCTTCTTATACCCTAATTCTAGCTTACTGAATAAAAATTGTTGCATCTTAATGGCGCGCTCCTTTCTCATTGGTCAAATCCAGTTCTATACAATTTTTAATCAAGCTTCCCAGTCTTAACCAGTTCTTTTGTGGAATGTCATTACTTGCATCCTTTCTCACAGTTCATGACATTAGTCATCCGTTTCGATCAGTCCAAATTGTATCTTTTTCCGCTACATTTTAAATCTGAGTTTTGTCCATTGATTCAACTTTGTCTTCTCACGCTTCTTGCTGATTCTCTTGGCACACATCAGTTCAAAAAGGTCACATTAGCCTTGACCATTCTTCCATCCTAGCCTTTCAGCACCAGCACGTGATCATTCTTTCCCCAGCTTCTCTCCTCTATCACATGGTTTTCAACACATGCGCACTTTAGCAAATGGCGGCCATTTTGTATTGCTGCTCGATTAGACTTAACCCCTTCGCTGCTAGGCCTTTTCCCCCCCTGTGCTAAGCCTTTTTTTGGCTATTTGGGGTAGTTCGCGCTTAGGCCCCTGTAACTTTTTGACCACATAAGGTATCCACGCCAAATTTGAGTCCTTTTTTTCTAACATCATGGGGATTGTAAAGGTACCCAGGGTTTGTGGATTCCCCTGGAGGGGACCCAGAAATTAGCCAAAATACAGCTAAATTTCGTTTTTTGGGGAAAAATGCGAAAAAGGGCTACAGATGAAAGCGTCTTGTTTTTTCCCTGCAAATGGCATCAAAAAGGGGTTGTGGTGCTGAAATCACCATTTTCCCAGCTTTCAGGGACAAGCAGACTTTTGTCAGAAAACCAACTTTTTTACACAGTTTTGGCATTTTTCTGGGACATAGCCTATTTTTGCTATTCTTTGTGCTTTCAACCTCCTTTCAGTTAATGGTAGAAATGGGTATGAAAGCAATAATGGATCCTGGAAAGCTATACATTTCTGAAAAGTAGACAAAATTTTGAATTCAGAAAGGGGTCATTTGTGTAGATCCTTAAAGTTTTCCTTATAGAAACTAACAGTTAAATGAAGGAAAAATTGAAAAGTAGTTGAAAAAAACAGCCATTTGTGTCAACGTTTTCACCTGTAACTTCTTCTAATTATGACAGCTATTTGAAGGCAATATACCGTTATATCCGCTGGACCTTTCTGGTTGTGGGGATATATAGGACTTGTAGGTTCACCAAGAACCCGACGAACCCAGAGCCAATAACTGAGCAGCATCTTGCAATGGTTTTTTATTATGTACCGGGTATATAGCAATTATTTTGGGAAAATGTATACATGGAAAAATTGTTATGAAAGACACCTATGTATTTCTGAAATGGGAACAAAATGTAGATTTTAGAAACAGTAGATATTTGCACATTTCCGAAATTGGGAGTACCCATACTAGCATGAGAATTATAGGTCATTTTTCAAAATGACTTATTTTTTACACATTGTCTTTCATTTGGAAGGCAGAAATGCATCGAAAGTCAATAGGTAATAACAGTTGCTCTACAATTCTGTGTTACCCTAAGTCTCCCGATAAAAATGGTACCTCACTTGTGTGGGTAGGCCTTGTGCCCACAACAGGAAATGGCTCAAAATGCAACGTGGACGTACCACATTTGCACAATGAAAAATTACCCTTTTTTTGCAAAGTGCCTAGCTGTAGTTTTTGAACCCTAGCTCTGCGGGCACTTAGGGAAACCTAGCAAACCTATACATTTTTGAAAACTAGACACCCAGGGGAATTCAGGACGGGGTGACTTGACTGGCTCTGACCAGGTTCTGTTACCCAGAATCCCTTGCAAACCTAAAAAATTGGTAAACAAAACACATTTTCCTTACTTTTCTGTGGTGGAAAGTTCTGGAATCTGCGCGGATCCACAAAATTCTACCCACCCCGCGTTCCCCAAGGTCTTCCGAAAACAATGGTACCTCACTTGTGTGGGTAGGCCTAGTGCCCGCGACAGGAAGCAGCGCAAAACGCAACGTGGACGCACCACATTTTCACAGTGAAAAATGACCCTTTTTTTGCAAAGTGCCTAGCTGTAGTTTTTGAACCCTACCTCTGCCGGCACCTAGGGAAACCTAGAAAACCTATACATTTTTGAAAACTAGACACCCAGGGGAATCCAGGATGGGGTGACTTGACTGCCTCCCACCAGGTTTCGTTACCCAGAATTCCTCGCAAACCTAAAAAATTGTCAAAAAACACATTTTCCTCACATTTCTGTGGTGGAAAGTTCTGGAATCTGGGTGGATCCACAAATTTCCACCCACCCCGCGTTCCCCAAAGTCTTACGAGAAAAATGGTACCTCACTTGTGTGGGTCGGCCTAGTGCCTGCGACAGGAAACGGCGCAAAACGCAACGTGGCCACACCTCAATTTCGCAGTGAAAAATGACCCTTTTTTGGCAAAGTTCCTAGCTGTAGTTTTTTAACCCTAGCTCTGCCGGCACCTAGGGAAACCTAGCAAACCTATACATTTTTGAAAACTAGACACCCAGGGGAATCCAGGATGGGGTGACTTGACTGCCTCCCACCAGGTTCTGTTACCCAGAATCCCTTGCAAACCTAAATAATTGTCAAACAAAACACATTTTCCCAACATTTCTGTGGTGGAAAGTTCTGGAATCTGCGTGGATCCACAAATTTCCACCCACCCCGCGCTCCCCAAAGTCTTACGAGAAAAATGGTACCTCACTTGTGTGGGTCGGCCTAGTGCCTGCGACAGGAAACGGCGCAAAACGCAACGTGGTCACACCTCAATTTCGCAGTGAAAAATGACCCTTTTTTGGCAAAGTGCCTAGCTGTAGTTTTTGAACCCTAGCTCTGCCGGCACCCAGGGAAACCTAGCAAACCTATACATTTTTGAAAACTAGACACCCAGGGGAATCCAGGATGGGGTGACTGGACTGCCTCCCACCAGGTTCTGTTACCCAGAATCCCTTGCAAACCTAATAAATTGTCAAAAAACACATTTTCCCCACATTTCTGTGGTGGAAAGTTCTGGAATCTGCGTGGATCCACAAATTACCGCCCACCCCACGTTCCCCAAAGTCTTACGAGAAAAATGGTACCTCACTTGTGTGGGTCGGCCTAGTGCCCGCGACAGGAAACGGTGCAAAACGCAACGTGGTCACACCTCAATTTCGCAGTGAAAAATGACCCTTTTTTGGCAAAGTGCCTAGCTGTAGTTTGTGAACCCTAGCTCTGCCGGCACCTAGGGAAACCTACCAAACACACACATTTCTGAAAAGTAGACACCCGGGGGCTTCCAGGGAGGTATGGCTTGCGTGGATCCCCCAACGTTTCCTTACCCAGAATCCCCTGCAAACCTCAATTGTAGCTGAAAAATCACTTTTTTCACACATTTTTGTGTGGGAAAGTGTGGCATCACTGGCCTCACACAAATTTCCTACCACCCAGCGTTCCCCCAGGTCTCCTGCTAAAAATGGTGCCTCACTTGTGTGGGAGGCCCAAGTACCCGTTACAGGCAAGGGCCCAAAACGTAGTGAGGCGACGTCAAAATTGCCTATCTCAAAACCACCTGGTTTTGCAAGGGTGGGTCACCTGGGTTTTTGGCCCCGTGCTCGGCGGCCATCTAGGGAAACCTACCAAACCCACACATTTCTGAAAAGTAGACACCCGGGGCTTCCAGGGAGGTATGGCTTGCGTGGATCCCCCAACGTTTCCTTACCCAGAATCCCCTGCAAACCTCAATTTTAGCTGAAAAAATCACTTTTTTCACACATTTTTGTGTGGGAAAGTGTGGCATCACTGGACTCACACAAATTTCCTACCACCCAGCGTTCCCCCAGGTCTCCCGATAAAAATGGTGCCTCACTTGTGTGAGGCCCAAGTACCCGCGACAGGCAAGGGCCCAAAACGTAGTGAGGCGACATCAAAATTGCCTATCTCAAAACCACCTGGTTTTGCAAGGGGGGTCACCTGGGTCTTTGGCCCCGTGCTCGGCGGCATCATTTTTATCGGGAGACCCGGGGGATCGCTGGGTGGTAGGAAATTTGTGTGAGCCCGGGGATTCTGGGTAAGGAAACGTTGGGGGATCCACGCAAGCCATACCTCCCTGGAAGCCCCCGGGTGTCTACTTTTCAGAAATGTGTGGGTTTGGTAGGTTTCCTAGATGGCCGCCGAGCACGGGGCCAAAACCCAGGTGACCCCCTGCAAAACCAGGTCGTTTTGTGAAAGGCCATTTTGAGGTCGCCTCAATACGTTGTGGGCCCTTGCCTGTCGCGGGTACTTGGGCCTCCCACACAAGTGAGGCACCATTTTTATCGGGAGACCTGGGAGAACGCTGGGTGGTAGGAAATTTGTGTGAGCCCGGTGATGCCACACTTTCCCACACAAAAATTTCTGAAAAAGTGATTTTTTCAGCTAAAATTGAGTTTTGCAGGGGATTCTGGGTAAGGAAACGTTGGGGGATCCACGCAAGCCATACCTCCCTGGAAGCCCCCGGGTGTCTACTTTTCAGAAATGTGTGAGTTTGGTAGGTTTCCCTAGATGGCCGCCGAGCACAGGGCCAAAACCCAGGTGACCCCCTTGCAAAACCAGGTCGTTTTGTGAAAGGCCATTTTGAGGTCGCCTCAATACGTTGTGGGCCCTTGCCTGTCGCGGGTACTTGGGCCTCCCACACAAGTGAGGCACCATTTTTATCGGGAGACCTGGGGGAACGCTGGGTGGTAGGAAATTTGTGTGAGCCCGGTGATGCCACACTTTCCCACACAAAAATTTCTGAAAAAAGTGATTTTTTCAGCTAAAATTGAGTTTTGCAGGGGATTCTGGGTAAGGAAACGTTGGGGGATCCACGCAAGCCATACCTCCCTGGAAGCCCCCGGGTGTCTACTTTTCAGAAATGTGTGGGTTTGGTAGGTTTCCCTAGATGGCCGCCGAGCACAGGGCCAAAAACCCAGGTGACCCCCCTTGCAAAACCAGGTCGTTTTGTGAAAGGCCATTTTGAGGTCGCCTCAATACGTTGTGGGCCCTTGCCTGTCGCGGGTACTTGGGCCTCCCACCCGAGTGAGGCACCATTTTTATCGGGAGACCTGGGGGGACGCTGGGTGGTAGGAAATTTGTGTCAGCCCGGTGATGCCACACTTTCCCACACAAAAATGTGTGAAAAAAGTGATTTTTTCAGCTAAAATTGAGGTTTGCAGGGGATTCTGGGTAAGGAAACGTTGGGGGATCCACGCAAGCCATACCTCCCTGGAATCCCCCGGGTGTCTACTTTTCAGAAATGTGTGGGTTTGGTAGGTTTCCCTAGGTGGCCGCCGAGCCCCGGGCCAAAACCCAGGTGACCCCCTTGCAAAACCAGGTCATTTTGAGATAATGTGTTGTTTATTTCTGCAGCGTGAAAATTTTGGCACAATATTGCAAGGAAAATGTGACAGACATTTTGAGGTTTGCAGGACATTGTGGGTACCATAACTTGTTGGGATCCACAAGAGAGATATCACCATATACTCCCATGGGTGTTTCGTTTACGACAATATCTACAGTTGGTAGGTTATTCTTAGACGGAATGTACACCTTGGCAGACAGACTAAAAAGACAAAGATTACTGCACAGCCATCTATTCCTCAAGCACACACACATACTGGTTGGATTTGGCACGAGGGCAAGTGATGGTTCAGTATATACAATTTTATTAACAAGAGATTTCACAAAAATTAAATGCACTGTCAATAATTGAAAGGACAAAAAACTGAACCAGTGACTCGCAGCTCATGAGCTGTAAAGCCACGTCAAGGCCCCAACCGCTTTACAGGCCATTCACACACCTTTCATACGTGATACACACAAGACCATTCACACCACCAGGCATGAAACAAACACATTACAACATTCACAAAAAGGGACAAGGCACACCCTGCTTGAGAAAGACAAAAACAAAATATTACTGCACAGCCATCTAATCCTCAAGCACACACACATACTGGTTAGATTTGGCACGAGGGTGAGTGATGGTTCAGTATATACAATTGTATTAACAATTGATTTCACAAAAATGAAATGCACTGTTAATAATTGAAAGGACGAGAAACTGAACCATTGACTCACAGCTCGTGAGCTGTAAAGCCACGACAAGGCACCAACCTCTTTACAGGCCATTCATACACCTTTCATACGTGTGACACATACAAAACCATTCACACCACCAGCCGTGGGCCCATCACATTACAACACTCACACCAGCAGACAGCGCCATTCAAGGGCCCATCACTTTCGCACGCCCACATTCCTAACACAGCAACCACACAAGCTGATGGATTGCGTGGAGTGTCGCTCGGCTAACAGTGTGTGTAGTGACCAGCAGCAAGTCACTACTCACACACCGCCAGCCGAGCGCCAGTCCACGCACACCGCCAGCCAAGCGCCACTCCACACACACCGCCAGCCAAGCACCACTCCACGCACACCGCCAGCCAAGCGCCACTCCACGCACACCACCATCACATTTAGGAATTTTTTTAATAAAAATAAGAAAACACAAACAAATTGCAAATAGATACAAATCTACTAACACAACATCTGAAACTCAATACACTACAGAAATGCCAACCTTGAAACTGAACCAAAAATATTAAACAATAGAGGCCAGGCAGTTCACTTTACCACTCATGGATGCTCCCAAAAATTCTTTTGCGTGTGGTACATTCTAAAACAAGCAGGCACACACAGCCCAGGGTTAGAAGGACACTCGGGGCAGTACATGCGAGTCTCCTTCCGCATACCTCTTCGCCAACAGACTCTACATCTCCTACTGGGAAAGTCTTTTGAGGGTGTGGGAGGAATGTGATCAGGAAAGTGGCGATCTTTCAATCTAGCAACATCCTCCACCAATCCAACTCTAGGAACACTTGCCTGTTCCACTAAAACAAGGCTGCCTATTACAGACTCTTGAAACTTAGCAAAAGTCATCTTTGACTCAGGACAAGAATCCTGGAACACAACAAAAGCATTAAAGGTTGCCAAGTGGAAAAGATGGATAGCCAACTTCTTGTACCAAATGTAAGCCTTACGAAGAGCAGCGTAAGGTTCCAACCTCTGATCTACTCTGTCAACACCACCCATGTGCTTATTATAGTCTAAAATGCACACAGGTTTGCGCGCTTCAGCAACCTGACCCCAAACAGTCACAGGTGCAGTGCTTTCATCATGGATGGTAGACAGCATGTAGACATCTCTCCTGTCTGAAAACTTCACAGCTAGAAGCTCCTCGCAACGCAACGCACTGCACTGTCCCCGCACAAGCTTTTTACAAACAAGTTCTTTTGGGAAACCTTTACGGTTAGAGCGGATTGTGCCACAAGCAACAGTGTCCACTTTGGCCAATTCCCTGAACAACCGCACACCAGTGTAGAAGTTATCTACATATAAATGGTGGCCTTTGTTAAAAAATCCTCTTCCAAGTTCCCACACAATTTTCTCAGTCACTCCAAAAGTGGACGGACAACCTGGGGGGTAAATACTGGAATCCTTACCGGTGTACACTCTGAAATTAGAGACATATCCAGTCCTACTGTCACACAGCATATACAGCTTAATTCCATAGCGTGCCCTCTTACTAGGAATGTATTGCCTAAAAACCAAGCGGCCCTTGAACAACACCAAAGACTCATCCACTGCAATTTCTTTCCCTGGAGCATAGATCTCAGAAAATCGATCAACAAAGTGATCAATGACAGGCCGAATCTTAAAAAGACGGTCACATTCAGGGTGATCTCGTGGCAACGCTAAACCATTATCGACAAAATGCATCATCCGAAGCAGAAGCAAATACCTATCACGACTCATGACTGCCGGAAAAATAGCAGTTGCCATCAAGGGACTAGTAGACCAATATGAAGACATTGATGGCTTCCTTAGCAAGCCCATCAAAAAAGTTAAACCCAAGAACTTCTTCATCTCTTCCAGATCTGTGGGAGTCCACCGGGTAGCTCTAGAGTGGGGCTTAAGACTGGCACTGTTGTCCCTCAAAAACTGTTCGGCATACAAATTAGTCTGCTCAACAAACTCTGCCAAAAACACATTGTCCATAAACAACTGAAAAAAATGTATCGGCAAAAAGTTTTCAGTATTCACTCTACACCCTGGAACACCAGTAAAGTCTGGCAATGCCGGCTGCACCATGCCTGGGGCAACCCAGAGGTCAGCACTTTCAACGGGAAATCTTGCAGCCCCATGCTGCAGCCCAGGTGCCTCTTGCCGCACTATACCAACGGGAAGCATTGCTGCCCCAGATGCCTCTTGCCGCACTATATCAACGGGAAGCCTTGCAGCCGCAGGCTGCAGCCCAGATGCCTCTTGCCGCACTACACCAACCGAAAGCCTTGCAGCCCCAGGCTGCAGCCCAGATGCCTCTTGCCGCACTATCGGCACATCAATCTCCTCCTCTAACACAGGCACTTCATCCGCACTAAGAGTATCTTCAGTATCCGATGATTCCATGTGGAGAGAAAACTCACTGCCTGAATCGTCCCCTGCCTCCTCTGCCTCAGATGCAGAGTCAGTCTCTGAACCATGGTCAGAGGAAGACTCAAAAAGCATACCAACAACCTGCTGAGCAGTAATCCTGCGGCTAGCCATTATCCTTACTAAGAAAGGAGACTGCACAAACAAGTCAACAACAACCAACACTGTGCAAAGCAAGTAAGTAAAAAAATGTGTGCCTTTATCACAAAGATCTATATACTCAAAACTATACAATTCACTTACAAGAGACAGCTACACTCACCAGCACCTACTCTGCAGAGACACAGCAAAAACGATATCCCACTAGAAAGAAAAAAACAAAACCAATTACTCACAAGACAACAAAATACACATCGAGCACAAATGCAAAATGTTTTTGACACTCAAAAAACAGAAACCAAACATACTGCTATTATTACACCATTTGCAAAAACAAATTCATGCAGAGAAATGAAACTCATTTACATTGTACAAAAAAACTCTCTTACCAAACACGTGCAACTACACAAACAGCAGAGCCACCAGTAACGAAACCGCAACCTGGAACAGTCTAAAGAGCAAAAGCCTTCAACTAGAACAAAAAAGAGAAATAAAGCATTACAATTGCAATTCACAAAAAATAAAACAATTAACATTATAACACGCTATGTTACTACCCAAATGGTCAATCGGCCAGATGGGCCTTCAAATAGGGCTGAGAAAAATAGGGGGTGATCTTGCCCAAGGGATCGGGTGAGGTTGTCTGCCAGGCCAATCTGCCCCCCCAGGTGGGGCAGAAAACAGCAGACAGAAATTTGCCCCCTTGCAAAAGTAATAAATCCCTGGTGCCTAGTGGGGTTTTCTGCCCCCCCGGGGGCAGAAAGGGCAAACAACTAGGCTGATCTGCCCCCAGGGGGGGCAGAATACACATATAAAAAAATCTGCCCCCTGGAAGCGACCCTTGCCCAAGGGGTCGCTTCCATTTTTATTTAAACTACTTCCCTGGTGTCTAGTGGGGGTTTCTGCCCCCCCCCGGGGGCAGAAAGGCAAAAAAACAGGCCGATCTGCCCCCAGGGGGGCAGAATTCCTATTACAAAATAAAATGGCCCCTGGAAGTGACCCTTGCCCAAGGGGTCACTCCCATCACAATTGAAATAAATCCCTGGTGACTAGTGGGGTTTTCTGCCCCCCCCGGGGTCAGAAAGGGCAAGAAAACAGGACGATCTGCCCCCAGGGGGGGCAGAATGTCCAAACAAAGAAATATGCCGCCCTGGAAGCGACCCTTGCCCAAGGGGTCGCTTCAATTTCATTTACAAAATGAATCCCTGGATCTAGTGGGCTTTTCTGCCCCCCTGGATCCAAAAACGGCCGAAAAACGGTCGATCTGTCCCCAGGGGGGCAGAAAAGTCTTAATAACATTTTGGCTCCCTAGGAAGCGACCCTTGCCCAAGGGGTCGCTTCCATTTCATTACAAAATGGATCCCTGGATCTAGTGGGCTTTTCTGCCCCCCCTGGATCCAAAAACGGCCGAAAAAAGCGGTCGATCTGTTCCCAGGGGGCAGAAAAGTCTTCATTACATTAGTCGCTCTCTAGAAGCGACCCTTGCCCAAGGGGTCGCTTCCTTTATTTTAAAAGGACATCCCTGGTGTCTAGTGGGGCATTCCTGCTCCACGATCACGACGCTGTGCGCGATCGTGAAGCAGGAATACCCTGCATTGAGACATCAGGGGAGAGGAAATACTCTTTCCTCTCCCCCGATGCCTCAAGGCATCCTATTACGGCCCCCCGCCCCACCGCAACAACAAACACTTACCCTCCCTCTGGACGCGCTGGAACGAAATGATTTCCAGCGCGTCCAGCGCTTCCTGATGACGTCGGCGCGCGCTGTGCGCGCTGACGTCATGGGGAAGCGTGGGGGGGGCCGGGGGTGGCAGCGGAAACTCTTCCGCTGCCATCCCCCTCTGTGGGGGCAACATCGATGCCCCAGGGGGGAGCGCCAGCGCTTCCCTCAGGGGCTGTGCTCATGACGGAGCGGTTCTGTCATAAGCACAGCCCAACCGATGCTCATGACGGAACCGCTCCGCCATGAGCATCGAAGGGGTTAAATGCACTATTTCAAAGATAAACAAAATATTGTTAAAACAGAGAAATATATCCCTTTCGTTTCCCTCCCGTCTTCTACGTACCCCAATTAGGTATTACCTAGCAAAAGCAACATATAAAGCCATCCCTTACTTACCATCACTATATTTTGCAACGTCACCTTTTATTTTAATGCACGGATCATGCACTTATTATTTGATTAGTACGCAATTATTATGTTAGACTCATAGACATTTGTAAGTCGATTATTTTGCACACTGAAATAGCGTATTACCATTTCCCATCACATATAACATACATTGTTGATTATTTTACTTAAACGAACATGTTTATTAATTATTTTACGAAAATTGTTAGGAGGTTAAAATTTTTCATTTAGCCTGCTCCATCAACTCCCCCTTTGGTGATTTTTAACATCACCACATAAACCCAAGTTATACATTCTTTTCAGACAGCATATATCTTTTATCCTTTTTGCTTTTGTTAGTTTACACATCCGTATCCCTTTCATCTTGTCTCTTTGTTTCTTGATACATGCTCTCTTTCATCTCTTCTAATTCTATTTCACCCTTTTCTCTCTCTCTTTCTTTAATTATTCTGTCATTTCTTCTTATTTGACTCTGTCTTCTTTTTCTTTTTATGCATGTTATTATAAGCTTCATTACCAAAATTAGTATTATTATCATGGTTGCTATTATTATAACTTTCCCTATCATTAATCTACTCATTCTTGTTAACCAATTTGTTATTGAAGAAAACCCTTTACCAAGTTTTCCTAAGGCACTTTCAACTTCCAGTGGAACTAATTCTTTGTGCAAATTTGTAATATTTGTTATATACTTTTGTATATTTTCACTTTTATCAGGAATGTAAGTGCAACAATGTTGAACTTTCAGCATTCCACAAACTCCACCCTCTTTTGCCAAAAGAATGTCAAGGGCAAGTCGATTTTGCATCACCATAGCTCTCATGGCAACCATTTCGGTATTTACCATCAAGAACCCTCCAGCAGTATCTGTAGATAAACGATCTACTACTGTGGATAATTTCCGAATTTTAAATGCATTCAAAGATATTCCCACTGCTGGTATCAATGCTCCAAAAATATCACCTACTATTTCTGAAAAACTTTCCCTTTTTCTACGTGTAAAGCTATTAATCATTTTGTATGTTCCTTTTTCTTTTCTGTCTATATGAAAGATTTTTGGAAAGACCAGGCCTACATAACATGACCCATACCAATGGTCCGGCAACCTGTAATAAGCCCTATTTCAACAAATATAATAGATCCCTGGAAATATTGGATCTTTTCCTCCTTTAAATCCCCAACCACCTAAAATTTGATAGTTGTCATGGCAAATACTGGAACCTACAAAATAATTGTCATAGACTGTCTTATTTCTCCTAATACACAACCTTCCCGTCTGAGGCCAATCTAAAGTCATTGCTGCATTTGTCTTTTTCTTGTCATGATTTTCTTCTTCAAACACTCCTAAAGGTGTTCTTGTCTCTTCTATCGCTTCCCTTTGGAATTTCACTCTTCTTTCTTCAACCATTTCTAAAAATACTTTTTCTTCTTTCTTTAACTCACAAGTAAGGTTGTTTTTAATTATATCTTCTAATGTTAGAATCTTATTTTCTAAAAAGTACTCACCAAATGTTTTTCCAGGTTTAATTTTGTTTAGTTCTGGAACTACAGAAACTTTTGAAAAAATCTTATCTATGTCAGTATAATAATATTCTAATCTACCAGTTTTATAAAATAAACTTGCTAGGACACTACATGTTATTCCATATGTCAAAGGTAGGTGATGATAAGTCACACCTTCTGTTACAGATGCAGGTAACTGTATACAAACATAGCAATCTCTCACATCCATCGTTTCTATGTATTCATATAATAAGTTTGTAAAAACATTTTTAGAAAAATCTGTTATTGACTTATCCTTATGTAATTCTGCACTACTTCTTAAAACAATTGGTTCTTGAGCATTAGTTTCTTTCTCTTTTTCAGTATTATTTTTTGTTTCTACCACAGCTAAACTAATTGGAATTGTGATTGCCAAAACTATCCATATTGTCATTAATAATCCTGTACAAAAGCAGCACTTTTTACACCATCTACTTAAAAATTCACATTTTCTTTTTCTATTTCTATTATTCTCCATTTTATTTTATAGCCTTATTTATTTCTCAGAAAAATTGTGTCACTACACCTCAGAAAATGACTTATTTGCCTTTTTGCTTTCCAATGTCTTAGTCTTCACTTGGTACTTTCTTTTAATTCTTTTCAGAATTCTTTCTTTGTCATACCCGGTAAAACTTGTCAAATCCAGTAGAGGTCTTTAAGACTTCCTTCAGGTTTGTTGCACTTCACCTTCACCCATTCGGTTTCTTGGCTTTGGGTTCTCGTGAGTGTTCTTCTCTTCCTTGTAATCAGTCAAAGCAATATACAACCATTCAGGTGATTTGTACTTTGAATTCACTTTCCTTAGTCTTTTCGTCTTTTGCAACCATTTTCCACCTTGTTTTTCTTGCTCTTTCTGACTTGTTATTTCATTCACTTGTTCAGCACTTTTTCCTCCTATCCTTATTATTCTGTATCTTAATTTTCTTACTTCGTCGGGCCAATTGTCTCCTTTTCTTGGCCTTTTGGCTTCACTTTCTTTTTCTTCCCTTTCTGATTTCCAGTTTCTTTTTCTTGTTTCTGATTTTGCTTTTCCTTCTTCTCCACTTTCTTCAGACTCTGTTTCAAATTTTTCAAAATTGTCTCTTATTTTGAAACTTATGATCTCATTCTTTTCCTTTACTTGTGGTTCTGTATTTTCCTTCTTTTGTTCACCTATTTCTGTCCCTCCTCGAGGTTCTTCCGAATTGGTGTTCTTCTTTCTCTCTGCTGCTAAATTTCCCTGCTCTCTTATTTTACTATTTGTCCCTATTGCTCCTCGGGGTTCTTCCGAATTTTCTAGCTTTCTACTTGACACTCTCCCTTCTTTGTCTATTAATATTATTTCTGAAGGATTCTTACCACAACTTGTACTTGGACGCTCATCATTATAATCTTCTGATTCAGTTTCTTCTCTAATTGTTTCAAATTTCCAATTTCTCTTTTGAATTTCTTCACAGTCTGAATGATCTGTATCAGATTTTGAACTTGTATCTGATATTTCCAGATGTTGACTTACAGGTCGATCTTCAAGTTCTGGAACTTCAGCTATTTCTTCTTCTTCTTCTTCTTCTTCTATCGTTGTACTTGTAGTTGGGTCTTCCAGATGTCGACTTTCAGGTCGATCTTCAAGTTCTGGCACCCTGTCTCTTTCTTCTTCTGCTTCTGATGCTGAACTGTTATCCAACACTTCCAGATGTCGACTCACATGTCGATCTTCAGGTTCTGGAACTCTGATGGTATGACTGGCATGTACCCAGTGTTTCACTCCTGCACATTTGACTGCAGTTGTTGTCACCAGAATTACCTGTCGTGGTTCGTCCCAGCGAGGAACCAAACAGTTTCTTCTCCTGTGGACTTTTATGCGGAGCCAATCTCCTGGATTCAAGTCGTGAGCTGGTTTCCTTTCAAGAGTGGTCGCATCCGATCCAACCTGATGAAACACAGAATGTACTACATCAGCCAATCCTTTGCAATAATCCAGCACTAGATCATCAGTTATAGTCAGTAGTTTGTTGACAGGTACTTGTGCTTGTCTCATTGCTCGTCCCATTATTACTTCGTGTGGACTTAGCCCAGTTCTCTTTTCAGGAATACTTCTGATTGTCATTAGAACTTGTGGCAAGGCATCTGGCCATTTGAGTCCTGTAGCTTGACACATTTTTCCTAATCTGTTCTTAATTGTTCCATTTACCTGCTCCACTATTCCAGAAGCCTCTGGTCTGTATGCACAATGCAGTTTCTGTTTAATGCTGAGTGCTTCACAAATTAATTTAATTAGTTCATTTTGGAAATGTGTTCCTCTATCTGTTTCAATCGTGACTGGAAAACCATACCTCGGAATGAATTCTCGCAGCATAAGTTTTGCTACTGTTATTCCATCATTCCTTCTTGTTGGGTATGCCTCCACCCAACGGGAAAACAAACAGACGACCACTAAAACATATCTTAATCTGTTGCAAGGGGGCATTTCTATAAAATCCATTTGCATTCTAGTGAACGGACCTCCTTCTCGTCCTATTGTTCCTAGACTCACTACTGTTTTCCTTCCTGGATTAAACTGCTGACAAGTAAGACATCTTTGACAAAGACTCTCAGCTATTGCTCTGAATTTTGGGTTATACCATGTTTGTCTAAAAAGTCTGATCATTGAATCTCTCCCAATATGAGCTTGTCCATGGTACATCCGTGCCATGTCAGAAATCATGCTATCAGGCATAACTGTTCTTTCATCTCTGTAAACCCAAACACCATTTTCTTCATTTCTTCTACATCCTGCTTTTATCCATGTATCTTTTTCCTCATCACTTGCAACTTCCTGTAACTGTCTCACCTCATCCCATGTCTCAACAGTGTTAGTAAAAAGCAAAGGATAAGAAATATGCTCTCTTTCGCGATTTTTATTCAATGAAACCATATTCTTTGCGCAGTACTGTGCGATTTCATCGGCATAGTTATTACCGACAGTTATGTAGTCTTCATCTCTTTTATGTGCTTTGCACTTCACTACAGCAATCTGTTTAGGCAGCTGTATCGCCTCAAGTAATTTTTTCACAAAATCTCCATTTCTAATAGGTGTTCCTGCAGACGTCAAGAAACCTCTTTGTGACCAAATCTGACCAAAATCATGCACTACACCAAATCCGCACTGGCTATCTGTCACAATCGTAACTCGCACATTTCTTCCCAACTTGCATGCTTGAATCAGAGCTATTAGTTCTGCAACCTGGGCAGACCTTATTCCTTTCAGACAAGACGCTTCCATTACAGTTGCTACTGTGCAAACTGCATATGCTGCACTTAGAA
This sequence comes from Calotriton arnoldi, assembly GCA_963921515.1. Taxonomy (NCBI): domain Eukaryota; kingdom Metazoa; phylum Chordata; class Amphibia; order Caudata; family Salamandridae; genus Calotriton; species Calotriton arnoldi. Next base: position 2,011,228 of record CAWUFW010001933.1, read on the forward strand.
CTCCTTCACTCGTTCTCAAACATGAGCCATCCACAAACAGCACATAATCTGACTCTCTTAAAGGCTCATCTCGTATGTCAGATCTTGGTTTTGTACAATATTCAAGCACATTCAGACAATCATGATCTACTTCATCTTGTTCAATTATACTTTCTTCATCTGGTAATGATGTTGAAGGATTCACATTCATACATCTGTCAATGGTCACATTATCTGCACTCAAAATTACTTTTTCATACTTAGTCAGCCTACTATGTGTCATATATTGGGTTTTCGTTCTTGTCAAAAGAATTTCCACAGATTGGGGAACATATACTCTCAGTGGATATCCCATCACTATCCCATCACTATGCCTTCACTTTGTTCCAGACTTACACATGTAGCAGCAACAGCTTTCAAACATCCAGGCAATGCTTTCGCTATGGGATCTAAGACAGCTGAAAAATAAGCAATTGATCTTTTCATTGTCCCATGTTTTTGTACCAGAACTGAAAATGCACATCCATCTCTTTCACTGCAATACAGTTCAAAATCCTTCTCATAATCAGGCATTCCCAATGCCGGGGCTTCACACAATTTCTTTTTCAACTCCTTGAATGCTTTCATTTCTTCATCATTCAATTCAAAAGGATCTTTAACATCCTTCTTTGTCAGTTTTTGCAATGGCTTAGCAATCAGTGAAAAACCACTTATCCATTGTCGGCAATATCCAACCATTCCTAGAAACATTCTTACCTCTCTTTGCGTCATTGGAGCTCTCATTCCTTGAATCATTTTTATCCTTTCAGTCGTTACCTTTCGCACTCCTTTCTCAATTTTATGCCCTAAATACTGGACTTCTTTTTGACAAAACTGCAATTTTGAGGGGGACACTTTATGTCCTCTTTTTTCTAAATGGTTCAGCAAAGCAATCGTATCACTGACACATGCTTCTTTCGTTTTTGATGCCACCAGTAGGTCATCAATGTATTGAACCATTACTGATTTTTCTGGCATTTTTAAATCTTCCAACGATTTTTTTAGAATCTGATTAAAGATTGAGGGACTTTCTGTGTACCCTTGAGGAATTCGGCACCATGCCAAAATACGCTCTCCAAACCTAAATGCAAATAATGGCTGGCTATCTGGATGTAAAGGTATAGAGAAAAATGCATGACATAAATCAATTACTGTATACCATTCTGCTTCATGTGGAATTTGGTATAGAATTACAGCAGGGTTTGGCACTATTGGACAACAAGGCACAACAATTTTATTTACCTTCCTCAAATCCTGTACTATTCTATATGTTCCATTTGGCTTTTTCAATCCCATTATAGGTGAATTACATGGGCTGCTCATTATTTCTTTTAAAATCCCTTGTTCAATCATTTTATTTATTACTGGAGTTATTCCTTCAATTATTTCTGGTGTCAATTTATACTGTGGCGTATTTGGGTAACTCGTTCCTTCTTTTACTGTTATTTTTACGGGATCTACTCCTTTCATTAATCCTATACCTTCTCCTGTAAAGTCCCACACGTCTTCCTTCACTGTGTTTTTTAATTCAATTGGAAGCTTTTCTGCATCAAATACAGGAAACAAACCATTTATTTCTGGTTCCTGATTTATCATTGTCATTTTATACAGTACGTCTTCATCTGGCGTCTGAAATGCAATTCCATCTGGTGTACAATAGATGGTGCAGTTCATCTTGCACAACAAGTCACGTCCTAAAAGATTTACAGGACTACAGTCACACACTACAAATTTATGCATCTCACTAAAAGGACCAATTTTTACTTCCACTAATTTAGTAAGTGGCGTCCTGATCTGCTGATTTGATACCCCGATTACTTGGATATGTTCACCTGAGAGAGGAAGGTTTGGAATTTCCACTGACCTAACAGTAGAACGGGTAGCTCCAGTATCGACAAGGAATGTTACATTTGCACCATTCACTTCTCCATCCACAAAAGGACCAGACTGATATACCTCTAGAGTTGCGCCAAGCACGCACTCTTTTTCCTCTCCTAGGCACCGTCATAAATCTTCATCCAAATCATTCTCACCCTGTCGTAACCAGTACTGAGAAATGGCAGCTGCTCGCGGCAACTGTGTTACCTGTTCTCCTCCGTAGAATCCTGTCTCTGCATTGTATTTCTGTGGGTTAACACTCTTGGGAAGTGGTGGTTGTGGCACCTGACTTTGTTGAACAACTACCTCATTCTGCACCTGTGGATTTAATGATTGATTTTCCACATTAGGTTTTGGGGGAAACTTACACTCGTTTCTCCAATGCCCTATCTTTCCGCAATTATGACATGGCCATTTTTTCTTTGCTTCATCTATGCTCATTTGTCCTTTTCCTTTACCTATATTAGGTCGAAATTTATTCTGTCCTGTTTCATTCCCAGTATTATTCAATTGAGCTTCCTGCTTCTCTGCCACTTTCACTTGTGCCCACATTGCCTTTTCTTTCAATTTACGCTGTCTACTTTCAATATCATCACTACAATACTTAGCATACCTCAAAACTTCATCTACCGTGCTGTTTTGCCAGCATATCATATGCTGTTTAATCATTTCACTTATCTCGGGTTTTAATCCATACACAAATCTATATACAAAATGACTCATATCCTTCTCACTCAGTTCCTCATAACCACTATACTGTTTGAAAACTAACAATAACCTCTCATAGTACGCATGTACTGATTCTTTGCTTTCTTGCGTTGTTCTATCTATTTTTACCCAATCTGTTTCTTTAGGTGGAATCTTATTCTTCAAAAAGGTAATCACTTGGTCATACTTTCTCATCACTTCTGGACCTGGCGCTCCTGTTTTAGGATCCCTTGGATATTCTACAGTTGGCCAATCAACAGTAATCTTACATTCAGTCCATAAATCAGCTGGCACCACTATATCAAACAATCCATCCAAATCTATCCACAACACTTTTGAAACTTTCACAAATCTCTCCACTTGTCGGTACCATTCTACTGGCTTTTCTCTCAACTTCGGGAAGTCATTCGTAAATGACAATATATCCTGTCTAGTCCAGGGAACATGTACATAACTACCACCTGGAGTTTTTCTCATCGGGTATTCTCTTACAACTGGTTCCTTATCTGTCACTGCAAAAGCCAAAGATGCTTTATCTGTTGTTTTCTCATTCTTTTTCGACCATCTGCTTCTCCATCTATCCACATCACCCCATTTTCTCAATAAAACAATTAACTCTTTTATTTGAGTCATTCTTCCTGCCGTGTTCAAATTCTCTATATCTTTTTCACAAAAATCTACTCTGTATGGTTTCTGCAACGTTCTCACTTTTACAAAATCTATTCCAAATTCACTTGCTGTCTCTTCCAATTTGTCATGTAAATTTCTAGCCCTCCATGTAAGACTTTTGCACAAAAACATAATCTCATCATCCTGATAATTTTTCAATTTTTCTGTACCAATCGTTCCTAAAATCAATTCTTCCATGTCAATTTTTAGTCTAATTACATCTAATGGTTTTTCTTCCGGTTCTTTTGATTTTAATGCCTTCATCCACTCATTTAACTCATCCGGAGTCGGACCTATAGGTGTACTATTTAACTCCATCCAATTGCTGCTCCTTTCTGGTGTTACTGATGCAGACTCTGTTACCATAGGCATTTTCCTAACATTATTCTCATTTATCGTCAAATTAGTAGGTGGACTTGGTCTATGGGTACTAGCTAAATTATGTGTCCATTCATTATTCAGTTCCATCCTTTCTTTCTCCCTCAGAAATTGTGAATTCATGGGAATCACTAAAGAACGTTCATCAATTTTCTGATTCTCAAAAACTGGTATTACTGGACCTATTGTCACTGGTACAGTTACAGCTTCCATGTTTTTCGTTAATGCTCTTATTTTCTCTGTTAATTCCTTTGTCGTTTTTGCTAATTCGGTTGCATTGTCACTTTCTATTTCTTCATTTTGTGAAGTTTTTAATTGATCTTGTGACCTATTTGTTTCATTTCTTCTATCAGGATTTTTATTCCTCTCAGTTTCCATTAGCGGTGCATTAGGTGTCACCACCGCAGAACTCTGTTGGTATGGAGGTGGATTTCTGTTTAAAATATCTTCCAGCAATTCATCATCCGTTTCACTCCCACCATGCATATATCTTTCTCTCTCTATATGTTTCTTTTTCTCAGTACGTTTTCTCTTCGCCTCGTCCTCAACTGTAAAGGCTGGAAACAATCCTCCTGTCATATTAGCACATCTCCAACGTTTTATTCTGTCCTCATGATTTACTCCCCACAACCTTCCAGGCATAAACTCATGATTCCTTAAACCTCTGAATCTTTCTCGTTCATACATCTCATCTTCCCATTCCGTCAACGCTTCAAACTGTGTCGGTCTAGGTCTAGGTTCTAACATTGTCATCTTTTCTCTCAAGTTCCGTAATACAGCTACATTAAATGAACCATTCTCAGGAAATGCCAATGCTCCATCATTCTTTGTATATTTTGCCCAATTTTCTAACCATATGCATGTATGATATCCGTATTTCAGCATCATATGTGAGGCTGGCGATTTCGGTGGAGGAATTACTTGTCCCTCTCTAGTTACTACCTTTTTGTCTTTCTTAAAGAAATTCTTGATTTTCGTCATCCATGACGTTTTCTCCCTTTCATACTCATAATACGACATTTTTCAATCAGTTTTTCTCTTCAAAACGATCCGCAATTCAACACTGTTCTGTGTACGTTATTTCAACCAATCCCAGCGCGACTCACACCAACACTCCAATAAGAACGATTTCCTCCTACCGCGCACTGACCAATCCCAGCGCGGCCTTTTGTCTACGTCAATCCTGCTCCTGTGTCCACGTGACTAGCGCACTAACCAATCCTAGCGCGGTTCTTGTCTATGTCACTCCTGCTCTTGACCCCCCTTTACAAAAATTTTCGGCAATTTTTCTTTTTCTATAATTCTCTGTTAGTTACAACATTTAAAACATTTCCATTGCCTGATTCGCTAAACAAAGGTGACAGCTTTGTCCATTTACACAAGAATTCTGTATTTCCAGTAGGCAGCGCTTACCTCTACCCTACCACAGAATTTTCCCGTTTCGCCAATAAAGTAGCACTTCCCTCTACCTTACCCTTCTTTCAAGCAAACAGTAAACCCGTTTCTCTGGGGATAAGACACATGTGGAGACTATACTGCTCCTGAGAATTAAGGCCAGAGTTTCACAAGAAAACTTGATCGCTATTTCACTTACACACCTTTTATACGGAAAATGTCCCTATCATAACACAACCTGTGTTATCACCAATATGAATTCAGACAATGTACCATTCCATGTGACTTCTCTTGCCACACGTGTTCCACTTCCTACATCCCAGAAGCGTGTAGACTCACATATAACATAACGCGACTCAACATAAAGTATTAGTCATAAACTTATCAATAATCAATAATCACCAAACTAATCTATAGTAACCATAACTCTGCTACCAAGAATTCTGATGCAGCGGTCAACAATAAAAAAATCTCTCCTAGGTTACTTTTTGGTCATCCAGGTGTAACTCAATTCTCTAACACACACACACTACATCCATATGACGGTGGGGCCCATAACACCGCCTATTCATTCACTTTACTCATTTATTTCCCTGGATTTTTTCTCCTTTCAGTCAACTTATCCTAGGAGGATAAACACATGATATACCGCTGGAAGGAGCCGGGATACCTTCTTTATATTAACATATCACTTCTCACTTTGTCATTTAAGGTATTCCTGCTCATTGGTCGATGGACCAACTAGTAAGTCTTAGTTAATAGTGATTAGGACCAGCTCAATCACAACAAACTTATTACTATTTACCTTAAACATTTGAGTTAAAGAATCACTGAGTCGTTTGTTTAAAGAATCTTAAAATGTATATAAAGTTTAAAGCATGAAAAGAAATTTAGGTTTTATTATTCAGTTTCTTACATTTATTGGATCAATATTATTATATGCATGTCAATTAAGTGGCAAAATGAAATTGTAATAGGGAAAACCCTATACAACCTATCTACCTCTCTAGATAATCTAATAGTTCTGAATAAAATTAATTTGGAAAATAAAGAATCTCAAAAACAGCATCTTATACTCAACTGGAAAATAAAAATAACAGCAGAAACTTCAGCTCGTCAGCATCGGCAACCGCAGCTCTTCTCATCTAACAGTCTCCCAGTAATTCTAACTCCGACAGCATCTCCCGCAGCAAAGTGTCTCAGCGTCTCAATATCAATTGATATAGTAGCGATCCCTCCCACCAGGAGTAGGTCTTCTTATACCCTAATTCTAGCTTACTGAATAAAAATTGTTGCATCTTAATGGCGCGCTCCTTTCTCATTGGTCAAATCCAGTTCTATACAATTTTTAATCAAGCTTCCCAGTCTTAACCAGTTCTTTTGTGGAATGTCATTACTTGCATCCTTTCTCACAGTTCATGACATTAGTCATCCGTTTCGATCAGTCCAAATTGTATCTTTTTGCGCTACATTTTAAATCTGAGTTTTTTGTCCATTGATTCAACTTTGTCTTCTCACGCTTCTTGCTGATTCTCTTGGCACACATCAGTTCAAAAAGGTCACATTAGCCTTGACCATTCTTCCATCCTAGCCTTTCAGCACCAGCACGTGATCATTCTTTCCCCAGCTTCTCTCCTCTATCACATGGTTTTCAACGCATGCGCACTTTAGCAAACTGCGGCCATTTTGTATCGCTGCTCGATTAGACTTAAATGCACTATTTCAAAGATAAACAAAATATTGTTAAAACAGAGAAATATATCCCTTTCGTTTCCCTCCCGTCTTCTACGTACCCAATTAGGTATTACCTAGCAAAAGCAACATATAAAGCCATCCCTTACTTACCATCACTATATTTTGCAACGACACCTTTTATTTTAAAGCACGGATCATGCACTTATTATTTGATTAGTACGCAATTATTATGTTAGACACATAGACATTTGTAAGTCGATTATTTTGCACACTGAAATAGCGTATTACCATTTCCCATCACATATAACATACATTGTTGATTATTTTACTTAAACGAACATGTTTATTAATTATTTTACGAAAATTGTTAGGAGGTTAAAATTTTTCATTTAGCCTGCTCCATCACCCGGAAGCATCCCACAGCAACCTTGATCATTTAGCATTAAGTAACTCCCATTAGAGAGCAGCTGGAAAACCGGCGTGATCATGGCCGCTGGGGTCCCTGACATGTGACAAGATAGGTTCGCTACTGAACCACTGCAGGCTCCGTGTAGAGAAATATCCTGACACATGAGAGAACCGCTTAAAGCGTTCTTGCAGTTTGTACCGCTCAGATACACTTCTCGATCCCTATTCCGGCATCGATATCTATATGGTAACTCCCAAGATTCCTTAATGTATCCCTTACCCATTTTTTCATATCTGCCTGCCTGCCTTTGCTCAAGGCAATATTGAGGTCAAAGTTGTTAACCCATTATCCACTACAGCTAATGCCTTCTCTAAGTTAATACGGTCTATTTCCAGTATCCTCTCTGCGGCCTCTTGTTGGGATATTTTCCAGTTTTCATTATAGTAGGCATAAAGGCCAGCGTACATGAAACGTTTCTGACGTTGTTTCCTGGGTCCTAGTAGAAAATCTCTAAGATCCATGTCAGGTGTGAGTAAGGTCAAGTGGTGCTTTACTTCTGTCAGTGTTGAGGTCTCTAGCCAATCAAGGCGCAACTTCCCAACACTATAGGATGTCACTACCCCTGGGTGATGTCTCTGTACATAGCGTGGATCTGGCCTATGGATACTAAACCCTTTGGTTGTATTCATAAATCTTTGTTGACAGGTGTTTGTGTCAATGGGCCAAATGAGCCATTTCGTCCAATCAGGATCTGATCTGTTGTACTGGAGAATGTCATCTAATCCTACCCCTTGTGTAGTTGAATTCTGCCCCCCACCCGTCTGTGATGGTGTTGGAAACCCCGGTGTGTTCATTTCCTTGTTCTTGGCTAGTCCAAGGCAGGATGTCTTTTGCACAGTTTCATTCAGAAATAATATCTGCTGCGGAATGAGGCATGCTCTAAAAAGTGCTTCTATTCCCTGGACTTGCCATTCCCTAGAATCCCAGATCGATTTTGAATCTATTGTGTCTTTCCATAGATCGAAACCCTGTTTTGACAACTGGTTCAGAAAGGATGCAGAGTAGATATTTTTGGTGTTTGTTAACATAATTTTCTGAGCTGAAATTTTTCGCCACTTTATAATAAAATGACTTTGGTTCAGATGTGTTAAACCCTGAGAAGTATGTGAATTTCTGTGCAAATACTTGCGAACTACCTTTTGGAGGTGTTGGGCAGTGTTCCCACTGGTGGACTCAAATACATTTCTAGGTGTTATAGACTTGTGTAAGAAATGATGACCATATTGCTGGTAACAGTACAATGTATCATAATCTGAAGTACCTTCTATCATTTCATTGTTCGGAAATGCAGCAGTTCTTTCTAAATCAGACATCAAATTGTTCACAGTATCAGTGTCCAAATCATCAGAAAACGTACTGGAGGTAATGATATCACTGAAAGAAATTTTAAATACATGTTTAACCTTTAAAAGTTCAGTCGGACCGAATACATCATAATCAATCTTGTCCCATACTATACCGTCCGGTATAGGAACTGCTGTGATGTTCACTGAAGACAATTCTCTTGGTTCACGATGTGAAGACTGGTGTGGTTTTAAAATCAAATTGACTCTTTGGGCTGTAGAGCTTTGTTGGAAGTATTGTCCATTAATAAGCATACTAAAAATTATAATTAAACCTAGCCAGAAAATGAAAAATAAAATCCCAGTGATATACCATAGTTCTGTCCAAGGTGACACCAGGTAAGTCTTTCTAAAAAAGTTCAAAAAGTCATTGAGTTTCTGTTTGAGTGATTTTTTGGCTGGCGCCGTTTCCGGTTTGCTTGGATCCAGTGAAAATGTATCATAGTTCATGAAATAGCCAGAAGCAGTTCGATCAATTGTAGGAATTGCATCGGGATTTGTTGAAATCGGATTTTGCTCTTGACGAGGCATGTTTACGTAGATGTCTGTATTAGGTCTGATTGCAACTTGGTTGTTAAGTTGATTTTCATTTTGAAGATGAATTTCTTGTTGAAGTGGAATGAGTTCCGTAGCATTGTTGCTTAGTCCCTCATTCCGTACAGGTGGCTCTTCAAACGTGATGAGTCTTTCTGTTTGAACTTCTTGGATTGTAGCAAGAGGAGGGCGTCTGCTACTGTGGAGTCCACGAGGCCTACTGTTTAGTATCGGCCACATAGTGTGGTTTGATTAAGTCAATTGAGACAAATCTTTTCTCCTTTTTCCCGGCAAGAGGCGGCAACAGTACTGTTCTTGTGCCTTGGATTGCTAGGACCGGTACAGGCTGTCAGTAGGATGGTCCAAATTCTTTCTTGTCAGCAATCTTCTCTCTGACCAGATCCCCGATTTTTGGGATCCAGACAGGTCTTGCCGTTACTGCCTTGACTTCCTCAGTGGCGGTCTGTTTCTGGAGCACGTTACTTTGTTGTGTTCTGGATTCATTTAGATCCTGTAAAACAGCCAAACGATCATGGATATCAAATGGTTTTTCATCCGCCACTGCGCCTTCACAATCAAGATCAGGTACCCACATTCTCGTCCCAAATAGGACTTCGTAAGGAGTGACACCCCCTAGAGAGCTTCTTGGCTGGTTATTAATTGCGCGCTGTACCCCATAAAGGTGATCGACCCATCTACCGCCCTTGCCTAATACCCTAGCTGTTAAAGATTTCTTTAAGTCCCGGTTTTTCCTCTCCACAACAGAATTTCCCTCGGGATGGTACGGAGAGGAGTACTACATTGCTACGCCCATTCCTTCCATGGCCTCTTTGTAAGCCCGAGAGCTAAACGCCGTACCACGGTCAGAATGTAACGTGCCAACTGCGTATGTGCCGATAAAGACTCGCAAATCTTTTATAACAGTTTGAGCGTCAGCCGAGCGCTGAGGCCAAACCGTGAGGAAACTTGAGCTGGACGCGGACGAACGGGCAACCTAATGCTGTCTAACAATGGTATCTGTACTGGACGTGCTGTGATGGACCCATTCATCTGCTTGCAGATGTCGCAGTTCCAGACATAGTTTCTAATCAGCCTTCTCATCACGGGCCACCAGTAGCGTTCTTTCAACAAAGCAACAGTCTCCCTAAGTCCGTTACGTACAGAACCTATCCCTTTGTGTGCCGCCACAATTAAACCTAACCTACGATCCATATTTGGTATTACTCTATCCCCCACTCCAGGAATCTGAGCATATGGAATGTTTTGTGCATCTAACTTGTAGGAGTACTTGAGTGGAATTTTTTTTGGTACTGATGTGCTGCCTTTGCGCGAAGCATTGACAGCTACCATTATCTTGCCGTTTATTCTCGTTCTTGAACGAGTAACTGCAGCTACGGATGCTGTGCGTACAGCCCCCTTTGTGGCTTCATCAGCCAATGAATTCCCTTCAACGTGAACGCCATCATGCTGATGACTCAGTGTCTGGATCACGTGAGCCCTTGGTAGTTCGTTTCTCAACTCCACTACCTGTTCCCATAGCATTTTATGCTTAATTGTGCCACCTTTTGCATCTTTGAACCCGTTTTGTTCCCAATGATGTAGATATTCATTGTACGACTGTACACAGTAAAAGGAATCACACACAATCAGTGTGGGGAATTCGTGATCCGTATTTATAAGTGCCAGTATCAGTGCTTTGAGTTCTGCCAACTGAGCCGTGCAGTCTCCTAGAGATTGCGTCTTAGTACAGCTTGGATGGAACTTGCCATCACGCATGCGACCTTTAACGATTGCACACGCCGCGCTGTAAGCTTGCTTGCTTCCTGTGGCTGGTTGAGCAGAACCGTCAGTGTAAATAATATATTCATACTGATCGAGAGGCAAAATTTCATTTGGTAGAGGATATTCTTGTTCGTATTGCAGGAATGCGTGTGTTTTTAAACTTGGATCAAATCTGTACTCAACATCCGTTGCAGTAAGAGAATTAGCCCATTTTATCCATCTTGGATGTAAGGCTTTAGCATTTGGAATGCTAGTTTTTGTAACAGCTTCTAGAGTTGGTACTGGGGTCACGACAATTATGCGCTTTCCCTGAGCCAGAGCTCTTTCTCTTGCTACAGCGGTCTGCACTGCTGTCAGGATTTTTTCTGTTGAAGTGAAACGCATCTCTGCGTTTGTGTACAGGTGTGTTTTGTATGCGATTGGTACAGTTTCACCTTCATTAAAAGTTAAATAAGTGTACCCGCATTGACCTGCTATTACTCGGATCACCAAATTATGTGCGTTTACGCATGTCTCTAAATGTTTTGAAGCTATCATGTCTTCCTGTAGGGAACGCAGGATATTTGTATGTTCCTGTGTCCATTGTCTGACTGAAAAATCAGGTTTTATTAAATCGTAGAAAGGTTTTACTCTTTCTGCGTAATCCAAAATGTATGTTCGACCCAAATTTAGGAATCCCAGAATCGATTGTAAATTCTTTAATGATTTTGGAGGTTGGAACAGCGCACACTTTTCTAAAAAGTTAGCTGCCAGGCTTTTTCCCTCACTTGACAGCTCGTATCCTAAAAGTAGGACACTGAGGTGGGCAATCTTTGATTTTTTAAAGTTAAATTTGTAGCCCTCAGAGGCGAATCCCATAATGATAGTGCTCACCCTGGTCAAGTGCCTCGGTAAGTCATCGTCCATCAGATAAATATCATCTACGTAGGACAATGCTTCTTCATACAAATTTTGGAGTAACTCTGTTACCCTTGCTGAGAACAACCCCGGGCTATTCTTATATCCTTGGGGGAGTCGGCAAAATTGCCGTTGGGACCCCAACGCACTGAATGCGGTCAGATACCTGCTTTCAGAAGCTATATTTTGGCAGAAAAATCCATTTGAGATATCAAGTGTTGTTTTGTATTTTTGTTGCACAATGTTATTCATTAATGCGGCACTGTGTGCATTTTGAACTGCAAATGTCTTTGTGCAAGTGTTTAAATGTCTGTAATCTAAAACTAGACGATAGGTATTGTCAGGTTTGGCTACGAGGAACAAAGGATTGTTCATAGGTGAAGTGCAATTTTCTATCACCCCCTGGTATTCTAGTTGATCTAGGATCTCCCTGACTTGTCTTTTAGCTTCCTGCTTCATAGGGTATTGCCTTTGAGCATTTGGGGAAACTTTTAACGGGATCACGTGGTGGGTTGAATCCTCATCCCAACCAGCATGATTTTTGTACAATGCCAGAGCTAGGGCAACCGCCCACTCCTGCGCATATGCATGTTTAAGATGTATGGGAACGAGGTCGGAAAATGCTGGAAAAATTACCTTTTCTCCCTTAGGGCACTCCATGACGAATGCTGGCGGCCAGTCTTGCTCTGCTAATAGGATGTCATAACCAGATGACAAATTCTCCCAAAATAGACCTTTAACTTTCCTGGGCTTGTCCCCCTCCATCCGGAGTGTTATCTCATGTAACTTATGTGGGACACTTACCCGAGTATCAGGTGTTTCCACCGTGATATACTCACTCAACTCCGCTGTCACCAGAAATTCCTTCAGGTTCTGGCGAGCTATTGTTACTTCTGCCACGCTGTCTAGCATCGTCAGAGCCCATTCCCCGTTCAGAAGCTCTGTCCTCAGAATTCTGGGCATGTCTGATCTTGAGACCTGCTACCTTCTTCTTTTTGAACTGAGGTTTCTGTTTTTGTTTATCTTCTTTTTTAGGTGCGTAGTTCCGCAGCGCGTTGCGTGTCTCTGGACTTTGTACGCTCCTCTTGTCTGTGTTCTGACCGTACTTCCCTCTCGGAGTTTCTTGATGAACCCTGAAAGGAACGAGAGGAACGAGTATCAGTATCCTGATACCTGTCAGGTTTTTTAATATTATCCCTATTCCTGAGGTTATACCTCCTTTCAGAGGGCTCCTGTTGAGGAGACCTACCTCTGGATTGAAATCTGCTGTCTTTAGACTTTTGTTGTTTTTTATTTTCGCCATTCTTTTTAGAAGAAGTAGGTGTCTGCTTTGTAGTGTCCTTTTCAGGACTGCCCACCAGTTGTGGTTTTAATGCTTTCCCACCTAGACTGTCTCTGCCTAATTCTGCATATGCAGTTTCAATTATTTTGGGTAGTTCGTGTTGTTGATCTATTGGACCGAACTCCCTTAGGCGTTGGCGGATCGCCATTGAAGCTGCTTCCCCCTTAATGTTAGCTAGTATTATGGCTGAGACCTGTTCAAAGTTGTTTAGCAACTTCATCCCTAAGTTTAGGGCAGGTTCTGCTCCGTACTCATTTTGTATCTGTCTCAATACGTCAGGCACTACTGCTAAGGACGGGATACCATGTGTTCTGGTATATATGGCAGCAAAGACTGAACCCCAAGAGGTGCAATCCTCTAGTTGTGGTGTGATCCCCATGGGCAAGCAGATTGTTAGAATTCTGTGTTTTTTGTAGGTGGTAGTATTCGGGAATACTGCTTCAAGCTGAGTTATTTTCTGAGCTATCCAGAATGGTATTTGTTCGCGTTTTGCTGGCATTTTGCCCATTACCGCGTGTAATGTTTGTGGAGTAATTTTATTTCCTGTACCCTGGACTGGAGTATTATTTACTGCAGCTGGTGCAGGTTGGATTGTTAAAGTCCTCTTCACAAATTGTGTGAGGTTTCTGTAGAGTTTAATTAAATCACTGTGTTGCACTAGTAAGTCTGGCTGTGGCATTGTTCCAATGTCAGGGTGCGGTGTGTAAGCCGCTAGTATTGGCCATGTGGCCCCGTCTCCTCCGAGCGGGCCTAATCTTACTCTTTGTCGTACGTGGGGTAGGGCACCTTTAAACCAGTAAAAATGGTCCTGGTAAGTGAGCGGAACCTCTATGTCCTCGAACGGAGCATATTCCGCTGGTGCATCTCCTTCTATATAGTAGTGAAATGTATTTGTAATTGCATTTGCTGCTGGGAATGTAACCCATGAATAGAACACCTCTGTTTTGTTTGATTCGTGTGCCTCAATCACGAACACTATTTTGCCATCCCTTGGTGTCAGACCATTTTCTAATAGTCTTATGGTGACTGTCCTTCTGAAATTTGGTGCAATCTGTATTGCATCCTCAGGATCTTCTTCTCCTGTTAAGAAATTCAGATCAACTCTCTGGTCCCCTGCCTCAGAATCAGGCATGTTTAGAGAAAGAAGTGTTTAAAGGGAACTAAGATGAGGTGTTATGCACAATTTTAGGAACCAAATGTCCTTCAAGCTTGAATAACCAACAGCCAATAAATAGTATTCTCGTACTACTCAGCTGTGGCGGAGTTTGTGCCCACCCACTCCAGACGTCTCTGGGGTTTTGTGAGTAGGTTCTCTGAGAATAGCACGACTGAACTACTCAAATTCTACTGTTAAATAAGTACCCAACCAACGTTGGCGGCACCATGTCGTGTAGTTCCTTTATTACCCATGCAGGACCTGCGCGTTTGTATAACATAACCTGTGGGTTTGGTGGCAGACTAACTCTGTGCACCCCTACCGAGAAATGTTAGCCTGGTTTGCATTAGCTAGCTCGCAGTGCCACTAGTGTCTCCTCTTATCGGGGAGAGATTAGTTTCTGGCAACCTTAGAACATGACAACCCTGATTCCCTCAGAATCATGGAAACAATGTACTACCTTTCGCTCAGTCACTCGTGCTCACTTGTTCGGTTTGTCTCAGAGAGTTACACAGAATAAACAGTCGGGCGTTTCAATAAGTATTTATTGAACAGTTGTTATTCTAGTGTAAAATATATGTGCTGCAGTAACCAGCAGATGTAAGAAACTGGCTCTATATATACTACACCAAAATGAGGTATAGTGTGTATAGGGTCCAGGTGACTCCAGAGGTAGGCAGAGGTTAAAGTTAGATAGAACCTTACTCTCTAATAGTGGTAGCTTGGTCGAGCAGTAAGGCAGTATCAGAGGACAGTGTTAAGCATTTGATGTACACACTCAGTCAGCAAATGAATTCACACACTCAAGAACTGAACTCTAGGCCAATTGTTTTGTATAAAAAATATACTGTTATTTTATTTTAGAACCAAGCAAGCCTGATACAGGTAAGCATTCAATTCTTTTCAGTAATAAGTTACTTGTTGTACATAGTTTTAAAAAGCAATGAAGATTGTACTTGATTTGATTTACAGGGGATGCTGTAGGTTGCAATACTTATTAAATGCAGTACATTGAAATGAATGGCTTTTTAAGGTAAATGCAGGTAAAATTACTTTTGCGTTACTTTTGTAATCCAGTGCTGGACTCCTAGATTCAGCACTGGGACATTTACTTAAAACAGGTAAGTAATTAAGTTTTTGTAGTTTGTATGATTTTTAGAGAATATTTTCAGTTTTTACAAAATTTCACACTTAGAAACTTTATGGACCAGTACATTGAAATACATAGGCTTTTCCTGTAAATTGCAGGTAAGTTTTAAAGAATATTCTTGTATTTCAAAAGTTGACACTTAGAAACTTTTTCACATAGAACCATCAATGTTATCCTATGGAAGGAAATTCAATTCACAGGTAAGTTACTTTTAAGTTACTTTTCCTACTCAGTGCTGGATACCTAGGTTCAGCACTGGGACCTTTCCTGCAAATAGTTGATAAAATTCGTTTAGGTTATTTGTGCGATTTTTAAGGAATATTCTTAGTTTTCAAAAGTTGACACTTAGAAACTTTTTGGGAGAAAAAAGTGTCAATGTTATCCTATGAGGAAAAACAGGTTATCGGTTTCGAGGTAAGTATTCGGTCTTTGGAGTTAGGGTTCTGGGGTCAGACTCAGGGGTCTCCCAGGGTCAGTGATGCACTGTTGTTGCACCCTCAGCGGCACTAGGGCGGCCGGGTGCAGAGTGTTGAGGCCCAATGTAACCACACCACCAACAAGGACGCCATGACGGACTACCACAACCAGATCAGAGCCACCAAAAGGAACTTCATCCACAACAAAATCCTGGCCAACTCCACCAACTCCAAGGAACTTTTCAGTGTCATTCAAGAATTCACCAACCCACGTAGCGAAGCCACAGACATCACCCCATCCCAAGACCTCTGCGATAAGCTTGGAACCTATTTCCACCTCAAGATCAAAAACCTCTACGACAACTTAATCGACCATCCACCAGGCGCCACAGACGGCCCCCGCCCCCCAGAAACACCAGCCAGCCCACCATCTCCAACTGGACACCGATCACGGCCAAAGACACCGCCTTGACCATGAAAAGCATCCACTCGGGGGCCCCCACTGACCCCTGCCCCCCTCACATCTACCACAGAGCTGTGGCCGCCATCGCACCCAAACTACAACGCACCATCAACACCACCTTCAAAACAGGCACCTTCCCAGACAACTGGAAGCGCGTAGAAGTCAGACCCCTGCTCAAGAAGCCCACAGCTGACCCCACCGACCTCAAGAACTATCGGCCCATCTCGCTCCTCCCCTTCGCAGCCAAAGTTGCAGAGAAAACAGTCAACAGGAAACTGACACAATTCATTGAAGAGAACGCCGTCCTCGACCCGTCCCAATCCGGATTCCGAAGCAACCACAGCACAGAGACCGCCCTACTTGCCGCCACAGACGACATCCGCACCCTCCTGGACCAAGGCCACTCCGCAGCCCTCATCCTACTTGACCTATCAGTGGCTTCGACACCATCTCCCATCGCACACTAGTCGTCAGACTACACGACGCAGGCATACAAGGACCAGCCCTGGACTGGATCCGATCATTCCTCACCGGAAGAAGCCAAAGGATCAGACTCCCACCCTTCCTCTCCGACCCCACGAAAATCACCTGCGGAGTCCCACAGGGTTCATCACTGAGCCCCACCCTCTTCAACATTTACATGGCCCCCTCGCAGCCATCGTCCGACAACACGGCCTCAACATCGTATCCTACGCCGACGACACCCAGCTCATCCTCTCCCTCACCAAAGACCCCACCACTGCCAAACTCAACTTCCAGAAAGGAATGCAAGACGTCGCAGTCTGGATGACCAACAGCTGCCTGAAGCTCAACGCCGAGAAGACAGAAGTCCTCGTCCTCGGTACCACCCCTTCTGCATGGGACAGCACCTGGTGGCCGACCGCCTTCGGAAGCCCACCTACTCCCTCAGACCACGCCAAGAACCTTGGCATCGTACTCGACTCATCACTCTCCATGAACCGACAGGTCAACGCCGTCACCTCCAGCTGCTTCAACACCCTCCGCATCCTCCGCAAGACCTTCAAGTGGATCCCCCTGAGTCAAGGAAGACAGTCACCCACGCACTCATCACCAGCAGACTGGACTATGGAAACGCACTCTACGCCGGCATCAACAAGTCCCTACTCCGCAAACTCCAGACAGTACAAAACACCGCCGCCAGACTCATCCTCGGCATCCCCCGACACGAACACATCAGCCAACACCTACGAAGTCTCCACTGGCTCCCCGTGGAGAAAAGAGTCACTTTCAAAATCCTCACTCACGCCTACAAATGCCTACACAACAACAGACCCAAATACCTCAACGACAGAACCAACTTCCACGTACCCAAAAGAAACCTCCGATCTTCCAACCTCGCACTGGCCAAAACCCCACGCATCCACAGAGCCAGAGCAGGCGGAAGATCCTTCTCTCACATTGCAGCCAAGACCTGGAACAAGCTACCGGCAGACATCAGACGCCCCCTCCCTGAACACCTTCAGGAAGACCCTCAAGACCTGGCTCTTTGGCTAAACAGATCTGCGGACCCCCCCCCCTCAGCACCTTGAGACCCTCACGGGTGAGTAGCGCGCTTACAATTCCCTGATTGATTGATTGATTGAATGTTATCCCATGGAGGATAGGGGGTCTCCGGTTGGTGGCTGCTGGTAAGCAGGCCACTGGGTTGTGGGAGCAAAGCTCCTAGGGTTTAGCTCAGGGCAAATGGGAAAACAAGCCAGCACAAAGGTGCACCCTCAGCGGCGCTGGGGCGGCCGGGTGCAGACAGGGCCGGACTGGGAACGCAAACCAGCCCTGGCAATTACGTCCGACCGGCCCCCGGGGGAGGGGCGGGGGGGTCGGACGTAATTGCCACAGCTGAAACACTGATACTGTACTGCTGCTGCGCTTTTGCATAATTTACATGGGGCCGATTTTGCAGCACTGCTGCAAAACCGGCCCCCAGCAGCAAAAACGACCGACACAGGGCCGGACTGGCCCCCACCCTTGCGGCTCACCGGGGAAACGCCCGGTGCCCGCTACCACCAGTCCGGCCCTGGGTGCAGAGTGCTGTTTTGGCGTCGGGTGCCCTGTTGTTTTCAATGGAGATTTTCGGTTTTGGTTTTCAGCTGCAGGCTCGTTCCAGGAAGACTCTCAGGAGGAACCAACAGCTGGGCAGGTAAGTTGGGGGGCTCAGGGACGTAGGTGCACCTCGGGTTCCTTTCTCCAGGGCGCAGGGCGGCTGGATGCAGGGGTGTCTTTTGAGGTCGGATTTCACCTTACCAGGCAACTCACAGTTGGGGGGGTCTCTGTGCAGAGGCTGCAGGCGACGTCGGGGAGTCCTGGAGGGGTCAACCCATGGTGGACTCGGACTCTGGAGCGCTGGGGGACCTCGCTGGGACCGGTGGGCCACTTGAACTCGGGCTGTAGGTGACGGGTGCAGTGGTGGTTCCAGGCGTCGGGTTTCTTTTTCCTCAGCAGGCTCGGAGTCTTTGTTTGGTGTTTCTTTTTAACAGAGCTGCTGTTCACAGGAGATCCGGTCTTTGTCAGAAGGCAGTCAGTCCTCCCCAGGCTTCTGGAGGTTGCTGGCTGCAGGACAAGACGATTTTTGGCGCAGGATCTCTGGAAACTGCAGACAGGCCGGATAGGGCTGGGGCCAAGTCAGTTGTTCTCTGCAGTCTCCTCTGCTGGGCGTCTTCTTTCGTCCTTTTTCTTCTTAGGTTGCGGGAATCTGCCTTCCTGGTTCAGGGCTGCCCCCTAAATACTGTATTTAGGGGGCGTTTTAGGGGTCTTGACGTCAGTAGCCAATGGGCTACTGACCTTAGGGTGACTGCACCCTTGGTGTGCTCACCCCACGTGAGGGAGTGAGCACAATCCCTAGTCCTGATTGGGGAGTGCCTGCCATCTGCAAGATGGTGAGCACTGGAGAGTGGGCTTCACCTCGCCTCCCCCACCTGAGGGGTGGAGTTGGCAGAGGTGGGCACACCTCCTGGGCTGGCTAGTTTTTCCCGCCTGTCTTCCCGCCGAAAGGGAGGCATGGCACACAGAGGTGTGTGCCATGTCGACTCTTCACTTTGTTCTGCACCAAAACACGCAGCCTGCAAAGGCAGTGTGTGTGTGTAAAGGTACAGGGCCTCTAAGGGTGGCACAATAAGTGCTGCAGCCCTTAGAGGTCTTCCCTGGTAACAGTGCCCTGGGTACCTGTGGTACCATTTACCAGGGGCTGACCTGTGGCCAGAGATGCCAATTGGGTACAGTTTTGAGGAAAGAACACAGACCCTGGGAACCTGATTGGCAGGGACCCAGGGCACATCAAGTCAAAGTGCATCAGTGGTCTGGCAAAAAGTGGGGGGGTTACTGCAACAGAAACCTACTTCCTTACAGCAGACAATAGCAGAGATATATTATCAGCAATACGATAAAAGCAAAGGGATAGAACAGTTCTACCATATTGCAATAATCATGAATACATACATGAATATAAAAGCATTATGAAAAGTGTGCATACTCCTACGATGCCCAACTAGATGTACCTGAGTGTACCTAACATATGTGTGTATAGGTCTAAAGCCTAAGAGCCAAGAATCCCTCTAGGATTTAGTCAAACCCCCATACCTGAATAGAGAGAGTGTGGGACCCCGTCCTGGTCTCGAGTTGGACACCCCGTCAGGGCTGTGTCAGACCACTGTCAGCAGGAGCGACTGCATGCCTGAGCCTCAGCGTCTCTGGTCAGTGTTTCAGCATGGAAGTCTCGGTTCCCTCTGTCTTACCGGGGCAAGATGTGGTGTATTTATACCCTAAAGAGTCTCTGTCCTCAGTATGGATTGTATTGGTCTGTCGTTAGACATGAGGAAGACGTCAGGGGTGAACTTTGTACACACATATTATGCCGGTGGTGTATTCCTAGAGATCCATGCATAATTGATGAGTACAGTGTGGGCCTGTGTTTGGGAAAAACCCTGCTGTATTCAAAACCACAGGATCGATAACGTTCAGCCCTCAGAGCACGTTATGTACCAGCAAGGACCAATGTAGGTGAAAGATCATGCCTATATAAGGAATCCTGACTATAATAGGACATGTATAGTTATGACCATAATTGGGCATATGCAGCTATGACCATAACAGGGCAAGTACGAATATGACCATATTAGGGTAAATATGAATATGTCCTTTTTAGGGCATGTATGAACGGGTCTACATTAGGGCCTCTATGCGGGATTTAACAAACCCCGAGGCTAGTCCTTTGGTATAAAAGAACCTCATCTCCAGCAGATAGGGAGAGGAGACGCTTCCACGCTGACACTGAGGTCCTGCAAGCAGAAGCTCCAGCACACAGTGGTCTGACATCCCTTGCAGGGTGTCTAACTCAAGATCAAGATGGGGTCCCTCATTCTCTCCCATCAGGTAATGGGGTTGGCTCTTTCCTAGGGGATTCTTGGCTTTACACCCACATACATGCTAGGCACACTTAGGTAGGGTTAGCATCTTAGGAGTACGCTTGGTTACCATCATGTTTATATGCCTGCATATATTCACTGTTTTAGTACCATGGTAGAACTCTACCTTTTATTTACTCTGTTGGTGATTGTAATCTTTTACATTTGTTTCTGTCTAATTATTGTCGCAGCAAACATGTTTTATACTAGAATGACGCTGGTTCAATAAATGCTTATTGAAAACGTCCCCAACGTTTACTGTGTGTATCTCTCTGAGACTAAGTGAGCACGAGTGACTGAGCGAAAGGTACTGCACTGTTTCCATGATCCCTGATGGATCGAGAGTTTCCAGAAACTGTTCGCTCCTTGGTAAGGGTTGTGGGCTTATAGTGGCACTGTGAGCTAGCTGGTCTATAGGCCGACATATCCTGCATGGTGTCCGGAATCAGTTTAGATACCAATCACTTAGTTTATGTTGTTCGAACAATGCGCAGATCCTGCAAAATTGTAGGAACTACATGACAGGGGGACCTGCTGGGCCATCACCAGTATAAAAGTAATTTTCTGAAAGCAAAAATCTATCTTTGTTGTCAAAAAGCGCACTTTCACGCAATAGCCCATGGAACTTTGTGCACAGGTGTGCTCTTTGTAAAGACTCACAGTACTATCACCAGTGCCACTGGAATTATGTGGCTGAGGAGCACCATATTATGCTACAGTATGGAGTAAATTATGCAGCAAGAAAAGCCAAACTATGCGACACAATGCTGCACTGCAATTTTTGGGCAGTATTACTTTTTTGTGATTGGAAAACATAATACAGCCTGAGCAAACGTTTTACATCCATAGCACCAGTATAGCAAATACTTTAAAAAAAAAACTGAATGATGACCAGTCAACCTTTGCACAGAGCCTTTTACTGCGTGTGTAGATGTCGCCATGTTTGTACTCACTTTTGAACCATTTGAGCTACAAACATTTTTTTGTATAAATCTGCAGATTCTGCCTGGATGACAAATTATGTGGCATTTTTTTTTTATAAATGTGTGCTTTTCCCCTGGGAGCACAATGGCACACACATAGAAAAGCCATATCATCTATAATTTCTGCACAATCTGAAGAGTTACAGATAAAAGACATTTTTGTACATCAAATGGGCCAAAACAACCCCTGACTCATATTTATTTTTTTAGGAAATGTGTGGTTTGTCATGGGGGCCGGAATTGCACCCCATGGCCCCCAGGAAAACCCACATTTTCAAAAAACGGTAATTAGGGCCCATAGGGAGTAGTCCCTAACCACTAATGTTTTTTAAAAATATGTGCCCCTTGGGTGAGGAGGGTGGGGACAGCCTTTATCACAAGGGCCAACCTCCAAAATATGAACCCTGGTGGCCTAGTGGTTTTCCTGGCTGTGGGTCGTGCCACGCTCCAGAGCCAGGAAAACATGTCAGGAGACTCTCCCCTTTCCAACTATGCCTCCCTGCAACCTGTGGAGGCACTGTGGTCCCCCAAAACCTCACCAGACAGTGGAGGAAGAATTGACCTGTTGTCCTCCCCACCGTCGGTGGGAATCTGTGATGTTACAGATGGGCCAGTCGATTCCATGTCGCCCCAGCACTTTTATTTTAAAAAAGGAGTCCTCCAGTGCTTGCACCAGAGGATCCTTTGTAACCCTTCCCAGTGTCGGCCATTGGTCGACACCCTTGCTAAAGGGGTTAAAGTACTTACTCTTGACCTATAAAATTATCTTTTAATTCGAACAGTTTTTATCAATGTTACTGGCTGATTGTACTTCTAAATGTGTCATTGGCCTCAAGTTTTTCAAATA
Source organism: Calotriton arnoldi (assembly GCA_963921515.1). Lineage (NCBI taxonomy): Eukaryota > Metazoa > Chordata > Amphibia > Caudata > Salamandridae > Calotriton > Calotriton arnoldi. The sequence goes on from CAWUFW010001933.1 coordinate 2,033,769, forward strand.
ATCCTTATCTGAGAGGGGATATCACCAAATCACCTTTAGAATTGAATTTAAATTGTATGCCATTTTAACTAATTTGACAGATTCCTATGTGCTTTGTGGTTTTCCATATGCTACAACTTATGACTAAAGTCCATTGCACAAGAACCTCCAAACCTGTTGTAAAGTTGTCTATAAATCTAATTACATTTGGACCAATTTTACTTGCAAAATGTGGTGTGCGCACAGCATGGGACAATAATGCCCCCACCTATTCCTTGGGGGATCTGATAACCCTCCTGTGGGGGTATTTTTTAACTATGTTTTTAGAATTGCCTAATATGCTTTAGAAAAAAACATTTGTCATCCAATTGCCCTCAAAATAAAACCTATTGCATGCTTCAAGATATCACTGTTAGTACAGCACTTTTTCAAACATTACCACACCGAACGTACACCTCCTCCACCGAACACTTCATTGTCTTTGCTAGTGACTATGCTCCCCAAAACATATGCTCCTGGACTGGTAGGTGCTCGGTGCAGCCCTGCTCAGGCTGATGAGGTCTGGATCAATGCAGCCAGGTCCAGCTGGAGCCTCACACAGGCCCAGCTGGTTTGATGGAGGACCATGGGTTCAGACTACAGGTCATGCTGCAACTTAACAGATCAGGCTCAGCAGCTCATTCTTGCCATGAACTCCACTGGAGAGTCTGGGGCCTGCTAACAACAGTGCACATAGATCTCTCCACAGTCCTCTGCTTATGCAGACCCATCGCCAAGGGTCATACTGCACCTCACTCCTCCAGGACATTCACTCCTTGTGCGGTGTTGACAGGCTCCTTCCCTCACTTAGCAGGCATGCTGAATTCTAGATGCTAGGTGATATCCCTTCCGTTCTGGGAAGCTGACTTTCAGACATGCACCAGTTGTGGTTAAACAGCAGTTCTCTGAATAGTCTGCTGAGCACTTCCTTACTTGCTTATAGAGAACTTGGAACTGGAACCACAAGTGGGTCAGCCGCGCCATACTTGTATGCGGGCAGAGCAGGCAGAAGACGGGATCTACTGTCTGCACTTTTGGAACTGGTTTGGAATGTTCTCCTTTCAAGTGTCCAGACAGCTCTCCAGATACAGCCATTGTGTGGAGTGATGCTCCTTACAGCAGTGAAGCTTTCAGCCTGGAGCACTCATGACAGCGACACACAGAGGTGTGATCTTTCTGCACTGGTTTTCATCAGCCACATTGAAGTGTGATCAAGAAAAAGACAAATGGGTGGCCTCACCTAAGGGGCCCCTTTCACCTTAAACAACAGGGACTACAGTCACACCCTTGACCCACCACAATCTACCAAATTGCATGATGTAGGAAGACTATTTAGTAGTTTCAATCAGCAAAAGGCCTAATCAAATTTCTGAAGAAACCCCTCTACGCTAACTAGGATTCCTACCCCTGACTTCAAGAATGTCAACCACACGCTTTATTTATCTGGGAAAACAATCTCATCTCTGTTTCTGATGGATACATCTACCTGCAGATTCCTCAACTTTTGAGTACCCCAGGCATTTGTCTGGATAAGGAAACATTTCTCCAATAGCTCTCTACCCCGGTAAGGGATGCTAGCTCCGAGTCGGCCTTGCATGCGGCATAGCATAATGTCAGTTGAGCCATAAAGTGCCCCCTTCTGCATGCAACGTCTGTTGCCTTTTTTCAGTGCCATTGACGCGTTCTTGAGTAACTCTCCTGATGAAAAGTGGGATTATTTACTAGATAATTTTCCAATCTTGTTCCTATTTTAGGTGCAGTTCTCGTCAAAATGTCCTAACCAAAGTGATCTAAATTCAAACCATGCAGAGACTCTGAAGGTCAACTATCCATCACTGACCCTCACGAAACTCGCCTCTAGTCTTTGGGTTCGGACCAGTATCTTGACAAGTACAGATCCTGTCAGAAGATACATCCCAAGTCACTTAAGGAAAGGAAGGACAAAATGTTTATGGCCTGAGGTTAGGATGTCGTAGGGAGTCGCACCTAAATCAAGATCAACATCTCCGCCATCTTCAAAATCATCCCAGAGAAAAGACAAAAAGAAAAAAAGACATTGATTGTGAAGAATATCTTCAAAAAGCAGATCACTATCCCTTAGACTTGTGCCTTCTCCTCGCCCAGTGTCAGGCGTTGAACATCCACCGCCAGAAGTCCTCTCCATTTTCTGCTTGTAGCTATTTATACATATATCTTTATATACATATACATATTAAAATAAAATATTCATGTTCTATGTATGTAACAGTATTGTTCTGTTGAGAATATCAAGAACTTGGCCTGTCTTAGTTAGTATCATCTGCTAGCCGTGCGTGCTAGTAACCAGATGGTAACTGATGTCAGCACGCCAACGGGGGCGCTTTATGACTCCACTGACATCACGTGAGGAGAACTTGGTGCAGATGCCCCCTACTGGCATGGGAGAGCTATTGGAGAAAAGTATCCGGATCCAGACGGGCTCCTAGGATATTTAAAAGGTGGGGAGTCTGCAGGTAGACATTTATCCACCAGAACAAAGTGTTACCAAAGGTGAGTAACTTGTTCCATGTGCACAAGGCCAGGCTTGGGGTCTCCAAAATGGATACAACAGGCCTCCATTCCTCTGGCTCACTCATGCAATCCATGGAAATACCACACAGGCCATGTACACAAACAAGCTCAGCATTTACTTAGTATGCTAGCGCTAGGATCCAGATTAGCACATGAAGGGGGAACTTTACATGAGTGGGCCAGTAGGCCTCCACATCAGTGGCACAGAGAAAAAGGCCTGGTCACATCCACCGATTCACAGAACACGGTTCACCGCCATCACCACTATGTGTACTAAACCCATGAGAGGGACAGTGGTCCACTGTCAATGCAATGAGGGCACCCTTGGTGCACCCCTCCAGGTCACAAGACAGGTCCAGGACCTCACTCATGTCACAGGACAGGCGCAGGCCTCTGCGCACACTAGATTAGTGTGAGGCTAGGACCACAATCAAAATTCAGGATACCGGAAGGAGGCAGTCAGGCACTCAGTGCAGGGTACATTCCCGTCCCATCTATTTATTTTGTACTAATGCCATTATATGTCTCTGATTGGCCTCTTGCTTCACTTGTTTGTAAGTGTACATGTTCCATTTTTTTCATCCTTTTACTGTGTGAGCGCTAAGAATTTTGATATTTGGACTGGGGAATGTGGAATGTGTATGTTGTACTTTGATGCATTTTGATAGCTGTTGTCTGATCGATGCCCGCGTCAGGCCCGTGTTGTGAGTTGTAATAATCTACTGTCAACAACTCTCCATTGCTGCTGAGGTCACACCAAGCATGTCCTTGAACACGTCATGGTATGATATGTATGCTCACCATGACTTGCCGCTGTATTTTAAACAGGAATCCAGAGGGACGAACAGGCATAAAAGGGTTAGGAAGCCTGATGTGGTATGGACCCAATCCTTGTCTACACCCGGTGTTGACACGGTAAGATCTGATCTCTTCTCTATTCCCTTCCAAGATGGGGCTTCATCCGCACTTAATGGTGATGCTTTTATAAGGACTACTATTTATTTATTTTATTTATTTATAAAGTTTTATATAGCGCGCACTGCACTAGAGTGTTATGAAGAATATGGTGTACGCATGAAGTCAACAGTTTGATCACTCGACGCTCCAAGTGACCCTGGGGTGGTCCTTCCATCATTTCTTCAGATCCTTCAGCTATCCAAGCAGATTTATCAAAGGTGAACATCCATTTTCTCAGTGATATGGAGTTCTGCTCAATGTCTGTGTTGTTGGTTTTAGATTGTTTACCTGATGCAGAAGACAAATGTTATTGTAAATATGAGGCTGGCCCTAGATGCCCTATAAATGCAGAGTGATTGGTGTAATGCTGAGCATCACTTGTTGGGATCATAACTCCGTGAAGTCTAATTGATTACGTTATTTTACTCAGTTTCCGAGGTGTTGACCGCCTTCATTCTCATTGCAGCTGGAAGAGAACCGACAATGGGTCCTTCGTCTGGAAGGACTCGAAGAAGGTACTCGAGGTCCTGGCAGTGAAACGTGAGGGATGGGAGCGCTGGGGTCTTCCAGGGGTAAGACTCACAAAGATGGTGGAGAAGGGCAATGGTCCTAGAGGGAGCCAATGAGGGTTGCAGCATCCTATATCGGTTGATGAAACATGGAATTGTAGGAAGGAAATAACTTCAGCTCCTTCTTGATTGATCATTAATTGAGGATCCAGAGAAGTTTATCTTTGCTTCTAAGTGTTTTTGTTTGAAAGAGTGACCTTCTTCGTTGCAGAACATGTTTCATGATGATGTCAGATGTCAGAGATACTCATGTCACTTTCATTTCCATTTAGTCCCCATTTGATCCCATGCATACAACAACATTTCTAAGGAAGTACCCTGAATCTGAAACCATTCACTGATTGACTGAGCTAGTGGGGTGAATTAATTCGCCTCCTTCAGGCATTCGCAGGTGAAGGGGCAGTTTTAAGTCTCGCCTGGCACAGCACGTGTTGCCGCTTGCGAGACATTTTGTTAACTTAAAGGGGCTTAGAGCCTACGCATTGTTTACCACTGGTTAACTTATTCGTCACTCTCTTTTCCATGCTCCTCATCGGTCCTTGTGTGTCAGTTTCTCTTCCACTTTGTGTGTTTGTCAGTCTCGCAGAGCATGGCTCAAGTACTCCTTCCCTTCAGCACCCATCATCCTTCCACTTGTCACATGGTTGTGGAGGCACTTTTTTAATTTTATGTTGCAGCAGTCCATAAGAGCGCGTGTGTTTGAAGGCCGTTTCCCCTCCTCCGAACCCACCACAGATTGGTGCTTGCCCACATTGTTACTTCCTTGTCCTTACTCTCCCTGCCCACTGTCCGTGTTACCTGCTGCCCGCCCTCCCTCCTGCCAGCAATAATAGGTGTCACGCACTGAACCAGAGTTCTGGGGACTGGGGCTTCTCACTCACCCACTAGGTGATGTATGTTTGAAGCTGCACACTGAAAATTTACATTTAGCCACTAGTTAGGACACTGGTGGTAGTGGTGGCACCCAAGCTGGGTAGGTAAGTCCAGTGGCAGGGAGAGAGGTTTCCTCATATGCAAGAGGAAAAGAGAAGACAACACTAATGCACAGATTTTACATGCCACACAACTTTACTATGCATGCACAGCTTGTGATCCGCTAACAATCATCAAACTTTTTGCATGTATGTGTTGCGACCTCTAACAAACACCTTTGTAGATCTTGGACAAGTTATTTCATAATTTCAATAATTTGGCCACTGAATAGAGATATTTACCCCAATTTAGGGGTAATATAGAAGAGCTCAGAAATTACTGTGTCAACACCAGGGGCGTATTATACATTGTGCCTCGGGGGCGCAACGGACGTGTGCACCTGTTTTTTGTGCTCCCGGGGCGCAATGGTATGGTATTACAGAAGGGCCCCAGACACTTGGGTGTCCCCTTATGTAATACTATGATAGTGTTGGCACGCATGTCGCGACAGCGCTATTATGAGAGAGCGTTCCCTCATTTGCATGGGGGCGTGGCCCCATACAAATGAGGAAATGACTTTGCCTCTGCGCCTGCGCAATAATATAGACACGGTGCAAAGGCAAACATGTCCTTAGGAGGCGCACTGAAAAGGTGGTGCGCTTTCAGTATGCCTCCTAAAGGCAGCCCTCTGGAGGGGGGAAGGGGGTCCTATGGTCACTCACTGCACCTGCCTGCAAGTGGATCTCTCACCCCTTAAATGTACCGGTGGCATGCTGCCTGCACTGTAAAACACAGAGCAGCTTTAAAGCAACCGCCCCGTATTTCACTTGAATGCGCTGCCCCATGGGCAGCGTAAGTTTGCGGCTGCCCCAGGGGCAGTGCATTCTTTTTAATACAGCACACTGTCCCTGTTTGCACCTGCCGCACCTTTTGATAGGTGTGCCATGGCGCAAACAGTGAAAGTGCGCCATATACGTAATACGGCCCATGGTGTAGACAGTTTTTGGGTCCATACCACATCGGACTTCTGACTCTTTTTGTACCTGTTCTTCCCTCTGGGTTCCTGTTTAAAATACAGAGGCAAGTCATGGTGAGCATACATATCATACCATGACGAGTTCAAGGACATGCTTGGTGTGACCTCAGCAGCAATGCATAGCTGTTGACATTAGTCTATCACAATTCATAACGCAGGTCTGATCCCACCTAAATCAGGCAGTGATTTTCTTCCTTGCCCATGAGGTACATGTCCTTTGAACATGCTTTCATGCTTTAGCCCTTCTTATGATTGGTAAGGTTGTTGCATGTTTGTGAAGCCAGAAGTGGTCCATGATACACAGGCTTGCTTGAGGTCCATTCAAACCTTTTTTGTGTCATAATCCAAATTGGTTAACACTTTTTGTCACCACCAACAAATCACATTCAGCCACACCAGCAATAGATTATATTCAGACATCTGCATTAAGTAACAATAAAGAATTGTTGAAATGTTCCCTAGTTGTCCCAGAACTATTTCCAGAGCAAGGGTGCAGGCCATCGATTCCACCACACTAAAGTTATAGGGTTTGTGAAAAACCCAATTGCTGACTGAAGGTGAAGTGCAAGAATTGAGACACATCCATTTAGGAGAAGAATGAGGGAGGGAGTAGTTAAGCAATCCAGCAGAGCATGTTAGATTTCATGTTTATGAAGTGATGGCTACAGTTGTGGTGCTGACATTCATGACCAGTATTGACAAAACGAGCAGCTCTCACCTCAGCAACAGCTATTGGCAGAATAAGCGCCTCTTTCTTTCTAAAGATATTTTCACCTGTGCCTCGCTCACTACAAGGTTTTTGTTTAAAAGATCAATTTCCTTTATCACCTGGGATGTGTCATGGACTACAAGTTTTTAATGTTTCAGACTTCCATTCACCCGTGATATCCTGTGTTTCAGGGCAGACTGCGGCCAGATGAGAAGCTGCCATCAACACTCAAAGACATCCTGAAGAAGGAATTCTGGCACACGTTCGAGGCTCTGCTAGAAAAAGGAACTGAGGTTCTGCATTTATAGTTGACTTTTTAATGCATGTTTCTGGAGGGCAGAGGGGTGAATATGTATACAAAGACACATTAATCTGATGTGCGCCCCTATATTGCCCTGCAACCTAATTATATGGTAGCAAGACGCTGCACAAAGATTGGGGTTGGTGGGGGTCGTTAATGACACAGGCGGTCCATATATTTACTTTCAAAAACCTTTTCCCATTGATCACAGGTAGGCCTCATCTGCCCAAAGCCCTTCCCCGTAAAGATCAATGATCCCCCACATCACATGCACAACTGGCATCACCAAGCAGTAATTACACCAGTGCGCAGCGTCTCAGGCCCTTCCTCTAGTGCACCTCAGAGCTCACAGACCTTCACCCTCTGCTCCTGTACTCTGCCTCTGGTCTACATGAACAGCTCTGCAGTAGTTTCTGGCAGCTGCTGTCCCTGGTCGATGCGATTTCAGTGGAACACAGCATGAGTGTAAACAAAGTTCACATACTCAACAAAGTGCCATTGACACGCAGGGAGCTTGGTGATACAGTGAGCTTGATGAGAGCAGATAGTTCACCACTAGGCATGTTCACTATACCGCACATGTGCCGAGGAGCAAGGATTCGAACATGCACTGCAGAGCACCATTCTTGTGCACTAGTGAAACGAGCCTTGCACAGAATAGACCCCATCCACTGATACATCATCGCACACTGGGCTGGAATGGTGGCAGCTCCAGAGAAGCCTGCAGCAGTCAAAACAATGAATACCATGTCCATTGCTGGGGGAGAGAAAGTGAGCACAGCACAGTGGCTCTGCTGTTTGTTCTTTGCTACAACATGCACTACCTTTCTGATGGATACTTCTACCTGTAGATTCCTCACCTTTGAATATCCCATCTGCCAGCCTGGATCCAGAAACGTCTGACATCTCCCATGCGGGCTCCAACTCGACACCAGAAATTGAGTTGTGGTGACCTCACTTGAACCATATAGCTCCCACCCTGGTACCCTGACGTCAGTTCCATTTTTTCCAGAGCGTCTTTCCTCAGCTCTGAGGTGAAAAGATTTTGCTCTCCAGATTGTTTTTGGTGCAATGCTAGGGACATGGTCCCACCTAAATGTCAGGTTTTAAGCCCCGCCATGGGGAAAGATGTCCATCAACGATTAACATGAGGACTGTTTATAATGTCGCCACCCCCCGACAGTGAGTCAAAGAAACTGGTAGGTGTGGGAGGGAAAGTCCTTTTGTGCAGGAAGCCTAGTATTTTGCTCTCTGAATGCCACTTGTATTCTGGGTTGCTATACCCCTGCCCTTTTCAACGTGGCATCCTTGGTGCCCAGCAGAACACCTAAGGGACCACTTTGCAGAAGTAGCCCGCAATGGACAAGATGCCTCTCACCACATCATCATGGTAGGCTTGAACACGATGGACTGTGTTGCTAGGACCACGAGTTCATCTGTTAGCTTGAGAAGGCATACCTGCCTATGCTGCTCTACAGGCTTCTTGGCAGATGTGCAAAATACTTTAATGGACTTGCTGTTTGATGGGGAGTGGCTTTTTGTCAGAACTAAAGATATCTCTCTGGGACTCTTTTTTTCTTTTTTTTTTTCTTTTTACCAAACTCACATAGCAGACCCATAAGAAAGGCAATACACAACATTACTCTGTCAGTAGTGTCCTACAGTGCGGCATCAGTTAACATCCTTCCATTAAGTTTCAATAACTGGTTTATATATACAAAATTACATCATATCAGTGTGATTAATCAAGTACATCGTGAACGGTGACAAAAAATCTTTAGGCCTAGAGGCTTCTGGTAGTTCCTCTGCATAGACATTCAGTTGCTCCTTACAGAAAACAAGATCTTTGACCCATTTAATCAATGTTGGAGCAGCTCTAGTGTTCCAGCGCATGGCCACAGCTCGCTTTGCAAATAGAGTGGCAATGGCAACTATACGCCTGTTGCATGGTTTAAGTCCTTTGAGATATCCCAGTAGACAGATCTCCGGTGTGCAATGAACTGTTTCTTATACCATTTCAGTTAGTGTCTGTGCCACTTTCTTCCAAAACTGCGCTATTGCTGCACACTCCCACGCTAGATGTATAAAGTCCGCCCCATCCCGCCCACAGCGTGAACATCTGTCATCCTCTCGTAGCCCAAACTTCCTCAATTGTGCCAGAGTATAGTAGACTTGGTGCAAATATTTAAAATGAATAATACGTAGATTACAGTTAGCAGTCAAATCCCTAGTCAATTTACAGCAGACTTCCCAATTCTCCCAATGCATGGGGGACACAAGCACCGAGTTCCATTTATCTAGTGCCGATGACACCGGGCAATCATTCTCACATTGAGATGCATTATACATTCTAGTTATTAGCCCCTTACTGTCGCTGACGCTCAATAAGGCCTGTAGAGCCTTCAGCCCAGTTGGTTCCTGCGGGAAATCCGGGCTAAATGAGCGCACCGCCACGCGCAGCCTGGAATATATAAACCCATGCATTGCTTGGTATGGTTGCCCTGCTTGAAAATAATTTAGCGTTATAAACATGCCGTTTCTGTACAAACCCCTTAGCTTGACAATCCCCGCTGTCTGTAGTATCTCCAGTGCCCCGCGCTCTCGCGCCACCGAGATTCTCGGGTGGCCCTCAATGTGCAGACCTGGCGCATATATGAGATCTCTCCCAGCACGCGTGGCGAGCGCATTCCACGCCCAAACCGTACAATCAACTGGATTGATTTCCTTCCTATGACTTCCCTCGCAGGGATATAATATTTTAGCCATCAACGGTGCGGGATGTACTGTGTCCGCCTCAACCGCCAAATGCGGCAAATATTTTTGTGGAAAACTCCAGTAATCCGCAAACTGTGCCTGAGCACATAAGTAATACAAACGTATATCTGGTGCCTCAAACCCTCCTCTTTCAAATGGTAGGGTCAGCGTGCTCCAACTGCATCTCGGTTTCTTACCAGCCCACACCAATGACAGAAGACAGGACTGCAGTGTTTTAAACAATGCTACATTAAGTTTTATTGGTACGTTAAGAAATAAGTAGAGTAGCTTAGGCAGAATCGTCATTTTTACCACAGCTATTCTGTCCGCCAATGACAGCGGTAAGCGCGTCCAGCGTGATATTTTCTCTGTAATGTCTGTCACCGCCTTCCCATAATTCATTTTAAGTACCGTTTCAGGGTCTCTGTGCACCCACACACCCTGATATTTCACTGTGTCCACAGCCCAAGATAATGGATAGTCCATCTGAAACTGTTGCGTGCTGTCTGTTAACGGGAGGATTGTAGATTTCCCAACCCTGATTGCCTTTCAAACATGACATACTCTCTCAGCAGGGTCGTCAAATGAGTATCTGGGTCTTGCACATATAGTAACATGTCATCCACATAGAGTGAGATGACCAGTGGGCGCTGTCTTAACCCCAATGCGGCAACTGCATGCTTCTGATGGATTTTACAAGCCAACGGTTCTAATGCCAAGGCAAACAACATCGGCGACAGTGGGCATCCCTGCCGCGTGCCTCTACGGACTGGGATTGCCTCAGTTACCCAGCCATTAACTCGCAACCAAACACATGGGTCGGTGTACAACAGCCTTATCCACTTCAGAAAGAATGGTGGCATTCCCATTCTTTGCAACACTGCAAACATATACCCCCATCGTAACGAGTCAAAAGCTTTGGCGGCATCCAACAACACCGCCGCTGCTGGGGCATCAGGGTCTAGATGGTGCATTACCACGAATATAGTACGGAGATTATGTACTGTAGATCGTTTGGGGACAAACCCCGATTGGTCAGGAAGGACCAGTTTAGGGATCAGTGGCTGCAGCCGACATGCTATCATTTTTGCTAAGATTTTGGTATCTATATTTATAAGCGACAACGGCCTATATGAGTCGCACTTGTTAGCCACTTTATCAGGCTTCAAAAGTGTGACCAACAAGTCTTCCCTGAGAGATGGGGGGCAGTACTCATGCCTCATACGCTTCGGCGTACACCTGTAATAATTGCGGGGCAAGCTCTTCACGGTAAGCCTTGTAGAATTCGCTGGGTAACCCGTCTATTCCAGCCGCCTTACATGTGGGCAATGCCATTATAGCTGCCTTTACATCCTCCACATCAAAAGGTTGGGTCAGATACTCACGCTGCCCATTCGATAACCACCCCAAGGAGATATCACCTAGATAAGTCACGATCTCGTCCTCCGGAGACGCCTCTCTTGACATTAGCCAATAATCCAACCTGGACCATGAACAATGTACCCTTGACACGAATGTGCCTCCGTTCACGTCTGGATTCTGGGCCCTCCATACATCCACTAGCCCTTCTGCCTCGATCAGTTCCCCCAAGAACATTGCAGCTTGTTTACCTCGTCCCTCCGCATTATTAGATCGGTCCATTCTAGAGTCTAGACATACATTCATATCACCGCCCCATTTGACCACCGCTGGATGCAATGTGTCTCTACACATCATTAAAAAAAGCAGGATCTTCATTATTCGGCCCATAGGTATTAACTAGGAGAATCAACGTATCACCCTACTTACCCAGTGCCAACAGAACCCTCCCCTGCTCATCCACTCCAGAATTGATAAAGGTATATGGAGTCCCTTTTTTAATCAAAAGCAACGTGCCCCTGGAGTATGAGGAGAAGGAGGAGGCAATTCTCACCGTGGCCCAGCAGGTTCCTACCTTCAATTCGTAATTTTTAGTTAAATGCGTCTCCTGGAGACACGCAATCTGTACATCTTGTCTATCCAAATAGGCTCTCACATTACGGACTTTTTTGGGGCTATTTAACCCCCTTACATTCCAAGTTATTAACTTGATAATATCACCCAGATCTGTCCAATCCCATATCTGCCAAAGTACATTCCATGAGATATTCAAGTGTGACCAGAGCATACAAAAGTGTGCATTTCACATCAATCCCCCCCTGAGTCTGCCATGCCCCACCCCACCCCCTCAATCCCCCCACCCACTTCAGCACCCCCAACTTGCTAAAGACAACCCGAACTACGATAACTGAGCAGCTAAACACCCAGTTAACCCATAAGAATCTCAGGGGTATTCCCATATGGGGACAGAAGAGTGCTCTCTGCCTCCCGTTGTAAATGGGAGGTGGTCGAGTTTATCCATAACCCGACAAGGCATCCACGTCACTCTGATAAGGCATATAGGAGAACACCATTATACAGCTTTCAGTTCACATTCTCGTGCCCCGGTGCCGCTCGGCCCTTTTACAGTGTTTACCACAACTTGCTCATACTTTAGTTGTTTGATCAGCCAGCGTATATCATATAAGACTAAGGGGCCCTGGACTTTATATTAGTCCCGCATGAATCTCTTTGCAGTCCTTGCAGCCCATTGTCACACTTCAAACCTCATTGCTCATCCTCCTCAAGTCCTGCAGTAGGTTCCCGCCTGCGTTTCTTTAGGCTTTTCGCGTGTTCCATGGCCGCTCACGGGTTTGTGAATATCTTGGACACCCCCTCCAGTCCGATCTTCAAACGCACAGGATATAGCATGGCATATGGAATGTCCTCTGCTTGCAGTATTTCTTTTGTCGGGAGGAACTCCCTCCTAGTAGCTTGCACCGCAGTAGTGAAATCCAGAAAAAACGCTAGGTTGTTCCCTTGATGTGTGATCTGCACCACGCCTGCCCCCAAGCCTGAGGATCATGTCCCGATAATTCAGCAATCTCGTGATTATGGGGCGAGGGGGGGCACCTGGATTCGGGCGCACCGCAAGTGAACGATGAGCACGTTCTACTACCAACATTGGGGATAGATTATCAGTACCAAAAATCTCTTGCAGCAGCTTCTCTACATAGTGCTCCATTTTGCCCACATTTGTTTACTCCGGCAGCCCTATTATTCTTACATTATTTCTTCTAGACCTCGCCTCCAAATCCTCATTTTTAGCCTGTATAACCGCCAGCACTTTTTCCATATTTAACGTTTTGTCTGACACTGTATGCAGCCCATCCTCCACCGTGGAAACACGTTTCTCCGCCTCTCCCAGTCTGGCACCTTGCTTGTCTAACTTGGCTGCCATATTGTCCATCCGCAAATTCAATGCATCAATCTTCCCATCAATTGTCTGCAAACTGTGCTGCATCGCAAGCAGCGTGGACTCCAACGTAGGGGTGGCACCTGACAGGGTCTCCACCTCTGAATCCGATGCTGCTTTTTGCTGTGACCTGCTGGCTTTAAATGTGAGGCGCGGCTGCATTTTATCTGGTTTGCCCATCTTTTACAATCCTTTGCAGCACTATCTATAATGTTTTACGCATTAGGTTAGGCTTCAGCGGGCTCACACCACCTGGCCTCAAGTTGTTGCAGTCCCGTGAGTAGTCGCTCGATCTGCTAGTGAGCACGTTCCCTTAGCATGCCACTTGGACTATGTCCTGAATTTCTAGCTCCCACCTCACCTTCAGCAACTCCAACACTGGAATTGTTCTGTCGACTCTGGGACTGTAGATCTCAATCTCACAGCACGATGCACAATAGCGAAGCCGCTGCTACGCTCTGCGGGCACCCAGGGTGCTACCTGTCTCCACGTGTCACTGGCTCACGCTGTATGGGACCGCTGTTGTTCACTCTCTCTCCTCTCGATAGTGCGCTACTGCTGCAGGGAGCCAGGGTTACCACATGAAAAATGGTGCCTCCGCACTCCGCTTACAGCCATGCCTGATGCTCCGGCCCAGGCCCAGTCTGTTTTTATTTTATTTATTTTTATTTGTTTTGGGGGTTCCGCATGGAGCCTCCCCATCCTCCTCTTATTATTCACCGCAGCCAACCCAGCTATCTAAGAAGGCCAGGATTCACACAATGCAGCACTTCATTTCGTCGCACCCGGCAGGCAAATGTTTCCTCCTGAAACCGGGGACCCTTCACCAGCGTCCGTGCCCGTTTCTGCAGCCACTAATCAGTCCAGGCACCTCACAGCAATTTATATGTCCCCCGCGGTCCACGGTGGCAGCTGTCCTCCCCCCGCAGGCAAACCGTCTTACCAGAGGAGTGTCAGCAGTCTGTATCTCGCGCCGGGCTGCCCAGGCCTCACTTCAATTGCCACTGGAGGTCACTTTATCGATACCGTGAGCTGCACCGTTTCATCTCGGCAGCAGCGGCATGTCGTTTCCCGCGGTGTAATTTCACGGGGCTAGCAGCCCTCCTTATCGTCAAAGCGCAGTGGCAGCATCTGATTCCGGCCACCCTCAGCGGCCTCCAGGCCGCAGCTACTTAGTCGCTGAGTGCCCGCTCTCAATGCTCCATTGTTGCACGGCTATCCCTCGCCGCCCCAAGCACCTTCGTGTGCTCGCCTTGCAGTGATCAGGGCCCGAGGAGTATCGGCCCGCAGTTCCACTTCCGAAGGCCTCAGCAAAGAGTCACGGCCGCCATGTTTTCTGTACCGCGGTCTTTGCAACTCACTCTCGTTTCGCCGCTTTTAGATGTGCCACAGGGTTTTCACTTCCTTCCGAGCGGCGTCAGTGCGATTCCCGACACCTTGCCTCTCCAGATGGGCCGTTTCGCCTCACCGGGAATAAGGATATTGGTCGGATTGTTGGCTCAACCGTCAGAGCTGCACTAAGGCGCAGTCATCTTGCCGTGCGCCCTCTAGCACCCCCCATCTCTCTGGGACTCTATGGGTTTTTGCTCATTTTAATGACCCAAGACCTTTGGCAGAGCCTTTCAGTGCAGATGGAGCCAGTCACACACAGTAGAACCCTCTGGTCCTTGAGGACAGAAATAGAGGCATGGGATGTGGGCAACAAGTCCAACATTCATCCTCCTCCTCTTCTTCCTCCTCTCCACCTAGGATATCTCATTAGTTACTCTGTGATGGTGCACATGATGCCAGTTGGAGGACGGGTATCCTCTTTTCATCATGCTTGGCAGATTATTACTTCAAACCACTGGGTCCTACAAAGCATAGACAACGAATATTCCCTACCCTTCCTACAACAGCCCCCAACACTATTTTTCTCCAGCACACCAACTTCAGATCCTATACCAGGAGGTAGTGCCCTGCTGCAGAAGGGATCAGTAGAGTTAGTACCAGAAGCAGAAATTGCAAAAACATACAGTGCATTGGCCTACGTGGAAAGGTATGCCCAGACGCAGGTCCCATGCACACTGTATCACTAGATGCAAGCTGTACCCAGATGATGAGCTCATAACTAGGGCAAAACCAGTCCTCAGTTGCTTGTGTTCCATATCAGGAAGGACCTGACATGGCAGTTTGGGCTGCAATGTTCCGATTGGAACAGGGTCAAGATTGATTCGCATATAGCTGGGTCCAAACTGAGGTGACACGGTGTGCAAAATAATGATGAATTGGGATGTGGGTACAAGTAATTACCAGTTGCAGAAATTAATTCAAGCATTCCATCCATTATTTTTTGTTATGATTTAGTGTGTCGCCTTAAGTAGAACGGGTATGCTCAGAACCAGCGTGCCAACCCCAGAGAACTTAGTGGTCCAGGACTCCACCTCCAAAGTTAAATCCGGTGCATTCCCTGCCACTCCACCGGACAAAACCCTGGATGCCTTCAGAAAGAGGGTGTTCTCTTCCACCAGCCTGGCACTGTGGTCAGTGAACACAGCGTGCCTCTTGGGCTGATACTCCCATACTAGCTGGGACTCGGTTGCACAAGTACTGCCCATGGTCTCAGAGGCGGCCCATGCCATACTCTATCAAGCGATTGCTGATGATGTGGGCTGGATGTGACTGACTAACTGGACAGACCAATATCATTGGAAGTGGCCCTTAGGTGCCACGCCTGGCTCAGAACCACTAGCTTTTCAGAGGATGTTCAGTCCTCACTCATGAACATGCCTTTTGATGGCTCTCGGTTTTTTGGAGGCAGTAAGTATAATCAAGAACACCGGCAATTATGGGTACAGTCAAAAATAGAATACAAGAGATGAAATAAGGAGGCAAAATCTTGAACATGGTAAATGATGATGAAAGCTTGCAGGGTATAGGAACATGCGATGAGGGAAGTACACATGGTGCAATATGCAAACACAAGTCACAAGTGAAGCAGGGAGGTGTTCAGTACGCAGGCCGCAAAATAAGATAGAAGAATGCTGTATGCAACCGTAAACGTATAGTGTAGTAGTTTAGGCCATAGATGCAGCAAGGATGCTAGGGTTATGGCAAACGATTAGATGGAAACAGGCAGAATCCATCAATAAGTGCATATTGTACAATGCAATCAGGCAGGATGCAGCGCTGAGAGCACAGAAGGTGATCTTAGTAGACTGGATGCAGTAAAGCCTGTGCTGACGCTAGAAGGAAGAGGAGAACACTAAGTGGGAAGAGCCAGTTGGGAGGGGAGACAAGATGGAGACCCAGAGGAACCAGTCCTTAGGTCTGTTATTGCCAATGTAACACGAGACCATTTGTTGATTTGACCCTTGCAGGTGTACAAAGGTTACCTGGATGACCCCAGAAACACAGATAATGCATGGGTTGAGATACACACAGTGAATGTGCACCTTGAATCCCCAGAAGATTTGGATCTCCTGGAATTGGTAAGATCTTGCTTGTGTGAACCTCATGATTATCTGTGAGCAGGAAAAGAGTTAGTTAAGCATGATTACCCTGCTTTCATCCATTTGGGCCATTATTACTTAGTGCAGTTGATGTGGAAATTTACAATACACTATGTTGCATGACCTTGCATAGGAAAACTACTGTGTTGCTCTTAGAATGGCCTTTGCAGTGTGAGCCAGAGCAGTGGTACCTGCAGAGATGAAGGATGTGGTTAGAAGCAAAGAACAGGAAATTAGCTGTACATGCTTGCAAGAACAGCGTTGAGCTAGGATGAGCAGATGAGGTTGGCGCTAGAACAACCGTCCTCGGAAATAGGGAAAAAAGTGGCCTTGTGGTTAAACAGACTGGCCCTGTACAAGCAGCAAGCTGTGACCTAGAATGTAGAGCCAGATAGGCCTTACTCGTATTTGGTATGCATAGTGACACTCCCATAATGTGAAATTGATATCCAAATATGGAAAGTGTGTTGTTGCCATGCTGGTGTAACCTGCTTCATTCTTTGTGCATTAGTGATAATCAATATAATGCTTGATTACCTGATGAGCAGCACCCTTACAGTAAAGTTACAGTAATGCATGTATTGCAACACATTACAGGTGAACTGCAGCTGATTGGCTGTGTAAGGATCACATTTATTTAATTGAAAGTGTATAAGAATGTAATCATTTACGTAATGGGAAGATCTCTTGGAACATTTTGTTTGGTAGTTTCATATAGCGCAAACTCGACCCGAATGTATCGGATATCTCATCGCTTTACATGAGCACCAGTTGGCTTATAGATGGACACATTCATTTTGTTAGGTACGAGGAGATTAAGTGATTTGCCCAGAATCACAGGATGTTGAGCGTCCCTTCCGAGACTCGAACCCAGTTCCTCAACTTCGAGGTCGGCCGCTCTAGCCGTTAGGTACAGTTCCCAATGATCATTGCTGTTATCCATTGAATAGTTCATACTGATACCAGAAGTCTCCTGAAATTAGAAGTAGAAGACTGACAGGTTTGGTGGCTGGTACAGGGATATATCTTGGACCTGGCTGTCAGAGCTGAAGCCCTGAGGGAACAGATGAGCAAACTCTTATCCATGCAGTATCCCTGTCAAATAAAGCAGATTTTTCTCTTAGGGTCTTGCCCGTCAACCAGATCGTCTGTCGCACTTGAATTTTGTGGGACTGATTCGCAAAGGTAGACTTACACTTTTGTTTAAGTCTACTATTTTTTTATTATTCACAAACTACCAGTATAATGTTATTAATATTAATTTTACGACTGCAACGACTCTGCAGTCGGGCTGAGAACTCCATACATAAAAAGATAGGACAGGCTCACAGGTGAGTAGCGCGCTTTATAAATCCCTGATTGATTGATTGATTGATTGAGGCTCAGAGAGTTTCCTTCCACATTCCACTGTAGCGCCAGTGGAGTGTGAGTGAGCAAATAGAATGGGTGTTGGAAAGTCAAGCAGAGCATGAGGGACGAAGGATCCCTGCCATTACATGTGGCACTCAGTGGGAAATAAGGCATATCAAATGTGGAGCTCTTGGTGACAGTGCACTGAGGATGGAGGAGACTTGATGTTCTCAAAGCACTGTACCTTTAATTTGGATAGTTTGGAATATTTGAGGTCAGTTTTGTTGAAACAAGGTAATAAAGTTACCTTGTAGCAATGAATTGCTTATTTGCAATCGTGCAAGGAAGCCTTACATTTGGAATCTGCTTATATGACAAGGGTACAAGTTAAACCGATGTAAGGGAAGAGAGATATTAGTGGTAACTGACTCTGATTGTGCCCTGGGCCCTGCTAAACAGGCCCAGGGCCAGTGTTCCGTGTAAAAGGTATATGGTAATTAGGTGAAATTACAATTTATATGGCAATCTACCTGTAAGCCCCTAGTATATGGTAGGGCTGGCTTTTAAAATGACCGCAGACAACACAGCAGTTCACACTTAAGTGCATTAAATATAATGGGTCTCTAAACATGTATGAGACCCATTATATTTAATGCACTTAAGTGTGAACTGCTGTGTTGTCTGCGGTCATTTTAAAAGCCAGCCCTGCCTTGCAGGCTGCTTTTAAAATAAAACTATGTCCAAATTTGACTTTGGAATTAAAGGTACTTCCAAAGTCTTAAACTACCTTTTTGTACATATAAGTCACCCCTAAGGTCTACCCTAGCTGCCACAAGGATAGGGTGCCATGTTAAAATAAGGTGGAGCATTATAAAAGATGTTTTATATGCCCTGGTGACGGGAAAACTACCACATTTGTTATTCCCCATTGTAGCACTTTAGCTCCATAGTCTAACATGGGAAGGCTTTTTTTAGAATCAATAAAGTCTAACTGTTGACAGAAGTTAGCTAAAATAATAATTAAAAGTGTTAAAATAATAGTTTGAATAAATCCAAGGTTGGATTTATTATAACTATGACAGAAAAGAAGTTATAAAACTTGCTTTTCCGATGTGCCAGAATCCAGCTCTAGAGCAGTCTCTCCTGATTGGCCAGCCTTTGACAGGCTGAACCAAACTGTTCTGATGAGGTGTGAAGTTGCCTGAAAGGAAACAAAGAGACATCTGTTGGGAGAAGATCTGCAGCTGCAGAGCAAAAGGTAGGAAGGGGGCTGGATAGCCAAACTGGTCTTCAAAGGGAAAAGGACAGTACAGACAGGAACTAGGCCCACCCCCACTTCCTGTACCCCCAGCCAGATGGGAGCCCCTGTAATTCAATTAGCGGAGGGATTGTAAGGGGGTGTTAGGGGAAGTTAACTACACCTGTATGTTTGGTTAGCCAGACCTGAACCTCCAACAGAGATTTTCTCTATTTTGTATTTTTGTAAACAGTGCTTTCTGGGATAAGAAATGCCACACTTCAGGGGGAGTAGTCATCACAGAGGGTGGCACAGTGCACGTCATTGGTCAGGGGTAACCCTCTTCTTGCCAGCTGTTAGAAATGGGATCTCTAGTTGGCAAGGGCTTGCACCTCTGTCCAAGTAGGGACCCTTCTTCCTAGTCAGGGTAAGGGTGTTACACTCGTGAAGTAACCCCTGCTCACCCTCGTGGTAGCTTGGCACGAGCAGTCAGGCTTAATTCAGAGGCAGTGCGTAAAGCATTTGCACATAACCAACAGTAATACAGTGTAAGCACTACAAACGGACACCACACCAGTTTAGAAAAATAACCAATATTTTATATACTCAAGACAAGACCAATTACGACAAAAATCCACAATACTGTACTTTAAAAATGAATGCTTGATAAGGTAACTTCTTCTTTGCAAGAATAGCACAAAAGCAAAGTTCGTACGAGTCGGTAGCTCCGTCCGAGCCTACCGTGATGCTGAAAACCACAGAGTCTAACAGTTCCAGCCGACCGCGTCGATACGGGCCAGCAGAGTCGTGAACAGACTCGGTTACAGTACCTTTCTCGTTGTGGCTGGTACGGAGTGTACGAGCCGGTCGGCTTTCGTCGCGGTTGCGGTGCAAGACGGAGCGATGCAAGGTGCGGTGTCCCTCGATGCGGTGCAGGCAGCGGCTCGATGAGCGTCGTGCAGACGGAGTCGGTGAGTCCAAGGCGTGCGATGCAGGGTGAGACGATGCTCGATGCGGTGCTGACAGGTTGCGATGCAGGCGACCTAGCCGGAGTGCGGGAGCTGGCGTCGGACAGCGGTGCGAGTCGGAGCGGTGCGTCGCAGACGTGCGAGCGGTGCCCCAACTGCGGTGCGGTCACGACTCTTGAGCCAGTTGCAGCGACCTCGTCGGTCGGGTCCGGTTGGTTCAGTGAAGCGATGCGATGCGAACTGCGGTGCCCACAGGTCACGGTGCAAGCAGCGGCTCGATGTTGGCGGCGTCGGACGTCGCCACGGTGAGACCAGGGTTGCGATGCGAAGCGGGGCGATGCGGTCTGCGGTGCAAACAGGTCACCGGCCAGGGATGGATTCGGTTGACGGAGTCGGTTGCAGTTCCCTTCCTCTGTGGCAACTGAAACAGCGTTCCAGAAGCGGTACCCAGAGGCTTGTGAAGTCTTTGTAGTCCCTGAGACTTCTTAACAGGAGGCCAGCTCGGTTTCAGGCCCTTGGAGATACTCAGCACAAGTTTGTAGAAAGTTCAGTCCAGTCCTTTCACTGCCCAAGGCAGAAGCAGCAGCTGCAGGCCAACCCAACAAAGCAACAACACAGCAAAGGGGCAGTACTCCTCCTGGCAGCTCTTCCAGCGCTTCGTCTTGGCAGGTTCCTTGATTCCAGCGAGATCTAAATTCATGGGGTCAGGGCCCCAATATTTATATCCCAAATTCCTTTGTTCTCTGAAGGCAGAGAGGCCTTTGCCTAGTCCAAACCAGTTCTGGAGCACTTTGTTGACAAGTCTCCGTCCCTTCTTTCAGTGAGTAGGCCAGGGACATCAGACGCACCACAGGAGGTGGAGCCAGCATTGTGGAGGGAAGGCACTGTCCTATTCAGGGCCCAGGTGCGACCCCTCCCACCCATCTACATGTAGATCTTGCTATTCAGCCCTGCGCTGACTCACCCTGTCTCCTGGCATCCCCCAGCCCCTGTCACTCACACTCCAGACAAGGAATACACAACCTCGCAGAGGCAGGCTTGGATGGTTAGACAAGAAAATACCGACTTTCTAAAAGTGGTATTTTCAAACACAGAATGTTAAAACCAACTTCACTAAAAGATGCATTTTATCATTCTGAGTCCAGGCATACTAAACTCGAATTTCTACCATGTTCCCGGGGTCAGTTAGGATTATAAGCTGTAATAATCTAAACTGCCCGTTCTGGCCTAGGGGGAACAGGTAGCCTTGCGATAGTGAAAAACGAACTAGGCTGTAATTCACTATCAGGACATGCCGCACACACCCGGGCATGTCCTACCTTTCGCATACAACGCACCCTGCCCACAGGGGTACCTTGGGCCTACCTTAGGGGTGACTAACATGTAGCAAAGGGAAGGTTTAGGGACTTGCAAGTGTGTGCACTTGCCAAGTCGACATGGCAGCCCCAGGCTGCGCACAGGCTCTGCGATGGCAGGCCCGAGTTACACTTTACGGGCTGTTTGCGTGGGTGGCACAATCCAGTGCTGCAGCCCACCAACAGCATTTGGTCTATAGGCCCTGGCACTCGCAGTGCACTTTACAAGGGACTGACAGATAAACCAAATAGGCCAATCATGGAAATACCAATCCATAACACATTTTATACAGGAGCACTTGCACTTTCCCACTGGACCGCAGTGAGGAAAGTGCGCAGAATCATTACACCAGCAAAACCAGAGTCAAAACCGGGAGGTCAGAAAGCAAAAAGTCAGGGGAAACACGCCAAAAGATGCCAAGTCTAACACATGTCCCCTCCAGCTGAAAGTAGGGAGAACTACCCAACCCCATTGGAGTTCTCCTCACTAAGGCGGAAGAACCTGGACAGACCATCTGCATTGGCGTGTTCTGTACCAGGACGGTGCTCCACCGTAAAGTCCATTCCCTGTAGGGAGATGGACCACCTCAGCAGTTTTGGATTCTCCCCCTCATTTGCATCAACCATCTGAGGGGCCTGTGGTCTGTCTGAACCCGGAAGTGAGTCCCAAACAGGTATGGTCTCAACTTCTTCAGTGCCCAGACCACAGCAAAAGCTTCCCTTTCTATGGCACTCCACCTCTGTTCCCTGGGAAGTAGTCTCCTGCTAAGGAAGACTACAGGCTGATCCAGGCCCTCTTCGTTCAGTTGTGAGAGCACCGCTCCCACACCATGCTCTGAAGCGTCAGTCTGCACGACAAATTCCTTGGAGAAGTCAGGTGCCTTGAGCACGGGCGCCGTGCACATGGCTGCCTTCAGGGCATCAAAAGCTTTCTGGCAGGACTCAGTCCAGATCACTTTCCTGGGCTGCCTCTTAGAGGTCAGCTCTGTTAAGGGGGCAACGATGGTGCCATAGCCCTTAACAAATCTCCTATAGTAGCCGGTGAGACCTAAGAAGGCTCTCACCTCTGTCTGGGTCTTGGGGGCTCCCAAGCCAGAATGGTGTCAATCTTGGGTTGTAGGGGCGCCACCTGGCCGCTTCCTACCTGGTGCCCCAAGTACACCACAGAACCCTGCCCGATCTGGCACTTACTGGCCTTGATCGTGAGGCCTGCACCTTGCAGAGCCCTCAACACTTTCTCAAGGTGCTGTAAATGTTCTTCCCAGCTGGAACTGAACACAGCAATGTCATCCAGGTAGGCGGCACTGAAATCCTCCAGCCCAGCCAATACCTGATTGACCAACCTCTGAAAGGTGGCAGGGGCATTCTTCAACCCAAAGGGCATCACCCGGAATTGGTAATGACCTTCTGGGGTTGAGAATGCTGATCTCTCCTTGGCCCCATCGGTTAAGGCAATCTGCCAGTACCCAGACGTTAAATCAAACGTGCTGAGGAACCGGGCAGCTCCCAACCGATCAATGAGCTCATCAGCTCTGGGGATGGGGTGCGCGTCAGTCCTGGTGACGGCATTGAGCCCACGGTAGTCCACACAAAACCGGAGTTCTGGAGTGGCACCGGGCGCCGCAGCCTTTGGGACCAAGACCACTGGGCTGGCCCAAGGACTGTGGGAGGGCTCAATCACCCCTAACGCCAACATCTTAGAGACCTCCTCCTTGATGCTGGCTCTGACCCGGTCAGTCAACCTGTAAATTTTGTGCTTCACAGGATGGCTGTCACCGGTGTCCACGTCATGGGTACACCAGTGAGTAACACCGGGGTCAGAGAGAACAGTGGGGCGAACTGTCCCATCAACTGGCGACAGTCCCCCTGCTGCTCCTGAGTCAGAGTAGGGGAGAGGATCACACCCTCTACTGACCCATCATGCTCCTTGGTAGACAGGAGGTCAGGGAGAGGCTCACTCTCCTCTTCCACCCCATCATCTGTCGCCAAGAGCATACTCACTTCGGACCTCTCGAAGTGGGGCTTGAGGCGGTTCACGTGAAGGACCCTCAAAGGGTTCCTTGGAGCCTGCAAATCCACCAGGTAGGTGACGTCACTTTTGCGCTCCTTTACCTCATATGGCCCAGTCCACTTGTCCTGCAAGGCACAAGGTGCCACTGGGGCCATGACCCACACTTTTGCCCAGGTTGAAATTCGACCAGAGTGGCATTCTGGTCATACCATCTCTTCATTTCTTCCTGGCTTGCTTCTAGGTTCGCCTGAGCGAGTTTCCTGAAGCGGGCAGTTTGGTTTCTAAAGGCCAGCATGTAGCTAAATACATCCTGGGGAGTTTTCCTGGGAGCTGCCTCCCAGCCTTCCTTTACCAAACTCAGAGGTCCTCTGACAGGGTGGCCATACAGGAGCTCAAAGGGGCTGTACCCAAGAGACTTCTGAGGCACCTCCCTGTATACAAAGAGTAGGCATGGCAAGAGGACGTCCCACTTACGCCTCATGGGTTCTGTTAGACCCTTGATCATGCCTTTCAAGGTCTGGTTGAATCTCTCCACCAGACCGTTTCCTTGTGGGTGGTAAGGAGTGGTGAACTTGTAGGTTACACCACACTCCTTCCACAGGGATGTCATATACTTCGATATGAAATTGGTCCCCCTATCGGAAACCACCTCTCTGGGGAATCCCACACGGGAAAAGATCCCCATTAACGCCCGGCCCACCACTGGCGCCGTCGTTGTCCTGAGAGGGATTGCCTCCGGGTACCGGGTGGCATGGTCCACCAAGACCAGGATGTACCTGTTGCCCATGGCTGTCTTGGGATCCAGTGGCCCCACAATATCCATCCCTACCCTTTCGAAGGGTGTTCCAACAACAGGAAAAGGTTGGAGAGGAGCTTTGACCTTCCTCCCACTCTTACCACTTGCCTGGCAAGTTTGGCAAGACCTACAGTGTGCATCTGACTGCCTTCGCATTTGGGGCCAAAAGAAGTGGGTGACAAGCCTGTCAAAGGTCTTGTCCTGCCCCAAATGTCCTGCCAAAGGCACGTCATGAGCCAGACCCAGTAGGAAGGTCCTGAAGCGCTGGGGTACCACCAGCACACGGGCTGACCCAGGCTCAGCAACCTTAGACTCACTGTATAGGAGACCACTCTCCCAGTAGATCAGATGTGACCCGGACTGATTACCAGCTGCCTGGTCTGCAGCCTACCGCCGCAGACCCTCCAGAGTAGGGCACTCGTTCTGCTCCCTGCAGAACTCCTCCCTGGTGGGACCCCCTTCTTGCTGCCAATGGGTCAGCTCAGAGATGTCTCCCAGTTTGGCTACTTACTCCCCTGTAGGCACGGGGCATCCCCCTCGAGGTCCGCCTCCTCCCGGTCCGTGGGAACTTCGGGGGCCACTGCCCCCTGCCCTTTCTCTTGGCAGGGACTTGGGCCACTGTTTCAGGCTCCAAGTCCTCTTGATCACCCTTTCTGGCCGCCATTGACCGAGTAGACACGCATGCCCACTCTGGCAACCCAAGCATCTCCAAGTGGGACCTGAGCTCAACCTCCTTCCATGAGGACTGCTCCAGGTCATTTCCTAGCAGACAATCTACAGGCATGGTAGGGCTCACAACCACCCTCAAGGGACCTGAGACCCCCCCATTCAAAGGGAACCTGCGCCACCATACACTGGCGCTCAGAGTTGTCGACAGCAACTACTTGGTGGAATGCTCCTGGGACTACTTGCTTCTCAGACACCAGGTGACACCGGACTGAGGTCACACTGGCTCCAGTATCTCTGAGAGCCTCTACCCTGTTCCCATTAATGGTCACCCAGGTGCTATATTTCTTTGTGTTAGGGGGCACCTGGTTTCCTGGGACCATCTCACTGTCCCCGAGTGAGACAAGGGTCATTTCTGCGGGATCCCCACCCTCCTGTGGGCACCCCTCCTCCCCAAGCGCTACACTAGCCAACACTTTGGATTGTCCACCGGTGGGTGGCTGTGTCCCCTTCGGGCACTTGGGGTCCCCTAAAAGTGACCTACCTGGTCACATGCATAACACTTACGGGGGCCGGTCTCAACAGGCTTCCCTGTGGAGACCCCATTCTTCTTATCACCGGGGGCTGGGAACCTTTACCCTGGGTACTAGTTTGGGGCCCTTTAGAGAACTCCTGTGCTTTACCCTTGTCCCCCCACCTTTCTGCTGGGGACCCTGCCCACCTTTGGCTGAGTCTCCCCAAACGCTTTCTTGTGGACCCTGGTACTCACCCAGCGGTCCGCTTCCATAGCAAGCTTCCTGGGGTCAGTTAGCTTACTATCAACTAGGTGCTGGCGCAGATCTGCAAAACATAGACTAGACAAGTGCTCCCATGCAATCAAGTTGTAGAGCCCCTGAAAATCTGTTACACTACTGCCCTTCACCCAACCATCCAGAGACCTGCAGAACACATCCACACATATCAACCAAGTGTTGGCATCAGACTTCTTACTGGACCTGAACTGATCCCTGTACTTTTCAGGAGTAAGACCATACTTCGTGAGAAGGGCATCCTTC
Organism: Calotriton arnoldi; assembly: GCA_963921515.1. Taxonomy (NCBI): domain Eukaryota; kingdom Metazoa; phylum Chordata; class Amphibia; order Caudata; family Salamandridae; genus Calotriton; species Calotriton arnoldi. Next base: position 2,059,817 of record CAWUFW010001933.1, read on the forward strand.
ATGTCAGCATAGGTGAGGTGATACCCCTTACCCAAAGCTATCAGAGCATCCCTTGCTTCTTCAGGGAAAAGCGGCCACAATCCTGCTCCCCAATTCTCCTCAGGGACCCCATTCATGTGTATTGCTGCCTCATAACCCTGAAACCATCTTTGTATGTCATCCCCCTTCTTGAACTCCTTGCCTACGTTCTTGGGAATGTGCACAATCCTGTCTGCCTTTCTGGACGAATTGCTGCCACCATCTGAGCCTGACTTACTCCTAAATTCTAGCTCCTTCAGTTCTCTCTCATGCTCTAAGAGCATCTTCCTCTCCTCTATGGCCAATCTCTTCTCCTCCCGCTCACTCTCCAGCCTGAGCTTCTGCAGCTCAAACTGCCTTGCCTCCCGCCTGTCCTCCAGCTCCTCTGGGGACAGACTGCTGCTGCCTGACCTGGCGGGTTCCCCCTACCCAAAAGCACATCCACCCTGGAAATAGGCTCCTCCACCTCCTCACTGAGATTACCAGGCTGCCCATTGGCATGTCTGGCTGCTACCCAGGCCCTCAGCGCCTTCTGTAGCTCCTCCTTCCTTGTGAGGCCTTTAATTTGGACTTTCAGGTTTTTACAAATCGCTCGTAACTCCTTTACGGCGTAGGATTCCAACCTATCCTCCTCAAAGATAACTTCCAGAGATGCAACAGATGATGCAATTGATTCAGGCATGACAAAAGTAGTGAGTTGAAAACTGGCAAGATCAAAAATAGGCCAAAAGAAAAAGAACCAGTATGTGGTACGTAATGGTCTGCGATATGGTAGTAGTGCACACCAATCACTGTAACTCAAGTGCAAACACAAGTCCTATCCTCACCGCTGACAACCAATGTTAGAAATGGGATCTCTAGTTGGCAAGGGCTTGCACCTCTGTCCAAGTAGGGACCATTCTTCCTAGTCAGGGTAAGGGTGTTACACTCGTGAAGTAACCCCTGCTCACCCTCGTGGTAGCTTGGCACGAGCAGTCAGGCTTAATTCAGAGGCAGTGCGTAAAGCATTTGCACATAACCAACAGTAATACAGTGTAAGCACTACAAACGGACACCACACCAGTTTAGAAAAATAACCAATATTTTATATACTCAAGACAAGACCAATTACGACAAAAATCCACAATACTGTACTTTAAAAATGAATGCTTGATAAGGTAACTTCTTCTTTGCAAGAATAGCACAAAAGCAAAGTTCGTACGAGTCGGTAGCTCCGTCCGAGCCTACCGTGATGCTGAAAACCACAGAATCTAACAGTTCCAGCCGACCGCGTCGATACGGGCCAGCAGAGTCGTGAACAGACTCGGTTACAGTACCTTTCTCGTTGTGGCTGGTACGGAGTGTACGAGCCGGTCGGCTTTCGTCGCGGTTGCGGTGCAAGACGGAGCGATGCAAGGTGCGGTGTCCCTCGATGCGGTGCAGGCAGCGGCTCGATGAGCGTCGTGCAGACGGAGTCGGTGAGTCCAAGGCGTGCGATGCAGGGTGAGACGATGCTCGATGCGGTGCTGACAGGTTGCGATGCAGGCGACCTAGCCGGAGTGCGGGAGCTGGCGTCGGACAGCGGTGCGAGTCGGAGCGGTGCGTCGCAGACGTGCGAGCGGTGCCCCAACTGCGGTGCGGTCACGACTCTTGAGCCAGTTGCAGCGACCTCGTCGGTCGGGTCCGGTTGGTTCAGTGAAGCGATGCGATGCGAACTGCGGTGCCCACAGGTCACGGTGCAAGCAGCGGCTCGATGTTGGCGGCGTCGGACGTCGCCCACGGTGAGACCAGGGTTGCGATGCGAAGCGGGGCGATGCGGTCTGCGGTGCAAACAGGTCACCGGCCAGGGATGGATTCGGTTGACGGAGTCGGTTGCAGTTCCCTTCCTCTGTGGCAACTGAAACAGCGTTCCAGAAGCGGTACCCAGAGGCTTGTGAAGTCTTTGTAGTCCCTGAGACTTCTTAACAGGAGGCCAGCTCGGTTTCAGGCCCTTGGAGATACTCAGCACAAGTTTGTAGAAAGTTCAGTCCAGTCCTTTCACTGCCCAAGGCAGAAGCAGCAGCTGCAGGCCAACCCAACAAAGCAACAACACAGCAAAGGGGCAGTACTCCTCCTGGCAGCTCTTCCAGCGCTTCGTCTTGGCAGGTTCCTTGATTCCAGCGAGATCTAAATTCATGGGGTCAGGGCCCCAATATTTATATCCCAAATTCCTTTGTTCTCTGAAGGCAGAGAGGCCTTTGCCTAGTCCAAACCAGTTCTGGAGCACTTTGTTGACAAGTCTCCGTCCCTTCTTTCAGTGAGTAGGCCAGGGACATCAGACGCACCACAGGAGGTGGAGCCAGCATTGTGGTGGGAAGGCACTGTCCTATTCAGGGCCCAGGTGCGACCCCTCCCACCCATCTACATGTAGATCTTGCTATTCAGCCCTGCGCTGACTCACCCTGTCTCCTGGCATCCCCCAGCCCCTGTCACTCACACTCCAGACAAGGAATACACAACCTCGCAGAGGCAGGCTTGGATGGTTAGACAAGAAAATACCCACTTTCTAAAAGTGGTATTTTCAAACACAGAATGTTAAAACCAACTTCACTAAAAGATGCATTTTATCATTCTGAGTCCAGGCATACTAAACTCGAATTTCTACCATGTTCCCGGGGTCAGTTAGGATTATAAGCTGTAATAATCAAAACTGCCCGTTCTGGCCTAGGGGAACAGGTAGCCTTGCGATAGTGAAAAACGAACTAGGCTGTAATTCACTATCAGGACATGCCGCACACACCCGGGCATGTCCTACCTTTCGCATACAACGCACCCTGCCCACAGGGGTACCTTGGGCCTACCTTAGGGGTGACTAACATGTAGCAAAGGGAAGGTTTAGGGACTTGCAAGTGTGTGCACTTGCCAAGTCGACATGGCAGCCCCAGGCTGCGCACAGGCTCTGCGATGGCAGGCCCGAGTTACACTTTACGGGCTGTTTGCGTGGGTGGCACAATCCAGTGCTGCAGCCCACCAACAGCATTTGGTCTATAGGCCCTGGCACTCGCAGTGCACTTTACAAGGGACTGACAGATAAACCAAATAGGCCAATCATGGAAACACCAATCCATAACACATTTTATACAGGAGCACTTGCACTTTCCCACTGGACCGCAGTGAGGAAAGTGCGCAGAATCATTACACCAGCAAAAACAGAGTCAAAACCGGGAGGTCAGAAAGCAAAAAGTCAGGGGAAACACGCCAAAAGATGCCAAGTCTAACACCAGCCCAGAAATCTGGATAAATATGGAAGAGCTGCCCAACAACTCAGATCCCTGCCTGGAAGAAACAAGAAGGACTGCCTTTCTGAACCCCTGGTCTGCATTAAGAGGACTGCACTCTTTAGGACTGCACCTGCTGCACACTTTGGGCTTCACCAAAAGAAGAACTTTGCCTTGCTCTGAAAGTTTGAGGAGTGGACTCCCTGAAAGCAACAGGTTAAAAGAATTCCACCTCCACCAAGAAGAACCCAGCTGACCAGCTTCTCCTGCACTTTGAAGAATGTTACCAGATGCATTATGGGTCTTGCAGTCCCAACTTCTCAAGGAGCAACTCAGAGCATCCATAACCTTGGATTGGTGTTCTGGAGACTTCAAGACCCCAGAAGGACCTCCTGGAAGAAGATCCAGATACTTGTGACCATTTGGAGAATTTTTATCAAAAAGCTCCATAAATTGACCAACCAGTCATCGAGAGTTAAGCTGGCGACATCGAACCGCAACTCGGACTGAAATCCAGGTTTGCCCCGCTGAAAGATCCGTAGCTATTCACCATCAACGACAAGAATCAAGACCTCCAGGAGTCACTGAGGCATTGCGTGAAAGCAAGCCGCTGTCGTCGAACTATAACCAAGCCTGACAAGGAGCCTCGCTTGACTTTTGAGAGAAAAAGTCCAAAAAAGTGACTAAGTCAGAAGGTAAAAACTTAACCGGGCCCTACCACTCATCATATACGACCTGAGTTTTGACTTTGTCCCGGTCAAGCTCAGATGTCCCAAGTTGATGCTTTTGGCTTTTAGGCAAGAGAAAGCATTTAGGGCCTGATTACGATAGCGGTGAACCCGCCACCAGCAGGCTGCCGGTGGGGGGTTCACAGCTATAGTAAGGCCAATTTCTGCCCGCCACATTATGATGGTGGGCGGTGTGCGTTGCGGACGGAAAGCCCGTCCGCCATGGGTCCGACAGCAGTAATCGCTAGGATTGCCTGTCGGACCACCCCGCATCCACAGAATGGTGGCGGTGCCTAGCAGGCACCATCTGCCAGATTAGGATGCTGCATCCCCCACCAGCCTTTCCATGGTGGTACAACCGCCATGGAAAGGCTGGCGGGGATGTACATTGGGGGCCCGTTGAGGGCCCCCCTTGTGCAGGGGCTCGTTGTTTATGCACTTGGGGGACACCTATGGTGCCCCACTACATTTCTCTGCACCATGTGGCAGGCACCACATGGTGCCGGCCAGATAGTGCAAGAGAATGCAAACAGTGCATTTGTAACATTGCGGTGGGTGCGGCAGCCAGCAGCACCCGCCGCAATGTCAAACGTGAATTTTGCGGCCACCGTGGTGGCGGTCGCATCGTAATATCATTTGCGGGACCACCGCCTTATCGACGCCAGTCCCAATCCTCGGGACGATGGCGGATGGACTGAAGTCCGTCCGCCATCGTGATGAGCCCCTTAATCTTTAAAATATCATATCTCTGGTTCACCTACATTGGATCTTTGTCATTTTGGTGTCATTGTGATCATAAAAATATTTCCTGTTTTTATAAATTGGTGTTGGATTTTTATTGAGTGTTGTGTCTTACTTATTTACTGTATTTGTGTTTTTAAATGCTTTACACATCTGTCTCCTAAGTTAAGCCTGACTGCTTATGAGTCAAGCTACCAAGGGTTGAGCAAGGATTAATTTATTGAGACTTGACTGGACCTTATTTGTGATTGCAGTGTTATTACTAGCTGTAGGTACATACATTCTCCTACTAATAAACCACCTTCCAACAACATAGAATTGTTTTTTATTTTGTAATGACAGAAGAGTGGCTCAATCTATTTTTCTATCCAGAGTAGTGCCCTGTGTCCCGGTTAGGCCTAGAAGGAAATACTGCCATTTTACATCCACACGGGGTATTTCCTAAGTTGCCTTCACTCTACACAATTACTTTTGACACACATTTGTGCCCATGACAGTGCGGATTAGTTCAAAAACAACAATTGATAGACAGAATGCAGAACAATGTCGTACATTCACCCCAGTACAGAGATCTGGGCTAAATCCATCGTTTTTTTGCTCACCATGCCATTCCAGTTTGGACCCAGCCATATGCAAATCAGTCTTGACCCTGTGCCTCATGGAAACAGTCCAGCCCGAACTGCCAAGCCAGGTCCTCCCTGGACTGAAAACAAGCATCCTAGGACCGGTTTCGGGGTTTCACCCCTCTTCAGCCAGGATAGCTTGATTCTAGTGGCATGGAGAGCATGGGACCCACGTCTGGGCATACCCGTCCCACTCGGGGTGACAAATGCAAAAACAACAATTGATGGACAGAATGCAGAACAATGTAGTACATTCACCCCTGTACAGAGATCTGGGCCTAAATCCATCGTTTTTTTGCTCACCATGCCATTCCAGTTTGGCCCCAGACATATGCAAATCAGTCTTGACCCTGCGCCCAATGGGAACAGTCCAGCCCGAACTGCCAGGCCAGGTCCTCCCTGGACTGGAAACAAGCATCCTAGGACCGGTTTCGGGCTTTCAGCCCTCATCAGCCAGGATAGCTTGACTCCAGTGGCATGGAGAGCACGGGACCCACGTCTGGGCATACCCGTCCCACTCGGGGTGACAAATGCAAAAACAACAATTGATGGACAGAATGCAGAACAATGTCGTACATTCACCCCAGTACAGAGATCTGAGCCTAAATCCATCGTTTTTTTGCTCACCATGCCATTCCAGTTTGGACCCAGCCATATGCAAATCAGTCTTGACCCTGCGCCCAGTGGAAACAGTCCAGCCCGAACTGCCAGGCCAGGTCCTCCCTGGACTGGAAACAAGCATCCTAAGACCGGTTTCGGGCTTTCAGCCCTCATCAGCCAGGATAGCTTTACTCCAGTGGCATGGAGAGCACGGGACCCACGTCTGGGCATACCCGTCCCACTCGGGGTGACAAATGCAAAAACAACAATTGATGGACAGAATGCAGAACAATGTCGTACATTCACCCCAGTACAGAGATCTGGGCCTAAATCCATTGTTTTTTTTGCTCACCATGCCATTCCAGTTTGGACCCAGCCAAATGCAAATCAGTCTTGACCCTGCGCCTAATGGGAACAGTCCAGCCTGAACTGCCAGGCCAGGTCCTCCCTGGACTGGAAACAAGCATCCTAGGACCGGTTTCGGGCTTTAAGCCCTCATCAGCCAGGATAGCTTGACTCCAGTGGCATGGAGAGCACGGGACCCACGTCTGGGCATACCCGTGCCACTCGGGGTGACAAATGTAAAATTAACAATTGATGGACAGAATGCAGAACAATGTCGTACATTCACCCCAGTACAGAGATCTGGGCCTAAATCCATCGTTTTTTTGCTCACCATGCCATTCCAGTTTGGACCCAGCCATATGCAAATCAATCTGGACTGTTCCCATGAGGCACAGGGTCAGACTGATTTGCATATGGCCATGTCTGAACTGGGGTGGCGGAGTGAGCTAAAGAATGATGATGGATTAAACCCAGATCAGTTGACTGGGGGTGAGTGCTTGCAATGTTCAACACTCCGTCCATCATCCCCTTTGGTTTTGCTTTGTTCGCCCTAAGTTGGCAGGGTATGCCCAGACGTGGGTCCCTTGCTCACTTTGCCACTGGATTCGAGATAGCCTGGCTGATGAGGGCTGTGAGCCCGAAACCGGTCCCAGGATGTTTGTTTCCGGTCCATGGAAGACATGGCTTGGCAGTTCGGGCTGGACTGTTCCCATGAGGCACAGGGTCAGACTGATTTGCATATGGCCATGTCTGAACAGGGATGGCGGAGTGAGCTAAAGAATGATGATGGATTAAACCCAGATCAGTTGACTGGGGGTGAGTGCTTGCAATGTTCAACACTCCATCCATCATCCCCTTTGGTTTTGCTTTGTTCGCCCTAAGTTGGCAGGGTATGCCCAGACGTGGGTCCCTTGCTCACTTTGCCACTGGATTCAAGATAGCCTGGCTGATGAGTGATGTGAGCCCGAAACCGGTCCCAGGATGCTTGTTTCCGGTCCAGGGAAGACATGGCTTGGCAGTTCGGGCTGGCTGTTCCCATGAGGCTCAGGGTCAGACTGATTTGCATATGGCCATGTCTGAACTGGGGTGGCGGAGTGAGCTAAAGAATGATGATGGATTAAACCCAGATCAGTTGACTGGGGGTGAGTGCTTGCAATGTTCAACACTCCGTCCATCATCCCCTTTGGTTTTGCTTTGTTCGCCCTAAGTTGGCAGGGTATGCCCAGACGTGGGTCCCTTGCTCACTTTGCCACTGGATTCAAGATAGCCTGGCTGATGAGGGCTGTGAGCCCGAAACCGGTCTCAGGATGCTTGTTTCCGGTCCAGGGAACACATGGCTTGGCAGTTCGGGCTGGACTGTTCCCATGAGGCACAGGGTGAGACTGATTTGCATATGGCCATGTCTGAACTGGGATGGCGGAGTGAGCTAAAGAATGATGATGGATTAAACCCAGATCAGTTGACTGGGGGTGAGTGCTTGCAATGTTCAACACTCCATCCATCATCCCCTTTGGTTTTGCTTTGTTCGCCCTAAATTGGCAGGGTATGCCCAGACGTGGGTCCCTTGCTCACTTTGCCACTGGATTCAAGATAGCCTGGCTGATGAGGGCTGTGAGCCCGAAGCCGGTCCCAGGATGCTTGTTTCCGGTCCAGGGAAGACATGGCTTGGCAGTTCGGGCTGGACTGTTCCCATGAGGCACAGGGTCAGACTGATTTGCATATGTCCATGTCTGAACTGGGGTGGCGGAGTGAGCTAAAGAATGATGATGGATTAAACCCAGATCAGTTGACTGGGGGTGAGTGCTTGCAATGTTCAACACTCCGTCCATCATCCCCTTTGGTTTTGCTTAGTGCGGATTAGTTTCCATGAAACTATACTTACTTACAAAATCAGCTTTGCAAGAACACTATCATGATACCTTGAACATTACGTACAAGGTCTATACATACATTGTGCGAATGTGATTGCTTATTTTTAATCCATGTGGTGACACAGCTATCTATAGTACATAAACAATGGCAGCCTGACTAGAATCTCGGCCCAAGGCAAGGATGCTTTCTGTTATCAATAAACAAGCCTTTCTGAGTTTAGGCAGAGGAGCACTTGCTGACCCTTCGACGAGCGATGCCCAACTTGCGACCACGACTGGGACCTACATTCTTTCCCTTCAGGTAATGGGGTTGGATCATCCAATGGGGTATTTCTGGCAGAACACATACATGCACCCTAGACATTTAGGTTAGGGGATGCATAGTAAGAGTATATATATATAGTATATATATATGTTGTTTCTAATGCCCGCATAAATACATTGTCTTAGCAAGATGGTGGAACTTTTCATCTTTTCATCTTGTTCACTGTCCTGATATTGCTAATCACTTTCACCTGCTTCTGTCTATTGATCATTGCAGCACATATATTTTATACAAAAATCACTTTGGTTCACTAAACTATGTATTCCCTGGATATTTCTCTGAGAGAAAGAGAGCACGAGTGACTGAAAGTGTTCTAGATCTGTTCCCACGATCACTGGGAGAGCTCAGGGTTGTCATGTTCTCTGGTTGCCAAAACCGTTTGTTACCCATCTAGGTTTACGGGTGTACATGGTGGCACTGTGGGCTAGCTGGTCTTTAGGACGACATATCCTTTGGGGATGCACGGAATCAGTCTGGCAACATCCCTACGTTTATGTTGCTCAACAAACACGCAGTTCCCACTGGGAAGTGGGGAACTACACTACATGGTAGAATTGGTTATTATCTAATGGATCGCCTGAGCAGTTCTACTGTGCTTTCTCAGAGAACACTACTTACCTTCTAACCAGAGACTTCCACGGTGGTACGGACAATCCTCCTCAGCTGAATAGGAAACCCCTATGCATTGGCTGTAGATTGTTCAAACTTAAACTTATCAAAGGATTTATTTCGCATTGCGTTACCCTCTCTGTAATTCATTAATGCATTTTTATAATGTCTGGAGTTGAAGATGCAGCAACATTAACGATTGCTGAAAAGTGCAGACATGCAGTTACTTAGAAATTACTACAACATGGTCTCGCAGCTACAGGCGGAGATGTAGTCTTTGTGGTTGAGGCTCATGAAGCATTTAGGACAGAGGTATTTTATCCCTGGGTTATATTCCCAGCTGCAAATGGCACCACACGGTTATTTCACACTTACAAAGAGAATGAAGTACCAGACAATTATACACCATATGAAGAGATAGAGATATCTCTCATGCACCAAGAACACATAAATTGGTTCAACATCAAACACTAGACTTGGCCCTCTCAGCAATGAGGGAGCAACATGGCCAGTCTTAGCCGGTTGCACACCGCATCCTAATGTTTATAGGCTACCAACTGCAGAGGTGCAAACACTATACAAAGACCTAGTAACAATATACAAATGTCTTACACAGTTTGTTATGTGAACATTAACACTTAACCCTGCGCGGACCATTGCAGCTGTACAACCAGAATTGGCTACTCCGGGCATCCGCCCCCAAATGCTAAATGAAGTCATGGGAAAACTTCCCGTTAGATGGGAGGAGATTCCGTTCAGGATTGCACAAAAAACAAGCCAGCTTGAGGCGTTGTTTCCTCATACAGGCCCGCAGGAAAAACACAGAATGCTGACTATTTGCTTGCCAATAAGGATGCCTCCCCCTGTGCAATACTGCACAACTTGTGGCACAGTCTTTGCTGCAGTATATACCAGAACAAATGGTACCCCTTCATTGGCTGTTTTGCCTGAAGTGCTAAAACAGATCCAGAAGGGTATGGGGCAGCAACTGCCCTTGACTTGGGGATGAAACTGATGGGCAATTTTGACGCAGTATCCACCATTATGTTAAGCAACATAAAGGAGGAAGCAGCAGCGCTGGATATACGGCAATGCATATTGGATTTGACTCCTGCTCAGCAATAGCTGGAATTACCTAGAATTATCGAATAAACCTGTGCTACGCTGGGTAGAGATAATTTGTGAGCCAAACCTAGGAAACCTCAATTAAAGAGTAATTCTGAAAAGGATAACTCAAAGCAAGCACCCGAGTCTCCTACAAAGAAAAAGTGGGAGAATAAGAAACGCAAAGACAAGGCTAAGTCACAGAGTGGGTCTCCTCACCAGGAAGCCACTGAAAAATGCTATAACCTGCGAAACCGTGATAATATGAGACAGCCTGACTGGTATCAGGATACTGATATACGTTCGTATCGTTCCTTTCAGGATTCATCCGATAAATGTTCGGAGAGAGGTGGACGGTCAGAGCGCAGATCTGAAGAGCATGTGAAACCGAAGAAGGACTCACAACGCTCGTCTGACTTCATAATTAAAATAGGAAGAAAAACAAAAAGTCTTCCAAGCCTCAATTTAAAAAGAAAGTAGCCGAACTTGAGGTCAGGCATGCCCTGGATATTGAGGACTCTGCTTTTGAGTGGGGAATGGGCAGTGACAATGCTGCACAGCACAGCAGAAGTCACGAAAGTTTACCAGAACCTGATGAATTGTCTGGTCAGAGTAGCACTGAGTGAGTATATCAAGGTAGAAATACCTGATACCAGGGTAAGTGTCCCACATCGTCTATACAAAACACAAGTCCAATTGGAGGGGGACATATATACATACATGTTCTATTGTGGGAGGACCTAACCCAAGGTTACAATACTCTTTTGGCTGGAAAGGATTGGCCACCTGATTTTATAATGGGGTGTCCAAACGGGGAAATGGTAATTTTGCCTGCTTTCTCCGACCTCGTTCCAGAATCACTAAAACACTCAAACTCCAAGGAGTGGGTGCTAGCGGTTAGCTCCTGCGTTATTCTGCAACTATGTGGGGTGAGATGACGGTTCCTCTTACCATGGAATACCACTGAGGACAACGCCACAACCTCAAAGAGAGTATCCTATTAAGCTTGAAGCTAAAAAACAAGTTAGAGAAATTCTCCAACAACTTCAATACCAAGGTGTAATAGAAATTTGCACCTCATCAATGAACAATCCCTTGTTTACTGTAATGAAATCCGATCATTCATGCCTTCTAGTATAAGACTAGAGACATTTAAATGCAGCTACTAGCACATTTGCAGTACAAAATGCACACAGTGCCCTACTAATGAACAACATAGTGCAGAAAAAATGTAAAACAACTCTTGACATCTCAAATGGATTTTTCTACCAAAACATAGCGCTTGGAAGCAGATATCTGACCGCATTCAGCATGCTCGGCTGTCAGTGGCAATTCTGTTGATTATCCTAGGGGTTTAAGAATGGCCCTGGGCTGTTCTCAGCCAGAGTAACAGAGCTACTACAAAATGTTGATGTCCAGACATTGTCCTATGTCGATGACATTTACTTAACGGATGATGACCATTCGGAGCACTTGGCAAGAATGGACCGCATAATTATGGGGTTTGCTCACATGGGCTACAAATTTAAACTCAAAAAATCAAAAAGTGCCCATCTCAATGTCCTTTTTCTGGGATACAAGCGGTCAAGTGAAGGCAAAAGCCTTGTGACACACTTCTTAGAGAAGTGTGCGCTACTTCAAACTCCAACTTCGTTGAAGAGATTGCAATCTCTATTGGGATTCCTACATTTTGGCAGAATTTACATTCCAGATTACGTAGAATGGGTTAAACCATTCTACGACCTACTACGTCCAGATTTTTCCAGTACACATTGGACTCAGGAACGTACAAATATCTTACATTCTGTACAAGCTGACATGACAGCTTCAAAACACTTACACACATGTGTAAACACAACAATCCTGGTGATCCGCGTCATCGCAGGGACATCAAGGTACACGTTCAATGAAGGTGACACAGTATCAATTGCATATAAATCTCATTTATATACCAATGCTCAAATGCGTTTTGCACCCACAGAAGAAATACTGACGGCAGTACAGACTACTGTGGTGAGAGACAGAGCCCTAGCTGAGGGAAAACGCATCATTGTCGTTTCCCCAGTGCCGACCTTAGAGGCCGTCACCAGAGCAAACCTTCAAAATGCTAAGGCACTACATCCACGATGGATACAATGGACTAACTCACTCTCCCCAACAGATGTAGACTACAAGTTTGATTCTACACTACAAACAAAAGCCTTTCTGCAGTACGAACAAGAATATCCTCTGCCTAATTAAATAATGCGCCTAGAACGCTATGAATACATCATTTATACTGATGGTTCTGCCCACCCTGCCACAGGGACAAAGCATCAGTACTCAGCAGCATGCGCTATTGTGAAAGGGTGCATGCACAGTGGAGAATTCCACCCTGAGAAAACCTACACGCAGTCACTTGGTGACTGCACGGCGCAGCTGGCCGAACTTAGGCTCTAATACTGGCACTAGAAAATAAGGATCCAGGATTCCCCACACTTAGTGTGTGCAATTAGTTTTACTGTGTCCAGTCTCATAATTAATATCTACATTATTGGAGCCAGAATGGATTAAGAGACTCAAAGGTTTGTACAATCAAGCACATGCTGCTTTCTGAACAAGTGGCAAAACTGAAAGATTGCTTGCCACGGACTCATGTAATACACACATTGAATCACCAACGCACTGGCAAACTCTTCGCATGGAATTCCATGGCTGATGAAGTCGCAAAAGCAACAGTTTGCATTGCTGCAATTGCTGCAATTACTCGATCCAGTACGAGGATAGAAAGAGACATAATCATGACTGTCACCGCTGCTTGCAATGGGGAGAGGATGTAGGCTAACGGCTAGGGTGGTCGACCTCAAATCTGGGGAACCGGGTTCGAGTCTCTGCAACGATGCTCAACATCCCTACATCACTTAATCTCCCCGTGCCTAACAAAAAATGAATGTGTCCTTATGTAACGCAACTGCTGCTCATGTGAAGCGCTCTGATACCTTAGGGTCAATTTCGCTCTATATATATTTGCTGAAAGGCTTTCCACTCAAGTAGTCCTACAAGTTAGATGCACAAAACATTCCATATGCTCACATTCCTGTAATGGGGGATAAAGTAATACCAAACACAGATCGCAAGATGAGTTTAATCCTAGCTGCACACGAGGATCTGGCATCTGCACATGCAGGGGTGGCTGCTACAATTTCATTATTGCAGCATTGTTACTGGTGGCCCGGTCTTTACAAACAGACCAAGGACTTTCTCCTTAAATGCTACATCTGCTAGCATATGAAGGGGTCCACCATGGCGCGTCCACCACAGACACTTCACCTGATTTTAAACAAGCCTCTGGCTTGTGTTTACCTGGACCACTGTGACCCTCTGTCATCAGAGGGGCTTACAAGTACATCTTGGTAGCAGTGGACTCCTGCTCCTGATTCCTATAGTATGGCCACAGTGGTCGGCGATCACCTGCAAAAGAAAAATATGCTAACTGACATCAAGCTGATATATTCTGCTTCTTTTCTTTCCCAGCTGTCTGCACAAGGCTTCGACTTGTTGAAAGGACACAATAGATGTAAAATCTATTTGGCGGACAAAAAACTGACATGTTCAGGGGACTGAGGCCGTGTTTAGAGCATGTCTAATACCACCACAAATCATTTTCCTGAACAAAACTGTGCAACAAACGACATGTCTTGGACTCGCCAAGATGAAAGATTTGAACAGACCACCAATTCCCACATTTGTACACTTTGAAAACTGGCACCAGTTTGTTGCTCGAATGTGTATTTACCTTGAATAAATGAAAAGATAAGAGGCGTTTGGCAAAACAGTGTGATCTGTGGTTCCCTTCCCAGGGATAAAACCATGCTGTCTTGGATTGACAACCTTGCCTATAATGTGGCTCAGACGTGTGGCAAATACTTTAGAGTATATCTTCATGGCACTATTAATCAGGGCGATCTGCCTGTATGACCCTAGCTCTTGCGGATGTTTGCATTTTTTTAAGGAGCACTACTATATTTGCTGAGGACCAAGAGGCTTGGGCCAGCTGCACCCCTTGTTTCTGCGAGACTGTATACTGCAGGACTACCCCTAGCTGGGTGGAGAATGTTTTCGAAAACTCTAGAGGGATCTTGTCTGTTCCTACCGCTTTCCCTGAGGGCAGGCATTTTATGGTGGCAAGAATTTCCTCTTATGACAGAGGAGCGTCCAAGGAATTCTGGTCTTCGGCACCCAGTCTTCCAAATGGGATTGACTTCAGTGAGTGCCTTAAGTCCTTATCGTTTTATTCCTCTTCCTTTTCCTCTCTATAGAGCCTCCCATAATACCCCTGGAAAACCACTTGTATGCCCTCCAGGTCAGTAATCAGCCACCCTATGAATCCCTTGCAAATCCATTGCTTCAGTAATCTCACCTTGCATTGCTTTCTGTCTTGTGCGCACAGCTAGAAGATGTCCCACATGTTCGCCAAACTCATAACATTCCCTCTTCCAGACCACATATTTATCCGTCGCTTTTCTTGCCGCTATGTCATTAATTGCGGCTTTAGCCAATGGTGAATATGAGCATTGTGTTGCAAGGGACTAGCCTTCCCTGCCCCTTCTAAGAGTCACTATCAACCTTAGTGGCAAGCAACGTTCATTCCTGCCGTGATGGGACATTCCTCCTCTACCATGCACTCTACCCCAGCGGCCACTGCAGATTCTTGCTCCTGCAGTCCTTCTGACATCCCATCAGAACACCTCTGCAAATTCTTGCTCTCATTGAAGGAGCATGATGGTGGGGCTCCTTCCGATGCATCCCAACTGGGAGCCAGCCCAGATACCCCCGCCCCCAAGGAGATCCATGGGCCCAACAGCTGTTTCTTTTCCCACTGCTGGAACTTGCCCATCCTCAGAGCAAGTGTCAGTGGGCGCTAGGGTGAAGAACTCTGCAATGGGGGCTTGGGGCTGACTAGTAAGCCCCCACTGCCCCAACTGTTGAACTACTTGATTCGAAGCTTTCCTGAGTCCAGCCCCTTGGAGATGAGCATCTGAATCCTTGCGGGCATTTACCTTGATTTTCCTCACCCCTGTGCTGCTCTGGACCGTGTTCGGGCGGGCTTGCCCAACAAAGTGCTGCAGGACAGGTACTGCTTCTGCGTGCTCCTGGGCCGGTCTAGACCCTTTGGGTGGCATGCTCCACCATGGGAAGTGCTGAGAGAGAATGCGACCAAGAGTTCCATCAGCCCAACGTGCGGTCCGCTGCACGACCGTGGCAGTGACAAGTAAAGTTGTGGCACGGGAAGGCAAAGCCAGACCCATGAAGGGCCCGCGCTGATCGCCTCCGAGGGCGGGACCCCCAGGACACGGAAGGCTGTAAGCCCCCAAAAAATCACCAAAAGCCAGTGAAATTGGAAGCAGGCGAGTGGGCGGCATGGTTCAAACCCCCAATCTGAAAGAAGTGGCGTGGTGGGAAAAGAAGGTTAAAACGGCAGGGTGCAACACCCTGGGCATAACTTGACCTCTCCACATTCGCCCACCCACATCAGATTGCGGGCATCGCAGCCGCAGGTTGGGAGCGGTCAAGGAGACCACGGAGACAGCACACTTAGACACCCAAGAAAGCACAATAGCCTAGGAAGATGAGCTGCTCAAACAGTGTCCTTGGGATGCCTTACAGCAGGGGCACTGGGAGCAGGCGAATGGCCAGCAAAGGGTCAGCAGCAGGTGGACACAGCACTTGCAGCCCAGGCAGGGCCTGACGGCCATCCACTCAGGTCACAGTAGCAAGGGAAGCCTAGAGGCCGCGATCGCTGGGCACTTGCTAAAGGGCTGTAAATCAGGGGGCTGTGCGCGAAGTTATAATTGTAATAGTTATTGCAGACCAATTAATCAGACTGTTTGATAAAAATGACAAATGTGATCATGGAACATACAAATTACCATAAAAATGCAATGTTTATGTTCCTTGTTTGTGAATAAACTGCGGCCATTATGCATCAACAGTGACTCAGCTTAGAATTGCAACACTGATAACCATACACAAAGGCAAGCCCAAAAAAAAATGTTCCTCATATAGACCTATCTTGTTGTCAAACGCTGAAGCCAAAAAATGGTCGAAATTGTTGGCCACTCGTTTGATTCAAGTCATTACCAAGCTGGTACACCCGGATCAGTCAGGGTTTATGCCTTCCAGAAACACAGCACTTAATTTGCGGAGGCTGCATGGGGTACTGGGGCGCAAGGGCACAATAAGAGAAGATGCGGTGGTGGTGACCTTGGATGCCACGATGGCCTTCGATACCATAGAGTGGCCATACCTCTTTGCAGTCCTAGGAAGGCTGGGCTTCAGTCCCAATTTCACCAGTTGGATTAAGCTCCTATATTCGGAGCCTCAAGCGCAAGTTGTCGTCAACAATAATAAGTTGGCAGTCTTCTCCCTTGGGAGAGTGACCAGACAAGGTTGCCCTTTGTCCCCACTGCTCTTCGCGCTGACACTGGAGCCACTCGCGGCGTGGATCCGTAGAGACCCCATCATACGAGGTTTGAGATGGGTGGAAGACTGGGAGGTCCGCATTTCCCTTTACACAGATAATATTTTGTTGTACCTGGCTTCGCCCAGAGTCTCCCTGCACAGGGTTCTCAATATATTTACCAATTTTGGCAAATATTCTGGATACACTATTAATTGGAACAAATCACTGATCTATGTGTTGAACGGGAAACTCCCTCCCCTGCCCAAGGAATGCCCAGTGGAAGAAGCCAAATGCAGCTTCAAATACCTAGGGATATACATAACAACCGATCTCAGAGTTAGTTATGAGCGTAATCTCCAACCCCCGCTGCAACGACTAAAAACAGACATGGAGAGCTGGAGGGCCCTCCCCCTATCACTGCTAGGTAGGGCCGCACTATTTAAAATGATGTCACTGCCACGCTTTCTATATGTTTTACAAAATTTCCCTAATCTGGTTCCGGCGACATACTTTAAGGCAATAGAGAGTGCGCCCCGCATATTGCTCCCAAAATTGGTGAGAGGGTGGTATGATGGGGGAATAGGTCTCCCGGATATTAAAAAATACTACTGGGCGGCCCATCTAACTGCCATTAACCACTGCACATATCGACAGCGGGATGACCCAGGATACAGAATGGACAGGTGGCTTTTGCCGGGTGGGAACTACATTGGGACACTCTACTACAAACTCACAAAATTTCAACTTACTGGACCCACAGGACATTCCGTCCAGGTGTGGCACACAAAGACTAGGAGTCTGGGCTGGGACCAAAAAATCACGCAGGCCACCCCTCTGTGGGACACGGAACAATTGGGCACACTAAGAATGACAAAGGGTTTTGATCGATGGGACATTATTGGGATATCTAAGGTGGGGTACCTGTGGAGAAGGGGGGAGGTTGTGTCTTTCTCCTCCTTCCAACAAGAATGCGAGATGGCAAACAGAATGTTTTAGATACCTACATGTGCGGCACGCCCTGTTGGTGCAAATTTTGAGGGGGGAGACCCCCCCAGAGGCCTCGCCACTGGAAGATAGGCTCCTGGATGGCTATATGCCCAAAAAAGCGATATCTCTAACTTACCAAAAGCTAATGAACCATACACCGGACCCCCTAGCACAACTCCACAGGAGTTGGGAGAGGGACATATCAGAGCTGGACGAAGATGAATGGCAGGAGGCAATGGCCTCTCCCAGAGAGGTTGCGATCTCCGCCAGACTCAAGTTGGTGCAGCTAAAGATACTCCACAGGATATATTTTACCAGGCCAGCACTGGTTAGGATGGGCAGTAGGGAGGATCCTGGGTTCAGGCTGCGGTGTGGTCAAGAGGGAACGTTTTTGCATATAATATGGGAATGTGCACATATCAAAGGATACTGGAGGGGGATACATCTTAGTATGAAGGAGGCTCTCGGGTCAAGATTGGAACTTGAAACTAAAAGATGCTTGTTGAATATTTGGGAACCCACAGACCTGAACAATAAAGAAAAAACGTGGGTGACATTGGGCCTGATGGTTGCCAAGCGGAATATCACCAAAATGTGGGGAGCAACAATAGCACCAATGGTGGACACCTGGAAAAAGGACATGGATTGGTGCATGATGAGGGAAAAGACTGTATATGAAATGAAATGAAATGAAATCCAGTAGTTGTAAAGCACACAATTACCCGAGGGTGTCAAGGCGCTGGGGGCCGTCAGGAAGATTAAGCGAGCTATTGCCCACAGTCACATGGTGCTGGGCTTTCCTGCCGCCGGCACCGGGGATCGAACCGTGAACCCTGTGGTCAGGAGTCAGGCACCCTGGCCGCTGTGCCACACCTCTTCCCTAAGGCCAGGGGATGCCCAAAAAAGTGGTCACAGGTATGGGGCAAATGGAATGTGTACAGGGGTAACATTTGTGTTCCGCCCTCTCTCCGTTCCCCTCCCACCTCACCTGTTGTATAGAGATCGTGGCGCTGAAGTGTCAACCACTACCATGTATAACCACAATCACCAACGCATATATACTTCATGTAAAAAGTTAATCATTGTATCAATTATTGCTGTGATGCCTGAATGTCGAAACACTGTCCTTAATAAAAAGTTTTACAAAAAAAAAACAGTGACTCAACTTGTGTTTACTGAGATCCGAGAAAAAGGGTGCATGAGGAAGGCCGGGAGGGACTGGTGGTTACTCGCACGCCTGAGAGGGGATAAACCTGGACCTCGGTCTCCCGGGTGTTCAGTGAAGTCAGACGTGATTTCGACCACTTGCAAAGTCCCCAGCCTGAGTAGCACCTCATCCCAGACCGCATTTGAGGCTTCTCTTCCTCTTTCCCCGATCTCGACTAACAGTCAACCAGAGCTGAAGGGGTGATGCGAGCAAAGTGAGTTACCCGGTCACCATTTTGCCTCACCACAAATACCATCATAGGTTTGATGCAGATCATTTGGCCGTGAAGGTGCATAGCTTTCATGTTTAACCATGTTATTGTTATTGTTATTGTTAATTTACATTTGTAGAGCGCCAAATCACTAATGGTCTCTAAGCGCTATTGACCCAGAACCCTGGAAATCCTTAATTAATTACTGGTCGCACAGAGAGTAGAGGAGACTTATCCGAATGACTCGGAGAACAAGATCGTTTTAAGTTTCTTTCTAAAAGGGAGTAGCCTAGCTTCCCCACGTAGACTCTCCGGTAGCTTGTTCCAGAGCTGGGGGATCACAACCGAAAAGGCACGCCCTCCCAACGTGGCTCTATTGAAGCGTGAGCAGGCCAGCTGGTGTGTCTCAGATGAACGGAGACTGCGACCAGGCACATAAGATTTCAGACGGTCTTTAATGTAGTGAGGCGCTGCTCCAAACTGGGCTTTATGTGCAATGCACAAGCCTTTGAACCTAACCCTCTGCTTAATAGGGAGCCAATGTAGTTGTTGTAGAAGGGGTGTGGCGGGTGTTCTTCTAGGTACTTTGAAAATCAATCTCGCCGCATCGTTTAAGACCACCTGAAGTTTCCCCAAGAATTTCTCGAGAAGCCCTATGTAAACTGCATTGCCATAATCCAGGCGTGACAGAATTAATGCCGATACAACAGTGCGCATGGTGGAAAACGATAGCAGAGATGCAAGTTTCCGGAGTTGTCTTATCAGACCTACGCAACTCCCCACTACTGCAGATACCTGACTGTTCATAGTTAATTTAGTGTCTAGCCTGAAACCCAAGCTTTTCACAGCTGGCACTGGTGTCGGAGTGGTGCCAAGCTCCTGTGGCCAAAAGAGACTAGACCATGGATTAGATCCAGTGGTAAGGGCCAGAACCTCTGTCTTGTCAGTGTTTACCTTAAGCGAGTTGGATGTCATCCAATTCATTGTAAACCGGAGGATACTCTGTACCTTAAGCTGTGCCTGGGTGGAATTGTCAATACGCACGATTAGTTGAGTGTCATCGGCGTAGTTGAACACCTGACAATCCAGTTTGGCCAATGCTTCCACCAATGGTTGAAGGTAGATATTAAAAAGCATGGGGGACAGCGCAGAACCCTGCGGCACCCCACATGACAGGGGTCCATGCCTAGATGTATACGCCCCTAATTGCACCTTTTGGGACCGATCCTCCAGAAAGGAAACAATCCATTGGAGGACGGTCCCAGTAACTCCCAGCGCCGGACCCGGGCCACCAACTGTGCGTGGTTCACCGTGTCGAACGCGGCTGAGAGGTCCAAAAGGATCAGTGCAGAGGAGATTTTCCTGTCGGTCATGAGCCTTAGCTCATCCAACACTGAAAGCATAACCAACTCAGTGCTGTTATGGGCTCTAAATCCAGCGTGCCGAACATGTAGCAGCTGGTGATCTTCCAGAAAAGAGGAGACTACTCTAAGCACGTGTTGCTCCAGTACTTTAGTCAAAAAAGGGAGTCTGGAGATAGGTCGAAACATTTTCAAATTCTTACTATCCGCCCCAGCTTTCTTTAGTAATGGGATCACTATGGCTTCCTTGAATTTCTGTGGGACCTTCCCCGTTGCTAATGATAGATTTAGCAAGGATAGAATTTCTGGGCCCACTACCGGAAGGCTCATCTTAAACACTCTAGGAGGACGAGGGTCATCTGGTGACCCAGACTTTACCTTGGCCATGGTATGAACTAGAGTATTTAAGTCAAGTGCAGGAAAGACTGAAAGTGAGTTACCCTGAAGGCCTGGTGGATCCAACACAGGGAAAAGACAAGGACTAATACGGGTATTACTTATTTCCCTAACCAAGTCTTGTACCTTGGCCATGTCAGGCACAGGTGCATAATTCAGTTGTTTTTTCTTGTATTCTTTCACTTGTAGCTTTGCTTTTCCTGTTGTAAATACAATACTTCAGATCCTAGAAGGTCAAATAATTTTTTTATAAAAAAAGGCAGGACTGGATGTTCTGCTAATGCCTGCCACAGGAAAACCTAAGGTACAAATTTAGATTATTTTTATTTTCTGAGGCAAGAAATTTCAGGAGTAAACAATTAACAGATTTGCAAACTTTGATTTGTTTTGCTCACCTTTGTAAGGTAGTAAAAGTATGGAATAAATAAACCCTGCCATCTCTTGTTATATGTTTCCTGCTTCATCAGCTCACTGGGAGACATTTCCTTCAGCAGGCTCTAAAAGTCTTTTGTTCTTTTCAGCCACTGATGACTCGATTCCAATGGTTTTGCAATTGTAAGACCAAGATACATGTACAGAAAGCACTGAAAACCATTTGCAATTCAACTTTTTACAGTCTGATTCACAGAATCAGGATTACTAGAGCTTTTGACCCTTACAGAGCACTTACCATGGTGGAAGTCCACAAAAATGGTGGATTTCCCACTGTCGTAATTTAACATCGTGGGTGGAAAAATGGCCTTTAAAAGAGGATCATCATGCCAAATGCACTAAGCACCCACAAACTCACAGTTTTGTGGATAATGACAAGCATTTGTGAAGTAGTTTCCATCCCAGAAACACATGTAAAACTACACCTTTAAGAAGTAGGAGTAAATGGTGGTAAAAGAGAGAGAACAGACACATTCTGTGATAGCGCAGAGGTGGAGGATTCCATAAACCGAAAAATACTTTCCTTGTGGAAAAAGGTACCACCAAAAATGTTCAACATTTGTTATATGTATACCCCAACAGACTCTCCACCCTGCAGACAGTCCCAGGATAACACATAGCGGAACAGAAGTATTCAAGAGGATATTTGTGAATCCTTAAACATTTTAAATATTTTACAAATCATATGTGCACATGTACAATGTGTGCATTTGAGACTTCTCAAGGACAACTTTGTGAGTCAGGCCCAAATGCTTTTTTTAGCACAGTAGTCGTTAGAGGTCCTGGAGATACCCATCACTGGAGATTGATAACATGTTGTGAGAAGGTGATTGGAAGATCTAAGACCTAATACCACTTAGCACTTTGAGGCCATCAACATCAAGCCAGAGTCCAGACTAATACCATTTTGTGTCAACACAAATGCAAGCAATCTGCTGAATAATATCATATTTCTGTAGTATTTAACTTTGTATACAGTCCAACCCCCTGTGCAGGATTTACAGATTTGTAAATAAACCAAGAATATGATGGCCATGTGATCAGTGCTTTCATCATACTCATTCACTTCAGTTGTCTTTGAAGACGATGGGCCAAATACACATGGGTTCCTTAAGCATCATCATCAATTCTTCATAATTTCCCAGATGTTTATTTTTTGCATCATCCAGTTAGGATGCATTCGGAGGTAGCCTCACCCCAGAGGAACCTCATTCTTCAAACTCCTTGAAAAATAGGAAAGTAGAATATGGGATTGTTTTGCATTTGTTAAAGAGGTGGGGATTTAATATTAACAAACAAACGAATGAAGGAGAAGTATTTTCTTTGTTTTTCAAAGTCTTATGGGAGTCTAAATTATTTTTGTCTACCTCATGTGTATAGCTTGTAGCTATAAATCTGATTCTGGATGATTTTTTAGGGATGTATTTAAGTTATTTAACAACAAATTAGACAATAAATGTATTTTTTTAAAGTAGGCTTCAGGCTGTTTTGAATGCACCAAAGATGTATTAACAGGAGTTGACACAGAGTATGTTCCATGGATGGATCTTGACTGTTGCTAACGTGAACCCCTTGTTTGATTCAGTTGACTTTGTACTGTGTGTGGATCCACCAGGCTGCGATAAGTGGTATTTAACACCTTGTGAAAATTGGCACAATGTTGAAAGTGTGTTCTGGACAGGAGGAGCGGGTCCAGTGTTGTACTGTAAACTTCTTTCTCTGTCTTGCAGAATCTTCATATCCTTGAATCCGCTTATTCCATCCACTGGCAGATGGTGGACGAGAAGATCCTACTCTACGTGAACATGAAGGATATCCTGCAGAGAGTGGCAAGGAAGCTCGATGCACACTACTGAACTAGGCAAGCGTCAGAGACTCCCACAGGGAAGGACTTCAGCCCTCTATGTATCCAGCATCTCTCCAAGGTGTACCAGTGTACACTGGGCCATGGTCTTAGAGATGGAGTCCTCCAGTGTGGCAATGAGTCCATAGTCTTACCCTAACTTAAAATTATCTTTCGATGCACAAATACTTACTGTAAAGTAGGTGCTGTTGTCTGCGATCTCTACTGTTCAAATCACTGTTGATGAGTTTGTTACCACCCCATGACTATGTTGTGAGACATTACAAGCTCAGACAAGGCTCCCTTCAGCCATGTTGTATCAGTGCTTAGCTCATCTACGTTTATACCTGTGCTCTTGGGCTCCTTGCTTGGTGGTCTTCATCAGGGTGCTTGAGTCTTCTCATCATGAAGCAGACAGGCAGTCATTGTGGATGCAATTCCAATATTCTAGCCATGCTGAGACTGACACAGCCTGGTGGAAGAGGCGAGGGTTGCACTGCTTAGAAACACCCATCAGAAGGTCACACTCTGGCTGATGACCCCATGAGGCACTTCAGATCAGGCATCTTGTGTGTAGAGCTGCTGATGCCTCGTCCTGGAACAGCTAAGGACATCCAAGCTGCTGCGAAGCCTCAAAGTTAATCATTGCATCTTTTATCACTAAATAGATTGAACTGCTGATGCTGGGTGAGTAAACAGCTCAAACTCCGCTATGTTACATCAAGTAAATAAGAAACCAAAAAGGCTTTCAAATTTCAACATCACATCAGATGTTAAAAAGTTGTCAAACAACTCACCCCAGGTGCTTCTAATCGCTTTGCTGCTTCCCTCCAGGGGATGGCCTCTGACCCTTCAATGCTAAAATAACCATTGGGAACCCAAACCTCAGTGGGCGCGCCTGTCTTATGCCTCTCTGATCCCTAGAGGGAGGCCAAGCGTTGACACCGTTTGGAGGGAAAATCTCCTATTTCATTGTTGTAAAGGGGACTCATTCCCCTCCATTGGGACATCAATGGGAGTCGGAATCTTTTTGCCCCATTTAGCGACTACACTAGAAGTAATTCTCCGATTATGTTGTACTCTGGCAACTTGAATACTTTATTTTGATGAACATGTTTACACTAATCACTTAATACATTATGTTCTAAGGACAATATACTAGCTTTTTTGTATTGATTATGCACATATGTTTTTTCCTAACTGGACAGTAAAATGCAGGCTGTTGATAGGGCGAAGATTTCTTTTTTAATGCTATCATCATGGCTCGAAAACTCAGTTTCCATGGTTTTGGGATTTATATGTGTCATATTAATGTGTTATTACTTTAAAGATACAATTAAATGTTTTAATGCTGTTCAGATTACTGTGAAAATTCACCTTAACCATTAGTGTTCTGGCTAATTATAGAGGGATGGCGGCACTGATTTGACATATTACTGTTATGTGTGGCCCTTAGAGAACAAATGGCACATACATTACCCGCTGAACACTTAGGGGCAGATTTACAAGCCCCGTACGCCACTTTTGCGCCGCCGTTGCATCACTTCTGTGACGCAGCGGCGGCGCAAAGCCAGCGCCATGCTGCGGGGTATTTACAACGTGACGCATGTAGGGTGATGCGTCACGTTGTAAAGCCCTGCGTCCATTGTGGGCGTTCCGGCGCAGGGGGGGGCGTTCCGGTGCCGGAACGCCTCGGAAAAGTGGCTGAGTGAAATCTACAAGATTTCACTCAGTCACTTTTCTGACCCCGCTGCGTCAAATCCTTACGCCCGCTTTAAGCAGGCGTAAGGAGTGACGCAGCACAGCTAGTATAGGGCGCCCCCGAGCAGTGCTGGAGTTGCGTCGCGCTTTCGACATGACTCCAGCACTGCGTCACCTTTACGGCATCAGATGCGTCACGCATCTGTCTATTCTTGTGCATTGTAAATGCGGCGCATCCATGGTGGCGCAAGAGGTGTCTGCCGTGACGCAAAATAACTGGCGCATCCCTGCTGGATGCGCCAGTTATTGTAAATATGCCCCTTACTTTCAGAGGTTTGTGTTGGTGCTGCTTGAAGCTGTGCAACAGGACAACAGCGTGAGGGAATTTAACTAACTCAGGACCACAACTCATTTAGGAAAATCATGGTCACCTTTCCTGCTCTGCCTGGCTATTGCTATTCATAAAAAAATCCTCAATTGAAGGAAACAATGGACAATAAAACCGTTGACACACGTTTCGGTGACACTCTTCTGTTAACTGCTCCACCTTCATCAGGACCATGTATTTTTATGCAAAGTTATAGTAGCGGACAATCCTGACTCACAAAGAGTTGCCATAGGGTTCAGGAACTAAAGGCATCAACATAAATTCACCAAAATGCCGGGGGTTGCTGAAGTAACATCACATGCCTTTTAACCTTTATTTTCACTCACAAACACTTGCTTACACACACACACACATTCACTCGTACACACACTTTCTCTTACATAAGCACATTTTCCCCTTGAGCCCGCACACAACTTACATTTAAAACCGTTTTTTCTTACCTCAGCTGCCAGATACGGTCATATTCCAGCTAACTGTACTGCATTTTGTATTACACTAATTGTGAATAATGTGATATTATTCACTATTAGTGTGAGAACAAAAATGACTGAAAATAAGGAAAGTGGAGCCCCAACTGACATCCATTACGGACGAGCTGCCCTTGTGTTCCTGGCACTGATGTTGCCACCTCTGAGGCCAGGAGTCGCAAGCGGCAAGCCAGGGGTCACAGCTGCGACCCCTAAATGATGTTCATGACTAAAGGGATTAAATCGATCCACAATATGTGCATGGACTTCATGGCAGAAATTTATTTTCAGATGAGTAAAAAATCAGTGCCAAAGTAGAACTCTACTAGTCTTATTTGAACTGAGAAAAAAGCATTCATTGACAGTTCTGGGAGTTTCACCAATATAGACCCAAGTCTCTTATTGGATACAAAATTGTTGAGAAATCAAGTTTTAATGCAAATATTAGGAAAGAAAGGGTACTACTGGCTCTGATCTACTGTAACCTGAGGTGATAGATATTTTTATGAGAACTGTGTGTAGGTGGAGCAAACGTTAGAATTGTGTGATTTAAGACGGTGCAGAGTAAATACTTCAGAATGCTTTTGTCTGATTTCCAGTGCAGCTCAGAGCAAAGTAGGAGATCTTAGAGGACTTTTTTGATGGGAGAACTGTGGTTGTCCTCTTATGTCATGGCTATGAAATAATTTGAACTTAATATGTACTGATACATTCATACATTGATTAATGATTTTCCACTAAACTTGACTGATTTTGCTGTCTGTAAATGATAAAACTTTCAATAAAATCTTTATCATTCGCTCTCTTTATTGTGGAGCCTGATGTGCTCCATATTATTTGAATGTCCTGATTTGTCCAATAGCCATCGTTTTGAATTTTGATTTATCAGATAGCGCTTCATGGGCCACAAAATTTGCACAAGAAAAAGCGCTAACACTAATGCTCAAGGATTTGGAAATGCCACAGTCACTAATAAAGTGAGCTCAGTCCTCTTTTCACGAAATAAAACAAACACATTCTGTCCAAAATGCTTCTGCTGACAGATAGTGAGACGCTCTAGTCTCCTTCCGGTGACTCGGGCTTCCGGCTACAAATGGAGAGCAAGGAGCCGACATGCAGGGGGCGCACCGGTGGCGCCCCAAAGGCAAGCCCGTCTGCGCCCGTCCGCGCCTGGACAGCGCCTGTCCCCCTGGTCCTTTGGCCCAAAACACAGTAGGTATCATTAGGTACTAGGGGATGCTCTACTGGCTTTGAGATCGTCTGGTAAAGGCTCTCATGATACTATGCTTATCACTCCTGCCCAGACCTCCTCTCATCTTTCCTGCCCCAATTATACTGTGTGCCCCAGGCCAAAGCCGACAAATAACTCAGGTGACACAGGGTCAACTGTTCAGGTAAACAGGAAATGCTTTGGTCCAACAATTTCAAACATGTTTTGCATGCTACTGAGCACTAGGGGGCAGATTTACAAGCCCCTTGCGTGACTTTTGCGCTGCAGTTGCGTCACTTTTTTGATGCAACAGCGGCGCAAACAATGCGGCCTATTTACAACGTGACGCATCTAGGAGATGCGTCACGTTGTAAAGCTCCTGCGTCACATTATACCTGCGTCAGGTATAATGTATGCAGGGTGGGCGTTCCCACGCAGGAAGGCCTCGTAAAAGTGACGCAGTGAAATCTACAAGATTTCACTGCGCCACTTTTAGGACGCCACTGCGTCAAAACCTTATGCCTGCTTGAAGCAGGCGTAAGTGGTGACGCAGTGTAGTGGGAATAGGCCTCAACACGCATTGCTGGAGTTGCGTCGTGCTTGCGACACGACTCCAGCAATGTGTGACTTTTCCGCCAACAGATGGTCAGAATTTCTGACGCATCTGTCAATCCTTGCACCATAGTGCGCCGTATTGTAAATACGGTGCATCTATGGTGGCGCAAGGGTTTCTAAGGGTGGCGCAGGGAAAGTGACGCATCTATACAGATGCGTCACTTTCTTGTAAATCTGCCCCTCGGTCTCTAGTGAAACATCATCTAGAGCTCTCCGACTTAGTGAAAGCACAGTGCGCAGATGTGGCATTTGTAACCGAAACGTGGGCAGACCTCAGCTCTGGTCCAGAAATTGTCGTAGCTACCCCCGCCGACTATGCCGCCCATCAGCTGGACAGACAATTAAAAAAAGGAGGAGGGTTGGCAGTGTTTCACCGTGAACATTTTAAAACGACCTTTGAACCACTTACCACCTCTGGTTTCGAGGCTTTAGCCTTCTTGGTGCAGCAGCCGGACTCACAGGCTGTCAAGGCAGGCTGATCTATCGTCCACCAGGACCGAGGTGTGGCATCGCCGATAAAATCAGCATGATAATGGAATCCTCTATCACCAATGCACATTTTTGGGTGTTAGGCTATTTAAATTTTCATCTGGAGAGTGAAACAGACCCAGATTCCATAAAACTGATCGATACTATGAACGCATTCGGACTATCCCTAATTACTAAAGGTCCAACGCACAGGGCAGGACATATGTTAGATGGGATCTTTTCCAACTATTCGGCTATTACTCCACTCCCATCTCTCTCTCACCTGGTCCGATCATTGGGCAGTTAACTGGCAGATACAGACTGAGAAATTTACCATGCACAGAAATACTATCCAACAACCCCCATGTAGAGTCTGCCACAAAATTCGGCCGGCCGAACTGAGAGACACCATCACCCCTGGACCCTGGCAACTGGCCGATGATCTGGAGCAGAATGTTGAAAACTTTTCACTCTGGCTAAACTCAGCTCTGGACATAGTAGCACCAATCAACCATAAAATGGTAGCCAAAAATTATCCCAGCCCTGATATAATGAAAATCTTAGGATATCAAGGCAGGATTGGAAAAAAAAAGGAGAAAAAATTATGAGGTAGAGGAGAAAAACATCTACAAAAATAAACTAGCTGAACATAAAAAACATATCCTAGCAGCAAAAACCTCATACTACTCTGAGCATATAAAAGCAGCCTGCAATGCAAACAAAACCCTTTTTCTAGTTATAAAAAAATTGATAACACCAGCTAGCCCTAACCATGCAGTAATAAATCAAAATGTCTGTGATGCTCTGGCAAATTTTTTTCAAGAAAAGGTTGCTAACATTTTTAATAATCTTTCAGCGAAGAGGGTAGCTGGTCAACAGGATGGGTGTGCCTTAACTGCCTCTTTAGGCAAAATCAGATTCTCCACCTTTAAGGCCCCTTCAGTAGAGCAACTCACAAAGGGGCATATTATCAAGAACGGCGTTAAAATTATCGCCGGTTTAGCGGCAGAAAACTGCCGCTAAAGCGGCGATAATGGGTTTGATAATATGCCCTGGAGAATTCCAATAGAAGCCCATGTTCACACCAGAACATGGAATTCTATTGGAATTCTCAAGGGCATATTATCAAGCCCATTATCGCCGCTTTAGCGGCAGTTTTCTGCCGCTAAACCGGCGATAATTTTTAACACCGTTCTTGATAATATGCCCCAAAGTTAATTCCACTAATCAAATCTGGTGCGCCACAAGACCCCTGTGTCCCTAATTGTTAGACCTGGCACCATTGGCGTGGGTCTCCCTTCCATTTTTCGCTGTTGTCTCCTCTGTTTTACTGGTGTTAGGTGCTCTGGGCGCTGTGCCACTGCCATTCAGTGTCACAGCGCGAATGCTCCCTGTATAAATATGTCTATGTGAATTGGTATATCCCTGATTGGCTTATTTGGTTTACCTGTTAGTCCCTAGTAGTGTGGCCTATGTGTGCCCAGGGCTGGTAAACCAAATGCTGCTGGTGGGCCTGCAGCACTGATGTGTGCCACCCACAGAAGCAGCCTGTAAAGTGTGTCTCAGACCTGCCACTGCAGTGTCTGTGTGCAGTCCAGAACTGCCATCTTGGCTGTGAAGTGCACTCACTTCCCAGCCCCTGAACCTTCCCTTGGCATCCTGTAAGTCACCCCTATGGTAGGGTGCCTTGTATGTGTAAGGCAGGACATGCCTTGGTGTGTGTAGCATGTCCTGGTAGTGAATTATGCCCCATTTCGTTTTTCACTACTGTAAGGCTACCTGTTCCTCATAGGCTAGAATGGGCAGTTTGACTATTACATTCTATAGTCCTAACTGACCCCAGGAACATGGTAGAAAAACGAATTTAGTATGCCTGAGCTCAGAATATTAAAATACATCTTTTAGTGAAGTTGATTTTTATATTCTGTGTTTGAAAATACCACTTTTAGAAAGTAGGTATTTTCTTGCCTCAGCCTTCCAGTGTGCTCTGCCGTTATGTGTATTGGCTGTCTGGTTTTAGAGGGGCAGGACAGGCTGAGTCAGACCTAGGTTGAATAGAGAGATCTGCATTTAGGGTGTGGGGAGGGGTGGCTCCTTGACCTGAATAGGGCTGTGCCTGGCAAGGTGAATGCTGGCTCCACCTCCTACTGTGTGTCTGCTAGCAGACCCCCTCTTTCTGAAAGGAAGAATGCAGCCTGGTAAACAAAGTGCTCCAGGCCTGAGCAGAACTGGTTCTGGCTAGGTTCAGTGACTGGTAGCTTCTAAGAACAAAGGCTTTTGGGGTATAAATATCTGTGCTCAAACCCCTACTTTTTGTATTGCTTTTGGATCTGGAGAGGAAACTCTGTCCGTGCCACTGGAGGAATCTGCAGGAAGTGACTGTCCCAGTACTGTGTGTTGTTTCTTCCACTGGCCTGCAGCAGTGACCACTGGACCTTGAAGAAGAGGAAAAGGAACTCTTGAGAGAACTTTTATTTTTGTTACAGCAATTACCCAAGGGCTAGGAAAAGAGCTAGCCTCCTGCTGGAGTCTCAGGCACATCAGACTCCACCACCAACCTCCTGCTTCCTCCCTGCGAGGACTGCTATCTGCTGAGGAGGCTCCTGTGAGTTCTAGGGCCTCTAGTTTGCATCAGAGAAAAGAGGGTGAGAAATCGACGCTAACGCATCTTTGCGGGCCGCTGCAGTCGAGAGCGCTGGGAAAATCATCGCGCTACTGCCGCCGAGGGCCCACAACACGAAACCATCGCTGACGCCCCTTTGCGAGCCGCTGCAGCCAAGACGCGCTGGAAAGATCATCGCGCTGCTGTCGCCGCGCGCTCGCAACCCTTAAAGAAATCATCGCTTTGAGACATCGCAGTGCGGACGCCGTGCGTCCGCCACTTTGATCGCATCGCACCGAATTTCGTCGCTCCCTCGCGGGGCGTCTTGTCTTCGCATCGCAACATGATCGCACAGCGCAACAGGATCACCGCATCGACTTCTCCCACGCGGCAAGAAAGTCATCGCATCGGCGGTCCAGCGTGCAGAAGTTTGTCGCATCGTCTCCGCACGCATCCCGCAGATCGGTGCATCATCCTCCCTTGCGGCAAGGATTTAAACGCATCGCCGGCCTCGCGTGCCGAGAATCATCGCTACAGCTTATTTGCGACACTTTGTTGGTTTTGCTACTAAACCCAGGTACTTTGTGAAAGAAAGGGTCGCAGAGACCACTGCTTTGAACTTGAACCTTATTTTTGCAACCTTTGAACTATTTTTGACAGCCCTTCAACAGCTATCCTATTTTTGACAGTCTTATGAGAGAAAGGGTCGCAGAGACCACTGCTTTGAACTTGAACCTTATTTTTGCAACCTTTGAACTATTTTTGACAGCCTTTCAACAGCTATCCTATTTTTGACAGTATTGTGGCTTTTACAGTTATTGGTCTTGTGATAAATCTGCCTTTATATAAAGATACTTATTTTTTATAATAACTACTTGTGTGGTGTCCCTTTGTAGTGTTCCTCACTGTGTTACTGTGTATGATCATAAATGCTTCACACCCTGCCTCTGAGATAAGCCTACCTGCTCATGCTACGTTACCACAGGGTTGAGCAGGGGTATTAAAGAGGGTAGCCCTCTCACTCTGACTTAGGAAAAAGGGTCCCTACTTGGACAGTGGCCAGCCATTGCCAACTAGAGACCCCCATTTCTAACACTAATGTAATGCATATGATCCCTGCACAAGTGGCATAATATCTGGG
Organism: Calotriton arnoldi; assembly: GCA_963921515.1. Taxonomy (NCBI): domain Eukaryota; kingdom Metazoa; phylum Chordata; class Amphibia; order Caudata; family Salamandridae; genus Calotriton; species Calotriton arnoldi. Next base: position 2,091,488 of record CAWUFW010001933.1, read on the forward strand.
CCATATTCTGAACAACATGTTTGCAGGAGGAACCTTTCCTACGCATTGGAAACTTGCCTCCATTCTGCCCCTGTTAAAGAAAGACAATCTGAATGCACTGGATCTGAATAATTACCGCCCAATATCAAGACTTCCCTTTGCTGCCAAGTTGGCGAAGAAAGTAATGAATCAACAACTCTCAGAGTATCTAGAGGAAAACCTGCTACTGGATGATGCACAACACAGGTTCAGAAAAAATTGTAGTACTGAATCTGCTCTGGTGGTAGCTACGGAGGATATTCGGGAAATGCTGGACAGGGGAGGGACAGTGGCCCTGATTTTGTTGGATCTCTCCACAGCATTTGATACGGTCAGCCACGAGATATTGGCTGACCGTATGCGAAGTCTGGCGATAGAGGATACAGCATTAGATCTCCTCCAATCCTTCTTGGTTAACAGACAACATACTGTGACGATGGGCAAGTTTATATCTAGGCCTTTCTCCCTGCCCTGTGGAGTGCCCCAGGGATCGGCATTGAGCCCAACACTATTCAACCTTTATGTTACGCCACTCGTGACAATTATAAAAAATGCTGGTTTTCTCCTGGCGTATTATGCCGATGACGCCCAAATTGTGGTGTCACTGGCAAAACCTGAAAACAACTCTGGTATGGCATTCAGAACATGCGTGAGCAATGTGAGCAAGTGGAGGGACCACAACTGCCTTAAATTAAATGTCGCAAAAACTGAGGTCAATCTCTTTGGTAACAACCCCTCATTCTGGACGCCAGATTGGTGGCCACCCGAGCTGGACTCACTTCCTGAACCCTCAAACAAAGTAAAAAACGTAGGCATCCTGGTAGATAAAGAACTGAAGTTCAAGGACCAAGTAAATAAAATTACATCAGTCTCATTTTGCTCCTTTAGGCTCATAAAAAAGATCGACAAATTCCTGCCTCCCGAACTTCTGAGAACTGTTATCATTGCATGGGTACTTACAAAGATCGATTACTGCACTAGTCTCTATCTTACTCTCGCAGAGGGTCTCTTGAAGAGGCTTCTGCATGTTTCCTTTTTAAAATTCCTAAACATGAATCAGCTAGAGGAGCCATCTGGAAACTACACTGGTTGCCAATTAAACAACGATGTAGGTTTAAGGCTCTCTGTCTGGCCTATAAATCAATGCATGGACTGAGACCAGCCCACTTCAAGGAGAAACTCAAATGGCACATCCCAGTGAGGATGCTTCGCTTAGGCTCTGCCATGAACCTGACTGTCCCCTCATTTAGTAGGACCAACTGGGGTGGGGAGAGCTTTTTCAGGGCCACAGCTGTGCTCTGGAACAGCCTGCCACTGACACTAAAAGCTGCTCCCTCATTACTTACTTTCAGAAAGGCCTTAAAGACCTGGCTTTTCTCACAGGATTGAAAGGCACCTGACCATCTGTCTGACTCGCTTCTGACATCTGCTGTAGCTATCCTTGTTTTCTATAGCGCCAAGACGCCCAAGGGCATAAGTTGCGCATTATAAATTATATTCATTCATTCATTCATAACTTGAAAAAAACATGTTGCAAAACTGATACGGGGCACTCTTCTAATCCTCCACAGTTCCATAACTGTAAAAGAAAGCACGCAATGCAAATACTTTTACTTCACTTCTTCCCAAAGTATGGCTGCCTTTACTAAAAGTATAGTCCGTTTTCTATGTTTTACTTGACGGCAAAATGGTGGCAGTCACTGACAACATCTGACTCTCTCTTGATGTAGGAACCCCTATCATGTTGGTTTTATTGGACCTGTCTGCCACGTTTGATATGTTCTCCCATCCCATTCCTATCCGCAGACTACATGGCGTAGGTATCCATGGTATGGCACTACTTTGACTCATGGACTTCCTTGACAACCGTACCCAACAGGTTTGTTTGGGTCCGTTTAATCAAGAAAAAAACATTCTAACAAGAGATTCCCCCAACGCTTGTGCCTGAGCCTAACTCTACTCAACATGCATGATGCACCTCTGGCAGATGTTGTGAGATCTAGCGGTGTGGAGATCGTGTCAAACGCGGATGACACTCAACTCCTCATCTCCTTCGGTCCAGACCCAGATGTGGTGAAAAAACAATTTGCGCACTGCAGGAGGGAGATCGCTGAGTGGATGGTTGATAACTGTCTCCAACGAAATGGTGAGAAATCTGAGATTGTGTTGTTTGGCAAAGCGCACAAGCTTTGCTCAGCTGACTGGTGGCCTGCGAATCTTAGACCAGCTCCAACTGCTAAGCAAGTGGTGAGAAACTTAGGAGTGAAACTTGATCGAACACTATCTTTGAGAGACCAGATTAATGTCACATGTTGCACCTGCTATGCCAGAATGATGCTGTTCAAAAGGTCTTCCCTTGGTAACCTTCCACCTCCAGGAAAACCAGGATCCACATGCTTAAAATTAGTCAACACAACAAGATGATGGACGGAGTGGTGAAACTTTTCAACCACTCACTGCCAGTCACAGATCTGGGTTTAATCCATAGTTCTTTTGCTCACTATGCCACCCCAGTTTGGACCCAACCATATGCAAATCAGTCTTGACCCTGTTCCTCATTGGAAAAGTCAAGCCCAAACTACCAGGACAGGTCCTCCATGGACCGGATACAAGCATCCTTGTACCGGTTTCGGGGTTTCAGCCCTTATCAGACAGGCTAGCTTGAATAAAGTGGCATAGCAAGCAAGGGACCCACATCTGGGCATACCCTTGGCCACTTAGGGTGAACATAGCAAACACAATAAGATGATGGATGGAGTGGTGAAACTTTTCAACCACTCACCCCTAGTCACAGATCTGGGTTTAATCCATCATACTTTTGCTCACTATGCCACCCCAGTTTGGACCCAGCCATATGCAAATCAGTCTTGACCCTGCTCCTCATGGGAACAGTCCAGCCCAAACTGCCAGGAAAGGTCCTCCCTGGACCTGAAACAAGCATCCTGGGACTGGTTTCGGGGTTTCCCCCCTCTTCAACCAGGCTAGCTTGAATCCAGTGGCACAGCAAGCAAGGGACCCACATCTGGTCATACCCTTGGCCACTTAGGATGAACATAGCAAACACAACAAGACGATGGACATAGTGGTGAAACTTTTCAACCACTCACAACCAGTCACAGATCTGGGTTTATCCATAGTTCCTTTGCTCACTATGCCACCCCAGTTTAAACCCAGCCATATGAAAATCAGTCTTAACCCTGCAACTCATGACAACAGTCCAGCCCGAACTGCCAGGTCAGGCCTCTCTGGACCAGAAACAAGCGTCCCGGGACCGATTTGGGGGTTTTACCCCTCATCAGCCAGGCTAGCTTGAATCCCCTGGCACAGCGAGCAAGGGACCCACGTCTGGGCATACCCTTGGCCACTTAGGGTGAACATAGAAAACACAACAAGATGATGGACGGAGTGGTGAAACTTTTCAACCACTTACCCCCAGTTACATATCTGGGTTTAATCCATCTTTTTTTTATCACTATCCCACCCTAATTTGGACCCATCCATATGCAAATCAGTCTTGACCCTGCTCCTCAATGGAACAGTCCAGCCCAAACTGCCGGGACAGGTCTTCCCGGGACAGGAAACAAGCATCCTGGGACCGGTTTCAGGGTTTCACCCCTCATCAGCCAGGCTGGCTTGAATCAAGTGGCACAGCAAGCAAGGGACCTACATCTGGGCATACCTTAGGGCGAACATAGCAAACACAACAAGATGATGGATGGAGCAGTGAAACTTTTCAACCACTCACCCCTAGTCACAGAACTGGGTTTAATTCATCGTTCTTTTGCTCACTATGCCGACCCAGTTTGGACCCAGCCATATGCAAATCAGTCTTGACCCTGCTCCTCATTGGAACAGTCAAGCCCGAACTGCCAGGACAGGTCCTCCTTGGCCCGGAAACAAGCATCCTTGGACCGGTTTAGAGGTTTCACCCCTCATCACCCAGGCTAGCTTGAATCCAATGGCACAGCGAGCAAGGGACCCATGTCTGGGCATACCCTTGGCCACTTAGGGTGAACATAGAAAACACAACAAGATGATGGACGGAGTGGTGAAACTTTTCAACCACTCACCCCCAGTTACATATCTGGGTTTAATCCATTGTTTTTTTGCGCACAATGCCACCCTAATTAGGACCCAGCCATATGCAAATCAGTCTTCACCTTGCTCCTGAATGGAACAGTCCAGCCCAAACTGCCAGGACAGCTCCTCCCTGGACTGGAAACAAGCATCCTGGGACCGGTTTCGGGTTTTCCTCCTCATCAGCCAGGCTAGCTTGAATCCAGTGGCACAGCAAGCAAGGGACCCACATATGGGCATACCCTTGGCTACTTAGGACGAACATAGCAAATACAACAAGTTGATGGACATAGTGGTGGAACTTTTCAACCACTCACCCCCAGTCACAGATCTGGGTTTAATCCATTATTCTTTTGCTCACTATGCCACCCCAGTTTGGACCCAGCAATATGCAAATCAGTCTTGACCCTGCTCCTCATTGGAACAGTCAAGCACAAACTGCCAGGACAGGTCCTCCCTGGACCTGAAAGAAATATCCTGGGACCGGTTTCGGGGTCCCCCCTCGCCAGGCTAGCTTAAATCCAGTGGCACAGCGAGGAAGGGACCCACGTCTGGGCATACCCTTGGCCACTTAGGGTGAACATAGAAAACACAACAAGATGATGGACGGAGTGGTGAAACTTTTCAACCACTCACCCCAGTTACATATCTGGGTTTAATCCATCGTTTTTTGCTCACTGTGCCACCCTAATTTGGATCCAGCCATATGCAAATCAGTCATCACCTTGCTCATCAACAGAACAGTCCAGCCCAGACTGACAGGACAGGTCCTCCCGGGACCGGAAACAAGCATCCTGGGACCAGTTTTTGGGTTTCACCCCTCATCAATCAGGCTAACTTGAACCAAGTGGCACAGCAAGCAAGGGACCCACATCTGGGCATACCCTTTGCCACTTAGGGTGAACATAGCAAACACAACAAGATGAGGGACGGAGCAGTGAAACTTTTTAATCACTCACCCCTAGTCACAGATCTGGGTTTTATTCATCGTTCTTTTGCTCACTATGCCACCCCAGTTTGGACCCAGCCATATGCAAATCAGTCTTGACCCTGCTCCTCATTAGAACAGTCAAGCCCAAACTGCCAGGACAGGTCCTCCTTGGACCAGAAACAAGCATCCTGGGACCGTTTCGGGTTTCACCCCTTATCAGCCAGGCTAGGTTGAATCAAGTGGCACAGCAAGCAAGGGACCCACATCTGGGCATACCCTTGGCCACTTAGGGTGAACATAGCAAACACAATAAGATGATGGACGGAGTGGTGAAACTTTTCAACCACTCACCCCTAGTCACAGATATGGGTTTAATCCATCGTACTTTTGCTCACTATGCCACCCCAGTTTGGACCCAGCCATATGCAAATCAGTCTTGACCCTGCTCCTCACGGGAACAGGCCAGCCCAAACTGCCAGGACATGTCCTCACTGGACCTGAAACAAGTATCCTGGGACCGGTTTTGGGGTTTCCCCCTCATCAGCCAGGCTAGCTTGAATCCAGTGGCACAGCAAGCAAGAGACCCACATCTGGGCATACCCTTGGCCACTTAGGGAGAACATAGCAAACACAACAAGACAATGGACATAGTGGTGAAACTTTTCAACCACTCACCCCAAGTCACTGATCTGGGTTTAATCCATTGTTCTTTTGCTCACTATGCCACCCCGGTTTGGACCCAGCCATATGCAAATCAGTCCTGACCCTGCTCCTCATGGGAACAGTCCAGCCCAAACTGCCAGGACAGGTCCTCATTGGACCGGAAACAAGCATCCTGGGACCGGTTTCGGGGTTTCTCCCCTTATCAGCCAGGCTAGCTTGAATAAAGTGGCACAGCAAGCAAGGGACCCACATCTGGGCATACCCTTGGCTACTTAGGGCAAACATAGCAAACACAACAAGTTGATGGGCATAGTGGTGGAACTTTTCAACCACTCACCCCCAGTCACCGATCTGGGTTTAATCCATTGTTCTTTTGCTCACTATGCCACCCCAGTTTGGACCCAGCCATATGCAAATCAGTCTTGACCCTGCTCCTCATTGGAACAGTCAAGCCCAAACTGCCAGGACAGGTCCTCCCTGGACCGGATACAAGCATCCTGGGACCGGTTTCGGGGTTTCTCCCCTTATCAGCCAGGCTAGCTTGAATCAAGTGGCATAGCAAGCAAGGGACCCATATCTGGGCATACCCTTGGCCACTGAGGGTGAACATAGCAAACACAATAAGATGATGGACGGAGTGATGAAACTTTTCAACCACTCACCCCTAGTCACAGATCTGGGTTTAATCCATCATACTTTTGCTCACTGTGCCACCCCAATTTGGACCCAGCCATATGCAAATCAGTCTTGACCCTGCTCCTCATGGGAACAGTCCAGCCCAAACTGCCAGGACAGGTCCTCCCTGGATCTGAAACAAGTATCCTGGGACCGGTTTCGGGGTTCCCCCTTATCAGCCAGGCTAGCTTGAATAAAGTGGCATAGCAAGCAAGGGACCCACATCTGGGCATACCCTTGGCCACTTAGGGCGGACATAGCAAACACAACAAGACTGATGGACATAGTGGTGAAACTTTTCAACCACTTACCCCCAGTCACAGATCTGGATTTAATCCATAGTTCCTTTGCTTACTATGCCACCCTAGTTTAAACCCAGCCATATGAAAATCAGTCTTAACCCTGGGACTCATGACACCAGTCCAGCCCGAACTGCCAGGACAGGCCTCTCTGGACCGGAAACAAGCATCCCGGTACCGGTTTCGGGGTTTCACCCCTCATCAGCCAAGCTAGCTTGAATCCAGTGGCACAGCGAGCAAGGGACCCACGTCTCGGCATTCACTTGGCCACTTAGGGTGAACATAGAAAACACAACAAGATGATGGACGGAGCAGTGAAACTTTTCAACCACTCACCCCCAGTTACATATCTGGGTTTAATCCATTGTTTTTTTGCTCACTATGCCACCCTAATTTGGACCCAGCCATATGCAAATCAGTCTTCACCTTGCTCATCAACGGAACAGTCCAGCCCAGACTGACAGGACAGGTCCTCCCGGGACCGGAAACAAGCATCCTGGGAACAGTTTCGGGGTTTCACCCCTCATCAGCCAGGCTAACTTGAATCAAGTGGCACAGCAAGCAAGGGACCCAAATCTGGGCATACCCTTGGCCACTTAGGGCGAACATAGCAAACACAAGATGATGGACGGAGCAGTGAAACTTTTTAATCACTCACCCCTAGTCACAGATCTGGGTTTAATTCATCGTTCTTTTGCTCACTATGCCACCCCAGTTTGGACCCAGCCATATACAAATCAGTCTTGACCCTGCTCCTCATTGGAACAGTCAAGCCCAAACTGCCAGGACAGGTCGTCCCTGGACCAGAAACAAGCATCCTGGGACCGTTTCGGGGTTTCACCCCTCATCAGCCAGGCTAGCTTGAATAAAGTGGCATAGCAAGCAAGGGACCCACATCTGGGCATACCCTTGGCCACTTAGGGTGAACATAGCAAACACAATAAGATGATGGACGGAGTGTTGAAACTTTTCAACCACTCACCCCCAGTCACAGATCTGGGTTTAATCCATTGTTCTTTTGCTCACTATGCCACCCCAGTTTGGACCCAGCCATATGCAAATCAGTCTTGACCCTGCTCCTCATGGGAACAGTCCAGCCCGAACTGCCAGGACAGGTCCTCCCTGGACCGGAAACAAGCATCCTGGGACCAGTTTCGGGGTTTCACCCTTCATCAGCCAGGCTAACTTGAATCAAGCGGCACAGCAAGCAAGGGACCCACATATAGGCATACCCTTGGCCACTTAGGGTGAACATAGCAAACACAACAAGATGATGGACGGAGTGGTGAAACTTTTCAACCACTCACCCCCAGTCACAGATCTGGGTTTAATCTACTGTTCTTTTGTTCACTATGCCACCCCAGTTTGGACCCAGCCATATGCAAATCAGTATTGGCCCTGCTCCTCATGGGAACAGTCCAGCCCGAACTGCCAGGACATGTCCCCCCTGGACCGGATACAAGCATCCTGGGACCGGTTTCAGGGTTTCACCCCTCATCAGCCAGGCTATGACTGGGGGTGAATGTTTGACAATGCTCAGCATTCCGCCCATCAACTTTTTGTGTTGTATCCTACCGCTTTTATACACTCCTGAGGCCTCGCTACAGATTCGGCCTTGCTACAGACTCTTCGGCTATTTGGTGTGGTGGCTAAGCCCAAGGCGTGTGCCCAACTTCGCAAATTACAGTTAGTAAAATGGGCTGACCTTTACAACAGCATGACATTTATCAAGCAGGATGCGCTTATTCTCAATCACATGCCCATGCCTTTGGGCAATTACTTGCTGCACAGGCTTAAAATGAAAAGTGAGCAGCTGACTGCAACGTTTTCTCAAGAACCAGATAGATCTGGTCCACTTGAAATCTTGGGGAATCCTAGGGCACTCAGAGGAGGGACACTCCTCCTGTGTCACAAGGGCAGAGAGGAAATCTCTGGTGAGAGTACGTCCTCCCTTAGTAAACTCAAAATCACAATCGGTACCCCACTGTATGTCGAGATAACATTAAATAACCGTGGGAAGATGATTCATGAAGTGACCTAGATGTTACCCACCGGATTGTGGGAAAGGAAAAAATTCCTTTTGTTTTAATTACCCTCACACACCCTAGTGGTGTCATGCTTCATCATCGGGTCACCCTGTCCCCTAAAAGTCAGGGTGGGCTCAACCATATTTCAGGGAGCGCTTTAAAGATATGGCCAGGGGGTCTTACAGATTAAAAATCCTCAGACTGTTCCCAGTGTCCCTTTATTCTTGGAACAGTATGGGATGTTAAAATAATTAAGCATATACAAGGGTCAATTGGATGTTTAGTGGTCCAATGACCCTAGTGCCAACATGTTTCAGCCTGACTATTGGTCCACGGGGGTCCTAGGCTTTCTTCAGGGCTATATGAATATACAGGTTCCCTCCCTGGTAAGAGCAGAAAATAATTATCACGGTACTCATGTGAAAAAAGGGCAGATAGCTGCTCCTTTTGTGAGAATAAAGATACACTTATCTTTAGTATTTAAGGATGTTATTCCTTCTTCTCCATCTACAAAGAAAAAGGAGAACAAAAAGAGAAAAGAAAAAATCTTGCCACTGCTAGAAGTTTCAAACAGCTAATTTCCCATATAAATGGTTATGGACAGTAATCGATCGCTAGGGCTATTCATCCCGCAGGATTGGCATTGGAAGTGGATCTTAAACAACCCATAACGGAGGAGCTATGGTTCCACTGCTGTGCGCAAGTAGTAGATTATGACTCATTCACTTCCACTTTCTTCATAGTCTCTGTTATGTTCTGTTATGTTCTGTTCTGTTCTGTTCTGTTATGTTCTGTTCTGTTCTGTTCTGTTCTGTTCTGTTCTGTTCTGTTCTGTTATGTTATGTTCTGTTATGTTCTGTTCTGTTCTGTTATGTTATGTTATGTTCTGTTATGTTATGTTATGTTCTGTTATGTTATGTTATGTTATGTTCTGTTCTGTTCTGTTCTGTTCTGTTATGTTCTGTTCTGTTATGTTATGTTATGGGATATTTATAGAGTGCACGCACACCAACAGGTCTCTTGGCGCTGGGTTGGGAACCCACCAGTAGTAAAAGGTCCGTGACTAACTATATGCTTGGGTGGAGAGCAATGTTTTCAGCTTTTTCCTGGAACACATGTAGTCTGTTGCTTGTCTGATGGTGATGGGCAATGAGTTCCAAAATTGGGATCCCTGTATGGAAAAACGTGACTCTTCTGTCCGTTTGCATCTGAATCTTGGGACCTCCAATAGATTCATTTGTGCAGATCTGAGAGTGCGCTTCGGGGAGTATCTATGGATCTTTGAGGATAGGTATTTGGGGCCTATGCTATGGATTGGTTTGAATATAATTCAACCTATTTTAAACATAGACCGCTGTTCCACTGGAAGCCAGTGAAGCTCCTTCATCAGTGGCCTTGTATGGCAGCGCCTAGGTTGTTGATAGATGACTCTGGCAGCTTGGTTTTGTATCATCTGTAGTCGGCGATTTTGGTTACTCGGGAGACCTAGATAAATGGCATTAGTCAATTTTTGACAGGATCAGTGCTATAATGATTTGAATACTGGCCTCTCTACTGAAGAATCTTCTGATTTTCCTAAACTTCCTAAGTTAGAAGAAGCAGGAAGATGTGACCAAGCTTATCTGGTATTTCACGGATAGGTCTGTATCGATTTGTATGCCAAGGCCTTTTATCGTACTCTTAGGTATAGGTGCGGAACCAAGCTCCAGTGAGCAGGAGTCCAGTGGCTGAGTTTATTGTTAGGGATGACGATCTCTGTTTTATCAGAGTTAAGTTCTAACTGGTTGCAGTTGAAACAGTTTCTGATGAACAGCATGGTATTCCTTAGAAACTCCTTGGAGTCAGCTGTCTCATCGTTAGTAAAGATCAACTGCATGTCATCCGCATAATTGTAGATTTTAACCTTTATTTGTTGTAAAATATGTATTAGGGGGCAAATGTAAATGTTGAAGAGATCAGGGGACAGGGAAGAACCCTGAGGAACCCCACAGTTCGTGCTGACAAAGGTAGAGCTATGGGGAGAAAGACGGACTGATTGTTTTTGGTCTTTTAAGAAGGATTTCATACAGTTTAAGGTGGCACCTCTGAGACCCGCTGTAGCAATTCGATTAGTTAAGATCTCATGATCAACGGTATCGAATGCTGCAGATAGATCCAGTAGAATCAGTGCCTGAGTGCATCCCTCGTCAGCCTTTTCTTTTAGGTCATCAATGACAGATAGGATGATTGATTCAGTGGAGTGAGATGGCCGAAAGCCAGTCTGGTGTGGGTCCAGGAAATTGGTTTCTTCTATGAAGGAACTTAGATGTCTGACAACGTGTGTCTCTATTACACTCAGTGGAAGTTGTACAAATGGGGATTGGGAGACAATTCTAATTTCGGCACCCAGCGGTTGGGAGTAGGCCTACTTTATTTACCTGGCATGGCATTGTGAACCGATTCAGCATTTCTGGTCACAGGATGTGCACACTCTGCAAGCAATGCTTGATTTACAGGTTCCAATTACCCTGCTAGTTGCGCTGCTGGAGTGTGTCCAAAAGATTCCCAATGCTGACCGTAAATTTGGTGCCCTTGCTCTGCTATTGGTTATGAGGTTGGTGGCGCGGCAGTAGGGCCATGGTAGGGCACCAAAGAAAGCTCAGTGGTTACAGGAACTAACGTACTCTAGCGAACAAACAGCATTGTATAGTGACGTATTGCCTGCATCCTCATGGGCAAGGGATATCTGGACTCCATTCCGGAACTTTTTGCTTACATCATGTGCCACGCAGTCAGAGTAACCCTAGTTTGTTGTTCAACGATGCATGTTGCTGATTTGTCTACTTCTGATGGGAGAGAAGCTGTTAGAGATTTATGGCTGATGGAGGGATGACATTGTTGTACTTCTGAATAATAACCAATGTATTGTTGTCTAGCTCCCCTGGAGCTGCCATGTAATGTTGATATTGATGTTTTGTGCCATACTTTTGTTTGCCATTAAAAAGTAATACAATTTTAAAAAAAAGGAATACCAGGTGTTCCAGGACCAGAGCAAGGAGAATTAGAAGGCTCACCAATAGGATCAGGCCGAGGAGTGCCAGGGGGGCCATGACCATAGGATGAGGGCCCAGAGTACCAAGTGGAGCAGAAAGACCAGGACCTAGGGGTAGCAGGACCAGGGTGAGAAAGATCAGGAGGACCAGAACAGCAAGAGCCAGGAAGAATAAGGCGACTGGAACTGGATGTCCAAGAGGACCAGAACCAAAATGACTCTGCTAAGAAGGACCCAAATAAAGATAACCAGGACCAAGAGGGCCCAGACCATTGGATGCAGTGACAGGAGAACCATGAGGAAAAGGCACAGGGTCAGGAGGACAAAAAGAACAAGGAGGGCACGGCCTAAGAGGACAAGGACACAAGAGGCCAGGTAGACCGAGGGGACCAGCAGGACCAGGAACTGATGTACTGGGAATCAAATGAGCAGGGTGAGAAGGGTCTGAAGGACCAGGTTAAATAGACGAGGGTCAAAAGGATCAGGAATCATAAGAAAGAGCTTAGAAAAGGGATCCTGAAAGGGCCAGGATGGCCAGTAGGACCAGAGCCAAGAGTGCTCGGCATACAAAGACCCAAACAAGGAGGACAGAAACAAAAGAATCAAAAGAATTAGGTCTCGTGGCCAAAGAAACAGGAAGAGAACACGTACTGCGAGACCATGAATGGAAAGACCATTGCTCGGCAAACAAGACTGAGGGCCTGATTCACAAAGGTAAACGCACACTTTTGTGTAAGTTTACCTTTGTTTTGGAATTCACAAAATAGCATTATAATAGTAAGTTTATGAGTGTGGAGACTCAGCAGTTGGGGCAGACAATTCCACACATAAAAAGATACAATATGCCTATCAGTTCTGTTTTGTGAATTCCAAAACAAAAGTAAACGTACACAAAAGTGTAAGAGTACCTTTGTGAATCAGGCCCTGAGAGTGGGGAACACAAGGAGAACAGGACCTGAAGAATAAAAACGAGATGACCAGGCAACCAGAGTCAACATGACAAGACCTAAGAGCACCAGGTCAATGAGGACCTGTGGAACCACAACCAAGGGACAAAGGAAGCTCAATTCACAGAAACCAGAGTATCAGGACCTGGCATACCAGGAGATGCAGGACCAGGATGATGAGGAAATGGAGGTCCAAGACAAGGAACACCAAAATGGCAGAAGCCATGAGGACCGAGCTGAGTCGCTAAGAACAGGATGACCTGAACAAGAAGGACCAGAATAAAGTGGACAAGTTAGTCCAAGGTGACAACGAACAGGAGAACCATGGCCAAGAATATCATGACATGTTGGAGGAGGGCCTGGAGAACTAGTCAGGTCAGGAGTAGCTGGAGAGGCTAAAGCAAGAATGAGCCAGGAGCTGGCCCGAACGACGTTGCATCTTGGGCGGAGCGGCAAGCATTGAGGTCCTGGTATTTTGTTGGTTCTCAGGCCACATTTTGGTGAAAAAAGAGTTGCTCTGAGGGTACATTTTTTATACCTAGCGCCAGCCTTTGAAGTGGGGAAAACGCCTAGGCTACCCCCACATCTGGTTGAGGAACGTTCCTTTCTTACCCTGCCAAGGCTCCAAAAAGTCTAGGGTCACAGAAGACTAGTGTTAGGTTTCTTTGTGTGTGCTGTAGTTAGCCCTATTGAAGTTCTAGTACGGCAGGGAACAGCTCCACCACCACCCCACCTATCTTGTCTTGATGGACCATACTATCTACACCAAAACCCTGTTGTTTCCCTGTCTAGGAGGAATAAACATAGCCTAACAGCGGGGTTGTGAAACCCAAGACACTGGCAGCAGGCACCAATGGATAGGACAGGAAAATGCCAAATTTCTAAAAGTTGCATTTTAGAATTGTGACTTAAAATCTGACTTTACCATTAAACAGGATTTAAAATTATAATTCATTTGAGACCAAACATGATATTTCTACCTATTCCCAAATCAAAGGTTAGCACTTATTAAATGTAATAAGTTAACCCACTGTTATGCTATGGGAGAGGTAGGTCTTGCAGTAGTGGAAACGAATCTAGGAGTGTTTCACTACCAGGACATGTAAAACTTAAAAACAGACGTTCTACTTTTTAAGTACAAGGAACCATACCCTGTGGGCTGTACAGACCCTCCCTAGGGGTGACTTGGATGTATTAAAAAGTAAGGTTTAGACCTGGCAAAATGTTTATTTTGCCAAGTTGAATTGGCAGTATTAAACTGTACTACAGGCTAAAATGGCAGACTCGAGTCATGTTTTAAAGTGTTACTTTAGCAGGTGGCACAATAAGTGCTGCAGGCCCACTAGTAGAATTTAATTACAGGCCCTAGGTACATGTAGTATCACTCTACTAGGACTCTATGTGTAAATTAATGGTGGCAAGTGGCAGTAAGCCAACTTTACCCCGTTTCAAGGGGGAGCACAAGCACTTTAGAACTGGTTAACAGTGGTAAAGTGCACAGAGTTCCTAATGCTAATAAAATAAAAACAAAATTCATAAAACAGGAGAGAAAAAGGCAAGAAGTTGGGGGGAAGACCACAGCAAGGATGTCATGTCTAACAATTACAAAAAGGGTGACAATGAATGGACCTACACAAAGCCTGCCTGTCAAAATCATATGAGTCTTTGGATGTATATCAATAAAATTTCAGGAAATAAACTGGGAATAATAATGTCAATGCGAGCCATGGGAAAAATGTATTAGCACTCTATACACCCAAGGAGAGCCGAAACCGAGGCCTAGTACTAATCTTCATCTGATAAAAGAGAAAATTGCTTCAAGTATCAACGGTCATCCAAATTCAATGATGTCACCTCCCATGCGCAGATGAACTCAGACTGTCTACTAAGCAATTGCTCTACACTGACACACGTACTAAAAATAATAAATAAAAGTACAAATGATGACGCAGCTGGACCCAATGGGCTACCGGAAGGGATCTTTAAATTGAATCCAGAGGAATGGGCAACACTAATGAAGAACCTTTTCGAGACATGTTACAAGAAAGGATGTGCCCCTGGTTCCTGGGAGGAGGCCATTTGCAGCCATTTTGCAAAAAAGGGACCCATCAGGACTCAACAAAGTATTGGGCAATTGCAGTTCTGAATATCGACTTAAAGCAAATGTGATTCTTGAGATCCTCCACTACTATGCAACCATTGCTTTTTAATGTACATATATTATTGTTCCGAGTATTGCTTGAGTTTTTTTTTTCATTTCACATTTTAAAATGACTTGTTATATATATTGTAATGTTTTTTTATTAATCATATACAATAAATCTATTGTTAAAATTAACCTAAATATGAAATGGAATCCTTGCCCTTAAGTCAGAAGATCTAAATGAGCATCTTGTTTGGCCTGTCTCTTGCCAAACATGGCCCTAAACTGGAATTTAAAAAAAGGAATAATCTTGTAACCAGGGCTGTTATTCAGAATTCATGGTGTGGCCCAGGATAACTTTCAACTAAGGTATCCTACCACCCTGAAATCAGTGTTTATTCTAAAACTTATGATGGCCTTGTCTTATTCAGCAGGGGAATTCAAATATTTTTATTTATAACCCTTGCACACCCTATTGGTGCCATGTTTCATCATCTGGTCGCACCCTGGTCCCTAAAAACTAGGGTGGGCTCAACCATCTTTCCGGGAGCACTTACGATAAAGCTCCAGATCTAACAGGGAGTATACTTACCCCAGTTTCCTTTTATTTGGGGTACCAATGGTAAGATTAAAAAAGTTTAAAAAGTCGGATTATGTGGGAAGGGGTTACTATCTCTATACTGTATAACGAAGTCTAGTGGTATACTTGCATTAAGTAAGGCGAGTAAGTATACTATGAAGGTAACCTCTGTCTGATCAGTGAGAAAGACTTGGGGATGGGAAAGTAAAACACAGATCCTATAGCGTGAGAGGTACCATTCCAGGGGGTGGCACCGAATCAGCACTGCTTATGATCCAGCGCGACTAATATACATTTTTCCTTACAACACTAATCCAGATAAAACACCTACTCAACTATTGATTCACTTGAAAACTTATGTCGGTGGGGCCCATAACACCGCATGCATACATTCATTCAAATCTCTGGATCAAGCACTAAGGAAAAATGAGTTGCTGGACAAGCGGGATACCTTATAAAATGACAGAATTATAACCTATACATTATATACATTAACTTCGGATTTTGTAGGTTCCAAACATCAAGGTACTCCGCTATTTGGTCGATGGACCAACTAGTAGAATCAGTTGATGGCGATTAAGACCAGCTCAATCACAATTAAAACCATTAGCATTTATAAATTTACAATTTATTAAAGAACCAGAGACTCATTTATAGTTAGCATATAGTTTTATCGAAAATTCTTTAAGCAAAAGCAAAATTCATTTTAAGCAACTACATTTATTATATCAGTAAGTATTTTAAGTAAAAGTTCAAAACAAAAATGAGAAATATTCATTACCCTTGGCCATAGGGCGCTGACAAGAATGGTCCATCAGGAAAGAGAGATGAACCGCAGATCACAGGATGGACTCCCAAACTGACTGGCTGTCCCGCTAACCTCCTCGGACGCAATCTCCTCCCGGGCAACTCCCGCAACGGTCTCGTTCCTTTCCAGTCAAGGTTCGTAGTTCAAAATGACAGAGTCTCTCGCAGCATCAGGATAGAATAAAAAAAGAAGCTTTTTCTTTTTTCACAACGTAAGGGCAGACTCTCTTATACCCTATTTTCTGGCTCACTACACTTAAAAGTTGCAATCTTTAGGGGCAAGAATCACGCTAATTGGTCCATTGGAGGGGTGGTGATGGTCACCGCATTGCCCTCCTTGTTCGAACCGGTTTGGGGACAATAAGGCATACAATAAGTCTCATGCTCAAAAAGTCCAAAAGTAGTTACATTTACTAATATAATTTGTAACAAACTCCGATGGTCACATATTAGTTCATCCCCGGTCGCTCGTTTTTCCCATCCGTTCCCAGGCATATGTGCTGAACTCTTGGCACGCCTTTCGTAGCAGGTCAGACTGGCCTTGACATCTCTCGCTCCGGGCACAGGCTGCATACACGTGACTGGAGACTTTAAGCTGCATCTCATCCTTTCCAGCGGCCATTTTGGAAGCCTGGCCTAGCAGGCCCGAACAAAACTAATATAAGAACAAAGACAACGGAAATTAAAACATGGAAAATAAGCCTTTCTGTTTACCACCTGCCATTCTAAAGACCCGTTTTAGGTATTACCTAGCGTAAGCGACATTTAAAGCCATTTTACTCACCATCTGCATTCTTTGCCACGGTGCAATTTACTATGCAACATAAATCATGCAATTTACTCTATTTACTACTCAAATCACAATATATGTTACTTAGCTTTACATTTGTAAATGAATTAGATTTTTGCAGAAGCAAATGGGTTGCCCGCGTGTAATGTTTAACGAAAAGGTGCATTTGTTGATTAGTTCATGCGTTTCAAACGGTTAGTACTATTAATTATTATGGGGTCATTAACTTCAAAGGGGTTCAAAAAATATTTCGTTTCCCCTGCTCCATCACTTACTTCTGTGTTCCCAGAAGTCCCCAAAAGTGCTTAAATTAGAGTGCTCTTTTCTATAACAAGGCTTGTTCCTAGCTAGCCATCTCGGTGTGTTCAAGAATCTTGATCTGGCCTCTGCCATTGCCTGCAAAGGATTGACCTCCATGTCTCTGAGCTACTTGTAAAGAGAGGCCTTGCAAACTGACAGGAACATCAAACAGACTCAAGAGTAGTCCTGGGTGTAGGCATTCATCCCACTGTCTCCTCCTTGTGGTAACAACCTTTTCTTGGTAAATCAAGGCAATAGGGATATCCCTGGGGGGGAAATGAGAGGGAAGGGGTATGAGAATAGAGAGAAACAGCACCAGATTCAACAGAAACCTGGAAGATGGCAGACAAAGACAGGATAAAAAGGTACAGGATAAAGCATAAAAGAGAGAGGGAGGAGAGGCATGAGGGTTGCTTGAAGGGTGACCAAAAAAGGGATTGTGGGGCAGTGTGGATAGGAGGGAGGAGATAATAGTTGCTAGGGAGAGTGTGAATAGTGTAGGTGGAGAGCTCCATCCACTAGTGTATGCAGAATGAAAAATATGTGCATTTGTATATGAATTATTGCAGGCTAAAGAGTGGAACTATGCCTTACCAGTACACAACATCCATTGTGGGTGATGCCTTAGACTGTTTAACAGGATCTAGATGGTTTTCTGGGTGCTATTGAAGCCCGAGTCCTTGATTCCGGCAGAGGATGAGGAAACTGGTACAATTGGGGTGTATGGGCCTGGTTCACAAACTGCTCTTTTGAGTAAGTTTACACCTTTCAGTATGTTCACTACTTTTCCGAATCAAACTAACTGCGCTTTTGTAATAATTTACACTTTCGTAGTACGTGCAGCACCACACATGGCCAACCACTGGCACTGCAACATCCTCATACAGAAAATAATGGAGGAAGGGACTTGAAATAAAACCCCATACACAATAATGTTAAATTAAATTAAATGTTTTAATATAGTTACAAATATAACTTAATAGATATAAATTGATGTTAAAAACATGTATATAAATAGTATATATTTATTACTTTATTATAAAATATTTAATGGCCTATTTTGAATTTAAGATTAATAGACTTAATTAAAAGTGTAACCTTACTCAAAAGTGTGAGTTACCTTTGTGAATCAGGGCCTATGAATTTATTGCCATTCCCCAAGATGTACCTGGACCTCCAACTGTTTTTCAGCCTTTGATGAAAAAGGCTGCTGGAGAAGCGCATCTTTTAGACGTGCCGGATTTGCAAAACTGGAAGAAAAGAACCACCAACTCCTGAAGCTTTAGACTGACTGAAAGCAAAAATGCTCAAATGATCCCTAAAAGACATGTGGAATTGTCCTTCGTAGTATACAATGTGTAGGACACATGATAAAAGAAGGAGTAGCTGTTAATGCCCTGCTTTGGATTTGTCCAAGACAAAAAACCCTGATGGATCTACAGGGTTTCTTGGAATTCTGTGGCTATTAACATAGAGTTGTTCTGAGATTTGCCAGAATCTTTAAACCACTAACCAAAGTGACCAAAGGATATTCACCGACTAGGAAAAATCCGAGAATGAATAAAAAGCATGAATCACCTTAGTGAAGTGTGTGATCCTTTTGTTGTCAAAGGGACTGTTCGGTGCAAACAAGATTGCCTACTAATCAAAAAATCTACTACTGCCTCAGTCTTAACCTACGTGGATCTTCACTTACTACAGGTTCTATACGGGGCTGCCAGCCAAGATGGCCAAGGTGCAGTTTTGTTTCTAGGAAAATATTACCAAGCAGGATCAGTCACTGCTACATATAGAGGATTGTCTGTTTCTAAAAAGAACTATTTCACCCTGGAATCCTGGCCCTCAGATTGAGAAGCTCCATGAGACTGGGTCTATGCAATGGATGACTAAGTGAAGATTGGGTCTGTCAATTGGATGGCTGAGTGAAGACTGGCTCTGTCCGATGGATGGCTGAGTGAAGACTGGGTCTATGCGAAGGATGGCTGAGTGAAGACTGGGTCTTCTCAATGGATGGCTGAGTGAAGACTGGGTTTATGGGATGGATGGCTGAGTGAAGACTGGGTCTATTTGAGGGATGACTGAGTGAAGACTGGGTCTGGCCCATGGATGGCCCTATGGGTGATGCAGATGGTCTTGAAAGTTGGATATCCTGCAATAGAAAGCCAGTGAAGCACTGGGAGTGCTGGTGGCATATGGTCTTGAAGAGGGACATTCAGAAGTTGTCTTGTTATTAGAGACATAGAAAGGTAAACATGGGTCCTCATGCAGACTGTCACAATTGGGGTGCACTGATCCCCACACTCCCCTGGGCCACAGTGCCACTGCACCAGCTTCACTATTGATAGCTACACCCCTGCTTGCTGTGGGGTTCTGGAGTTTTAGTAGCCATCGGAGCAGACTGTGGGCTATCTAGGTAGAGTTCATTTGTCGAGTCAAGACTTCACAGAACGATTGAGGTGGAAGTGTGGTACTTCTGAGAGGAATACTAGATGCAGGAAAATTCACTGTAGTGTATTTAAGGTGGAGAAGGTGTTTTACTTGGAGAACCATGGATAGGATGTGGGTCCATGATCACACCAAGGTTTCTCACTTTAATTGACATTGCCAAGTTCCTGGAGCCAAATGGTCTTAGATTAGTACTTTTTCTAGCTGATGCATGTCAGAATCACTAATTTGGGTGTGCTAAGTTTAAGGCAATGGCTCAGAGGCAGTGGTCTAGTCCTCAGCGTTTCAGCTGCCTTGAGTTTTCCAGGCTTAATATGATCTGGGTATCATGGGCATACTTGTACTATGTCATGTTGAATGATTTGATGAGATCTGGTGTGGGATGAGTTGGGTGTTGAAAAAGAGTCAGGAAATGAGTGAGCCTTGGAGCATGTCAGCCTCAATGCTAAAAGTCTCTTATGTGAACAGTGGTAGTGGTATGATATTGGATCTGTAAGAGAACCAGGAGGAAACGTAGTCAGTCGTTAATGCTTCTCTTTTAGTCATCTACCTGTAGACAGACTTGGAGGAGCTGGTGGTGGGCTATGTTTAAGGCAGAAAAGAGGTCCATTAGAAGAAGTGGGATACTTCTATTCTTGTCCACGTTGATTCGACTTAGAGATCAAAGTGGATTTTGTACCTTCGGCTGAGCAGAACCTAGTTTGTTGATGTGAGATTGAACTGTTTTCTTCAAGAAAGTCACAGATCTGGGTAATGCTGCTGTCTCAGTCAATTCAAGGCAGGATCTGCTGGATCTAGATAGTTCTTCATGAGTGTGTACGTGTAACGATGTTCCCTTCAGCATAATCGATCACACTCAAAGTGATACTCCAATCACAATATTTTATTTCATAATTATAAATTCATTATTTATTCCATTTATCCTCATAATTCCTTATTGCAATATCCTTATAATGTATGGCAGAGGGTATTTTATTCCTTATAATAAATGGTCACACCAAAACCTTTCCTGCAAACCACTTGAATCCTTGGTGTGGTACTTTTAATGTACAAGAGATAGGATATTTATAAACATGAAGACTACAATTAGAATCTCTAGTGCAAAATTAAACACCAAAAAGCAGTTAGATATTTGTTGAGTAAAGATATTAGAACTAGTTTAATACAAGTCAGATTTTAAAAAAATCACTGTAGCTCAGAATGTGTAGAAACATGCAGAGAGATTCTGTCTTTCCTATAATTCCCTAAAATGTGGAAACAATAAGCAATGTTGTTACAAATATCACCATTCTGGTTATCACTGTTAATCTAGAAAAAAATTACCAGAAGAAGGAAAAACCATATTTAGTTTTATTTTTAATGTGTAGGTTAAATTATGCTTTCGCCTTAGCTGCTGGCTCCAGCAGCAGGCATCTTTATGCCAGAACTCAGTTGTAGTAAGCTATTACACTTGAGCAGTTACATCATTTCCTTATTAGAGGCGACTAGGGATGTCACAAGTCGCCTGTAATAAGGAAATTAGAGAAGGATTTTTATGCAGGATTGCAGGGCTCCCATGTATTATATATGTTTGTTCTTCACAATATAACAGCAGATGATTGCATATTTTCTTTGAAGACAGAGTGCTGTGCCACACACTTTATGATTTGATGTTTACACTAGGTAAACTGATATATGTTGGGTCAATGTACAGAACTACAATAGAGATGGACAACATATTCTTTTTAGGATTTTTAAGATAATCAATGCTACCAGGAAGTCTGTTACAAAATTCATCTGCGTAGGTCGCTGGAACAAGTTTGTTCCTTGGTGAGATTTCGAAGGCCTTGAGCCCTTTACATGTCAACTTTCCAGTGTCTTGTGATTTGCACTGTCCTTGCACAGAAGAGTTTTGCGGTGGCTATAAATAAGGCTACATTTAACAAAAATAAGAGAGAGAGAGAAGCGAGTGCCAAGACCCGTTCGTCTTACCAACCGATCAATATATTAACATAATGGGAACCCATTATCCTTCCTTTTTAGCTAATGTTCCAACGACCACTTTCTCATGGTTATCCAAGTATGCTGCCTTGGAACCCACAGTGTGTTTTAAAAGAACCCTCACTCACCTACCTGGTAGGTGACATGCTATATCATTGAGTTACCACTCTGGTCGCCAAATGCTTCCAGGGTGTGCTGCGATGCCTAATTGCAGCGGAGCACATTTTTGGGGGGAAACTGTGATTGTGAGCGTGTTAGTGAAAGGTGCCGTTTTTAAAATTGGCTCTAGACTTCCTGTCACTGGATGTGAAATTTTAATGGTGGAAGTCTTGGTCAATGTTAAAAGCAATGGTGTATATTAAGTTGAGCCCACTTATCCTCAGTGTGGTCTACATGTTTCAGCCATCTTCTTTTTATGCCTCTCTGGGTCAGTGTGGCTTTCGTCAGGACCAAATTCAGAAAATGGCATGCGTGCTATGGCATGCAAGGATGGTGTGTGTGGTTTGTACTTACAAACCCACATGCTTGTTAGGAGAATCACCTTTTGCGTTTCCTCCTGTAAGAAGTAGAATTATGAGAAAGTGGTATTAGTGACATATAGGTAAGATCTGTTTAGAGCCAGATAGTTTCCTTCTTCTCAGGCTCCTTACCGCGACCATTTGTCTCATCGACTATATATTTCACTAATGCCACTTTCTCATAACTCTATAATTAAGGTTAGCCAGCTGGCGTATCTTTTTTCATGTGTCTTCCTGATAAACCTCTGTTTAGATGTGGTGTGTTTTCTAAATGGTTTGCTTTACTTGTTTCCTCCTGCTCCATTTATTGTTCTTATGTGAGACTTGACTCATGTGTTAACTTTCTAGATGGCATCCCCATTCAAGCCAAAGTATAGCTGCCTGGTTCCATATCCTACCTTGGTGGCAATAACTTCAGCATGTAGGGTTGGAGAACTTTAGGCCCTCTCAGTTTGTCCATCTTTCACAGTTCTCTACCCAAATATGTTGGTTCTTTTCACCTTCTTTTTTTTTACCAAAGGTGATTTCATAAACAGTCAATTATCCATCCATCTTTCTGCCTTCTTCCACTTTCACCCAAGGAGGAGAAACAGATGCATAGCCTGGACCCCAGATGTGCAGTCTCTTACTACATTGTCTGCACTCATCAGGAGAGAGTGGCTCTTTGCGGGCGTCGAGGAAGCCAAGAAGGGTAAGGCAGTAGCCAAACTTGCCATTTCACAAAGTCATCCTCCTTATCAAGATATGTTACACCTGGCTAAGAAAGGTCTTCCAGAGGGCATTTGTGCCCATGCCACCAGGGCCATGGCTGCCTAACGGCTCTCTTCAGAGGTGTCTCTGGTGCAGATATCTGCTGGGCGGCTACATTCACATACTTCCATACTTTTACCTAGCATCACTGCCTCAACTATTAGGCATGCAGTGAGCTGTGTTGCATGTTATCCTTGGTGCACTGTCACTATTCAATCCTTCCTGCCATGGAGGTATTGCTTTGCTTTGGGACTCATTCATAAGGGGAGGGATCAGTTGAAAGATGCATCCATCAGAAGAAAGATTTGCTTACTCTCGGTAATGACATTGCTGGTGGATACATAATCTTCCTGTAAATTCTTCACCATCCACACTCTTCCCCGTTGAGTTAGTGTAGTGACTAATAAGATCCCAAGGTGCGCAAACGTGTTATGTGCTGTAGTTGTTGCTTTTGTTGCACTCAGTCCCACTTCGCGCACCTTCATGGAGTGTCGAAAATGTTCCATAAACTGACGCCAGTGCGTGGGTTGGCACCTAATGCACTCCAGTGTCTTCATGTCCAAGGCAGAGTTTCAGCTGATTGCGCACTGCACCACTTGGTGGCGCTGAAACGATACTGCTACTGAAAAGGTTTTCTGGACCAGTCTGATGCCTGGAACAATAATACATAAATGGAGGAGTCTGTAAGATAATTATGTACTTACCAGAAATATTGTTACTAAAGGTAGTAACTGAGGTGCATATGTACAAGCCCCTATGTGCTGCACACATGGAAAAAGCAAAAAGCCTTTCATTGTTTATGTACAGGAAGGTGACCCTTCCTGCACATAAACAATCTTTTTAAAAATGACATTTTGTGACTTCCATGTGTGCTGCATTAAGCAGCACACATAGAAGTGACAAAATGGCACATAAACAATCTTCCCCTGCACGCAGACACCCTTGTGCAAGGGTGCCTGCGTTGGCGCTACACTGCTAAGTGTAGCGCCAGCGCAGGGGTAAACGCAAGGCTGCATCATATTGTTGTAAATATGGTGCAGCCTTGCGTTTCAGAAGTGGCGGAGTGAGGCGTTAAGCCATGACGTCAAATGCCTCACTCCGCCACTTCTGTTGTACATATCCCCCTGAGTTTCCTGACTGTGCAGGAGTATTCTGCGTGAATGAGGTAATGCAAGCTGTATCAGCACAGGCAGAATGCAGGGACACTTGTATAGTAAGAAAGTTTTAAATGGCTGCAAAGATCAAAGAAACTTGGGTCAGGTTTTCACCTTCGGTCAATCATAGTTTGGGGTCTTCCAAGGGTAGCCAATTTTAAAAATGCTGCAGGATCCTCTTGTGACAAGAAAAAAGATTTAAAGGAAACAATTTTGGAACATTATTGCCGGATACACCTTTGCAAGTGTGGAGCTCTTCTTGCACAAAAAAGGTATGACTTTTAGATTTTTCCCATCACCCATCAGTAGAGGACATGACATCACTGGATCTCCCATCATCCATCTACAGAGGAAGTGACATCACTGAATTTTCCATCATCCACCTGCATAGGAATTGGCATTACTGATTTTCCCACCAAAAACATCTTTAAAAGAAGAAGCCAAGCAAAAGGACTTCATTTCTCATCACCATTCAGCACAGAAAAGACATCACAGCACCCTGCACTCCTCCCCCTGCCAGGACCTACTTAATGGCAGCTGCAGCATGGATGCATCACTGGCACACGCCGGAGGCGAGCCCATCTGTGCCCGTCCTCATCTGAATTGTACTCAGCTCCAGTAACCCAGGTCTGATCCCCACCCAGCAATACTCAGCACCACTCCTTAGGATGCTAGACCTCAGAAAACATTCCACAACTTTGGTCATGCCGCGCCTCACACCACTGAAGAGCTTTCACCTGCACCCACTGCCAGTTCTCCAACAGCCACCCACCTACACCCCCATGCAAATATTAACAACACCCTCAACACCTCCTTCCAACACACAAGCACTAACAATGCATACAACCCCACTCTACAACACATGCCACAGCAAACCTGCATGTCAGCACCCACTCACATGCATGCTTCTCAACACACAATCACTCAGCAAACACGCAACCGAAATATGGGACCTGCTGAGAAGTGACGCCCCCGACATTCTTTTCATCACAGAGCCCTGGCGCAACCCGTCATCAGCTCCCAACATTGCCACAGCAATCCCAGCTGGCTACAAGATCATACAACATCCACAGAGAATGCCATCCCATCATGGAACACCTGCACTTCAAGCTGCGTATCTCTGAAAACTTCATCTTGAACAGAACCCCAACCTACCGACCACCCAGACCACTAGGCATCTTTACCAACCTCATCACCAACTTTGTTGCCCTGCTCACCATTGGCTCCAGAGCCTTCATTCACCTTGGTGACCTCAACTTTCACTCGGAAGACCAAAACGACCCCTGCTCCACAGCACTCCTCGAAAGCTTGAGCAACATCGTACTCATCCAGCTCGTCCCAGAACCAACACACACCGCATGACACACAATGGACCCCATCTTCACCACAAGCAACAGCATCAAATACAACTCCACCACACCAATCACATGGATCGACCACTCCATCATCCACTTCCAAATCAACACACCTCAAGTCCATACCCCATCCAGGTTCAGCATTCCAAGCCGCAGCTGGGGAAAAATCACAGTAGCAGACTTGCTCAGCACTCACAGAACAGATCAACCTAGCCCTACAGGCAACCTCGACAAGGACATCAACAACTTCAACAACTGGATCAAGAACTACGCTGACTTCCTTGCACCCATCAAGCATAGTAGATCAAACTATCAGGCCAGATGGTACACAGAAGACCTCTGAAACACCAAACAACACCGCAAACAGCTATAAAGGAAATGGAGAGCCAGCCACAACACCATCAGCAGAACTACCTACAAGGCTGCACTCAGAAGCTATCATCAGCAATTATGAGGCACCAAGGAAAAAGCACTAGTGGACCACATCAAAGGAAGCTTCAACAGCTGCAAGGAGATTTTCTTGATCGTTAAGGATTTCACCTCGCCCTTAGCCACTGTCAACAACATTGCTGCCTCCCAACAACCTATCCAACTTCTTCCACAGTAAATTTACAAACAACTACAGCAACTTCGCACACCAAACAAACCCCAGAGAACTTATTACTAACCTCCCCACCAACAACCAAGGTGGCCACCTGACTGAATGGACAACCCTTATCAGAAACAACACAGCTGCAATCATGTGGACCATCCACTCAGGGGCCCCAACAGACTCAGGCACCCTGCATCTCCAACCTGGGTACATCACCAATCAGCATCACCCTGACCTACATAATCAACACCTCCATCACGTCTGCCACTTGCCGATGTCCGCTCTCACAAGGATCTCTCATGCGTAACAAAGATTCAGTGTCTTCTCTCACTAGGCTCTTTCCTGCTTTACAAAGATCTGGTGTCTTCTCTCACTAGGATCTCTCCTGTTTAACAAATATCTGGTGTCTTCTCTCACTAGGCTGTCTCCTGCTTAACAATGATCAGGTGTCTTCTCTCACTAGGATCTCTTGTGCTTAAGAAAGATCCAGTGTCTTCTCTCACTAGGATCGCTCATGCTTAACAAAGATCCAGTGTCTTCTCTCACTAGGATCTCATCTGCTTAACAAAGATCTGGTGTCTTCTCTCACAAGGTTCTCTCCTGCTTAACAAAGATCTGGTGTCTTCTCTCTCTAGGATCTCTCATGCTTAACAAAGATCTGGTGTCTTCTCTCACTAGGTTTGCTCCTGCTTAACAATGATCCGGTGTCTTCTCTCACTAGGATCTCTCATGCTTAACAACGATCCAGTGTCTTCTCTCACTATGATCTCCCATGCTTAACAAAGATCCAGTGTCTTCTCTCACTAGGATCTCTCCTGCTTAACAAAGATCTAGTGTCTTCTCTCACAATGATCTCTCCCGCTTCACAAAGATCTGGTGTCTTAAAAGATCTGGTGTCTTCTCTCTCTAGGATCTCTCATGCTTAACAAAGATCTGGTGTCTTCTCTCACTAAGATTTCTCGTGCTTAAGAAAGATCTGGTTTCTTAAACGATCTGGTGTCTTCTCTTACTAGGATCTCTTGTGCTTAACAAAGACCTGGTGTCTTCTCTCACTAGGATCTCTTGTGCTTAACAAAGATCTGGTGTCTTCTCTCACTAAGGTCTCACCTGCTGAACAAAGATCTGGTGTCTTCTCTCACTAGGCTCTCTCCTGCTTAACAAAGATCTGGTATCTTCACACACTAGGCTCTCTCCTGCTTAACAAAGATCTGGTGTCTTCTCTCACTAGGCTCTCTCCTCCTTAACAAAGATCTGGTGTCTTCTCTCACTAGGATCTCTCCTTCGTAACAAAGATCTGGTGTCTTCTCTCACTAGGATCTCTCCTGCTTACCACACTTTACAATTTCAATAAGTGTTTGATAGACAGGTGTAGAGTGAACACCTGTCCTTTGACTAAGGACTCCAAAGTAGCTCGCTGTTGCACACACACTTTGCCCCTCAAAACCATCACACTGCTTAGCGTTACCACATTCAGAAACATCAGTTCCCCACCTTCTTACCCTTTATGGCAGGGCATGGTCTTGGTTGTTTGGGTGGTGGGATGGAAAGGGTGTACCCCGGTCTGAACAGCTCGCGGAACGCGGTTCTGACAAAGGGCGCAAGACAAGCACTATTGGACTGAATAAGGACTACATTTCCCATGAGGCTAAGCGGAAGTCTCCGCGCTAGCCGGGAAATTAACCGGAAGAGGAGGAAGGTTCAAATGGAGCCTCCGGGAACCGACGCTGCTGATTATTCTTCTGCCGAGCAGCGCGTCCGTGCTGTACTTCGTCCTGGTGGGTTACCGGTAAGGGTGCACTTGCACCAACGTAAGCGAGGTCTTCCTCGAATCTTGTTCACTGAGGCATTGCCAAATTCTCAGAGAAATACGTGACGTTTGCTTGGTGCTATTTCTGCTGCAAAACTCTACGTGTAGCAGAAAACCTGTCTCATTTCGTTTATACTAATGCATAAGGATATCGAGCCTAACGGATTCTAGGCTTATGGTTTAGGTAATTAGAAACCCAGGATGGTGAACTGATTACCGGGATGCACATGCATTGACTCAGATATGTGCTACACCTACCTTTGGCATAAAGAATCAAAAGAATCATTTTGGTGACTTATTGTTTGTTTAATCCTTAACAGGGGGTACAAGAGGCAGTCTTCTGCTCTTCCCCTGTGAAGAGGAACTTTTCATGTGTGCCGGTGTGTATGGTTCCATACTGTCTATGTTGCTTACATGAGTAAAGTGCTAAGAGTGTGTTTACATGTTGCATAGAAAAAAGGCATTAAGATTCTCATATGTTTATGCCCGTTTCTTAGCGCAAACCCTCATCCTTGCTGATCTAGTTACAGGGACATTTACTCATTCCGCATGATTAAGACAAAGGAATTGTTATTTTGATTTACAGGTATGAGAAGCCCGTATAGTTAGCCGTAGGAGGGATATTGTGTAAACCATTGCTTACCTCTATTGTTTTGCCTTTCAGATCACCCTCCCTGCTGATCCCTTCCCTTTCCTTCCCCCGCTTGATCATCCCATTCCCCTGCACTGTTATAGCATTCAGGGTTGGGACTGTCGAGAGGTGGACCCCTTTTGGCATCGAACCGTTCCCGAGGAATCTCCGAGCTGACAGAATAATCAGCCCACGTAATTAATTCCTCCTGGGCGGGTCGATCCAAAGATGGCCACGCTAGAGGACGTCATAGGAGTCCTGGCCGCAGTGCAACAAGAATTAGCTACCTCTCGAGCTGAAACCGAAGCCTTGAAGCTTAAGATCGAACAAATGCAACGAAACCCCTTTGACGTTGGTGTAGGGAAATACTCAGGGGGAGTCTTCTCCTCTCCAACAGTGCCCTTTTGTGTAGACATACCCACACCGATCCCGTTAGCTGCACCTGAAAGATTCTCAGGAGATACCACCAAGGTTCAGCTATTCCTCACACAAATACTACTGCATTTCAACTGTAAACCTAAGGCATTCTCTACCAATCAGTCTAGGGTAGCCTTCACAGTTTCTTATCTATCAGGAGATGCAGCACAATGGGCCGTTCCATTAGTACGCCGGGATGATCTTTTGATGTATGACTGGTCAGCCTTCCGCACCGAATTCGAGAGGGTGTTTGATTGAAGAGCGGCTGCGATTATGGCAGACCGAGAACTCCTCGAACTGAAGCAAGGAAAGAGAGACCTGTTGACATACATCAACACCTTTCAACGGTTGATCGCCGAAACAGATTGGCCAGAAACAAAACAGGCTGCCTTGTTTTACCAGGGCATAAGGGAGGACTTAAAGGACGTACTGGCCCCCATAGAACCGCAGCCTACCACATGTATGGAGCTCTTCAATCTAACATTAAGATTGGACCACAGGCTAGCCGAACGAAAAAACGAAAGAAGACAAGTTGATAGACCCGCTCCAAGATTTGAGAAAAACTGAATACCATGGGGAGTAGCATTAATACCCCAGAACCCATGGAAATAGGCACAGTACGAGCATCTCTCTCCGCAGAAGAAAGAGAACAACGCAGGAAGAACGGGCTCTGTCTATACTGCGGAAGAAAGGGTCATTACGTTAAAGATTGCGTAGCCAAGCATAAAGGACGGACTAGGGAGGTGCAAACCAGCGCCACCACAGTAGTAAAGAAGACAGAAAACTTCGGAGCTCAAGAAGACAGGAAGGGGAGTTCTTGAGCACAAATGTAGTTCCTTCCACCAGTCAAGGGTTAAGAGAACCTTCAGTTCATTTTTATATAACCCTGCAAGTACGCATAGAGGACCAGTGGCATACTCTAAAGACTATGTTGGATTCCGGAGCCACGGGACCCTTTATGGATGATGAGCTGGCTAAAACATTGCAGCTAGTGCTCCTTAGGAAACCTGAACCAGAGACAGTTGTGGCAGTAGATGGGCGACAGCTAGCTTCAGGGGCCATCTGTTACAACAACAAGGAAATCGAAGTCACACGTGGGAACAACCATTGGGAACCTATGATCTTTAACATTATACAAGCCCCACAATATGGTGTTACATTGGGACTTCCTTGGTTGCGTAAACACAACCCCTACATTGACTGGAACAAGTCATCAGTGGAGTTTAAATCTCCTTATTGCTTGGAACACTGCCAGAAACCACCCGAAAACCCAGCTAAAACACTGTCCACGCAACATGTGATAGCCACCGCCGAAGAGAAAGAGGTGGAATTGCCCCTACAATACAGTGACTTGAAAGATGTCTTCAATGAAGAACAGCCGAATGTGTTACCGCCGCATCGAGTGTACGACTACCAAATAGACCTCACCCCGGGAGCAGTGATACCATGTGGAAGGGTCTATGCACACACAGAGCCGGAGAACGAACACCTGCGAAAGTACCTAGATACCTATCAGAAAAACGGATTCATACGACCGTCCAAATCCCCGGCCGCGTCGCCTCTATTCTTCATTCCTAAAGCGAATGGCGAATTGAGAGCTTGTGTGGACTTTAGAGCTCTAAACAACGTCACAGTAAAAAAACGGTATCCCTTGCCTTTAATTCCAGTTTTGTTAGATCAAGTCCGACAAGCTGTGATATATACAAGACCGGACCTGAAGGATGCTTATCACCTGGTGAGAATGCGTAGAGGAGACGAGTGGAAGACGGCCTTTCGTACTCGATATGGGCTAATCGAATTTAGAGTCATGCTATTCGGGCTATGTAATGCCCCCGCGGCCTTTCAGTTATTCTTAAATGATGTTCTCCGTGAATACCTCGACATAACCGCCATTGTCTATATCGACGACATTTTGATCTACTCCAACAAAGAAGAGGACCACACTTCGCATGTTCGGGCAGTATTACAAACACTACGAAGGAACCACCTGTTTTGTAAGCTGAGCAAGTGCGAGTTCCACGTGAAAAATGTGGAATTCTTAGGAGTCATGCTCTCGGCTGAAGGACAAGAAATGGCACATCGCAAGATACAGGCAGTAACAGAGTGGCCTCAACCAATAAACGTGAAGGACGTGCAATGCTTCCTAGGCTTCGCAAATTTTTACAGACGCTTCATTAATCAATTCTCGCGTGTGGTGTCACCCATCACAAAGTTGCTGAGGAAGAATGTCATATTCCAATTGACGATGGAAGCACAACAAGCCTTCGTGGCATTGAAGCACGTCTTCACGTCCGCGCCTGTTCTAGCACATCCTGACAACGAAATACCCTATGTGATAGAAGCGGATGCTTCTGATGTGGCCGTGGGGGCGGTGTTGTCTCAGCGGAATCAAGACACCGGTCAGTTACACCCGGTTGCGTATATGTCCCGTAAACTGAATCAGGCTGAAGCAAACTACACCATCGCTGAGAAAGAGCTGTTAGCGATCAAAGAAGCCTTCGGAGAATGGAGGCATTACCTGATGGGAGCAAAACATACCGTCACCGTCTACACCGACCACAGAAACCTACAGTTCATGAAATCAGCTCGACTACTCACCCCCAGGCAATTAAGATGGATGCTCTTCTTTGCCGAGTTCGATTTTCTAGTAACTTACCATCCCAGAGTAGATAACAAAAAAGCAGATGCCCTTTCACGACAGGACACTAAAGCAGAACTGAAGGAACCAAAGACCCAAGCCATTATCCCCTCCAGTAAAGTTATAGGTCTCTTACAAATGGATCACTTCTGTGATCAAATAAAAAACACCATGAAGACAACAAAATGGAAGACTTGGCTAAGGAACAATCAGGCCTGGCAACTGAAGAAAGGGTTACCTATGAGAGGACAACAACTGTTAGTTCCTTGCATGGGGTTACAGAAAAAAGTATTCCAGTGGTGTCACGAGAATCCCTATGCAGGCCATACAGGGATGGATAAAACACTGGAGAAGGTGTTACGTCAGTTCTGGTGGCCTACCGTCTGTCAAGACATACAAAAACAAATCCGACAGTGCAACGTCTGCAGTCAAGCCAAAATAGATCATGGAAAGCCTCAGGGTTTGCTTCATCCTTTACCTACCCCTGAAAAACCCTGGACACATATATCTCTGGATTTCATAGTAGATCTGCCCAAAGACCAAGGATGTACCACCATACTGGTGGTCGTGGACAGTCTTACTAAGATGGGACACTTCATAGCGTGTCCAGAAATTCCCTCATCTGCCCAGCTAGCTCTGCTGTTGCTCACTAAAATTGTACGCTTGCATGGTTTACCTACGGTCATTGTGTCTGACAGAGATTCGCAATTTACCAGCCAATTCTGGAGGATGTGGTGTAATACCCTACAAATCACAGCCAAGACTTCCACTGCCTTTCACCCTCAGACCGATGGCCAAACAGAACGTATGAACCAAACCTTGAAGTAATATCTCCGTTGCTACGTAGACAACACCAAGGACTCATGGGTGGAGTTTCTATGGCTTGCGGAGGTAGCATACAACAGTGCCCATCACAGTTCGATTAAAATGACTCCATTTTTTGTACCTATGGATTTCATCCTAGGTTTATTCCCTTGGTCCAATCGGTCCATACGGAAAAAATCCCCGAATTAAAGGAAAGTACCCGAAAAATGCAGGATAGATTTATAGTTGCCAGAAAACACCTGCAACAGGCCAAGGAACGATACAAAAAACAAGCAGATAGACATCGATGCCCGGGTCCAGAGTCTAAAAAGGGGGATTTTGTATGGCTGTCAACAAAAAATATACGATTTAGGAGATACAGCGTATTCAACCCAAGGTT
Source organism: Calotriton arnoldi (assembly GCA_963921515.1). Taxonomy (NCBI): domain Eukaryota; kingdom Metazoa; phylum Chordata; class Amphibia; order Caudata; family Salamandridae; genus Calotriton; species Calotriton arnoldi. Next base: position 2,124,267 of record CAWUFW010001933.1, read on the forward strand.
CATAGGGCCATACAAAATAACACAGTGCATCAACCCCGTAGCAGTTAAACTGGTGTTACCAGCAAGCATGAGGATCCATCCGGTGTTCCATGTATCACTGTTGAAGCCTTCGCATAAACCCGTGAAGAAAAAGTCAATACCCATCTGGGTGGATAACGAAACTGAGTATGAGGTAAAAACAATTCTTGACTCGAAACGAAGGAAAGGTACTCGGTGGTATCTCATAGCATGGAAGAACTATGGTCCTGAGGAAAATGCCTGGGAACCTGCTGCAAACGTACATGCTCCTCGTTTAACATCCGCATTTCACACACGGAACCCTGAAAAACCCCGACCCTGTTGGCGCCCCTCAGAGGAGGGATGTGCTGTTGCACACACACTCTGCCGCTCAAAACCATCTCACCGCTTAGGGGTACCACATTCAGAAACATCAGTTCCCCACCTTCTTACCCGTTTTGGCAGGGCATGGTATTGGTTGTTTGGGTGGTGGGATGGAAAGGGTGTCCCCCGGTCTGAACAGCTCGAGGAACGGGGTTCCGACAAAGGGTGCGAGACGAGCACTATCGGACTGAATAAGGACTACATTTCCCATGAGGCTAAGCGGACGTCTCCGCGCTAGCCGGGAAATGAACCGGAAGAGGAGGAAGGTTCAAAAGGAGCCTCCGGGAACCCTGACACTGCTGATTATTCTTCTGCCGAGCAGCGCGTCCGTGCTGTACTTCGTCCTGGTGGGTTACCGGTAAGGGTGCACTTGCACCAACGTAAGCGAGGTCTTCCTCGAATCTTGTTCACTGAGGCATTGCCAAATTCTCAGAGAAATACGTGACTTTTTGCTTGGTGCTATTTCTGCTGCAAAACTCTACGTGTAGCAGAAAACCTGTCTCATTTCGTTTATACTAATGCATAAGGATATCGAGCCTAACGGATTCTAGGCTTATGGTTTAGGTAATTAGAAACCCAGGATGGTGAACTGATTACCGGGATGCGCATGCATTGACTCAGATATGTGCTACACCTACCTTTGGCATAAAGAATCAAAAGACGCATTTTGGTGACTTATTGTTTGTTTAATCCTTAACAGGGGGTACAAGAGGCGGTCTTCTGCTCTTCCCCTTTGAAGCGGAACTTTTCATGTGTGCCGGTGTGTATGGTTCCATACTGTCTATGTTGCTTACATGAGTAAAGTGCTAAGAGTGTGTTTACATGTTGCATAGAAAAAAGGCATTAAGATTCTCATATGTTTATGCCCGTTTCTTAGCGCAAACCCTCATCCTTGCTGATCTAGTTACAGGGACATTTACTCGTTCCGCATGAATAGGACAAAGGAATTGTTATTTTGATTTACAGGTATGAGAAGCCCGTATAGTTAGTCGTATGAGGGATATTGTGTAAACCATTGCTTACCTCTATTGTTTTGCCTTTCAGATCTCCCTCCCTGCTGATCCCTTCCCTTTCCTTCCCCCGCTTGATCATCCCATTCCCCTGCGCTGTTATAGCATTCAGGGTTGGGACTGTCGAGAGGTGGACCCCTTTTGGCATCGAACCGTTCCTGAGGAATCTCCGAGCTGACACTCATAGATTATCTGGGGCAAAATGATCATGGGCTCCTCTGGTGCAGCGCAGGAGCTGCGCGCATGTTGTATGTGTCCACAGTGCACATAGTAAATCCATTTGTCTCAATGTTTCTCTGAGTTAGTGCTTCATTATCAGACAGTACAGCTGGGAAACAGTGAGCAGAGTTTGCCTCTTTCTGATTCCGAGCTGTGCTGTCTGACAGTAAAGCGCTAACTCTGAGAATTATTGAGTAAAATGAATTCGCTGCACATTCTGCAGGGGCACTGGGCTCTGGGCCCCACCAGCAGAGCCCATCATGAGAGGGCCACAGAAGGTCAGAGGTTGAAGTAGGTGGGATCCATGGAAAACACAAGCCCAGGCTTCTTTTTTATTTTACAAAAACAGTCCCTGTATTTTTTGTTAAAAACGACGGTTCTGAATGGTTAATGCTGACCTGGACGTGTCCCCTCTCCCCTGTCTGAAGGCAAGGGGAGGTGGGGTGGCTCCTGTAAGATTATTACCAGCTGAGTTCTGGAGTGGTCCTTTTAATGGACTCTTATAAAAACGTTTGCACTAGGTACTGTCCGGTTTTGTATCACGGAAACATATATCTTGAAAGCATTTGTTTCATCTAAAATCATATCTTTTTGCATAAGCCTATTTTATACTGTAATAGAATTCTAAAATTTTGATTTACATATTCACAGTGCTTTGTGCCACAGCCTAGGACCTCGTACCACTATAAATACACAAGTCACTATTCTTAACTACGGCAACCAGGATTCAGTTCTGTGACTCTCTGCTCACACACAGAGACAACTGCAGTGAACCTATTAACCAACTGAGATTCCATAACATAAATTCATTATTTTTCCAACTGATTAGTTTAACTTGCATTTATTTTTGCTTCAAAATGTGTGTACGATTTTATATGCTGTTACCTAAAGGTGAAAAACCAATAAAATAGTTGGAGAATATTTTGTTATTTTACACCATGTGTTTGACCCCACCCCCTTAGACCTGGTGTCAGCCAAGACCTTTTGATTTTACTAAAATGATATGTACAATATACTTACATATATGGGCTTTCAGCCAGCCCTCTTCACAGATTGGTCTGTTTTGTGGCAGTCACATTGTTCTTCCGCCCCATACAGCCTACAGCTTGAGATCATGGTTCAACGCTCTTAGCCATTGGCTAACATCACTGTAACTAATGACACTTTTCCCTTTCTCGAGGAGAACAGCCACTCACAAAGTAGTTCCCTGAAGTGTCAGGCACTACAGGGGCACTGTGTGCTTTTTCAGATTAATAAAATATTTTTTCCTTTAGCCAAGTTTTTTTTAAAGATTAAATAGGGGCGAGAAGCTTTCCAGCTAGAAGATTTTTCAAAATCCATGATCAAACAAAACAAGCATTGCCAAACCACTGTCGTCATCAACAGACCTATCGGTTTTGCCAATGCTTATTTGTTGTGCACGTCAGTCACTGGTGAAGCGGGTCCGACACAAGGCTCTTGCAAGACTCTGAACACCACTGAAATTAAATGTTCATTAATGATCAAGATGTGCCATCCAGCTCGAAGCAATGAGGGGGGTTCAAGGCTTGGAATGTCTCCTCATCTTAAAGGGCAAGATGCATATTCCAACAGCCTTATATAAAATATTCTAAAATAAAAGCACAAGGTTGGCTCTCTTGACCATGGCAAATTGTGAAGTCATCTTTCTGGCCAAAAATACAGCAAGGTTTATATGATTTCATGATCCCCAAGTCGTTGGACAGCGTCAGTAACTTTGTTGAAAGCCTACAATGTCCACCCTTTGTCCACCTACTGTACAGTGTGGACAGACACGTGGCCGGGTCCTGCCAGGGCTCAGACCCTGCAGTCATGAACAACTGTGAAATGGGTGGTTCCAGGGCCCAATGGTCATTTATTGTTATATTTTAAATATATTTTCTAAAAAGTGTGGTTAGTGTATTCATGTAGAGCTCAGAGTCCTTATAGGTTGACATGTAGACATTAGGATGCTAAGCGAACCAATGAACAAGTCATGTCGTTAAACAAGTGTGAGTGTTATACTCAGCTACGCAAGGTTACATTAATAACACATATAAGCGAGTAGGGGCAGAGACCCGTGATAACTTATAATGATCAATCAATCCGAGACAAACGGGTTACAGGGCCCTATATTCATATCCTTAACTCTAAAGATGTCAACATTGATCGATTTAAAGCCTGTAAAGGGCCTTAGAGTTAAAACACTATCAAACTGTTATAATAAAACACTGTCTGTCCTGACCAATCTCTCAGTAACAATCTAGCAAATTTTTTTCAATCAAAGGTAAATGCTATTTTTAATGAATTCATCTCTAATCCAAACACTATACCTTTGGAAGACTCTACATACATGGGGATGGTTGGAAAGACCACTAATGCCGAGTCTGATCCCGTCTCAAACGCTCTCATCGCATTCACCCCCTCACTGAGGAGAAGGTTGCCAAGCTCATTGAATCTACTAAATCTGAAGTCCCTGCCAATCCTTGTCCCCTCCCCCGCATTCTTCACAGAGTCTCCGACAGGTATCAGTCCAAATTCTCATTTCGGGACATTTTCCAAGTGTGGAAAATGGCCTTGATACTCCCTTTGCTTAAAAAGCCCACCCCAGACCCCCACACCCTGAAGAACTATTGGCCCATCTCCCGCCTTCCTCTGCCAGCTACAATAATAGAGAAGGCATTGAATCAGGATATCATGGCCTTCCTTGATGAAATCCTTCTTTGAGATCCCTCTCAGCATGGGTTCAGGCCCAATCACTGAACCGAGACAGCCCTTGTGGCGGCCAGGAAATTAGATCTATTGTTGACATCGATGGGAAGGCAGCTTTGATTATGCTCGACCTTTGGGCCACGTTTGATACGGTTGACCATTCATTACTCATTAACTGGCTTGAAAGCCTCGGCATTAAGGGCCTGGCACTCTCCCTGCTAAGTTCCTTTCTGTCAGATAGAGAGCAAGTAGTCGCACTTGGAGATTTTATCTCAGACCCTTTCTCTCTTCCTTGTGGGGTCCCTCAAGGATTATCGTTAAGCCCCACTCTTTTTAACATCTGTCACCCTTTTGGTCAACTTGATCTGCACCTGTGGTTTCTCTGTCATTTCTTATGCCGATGATATTCAGATAGTAGTGTCTGTTTCATCTAACGTCGAAAAGGTGGCCAAACAGTTCAACACCTGCATGATTAACATTGTCAGTTGGATGAAGAATTGTCTTAAATTAATTTCCAATAAGACCGAGGCACCCCTGTTTGGTAACGACACCTCCTTTTGCAATAAAGCCTGGTGGCCCCCCAATCTTGGGGCTATTTCTCTACCAGAGCCAAAAGGCAAACATTTAGGAGTACTTTTTGACGGAAAGCTGTGCTTTGCTGAATATATCAGTTACTTTCTCCTGTTTTTTCATATTAAGAATTTTGAAAAAGATCTTTCCTTTTATCCCCGCAGAGCTCCAGAAAACAGTTATTGTGGCACTAGTCACCTCAAGGTTAGACTAGTGATATGCTCTGTATGTGGGCACGCAGCAACGCCAACTGGCGGACAGTGGGCGAGCGGATCAAGTTTACGGCCCTATGCTGGGCCCCAAAACCTCTTCATAAGGTTGGCCCCGACTACTTTCGAAAACTTGTTCAGTGGCACTTACCTACTCACAATCTTCATTCTAGTTCAGCAAAAATGGTAGTGATCCCCAGAATGAAAAGGGCTCGGTGGAGAGGGAGAAGCTGTTCCAACTCCACTTGTAAATGGTGGAACTGACTGCTGGGCCATCCACGAGCCCAGCCAGATCTGTCAAAATTCAGGAAGCAGCTGGAAATCTGGATTTTTAATTCTTCAGTTAAACAGATTTCTGCCTTTTTGAAGGGCTCTGTCTGGTCAATAGCACCGCGTGAGCCCGCCATGAAAAGGGTGGCAGTGAGGAAACTCAGGGGGCCCTAACACGGCCCCCAGTCGCCTCTGTGCTTGGGGTGCATGCAGGGGGGCACATGTTGTGCCCCCCTGTATATTTGCACCCCCTGTTCCTGCACGGAAAGAAATGCACAACTGGCGGTGCATGTGCACCGTCGTGGGACCTCCACAGCACGACCACCCGACCTGGATTTCAGTCGGAATCCGGCGGGCGGTCTGACTACGTCTTTGGTGGTCCTGTAGCGGGCGCCGGTGTGGCGGCTCGCTGCAAGGCCGCCAAACTCGTAATCAGGCCCTCCGCTTGGTGTTCACAAGCTGTGAAAAGGGATTCTTTGAAGGACGAACGCCCTCACCCAAGAGGTGCATGCGTCACAGGGCTCCTCTGCACACTGACGCTTGATAGGGCGTCCGTCTGGGGTACAGCCCTCAATACAGGGGAGCTCTTTATCTATTTATGCATTTTTATATAGCGCATACTTTACCCAGAGGTATCAGAGCGCTTTACAATAGTGCGAGAAAGTTACATAAGAAATTCAGAGTAGCATGGTAGCAGGTGACAATACGTATATCTACTACAGTTACTCATGGTGAGAGTTACATATTTACAAGTTACATACTCACACACAAAAAATTACATATTACCGATTACGGTTTGCACAGATACATATATATATTTACATAGTTGAGGCTGCAGGGCACACTAGCTCTCGCGAGTGTCACGTACCAGTCAGGGTCACGCCATGGACGGGAGGGCGGCGCCTGGTGGGGGCTCGGGGGGAGTTATTGATGAAAATGTCTTTGGCAGAGAAGAGTTTTAAGGTTTGTTTTGAAGATCCTGGAAGAGGTGATGGTGCGAAGGTTTGGAGGTTGTGAGTTCCAGATCCTAGTCTCATTACCTGCATCCCCTTGTTGAGGTGTAACAAGCAGAGGGGCCCCCACCAGTGATGACGTGGGATTGTGGGAGACTTTGGTACGTGCAGAGCGTAAAATGGTGGGGAAAATGGATTCAAACTCCCTCCGAGTAGTAAACTGTATCTTTATTTTTGGCTCAAGTGGACAAAAGGTAAAAGATCTGAGATTAATTCAGCTCCGGATATTAACATGAATGGAGAAGATGTGAGTGACCCCGCCCAGTACCGAGACAGGTCACTGTTCCAAGCACGGAGAGAAAAGGAAGTACCTTCGGGTGGAGGTCGCGCCCTTTGCCCGGGTATTTTGTGAGACAGAGCAATGTGTGCGACCTGTAAACATACAAGAGTTATAAGGCTGCGCGTGCCAATGGTGGCTTAAAAGCCACAGCAATGATGAACCCATAGGATAGAGCGGAGAGGTGCCTGTCGCTGATGAAATGCGTGAAGCTAAGCGGTCACAAAGGGCAGCCGGGCTGGCTCAGTGTTTCATCCTTTCACTAACCATGAAATATTACTCAACGGAGACTGTCAGCTTGTGCCACAAGATGAATACCGTTGAGTAATATTTAAGTCTTATTTTCAGGTCTTGGTAATGTATTCAAATTGATATGTTTATGAATAAAAGTCCCTCTCGGTGTCAGAAAGGGGGGTCCTGTCTTAATCTCGCCCCCCTTGCTCTCCTCCTTCCCCTCTCGCGGGGGGAGGGGAGGGGGGGAATAGCCACACGGCCTCCACAGGGCGCCTGTCCTACACACAGGTCACGTGGCCCCCACCCCGAAGTTTGCGAGCTGGGCTCAGGTGCTCTCCTGGACGCTGATTGGTCCCCGGGGATGCTCTCTCGCTCTCTGTTCCGTGAAATAGCATCCTCCCGTCTATGTTGTTGTGAGTGGAGTGAGAGGCGGCAGGGAGGGGTGAGGGGATGTGACGTGGGGCCTGCTGGGGTGGGGTCCGGGCTGTGTCTCACCTGGGGTAATGCTAGCTTCCTAGAAGTGCCAAGGTGAGGGGAGGGGCTCCCACCTCAGCAGGTATCAGGTGTGCTGACACATGCACCCCTGAGACTCTCGGCGCCATGTCTCGCTCTGCACGGAGTCTTTTTACACATTATCATCACCCACTGGCCCTCTCACCTGCAGCTCTCCGTCACCCGCCAACAGTCTCCAGCGTGCTGTCTCTTCTCAGGCCTCCATCACCAGCTGACAGTCTCCTGTGTGCTGTCTCTTCTCAGGCCTCCATCAGCCCCCTGACAGTCTCCTGTGTGCTGTCTCTTCTCAAAATCTCCGGCACAAGCTGACAGTCTCCTGTGTGCTGTCTCTTCTCAGGCCTCCATCACCAGCTGACAGTCTCCTGTGTGCTGTCTCTTCTCAGGCCTCCGTCACCTGCTGACAGTCTCCTGTGTGCTGTCTCTTCTCAGGTCTCCGTCACCCGCTGACAGTCTCCTGTGTGCTGTCTCTTCTGAAAATCTCCGTCACCAGTTGGCATTCTCATGAGTGCTGTCTCTTCTCAAAATCTCCGTCACCAGTTGACAGTCTCCTGTGTGCTGTCTCTTCTCGGGTCTCCGTCACCCGCGGACAGTCTCCTGTGTGCTGTCTCTTGTCAGGCCTCCATCACCCTCTGACAGTCTCCTGTATGCTGTCTCTTCTTATGTCTCCATCACCGGCTGACAGTCTCCTGTGTGCTGTCTCTTCTTATGTCTCCATTATCGGCTGACAGTCTCCTGTGTGTTGTCTCTTCTCAAAATCTCAGTTACCAGTTGACAGTCTCCTGTGTGCTGTCTCTTCTCAAGCCTCAGTCACCGGCAGGCAGTCTCCTGTGTGCTGTCTCTTCTCAAGGCTTTATCAGCTCTCAACAGCCATGTATGCTTTCTCATCTCAGATCTCGGATTGTCTCCTGTGTGCTGTCTCATCTCTAGACTTCATAAATCGCTGACAATCTCCTCCGACTGTCTGCTCTCTCATCTCAAGGCTTCAAAACCTGCTGACCGTCTCATGTGGTCTCATCTCGAACCTCCATTGTCTACTACAGACGGTCTCTGGTGTCTCATCTCAAGGCTTAATCACCGAATGCCAGTCTTCTAAGTGCTGTCTGTTCTCAAACTCTAATCCCTCCTGACAGTCTCCTGAGCTGAGTGCTGTCTCTTCTCAAGTCTCTAATCTCTCCTGACAGTCTCTGGGGTGCTGTCTCTTCTCAAGTCTCTAATATCTCCTGACAGTCTCCGGGGTGCTGTCTCTTCTCAAGTCTCTAATCTCTCCTGACAGTCTCCGGGGTGCTGTCTCTTCTCAAGTCTCTAATCTCTCCTGACAGTCTCCGGGGTGCTGTCTCTTCTCAAGTCTCTAATATCTCCTGACAGTCTCCGGGGTGCTGTCTCTTCTCAAGTCTCTAATCTCTCCTGACAGTCTCTGGGGTGCTGTCTCTTCTCAGGGCTTCTTAATCCCCTGACGGTCTCCCTCCTGTGGTCTCATTTCACGTCTCCATCACCTACAGTCAGTCGCCTGACCTTTCCACTGCCCCGTGTCTGAAGGCCCTCCCTGACCCCCCCAGCCAGGGTGCCCCGCCCTCTGGGCCCTGTTTAAGCCTGTGCACTCTCTTGTGTTACCCGTCCATCTTTGTCAGCCCGTGTCCTGCCCTGTGTCTCCAGATCCTCCATCAGCCGGGGGATTGCCCTGTGTCTCCAGACCCTCCCCTCAGCTCGTGTCCTGCCCTGTGTTTCCATGCCCTCCCTCTAACCCTCAGCCGGTGGACTACCCTGTGTCTCCATGCCTTCCCTCTAACCCTCAGCCGGTGGAATGCCCTGTGTCTCCAGGCCCTCCCTCTAACCCTCAGCCGGTGGACTGCCCCGTGTCTCCATGCGCTCCCTCCAACCCTCAGCCGGTGGACTCCCCTGTGTCTCCAGACACTTCCCTCAGCCGGTGGACTGCCCTGTGTCTCCAGGCCCTCCCTCAGTCCCTCAGCCGGTGAACTGCCCTGTGTTTCCAGACCTTCCCTCTATCCCTCAGCCGGTGGACTGCCCTGTGTCTCCAGGCCCTCCCTCTAACCCTCAGCCGGTGAACTGCCCTGTGTCTCCAGGCCCTCCCTATAACCCTCAGCAGGTGGACTGCCCTGTGTCTCCAGGCCCTCCCTCAGCTGTGGACTGCCCTGTGTCTCCAGGCCCTCACTAAGCCCGTGGACTGCCCTGTGTCTCCAGGCCCTCCGTCTGCCCCTCAGCTGGTGGACTACCTAATGTCTCTGGGCCCTTCCTGAGCCACTCTCGATCTTTGCACTGCCTGTGTCTTAGGGCCTTCTCTGAGCCCCTCACCCCTTGGACTGTCTTGTGTTCCCAGGCCCTCTCTTGGCCCTTCAGCATGTTTAGCTGCTCTGTGTCTCCCGGCCCTCTCCTAGCCCCTCAGCCTGTGTGCGCTTCTGTGTCTCTGGGCCTTCTCTGAGCCCCCCAATCTGTGGATTTCCCTGTATCTCTGGGCCCTCTCCCAGCCTCTCAGCCAAAGCATGTGTAGTGTAGTGTGACTTAGCTTATCAGCCTATGGTCTGCCTTGTGTCTCCAGGCCTTCTCTGAGCCCCTCAGCCTGTGGTGTGTCCAGTGTCTCCGGGCCCTCTCTAAGTCCCTCTTACCCGTTGGACTACCCTGTGTCTCTGGGTCCTCTGGTGACCCCTCAGCCTGTATACTGTCCTGTGTCTCTGGGTCCTCTGGTAACTCCACAGCCTGTAGACTGTCCTGTGTCTCTGGGTCCTCTGGTAACCCCACAGCCTGTACACTGCCCTGTGTCTCTGGGTCCTCTGGTGACCCCTCAGCCTGTATACTGTCCTGTGTCTCTGGGTCCTCTGGTAACTCCGCAGCCTGTAGACTGTCCTGTGTCTCTGGGTCCTCTGGTAACTCCTCAGCCTGTAGACTGTCCTGTGTCTCTGGGTCCTCTGGTAACTCCACAGCCTGTAGACTGTCCTGTGTCTCTGGGTCGTCTGGTAACTCCACAGCCTGTAGACTGTCCTGTGTCTCTGGGTCCTCTGGTGACCCCATAGCCTGTAGACTGTTCTGTGTCTCTGGGTCCTCTGGTAACTCCACAGCCTGTAGATTGTCCTGTGTCTCTGGGTCCTCTGGTGACCCCTCAGCCTGTAGACTGTCCTGTGTCTCTGGGTCCTCTGGTGACCCCTCAGTCTGTACACTGCCCTGTGTCTCCGGGCCTTCTCTGAGCCCCTCAGTCCGTGGCGTGTTCAGTGTCTCCGGGCCTTCTCTGAGACCCTCAGCCTGTGGTGTGTTCTGTGTCTCCGGGCCCTCTCTGAGTCCCTCTTACCCGTGGTATGTTCAGTGTCTCCGGGCCTTCTCAGAGTCCCTCTTACCCGTGGACTGTCCTGAGTCTTCCGGTCATCGATAGAACCTCAGCGGCCCTGTGTCTCTGGGTCGTGTGGGCCTGTCCCCTCCCAGCCCCTCTTACCGGCTCCATCACAGACCCCCAGGTCCTGCTCTCCGGGAGGAGCGCCCCGGCCACCACAGGGCCCCACAGCGGACGGACCGGACCCCAGGTAAGGAGACTCCTCCGACTGAAACTAAACCCTGCCGCTGTTTACAGATGTGACATGAAGGACGGGAGGGGAGCCGGGGGTCAGTGTGGGGCTTGTTTACTTCCAGAAGGCACGGTTAGTTTATATCCTTACGCATTGCTTGCATGAACGTCAGCACCATAGGGTCAAGGGGTATTTTGGGCAGAATGTCCTGCGGCCACATGAAGCACTGGAGCAAAGGGGGGGAGGGGGGTGCAGCTGAGGTTCACCTGTAGGCGGGGGCGGAGCTTAGTCAGTAACCCCCAGGTCAACAGAACTGTCTCAACCTGTTCCTGGGTTATTAGGATCTGAGGAAGATCTTCCCATGTCTCTCTCTCTCTTCTCGAAAGCAGGCAGCTGTTGCCTTGAGTTTGTCCAGACTGGACCATTGCAACGCTCTTCACCTTGACATTAACAAGGGATCCATCCAGAAACTGCACCTTGTCCAGGATGCCGCACTGAGACTCCTTATGGATCTTCCTAAATTTCATTCGGTCTCTGCGGCAATCCAGAAATTGCATTGGCTTCCTCTAGAAAAGAGAATTCTGTTTAAGGCCCTATGTATAGTCCATAGGGCTCTTCATAATTCTGGCCCTGAAGGAATCAAAGGACTCGTCCAACTGTACGTTCCCACCAAACAGCTGCCGTCTGCCAACAAGAACGGGCTGGTAGTCCCCAGGTTTAGGAGGGCTAGGGGGGGTGGAAGAGCCTTTGCCGTCGCCGCTTCCAAGCTTTGGAACACCCTCCCCCTATCGATCTCTTGCCAAGAGTCGCATCCTCTCGTCCGTAAGTCCTTAAAGACATGGCTTTTCATACTTTAATATCTGAAAGCCTTACTTCTGCTACTCTTGACCGCTGGTTTCTATCCCTAGCGCCTTGACGCCCTTGGGCAAAGTTCGCGCTTTACAAGATGATCATTCATTCATTCATTCAGTAAGATTGGGGGGGGGGGGGCAGAGGGCTGCAGGGTGCAGGTGTGTGACACCCAAGGCTCGGGGTGGACTCCTTCCATGAGGAGCTGGGTCAGTACTGATCTGCATTAGGTGGGCCTCTGTGTAGAGTGGCACAATGGGCAAAAGAAAATGGGTTGGAAAGGTCCACCCTGCGATTGTCATTGGTTAAACTCTTTGCAAGCATTCGTCCAATCACCTTGGTGTGTTTGACTGTCGGTGGTATGCCTGGAACGTGAGCCTGACTCCGCTTTCCAAGTTCCTACTGCCAAGGTTTGACCCCCAGTATCGTGTTAGGTGAGCATCGCACCTGTGCAACAACCAGTGCAGGTAATGGGTGAGGGGGAGATCCAGGGTGAGGCCGTTATTATTGAACCAGATCGGGGAGCCGGCGGGCCCCAGTGAAATCTGCTGAAAGTGTTTGTGTGTCACGTGCCGACACCAGGGCGCCTGCAGCACCGCCCGCACGATGTCTGCTTCTCTGTCCGGAGCAGCGTCCTGCATAGGGTGGGGGAGGGGTTCATATTTTCATGTCCAGCTGGGCCCAAAACAAAGGCCTCACTTTAAAGGGCTTTCAGCCCTGCTTTTGTTGAGTATCACCCTGAATGGGAGCTAACGGGACCCAAACACTTAGATGCAAACAAGATGGAAGGAAACAGAGCCACACATCTTGTTATCACGTTACAAGTACTGAGACACTAGGATTCGTAGGCAGGTTTTTGATGGTGCTCCGCCTTTGCATATAAGATCTGTGCATGCACTGAAAGAATGGCAGATGTACCGGCTCCTATGATTGGTGACTGCGTACACTAATAATGATTTACATGACACTTACTGGTTTCTCTTACTTTTCTTTTCTGGTGCTACTTGTCCCACTCTAGGGTGTTTGGGCGCTTTACTTCACAGACATTATACAGAGGCAATACATTATGCAAATGAATGTACAGGAAATGTTACATAAGGCACTGAGTGTTACAAGGTGTAGGAGTCACACATTGTCCATACTTGTAGGCATTATATGTTAAGGGTGTATGATCCGGAGAAAACATGGGGATTTAAAACATGAGTCAGTGGTTGGGGTTGTCTGTCCTAGTAAGACTCATACCACTGAGGAAGCAAATCCTTGGCTTCATGACTTTGAGCTGTATCGTGCATATGATGGTGATGTGAATTGTGTATAAAGTGTACTCTTCTTGTAGTGTGATGTTATTGTGTTAGTGTGGGTTGACCTGGATGCATTACTGTAGCAAACACTGAACTATCTGGATGGACTGTGGCTGACTGAGTGCCCCAGGAGTTGTCGCCTCATCCACTGACATTGACAGGACACCCCTATGTGATGACTTTAAGGCAGAGACCGATAGAAGGGGTATTTGGACCCAGGCTGAGGCAGGAAGAGAGTGGGAGACACAGAGTCCCCGGCAACACAACCATCTGGTGCACAACACATGATAAGGTGAGTTTAAATAGATGTAAAAGAAAGGGAGCAAGTGAGGGCAAAGATAATACAAGGATTTTTGTAACAAAAGCATTTACCTAGTAACCCATCTTCATTAGATTAAAAGTGTGAGATCTGAAGGTACATGAAGTGCTCTGGTGAAGGTGCATGAACCCTCCAATCTGTTGTACGAAGACCGAGTGTGGCCATCGGTTTGGCCAGTATTTTCATGCCAAGTCAGACAAAAAAATACAAAATCATGAACATCATCACAATGCAGTATTTGTCCCCTTTAAAATGTAAATATAAAGCAGCTACTACTAGATGAAAACACATCAAAAGTATTTCAGAGGTTTCTAGACTATTCCTAAGTATTTTAATGCAAACCGAGGTGAAGTCGCTATTTTAAAGAAAAACGATGCAGAGTTTTACACAAACTGCTGTCTCCTGCCCTTCCATAACCGCAGCATACACAGAAATGTCCAGTATTCTTCTCCGAGAAAGGTGGCAACCCTTCCTATAGGGCTTCAGAGAAGATGGGGGCACCCCCTTGATGCTCCCAGTCCTGGTTAGAACCCACAACCAGATGCACCCCGAGGCACCAACAGACAGGTACACAACAGTGGTGCAATTAAAGCTTCTCAAACTGAGGACAAGCTTCCCTTCCTCACAGAATAGGTACAGCTCACCCTCAGCAATTCAAGCGCCACTTACACAATAGGCACCACCAGGCACTAGAAGTGCACGTTCCCCCATCTCGCAGAACATGTGCATCAGCTGACAAGCTGGGCAGCAGTGGTACACTACACGCCTCCATTCCCCAGGGAAGAGATAGAGTGTTAGCAAAAGTGCAAGAGTCCCTTCTTCACAGAACAGGTAGAGCGTGGCACCTGCAGTGGAAGCTTCCCTCCCTGACACTACAGCAGCAGTGCGAACCTCCTATCATCACCGAGCGTGGTACCTGCAGTGGAAGCTTCCCTCCCTGACACTACAGCAGAAGTGCAAGAGTCCCTTCTTCACAGAACAGGTAGAGCGTGGCACCTGCAGTGGAAGCTTCCCACCCTGACACTACAGCTGCAATGCGAGCCTCCTATCATCACAGAGCGTGGTACCTGCAGTGGAAGCTTCCCTCCCTGACACTACAGCAGCAGTGCGAACCTCCTATCATCACAGAGCGTGGTACCTGCAGTGGAAGCTTCCCTCCCTGACACTACAGCAGCAGTGCGAGCCTCCTATCATCACAGAGCGTGGTACCTGCAGTGGAAGCTTCCCTCCCTGACACTACAGCAGCAGTGCGAGAGTCCTATTGTCACAGAACAGGTAGAGCGTGGCATTTGCAGTGGCAGCTTCCCTCCCTGACACTACAGCAGCAGTGCGAGCTTCCTATCTTCACAGAACAGGTAGAGCGTGGCATCAGCAGTGGAAGCTTCCCTCCCTGACACTACAGCAGCAGTGCGAGCCTCCTATCATCACAGAACAGGTAGAGCGTGGTACCTGCAGTGGAAGCTTCCCTCCCTGACACTACAGCAGCAGTGTGAGACTCCTATCATCACAGAGCGTGGTACCTGCAGTGGAAGCTTCCCTCCCTGACACTACAGCAGCAGTGCGAGAGTCCTATTGTCACAGAACAGGTAGAGCGTGGCATTTGCAGTGGCAGCTTCCCTCCCTGACACCACAGCAGCAGTGCGAGTTTCCTATCTTCACAGAACAAGTAGAGCGTGGCATCAGCAGTGGAAGCTTCCCTCCCTGACACTATAGCAGCAGTGCGAGCCTCCTATCATCACAGAACAGGTAGAGCGTGGTGCCTGCAGTGGAAGCTTCCCTCCCTGACACTACAGCAGCAGTGCGAGCGTCCTACTGTCACAGAACAAGTAGAGCGTGGCATTTGCAGTGGCAGCTTCCCTCCCTGACACTACAACAGCAGTGCGAGCATCCTATCTTCACAGAACAGGTAGAGCGTGGCATCGGCAGTGGAAGCGTCCCTCCCTGACACTACAGCAGCAGTACGAGCGTCCTACTGTCACAGAACAGGTAGAGCGCGGCATTTGCAGTGGCAGCTTCCCTCCCTGACACTACAGCAGCAGTGTGAGCGTCCTATCTTCACAGAACAGGTAGAGCGAGGCATCGGCAGTGGAAGCTTCCCTCCCTGACACTACAGCAGCAGTACGAGTGTCCTATTGTCACAGAACAGATAGAGCGTTATAGCTGGGGTGGAAGCTTCCCTTCCTGACACTACAGCAGCAGTACGGGCGTCCTATTGCCACAGAACAGGTGGAGCGTGACCCCTGAAGTAGAAGCTTCCCTTCTTGACACTACAGCAGCACTATGAGCGTCCTATTGTCACAGAACAGGTAGAGCGTGGTACCTGCAGTGGAAGCTTCCCTCCCTGACACTACAGCAGCAGTGCGGTTGTCCTACTGTAACAGAACAGGTAGAGCGTGGTACCTGCAGTGGAAGCTTCCCACCCTGACACTACAGCAGCAGTCCAAGCTTCCTACTGTCACAGAACAGGTAGAGCGTGGCACCTGCAGTGGAAGCTTCCCTCCCTGACACTACAGCAGCAGTACGAGCGTCCTATTGTCCCAGAACAGGTAGAGCGTGGTACCTGCGGTGGAAGCTTCCCTACCTGACACTACAGCAGCAGTGTGAGCCTCCTATCATCACAGAACAGGTAGAGCATGGTACCTGCACTGGAAGCTTCCCTCCCTGACACTACAGCAGCAGTACAAGCGTCTTATTGTCACAGAACAGGTAGAGCATGGCACCTGCAGTGGACACCTCCTCCCTGACACTACAGCAGAGGTACGAGCGTCCTATTGTCACAGAACAGGTAGAGTGTGGTACCTGCAGTGGACACTTCCCTCTCCGACACTACAGCAGCACTATGAGCGTCCTATTGTCACAGAACAGGTAGAGCGTGGTACCTGCAGTGGAAGCTTCCCTCCCTGACACTACAGCAGTGGCACGAGCGTCCTATTGTCACAGAACAGGTAGAGTGTGGTACCTACAGTGGAAGCTTCCCTCCCTGACACTACAGCAGAGGTACGAGCGTCCTATTGTCACAGAACAGGTAGAGCGTGGTACCTGCAGTGGAAACTTCCCTCCCTGACACTACAGCAGAGGTACCAGCGTCCTATTGTCACAGAACAGGTAGAGTGTGGTACCTGCAGTGGAAGCTTCCCTCCTTGACACTACAGCAGGAGTGCAAGCGTCCTACTGTCACAGAACAGGTAGAGCGTGGTACCTGCAGTGGAAGCTTCTCTCCCTGACACTACAGCAGCAGTGCGAGCGTCCTATTGTCACAGAACAGTTAGAGCGTGGCACCTGCAGTGGAAGCTTCCTTCCTGACACTACAGCAGCAGTACGGGCATCCTATTGCCACAGAACAGGTAGAGCGTGGTACCTGCAGTGGAAGCTTCCCTCCCTGACACTACAGCATAGGTACGAGCGTCCTATTGTTACAGAATAGGTAGAGCATGGTACCTGCAGTGAAAGCTTCCCTCCCTGACACTACAGCAGAGGTGTGAGCGTCCTATTGTCACAGAACAGGTAGAGAGTGGTACCTGCAGTGGAAGCTTCCTCCTTGACACTACAGCAGCAGTGCGAGCGTCCTACTGTCACAGAACAGGTAGAGCGTGGTACCTGCAGTGGAAGCTTCTCTCCCTGACACTACAGCAGCAGTGCGAGCGTTCTATTGTCACAGAACAGGTAGAGCATGGTACCTGTGGTGGAATCTTCCCTCCCTGACACTACAGCAGCAGTGCAGGCATCCTACTGTCACAGAACAGGTAGAGCGTGGCACCTGCAGTGGAAGCTTCCCTCCCTGACACTACAGCAGAGATACGAGCGTCCTATTACCGCAGAACAGGTAGAGCGTGGTACCTGCAGTGGAAGCTTCCTCTCCTGACACTACAGCAGAGGTACGAGCGTCCTATTGTCACAGAACAGGTAGAGCGTAGTACCTGCAGTGGAAGCTTCCCTCCCTGACACTAAAGCAGAGATACGAGCGCCCTATTGTCACAGAACAGGTAGAGCGTGGTACCTGCAGTGGAAGCTTCCCTCCCTGACACTAAAGCAGAGGTACGAGCGTCCTATTGCCACAGAACAGGTAGAGCGTGGTACTTGTGGTGGAAGCTTCCCTCCCTGACACTACAGCAGCAGTGCAGGCGTCCTACTGTCACAGAACAGGTAGAGCGTTGTACCTGCGGTGGAAGCTTCCCTCCCTGACATTACAGCAGAGGTACGAGCGTCCTATTGTCACAGAACAGGTAGAGCGTTGTACCTGGGGTGGAAGCTTCCCTTCCTGACACTACAGCAGCAGTACGGGCGTCCTATTGCCACAGAACAGGTAGAGCGTGGCACCTGCAGTGGAAGCTTCCCTTCCTGACACTACAGCAGCAGTACGGGCGTCCTATTGCCTCAGAAAAGGTAGAGCGTGGCATTTGCAGTGGCAGCTTCCCTCCCTGACACTACCGCAGCCTTGCGAGCATCCTACTGTCACAGAACAGGTAGAGCGTGGTACCTGCAGTGGAAGCTTCCCTCCCTGACACTACAGCAGCAGTGCGAGCGTCCTACTGTCACAGAACAAGTAGAGCGTGGCATTTGCAGTGGCAGCTTCCCTCCTGACACTACAACAGCAGTGCGAGCATCCTATCTTCACAGAACAGGTAGAGCGTGGCATCGGCAGTGGAAGCGTCCCTCCCTGACACTACAGCAGCAGTGCGAGCGTCCTACTGTCACAGAACAGGTAGAGCGCGGCATTTGCAGTGGCAGCTTCCCTCCCTGACACTACAGCAGCAGTGTGAGCGTCCTATCTTCACAGAACAGGTAGAGCGAGGCATCGGCAGTGGAAGCTTCCCTCCCTGACACTACAGCAGCAGTACGAGTGTCCTATTGTCACAGAACAGATAGAGCGTTATAGCTGGGGTGGAAGCTTCCCTTCCTGACACTACAGCAGCAGTACGGGTGTCCTATTGCCACAGAACAGGTGGAGCGTGACCCCTGAAGTAGAAGCTTCCTTCTTGACACTACAGCAGCACTATGAGCGTCCTATTGTCACAGAACAGGTAGAGCGTGGTACCTGCAGTGGAAGCTTCCCTCCCTTACACTACAGCAGCAGTGCGGTTGTCCTACTGTAACAGAACAGGTAGAGCGTGGTACCTGCAGTGGAAGCTTCCACCCTGACACTACAGCAGCAG
Source organism: Calotriton arnoldi (assembly GCA_963921515.1). Taxonomy (NCBI): domain Eukaryota; kingdom Metazoa; phylum Chordata; class Amphibia; order Caudata; family Salamandridae; genus Calotriton; species Calotriton arnoldi. The sequence goes on from CAWUFW010001933.1 coordinate 2,142,803, forward strand.
TCCAAGCTTCCTACTGTCACAGAACAGGTAGAGCGTGGCACCTGCAGTGGAAGCTTCCCTCCCTGACACTACAGCAGCAGTACGAGTGTCCTATTGTCACAGAACAGGTAGAGCGTGGTACCTGCGGTGGAAGCTTCCCTACCTGACACTACAGCAGCAGTGTGAGCCTCCTATCATCACAGAACAGGTAGAGCATGGTACCTGCACTGGAAGCTTCCCTCCCTGACACTACAGCAGCAGTACAAGCGTCTTATTGTCACAGAACAGGTAGAGCATGGCACCTGCAGTGGACACCTCCCTCCCTGACACTACAGCAGAGGTACGAGCGTCCTATTGTCACAGAACAGGTAGAGTGTGGTACCTGCAGTGGACACTTCCCTCTCCGACACTACAGCAGCACTATGAGCGTCCTATTGTCACAGAACAGGTAGAGCGTGGTACCTGCAGTGGAAGCTTCCCTCCCTGACACTACAGCAGTGGCGCGAGCGTCCTATTGTCACAGAACAGGTAGAGCGTGGTACCTGCAGTGGAAGCTTCCCTTCCTGACACTACAGCAGCAGTACGGGCATCCTATTGCCACAGAACAGGTAGAGCGTGGTACCTGCAGTGGAAGCTTCCCTCCCTGACACTACAGCAGAGGTACGAGCGTCCTATTGTCACAGAACAGGTAGAGCGTGGTACCTGCAGTGGAAACTTCCCTCCCTGACACTACAGCAGAGGTACGAGCGTCCTATTGTCACAGAACAGGTAGAGTGTGGTACCTGCAGTGGAAGCTTCCATCCTTGACACTACAGCAGGAGTGCAAGCGTCCTACTGTCACAGAACAGGTAGAGCGTGGTACCTGCAGTGGAAGCTTCTCTCCCTGACACTACAGCAGCAGTGCGAGCGTCCTATTGTCACAGAACAGTTAGAGCGTGGCACCTGCAGTGGAAGCTTCCCTTCCTGACACTACAGCAGCAGTACGGGCATCCTATTGCCACAGAACAGGTAGAGCGTGGTACCTGCAGTGGAAGCTTCCCTCCCTGACACTACAGCATAGGTACGAGCGTCCTATTGTTACAGAACAGGTAGAGCATGGTACCTGCAGTGAAAGCTTCCTCCCTGACACTACAGCAGAGGTGCGAGCGTCCTATTGTCACAGAACAGGTAGAGAGTGGTACCTGCAGTGGAAGCTTCCCTCCTTGACACTACAGCAGCAGTGCGAGCGTCCTACTGTCACAGAACAGGTAGAGCGTGGTACCTGCAGTGGAAGCTTCTCTCCCTGACACTACAGCAGCAGTGCGAGCGTCCTATTGTCACAGAACAGGTAGAGCATGGTACCTGTGGTGGAATCTTCCCTCCCTGACACTACAGCAGCAGTGCAGGCATCCTACTGTCACAGAACAGGTAGAGCGTGGCACCTGCAGTGGAAGCTTCCCTCCCTGACACTACAGCAGAGATACGAGCGTCCTATTACCGCAGAACAGGTAGAGCGTGGTACCTGCAGTGGAAGCTTCCCTCCCTGACACTACAGCAGAGGTACGAGCGTCCTATTGTCACAGAACAGGTAGAGCGTAGTACCTGCAGTGGAAGCTTCCTCCCTGACACTAAAGCAGAGATACGAGCGCCCTATTGTCACAGAACAGGTAGAGCGTGGTACCTGCAGTGGAAGCTTCCCTCCCTGACACTAAAGCAGAGGTACGAGCGTCCTATTGCCACAGAACAGGTAGAGCGTGGTACTTGTGGTGGAAGCTTCCTCCCTGACACTACAGCAGCAGTGCAGGCGTCCTACTGTCACAGAACAGGTAGAGCATTGTACCTGGGGTGGAAGCTTCCCTCCCTGACATTACAGCAGAGGTACGAGCGTCCTATTGTCACAGAACAGGTAGAGCGTTGTACCTGGCGTGGAAGCTTCCCTTCCTGACACTACAGCAGCAGTACGGGCGTCCTATTGCCACAGAACAGGTAGAGCGTGGCACCTGCAGTGGAAGCTTCCTTCCTGACACTACAGCAGCAGTACGGGCGTCCTATTGCCTCAGAAAAGGTAGAGCGTGGCATTTGCAGTGGCAGCTTCCCTCCCTGACACTACCGCAGCCTTGCGAGCATCCTACTGTCACAGAACAGGTAGAGCGTGGTACCTGCAGTGGAAGCTTCCCTCCCTGACACTCCAGCAGCAGTACAAGCGTCCTACTATCACAGAACAGGTAGAGCGTGGCACCTGCAGTGGAAGCTTCCCTCCCTGACACTACAGCAGAGGTACGAGCGTCCTACTGTCACAGAACAGGTACAGCCTGGTACCTGCGGTGGAAGACTCCCTCCCTGTCACTACAGCAGCAGTGCGAGCGTCCTACTGTCACAGAACAGGTAGAGCGTGGCACCTGCAGTGGAAGCTTCCCTCCCTGACACTACAGCAGCAGTGCGAGCGTCCAACTGTCACAGAACAGGTAGAGCGTGGCATTTGCAGTGGCAGCTTCCCTCCCTGACACTACAGCAGCAGTGCGAGTGTCCTACTGTCACAGAACAGGTAGAGCGTGGTACCTGCAGTGGAAGCTTCCCTCCCTGACAATACAGCAGAGGTACGAGCGTCCTACTGTCACAGAACAGGTAGAGCGTGGTACCTGCAGTGGAAGCTTCCCTCCCTGACACTACAGCAGAGGTACGAGCGTCCTATTGTCAGAGAACAGGTAGAGCGTGGCACCTGCAGTGGAAGCTGCCCTCCCTAACACTACAGCAGCAGTACGAGCGTCCTATTGTCACAGAACAGGTAGAGCGTGGTACCTGCAGTGGAAGCTTCCCTCCCTGACACTACAGCAGCAGTATGAGCGACCTATTGTCACAGAGCAGGTAGAATGTGGCACCTGCAGTGGATGCTTCCCTCCCTGACACTACAGCAGAGGTACGAGCATCCTATTGTCACAGAACAGGTAGAGCGTGGTACCTGCGGTGGAAGCTTCTCTCCCTGACACTACAGCAGCAGTACGGGTGTCCTATTGCCACAGAACAGGTAGAGCGTTGTACCTGCGGTGGAAGCTTCCCTCCCTGACACTACAGCAGCAGTACAAGCATCCTATTGTCACAGAACAGGTAGAGTGCAGCACCAGCAGTGGAAGCGTCCCTCCCTGACACTACAGCAGCAGTACGGGCGTCCTATTGACACATAACAGGTAGAGCGTGGCACCTGCAGTGGAAGCTTCCCTCCCTGACACTACAGCAGAGGTACGAGCGTCCTATTGCCGCAGAACAGGTAGAGCGTGGTACCTGCAGTGGAAGCTTCTCTCCCTGACAATATAACAGAGGTACGAGCGTCCTATTGTCACAGAACAGGTAGAGCGTGGCACCTGCAGTGGAAGCTTCCCTCCCTGACACTACAGCAGCAGTATGAGCGTCCTATTGTCACAGAACAGGTAGAGCGTGGTACCTGCAGTGGAAGCTTCCGTCTCTGACACTACAGCAGAGGTACGAGCACCCTAGCCTCACAGAACAGGTAGAGCGTGGCACCTGCGGTGGAAGCTTTCGTTCCTGACACTACAGCAGCAGTGCAGGCGTCCTACTGTCACAGAACAGGTAGAGGGTGGCACTTGCAGTGGAAGATTCCCTCCCTGACACTACAGCAGAGGTACGAGCGTCCTATTGTCACAGAACAGGTAGACCGTGGTACCTGCGGTGGAAACTTCCCTCCCTGACACTACGGCAGCAGCGTGAGCATCCTTTTGTCACAGAACAGGTGCAGCGTGGCATTTGCAGTGGCAGCTTCCCTCCCTGACACTACAGCAGAGGTACGAGCGTCCTATTGTCAAAGAACAGGTAGAGCGTGGCACCTGCAGCGGAAGCTTCGGTCTCTGACACTACAGCAGAAGTACGAGCGTCCTAGCCTCACAGAACAGGTAGAGCGTGGCACCTGAGGTGGAAGCTTCCCTCCCTGACACTACAGCAGCAGTGCAGGTGTTCTATTGTCACAGAACAGGTACAGCGTGGCACCTGCAGTGGAAGCTTGCCTTCCTGACACTACAGCAGAGGTACGAGCGTCCTAGCCTCACAGAACAGGTAGAGCGTTGTACCTGCGGTGGAAGCTTCCCTTCCTGACACTACAGCAGCAGTACTGGCATCCTATTGCCACAGACCAGGTAGAGCGTGGCACCTGCAGTGGAAGCTTCCCTTTCTGACACTACAGCAGCAGTACGGGCGTCCTATTGCCACAGAACAGGTTGAGCGTGGCATTTGCAGTGGCAGCTTCCCTCCCTGACACTATAGCAGCAGTGCGAGCGTCCAACTGTCACAGAACGGGTAGAGCGTGGCACCTGGAGTGGAAGCTTTCCTCCCTGACACTACAGCAGCAGTGCGAGCGTCCTTTTGTCACAGAACAGGTACAGCGTGGTACCTGCAGTGGCAGCTTCCCTCCCTGACACTACAGCAGCAGTGCTGGCGTCCTACTGTCACAGAACAGGTAGAGCGTGGCACCTGCAGTGGAAGTTTCCCTCCCTGACACTAAAGCAGAGGTACGAGCGTCCTATTGCTACAGAACCGGTAGAGCGTGGTACCTGCAGTGGACACTTCCCTCCCTGACACTACATCAGCAATACGTACGTTCTATTCTCACAGAACAGGTAGAGCATGGTACCTGCGGTGGAAGCTTCCCTCCCTGACACTACAGCAGCAGTGCGAGCGTCCTTTTGTCACAGAACAGGTAGAGCGTGGTACCAGCGGTGGAAGCTTCCCTTCCGGACACTACAGCAGCAGTGCGAGCGTCCTATCTTCACAGAACAGGTAGAGCGTGGCACCTGCGGTCGAAGCTTCCCTCCCTGACACTACATCAGCAGTGCGAGCGTCCTTTTGTCACAGAACAGGTAGAGCGTGGTACCAGCGGTGGAAGCTTCCCTCCCGGACACTACAGCAGCAGTGCGAGCGTCCTATTGTCACAGAATAGGTAGAGTGTGGCACCTGCAGTGGCAGCTTCCCTCCCTGACACTACAGCAGCAGTGCGAGTTTCCTATCTTCACAGAACAGGTAGAGCGTGGTACCAGCGGTGGAAGCTTCCCTCCCTGACACTACAGCAGCAGTGCGAGCGTCCTATCGTCACAGAACAGGTAGAGCGTGGCACCTGCAGTGGAAGCTTCCCTCCCTGACACTAAAGCAGAGATACGAGCGCCCTATTGTCACAGAACAGGTAGAGCGTAGTACCTGCGGTGGAAGCTTCCCTCCCTCACACTACAGCAGCAGTGCGAGCGTCCTTTTGTCACAGAACAGGTAGAGCGTGGTACCAGCGGTGGAAGCTTCCCTCCCGGACACTACAGCAGCAGTGCGAGCGTCCTATCTTCACAGAACAGGTAGAGCGTGGCACCTGCGGTGGAAGCTTCCCTCCCTGACACTACATCAGCAGTGCGAGCGTCCTTTTGTCACAGAACAGGTAGAGCGTGGTACCAGCGGTGGAAGCTTCCCTCCCTGACACTACAGCAGCAGTGCGAGCGTCCTATCTTCACAGAACAGGTAGAGTATGGCACCTGCGGTCGAAGCTTCCCTCCCTGACACTACAGCAGCAGTACGAGCGTCCTATCTTCACAGAACAGGTAGAGCGTGGCACCTGCGGTGGAAGCTTCCCTCCCTGACACTACAGCAGCAGTACGAGCGTCCTATCTTCACAGAACAGGTAGAGCGTGGCACCTGCAGTGGAAGCTGCCCTCCCTAACACTACAGCAGCAGTACGAGCGTCCTATTGTCACAGAACAGGTAGAGCATGGCACCTGCAGTGGAAGCTTCTCTCCCTGACACTACAGCAGCAGTGCAGGCGTCCTACTGTCACAGAACAGGTAGAGCGTGGCACCTGCAGTGGAAGCTTCTCTCCTGACACTACAGCAGCAGTACGGGCGACCTACTGTCACAGAACAGGTAGAGTGTGGCACCAGCAGTGGAAGCTTCCCTCCCTGACACTAAAGCAGCAGTCCAAACTTCCTACTGTCAGAAAACAGGTATCAGTGAAGCCTTCCTCCTTTCTCATGTAACAGGTACAGCAGAGTCTGTCACAGCCATGGTGCCACTACTGCCTATTGGATGCGTATGTTTCAGAGTGGTGTTCTGGATTGGTAAGCACATGGATGGCTGAGCAAGTAAGTACGGATGCCTGAGTGTAAACAACTGATATTTCAGCGCCAAGATGCCCAAGGGGTGGGTGTGCATTTACAAATACATGTCATGTCATGTTATGTGGGGAGGGGTGATTGATACATGGGTAAATGGATGGAGAAGTGGATGGTGGTGTCAACCGGTGGGTTGTGGGTGTGTGGGAGGTTGGATGCCTCACGTGTATGTTTTGATAAATGTTGAATAATGTGGACAGATGCATAAGCAGATGAATGGTAAGGATGATGCGAATACAGGTGAAAGGAAAATGCCTGCAGATTAATGGGATATTTATTTAAGAATTTTTGATGGTTTGTTCGTGTGTATGGGTGGAATAAAGGTCACTTTCCATATGCGGTATATGTGTATACCTGTGTTGTGTTTATGGATGCTTGTATGTACAGATGGGTCATGTGTGCGAGTGTGCGTCTGTGCCCAGGCGGATGCATAAGTGGATGGATGTGTATAAATTGTCATGATACTCTTGTGTTTGGCGCTGCTCCCTGTGCACCTGCTGAGCTGTAAGTAAGGGCTGTGAGCTTGAAGGATGTGTGCATCCACATGTGGAGCCACGAGCCCTCTCTGTGATGGGGAAGCACTGTTATAGACTCTCATTAAGAATCCTGACACGCGCAGTGACTGGGGCTTGTCTTATGTGCACTTAGGTGTCAGACCCCAGTAATAGAGAATCCTGCACCGACAGACATGATGACGTTGATATGACAGTGTGACTTGGCCACCGTTGGCAGTAAGATTTCATAACATAAGAAATAGGTGTGAGCCATCTCAGAATGACATATAGCATGTTGTTGACATGTATGTCCAGCTCTAGGGTCAGACATGAAACCGTGACTCCAGCAATTGTGTTTCCTATCTGCCCCGATTTATCAGAACACTCAGGGCCTTATTTATGAGAAGTGTCGCATCGCTGCGTGACAACAGCGATGCGTCACTTCGCACTGCGCCCTCCTTGCGACACAATGGATGCATCATATTTACTGTATGACGCATGTCGCATGTACGATCATGTACGATCATTACATGTATGATCATGTCGCAACAAATGACAGATACATCAGTATTACTGAGGTATCTATTGGTGCAAAACTGATGCATTGCTGGAGTTGTGTCGGAAGCATGACGCAACTCCAGCAATGTAGGAAGGAGGGCTATGAATATAGCTCTGCGTCACCCGTACGCCTGATATGAGGCAGGCGTAAGGATTTGACGGAATGGCGTCCTAGAATTGGCGCACTGAAATCTTCTAGATTTCAATGCGCTACTTCTACGAGGCTTTTTGCGGGGGAACGGCCACCCAAGGATACATTATACCTGACGCAGGTATAATGTAGCGCAGTGGTTTACAAAGTGTTGCATCTGCCTAGATACGTCACTTTGTAAATAGGGCACAACATGGCGCATTTTTTACGCCGCCGGTGCGTGACAAAAAGTGAAGCACCGGTGGCGCAAAAGTGTCGCAAGGGCTCATAAATGAGCCCCTCGTTATTTATAGCGCCTCAGAATGACAAAACGTGAAGCGCTATAAGAACTAATCATTGAGATGCTAATGAACTATCAGTAAAGGGTTCTTATCGGCGCTGCTATTCTCAGAGTAGATGGGGAGCTATCAGAAACACTGACCCATAACCCACTGTCACACTGCAGAGACTGATGGCTGACCCTCCATGACGAGACTGTGGGAAGCGGGTGCCTCAGTGCTCGGGGCTCTTAAGGCCCAAACCTGGAGTGGTAGAAAAGCTGGATTATTTTAGGATCAGATATCGATCGATAAAATCCCTGGATTGCAGCTCCTGCCTATGATACCCCTCACATACACAAGGGGTTCAGATAGAGGAAACCCAATGCTGCGGCGGGGAACACATCATTTAAGAGCCGAGGTCAATTGCTGAAGGACTGTGTCCCAAGTGTCCAAGCACCGCACGTAAGGCCTCAGAGGGGCGTGGAGCTCCAAAGCTGTGCGTTGATTGGATCTCTGTGGTATTCATCCTAGGCAGCAGGTGCTTTAAGTGGGATGCAAAAGATGGGGAGCCTATAAAGGGGGCATTTGCACAGAAGTGTATCTAGGAATCCTTTCCGAGAGGCTGGCCCTCGGTAATTAAGGGTGTGGCTTAAAACATGAAAACTAAAATCTTGTGTAAGACAAAGCATACCACTTGGGAAGTAGTTGGGTGCCTCTCTGTAAGCTGTATGGTATTGCACCCACGCATATAACACATCAACGGATATACACCTAGAAATAAGCCAGACCTATTGGCTTTGCCAATGTTTGTTAGCAGTATCAAATAAATGACTTGTTATGATAATTACAATTGAAAATGTTTCAGTTCTGAACATTTACTAAGAACTGAGGAAGGGGAGGTGTTCTTTAGAGTGTCTCAGTCACTTCAGTTCCCCTTCATGCCACTTTCTCCTGCTGTACCTCACTCTTAGACACTCACTCCTTTTCTCCCCACATCTTCCTGAAATCCTTCTTCTTTATATCTTATGCATCATCAATCACAGGTTCCAGCTTTAATAAATTGTGTGATCCTAGGCAAATATTTGAGTGCACAGACCGTCTTTTTACATCATTATCACACATGAGAGTGAGCTCAGGAAGTGTGCTGTGCCAAATCTTGTGTTTGATTTAAGTGACTGTAATGTTGCTTCATCTCTAAGAAGAAGCTAAGCCACACGCCTCTGAGTTCACTAGTTCATTGTCCTCACAGTTGGGGGGAGGCATGAATATTTCTAAGTTCATTTTAGAACTCTCACTTTTAATAAATGCCTCTCAATGCACGGATATATCTGAAGTTCTACGGAGAAGCGCTTCTGCATGCTAAAGAAATGCACTGTTTTCATTGTGAAGCCATATTGTCATATTTTTACATGATATTTGTTGCATGATTTGCATGCCAAATATTTGCATGGCTCGGCTCATGCATGGGGTCATAGAGCCAACCTGGGCCTTGGCTCAGTAATGACTTGGCTTTCCTTGTTCATAGGTGGGTAGCCTACACTCAGTCTGCTAGCCCAGCTTCACTCAGTCTGCTACCCCACCTCCACTCAGTCTGCTAGCCCACCTTCACTCAGTCTGCTACCCCACCTTCACTCAGTCTGCTAGCCCACCTTCACTCAGTCTGTTACCCCACCATCACTCCGTCTGCTACCCCACCTCCACTCAGTCTGCTAGCCCACCTTCACTCAGTCTGTTACCCCACCATCACTCCGTCTGCTACCCCACCTCCACTCAGTCTGCTAGCCCACCTTCACTCAGTCTGCTACCCCACCTTCACTCAGTCTGCTACCCCACCTTCACTCAGTCTGCTAGCCCACCTTCACTCAGTCTGCTAGCCCACCTCCACTCAGTCTGCAAGCCTAACTCCACTCAGTCTGCTAGCCCACCTTCAATGAGTCTGCTACCCCACCTTCACTCAGTCTGTTAGCTCACCTTCACTCAGTCTGCTAGCCCACCTTCACTGAGTCTGCTAGCGTAACTCCACTCAGTCTGCTACCCCACCTTCACTCAGTCTGTTAGCCCACCTTCACTCAGTCTGCAAGCCTAACTCCACTCAGTCTGCTAGCCCACCTTCACTGAGTTTGCTAGCCACCTTCACTCAGTCTGCAAGCCTAACTCCACTCAGTCTGCTAGCCCACCTTCACTGAGTCTGCTAGCCCACCTTCACTGAGTCTGCTAGCCCACCTTTATGCAGTCTGCTAGCCCACCTTCACTCAGTCTTCGAGCCCACCTCCACTCAGCCTGTTAGCCCACCTCCACTCAGTCTGCTGGCCCACCTTCACTCAGTCTGCTACCCCACCTTCACTCAGTCTGCTAGCCCACCTTCACTCAGTCTGTTACCCCACCATCACTCCGTCTGCTACCCCACCTCCACTCAGTCTGCTAGCCCACCTTCACTCAGTCTGTTACCCCACCATCACTCCGTCTGCTACCCCACCTCCACTCAGTCTGCTAGCCCACCTTCACTCAGTCTGCTACCCCACCTTCACTCAGTCTGCTACCCCACCTTCACTCAGTCTGCTAGCCCACCTTCACTCAGTCTGCTAGCCCACCTCCACTCAGTCTGCAAGCCTAACTCCACTCAGTCTGCTAGCCCACTGTGAGAAGTTGGCCTGGTATATGCCGTCCACTAATTATAGTGGGCACCTTGCACCAGTCCAAACAACCCCTTATTGGAGATAGGTTAAAGACAACCTTATTGAAAGCTATCCTAGTGGTAGCTATGGAGAGCAGCCTTCAGGCTAAGTCTTGAAGAAATGTAAAGCAGCTTGTTTTACCAGTCTATAATCTCTTGAGTGACCAAATGAAAGAGCACCACACCAGGTATATATTCAAAATATATGTATTTATTGCTAAACACACCCCTCTAGTCTCTTTATGAGGCTAGAGTTCGAAGTACATAAGTTAGAAGTTATTAAATCACAGTAATAGCACAAATACACGTTTGGGCCCTAGGGGCGTACCAAACCATATACCAATAAAGTGGTATGCGAACCACGACTGAACTAGACACTAGGCCTAGAGCCTCTAGAAGTGCTTGGACCACAAGGAACCACCCAAGGTAGTGACACAGGGGACCTACGGGAGACGCGTGCAGTGTAAATACACAACCGCGATACGCCGTTGACTTCTATGGAGAAAGTCGGGATCGGGAAATTAGAGAAAAGGGACACTTAATAGAGGACTAGGACAAAACCCTTTGAGATCTAGGACTTTGAAGAGTCTCTACCCACGGGAGCACCGGAGTACTCGTGTTACCTCACCCAGGGAAGCCGGGTGCATAGGTGCCTTTCGGGGTCGGGTTTCGTCGTCGATTCGAATGGCGATCTGCTGCAAAGTGCTGCTGGCGGCCAAGAGAAAAGTGTCCGGGTGGATCCAAGAGTGGATCGGAGTTCTGAAGAACCTGAAAGCAGAGGGGACAGAGTCTGGGTCACTAGCCAGTGACCAGGAAGGCGATGGACAGATGCCCACCGATGTCGAGTGCTTCAGGTGCGTTGACGGTCGTCTTGACTCTTCAGCCACGAGGTCCAGGAGGCGTTGTCGGCGACCAGGAGCAGGATTCGGGCTGGTACACGATGTTTGTCGAGTGCTGAGGTGTTGGCGACCGGATTGGACCCAACAAGCCTTGGCAACGGCAAGTCTCGGTGAAGATGTAGATCGTCGATGGTGCAGACCAGCAAGGTCTGTGGAACTCACCCAGCGAGGGTAAGTGAGGGCAGTCCTGGAGCAACCAGGATGCCAAGTAAGAAAAGGATTGGCCTTCGTTAAGGGCTACTAGCCAACGGGCTAGCGACCGCGAAGGAGCCTCGTGACGCCGCACGTGGATCTGGCTTACAGGACACTCGTGGAGTGGGGGCCAGTGATCTTCGGCGCAGGTGGTGCTGGAGACTGGGGCTACTCGGAGCCCAAAGCACGACTTCTTGGGAGACCCAGAAGAGGATGCACTTGCAAATGTGCTCGGTGTCCAGGGGTCACGGTCTCAAGTCACCCACGATAGCCACGGGCCTCAGCTTTGCTGGGGACTCAGGGTAGCCTCGGGGAAGTCTGAGAATTCACCTCTGGTGATGCGATGACTTCGGCGTCCGACGGGAGCTTCAGAAATGCGAACCGGACAGATGCTTCTTCGGTGCCTGCCAAGCAGGGGAGTCACTCCTTGACCCCAAGGGAGATTCTTCTGTCCTCTAATCGTGAGTAGAGCGTCGAAGGTCCAGGATTCAGTTTCAGAGTTTCGTCCAGGTATAATCTAAAGTCCTAAGGACTGGGTTCCTACCTTTATACTAAAGATAGGGGTTGGACTACTCTGTGGCCCCACCTATGGGTGGGTCAGGGCAGAGGGGTGGCTACACCCTTTCCCTTTGTCCAGTTCGCGCCAAAGCAGGGGCTGCAAGCCCCTGATCCGGTTTGAACTGGGGTATGCACAGGGACACCAAATGTGCCCCCAGTGCAGGACTTCAAAGCACCCGAAAGTGCTCCCGCCCAGCCCCAATACACATTATCCTGTCTGGGGAGGTGGTCACACCTCCCTGGGACAGGAAACCTATTGTCCAGGCCTCCCCTGCCGGAGTTTCGTCCAGCAGCAGGAGGCCAGACTCGTGTCTGTGGCAGCAGCATCCATTTTGTGATGCCAGGGCTCTGGAAAGAAGTTACCGGACTAGTCAGAGTTAACATGTCTTTCCCTCTAGAAGGGTGGAATGCTACCCCCGCCACCAGGATTGGCGGGGGGTAGTATTCCAAGATGTTTGACACCAAACACGACATGTTTAGGTGCAGCCATTCCAAAGTTAGCATTTTACCGCGAGGATATAATGCGCTTAAGAGTATATGGTCAGGCTGCACTACAAACAGCATCAGAGATGGTCTCCGAACGCTGCAGAGGGGCCCTGCTCATGCAGGGTCACCCTCTCACATAGGAACCATGCACTCTGCCTTTAGGATTGATAAGGCCTGCCTTAGGAGTGACTTAAAGGTTTATATGTGTGTATGCATTTAGTGATATAGGTAACCTATATCACAGTAAGGGGTGCATGCACCACCTTACCCAGGCTGCAGTAGCAGACCTGTTGTGTCAGTTTGGATGGCCTTCCAGGGGTGGCATAATACATGCTGCAGCCCCTGGCAGGCCTCTGAGGTACCTATGCCCTTGGTACATAGTATACCATATACTAGGGACTTATAAGGGCACTCCAGATCCCAATCAGTGATGTGCCTAAGGCACATGGAAACCATTTTAGAGAGGAAGCAGCTAGGCTGGGGTTCTGATTAGCAGGGCCCCAGCCAGACTAATGTCGAAAAACAGTGAAGCATCAGCAAAAAGTGGGGGTACCCATGTGAAGCAGATCCTACTCTCCTACACAACCCCCCCAAACGTAGGGACATTAAACTAACCTTGCCCAGTTAAGTCTTCATGTTCTAAGTGGAAATACCTAGAGAGTCCATCTGCATTCGCATGGTTACTCCCAGGCCTATGTTCCACTGTAAAGTCCATCCCCTGTAGGGAAATGGACCACCTAAGCAGTTTGGGGTTTTCACCCTTCATTTGTTTTAGCCATAATAGTGGCTTATGGTCTGTCTGAACCAGGAAGTGTGTACCAAACAAGTATGGCCTCAACTTCTTCAGAGCCCAGACCACAGCAAAGGCCTCCCTCTCTATGGCTGACCAACGTTTCTCTCTAGGGGTCAGCCTTCTGCTAATAAAAGCTACTGGCTGATCCTGACCTTCTTCATTCAATTGTGACAGTACAGCCCCTACCCCAAATTCAGATGCATCAGTTTGAACAATGAACTTCTTGGAGTAATCAGGACTCTGCAGAATTGGAGCAGTGCACATGGCCTGCTTTAGGTCATCAAATGCCTTTTGACAGCTAACTGTCCACTGAACCTTTTTGGGCATTTTCTTAGAAGTTAAGTCATTCAGGGGTGTCACTATTGATCCATACCCCTTGACAAATCTCCTATAGTACCCAGTCAGGCCTAAGAAGGCTCTCACCTGAGTCTGGGTAGTGGGAGCAGTCCAGTCCATGATGGTCTGGATCTTGCTCTGCAAAGGTTGAACCTGGCCTCCACCCACAAGGTGGCCCAGGTACACAACCTGACTCTGCCCTATCTGGCACTTAGTGGCCTTGATAGTCAGGCCTGCCTTTTGCAGGGCCTGTAAAACATTCCTGAGGTGGACCAGGTGATCCTCCCAGGTGGAGCTAAAGACAGCAATATCATCTAGATAAGCTGCACTATAGGCTTCCAGTCCTGTGAGAACTGTATTCACCAACCTCTGGAAAGTGGCAGGTGCATTCTTCAGACCAAAGGGCATTACCAGAAATTGATAATGTCCACTAGGGGTCGAGAATGCTGTTTTGGGCTTTGCAGTATCAGCTAGTCTGATCTGCCAGTAGCCAGCTGTTAGGTCAAATGTGCTGAGATATTTGGCAGAGGCCAAAGTATCTATGAGCTCATCTGCCCTGGGTATTGGATGGGCATCAGTCCTAGTGACTGCATTGAGACCCCTGTAGTCCACACAAAACCTCATCTCTCTTTTTCCACCACTGGTGTGAGGTTTCGGTACAAGGACCACTGGACTAGCCCAAGGGCTATCTGAGGGTTCAATAACTCCCAATTCCAACATTTTCTGGACTTCAGTCCTGATACAGTCCCTGACATGGTCAGGTTGCCTATAAATCTTGTTTTTAATAGGCAGACTGTCCCCAGTGTCCAATTCATGAGTGCACCAGGTGGTCTGACTGGGTGTCAGTGAAAACATATGTCTAAACTGATTGAGGACTTGCCTGCAATCAGTTTGTTGCTGGGTAGTGAGGCTGCCTGCCAAGGTTACACCATCAACTGACCCATCGTCAGGGTTCTGTGAGAGCAGGTCAGGGAGTGGGTCACTCTCTTCCTCCTGCCCTTCATCAGTAGCCATGAGCAAGCCCATGTCTGCCCTGTCCACATATGGTTTTAACCTGTTGACATGGAGAACCCTGTGGGGACTCCTGGGTGTTCCTAGGTCTACTAAATAAGTGACCTCACCCTTCTGCTCAACAATAGTGTGGGGTCCACTCCATTTATCTTGGAGAGCTGCTGGGGCCACTGGCTCCAACACCCACACCTTCTGTCCTGGCTGGTAAACAGTCAGAACAGCTCTTTGGTCATGCCAGGCCTTTTGAAGTTCCTGGCTAGCCTCAAGGTTTTTGGTTGCCTTTTTCATGTACTCAGCCATCCTGGAGCGGAGACCAAGTACATAGTCCACTATATCTTGCTTTGGGGGCTTGAGAGGTAACTCCCATCCTTCCTTCACGAAGCACAGTGGACCCCTCACAGGGTGGCCAAACAGAAGTTCAAAAGGGCTGTAACCAACCCCCTTCTGAGGCACCTCCCTATATGCGAATAAAAGGCAGGGCAAGAGTATGTCCCATCTACGCCTAAGCTTTTCTGGGAGCCCTTTAATCATGCCCTTCAAGGTTTTGTTGAATCTCTCAACTAAACCATTGCATTTTGGGTGATAGGGTGTGGTGAACTTATAAGTCACTCCACACTCCTTCCACATTGCTTTTAAGTACCCAGACATGAAGTTAGCATCCCTGTCTGATACTACCTCCTTAGGAAAGCCCACTCTTGAGAAGATTCCCAGGAGGGCCCTTGCCACCACAGGTGCTGTAGTGGTCCTGAGGGGAATAGCTTCTGGGTACCTGGTGGCATGATCCACTACCACCAGGATAAACCTGTGCCCAGAGGCTGTTTGGGGATCCATGGGACCAACAATGTCAATCCCTACCCTTTCAAAGGGCACCCCCACCACAGGTAGTGGTATCAGGGGGCCTTTGTAGTGCCACCTGCTTTGCCACTGGCTTGGCAGGTTACACAGGAGCGACAAAACTCCTTACTGTCTTCAGACATGTGGGGCCAGTGAAAGTGAGGGACAATTCTGTCCCAAGTCTTGTTCTGGCCCAGGTGACCTGCTAAGGGAATATCATGGGCTAGGGTCAATAGGAAGCCCCTGAACTTCAAAGGTATTACCAACCTCCTGGTAGCACCAGGCTTGGGGTCTCTACTCTCTGAGTACAGGAGTCCATCATCCCAATACACTGTATGGGGACCACTAGCTTTCCCAGCAGCCTCAGCAGCAGCTTGCTGTCTGAGGGGTTCAAGGGAGGGGCAGCTCTGCTGCTCCTGGCTCAGATCTGCCCTAGAAGGTCCCCCTGTCCCCAAGAACTCAACCTGGTCAGGTTCAAGTTCCTCTGGGACAGTTCCTTCTTCAGGGCTGAGATCATCCCCCTCAAGGGACTGATCTTCCTCCTGAGCCAAGGGGAAGGCACTGCCTTAACCCTACTACTCCTCCTCTTGGAAGGCACTTGGTCCATTCTTCCAGAATCCAAGGCCTGTTCAGTGCTAGACATTTTGGCTTGTGACCTGGTCACAGCAAACACATCTGCAGGGATCCCCAGCATTTCTGCATGGGTCCTGAGCTCCACTTCTGCCCAAGCAGAAGTCTCTAAGTCATTGCCAAGCAAGCATTCGACTGGTAGGTTTGCACTTACCACAACCTTCTTAAGGCCAGTTACCCCTCCCCAGGAGAAGTTAACAACTGCCAGAGTATGGTCTGTTCTGACATTGCTAGCATTGGTCACTTGGTACATCTCACCAAGCATAACTTGCCCAGGAAGCACAAGGTCTTGTGTCACCATTGTGACACTTGCCCCTGTGTCCCTAAATGCCAAAGCCTCACGTCCATTGATTAAAGGCTGTTGTCTGTACTTGCCCAGATTACTGGGACTCACAGTGGAGGTCACATCCATGCCTCCATCACAGACTAACACAGCCTGAGTCAGTTCTCTGACTAGGTCAGAGCCCAACTCAGTTCCCAGGGTGAACCCTACTAAACCCTTGGCTGGAGCACTTCCACCAACTGTACTAGGGGGAACAGGTGCCTTAGGGGCATTGGTGGGTGCTGGACTGGAGTCTTTGGACTTGGTGCAATCACTGGTCCAGTGGGTCTTTTGCTTACAGACCTTGCACCATGGTTTTCTTTGGCCTTTCCCTTTGGTAGACTGTGAATCCCCACCAGAAGAAGATTTTTGGGGGCCTGATGAAGACTTTTGATCTTTACCCTTCTCCCCACCCTTGTCAGAGTTCTTAGCATCTTGCTTCTTGGTTTCCCCACCTTGGTTCTGTACCTTCTGCTTCACCCTGGTCCTGACCCATTTGTCTGCCTTCTTTCCCAATTCTTGGGGAGAGGTCAGATCAGAGTCTACCAGGTATTGATGCAACAGCTGATTTTGACAGTTATTAAGAATCTGCTCCCTCATTATCAGATTGTACAATCCTGAGAAGTCACACACCTTACTGCCCATCAACCAGCCTTCCAGAGCCTTGGCAGAACAATCCACATAGTCTACCCAGTCTTGAGTCTGTGCTTTTTGGGTGTCTCTGAACTTCAACCTGTACTGTTCAGTGGTTAGGCCAAACCCATCAATAAGAGCACTCTTCAAGACCTTGTAATTATCAGCATCCTCCTCTCTAACAGTGAGGAGCTTATCTCTACCTTTGTCAGCAAAGGAGAGCCACAAGATTGCTGCCCACTGCTCCTGAGGGACCTTCTGTACCTTACAGGCCCTCTCTAATGCAGTTATCCATTTGTGGATATCATCCCCACTCTGGTAGGGAGGGACAATCTTGCTCAGGTTCCTATGGTCATAGGACCTTTCCCTGTCTCTAGGGACATGGCTGCCACCATGGGACTCTAGTCCCAACTTTCTTCTCTCTCTAAGGAGATCTAGGGATTCCCTATCTAAAGCCAATTGCTTTTTTCTGATTTCCAGCTGAGTTTCCTCATACTGGACCAGTCTGGCTCTCCTCTCATGAGAGGATTCCCTCCTGTGAGAGGAGACAGAGCTCCCTATAGAGGTGCCAGAGTGGTTAGACTCCTGAGAAGGAGATCTAGACTTCCTGGGCACACTCTTAATCCTTCCTGGGGGGACAAAGAGGGCATCATCCTGATCATCCTCATCATCTTCCACAGGAGGGATTGGGTTTTCCAGGTCAGGGTCATTGTCACCCTCCTGGCCAGTTTCAGAGGGGGGCTGGGGGTATTGGTACCCCTGGCCTCCTCCTCTTCTCCTGCCCCACCCTCAGCTCCTACCCCTTCAGTCCCCAAGGGCTTACTAAGGTCATAAGCCACCAACAACTCCTTGAGGTGTTGGGTGGTGGGGCTTTGGCCTGTCCTTATTTTTCTCAAGTTACATAAAGCTCTCAATTCCAAGAATGGGAGTGTATCATACTTGGAGGGTGGAAGCTCAATGGCTTCCTGCAAGGATTCTTTGGATCCTGCCCTTAAAGACATTACTAGTGTGCTGTGGTGTATGCACTACCTACTCTAGTGTGGCCTACTAAACTCTCTTGAGTTGTAGAAAGGGTTGTGCTATCCCTTAACACACAACTCTAAGTTCAGTAGAACTTACTGTATTCTAAGCTTAAATTATATGTACCTTAGGTACCTTTAGTGGTTTTCAGTTGATCAATTCAATTGAGATTATCTGGTAAAACAATAGCAAGCTGGAATCCCACACGCTGCACACCAATGTGAGAAGTTGGCCTGGTATATGCTGTCCACTAATTATAGTGGGCACCTTGCACCAGTCCAAACAACCCCTTATTGGAGATAGGTTAAAGACAACCTTATTGAAAGCTATCCTAGTGGTAGCTATGGAGAGCAGCCTTCAGGCTAAGTCTTGAAGGAATGTAAAGCAGCTTGTTTTACCAGTCTATAATCTCTTGAGTGACCAAATGAAAGAGCACCACACCAGGTATATATTCAAAATATATGTATTTATTGCTAAACACACCCCTCTAGTCTCTTAATGAGGCTAGAGTTCGAAGTACATAAGTTAGAAGTTATTAAATCACAGTAATAGCACAAATACACGTTTGGGGCCTAGGGGCGTACCAAACCATATACCAATAAAGTGGTATGCGAACCACGACTGAACTAGACACTAGGCCTAGAGCCTCTAGAAGTGCTTGGACCACAAGGAACCACCCAAGGTAGTGACACAGGGGACCTACGGGAGACGCGTGCAGTGTAAATACACAACCGCGATACGCCGTTGACTTCTATGGAGAAAGTCGGGAAATTAGAGAAAAGGGACACTTAAAAGAGGACTAGGACAAAACCCTTTGAGATCTAGGACTTTGAAGAGTCTCTACCCACGGGAGCACCGGAGTACTCGTGTTACCTCACCCAGGGAAGCCGGGTGCATAGGTGCCTTTCGGGGTCGGGTTTCATCGTCGATTCGAATGGCGATCTGCTGCAAAGTGCTGCTGGCGGCCAAGAGAAAAGTGTCCGGGTGGATCCAAGAGTGGATCGGAGTTCTGAAGAACCTGAAAGCAGAGGGGACAGAGTCTGGGTCACTAGCCAGTGACCAGGAAGGCGATGGACAGATGCCCACCGATGTCGAGTGCTTCAGGTGCGTTGACGGTCGTCTTGACTCTTCAGCCACGAGGTCCAGGAGGTGTTGTCGGCAACCAGGAGCAGGATTCGGGCTGGTACACGATGTCTGTCGAGTGCTGAGGTGTCGGCGACCGGATTGGACCCAACAAGCCTTGGCAACGGCAAGTCTTGGTGAAGATGTAGATCGTCGATGGTGCAGACCAGCAAGGTCTGTGGAACTCACCCAGCGAGGGTACGTGAGGGCAGGCCTGGAGCAACCAGGATGCCAAGTAAGAAAAGGATTGGCCTTCGTTAAGGGCTACTAGCCAACAGGCTAGCGACCGCGAAGGAGCCTTGTGACGCCGCACGTGGATCTGGCTTACAGGACACTCGTGGAGTGGGGGCCAGTGATCTTCGGTGCAGGTGGTGCTGGAGGCTGGGGCTACTCGGAGCCCAAAGCACGACTTCTTGGGAGACCCAGAAGAGGATGCACTTGCAAATGTGCTCGGTGTCCAGGGGTCACGGTCTCAAGTCACCCACGATAGCCACGGGCCTCAGCTTTGCTGGGGACTCAGGGTAGCCTCGGGAAGTCTGAGAATCCACCTCTGGTGATGCGATGACTTCGGCGTCCGACGGGAGCTTCAGAAATGCGAACCGGACAGATGCTTCTTTGGTGCCTGCCAAGCAGGGGAGTCACTCCTTGACCCCAAGGGAGATTCTTCTGTCCTCTAATCGTGAGTAGAGCGTCGAAGGTCCAGGATTCAGTTTCAGAGTTTCGTCCAGGTATAATCTAAAGTCCTAAGGACTGGGTTCCTACCTTTATACTAAAGATAGGGGTTGGACTACTCTGTGGCCCCACCTATGGGTGGGTCAGGGCAGAGGGGTGGCTACACCCCTTTCCCTTTGTCCAGTTCGTGCCAAAGCAGGGGCTGCAAGCCCCTGATCCGGTTTGAACTGGGGTATGCACAGGGACACCAAATGTGCCCCCAGTGCAGGACTTCAAAGCACCCGAAAGTGCTCCCCGCCCAGCCCCAATACACATTATCCTGTCTGGGGAGGTGGTCACACCTCCCTGGGACAGGAAACCTATTGTCCAGGCCTCCCCTGCCGGAGTTTCGTCCAGCAGCAGGAGGCCAGACTCGTGTCTGTGGCAGCAGCATCCATTTTGTGATGCCAGGGCTCTGGAAAGAAGTTACCGGACTAGTCAGAGTTAACATGTCTTTCCCTCTAGAAGGGTGGAATGCTACCCCCGCCGCCAGGATTGGCGGGGGGTAGTATTCCAAGATGTTTGACACCAAACACGACATGTTTAGGTGCAGCCATTCCAAAGTTAGCATTTTACCGCGAGGATATAATGCGCTTAAGAGTATATGGTCAGGCTGCACTACAAACAGCATCAGAGATGGTCTCCGAACGCTGCAGAGGGGCCCTGCTCATGCAGGGGCACCCTCTCACATAGGAACCATGCACTCTGCCTTTAGGATTGATAAGGCCTGCCTTAGGAGTGACTTATAGGTTTATATGTGTGTATGCATTTAGTGATATAGGTAACCTATATCACAGTAAGGGGTGCATGCACCACCTTACCCATGCTGCAGTAGCAGACCTGTGGTGTCAGTTTGGATGGCCTTCCAGGGGTGGCATAATACATGCTGCAGCCCCTGGCAGGCCTCTGAGGTACCTATGCCCTTGGTACATAGTATACCATATACTAGGGACTTATAAGGGCACTCCAGATCCCAATCAGTGATGTGCCTAAGGCACATGGAAACCATTTTAGAGAGGAAGCAGCTAGGCTGGGGTTCTGATTAGCAGGGCCCCAGCCAGACTAATGTCGAAAAACAGTGAAGCATCAGCAAAAAGTGGGGGTACCCATGTGAAGCAGATCCTACTCTCCTACACCCACCTTCACTGAGTCTGCTACCCCACCTTCACTCAGTCTGCTACCCCACCTTCACTCAGTCTGCTAGCCCACCTTCACTCAGTCTGCTAGCCCAGCTTCACTCAGTCTGCTACCCCACCTCCACTCAGTCTGCTAGCCCACCTTCACTCAGTCTGTTACCCCACCTTCACTTAGTCTGCTAGCCCACCTTCACTCAGTCTGTTACCCCACCATCACTCCGTCTGCTACCCCACCTCCACTCAGTCTGCTAGCCCACCTTCACTCCGTCTGCTACCCCACCTCCACTCAGTCTGCTAGCCCACCTTCACTCAGTCTGCTACCCCACCTTCACACAGTCTGCTACCCCACCTTCACTCAGTCTGCTAGCCCACCTTCACTCAGTCTGCTACCCCACCTCCACTCAGTCTGCTAGCCCACCTCCACTCAGTCTGCTAGCCCACCTTCACTCGAGTCTGCTACCCCACCTTCACTCCAGTCTGCTAGCCCACCTTCACTCAGTCTGCTAGCCCACCTTCACTGAGTCTGCTAGCCCACCTCCACTCAGTCTGCTACCCCACCTTCACTCAGTCTGCTAGCCCACCTTCACTCAGTCTGCTAGCCTACCTTCACTCAGTCTGCTAGCCCACCTTCACTCAGTCTGCTAGCCCACCTCCACTCAGTCTGCTAGCCCACCTTCACTGAGTCTGCTACCCCACCTTCACTCAGTCTGTTAGCCCACCTTCACTCAGTCTGCAAGCCCACCTCCACTCAGTCTGCTAGCCCACCTTCACTCAGTCTGCTAGCCCACCTTCACTCAGTCTGCTAGCCCACCTTCACTGCAGTCTGCTACCCCACCTTCACTCAGTCTGCGAGCCCACCTCCACTCAGTCTGTTAGCCCACCTTCACTCAGTCTGCTAGCCCAGCTTCACTCAGTCTGCTAGCCCACCTCCACTCAGTCTGCTAGCCCACCTTCACCTAGTCTGCTAGCCCACCTCCACTCAGTCTGCTAGCCCACCTCCACTCAGTCTGCTAGCCCAGCTTCACTCAGTCTTCTAGCCCAGCTTCACTCAGTCTGCTACCCCACCTTCACTTAGTCTGCTAGCCCACCTTCACTCAGTCTGCTAGCCCAGCTTCACTCAGTCTGCTACCCCACCTCCACTCAGTCTGCTAGCCCACCTTCACTCAGTCTGTTACCCCACCTTCACTAAGTCTGCTAGCCCACCTTCACTCAGTCTGTTACCCCACCTTCACTCAGTCTGTTACCCCACCTTCACTCCGTCTGCTACCCCACCTCCACTCAGTCTGCTAGCCCACCTTCACTCCGTCTGCTACCCCACCTCCACTCAGTCTGCTAGCCCACCTTCACTCAGTCTGCTACCCCACCTTCACACAGTCTGCTACCCCACCTTCACTCAGTCTGCTAGCCCACCTTCACTCAGTCTGCTAGCCCACCTCCACTCAGTCTGCAAGCCTAACTCCACTCAGTCTGCTAGCCCACCTTCACTGAGTCTGCTACCCCACCTTCACTCAGTCTGTTAGCCCACCTTAACTCAGTCAGCAAGCCCACCTTCACTGAGTCTGCTAGCCTAACTCCACTCAGTCTGCTACCCCACCTTCACTCAGTCTGTTAGCCCACCTTCACTCAGTCTGCAAGCCTAACTCCACTCAGTCTGCTAGCCCACCTCCACTCAGTCTGCAAGCCTAACTCCACTCAGTCTGCTAGCCCACCTTCACTCAGTCTGCTACCCCACCTTCACTCAGTCTGTTAGCCCACCTTCACTCAGTCTGCAAGCCTAACTCCACTTAGTCTGCTAGCCCACCTTCACTGAGTCTGCTAGCCCACCTTTATGCAGTCTGCTAGCCCACCTTCACTCAGTCTTCGAGCCCACCTCCACTCAGCCTGTTAGCCCACCTTCACTCAGTCTGCTAGCCCAGCTTCACTCAGTCTTCTAGCCCACCTCCACTCCGTCTGCTAGCCCACCTTCACCTAGTCTTCTAGCCCACCTCCACTCGGTCTGTTAGCCCACCTCCACTCAGTCTGCTAGCCCAGCTTCACTCAGTCTTCTAGCCCAGCTTCACTCAGTCTGCTAGCCCAGCTTCACTCAGTCTTCGAGCCCACCTCCACTCAGCCTGTTAGCCCACCTCCACTCAGTCTGCTAGCCCAGCTTCACTCAGTCTTCTAGCCCACCTCCACTCGGTCTGTTAGCCCACCTTCACTCAGTCTGCTAGCCCAGCTTCACTCAGTCTTCTAGCCCACCTCCACTCGGTGTGTTAGCCCACCTTCACTCAGTCTGCTAGCCCAGCTTCACTCAGTCTTCGAGCCCACCTCCACTCAGCCTGTTAGCCCAGCTTCACTCAGTCTTCTAGACCAGCTTCACTCAGTCTTCGAGCCCACCTTCACTCAGCCTGTTAGCCCAGCTTCACTCAGTCTTCTAGCCCACCTCCACTCGGTCTGTTAGCCCACCTTCACTCAGTCTGCTAGCCCAGCTTCACTCAGTCTTCTAGCCCACTGCTCCTCGGTCTGTTAGCCCACCTTCACTCAGTCTGCCAGCCTACCTCCACTCAGACTGTCACTGCCAGGCCAAGACACGAATAAAAAATTATAAGGGGGTGTCCCACCCGATACATCCCCCCGGAAGTTCCCTCCAATTCTTCCTTAACATGGCGTCCACCCCCTTATAAATGTTTTCTGTAGGATTCACTGGTGCCAGCTTGCTTTCATTTCATGTTGTAAAATGTTATTCAATGAACAACAAATGGAGCCATGTGAACAGCATCAACACAACCAGAGAGAGCACAGATGAGAGGAGGGAGCAGCCTAGACCCGCTAACCTGGGGCCACAGTTGCAGGGTGACGTCTGCAGGTCTGTAGTGTTGCAGGGGGACTTCCCCTGGTCCACAAAGATGCAAGGGGACTCCTACTAGACTAGAAAGGTGCATGGTGACTCCCGCCACATTACAAAGGTGCAGAGTGAGTGGCTTCTGAAGCTCTGTAATGGTGCAGGGTGACTTCTGCTAGACTTCAAAGATGCAGGGGAGCTTAAGATAGAACACAAAGCTGCAGGGTGAGCGCCTCCCACAGTTCTGTAGCGGTGCAGGGGAACATCCGCTAGTCTATAAAGGTGCAGAGTGACACGTTGGAAATATGCAGAGTGAGTGACTTCTGCAGCCTTGTGCAGTGTGACTTCAGATAGACTACAAAGGTGCAGGGGGATTTCTGCAGCTCTGTAATGGTGCAGGGTTACTTCCGGTGCAGGGTGACTTCTGGTGGACTTCAAAAGTGCAGGGTGACTTCCACAGGTCTGTAGTGGTGCAGGGTGACATCTGTTAGTTTACAAAGGTGCAGGGTGACTTCTGCAGGTCTGTAGTGGTGCAGGGTGACATCTGTTAGTCTACAAAGGTGCAGGGTGAGCTCCTGCAGGTCTGTAGTTGTGTAGGGTGACATCTGTTAGTCTACAAAGGTGCAGGGTGACTTCCGCAGGTCTGTAGTTGTGCAGGGTGACCTCCGCTAGACTACAAAGCTGTAGGGGGAGGTGCACAGCTCTATAAAGGTGCAGTGGGATTTCCGCTAGTCTACAAAGGTGTAGGGTGACTTCTACAGCTCTGTAATGGTGGAGGGTTTATTCCGGTGCAGGGGGACTTCTGGTGGTCTATAAAGGTGTAGGGTGACTTCTGAAGGTCTGTAGTGGAGCATTGTGACCTCCGCTTGACTACAAAGGTGTAAGGTGATGTGCGCAGCTCTATAAAGGTGCAGTGGGACTTCTGCAGCTCTGTAATGGTGGAGGGTTACTTCAAGTGCAGGGAGACGTCTGAGTCTACAAAGGTGCAGGGTGACTTCTGCAGGTCTGTAAAAATGCAAAGTGACATTGATAGGCAGTGTTGCTGGAACAGTTTTCAGAGTGGGGGTGCTGCCATCAATGCTACATCACTGAAGTCGTACTGGTTGTGAAAAATCCCTGTTTTTCATAGATAACAAGTCTATCAAATGAGCCACACCCATTCAGCAGGAGAGAGGTCAAGGTGTGGTATGCAGCCAGCGGTGCTTTTTTGAGTACACTGTCGCACATATATCACTGAAGCATAGTGGTAGCGCACAGTCATTTACAGACAACACATGTTCCATTGAAATGGCTACAAAATCCTTATTGACATGCAGTTTTACTGATAAAACTATATAGCTCACAAACAATAATGTGGAAATTGCGTTTGAGCAAATACTTATCATTTTCACATAGCAAGTAAGGTATCTTCATTTGCTTTGATTGACTCTAAATCTTTGTTTCCATCTCACTTTAGATTTACAAAAATGTGCTTCATTGGCCATCTTTTGCCCGTTGTCTCATCAGATTTTTGTCCTGTCTGTTATGCTGACTTTAGAACTTGGTGCACTTTATCCCTGCTAACCAGTAGTAAAGTGCCTGACAGTCCCCTTTTAAACTTGGCATACTCCTAATTGGAATATTTAGCTTGTGTATACGCCCCTCGTATGTTGTACAAAATGTGCCCAGTGCCTATAACTAACATTCCTCTAGGGGGCTGCAGCACCTGCAATGCCACTCACTATAGTGTCAGTGCAAACATGGCTCTAGGCCTACCTTTCTAGCCGTACTGTAACAGTGTGACCCATGCACTGCGACCTGTCAAAATAAACCCCTTTTAACATGTAAATACCTTCCTTTTAAATATTAATATGTCACCTATATGTAGGCATTGTAGGCCACAAGGAATTGTGCATGGTATTTATAATTAGGAAACTTAAAAATCTAAAGTTAACAATTTCTTACAGTGACTGGAGGAAGGCTGACTTGGCCAATAGACACTGAAGAGCAATATTAATTGTGCAATCTTTAGTCAGGGACAAACTAGAAAAAGGATTAACCAATTCTTTTTACTCTTTATTAAAAGCCCATCTCAGTTAGACTCTTAATAAATATTTAGGAAACATAACTTTCAGAAAGTTACCTTTTCTCTGGGTGACACTCCTGAAGACTAATTTACATTAGCCTCCCAACTGTCACCCAGATGTATAATGGCCCTGCATAAGGTGTGAATGCGGTTCCTGGAGCAGAGGCAAAGGCCTGGGTGTGGGCACATGTTTTTGTTCCTGTGGCAGGATGACCAGTTGGGCTTTGCACAGGAACATAATTTAATTCAAAGGGTCTTCTCCTGTCAGAAGCAGATGGAAGAAGACACCTAGACATCCTGTCCTCTCAGTCAGGAAGGCACCAAATCCAGTGGGGGGAGCTTCCCCCAAAACTTGTTTCAAGAGACGACAGAGGAGGTGCTGCTCTTTACCCTGGCCACACCTCTAGGTGGGCACACAAACTCTGTGCAGGAAAAAAAGGGTTTCACCATTTCTTATTTTTTGGAGTGAGGGGCACTGTGGAATTGTTTGCAGCAGGGCAGACACAAACTGCTGCAAAAATGGGTAGGATTGCCCCTGGAAACTGTTACCTCATTGGTTTGGGAGGGACAAGGAGTCACCCCACCCACAAGCTAGAGGCAGGTATAAATATGGCCCCCTGGCACCCTCCTCAGGAAGAACAAAAGGGGACTGTCTGTGACAATAGAGGATCCCTGAAGTACGAGGCCTGCGCCCTCCAGTACTCAGCAGAAAGAAGCTGATTCCAATGGTTAGTTGACTGGCCTTCTGTTTGGCTACAGGGCTACAAAAAGCTACAAGAGGTATTTTCCTGCAACTCCTAGCTGACCAGTATCAACTGGACCTGACCTGAACCTTGCTGGTGGCCTTTTCTTGGCTGAGTCCTGACACTGAGTCCTGTGCCTGTGGTTCTGGAACCGTTGGCTGTGTCTGTCTAGATTTCCCCTACCACCCTTGAAGGCCTGAGCTTAGAAACGTTTTAGATTTGAAGACCTTTGTAGGATCAGGACCTACCTAACCCAAGCCAATTCGCCCAAGGTGCATTGTCACCAGGCCAAAGAAACAGATTTGTCCCACACAAGGCTTCTCGGCAGTCTTAAATTCAATTCACTGGGACCTCATCGAGAAGGTATCTGGCTTTGTGGAGCCCTCCTTGGATAGAGTCCATGTTCCTGCTCTACTGGAGAATTCCAAGCTTAGAAAAAGAAACTATGTTTCAAACATAGAAATCTTGAAAGGTGAAGGTGCCAAAAGTATCGGACTGGTGAAAGAACGTCTCTGGGCGTGAAAGTCACATTTTCCTACTCTGAGCTTTTGCCACCTGAAACAACCGCTTAATTGGGATTTCCTCTAACGTCTATCCGATGTTTTTGAGCGCTTTTCGGACGCAGCCTGCTGACTTGTGCTGCTGAAGAATTTTGACTTCTATTTTTGGGACTAATTCCCAAGGTAAAGCTTTGGACAGGTTGAACCTGGTTGCTCTACCCACACTATCGCAGTCGACCTGAAATCGTAGCAAGGTCTTGGTCTACCAAGAGCTGTAGACCTGCATTGGAGTTTAGTGTTTTTTGGTTCTACTTTGATTTTAAACTGTAAAAATTCATATCTCTGGTTCCCATTTTTTTATTGTTGTTTTGGTGTCATTTTATGTAATAAAATGTACTCAATTCATCTAAATCAGTTTGGGATTCTTATTGCTTGGTCTTTATTACTGTTTTGGTACTGCATAAAAACTTTACACATGGCCCTGGGATGCGCTTGTCTCTCAGTTCCGTAGTTATCAGGGGGTTAAACTCAGGCTAATTTAGGGGCTGTGAGCGTTCACCCTGACACGGATTGTGATTATTCCTTAAAGTGAGGAGGTACCCACCCCAATAATCCAATTTCTTTTAAATTTGTGCTTGTAGATTTCATTTAAAGTTATTTAAATGTTGTAATGTGTTAGAAAAAAACAGACATCCTACAGCCTTTCCTCCCCTTCCGAACTCCAGCATGGCTATTTTGGGGATGCTGCTGCAATCCTTGCAACCCTTCTTCCAAGGACCTATGTTGATAGCTCTATAAAGGTGCAGGGTGACGTCCGCAGTTCTTTAAATGTGCAGGGTGGCTTCCATACACATTTGCAGCTCTGTAAAGGTGCAGGGTGGCTTGTGCAGATCTGTAAAGGTGCAAGGTGGCTTCCGCAGATCTGTAAAGGTGCAGGGTGGCTTGTGCAGATCTGTAGAGGTACAGGGTGGCTTCGACAGCTCTGTAAAGGTGCAGTGTGACGTCCGCAGTTCTTTGACTGTGCAGGGTGGATTCCATGCACATTTACAGCTCTGTAAAGGTGCAGGGTGGCTTCCGCAGCTCTGTAAAGGTGCAGTGTGACGTCCGCAGTTCTTTAACTGTGCAGGGTGGTTTCCATACACATTTGCAGCTCTGTAAAGGTGCATTGTGACATCCACGGTTTTTTAACTGTGCAGGGTGGTTTCCATACACATTAGCAGCTCTGTAAATGTGCAGGGTGGCTTACGCAGCTCTGTAAAGGTGCAGTGTGACGTCCGCAGTTCTTTAACTGTGCAGGGTGGTTTCCATACACATTAGCAGCTCTGTAAATGTGCAGGGTGGCTTCCGCAGCTCTGTAAAGGTGCAGTGTGACGTCCGCAGTTCTTTAACTGTGCAGGGTGGTTTCCATATACATTTGCAGCTCTGTAAAGGTGCAGGGTGGCTTCCTCAGCTCTGTAAAGGTGCAGTGTGACATCCGCAGTGCTTTAACTGTGCAGGGTGGTTTCCATACACATTTGCAGCTCTGTAAAGGTGCAGGGTGGCTTCCGCAGCTCTGTAAAGGTGCAGTGTGACATCCGCAGTTCTTTAACTGTGCAGGGTGGCTTCCATACACATTTGCAGCTCTGTAAAGGTGCAGGGCGGCTTCTGCAGCTCTGTACATGTGCAGGGTGGCTTTCACAGCCCTGTAAAGGTGCAAGGTGGCTTCCACAGCTCTGTAAAGGTGCAGTGTGACGTCCATAGTTCTTTAACTGTACAGGGTAGATTCCATGCACATTTGCAGCTCTGTAAAGGTGCAGGGTGGCTTCCGCAGCGCTGTAAAGGTGCAGGATGGCTTCCGCAGCTCTGTAAAGGTGCAGTGTGACGTCCGTAGTTCTTTAACTGTGCAGGGTAGCTTCCATACACATTTGCAGCTCTGTAAAGGTGCAGGGTGGCTTCCACAGCTCTTTAAATGTGCAGGGTGACTTCCGCAGCCCTGTAAAGGTGCAGGGTGGCTTCTGCAGCTCTGTAAAGGTGAAGTGTGATGGCTGTAGTTCTTTAACTGTGCAGTGTGGATTCCATGCACATTTGCAGCTCTGTAAAGGTGCAGGGTGGCTTCTGCAGCTCTGTAAAGGTGCAGTGTGACTTCTGCTGCTCTTTAATGGTGCAGGGTGGCTTCCATACACTTTGCAGCTCAGTAAAGGTGCAGGGTGGCTTCCCCAGCTCTGTAAAGGTGCAGTGTGACGTCCGCAGTTCTTTAACTGTGCAGGGAGGCTTCCATACACATTTGCAGCTCTGTAAAGGTGCAGGGTGGCTCCCGCAGCTCTGTAAAGGTGGAGTGTGACGTCCGCAGTTCTTTAACTGTGCAGGGAGGCTTCCATACACATTTGCAGGTCTGTAAAGGTGCAGGGTGGCTTCCACAGCTCTGTAAAGGTGCAGTGTGACATCCGCAGTTCTTTAACTGTGCAGGGTGGCTTCCATACACATTTGCAGCTCTGTAAAGGTGCAGGGTGGCTTCTGCAGCTCTGTAAATGTGCAGGGTGGCTTCCACAGCCCTGTAAAGGTGCAAGGTGGCTTCCGCAGCTCTGTAAAGGTGCAGTGTGATGTCTGTAGTTCTTTAACTGTGCAGGGTAGATTCCATGCACATTTGCAGCTCTGTAAAGGTGCAGGGTGGGTTCCGCAGCCCTGAGCGTGCAGGGTGGCTTCCGCAGCTCTGTAAAGGTGCAGTGTGATGGCTGTAGTTCTTTAACTGTGCAGTGTGGATTCCATGCACATTTGCAGCTCTATAAAGGTGCAGGGTGGCTTCTGCAGCTCTGTAAAGGTGCAGTGTGACTACTGCTGCTCTTTAATGGTGCAGTGTGGCTGCCAAAGCTCTTTACCAGCACTTGGTAACTTCCTCACCTTCTTAACAATGTATGGTGAATCGCACACCTCTGTAAATGTGCTGGATGAATTCTGCAGCTCTTCAAACGTACATGGAAAATTCATTTGCTCTGTACTATGGAGTGTGACTTCCACAGCTCTGTAACGATGCAGGATGACTTTCACAGCTCTACTAAGGTGCAGGGTGAGTTCCTCAGTTCTATAATGGTGTGTGGTGACGTCCTCTGCTCTGAGTCGATGCAGGGAGACTTCTGATAATCTGTAAAGATACAGACTGACTTCCACAGCTCTGTTGGGTGACTTACACCGCTGTGTTAAGGTGCAGGGTGATTTCAACAGCTCTTTAAAGCTGCACAGCGATTTTCTCAGCTCTTTCATGGTGTGTGGTCACTTCCTCCGCTCTGTATTGACGTAGGGTGAATTCTGCTAATCTGTAAGGTGACAGGCTGACTTCCACAGCTCTGTAATGGTGCAGGCTGACTTCCACAGCTCTGTAATGGTGCAGGATGACTTCCACAGCTCTGTAATGGTGCAGGATGACTTCCACAGCTCTGTAATGGTGCAGGGTGACTTCCACTGCTCTGTAATGGTGCAGGATGACTTCCACTGCTCTGTAGTGGTGCAGGATGACTTCCACAGCTCTGTAATGGTGCAGGCTGACTTCCACAGCTCTGTAATGGTGCAGGATGACTTCCACAGCTCTTTAATGGTGCAGGATGACTTCCACAGCTCTTTAATGGTGCAGGATGACTTCCACTGCTCTTTAATGGTGTAGGATGACTTCCACTGCTCTGTAATGGTGCAGGATGACTTCCACTGCTCTGTAATGGTGCAGGATGACTTCCACAGCTCTTTAATGGTGTAGGATGACTTCCATAGCTCTGTGGTGGTGCAGGGTGATTTCCATAGCTCTATAAAGATGCAGAGTGATTTTCACAGCTTTATAATGGTATATGGTAAACTCATCGCCTCTGTAACGGTGCAAGGTGACATCTGCTAGTCTGTAAAGCGAAAGGATGACTCCCAGAGCTGTGTAATGGTACAGGGTGCCTTTCACAGCTCTGTTAAGGTTTAGGGTTACTTCTGCTAGTCTGTAAAAGTAGAGGATGACTTCCAGAGCTCCATAACGGTGCAGGGTGAGTTTCATAGCCTGTTATGGTGCAGGGTAATTTCAACAGCTCTGTAAAGCTACAGGGTGAATTCCTCACCCGCTACAGGGTGAATTCCTCACCCCTATGATGGTGTGCAGTGACTTTCTTTGCTCTGTATCTATGTAGAGTAACGTCTCCTAATCTGTAAAGGTACAGAGCGACTTCCACAGCTCTGTAACGGTGCAGGGTGACTTCAGCTAGTCTATAAGGATACAGGGTGACTTCCACAGGTCTGTAATTGTGCAGGGTGACTTCTGCTAGTCTGTAAAGATACAGGGTGACTTCCACAGGTCTGTAATTGTGCAGGGTGACTTCTGCTAGTCTATAAGGATACAGGGTGGCTCCCACAGATATGTAACGGTGCAGGGTGACTTCTGCTAGTCTGTAAAGATACAGAGTGACTTACACAGACATGTAACGGAGCAGGGCGACTTCAGCTAGTCTATAAAGGTACAGGGTGACTCCCACAGCTCTGTAATTGAGCAGGGTGACTTCTGCTAGTCTGTAAAGATACAGGATAGCTTGCACAGCTTCACAATGGGGTAGGGTGTCTTTCAAAGCTCTGTTAAGGTGCAGGGTGATTTTCTCAGCTCTATAATGGTGTGTGGTGACCAATACAGAGCAGAGGAATGCAGGTTGACTTCTGATAGTCTGCAAAGGTACCGGGTGACTTACACAGCTATGTAACAGTGCAGGGTGACGTATGCTAGTCTGTAGAGGTCAAGGGTGACCTCTACAGCTGTATAAGTGTACAGAGTGACTTCTCCTAATCTATAAAGATGCAGGGTAATTTGCACAGCTTTGTAACATTGCAGGGTGACTCACAGCTCTGTTAAGGTGCACCGTGATTTCCTCAGTGCTATAACGGTGCAGGGTGTCGTCTGCTAGTCTGTAAAGGTACAGGGTGACTTCTGCTAGTCTGTAAAGATACAGGGTGACGTACACACCTCTGTAACGGTGCAGGGTGACGTCTGCTAGTCAGTAAAGGTACAGGGTGACTTCTGCTAGTCTGTAAAGATACAGGGTGACGTACACACCTCTGTAACGGTGCAGGGTGACGTCTGCTAGTCAGTAAAGGTACAGGGTGACTTCTGCTAGTCTGTAAAGATACAGGGTGACGTACACACCTCTGTAACGGTGCAGGGTGACGTCTGCTAGTCAGTAAAGGTACAGGGTGACTTCTGCTAGTCTGTAAAGATACAGGGTGACGTACACACCTCTGTAACGGTGCAGGGTGACGTCTGCTAGTCAGTAAAGGTACAGGGTGACTTCTGCTAGTCTGTAAAGATACAGGGTGACGTACACACCTCTGTAACGGTGCAGGGTGACGTCTGCTAGTCAGTAAAGGTACAGGGTGACTTCTGCTAGTCTGTAAAGATACAGGGTGACGTACACACCTCTGTAACGGTGCAGGGTGACGTCTGCTAGTCAGTAAAGGTACAGGGTGACTTCTGCTAGTCTGTAAAGATACAGGGTGATGTATACACCTCTGTAACGGTGCAGGGTGACGTCTGCTAGTCAGTAAAGGTACAGGGTGACTTCTGCTAGTCTGTAAAGATACAGGGTGACGTACACACCTCTGTAACGGTGCAGGGTGACGTCTGCTAGTCAGTAAAGGTACAGGGTGACTTCTGCTAGTCTGTAAAGATACAGGGTGACGTACACACCTCTGTAACGGTGCAGGGTGACGTCTGCTAGTCAGTAAAGGTACAGGGTGACTTCTGCTAGTCTGTAAAGAAACATGGTGACGTACACACCTCTGTAACGGTGCAGGGTGACGTCTGCTAGTCAGTAAAGGTACAGGGTGACTTCTGCTAGTCTGTAAAGATACAGGGTGACGTACACACCTCTGTAACGGTGCAGGGTGACGTCTGCTAGTCAGTAAAGGTACAGGGTGACTTCTGCTAGTATGTAAAGATACAGGGTGATGTACACACCTCTGTAACGGTGCAGGGTGACGTCTGCTAGTCTGTAAAGGTACAGGGTGACTTCCAAAGCTCTGACCACTGGGTTGTAGGTTTGTGTTTGCAAAATGTGTTCTGGGAAATTCTGGAAGATATGCGTTTTTCTGTAAAACTCATAACTGCAATTCAGCCTGCATCTCTTGTTAGCGGGCAAAATGTAATTGTAGATATGGCACTTTCCTGCTCTCTCCCTCTCACACAGCGCAGCGAAGCAGCTACTAAGTGCTGTGCTGCATTGTGTGAAAGTTTTGATAATCTTGGCCTTAGTTTCTTCCCCCTCACTCACTCTAACTCACATTCTCTCACTTGCTCATTCTCACTCGCTCCCACTCGTTGTTACTCACACACAAACATACTCATACTTACTGGTTCTCATTCTCACTTTCTAACACACTTACATACCCTCACTGACTCTGGGCCCTGGTGCAACTGCACCTGCTACACCATTGATAGCTACACCCCTGACTCACTTCCACTCCCTTGCACAACCTCCAATCAATCACTCATTCTAACAAGCTCCTACTCTTTCAATAACTCCCGCATACTCAGATTCACTTGTTCATACACCCTTCTCAAACTCAGATTCTCACTCATGTTTGCTCTCACTGACACTCAAACAGTGCATTCCCTCAATCCCATTCACCCTCAATCACTCACAAAAATACTCACACATGCATTACCTCAATTCCATTCACCCTCAATCACTCACAAACACACTCGCACGTGCATTCCCTCAATCCCATTCACCCTCAATCACTCACAAACACATACACACATGCATTCCCTCAATCCCATTCACCCTCAATCACTCACAAACACATACACACATGCATTCCCTCAATCCCATTCACCCTCAATCACTCACAAACACATACACACACGCATTTCCTCAATCCCATTCACCCTCAATCAATCACAAACACATACACACACGCATTCACTCAATCCCATTCACACTCAATCACTCACAAACACACTCACACATGCATTCCCTCAATCCCATTCACCCTCAATCACTCACAAACACATACACACATGCATTCCCTCAATACCATTCACCCTCAATCACTCACAAACACATACACACATGCATTCCCTCAATCCCATTCACCCTCAATCACTCACAAACACATACACACATGCATTCCCTCAATCCCATTCACCCTCAATCACTCACAAACACATACACACATGCATTCCCTCAATCCCATTCACCCTCAATCACTCACAAACACATACACACACGCATTCCCTCAATCCCATTCACCCTCAATCAATCACAAACACATACACACACGCATTCACTCAATCCCATTCACACTCAATCACTCACAAACACACTCACACACGCATTCCCTCAATCCCATTCACCCTCAATCACTCACAAACACATACACACATGCATTCCCTCAATACCATTCACCCTCAATCACTCACAAACACATACACACATGCATTCCCTCATATCCCATTCACCCTCAATCACTCACAAACACATACACACATGCATTCCTTCAATCCCATTCACCCTCAATCAATCACAAACACATACATACACGCATTGAGATATACATTTTTTACTTACCATGCTTACCTCGCTGGCAATTCAGAGGCTCAATGGCAGCAGCAGAGCAGGAATCTGGTGCGGGGCATTCGAACCAGCAAGCCATGATTCCCAACGAGGAGCCAGACAGAGTAGCAAGGGCAGGACTGAAAAGGGGAAGACCCACCTCAAACCCTCTCCCAGCTTCTTGGCAGGACTGGAAGCACAGCCTTATAAGAAACTGGGATAGTGCCTGGGATCCGGCCCCTGCAGCTTCGTGTGGCTTTTCATTGGCTTCAACGATGCACTAATGTGCGCCCTGACAGCCACATTGTAGATCAGACGTACTGTGCTGCCTGAGGCATGAGCAGTATGTCTGCTAAATAAAATGGACTGAGTCTGGGAGAGGGGATTGTGGTTTGACTACACCCCCTCCCAAAGGAGCAATCCAGAAGTCCAGCTACAGAGTGTCTTGTTTTGAAACAACACTCTTGAGCTGGATCATTCCTCAGCTCCCCACTCCCCCTCCTCTTGCCATCAGAGCTGGCCTGTGCACTGCAGTTTTCATGAACACTGCTAAAATAAAAAAAGCACAGGGGTCTCTCGAGAGGCAGGGGGCTGCTCCCAGAAGCCCCTGGTAAGGAGTCGCTGCTGCCTCAGAACCTATGTGGTCACCCAAGACCAACTGTTGTGCTAACAATCAGAATATCTTTCCTTTAACCCTCATCTGACATCAGTGGTCCAGAACCGCAGGTCCCACCTCACAGCGCAGACGAGGACTTCCTCAGCTCTCATAGCTGCATCAGCTCTGTGAAGGGGGTGGGGGCTGGTAGTGCTGGCTTCATTATGCAAAGTGTCTCATCCTAGTTTAGCTCTCACAACAATTACACAGTTGCACAGAACTCAGTGAGCTGCAGTACTCCTCCACCACCACAGCCCTCTGTACCCTCACAGGTTACTCCTCTGTCACTGCAGCCCTCCACACCCTTCACCTATTACACCTAGGACATCCCCTTACCCTTCACTGGTGCTCCTCCACCACCACAGCCCTCTGTACCCTCTAGGTTTACTCCTCTGCAACCACCGTCCTCCGTACCCTTCACGGACTACTCCACCACCACCACTGCACTCGGTATACTTCACAGGCCAATACTTCACCACCAGAGCCCTCTGTACCCTTCACCGGTTACTCCTCTGCAACCACAGCCCTCCGTATCCTTCACCAGTGACTCCTATGCCATCAGAGCCTTCTGTAGCCTTCACTAGTTGCTCCTCCACCATCACAGCCCTCCATACCCTTTATGGGTCACTCCTCTGCCACCATAGACCCCGTACCCTTCGGGGATTACTCCTCCACCATAGCCCTCCAAACCATCACAGCCCTCTGTACCCGTCACCAGTTACTCCTCCACTTCCACAGCCTTCCCTATCCTTACTCAGTTATTCCTCTGCCATCAGAACTCCACCAAGTCTGAGGTGCTCCTGGTGGGCCGCGATGCCCATCAGTGAGATAACCAATGGTGGCCTACGGCCTTGGGTACCCCTCCTCAACCGAAAACCGTGGTTAAGAACCTAGGAGTCCTGATGGACAGTGCCCTCTCATTTGAGAGTCAAGCAAAAAAAGTGGCAGGCACCTGCTTCGGTCTCTTACGCTGCCTGAAACCCATTCTGGGATTTTTCGACGCATCCATCCGTCAAACGATTGTCCAAGCTGCGGTGCAGTCCCGATTAGATTACTGCAATGGGCTCTTACTTGGCGTAAACAAGACCGTAACCAAAAGACTCCAACGAGCACAGAATGCGGCTGCACGCACTCTTTTCGGCCTACCAAAGCATTACCATGCTTCAAATCTTCTTCGCCGGCTCCACTGGCTGCCGATAGAACAGAGAGTCCAGTTTAAGACTCTTGGCACCACGCATAAGATCTTACATGGCCTAGGCCCCCAAATTCTGCAAGGGCTGTGCTCATTGTACGTTCCGGCTCGTGACCTGCGCTCCGCTGATCTGCATTTAGCCTGTACCCCCCGAGTGTGCAGGTCTAGAGCAGGGGGTCGCTCTTTCAGGGCCATGGCACCCGCCCTACGGAATTCTGCCCCTCTTGCTGTTCGGGGCACACAAGACCACTGGGCATTTTGGAAATTGATTAAAACCTGGCTTTTTTCTAACCTCTAGTTAACTCCTTCCTGATAGCCACTTGTCCGCTTAGCGCTGGGACGCCCCGCTGCTGGGGCAGCCATGCGCTTTATAAATACGCATAACATAACATAACATCACTGCCCTTCGTACCCTTTATGGGTCACTCCTCTGCCACCATGGACCCCGTACCGTTCTGGGATTACTCCTCTACCACCATAGCCCTCCAACCCATCGCATTCCTCCATACCCTTCACCAGTGACTCCTATGCCATCAGAGCCTTCCGTATCCTTTACTAGCTGCTCCTCCACCGTCAAAGCCCTCCATACCCTTTATGGACCACTCCTCTGCCACCATAGACCCCGTACCTTTCTAGGATTATTCCTCCACCACCATAGCCCTCCAAACCATCACAGTCCTCTGTACCCTTCACTAGTAACTCCTCTGCTTTCTGAGCCCTCCTTATCCTTCCTTGGTTATTCCTCTGCCATCACAGCCCTTCGTACCCTTCATACCTGACTCTTCTGCCTCCACAGCCCTCTGTACCCTTCATGGGTTATTCCTCTGCCACCACAGCCCTTTGTACCTTTTTATAGGTTACTCTTCCACCACCACAGTCCTCTGTACCCTTCATGGGTTATTCCTCTGCCACCACAGCCCTTCGTACCCTTTATAGGTTACTCTTCCACCACCACAGTCCTCTGTACCCTTCATGGGTTATTCCTCTGCCATCACAGCTCTTCCTACCCTTCATAGGTGACTCTTCTGCCTCCACAGCCCTCTTTACCCTTCATGGGTTATTCCTCTGCCACCACAGCCCTTCGTACCCTTTATAGGTTACTCTTCCACCACCACAGTCCTCTGTACCCTTCATGGGTTATTCCTCTGCCACCACAGCCCTTCGTACCCTTTATAGGTTACTGTTCCACCACCACAGTCCTCTGTACCTTTCATGGGTTATTCCTCTGCCACCACAGCCCTTCGTACCCTTTATAGGTTACTCTTCCACCACCACAGTCCTCTGTACCCTTCATGGTACACCTGGTTACACAATCAAGGACCCCGGTGTGAGGGGGAAAGAAGCTTCTGTTGTTGTCTATCTTTACAATCTCTTCGCAGGGTCACCTGTTTAAAGTCCCCTGAATCAGTAGCATCGCAAGAGGTGGCCACTGGCTATCAAATCTGGACCCCCAGCTATGGAATCCCATCCACATAGCTGTTAGATGTTGATTGAAGCGCTACACTTCACAGAGGATGCTGAGAATAGTACTGGACTCTTCCAATTAAATATCGGCCTCTCACATCTCATTATCTTCACAGTTCCCAAGTCAAAAAGGAAGATCCTCCTGGGGTCATTCTGGATGATATTATGACAACATCAGGATGGCTGCTTTTAACTCTTAGATGTTTTCAAACAACTTCAAAATGAGTTCAGAATACTATAGGATGACTCCATGACAACTTCAGGATGACTGGGGATTACTTCTAGATGATTTCATGACAACTCAAGGGTGACTGTGGATTATTTCTGGATAACTCCATGATAGGTTGGCTTTCAGTGCTGGGTGAACAGGTTCTCGGCTTGTCGGTGTTCTCCCGGTGCTGTGTAAACAGGTTCACGGCTTGTCGGTGTTCTCCCGGTGCTGTGTGAACAGGGTTGTGGTGTTTCAGAGGTATGTCTGGGCTGTTTGAACAGGTTTTAGGTGTGCAGATGGTACGCCACTGCTATGGTTGTTTAGTCTGCAGGGGGTTCACCACTGGTGTGTGCTGGTGAACAGGTTTTGGTGTGCATTTTGTCTGCCTCCCAGTGCTGCCTGAAGGGGTTCTGGATGTGCGGGGGTTCTCCCAGTTCTGTTGGGGGAGGTAAGGGGCAGGCTGAACAGGTTCTGAGTTTACACTGGAGTCATCGGTGCTCTGTGTGTGTGAATATGCTTTGGGTATATTGGGTTCTGCTGGGTGCTGTGAGGTTGCTGAACAGGGTTTTGAGTTTGCAGGATTACATGTGCCGTGTGTTTGTGAACATGTTGTAGTTTTGAAAGAGGTCTGTCAGTTATTCGTGAACCGGTGCTAGGTTTGCTGGGGGTCTACTGGTGCTCTGTGAACAGGTTCTAGGTTTAAAGGAGGTCTGCCAGCGCTCTCGGATTAAACAGGTTCTAGATATATAGGATGTTCTCCATTGCTGTTGGGTGAACAGGGTTTTTTGATCTGTATACAGAGGGCTTCTGAAAATGGTCCAGGTTTGCAAGGGGCTTTGCCAATGCTGTGAGGTTTAACAGGCTCTAGGTGTGAAGATGGTCTGCCACTGATGTGAGGTGGCTGAACAAAATATGGGTTTCCAGGGGTTCTGCCAATGCTGTGTGAACAGGCTCTAGATTTGCAGGGGAGTATACCAAAGCCATGGGGTGAACAGGTTTTAGGTGGGCATGTGGTCTGTCACTGTTGTGAGATTGCAGGGGTTCTCCCAGGGCTGTGTGAACAGGTTTTCTGTGTACAGATGGTCTCCTTGTGCTTTACATTGCTGATCCGGTGCTGGGTGTGCAGACGGTGGAAAAGGGGTAGAGGTGTCTTAGTGCAATGGATGTAAACAAGTTCTTGGTTTGCAGTATGGGTCGCCACTGCTGTGTGTTCATGACCAAGTTCTGAGTGTACATGCGATCATTTATGACTGCAAAAGCTGACACAGAGATTGTGCTACAAGGGGCCCCTACAATGTTCAAGCAACAGGTACCAGATTAGGGTTGCCCTAAACTAAGGGTTTTCCCTAAAAAGAACAGAGGACCTTACTCAATGAGGCGACATCCTTCATCACTTTGTCCCTTCCTCACCGTGCTGACATCTGGTTACACATCGGTGTGGTGATGAGAACTCCTGTGCAGCCATCAGTGCTGAAGACTCCGGTGTATCTATCAGTGCTGAGGGCTTCCGTGTATCCATCAGTGCTGAGGGCTCCTCTGCAGCCATCAGTGCTAAGGGCACCCGGGTATCTATCAGTGCTGAGGGCTCATGTGTATCTATCAGTGCTGAGGGCTCCTATGCAGCTATCAGTGCTGAGGGCTCTGGTGTATCTCTCAGTGCTGAGGGCTCCTGCGCAGCATCAGTGCTGAGAGATCCTGTGTACCTATCATTGCTGAGGGATTCCGTGTATCCATCAGTGCTGAGGGCTCCTGTGCAGACATCAGAGCTAAGGGCTCATGTGTATCTATCAGTGTTCAGGGATCCTGTGTATCTATCAGTGCTGAGGGCTTCTGTGTCTCTCAATGCTGAGGGCTGCTCTGTATCTATCAGTGCCAAGGGCTCCTATGTATCTATCAGTGCTGAGGCTCCGGTGTATCTATCGGTGCTGAGGCTTCTGTGTAGTTTTCAGTGCTGAGGGCTGCTGTGCAGATATCAGTGCTGAGGGCTCCTGTGTATCTATCGGTGCTGAGGGCTCCTGTGTATCTATCGGTGCTGAGGGCTCCTGTGTATCTATCGGTGTTGAGGGCTCCTGTGCAGCGATCAGTGCTGAGGGCTCCTGTGCAATTGTTGCTCAGATATGATTTTACCTTAAAAAATGAAAAGCCAAGAGGTGTTTGGCAAAACAGAAACAGTTTGTTTAATTAAACACAGCGGCTGGGAGGCCGGGAGGCAGAGATCACAGTTGTGTCTGAAGACTGTCTAAATGTAAAGAAGTTTTGGGCCAGTTTTTATATAGTTTTCAAAGTGCAATAAATTGATTATACATTCCTAAAAAGCACATAAATCTGGGCCTAGGCTTGGAACCATAAATTCAGCCATCTGATAAGGGGCACAGTGGGGGCCTGTGGGTTTATCCAGATGTCCGTCATGGGAAGCATGTGATCACTGTGTGTGTAATGTGCATGCTGTGCTTTGATTGGCTGAGTGTTCCTAACTACATGTGGCATCTAACTTTGTGGTATTTTGGGAACACGAGCCCCTCCGGCCAACGGGTTTTATTGGGGCCAATCTCTTTGGGCCTGTTGGGAAATCGATTTGGGTTTTCCATGAGCACGAGTTTGTCTTCAGGCTAAGTATAACCCCACCTGTGACTCAACAATCGGTAAATCAGGGCGCGGGTCACAGGGCCTGCCTAACCACGTATTTCTTACTCAGGGTTGATGGGGAGGTCATCTAGGGTGGATTTGACAGCAATGATATGAGTTCTATATTATGAGTTTATGTAACATGATGATTGTCATTACGAGTACATACAGCACAGTGATTGCTTTTACTGATACATACACTGTCATCACTGATATTGCGAATACATATGCTGTCATTATTGAGATCTTGGGCACATACACTGTTATTACTGATATTGTGAATATATCCATCGTCCTTATTGAGATTGCGGGCACATACACTGTCAGCATTATGGGTACGTTGGTTATGGCATACATCATCATAGAGATTGCATTTATCGGCATTATTATTATTGTGCGTATTTTAGCTATTGCATACATCGACATCAAAGGGATTGCATTTATCGACATTATCGTTATTGAGCGTATTTTGGCTATTGCATACATCGATATCATAGAGATTGCATTTTTCGACATTATCGTTATTGTGCATACTTTGGTTATGGCGTACATTGAAATCGTATTCACTGGTATTGACTGTGTTATGCATGCATATATCATGGTAAACATTGACATCAAATTCACCGATTTTAGCATTCCACCCTCTAGTTGAATTTTCAACTACATCATTTACATAATTCGATGTTGTGTGTGTGTCTGCTATCCTTTCCCTAGCCACTTGCATTTTCCCTAACTTGAGGACTGCATTTTACAGCAGGAAATTCCCACTTGTAGGAAACTACACAATAATAGTGCAGCAATGATCACCGGAAGAAGTGACGTGCACAGTCTGGTCACCCATAAGTGGAGCCAGGAAAAAATATCATGAAACCAGTCCTGCTACGGGATCCTCCCTCCTTCTTCATGTTGGCTTGCAGACGATACAGTGCTTGGATGGCTAAAGTGAGAGTTCCATTTTTAAGGTCATTTCCAGGGATGAAAGTGCATCAGGATGCCTCAATAATGGCACTCACCCCACCCACCATTGCGGTCACCAAGTCCAACACATACCGATGTTGCATTACCATGAGGCGGATGGCTCTTATTTCTTCTTTGATAGCATTCAGGATTAACTCAGTGCTGTTTATCATCTTGAGTAATGCCCACCTGGTGATTTGTAGCCAGTGGGCGTTCGCCTTCATTTGCAAAGTGAAGAAAGGTGTGGACCTTCCTGCGTTCACCTGAGTGTCAGAGAACAGTCTGAATTCTTACGGAATGCCCTTATACAGAGCCCAGCCAAAATATTCAGCGGTTCTTCTTCTTCGAGCCTGATGCAACAGAGTTGTTTTCTTCTGTAGTAGGTGTCAGAACAACTCCGACAGATCTTCTCCAGGGATGACTAGGGTAGGAGTGTGTATGGTTATGAGGGTGCAGAGGCCCCCCAATCCGGGGACAAGGTGTGCATAGGCAGTGTCTCCACACTGCTAATAAAAATCTATCAGCGTGTAGGTGCCCCATTGCAGGACCGGGATGTACAGTATGACTTCACAGTGTTCATTAATGCCAAGTGGGATTGTTGCTTTGCTTCTGAAACATAAGGAGTACAGTGTAAGTTTCCATACAATTAGGGGTTGCACCTTCCCTTCCAACCATGTGTACCTATTGATCTCGCTATGCCAGATTTCCTGGCATGGGGTGTCTGTGCTAGAGTTTGACCCCCTCCCATGGGACTCGTTTCCCCTAGTGTTATCAAGGTGAATGGTCCTGCACTGGACTTCTATGTCAAGGGTCCATTTGTCATCAAGGAAGGTTGCCCCAAACATGTTAAGGGCTGCCCTACGACCACAGATGGAGGCGGGGCAGACATATGTGGGCACAGGTGTGGTGGTTTTGCTACCTCCTTGAACCTCTTTTCTACGAAATGTAAATGGTGTACATCGACATCAAATTCAATGTTTTAACAAATGCATCTAGCTCAAGCCACACCTACACACCACCCCACAACCATAGCACACGTCAGACACAACTTCTGTGACCATCATATGTACAATGCAGCACAAAGTCAAGAAGCTAAATGTTTGCTTAATCAGCAGTGCATCCTATCAGATTATAATGACAAATGATATTCTATCATTAATCAACATTTCCATTGTGAAAACGTTAGATCAAAACTACCACAACTTAGCATGCCATTAAAGCTACATATTTAGAAAAGGCAGCCTCAAACGTAGCTTGAAGCCAATGGACAATGAACACCCCTCTAGAATAAAGCAAATTGCAATGCCCTTCAGCACACACATCTCTGCGCACAATCTTCACATCTTTTGATTTGTGATACCATTTCTAAATTTTCCATTAAAGTGGAGAACAAAAGAGGGATCATCGGTTTCTTG
Organism: Calotriton arnoldi; assembly: GCA_963921515.1. Classification (NCBI taxonomy): domain Eukaryota; kingdom Metazoa; phylum Chordata; class Amphibia; order Caudata; family Salamandridae; genus Calotriton; species Calotriton arnoldi. The sequence continues at coordinate 2,185,925 of CAWUFW010001933.1, forward strand.
CTGTGTAGATCACCACGGTGTACAAAGGGTTTATGTTCCAGATGGATTCATTTCCTGGAGTTTTAGGCGCCTTGTGTCAGTACACACTGCCAAGTTTTATGCAGCATTTTCTACTATTTTGCAGCTTTCACTTACCCTGCTCCCCCAACACCTCTCTTCTTCCAATAAGTGTATTCTGGTGGACCTGGGCTACTGAAAGCCCTGGTCGTGTTGCCCACCTTAAGCCAGATGTTCGTTATGGGCTTATGCTAGCCTACTCTCCTAGGCCTCTCTGCTCTACATTGCTGTGAGGAGGAACTGGACTAGGGTGGACAACATAGTCTGGGCTATCTCACAGAGGCCCTACGCTGATGTGCTGTACTTTTCCAAATAATTAAAAACTAATGCCACTAACCCTCTCCATCACCACTGCCCAGTGGGGCACACCTTATTGCTTGTTTGGAAATCTCAGGTTTACACCCCCCTAATTGTATTGACTAAGCCACGCCCCTGGCAAGGGGACAGACAATGGAGGAAGTAGGAAGCTAGCCCTGGAGTGCAGCAGAGCTCAGAGGGGCCCAGCTGTGCCAGGGCCTGAGGGCAGACCACAGCTGAGATTGCCTGGGTAGGGGTAGTTAGCATGCCTACAAGAATCTTTGTTCACTGAAATGTTATTACCCAGCATAGATGTAAACCCATCTGCTCATGGTTTGCCATTGATCCTTAAAAAAGGTTCCTCTGGAAATAGCCCCATTGCTCTCTGATGTGCTTTACAAGGCGCTACACCGTTCTGGGTATTTCAGTATTTGTAGAAGAGGTCAGTTAATTTCGCGGAGTATCAGAATAGATATCTCGCTGCTCGGCCTTTGAGCCACGATGACATCATGAAACATGTCAAGCAGAGACTGTGTACAATGCATGAAACAGCTACAAAAAACTATAACAAGTATTTTCAAATACAGAATGTTTGGAATAAATTGATACCACGAGTGCAAAGGCAGAAACTCGCTAAAGCCTGTTACATTGTATGTAGGGGGCAGACAAGGGTGTGACTGGGGCACGACCAGGGTCTCATGCTGGATGAGTTGGGTAGTGCAGGCTTCACCATATCAGCAGACTATTCGGCTGCTGCTCTGAATTACAGTGCACTGCAGCAGGAGGCAGAAGGCAGTAAAAAGCGTTGCTTCATATGGGAGGGTTTAAGCCTGAGAAGTACCTGACGTACATGTGCCCAGCCATCAAGGGTTGATCCAACTAGTCCAAGGCCAGTGTATGTCTGTAATGTGCCCATTGATTGGCACGTGCCCTGTGATCTGTAGGTCCAAGTAGTGCAATGCCTGTGTATGTCTGGGGAGGCCAATGTGCATGTGAACTGCATCCATTGACCTCCAACAGGTCAAGGCCAGTGAGTACAACTGAGTGCAGACTGTATACAAGATGGCGACTAGCACTTGTGGGGCTCTGCTCTTACCTGTGCTGTTGACCCTCACAGCACCTGCTCCATCATGCTAGCAGGACCCCAGACAGCCAAATCAGCAATACATCTAGCGCCTGTGTGTCTAAGGCCTCCTGTGTAATTAATGCCTCGCAGTGGGGAAGTTCTGCAGACTTTGGAATCTGTCCCTTCCACCCCTCCTCTCATCACCCCTGACCTGGGGGCGAGCTGGAGGTTAAGGCGGATATCGCTTCCAGTGACTCTGTGATCGGTGCTCTCAATGGAACTTTGACGATGCTCACTGGGCGGAATCCATGACTGCCCGGTGGAGCTGTCCTATGCAGCTATAGAGGAGTTTGGCTCTGGTTCACCCTCGGCCGGCACCTACCCAGCTGGACATCGGACACTGTTCTCCTCGTCTCCCCGTTTTGTCTTCCACCTGCATTCCTTACCCCTGTTACCATTCCCCCTCTACCTTTCTCTCCCCTTAAGACGTGTGTACACGCTAATAACTCATGTAACCTGTAACTCGCTGATCCTCATGTAAAGCGCTCTGATACCTTCGGGTCTAGCCAGCGCTATTTGCCTCCTCCCCCTTCACCCTACCCCCTACCTCTCTCCGCCCTACTCCTCTCCTCTCTATAGCTACTGACCTTTGCCCTCACCCTGCCTTACTCATAGTTCCCACACTTTCCTATCCACTTGTCGTTCTTTTGTAATCCTTTCCCTCGCCAGTTGAGACATAGCTATTTGACTGATGCCCGATGGAGCTACCTTGTTTAGCTATTGAGGAGACGGGCTGTGGATTCCCTCCTCGGACGTCACCTACCCAGTCGGTCTTTGGGCAGACTTCCTTTCGTCTCTCCTGCCGTCTTTTCACCCATGCTCCCCCTTCACACTTCCCCCCTCCGCTCTATCTGTCTCACCTTTACTCCCTCTCTCAATGTGTTGCTTATTTTTGATGTAAAGTGTAATTTGTTTATCGTTTTCTGTAACATTGTAGAACCTAATGTAAAGCGCTCTGATACCTCCGGGTCTAGCCATCGCTATATAAAACTCTCAAAATAAAAAAATAAAAATATGTCTGGGAGGTGGCTAATGTGCCATTCAGTGGGATCCATCTAGTGCAAGGCCAGGGTATGTCTGAGAGGTGGCTAATGTGACATCCAGTGCGATCCGTCTGGTGCAAGCCCAGTGCATGTCTGGGGGGTGGCTAATGTGACATCCAGTGGGATCCGTCTAGTGCAAGGCCAGTGCATGTCTGGGAGGCGGGTAATGTGCCATCTAGTGGGATCCGTCTTGTGCAAGGCCTATGTATGTCTGGGAGGTGACTAATGTGCCATCCAGTGGGATCTGTCTGGTGCAAGGCCAGTATATGTCTGAGAGGTGGCTAATGTGCAATACAGTGGGCTCCGTCTGGTGCAACGCCTGTGAATGACTGGGAGGTGGCTAATGTGCCATCCAGTGGGATCTGTCTGGTGCAAGGCCAGTATATGTCTGAGAGGTGGCTAATACGCCATCCAGTGTGCTCAATCTAATGCAAGGCCAGTGTATATCTGAGAGGTGGCTAATGTGCCATCCAGTAGGATCCATCTAGTTCAAGGCCTGTGTATGTCTGGGAGGTGGCTAATGTGCCATACAGTAGGCTCCTTCTGGTGCAAGGCCTGTGTATATCTGGGAGGTGGCTAATGTGCCAACCAGTGAGCTCCGTCTGGTGCAAGGCCAGTGTATGTCTGGGAGGTGGCTAATGTGCCATCCAATGGGCTCCATCTGGTGCAAGGCTTGTTTATGTCTGGGAGGTGGCTAATGTGCCATCCAGTGGGCTCCATCTAGTGAAAGGCCAGTATATGTCTGAGAGGTGGCTAATGGACCATCCAGGGGGATCCGTCTGGTGCAACGCCAGTGTATGTCTGGGAGATGGCTAATGTGCCATCCAGTGGGCTCCGTCTAGTGCAAGGCCAGTATATGTCTGAGAGGTGGCTAATGTGCCATCTAGTGGGATCTGTCTAGTGCAAGGTCTGTGTATGTCTGGGAGATGGCTAGTATGCCATCGAGTTGGATCCATCTAGTGCAAGGCCTGTGTATGTCTGGGAGATGGCTAATGTGCCATCAAGTTGGATCCGTCAAGTGCAAGGCCAGGGTATGTCTGAGAGGTGGCTAATGTGACATCCAGTGGGATCCGTCTAGTGCAAGGCCACTTCATGTCTGGGGGGTGGCTAATGTGCCATCGAGTCGGATCCATCTAGTGCAAGGCCTGTGTATGTCTGGGAGATGGCTAATGTGCCATCGAGTTGGATCTATGTAGTGCAAGGCCTGTGTATGTCTGGGAGATTGCTAATGTGCCATCAAGTTGGTTCCATCTAGTGCAAGGCCAGTGTATGTCTGAGAGGTAGCTAATGTGCCATCCAGTAGGATCCATCTAGTGCCAAGCCTGTGTATGTCTGGGAGGTGGCTAATTTGCCATACAGTGGGCTCCATCTGGTTCAAGGCCTGTGTATGACTGGGAGGTGGCTATGGTGCCATCCAGTGGGCTCCGTCTGGTGCAAGGCTTGTTAATGTCTCGGAGGTAGCTAATGTGCCATACAGTGGGCTCCGTCTAGTGCAAAGCCAGTATATGTCTGAGAGGTGGATAATGTGCCATCCAGTGGGATCCGTCTAGTGCAAGGCCAGTGTATGTCTGTGATGTGCCCATTGATTGGCACATGCCCTGTGATCTGGCGGTCCAAGTGGTGCAATGTCTGTGTATGTCTGGAGAGGCCAATGTGCATGTGAACTGCATCCAGTGACCTCCAACAGGTCAAGGCCTGTGTATGTCTGGGAGATGGCTAATGTGCCATCGAGTTGGATCCATCTAGTGCAAGGCCAGGGTATGTCTGAGAGGTGGCTAATGTGACATGCAGTGGGATCCGTCTAGTGCAAGGCCAGTGCATGTCTGGGTGGCGGGTAATGTGCCATTGAGTTGGATCCATCTAATGCAAGGCCTGTGTATGTTTGGGAGATGGCTAATGTGCCATCGAGTTGCATCCATCTAGTGCAAGACCTGTGTATGTCTGGGAGATGGCTAATGTGCCATCGAGTTGGATCCGTCTAGTCCAAGGCCTGTGTATGTCTGAGAGGTGGCTAATGTGACATCCAGTGGGATCTGTCTAGTGCAAGGCCAGTCCGTGTCTGGGAGGTAGCTAATGTGCCATCGAGTTGTATCCATCTAGTGCAAGGCCTGTGTATCTGGGAGATGGCTAATGTGCTATCGAGTTGGATCAATCTAGTGCAAGGCCTGTGTAAGTCTGGGAAGTGACTAACGTGCCATCTAGTGGGATCCGTCTGGTGCAAGGCCTGTGTATGACTGGGAGGTGGCTAATGTGCCATTCAGAGGGATCCGTCTGGTGCAAGGCCTGTGTATGTCTGGGAGGTGGCTAATGTGCCATACAGTGGACTCTGTCTAGTTCATGGCCTGTGTATGTCTGAGAGGTGGCTAATGTGCCATCCAGTAGGATCCATCTAGTGCAAGGCCTGTGTATGTCTGGGTGGTGGCTAATGTGCCATACAGTGGGGTCCGTCTGGTGCAAGGTCTGCGTATATCTGGGAGGTGGCTAATGTACCATCCAGTAAGCTCCGACTGGTGCAAGGCCAGTGTATGTCTGGGAGGTGGCTAATGTGCCATCCAGTGGGCTCTCTCTGGTGCAAGGCTTGTTTATATCTGGGAGGTGGCTAATGTGCCATCCAGTGGGCTCTGTCTAGTGCAAGGCCAATATATGTCTGAGAGGTGGCTAATGGGCCATCCAGTGGGATCCGTCTGGTGCAAGGACAGTGTATGTCTGGGAGATGGCTAATGTGCCATCCAGTGGGCTCCGTCTAGTGCAAGGCCAGTATATGTCTGAAAGGGGGCTAATGTGCCATCCAGTGGCATCCGTCTGGTGCAAGGCCAGTGTATGTCTCGGAGGTGGATAATGTGCCATTAAGTAAGCGCCGTCTGGTGCATGGTCAGTTTATGTCTGGGAAGTGGCTAATTTGCGATCCAGTGGGCTCCGTCTAGTGCAAGGCCAGTATATGTCTGAAAGGGGGCTAATGTGCCATCCAGTGGCATCCGTCTAGTGCAAGGCCAGTGTATGTCTGGGAGGTGGCTAATGTGCCATTCAGTGGGCTCAGTCTGGTGCAAGGCCTGTTTATGTCTGGGAGGTGGCTTATGTGCCATCCAATGAGCTCTGTCTGTGCAAGGCCTGTCTAAGTCTGGGAGATGGCTAATGTGCCATCTAGTGGGCTCCGTCTGGTGCAAGGTCTGTTTATGTCTGGGAGGTGGCTTATGTTCCATCCAATAAGGTCTGTCTATGTCTGGGAGGTGGCTAATGTGCCATACAGTGGGCTCCGTCTAGTGCAAGGCTTGTGTATGACTGGGAGGTGGATAAGTGCCATCCAGTGGGATCTGTCTAGTGCAAGGCCAGTGTATGTCTGTGATGTGCCCATTGATTGGCACGTGCCCTGTGATCTGGTGGTCCAAGTGGTGCAATGCCTGTGTATGTCTGGAGAGGCCAATGTGCATGTGAACTGCATCCAGTGACCTCCAACAGGTCATGGCCTGTGTATGTCTGGGAGATGGCTAATGTGCCATCGAGTTGGATCCATCTAGTGCAAGGCCAGGGTATGTCTGAGAGGTGGCTAATGTGACATGCAGTAGGATCCGTCTAGTGCAAGGCCAGTGCAAGTCTGGGAGGCGGGTAATGTGCCATTGAGTTGGATCCATCGAATGCAAGGCCTGTGTATGTCTGGGAGATGGCTAATGTGCCATCGAGTTGCATCCATCTAGTGCAAGACGTGTGTATGTCTGGGAGATGGCTAATGTGCCATTGAGTTGGATCCGTCTAGTGCAAGGCCAGGGTATGTCTGAGAGGTGGCTAATGTGACATCCAGTGGGATCTGTCTAGTGCAAGGCCAGTCCGTGTCTGGGAGGTGGCTAATGTGCCATCGAGTTGGATCCATCTATTGCAAGGCCTGTGTATGTCTGGGAGATGGCTAATGTGCTATCGAGTTGGATCAATCTAGTGCAAGGCCTGTGTAAGTCTGGGATGTGGCTAATGTGCCATCCAGTGGGATCTGTCTGGTGCAAGGCTTGTGTATGACTGGGAGGTGGCTAATGTGCCATCCAGTGGGATCCGTCTGGTGCAGGGCCTGTGTATGTCCGGGAGGTGGCTAATGTGCCATACAGTGGGCTCCGTCTGGTTCAAGGCCTGTGTATGACTGGGAAGTGGCTAATGTGCCATTCAGTGGGATCCATCTGGTGCAAGGCCAGTGTATGTCTGGGAGGTGGCTAATGTGCCATACAGTGGGCTCTGTCTGGTTCATGGCCTGTGTATGTCTGGGAGGTGGCTAATGTGCTATACAGTGGGCTCTGTCTGGTTCATGGCTTGTGTATGACTGGGAGGTGGCTAATGTGCCATCCAGTGTGATCCGTCTGGTGCAAGGCCAGTGTATGTCTGGGAGATAGCTAATGTGCCATCCAGTGGGCTCCGTCTAGTGCAAGCCCAGTGTATGTCTGAGAGGTGGCTAATATACCATCCAGTGGGATCTGTCTAGTGCAAGGCCTGTGTATGTCTGGGTGGTGGCTAATGTGCCATACAGTGGGCTCCGTCTGGTGCAAGGCTTGTATATGACTGGGAGGTGGCTAATGTGCCGTCCTGTGTGATCCGTCTGGTGCAAGGCCAGTATATGTCTGAGAGGTGGCTAATGCGCCATCCAGTGGGCTCCGTCTAGAGCAAGGCCAGTGTATGTCTGAGAGGTGGCTAATGTGCCATCCAGTAGGATCCATCTAGTGCACGGTCTGTGTATGTCTGGGAGGTGGCTAATGTGCCATATAGTGGGCTCCTTCTGGTGCAAGGTCTGTGTATTTCTGGGAGGTGGCTAATGTACCATCCAGTGAGCTCCGACTGGTGCAAGGCCAGTGTATGTCTGGGAGGTGGCTAATGAGCCATCCAGTGGGCTCTGTCTGGTGCAAGGCTTGTTTATATCTGGGAGGTGGCTAATGTGCCATCCAGTGGGCTCCGTCTAGTGCAAGGCCAGTATATGTCTGAGAGGTGGCTAATGGGCCATCCAGTGGGATCCGTCTGGTGCAAGGCCAGTGTATGTCTGGGAGATGGCTAATGTGCCATCCAGTGGGCTCCGTCTAGTGCAAGGCCAGTATATGTCTGAGAGGTGGCTAATGTGCCATCCAGTGGGATCCGTCTAGTGCAAGGCCAGTGTATGTCTGGGAGGTGGATTATGTGCCATTCAGTAAGCTCCGTCGGGTGCATGGTCAGTTTATGTCTGGGAGGTGGCTAATTTGCGATCCAGTAGGATCCATCTGGTGCAAGGTCATGGTGTGTCTGGGAAGTGGCTAATGTGCCATCCAGTGAGCTCCATCTGGTGCAAGGCCAGTGTATGTCTGGGAGATGGCTAATGTGCCATCTAGTGGGCTCTGTCTGGTGCAAGGCCTGTTTATGTCTGGGAGGTGGCTTATGTGCCATCAATGAGCTATGTCTGTGCGAGGCCTGTCTATGTCTGGGAGGTGGCTAATGTGCCATCCAGTGGGATCGATCTGGTGCAAGGCCTGTGTATGTCTGGGAGGTGGCTAATGTGCCATACAGTGGGCTCCGTCTGGTGCAAGGTCTGTGAATATCTGGGAGGTGGCTAATGTACCATCCAGTGAGCTCCGACTGGTGCAAGGCCAGTGTACGTCTGGGAGGTGGCTAATGGGCCATCCAGTGGGCTCTGTCTGGTGCAAGGCTTGATTATATCTGGGAGGTGGCTAATGTGCCATCCAGTTGGCTCCGTCTAGTGCAAGGCCAGTATATGTCTGAGAGGTGGCTAATGTGCCATCCAGTGGGATCCGTCTAGTGCAAGGCTAGTGTATGTCTTGGAGGTGGATAAAGTGCCATCCAGTGAGCTCCGTCTGGTACAAGGCCAGTGTATGTCTGGGAGGTGGCTAATGTGCCATCCAGTAGGCTCCGTCTGGTGCAAGGCCTGTTTATGTCTGGGAGGAGGCTTATGTGCCATCCAATGAGCTCTGTCTGTGCAAGGCCTGTCTATGTCTGGGAGATGGCTAATGTGCCATCTAGTGGGCTCCGTCTGGTGCAAGGCCTGTTTATGTCTGGGAGGTGGCTTATGTTCCATCCAATGAGCTCTGTCTGTGCAAGGCGTGTCTATGTCTGGAAGGTGGCTAATGTGCCATCCAGTGGGCTCCGTCTGGTGCAAGGCCTGTTTATGTCTGGGAGGTGGCTTATGTGCCATCCAATGAGCTCTATCTGTGCAAGGCCTGTCTATGTCTGGGAGATGGCTAATGTGCCATCCAGTGGGATCCATCTGGTGCAAACTGTAATCAAAATTAGTGAAATTGCAGGGATTGCACAGTAGTTCTTAATCCCAGCAGGCATAAATATACAGATATTAGTGCCACCCTCATGCTGATTATAAAAATAATTAAAAAATATGTTTATTGAAGGTTCATATATCAAGTCCATAATTTATTTAAAACACCATTGTATCTCTTCTGAATACAGGATGATCCGCCGCTATGTCTTGTTATGCAGCTGCCACTGAAGGGGGTTCTTCACTGATTTAATCTGACGTGAAGGGTGGCCTCACTGATCATGGGTTCCCAGGAAGTGGAGAAAGAGACGATGAATGGGCCAAATGGAGAAATCGTGGAACAGAAGAGTCAGCCGCAACTTGGCCTGGTGCGTCCACCCAAGGTGAAGCACAGGCTGACGAAGACCAAAGAGACCCAGTTTATAGACATGGACAGTGAGAGGGTAAGTCGTTCTGGAGGGCTTAGCGAGACCTGGGGGTGGACCACAATAGCACATTGTCATCTGACGCATACTAGAGAGCTGAGCGAGGTCTGGAGGTGGACCATGACAGCACATTGTCATCTGTAACATACTAGAGAGCTGAGCGAGGCCTGGGGGTGGACCGTGCCAGCACATTGTCGCCTGACACATGATAGAGGGCTAAGAGAGGCATTGGGGTGGACCATGACAGCACATTGCCATCTGATGCATGCTAGAGAGCTGAGTGAGGCATGGGGTGGATCATGACAGCACATTGTCATCTGATGCATACTAGAGGGCTGAGCGAGGCCTGGGGGTGGACCATGACAGCATAGTGTCATCTGATGCATACTAGAGAGCTGAGTGAGGCATGCAGTGGATCATGATAGCACATTGTCATCTGACGCTTGCGAGAGAGCAGGGTGAGGCCTGGGGGTGAACCATGACAGCACATTGTCATCTGACGCATACTAGAGAGCTGAGAGAGGCCTGGAGGTGGACCATGCCAGCACATTATCATCTGACACATGCTGGAGGGCTGAACGAGGCCTGGGGGTGGACCGTGCCAGCACATTGTCATCAGACACATGCTAGAGGGCTGAGCGAGGCCTGGGGGTGGATCACGACAGCACATTGTCAACTGACGCATGCTAGAGGGCTGAGCGAGGCCTGGGGGTGGACCATGACAGCACATTGTCATCTGACGCATGCTAGAGGGCTGAGCGATGCCTGGGGGTGAACCACGACAGCTCATTGTCATCTGACGCATGCTAGAGCGCTGAGCGAGGCCTGGGGGTGGACCATGACAGCACATTGTCATCTGACGCATGCAAGAGGGCTGAGCAATGCCTACCACGACAGCTCATTGTCATCTTACGCATGCTAGAGGGCAGAGCGAGGCCTGGGGGTGGACCACAACAGCTCATTGTCATCTGACGCATGCTAGAGGGCTGAGCGAGGCCTGGGGGTGGACGACGACAGCTCATTGTCATCTGACGCATGCTAGAGGGCTGAGCGAGGCCCTGGGGGTGGACCATGACAGCACATTGTCATCTGACGCATGCAAGAGGGCTAAGCGATGCCTGAGGGTGAACCATGACAGCTCATTGTCAACTGACGCATGCTAGAGGACTGAGCGAGGCCTGGGGGTGGACCACGACAGCTCATTGTCATCTGACACATGCTAGAGGGCTGAGCGAGGCCTGGGGGTGGACCACGACAGCTCATTGTCATCTGACGCATGCTAGAGGGCTGAGCGAGGCCTGGGGGTGGACCACGACAGCTCATTATCATCTGACACATGCTAGAGGGCTGAGCGAGGCCTGGGAGTGGACCAGGCCAACACATTGTCATCAGACACATGCAAGAGGGCTGAACGATGCCTCGGGGTGTATCATGACAGCACATTGTCATTTGACGCATGCAAGAGGGCTGAGCGATGGCTGGGGGTGAACCACGACAGCTCATTGTCATCTGACGCATGCACGAGGGCTGAGCGATGCCTGGGGGTGAACCACGACAGCTCATTGTCATCTGACGCATGCTAGAGGGCTGAGCGAGGCCTGGGGGTGGACCACGACAGCTCAATGTCATCTGACGCATGTGATCTAGCGCGGCTAATATAAATTTCTCCTCTGGACACGAATCCAGGTAAAATCATTCACATCAACCTTACCATATGTCGGTGGGGCCCATAACACCGCATAACATACACTCATTCGTTCCCTGAATTCTTCACTTGAGGAGAATAATTAGATTGCTGGAAATGAACGGAATACCTAGTTAAAACATCTTTACATAGATTAACCTTTAACCTTGTCGATTTTTAAAACATCAAGATATTCCGCTCTTTGGTCGATGGACCAACTAGTAGAATAAGTTGAAGGTGATTAATACCAGCTCAATCACATTTAAAACCTATAAATTGTTACACTTTTATTATTCTAAAGAACCACAGACTCATTGTGTTAGTTAGAATAAAATTTTATCTAAATTCAGTTTGCATGAGTGAGATTCTTAGTTTATTAATCACTTTAATACACTTCAATAGCATATAAGAAATACATTTTATAATGAATTAAAAGCATACCCATTTGTTGCAGTTTGAAAAATTCACCAAAAGCAGATCACAGCATGGAACTCCCAAAACTGACTGACTGTCCCGCTAAAAAGCCTCCTCGACGGACCTCCCATACAGATTTCCCGCAACGGTCTCGTTCCTTTCCCAGTCAGTTTAAAGTTCAAAAAGAATAATTAGCCAAAGAAAATGGCCTATAGGAAACAGCAGCAGTCTTCATCAGCATCAAAGCTCCGTGCTCCAAAAGTTCATTCGAATGACAACGTGCATAAAGAAAAATCTGACAGAATGCACTCCTCCTACTTAAGAGTAGTCCCTCTTATACCCTACATCTAGCTTACTAAACAAAAAGTTGCAATCTTTGGGGCGAGAGTCACGCTAATTGGTCCATTGGAGGGGTGGCAAGAACCACATCATTGCCCTCCTTGTTCAAACTGGTTTCAAAAATGTTTTAAGGATAATATTTTCACACGACCTTTGGGTAATAGCAGTCCAATTGACAGTTCACTAAATGTTTCTTTTTGGATAGACACATTTTGGGCAGTCCATTGTTAGTTCATATTTCGTGCATTTTCCTTCTCACGGATGCGTGCTGAGTCTTTCTTGGCACTCTCCTCGATTTTAGGTCGTTCTGACCTTGACACCTCTCACTCCGGGCTTGAGCTGCACCCACGTGATGTAACTTCATCATTATTCTTCCGCTTAGAGGCCATCTTTGTTTCTGCGCATGACCTCATCTGTCTCGGCAGCCATTTTAGCAGCATGGCCTAACAGGCCCGAACGAACTATCATAAGAACAAACACAGTCGAAATTAAAATAGAGAAAATAAGCCATTCTTTTTCCCACCCGTCATTCTAAGTACCCAGGTTAGGTGTTACCTAGCAGAAGCAACATTTAAAGCTATTTTACTTACCATTCTCGTTCTTTGCCACAATACAATTTTACTACATAGCACAAATCATGCGATTTTGCTCTAATTAATACGCAAATCACTATGTAAATATTATTTTACTTTACAATTTGTAAATAGGTTAGTTTTGCACATAAAGAGCAGTTACCATTGGTGTAAATGTTTATAAAAAGTGCAGATTGTTGGTTAATTTTGGCAAACAATTAATATCGTTAATTTATTATCCCTATTATGAGGGGTTAAAAATTTATTTTATTTACCTTGCTCCATCAATTCCCCCCTTTGGTGATTTTTAATATCACCACAAAAACCCAAGTTACACAATTTTTCAGATAAATGTTCCTTGTCCACTTGCTTTTGTTAGTTTACACATCAGTGTCCTTCTCATCTTGTCTTTTTGTTCTTTTATACATGTTTTCTTTTAGTTCTTCTAGTTCTATTTCTCCCATTTCTAATTCTCTTTCTTTATTTATCTTATTTTCTCTTTTTATCTTATTTTGTCTTTTTTTCCTTTTAATGCATACATAAGCTAATTTCACTGATAACACCACTAATATTATTACTGTTATCGATATCAGAACTTTCCCTATAATAGAACCACCTATTTCTGTGAACCATTTCTGTATTGAGGAAAAACTCTTACCAAGTTTCTCCCAGGCACCTTCAACCTCCAGTGGAGCAAGCTCTTTGTGCAAATCAGTAATATTCTTTATATACTTCTGTATATTTTCACTTTTATCTGAAATGTAAGTGCAACAATGTTGGACTTTGAGCATTCCACAGACTCCACCCTCTTTTGCCAAAAGAATGTCAAGGGCAAGTCGATTTTGCATTACCATAGCTCTCATGGCAACCATCTCTGTATTTACCATCAAGAACCCTCCAGCAGTATTCGTTGATAAACGATCTACTACTGTAGACAATTTCCGAATCTTAAATGCATTCAAAGATATACCCACTGCTGGTATCAATGGTCCAAAAATGTCACCAACTATTTCTGAAAAACTTTCCCTCTTCTTACGTGTAAGTGTCTCACCCTTTTCGTGTTTTCCTTTTTCTCCTCTCTCCACATGAAAAATCTTTGGAAAGACCAGGCCTAAATAACATGACCCATACCAGTGGTCCGGCAACCTATAATAAGCTCTATTCCCACAAATATAATAGATGCCTGGAAATATTGGATCTTTTCCTCCTTTGAATCCCCATCCTCCTAAAATTTTGTAAGTGTCTCGGCATTCACTGGAACCCACGAAATAGTTATCATACCTAGTTTTATTTCTACTAATGCACAACTTTCCCTGTTGGGGCCAATCCAAAGTCATAGCTGCATTTGTCTCTTTCTTATCATGATTTTTCTCTTCAAACGCCCAAAGGGGTGTTTTTGTCTCTTCTTCTATTACTTTTCTTTGAACCTTAACTCTTCTGTTTTCTACCATCTCTAAGAATACCTTTTCCTCTTTCTTTAATTCACAGGTAAGATTGTGCCTAACTACATACTCTAATGTTAAATCTTTATCTTCTAGGAAAAATTTATGTCAGTATAATAAAATTCTAATCTATCTGTTTTATAAAATAAATTAGCTAAAACACTACATGTTATCCCATACGTCAAAGGAAGGTGATGATAGGTCACCCCTTCTGTGACAGACGCAGGTAATTGCATACAAACATAACAATCCCTTACATCCATTGTTTCTACATATTCATATAACAATTTTGTGAAGACATTCTTAGAAAAATCAGTTATAAACCTATCCTTATGCAACTCAGTACTATCTATTAATGTTGCTGTGTTCTGTGTGTTAGCTTCTTTATCCTTTTTCGTGTTGTTCCTTAATATGGATGTGCTGGAACCCTGCTTGTTTCGACTTCTGCATCGGACGCTGAGCTGGTATCAGATATCTCCAGATGTCGACTTACAGGTCGAGCTTCAGGATCTGGAACTCTGATAGTGTGGCTGGCATGCACCCAGTTTTAGTCTCTGTCAAAGGTGTCTCATTTGTCAACAGATAAATCCAGGAAGAAAAACAGTAGTGAGTCTGGGAACAATAGGACGTGAAGGAGGTCCTTTCACTAGAATGCAACTGGATTTTATTGAAATGCCCCCAAGCAATAGACTGAAGTATGTTCTTGTGGTTGTTTGTTTGTTTTCTCGTTGGGTGGAAGCCTATCCGACAAGTAGGAATGATGGAGTTACAGTGGCCAAGCTCCTGCTGAGAGAATTCATTCCAAGGTATGGTTTTCCAGTAACGATTGAAACAGATAGAGGAACACATTTTCAAAATGAACTAATTCAACTGATATGTGAAGCTCTTGACTTTCTACAGAAATTACACTGTGCATACAGACCAGAGGCTTCTGGGGTAGTAGAACAAGTAAATGGAACAATAAAGAATAGGCTAGGAAAAATGTGTCAAGCCACAGGACTCAAATGGCCTGATGCCCTACCATTGGTACTGATGACTATCAGAAGCATACCTGACAGGAAAACAGGTCTAAGTCCTCATGAGATAATCATGGGACGAGCAATGAGACAAGCACATGTACCTGTCAACAAACTGCTGACTATAACTGATGATCTCGTATTGGACTATTGCAAAGGATTGGCTGATGTGGTACATTCTGTGTTTCATCAGGTTGGACCGGATGCGACCACTCTGGAAAGAAAGCCAGCTCATGATAGGAGTCCAGGAGACTGGGTCCACATAAAAGTCCACAGAAGAAGAAACTGTTTGGTTCCTTGCTTTCCATGTCTTTGCACTAAAACTGAAAGTGCACATCCATCTCTCTCACTACAATACAGCTCAAATTCTTTTTCATAATCAGGCATTCCCAGTGCCGGTGCTTCACATAATCTTGTTTTTAGTTCTTTGAAGGCTTTCATTTCTTTGTCATTCAATTCAAATGGATCTTTGACATCCTTTTTTGTCAATCGCTGTAAAGGTTTTGCAATCAATGAAAATCCACTTATCCACTGTCGACAATACCCAACCATTCCAAGGAACATTCTCACCTCTCTCTGTGTCATTGGAGCTCTCATTCCTCGGATAATCTTTATTCTCTCTGTCGTTACCTTCCGCATCCCCTTCTCAATCTTGTGACCTAGGTATTGAACTTCCTGTTAACAAAATTGTAATTTAGACGGAGACACTTTGTGTCCTCCTTCGGCTAAGTGGTTCAATAAAGCAATTGTGTCGGTAACACATGCTTCTTTGGTCTTTGATGCCACTAACAGGTCATTAATGTACTGGACCATCACAGATTTTTCAGGCATTCTTAAATCTTCTAATGATTTCTTTAGGATCTGATTAAAGATTGAGGGGCTTTCTGTATACCCTTGAGGAATTCGGCACCATGCCAAAATACGCTCTCCGAACCAGAACGCAAATAATGGCTGGCTATCTGGATGTAATGGAATAGAGAAAAATGCATGGCACAAATCAATAACTGTATACCATTCTGCATCATGTGGAATCTGATACAGTATTACAGCGGGATTTGGCACAATTGGACAACAAGGAATAACGATTTTATTTATTTTTCGTAAATCTTGGACTATCCTATATGTCCCATTTGGCTTTTTCAGTCCCATTATAGGTGAATTACATGGACTGCTCATTATTTCTTTCAAAATTCCCTGTTCAATCATTTTATTGACTACGGGTGTTATTCCTTCAATAATTTCTGGCGTCAATTTATACTGTGGAGTATTTGGGTAATTTGTTCCTTCTCTTACAGTAATTTTTACAGGGTCTACCCCTCTCATTAACCCAATGTCTTCGCCTGTGAAATCTCATACATCAGCTCTGACTGTTTCTTTTAACTCAATTGGGATTTTCTCTACATCAAACACAGGAAACATGTCATTTACTCCTGGTTCTAGTTCTGCCATTGTCATTTTATATAGAACATCTTCATCTGGTGTCTGAAATGCAATACCATCTGGGGTACAATAAATGGTGCAATTCATTTTACAAAGCAGATCGCGTCCTAGCAAGTTTACAGGACTGCAATCACACACCACAAATCTGTGCATTTCTCTGAATGGTCCAACTTTCACCTCTACTTGTTTGGTAAGAGGCGCCTTAATCTGCTGGTTTGAAACACCTACGACTTGGATATATTCACCTGAGAGAGGAAGATTTGGAATTTCCACTGATCTAACAGTAGAACGGGTAGCTCCAGTGTCCACAAGGAATGTAACATTTACACCATTCACTTCTCCATCCACAAATGGACCTGACTGATCTACCTCTAGAGTTGCGCCAAGCACGCACTCTTCCTCCTCTCCCTAGGCACCGTCATAAGCTTTCATCCGATTCATTTCCATCCTGTCGTAACCAATACTGCGATATTGCAGCTGCGTGTGGCAATTTTGTTACCTGCTCTCCTCCGTAGAATCCTGTCTCTGCACTGTATCTCTGGGGGTTTACACTCTTGGGAAGAGGTGGTTGTGGCACCTGACTCTGTTGAGTAACTACCTGCGGTTGTTGCAGCTGTTGGTAACTCACCTCACTCTGCACCTGTGGATTTAATGATTGATTTTCCGTATTAGCTTTTGGTGGAAATTTACACTCGTTTCGCCAATGCCCTAACTTTCCGCAGTTGTGACAGGGCCATTTCTTTTTAGCCTCTTCTATACTCATTTGACCTTTTCCCTTACCTATATTGGGTTTGGATTTAGTCTGTCCAGCATCATTAGTCTGATTATTCATTTGAGCTTCTTGTTTTTCTGCCACCTTTACTTGTGCCCACATTGCCTTCTCTTTTAATTTACGTTGTCTACTCTCGATATCATCACTACAATATTTGGCATATCTTAATACCTCATCCACTGTGCTGTTTTGCCAGCACAACATGTGCTGCTTAATCATTTCACTTATCTCTGGCTTCAGTCCATATACAAATCTATATACAAAATGACTCATATCCTTCTCACTCAATGTTTCATAACCACTATACTGTTTGAAAACCAAAAGTAGCCTTTCATAATAGGCATGTACAGATTCCTTACTCTCCTGAGTCGTTCTGTCTATCTTTACTCAATCCGTCTCTTTTGGTGGGATTTTATTTTTCAAAAACGTAATAGCTTGCTCATATTTCTTCATCACTTCTGGACCTGGCGCTCCAGTTTTTGCATCCCTAGGATATTCTTCTGTTGGCCAATCAATTGTAATCTTACATTCAGTCCACAAATCTGCTGGTACTACAATGTCAAATAATCCATCCAAATCTACCCACAATACCTTTGAAACTTTAACAAACCTTTCCACTTGTCTGTACCACTCTACATGTTTTTCTCTCTTTTTCGGAAAATCATTTGTAAATGACAATATATCTTGTCTGGACCATGGAACATGTACATAGCTACCTCCTGGAGTTTCTCTCATTGGATACTCCCTTACGATTGATTCCCTGTCTTTCACCGTAAAAGCCAAATACGCTTTGTTGGTTGTTCCCTCTTTTCTTTTGGTCCACCTGCTCCTCCATCTATCTACATCTCCCCATTTTCTCAATAACACGATCAGTTCTTTTATCTGGGTTAATCGTCCTGATGTGTTCAGAATTTCTATATCTTTTTCACAAAAATCTACCCTATATGGTTTCTGCAAACTCCTGACTTTTACAAATTCTACTCCTAGTTCATTCGCTGTCTCTTCCAATTTTTCATGTAAATTTCTAGCTCTCCAAGTAATGCTCTTGCATAAAAACATGATCTCTTCATCCTGATATGATTTCAATTTTTTTGTACCAATAGTCCCTAAAATCAACTCTTCCATGTCTATCTTTAGCCTGATTACATCCAATGGTTGCGGTTCTGTATCTTTCTTTTGCAAATTTCTCATTTATTCATTTAATTCTTCTGGAGTCGGACCTACAGGTGTACTATTAATTTCTATCCAATTTTTGCTTCTCTCTGGCATTTCAGATGCTGACTCAGTTCCCATAGGAATCCTTTTTATCTCACTCTCATTTACTGTCAGGTTAGTAGGCGGACTCGGTCTATATGAGCTGACCAAATCTCTTGTCTCTCTAGTTTCTGTAATTATCCCTTCCCTCATTCTTTGCATATTTGAGTTCATTGGGATGGTTAAGGAATGTTCATCTATTCTTTGGTTTTCAAATACTGGCATTACTGGTCCTATTGTCACAGGTACTGTTACAGCTTCCATGTTCATTGTTAACTCTCTTATTTTCTCAGTTAATTCTCTTATGGTTCTTGCTAACTCAGCTGCATTACCACTGTCAGACTTCCCACTTTGTGGAGTTTCTAATTGTTCATTTGACCTATTTATATCATATCTTCGTTCTGGGCTTTTATTCCTCCCAGTTTCCATTGGCGGCGCATTGGGTGTCACCACCGCAGAGTTCTGTTGATATGGAGGTGGTTTTCTGTTTAAAATATCTTCCAGCAATTCATCCTCTGTTTCGCTACCTCCATACCCATACCTCTCTGTAGCCGTATGTTTCTTTTTCTCTGTACACTTTTTTCCTGCAACTTCTTCAACTGTTAGAGCTGGAAACAAACCATCTATCATATTAGCGTATCTCCAACGCCTCATTCTGTCTTCATGATTCACTCCCCATACTCTTCCATGAACTAAACTATAATTCTTTGCACCTCTGTGTCTTTCTCTTTCATACATCTCATCTTCCCATTCACCTAGTGCTTCAAACTGTGTTGGTCTAGGTCTTGGTTCAAGTTTCATCATTTTCTCTCTCAAATTCCGAAGTACAGCTGTGCTAAATGAACCATTTTCTGGAAAAGCTAATACTCCATCATTCTGAGTGTATTTTACCCAATTTTCCAACCAAATGCAGGTATGATAACCATATTTCAGCATCATATGAGAAGCTGGCGTTTTCGGCGGAGGAATTACTTGTCCTTCTCTAGTCACTACCTTCTTGTCTTTCTTGAAAAAGTTTTGAATTTTCGCCATCCATGACGGTTTCTCTCTACAATACTCATAATAAGCCATATTTCACGTTTCTTTCTTTTCGACAAACTCACAACTCTGTTCCGTTTATTGTAAGCTATTCAGACCTATCCTAGCGCATTTCACACCAACACACCAATGAGAAAACTCTACGTCACTCTCTACAGACCTATCCTAGCGCATCTCACACCAACGCATCAATCAGGACGCTCTTCGTTTTCCCAGCACTGGCCAATCCCAGCGTGGTCTTTGTCATCGTCAGTTCTACTCTTGACCCCTGCTTTACAGAATTTATCGGCAGGTTTTCTTGACTGAATTTTATTAGTTACAACGTAAAACACATTTCCATTGTATGTTTTCGCTAAACAAAAGAGATAGCTTATTCTATCTTGCAAGAATACTGATTTGTTCGATAAGTGTAGCACTTCCCTCTACCTTACCCTTCTTTCAAGCAAGGAGTAAACCCGTTTCTCTGGGGATAAAACACTTGTGGAGACTACAGTGCTCCTGAGAATTAAGGCCAGAGTTTCACAAGAAAACCGGTTGCTATTTCACTCGTACATATTTTCATACATGAAAGGTCCCTATCATAACACAACCTGTGTTATCACCAATTTGAAAATCAGACAATGCACTGTTCCATGTGACTTCTCCTGCCACATGTGTCCACTTCCTACTTCCCGGAAGCTTCAAAATTTCGACTTACACATAACATAATACAATTTGACACAATATGTTAAACATATATAATCAATAAATCAATAATCAATAATCACCTAACTACTCTATAGTAACCATAACTCTGCTACCAAGAAATCTGATCCAGCGCGGCTAATATAAATTTCTCCTCTGGACACGAATCCAGGTAAAATCATTCACATCAACCTTACCAAAAGTAAGGCTCCAACCCCTCAGCCTGGGACGACTCCTGGTGGCCAACGACGCTGGGAGCAGCCCCGACACCCACCGAACACGCACGCAACCTGGGAGTCATCCTCGACTCAACGCTCTCCATGGCCAAGCAAGTCAACACAGTCTCCTCCTCCTGCTTCAACACCCTCCGCATGCTTCGCAAGATCTACAGGTGGATCCCGACAGACACAAGAAGAACAGTCACCTAGGCCCTCGTCAGTAGCAGACTTGACTATGGGAACGCCCTCTACGCGGGAGCCCCGGCCAAGCTCATCAAGCGACTGCAACGCATACAAAACGCCTCAGCACGCCTGATCCTCGACGTACCACGCCACAGCCACATCACCCCCCACCTGAGGAACCTGCACTGGCTCCCCGTCGACAGGAGGATCACCTTCAAACTCCTCATCCACGCACACAAGGCACTCCACAAGACTGGCCCAGCCTACCTCAACAGACGACTCTTCTTCTACGTCCCCAACCGCCAGCTCCGCTCCGCCGACCTCTCCCTCGCCACCGTCCCTCGCATTCGAAGAACAACCACCGGCGGCAGATCCTTCTCACACCTCGCCGCCAAGACCTGGAACACCCTTCCACTAAGCCTACGACAGCCCCAAGACCTGCTGACCTTCAGGAGGCTACTCAAGACCTGGCTGTTCGACCAGTAGCAGCACCCCCCTTCTCTCTCCCCAGCGCCTTGAGACCCTCGCGGGTAAGTAGTGCGCTCTACAAATTCTGTGATTGATTGATTGATATGTCGGTGGGGCCCATAACACCGCATAACATACACTCATTCGTTCCCTGAATTCTTCACTTGAGGAGAAAAATGAGATTGCTGGAAATGAACGGAATACCTAGTTAAAACATCTTTACATAGATTAACCTTTAACCTTATCGATTTTTAAAACATCAAGATATTCCGCTCTTTGGTCGATGGACCAACTAGTAGAATAAGTTGAAGGTGATTAAGACCAGCTCAATCACATTTAAAACCTATAAATTGTTACACTTTTATTATTCTAAAGAACCACAGACTCATTGTTTTAGTTAGAATAAAATGTTATCTAAATTCAGTTTGCATGAGTGAGATTCTTAGTTTATTAATCACTTTAATACACTTCAATAGCATATAAGAAATACATTTTATAATGAATTAAAAGCATACCCATTTGTTGCAGTTTGAAAAATTCACCAAAAGCAGATCACAGCATGGAACTCCCAAAACTGACTGACTGTCCCGCTAAAAAGCCTCCTCGACGGACCTCCCATACAGATTTCCCGCAACGGTCTCGTTCCTTTCCCAGTCAGTTTAAAGTTCAAAAATAATAATTAGCCAAAGAAAATGGCCTATAGGAAACAGCAGCAGTCTTCATCAGCATCAAAGCTCCGTGCTCCAAAAGTTCATTCGAATGACAACGTCCATAAAGAAAAATTCTGACAGAATGCACTCCTCCTACTTAAGAGTAGTCCCTCTTATACCCTACATCTAGCTTACTAAACAAAAAGTTGCAATCTTTGGGGCAAGAATCACGCTAATTGGTCCATTGGAGGGGTGGCAAGAATCACATCATTGCCCTCCTTGTTCAAACTGGTTTCAAAAATGTTTTAAGGATAATATTTTCACACGACCTTTGGGTAATAGCAGTCGAATTGACAGTTCACTAAATGTTTCTTTTTGGATAGACACATTTTGGGCAGTCCATTGTTAGTTCATATTTCGTGCATTTTCCTTCTCACGGATGCGTGCTGAGTCTTTCTTGGCACTCTCCTCGATTTTAGGTCGTTCTGACCTTGACACCTCTCACTCCGGGCTTGAGCTGCACCCACGTGATGTAACTTCATCATTATTCTTCCGCTTAGAGGCCATCTTTGTTTCTGCGCATGACCTCATCTGTCTCGGCAGCCATTTTAGCAGCATGGCCTAACAGGCCCGAACAAACTATCTTAAGAACAAAAACAGTCGAAATTAAAATAGAGAAAATAAGCCATTCTGTTTCCCACCCGTCATTCTAAGTACCCAGGTTAGGTGTTGCCTAGCAGAAGCGACATTTAAAGCTATTTTACTTACCATTCTCGTTCTTTGCCACAATACAATTTTACTACATAGCACAAATCATGCGATTTTGCTCTAATTAGTACGCAAATCACTATGTAAATATTATTTTACTTTACAATTTGTAAATAGGTTAGTTTTGCACATAAAGAGCAGTTACCATTGGTGTAATGTTTATAAAAAGTGCAGATTGTTGGTTAATTTTGGCAAACAATTAATATCGTTAATTTATTATCCCTATTATGAGGGGTTAAACATTTATTTTATTTACCTTGCTCCATCACATGCTAGAGGGCTGAGCGAGGCCTGGTGGTGGACCAGGCCAACACATTGTTATCAGACACATGCAAGAGGGCTGAGCGATGCCTCGGGGTGGATCATGACAGCACATTGTCATTTGACGCATGCAAGAGGGCTGAGCGATGGCTGGGGGTGAACCACGACAGCTCATTGTCATCTGACGCATGCTAGAGGGCTGAGTGAGGGCTGGGGGTAGACCATGAGAGCACATTGTCATCTGACGCATGCTAGAGGGCTGAGCGATGCCTGGGGGTGAACCACAACAGCTCAGTGTCATCTGACACATGTTAGAGGGCTGAGCGAGGCCTGGGGGTGGACCACGACAGTGCATTGTCATCTGACGCATGCTAGAGGGCTGAGCGAGGCCTGGGGGTGGACCATGCCAGCACATTGTCATCTGACATATGCTAGAGGGCTGGGCGAGGCCTGGGGATGGACCATGCCAGCACATTATCATCTGACGCATGCTGGAGGGCTGAACAAGGTTCGGGGGTGGACGCAACAGCACATTGTCATGTGACTGCTAGAGGGCTGAGCAAGGCATGGGGGTGGACGCAACAGCACATTGTCATCAGACATGTGCTAGAGGGCCTAGCGAGGCATGGGGTGGATGCAGCAGTACATTGTCATCTGGTGCATGCTAGAGTGCTGAGCGAGGCATGGGGGTGGACCAGCAGCACCTTGTCATCAGACACGTGCGAGAGGGCTGAGCAAGGCATGGGGATTGTCATCTCCCCTCATTTGATGCCAGGTTTGAGTCAAAATTGTGATTGTACACTGTCATGATTAAGCACATATCTGCTGAGTCACAAGAACTTGACATAATTCAAAATGTTAAGGTGAGCGTATTTGCTATCCAGGATTATTCTAAAGGTAATGGGAACAGAGGTGTTTGATGGTTGCACACTATCAATTCT
Source organism: Calotriton arnoldi (assembly GCA_963921515.1). NCBI lineage: Eukaryota > Metazoa > Chordata > Amphibia > Caudata > Salamandridae > Calotriton > Calotriton arnoldi. Next base: position 2,209,243 of record CAWUFW010001933.1, read on the forward strand.
CAGGACACAAGAGGTCTGTCCACACGCTACCATCCTGAACGCTGTAGCAGGCTCAGATTTTCTGCTTAGTTTGAATATCTATCACAGTTTCTAGTATGAATTTGTATCAATTGCATTCTCTATTTGAGCCACTTGATAACCATGGGTTTTGTTTTCAGATGGTGATTGATCTGGTATGTGGTACAGGATGTACTGTGTCCCTGTCATTTTCTTTTTGTGGGAAATAGCCACAAATACATCTTTCACTGATCATGTACATGTTGGACTCTATTCGCGAAAAAATCAAAATACCAGCGGAGATGTACTCCTCTGCCAGAATGTATTTTTTTTAACTTTAATTTCCTATTTGATAGAAAGCCGAGTAATAAGCCTCAAAGGCTGTGCCAGGTGCAGGTTTCCAGACAGACTACGGGTAATGTCAGGTGACACGTCTTGTAGGTTTTTTTTGTGCTGGGCATAGTTCTCCACAGCGGAGAAGTTTGCCAAACATTTTGCACTGTGGAGAAAGCCCTTCCTCACTGTAGGAAAGTAGATTATTAGTAGGTGGGGGTATTCACCTTGGGCTAATGTTAGTACCACAATTACTAACAAGGTCCAGTCAAGTCTCAATAAATTAATCCTTGCTCAACCCTTGGTAGCTTGACAATGAGCAATCATGCTTAACTTAATGCTTAATATCACCAAAACAGTACATAAGTAAAAGACACAACACAATAAAAATCCAACATCAATTTATAGAAATAGGAAATATTGTTATCTTAAAAATTATAACAACATGCCAAAAATACAATGTAGGGAACCGGAGATATGAATTTGTAAAGATTAAGTTGAAAAATGTGTATTCTAGCGCCAAAAAGCTTAAAGATGCCACTCGCGGCTAGCTGTTCGCGCTGGACCGGTACAAAGTCAACGTTTTTAGCCAACCACAATGAAGCACAGGTCGGATAGGCTTAGTGCTAGGTCCCGGTCAAAAGTTTGCCTTCGTACTTAGGGCCTGATTTAGATGTCGGCGGACAGATTACTCTCTCACAGCAGTGAAGGATATCGCGTCTGCTGAAATATAAATATCATAGGATTTAATGGTATTTATATTTCGTCGGATGGGATATCCATCACCTTTGTGACGGAGAAACCCGTCCGCCGACATCTAAATCAGACCCTTAGTCTTTTTCTTGGAGCTTTTCTCTTGACATCGAGTCCTCAGGTTCCTCGGATACAGAGTTCTATTTGACAATGGTGGCCTACTGCTGCACGATGCCATCGAAAGCCTCTGGAAGTCTTTGGCCTCAACGTTGACGGCGAGGAGCTCTGGAGCTTTTAGCAGGACTAACCAACTCTGTCAGGCCTATTCGCGGTTCAACATCAGTGGCTTGACTCTTGACGTCAAGCCGGTCTTCTCCTGGAGCTTTTTAGCTAAACTTTTTAGAAAGTTTCCAAATTTTCAGAATTTGTTGCTTGTGGTTTCCTTTGGGGAGAAAAGTGTCCAGCAGCACCAGTAAAGTGTTCAGAGACTCTGGATTGCTTCTTGTGGGCTAGGACTCAATCTACAACAATGCAATTGCACAGTCCAGGAAAAATCTATTTACCACTGGTCAGCAAGGGTAATCCTCTCTTTGAGCTTGCAGGTGACTTCTACCAGCACCTTTGTACCTGTTGATGCTCATGGAGTCCATTCCTTTTCATTTAAGACAGGCACAGTCCTTTCTTGGTGGAGCCTTGAGAGTGTGGCAGGTGCAGTCCTTCTAAGTGCAAGCATTCTGTGGTGCACTCTAAGGGTCCAGCAGGGCAGTCCTTCTTCCTTTCTTCCAGGCAGTGTTCTGAGGAGCTCCTGCAGCTCTGAAATGTTTATCCTTCATTCTGGGGTGGCAAGAGGGAGGGGCACCCCAACCAATAGCGGTAAAGTTACCTCCCTCTGCTATGATCACTTCCTGTGAAGTGTGGCATATTTTTGACCCAGAATGTACTGTTCTCCAATAATCAAAATGGAGAAATTTTCTTCTTAGAATGTGTGTCTGTGTAACCCAGTGGTGTGGCTAACATGACTACACTCCCCTTCCAGTCCCACTCCGACTCTAATTAGAGGGGCTTTCATCTGGCTTGGGATCAAGGAAGTGGGGGTGGTCTGGGTCCTGTGACATCTTTTTTTGGCAGAGGTTCCTGCCTTTAAAATCCAGATTATCTCCCCAGCCTCCTTCCTCTCCATTGCATCTTCAGGAAGCAAATCTCCTCCCACCAAATGACTGTATTGTTTCAGCCTCATGCCAATACACACCTGCTCAGGTAGCAGCTTGGCTCAGACTGTCAAATGCTGGCCAATCAGAAGAGGCTGCTACAGGGCTGCTTTAGGTAACTCCAGGACAGTAAATTCTAAAACTAATTTCCTGGCTTTCCTGTAATAATTAAAATAAATCTGACATTGGCAAGTTGTTGGATTTATTGTAACCATTATTTTGACACTTTGAATCACATTCCAATGAGAAGTTAGACTTTATTAAGAATAATAAAGCTTTCTCATGTTTGCCTATGGGGCAAGCAGCACTACATGGGGAAAAACAACTTTGGCTGATTTTCCATTCCAGGGCTTATAAAACAACATTTATATTGTCCCTGCTTTTTATAACAATGCACCTTACCTGTGGGGCACATAGGGCAGACCTTGAGGGTAACATATGTAATAAAAAAGGTAGTTTGGACTTATTAATTCGAAAATCGTATTAGGACATAGTTTTATTTTAAGACCAGCTTGTAAGGCGGGTCTGGCTTTAAAATGACTCCAGATACCACAGCAGTGCACACAAGTGAATTAAGTCCACTGGGGACTTACGAGTAGGTTGTATTGATCAATTAGAAATATACCAATTACCATTTACCTTTTAAGGACAGAGCACTGGGCCTGGTTAGCAGAGCCCATGACTCTTTCTGAGTCAGTAACCACCAGCATCAGTCAAAGAATGGGGCTGATCAGGGCAAAAAGGATGACTCCTACGATCATAGAATAAGGGGTGGTCCGTTACACTTCCTATCCTGGAAGACAAATTATTTCAGCCCTTGGCTGGCATAAATTTCTGACCATTTCCAGGGGGGAAGGCATTGGATCGCAGTTTGGGAATGTCCACAATATACGTTTGTGGGTGTTTTCAAACTTTTAAGGCAAACTATGCTTTAGAACACCACTTCCCGTCTCTTCAGTGGCATTTACAACTACAGATTTCTTTGCACTCCTGGTGGAGAAATCTGCATTAGGAATTGCATTAACTGCTGTCAGAAAGGCCTTTGTGAATTCCTGGCAGGCGTACACAAACATGCATTTACATCCAAATTTACCTTCCTGAATAGAGCTCATTATTTGCAAGTGTACATCAAACTGAGATGTTTATAAATTCCACTTGACTTTCTAAACTTGTCTTGATGTCTCATGGTTATCTTATGCCTGGAGAGACATTGCCTGATATCATATATTTAACGTCTCTTTATTGTTCAACACTCTGTAAAGTATACTATTATTTGTTGACAATTTAAAACGGTGCTTAATTTGAAGTTAAATAAATGGTGGTACCCAAAATGTTCATCAGGAGGACTCAAGAGGCTAAGCAAGGCGAGGGAGGGTGTGGGCCGGGGAGGAAGGGTAACACAAATCTCTTTATTTTCATTATGGTTTGAGGAAGTAGAAGAAGGGCCGCCAAGACAACAAATTGTAAAGGATAACTGTATTGCCTGTCCTTCCATTTCTGTAGACCATTGTGGAAATAAAAAAAGTCTGCCCTGTTTTCTGCATGGGGAATTAAGGAAGCAGCAGACTGGACAGTTTGAAGCAAGACAAAGCGTCCCAGGCCCCACTGGCAGCTACCGGCACAAATTAAGAATTGATTTAAACTCTCAAACATTTCAAACACAGCAAATGGCAACCAGCATCTACAATAATTTATAACCTATATTGAGGTCATCTCTACTTATCCTGTCTCTGTCAATCTGTGATAATGCAGTAACAGTCCACAAACTAGTGAACCAGCGAACCTCCTCCTTCCCCAATGGATGTCTTTTTGCTTTTTACATTGTCCAGCTCTTTGCTGCCTCTCAGTCACGATTGGTGATATATATTTTTTTTGGGGGGGATTGAATTGCTGGGTTCTCCATTACCATTGACGCAGCAGCCACCCTGCAGGGTCAGAGGCCCCCAGAATGGAACTTGCCTGGTGTGATTAAATGTGGGGACATGACACGCGTGCCTCACACCAGACTGTTGGATTATCCTGGTATTTCTGGAGTGAAGGTAAGAAAGGGAGATGAGAGAGATATTTTCTCTCTCTCTGACAATTTTGAGATGCAGGCATATTTTACTTGTTTTTTGTTGCTACAATAATGACTTGCACATGGCCACTTTATCTCAAGGAAGCAGATTATATGTAAACATCATTACTGCAGGGATGGACACTATGCAGCAAGATAATATTAAACTGCAGTACGAACATTTAATGTACAATCATGGTGCACCTTGGGACGTGTAGTATGAGAATAGTGTGTCACAAGACCATTTGAAATTTAAACATCTTGGAATGATACTCACCTGTGAACAAGTCTTGAAGGAGATGAAACGCTTCAGGGTATGATCATGCAGCCAGTACGATCGGAAAATAAATGCTTAAATGTATCTCAAGATCAGGCTCAGTCTCTGCACTTTGTTTTTTGGATATGTATATATATATATATATATATATATATATATATATATATATATATATATATATATATATATTTCAAAACTTCTCCCTTTCGGACAGACGAGTCGCACTCGCAACTCTGGCAATTTCTCTTTAATGACGAACAGCAACAAGGCAATCCTGACGCGTTTCGTTCAAACATGAACTTTTTCAAAGGTAAGCCTTGACAACAATGACCAATCACTGACCACAAGGAACCGATTACTTTTATATGATTTGTTGCCCCCTGGTGGATACCTTAATAGGTACATTGTTGTTGCATGCTGGGACTCGTGGTTCGTGATTTGTCAAAATAATGACCCTCCAGTGGGTTGTGTCAAAGTCTGTTGCTGTATCGAGAACAAGTTCCCATTTCACATTCAGTGTTGCTCCCAAACAGTCCTATTTTCGAGGCTGCAAAGGAACCATGCCACATTCAGTATGTGGCGGCGTCCGCCACCCAAAATTCGTTTCCACGAGCACACAAAGTTGGTTCAAGGTAGGGTGGTTATGGCGCTCTTGCTGGTGGTGCGCTACTTTGCGGCAGAACCAAGCCGCTGCACATTTCAAAACTTCTCCCCTTTCGGACAGACGAGTCGCACTCGCAACTCTGGCAATTTCTCTTTAATGACGAACAGCAACAAGGCAATCCTGACGCGTTTCGTTCAAACATGAACTTTTTCAAAGGTAAGCCTTGACAACAATGACCAATCACTGACCACAAGGAACCGATTACTTTTTATATGATTTGTTGCCCCCTGGTGGATACCTTAATAGGTACATTGTTGTTGCATGCTGGGACTCGTGGTTCGTGATTTGTCAAAATAATGACCCTCCAGTGGGTTGTGTCAAAGTCTGTTGCTGTATCGAGAACAAGTTCCCATTTCACATTCAGTGTTGCTCCCAAACAGTCCTATTTTCGAGGCTGCAAAGGAACCATGCCACATTCAGTATGTGGCGGCGTCCGCCACCCAAAATTCGTTTCCACGAGCACACAAAGTTGGTTCAAGGTAGGGTGGTTATGGCGCTCTTGCTGGTGGTGCGCTACTTTGCGGCAGAACCAAGCCGCTGCACATTTCAAAACTTCTCCCCTTTCGGACAGACGAAGTCGCACTCGCAACTCTGGCAATTTCTCTTTAATGACGAACAGCAACAAGGCAATCCTGACGCGTTTCGTTCAAACATGAACTTTTTCAAAGGTAAGCCTTGACAACAATGACCAATCACTGACCACAAGGAACCGATTACTTTTTATATGATTTGTTGCCCCCTGGTGGATACCTTAATAGGTACATTGTTGTTGCATGCTGGGACTCGTGGTTCGTGATTTGTCAAAATAATGACCCTCCAGTGGGTTGTGTCAAAGTCTGTTGCTGTATCGAGAACAAGTTCCCATTTCACATTCAGTGTTGCTCCCAAACAGTCCTATTTTCGAGGCTGCAAAGGAACCATGCCACATTCAGTATGTGGCGGCGTCCGCTCACCCAAAATTCGTTTCCACGAGCACACAAAGTTGGTTCAAGGTAGGGTGGTTATGGCGCTCTTGCTGGTGGTGTATATATATATTCACTGAAAAAACCATAGGTTTTAGGGACAGTTATAGTTAGTTGGACATTGCACTCATACAAAACCCGTGAAATTCCCCGTTATAGTTAGTCCAGCTAACTATAACTCGCGCCCCATAATGCACTGCTGATGACGTCACATATTACATCACTCATGACATGGTCAGTGACATCACTGATGACATCACTGATGACATCTCAAATGACATCATCCAGTGACTGTGTGTTTCTGTAAAGTTTATATATTTTTAATATATATAGGAAAAGACGTATTGAAGAATGAGTGGGTGTGTAAGTGTCTGTATGGATGATTTAGTAGGTGCGTGACTGACTCTATAAGTGAGTGATTTAACGTATCTTACTGAATGCATGGGTTAGTGACTAAACTGGGTGAATGTCTGTATCCGTCTGTCTGTTGCTGTGTAAGTGGCTGCATGTGTTTGTGAATAGCTACATGAGTGTCTATATGAGTTATTGAATGCTTGTCTGAGTATCTGTATGGGTGCCTGAGTGTTTGTGTGGGAGGGGTGTGTGCAACTCTGTGCATAGATGTGTGAGTGGGTGATTCACTGGGTGGATGGTTTCAAGAGTGCAACTGTGATAGACTGTATGGGTGGGTAAGTGTGTGTAAGAGTGTGTTAGTGAGTGAATGTATGTCCCAGTGGTACATGTGTGAGTAACTACATATGTGAAAGGCAGTATATATGTGTGTTGGAGTATATAAATAGCTATAAGCGAGAGTGAGTGATTGTGATAGTGGCTGTATGGATGAGTGTGTGCTTGTATCAGTGATTGTATAAGAGCGTAAGAATGTGCTACTATTTGTATGAGTAAGTGAGCTGGTGTGTGTATAACTGTATAGGTGAGTAAATGGTAGTGTGTTTAATTATTTGCATGACTGACTAGGTGTGTGAGTACCTCTATGGATGAGTGGCGGTGTTTGAGTGTCTATATAGGAGTATGAGTGCATATGATAGTCCTGTACTGAGTGACCGTAAGTATGAGTGACTGTACGGGTGAGTGAGTGGATGTGTGCGTAGACCTAAGAATCAGTGAGTGGGTATGTAGTTATTGGTGTTGGAGTGTCTATGGTTTTGCGAATGGCAGTCTGTAATTTAGAGTGGGTGTATCAAAGGTTATATTAGGGTGTGAGGAGGTGCATCAGATTATCACGTGGATGATGTCATCAGTGATGTCATCAGTGATGTCACTGACCATGTCATGAGTGATGTAATATGTGACGTCATCAGCAGTGCATTGCGGGGGCGCGAGTTATAGTTAGCTGGACTAACTATAACGGGGAATTTCACGGGTTTTGTACGAGTGCAATGTCCAACTAACTATAACTGTCCCTAAAACCTATGGTTTTTTCAGTGAATTTCAAAGGTTTTTAAATGCTAATTTGTAACTATAACGTCCCTGAAAGCTATGGTTTTTTCAGTGAATTTCAAAGGTTTTTAAATGCTAATTTGTAACTATAACATGTCTGAAACCTACAGTTTTTCAGTGAATTTCAAAGGTTTTGTAAATGACAATTTTTAAATGTATTAATTGTTATATAAATTTTTTTCATACTGATTTCCAAATTTTTTAGAAACAATTTTTTTTACATATTTTATTTTTAAATTACATTGTAATTACATTATACATTACATTACAAAAATACTTTCTCAGAATGAATTACTTTAGTTTAATTACTTTGCACATAGGCAATAGACTTTTAAGTACAGTAGTTACAGTTGTTGCAATGGGCAACACATTTTCAAACACAATGCAACATTCAGCTCAATGTGAATTTCTAGTTAAATGCAATTAGTTACTTTATGGATTACTTTTCTAACCACATTACTGGATCCTAGATTCAGTCCTGGGACATCTCCTGTAAACAGTTGAGTAAAAGCGTTTTGGTTACAGTCGTGATTTTTAAGGAATATTATTGTACTTTAAAAGTTCACACTTAGAAACTTTTTCTCATAGAATCACCAATGTTATCCTATGGAAGGAAATTCACTTAGAAGTTAAAAACTGTTATCGTTACTTTTTCTTACTCAGTGTTGGATCCTGGATCCAGCACTGGTGCATCTCCTGTAAACAGTTGAAAGAATGCGTTTAAGTCATACAGGCGATTTTTTAGGAATATTTGTAGTTTGTGAAAATCGACACTTTGAAACTTTTCTGCTGAAAACCAGACAATGGATTCCTATGGAAGGAAATTCAAGTTACTGGTAAGTACGGTTAAAATTACTTTTCAGGACCAGTACTGGGCTGAAAGATGCAGCACTGAGGTCTCTCCTGATAACAGGTGAGTAAATCGGAATTCGTATTTCGGCTGATTTTAGAGGAATATTTTAAAGTTCCAAAACTCCACACTTAGAAGAATTTCCAAGTGAAACCAGTCAATGTTAGCCTATGGAAGGAAATTCAAGTTACTGGTAAGTACGGTTAAAATTACTTTTCAGGACCAGTACTGGGCTGAAAGATGCAGCACTGAGGTCTCTCCTGATAACAGGTGAGTAAATCGGAATTCGTATTTCGGCTGATTTTAGAGGAATATTTGTAAAGTTCCAAAACTCCACACTTAGAAGAATTTCCAAGTGAAACGCAGTCAATGTTAGCCTATGGAAGGAAATTCAAGTTACTGGTAAGTACGGTTAAAATTACTTTTGAGGATCAGTACTGGGCTGAAAGATGCAGCACTGAGGTCTCTCCTGATAACAGGTGAGTAAATCGGAATTCGTATTTCGGCTGATTTTAGAGGAATATTTTAAAGTTCCAAAACTCCACACTTAGAAGAATTTCCAAGTGAAACCAGTCAATGTTAGCCTATGGAAGGAAATTCAAGTTACCGGTAAGTACGGTTAAAATTACTTTTCAGGATCAGTACTGGGCTGAAAGATGCAGCACTGAGGTCTCTCCTGATAACAGGTGAGTAAATCAGAATTCGTATTTCGGCTGATTTTAGAGGAATATTTGCACAATGGTGAAGGGAGGGGCGGGGCCTGAGGTGACATCTGTGCAAACGCGCCCGTGGCGCGTTTTAAGTTGGGGATTAAGTCCCCTTGAATCATGAGGGTCCCTACGGGCCAACTAGCCCACCAGGAACCTCCAGTATGCGCCAGGAGGCTGCGTTGCAGAGACATTTACAGAGGCCACACCCCTTTTACACCTCTCTGCAACGCAGCTCTGTGGCGCTTTCTGGACGTACCTGTTGGGCTAGTTGGCCCCAGGGACCCTCAGGATTGAAGAGGATTTAATTCCCCATCTTAAAACGCGCCACGGAGCCTGTTTCACACATGTCACCTGAAGCCCGCCCCTCCCTTCACCACTGTGCAAACGCGCCCGTGGCGCGTTTTAAGTCGGGGATTAACTCCCTTGAATCCTGAGGGTCCCTGGGGTGCAACTAGCCCACCATATACCTCCAAAAAGCGCCATAGAGCTGCGTTGCAGAGAGGTGTAAAGGGGCGTGGCCTCTGTACACCTCTCTGCAAGGCAGCCCCTGGCGCATACTGGAGGTTCCTGGTGGGCTAGTTGGCCCCAGGGACCCCAGTATTCAAGGGGATCGTTCCCCCTCTGCAAACGCGCCAGGGCGCGTTTGCAGAGTGGTGAAGGAAGGGGCGGGGCCTACGGGCCCGATCGTTTTTTTTTTTGTTTTTTCCCCTGAAGGGAGGCTGTGTAGCCCCCTTCCTTTTTCCTATTTTTAGGCCCTGGGACCCCATCCCCCAGGGCCTTTCCCCTTCTTTTAATTAAAATAAAAAAAAAACGGGGAAGGGGCCGCGTGGCCCCCTTCCCTGGGCCTGTATTGGCCCGGGGACCCCATCCCCGGGGCATGGCCTCTTTTTTTTATTTGGAGGGGGCTGCGTGGCCCCCTCCTCAGGCCATTTAAGGCCCGGGGACCCCATCCCCAGGGCCGGCCTTGCACTTTTTTTTTATTTTTTTATTTTTGTTACTTTGGGGAGGGGGCTGCGTGGCCCCCTCCGTGACCTCTTATGGCCCGGGGACCCCATCCCCGGGGCCTGGCCTCTCGTTGGGGACTGTGGGGGTCCCCAAACCCCCACAGTCACGCCGGCTCCCCGTGTCCTACGGGAGCCGGCATTGCTTACACATGGGGAGCAGCTAACATGCTGCTCCCCATGTGGAAAAGCAGTCGGCTTGGATATTGGAAGAGAGAGCAGGTTTCCTGCTCTCTCTTCCAATATCAAAGCAAGTTTGCAATGACAGGACGGGGCCGCGAGGCTCCGTCCTGTCATTGCAAACAGCAGTGTCCCGGGGGTAGGCACCCGGGACACTGCAGGAGCCGACCCTGGGGGTGGTGGTCCCCAGGGCCATCAAGGGCTCCAGGAGGGGGCCGCGCGGCCCCCTCCCTACATTTTGAAAGCCCGGGGAGGTGGTGGTCCCCGGGGCTCTGGGAGTCAAAACGGACCCCCATTTTAATTTTCTTAGTGCCCCGGGAGGTGGTGGTCCCGGGCGTGTGGAGGCTGGAGCCCCCACACAGGTTTTTAAATAAAAAGAAGCCCGGGAGGTGGCGGTCCCGGGGCTGCGGGAGGGCTCAGAGCCCTCCGCACCGTACTACATAAAGCCCGGGGGTGGTGGTCCCCGGGGCTTGGGGAGCCCTTAGAGGCCCCCACACATAAATTAACCCCCCAGCATGCCCCGGGACTTGGCCCACCCGAGGCCAAGTGCTTATCGAGCGCGGGAGACCGCGCTTCGATTTTCTCGGCAGGGTTCGCGCTCCCTGAGCGCATCCTGCCGATTTAAAAAAAAATAATGTTTTTGCCCAGGGGGTCCTTGTGGGACCCCTGAGCAGACCTAGGGGTCAGGGTGTTTCTACCCTGCCCCCTTTGTGCGCTTTGCGCACTTGTTTCTGTCCCTCGGTTCTACCGAGGGACAAAATGGCTGCCAACACTTCCTGGTTTGGAGTGTTGACAGCCAATTAACATAAAGCTCGTGCTCGGGAGGATCCACGGCCCTAGATATCACTATCTTTTTACTTTTGATTTTCTCAGCAACTACTGAGCAGTTTACACCATTTAACAAAAGGGTTCTTTCTGAACCAAGAACTACCTCTTTGCCAAATTTGGTGTAATTCCGTTCAGCAGTTCGAGCTGTAGCCGTGTCTAAAGTTTCCTATGGAAAATTGCATGGGAAAACGCGTTTTGGGACCCCCTTTTTCTCGGCCCCCGCTTGGCGAATCCCCGAGACTTTCAGGGTAGGAGCGGACCGGAGCGGGCCACAAAGTTTGAAAATTTTGCGAAGATACGTCAACCGGCAAGAGAGTTATTTCAAATAGAATGTCGCGGATTTCCTATGGATAATAGGTTGTAACTATAACTATCTACTGGCGACCGCCAGTAGATAATATATATATATATATATATATGTTTCCTTGGGCGTCCTACTCGCAAGCACCACATGCAGCGGCAGACAGTCGAAAGACTACACCGCTTATCCAGGTAAAATATTCTACTCTTTATTTTCGTTTTCTTTTTTTTCATGTTCTCCATATACAAGGCATTACACAATTTCTTGCTCCATACCAGAAAGGACCGATGCGTTTCGGTGGATTGCCTTCTTTTATATATATATATATTTGTGCTGTGAAGAATAACAACTCTCTCTTCTCGCCGTGTGTAATTCAGGTTTTATAGATTCTTTCTGTGTTGCAGAAAATTGACAGTCTCGACATCAAAGAAATGCACATACAGTGGCAGCTGGTGATCTAAAAGTAGTGAGGAGTAATTCCTACCAGCCATGGAAGAGGCCTGATGACTTCGAGAAAGATTCAGGATTTTAGCCTTCTGAGAAAATGTCTAAAAACTTGGGGTCAGAAATTCATTTTTTTAGTTTGAAAATTTTATTGAACATAACATATGAGCAATACGTTTTCTTGAAATAAGGGTACAAAGAAAATGAGATCTCAAACATCCAAGAATATGTTGCTAATGACACAAAATATTTGTACCATTCTAATAATACAAACTATTAGCTACTTCTTTGTAAAACCTATAATCCCATTTAGACTTTTAACAAGAATTTTTAAGAAATATTTTCCATAGGGGACCATAGTACTTTATATTTTAATGCTTATGACAGAGGTGTTACATAAGCTCTGTGAAAGAACCCAATCATTAGGCAAGCTACTAAGAAAAAATGTGGGTAAACTTAAGTGGGATATTGACAATGACTATTTCATTAATTTGATTCCAGATTACTTTTCAGAATTTATGTATTTTAGGAAAACGAAATATCATGAATTTCAAATCATTGTTTATGGAATTACATAACCAACAATTAGCATTATTCATTCAGAGATAGGTTGTATTGGACGCCCTCTCCCCGTGGAAGTTACGGGTGAATGAAAGCAAGTGTAACCAGCTTTATGTAATGGGACCAGGCTCCACATCTCCTGGAAGATGCAAACATCAAAGCCTTCCACTAGTTGGTTCCAATGGGGGAGTGGGATTTTTCTACTTAGACCCGCCACATTCCATGACACAATTTTCAGCTGTTGATGAATTGTGGAACCAAGAGCGACACTTTGCGAGGGAATATGGGTGTTGGTTGATAAGTAGGTTAGAACAGCGGAGGGGGGGTATTATTGTCACAGGGTACAGATGGCGCTAGACCAAATAACGTGGAGTATGTTCACGTGATAAAAAGAGTGGTGTGCGGTGCTACAGGTGAGGGAGAAACCCCTAAACCCCCAAATTGGAGCAAGTCCGTCTGAAAACACAACTGATCCTGTGCACACGCAAAACATTAAATATAACAAATCATATGTAAGTAGATTGTTGGAGCAAAAGGAAGCAAATGTTCTTTCTTGAAGTGATGTTTAATTCATGTGTCACTTCATGGGCCAGCCAACACATGTTTCATCAATTGGGTGTAAAACCCTTGACTTCCTCAGGGCTGGACGCAAACAGGAAAATTACGGTTTCACCAAGGGTACAATGGATTGCACAATTCCGTAAATATCAACAGCAAGGAAACATCAAAGTGTGAATTCACATGTGGAAGACGTAAACACAGTCCCGAAAACCAGGATATACATTTCCATGTGTCGCAGCTATCTCGCACGTTGACGTGACGTGATTAAATAGTGTCATGTTGTGAATGATGTGTTGTACATGACACTATCGTGAATCAACAGATACGTATTGAGACCACACGATCGTGAGTGACATGGTGTCAATAAAACCCAAATGAGATGCCAACGCATGCCAGTGTCATCAGACACATTGCACCTGTGAAATTCGTATGCTCAGGCTTGTGGTATAGAAGTGTGTAAATAAGTGACAAGTGAAATGGTGATCAAAAAATATCTTGCGAGAGCCGTAGTCTCTCCTACCTAAAAAACGATGCAGATATTTTTTGGACCTGAGTAATAAGACAAAGAAGAACCGAAAGGGCATCCTGTTATTCTCTTGCCCATCAAAGTTATATAACACGGTTGAAAAGTGCGAAGTCTACAAAGGATTTCATAAGAAACCTGAGTGTGATGCTCACCTAGACACTGGTGATACTTCCGACCCAGCGGGTCCTAATGATTCAAAGGGTTCACAAAGATTGTTATTATCCTTGACAATTTTCTTTTGATCTGCACGGAAATAGTAAACACGGACACATTCAATTATATATTACACCCAGTACTCGGGATAAATGTTCCCAGTATAAAATTATCAGACAGAAGACAAAATAGCGAGTCTAATGCAGATGACCCCCTTCTTACCCCATATCCTGGTAAGTGGTCAAGGTATCCTGATTATGTGTAAAGCTTCAGTAGTGTATGCCAACGTCCTATCAGACCCTCTCCATCTGAGTTCCTATCGTGAGGCTTGCCAAATGTCGGCGCCAGACCCCTTCAGTAAAACTGAAATCAAGAGATCACCAGAATCCGAGTCAAAGTTGTGCCTCGCCTCATATGTATCACACAAAATAGATGTTATTAAAAGGATTCCCCTTCCCGCGATTTTCAAATGCTCACCTAGACGAGTACGTCCTAGTTGCCACTTCCTTGTTGCCGGGACCGTGTTGCACCGGAAACAGAAAAGGCATAATCCGGAAGCGGATATATACGCGCGCTGAACCGAACGCATCGCAGAACACTAGACTGCTGACTCAATGAAAATGGAAAGATAATTCCGTGAATGCGTGCACTTAAGGCTGTATTAAATGGTGCAGTGGACATGCTAATAAAACTCATCCCGTGAAAATGGACATGTATATTAGGGCAGGACAAGCAAGGAAAGATAACATCTTTTCCCAAGACATAAATTACGTATTACACTGGAAAATTCACCTCCAAAGTGATATCATATCACGTACAGAGAATACAAACAATAATCATTTCTTGGTGTCATGCACAGCACAAGAATGAGCTCTGCGTATGGGTGAGATGACAACATAATAAATCACGTACATGGCATAAATAGAAAACTCGCATCAGTTTTACGGGGGAGAAAAAAGCACACCGAAAATCTTGAATAGACAGTATACGTTATTACAGGTGAACACCAACATCGACCTGTGAAACATGAGAGCTTATGTAAGTGTCGTGTCATATGCTGGTATGTTATCGCCTGTTAGGTGATCGCCACTTTGTATATAATATGGAACCTAACAGGTGATGTAAGTTCACGAAGGCATGCTATAATATTCTGCTAGTAAAAATCCAACTGTTGCCAATGTCAAATTATAGACAGACCCTCTCTGGGAGATAGTATTTACGTAATACATAGGTGGACAATAGTAATCATTCATTATAATACTGCGCACAAATACAAAATTGCAGCTCACGTCACGAGGAGTGTAAGAAAACAGTGATTATAACAGAAAAGACATGCATTTATACAGGTTCACACGTTCCTAGTTGCCTAGAAAATAATGCATCTTCCGATCGCTGTTCAAACCCTGTTCATATGTTTTAAGACGCATTATCCAAAATGCCTCTGTGCGTCTCAATCGTAACTCCCTGTTTCCTCCCCTCGGATTGGCTTTGATTACGTCAATTCCATAAAATTGAAATTGTTTGTGTAGACCCTGGGAAGGACAGCTCAACACATGTGTAGCCATTGGATATCTCGGGTCTTGTTGTTTCAATGCTCGGACATGTTCTACAATTCTTTCTCTAAGGGTCCTAATGGTGCTTCCCACATATTTACCCCCGCAAGTACATTCCAATATATAAACTGCATACTTGGTGTGGCAGTCTATATTATGTCTGATGTCATACATCTTGTCAGGGCCGGAGAAGGAAGTTTTACGGTCGTGAGCCCATCTGCACACTCCGCATGATCCACATTTGTAGAAACCCAGCGTACGAGGTGTTAGCCATGTTTCTCTGCTTTCCGTTCTGGGATAACTCGGACTCAGCCTAGTTCTTAGTGTTCTACCCTTTCGGTATGCAATTTGTGGTCTGCTGTGAATGTGTTTGGAGAGAGTCGTGTCATCAGTAAGCAGTTTCCAGTGTTTGTTTAAACTCTTCAGTAATGCCCCACTGAAATCATTGTATTCTGTGACCAGTCTGACAGTTTCTTTCCCAATGTTGCATGCTTTGTTACGGATCGTAGAATCTCTCTCAGTTTGTCTGATTCTTGTTTCTGCTTTCTTGAGATTAAGGTGTGTGTACCCCCTATTCTGAAATCTCTGTTTCATGGCTGATAGACAGTTCTCAAATTCCTGATCACTACTGCAGTTCCTCCTGGCTCTGGTAAACTCCCCAAAGGGGATTGCATTAATCTGGTGTGGAGGGTGAGCGCTACTGGCATGCAGAAGAGAGTTGCACGCTGTGCTTTTGCGAAAAGACGAGTCTGTAGAGTGTTCTGGCTAATGTAGATCTCAATATCCAAAAATGTGATATTCAAATTACTTTTGTGATAAGTGAAATGCATGTCGTATGGATTTGAATTAAGATACGTACAGAACTCATTCAATTTGTTTTGGGTCCCTGTCCAAATCAAAAGGCAGTCATCTATGTAGCGTCCCCAATAGATGATTGAATCATTGTATTCACTGCCTCTAGCGCCCCAAATCCAGTCCTCCTCCAAACGTCCCATAAAAAGATTCGCAAAACTCGGTGAGAATTTGGAACCCATGGCAACCCCTCTTTTTTGCCTATACCACTGTGTGTCAAAAAGGAAAACGTTGTTGTCAAGGATCAGTTTCATCATGTCTATCAACATATTTGTGTGTTGCCACTGTGAGGCTGGTCTTTTGTGCAGAAAGTGTGAAATCGCTGCAATACCTAGTTCAGGTCTGATGCTCGTGTAGAGCGATACCACATCCAAAGTTACTAAGGTCATGTGCTCTTCCCAAGTAAAGTCAGCCAGGATACTAAGTATGTGTTTGGTGTCCTGGATGTATGAAGGGAGATTCCTGACATAAGGCCCCAGAAAAAGGTCGACGTATTCGGATATGCGTTCGGTCGGTCCCCCAATACCAGCCACGATTGGTCTCCCTGGTGGGAAAGGTAACTGTTTGTGCACTTTCGGGAGCGTGTAGATGCAAGGGTATTGTGGTCAGAATACTCTCATGTATGTGCTTTCATCTTCGTTGACAAGTCCCAAAGTTTTCCACTCAGTCAATTTTTTGTTTATTTCTAAAGTCAGAGGACCCATAGGGTTCTGAGTTAGATGTTCATAACACGTGTCATCTTGGAGTTGTGAGAGGATCTCGAGGTTGTAATCTGTCCTGTTCATAATGACCACATTGCCCCCTTTGTCTGCTTCTCTAATAGTTATATCTCTATTGTTGGTCAATGTCTTAAGGGCAGTGCGTTCTCCCGGTAGGAGATTGTCAATGTGTCTGGTTCTGTTTCTCCTCCTCATGTCTCCAAACTTGTCATGGTCTTCTAAAACAAGCCTGTGAAAAAGGTCTATAGTGTTACCACTTGTAAGAATCGGTGTCCATTTGGATTTAGATTTCAGACCAGTGTTGACAGTGTAGTCTATGTGTACATCTAGTTCATGTAGTAATGTTTCCATTTGAAATGGGGTGTCCTCTGTATCTGTTAATGACAGAAGTAAATGTGTGTTGCGCACATCTTGGATACTTAAAGCATCAGAGAGGGAGCCAGTTGGGATATTCACAACATTTTTATTAGGTGCAGGATTTGTTTCACAAAATGTTCTTAATTTTAAATTCCTCACAAATTTGAAAAGGTCTACCTTAGTGTTACATATATCACCTTCATCTTTAGGATTGAAGCTCAGGCCTTTGCCAAGAAGCAAAATCATATCCTGATTCAAAGCCAGAGAGGAGAGATTCATCACTTCAACATCCCTGTCAGTGCCACCCATTAGTTCTTGTTGTTCCCTGATCTCAGTTTCTTTCTGTACTCGTCCTTTCCCTGATCTTTTACCTCTACAGGTCCGATGTCTGTATTTGCCCGTCTTGGTTGTGCCCTATTGCCCTTCCTGATTCTCTGTACCTCGTGTAAAAAGAAGAGGAAGAGTTCCCTTGTCTATCATCTGTGGACGTGCCAGCATTGTCTGCTTCACTGTCGCTAGTCAATGGGGCATTAAGATAGGTGGAGCTGGAGGATATTGAAATGTCATCTTGCCTATTAGGGTTACTTGCCTCATGTCCTGTCTTGAACCAATGATCATACTTTTTAGCGAACGTAAAAATCCTTACCTCCTTATAGTCAAATTCATCCCGCCTTAATTTCCTTGCCTTCCTGTCCTTTATTTCATTTTGATGTTTAGCCAATATTTCATTTAGTATAGCATAGTTCTTATCAGTAGCCTCTCTTAGGTCTAAATCACTTATTTCTTTTTCAAGTTGTGTAATCTCCATTTGCAATTTAGTCACTTTCCTTTCTGCATTTTCAATTAAAATCCCCATTAGTGTCTGGGATTTATTAGTCAATGTGTCTTCCCATTGCTTAAGGAGGTCTTCCTCCAGGTCATCATAGGTGGGGAAAATTTGGGATCTTAGGCCTCTTGGCACTCTATTTAATCGTAAGTACTGTTTAAGTGTGGCCCCATCCCACCATTTTGAATTCTCGCTTTTCTGAGTCTCTCCAGTCTAAGGAATTTGTCCCTTAGACCCTCTTTGCGTGGTGGGTTGGCATTCCCCACACTCGCGTTAATGCTACTACCCTTGGCTAGATTCTCAAAAAGCTCTTCAGCTACTTTATTCCTGTCCATAATTCTTATGTATCTCACGCGGTGGCAGCCTACCCTGACTCTAGTGATGAGAACAGCGGAGGGGGGGTATTATTGTCACAGGGTACAGATGGCGCTAGACCAAATAATGTGGAGTATGTTCATGTGATAAAAAGAGTGGTGTGCGGTGCTACGTGCGAGATAGCTGCGACACATGGAAATGTATATCCTGGTTTTCGGGACTGTGTTTACGTCTTCCACATCTTCCACGTGTGAATTCACACTTTGATGTTTCCTTGCTGTTGATATTTACGGAATTGTGCAATCCATTGTACCCTTGGTGAAACCGTCATTTTCCTGTTTCCTTCCAGCCCTGAGGAAGTCAAGGGTTTTACACCCAATTGACGAAACACGTGTTGGCTGGCCCATGAAGTGACACATGAATTAAACATCACTTCAAGAAAGAACATTTGCTTCCTTTTGTTCCAACAATCTACTTACATATGATTTGTTATATTTAATGTTTTGCGTGTGCACAGGATCAGTTGTGTTTTGATAAGTAGGTTGATGTTTGCGAGGCTGGGTGTATGAGGGTGCTAAAGGCTAACTCTTTTTCTACAGGGATGGGGGTCTGCTTATGCTAGCCCTGCGCTGGGGACTACCCTTATTGCAGTTTAAGAAGTTATGAGGGGACGAGATGGCAAAAGGACAAGCTATGTGGTTGGGGCTGGGTGTAACAATAGGTAGGTCAAGGTGATGAGGAACCGGATCCTGTAGTCAGTCGTTAACCTCAAGCGAGGGGTGCCTACCAGATGTAATGGTGGCTGTAAAGCTGGTGTCCTGTCTTGCTCATGTATTAGAGTGTGCCTGAATTGAATAGAGGACCCATCAGGGGGCAAGTGCGAAATTCTAGAGCAAGGAGGTTTTCCGCCATTTCAGTTCCCTTTAAAGTAATCTCGATGTTATCCAGTGGGTGGGTTGAAGAAGTACACCTCCGTGCCCTGAGAATATCGTCTCTGATCACTGATCGGCAACCCCTAACATGATGGATCCAGTGGGTCATCTTGTTGATCAAGAAGTCTTCGCTCTCGTGGCCATTCTTGGTATTAATTTTCGGGACGTTGGTCATATAGATTTTTTTGGTTAGCAACGAGTTTGTGATGGCTGGGGTAGCTAGAGGAAGGGACTGATCTTGGCTTCCGTAAATAAGAGGTTGGGCATACCGTGGATGTGTGGCCCTGTGACGATTTAGGGGATCTTGTGTCGCTGCTAGCCTCTGGAGCTTGTCTTGGATGGTGATATTGGGATTGCTTGATTTCCCTGCTAAAGGATCGATTAGGGCTTGTCTGCAAATGAGAGTAGCAGGAATGGCCGGTTGTTGTGGAGTAGGGCTGTAAAATGTACAGCCTCTTCTAGGAAAAGCTGACTCTTGTAACGCCGAATTATTGTGAGAAGGTTGCAAAGAACGACTATGTGCAGAGGTGCCATACTGTGAGCAGGGTGAATCCGCCTTCAATAATGTTTTAACTAGGGTCGTAAGGCCTTCTAGCATAGTTTTCATAATACCTCTCTGCTCTAAGTGCGTTTATGATGAGGTGGGTGTCCAAGGACTCTACTTTATTTTCTATGCTGGTCGTAGCAATGGCAAAAGGTGGTGATAGGGGTACATTGTCATTGCGTTCATCGATAAGGTACCGAAGAGGTAAGAACCTATTTGCGCAATGGATTGCAGGTTCAAGCTGCGGGGTGCTAATGTCAGTGCAGACGTTGGAAATAATAGAGGATTGGGATGTGCCCTGGGTGGTCAATGCTAGCTTTTTTAATTCTATGGATGCCCTCTTGGGGGGTTGTCTTTGGAACATTGTTGGGATGACAAGGGGACTATTTGGGCTTGGGCTTGGGCTTAAACGTGTCCTTAAAGGAGATCTATCGGCTGGGCCGCCTGATATTAAGGGCACGGTCTGGTTGTCCACAAGGATGTCCTCACACTTATTAATTAAGGTGTCTATCCGATCGAGAACACAATTGATGCTCAGATGTTTGAGTATCTTCCTAGCCCTTTTCCCTTTTGCTACTCGATTTCCCCCGCCTCCTCCGGTGCCCTCCATAGTTTTCCTCTTCCCCATGTTACACACTCAAGGGACCACCAGTGCCAAGAATAATCAATATACTAACAGAAAAAAGGCATACAATCACGAACAGTCTAAGCAGTCTAAGCAGTCTAAATAAGGAAATAATCCCCGGAGCCAGGAAACAGAAGAACCAGGAAAGTCAATAGAGTAATCCAACGTAGTGGTTAAATGTTGGCAGCAGGTGGAAAGAGTGAAGTAGGACACACAGTACCTCGCAAAGCAGTCTTCGACAGCCAACACAATCCTTGATGCGAATATAAAGGGGGTGGCCCTGCCTCTGCCTGGCAATGCCTGGCAATGACGGGCAACAGGATGGGCCCACCGCTAGAGCCTGGAAGGTATTTAAGGCGCCTCCGGGCACTGGCCAATGATGTTGGCGGCGATGGACCATAGGAGGCTGGGACTGGTGGTCCTAGTCCCCCTCCTCCTCCTTTCGGCAGGTGACAGTGGCAGCAAAGTTCAAGGCGGGCTGTATTAATAAATGGTTATATAGAAAAAGAACATTTCTCTAATATTTGCTGCACAAGATGACATGTAACTTCATCCATATTTTATTCCAAAGTACCAAGAAGCTAACAATCATGAAGATCATTTTCCCAATTCAATGTAATCTCTGATTTTATTCTGTAGTCGGAAATCTTTAATGTATTGAGGATTTTGAGTGTGATGATAATAAATGTCATATTTCCTAAATAATTACTTAATTTCAAGTGAAAGTGTAAAGAGAGTCAAATACTATCTTGTCTAATAAATTGTTGAAATGATTTTAGCAGATGGTATGCTTTTGCATTTCTGTAAAAGAAGTAGAACATCATTTGACATTTATTGAAGGACCACGGTTATGCCTTTGGCCCTCCAAGAGCTCCAAAAAATAGTCTTACTCTTAACCGTAATATTTTTGTTTTTACCAGATAAAGGAGTAAAAACATTATCTTTTTGTAGATGGTTGTAGTATAAAAATGGTCTTAAAAGTTTACAGACATATGCAAAAATAGGAAGTGATAAGTAGGCAGATCATTAGCGAATCAAAAAGTTCTGTAACAGAAAATGGAGATGTTGAAGAACTTTCAATATCAACCCATAAAGGGTTCCAATGATTTTTCTCAGTTGGTAACCAGTGTGCTAACTGTGTAAGGCAAACAGCTTCATGCTATAATTGAAACCTTGAGAAAATCTCATTGCCACTTTGTTAGTTTCATCTTAATTTAGAATGTGCTATACAAAGCATTTTCTTATTGTACAAACACTTTATAAGGAATTTATCTATTTTAAATAGGGAATGTGGATTAGCACTGAACTTGTGGATTCAGTGTATAACATAGCAGGGGCTATTATCATTTTACGCATGCTTAATCTGTCCCACCAAGAAAAAAACATTGGGTTCCGTCTTAAGATAGAGGAATCAAATTTCTTTATGACTTCATCTAATGTTATTTGACTGCTTCTCTTATTAAGTTAGTGAACAACAGCCCTAAATATTCTATTTTGATTGATTTCCAGTAAAGGTCCGAAGACATACATTTTTTTTTTAACAAAGTGTATTGAGTGGTAAGATTTCAGGTTTATCTGAATAAAATTCATAACCAAAAAAATTATAGAATATTCTGACCCCCTTTAGAAATGCATGTATGGAGACACTATAGTTAGAGACCTATAAAGGAATATCTTCAGCATGTTCAGATGATTTTCACCATATTTAAAAGTGAATATATGAATATTGTCTAATTCTGGATAGAAAGGGTTCTAAAGCTAACATAAATACAAAAATACCTGTTTTAGGTAATGTTTATAACAAGGAAATAAAGTCTATCATCTTGGGGTCCAAAACATACCATCTTAAGGATTTGAGAGAGAAGTGTCATCTATTGAACGTTTTCTCTGCCTCCAATGTTAGAGCAGCTAACGGATATGTAAGTTTCAATGGTTTCCCTATGACATAAATAGGTCCTGGTGCTCTGATGAAAGACTGACCTTAACTGTTCATATCCAATGAGTTTTGGTGGACTAGGATCAAGACGTAGTGACACAATTTTTTCAAACATTTTATAACCATTATTTCCTAAAGATGTTGGTCTATAAGTCTTACAGAACTGAAGATCATGATTCTTTTTAGGAATAAGTGATATCATTGCTTTTACCAAAGATCCCTGGCCCGAAGGAGAAGAAGCAAAGTAAATAATTCAAGTAATCTAGAAAATAAAGTGTTATAACATTGAAGATAAAATTCAACTAAAAATCCTTCTGGTCCTGTGGCTTTTCCTTTTTTTTAGTAAATTAAAAAATGTAATTATCTCCTGTATTGAATATCCTTCTCTACAGTTGAAAATCTGTATCATGTAACTGTGTCTGTTTAATCGAATCTAAATAATCAACTATGTTATTTTCTGATGATGTGTTATCTGGGAATTTTACTCTTATTTAACTTTTAACCAGTTTGCTAACAGTTTTCCAGATTTATTCTGACCTCTGCAGTACAGCTTTTAGGAGATATGTTAATGTGTTATGAGTTTTCATTTTATCTAAACACATTCTACTTTTTTTATCTGAGATATGTTTAATAATACAACCACATGCTGCTTCTTTAAAAGTGTCTAAGATGGGTTGATCTGATGTGTCTGTTTAAATGCAAAGAAATCATTAGCAGAGTCTTGAAATCTAGACATAAATTATAGGCTCATCAGTAATGAATTATTGAAACTCCATCTGCCTCTATACTTTCGATATGAACTTAAATTAAGGCCAGTGATAACTGGGGCATGATCCGAAATGAAAATGGTTCCAATTCTGCCCGAAATATGTTTCTCATGTAACTAAAAAATGTTCGTTCTAAATCTAGACAAATCTGAAAGTGCTCTCTGTCTTTTTATTTGGTATTACTGGTTTGCCTAATCCCTTAACATTGGAACTGGGAAAACCACAAAGATGATTCATCCTCACTTCCGATAAACAAGACACCAATAACATAGAAGCCTCTGCAAAAAAATAGGACAGTTTAAGAAACATGAACCTGTGAGAACAAGGAGAGGATAAGATGTTACAATATTCTCTATTATCAACAATTTATCCTATTCAATACTTTCATACCATGAGAAGATGGTAATTAGATTAAGAGTTTATAAGGCGCTTGGTTACTCCAGACGGAGTGTCCCCGCACTAAGACATCCCTGTTCATACAGAGAAACCCTATCCAAAAACAGCAGAGATTAGCACCAGTCCCCCGAGGGTGACTGAAAGAACCATGTTTTAAGTTGTCTACGAAACAGCACTTCTGAGGGCTGCATCCTCAGTTCCAACGGCAGTTGATTCCAGGCTTTAGCAGCTAAAAAGCTAAAGTAATCTTAGCATGAACATAATTGAAGATTAAGACTTGGGTGTTTGCATCTCTTCTCACTGGCAATCATCCAGAAGTTCACTCAGTTTGAATGAGTCATATCTAACCATCTTATCTTTGTGTGTAACTGTAAAATGATAGCGATGTATTAGACTGAGCCACATTTAGAAATTGAAGCACTGGTCTCAGATTTAAAAACTATTTTCTAATATTTGAAGTTGCCTTGGTTACAACTAGTGTGACATTTAATGCCTCCTGTGTAATTTGTATAATTGTGGGAATTTTACCTAAAACTTGTTATGCAGAATTCCTGAAATTATGAGATGTTGCTTAGTTACGCTTCCTTCCTCAGCAAAATTATAGTGTGGGAGCGCAGCAACAACATGAATAACCAGAATATAAACAGCTGTTTTTCACAGCAATCGTGTTTCTTATGCTATATATTTAGCTCAAATTGCATCATTGTGAACAAAATTGACATACAGGAGCATTTTGCACTAAAATAGAGAGCTAAATGATGAATTTGCATTTCACATAATTTTGGGTAATTTTCCTCTGGGCTTTGTAGTTAATTTGGGGCTGAATTTAAAGGCTCTTTGTATATTCAAAGATTTTGGGGTTGGCAAGTCAAGTATCTTGGAAATGAAACATTTAAAATAAGAGAAAGGATCTTTGCTTTCAATATCTTCTGGAAGACCATAAATTCTAAGGTTATACCTTTGATTCCTATTCTGTAGGTCTTTACCATGTCTGAGATGCAACTACAGTTTGTAGGTCTTCTATTTTTGTAAAAGCATCTTGTAAGTCTCTAATTCTCTGTCCTGTCTCAGTTACTTTCGTATCCATGAAAATCCATTTAGACTCCAGTCCTTGCCACCTCATATTTGCCTCCTCCATGTAACAGGGCAAAGCTCTAATTTGCTCTAGAAAAAACTCCATGGATATGGGGGACAAAGATTTGACTGGAGATGGTTGTTTTTTTTTTAGATCTTTTGTTTGTGACATTATTTATAGGAGACAACTCGGCAAATGTGCTTGGTTTAGGAATATTAGAAGGGATTAAATCTCGGCTTTGCCAATGCTTGTTTTAAGTTTTGTCGTGTACCCAGTATTATAGCAACACCAACTTTAACTTCCCCTCAACTTTTTTCAGGGAAACATTTTATTTGTGGTGTATCCGTGTGGTGTATCCGCAGGGAAGGGTTATTACTCCTAGGCTTACTTCTAGGCGTGAGTTGCCGATCAAAGACATGTAAAATCTGCATAATACACAATTTTCTCTTCTTCTTTTTCAGATTAAAGCCCTAAACTCATGGTTCTCAGAAAATATAAAGAAAAAGGAATGTGTGAATTTCATACGAAGTGCCAAGACTTCTGACGCCGGGTAGGAATTGTAGCATACAACACCATACAGTGCCATGCACTCCCTTATATTTCGGCCCACACCTCCTTCTGAATTGTGGGTGGTGCTGTTTAGTTGGTGTCATGTGTTTATGCTGCCCTCATTAATTACTTTGAAGTTAATCTTGGGAAATCGGGAGAGGTAATTAGTCTTGGGTCACAATTTATTAGTTTCTCTTTTAGTAAAAACATCAAATTAAATCAATTATCTCCATATGATGTTAATTTTGTTTTTCCTCGTAGTGGGCAGGATTAAGCCATCTTAAAGCGGTTATTTTTCTACTTTATGTGCACTTTTTTAGGTCTGTCTTAACAGTACAACTGCCACAAACCTATTGTTACCAATTCTTTGAAATATACATTGACTGGGCTTAGTCTCCACCCTGAGGAGAATTTCTCTCCCACCCATACAATAGCGGCTCCTGGAGGGAGTGCCGCGGGCGGTGGGGCGGGGAGGGGCAGGGTGGGGGGTAGTAAACTACAGCATACGGCCGAACCGAGGTAAGTACATAAATAAATAAATAAAACAAATTACATTGCGCACGCTGCAACGCCAAATGGCGATGCAGCGTGCGCAATGTAATTCGTTTTATTTATTTATTTACGTACTTACCTCAGTTCGGCCGTATGTCGTAGTTTACTACCCCCAACCTGCCCTGCCCCACCGCCCCACGGCACTCCCTCCAGGAGCCGCTACTGCACCCATACTGTAAACACATACATGTACATATGCATTTGAACACACGTTCATAAGGCTGCATAATACAGCTGCTTAAAACAAAACCAGCATTGACAAAGCCAATAGGTCTGGCTTTACTATGTAACACTTGTAGACAGAGAAATACACTAATGCAGTTTGCCTGCATTAGCATAGTAATGCCATATCTGCTGACTGCAACAGTGCTTCTTTTATATATCCCTGTATTTAAAGGCTTTCCTATTATTTAATGGGGAAGCTCCCTTAAACCCCACGTTTACAATTCTCTATGTTTATGAATTTGTGATTTATGCAGGTGAGTCCTTCATACCCCATCCCTCTTTTCTTTGTGCCTGGCCCCTTCTTCCTTTTCTTCTTACCCTTAACACCATTTATCTACTTCTTTCCTTAACCGTATGTATTTATTTTACTTACCTGATATTTTTAACTCCATCATTTTGGGTGTTTTGTTAATTAGGCAAAGATATTTCTAACCTGAAGTAATTGGGCCACAAATACCACCCCATCCTTCCTTGAACTAGGGCAGTTCATGTACATGTAGTTACATCATGGTTAAAAGTGCGTGCCCTGTGGAGCATCACTTCTGACTTATCTACACTGGAAGACCCTCCATAGGCAAGCCCACCACTGCAGACACATCTGCGCACAAGAACTTTAAGAGTTCTAGCAACTGGCAGGTGTGCATTATATGAAAAATGTGCCACATAGCAATCATAATGGTGGGGAAAGAACTGCTTAAGGTCCAAGTCAGTGCCAGTGTTCCCAACAGGTCTTTTGGTGGCCTATCAGGTCAGTGGATACTATGGCCTTCACTCCTCTCGTGAAGAGCCACCCGTCTGCTGGGACTCTCCAAGCCTTCAGAGCAGCCACTGTTGAAGCAGTTGCTCTAAAGGCTGAAAAGTTTCTTGAGCGGGTGTCATGTTTGAAATTTTTTTCTTTTTAAATAACCTTGAAAGATTGGAATTTGTTCTTGAAAAACAAAAATCAGTGGCCCTAATGCACAGGACGCTTTTCTCCCTTCACAAGGGGGGCTTTGATGAACTTCCCTTTCTGGGACTGCCAAGCCTTACCATCCTGGATAGGCAAATCTAGTGACTTTTGCACCCTAAATAAGGTGGACGATTAACACTGTGACCTGTGACCACCTTTATGACTCTGTTGTGGAATGGCTATTAATCAGAGGTTTCCAGCGGTGAAGCCAGCCATGGCTGTTCTTCCTGAAACCTTGTGCTTTGATCACCTCACCTCGAGTTTAGAGGAGTGGGCGCCCCACAGTTTCACAAGAGGTTTCTGCCCTGTCGAACTTTAAAGGACAACCTAAATCTCTTACGTAGGAATGTATGTTCTACATTGACAAAGCGCCAAGATACCCTTCCAGGTGATAGTGCGCTCTACAAATCTGCATAACAGATGTGGCAGAAAGGACCAGGGAACATTCATGGAAGCTGCAATGAAGTAGAGTTGTCTTGACAAACTCGGCCCATAAGTATGCTGAAAGACAGACTGTGAATGAATTTGTCCCTTTGTAGTCTTAAATTAGGAGATGAGATATTGTCATGTCACACTATGAGTAAAGCATGTAGATAATTGAGGGAAAGATGAAGATTGTTTGGTTGCAGTAATAATGCAGGTTCACTCATGTTCTTCACACTCTACCCAGTTCTTGACTTTGAAACTTCCTCATGGTTCGTGAGTGTTCCTGCTTTAAACCTTGTCTCCTTGCTTAGTAAGGAAGTCTGCGGCTGCGGTTACAGACGAGATGAGCATCCAGAGGATCATGAGGAGCTTCTTTCAGAGAATGATTTAGAATGGAATCCAGAGAAGCACACCCGGGAGGTGCCAACAGATGCCTACGGAGACCTCACCTTCACTGGTCTTGGGAAGAGCGAGGTGAAGGTAAGCGAAGACTGTGGGCGGAACGCTCCAATGCGACACTTACATCTATTGTATTGTAGGTGAGTAGAGGCACTTCTGGGTTTGTCTATTTGTGTCTGCTGCACACTGGGACAAGACAAGGGAATGTCAGAGTGGGCAGTGTACCACTGGCCTTGGGAAGAGCGTAGTGAAGGTAAGCGAAGGCTGTGGGAGGAAGACTCCATGGATCCATCTGACAACACATCTTCAGCAGAGACACTTCTGGGTTTGTCCATTGGTGTCAGCTGCACACTGGGACAGTACAAGGGATTGTCAGAGGGGGTAGTGTACCACTGGCATCAGATTTCACAGTTGTGATATTGGTCCTGTAGGCATTCCCAAGAAGTAAACATAGATTGTGCTTTTATTCCAATAACGCCACTCTTCCCTGGAAGAAAGTAAGAGAAGGAGGAACTAAACCCGGTAGATATATTCCCACTGGTGCTTGGAGTCAAGAGCAGAAGCTGGACCTTCAGGCCCTGCCTCCAAAGCAGCTCACTGCCAAGCAGGATGTAGAACTCAGCTAAGTACAAGTAGTAATAGATATTACCCTTCTCCTCAGTGCACTCTTCCCTTCATGTGAGGTCAAATAACACAATAAGGAAGGCTCAAAAGTTAGTACATGATCTTCCTACCATTATAAGCATTTAAATACATCTTTTGGAGTCCCTGCCTTAGCACCACACCCTGCTTTTTCACCAGAGGTAGGTTTTTGAGTAAGGGGGCTAAAGTCCCTTCAAGAGACCCCATGGCCAGTGGCAGCAGAGAAGCCTTGAAAGCTCCTCCAGGAGAATCTGAGGGGGGGGGGGGGTCTCCTAGAAGAAAATGTAAAAAGTGATTAAAAATGCATAGAAGAGTTTTATTTGTTAATACATTGTTGGAAAATCATATCATAAGAAGGAGTAGTCACAAAATATTCAATACTTTCAATGTGTAAACAAGTGTGATCCTCTCCATGAAAGGTTTTCCCTAGAAATTGTCAAGAAAGCCATAGGTATTAGAGACAGCTGAAAACATATGGAAATGAAAATTTTGCACGCCCTATCATTTTACAAATGTTTATAACATTACTATGCAATACTATATTACGTTTACTTTTATTTTTGCATTTTGCCCCTTCTGGTGACATTATATAACCATGAATCTACTCTGGAAGAAGAGGATGAAAAAATGAGATGTTAGAACTCACAATCTCAGGTCATGATTCTGCCAAGACCATCATTATGAAACGCATGAGCCTTTTTATGCCAGGCCAACTAGTTGCAGCCTCCAGTTCCATCACTGTTCCACATCCAAAAATGACTCCGCACCAGTGTTGGTGAAGAATGGGTGATATTACTTTAATGTATTTAAAGATAACTTGCAATAAATCAATGTAAATATCAATAAATACAAGCTCCTGGTGCACGGCGAGGCAAGAAAAATTGAAGTGACCGAGAAATTGGCTGAAAATGTTCACAAGAGTTCAAGGGGCAGATGTATCAAACATTTTTGCGTTCACAAACGGGCAGATTTGCAGAATCTGCCCATTTGCAACGCAAAAATTGCTTTTCGGATGCAGCAAACCTAATTTTGTGATTAATCGCAAAATGGGTTTGTGATTCGGTATTAGGAAGGGGCGTGTGTAGGGCGTCCCTTCCTAATACCAAATCGCATCTGTATGTATGAATGTTTTGTGACCACAATTGCGGTCACAAAACATTCGCATTTTACCACCCACTTCAAGTAGGTGATAACCCATTCGCAAATGGGAAGGGGTCCCCAAGGGATTAACTTATTGTTTAATCACCGAATGTGTGTCACTCTGAAGATAGAGGTGAGAATACATGATTCCACTATTCCTACCTCGTATCATTTTCTACAACTGGAAATCCATTGAACAAGTAAGTTTAATCAATCAGAAACAATCCGTAAAGCAATGCGGTAAAATGAAAAAGACCCATTACTCAAAATATGGTTACTAGTCAACTCAATAATAAAAGACCAGGCCTATTAAAAGAATATATGCTCGCTCACCTCCAAGATGTAGTGCTACCTCAAACGAGTTAACCTGCTCTTAGTCCAGTGGTAGACTCCTAAAATGAATCAAGAAGTTCAAGTTAAGTGGAGAGGTGTGGTGCAGCGGCCAGGGCAGCTGACTTTGGAGCAGAGAGCTCACAGTTCGATCCCCGGCTCCGGCGGCAGCTTAGCTCAGCACCATGTGACTCTGGGCAATAGCTCACTTAATTTCCACGATGGCCCCCAGCGCCTTGAGACCCGTAAGGGTGAGTAGTTCGCGCTTTACAAATACGGATTTAGATTTAGAAGGTTACTTCAAGCTTCTCTGTGTCTAGCCCAAAAATACGAACAAAATGGTGGTTCAAGCTGTCAGACCCTCCCCTCTCAATCCGCTTACCGGTGTACGCCGTCGTCGCTTCCCGAGCCTATCTCGTTGGGTCATGCGAAGAGTGCAATGTATACTGCTAGATATGTAAGAAAACCCGTGGTGAACCTCGCGGTGTAAAAACTGACAAAGGACCGCATTTGGCAATGCGTCCGTGTACCGAGTGAAAAATGTCCACCATATTGGAACATGCAATCGCGGTGAAAACCTCTATGACGAAAATGTATCCCATGAGCAAATCAAACGATTTTCACTAATAAAATGATGAAAGAAATAAAATTACTTAAGAATCCTCATGGGAAACCACTAGTTGAAACAAATATGCCAGTTAGACAATGGCATACAACACGCGTCCAGATCCCATCATCTAGACGCCTGACCGCGATCATGTGATTCAACGCTCTATAAAGTAAATAATAAATAAATCCAATGATAACCCAGTTGTTTAGATGACTCCAAATTCTAGCATCAAGCTGAATAATGTGCTCTATTCCACAGGCTTCAAAACAACGTGTGCATCATGATGATACCTCCTCAATTTAAACATAATCATCTAAAAGGTGACGTGCGGTTTGTAGCTATAGTAATCATGCCATCTGTATGTCAGCGGGTCAACTGAACATATTCCTACAGGGAGCTACACAACCACAACCGATATATACTAAGGGGCTTATTTATGAGCCCTTGCGTCACTTTTACGCTGCCGGTGCGTCACTTTTTGTGACGCACCAGCAGTGTAAAAATGCGCCATGGTGCGTCATATTTACAAAGTGACGCATCTAGGTAGATGCATCACTTTGTAAACCCCTGCGCCATATTATACCTGCGCCAGGTATAATGTATGCAGGGGGCGTTCCGACGCAAGAAAGGGTCGTAGAAGTGACGCAGTGAAATCTATAAGATTTCACTGCGCCATTTCTTTGACCCTAATGCGTCAATATCTTACGCCTGCCTCATGGCAGGCGTAAGACTGACGCAGGCCCTTTCACGTGGGGCTTGCCCCATGTGAAAGGACACATTGCTGGAGTTGCGTCACTTTTGTGACACACTCCAGCAATGCGTCATTTTAGCGCCTACAGATACGTCAGAAATACTGACGTATCTGTAACTCCTTGCGACATGATGCGTCATACTGTAAATATGACGCATCATTGGTGTCGCAAGGAGGCGCAATGAAAAGTGACGCATCGCTGTTTTCACGCAGCGATGCGTCACTTTTCATAAATGAGGCCCTAGATGTATAGCAATCTAACTCAGACACTGTTGAGATAAAGCAAAAGTCAATGAAACTTTATTGTTCTGAGAACCCCAATCTTGAGAGTACAGTGCCCTTCACCAGAGATAGACCAAGACGGTCAGTGTGTGAGTCATGTTTAAAACATATAGTGAGTGTGTTGTATGTCTGTTCATATGATAGATCTGGATTGGACTGACATATATCGAACCCAGCTGATTTTTGATGATGTTGGTAGCTGCAGGGAAGGCTGAGGGATTTAAATAAAACAGCTCATGTCAATCTTGTCATTCAATCCCTTAGGTAATAATGTTTCCAATTGGTTGATCCAGTAAATCTCGTGCTGTAACAGTCTTTTACTATTATCAACACCATGTATTGTCATGTGGATTGTGGCCTCATTGTCGACATTGCTAAGTTAGCTTAGGCCTAGCTGCCATGATGCCTCTTTTGCACACGTTACTCCGTGACTTTGTTTTTCCAGACTCTGCTTGTGACCGTTCACATTAGAACTGTCTGCATTTCTGCCTTTCACCTTTTCTGATGTCCTCTGTGGTTTTCGTCTGCACACAATGTACAAGGTCGAAAAACAATGTCCCTTATTGTTGCTGTTCTGGTCAGCCCCTCGCACTTAGACATAACATGAAACACAGCTGCAATGGAGAAATTCAGGTGCTTTTAATATTGTGATCTCCCTGTTGGAGGCACTTGGAGAAAAACCTTTCCAGAGAGAAGAGCTGTGCTTGTCCGATGATGTAAACCTTGCATCTAGTTCTTGAGGTATGGGGGTCCCCTGACAAAGCCCAGAGGTCTTCTATTTTTATAATAAACTAGTTACTAGCACGGGGAGGGTGGCAAGGCCGTATAGTCCTTTATCCACTGTCTTTATACAATGCTGTCCCCGTTTGTATTCTATGGAATTGTAACAATGCTTACTGTTTTGTCTTTATGCATTATGCTGCTAGTACTGGCACGTGTACTGTGTCTTAGAGCACGATAGTTGAAATAAACATTTTAAACTATACTGTGTCTCTTAATACGCACGTTGTGGACAAGTATGAGTGAGTAATGAGTGTTCTTGCTCCCGCGATTCCTGAAAGAGTCCGTGTTCTGGGATGTCTAATCATTGGTAGCTTCGCTGTAGTACGGAGAACGAATGAGACACTATAGCTAGTCGGATTGGGATTTTGGGCACTAAGGTGGATGGTTGGTACACCACTATACACTAAGGTCCTGTTTTCCTGTGCATAGTTCTGTATATGTGCAGAATCCCGCAACAGTATCAATTTTACAGACTCAATTATTTGGAATCTTAGTTGTGAAATCGAATGGTTGGCTTCCTGCCAGTGTACTGCTATGCTGGAAGTTTTATGTTGAGTCAGTATGGTGCTCTTGTGCTCTGTTAGTCTTACTTTAATTTTACATTCCGTTTTGCCTACATAGGCTTTGCCACATGGGCATTTAATGCAATATATAACATTGCAGCTGTTGCAGTCTGATGTGTGCCTCAATGGAATGTTTCTCCCTGAAATAGGGTGTGTCAAATTGTTACCCAGGATAACATTGTTACAGTGTATACAATTTAAACACTTAGTATTTCCCTTATGTGCACCTAGCTTAGGATGTTTGTCTGGTGTGGCCAGTAGTTCTCGTAGGTTTTTTCCTCTTGTGTAGGTGTGTAATGGCTTTTCACTGAATATGTTGTTAAAATCTGGTTCATTCTCAATGAGTTCCCACCTAGTATTGATTATCCGTTTGATGGCTCTTGAGCATGTAGAATATTTGGAAACAAACATTATTGCATCTTTTTTTGGTGTACCGGATTTAGTGAATAATTCCATCCTTTCTTTCTTGTTCACCCTTGCGATGCATTCCTGTAGTATCTCTTCCGGATAACCCCTTTCAGTATATCTCTACTTGTGTTCTGTGATTTTGAGTGTTCCTACTGCTTGATCCAAACATATCCTTTTAATTCTCAAGAACTGTGAGGATGGTAAGTTATGTATAAGGCTCCTGGGGTGAAAACTGGTAAATAATAATGAGTTGTTTCTATCAGTGGGTTTTGTGTAAAGCTGTGTTTGAAGACCTTTTCCTGTTGGTTGTTTCAAGATTAATACATCCAAATAGTTGATTTGTTTGTCATCAATGGTGTGTGTGTGAACTGTATCCTAGGATCCTGTGTATTCAGGGATTGTATCAAGTCCTCCAGCTCATCTGTTGGTTTGGTCCAGATTACGAATATGTCATCTATGAACCTGCAATATAAGGCCATTCCTTCTTGCCACCTGGTGTTGGTCATGATGTGCTGTTCTTCAAACTGGGCCAAAAAGATGTTGGCATATGCAGGTGCTCCTAAAAATCCCATAGATGTTCCCGTGAGTTGAGCATAAAAGTTATCTTGCCATGTGAAATCAATCAATCAATCAATCACTGAATTTGTAGAGCGCACTACTTACCCGCGAGGGTCTCAAGGCGCTGGGGAAGAAAAAAGGGAAAAGGGGGGTGCCGCTACTGGTCGAAATAACTGTGATTCAAACAGAAATGCAACAGTTCCAGTAAAAAACCTTATCTGATTTGATATTCTGAGATCGCAACAGTGCCCATTCCACTGCCTCTAGTCCTACTTCATGGGGAATGGATGTATACAATGCTGTCACGTCAATTGTGTATAGTAACTAGTGGTCCTGTGTCATAGGATCTATATTCTGAAGTTTCTGTAAGAAATCAGTCGTATCTCTGATGTAGGTACACCAATTTTGTACACATTGTTGGAAAAAATGATCAAGGTGTCTCCCCAGAGGGTCTAATAGTGAGCCACATCCTGAAACAATTGGTCGGGATGGAGGGTTCCTTAGATCTTTGTGGATTTTAGGAATCATGTACAGTTTTGGTCTACGAGGGTTGCTCGTGGTTAGGTATAACCTGGTCTTGTCATCAATCCATCCCATGCTCTCTGCTCTCTGTAAAGTTTTTGTAGGATCCCCATAAGTTGTGCTGTAGGATCACAATCCAATCGCATGTATGTACCTTCATCCATCACATGTTGGTTGACTTTGGAGTGATAATAGAATGTGTCCATAACTACAAGGGCTCCGCCTTTGTCTGCTGGTTATAATGTTAAATTGGAATTGTTTGCTATGGATCTAATGGCTTTCTTATCATGTACGGTCATGTTGTGCCCTCTGCTTATTCTGGAGTTCAATTTCTTAATGTCTTTTTTTACCATGATCTCGAATGTGTCCAACATCTTGTGAGATATGGGGGCTTAGGAAGTACTTTTAGGTTTAAATGTTGTCGAATTTGCTTCCTCTTGTCCATAGGTATCCATTACTATATTGTTGAAAAAATGTCTCAGACATAAGGTCCGCATGAACCTGAAGAATGTGGCTTCAGTTTCCAATTCATTGGTGTAATTGGTTGGCACAAAAGACATGCCTTAGGACATTGGTTTGTTGATGCGTCAATTCAATGGAGGAAATATTAATTATTAGGTTATGTTTTTGCCGCTGCGCAATGATTTGCCTCCTTTTTCCTTGTCCTTGTTCCATTCACTGAGTCAGGAGAAACAGCACAACCCAACACATCTTT
The DNA here is from genome assembly GCA_963921515.1 of Calotriton arnoldi. Taxonomy (NCBI): domain Eukaryota; kingdom Metazoa; phylum Chordata; class Amphibia; order Caudata; family Salamandridae; genus Calotriton; species Calotriton arnoldi. Next base: position 2,244,310 of record CAWUFW010001933.1, read on the forward strand.
TTTGTCACAGGTTCCGGATCAAGGACAACCACCATCACAAATTGGACGAGGGGCAACAGGAACAACCGCAAGATCCGGCGAGGACAAGGAAAAAGGAGGCCTTACGTCTGAGACATTTTTTCAACAATATAGTAATGGATACCCATGGACAAGAGGAAGCAAATCAACAACATTTAAACCTAAAAGTACTTACCAAGCCCCCATATCTCACAAGATGTTGGACACATTCGAGATCATGGTAAAAGACATTAAGAAATTGAACTACAGGACAAGCAGAGGGCACAACATGACCGAAAATGATAAGAAAGCCATTAGATCCATAGCAAACAACTCCAATTTAACATTACAACCAGCAGACAAAGGCGGAGCCCTTGTAGTTATGGACACATCATATTATCACTCTAAAGTCAACCAACATGTGATGGATGAAGGTACATACATGCGATTGGATTGGGATCCTACAGCACAACTTATGGGGCTCCTACAAATAATTTTGCAGAGAGCATGGGATGGATTGATGACAAGACCAGACTATACCTAACCACGAGCAACCCTCGTAGACCAAAACTGTACATGATTCCTAAAATCCACAAAGATCTAAGGAACCCTCCATCCCGACCAATTGTTTCAGGATGTGGCTCACTATTTGACCCTCTGGGGAGATACCTTGATCATTTTTTCCAACCATGTGTACAAAATTGGTGTACCTACATCAGAGATACGACTGATTTCTTACAGAAACTTCAGAATATAGAACCTTTGACACAGGACCACTGGTTACTATACACAATTGACGTGACAGCATTGTATATATCCATTCCCCATGAAGTAGGACTAGAGGCAGTGGAATGGGTACTGTTGCAATCTCAGAATATCAAATCAGATAAGGTTTTTTTACTGGAACTGTTGCATTTCTGTTTGAATCACAGTTATTTCACATGGCAAGATAACTTTTATGCTCAACTCACAGGAACATCTATGGGATTTTCAGGAGCACCTGCATATGCCAACATCTTTATGGCCCAGTTTGAAGAACAGCAAATCATGACCAACACCAGGTGGCAAGAAGGAATGGCCTTATATTGCAGGTTCATAGATGACATATTCGTAATCTGGACCAAACCAAGAGATGAGCTGGAGGACTTGATACAATCCCTGAATACACAGGATCCTAGGATACAGTTCACACACACCATTGAGGACAAACAAATCAACTATTTGGATGTATTAATCCTGAAACAACCAACAGGAAAAGGTCTTCAAACACAGGTTTACACAAAACCCACTGATAGAAACAACTCATTATTATTTACCAGTTTTCACCCCAGGAACCTTATACATAACTTACCATTCTCACAGTTCTTGAGAATCAAAAGGATATGTTCGGATCAAGCAGTAGGAATACTCAAAATCATAGAACACAAGCAGAGATATACTGAAAGGGGTTATCTGGAAGAGATACTACAGGAATGCATCGCAAGGGTCAACAAGAAAGAAAGGATGGAATTATTCACTAAATCCAGTACGCCAAAAAAAGATGCAATAGTGTTTGTTTCCAAATATTCTACATGCTCAAGAGCCTTCAAACGAATAATCAATACTAGGTGGGAACTGCTTGAGAATGAGCCAGATTTTAACAACTTATTCAGTGAAAAGCCATTACACGCCTACACAAGAGGAAAGAACCTACGAGAACTACTGGCCACTCCAGACAAACGTCCTAAGCTAGGTGCACATAAAGGAACTACTAAGGGGCCGATTCCGATCTCGGCAGATAGGGCACCGAATCGGATTCGCCTTTACCGGATCGGATTCGGAGCCCTCGTTTCCGACCGATTCGTGCATGCGTCCGGGCGAGCGAGTACGATGCGAGCGTACGCGAAATCGCCGACCGACTCGTTCGCGGGACCGAACCGCTCCGACCGACTCGCACGGACATGACACGCACCGCGCAATGGAGACGTTCCCTGACCGAGCAAGACCGATGCGCGCCTCGAGCAGTCCGACCGACTCGCGCCGTCCGGCTCCAAAGAGCAGTCGGAGCCACACTTTGGGGGTCCGTGTCGGACCCCCTGCACGCGTAGCCGCGTGAGTCACACACCAGGGGGACCCATGGGTCCCCCTACCTGTGACATGTACAGTGCGAGTCGCTTTGACGCGGCACCCGCTGTAGGAGGCGCCCTTGTTCGCGATTCACCCATTGAGTCAATGTGAGCCTGTGTACGCGTTGTGCGACCGGCTCCCATTGACTTCAATGGGAGTCCGACCGAATCGAGTCCGATAGCATACGTACGCATCGTACTCGTTCGGTCGGGCTGCTAGAGTCCGATTCGGTCGGAAATCTCTCCGGGTCCGGCTCGGTCAGAGAGATTTCCTGCCCGAATCGGAATCGGCCCCTTAGTGTTTAAATTGTATACACTGTAACAATGTTATCCTGGATAACAATTTGACACGCCCTATTTAAGGGAGAAACATTCCATTGAGGCACACATCAGACTGCAACAGCTGCAATGTTATATATTGCATTAAATGCCCATGTGGCAAAGCCTATGTAGGCAAAACGGAACGTAAAATTAAAGTTAGACTAACAGAGCACAAGAACACCATGCAGACTCAAAATAAAACTTCCAGCATAGCAGTACAGTGGCAGGAAGCCAACCATTCCATTTCGCAACTAAGATTCCAAATAATCGAGTCTGTATAATTGATACATGGAGTTGACAATAGTAAAAGACTGTTACAGCGCGAGATTTACTGGATCAACCAATTGGAAACATTATTACCTAAGGGATTGAATTGTTGTATTCCGCTTTAGGTGTCCGTATATAGGCTTTCCTGAATCATGTCCTTATATAGGCACAATTCGCCATTGCCCTTATATAGGCATAGAAATCCCTGTCCTTATTTAGGCATTAACCGTGCACTCCAAATACAGGCATGGTCACCGACATCCGTCCACCCTAACGTCACAACAAGTTCTTAGAAACCAGACCCTTAAGCTTCGGGAGTTCCCCTAGCACAGGACTATTGATTTCTCCAAGAACTCATCTATTATGTATGAACCGTTATACCTTAAGGGTTCATTCCTGACGTCTTCCTCTGTCCAACTTCACGTCAATGCTAACATTCCAAGACACCTACCAGGTATAAATATACCTTCCCTTGCCCAAGCAAGTTAGAGGAGACCTCGACTTCAGAGGAGCCCGTATCCCGGCCTGACGCACTGAGAAGACGCTGTCATTCCTGCACGCAGACGAATCCAGCTTCCAGTGTTCTGACTCCCTTCGCGGGGTGTTAGAGTTCCAAGATCCGGCAGGAGATTCCCACCTCTCTCATTCTCAAGGTATGGAGCTGACTAAAACCTAGAGGGACTCTTGGCATACCATACTTGGCGTACTATACTTAACATACTCTTAGTATACCAGACTAGAGAATACTCCACCTACTTCTTACCTTTCCCTACACCTAGACTCAGGTTAGGTACATTGGGGTAGAACTAGCTTAGAGACGCATCATATGAGTACTCGCATTTTTAGCTCATGTTATTTATGTATGTGAATATATGCTAAAAGATAATGCTAGCACAGTATTATTTATTTCTACTGCTTACGCTGTACATCATTTATCTTGCATACTGTCTTGTGATCATAACAGCACATATCTCTTACACGAGAAACAAGACTGTTCAATAAAACCCTTTTATTGAAACGCCCGTCTTTCCTTTCTGTGTAACTCTGTAGAAACTAAGCATGCACGACTGACTGAGTGAAACTGTTATCTATTGTTTCCACGATTCTGAGACATGTTCCGCTTCTAAAGGGAAACAAAGTTGTCATGTTTTATCGGTTGCCAGAAACTACTCCCTTCTTGTTCTCAAGGAGTTTCTAGTGGCCTCTGAGCTAGCTGGCACAAGTAATTAAGTTTAATATACTCGATAGGGACATACCGACCTTAGTCCTATGTCAAGCCTATAGGGTATATTATTCCAATGCGCAGAGCCTATTAGGGAAATAGGAACTACACTACATGGCGCCCAACGGTTTGGTAAGGCAGTAATTTAACGTTAGATACTGAGTAACTCAGTCGTGTTTTTCTCAGAGACCCCTACTCACATACTCCATAAGACGTCTGGAGTGGGTAGGGTTAAATATCCGCCATAACTAAATAGGGAAGCACTCTATAAATTAGTTGTTTGGTTTGCTCAACGTTGAAGGATACAGTGTTCCAAAATATTGTGCACCTTATCTTTTGTTTCCTTGAAACTTGTTCTACATTTTTCAAAAAACAAATGTCCAACATGGGACAATGCCACTGACGTGCTGACCCAGTCGTAACAGTTTTTAACTTTACAGGTTTAAATGAACCTGAAGAGGGTGTCATAGACATCAATCCAAACTTAAGAAGAGCCATCACTTTAAAACTTATAAAACATGGCCTACCACCAAGAGGCGGTAGAGACAGTTTTCGTGATAGAGGCACATGAATCCTTTCAGACAGAGGTATTCTATTCATGGGTAATATTTCCTGCATCAAATTCAGTAACAAGACTGTTTCACTTCTACAAAGAAGATGATCCACCAGAGGAATATATTCCTTTCGAGGATATTGAAATTCCACTAACATACCAGGAGCATCAGCTCTGGTTTAAAGGTGCCCTAAAACATCACAAAAGCATCACCAGGCTCGGTCCACTAGGTAGACCAGGAGCAACATGGCCGATTCTAGCTGGCTACACTCCTCATCCTGACCTCGATATAATGTCAGACGAGGAACTACTTACTCAAATTACAGAGTTAATAAAAATCTACAGACAATTGGTCCAATATGTCATGCGGACTTTCACAGTCTAACCACCATTAACACTTCCAAATCAAACTCCTCAACAGGGGAATACACTAAAAATTACACCACAGACTCTATACGCAGTCATGGGAAAAATGCCCACAAAACGTGAGCAAATTCCATTCTGGATAGCTCAAAAAATTACTCAAATCGAAGCAGTATTTCCAAATACTAGCCCGTATGATAAACACAGAATCCTAACAATCTGTTTACCAATGGGGATCACACCACAACTGGAAGACTGCACCACTTGGGGCTCAGTCTTTGCTGCCATCTATACAAAAACACATGGTATTCCGTCAATTGCGGTAATACCTGATGTCCTAAAACAAATTCAAAATGAATACGGGGCAGAGCCTGCTCTAAATTTAGGTATGAAATTACTGAAAAATTTCGACCAGGTCTCAACAATAATATTATCTAATATTAAAGAGGAGGCAGCAGCAGTGGCGATCTGCCAACGATTAAGGGAATTTGATGTTACAGAACATCAAACAGAACTACCCAGAATAATAGAACAATCCTATGCAGAATTAGGCAGAGATAGTTTAGGTGGAAGACCAGTGAAGCCGAAACTATCTGAAAGTCCTGAGTCGGACTCTATTAAACAAACTCCTACATCTTCTAAAAAGAAGTGGGAAACTAATAAAAAAAATTCAAAAGAGAAACGTTCTCAATCCCGAGGTGGGTCTCCTCAAAAGGAGCCCTCTGAAAGGAGGTATAACCTCAGGAATAGGGATAACTTGAAGAAACCTGACATGTATCAAGATCCTGATACACGTTCCTCTCGTACCTTTCAGATCTCGTCACAGACATCGGAAAGAAGAGGACGGTCAGAACATAGAGAAGAACGCATGAAATCGAAAGACGACAAACACGTTCCGAAAAATAAATTTAAACCTCAATTCTCAAAGAAGAAAGTAGCAGGTCTGAAGGTCAGACATGCCGAGGATACTGAGAACACAACTCAAGAATGGAGAATGGACTCAGACAATGCTGGACAGTGCAGCAGAAGTCACAATAGCTCGCCAGAACCTGAAGGAACTTCTGGAGATAGTGGACTTGAATGAGTACATCACAGTTGAAACTCTGGACACCAGGGTTAGTGCTCCACAAAAGTTATATGAAGTAACACTCCGAATGGAGGGAGACATACCAAGGAAAGTGAAGCTAATCTTTTGGGAAAGACTATCAAGGGGCTATGACATACTTCTAGCAGAAAAAGACTGGCCACCACAATTTGTCAGGGAGTGCCCACATGGCGAGGACATTATTATGCCTGCCTTCTCCAACCATATTCCAATTCACCAAAAATATACATATGCCAGGAAATGGTCAGTTGCCCAGGCCCCAGCATTGTACAAAATCATGTAGGATGGGATGAGGACTCACCTCACCACAAAATACATCTGAAACATGAACCTACTGCACAAAGGCAGTACCCAATAAAGCAAGAAGATAAAAAACAGGTCAGGGAGATCTTAGATCAACTTGAATACCAAGGGGTGATTGAAACATGCACCTCCTCAATGAACAATCCTTTGTTTCCTGTCTCCAAACCAGACAATTCATATCGTCTAGTTTTGGACTACAGACACTTGAACACTTGTTCTAAAACTTTTGCAGTACAAAATGCACATAGTACAGCATTAATGAATAACATTGTGCGTAAAAAATATAAAACCACATTAGATATCTCAAATGGTTTCTTTTGTTAAAACATAGCACCTGAAAGCAGGTACTTAACAGCTTTCTCAATAATGGGGACCCAGCGTCAATTTTGTCGACTCCCACAAGGGTTCAAGAACAGCCCGGGGTTATTCTCAGCGAGGGTAACGGAGTTGCTACAAATCTATGATAATGAGGCATTGTCATATGTCGATGACATCTATCTGACAGACGATGACCTGGATAAGCACTTGAACAGGGTGAACACCATTATACTGGGCTTCGCCTCTGAGGGCTACAAATTCAACTTTAAAAAGTCCAGAATTGCCCATCTCAATGTCCTTTTTCTAGGATATGAGCTTTCAAGTGAAGGCAAGAGCTTGGCAGCCAACTTTTTAGAAAGGTGTGCGCTGCTCCAACCTTCTAAAACGCTGAAAAATTTACAATCCATCCTGGGTTTCCTCAATTTTGGAAGAACTTACATTCTGAATTACGCAGAAAGGGTTAAACCTCTCTACTCCTTAATCAAACCTGATTTTTCAATCAAAAACTGGACACAGGAACACACAGACATCTTGCGTTCACTCCAAGCTAACATGTTAGCAACAAATCACTTACAGACACGCGTAAATCAAAGCAATTTAGTGATCCGAATAATTTTGGGTCAATGCAGTTTCACCTACTTAACATTTAACGAGGGTGAAAAAATACCAATTGCATACAAATCACATTTGTATACACCAGCAGAAATGCGCTTCACTTCAACAGAAAAAATACTGACAGCAGTTCACACTGCAGTAGCAAAAGAAAGAGCTCTAGTCCAAGGGAAACGTATTATTGTCGTAACTCCCGTACCGGCCTTAGAGGCAGTCACAAAAGCGAGCATTCCAAATGCTAAAGCTTTACATCCGAGATGGATACAATGGGTTAATTCTCTTGCTGCAACAGATGTTGAATATGTTTTTGATCCTGATCTAAAAACACAAGTGTTCCTGTAATATGAACATGAATGTCCTCTGCCCACTGAGATTCTGCCTCTCGATCAGTACGACTTTATAATTTACACTGACAGATCCGCACAACCCGCTGCGGGGAGTAAGCAAGCTTACAGTGCAGCGGGTGCAATCGTTAAAGGTCGCATGCGCGATGGCAACTTCAGACCTATGGTCACAAAAACTCAATCTCTAGGAGATTGTACAGCTCAGCGAGCTGAACTACAAGCATTCAAACTGGCACTTGAAAGTACAGATCGAGAATTCCCCACACTAATAGTGTGCGATTCTTTCTACTGTGTGCAGTCATATAATGAATATATACAAACTTGGCTTGAAAATGGGTTCAAAGATACAAAGGGTGGCACAATAAAGCATAAAACGCTTTGGGAACAAGTAGTTCAGTTAAAAAACGAACTACCAAAGGCTCACGTGATACACACACTGAGTCATCAGCGTGATGGCGTTCACATTGCAGGGAATTCATTGGCTGACGAAGCCGCAAAGGGGGCTGTTCAGACGGCTTCCGTAGCTGCGATCACTCGTTCAAAAACGAGGATAGACAGTGAAATAATGTTGGCTGTCAATGCAACAAGCAAAGGCAGTGGTGCAGCGTTACCAAAAAAGTTTCCACTCAAGTACTGTAATTGATGTGAACAACGTTCCTTTTGCTCGAATCCCTGGAGTGGGAAATAGGGTAATTCCAAACAAGGAACGTAGATTAGGACTAATCCTAGCAGCACACGAAGGGATAGCCTCTGCCCATGCAGGCGTTTCCGCAACAGTATCTTTACTAAAACAAAGATATTGGTGGCCTGGCATTAGGAAACAGACCAAGAACTATGTTCTGGAATGTGAAATATGCCAACAGATGAAAGTCTCCACACTGAAACGTCCTGTGCAGACACCCCTGTTAATTTCAGACAAACCATTAGCTTGTGTTTACCTGGACCACTGGGGTCCCCTGCAAAGGGACGGTAACTATAAATATATTATGGTCGCAGTGGTTTCTTGCTCTAGGTTCCTATGGATATGGCCTCAGTGCTCGGCTGACGCTCGAACTGTTATAAAAGATTTGCGAGTCTTAATCGGCACATACGCAATAGGCACGCTACACTCTGACCAGGGCCCTGCGTTTAGCTCTAGGGCTTACAAAGAAGCCATGGCCAGCCTGGGCGTTGCATTGCGGTACTCCTCTCCGTTTCATCCTGAGGGAAATTCTGTTGTGGAAAGGAAAAACCGGGACATAAAGCAGTCTATAACAGCTAGGGTATTAGGTTCGGGTGATGGGTGGGCCAAACATCTTTATGGGGTCCAACGCTCATTAAACAATTTGCCAAGAAGTTCTCTAGGGGGGGTCACTCCATATGAGGTTCTATTTGGGACAAGAATGTGGGTGCCCGATCTGGAATGTAGAGGCACAGTGGTGGAAAATAAACCCTTTGATATCAAAGATCGTTTGGCTGTTTTACAGGACTTAAATGAATTAAGATTGAAACAAAGCAATGTATTCCTGCAGCCAACCACCACTGGGGAAAAACCGGCGGTCCCAGCAAGGCCTGTCTGGATCCAAAAGTTGGGGATCTAGTCAGAGAGAAGATTGCGGGCAAGAAGGAATTTGGACCTTCTTACAGACAACCAGTACCTGTCCTAGCCATACACGGAAAAAGAACAGTACTTCTGCCACCCCTTGCTGGAAAAAAGGAGAAAAGATTTGTGTCCATCGACCTCATCAAACCACAGTATGTGGCCAATACTAAGTAGTAGGCCTTGTGGACTCCGACCTAGTAGCAGACACACTCCTCTCGCTACTATCCAAGAGGTTCAGACTGAAAGACTCATAACTATCGAGAATTCAGCAGTAACAGATGAAGGACTATGCAACAATGCTATGGAACTCGTCCCTCTTGAAACTCAAGTGTCAGTTCATCCAAATACACCTGTTTACACCAACGTAGCAAGTGATCAACTGGTTCCATCGATTTCAACAAATCCTGATGCAATTCCAACAATTAACAGAACTGCTTCTGGCTATTTCATTAACTTTGATACGTTTTCTGAGGATCCGAGTGAACCCGAGACGTTGCCAGCATCAAGAACTATTAAACAGCAAGTACAAGACTTTTTACATTTTTTTAAAAAGACTTATCTGGTTTCACCGTGGATTGAACTTTGGGATATTTCTGGAATATTTTTCTTCCTGCTTTGGCTAGCTTTGGTTATGACTATGAGCGTGCTTATAAATGGCAGATACATCCATTTGGACACTGAAAGAAAAGAAGTGAACTTACTTTTGAAACCTCACAAATCATCCCATCGTGAAACAAGAGACTTGTCTGCAGTAAACATCACAGCCGTTCCTATACAGGATGGTATAGTGTGGGACAAAACTGATTTCGATATCTTTGGCCCGACGGAACATTTGAACATTCCACATCTATTTAAGATTTCACTAAGTGATTTTGTTTCATCCAGTACCTTTTCTGATGATTGGGACTTTGAGACTGTAAATGACATAATGTTTGACCTAGCAAAAACTGCTGCATTTTCTAATAATGAATATTTAGAGGGTTCATCAGACTATGAACAGCTGTATTGCTATAACCACTATGGTCATAATTTTTTGCATAAATCTGCAACACCTAGAAATGTGTTTATGTTTAACCAATGGGAGCATTGTCCTACACCACCAAAAGGTAGTTCAAAAACATTTGCTAAAAAGTTTCCATATTTTTCAGGATACAATACATCTGATCCAGAAACATTTTACTATAACAATGTAAACAAAACAGGACTGAAAACTATGTTAACAAATACAAAACAGATTTACTCTGCAGCATTTATTGCCCAACTGTCTAGACAGGGTTTCAACTTATGGAAAGACACAATAGACACAAAATCTGTCTGGGGTACTAGAGATGGGCAAGTGCAGGGGACAGAAGCTTTGTTTAGAGCCTGTATCATCCCTCAACAAATAATGTTTTTGAATGACACGGTCCAACAAACGTCTTGACTTGGTTTAGCCAAGATCAAAGACATGAAAACTCCTTCTGTACCAACACCTGCAAGTGATAACAATACACAGGCAGTGGTTACAGTTGACACAATACTACAACTCAACAGAACAAATCCTGATTGGAGAAAATGGTTGATCTGGCCCACAGACACAAACAACTGTCAAGAGAGATTCCTGAATAAAACACAGGGGTTTATTATTCATATGCCAGACCCAAGATACGTCCAAAGACAACATCCGGGGGTAGTAACAACATACAGTGTAGGGAAATTGTGCCTCGATTGGCTGCAAAAATCTACACTTAAGGATGTGAAACAACACTTATCTTTACTTAAAGAAGACGCAGACCTTAGGGAATTCTTGCTTGGACCAAGAAATCTGCGTCAAAAATGTTTCATATATGCCGACATCTATGCTACTTATAATGAAGCATGGAAGGTGTCACAGATGAAGGCCGCAGAACGAATACGTGAACTTGATCGTATTAATTTAGAGAAAACTCTCTCTGTGGTCGACAATGGGTTAACAACTTTGTCCTCCAGAATTTATTCATTGGACAGTATTGTATCCTCTGCTATCGACATACTGGAACAAGATACAGCCATGTTACAACAAGGCCAGTCTCAGTTACGTTCTATTATGTTATTAAGCTGGACGCTGCAATCTTTGCGTGCGTGCTATGTGCCTTGGCATTTTATCAACACGTCGGCTCTGTTTGCAGAATACAATCTAACTGATAAACAGATCGAATTGGCACAAAGGGGAGCAAAGTATACAGTACTGAGCATTGAAAAACTTGAAAAATTACCATTCACAGTGGCAGAAAAACCAGCTACAGAATGGCTTATTCATGGCAAAATTAGTCTACCTGTGATTACTTTTCAGTTTCAGTACTGCCTTAAACAAATGCAAGCAGGCAAATATGAAAGGTTGGGTAAAGAATACATTAAGACATCCTGGAATTTGCCTTACACATATAGATGTTGGAGTGGGGATCGTGAAGTGTTTCTAACCGGTACACACTGTGAAAGTGCACTAAGAGGTTCACTGATTTGTCAGGACATTTCTTTACACGGGGCTTGTAATGGTTCTGTGGCAAACTTGTCCTGCCACCAGCAAGGTACACCAGCTGCTGTGATTAATCCAACGTTTGGACAGCTTTCTAATGGGAGTTATCTCATGTTGAATGATCAGAGTTGCTGTGGCATGTTGCCAGGCATCCCATATCCAGTAACAGTCAACTCCAGTGTCACTTGCTGTATGCAAGTATTGTTTGCCCCACTAGACACAGTCAGGGAGTCGCCTCTATGGCCTTCGTTGAATGTCTCTTTTATACGATTTGATACTTTAAGCAGAATGAAAGCCATGCTTATACAACAATCAGTACCTTTGACCTCGGCCAAAGAAACCTATGATCTACAAGTTGCAAGGACTTCGGCTGAGATACAAGCTTTAATTCGTACAAACTGCCCTATACATTTCGTGGAAATGATAGGACGTATCTTTAACATGTCTGATACAAGCGGAATTGTACATGTATTTAAGACCATCTGTTCCGGACTATTAGCACCTTTCCAGGCTGTCCTCGGAATCATCCCAAACTTCGCACATTCGGTGTTTGGTGGTGTGCCGTTAATTCTAGCACTTGTTGCAGGAATTCTGTTTCTATTCCTCCTACTACGCTATGGCAAGCCTCTTCGCCAACATCACTCCGAGCGATGTGGAGAGAGCCCTCCTTGAACGGAAATGCCGTGAGCGAATAGTACAGCTTTTGGGCATGCCTCGTCTACGGGAACTTAATACAACGTGGTTCCTGTCATTCAGACCAATCTGGCAAGATTGCATCTTACCTGTTCTACGCTGCCTGTTTTGCGGTGAAGAATGCGTGCTAGACATCTGTCCGACACTCCCTTCAGTCATGCCAATGGATATCGACACTCTGCTGGACCCGATAACGGCCCATGCTGTGTGTTGTCCCCAGAGGCTTCCAATCCTGATGGCGGCATTCATTGAGATCTCACAGACGCTTCCGGCTGCTGCTGAGGTACGAGATGGATCAACAGGCACACAGGTAACAACGGACACGAACATTGCATCTTCTGCTGAAGGCGATGTTTCTCATCTCTGTGCGATTAACCTTCTGAACGAGGTGTTCCAAATGTCACCAACTTCGGTGGACGATATTTTGGCTACGGACATAGATGATCTAATGTTTACGCCAGATCCATACACTGACTTTGATTCGGCTCACAGTGTACCAGGGCAACAATGAAATTTGGCCTTCAAATTTTCAAATCTTGGAACTTTTCCCAGAAATTGAACTTTTTCTTTTTAATTTTTTTTCTTTTTTACCAAATGTAAAATGACATGGCGAATGAACAATCTGCTTACAGTAGAACTAGTCTTATAAAACGGACTTCTTTGAATACTTCCAGGGACACATTGTCTCCTTACTTGTCTACCATTTCATTTACTTCCATGATATGCAATGGCTTTGATTTTAAGAACTTATCAACCATTTCATCATATGTATATATCTCTGTTTCATTCACATTGCATTTTGCTTCCGTTATATGCTTAGAATGAAAACGATGCTTAAATGTACAGTACCTTTTACATTTCAACAGTTTTGAGCTTCTTTTAAAAATGCTTTTAGAAATGTTTTTAGCAACATGTGGTACTCAATTTTATGTTTAGCATTTAAATGTTTAGCATTTAGTATTATCGTTCAATCAAAAGTGGAGTGGGTGTTGTATTCCGCTTTAGGTGTCCGTATATAGGTTTTCCTGAATCATGTCCTTATATAGGCACAATTCGCATTGCCCTTATATAGGCATATAATCCCTGTCCTTATTTAGGCATTAACCGTGCACTCCAAATACAGGCATGGTCACCGACATCCGTCCACCCCAACGTCATAACGAGTTCTTAGAAACCAGACCCTTAAGCTTCGGGAGTTCCCCTAGCACAGGACTATTGATTTCTCCAAGAACTCATCTATTATGTATGAACCGTTATACCTTAAGGGTTCATTCCTGACATCTTCCTGTGTCCGACTTCACGTCAATGCTAACATTCCAAGACACCTACCACGTATAAATATACCTTCCCTTGCCCAAGCAAGTTAGAGGAGACCTCCACTTCAGAGGAGCCCGTATCCCGGCCAGACACACTGAGAAGACGCTGTCATTCCTGCACGCAGACGAATCCAGCTTCCAGTGTTCTGACTCCCTTCGCGGGGTGTTAGAGTTCCAAGAACCGGCAGGAGATTCCCACCTCTCTCATTCTCAAGGTATGGAGCTGACTAGAACCTAGAGAGACTCTTGGCATACCATACTTGGCGTACTATACTTAACATACTCTTAGTATACCAGACTAGAGAATACTCTGCCTACTTCTACCTTTCCCTACACCTAGACTATGTTAGGTACATTGGGGTAGAACTAGCTTAGAGACGCATCATATGAGTACTCGCATTTTTAGCTCTTGTTATTTATGTATGTGAATATATGCTAAAAGATAATGCTAGCACAGTATTATTTATTTCTACTGCTTACGCTGTACATCATTTATCTTGCATACTGTCTTGTGATCATAACAGCAAATATCTCTTACACGAGAAACAAGACTGTTCAATAAAACCCTTTTATTGAAACGCCCGTCTTTCCTTTCTGTGTAACTCTGTAGAAACTAAGCATGCACGACTGACTGAGTGAAACTGTTATCTATTGTTTCCACGATTCTGAGACATGTTCCGCTTCTAAAGGGAAACAAAGTTGTCATGTTTTTCGGTTGCCAGAAACTACTCCCTTCTTGTTCTCAAGGAGTTTCTAGTGGCCTCTGAGCTAGCTGGCACAAGTAATTAAGTTTAATATACTCGATAGGGACATACCGACCTTAGTCCTATGTCAAGCCTATAGGGTATATTATTCCAATGCGCAGAGCCTATTAGGGAAATAGGAACTACACTACAGAATGACAGGATTGACATGAGCTGTTTAATTTAAATCCCTCAGCCTCTCCTGCAGCTACCAACATCATCATAAATCAGCTGGGTACGACATATGTCAGTCCAATCCAGATCTATCATAAGAACAGACATACAACACACTCACTATATGTTTTAAACATGGCTCACACACTGACCGTCTTGGTCTATCTCTGGTGAAGGGCACTGTACTCTCACGATTGGGATTATCAGAACAATAAAGTTTCATTGAATTTTGCTTTATCTCAACAGTGTCGGAGTTAGATTGCTAAAAATCTAATATATATCGGTTGTGGTTATGTAGCTCACTGGAGGAATACGTTCAGTTGACCCGTTGACATACAGATGGCATGATTACTATAGCTACAGACCGCACGTCACCTTTTAGATGATTATGTTTGAATCGAGGAGGTATCATCATGAGGCACACGTTGTTTTGAAGCCTGTGGAATAGAGCACATTATTCAGCTTGATCCTAGCATTTGGAGTCATCTAAACAACTGGGTTATCATTGGATTTATTTATTATTTACTTTCTAGAGCCACATGATCGCTGTCAGGCGTCTAAATGATGGGATCTGGACGCGTGTTGTATGCCATTGACTAACAGGCATATTTGTTTCAACTAGTGGTTTCCCATGAGGATTATTAAGCAATTTTATTTATTTCATCATTCTATTAGTGCAAATCGTTTGATTTGCTCTTGGGATACATTTGCGTCATAGAGGTTTTCACCGCGATTGCATGTTCCAATATGGCGTACATTTTTCACTCGGTACACGGACGCATTGACGAATGCGGTCCTTTGTCAGTTTTTACACAGCGAGGTTCACTGTGGGTTTTCTTACATATCTAGCAGTATACATTGCACTCTTCGCATGACCCAACGAGATAGGCTCGGGAAGCGTTGACGGCGTACACAGGTAAGCGGATTGAGAGGGGAGGGTCTGACAGATTGAACCATCGTTTTTACGTATGTTTGGGCTAGACACAGAGAAGCTCGAAGTAACCTTGAACTTCTTGATTCATTTGAGGAGTCTACCACTGGGCTAAGAGCAAGTTAACTCGTTTGAGGTAGCACTATTTCTTGGAGGTGAGTGAACATATATTCTTTTCAATAGGCCTGGTCTTTTATTATTGAGTTGACTGGTAACCATATTTTGAGTAATTGGTCTTTTTCATTTTACCGCATTGCATTACAGATTGTTTCTGATTTATTAAACTTACTAGTTCAATGTATTTCTGGTTGTAGAAAATGATACGAGGTAGGAATAGTGGAATCATGTATTCTCACCTCTATCTTCAGAGTTACACACATTCGGTGATTAAAAAATAAGTTAATCTTAATACAGTCACTGCGGCATTGGAATGCATTGCGCATGAATAGCCTTAGGAGTCTCCTCTGGCTCTCCTCTGGATCCCCTCCCTCCTAAAATTTGGAAGGAGTTGGGACCTGAACTCTTCCCAATACTTCGACAGCCATGCAACCAATCGCTAAGCAGTGGGCTGGTACCGGCAAGCTGGAAGCAAGCAATAATAACACCTTTGCTGAAAGAACCTGCAGCTTAATCCAGCATGACCTAAGAGCTACAGACCCATATCCCTCCTCCCCTACCCAGTAAAGATCATAGAGCGCCTGGTCAGCAGGGCACTCTCTCAGTTTTTGGAGCTGAATAACAAGTTGGAGGATGTGTAGTTTGGGTTCTGCCCAGGCCATGGGACGGAGACAGCGCTGGTGACCGTTCTGGACGATCTTTGAATACGAGCAGACAGGGGACAATCAGCTATACTGATTTTGCTGGACCTGTCTGCCGCATTGGACACGGTCAACCACACAGTTCTCCTAGCAAGGTTGAAGACAGTAGGGGTGGTGGGAGTAGCCCTGGAATGGTTTCGATCCTACCTGACAAATAGATGTCAGGCGGTGGCTCTTCCCCCTATCGTTCGGATTTTGCCGAGATTAGGCATGGGGTCCCCAGGGCTCGGCAATAAGCCTGATACTGTTTAACGCCTATATGAGTCCCCTGATTGCGATTGTTAAGTCATACGGGGTCAGCTTGGTAAACTATGCTGACGATACACAGCTTATTTTGTCACTGGAGGGAGACCAAGCGGTCTCGCTGGAAAATTTTCATGCCTGTATGCAAGAAACGGTGCACTGGTTGAAAAACAACTCCTTGCAATTTAATTGCGCGAAAACTGAGATACTCTGCTGTGCAGCAGGTAAAGTCCCCTGCTCTCTTCCTCTGGGCTTCTGGTCCATCCCCACGGAGACACCCTTGCTACCCGTTACAACGGTGCGTAATCTTGGGGTCAGCTTTAATGACAAGCTAAACCTCGAAACTCAAGTCAATAAAATTGTGGGAAGCAGCTTTTCGCTCATCAGGGTTCTCCGGAAGATTCTCCAGCTACTCCCAAATCAGGTACGAGCACAAGTAGTAAGGAGCGTCATTCTGAGTCGGCTTGACTATGGTAATGCGCTACTGCTGGAATCCCCAAGGTACTTGATTGGGAGACTCCAGAGAATCCAGACGGTGGCGGCTAAGCTGGCCTTATCAAGACCACGACGGTCATCTACATCTCTGGCACTGGCGGAGCTGCACTGGCTCCCTGTATTCCAGAGGATACAATTCAAATCACTCTGCAGTGTCTTTAAGGCACTGCACGGGATGGGGCCCATACCGCTGCAGTCTAAGTTCAGCTGGTATACTCCCACCCGCAGCCTCCGTTCCTCTTCGGCCAACCTGGTGAATATACCCAACATTAAGAGAGCTAAATCAGGCGGAAGAGCTTTCAGCCATGCGGCAGCACGCCTTTGGAATGGTCTCCCTGCTGACCTGAGACAGTCGCAGGATCTGCTGAAGTTCAGGGGGAAAGTCAAAACATGGCTTTTCCCCAGAGTACAGGCTTAGCTTAGCAACATGCTGATTCCGGAACTATGGTGACAGTGCATATATACCGCAGCGCCAGGATGCCCGTAGGGTTACAGTGCGCTTTATAAGTTTGAATACAATACAATACAATGAATACCTCATCACATAAATGATTTCACAGATCAGCAGATTTGAATTGATCAGATCTGGAAAGTACGATGAAGTGGCATAAATACCAAGAATGGTACACTAGACCTCACAGTGCATGAAGGGTGGTTGGTTGTATATGATACTCCCTGTATATTATAATTGTTTAAATATGAGTATTTCATTTGGGTTTCAGATATTCCCCTGAGGAAGGGACCTTGCAATCCCGAGATACATCGGGCATGAAAATGAACAGAAAACAATTTTTATTGACACAGTGCTATATTTTCACATTGTTGTTACATGTTAATTTCAGCATCATAGTAAACTTTGTTGAAAAATTATTTTGCTGTAAGTAATAAGCATCAAGTACTAGAAGCATGGTATTAAATGCAACGAATTGATTATATATGATGCACAAAGAAATAAATGTTTAAAAAATGCAGAAAGCAGCAAATAGGTGTTCAGATTGTGATGAATTCAGTTTGAATTGTTGTGAACAGTGCACACCGCAATCAAGACCGTTATCTTGTTAAATTTTGCTAACATGATATTTAACATGGAGCATCTGTACTAAGAAGGCATCAGAACTCCCATGACATCTAACGTTCAGTATCATGACTCTTCTAACATTTATCATTCAGTATCGGGGCTCCCATAACTTCTAAAATTCATTATCAGTACTCACATGATGTCTACCATTCAATATCAGGATTAACATGATGTCTGGCATTCAATATCAGGATTAACATGAGGTCTGGCATTTATTTTCAGTATTAACATGAGGTCTGGCATTCAATATCAGGATTAACATGAGGTCTGGCATTCAATATCAGGATTAAAATCATGTCAGGCATTCAATATCAGGATTAACATGATCACTAACGTTCAGTATCAGGACTCAAATGATGTCTCATAATCAGTTGGAGGATTCCCTTGACATATAATGTTCAGTATTAGGACTCCTATGACATCTAGCATTCAGTATTAGGACTCCTATGATATCTAGCATTCAGTATCTGGGCTCACATGACAGCTACCTTTCAGTATCAGGACTCTCATGACGTCTCACAATCCGTATGCGGGCTCCCATGACATATAATGTTCAGTATTAAGACTCCAATGACATCTAACATTCAGTTTTAGGACTTGGGCTGCATCTAGCATTCAGTATCAGGGCTCACATGGCAGCTACCTTTCCGTATCAGGACTCACAGGACATTTAACATTCAGTATCAGGTGTCACATGACTTGACTCACTTTACCTTGTTTCCCATGGGTCTTTTTCTTTGCAGTACGTTTGCGCTTCCAACAGCACACCCCGAAGGTTCTTTATGAGATGATGACCAAAATGTGGAACCTCAGGGTTCCAAACCTGCTGATATCAGTGACCGGTGGAACCAAGAACTTCAGCATGAAAGGGAGACTGAAGAACCTGTTCAGCCGGGGACTCATCAAAGCAGCCCAGACCACAGGTGAGGAAGGCAGATAACACCTCCACTCAGCTGCTGGCCCTGGCATCCTCTGCCATGGCCTTTGAGGTAGCAGCTGCACACTGTGCTTGGTGGCATAGATCACACTGGTGGCATACATGCTTGTACTGTTAGTATGCTTATGTTGATATGTCTATAGTTCAAACATAGGTTGGGAGCAACTAAACACTGAACACAACAATACATGATGAATATGCATGATCCCTCTGCAACAAAACCTCACGCTTTTCATAACATGTCGACTCACAAAGCCCCCCACTGCACTTCTTAGCTGTCACCGAGACTTAGATTGACCCAACAACTCTACCACACCCACTGCTCTTATCACTGACATTTCCACTTTCTCCAGCATGCCTCAAAGAACCTGCAAAAGTAATATGCTGCTAAATAACTCGCACACAGCCACACTTGCTTCAGTGTTACCCTCCAATCCATCTTCTTTTGGATAGTATTCCGTGTCAGCCAAAGCCAGGAGTGTGGGGTTGGATCACTCACCAGGACACAGTGTCACATTCTTTGGAGAGCTATATAATGTCCATGGACCTTTCCCCAGTAACACCACGATCATCATACTCAGTTACTTGAACTTAAAATTTGACAATAAACTGCTGGACATCTTGTTCTCCCAGCTCCTAACTGAACATTCACTCCTCCATACACTGTACTCACCCACACATAATCAGGTAATCTGAATTTAGTGCTGTCAGACACACCTAACCAATCATCACATAGTACCCTCGCTTCCCACTCTGACCATGTCTTCTCGAAAGTTCTGGTCAATATCCCTTGTCCCCGCTCACTCATTACCCCGCCTCTCAGCCCCAAAAAAGAAAACATTCTCTAGACTCACTCCCAACATCCATCCACCAAGTACACATCCATTTATCACCTCTGATATATTTTATATCCTTCAACACATTTCACGATGTCCTGAAACAAACCTTTGAAATGCTCTGCCACCAACCATCTGTCTCTTAGTAAGGGGGATCTGCTCTCCCGATGTTTGGTGTGGGTGTGCATGAGGTAACCTCCTCTCATCCTGTTCAGATACACTGCTGTGAGCAACAAAAAGTCCAACATTGAAAGTGAAGACTTCTACTGGGGAAAGAAATGTGGGGGATCTGGAGTGCACCCAAAAAAGGGCAGGGTTCAACAACAGGTGGTACTGTGCTTGACGGGTCTCTGTAGGTTTCTTTGTAATGGCTGCATAGATGTTGACACCTGTGAATGTTTTAATTGCTTGCTTGACGGCAATGCTTTCTTTCAGCCTTTGTTGTTCCTGTAGTAGGCGCTTGGACACAATATTTCCTGTGGTGGTGCATTATGTGATCCCTTTCCCCTGCCACTTTGCTTGATGTGACAAATCTTTCATCAATGCATGTGCCTTCCAACTGGGTTGTCACTTGCTGACTCTTATGTTCTACCATGGAAATCCAACCTTTACATGGTTGTGCCCAATACCAAAGCTTTCTAAGGAAGTTATGGGGACCAGGCACAGGCATATTCAGGCTATCCCTGGTCATTCTTTGAAATTCTTTATTTGGTTAATAATTTAACCATAAAAGACCCAAATGCGCTATGCAAATCAATAATAAAAATTCATCATTTCAATTCAATCCATACACAAACAATATTAGAGATTCCCAGGATATAAAACTTGCGCCATTAAAAATTGGTACAATAAGAGCAGGTCATCATAGCACATTCCTCTTTCTAATAGCACACTGCAAATGCTGGGCTACTGCCCAACAGACATGAATAGAAGTTAAAAACTGGCTAAAAAGCATTGTTGCTATGCATTGTCTAAGGATCACATGACTCAAAATTGTAACCAAAAAGCGGTGCCTAAAAGGAGCATAAAATATATAAAATAGCAAGAAATGCATTGTGGACTGGAGAGAACTAAAATCGCAAGGACAGGGTGGTAAAATCACATTATATTAAACAGGTACAGGGCTTGTAATTATTAACATATGCTTTCTCACTGTGGGCTTCGAGGACTCGCAAAAAAGAGAGCCTTTATGTTGGTCTTACATGAGCGGGACAGATCATCTGGACTATAAAACTATTCTGGCATGGTCAGACTTCTACTAGGTTTCTTTGTATAGGCTAACCACAGGATCGTCCTCATATTATCCAGCCCAATACAATCTTTCAGTAGCACTTGAGTAAAAAGATGTACTTTTTGGCCAAATAGACAACCATAAAAGGATGGACGTAGACTGATGTGAGCAACTAGATAATCCATCCCCAATTCAGAAAGACACAAAAAAGTGGAGTGCCCTGGGGAACTGGCAACGATCTTTTCAGAAACCTGTTCTCAACTTTCTGAATCACATCATAATCCAGGATTGCCCAAAGCCCACATCGTAGGTTGCAACTGAAAGACACTTAGACTTGTAGACCATCAACATTTATGTAACAGGTTTGCTACCCAGCTTTGTGGCAAAGTTAAACAATGCCTCGTTGCTTCTCCCATACGCGTCCGCCCTAGTGCGACCCAAAGGGGTCCACCTACAGGTAATATCTAAGAGGACCCTCAGGTAAGGAAAGGTAGAAACTGGGGAAATATTAGTTTGATTAACAAAATGAGACCTGTGTGTGTATTTATTTATTCAGACCAAAAACCATAATATGGGTCTTAAACTGATTTATTGTGAGATCTAGATCCACCATAAAAAATTAAAATTTGATCCAGAAGTCTGTGAAATTCAAGCGGGGTCTGGGCCATGAGCCCCATGTCATCTGCATAGAGTAGAGCGGGTATTTGACGTGTGCTAGCACAGAATACATCAATGCCAACGTTGATCAGATATTTTTCTAACCTGTTACTGTATAGTGTAAACAAAAAGGGGGCTAGGACACATCACTGTGTTACTCCACTTGAGATTGAAAAAGATTTAGTTGTCTCACCATTAGTGCCATATCTGACGCTGGTTCTCACCCCATTATACATGCAATAGTATGAGAAAATTTGCAATTTTGGCCTCAACCCCTAAGTTCAAATGCCAAGGTTAGGTGCATTAATGCTGCATAGACATACCCACCTTTAACTTCTAAGGGGCCGATTACGAACTCGGTCGGAAAACCTCCAACCTTAGGTCAGAGGATTTCCGACCGAGATAGTCAGTTTCACTTCCAACCGCCTAATTGCGATTTAGGCAGTCAGAGGTGAAACCAGCCGGTCATTCCGGCTGGATTCCGACAGGCTCAATGAGCCCATAAGCTAGTCAGAGCCCGGCATGTAATCCATATGGACGTCGTTTTACGCCGTTCGGATTTCGATGCAGAGTTTTCGGCAGGATTTCCATGCCAGACTTTCGGACACCAAAAGCCTGTTGGAAAGCATATTTGGGGGCCCATAGCAGGGCCCTCTACTGTTTGCGGCCTCCGGTTGGGGGCTGAGGGGGCACCTATGGTGCAAATCCAGACGCCACTGAGCTCTCTCCTCTAAAGGTCTGCACCAGACAGCCAGACCCTCAGGCACCCAGTGGAGGGGGATGACGCTTCATAGCGCTGCATTTGTGCAATGTATACTTGTGAGAACTAACTGTACATTGTGCTGTCTACTGGTGCTTTAACCACATTTTCCCACCTACCATCAAATCCTGCTGTCTGCTGTACTGCTCTATATTCAAGGCTCGAGGTTGTTGCTGCAACAAACAAAAACATCTGTCGCCCTCTGTACTGCTCAGTCTGGACTGTGTCTAGTTCCTGGTACAGCCTGCTACAGTTCTTAGTATTTTGATATGTTATGATAATTCGTACTCACCATATAGTCAACAACATTTTTTATTCTAAAGTGATTTTGTTGTTAATTTAGGCCTGTAAGACTCTTCAGTTCCTCATTTTATACATTTACACATTCAATGTAAGTAGGAATCTGGTAAATATGCATGTGCTAACATTCACTATGGATTTGATCTCAAGTATACATTGGCTAAGTTATTCTTGTAAAAATGAACACAGGTTGGATTTACACATGGGGGTCACAGGAAGTAGCCTTAATGTTGTGATCTACCTTACTACATCTAGTATTATCATGAATAATTAGGAGAACATTGCAATTCTTCTCATCTTGGGCGTTTCATGGTCATGGGCTGGAAGATCTTCTGACTTCCTCTTCCAACATATGGCCTGCAGACCCCAAGTGTACCAACAAGTTACCTAAGTCCATGGAGGATTCCTATGTGCTGGGGGCTATGGCACAAGAATAAGAATTTAAAATATTCATGCCAGTCTCTTCTTTTATGTTTATTTATTTTGTGTTTTATAGAGTGCGAACTAGACCCGCAAGGGTATCAGAGCGCTTTACAGGATTGACATGAGGAATACAAGAGACTTAGGAGGGGTGAATGCATTAGGGAAAACATAGATAGATACTTTTTACCAGACACAGGCGGTCTCAGGTCCCAGGGAGTATACATTTGAGATAAAAACAGGTAGGTACATCTTACAAGAAACAAGCGGTCTCAGATCCCAGGGTGGGATGCCCAGAGCTGTCGGGTGGAAATCATCCGGAAAACCCATGGTGAGGCCGTGATGGGAGGTAGAACAGAGTCGCTGAGGTGACTGTAATGCAAGAGTTAGGAGAGGAATTTGCCCATTAGGAATGTTTTGGCCTCCTTTTGAAGCGAGCCAGAGATGGAATTATTCTAATGGCAGGCGGGAGTGAGTTCCAAATTCTTGGTGCGTTCCCAGAGAAGGCCCGATTGTAAGTTTTTTTTTTCGTAAGCGTGCTGGTTGGAGCAGGAGGTCTCTGGCGGACGGGGAGTTTCTGGCCCCTCCGGATATTATGAGTTTCTGGGTGAGAAAAGCAGGGGAATTGGAGTATAAGGCCTTGTGAGTGATGCAAGCCAGCTTAAGTTGGATTCTGGCCTCGAGAGGAAGCCAGTTCAAGGCTCTAAGGTGTGGAGAGATGTGGTCGAATTTCTTTGAACCTGTTAGGAGTCTGGCGGCAGCGTTGAGGCAGGCTTTTAATGGGGCCAGGGAGATCTTGGGTAGACCAGCGAGGGTAGAGCATCCATATTCCAGTCTGGAGATGACTAGGGCCTGAATTGCCATTTTAAGGTGGGGAGTGTCCAGGAAAGGTTTCAGGTTTCTTAGGTAGCTCAGGTGAAAACTGGCTGTTTTGGCCATTGAGTTGATGTGGCCGCGCATATTCAAGCTGCGATCTAGGGTTATTCCAAGGGATTTAGCGGAGTCCACTATGGTTGGTGGGCAGTTTAGCGCTGTGACCGACTTGATCCATTCCTGAATGTCAGGGTTGGTGTTGGGTGGGAAGATTAGAAGAAATTCGTTTTTTTGGGCGTTAAGTTTGAGCGGGCTAGAGGTGAGCCAGTGGACAGTCAGCTTTAATGCCTCATTTAGGGAAAGAATGTCTTCAGGAGAAGACATTTTTATGTAGATCTGGGTGTC
Source organism: Calotriton arnoldi (assembly GCA_963921515.1). NCBI lineage: Eukaryota > Metazoa > Chordata > Amphibia > Caudata > Salamandridae > Calotriton > Calotriton arnoldi. Next base: position 2,268,746 of record CAWUFW010001933.1, read on the forward strand.
GTCGGCATACATGTGGTAGGAGATATTGGCGGTGCGAAGCACTTCAGCAAGCGGTTCAAGATAAAGGTTGAAGAGAGTAGGGGACAGGGTTGATCCTTGGGGGACTCCAACCGTGATCGGAGAGGGAGCGGACAAAGTACCGTTAATTAGGAATCTCTGTGAGCGGTTCTGGAGGAAGGACCTAAACCATTCAAGAACGGGGCCATCTAGTCCCATCCTGATTTTGAGGCGTTCAAGGAGTTTTTCGTGGTTGACCGTATCGAAAGCTGAGGATAGATCTAGGAGTATTAGGAGACAGGTTTTGCCTTGGTCGAGGGCTTGGAGGGCATCATCCACGATGTGGAGGAGGGTGGTTTCAGTGCTGTGCCCAGGTCTGAACCCGGATTGGAAGTCGTCTAGTAGATGGAAGTTGGTGATGTGTTGGCTCAGCTGCTGTTGCACACATTTCTCCAGAACTTTAGCTAGGAGTGGTATATTAGATATAGGTCTGTAGTTGTCCGGGGAAGTGGGTTCCAGCCTCGGTTTTTTAAGATGGGGATGACTTGGCCGGCCTTAAGAGAGTCAGGTATCGATCCCTGTAGGAGGGAGGCGTTGATTATTGTAGTCCAACTCGGGATGATAGCCTGAGAGGTGGCAGCTGGGCAGTTAGAGGGGAGAGGGTCATTGAAGTGGTTGTTCGGGTTTAAGGAGGATAGAATTTTCGAGACGGCATGTTCGTCATACACCTTGAAGTTGGACCAGAGCGCTTGGTTTTTGGGTGAGGTCTGGGGGTAAGCGCGGAGAGAAGAGGCAGAGGCGGGGGAGATTGGGAGTAAGTGGCGGATCTAAGATCGTTTCCTAGAGCAGTGATTTTGTCGGCGAAGAAGGAGGAAAATTCCTCGCATGAAATTAGAGATTTGGGGGTTTCTTTAGAGGTTTTTGCAAGTTTGTTGGATTGGTGTTTGACCATTTCGAATGTGTTGTGATTTTCTGTGTTGGAGAAGGCTTCTATTAAATACATATTTTGTATGTAGTAACATGTGCAATGTTGTTTATCTCTGGAGCTGAATTGGTTTCAGATCACATGTTTGCAGTGATTTTATATTTGGGTGCACTGGCTTCAAACTCAAATGTCCAGCTGGGAGGTGAGGGGTCTTGCTGAAAGATGTCACCTTCTCACCTCTCTACACGTTCCAGTAGAGAAGTAGTTTATTAATGAGGTATGTCTGCTAAGGCAATAAGTGCCTACGTTTTGCTCTACTGATGTACGTACTCATGATTTGCTAAGGGCCAGCACCTACCTTGAGAAGAAGGGTGGATGAGTGAAGAGAGCAGCTTTGACCACCAGGATGAGTTATGTTTTACAGATATCCTCGTGGCCACATGTTGTGGCCATATCAGGAGAGTCACCCTCTTAGCAGGCTCCCTCATACCCAGTGACAAGCAAAGATATATATACTTGTATTTCCAAGATAGCGAAGACCTAAACTGTGTAAGAGAAGTGATTCACAATATCTCTTGTTGCAGACCCTTAGACCGTCCTTGTGCCTCTTCCTATATAGACAAGAGGTAGGAGACTGAAGTGAACTATTCCTCTGTTTACCAAGCACTGGTAAAGTAGGAACCTCTTCCTTTCTTCTCCTGTTCTCTTGTCTCCACAGGAGCCTGGATCCTAACTGGTGGCACTCACACCGGGGTGACCAAACACGTCGGCGAAGCCGTCAGAGACTTCAGCATGAGCAGCAGCCAGGTGGACAGCGAGATCATGGCCATCGGGATCACAAGTTGGGGACTGCTACACAACCGGGACAGCCTGATCAACACAATGGTAAGCGGGGAGACTACATGTGATGCAACGATGGGGCTGGGAAGGCATCCAAAACTGAGCTTTGTAGCTCACTTGAGCCCTCACTTTAGAGGAAGGACTGCATCAAGAGTTTATTGTGGAATAAATGTTCTGGACCTGCCTCAAATCTGAGAAAGTTATACCACTGTTTAAGAAACATGCATCAAGCCCCTCTACTCTGTCTACCCACCACTCGGGGTCCTCACACCCCTCTTTCATTAAAGTTCTTTGGCCCATGACCATCTAAAGCTTCTGCAGCCTGGTGTTCATCACTTCCTCTTTCCTGATATCCTTTCATGTATGAGTACAACTGACTCACCTTTCTGCATGTTAGTCACCTCTCCTCTATCCTCACCCCTGTTGGCCTCTCTGTAGCATCCATCACCATCGAGCACCCCACTGTTTCCATCTCTCGCCTCACCAGGCGTCGCTTGCACTGAGTTTACTGATAATGGTCCTATGATTCCCAATATTTGTTTCCTGGTGCTCTACACACTCCACGCCAACACCCCTACCTGAAGGCACCTCTAGTGTACAGTCCTTGGCCATTGACTCTTTACCATTTCCATCTCCTCTCATAACAACATGATCTTCTCCTTTGTTATATGTTCCATTTTGTTTGGATTATGTCCTAATGATTTATCTAAGCAACGTTTTCACTATCTGCCCTCCAGAAGCCTACGTTCGGCTGATGCATTGCTGGCTGTGGTGCCTAAGACAAGGGGGATCCTCATTTTCTGCGCTAGCTGCTGCCAGCTGGAATGCTCTCCCCAACACCTGGGTGCTATTAAGGAGGCAGGCTCTTTTAAACATAGCCTGAAAACCTGGCTTTTTAATGAAGCCTTTTAATTTTGTCCCCTTATATGTACATTTTGGATCACCTGCAGAGCCGGGACACTCCATGGAGTATCTGTGCACTTTATAAGCTAAAAAAAAAATATGCTGATGATGCATGTATATTATCATTCAATTCTTTTAATACATTCCTCGTCTTCAAATAAAGATCTTGCAAGGACTTACATTGACCAGGAGTAAGCGGCCGTCAACTCTTCTTAAACCAAAACCATTTACTTCTATTGATTTTCTGTCCACACCACCCTCTCAACCCCCATTATTTCCCCCTCCCTGAAGACTTGGGCGTGGGGTATCAACAGGAGTGTAAGACTGGTGACCTCTATCACCCCCACTTTTGGATTGATAGGTGACTGAGCCCAACAGTCCGTCCCCCAATTCTTCAACCTCGGCTCACACTCACAATCTGCACCAAGTCCAGTGGTGAACACAAGGCACTGTGCAAACTCATCGGCCTCATCTGTAGCCCTTAACTTGGCACCTCACCAGGCTCTCTTCCCAAAGGCTTTCATGGCCTTACCAGTCATGCTGTCTGCAATCCGTCTGCGACAGGCTTCTGTTCCCACTAAAACACCGTTCATCCCATCTAGGACCCCTTCAGTGGAATGCCCCCACCAAGAATCACCCATCCACCACCTCGCTTCCTGGGCTCCAGCCTGTCCTCAAAGCACACTGCCTGGGGGATGAGGATCTGGACAGATAGCCACTGCCCACTTATTACCTGCCTCCCCTAAATCTGAGCGCGGCTCGATTAACCTTTCATGCTAGTGTTAGTATGCAATCCATGGACCACTGTGCTCAGTGGTCACAATCAGTGTCTCACTTCTTGCAGACCATGTGGCATCACATTTCCATGTGTAGTCATGTCGCAATCTAGTGCCTGCAACCACGTGCAGCGCATTTGTTTGACAAATACATAACCAACTTTGATGATAGATGCAGTTTCCAGAGACCTCCAGTGAACTCAAGACCTGGATGTTCGATTGAACAAACCACCACGCAGCAGCCAACGTCTCCAGTGCCTCGAGACCCTCACTGGTGATTTGCCATGCTTTATAAATTGATTGATTAGTTGATTGACCTTGAGATATCCTGTCAGGGTGAGGCAAGATCATCTAGATGGTCGTCAAATGAGATTCCCTGAATCTGGCTTTCAGAGTCAGCACAAAAGGGAAAGTGCTCCTTATGGTCACCTTGACTTGTATTTGTTGCCACATCAAGCACAAGTATCCCCTTCAGAGGTGATGGGGAGCAGCACAGAGTACATCAACAGGTCCGATTCAGCCAGGGGACTCACAATTATCAAAGCCAAAAATGGCTTAAATTTAACTTTCTCCCACCTAGAACTGTCCCTCCTGCAATACAAGTCAATGGTGAAAATAAATCCCCCTGATTCTTTTTGTAAAACCTCCCTCCTTCTTCTTTCAAAATGTTGGCATGTATAACATCCTTTGCTCTTTTGTGTTCTTTCTTCAGGAGGGGTCACCTGCTCAGTACCTGCTGGATGAGGAGAACCAGGGGAAGCTGTGCTGTCTGAACAATAACCACTCCCACTTCATCCTGGTGGATGACGGGACACACGGGAGACCCGGGGCGGGAACCACACTCAGGTCCGAGCTGGAAAAGTTTATTTCAGAGCAAACTATGGAGAAAGGAGGTAAGAAGGAATCCTAAAATTACTACTGACATTACAACATCACACTTTCTGTTCATTTCAAGTGCACGCCCTGGTTACCGCCATTAAAACAAGCTGTGGCTGGCCTATTACAGGTCATCTGATGTTAATTCCAATGATGTGAAGTAAATAATTTGCATGTTCCTATCTGTCCCCAATCACACGTTAGCCCTTATTAAATGTAATAAGGTAACCCATTGTTATCCAATGGTAGAGACAGGCCTGACAGAAGGTTTATTTTGGCAGATCGAATGGCAGTTCAAAAATACACTGCAGGCTGCAGTGTCAGACATGTTTTAAAGGGCTACTTACGTGGGAGGCACATTGAGTGCTGCAGGGCCGCTTCACCATTTATTCTACAGGCCCTGGGTACATGAGGTACCACATAATAGGGGGCTTTTAAGTATATTAACTGTGCCAATCAGGTGTAAGCCAATGTTACTATGCTTTAGGGAGAGAGCATAAACACGTTAACACTGGTTAGCAGTGGTAAAGAGCACAGAGTTCTAATGACTGCAAAAATGAATTAAAAAAACAAGAGGGTGAAGGCAAAAGGTTTGGGGCAAGACCACACCAAGGATGTCAGGTCTAACACCCTCAAAATACTGGGAGTGTCCTACCCACTCCAGCCTTGTACCTCAGTGTGTTGAACACTGAATGGGAAATTCCATACTGTCTTTGGAGAAACACACAGAAATCTCCAGCATGCACCTAGGAAAGCCATGCTGTTACTCTGTTGTAATTGCACCCAGGGATGAATGATTTTCTAGCAATCCAGAGCAAGAGCCAGCCAAACCCTCACCCCACTTGATCTCTGCTGCACATCAGGTCTAGGCCATCACTTCCTTGAATACTGAAATATTAGCACACCAGTAGGTGACAGCAGTATCAATAGTGTCTCACGCAGTCAGATGTTTAGGTAATGCATCACCAGATGTATTTTTGTGCAGGGGCACCTCTACTAATGATTGAAGAGAATGACAGTCTATTGCTTGATTATTTCAACTTTCTCTTTTATTTACTCTTCTATGTTTGGCTGAAATTTTCCCACGTGGGTGGTCTTACTCCAACCTATTTCGGAATGTTGTCTCTTGATGAACAGCTTGACCGAGTACAAAGTTCAAGAGACAACTTTAAATTGGTATCACAGAGGTGGGGAACATGGATGGTCTAATAGATAGGTCATCTCAGTGAGTGGGTCAGGGAAGGCACTTGTTGACAGGATAGTCAGGAATGGTTATAGAATATGGGGTTGGTTCATGCTGGGCGCTTTCAACATCCAGAGGCCACTGACTACTTGTTTTGTCCTTCAGCCCACTGTACATAATGTTGGCTGCATCACTTCCTCACTAGCTCGCTTTACTAACCAGAATACATCAATCATACATTGGTAATGTAGCCTTATCAGATCACGCCCCAATCTCATTGCTTCTTGCTCTCAGTGGACACTCATCTACAGCCAGGAGATGGAGACTGGGGGACAGAATACTGAATGATAAATCTGTCGGTGATAAAGAGAGTGATTATATTACTAAATACCTGTCGAAGAATGACAGGGTGCAAGGTCACTTTACAGGATGCCCTAAAAGCAGTGGTCAGGAGACATCTCCTGTTGGCCTCCTCCAGAATGGACCAGGTCAGAGTTGAAGTGTGAGCCAACAGCAACTAGGATAGAAAAAAAGACAAGCATAAGCAAATTCTGGCATAGGGGTATGGCCATGAGGGCACATGTCACAGCTCTAGATGCCAATATAGAACTGTATGCCCTGTATAGAATGAAAGAGCGCTATTAAAGTGGGGGTAACAAAGCAGGCCAATAAATTCCCTGGAAACTGTAAGTGAAAATAGTGAAGGATAGGGTGGCAGCAGTGAAAGGTCCATGGGCACTTGTATGTAGCAACCCAGGTACAGCTGGAGCCTTTGAGGTTTCCTACAAGGGCATTTATCAGGCAGAAGAAATATGCCCAACTCACATCTATACCTATTTAGAAGAATACAGGTGCAGGCCCTAACACCAAACAGGTATAGGGGCTTGATCAATCTATCAGGACTGAAGAAGGGGTTAGGTGTATAGGTAGGCGGAAAACAAGTAAGTCTCGGTCGAGATGGCTATTCGCTGCTGTTCAATGAGACCTTCTGTGAAGTTATCGATTCCCATTCGGGGCTAGAGTATTTAATTCCTTCACTGACAATGAAAGGTCAGGTTTGTGGCTTAAAATTCATCCTGCAGAAATGGCAAACATTTAACATCTTGGTATCAGCAATCAAATACTTGAGTTGAGAGTCAGCTTCCCTTTCCAGTATGCCAGGAAGTTTATAAACTACCTGGAAATTCTAAAACAAATCCCTGAATCAAACAAATGCTTTGCACTAACTATCATCCTTTGTTAAGAGCCATTCTTATAGACCCTCAGATCTAGCATATGGGAGAATTTTCACGGCTATATAGGTTGGCTGCAATTAGGGAAACAATCTCTCATAAAATCCTTTTCTTATTCTATACATTGCTGCTGCTGACACTTAGGGGCCGATTACGATGTCGATCATAAAGCCTCCGACCTTATTGTTTCAATTTAAAAATTGCGGTAAATTATGGATGTCTTTGTCTAGGCATGCCCTATTGTTGAATCCTAAATGGCCCGACACCAGTCTGGGGTCGCTTGTGATCCTGTTCCGAGGGGACCTGGCCTGACAGCTTGGACTGGACTGTTCCTAATGAAGCAGGAACAAGCCTGATTTGCATATGGCTGGTTCCTCTATGTGGTGACATGGTAGACACAAAAACGATGGACAGGATTGTGGCAATCAGTACTCACCAGTGCTTAAGACTAATTCAAAAATACACCCACAATTTATTTTTGTTTTCATTAGTCAAACACAATTAGTGTGACAGGTATGGCCATACATGGATTCCATGATCAGTGTCCCATAAGGCTCAACTTGCACCATACTAATGAGGCACAAATTTGCCAAACACCTTGTGGGCTTGCTTGTTTTCCTGTTCAGAGCACACATGGCCTTACAGTTCAGGAGTTATTGTCCCTATTGGAGCAGAACACAGACTGATTGGATTAAGGCTGGTTCTTTTCTGAGATGGCAGTTTTTCTTGATGGTGACAGACAGCAAAAGAAAAAGCCATTACACCTTCCACACTAAACATGGCGGAAGGTGTAAAATCCTTCATCTGAAGTCTGTTGAGCTGCCGGAGGAATGGTCAACAGAATACTTATGGTCAGTTCGACTGTAAATAAGGTGCGTGGGCCATCACTTACAAGGACAGGCTACTCCAGGTATCATGTCTGCCTAACTCTAAATCAGGCCCTTGGTTGCCATTCCCTGGTTCTAACATTTATTAGGTTTTAGAAACTGATGTGATAATACATTGTGTGAAGGAGGAATGTGGATCATCATCTTGAAGATCTAAACAAACATGCGTCTTTATCTGTTTCCCTCAGGTGTGGACCTCAAGATCCCAGTTGTTTGTGTGGTGCTGGAGGGAGGACCTGACACGCTTGATGTGAGTATTTGAGGCATTTTAGTGCACACCGTGGAATTACCCGAAGCAATCGCCTGGTGCCTGGAATCCAGTGCCCTACAAGTTCAAACCAATAGTTGGAACAGCCAACATCTCTCACAAACACTCAACAGATGCACTTCCACTAACAGTCTGCTATCAGCCTTAAACTTACTCTTCTTGTAACCTCTATGTTACTCTGGCTCCAGCCTTCAGGGCCAAGTCTCTTGGAACATTGTTAACTTTTAGAAAAAAAACAAATTATTAGCATTAAATAATAATACAGTACTGTGCAAGGCTTATGATCAATCTCCTCGTGCTCACAAACCAACATCGTCCTCAACGTCCAGCTTTTACATGTATATTTATAACCACCCATCGCCAAGTTAACGATCACTCTGGTGTGGAGGGGGATGGTTCCAATTGTGCACACAGCATCCCTCTGTATTTGTTCCAGGCTCCCCAGATCTTTGTCCATCTTTGCGGGCACCCTCTCGCCTCATATATTACCCTCTCCATCTGCATGCACCAGTCCATATCAGTCACCCATTCGCGGAATTTGGGTGCCACCTCTCCTTTCCATGTTCTCGCTATATTACGTTTAGCAACCACATTTCCCAAGGTGACCCAAGTTCTTTCTTTCGCTGTCAGGTCAGTGGCATCCCATACGTTTAGGAGGCATAACCGGGGGTGATCTCCATTGATTTTCCACAAATCTCCTACATTTTAGTTGTCACCTTCTCCCAATATAAGTGTACGATCGGGCAGTCCCACCACTGGTGAAGATACGTCCCTTCTTGGCCACAGCCTCAAGGGCACAGAGGGGAGCTCAGTGTCCCCATTTTTACCAACCTCACACTGGTATAGTACACTCGATGCAAGAGTTTGAGCTGTATCAATTTGAACCTAGATCGAACAGCCACTTCTCGGGGGATGCCAGTGCCTCCTGCCATTCCTCATCATCTAAGTCACCCATATCCTTCACCCAATCGGCTCGGGTTTTCTCCAGTGCATCTGGGGTATTATTTAATATCTCCTTGTAAGTCAAGGAGATTGCTTTATCTTTGAGATAATCATCAAGGAGTCTATCTTCCAATGGTGAGGCGGCTGGTAGGTCTGTATCCTTGGGAATAGCCCTGTACAACGCACTTCTGACCTGTAAGTATCTAAAGGTTTCCCTCACATTCAACTCATAATTTTTATTTATTTTTTGAAAAGTTTTATAAAGCGCGAACAAGACCCAACCGGGTAACAGAGCGCTGTACAAAGATGAAAAATGACGTTTACGTACAGAGACAGTATAAATACATTTACAAAGAAAAGCAAATAAACAGACCGATAACAGCCAACCAAGATGAGGCAGAGCAGTTTCAGCATCGACTTACTTCAAATACAAACGAGATACGTTATAAACCTCCAGTTGAAAAGATTGTCAAGCACTAGTTTCAAGCATAAAGTGAATTGTTAAGCATACAAAAAAACACCTAAGTACACTCAATAAGGCAAAATGCGAGGAACCTGAGGCATAAAATAACTGAGGGTGCTAGGGGAGAGTAGGTAGAAGATGAACAGACAGTAAACAGCCCACTCAGATGCGGCCTAAACAGTGTCATCATCTCCTTACTTCAAAGACAGATGAGATACATATTAAACTCCAAGTAAAATGATTGTCAAGCATGAGTTACAAACAAAGTGAAATTAAATTGTCATATATTTCAACACAAGGTAAAGAAGCTTGTCGGAGATGTATGGTAATTGACTAGCAAATGACAAGGAGCTATTGCTGATGCAGTTCTTCCAATAGTAGTCGTTTGATCTGTTTTTTGAATGAGGCAGTCGAAGGGTTGGCTCTGATCTCCGTCGGTAAGGCATTCCAAATTCTTGGAGCCAGCCCTGAGAAGGTGCGATTGTAAGTTCTTTTTTATTGAATTTCGCAGGTTTCAGTAGTAGGGTTTTGGAGCTTCTTAAATTTCTTCTGGCTCCGGAAAGCTCAAGTTTTTTTGCCAGGTAAACGGGGCTATTGAAATGTATAGCTTTATGTGTCAGGCAGGCTATCTTGAAACGGATCCTAGCTTCAATGGGGAGCCAGTTAAGCTGGATTAAGTCAGGTGTGATATGATCATGCTTTCTTGAGCCAGTGATTAGTCTAGCAGAAGCGTTCAGAGTAGCTCTCAGCAGTGCTAGCCTAGATTTAGGAAGACCAGCTAGGGTTACCAATCCATATTCTAATCGTGAGATAACTAAGGATTGGACTGCTGATTGTAAGTCTTCGGGAGGTAGGAACGGTTTGATTTTCCTAAGAGTGTTGAGCTGATGGTTGGCACTCTTAATGGTTGCAACTGATGTGACCTTGCATGTTTAGAAATTTGTCTAGGGTGACCCCTAGAGAACAGGCGGAGTCCACCAAATGCGGTGTGCAGTTGAGTGCTGAGATTTTTTGATCCAGTTATGCGTGGGAGCCTCGTGGTTCCGTGGGGAAATCAGGAGAAATTCCGTTTTGAGAGAATTAAGTAAAAGGTGGTTATGTGTTAGCCATTGTTGAGTTTTTGAAGCGCTATATTAAGAGTTTTAATGTCATCTGGAGAGGAGATCTTCAAATATAGTTGAGTGTCATCCGCATACATGTGGTACTGAATATTTGAATCATTTAAAATGGCAGTTAGAGGTTCCATGCATAGGTTGAAGAGTGTGGGCGAAAGTGCAGAACCTTGAGGCACCCCAATAGAGACTGAAGTGCTGGCTGCCAAAGATTGGTTGACTTTGATTCTTTGTGTTCGGTTGTGCAGGAAAGAGGAGAACCAATTAAGGACAGGGCCCGATAGCCCCATCCTGTGTTGAAGAAGGTTAATCAGGTTGTCATGTTTGATAGTGTCAAAAGCAGAGGACAAGTCCAGCAGGATTAGCAGACAGGGTGTATCTTGGTCCAAAGCTCTCAATGCATCATCAACAATGTGAGTTAGCGCTGTTTCTGTGCTATGACCTGATCTAAAGCCTGATTGATGTTGGTCTAGGAGCTGAAATTTCTCAATGTGCTCGCAGAGCTGTGTGTGAACAGATTTCTCGAGCAATTTCGCTAAAGACATGATGTTGGTGATCGGCCGGAAGTTACTAGGATCTGTTAGGTCTGCATTGGTTTTCTTGGGGATGGGTGTGACTTGCCCCATTTTAAGGCAGTCTGGAATTCTCCCCTGTAAGAGAGATTGTTGGATGATCTTGGACCAGAGAGGCAGAACTGCCAAGTTGAGGTCTTTGAGCAGTTTGGCGGGGAGTGGGTCCTTGTAATGGTTGGAAGGTTTCAGAGAAGCCAGGGAAAGTGACAGCTCTTTCAAGTCAGGAGTTCGGAAGGTATTCCAGCAGGCATTGTTTTTGGGTGTGTAGTCTGTGAGGTAAAGCGGGGCACATACTGCCGTGTGAGCAGGCAAACCCTCGGAACTCATAGACAGCAAATTATCTGCGGCCCGTTGCAGTTCCCGCTCAATATTTCTAGACTTTTCAGCGAAGTGAGCTGAGAAGTCCTCCTCACTGGGTCCAGCGATTTTGATTGCTGGCATAGGATTAGCCTGTTTTTTGATGATATCAAACAGTTTCCTGGGATGGTTTTTAGCGCTGTCAAGCTGATCTCTGAAATGTTCTGATTTCGCGCTGCGAATGTGTTTGTTGTAAGAACTTCTCATCTTTCTTAACTGTTCGAGGCTAGAAGTGGAGGGGCATTTCTCCAACGTCTCTCAGAGAGCCTTAGATTGCGACGATGGGCATTAAGGGTACCATTGAACCAAGGTTTGGATTGTTTGCAAGGAATCCTTTTAAGTAGTATCGGGGCTGCCGAGTCGAGAATATTAGACATAGGGGCCGATTCCAATCTCGGTCGGAGGCGCACCCAATACCATTTGGTCGGGAAAAGCCATGCGAAAGCCTGTTTCCCGACCGAACCGTACGCGTGGTCCGGCCGAGCGAGTACGATGCGAGTCGCCGACCGACTCGTCCGGGCGACCCGACCGCTCCGACCGACTCGTACCCGGATCGTACCGCTCCGACCGACTCGCTCGGACCCGATTCGCACCGCGCAATGGAGACGTTTTCCGGCCGGGTAAGTACGATGCGCACCTCGACCGCTCCGACCGACTCGCGCCGTCCGACTCGAACTCGCTGTCGGAGCCGTACTTTGGGGGTCCGTGTCGGACCCCCCTGTACGCGTACCCGTGCGAGGCGCACACAGGGGGACCCATGGGTCCCCTCACCTGTGCGTGTACGCCGCGAGCGCTTCGCGGCGTACTTGCTGTAGGGGCGCCCTTGTCCGCCTCGCACCCATTGAGGCAATGGGAGCCCGCGTACGCGTTGTACGACCGGCTCCCATTGAGTTCAATGGGAGTCCGACCGACTCGTGTCCGATAACATACGGACGCATCGTACTCGTTCGGTCGGACTGCACGGGTCCGATTCGGTCGGAAATCTCTCCGGGTCCGGCTCGGTCGGAGAGATTTCCGGCCCGAATCGGAATCGACCCCATAGTGTTGAAGTAATGATCCGTTAACTCTTCCAAATTATTCATGGTAGCTGGAGGTTCAAGCAGATTCTTGCTCAAGATGGAAAGGTTAGATATGTCGATATCTCTCAGGTTACGAGACAATTGCTTGTTTTTGAGCGGTTGCCCTTGTCTTAGCAATACCTTCTCCTGAATGTGAAAGGAGATTTGGAGATGATCCGACCAATCACATGGTACTATGTCATCTAGTTGAATAATGTGTTCTCTAGCTATGATGAGGTCAAGGGTAGCGCCCATGCAGTGGGTAGGCCCGTTGCAGGCCTGTATATAGTTGAGGTCAGAGAGGAAAGACTTAAGAGAGCAGACTACTGGATCATTAGAGTCATTCCAGTGAAGGTTGAAGTCACCGAGGAAGATGTGATTAGTATGGAGGGCTGAGCTGGCAGAGATGGATTCCATTAATTGTTCTACGAAGCGCAAGTTGTTGTTCCCAGGAGGATGGTAGATCGAGTGAAGCACACAGACAATCTTGCCCTTGTTCCAAATTTCAGCCACAAGTAGCTCACAGGAGGACATCGAGTCCTTATGAGTCTGCTTCAAAACGAGGCTGGAGCGATGGATGCAGGCAATCCCCCCCCAGATTTAATAGCCCTATCACATCTGACAATGTCATAGCCAGGAGGAATTAAAATGTCAAGTATTGGGGAGGAAGAGTCATTGAGCCATGTTTCCGTAAGAATCAGGAGGTCTAATTCTTGTGATAAGATGAGTTCGGAGATATCTGCTGCGTGCTTCACTGCTGATCTGCAGTTGAGAAGCATCGATTTGATATGGGAATCTGTAGTTGTTTCCACTAGGTGCGAGGTGACTACCTCAAGTAAGTTATCCTTATTCAAGTATCTCAAGTTAACACTCGGTTCTCTTTCAGGATCAGAGGAGATAGTGGGAATGGAGCTAGGCGAGACTGCGTAGTCCTCAAAAGATAGGGAGAGTGGGAGCGTTTCAACCTCAGACCCCTGCGGCTGCAAACTACAGGGATTGGAGTGGAGGTAGGGAGGAGGGTGAGCGGGCCCGTGAGGGTAACTCAGGGAGGTAACAGAAGCCATTTCCATTCCACCATTTAAAGTAGTTGCAGGGTGCGAGGGCAGATCCAATCTCGCGGGCGGGTATGGTGTGAGGAGCTTATCATTCTTTATTGAACATTGTAGGAGGATCTGGAAGTTGTCATTTATAGTAAGGAGGTCCCGCTTCAGTTCGGCCAGTTGTTCCTCAATCCGCCGAAGACAGTCACCATCAGGTGACCGTCCAGGATAGGGTGCAGAGGGATGCCCCTTCTCCATACAGCTCTTACAGGGGGAGATGGACCCTGCTTAAGCTCAGTTATGGGCTTCAAAGGAGTAGTGTGAATAGTAAGGATGGTCTCAGGGCTCAAAAGCGGCGGTAGAGGGGTATCCCTTTGAGTATGTAAAGGGGGTCCACAGGTAGAATCCTGTGGCCTCCGTAGGGTACTAAAGGGACTACCTTACCTCCCGCCCAGACATCTCCAACCCTGGAGAGCCAATTCAAGTCCCATTTATCAAATCCAGCACATTTTGCCAGAAGCCCCAGTTGACCTGTCTCTAGAAGGGGTGGCCTGCGTAATCTTATTTTTCCATCCCAATGCAGACGTGGCCGTCTGCTAGAGCGTGACAGTAGTCGCCGTTGGAGTATACCTTGGGCGATATGTCTTTCCTCCATATAATTCCCTTTGATACGACCCTGGCGTCATGTTATATCTGTCCATTCTATATGCGGGAACAGTCCCCGGCCAGTGTACCCATTGATTCGTGACTACCAGCTGAGAAGCCCAATAGTAACTTTTAAGTGCCGGAACATTGTTAACTTGTGGTCCATCGCCTCTCTCTCCCATCATTCAAGACAATGCTGAAAGTTCACCTCTATCCATTTAACTGATCTCATTCAACCCTCCCCATCCCGTCTCATAGCCTCTCCTTTCTCACCTCCTCGCAACACAGAGAAGTGTAACTTTCTTAAGTATATACATTTATAGCTTTTTGTCATCTCAACCATCACCTGTTAGGTTTTATATCTCCCCATATAAACCATATATTACTAAGGAAAACATTTATATTAGAAAGACTGCCAATTTAAGGTGTAGAGACAAAATATCGAGTTGCACAAATATCGAGTAATTAATATTATGGGTCAGGAATATCGACAGCAAGAATATCGTGGTCAAAAATATCGACTTAAGGTAAGAAATATTGTTTTTAAAAATATCGAAGTGTTTAATATCGTTCGCAAAAATATAGTTAAAAATATCGTTTTTTATGATTGTTATGTATTTTAGTATATATTTTATATGTATGTGATGTATGTTTTTTTGTATAACATTTGTTTGTATTTTTAATATATTCGTTACATTTTTAGTAGTTATTAATTTTTTTATTTGAATTTTGCACTTTTAATCCCGTAGCGGGTTGTGGGTTTATAGGGAATAGGGTGGGAAGTAATTTAATTATATTACATTTATTATTATTTTTTTATTTGAATTTTGCATTTTTAGTTCCGTAGCGGGTTGTGTGTTTATAGGGGAATAGGGTGGGTATTAATTTAATTATATTAAATTTATTATAAAAAAACAAATTAATTTTTGCATTGTTTAGTTCCGTAGTGGGTGTGGGTTTATAGGGGAATAGGGTGGAAAGTAATTTAATTATATTTAATTTATTGATTAATTTTTATTTATTAATATGTGTTTAATTGAGATGTTATAGTGTTAAATGTGTAAATTAATCTATTATTAATTATTTAATAATTGGTTGTTAATTAATTTTT
This sequence comes from Calotriton arnoldi, assembly GCA_963921515.1. Classification (NCBI taxonomy): domain Eukaryota; kingdom Metazoa; phylum Chordata; class Amphibia; order Caudata; family Salamandridae; genus Calotriton; species Calotriton arnoldi. Next base: position 2,283,933 of record CAWUFW010001933.1, read on the forward strand.
ATTAATTAATTGGTAATTAATTATGGAAATTGTGTAATTAATTTTTAGTGTGTGTTGTGGTGTTTATAAGTGTAAATGGTGTGAAGAAATGTATTTTTAATTTATGAATTAATAATTGGTTGTTAATTAATTTTAATTAATTAATTTGTAATTAATTTTGGTAATTGTGTAATTAATTATATTTGTGTGTGGTATTTTTTATAGGTGTAAAGGGTGGGAAGGAAATTATTTTTAATTGATGTATTAATAATTAGTTGTTAATTAATTTTAATGAATTAATTGGTAATTAATTATGGTAATTGTGTAATTAAGTGTATGTGTGTGTTGTGGTGTTTATAGGAGTAAAGAGTGGGAAGTAATTTGTGTTTAATTAGTTAATATATAGTTGTTAATTAATGTTAAATATTTGATATTTATTTTGGGTAAATGTTTATTTTTTTGTCTTTTGTTTTTACTTTTAAAGTGGTAAAGGGTGGGTATTGAATAAAATGCTGTTATTTAATTATTAGTTGTTAATAGTAGTAGTTTTTCTTAAAAAATTATATATAATTGTGTTTTATTATTTTATAGTTTAATTTATGTGTGTGTTGTGGATATTAGAGTGTTAAAGCTTGTGTACTCAATTAATGTTTATTTTTATATTGTTTATTAATAAGATGTTTTTAATTGATTATTAATTATGGAAATAAATGTTATTAAAAATGTTGAAGTGTTTTGTTATTGGTGTGGTGTTATAGGGTTTGAAATAAAATAAATACATTTATGTTTTAAATAATTTTTTGTTTGTTAATATTTGCTACTTTTAAATAATTATTGTTTATAAATGTATTTATTAATTTTATATATTATTTGTGGGTTTTTGTTATACGTATTTAATAATATATTATGTGTTCTTTTTATATGTTTAATATATTTAAATTTATATTTTTTAAATATTGTTTTTTGTTTGTAATATTTTTTTGGTTTTTTTCAACTGTTTAAGTGTTATTAGTAATTTATACCCCTCCGCTATCCAACACTTTCCCTACTGTTGCACTCTTTGGAGTGGGAATAGTAATTTTTACCCCTCAGCTATCAAACACTTTCCCTACTGTTGCACTCTTTGGAGTGGGAATAGTAATTTTTTTCTCCTCCGCTATCCAACACTTTCCCTACTGTTGCACTCACTGGAGTTGGAATAGTAAATTTAATTATTCCGCTATCCAACATTTTCCCTACTGTTGCACTTGTTGTATTGGGAAATGTTAGTTTAATTTTTTTAATAGTTTAATGTTTTAATTTCTTTTAGAATATTTTTTTATTTTAAATTATTGATATGTATATTTTATTTTTATATAATGTTAAAGTTAAAAATTAAATACAGATAATAGTTAAATTATTTTTAAGTAAATATATGTATATGTATAAATTATTATGTGTGTTTATATTTATTTATTTTAATTAAGTTTATTTGTTATACTTAGTTAAAATGTATATTAAATCTAATTTATTTTGTTAAAAATAATATTAGTATTTAATATATTTAATATATATTATTTTATTTCATATATATTTTTAAATCAATATTTTTTACATTTATATTTCTTACCTCAATATTTTGGAGTCGATATTTTGTACTTACCTGTTAAGGTATGGGAGTCGAGATTTTTGCAGTCTATATTTTTTTCTCGATATTTAGAACATCGATGTTTGTGACATCGATATTCTATCAGTGAACCCAATTTAGGCACTCTTCGAATATCTGCTAGGTGCTTTAAATCTGGCATTACTTAGTTATGAGCTAAAATACAAGGCTGGTCCTCTGTTCCTAGTACATATTTATGACATCTGACTTCAAGTTTAGGCAACACACATATCATTCTCAGAGGATGTGTTTTATTAACATAATGGAGAACTCAAGCATCCTTTAAAGTTTAGCAGCCTCCAATGAGATCCCTGAGACTTCACCTGAGTGTTCCACAGGTGTAACTTCAGATACCTGCTTCTCAGCGATACTAAGATGGTATGCATGATGCAGCACCAGGCCACTCACTCAGATGCCTTAAAGTACAAATTAAATTACACGTTTAAGACAAGTAAACTCTGGAGGAGGAATGCCAGAGAGCTATGTGCTGTGTTCTGCCCCTTCTTCCTACGGAATGAGGTGTTTTAATGTAATAATGGTTCCCCACGTTAGAACAAGCAACACAGCAGTTTGGGCGATCTTTTTTAGTTGTCCAAGCTTTCCTCCTTTCTCCACCTATCCTTTTTAACTGATTCTGTACTCCACTGGGAACTCTACTGGACCCAGAACCAGTTTGCATTTGGGCTTTCCCCTTTTAGGTCGAGCATATACAGCGCTTGCGCTCTTAGGCGATCTGTTGTATCTGTTTTGTGGAGTCTGACTCCTCCCACGCTTTGGATTGGCTATTTAATGTATCATTTAAAAATCGTAGCCTACAATTGGCTAAAGGTGGTGCATGCCCCACCTTTGTTTTAAAATTGACTCCCCCTTGAGTATTGCCTCGGGAATGAGCAGTGGCGCGCACGCAGTCCCTACATGCAGAGCAGCCCATGAGTGGTTGTTTTCTTCTTGCTTGGCTTTGCCTCGGTGGCGAAGACTTTGGAAAAGAAGAGGCCAAGCAAGAAGAAAACACACTGACAGGCGCTAGACAGCCTAATGGAGTTAAAAATAAAATGCTGTGCTCTCGCTTGCTCGTGGACAGGGAGAGCCTGCAGAGTTACACTGAGGACTTCGTCCAGACAGCAAAACGTTCTAGGCTGCCTGTCAGCACTAAACACGATTTTGGGGCTGAATGTATGAATGTGGAGTTTCGTCTTGCACAGCACTGAGAATATATACGCCCCCAAACTATTGATTGCTTCTCACACAGTACACGTGTGTGGTGATCCTCGAAGTTACCCCTACCAGACAAGGTGAGTTGATGTTTCCTGTTCTGACTACTCTTTGCAGCCGGGTTTCTGGTCTGCCGTTGCCAGACTCCCGGTGGCCGGAGGCGCTAAGTTGTTTGGCAACATACTAATCTTTATAGGACAAACCAGCTTTTCAAGACCCTGGTCTCTGTAGTGCAGCCTGTAGATGCCACAAGAGAATGTCGGCCCTTCACGCGGAACTGTCGGAAAACTGGTAAAATGGGCCAGCGAAGTGCATGTGTGTGTGTGTGTAAGGAAGGGGCATGGGGTTTGGGGATATGTGAAGACGGGCTGGGGGATCAAGAGGAGGATGCGGCGTATGGAATACCCCTTTTTGTACAGAGGGGATTTGTCCTCTTAACCGGGGGCCAACGGACAGCTTGTATGTGTCCCTTTTAAGGCAAACTGAAGACTCGTTGCATCACCTTGATTGTTGTGCCCCATCATTGTGACAAGACCATTGGACAGGGCTTTAAGTGGGATGATTTTATTTATCCAGCTATTTAACACAACAAATAACATTACACTTACAACAAGCCCGGACTATTGTCAATGCTTGTAAATTGCATAATATAAATAAGCAACACATATTACTTGTATATATAATATATAATATTTGAAATGCTTCCGTTCTTGTGCGCGAGGTTGTGGCGTAAGGCTAGAGTTGCCAACTTTCGAGCTGAGAAAGCAGGTTCGAGCTTGACGTCTGCTCAACATCCTCTGATTCAAAGAATGAATATGTGCTTGTTTTATATAACTGGTGCTCAGGTTTGCGCTATATAAAACTGAAAAATGAGTCTCTATGAAACTACATCAAAAGCAGTGAGGGATGATACTATCGCAGAATTAAACTTTTTTTTTCTACCCTGAAGGTAAAAATGGAGAGCCCAATAGGGACCCGTTTCAGCACCTGCTTTTAAGAACTGCCAGTGCTGAGCACCAGCAGGACCCGCCCCAGTTAAAGCCCTGCTATTAGATACACTTGAAGTCTGACTTCCCCAGAGAAGACCCTCAGCTCCTTAGCCTTAAGAATTGCACAGGTGGGGGCAGGGGGGTATGAAGAAGGGAGCCCCACCGTTGACCTTATCATGCCTAAAGGATGTGGGAATGTGACACGTTTGAGCTTTGATGGTGATTTAAAACACCAGCGGGAAACAAACAAATCAATCCTAAAGTATTAAATCATAACAGCAAAACCTACATCAGGTTGCTTTTTATTTCCACAGTAAAATCTGGAGTTTTTGAATATAACTTTGTTTAAAAATGTTGACACTGAGGGGTCGATTCCGATTCGGGCCGGAAATCTCTCCGACCGAGCCGGACCCGGAGAGAATTCCGACCGAATCGGACCTAGCAGTCCGACCGGATGAGTACGATGCATTCGCATGCTATCGGACTCGATTCGGTCGGACTCCCATTGAAGTCAATGGGAGCCGGTTGTACGACGCGTACGCGGGCTCCCATTGACTCAATAGGTGCGAGGCGAACAAGGGCGCCCCTACAGTGGGTACGCGTCCATGCGCATCGCGGCGTACATGCACAGGTAGGGGACCCATGGGTCCCCTGTGTGCGACTCGCACGCCTACGCGTTCAGGGGGTCCGACGTGGACCCCCAAAGTCCGGCTCCGACAGCTCTTTCGAGCCGGATGGCGCCAGTCGGTCGGACTGCTTGCAGCGCGCATCGTACTTACCCGGCCGGGAAACGTCTCCATAGCGTGGTGCGAGTCGTGTCCGTGCGTGTCGGTCGGAGCGTGTTGAAGCCGCGTGCACGAGTCGGTCGGCGATTTCGCGGGAGCATGCATCGTACTCGCTCGGCCGGGCCGCGTACGATTCGGTCGGGAAACAGGGCTCCGAATCGGATCCGGTAAATCCGAATCCGATTCGGAGCCCTACCGGCCGAGATCGGAATCGGCCCTCAGTCATCAGTAAGCTGAACAGCCCCTTTCTATGAAGGAAACACATCAGTGATTTACCAAAAAGTAACATTCCAGTAAGCACTGAGGGCCGCTGCACGACTCGTGGCAGAGCTGGCGACGCCCCAGGGTACCAGGAAGTGATGCTCCGGCCGGTTACATGCTGCATCGCCACACGCCTCTCTCGGACCCTGTCTCAGTACCAGCCGCCCTCTCCTTGGGGTCCCTGTGAGGCCTATTGATGGCTTCATGGAGATCCCTTTCCACCCCTAGGTGTCGTCACCGGTAGGTAAATTGGCCTGCACACGCTTTTGAAAAGCAGACACAACCGTAGAAGCTGCACTAAACTCATCTGTTAATGAGACTGAGCCCCCTGTAAAAACAAACCGCATCTGTCTCCCATAACCAGCCTGTCCTTTCTTATTTTCTGTCAATGCATTTTATTATTTATTTATTTCCATGTTCTGCGGACCACATGTCGTGGGCTGCGTGCCAGTCAACTCTCTCTTGGTTTCCCACTCACTTATTACATTAAAAACACTTGCAGTGGTAATCTAAAAGAACTGCATTCTGCGCCATTCCTTAACAAACCAGACACCTACGTAAAACAGTGACCTGTCTTGATAAACACTCCCACCTCCCACACTGCCTGTCCCAACTCGAAGCAAAGTGTTCCTCTCCCAGCGCAAACAATTACTTGTGGCATAAACAAGTAATTCTACAGTAAAGAATGGAGGTGGGGCTAGGAGTGACGTACTCTACCCCCGACTGTGGTGGCCAGAGGTATGTTATTTCGATAGACCTACCTGCATCCATCCATCCATCCATCCACCATGTCTGGATATCTAAGGATGCGCACGCGCACAGTTGCTGTGTGGGTATTTAGGCAGAAGAACACTTAGATAGCGGGATGCTGGGACATCCGGATAAGGAGTGTGGGCTTTAGATAGCGGGATGCTGGGACATCCGGATCAGGAGTGTGGGCTTTAGAGTGGCCCTGCGAGGACAGAAAAGCCAGTCCGGGAACCCTGGTGCTATTGAAAAATTTAGAAAAACATCTGGCATCTGGAAGCTGCTTTTTGACCCGGGGAAGGCTTTGCAGGCACCCTGCACATAAAGTGTGATATATATGGGAACAGAGATACAGAGAATCCGGGGTCCTCGAGGTCTCCTGTTTCTTGTGCTATAGCGTCATGCCACAGGAGGACCTGTGATTCACTATCGGCCTTAGAGGTGCCCCCAGCTGGGTCTGGTGCTGATGACTGTCTGCTCACTCTTCAATGAATGTAGACACGGTCTTGGCTGTGTCAAATAGGTCCAGGGGGAGTCATTTTGATAAATGCTTCCATTTTGCCCGTCCTTGTTGGTCCTGGTTTTCTGGCTCTATTGTTTGTATTTGGAGTGGCTCTGCACACTTAGTAATGGAGGGACCCTCTAGTGCACAACAGTAGAACTTGTACTCACTATCTTATAGACTCAGTAAAGCGCCTCCTGCGTCACCAGGCACTCAATCAATCAATCAATCAGGCGTTTGTTAAGCGCGACTACTCAAGGCGTTAGGGGTGGGGGGTGCAGGTTCCAGTCCATCAAGGAGGGGTCTGTCGAAGAGCCAGGTTTTGAGGTTTCTTGTGAAGATGGGGAGCGATGTTGTCTGTCTGAGGTGGAGCGGAAGGGCGTTCCAGGCTCTGGCCGCCAGGAAGGAGAAGGAGCGCCTCTCGATCTGGTCTTTCTGGTGCGGGGAACCACGGCATAGGAGAGCTGGGCTGATTGTAGGGTCCTTTGGGGTGCGTGGAATTTGAGTCGGCTGTTCAGGAATGCTGGTCCGTTGTCGTGTAGAGCCTTGTGTGCGTGGGTGAGTATCTTGAAGGTGTCTGTCCGTATCTGTCCTTCACAGTGGCACTGAGATGTCTGTCTGAAAGATTGTACAGTGGCAAATACCCCCTTCTTGTTGTAGGTGCACAGCCACCCTCTAGGCACCAGTGCATTTAGGTCGGGATTCTTTGTTGGGGGTACGCCCCAGAGCCCAGTATACAATACTTAAAGGCTGACTTGTTCCCCCTGCCACGGCTTCATTGCCTGCAGGGTAACATTATTCTTTCCAACACCAGATCAAACAGTCAGGTCACCTGTCATTACTCATGTGGGTCTGCTTAGTCTCTTGTGCACAACACACCCGTGCACACCAGCAGCACTGCACAGGCCGCAGTTCGTGTCAGCCTCCAGAGGCTTTGCAGCAGCTACTATGCTCCGTTTGGGGTCTCAACCTCGCACAGCGCCCCTCTGCACCAGCACACCAGGACTCAAGCCGCCTCCCAGGCCTGTGCATGCAGGTGCCTGGTTTTAAGCCCCCGTTGGGCGCAGACCACGCTCTTCACACCGTTGGCATATAAAGAGCAGAGGTTCAGAGTGGAACAATCTCTTATGTTAGCATTATTGCCCAATCAATCATCAGCAGAGTAAATCATTAAAGATAAAGAAAACTGGACCAATTAATCGATTTTGAAGTATTTATTTTATATTAACAGCGTCAAATGAAGTTTCAAACAAGTTCTCTGTGCGCATATAGTAACAAAACATTGCCATTTACAATGCCAATAGCTCCAACTCCAACAAACTCGAGACCTACTGCATTTCCAATGCTTGTTCACCTTTGGCACAACTGGCAACACAAGAGGGTCTCCCAATTTCTTGTTCTCCAAGGACTAGGGTGACCTGAGTTAACTTGTGGTGGAACCTTATTTTGCGTATGTGAATAATAAGTGGAATGGCCATCAGACATATGAAGTCATATAGTTCGTTCTTCCACCTCAGTAAATCCCATTCTCAGACATCAAATGCTCTGCTGTCAAGGGACATGGTGATAAACGAGTGACTGAGACATGCAGTAAGATAGTCAGTTCTGAGAACAATGTCCACACCATACATCTGGTGGGTTAGGCATTGTGCTTATTATCAACACAATGTATGCACAACAGATGAGCTTCAAATGGAGATTCTACAGAACAGTGTCAGAAAAAATCATCAAAAAAGGATGTTTCATGCTTTATGTAGTATTTGCATGTGGAGAAAGATGTATCTACTCATAATTGAAATTAATTTACAGTACCTAGTGCCTGTGCAGAACTCCACCGGTTCCATGTATTTGTTTTATTTATTTATCTAAGAACTTATAAAGTGCAGCTGAGCCCCAGAGAAGGTATTTTGCATCATAGGAAATGAAACTGAGGGTTACATCATATGGCTGAGGATATGAACAGAGCAGTAGGTTAATGAGAAGAGACACACGAGGCAGTTGGGTATAAACATCTAGTCGGTTTGCTTATGATTTTGGAATAGAATAGATCGGAATTTCAGAAAGTGCCCGAATGGTGTGTCTTGAATTGTTTCCTGAAAGGCAGCAGATCTCAGTTTCCTGCAGCATGCTGGCAAGGAGTTCCAGGCTGATGCAGTAGCTTCAGAGAAGGATTGCTGGATGGAAATGGCCTTGTTGAGTTTTGGTGTTTTCAAGAGAAAGAGTCTTATCTTCTCAGGACTCTAGAGCCTGCTGAGATGATGAAGAATTCTGCAAGGTCTCTGGGTTTAGCAGGAGGACATTTTCTTTTATCAAGTCTTGTAGGTAAGAGAAATGATGTCTTGAGTCTTTGAGGTTTTTAGCAACAGTTGCACATTGTTAGAAAGTCATACTTTTGCCCTGTCCACCCCCATATTTTGCTGAATGACACTGGTGGTAACTGACTCTGACTGTACCCTGGGCTCTGCTAACCATGCTCAGGGCCAGTGCTACATTGCCATGGTACATGTAATAGGGTACACTTCCAATTGGCAAGTCTCTAGTAGATAATAGGCCAAGGGGTGCAATCTACCTATAAGTCCCTAGTATATAATGGGGCATGGAGGTTTAGGGGCCCAGAAGATTTCCTGCACTTGCTTGTGTGCTCTGCTGTGGGCCTGCTGTCCTTTTAAAGGCAGTCCTGCCCTGCAGCCTGTCTTTAAAAGTAAATTCTCACAATTGGCATTGACAGACCCTATAAGTCCCCAGTATATAATAGGGCATGGATATTTAGAGGCCCAGCAGATTTCCTGCACTTGCATGTGTGCACTGCTGAGTGCCTGCTGTCACGTTAAACGCAGCCTTGCTTTGCAAACTGTCTTTAAAAGTAAATTGTATGCTAATTCGACTTTGGTGATATTGGCACTTTAAAAATGATAATATACCTTATTGGTATATATTAGGCGACCCCAAGGTCTCCTCTATGTGTCCCAGGGGTAGGGGGCAATGTAACTATGAGCAGGGTCCTTATAAAAGATGTGTTACATGCCCTCATGAGAGAAAAACTGCCCATTTTATTTTTCCCCATTGTACATACCTCGCTCCATAGGCTAAACCTGCAACATTTTATTTAGGTATAACTATTGCTAGGAAAGGAGTAAATATCATTCAAGGACATAAAAGATAGGAATTGATAAAGTCAACCTCTTGCCACTATTGAATCTATCATAACTAGTACAGAAGAGAAGTTATAGAACCTTCTCTTCTGTTAGCCAAAATCCAGCCTTCTAGTGGTCTCTAATGATTGGTCAGCCTTAACAGGCTTAGCCAGGCTGCTTTATTTAGCTGATAAGTGGCCTGGCCGGAGCATAGATTATCTGATGGAGAGGGCTTGGCAGCTGGGAAGGATGGGTCCTGCAGATGGGGGTGGGTAAATCAAACTGAGCTCAAAGAGAGAGCAGATCAGTAAGGAATGCCACATGTACCTACCCCCACATCCCGAGCCCCAGCCAGATAGCAGGCTTAGGAGAGGACTTTGCAGAGCTCAGGCGGAGGGGAGCTAATGACAATAAGACAGACTGTGGGCTGATTTAGCCAGCCACTACTCCCCTGAAGCAAAATCATCCATGTTGGATTTTGGAAGTTCAGTGCTTTGTGGGACAAGAAGATGCCACACTATGGAGGAAGTTGTCATGCTTTTGGGTGGCACCCAGCATCTCATTGGACAGAGGTTCCCCCTGCGTGTTGCCCCAGAACACTGAACAAATATGTGAGAGCTGCATAGTCTCTCAGATCTGCTGCCTGAAACTACAGGGGAAAGAAGGACTGCCCAGCTGGAATCTGGATCTGCACCCAAAGGTCTGCACTCTGAATGACTACACCTGCTGCACAATCTGGTAATACAGCCCTGGGGACTGTGTCTTGCTTCAAGAAGGATTAAGGAGTGAGCTCCCTGCAAGCTACAGGTTAACAGAGCCCACCTGCGTCATCTCCACCAAGAGTCTCCATCCTGGATTGCATGCAGTGGACTTTTAAGGAATTGCCCAGGTGCATTGTGGGAATTGTAGTCCAGCCATCCCAGAGACCAGCCAGGAGATTCCAGACTTTAGATTGGTGTTTTGGATGCTTTGAACCTACAAGGAGGCCTTCAGAAAGCACTTCCTGGAGTTTGGAGAACTTTGGAGAACTTTTGCAAAAAGCTCCATGAGGTGACCGACCTGACATCAAGAGTCAAGCCGACTACCTTCAACTTCGACCTGGCCTGTATTTCAGGTATGTCCTTCTGAAAGCTCTGGAGCTCCAGACTTACAGGATTTGACCGGAACCTCAAGTCAAGCCAGCGAACCCTCACCAAATCCGGCCGGCTCTGGGGGTCAAGCGATGTCGGAATAAAAAGATCTAGAAAAGTTTCTAAGTGTGTAGGTAATATTTTTCCGCTTAGTGTATCCAACCAGGATTCCATTGCAGTAGTCCTCAAACTTTGACTTTGCCCCGGTCAAGTGTAACCAGATGTCCCAGAGTGGCGCGCTATGTTTTTAAGCACTACAAAGTGGTTAATCTTTAAAAATTCATATCTCCGGTTCCCTACATTGGATTTTTGTCGTTTTGGTGGCTATTTGTTCACAAAAATATTTGTGCAAATTGGTGTGGGATTTTTATTGTGTGTTTTGTATTACTTATTTGATGCATTGGTGTATTTAAATGCTTTACACTCATGTTTCCTAAGTTAGACCTGACTGCTCGTTGTCAGCTACCAAGGGGCAAGCAAGGGCTAATTTACTGAGACCTTTACTGGACCCTATACTGTGTTGGTGGACTTATTAACAGTGGTAGTGCATACTCACCCCTACCAATAACCCACTTTCCAACACGTATCATCTGCATATTGGTGTAAATTGATGCAAGAGTTTCATGTAGACAGTGAATAGCTTTGCATTTAAATGGATTCTTGAATGACCCTGCAACTCAATTATGCTGTCTTTGATGCGCACTCACCAGATTCTAACTTTAATGAAAGAAGTGAACCACTTAAGTACATTGCCTTTGAGTCCTGTTCAATCGAGTTAGGTAAAACCTGCCAATTCCCAACCATAATGCTGTTCCCCCTCTGCACTCCCTGTAGACACAGTATTCAACAGGGGTAGATACTCTAGTCCTCCAAAGCTCTTTTCCTAGAAGGTTGGCACCATCTGGTCAAAACCCATAGCTGCCAAATGAAAAGAGAACTACCTGTTAATCAAGCACCTCGTTTCTGTCCACCATCGCCATCCACTTTCCCTCCACCATCGCCATCCACCTTTGCTCCACTATCAACATCCACTTTCCCTTCACCATCAACATCCACTTTACCTCCACCATCAACATCCACTTTCCTTCACCATCAACATCCACTTTCCTCTACCGTCAATATCCACTTTCCCTCCACCATCGCCATCAACCTTTGCTCCACCATCAACATCCACTTTCCCTCCACCATCGCCATCCACTTTCCCTCCACCATCACCATCCACCTTTGTCCAACATCAGCATCCACTTTCCCTTCACCATCAACATCCACTTTACCTCCACCGTCAACATCCACTTTCCCTTCACCATCAACATCCACTTTACCTCCACCATCAACATACACTTTCCCTCTACCGTCAATATCCACTTTCTCTCCACTGTAAACCCCCACTTTCCCTCCACCGATGACCTCCACTTTCCCTCCACCGACAACCTCCACTTTCCCTCCACCATCAACATCCACTTTTTCTCCACCATCAACCTCCGCTTTCCCTCCTGTGTTAGCATCCACTTTCCCTCCACCGTGAACATCCACTTTCCCTCAGAGTAGTGGTAAACTCAAACTCCAGAACTGTCAGCTTATGTGATCCAAGAAGAGAACTATTCAAGAAGAGAATTAAAAATGCTGTACAACTACCTGCAAATTTTAGGTGATATAGTATATTTCTTTGGGTGTTTCCCTGTTATAAGGTGCACCTAAGACGCCATGTCTGTTCACACGTTAAGCACCTATAAAGGTATGTTTCTGTAATTTTATCTTACTGTTCCAGTTGTGCTAAAGTGATTAATGTTAAGCCTGATTCTGGTATTTTGGAAAGATTTTAAAAACATTTTTAATACATTAGTAATTAGTAAATAAATATTCTATGCTGAAAAAGTAGATATCTTGGCTTGGAAATATTCAGTTACGCTTAGTTGGGACCTTAGCCAGTAGTGTGTGAATACTTTATTAATGCCCCGTTTATTTTTGTTATCTCATGGTCAGACACTAGAGAGTCAATAGATAATGTGACTGATATTGGCCACATTTATTTACATTTGTGGTCAATTGATAAGGCAATATTGTGCAGTATGAATATTTTTATTAGAATCATTTTAAATAGTCTTATGTAATAAACTGTATAATGCTATTTCTAGATAAGTGAATACTATTAGAGGAGTGGTAGGCATGCCTACAATTGTTGTACTTGAAGAAAAACCAGCAGTACTTATTGTAAGAGTTGTGTCCTGACTGGGAGTGAGGGAACACAGCTGAACATTGTCACATCTCCCTTCAGACCCAGCAGCTCAGCATAAGAAATAAAATACAGTATTTGCCCCACCTCAAGTATTGCTTTTCACTTTAGTTCACCTTTTTCAGATAGGTGGCTTATTCTTGTGGTTGTGGTTGAGCGCACTGCAGGGATTGCTACTGAGACTGTACTGCGAATGGAGCCCAAACTATGCCATGAGATAGTGATCATGGATTAATCCAGCCTAGATAGAGAGGGTGTTAAAGACAGAGACAGAGTAAAACACTCGTTTTTCTCTGCCCTGGGAGAGGAGGTTTGTTGGGGAGGACACTTGGGGTGCAGAAAAGAAAGCGCGTGGCGTTGGTGTGGACACTTAACCACACCAGGTTAGCCAAAAGATAAGCGAGAAGTTACCCCCAATTATTTTATTTTGATGAAGTGAAAGTTCCTTTAGGGTGAAGCTCCTGACAATGAGTTTGCTGTTAATACACTGATGTATGAGTAAAGAAAACCACAATACCTGAGGCGTGATTTGCACTCGGGGACAGCTGCTACCATTGACAGAAGGTCTGTTGGCAGCTGTGATGGGTTCAGCAAGGACTGGTATTGGGACAGAAGTGCAGCCCCGTCCTGGATCTGACCTGCAGCCTGGCAGGAGTGAGATCAAGAATCACAATGAGGATGTGAGCCACGCTTACTACTGTAATGCAGTGTGTTTATTCCGGAGACTAACTATGAAGCTGATCCCCCTTCTGGAGGGACTGGTGGTTATTCATACAGAGTTGAATGAGCTGCTGGTTAAGGAGGGATTCTCACAGAACACAGAACTCCTGCTTAACAATTTATTAATGACAACAAAGTGTAAATATTATCAACTTAGTTCATTTGCCTTTACCATCTCTTCCTCTTTCTATGAGTATGCTTTTATTAGGATTTCCTTTCCTATTTTTACTTTCTACTTATTATGTTGTTAATATTTCCCTCAGTCAGATAGATCCACCATAGGATTCAGTCAGGGATAGTCAATAGGACATGTGCATCCCCATTCTTTGCTTTACAGTATCTTCCATCTTGTATTTCAGGTGATCCACTGCACTATGACAGAGAACACGCCGTGTGTTATTGTGGAAGGCTTGGGCGGCATTGCTGATGTCATTGGCCAAGTGGCCACTCTCAACAGCTCAAAGATCACCATCTCCCTGATTCAGGACAAGCTGCGCAACCTGTTCCCTGAAGCCTTTGATTACTTCTCAGATATTCAGATCATAGAGTGGACAAAGAAGGTAAGGCTCGAATGTGTACGCCAACCTCGGCTCACAGAGTGGGCAAAGCTGGTGACACCAAAGTGTCTGCACCAGATACATAATATGGAGTAGGCAAAGAAGGTGAGGCTAGAGTGTCCACACCAATTTGCCAATTTGCTTGCACTAAGGCGCCCTGTATTCCTGAAGAGGCTCTTCAAGTAATGTCTAAAAATTGTTATAGTTAAACTTATTTTCAAAGAACTGAAGCCTGATTTTCAGAAGGGCGTAATCAATGATATGGAAACAAAAAAAGTCATTTTGCACGGTAGTTTTATCACCCTACTAGTCTATCGTAAGTGGTGAAAATGGCACCAATGGAGACACCGCTGCTTCTGACATCGGCTCTGACAAGCATGGAGGCGGAGCAGCAGCTGAGAGTGACTGGTCCTCCATTAAGCCTGGCAGAGTTACCTCCTTGACGGGCTACCCTCACTTAGGTTGGTGGGAACCTTGAGTTGTTCCCCATCAGCAGAGCCTAATTCCTTCATCAAATAAGAAAGTTACCACTAGGGCTGAATCCAAATAGGATTTAAGGATTTTCCCATGGGTTCTATTAACAAACAATACATCTAAATGGAATAATTTGCATAGTGCTTACTCTGCAATTCTGAAAATTTAGTGTGGACCTGGACCATGTGTATTTATGCTGGACACCTCAGAACTAGGGTGTGTAGTTAGGTGAGAGAGGACATGGCGTCTAGGATGCTGTGTGCTTCCATATGCCTCTTCCGTTAGTCTTCACAGGCTGCACCCTTTTAGTTACTCTGATGGAAATAAGCATGTACACCCTGCCCTATGACAATAATACAGGATTTTAAAAATAGTGAAAGACTGCATACTGGAAAATGTGTATTGTCTAAGAGAATGCTCAGTGCCCAAAATTCTTGCTTTTGCAATTAACCTTTGGGAGAAATCTGACACTGCTATAGAGACCTATAGTACTAACAACAAGCTGTAGAAACCAATCCCACACTGCTAATATGCTGTAGTCAGTAGGGGACCTCATGATCTCAAGGGGTGGTGGGGTCACCCTGGCTTGCATTGTTGCTCCCCTTGCACCTCTTGTCCAGTGCCTGGTAAAATCAGGACACCTACATGCATTATACAACTCAAATGGATGTAAGAGGCCTGGGTCAGGGGAGTTACAGTCACATGTTGCTTCAGGATAGCTCTGAACAGGGTTGGGAGATTTCCCACCCGGGAGGCAGGAGGCATTTCTGTTTTAGGAAATAAGCTAGGGATGGCTCTTGAACGGCCTGCTGTCTTGTTTGTTCTTATTACACTTCTTAGCCAGCAGACTGATGGTGTCTTGGCTGTGGGTGTGCCGAGTTCCACCAGAGATGGTGAGCTTGTCCACAACATAGGCAGGTGTGATGGTCGTGAGGGCTTGTAAATGATGCCGCTGGTTTTGAAGATTGTGCAGGAATGCAAGGGAAGCCGACCCGAGTTCCACTCGGGATGGGGGTGATGGGTTCATATTTCTACAGGCCCTGGTTGAGATATGTAGGATGACCTAAGCGGTGTCTCTGTAGAGCCTGGGAGGCCATGGAGTAGGTCATTACCACCAGCCAAATGTGAGAATGCAAAGTCTTTAACAGCAGTTCTGAAGTTGCTTTCTAGGAGAAATGGTTTGATTTTCTTTAGCAGAGAGGGAGCGCTCATGCTTGGTTGTCTTTGTTTTTGGCAGTGTGTTCCTTGTGGGTGAGGTTGGTATCCAGGTTGAATCCGAATGACTTGACATTCTGTGAAAGTTGGGTTTTGAAGCTTTGAAGGTTCATGTTATTGAGCCAGGTTTGTACTTTATCTTGTTTGTTGTTCTTGTCAAATAATAGGTATTCTGTCTTGGTTGGGTTGAGTTTCAGGCAGGTGCTGGCTATCCAGGTCTGGACAGTGTGCTAGCAGTGTTTAAGACACTGCATGTCTGAAGCAGAGGAGACTCAGTGGACCAGTGGACTACTTTCAACTCTCAAACTATTTTTTTTAAAAACTTTTTGTAAAACAGTCCCATTTCCTTTAAGGAACTGGGCCGCAAAACAAAATTGTTTTCTGTATTTAAAGTCAATCACAGATATGGCATTTGGCTGAATCTTGCAGGCCACTATCCCTGTGATTGTAGCCAATCAAAGTGCATTGCAATTTGTGACTTACCTCATTAATATTAATCAAATAGGTTGGATTATGACCCACTCCGATTTCATATTTTGCAAGCTAACCTATTAATATATAATTGAGTCGCAAAAAGTTGATGAGCATTTTGCAAAAACGTTTTGCAACTCAAATTATTGTACATATGGCCAAGGTACTGAGAGTTACTGAGAGTATGTTCTACACCATTTCCATTCAAACTGGTGAATTTATAGTTTACTATTTATACATTTTGGCATAAACCAAGGATTGCTTGTTATCGTTCATGGTTGTGGCCTTTATGTCATCAGCGTTGATAGAAAGAGACTGGAGCTCTCAACCACCTTTGTCCATATTGTTACAGGAAATTTGCTTACTGTGCTTCTTTGGACATTGACTGGGGGTGGGAAGACAGATACTCTGCTTGGAATGAGTACTCTTGCAGTTGCAACATCTGTTTTTGGTTTAGAATGGTGGCTTGAAGGTAGACCCTTTACACCAGAGTTTAAAGGTTTATAGTGGCCTGAAAAGAAAGTGTCAGTACAGATAGACCTGGAAATTTCTGTGCCCCCACAACAAGGCAATGGCCTCTTTTTCGACATGGGACTAACGTTTAGTGAGATTGAGAAAGTGGCTCTCAGACGCGACTAGGGTCCAGTCCCAATGTACTGTTTCTACATTAACACAGACACATAACAAGTGGAACCAGCATCCACTGCCCACTTCATGCATTTGGAAGGGTCATGGTACTGTAAGGTGGTTTAATTTGACAAGACGTCAGCGGTGGTTAGAATGTCTGCTGATGCATGTCAGCCCATTCCCATGTTAATGACGATTTCAGCAGTTCTCACAATGGTCTGATGAGATGTGAAGTTCCTGATGAACCTTCCACAGGATGTAAACTTTCCTAAAGAAAAAAATGCAAACTTCATGTAGCAATTAATTCACCTTTACCAAATATTCCTTTGTACACATGCCTTTATTCACAGTGAAGTAAGATCATCAGGGTCCTAGACCCAGAGCATCTCTCCAACAGCCCCTTGCAGAGCACCACACTCCCCAGAATCCATTACAGGACAATTCCTTAACCAATAACAAGCAATCAGGATAACATGAAGAACATGGAAGAAGGAAAATAGCAAATACGCAAATGCCACTCTTCAGAGAAAGGAGGAGCGTCAGTGGAAGATTTTACATTTTTAGAATCAAAGGGGTCCAGAGGAGAACTGTTACCCAAAAAGATAAATGTTCTGTTTCATAAATTCACATGTTTTCTGAGGACACCATATTTTAGATGCTGAAACACTGCTCTCGGCTGGGTATCATGTTCTGCAGCGGTTGTGGAGTGTACCAGAATATTGTCACTCTCATTGATCATGCCAGTGAGGCCTGATAGTATCTACCTTACATAGTTCAGGAAAAATTTAGTGGCACTTGAGATTTTGAAGTAGAGGCACTTGTATCACTGGAGTCTGACACGAGCTGAGAAGATGGTAATATAATGGGAATTAGGGGTAGAGCAGAATTGGGTGTTATCCGAGTTGAAATTGACTTTGGAGAACCACTCTGCTCCAGCAATGGCTGGAGAAAGGTGGCGTTCCCAGCATGTTGTAATGTTTAGGAGTACTTTCCTCCCAGATGTTATGGCTTCTTTTCCACATCAGTAGACAACACCTACTGGGTAGAGCTTTACACTTTCTCAATAATGTCAGTTTTCTCAAGATTGTTTAGCTCTTCTTTGCCTTGTTAGTGCATGTCGAAGGCCACCCTGTGTTGGCCAAGTGTGATGGGGCAGACTGTTTCTTTGACATGGAGCTAGGTTATCTTCCCAGTTAAACATCTAAGGCCTTCTTTGAAAGTATGGCACTCATCTAGCGTTTAATCCAGTTCACATGTCCTGATGCTGAGAGTAAACTAGATAAATCGTCTTTAGCACTCAAAAACTCCCACAACAGTTTTTTAATCATGTCTAGGGTACTCAAACAATAAAGTAAATTTCCTTGGGTATACCCTGAGACATTTTTATCCCTTGTTTTTCTCTGGATCCCTGTTCCGAATCCAGTAGGGATTTATATAGGAACTCCATACTTTGGTTGAGTCCGCCATGGTGATATTATCCTTCCAGGGTGTGGATAGGCACTGATGACGAAGCATGCCACTATACAGAGTGGGTGAGGTGTCTACTCCAAACTTCTACTGATTTTCTACAGGACCTATCCCAGAAGTCAAACCTAGTTACCTATTTGGTGTTTGATGTTGTGCTTGGGAGCAAGCAACTAGTGTTTCCTAGACTCCCGCACTCTCTTTGTGTGTTATTCTTTGAAAATTTGCCTCCCTAAAAACTCATCATTCATCTGTGATCCCTCTAACTGAAGGTCAAGAGGAGTCATCACACCTTCATGATACAGTATGAGGGTCGATAATACAACCTCTGTATAGAAGACAGAAGATGAGACTGCTCTGTCACTAATCTCTTTCCGATTCACTTCTTTAGATCCAAGACATTGTGCGGATGAGCCAGCTGCTCACCGTCTTCAGAGAGGACAAGGATGGTGCCCAGGATATGGATGTGGCTATTCTCCAGGCCCTCCTGAAAGGTGAGGCCTGTTTGACGGCAAAGTAAGGATTGATACTGAATCTGAGGAACACGTGGCCGAACAGTTAGGCCTTCGTTTGGAAGACTGCACATCTGTTTTCTTTTAAATGTATATGACTTCTTGTATATTATGGTACATCCACCTACATACTCTCTCCATGGGCATTGGCAAATAACTCATTTGTAGGGTACCATCCTCTTCAAGAGTAGCGCACACTATTGAAATCATTGTTCAATACTTCTTAAACAAATTCTGTAAATCTTTTAATTAACTTCATTATATATTCCAAATTTCCTAAGCCCATTAATTTCTGGTGGAATCCCCTCGCATGGAGCACACACATCTACTACTTGAAAAAATGTAGGAGCAGATTTCAAACAGAAAGACTATTGCTATTTACCAAAGTCACTACAGTTCTAAAGGTTAATGAAACATTAAAAATGTTCAAGAAAATATGTTCTCTCCCTGAGCGCAGAAAGGCTGCATCTTCATGGACTTAGATCAGACTGCGGCAGCTGTGTTTCAAACCACCAAGTCCAATTAGGTGACCAATGAAAAATCATTTTAAGTGTTTTTCCCTAGTGTTCATTGTAGTTCAAAACAAAAACAAATATATGCTAATCTAATTGATTGCTAAGTCCTCTTGGTATGAATGTATCAAGAAATTGAAAACATCTTTCGCAATTTCTCAATAATATGTTCTCACAGTTCTGAACACTCATTTCAGGCACCGTTTTTAAAATGTGACACTTTGTTGTATTTAATGTGACAGTAATGTGTTGCCAAGTGCGAACTCATACTATGAAATTAAACATTGCTGTTATGTTCAGACCATCTGAACTGATACAGGTCTGTGTCTAAGGTTCTGTCAGATCTGGCCAGGAGAAGTATATGGGTTTTCTGATTGCATTTGAGCTGGTCTGCTCCCTTCTTGAAACCTCTTTGATCACGTATGACTCCATTGCTCTTCTGAAAGATAATAAACTGCGCTGGACCCTTCAAAATGGGTTGAGGTTGATTCAATCCTTAAAATAATGACAAAGTTATAGAAGGTGGTGAGAGAGCTAAGTACTCAATCATCAGTGCAATTCTATACCTATCTGAGACATACAGAGGATTTGTTTGTTATTTAAACTGTGATATATAATATGTCAGTTTCAGATTTAACTTTATTTATTCATTCTCATCTGCCCCCTTATACTTTTCAAATCCCTATGTGTGGGTCCACTGAAGATGGGGACGAGGATTGATGCACCTGCATTGTTCTTCAATGGACATTCAGGGAATCTTAGGTCTCTCAAGAATGGTCAGTCATTTATCTGTTAAATTCCATAATCTCACAGAGTATTTTAAATTAAAGAGAGATTTACCAGTTACTGGAGGAGAAGGAGGCAGCATCACCAGACAGGTCTCTAGTTTCATCATCAAGGTCAGAAGCTATTGATTCAACCCATACCGCCAATGTACATGGTCACACGTGAAGACCCCTGTATTTTGTGTAATGAAAAATATGTCTCAGGAGGTCAACTTTTTGGTAGCAGTGAGATTCTCTAAGAAGACATAAGTGCTTATGGAAGCTATATATATTTTACACAAAATGGTGCCTCAAGTACAAAATAAAATCGTTCCAATGACAGCTAAAGTTTACAGACTTTTACAGACCAATGACCACCGTGTAGTTTTGTGCCTTGCATTTCAACAATGTTGATTGTGCTTTGGCAAACTTGTTATTTTGAGGTTTAGCTACAACCTCTTTTGTCCTGTGGTTGCACATATGTGTTACCAGTGGCCCATATTTTCTCTTTCAAGTCCTAATTACAAATGGCTCATAAACTTTGATAGGCTGGCAGCAGGAGGTACCAGTCTTGCTTATAATGAGACCATTTGTGTCTGAAGTCCATGGGCATGCATTGTCAGCGTGAACCAACAACGTAGCTCTTCCAAGGCCAAGCTTTTCATGAGTGAGGGTTTAGGAAGCAGAGATGAAGGTAACAGTGTACTCACCTATGAACCTTAGGGACAGCCTGCAATTACATGTGACCCAAAGCAGTCACATATTAAGCTCCGTAGACCAGTGTTGTATAAGGTCTGCACCCAAGACCATTCCCTAAAGGCCACCCTCACAAAATATATGACTGTAGGTCAGCTTCCCCAGTGTCACTGAAGACCAATCAGGAAAAAAAAAGGATCAACAGTTCAATTGAGATATGGTTACACTCACTACAATGGCTGGGCTGACAAATTGGACCAAACATGACCAAGAGGTGTTTCTTAGAGATGCAAAACAATGGGATGACTAGACATATATCACTTTCAGAAGAGACCGCAGTGGATTTAAATATTGAACCGTGTTAATGAAATCAGAGTTCCATGTGTTCCAGCAGGGGATGTTTACATCAAAGCTGGGTCCGAGAAGAAACAACCACTATCAGTAAATTAAAAGATCACCTGAACTGCTAAGTAACTCTGGCAGTTCACTAGTTTATATGCACCAGTTTATATGCACCAGCTTATATGCACCAGCTTATATGCACCAGCTTATATGCACCAACTTATATGCACCAGTTTATATGCACCAGCTTATATGCACCAGCTTATATGCACCATCTTATATGCACCATTTTATATGCACCAGCTTATATGCACCTGTTTATATGCACCAGTTTATATGAACCAGTTTATATGAACCAGTTTATATGCACCAGTTTATATGCACCAGTTTATATGCACCAGTTTATATGCACCAGCTTATATGCACCAGCTTATATGCACCAACTTATATGCACCAGTTTATATGCACCAGTCTATATGCACTAGCTTATATGCACCATCTTATATGCACCATCTTATATGCACCAGCTTATGTGCACCAGTTTATGTGCACCAGCTTATGTGCACCAGCTTATATGCACCATTTTATGTGCACCAGCTTATATGCACCAGCTTATATGCACCAGCTTATATGCACCAGCTTTTTGCACCAGTTTATATGCACCAGTTTATGTGCACCACCTTATGTGCACCAGCTTCTATGCACCAGCTTATATGCACCAGCTTATATGCACCAGTTTATATGCACCAGTTTATATGCACCAGCTTATATGCACCAGCGCACCAGCTTATATGCACCAGTTTATATGCACCAGTTTATATGCACCAGCTTATATGCACGAGCTTATATGCACTAGTTTTTATGCACCCGTTTATATGCACCAGCTTATATGCACTATTTTTTATGCACCAGCTTATATGCACCAGCTTATATGCACCAGTTTATATGCACCACCAGTTTTTATACACCTGTTTGTATGCACCAGTTTATATGCACCAGCTTATATGCACCTGTTTATATGCACCAGTTTATATGCACCAGTTTATATGCACCAGTTTATATGCACCAGTTTATATGCACCATCTTATATGCACCAGCTTATGTGCACCAGCGTATATGCACCAGCGTATATGCACCAGCTTATATGCACCAGCTTATATGCACCAGCTTATATGCACCAGCTTATATGCACCAGTTTATATGCACCAGCTTATATGTACCAGCTTATATGCACCAGCTTATATGCACCAGTTTATATGCACCAGTTTATATGCACTAGTTTATATGCATCGTTAAAGAGTTTAATGAAGCTCAATGGAATACCACAATTCGTTGTGGGACGGCAAAGAGCCCAGAGTGAAGAGGGGACTCTATAGACAGATCATGAAGAGGCAAAATTGAAACTTTGGGAAATGAAGCTATAATAATGGGCGGGACAAGTCAAAACTAGGGTGAATAGGGCTGAAGGGGGAAGGGGAGAATGTTGACTGACAGAGGGGCTTATGGGGTACTGACCAGGGAAAGGATCTGTGCTTCAATGCAGCTAGTTCCTAAAGCAATTTAACGGGCCACGTTTTTTCCACCAGTAAAATCAAGCTGAGATTTCACACACCCAAGAAATAAAGGTGCAGGAACATCAGCCTACTGATAATGGATGGAGAGTGGAACTCCACTTGAGAACACAATATGGGAAAAAATGGGTAAAACAATCATAGAACATTGAGAAGGATGAAGAGTGCCGCATTGAAGAGTTTGTCCCAGAGGGAGTGAACAAATACGTAGAGATATAAGAAGGTGCTATGACCACATACAAAGACCAAACATTAGCAAAAAGTACTGCAGAAGATGTAAACAAACCTGAAACAAGACAAGAGTTAGACATCAGATTGGCATCTCTGTTATACTTCTTACCTTCAGAATGACAAACTGGCCGCAAACTGATAAAGACCTCTTTATAGTGAAAAGGAGCAAACTATTGCTGGCCACCAGTTAATTTACAAAAACCCTTTGAAGTTACAGATTATGCATCCAAGAACAGGAGAGATCATGAGCCATCTTGAAATCAGCTACACCAGTCAGCCCAGGCCTAGAGGCATTCCTAACAACATCAATATGTCCACATTTATTAAAGATATTGCAGTGGGAAAACAGAAGCACACCTCAAGTCTCATCATCAAACATGTATAAGCATCCAGCAAAATGGAGGGCGTGGTGGACATCCCTTCAATCCTAGGATGAAAAAAGCAACTGTAGCAGCAAAACAAGAAAAGTAACTTTTCAAGAGGCTGGAATTGCAGAAAAGAAATGCCAGGTGGAGAGAGAACAAGTGTAGTGGAAAATACTAGGGATTCTGTAAAAGGAAGGGCAAATAGCTGGTTATGCTGAGGAGCACTACATCCTGAGAAACTATCTAGACCCTCCTAAGCCCCAAATAGCTAAAGATGATAATGCACTAGAAATCACATCCATTTAAACAAATATTGTTTCACTACTTACTTCATTTGTATTTTAATTTAAAAATCATATCACAGAAATTCAAGTAATTCATAAAGCAAAAAAGGCCCTTTAAATCAGCAAGATCATGGATTAGAATGAGCCTAAGGATACGTGTTTAGATCTAACTCCCTGTATTAAAATATTGGTTAATAACGTACATGGCGTGCACAGTCAAAATTTCTGAGGCCTATTGTGGTGACTGGACCTTAGTCTATTTTTCATACTTAAACAAGGTACATCTTTACATACTGTTTAAATATCAAAAGACAGGTTTTGAATTAAATGTTTATTTGGAAGATTGTTATATGCAAAAAAATGGAATGCAATGGGACTAAATGTACTTGATCAGCCAAAATTCTTGTGCTAAATGATTTGTCCATTTGTATTCATATTGATTGACATTTTACTATCGTGATCGACTTTGACTTTCCTTCAGGTTTTTCCTCATAGACCCCACTGCATTATCATTACTAGTTATTTGAGTCGTTTCCCGGTATAACTGGGCCTGATGAAGGTGGTATAATTATCAAGAACAACCCACTGAAACTGCATTGACATTTTTAATTTTCCACTGTTGTCATGCCCAAAGGATGAACAGAAAATTGGACTGGTTTCCTCCTCCATCACCTGGGACTTTTGTTTCACAATAGGGACTTCGGTTGGATTGATTAGGTTATTCTAATTAGCATTTTTTTGTGTTTTGGGGCTATGCAGTTAGTTTGTTTGCCTAGTTTACACTATAATGAGTTTTATGCGTGCAGTGAACTATGCTGATTAAAGTCTCCTTTTGCATTATGAATTCCTTGCATTTCTGCAATATGTGTGTTTTTAATTCAAATAGGAATGAAGTAAATAATGAAACAATATTTCTTTAGAATAATGTGATTTCTAGTGTATTAGCATCTTTAGCTTTTTTGGGCTTAGAAGAGTCTAGGTCGTTCCTCAGTTTGGGAGGGTATTCTTTTGTTTTCATCCCCCACAACCCTTGTGCTCATTTTGGCGAACTGCATCTTATACAAGAGAGACAAATAATGGAAGCCCAGGATAGAGACTTGAGGACAAAATGGTTTAATGCATGAACAGTAACAAAAAATCAGATAAATGTATGTTTTTCCATTTAGAGACATCTGGCATCTTGGTGTCCAATGCTTATAGCATAAAACATTTATACAAGCAAATTCAACAAAGTACCTTGTTTCATTCAATGGAAATTATATAGTCCTTGTAACACTGGAGTATCAGACAGATGTAGGGATTGTAACCCAGCCAAAATGTAATTGTCATGCATCACATTTAAGGCTGCACACTCCCCGTTTCACCTCCCAGGACTCCACAGACACCTACATTTGAACAGCCAGACCCATTTGCTCACATTCCCAGCTTGAGTTTAATACCCCAGTCTTATTCTACTTGGCTGACCAGATGCCCAATGCATCTTTTGCTAACAAAAGGATGGGCTGGATTATTAAAGTTCCAATTCCCTTTTGCCTTTAGGCAAATGTGCCATCGGTGGCGAGAACCCACAAGAAAGGGGTCAACTCCACTCCTCTTTCTTGCACTAGGAGCAAGACCTCTGACCTCCTGGTCAGGGACCTGCTCTCCCCCACAGCTCTGCTCCTAAGTGCCACCGCTCAGGGCACAGAGATCAACTCGCTCAGGTAGGTGTCGAGGCCCTCCTCCACCCGCAGGCTCCTTCCTGCGCCTCATCCCTGGTGGTCCAGTGGGAGAGCCTTGCTATTCTGCTGGCCACTGTTGTCTGTGACTGTCCTTGTGCCATTTTTCTGTCTTCTGTCTCTGTGCCCGTGTCTGTCTTTGAGCCATTTTTCTGTCTTCTATCTCTGTGCCCGTGTCTGCCTTGAGCCATTTTTCTGTCTTTTTCTGTTCTCCGTTTTCTGCCTTTTCTGTGCCAGTAATTGTACCTGTGTCCTCTGTGCCGTTCTGTCCCCGTGCCCCTTGCCCTCCGTGCCCTTCCCGCCGCTGCTGCCCCCGCGGTCCCTCCCCCTGCCGGTTCCCGCGTCCCGCCTCCCAGTTGCGCTTCCCTCCCCTACTTAATGGCAGCCGCTGGCGCGCTAAAGGCAAGCCCGTCTGCGCCCGTCCGCGGCCAGCGCCAGGAACCCTGGATCTACGACCTTCCACCGCTACAACTCCGCTGCCCTCCTCGCACTCAACCCCAGAAGAAACAACAACTGCCAGAGATCAACGCCAAACACCACCCACGGCCAGTTCTCCTGCCGACACTGCCAACAATCCTTCACCATCAACATCCCCCCACGACCGCCGAACCCACGCCGGACGCCCGCACCACCGAAGCCCTGACTTGCATCCTCCTCAACGTGCGCTCCCTACACAGACACACCATGGAGATGTGGGACCTGCTCGACACCCTCTCGCCAGACGTCGCCTTCTTCACGGAAACATTGACCAACACCACCTCCACCCCCGACATCGCCACCGCCATCCCCGACGGATACAAGATCCAAAGAAAGGACCGCCCCCACCGCCCAGGAGCAGGACTCGCCATCGCACACAAGAGCTCCCTCCGGCTCTCCACCTCCAGCACAAGCGACCCCTCTCCAACATAGAGCACCTCCACTTCCAGATGCAGACCAGCCCCAGAACCACGCTGCACGGGACCCTTGTATACAGACCCCCGGGTCTCACACCTCTTCCGCCACCACCATCGCCGACCTCGTCGCACCCCACGCCATCGCCTCCATGGACTACATTCTCATCGGAGACCCGAACTTCCACCTCGACAACCGCAGCGACCCCGACTCCACCACCCTCCTTGACAACCTTGCCAACCTCGGACTGAAGTAGCTCGTCACCACCCCCAACCACAGAGCCGGACACACCCTCGACCCCATCTTTGCAGGAGGGGCAAACATCCACTTCAGCCACACCACGCAGCCCCTCTGGACAGACCACCACTGTGTACACTTCACCTTCAACATCACCACCGCACCCAAACCCGCCCCGCACCCACCACGAAGAAACTAGAGTAAGATCACAGAGGAACACCTCAACACCACCCTCCTCCACGACCCCCCTCTGCCACGACCGACGCCAACTCCGCAGCAGAAGAACTACACCGCTGGATCTCCAGCTGCGCAGACAAGCTCGCACCCCTCCGCCAGCCCGCCAAACAACGCCCCTGAAGGCCTCCTGGTTCACCACCGACCTCCAAGAAGCCAGGCGAAGACCAGAACACCTACAAGAACGTCATGACTGAATACCTTCCCAGGACCTCTGCAACAAGCTCAGCTCCTACTTCCACCTGAAGATCAAGGCCCTCTACGACAACTTCAGCGAACAGACTCCAGACACCACCCCCTCTCCACCACCAACAACCAGCCCACCATCACCACCTGGAAACCTGCTACCACCGAAGAAACCGCCACGACCATGAAGAACACCCACTCAGGATCCCCACGGACCCCTGCCCACCGCACATCTACCACAGAGCCGCCGCCGCCATAGCACCCGAACTAGGCCGGACCATTAACGCCTCCCTCGAATCCGGCATCTTCCCCGATGACTGGAAGCGGGCAGAGGTCAAGCCCCTCCTCAAGAAACCCCCGGCCGACCCGACGGACCTGAAAAACTACCTGCCCATCTCTCTGCTTCCCTTCGCAGCCAAAGTCACCGAAAGATTCGTCAACGCCCAGCTGGCCACCCTCATCGAAGAGAACGCCATCCTCGACCTCTTCCAGTCCGGATTTCGCAGCAACCACAGCACCGAGACCGCCCTCCTCGCCGCCACCGATGACATCCGCATGCTACTCGACCAGTGCCACACTGCGGCCCTCATCCTACTAGACCTCTCCGCAGCCTTCGACACCGTCTCACACCATACTCTCGCAGCCACACTCCATGACGCCGGTATACGAGGAGCCGCCCTCGACTGGATCCGCTCCTTTCTCTCCGGCAGAACCCAAAGGATCAGACTCCCACCCTACCTCTCTGAACCCAAGGAGATCTACTGTGGAGTACCCCAAGGATCCTCGCTCAGCCCCACGCTCTTCAACATCTACATGGCCCCCTCGCCGCCATCATCAGACAGCATGGGCTCAGCATAGTATCCTACACCGACGACACGCAGCTCATCCTCTCCCTCACGAAAAACCCCAAAGACACCAGACTCTGTTTCCAGGAAGGAATGAAGGACGTCGCAGCCTGGATAAACAACAGCTGCCTGAAGCTCAACTCGGAGAAGACAGAGGTCCTCGTCCTTGGACCCTCCTCCACCACCTGGGAAAGCACCTGGTGGCCTTCCGCCCTTGGAAACCCACCCACTTCAACAGACCACACCCGAAACCTCAGCATCATCCTAGACTCCTCCCTCACATGACCCGCCAGATCAACGCCGTCACCTCCACCTGCTTCAACTCCCTCCGCATCCTCCGCTAGACCTTCAAGTGGATCCCCCGAATGCAGAAAGACTGTCACCCACGCACTCATAACCAGCAGACTGGACTACGGCAACACCCTCTATGCCGGAATCAACAGAACCCTGCTACACAAGATCCAAACCATCCAGAAAACCACAGACAGACTCGTCCTCAGAACCCCATGACACGAGCACATGACCCAACACCTACGAGACCTCCACTGGCTCCCCGTCGAGAAGAGAGTAACCTTCAAGCTACTCACCCACGCCTACAAATCCCTCCACAACATCAGACCCAAATACCTCAACAAGAGAGTATCCTTCCACGTACCCAAAGGAACCTCCGCTCCGCCGACCTCGCCCTGGCAGAGACCCCACGCATCCGCAGAACGAGAGCAGGTGGAAGAGCCTTCTCCTACGTCGCAGCAAAGACCTGGAAGGAGCTCCCAGTCAACATCAGATGCTCCCTACTCTGCACACCTTCAGGAAGAGCCTCAAGACCTGGCTCTTTGACTGATCCGGAGCTGCACCACCCCCGCACCTTGAGACCCTCACGGGTGAGTAGCGTGCTTTATAAAACCCTGATTGATTGATTGATTGCACTACAGATGAAAGGCCATGAGTTTCTTCTCCTCGTTGAAGGATGTGGCCCTAATTTGCTTGTCTCTTGTAGTTGATGCTAATAACCTAGTGCAAGAGAGAGCTCACTACCTGTCCACTCTCTTTTCACTATACCAAGCTTTCACTGGTCATCATCTTAGTTAAGAGTTGTGGCCAAGAGCTGGCATGCTATCTCTTCTTATTGGCCCCAATGCCAAAAGGCTCTCCATTCCTTGACCTGTGCGAAGATCCACAAAAATTAGGAAAACTGCTCTTCTGTATGACATTTAAGTAAGTTACTGATTTGTTACTGCATTGGTGACATCACTGGTGCTGACACCATGTGCTTTCATCAGATATATGATCGGTTATCATTATTAATAATATAATTATAATTCTTATGACTGTTTTCCATGTACTTCTGCTTAAAGTTACAGCAAAGGTAGATGGCAAGGTAAAGGCTGGCTCTTTCGTACTGCCCGTCATGGTTTTGGATAGGGTAGTTTGAAACTTTACTGCCACTTCGACTTGTTAACATAGTTGTCACACAGCGAATTACATTTTACCTTTTCATACCCTCTTGCTGCCGATGTAGCCTCTCACCGCCTTGATCACCACGGCCATGAGAACTGGGACTACCAGCTGAAGCTAGCCGTGTCCTGGAACAGAGTGGATATCGCAAAGAGTGACATCTTCACCGATGACAAGCAATGGAAGGTGAGCAGTGCCCGCTGGGTAATCTGGAACCCTGTAGCTTTGTAGTTTGAGGAGGTACTAATACACTGTCAGTCTTTATGTATTTGTGAAGTTCTAACAATTTCGTCCTTATCCCGGACTGGATGATGTTAGTAGTTAATTCTTAATGGAGCTTAAATACAGGCACAGACCTCTGCATGAAAGCCCCAAAAAGGATGTATGTTTAAGGGGGTTTGTTAAGCTTCGACACCTCTCACCTCAGGTTCAAGTGTTCCACGGTCACATATTACAAAGTCTTAGTTCGAGCCTAGGCAAATTCCAAGTTCACGTACAAGTTATGTAGTCAGGTCTGTTTGCCTTCCATCTCCACTCCCTAACATTGGCCTATTTACCTACCAGCTCTATGAATTACAATCTAGAAAAACAAATAAATATGTTGACCCGGCTCTGCGGCCGCTCAGTAAGGAGCCTTACTCTTGATCTTCAGGCATGAGAAGATAAATTTTACCACCTATTACCTGGGTCTACCAGCCTTCCAGCTTCAGTATTGTCGAGGGCTCACACTGCAGCCTTGGCTGATTGCCAAACAAAATAGAAAGGATTAGGTCACTCTTACTTTGATCCGGCAAGGATTTCAGGAAACCTCGAATGCAGTCATATGTTCGATGTTCAGGCTAAAAAACGATTTGCTTGCCCCCTTAATTGGGTCTGTTGGCCGTCAAGCCCTAGTGATTGTTGGCGGCTTATACGATGGCCATACATCTGGGGGCAGATTTACTAACATATAACGCAGCACTGCGTCAAATGGAGAGTGCAGGAATGCTCCACGTCTACTAAGATATGGCACATTCCTGCTCTCTCTCTGCGCTTGTGGTTGCCTAGTGACAACGCAGGCACCCTTGCTCCATGGTGCAAGGGTGCCTGCAGTGCAGGCAGGACTGTTAATCCTTGGAGGCTTTTTCCTTTTTCTAAGTGTGCTGTATTTATATAAAATTCTGTCTTGTTTGTGCAATTGCAGCAGGGGCGGCTCCTCCACTAGGGCGGAGGAGCGTTGCCCCACTGCTTTCTCGCAGTGCGAGAAGCAGAAACATAAAATGGTAATAACTACCATTTTATGTTTGCAGAAAGCAAAAGAGTTTGGCTGCGGGCAGGCTGGTGGGCGGGGCTGCTCTGCGAGCAGGGCTGGGCAGGGAGGAGTGGTGTGCCCACTCCTGAGGGCGCAATTACTGTTGGTCAGTCCTCTGGGGCCGCCCAAACCAGTCATGCTCACTCTGCCCATTCTCCATGCAGGCTGCAATGCAGCCTATGTGGAGAAAATGGCCTTCACGTAAGCCCCTGGCTGGGCGGCGTCCCCACCAATAACAACGTTGCCATTCCAGCGTTGTGATTGGCTTAGGGGAGGGGAGGGAGGCTGCCTGCTTCCTGTTCCTGCCGGAGGCAGGAGAGCAGGAGCCAAGAAAACACAGGACCCGGCCGGCCGACAGGTACGTTTTATTTATTTATTATTAAATTTACCCCCACCCCCCTCCACGGGTGACCCCCCCGCACCTCCACCCGCGAATAATGCCAGACGCGACTGAATTGCAGCAAGTCCTTAGAAATGGACCAGTGTGTAAATTAACCCTGAGGCTCCTTGGATGAAAGCTGCTGTAGTGAAATAAGTTGTTTCTCTCTGTGGGTTTAGTGTAGAGCCAGGTTCAGAGTATGTCAACTTTTTCTTTGCTTCAAATATCAAGAAACTTAATTTTCTCCTTGTCACTGTCCTCGATGAGCTTCATATGATGGCTGGTTGGTTGATCTTTGAGGTAGAAACTCCACATGGTCTGAGTGCACCAGGTTCGCGATGAGTGGTCAAGAGTGTTGGCCAGACCTTTGGCCAGTATTTTAATCTCATTGTTCAGTAATGATAAGGAGTGAAAGGGTGCACATTTGTAGCTGGGCTTTCCTCTCTGTGGATCAGAACAACGGTGGCTGTTCTCAAGTCTACTGACAGTCTCCCTTCTTCTCCGCACTGAACAAGCATCTCGTATATCAATGTATTTATTCACTGAGGCATTTTCTTGTAAAACTCTATGGATAGTCCTTCTGGCCCTTGGTCTTCCCAGATTATAATGATATAGTAGCCATTGACTTTTCTCTACAACAATATGGAGCCATCTAGTCCAATCCACAACTAACTGGAGAAGCTGATTACCGAGGAGGAACACCTGACGGTGCCTAAGGAGGGCCCTGAAATTCAGCTCTACCATGTTGCCCGAGTCCTGCTGGGGGAGTTTACAGAACTACTGTACCCGAATTTTAAAAGCTCCCGCTCTCCAGTAGTGCCGCATATCAATATAAAGGTACAAGAAACGCTTCTTGTTGATAATTAATATAGACCATTCAGCTCAAGTAGCCTTTTAGAAGTGAGTGGGTACTTAGTTGAGCAATAATTGCACAAGAACAGCTATGCTTTTTAATTACATCCTAAAATAGTGAATAAAATAAATTGTCTTTTTGGGAGTGTGCACATTAGGTGACCTGCAGAATGGCTTCCAAATGATATCCATGTTGGTAAGTTCTGGTTCTTATGTTCACTTTAGAAGATTGTATTTTCCAGTCCTGTTGGAAATGCACCTCCTGCACAGCTTGCATTGAAGCAGCTGTGACACGTTGTAAGGTTTTGCTTGCTAGGTTCCTTTTGCTGAGGTTTGAGCCATTCATTGACTTTGTGGATCTCACATTAACCTTCCAAAAACCTAAATGTTGATCCTTGCATTGATCTGGATAGATCTTGCTTCCTGCACTGGTTTTCATTCTATATTGACCCCACAGTTGACCACCCTCAGGATTGCTTTCTGTTTTTACTTTACTAGATTTTGCTTCCTCGCTGACTCTGCTACACTTGGCTCTCAACTTCTGCTTGACTAGAAAGTATATTTACCTTCCAACTTATATTTTGGAAGAACCCCCCCTCCCTGCTAGTGGGTTAGCAGCAGTGTTGAGGTTTGCAGTGCCTACTGGGAGGGGTGTTTGTTGCTTTGGCTTCTACAGGTGTCTTTTCCTGAGATACTGTTTTCTACGCCTCCCCTGGGACATGTTTACATTAAGAGTTTATAATATCACAGAAGGGAGAAAAAGTAGGGCATTGTAGGGCTCACGCCCACCCTTACTAACTTAAATAAACACAAAGATTGGCATGGTGCCCTCAGAAGTCTGCTATCTGCTCATTCAACTGATCAGCAGGTCATTAACAGAGACCCAACGAGTTCTCTGTGTGCTGCTAACTGCATTACCTAATCTCAAGGAAATTTCAAGAATTGGACAAGGATGGCTCACTCACGTAATGTGACATGCTTCATCAGTTGCCTCCTTGTGGATGAAGGACAGGGGGTGGTGCTGATTCTCTTGGATTTGTCAGCAGCATGTGATACCATCTCACCTATTTTGCTGCAAGACAGACTCCAGAGTCTTGGTGTTTCTCATAAAGCACTAGCCCTCCTGTCCTCATTCCTGACAGGGAGATCCCAAAGGGTGAAACTAAAGTATTTTTACTCGGATTCCTTTGTTCTACCTTGTGGAGTTCCACAGGGATCTTCTCTGAGCCCCACTCTTTTTAATCTATATGTAGCAGCTATAGCAACCGTGCTTCACTCATTTGGACTGGAGGTAGTGTCACATGCAGATGACACACAGATCATGGTTACTAGCCCCAAAGGCTCATGCTCAACATCAGAAAACATTCTTGGGTGCAAGACAAAAGTGGCAGAATGGATATCTGCTAACTTCTTGAAACGTAATGGGGAGAAAACAGAAGTGATGATATTCGGTTCAGGGACATCAAAGTGGAACAGCAAGTGTTGGCCTCAATCTTTAGGATGTTGTCCTGTCCCGACCTAGAAGGCTAAGAACCTTGGAGTTCTGATGGATATTGAACTTAACTTTAATGTTCAAACAAACCGTACCATTTCTACGTGCACCTGCCTCATAAGGATGCTAAAAAAAATCTTCCTCTCATCCAACGACCAGCACGAATACAGGTAGCTCTGGCTCTGTTTGTGCAATTGCAGCAGGGGCGGCTCCTCCACTAGGGCAGAGGAGCATTGCCCCACTGCTTCTCGCAGTGCGAGAAGCAGAAACATAAAATGGTAATAATTACCATTTTATGTTTGCGAGAAAGCAGAAGAGTTTGGCTGCGGGCAGGCAGGTGGGTGGGGCTGCTCTGCGAGCAGGGCTGGGCAGGGGAGGAGTGGTGTGCCCACTACTGATGGCGCAATTACTGTTGGTCAGTCCTCTGGGGCCGCCCAAACCAGTCATGCTCACTCTGCCCTTTCTCCATGCAGGCTGCAATGCAGCCTATGTGGAGAAAATGGCCTTCACGTAAGCCCCTGGCTGGGCGTGCCCCCACCAATAACAACGTTGCCATTCCAGCGTTGTGATTGGCTTAGGGGAGGGAGGGAGGCTGCCTGCTTCCTGTTCCTGCCAGAGGCAGGAAAGCAGGAGCCAAGAAAACACAGGACCCGGCCGGCCGACAGGTACGTTTTATTTATTTATTATTAAATTTACCCCCACCCCCCTCCACGGGTGACCCCCCCGCACCCCCACCCTCGATTAAAGCCAGCCGCGACTGAATTGCAGCAAGTCCTTAGAAATGGACTAGTGTGTAAATTAACCCTGAGGCTCCTTGGATGAAAGCTGCTGTAGTGAAATAAGTTGTTTCTCTCTGTGGGTTTAGTGTAGAGCAAGGTTCAGAGTATGTCAACTTTTTCTTTGCTTCAAATATCAAGAAACTTAATTTTCTCCTTGTCACTGTCCTTGATGAGCTTCATATGATGGCTGGTTGGTTGATCTTTGAGGTAGAAACTCCACATGGTCTGAGTGACCAGGTTCGCGATGAGTGGTCAAGAGTGTTGGCCAGACCTTTGGCCAGTATTTTAATCTCACTGTTCAGTAATGATAAGGAGTGAAAGGGTGCACATTTGTAGCTGGGCTTTCCCTCTCTGTGGATCAGAACCACGGTGGCTGTTCTCAAGTCTACTGACAGTCTCCCTTCTTCTCCACACTGAACAAGCATCTCGTATATCAATGTATTTATTCACTGAGGCATTTTCTTGTAAAACTCTATGGATAGTCCTTCTGGCCCTTGGTCTTCCCAGATTATAATGATATAGTAGCCACTGTAGCCAATGCCACATCTCCATCTAGGAGCAATCTTTGTTCCACTCTTGGTTGTTGGATTTAGCATTCTAATATGAAAGTTATGGAAATAATCAGCAAATATTTCCACGGCTGTATCTTCTATCTTTTTGCCCCACATGTCTTAATCTCTCTTACCTGTATTATTCTCTCTTCTTGCTTTCTTAGCCAAGCCAATCATTTTCTGATCTTGTCTCCTATATTTTATACTTTCATTTGTTTGCTCAGGTAAGATATTTGTTGGTCATTTGTGAGCTTGATGTGTATTCAATTTTCTAGTCCTGTTAATTGTTTACATGTGGCTTCCCCAGCGGTAAGATTTCTTGTTCTGCTTTGTTACATTCGCACCTTCTCTTCCTGATGTCTCCAGATTCCCTGACAACAAGGCTTCCCTTTATTTGGAATGCATAGGACAGAGTGTAGCCATACTTTCAACCATCCTCTCATTGTGAGTGAAGTCTTTTTCAGTCACATGCAACAGGTTGCCAACTACGTTTGTGTCAGGCGCTATGATGCTAGCCTCCCATACCATAACCTTTTCCTAGATACTAATGATAATGTCACCATTAGGTCTGGTCGACTATTCCCTGGGCAGTTTACCTGGTGTCTGTGAATCTATCTATAGTCGATCTGAAAGGAAGAATTTTGAGCCTCAGAGTAATAAGAGAAACACTGCTCAGTGTTGTGCAGGTCCCTCCATGTGTTAATGAATCCCATTTCTTGGTACTTCTGTTTGAGCGTTGCCTAAGCGGTGTTTCGACTTGCCTTTGCCCACCTACAGGTCCTTAACTAAGTTTTAAATCACAACCCAATAATGTCCTGGCATATGGGCGGTCTGCCATCAGTGCTTCCAACACCTGTAGCGTATAACCATGGATGCATTTGTTCCCCCTCTCATGTCTCCATCATACCTTTGTATCATCCTGCATTGTCCGTCCATATTTGATCTGGATGGAAAGTGGTTGCTTTTTTAAGTTATTACGTTGACTCCCTGGAGCCGGTGGCGTATGCTGAGCCGCAGACAACCCTGTATTTCTCCTTCCCAATGAACTTCCATTGATTAGCTTTCTGATGCGGCTCCCAGAGGTACCCTAGGTCAGCTTCCTGGCTGCACAGCACCCCTTGTTTTAAAGACCAATGATATTCCATATCATGTAGGTCAGAGACTGTGCCATTTTGGGAGGAAATTAGTGTTTATTGATGTGACCTCAACAGTGGGATTGTACCTAATAGTAGTACCCTTTTCAACCGTACCAATGTCTCCATTGTCCTCACAGATGGCTTATAACTGTAAACTATCCCAACTTTGTCCCACCGCACATCAAGGTGTGGACCTTTGACTGCCCCCATACATAATATGCCCTTCGCCAAAACACTTGCAACAAAACTTTTTTGGAGAGGGTTCCTTACACAATCATCTAGTTTTTGCCATCTATTCTTGCACAACTGGTGTTCTTACTTTGGCCCTTATTTTCCTCGGGTCCACATATTTATCTCCCTTACCCAGGAGAACTAGATTTTGGTAGACCCAATCCTGTTGAAAGTATAAGAATCTTTGTATATGCCAGTATTTCTTTATTTTTTTGCAGAGATAACATTACTCTCCTCAGTTGTTAATTTTTCATTCATATACCATAGTGTCAGTTAACCAGCTATGTCTTTATTCAAGTTCAGTGTCGCATTCAAGAGAAAGTCTTCCCCACTACGGATGAGTCTCCATCTGTCCCTCAAGGCGCTGCTTTAGATTTGAAACACACAAATGGTGATGGGAGGAATGCTTGCAATTTGTCGAACCACTGGCGATCGCTCGGGGTAGCATCCCAACCCATCATTCTTTTGCTTACCATGCCACCTGAGTTTAAACCCAACCATATGCAAATCAGTCTTAACCCTGCTCCTCATGGGAACATTGCAGCCCGAACTGCCAGGCAAGGTCCTCCTTAACCGGATGGATGTTAGTGTTTCTAGGAGCTCAAACCTATGCAGCCAGCTTGTGTGTGCATCAGCCCTTGCCTTTGAACCCTTGTTTCAGGTTTCTCAGGGAAATAGACTCCCACCCAGCTTTACCCCACCTACTGCTTACATTCTGGACATAGACTATGGCTGTACACATCTGCATGGAAATTAAAATACTGAAGAACTGCCAAGAACCTCTCACAGAACTGAACCACTGTAATAAGAAAAAGTCTGTCTGCAACTTGGGTACGGAGATGGGGCAGAAACTTCCACACAGTGTGCCAAGATTTGCTGATTAGAAGCCTGGGGGTTCCCACACCAGTGGAGACCGGGAGAATCCTTGGTGCTCAGGATTAGGTCAATGGCTCCTAACTGTCTTTGCTAGGTTTGGGACCAGAAACTTGAGGAAACTAGATGGGTTGCCAGGAGAGACTGCCTTGACTCTGCTTCAACGACAGAGGTGACCAACTGCTTGGAGGGGAGCTGGAGATGCCAAGGCCCCGTGGTTAATTTTTACACTAATAAGTGCGGGGCCCAAAGTTTTGCTTGGACCCCCATGGCTGGTACTATTAAATGTCGATGTGACGATTACCAAAGCTGCTTAGTCTTAATTCCACCTCATGACTTTATTTCACCACCAGACACTCTCTGATCTTTGATCTCGCTCTTGCAGGTAATTGTTGGTCCCCAAAAACTGAGTGCTTGGGGACTCCTCGTGCAGCCACCGGCTCAAATTAAGCACTGATTGCACCACTGGTGAT
Organism: Calotriton arnoldi; assembly: GCA_963921515.1. NCBI lineage: Eukaryota > Metazoa > Chordata > Amphibia > Caudata > Salamandridae > Calotriton > Calotriton arnoldi. Next base: position 2,320,978 of record CAWUFW010001933.1, read on the forward strand.
GCTCACATCCCCAGCCTTTGAGCCTACTCCGTAAGCTGATATAAAGTTTGACTCATTGGAAAATGACATTGCTGTTAGCCACCAGGTCCACACGACATGGAGGTACAAGGCGTCTGCTCCAGGGAAGTGTATCCCAGGTCTGATGATGTCAAAATAGTCTTGAAAATTGTGATGTAGTTCATCGCAAGCATATTCACCTAATCCAGGAAAGTAATATTACCTTCCTTTTTCTCAAATTCATCCCCTCCAGCAGGGAAATCACTACTCACACTGGATATAAGAGATGCCTTAAATTTTATTCAGGCTTAAATGTTTGGAAATCAAACCACCTGTCAGCACATTGTGCGATAATGTGCTTCATGACCACTCTCCCAGAGGTTCAAGGCACTGTCCACCAAAAGGAATGCCAGCGATAGCACCGTTTAGAGGAGTGCGCATTACACATGCATACAAAGTTACAACATGCAAGTCATCCCATATGTTCATGGCGAGCTGTTGCTCGTGATTCAGAAATGAAAGAAGGCCAGGCGATGTCACAGAACCACTTCCGACAAGTCCACTTAGATCCTGGTTTGAACTACCGTTTTGTGATACTACCTGGCCTTAATGCAAGAATGTGGATGTATGAAAGGTCCAGTCCTGCAGAAAAACAAGTTATGTACCTGTAACTACAGTTTACCAGCATTGGAATTTTTTTATAGATTCACATATTTTATTTAACAACTTATAAAGCGCGCAAATACCCGTAGGTGTCTCGGCGCTATGATCCTCCCTCGTCCTCCTCTGTCAGGATCTCTGTTACTCCTCAGCTTTGTGCTATGAAAATGTGAGCAGCAGCAGCCTCTGGGAGGGGCAGAGTTTGTTATCTCTCCAACTGCCTTGTAGTCCAAATAATGAGGTGAGCAAGCTCTGTTCAGTACTGTGTTCAATGTTTCTATTTTAACCCTGCAGATTTAACATTGCTGTCAGGTTTTCTAACCCTGGCGATGGGGCATAAGTAAAGGATGTGAATCTGTAAATGAACCAGTGAAGAACTGTGGTTGCAGGTAAGTTGTGTTTTCCTTGCTCACAAATGCCTGTTGTTCAATGACAAAAGATTGTTGTTGAGCTACAGTTGATGGATGTTGGTTTATGGTTGATGGCTGCTCTGTGGGTGATTTTTATTTGGTCACAAAGGGCTGTTGGTAGATTACAGATGACTGTTGTGTGGTCATTGATCACTGCTATTGGGTTTACATAACTGCTCTTTAATTCACCTGGCTACCCATCTATTTTTGATGCTTTGATTCATCAATGAATATTCTTTCCTTTGTTTTACTCTAATCTGTGTTTGATTTTGGCGAGCTCTAGTTGTGTTAAGTTATTGTGATATTGCTTGGACCTCTAGCCCTCAGACTTGTATCCGGTGATGACCATCGCGTTGATCGATAACAAACCAGATTTTGTGCGGCTTTTCCTGGATCATGGAGTGAGCCTGAAGGAGTTCTTGACGTGGGACACTTTGACTTTTCTCTACAACAATATGGAGCCAACTAGTCCAATCCACAACAAACTGGAGAAGCTGATTGCCGAGGAGGAACACCTGACGGTGCCTAAGGAGGGCCCTGAAATTCAGCTCTACCATGTTGCCAGAGTCCTGCGAGAGCTGCTGGGGAGTTTACAGAACTACTGTACCCGAATTTTAAAAGCTCCCGCTCTCCAGTAGTGCCGCATATCAATATAAAGGTACAAGAAACGCTTCTTGTTGATAATTAATATAGACCATTCAGCTCAAGTAGCCTTTTAGAAGTGAGTGGGTACTTAGTTGAGCAATAATTGCACAAGAACAGCTATGCTTTTTAATTACATCCTAAAATAGTAAAGAAAATATATTGTCTTTTGGGAGTGTTGCACATTAGGTGACCTGCAGAAAGCCTTCCAAATGATATCCATGTTGGTAAGTTCTGGTTCTTATGTTCACTTTAGAAGATTGTATTTTCCAGTCCTGTTGGAAATGCACCTCCTGCACAGCTTGCATTGAAGCAGCTGTGACACGTTGTAAGGTTTTGCTTGCTATGTTCCTCTTGCTGAGGTTTGAGCCATTCATTGACTTTGCTGATATCACATTAACCTTCCAAAAACCTAATTGTTGCTCCTTGCATTGATCTGGCTAGATCTTGCTTCCTGCACTGGTTTTCATTCTATATTGACCCCACAGTTGACCACCCTCAGGATTGCTTTCTGTACTTACTTTACTAGATTTTGCTTCCTCGCTGACTCTGCTACACTTGGTTCTCAACTTCTGCTTGACTAGAAAGTATATTTACCTTCCAACTTATATTTTGGAAGAACCCCCCCTCCCTGCTAGTGGGTTAGCAGCAGTGTTGAGGTTTGCAGTGCCTACTGGGAGGGGTGTTTGTTGCTTTGGCTTCTACAGGTGTCTTTCCCTGAGATACTGTTTTCCATAGGTCCCCTGGGACATGTTTACATTAACAGTTTATAATATCACACAAGGGAGAAAAAGTAGGGCATTGTAGGGTTCACGCCTACCCTTACTAACTTAAATAAACACAAAGATTGGCTTGGTGCCCTCAGAAGTTTGCTATCTGCTCATTCAACTGATCAGCAGGTCATTAACAGAGACCCAACGAGTTCTCTGTGTGCTGCTAACTGTGCTTTACCTAATCTCAAGGAAATTTCAAGAGTTGAACGAGGATGGCTCACTCACGTAATGTGACATGCTTCATCATTTGCCACCTCGTCCCACCCTGGTAAGATATTACTACCAGGGCGGACTCGACTTCAGAATGGGGCTTTCCTGAGGGAGTTCTTAGATATTTCTATTCTTTCAGGACAGGGATTTAGGTCCAGTTAGTAAGTTTAAAAAACCATGGGATAATCCTTTAAAGTATCCTTTTATTTGGTGGTATCCCTGGATAGTTAAAAAGATTACCAAGGGGTAATACTTAGGTATAATGGCCTGTATGTGTCACTGTACAGTATTCATGCCAACATGTTTCTGCCTCTATTAAGCCGTGGGTCTAAGGCATTCATCAGGGCCGTGTCTATGTCCCCTACACTGCAAGTAGTAAGTGCTGGGTGAGCATAGATGTAAAGATAGGACCTACCTCTCAACCGGTATCATTATAAGCGATAACCTATGGAATAAACACAAAAGCAGTAACAATATATTGTTTTTGTGATAAACAAAGAGTCAAAGTTGACTTAACGTAGAACGGTGGCCGACCAAAATATGGTCACCTCAAAGAATATCAATTAAAAATTATAGCTCTAAACGACAAAATATCACAGACGCGTGATCAGGTGAGTAGACTATATTTAAGCTGAGGTGAAATATACAATCAGCATAGTGTGTTCATAAGACAATGCAGTAATCAAGTTAAAAAAACAGGCAAACTTAAATACCTAGAGCTATTTAGCTAGGTGCTTCATGGTCTGTTCGGGGTGGGTCTCTCCTGTAGTCACACTTTTAAGTTACGTGTACATATATAATACGGAGATTGGAGAGATACATCTATTGAAAATACTGGAGCAGGGTACAGATTTAATTGCCCCACTCTGGTTAGTGCAACACCAAGAGGCAAAGTGGTGAGGCCAAACAGACTGTGTTAGTTAAATAGGGAAACAAACAGTGTAGACAAAATTTAAATAAAAAAACTCCACGTCCTCTTTGGTACTGGGAGCGACTTCCAGAGACTATAACATGACCTGTCTACTGCTCTTCGTAAGGCCGCGTACTGTCTCACTATTCAGTTCCCTAGATGCAAGACTTACTTTGTCAAGGTAGAGAACCCACTCGTCTCCTACTGTGCCCCTTCGGACAGCCGTCTGGTGCCGTGGCCTCCTGCCAGGAGGACCCAGTTTTTAAGCTTCCAGGTTAGGGTTTTTGTTAATTGATCATTCATTTGCACCTGTGTTTGAAGCCCGTAGCTGGAGAGTTGGTGAGAAAGTCTGGACCGGAGCTGGGAAATCACTCACTCAGCATCCGTCTTAGTTAGAGGATCCCGCTCCGGTTCCCGGACACGGCCACACCTTGTACCTCCGTCGCTCCTCAGTCATGCGTCACATCTGGGGCGCTCACCCCGGAAGCACCCAAACCGCACATGTGCATCCGGAAGTACGTCTTATCTTTCAATGGAGGTGATTGGACATGAAAACGGGTCCATTATCCCGTACTTATCTTTCGCCTCAAGTACAGTTCTCTTTCGTGCTGCATTCTGGGATATAAAGTCCCTCACCATATTAACAGTTGTGCAAGCAATAGTTTTTGCACATATTTACAATTGGGCAAACAATAGTTTTTATACATTGTACGTTTCCTCTGTACCTGTGTCCGGTGACATAGAGACCCTCCAAAATTAGGAGATTATTTGTAACATAAATACCTCATCTTTTATGTACTCGCCTGGATAGTAAACATACCAAGGGCATCTGTATTTGAGAGAAAGACATTTGTGCAGCAGATGGATCCTCACTAGCGGATAATTCTGTATAGGTCTTTGTAAGACTTGGATCAGTTTCACACCACCTCACACAGGTTGGCTTGGGGTGGAATAGTGCCTTCCTATCAGTATAGGTAGAATGTGTTTCAGACATCAACGAATGTCTGAGAACCTTATGATGGTAAACACAACATGTAACAGATATTGTTCATATGATAAATAAACAAAGAGTCAGAGTTGACTTAACTTAGCACAGTGGTCGACCAAAATAAGGTCGCCTCAAAGAATATCAATTCAAAATATTAGCACTATACGACAAAATATCACAGACGAGTGATCAGGTGAGTAAACTATATTTAAGCTGAGGTGAAATATACAATCAACATAGTGGGTTCATGTGACAATGCAGTAATCAAGTCAAAACAGGTAAACGTAAATACCTAGAGCTATTTAGCTAGGTGCTTCATGGTCTGTTCGGGGTGGGTCTCTCCTGTAGTCACACTCTTAAGTCATGAGTAAATATAATACAGAGATTAGAGCGATACCATATCTGTGGAAAATACTGGAGCAGGGTACAGATTAAATTGCCCCACTCTGGTTAGTGCAACACCAGGAGGCAAAGTGGTGAGGCCAAACAGACTGCTGTGCCCCTTCGAACAGCCGTCTGGTGCCGTTGCCTTCTGCCAGGAAACTCCAGCTTTTAAGCAGTTAGGTTTTTTGTTAATTGATCATTCACACCTGTGTTTGAAGCCCGTAGCTGGAGAGTGGGTGAGAAAGTCCTCCCAAAAAGTAAGGGTGAGAATAACAGAACATAGAAGCACAATCAGATGTAAAAAGACAACACCAAACAGATGAGACATTACATAGAAAGACAACATACCGAAAATGATATGGAATAGAACGTTCTAGAAAAATTGGAACAGAGAAATACCGACATCACAAAAGCGCTGTTCAAGTTTGAACAAACGATGGGTGTACCGCCTTCAAAAAAGATTAAAAGGGGTTAAATGATGAGATTCCATGGGGATCATTGAATAGAAGAGAGCAGTACACTGGATTACATGTTGTGTTTACCAACATAAGGTTCTCAGACATTCTTTGATGTGTGAAACACATTCTACCTGTACTAATAGGAAGGCACTATTCCACCCCAAGCCAACCTGTGTGAGGTGGTGTGAAACTGATCCAAGTCTTACAAATACCTATACAGAATTATCCGCTATTGAGGATCCATCTGCCGCACAAATGTCTTTCACTCAAATACAGATGCCCTTGATATGTATACTATCCAGGCGAGTACATAAAAGATGAGGTATTTATGTTACAAATAATCTCCTAATTTTGGAGGGTCTCTATGTCACCAGACACAGATACAGAGGAAACGTACTATGTATAAAAACTATTCTTTGCCCAATTGTAAATATGTGCAAAAACTATTGCTTACCCAACTGTTAATATGGCGAAGGACAGTATGTCCCAGAATGCAGCACGAAAGAGAACTGCACATGAGGTGAAGGATAAGTCAGGGATAATGGACTTGTTTTCATGTCCAATCACCTCCATTGAAAGATAAGACGTACTTTCGGACGCACGTGTGTGGTTTGGGTGCTTCCGGGGTGAACGCCCCTAATGTGGCGCATGACTGAGGAGCGAAGGAGGCGTGAGGTGTGGCCGTGTCCAGGACCGGAGCGGGATCCTCTAACTAAGACTCATGCTGAGCGAGTGATGTCCCTGCTCCGGTCCGGACTTTCTCACCAACTCTCCAGTTACGGGTTTCAAACACAGGTGCGAATGATCAATTAACAAAAAAACCCTGACCTGCTAGCTTAAAAGCTGGGGTCTCCTGGCAGAAGACCACGGCACCAGACGGCTATTCGAAGGGGCTCAGTAGAGACGAGTGGGTTCTCTACCTTGACAAAATAAGTCTTGTACTTAGGGGACTGAATAGTGAGACAGTACGTGGCCTTACAAGGAGCAGTACAGGTCATGTTACAGTCTCTGGAAGGCGCTCCCAGTACCAAAGAGGACGTGGAGTTTATTTTATTAAAATTTTGTCTACACTGTTTGTTTTCCTATGTAACTAACACTGTCTGTTTGGCCTCACCAATTTGCCTCCTGGTGTTGCACTAACCAGAGTAGGGCAATTTAATCTGTACCCTGCTCCAGTATTTCCCATAGATATGGTATCTCTCTAATCTCTGTATTATATATTTACTCATGACTTAAGAGTGTGACTACAGGAGAGACCCACCCCAAACAGACCATGAAGCACCTAGCTAAATAGCTCTAGGTATTTAAGTTTGCCTGTTTTCTCAATTGATTACTGCATTGTCACTTGAACACACTATGTTGATTGTATATTTCACCTCAGCTTAAATATAGTCTACTCACCTGATCACGCGTCTGTGATATTTTGTCGTTTAGTGCTATAATTTTTAATTGATATTCTTTGAGGCAACCATAATTTGGTCGACCACTGTGCTAAGTTAAGTCAACTCTGACTCTTTGTTTATTTATCACATAAACAATATCTTGTTACTGCTTTTGTGTTTATTCCATAGGTTATCGCTTATAATGATACCGGTTGAGAGGTAGGTCCTATCTTTACATCTATGCTCACCCAGCACTTACTACTTGCAGTATAGGGGACATAGAAACGGCCCTGATGAATACCTTAGACCCACGGCTTAATAGAGGCAGAAACATGTTGGCATGAATACTGTGCAGTGACGCATACAGGCCGTTATACCTAAGTATGCCTCCTGTATTTACCCCTTGGTAATCTTTTTAACTATCCTGGGATACCACCAAATTAAAGGATACTTTAGTGGTTTGTCGTAAGGTTTTTTAAACTTATTAACTTGACCTAAATCACTTTCCTGAAAGAATAGAAATATCTAAGAACTCCCTCAGGAAAGCCCCATTCTGAGGTTGAGTTTGCCCTGGTAGTAATATTTTACCAGGGTGGCATGAGGTGGCAAATGATGAAGCATGTCACATTACGTGAGTGAGCCATCCTCGTTCAACTCTTGGAATTGCCTTGAGATTAGGTAAAGCACAGTTAGCAGCACACAGAGAACTTGTTGGGTCTCTGTTAATGACCTGCTGATCATTTGAATGAGCAGATACCAGACTTCTGAGGGCACCACGCCAATCTTTGTGTTTATTTACATTAAGAGTGTGCCTGAGTTATCAATGGTGTGGTCCTGCGGAGGCTTTGTTTCATTTATGTCTCTTTTCTTCGGTTAAATGGGATCTGATAAGCTCTAAATATTATTCTTGCAAGCTCTCCTTACTTTACTGTTGCTGATGCCAGGATTGAACATCCAGGGAGATCACGTCTGTATGGTAGTATGCATTAGTAGTTATGTGGTTCAAACCTGGCTAGGCATAAACAAAGCCTTTTACATTGAATGTGTGCTGCCTGGACACATACATGATTGTGTGGCTGTGACACCTGTAAAGTGTGCAGTTAGGTTATCTCTGTCTGGGAGATGCTTGGCAGAGCTGAGCCTGAGACTCAGAGTTTTCATTTAGAATAGGTTTGCTGTCAAATTAGAAACCTGAATAGTCTGGTGTAGTGTGTGCAGTATGACTGAGGGTTGAGTGTGCTTTCTTCAGAGCCCAGTTTTTTGCTCAGAAGCCTGTGGCTGGCGCTATCAAAGGTCAGGGTGCTGAGTACCAAGGCTGATTCTAAAGTCAACCTCATCTCTGGCCCTTTATGTCACACTGGTCGCTCTCTGTTGCTGGACATCTTTTCCTCTATTCTGAAGAGTAGCATAAAATAGGTGCCTAGGAAGAGCCCATCTCGGGAACATTTAAAACTCAGCATGCCTAGTCCTCAGGAAAGGTAGACTCTTTTAAGTCTTTACCAGATAAACTGAACACACATGGAGGAAAACAGAGAGAGAGAGAGAGCAGAGCAGTTTATAGAGGTCAGCTCTGGACACACAAGAAAGCATTAGTTAAGGCTGAAGGGGGAAATCTCTCACTACGGTAAGTAACTGAAGCGCCAAAGAGCTTGATACAACTGTTCACCCTCCTAAAAGCCCTTATTAACCTACCATGCCAGGCTGTTATCTTACCAGCCCCCAGGCTGTTTCTGACTAGTTGGCTAGCTGCTTTGTAATGATGGTGAGATGATATCTGAGAACATAAGAACTTCTTTCTGAAGGATCCAAGCTTGCATCCTCTCAGGACGTGTGGACTGAGGTGGTGTCTCCATCACCTCAGACAACAAGATCTTGAGGACCACCTCCAGGCTCTCCTGAAGCCACGTGCCTGGGGTCTGCTCCACATGACCTGGCTCTGGCATTGCTAAAAAACAAAAGAGCAAAAATCAACTCCAGCCTGGCTATGGGCTTGGGCTGTGGAGCACGGCAAGGGGAATTAGCACCTTCTTCTTACAAAATGCCGATACCTTCAACTCCTGGCCTGCACTTTGGCCCAGGGTGGTCTGTAGTGCCTGCACGCATTCTGTACATGTGCTCACATGCATCATTATCTCATTCAGGACCCCACACCAGAGTCAAGAATATAATGTTTGAAAGTGGGGCAGTCGACCTGAAGCCATCCATTGGTTACCAACTGCCTCCCACGGCTGAACATAAAGGACTAGACAACTACTTCAGGTTGCTGATTATTGTACTATACATCTCTACAATGTGGGCGGCAACCTCACCCCAGGCTCTAATCCATGCATTAGTAATTGTGTTGGACATGGGGAAGACAAAACAGCTTTGACCCGAATGAACCACTGATGCTGCATTCTTAAACCTGAGAAGAATTCAGTCACTCCTTTTTGGATTATGGTACAGCTCAATGGTTCATTGTACAGATGTTGGGAGCACTTACAAGGTCGATGGGCATTTGGACCATAAATGTCAGTTGGGCCTTGCGACTCCTAGATCAAAACTTGTCCTAGGTTGCTTGTGTTCCGGACGGCTCAGGGAGGAGCGGGCATGGCAGTTCAGGCTGAACTGTTCCCATATAGCTCGGTCCAAAGTTAGGTGGCAATGTGTACAAAGTAACGGTGGACTGGGATGTCGCCCCAAGTGAATGTCTGTTGAATATGAGCCTTAGTCATCGCAGCTGCAAAACACTGCAATTGCAGGGCAACCGCCCTGATTGCTGCCACCGATGACATCAAAGCCCTCCTTGACTGGGGAGAAACGGCAGCCTTGATCCTCCTCGATGTCTCATCAGCGTTCAACACCGTATCCCACCATACCCTTATCAAGATGCTTCATTTGATAGGAATCCAAGGAGACGGCCTTAAAGGGATCATCTCCTTCCGCACCTCAGAACCCAAGAACATCATCTGCGACGTCCCTAAAGGGCCGGCTCTCAGCCCTACCCTGTTCAATGCTAAATGACTGACCCCCTTGGCCGACATCGTCAGAACCCATGGTTTAAGCATCATATCCTATGTATACGATACCCAGCTCATCCTCTTGCTATCAGAAGACCCCTCCACCAAAAGGGCCAGTTTCTGCAGGTTCATGACGAGCATTGCCGACTGGATGAAAAGCTACTGCCTGAAACTTAACACAGGAAAAACTGAAGTGCTGATCTTCGAGAACACCAGCTCCCTGTGGAGCGACTCCTGGTGGCCTTCTGAACTAGTACGCTCACCCACTCCGACTGACCATGCTCACAACCTTGGCATTATCCTGGACAGCAAACTCACCATGAAAAGATCAATGCAGTCTCATCCGCCTGCTTCCTCACTCTTTGCATGCTCCGGAAAATGTTCAAATCGCTTCCTGTTGAAACCAAACGAACCTGCACTCAAGCCCTAATCACCAGCCGGTTGGACTACTGCAATCAATGCACTCTACATAGGAATCACCACTCACCTCCCAAAGAGACAGCAGACCATACAGAACTTACTGGCCAGATTAATCCTCGACCTCCCCAAACAGACTCACATCACGCCCCACCTCAAGAAGCTCCACTGGCTCCCCATTCAGAAGAGATGCCAATTCAAGATGCTGATCCACACCTATAAAGCCCTTCACAATCAAGGACAAGCTTACATCAACCACCGCATGGACTTCCACCAACCCTCCAGACACCTACCCTCCACCTCCCTCTCCCTAACTCACACCCCCTACATCTGCCAAAGCAACAGTGGAGGATGCTCCTTCTCCTACCTCGCTGCTAGGTCTTGGAATGACCTCCCCCTTCACCTCCGGACCTCATCCTCTCTTATGGAACTCAGAAAAGGGTGCAAGACCTGGCTGTTCAACTGATCCCTCCCGTAGCAGCAAGGCCCTCAGCACCTGGAAGCCCTTGCGGGTGATTAACTGCACTTAATAAATCCTGATTGATTGATTGACTCTCATAGTTTGTGAAATTGGGGTATATATTAGCAACATATGAGGAAAAATGCAGTTATGCTTCACACTTTTTCCTCATATTTCATCTTTTACTGCTGTGGTGGGGAAGTGAATGTAGGTTTTGTCTCAAAAAAGAGGGCATATTGAGGAGGAGATGCGGGAACTTCACGTGTTTACTCCAGTTATTCCGGACTCTACCCCTCACCCCTGATTGTAGAAGCAGGAATCTCTACCATTAAAAATTGCCAGCTTTCAGATGGTGTTTTTGAGTTAGAAAGTGAAATATGGATGTAGTTTTGCATTGCAAAACGCATGTGCCCCAAAAATAACATTGTGCTTTGCAAATATGACATGTTTCGAAATTCATGAGTTTGAATCCCGGGAGAGGCTTACTCCAAAAATGCATTTGTGCACTTTCTGAGTGTTGCCAAAACCATTATCCTTTTCTAAAAATGCAGTTATGTTCCAAATATTGTGAACAGTTCAATGCAATGTCCTCATATTTCATGACTAAGACACTGAACCTCAGAGGACCAGAACTGTCCACCTCATGCCATAGGTAATGAACCCACAGAGGACCAATGCTGAGCATCCTGTGAACCCTCCATGGGCATGTGCTGTACACTTTGTGAGATGGGCTGTAAAGATGCAGCATGTCACAGCTGTGTACCTCGTTACTAAGACAATGAACCCCAGATGCCCAGAGGAGGACACGTTACGACTGAGATACTAAACCTCCGGAGAATCTGAGCTGTAGGATTCACACACTTGCAAACCAAGGCTGCAGCTGAGGGTTGAGGAAAAGGTTGGAGCTGAAAGTAGAAGCCTGGAAATGGAGGCAGAAGATGATCACGACAGAGACAAAATTGGAACCGAGGCTACAAGCAGGTTGGTTGAAGTTCTGGGTAAGATGTGGATGTATAGAGGAGAAGAATGTGGGGTACAAGAAGGCTACAAATACTGAAGCAGAGACAGGACAAGGCAGAGGTTGGACAGAGGTGAGATGGAGAGCAGTAGTAAGCAGGAGCAGAGGGTGGGCTGTGGGTCTCTGAATCTCTCACCTATTGTGTTATGTCTTCGGAAAACTCTTAATGTCTCCTTCAGTGATCCAGATGCAGCATCTAACACCCACCAGACCTCAGAGCTCTTTCCTAGTGTCCACTTGCTTCACGCATAGCTGTATGGCGAGAATAAAGAGAGAAACAGTATGTGGTACTGCCCATGAAAAGTGAAGAAAGACAAACAGATCGCCTCTACCACCACTTTTCTCAGAAGAAGCCCACAACTGAGGCACCATCTTAGAAAGGAAAACATATATCGTTCTGCGGTATAAGTTGTATGAGTAACTTGCATATCGACAGCTGTGGCAAGATAACCGAAGTAAACAAATACCTCTTCAAGTGAGCACCAGACATGATGAAGGAGGTGATAAGGTGATGAGACACAGTGAGGTGATGGGAGCCAACAGGCTAGGTGCATTAAGGACCATACAGATCCAGGATTGAGAGCCAATGGCCACAGGAACTGAAGGGGCTGAGACACAATGTAGGACCACACAGATCCGGGATTGAGAGCCAATGGCCACAGGAACTGAAGGGGCTGAGACACAATGTAGGACCACACAGATCCGGGATTGAGAGCCAATGGCCACAGGAACTGAAGGGGCTGAGACACAATGTAGGACCACACAGATCCAGGATTGAGAGACAATGGCCACAGGAACTGAAGGGGCTGAGACACAATGTAGGACCACACAGATCCAGGATTGAGAGCCAATGGCCACAGGAACTGAAGGGGCTGAGACACAATGTAGGACCATACAGATCCAGGATTGAGAGCCAATGGCCACAGGAACTGAAGGGGCTGAGACACAATGTGGGACCACACAGGTGGCTGAAGGAGGCTGCAGAGAAGGCTCCTGTGCTGCGAGCACAGTGACTTCCTGGCAGAGCCACAACATCTTCCAGTGCACATGGCAGGACTCCATACTTGGATAGGCAAGACACTGTTAAGTACATCTAGACTCCATTTTAGCTTTTCATTTTAATTTAGCATTGTTTTCTAGTGTTGGTTTTCAAATGTTTTCCCTACTGCAAAAATGTGCTATGCACTCATTTATTCCTGATACACAACATTACCCTGTAAGTCTGCACATTTAGTTCCAGGGTTGCAAAACTCAGAACACAATGCATTTTTTATTTTCTGTGCTCGTAGGCAACAACTCTTCTGCTTCCGCCTAATTAAAAAGTTATTGACACAGTATGATTAGTTTGCTATTTTATTATTTAACCAGTGTCCATGTTGAAGTCAGTGAAAGGTTCACTTCCTGCTGGAGTCATCATGGAACGCTGCTGTGAGCAGTGACTGAGATAGAGTTCCGCTGTCCCCAACTTTCATCCTGAGAAGTGCGATAGCTATATTATTATTATTATTATTATTATTTTATGCTTATAAAGCGCGCAGCTACCCCCAACGGAGGTGTCCCGGCGCTAGCGGAAACAGATGAAGGTGAGGGAAGCTAAAGATGTCGAATCACTGTGTGCTAAGGAGGCTGAAGAGCCAAGTCTTCAAAGCCTTCCGAAAGATAAGTTCCGACTTAGCTTTCCTGATGTGGTCCGGCATGGAGTTCCACAAGGTCACGGTTTTAACGGAAAAAGACCGTCCTCCTATTCTGGATTTAGAAAAACGGGGGATGACAAGGCGCTCAAGGTGGTTAGATCTAAGGGTCCTTGACTGATGATATTTGCGGACTCTCCTCTTTTAGGTAATGCGGGCCAATATCGTTGAGTGCTCTGTAGGCCAGGGTCAGTGCTTTAAACTCGGTTCTCCTCTTGACGGGCAGCCAGTGAAGGCTGCGCAGATGCGGGGAGATGTGATGCCTTAGCGGGACGATTCTAATAAGCCTGGCTGCCGCGTTTTGCACCGTTTGCAGTTTCCTGAACAGGTATGCTGGCAGCCCCAGGTACAAACTGTTTGCATAGTCGAGCTGTGACGTAATCACTGCATGGACTATTGTTTTTCTGCAGTCCATTGGTAGGAAGTGAAGGAATCTCCGTAGGGCCTTCATCTTCCAAAAGCAGGACGAGGAGACATGGCCAATCTGTGTCTTGCATGACAAGGTAGTGTCCAGTTTGAAACCCAGGTTCCTGGCGGATGAGACAGGGAGGGGAGGGTATTGAGTTCTGCGGGCCACCAAAGGTCGGGTAGAGGAGGAGAGGGCTGATTGAAGAAAAGTACCTCCGTTTTATCTGTGTTCAACTTTACGCAGTTAGCAGTCATCCATATGGAGATATCCATAAGACACTGCCTAAAGTTTGAAAATGCCGCCTCGGAGTGATCTTGGAAAGAAAACACGAGCTGCGTGTCATCCGCATATGAGACAACATCGACACTGTGTTGCTTTATCAATAAGGCGAGGGGAGCAAGATACACATTAAAAGGGTCGGGCTGAGGGCCGAACCCTGAGGTACTCCACAGATCAGAGGGCGAGAGTTGGAGGTGTACGGGTGCAGCCGGATTCTCTGGGAGCGGCCTTCTAAGAAGGATCTGAACCAAGCTAGGGTAGTCCCCATCACTCCCAACTGTCTGAGCCGGTCTAAGAGGATCTTATGTGAAACTGTGTCGAATGCCGCCGACAGGTCCAATAGCACCAGCATTGCACAGTTCCCCTTATCCATTGTCTCCCGGATAGTTTCTGCCACTTCGAGTAATGCTGTCTCAGTGCTATATCCTGCTCTGAATCCAGACTGAGAGTCATGGAGTAGTTTATTGGTTTCAAGAAACGTGGATAATTGTTTCTGCACTACTTTTTCAAGGATCTTAGCAGGTGCTGGTAGAAGGGAGATAGGTCTGAAATTTTTCAATATTGCAGGATCTGCATTCTCCTTCTTGAGAATCGGTTGAACAACAGCGATTTTCCAACTAGATGGATAAATGCTAGTTTCCAACGAGGTGTTCCAGAGCTGGTTTAGGGCAGGGTTAAGCAGTGGTGCTAAAAGTTTGTAGAACCTGGCCGGACAAGGGTCAAGTGGGGACCCGGATTTAGTTTTTCCAGCTGCTTAAGGGACGTATCCAAGTCAAGAGGGCCAAATTCAGACCATGTTTTTGTTGGAAAGAGGAGAGACAGTGATGTGTTTGATAGTTCCGTCTCAGGAAATGCTACGTAGATGTCTTGGATCTTCTCCTGGAAGAAGACCGAGAGATCCTCACAGAGTGTGGCAGAGGGGACAACATTGCTTTTCATTGTCTCTGGTTTAAGGAACCCTTGAATAATTTTAAAGACTTCCTTAATGGAATTGTCAGCTGATTTTATTTGATTAGCAATGTGGTTCATAATAGTATTGCGTTTTAATTTGTGAAATTGTTTTATTGCCTTTCTGTAAATAGTTTTTGCTTCAGGATCGTAGGCTTGGCGCCAGACCCGCTCAAGTTTCTTGCAGTGGCTTTTTTCTGATCGTAATTCTGGTGTGAATCAGGGGGCAGAAGGTTTGTTTCTGGCCTGTTTCATTATTTTCGTGGGAGCTATTTGGTCTAGGGCTGAACTGACCCAGTGGTTAAAAGTTGCGGTGTCGCTATTCGGGTCTCCGGTCAGTATCAGAGGGGTGTTTGTTAATATCGGGCCTAGTGATTCGGGGTTAACTTTCCTCCAATCTCTTCTGGCTTCGTGTTCGGGCTTCCTAGCGTTATGGTTCGTAGGGATGGTTAGGTGAAAAGGAATAAGACTGTGGTCTGATCATGTGAGGGGATTGGATCTTCAGTTGTTAGGGTGGGGATATTGGTGAAAATGAGGTCCAAAGTGTGGCCAGCCACGTGTGTGGGCTTGTGGACCAGTTTTTAACCCCTTCGCTGCTAGGCCTTTTCCCCTCCTGTGCTAAGCCTTTTGGCTATTTGGGGTAGTTCGCGCTTAGGCCCCTGTAACTTTTTGACCACATAAGGTATCCATGCCAAATTTGCGTCCTTTTTTCCAACATCATGAGGATTCTAAAGGTACCCAGGGTTTGTGGATTCCCCTGGAGGGACCCAGAAATTTGCCAAAATACAGCTAAATTTTGGTTTTGGGGGAAAAATGCGAAAAAGGGCTACAGATGAAAGCATCTGGTTTTTCCCTGCAAATGGCATCAAAAAGGGGTTGTGGTGCTGAAATCACCATCTTCCCAGCTTTCAGGGACAAGCAGACTTTTGTCAGAAAACCAACATTTTGTACACAGTGTTGGCATTTTTCTGGGACATAGCCTATTTGTGCTATTTTTGTGCTTTCAACCTTCTTCCAGTTAATGGTAGAAATGGGTATGAAAGCAATAATGGATCCTGAAAAGCCATACATTTCTGAAAAGTAGACAAGATTTTGAATTCAGCAAGGGGTCATTTGTGTAGATCCTTCAAGTTTTCTTTATAGAAACAAACAGTTAAATATAGGAAAAATTGAAAATTAGTTGGAAAAAACAGCCATTTGTGTCAACGTTTTCACCTGTAACTTCTTCTAATTATGACAGCTGTATGAAAGCAGTATACCATTATATCATTACATCCGCTGGACCTTTCTGGTTGTGGCAATATATAGGACTTGTAGGTTCACCAAGAACCCGACTGAACCCAGAGCCAATAACTGAGCAGCGTCTTGCAATGGTTTTTTATTATGTACCGGGTATATAGCAATTATCCTGGGAAAATTTATACATGGAAAAATCGGTATGAAAGACACCTATGTATTTCTGAAATGGGAACAAAATGTAGAGTTTAGAAACAGTAGATATTTGCACATTTCCGAAATTGGGAGTACCCATACTAGCATGAGAATTATAGGTCACTTTTCAAAATGACTTCTTTTTTACACATTGTCTTTCATTTGGAAGGCAGAAATGCATCGAAAGTCAATAGATAATAACAGTTGCTCTACAATTTTGGTTTACCCTAAGTCTCCCGATAAAAATGGTACCTCACTTGTGTGGGTAGGCCTAGTGCCCGCGACAGGAAACAGCGCAAAACACAACGTGGACACACCACATTTTCACAGTGAAAAATGACCCTTTTTTGCAAAGTGCCTAGCTGTAGTTTTTGAACCCTAGCTCTGCCGGCACCTCGGGAAACCTAGCAAACCTATACATTTT
Source organism: Calotriton arnoldi (assembly GCA_963921515.1). Taxonomy (NCBI): domain Eukaryota; kingdom Metazoa; phylum Chordata; class Amphibia; order Caudata; family Salamandridae; genus Calotriton; species Calotriton arnoldi. The sequence continues at coordinate 2,337,868 of CAWUFW010001933.1, forward strand.
TGAAAACTAGACACCCAGGGGAATCCAGGATGGGGTGACTTGACTGGCTCTCACCAGGTTCTGGTACCCAGAATCCCTTGCAAACCTAAAAATTGTCCAAAAACCACATTTTCCTCACTTTTCTGTGGTGGAAAGTTCTGGAATCTGCGTGGATCCACAAAATTCCACCCACCCCACAATCCCCAAAGTCTTCCGAGAAAAATGGTACCTCACTTGTGTGGGTAGGCCTAGTGCCCGTGACAGGAAACAGCGCAAAACGCAACATGGACACACCACATTTCCACAGTGAAAAATGACCCTTTTTTTCAAAGTGCCTAGCTGTAGTTTTTGAACCCTAGCTCTGCCGGCACCTAGGGAAACCTAGCAAACCTATACATTTTTGAAAACTAGACACCCAGGTGAATCCAGGATGGGGTGACTTGACTGTCTCTCACCAGGTTCTGGTACCCAGAATCCCTTGCAAACCTAAACAATTGTGAAAACAAACACATTTTCCTCACTTTTCTGTGGTGGAAAGTTCTGGAATCTGCGTGGATCCACAGAATTCCACCCACCCCACGTTCCCCAAAGTCTTCCGAGAAAAATGGTACCTCACTTGTGTGGGTAGGCCTAGTGCCCGCGACAGGAAACAGCGCAAAACGCAACGTGGACACACCACATTTTCACAGTGAAAAATGACCCTTTTTGCAAAGTGCCTAGCTGTAGTTTTTAACCCTAGCTCTGCCGGCACCTAGGGAAACCTAGCAAACCTATACATTTTTGAAAACTAGACACCCAGGGGAATCCAGGATGGGGTGACTTGACTGGCTCTCACCAGGTTTTGGTACCCAGAATCCCTTGCAAACCTAAATAATTGTCAAAAACACACATTTTCCTCACTTTTCTGTGGTGGAAAGTTCTGGAATCTGCGTGGCTCCACAAAATTCCACCCACCCCGCGTCTCCCAAAGTCTTCCGAGAAAAATGGTACCTCACTTGTGTGGGTAGGCCTAGTGCCCGCGACAGGAAACAGCGCAAAACACAACGTGGACACACCACATTTCCACAGTGAAAAATGACCCTTTTTTGCAAAGTGCCTAGCTGTAGTTTTTGAACCCTAGCTCTGCCGGAACCTAGGGAAACCTAGAAAACCTATACATTTTTGAAAACTAGACACCCAGTGGAATCCAGGATGGGGTGACTTGACTGGCTCTCACCAGGTTCTGGTACCCAGAATCCCTTGCAAACATAAAAATTGTCAAAACAACACATTTTCCTCACTTTTCTGTGGTGGAAAGTTCTGGAATCTGCGTGGATCCACAAAATTCTACCCACCCCGCGTTCCCCAAAGTCTTGCGAGAAAAATGGTACCTCACTTGTATGGGTAGGCCTCGTGCCCGCGATAGGAACCAGCGCAAAACACAACGTGGACACACCACATTTTCACAGGGAAAATGACCCTTTTTTGCAAAGTGCCTAGCTGTAGTTTTTGAACCCTAGCTCTGCCGGCACCTAGGGAAACCCATGACTTTTTGGCCCGGGCTCGGCGGCCACCTAGGGAAACCTACCAAACCCACACATTTCTGAAAACTAGACACCCGGGGGATTCCAGGAGGTATGGCTTGCATGGATCCCCCAACGTTTTCTTACCCAGAATCCCTGCAAACCTGAAATTGTGCTGAACAAAATCACTTTTTCACACATTTGTGTGTGGGAAAGTTGTGGCATTACCGGGCTCACACAAATTTCCTACCACCCAGCGTTCCCCAGGTCTCCCGATAAAAATGGTGCCTCACTCGGGTGGGATGCCCAAGTACCCGCGACAGGCAAGGGCCCAAAACGTATTGAGGCGACATCAAAATTGCCTATCACAAAGCGACCTGGTTTTGCAAAGGGGGTCCCATGACTTTTGGCCCGGGCTCGGCGGCCACCTAGGGAAACCTACCAAACCCACACATTTCTGAAAAGTAGACACCTGGGGGATTCCAGGGAGGTATGGCTTGCATGGATCCCCCAACGTTTTCTTACCCAGAATCCCCTGCAAACCTGAAATTTTGCTGAAAAAATCACTTTTTCACACATTTGTGTGTGGGAAAGTTGTGGCATCACCGGGCTGACACAAATTTCCTACCACCAAGCGTTCCCCAGGTCTCCCGATAAAAATGGTGCCTCACTCGGGTGGGAGGCCCAAGTACTACACGACAGGCAAGGGCCCAAAACATTTTGTGATAGGCAATTTTGATGTCGCCTCAATACGTTTTGGGCCCTTGCCTGTCGCTGCCCCATCTTCCCCCCAGGGGGGGGCAGAAAGGATGTACTTGTTGCGGGTGGGGGTGGGGGCATTGGCATGCCCGTTTTGTGCAGCCCCCACCCTAATTAAAATTTGCCCAAAAAAATCCCTGGTGTCTAGTGAGCTCTTTGCCCCCCGGGGCAGATTAGGGGCTACTGCCCCATCTGCCCCCAGGGGGCAGGAAGGCTGTAATTTTTGCGGGGAGGGGTGGGGGCATGGGCATTCCCGTTTTGGGCAGCCCCCACCCTAATTCAAATTTGCCCCAAAAATCCCTGGCGTCTAGTGGGCTTTTTGCCCACTAGACGGCAGGGAGTCTTTGGGCAAATTTAATTAGGGCAAAAGCCCACTAGACGCCAGGGACTTTTGGGCAAATTTTAATTAGGGTGGGGGCTGCCCAAAACGGGCATGCCAATGCCCCCACCCTAATTAAATTTGCCCCAAAAATCCCTGGCATCTAGTGGGCTGTTTGCCCACCCGGGGGGCAGATTGGGGGCTACTGCCCCATCTGCCCCCAGGGAGGCAGGAAGGCTGTAACTTTTGCAGGGAGGGGTGGGGGCATGGGCATGCCCATTTTGGGCAGCCCCCACCCTAATTCAAATTTGCCCCAAAAAAATCCCTGGCGACTAGTGGGCTTTGCCCCCCCGGTGGGGCGGGGCAGAAAGTCCACTAGACGCTCAGGGAGACTGGGCAAATTCACTCAGGGTGGAGGCTGCCCAAAACAGGCATGCCAATGCCCCCACCCTAATTAAAATTTGCCCCAAAAATCCCTGGCGTCTAGTGGGCTTTGTACTCCGGGGCATATTGGGGGCTACTGCCCCATCTGCCCCCAGGGGGGCAGGAAGGCTGTTATTTTTGCGGGGGAGGGGGTGGGGGCATGGGCATGCCCATTTTGGGAGCCCCCATCCTAATTCAAATTTGCCCCAAAAAAATCCCAGGCATCTAGTGGGCTTTTGCCTCTCGGCGGAGCAGATTGGGGGCTAATGCCCCCATCTTCCCCGGGGGCAGAGAGTCACTAGACGCCAGGGAGTTTTGGGGCAAATTTAATTAGGTGGGGCTGCCCAAAACGGGCATGCCAATGCCTCCACCCTAATTCAAATTTGCCCCAAAAATCCCTGGCGTCTAGTGGGCTTTTGCCCCTCCGGGGGGCAGATTGGGGGCTACTGCCCCATCTGCCCCCAGGGGGCAGGAAGGCTGTTATTTTTGCGGGGAGGGGGTGGGGGCATGGGCATGCCCATTTTGGGAGCCCCCACCCTAATTCAAATTTGCCCCAAAAAATCCCTGGCGTCTAGTGGGCTTTTTGCCCACCCTGGCGGGGCATTTTGGGGGCTAATGCCCCATCTGCCCCCAGGGGGCAGAAAGTTCACTAGACGCCAGGAGTTTTGGGCAAATTTTAATTAGGGTGTGGGCTGCCCAAAATGGGCATGCCAATGCCCCCACCCTAATTAAAATTTGCCCATAAAATCCCTGGCGTCTACTGGGCTTTTTGCCCCCGGGGCAGAATTGCGGCTAATGCCCCCAGCTGCCCCCAGGGGGCAGAAAGGCTGTCATTTTTGCAGGGGGTGGGTGGGGGCATGGGCATGCCCATATTGGGCAGCCCCCACCACAAATTATAATTAAAAAAATCCCTGGCGTATAGTGGGCTTTTTGCCCCCGGGGGCAGAAAGGCTGTAAATTTTGTGGGGTGGGGCATGGACATGCCCTTTATGGGCAGCCCCCACCCTAATAAATTATGCGGCAAAAAAATATCCCTGGGGTCTAGTGGGCTTTTGCCCCCCGGGGGCAAAAAGACTAAATCACACCCAAAAATTGGGGGAGCAAAAGCCCTTGCCCAAGGGGCCGCTCCCCTCCCTGGTGTCTAGTGGGTGGATCCCTGCTTGGGGATCGCCCTCCTGGGGCGATCCCTGCAGGGATCCACTGGGAGGGGTACCATTGGAAAGGGAGATTCTCCCTTTCCAATGATACCTCTCCCGTCTTTCTACGTGCCCGGGGGCTGAGATAGCCCCTGAGCACATAGAAAGTGAAACTGAAATGAGCCTAAAGGCTCATTTCAGTTTCGGTTTCTGTGCAATGAGGACAGCGCAACGTGCGCGCTGATCCTCATGGCACAGAAACCAGGAGAGGGCCTCGGGAGCTGGGAAGCTCTTCCCCAGCTCCCAAGGTCACAGGGGTGAAATAGAAATCCCTCTGCTGTCTGCAGCAGAGGATTTCGTGCCCTGGCCTCATGACGGAATGGTTCCGTCATGAGCACAGGGGCACCGATGCTCATGACGGAACCATTCCATCATGAGCATCGAAGGGGTTAAGGTTCAATCCTGTTAGTGTCTCTGCTAATTGGGTGGCCAAGGGGCATAGATCGTTGTCCATGTGAACATTGAAGTCTCCCAATACTACAAAGTTGGTATATTTTAATGAGAGATTAGCAAACAGGTCGCAAATTTCCCATAGCTCAGCGGGCTTAGATGCTGGAGGTCTGTAGACCAATATTCCCGCAATGGTGAGAGTAGGGGAGATTGTGATGTTAAAGGACAGTGCTTCTATCAGGTCAGTGTGTTCGATCCTTTTATGTAAAATCTCCCAATCATTTCTAATGATCACCGCAAGTCCACCCCCCACTCTATTACCCTCTCGGTTTACTGAGACTATTTTGTATACTTTTGGGATAGCTATTGAAATGTCAGGGTTAGAGCTCTCTCTCAACCAAGTTTCTGTGAGGAAGATAAGATCCCAAGTTTTTGATTCTAACAATAACCAAATGTTATCTGCGTGCTTTGGAAGAGATCTGCAGTTGATCAGACAAGCTTTCATTTTAATAGTTGACCTATTACTGGTGGTCCATAGCTCTGAGGGGATGGCCTCTTCAAAGGCTTTACATTTTCTTCCCAAAACCTCTTTAGTAAGCTTAAAAGAACAGGACTTACAGCATACTCCTAAGTTGTAAAGCTCATGTTCCAATGTGCTGGGATCAAAACAGGTCGGCCAAGGGCAGGCTTTTGAGTTAAGTTCCATGATTTGCTTCCTAGACAACATAATTCTTGTGTCTGATTGGAAACGGGCAGCGTGGCTGGCGCTGGTCGCGGGCCGGTTGCGGACGGGCACAGACGGGCTTGCCTTAGGCACGCCCGCTGCGCGTCTGGGCCGACATACACCTGAAATAGTGTTTGCGGGAGAAGGTCCTACCTCCGCCGTCCCCCGGAAGTGCGTCACTCGCAGGGGGGGCCGAGCAATTGGTCTGAGCAATTGGTCAGGAAACGCCCTCCACTCAATCGGCACAAGCCGTGGTGGACCGGGGCAATGACCAAAGAAATGCGGCGTGGCAGAGCGGGAAAAAACGCTGCAACTACCAGGTAGGTCAGGGAACTAGAGAATAGTGAGGTTAAAAACGATGCAGTGTTATTTAAAAAACAGTATGCTGTGAAATTTTATAAAGCGATACAAAAGGGGATGATGGACGGAACGCTTGAGCCAATCAAACACTCACCCCCAGTCAACTGATCTGGGTTTAATCCATCATCATTCTTTAGCTCACTCCACCACCCCAGTTCAGACATGGCCATATGCAAATCAGTCTGACCCTGTGCCTCATGGGAACAGTCCAGCCCAAACTGCCAAGCCATGTCTTCCCTGGACCGGAAACAAGCATCCTAGGACCGGTTTCTGGCATTCCAGCCATCATCAGCCAGGCTTGCTTGAATCCAGTGGCAAAGTGAGCAAGGGACCCACGTCTGGGCATACCCCCGCCAACTTAGGGCGAACAAAGCGATACAAAAGGGGATGATGGACGGAGCGCTTGAGCCAATCAAACACTCACCCCCAGTCAACTGATCTGGGTTTAATCCATCATCATTCTTTAGCTCACTCCACCACCCCAGTTCAGACATGGCCATATGTTTCTTTTGCTTTTGTCGCCCTAAGTGGGAAGGGTATGCCCAGACGTGGGTCCCGTGCTCACTACACCACTGGATTCAAGCTAGCCTGGCTGAAGAAGGGTGATGCCCTGAAACCGGTCCTAGGATGCTTGTTTCCGGTCCAGGGAGGACCTGGCTTGGCAGTTCGGGCTGGACTGTTCCCACAAGGAACAGGGTCAAGACTGATTTGCATATGGCTGGGTCCAAACTGGGGTGGTGTGGTGAGCAAAAGAATGATGGATTTAACCCAGATCCTTGTGACTGGGGGTGAATGTTTGCATTGTCCAGCATTCCGTCCATCAATTGTTTCTTTTGCTTTTGTCGCCCTAAGTGGGAAGGGTATGCCCAGACGTGGGTCCCGTGCTCACTACACCACTGGATTCAAGCTAGCCTGGCTGAAGAAGGGTGATGCCCTGAAACCGGTCCTAGGATGCTTGTTTCCGGTCCAGGGAGGACCTGGCTTGGCAGTTCGGGCTGGACTGTTCCCACAAGGAACAGGGTCAAGACTGATTTGCATATGGCTGGGTCCAAACTGGGGTGGTGTGGTGAGCAAAAGAATGATGGATTTAACCCAGATCCTTGTGACTGGGGGTGAATGTTTGCATTGTCCAGCATTCCGTCCATCAATTGTTTCTTTTGCTTTTGTCGCCCTAAGTGGGAAGGGTATGCCCAGACGTGGGTCCCGTGCTCACTACACCACTGGATTCAAGCTAGCCTGGCTGAAGAAGGGTGATGCCCTGAAACCGGTCCTAGGATGCTTGTTTCCGGTCCAGGGAGGACCTGGCTTGGCAGTTCGGGCTGGACTGTTCCCACAAGGAACAGGGTCAAGACTGATTTGCATATGGCTGGGTCCAAACTGGGGTGGTGTGGTGAGCAAAAGAATGATGGATTTAACCCAGATCCTTGTGACTGGGGGTGAATGTTTGCATTGTCCAGCATTCCGTCCATCAATTGTTTCTTGTGAAATTTTATAAAGCAACAGTGCTGCTAGGCGATATTTCGGCAAATAAGTAAAAAGCGTAGCTAGCGCCTCACCAAGATAGCGCGTCCGCTGCGCGTCTGGGCCGACATACACCTGAAATAGTGTTTGCGGGAGAAGGTCCTACCTCCGCCGTCCCACCGGAAGTGCGTCACTCGCAGGGGGGGCCGAGCAATTGTTCTGAGCAATTGGTCAGGAAACGCCCTCCACTCAATCGGCACAAGCCGTGGTGGACCGGGGCAATGACCAAAGAAATGCGGCGTGGCAGAGCGGGAAAAAACGCTGCAACTACCAGGTAGGTCAGGGAACTAGAGAATAGTGAGGTTAAAAACGATGCAGTGTTATTTAAAAAACAGTATGCTGTGAAATTTTATAAAGCAACAGTGCTGCTAGGCGATATTTCAGCAAATAAGTAACAAGCGTAGCTAGCGCCTCACCAAGATAGCGCGTCCAGCTATAAACTCAGACGGAGGTGCAATCATGGTTGCACTGATCCTGGCTTCCTGACATACAGTACCATTGTATGGGGTTAGGCCATTCCAACAGGTCTGGCGGATGGGTACTCCTGATATACTCTCTTTAGCATAGAGATATTAGTTATTATGAAAAACTAACATGGTTGAATTGTTTGTGTTTGTCACCGTTCTAATAATGCTTGTAACAATGATGTGTCTCATCTTTCTAATAACTGCAGTTCATGTTTCATATAAGATTAGAGCTTTTGAATAAATGTTTGAAAATGAAATGTCATATCTTTTCTTTGTGACACTTTGGGCATTCAAAAGTGACAAACGGAAGGGTTAGGTCTGTTTTCACGATTTCCTCGGGAATCTCATAGTCATGTTTTAGGTTACTGACAACATCTGTAACTCTGTACGTTTAGGAGTTTAGATGCGGTACTGTGAGCTAGCCAAACAGGCCAACATTCACTGATTATATAAGAAGACTCAGTCTCTGTATTATGAAGTTTTGTTGTTCGAATTACACAGTCCTACTAGATTTGTAGGGATCGTATAACAACACACATAAGTTTAGCCAACAACGAATGTACATCACCGGATACTTTTTAGTGCGCTAGTTGAAGGTTTGTTTAGTGGCTTTACGTTGATGCTACCTGCACCCTACTCCAGAGTATTTGGATGCAGCAATAAGCAGCTGCATAGTAAAAATCACTGTGTGTGTGTTTACTATGATTGGAAGTATATGTCTATTAGCGCCAGCAGTGGGAATGCCTACTCAAAAAGTAATTTGAGTCGATTTTGCTGCTTCTCAGGTAGAAAATCTTCTCGAGAAGCAGCCCTCTAATCGTGACCGCCCGCGTTAGAACATTTTGCCAGAAGTCGTCTTATCAACCGGAAATCTCGCTAGGGGACGCCAAATCTTTCTCCTGCTATCCAGCTGCTATTCTGGAGCCTCATGTTGTCATTGTGTTGCTCAACCGGGAAAAAACTCTGCCACGCAGCAATTGGTGTAATTTTGTGGTAACTCTACATTACATGAGTAACGGGGAGTTGCCAAATATCTCTAATTCTCTGAGTGGAAATTATAAATTCCGCCCGGGCCTAGTTTCATTGCAGATGTGAATGTGCTCCTATCAGCATTGCACTGGCTCATTCTACATTTGCTCTCCAGTTGTTTGCTGTGGTGTTTCATCAGTCTCAGTTACTCTGTGTACCAACTGTCCTGGGGTCTAGATCTTGTTCTATTGCAGTGTTTGACGGTGACCAGGAAGTCGGCAGAGTAGGTAATCCAATTGTTTAAATTCATGAATACTTTGGGGAGTCTGCTGCTGTGTTTGGTCGGTGGGTATTGAGAGCAGTGTTACAATCCTTGTCAGTGATGCTGTTCCAGTTTCGGCCGGCTGGTCTGGCGGTGGTTCATGTGCGATAGACCGGGACGGGGAACTGAACATGATGAGGGGATGGTTTGTACAGAAGGCTGGTGTGGGTTTGTCGACACGGATGTTGTCGAAAATGGGCTAGAATAGGGTCCAGTTGGTATCCGGAGATGTGGGTAGGTCTCTATACTCATTGGATGAGGTCCAGGCTTTCAAGGTCTTCGATGAGTGCTTTTGAGTTGGGGTCAGCTTGGTCTTCCAGGTGAAAGTCCAGATCTCCGAGCAGGATGTAAGTGCTATCATTGAGCGCAAGAGGTGCAATGTAATCTGTATGGTGTCGGTGAAGCTGGTGTGTGGTCCTGGTGGTCTGTAGATGAGAGTGCTTCTTAGGGTGAAGTTGGCTGTCACGGGGAGCTTGAAAGACAGATGTTCCATGTTGAAGGATGATGTGTCTGTGGAAGTGGTGCAGCTGATAGCGTTCTTTTGGATGATGGCGGTTCTGCCTCTTGGCTTGTGAAGTCTGTCTTTCCTGGTGATCTTGAAGCTGGGGGAGGCTGTGGTGATGTCAGGTTCAGATTCCGGACTAGGCTGTCTGGAATTCAGCAGGGTCCAGGCTCGGGTGAGCGTCGATTATTACCTTTGGTGCACCTTCAGCACGCCAGCAGTGCATCTGCTGCTCATCCACACTGCATCAGCTGTGAAGTAGATCATGGGGGGGGAGGAGTGAAGTCACTTCCTGAGCAAATGGATGATTGGGAAATCCAGTTATGTCACTTCCTGTGTAAATGGATAATAGAAATGAGTCCTTTTACTGTCCTTCTTTTTTAAAAGATAGTTATGACACAATATTTATGTCCGATAATATTCGGACAACGATATTATATCATATTATCTGCTGCTGTTGTCAGAAGAACCTGACATGGTTTGATGTTTTTAGAGGTGTTTCTCCTTGTGGTGTTTTCCTGTTTTGGATACTTCTCTTTTCTTCAATTTGTAGATATGTATATTTTCTTGGAAATTGTGTAGTTAATTGAGAAGACTTTCTTGCTCTTTATCTCTTTGAAACAATAATATGCAGGACATCCTGGACAGAGTAAAAGAACATGAACCAATAAAGTCGATCCTTTCTACTGCTTCCTACAATGCATGTGTTGGTGCTGCTGCTGCACCTGCCAATGAATTGGCTCACAAACCTAGGTTGCTAATGAGGGTATTAAATGATATCATGATTGTTGCTCTTCTCTTTTTTAGATACTGGGTAAAAAGCGTAAAACTCATGCAAAAGAGCTGCCGGCACTGCCGGTCTATCCCATCCGTGACATTCTCATCTGGTGCATCCTACAGAAACGCGAAGAGCTTGCAGAGATCGCCTGGTCACAGGTATGAGCTAGACTTCCTTGCTGCCTTACTTGAGCCCAGACTTTTCAAGAGTACAGGCCCATAAGCCAATATTAAAAAAATATATATTATCATTACAAACAAAAAATTTTGATATGAAATGCAGATCCAGATTTACAAAGAAATCAGAAATGCAGCGCAGCAAGTAATGTTGCTGCACTGCGTTGGATGAACGAGAGAGGTCAGAACAGCGCAATATCCACAATTATATGGGCTGTTCTGCGCTCTCCCTGGCGCACTTCAAGCTGCCATTCTCCAGTGCAGACACCCTTGCGCCATTTGCGTTGGGTTGTAAATACCTATATGACACTTTGGAGCATATGTACAAAAGAAGTGGCGGAGTGAGGCGCTAGCTGTCATGGCTTAACGCCTCACTCCACCACTTCAGAAACACAAGGCTGCACCATATTTACAAGAATTTGGTGCATGCATTTCCCCCTGCGCTGTCGCTAAGTTTAGCAACTTAGCGCCAAAGCAGGCACCCTTGCACCATAGTGAAAGGGTGTCTGTGTGCAGGGGAAGATTGTTTATGTGTAGGAAGGTGTCCTAAACAATCTTTAAATGCCATTTTGTCACTTCTATGTGTGTTGCTTAATGCAGCACACATGGAAGTCACAAAATGTCATTTTAAAAAAAAGATTGTTTATGTGCAGAAAGGGACACCTTCCTACACATAAACAATCCAAAGCGTTTTGCTTTTTCCATGTGTGCTGCACAGCACACATGGAAAAAGCAAAAACTAGAAGAAATAAAGCATTTCTCCTCGTTTTGCCAAGTTAAGACCAGGTTTTCACTGGTCTTAATTTTGGCACTGCCTCCTATTTACGGCACCCTAGTAAATAGGGGGCAGCATCAAAATCAATGGGTGTTGCGGAGAAAAACCCACCGCAACACCCACTGCCCACCACTTTCACGCTAAGCATAGCGTGAAAGGGGGCCTTATTTACAAGGCAGCGTTAAGCCATGACCTGGCTTGGCAGTTCGGACTGGACTGTTCCCATGAGGCACAGCGTCAAGACTGATTTGCATACAGCTGTGTCTGAACTGAGGTGGCGAAGTGAGCTAAAGAACGATGATGGATTCAACCCAGATTTGTGACTGGGGGTGAGTGTCTGAAAAGTTTCAGCGATCAGTCCATCATCTCCCTGTGTTTGCTTTGTTCGCCCTAAGTTGGCAGGGTATGCCCAGACGTGGGTCCCTTGCTCACTTTGCCACTTGATTTAAGCTAGCCTGGCTGATGAGGGCTGTTAGCCCGAAACCGGTCCCAGGATGCTTGTTTCCGTTCCAGGGAAGACCTGGCTTGGTAGTTCGGGTGGAATGTTCCCATGAGGCACAGGGTCAAGACTGATTTGCATATAGCTGGGTCTGAACTGGGGTGGCGAAGTGAGCTAAAAAATGATGATGGATTCAACCCAGATCTGTGACTGGGGGTGAGTGTCTGAAAAGTTTCAGCGCTCCGTCCATCATCTCCTTGTGTTTGCTTTGTTCGCCCTAAGTTGGCAGGGTATGCCCAGACACGGGTCCCTTGCTCACTTTGCCACTGGATTCAAGCTAACCTGGCTGATGAGGGGTGTTATATTGATCAGATCCCACTCAAGTGTCCTTGCTTTCCCCCTCAGGGAGGAATGTCACAGTACCTTTCATTGCCTAAACTTTGCCTAAACTTTAGAGTGAAGTCCCAGACAGCATGGCTCCCTGATGCAGTGATGGGCAACTAGCACAGCTCATCAGCAACAATGCTTCATTTTCACCCCAATCCAGCCTATGGAGTTTGCGGGGCACGCTGATCCACTGCCTATATCCTAAATCGGTCACAGCAGTGCCAGCACAAGTCAGTTGGAGGTGCACAGGTTATTGTAACGTATGCAGTTGCAGGGATCTTGCTGCAGGGGTCTTCTTCTGGCCTTTTTCTCAAAACCTCCTTCCAAACAAGCAGCTGAAAATCCCTGAGCCACACTGGTGACACTCCTCAGACATCCTTGGGCTTTCTTTAAAGCCCGACCATGTTAACAGTTGTGGTACTTTTGGTGCTAGACCTGCATTGGGAATTCTTTTTAGATGAATTCTGGGTCATCCTCAGCCACATGCATTGATTTTGAAGACACATCTTCTGGACCTCATTTGCAGCCTCTCAATTGGGTCTCGTCCCATGTTGTGGTATTTGTTCACCCGTCTGATCTCATCACAGACTTTGTTCCTTATGAATAGCATTTTCTTCATGTAAGGAGACCTCCATTGTCCCCCCCTGAGCAATCAGTTAGTTCTGTCCCTCAAAGTAGGATGTAGGCATTATCTCCTGGCAAGTTCTGAAAGTTTCCCCAGGTTACTGGTCGCGGGCCTGGTAAGGGAGTTGTTAGTCAGTACTCTGGAGCTCAAAAACATCTCCCGGTTTACCAGTGATGTGTGACCACAGGCTCCTGGGCAGGAAATCTTGGAACACTGACTGGGAGTTTCTGCTTCAACTTCGTCCACCAAGTTGCAGCCAGAACTTGTGTATTCCGGCAATTCTTTTTTAGATGAATTCTGGGTCATCCTCAGCCACATGCGTTGATTTTGAAGACACATCTTCTGGACCTCATTTGCAGCCTCTCAATTGGGTCTCGTCCCATGTTGTGGTATTTGTTCACCCGTCTGATCTCATCACAGACTTTGTTCCTTATGAATAGCATTTTCTTCATGTAAGGAGACCTCCATTGTCCCCCTGAGCAATCAGTTAGTTCTGTCCCTCAAAGTAGGATGTAGGCATTATCTCCTGGCAAGTTCTGAAAGTTTCCCCAGGTTACTGGTCGCGGGCCTGGTAAGGGAGTTGTTAGTCAGTACTCTGGAGCTCAAAAACATCTCCCGGTTTACCAGTGATGTGTGACCACAGGCTCCTGGGCAGGAAATCTTGGAACACTGACTGGGAGTTTCTGCTTCAACTTCGTCCACCAAGTTGCAGCCAGAACTTGTGTATTCCGGCAGTTCGTCTCTGTGACCGGTTCTGAGCGGTTCATTATTTTCATGAATTCTATTCAAAATGGTCCAGCCATGGTCTTTGTGATAAGTGTGAGCAGGAAGGTAGGGTGACCTCAGAGTTTCCCTCAGTAGCAACCCAACAAAAGCCCAAAGGCAAGGGAGGCTTCCCTACTTATTTAGCTATTAAACTTTGTGACAGGGTGCAGCCTTTCCCAGGGAACAGCGTGTCAGGCAGGGGAGCACTCCAGCTTTAAGGAAGCCTCCGCCTCACCCCTTAATCTTAATTTCAGCAAAACGTCATTGACTGCTGAAAGAGATCCATGGACTGTGGTGGAAGCCGTGCAATGTACAGTGGGATTCACCCTCCAAGTTCTCATCCTAGGTGCCATACAGAGTGGATCTCATTGTTACTGTGGCAACATGCATTGTCATGCTTTCCACATGCGTTCTTCAAACAGATGCAACATGTGCACATAAGACTTCTACATGCAATATCCATTCCACTTATGGATTGGTGCAGGACATGGTTATAGGGACTAAGGGCCAGATGTACGACCCACCAATTTGCGTCTCGGAGTTTTATATAGCGCTGGCCAGACCCGAGGGTATCGGAGCACTTTACAACAGATATAATACAGGAATCCCAGAATAAGGCATAGGTATACATGTTGGATTCGGAAGTCCTGGCGTGTAGTGCAACATTGAGGCAGGGCAGTCCTGAGAGCCTCGCAGAGTGCACGTTGTCTTGTGCGGAGCCATTTTCAGGGAGGGGGAGCGGGGAGGGGCGAAGGGGTGCTAGGAGGAGGTAGATTATTGTGACAAAGTGTCATGGTGCTGCGGAATGCAGGTATGTGCCTTTCAATGCTGGTTAACTGTTCAGGAAGGCACGGTTGAGGAAGAGGTCTTTTAGGAGTTTTTTAATTTTACAAAGGACGGGATAGTCCTAATGTCTGCTGGGATGGAGTTCCAGATTTTAGGTGCATTCCAGCGAAGGATCGTGCAGCGGTTTTCTGTTTGCGTGTTTTCATAGGAATGAGCAGAAGGGAGTTGGAGCTCCTGAGGTTCCTAGTCTGGCCGGCCTTTTGAGTTTGGAGGCCAGGTATTCAGGTTTCCCTGTGTGGAGGGCTTTGTGCATGAGACAGGCGGTTCTGAAGCTGGCACCATCTCTATTGGGAGCCATTTTAGTTCTTTGGGTGCGGGTGCAATGTGCTCAAATTTCCTGACTCCGGGGACCATTCTGGCTGCTGCTTTTAGAGTTGTTTTGAGGGGGCTAGGTGGGATTTCGCTGTACCGGGAGGTTAGCATTTCCATAGTCGAGTCTAGATATCACCAGGGATTGGGTGGCTTGTTTGAGGTCATTGGGTGGGATGAAGGGTTTTATTTTGTTGAGAAGCTTCAGATTGAGGAAGGCACTCTTCGCGGAGTTCTTTATGTGACTGACCATGTCAAGTTTGGGGTCTAGGGTGATTCCTAATGATTTAATGGAGCTGGCCGGGTGAGATTACAGTTGAGAGCATCGATAGCTTTGAGCCATTCCATGATTTGGGGGTTTTCTTCTTTGTTGGATATGAGGAGGATTTCGGTTTTGTCTTGGTTGAGTTTGAGGTGGTTCATGGATAGCCAATGTTGGACTTCTTTGAGAGTGTTGTTTAGTCTCTGAATATCTTCAAAGGAGGAGGTTTCCAGATAGATCTGGGTGTCATCTGCATAGAGGTGAAAGGTGATGTTGGCTTTTGAGTATGGAGGTGAGGGGTTCCATATAAATGTTGAACAATTGAGGGGAGACCACTGATCCTTGGGGGACACCTCTGTTGATTGGGTGTGGGTCGGACGTGAAGGTTTTGATTTTTATCCTTTGGGAGCGGTTGTGTAAGAAGGAGGAGAACCATTGCATGACCACCTCGTCTGCTCCTACCCTGTCCTGAAGAGCCTTGATGAGTAGATTGTGATCCATCGTGTCAAATGCTGCCGATAGGTCCAGGAGGATGAGTAGGCAGCATTTGTCGGTATCTAGAGATTTGTGAATGTCATCCACGATGTTAAGGATCGCGGTCTCAGTGCTACAGCCTTTTCTGAATCCTGATTGGTGGGGATCTAGAAGGCTGGTGCTGTCCATGTGCTGAGTCAGTTGTGAAAGAACGCACTTTTCAAGGATTTTGGCAAGGAGAGGGAGATTGGAAACGGGCCTGAAGTTGTTCAGATCGTTGGTGTCAAGGCCAGGTGTTTTCGGGAGTGGTGTGACTTGGCAGACTTTGAGGCAGTCTGGTATGACGCCGGTTCTCAAGGAGCTGTTTATGATCTTGCACCAGAATGGAGCTATGGAGAGTTTCAGCTTTTTAGTCAATTGACTGGGTAAAGGATCTAGTGCGTGAGATGCAGGTTTGGAGGTGTCGATCAGTTTGAGAATCTCGGTTTCAGGTATGGGGTTGAAGGATTTCCAGACTTTCATGGGGTGCTTGCGTGTGTTGGCTTCGGTTTCTGGGGGTGGGATTGTACTTGAGGTGCTGGGGTTGACGTCTAGTGAGAGCTCAATCTTGGTGATTTTGTCTATGAAGAAGTTGGCGAAGTTGTCGCAAAGGTCTTTGGAGGCCTGGCCTGGGGTAGCAGAGGGCTTGGATGTTTGTTGTCTGATGATGTTGAATAGTTCTTTAGGTCTGTTTTTCGCGTTGTCCAGGGCGGTGCAGAAGAAGGTGGTTTTTTCGTTGTTAATGTGTTTTTGTATTTCCTTCGGGTTGCTTTGAGTTGCTCGTGGAGGCTTGTAGAGGGATTGTTCCGCCATAGTCGTTCTGCGGCTCTTAGTTGTCTTCTTTCAGCGTTGATGTCTGAGTTGAACCAGGATCTGGATGGAATGTTCCTGGTTTTTTTTAGTTTCAGGGGGGCTAATTGATCTAGGATGGAAGTCATAGTAGAGTTATAGTGAGTGGTGAGTTCCGTAGTAGAGAGATCATCCGTGGAGGTAGGCAGGAGTGAGCCTACCCTTTTTTCAAAGTCGGCCATGGAGATCTGTCTAAGATTTCTCGCCCATTTAGGGGGGTCTTGGGTGTGGGGTTGATGTGTGATTGGTTGAGTGATGTGGAATAGGATAAGGTGTACAACAGTGTCTCAGACACTGTTTGTGATTCCCAATGGGGTCGCAAATTGCATGCCTTATGAATATTAATGAGACTGTCGCAATTTGCGACCCCATTGGGAATGGCTGGCACTCCCAGGGATGGTGGCCTGATGGGGTCAGCAGACCACCATGTCTGGGACTGCTTTTTCAAGAAAGCAGTTTTCTTTTTTAAATGCAGCCCGTTTTCCTTATAGGAAAACGGGATACATTTAAAAAGAAAAATGAAACTTTTCAGTTTCATTTATTTAAGGGCACGCAGTGGTCCCTGGGTCCACTGCCTGCTCTTAAAAATATTTCCTCACATACTCACAAAGGGGAAGGGGTCCCCTGGGGACCCCTTCCTGTTTGCGAGTGGTTTACCACCTACTTGAAGTAGGTGGTAAACTGCAAGTGTTTTGCAGCCGCAAATGCGGTCACAAACAATTGTACATAGCATGGTGACTCGCTATTAGGAAGGGACGCCCATTCCTAATAGCGGGAGTCGCAAATGCTATTTTGCGAGTCTGTGACTCGCGAAATAGCATTTGTACATGCCATTACCCTTTTTTGCGGTCGCAAACGGGAGGATCTCCCGTTTGCGGCCGCAAAGAAGGATTGTACATCTGGCCCTGACAGAACAGATTCAAGTGCTGGAGAGGCTGCGAGGCTTCTCTCCCAAAGTAGGCAACAGGAGACAGCCCGGCCCTGCACTGTGGTCCTTTTGCTGCCACCACAGTCAGTCTTCTACAGCCTGGGGAGATGACAGTAGTCATTCTCCTAAGACTAGCAGGCGCACTTGCTGCTTACTCTATGATCTTTCCTTAGCACACACACAACTTTGAGCACCCACCAGCTGTAGGGATGGGGAACTATCTTGTGAGCTACACAGGGCATGTCTGGAGGGCATGAAGAGGGAAACTAAGGGCCTGATTTAGATCTCAGTAGACGGGTTACTCTGTCTTAACGGTGAAGTATATCCCGTCCACCAAAATACAAATCCCATTATATCCTATGGGATTTATATTTCAGCAGAAGTGTTATCTGTCATCGTTGTGACTAAGAAATATGCCGAGATCTAAATCAGGCCCTTAATCTTCTGTTCCCTGTCTACAGTGCCAGCACATAACATAAAGTGTGTATTTGTAAAGCGCACGGTCACCCAGAAGAGCATCTTGGTGCTGAATAGCAGGTGTTTATCACACAGGCAGTGGGTAGCCTCCTCTATATCACAAAACCTGCTGCCTGGGCTTCAACCCTCTCCTGCTCGGCCTTCCCAGTGCTAAACACTCAGTAGCAAATAACTTTCGCCAACCTGGGACATATGAGGACCCTTTCCATTCTTGACAATGAAAATCAAGGTGTGCAAATAAGTGTTCATTATAAGGATAGTTCATGAAACAGTGGTTTAGTAGCTAAGATTAAATGAAAAATCACAAATAATTTTCTAAAAATACTTCTCTCTGTCCAAGTTAGTATTGTAAAGAACTTCCAAAACATTTCCAAAGCTTTCCCTTCATTTTGGCAACAAGGTCCTGGCTACAACATAACAATGTATCTCTATTGCTTAGCAAGAATGCTCTTGACAGCGAGGAACTTATACTCTGAGATTTCAAAGACCTGCAGTTCTTGGAAGAGTCCTGGGCTTCATGGCACTAAAGAGTTTCTTTGACCACAATAGGTGTTGTGTGCCTTGTGTCCAGCGAACACACAAAGAACTGCAGACACTCTACTCGCACAAGGAAGCTTCCTGGCTTCTGAAGGCACGTACCTTGAAGTAGATCAGGATATTTTACTTCCACACTAAACAAGAGCAAAGAGGTAAGTGCAGCCCACAGATCATAACACATAGACATGGGATTGTACACAATCATGGGTGGTACACTGAAAGGGGCAGAGAAAGAAGTCCTTTAACTTATCCCTTGACAGCTACTCTCTACACAGCTGTCAATCATCCCTTTTGCCATCCTATCTCCTTTTCATCAAATGTCACAAACGCAAGAGTCTCCTATACAGTGTGAGCCAAAAAGGGTCTTTTCAAGTCCCACAAGTTAGAAAACCCATACTTTACAGCTCCCCAAACTCGAAGTATCTGTAGTAAAGACTACTGCCAATGTCAAAGCATAGGTTTATCAACACTATCTATGCAGGTTTATTAGTAAACCATGTAGATATGTTGTAAGAAATTTCAAATGCTGCACCTATGCTATCAAACAGACTAATGCAAATCAGCACTTGTGCAACTACTCTTGCTCCAAAAACAGACAGCATAGTGTTCTCAATCCCTGCTTCGTTTTCAAGTGACACCAACACCCTGCATTTATTGATTTAGAACAGTGGCAGCAGAGTGAAGGGTCCATTTAATTCTTAGTTTAAATAATTGTTGGTTTTAAATATTAACCTAATACTCAGCTTCCCTATGTTCCACTTTGGATATTCTGAATGGTAGTTAAGCTTTTTCAAGGCTTATAAAAAAATGTGGAGGTTCAGAATCCATTCCTATTTAAAGATTGATTTTATTTTTGCTTTTTTCAACTCAGTAGAACTTGTGTTTGTAGCACTAGAACTCAAGCATAATTGACTTCTATTTAGGTGTGGTGTTGTAATATATTTCTGTGGAAAGATGGATTTTAGATGAGTTGATTGTGGTTCTCTTAGTGTTCTTCACAAACAATGGCTTGTTAAATACCTTCTACCGGATGAATATATTTTATGGAGATTACTGCAAGGAACACTGTTTCTCAGAGGAGCTGCTCACAGCAGTGTGGCTGTAAAATGCCTACTGCGGGCAACACTTTTCACAATTTTCTAGAGAGTAGGGAATGAGTCAAGAATATGTACAAAGAATGGGAGAGATGGAATGCAGTTGTGCCTTGCATCCTAGGAGAGAGGAGGTTTCTTATTGGTGCCTGATGTTGTGCTCATCGATTTATGAGCCTTCATCTAATGAGGTGCTCATCGATATGGGAGTTTCAACTGATGAGGCCCTCATCGATAGATGAATCTTCATCCAATGAGGTGCCCATTGATAAGTGAGACTTCAACCAATGAGGTGCTCATCGATAGATGAAGCTTCATCGGATGAGGTGGTCATCAATAGATGAGGCTTCGTCTCATGAGGTGCTCATCGATAAATGAAACTTCATCTGATGAGGTGCTCATCGATAAATGAAGCTTCATCTGATGAGGTGCTCATCGATAGGTGAGGCTTCAACTGATGAGGTGCTCATCGATAGAGGAGGCTTCATCTCATGAGGTGCTCATCGATAGGTGAGGCTTCATCTCATGAGGTGCTCATCGATAGGTGAGGCTTCATCTGATGAGGTGCTCATCAGTAGGTGAGCCTTCGTCTCATGAGGTGCTCATCGATAAATGAAACTTCATCTGATGAGGTGCTCATCGATAAATGAAGCTTCATCTGATGAGGTGCTCATCGATAGGTGAGGCTTCAACTGATGAGGTGCTCATCGATAGAGGAGGCTTCATCTCATGAGGTGCTCATCGATAGGTGAGGCTTCATCTCATGAGGTGCTCATCGATAGGTGAGGCTTCATCTGATGAGGTGCTCATCAGTAGGTGAGCCTTCATCTGATGAGGTGCTCGTCGGTAGGTGAGCCTTCATCTGATGAGGTGCCCATCAATTAATGAAGCTTCACCTGATGATGTGTTTATTGATAAATAAAACATAATCTGCTAAGGTTCTCATCGATACGTGAGGCTTCATCCAATGAGGTGCTCATCGTTTGCTGAGGCTTCATCTGATGAGGGGCACATCAATAGGTGAGGCTTCAACTGATGAGGGTGCTCATCGATAGGTGAGGCTTTATCTGATGATGTGCTCATCGATAAATGAAGCATCACCTGATAAGGTGCTCAGCGATAGATGAAGTTTCATCTGATGATTTTCTCATCGATAGGTGAGGATTTATTTGATGATGTGCTTATTGATAGATGAGGCCTTATCTGATGAGGTGTTCATCGATAGGTGAGGCTTCATCTGATGAGGTGCTCATCAATAGGTGAGGCTTCATCTGATGAGGTGCTCCTCGATAGGTGAGGCTTCATCTGATGAGGTGCTCATTGATGGGTGAATCAATCAATCAATCAATACATTTGTAGAGCGCACTACTCACCCGTGAGGGTCTCAAGGCGCTAGGGGGAGGGAGGGGGGGCTGCTACTGCTCGAACAGCCAGGTCTTGAGAAGTCTTCTGAAGGTCAGTAGGTGAAGCTTCATCTGATGATGTGCTCATTGATAGGTGAGGCTTCATCTTAAGAGGTGCTCATTGATAGCTGTGGCTTCATCTGATGAGGTACTCATTGATAGGTGAGGCTTCATCTGGTGAGGTACTCATTGATAGGGTGAGGCTTCATCTCATGAGGTGCTCATTGATAAATGAAGCTTCATCTGATGAGGTGCTCATCGATAGGTGAGGCTTCATCTGATGAGGTGCTCATCGATAGGTGTGGCTTCATCTGATGAGGTGCTCGTCGATAGGTGAAGATTCATCTGATGAGGTGCTCATCGATAGGTGAAGCTTCATCTGATGAGGTGCTCATCGATAGATGAGCCTTCATCTGATGAGGTGCTCATCAATAGGTGAGGCTTCATCTGGTGAGGTGCTCATCGATAGGTGAGGCTTCAACTCATGAGGTGCTCATCGATAGGTGAGGCTTCATCTCATGAGGTGCTCATCGATAAATGAAGCTTCATCTGATGAGGTGTTCATCGATAGGTGAGGCTTTATCTCATGAGATGCTCATTGATAGGTGAGGCTTCACCCATTGTGGTGCTCAGCGATAGATGAGACTTCATGTGCTAAGGTGCTCATCAATAGCTGAGGCTTCATTTGATGAGGTGCTTATTGATAGACGAGGGTTAATTTGAAGAAGTGCTCATCGATAGGTGAGGCTTCATCTGATGAGGTGCTCATTGATAGGTGAGGCTTCATCTGATGAGGTGCTCATCGATAGGTGAGGCTTCATCTCATGAGGTGATCATCGATAAATGAAGCTTCATCTCATGAGGTGCTCATCGATAGATGATGCTTTATCTCATGAGATGCTCATTGATAGGTGAGGCTTCATCCATTGAGGTGCTCAGCGATAGATGAGACTTCATGTGCTAAGGTGCTCATCAATAGCTCTACAACGCCAATTGCGGCAACTAAAGGGTCATTCACAAATAATGGAATTATGTTTGTGATTGTAAATATTTTTGTTTGACCTACACTGATTATTATTATAATTTTTGCGCCGCCTCACGTTGTTTTTAATCACGTGTGTCACTGCGCTCGTTTATTCACTACAACACTTCCAGTGCACATCTGGTTTGTTATGGTTACTGCAATTTAGTTGATTTCTGTGCTTCTATATGCAAATAACAACCTTTTCAATCTCATTGGTCTCACTTATTTCTTTCCTGTGCTGTGTGATTGATACACCTTTTTGAACAGTCCCTCGCTTGATATACCTGTTGAGACGTTGTTTTATTGATGTAATACTTACCCTGGTCTCAACTGGGTTAATGAGTTTACTCCTGTTTTTAGTTTGTCTTCATCAATAGCTGAGGCTTCATCTGATGAGGTGCTTATTGATAGACGAGGTTTAATTTGAAGAGGTGCTCATCGATAGGTGAGGCTTCATCTGATGAGGTGCTCATCGATAGGTGAGGCTTCATCTGATGAGGTGCTCATCGATAGGTGAGGCTTCATCTCATGAGGTGCTCATCGATAAATGAAGCTTCATCTGATGAGGTGCTCATCGATAGGTGAGGCTTCATCTGATGAGGTGCTCACTGATAGGTGAGGCTTCATCTCATGAGGTGATCATCGATAAATAAAGCTTCATCTGATGAGGTGCTCATCGATAGATGATGCTTCATCTCATGAGATGCTCATTGATAGGTGAGGTTTCATCCATTGAGGTGCTCAGCGATAGATGACACTTCATGTGCTAAGGTGCTCATCAATAGCTGAGGCTTCATCTCATGTGCTCATCGATAGCTGAGGCTTCATCTGATGAGGTGCTCATCGATAGGTGAGGCTTCATCTGATGAGGTGCTCATCAGTAGTGAGCCTTCATCTGATGAGGTGCTCGTCGGTAGGTGAGCCTTCATCTGATGAGGTGCCCATCAATTAATGAAGCTTCACCTGATGATGTGTTTATTGATAAATAAAACATAATCTGCTAAGGTTCTCATCGATACCTGAGGCTTCATCCAATGAGGTGCTCATCGTTTGCTGAGGCTTCATCTGATGAGGTGCGCATCAATAGGTGAGGCTTCATCTGATGAGGTGCTCATCGATAGGTGAGGCTTCATCTGATGAGGTGCTCATCTTTAGGTGAGGCTTCATCTGATGAGGTGCTCATCGATAGGTGAGGCTTCATCTGATGAGGGTGCTCATCGATAGGTGAGGCTTCATCTGATGAGGGTGCTCATCAATAGGTGAGGCTTTATCTGATGACGTGCTCATCAATAAATGAAGCATCACCTGATAAGGTGCTCAGCGATAGATGAAGTTTCATCTGATGATTTTCTCATGGATAGGTTAGGATTTATCTGATGATGTGCTCATTTATAGATGAGGCTTTATCTGATGAGGTGTTCATCGATAGGTGAGGCTTCATCTGATGAGGTGCTCATCAATAGGTGAGGCTTCATCTGATGAGGTGCTCCTCGATAGGTGAGGCTACATCTGATGAGGTGCTCATCGATAGAGTGAGGCTTCATCTGATAAGGGTGCAGATCGATAGATGAGGCTTCATCTGATGATGTGTTCATCAATAGGTGAGGCTTTATCTGATGAGGTGCTCATCGATAGGTGAGGCTTCATCTGAGGAGGTTCTCATCGATAGGTGAGGCTTCATCTGATAAGGTGCTCATCGAGAGGTGAGGCTTCATCTGATGATGTGCTCATCGATAGGTGAGGCTTCATCTGATGAGGTGCTCATCGATAGGTGAGGCTTCATCTGATGAGGTGCTCATCGATAGGTGACTCTTCATCTAATGAAGTGCCCATCAATAAATTAAGTTTCATCTGATGAGGTGCTCATCGATAAGTGAGGCTTCGTCTGATGATGTGCTCATCGATAGGTGAGGCTTCATCTGATGAGGTGCTCATTGATGGGTGAAGCTTCATCTGATGATGTGCTCATCGAAAGGTGAGGCTTCATCTTATGAGGTGCTCATTGATAGCTGTGGCTTCATCTGATGAGGTACTCATTGATAGAGTGAGGCTTCATCTGGTGAGGTGTTCATTGATAGGTGAGGCTTCATCTCATGAGGTGCTCATTGATAAATGAAGCTTCATCTGATAAGGTGCTCATCGATAGGTGAGGCTTCATCTGATGAGGTGCTCATTGATAGGTGTGGCTTCATCTGATGAGGTGCTCACCGATAGGTGAAGATTCATCTGATGAGGTGCTCATCGATAGGTGAGGCTTCATCTGATGAGGTGCTCATCGATAAATGAAGCTTTATCTGATGAGGTGCACATCGATAGATGAGCCTTCATCTGATGAGGTGCTCATCGATAGGTGAGGCTTCATCTGGTGAGGTGCTCATCGATAGGTGAGGCTTCATCTCATGAGGTGCTCATCGATAGGTAAGGCTTCATCTCATGAGGTGCTCATCGATAAATGAAGCTTCATCTGATGAGGTGCTCATCGATAGGTGAGGCTTCATCTGATGAGGTGCTCACTGATAGGTGAGGCTTCATCTCATGAGGTGATCATCGATAAATGAAGCTTCATCTGATGAGGTGCTCATCGATAGATTATGCTTCATCTCATGAGATGCTCATTGATAGGTGAGGCTTCATCCATTGAGGTGCTCAGCGATAGATGAGACTTCATGTGCTAAGGTGCTCATCAATAGCTGAGGCTTCATGTGATGAGGTTCTTATTGATAGACGAGGCTTAATTTGAAGAGGTGCTCATCGATAGGTGAGGCTTCATTTGATGAGGTGCTCATCAATAGGTGAGGCTTCATCTGATGTGATGCTCATCAATAGCTGTGGCTTCATCTGATGAAGGGCTCATCGATAGATGAGGCTTCATTTGATTAGGTGCTCATCAGTAGGTGAGGCTTTATCTGATGAAGTGCGTATCAATAGGTGAGGCTTCATTTGATGAGATGCTCAAATAGGTGAGGCTTCATCTGATGAGGTGTGCAAAAAAATAGGTGAGTCTTCATTAATGGGGTGTTCATGGATAGGTGAGGCTTCATCCAATGACGTGCTCATTGATAGGTGAGGCTTCATCTGATGAGATGCTCATCGATAGATGAGGCTTCAACTCATGAGGTGATCATCGATAAGTGAGGCTTCATCTCACTAAGATGCTCATCGATAGATGATGCTTTATCTCATGAGATGCTCATTGATAGGTGAGGCTTCATCCGATTGAGGTGCTCAGCGATAGATGAGACTTCATGTGCTAAGGTGCTCATCAATAGCTCTACAACGCCAATTGCGGCAACCAAAGGGTCATTCACAAATAATGGAATTATGTTTGTGATTGTAAATATTTTTGTTTGACCTACACTGATTATTATTATAATTTTTCGCCGCCTCACGTTGTTTTTAATCACGTGTGTCACTGCGCCGTTTATTCACTACAACACTTCCAGTGCACATCTGGTTTGTTATGGTTACTGCAATTTAGTTGATTTCTGTGCTTCTATATGCAAATAACAACCTTTTCAATCTCATTGGTCTCCCTTATTTCTTTCCTGTGCTGTGTGATTGATACACCTTTTTGAACAGTCCCCGCTTGATATACCTGTTGAGACGTTGTTTTATTGATGTAATACTTACCCGGTCTCAACTGGGTTAACGGGTTTACTCCTGTTTTTTGTTTGTCTTCATCAATAGCTGAGGCTTCATCTGATGAGGTGCTTATTGATAGACGAGGTTTAATTTGAAGAGGTGCTCATCGATAGGTGAGGCTTCATCTGATGAGGTGCTCATCGATAGGTGAGGCTTCATCTGATGAGGTGCTCATCGATAGGTGAGGCTTCATCTCATGAGGTGCTCATCGATAAATGAAGCTTCATCTGATGAGGTGCTCATCGATAGGTGAGGCTTCATCTGATGAGGTGCTCACTGATAGGTGAGGCTTCATCTCATGAGGTGATCATCGATAAATAAAGCTTCATCTGATGAGGTGCTCATCGATAGATGATGCTTCATCTCATGAGATGCTCATTGATAGGTGAGGTTTCATCCATTGAGGTGCTCAGCGGTAGATGACACTTCATGTGCTAAGGTGCTCATCAATAGCTGAGGCTTCATCTCATGTGCTCATCGATAGCTGAGGCTTCATCTGATGAGGTGCTCATCGATAGGTGAGGCTTCATCTGATGAGGTGCTCATCAGTAGGTGAGCCTTCATCTGATGAGGTGCTCGTCGGTAGGTGAGCCTTCATCTGATGAGGTGCCCATCAATTAATGAAGCTTCACCTGATGATGTGTTTATTGATGAATAAAACATAATCTGCTAAGGTTCTCATCGATACCTGAGGCTTCATCCAATGAGGTGCTCATCGCTTGCTGAGGCTTCATCTGATGAGGTGCGCATCAATAGGTGAGGCTTCATCTGATGAGGTGCTCATCGATAGGTGAGGCTTCATCTGATGAGGTGCTCATCTTTAGGTGAGGCTTCATCTGATGAGGTGCTCATCGATAGGTGAGGCTTCATCTGATGAGGGTGCTCATCGATAGGTGAGGCTTCATCTGATGAGGGTGCTCATCGATAGGTGAGGCTTTATCTGATGACGTGCCCATCGATAAATGAAGCATCACCTGATAAGGTGCTCAGCGATAGATGAAGTTTCATCTGATGATTTTCTCATGGATAGGTGAGGATTTATCTGATGATGTGCTCATTTATAGATGAGGCTTTATCTGATGAGGTGTTCATCGATAGGTGAGGCTTCATCTGATGAGGTGCTCATCAATAGGTGAGGCTTCATCTGATGAGGTGCTCCTCGATAGGTGAGGCTACATCTGATGAAGTGCTCATCGATAGGTGAGGCTTCATCTGATAAGGGTGCAGATCGATAGATGAGGCTTCATCTGATGATGTGTTCATCAATAGGTGAGGCTTTATCTGATGAGGTGCTCATCGATAGGTGAGGCTTCATCTGAGGAGGTTCTCATCGATAGGTGAGGCTTCATCTGATAAGGTGCTCATCGAGAGGTGAGGCTTCATCTGATGATGTGCTCATCGATAGGTGAGGCTTCATCTGATGAGGTGCTCATCGATAGGTGAGGCTTCATCTGATGAGGTGCTCATCGATAGGTGACTCTTCATCTGATGAGGTGCCCATCAATAAATTAAGTTTCATCTGATGAGGTGCTCATCGATAAGTGAGGCTTCGTCTGATGATGTGCTCATCGATAGGTGAGGCTTCATCTGATGAGGTGCTCATTGATGGGTGAAGCTTCATCTGATGATGTGCTCATCGAAAGGTGAGGCTTCATCTTATGAGGTGCTCATTGATAGCTGTGGCTTCATCTGATGAGGTACTCATTGATAGGTGAGGCTTCATCTGGTGAGGTGCTCATTGATAGGTGAGGCTTCATCTCATGAGGTGCTCATTGATAAATGAAGCTTCATCTGTTAAGGTGCTCATCGATAGGTGAGGCTTCATCTGGTGAGGTGCTCATTGATAGGTGTGGCTTCATCTGATGAGGTGCTCACCGATAGGTGAATATTCATCTGATGAGGTGCTCATCGATAAATGAAGCTTTATCTGATGAGGTGCACATCGATAGATGAGCCTTCATCTGATGAGGTGCTCATCGATAGGTGAGGCTTCCTCTGGTGAGGTGCTCATCGATAGGTGAGGCTTCATCTCATGAGGTGCTCATCGATAGGTAAGGCTTCATCTCATGAGGTGCTCATCGATAAATGAAGCTTCATCTGATGAGGTGCTCATCGATAGGTGAGGCTTCATCTGATGAGGTGCTCACTGATAGGTGAGGCTTCATCTCATGAGGTGATCATCGATAAATGAAGCTTCATCTGATGAGGTGCTCATCGATAGATTATGCTTCATCTCATGAGATGCTCATTGATAGGTGAGGCTTCATCCATTGAGGTGCTCAGCGATAGATGAGACTTCATGTGCTAAGGTGCTCATCAATAGCTGAGGCTTCATGTGATGAGGTGCTTATTGATAGACGAGGCTTAATTTGAAGAGGTGCTCATCGATAGGTGAGGCTTCATTTGATGAGGTGCTCATCAATAGGTGAGGCTTCATCTGATGTGATGCTCATCAATAGCTGTTGCTTCATCTGATGAAGGGCTCATCGATAGATGAGGCTTCATTTGATTAGGTGCTCATCAATAGGTGAGGCTTTATCTGATGAAGTGCGTATCAATAGGTGAGGCTTCATTTGATGAGGTGCTCAAATAGGTGAGGCTTCATCTGATGAGGTGTGCAAAAAAATAGGTGAGTCTTCATTAATGGGGTGTTCATCGATAGGTGAGGCTTCATCCAATGAC
Organism: Calotriton arnoldi; assembly: GCA_963921515.1. Lineage (NCBI taxonomy): Eukaryota > Metazoa > Chordata > Amphibia > Caudata > Salamandridae > Calotriton > Calotriton arnoldi. The sequence goes on from CAWUFW010001933.1 coordinate 2,365,809, forward strand.
GTGCTCATTGATAGGTGAGGCTTCATCTGATGAGATGCTCATCGATAGATGAGGCTTCAACCAATGAGGTGCTAACTGATAGGTGAGGCTTCATTTACTAAGATGCTCATTGATAGGTGAGGCTTCATCTGATGAGGTGCTCATTGATAGGTGAAGCTACATCTGTTGAGGTGCTCATTTTTTTTTTTTTTTACTTTATTTATCATTTTAGCATGAAAATGCAGTACAAACAGATGGGCTCATTGTCAATAACACATCTAAAGAATTATCATAGGTGAATTTGACCATTTCAACGTCACATTGCCAAGTAATAAAAAAGAAAACGTACAGTGGCTAATTGGTGCACACATATTCACTATGCCCTGATGTGGTTGCTGAAGACATTTCTCCGGCAGTCCAACGTCTCTTATTACTGTAAAGAGGGTTATGTATCGTTGTATGTACTCATTCAATAAGAGACTGCATAACGAGAAGTGTGTACATCATTGCGGATCAACAATTGTGGTGCTGATGGCGCTTATCCAACCCCAACTGGGACTATACCGTGTTCTAGTTGTGTAGCGGTGGCATGTCGGGTGGCCTCCGAGTACGCCTGAATGGCCCCCAGATGTCTTTGGGGCGGGAGGAACGGGGTAATGTAGTAGAGTATGCTTCGCTGTTTGTGTGGCAGTACGCTAAGCTGTGCAGCCAATTTTTTAAAGTAGGGACTGATTTCCGGCCCCAGTGTAATGAGATTTCTCGTTTGGCCAGTAAAAAGCTAATGGCGGCAAACCTACGGATTTTCTTGGGGAAATTTACCACATATCCCAGTAATGCAATCTCTGGAACGGGAGCGAGGGTCAGGCCAGTCATGTCTCCTAGTGTCTTGTGAATCGACTCCCAGTAAGACTGTAGTTTGGACATGTCCACGTGAGGTGAGCGAAGTCAGCGTGAGGAGCATGGCATTTGCGACAAGAGTGGGGTCTAGAGGGGTCAAGTCTGTGGGATCTAGCTGGAGTGATGTATACCCGTCGCAGAAATTTAAAATGGAGTAGTCTGTGGCGACTATTTAGGGAGACCTCCTTCGTCATCGTGCAACATGCGACCCTTTGCTCGTCCGTGATGGGATGTCCTATGTCGTCCTCCCAAGCCTTACGAATTTTGTCATCTGGTACTGTAATGAGATCAGAACAGGCCTTGTACAATTTGGATATTAGATGTAGCCCGCTTTCTGATTCAATGATTAAGGACAGCGAGATGAACGAATCCGGCTCAACCGGAAATCTGGGCAGGGAGGCCAGTAGTACTGAGCTAATACGTCTAAGAATAAAGTGATCCATGAATGTGGCTTCGCGAAAGCGGTATTCGTCTGCAACTGCAAAGATGTGACCGCCGGGGAACAGGTCTCCCATTTTGGTGATGGCAAATTTAGTTAATGTGCGTTGCACCAATTTTTCTCCCGTGATGGGGAGCCAGAGCACGTTAGGGAGCGGGAGTGCTGAGGAATAAAGAGTGGGCATGCCCGTTGTCCGCCTCAGCTTGTCCCAGGCCCAGCTGGTGGTTGAGACCATCTGTATATCAGTGGGATCTCTTGGGACGCCCTTGGGCAGTACTGTGGATAATTTCTCGGGCAACACGAAATCGGACTCTGGGCGGAGGTAGGGAATCCTGGCGTCCGGGTGGTACCAAGCAAAGGCGTAGCTGGATTGGGCCACTAAGTAGTACAATTTGAGGTCAGGGACTCCGAACCCCCCTCTTTCGTATGGGAGGGTCAGTACTTGCCAGCGCACCCGGGGTTGTTTGTCGCCCCATACCAGCCGTATGAGATGCGATCGCAACGTTAAAAAGAAACTGTTGGTGAGTGGGACAGGGATGTTATTGAAAAGATATAAAAATTTAGGGAGCACAATCATCTTTATTATGGCAACTCTGCCAGCGATGGACAGTGGGGGTTGCAACCAATGCTCCACTTGTGATTCCAGGGCGGTGATCGCCCGACCGTAATTTAGATGGAGGATGTGGGCCGTGTCCAGGTGAATATGAATGCCCAGATATTTGACAGAGTCGGTGCACCATTCCAGGGGGAATTTGCAGGCCCATTGTGTTGTGCATGTTGTGAGGGGGAAAATGACGGACTTACGCCAGTTGATGCCCAAGCCCGAATGCTGTCCGAATTGTATTATTTCCCTTATGAGGGGCTCCAAATTTGAGCCCGGTTCCCTAACATAAAGGATGGTGTCATCCGCATATAGAGAGACCAATAGCGGACCAGTATTAAATTGGAGGCCCCTGTGTAGATGTTTCTCCTGGAAGTGCTTCATTAACGGGTCCATTGCGAGAATAATAAAAGCGGAGACAAGGGGCAGCCCTGTCGGGTGCCACGAGATAATGAAAACAGCCGAGATAGCGTGCCGTTCAGACGAAGTCGCGCTGTAGGGTGACTGTAGAGCAAAATGGTGGTAGCGATAAATCCCATCGGCATGCCCATGCGGCGCATGATGGATATAAAGAAGGGCCACTCTAGAGTATCGAACGCTTTCTCCGTGTCTAACAAAATAGCAGCGGCTGGGGTTTCTGGGTTGATCCTGTGCAGGGTCGAGAAAAGCGTCCGGAGATTCAGTGAGGTGGAACGATGGGGCACAAAGCCCGATTGAGCAGGGGAAATGATGAATTCCATCAATTGAGATAGACGCATGGCAAGAATTTTGGCCAAAATTTTGTAGTCCAGGTTTAGTAAAGACAGGGGGCGGTATGAACCACACAATGTCGGATCTCTGCCGGGTTTGGGTAAGAGTATGATGACTGCCTCGCGGAAGGTAGGGGAAAGCGTCTGCTTCTCAAGGGCCTCAGCGTATACATCTATGAGCTGGGAGGCCAGGATGTCTCTGAACGTTTTATAAAAGATCCTGGTGAAGCCATCTAGGCCAGGGGCGGTAGACCCACGAAGAGCCATGATGGCGTTGATGACGTCGTCTACAGAGATCGGCACAGCCAGAAAGTCCTGCATGTGCTTTTCCAGGTATGCCAAACCAATCTCGGACAGGTATGCCTCCTGCGCAGTGGGGTCACGCCCTACTTTGGATGTATATAAGGAGGTGTAGTAATCTAGGAATTCATCCTGTATCTGCGAGGTGTTCGTGAGCAGGAGGCCAGTGGAGGACTTGAGTTCAGTGATGTATGCCTTGTTGTACGGTGGGCGAAGTATCTGCGCCAGCACCCGGCCAGGGCGTTCTCCCTCGCCATAACGGCGAGTGGAGTGATATTTTCCCAAAAACAATATCTCTCGGTCTGCTGTGTCCCTATATTCGGTGAGGAGGGAGAGTCGGCGCGTGGTAGCTTCAGGGTTGGGCATGTTTATTGTGGCACTGTCAATGTCCCTTAAGTCACGTTCCAGTCGGGATAGTGTGGTTCGCAAAGCTTTCAGTACCCCGGCTTCTTTAGCTATGCATACCCCCCTGATATACGCCTTGAACCCCTCCCAGAGGACAGCCCATGAGTCAACAGAGCCAGTGTTAATGACAAAATATTCTTCTATGGCTTCGTGGAGCTCAGAGTGAAATAGATCATCATCAAGGGCGCAAGCGGGGAAGCGCCATTGTCGTTCGTATCCCTCGGCCTAGGAACACTCAGGAGGAGTTTAACTGGAGAATGGTCTGAGTACGTCCTCGGTAAAGTTGTAAGGGATTGATACCAACAAGCCACTCCAGGGGTGATAAGCCAGTAGTCTAGTCTGGTCCAGGTGATATGGTGGCCAGCATAATGTGTGTATTCAGTAGTGTGTGGATGGCACTTGCGCCAAATGTCGTGGAGAGATAGTTGTTGACAAAGGTCTAGAAAAGCCTTGCGTGCTCGCGGCTTGGTGTAGGGAGAGGAAGCTGTACTGTCTCGGGCCGGGTCCAAGAGCAAATTCAGGTCACCCCCCAGTAGCAGGAATCCGGGATCCAACTTTGCGAGCGGAGCATGTAGAGAGTGAAAGAATTCCGGGGAGTCGGTGTTAGGGGCATAGACGCAAACCAGGGCAACGCTATATCCCATTAATGAGCCCGCAACAATCAGGTATCTACCCTCGCTGTCACCTATGGAGGAATGTAGACTAAAGGGCACCCGTTTGTGTATCAGGATAGCCGTGCCCCGGGAATAGCTGCTGAAGTTGGAGAAATACCTATGCGCGCCCCAACTGGAGGCAAATCGTGCGGGGTCAGATTTGGGCAGGTGTGTTTCCTGTAAGAAAGCAATATCAATGTTATGGCGTATCAAATAGTGAACTACATTCCTTTTCTTACGATTATCATTAAGGCCTCTGACATTCCAGGACAACAGGGACAAATCGGAAGGGCCACTGACATTACCTATTTGTGTCATTTAATAGCCTTGACATTTCGGGTTAAAATAAACATTTTTAGAAGAACAACAAAATAGACAATGAGCAAACTAACAGTTACTATAGAACGTCTGCATGAGAGCAATTGTCCCCCCCCCCGCCCTCCACCCAACCTTGCCCAAAAAAAGGCTAGGCAAAACCCACATTTCACAACAAAATATGATGCACCAAACTAGAATAACCTTGAAGGAGAAGACCCTGAAGTGGTGCATCAGTATCCCTAACAACAACTCAAGGGTGTACACCATGAAGGGGTGGCAACGCACCGGTAGTCGGCCCGCCCATATAAGCATATCAAGATGTGAAGTGATCAATATCCCTAATTAGCTAGATTAACATGTTAACAGTATGCCATTTGAAAAAAGTCAGCCAGTGCCAGAGCTTGAGAAGAGTTCCATACTCGCGTTGGAGCCGCTGCTTTGGGAGGATAGTCCGGCCCCATCCGCGATCGTGTGGTTGTTGGTGTGCTTGTAGGAACGGCAGAATTCCTGCACTTCTGTGGGGGAGTCAAAGACCCGGGCCCTGCCGTCAATGTCGACCCGTAAGCGAGCCGGGTAAAGCATGCCATACTTTAGTCCCAAGTTTCTGAGTGTGGCCTTCACGCCAGTGTATTTCCGGCAGGGTTCCTGTACCATAATTGTAAAGTCTGGGTAGAGCGCCAGCTTGGAGCCCTGCCACGTGGTGTTCCCTGGCAAGGCGCAAGGCAGTGTCTCGGAAGTTTAAAATACGAGCAATTATGGGACGTGGGGGGAGGCCCGGGTTGGGACGGTGGCCCAAGGGGCGGTGTGGTCGCTCCACCACGAACCCGGGGGTGAAGGATTCCCTACCGAACAGATCTGCGAGGAGAGTCTCAACAAACTGATCTAGGAGGCCGGTAGCTGTGGTCTCCGGAACCCCCAAAATGCGGATGTTGTTGCGCCGACTGCGCGCCTCTAGATCTTCATTTTTGATAGCCACCTCTTTTAGGATGCGTTCCACGCGCTCTAATCTCTTGAGGGTCTGCGCGTGCCATCTTCAATGTCCGAGATACGTTCCTCCGCTACATCTAGGCGCTGGTCGTGTGCCTGAATCTTGGCCCCCATGTTGTCTAGGCGTTTGTCTAGTGTGTCAAAGCGCCCATCTAACGCTCGGAACCCTGCTCTCATTTCTTGAAGCAATGAGGAGGGTTGCGCAGCTGGATCTTCCTCCCGCCCCGGGTCCTGGGCGTCGTCCGCCATGTTGGAACCGTTGTTCTGTGCGTTCCCTGTCACTTTCTCGAAGGGCAGGGTCCTTTGTTTGGGGTCTTTGCATCCCATTCCTTATTGTGACCCCCCAGGGGGCACCGCCAGCAACCCAGAACACAGACCACGGGAGGCGCAGGCGTGATCAGCAGTCTGAGGTTGGGGCGAACGCGGTGCAGTGGAGGCAAAGGGCATCCTGCGGTGACCACTTGGTGATTGAATCGCTCAGCGGGAGGCCGAAGGGAGGGCCTCACCACTGCCCTAGTGCGGAGTGCTGACATACCCCGTGGTGTGCCGACAGGCCGGGCAGGCGATAGTTAAAGTGCAGGCCGCGTCGTGATGGCTCAAATTAGTGACTCGGCTGGTGGAGGCGCCGCCCGGCTGGGAGAGCCGGTGATCAGCTATTGGGACCACTTATGGAAGTGCGGGGCCAGATGGCGGAGGGCCAATCTGAGATGTAGCAGTGGAGGGGGAAGCAGCCGGGCGCCGGGATCGATGGGGCGGCCCACGTCCCCCCCCCAACTGGACCCACCGATGTCAGATGCGTGCTGCCGAGGCCCGATACAGGTCCTGGCCCCTTGCGGCCGTGGAAAAGGGCAAGATCAGGCAGCGTGTGCCAGGCGTGGCCAAACGCGGTCGCGCCCCGGCCAGAGGAGGTGGGTAGGCAGGGGGGGATCGCAGCAAACTTCTCGCGCCCGAAGCACTCACCCCACATCCGCCGACAGCTCCCAGAGGTGAACGGCAGTAGTCCGGAACTCCGCCTCAGCAGTGCCTCTTTGTAGCGGATACGGGTCCGGGTCTCATCACGTCACGCAGCGGGTCTTACAGGCCTCCGGGGAGCAGTCCCACAGCCTCCATCCGCGGTCCGAAGGGATCGGAGCGTGCGCCGCAGGCCATGCTCTACATCGGTATTGGGCAGGGAAGGATTGGCGTCTCATTTCTGAGGGATATTGCGACTGGGCTGGAGCGGCTAGCGGAGCTTCAATGCCGCGCGGCCATCTTGGTCGGCGGCTTGGCCACACCCCCGTTGAGGTGCTCATATAGGTGAGGCTTCATCTGCTAGGGTGCTCATTGATAGTTGAGGCCTTATCCAATGAGGTGCTCATTGATAGGTGAGGCTTCATCCAATGAGGAGCTCAGCGATGGATGACACTTCATCTGCTAAGATGCTCATCAATAGCTGAGGCTTCATCTGATGAGGTGCTTATTGACAGATGAGGCTTTGGTGAAGCTTCATCTGATACGGTGCTCATCAATAGATGAGGCTTCATCTGATGAGGTGCTCATCGATAGGTGAGGCTTCATCTGATGAGGTGCTCATCGATAGGTGAGGCTTCATCTGATGAGGTGCTCATCGATAGGCGAGGCTTCATCTGGTGAGGTGCTCATCGATAGAGAAGGCTTCATCTGATGAGGTGCTCATCGATAGTTGAGGCTTCATCTGGTGAGGTGCTCATTGATAGGTGAGGCTTCATCTGATGAGGTGCTGATCGATAAATGAAGCTTCATCTGATGAGGTGCTCATCGATAGGTGAGGCTTCAACTGCTGAGGTGCTCATCGATAGAGGTGGCATCATCTGATGAGTTGCATATCGATAGGTGAGGCTTCATCTGATGAGATGCTCATCGATAGAGGAGGCTTCATCTGATGAGGGGCACATCAATAGGTGAGGCTTCATCTGATGAGGTGCTCATCGATAAATTAAGCTTCATCTGATGAGGTGCTCATCGATAGGTGAGGCTTCATCTGATGAGGTGCTCATCGATAGGTGAGGCTTCATCTGATGAGGTGCTCATCGATAGGTGAGGCTTCATCTGATGAGGTGCTCATTGATAGCTGAGGCTTCATCTGATGAGGTGCTCATCGATAGGTGAGGCTTCATCTGATGAGGTGCTCATCGATAGGTAAGGCTTCAACTTCTGAGGTGCTCATCGATAGAGGCGGCTTCATCTGATGAGGTGCTCATCGATAGGTGAGGCTTCATCTGATGAGGTGCTCATCGATAGGTGAGGCTTCATCTGATGAGGTGCTCATCGATAGATGAGGCTTCATTTGATGAGGTGCTCATCAATAGGTGAGGCTTCATCTGATGTGGTGCTCATCAATAGCTGTGGCTTCATCTGATGAAGGGCTCATCGATAGATGAGACTTCATTTGATTAGGTGCTCATCAATAGGTGAGGCTTTATCTGATGAGGTGCGTATCAATAGGTGAGGCTTCATTTGATGAGATGCTCAAATAGGTGAGGCTTCATCTGATGAGGTGTGCAAAAAAAAATAGGTGAGTCTTCATTAATGGGGTGTTCATCGATAGGTGAGGCTTCATCCAATGAGTGCTCATTGATAGGTGAGGCTTCATCTGATGAGATGCTCATCGATAGGTGAGGCTTCATCTGATGAGGTGCTCATCGATAGGTGAGGCTTCATCTGATGAGGTGCTCATTGATAGGTGAGGCTTCATTTGATGAGGTGCTCATTGATTGGTGGGGTTTCATTCAGTGAGGTGTGTATGAATAGATGAGGCTTCATCGCATGAGGTGGTCATTGATAGATGAGGCTTCATGTGATGAGATGTGCATCGCTAGATGAGGCTTCATCCAGTGAGGTGCTCCTCAATAGCTGGGGCTTCAATTGATGAGATGCTCATTGATAGGTGAGGCCTCAACCAATGAGGTGCTCAATGATGATAAGGCTTCAGCTCTTGTCTGAACGCTGTGAGCCTGGCCAACAGGTAATATTCTTCAACAATCTGGGGGTTTCGATTGAGAAGCCCTGAATTTTACTTTTCTCCTCTGTTATCAAGCAAGATGTACCTGGTTTGGTGACAAATGGGATGCGTTGTATTGCTGATGGTGCTTTTCCTTCTCAAGATGACTAATTTGTAAAGTAGGGTGCTTCACTTAATAAATATAATACTATGGATTCTTTGAGAGAAGGTATGAAAATGAGTGAGAGAAGGCACTGTGACAGGTGCAAGAGGAAATAAACCAACTAAAAACAAAAGAAGGCATGGATGCTAAGGAGGGGTGCAGGACCACTGAGACAGAAGTAACAGAGTTACCCAGTGGAGCTACCTGATAGCTGAAGAGGAGATGGGCTGCGGATTCCCCCTTAGCCGTCACCTACCCAGCTGGACCTTGGGCAGACTTTCCCTTTGTCTTTCTGTTGTATCTATACCCTACCCCTTTCTCCCATACCCCCTTACCCTTCTCACTCCATTTTCCTTTTCTTCTATGCTCCTTAAATGTTTTTACTGGTATCATTGGTAATATGTAACTGTTGTAAGTTTGCAACTATGTGGAACCTTATGTAAAGCGCTCTGATACCTTCAGCGCTATATAAAACTCTTTAAATAAATAAATAAATAAGAGTTACAGACATGAGTAACAGAGTTAATGGATTGCAGAAAGGGGGAATCTGGAGCAGAGACCCATCTTAGTGACACTTAAGGGTGAACCCAGGACACCAAACTGGGTAAACGTGAGGGTCATTCACGCTTAAGGAGGTAGTGTGGTTCAAGAAATTGCAGATGAAAAGTAGATCTCACTCAAGAAAGAACTGAAGATCCTCTGGTATGGGTTACTTCAGGGTCAGAAAATAGAAATTTGTGTTGAGGAGCATTTACAAGAATGGCAAGGTAGACAGAACTGGAATTAGCTGGACATCATCCAGTGCTCCAAGACCCTTCAAAGTTTACTGAATGGGAGAAGGTGTACACTTATCTCCTATAGTTCTAGCTGTCATTATACCTGACAACTGTTTGTTGTGTTTCAGAACCCAGACTGCATTGTGGGGGCTTTGGCATGCAGCAAAATCCTGAAGGAGCTCTCAAAGGAATCAGACGAGACGGACAACTCTGAGAACATGATGGAACTGGCAGCGCTCTACGAGGAGCGAGCTGTGGGTCAGATTTCAAAACATTACCTTTGTCGTTCGTCTTTTATGTAGGCTGCATGGAGGTAATGATACCTTTTATTAAACCAGCAGCAGTAATACATAGGTCATGTAAACATAAATGTAGACTTCCATCACAGTGAATCTGTATCTCAGGAAGTTTCCTTGGAGGTTCCGATAACGTACTTCAGTGGAAGGTATTATCACCTCCACAAAGTCCTTGGTCCTGATTTGGCGGGTGGGGACTCTTTCAGAAATGTCATGGATACACTAACTTCTTTATTACAAGTGCACTATAGCCTATGGCACTTGTAATACTTAGGATGGGCTATCCCTCTGCCGAATTCTAAATCAGGCTCTTTGTGTTCTAGACCGCAATGACATTCAGACTTTCCCTCCAGTCTATTTTGGTAACAAATGCAAGTTCTGTTGACATCTAATAATACTTCTGCCATTTACAGGGGAGGTCCTTCCCTTATCTTAATGCTATTGGCTGCTGGTCCATCCTTTTCAGCCCTGGTGATTGGCTCATGGGTAATGGTTAGTGATGGGCTGGACTGGTAGTCTTGAATCGAGACTCTGGAATGGAAAGTGTCTACAGTGACTTTTATTTTTCCTAACTTATGACATCATCATTCTACTTCTAAGTATAAACCTAGACCTGTATAAGCACAATGTATGAGGCCCTGAGATTGGCGCAAACAGAATGCTTGGATTGTAGGCATTAACTCATTTTGTTTTATTTCATTCTATGTTCAATAGAGGGAGTAAAGCATGGAACTAGAGCCTTGTTTGGTGAGAATGAGTGTATGACGGAACCTCGCATGCATTTACCCAGCATGCCTTTACAATGCAGTCACTCCCCCGACTGCGACATTACCATACGTTATTTTACCATGCATGTCATTACAACGACTTGCTTTAGGGGGCGCTGGACTTTGGAATAGTGTAAATTAGTATTCCAACTCCAGTCTACGCAACAGTAGGGAAAGTGTTGGACTTAAAAATCCAACACCAGTGCAACAACGCGCCCTCTACAGCAAGTCATTGTAAGGACTTGCGGGTTAAAGTAACGTGTGGTAACGTCGGGGTAGTGACTGTGTTGTAAAGGCTGTGTGATGTTGAGACTGCGGGGTAAAGGATGTTTCCCGGTGAGGATAGGAGGCCTGATGCTAATAGTCTTATTGCCCACTTGCTGTCAGGCATTAACGAGTGTTAATGGCTGTCCCTCTTATTATGAGCCTTTACCTTCTGCTTAAATGCATAAATAAAGGACAGGCAATTAACAGGGTTTAAGGCTGGACAGCAAAGAGAAGTTAACGATTGTTAACTGTAAGGAAATGACTCTTTTTTGTATGGTCACCCCCAAGTTATTTTTGACTGATGCTGCTGGTTTTTTGACTCTGTGCACTGAGACCTGCTACCAGGCCTCAGTGCCAGTGCCCTGACCATAAAATGTGTACATCGAACTTGTTGATAACAGTTTGGCACAGGTTAACTTACTTGTAAGCTCCTAGTACATGGTACCATTGATACCCACGGCATGTAAGTTAGAGGGTCACCCCAGGGATTGCAGCACTGGTTGTACCACTCTGGACACGAGCAAGTACAACACTTCTCCTAGTCAGCCATCATTGACTAGAAGAGCAGTTTTAACTGCTAGCCCAACTTTACCATTTAAAGCAATGTCCAAGTCAAGCCTCCATGTGAAATATGTGTAAGTCAACCATAAGGAAAGCCTACCAAGTCCAAAGGAAGGGTACAGCATATTTCATGAGCAGAGCATGTAGTTTACATGTTGTGGGAGTAAAAACGTAAAAACTGTTGTTTTTACTATGGAAAGACTTGGTTGCCCCATTGGTGAGTACACGCTGACCCCTCAACTGTGCTAACTCTGGAAGGATGAGTCCAAAGTTGATACACCAAGGTATTAAACAACTTCTTACATTAAGCCCTACTTGATTCTGAAGTTGAAATTAATGTAACGTGCTGAGTGTAACTTTTATAAAGCTGCCACTTTAACTCTCCTGTGCCCCTGCAATGGGTTTGTCCCTGAGAAAGCTTTCTGCCCTCCTGGGTAGACATGCCAATGACTCCCAGGAAAGGAGACAATAGAAGCCTGCGGGGGAGAGACATGTTTATACTCTCCGGCAATAACCCACATAGGTGTTGGGCCAAAGGACAAGCTTGAAAGGTGAAGCTGCCTTTGAAGACCAAATGGGGAACACTTGGGAGAGGGGCTGCTCTATTGTTAAGGTAGAAAGGCTGGCAATAGGGAAGGAGAGAGGATACCAGTTGCCAAACCGGTTTTTAAGGGGCTGTAGTCCCCTTGGTAACCACACCTCTGGGTTGGGCTAGGGAGCTCCACACACAAAGAGAGGGGTCCTGCCATATCAAAAGTGGGCATAATGGTGTATTTTGGGATAGCCAGATGCCATACTTTGCAGGAAGTGGTAATGAGGAGGGGGGAACTAGTATCCCTTTGGCTACTGGCCACGTCCACCCTGAGTGCATTTTCTCGACATAAAAGGACACCCCTGCCACCCTGAAAGCAGATCTTGTATGGGCTGGAAGAAGGACTGCCCTGCTGCACTGTGGAACCGGCTAAGAGAGGCTGCTCTGGCATGGACTGCACCTGCTGAACCTGGTGGCTATCAAAGGAGAGGGACTCTACCTACTGTGTTCTCCTCGGGGAGAAGTCATCTCCAGAACCCAGCAGAAGCAAGAGACTCCAAGGTTCAGTTGGCTGACCTCCTGTTCACAACACAAGGCCACAACATTTGTAGAAACCAACTGTGGTGATAAGGTAGCCCAAATCTTCAAGCCGCTACTTCTCTTCGCAGCACCAAAGACTAGGACCTGATGCTCAAAGTTGCACCAGAGTTCGCTGAACCCGGGAAAGTCATAGAAGTGCTTAGTCACCCAGAAGGTGAGTTACTGTCCAAGGAAGAATGCCGCTGTGACCATGATACCGGATGACTAATAGCCCTGTGGTGACTGAAATTCTACCTGGACAAAGAGGACTTTGAGAGACGTCGACTCCTGTAGCTAGGGCCGCCTCACCAAGCCTGTGGACCAAGGAGTAGTCAGGAAGACCCCTGTCGATGGCATCCCATCTACAGCATCCTTGAGCATCTTCAGAATCATGTAACCCTTGCATCAGGACCAATTCATTGGAACCTGCAATAAAGGGATAAAAGTGCCTGGAATTCACTGACAACTGATTCTATTTTCAGGGCAACTGTTTCTGTGGACCTTGCTAGTCCCCCTGACAGACTCCCTGCCATATTTGGTCACCCAAAGTAACTCTGAGTAACCCATTGACACTTGCCCAATGTTTTCCTTGACAAAGTTTTTCAGTGTCAAATTTGTTGAATTTGCAAATGCTATTCGTGGTTAAGAAAAAAAGTGCATATTTACTGTACCTTGTAAATTCTATATCTCTTGAAGCACTCCAGTGAATCTTTTTCATTGTGGTGTATTAAAATACATAAAATACATACATTTTCTGATATCAGGGAGGTTCTCGTGGACCCTGCTGATTATGAAGGGTTCCTGTGGTTATGCCAGGTCTAGTGTTGTTTACATGTATTTGCATGATATATTATGGACCCTTGTATGTCCTCTATGCTTCTCCTAGGAGTATTCTCAGAGTGCTTTCGGAAGAACGAGGCCAGGGCCGAGGAGCTCCTGACACGAGTGTCACCAGCCTGGGGTAAAACCAGTTGTTTACAGCTGGCGCAGGAGGCAGAAGCCATGAGCTTCATGTCTCAGAGTGGAGTGCAGGTCAGTGGCTTTATGGTATTTGTTTCCTTCCTTTTCCCTATTGTTTGTTACTCTACCCCACAGGTTGCATTATTTGCATGCCTGCTTCTGGTTGTCTACAGCCTTGTAAATGATGCAGCTGTTTTTGAAGGTGATGTGGGCTGGCAACAGGAGCTAATAGATGGGGTGATGTGATCATATTTTTAAATATTAGCCAGAAACGGTCTACTTACTGTAAATAGCTCATTAACCAAATGTTTTTGAATGTTCGAAATGTGAGTGAGAGATGTGGACAGTCACCAATAAAGCCCACTGTTAAAGGGGTGCCTGCTAACTTTACCTGTTTCTTATCTAGATGTTCTGGTCTGAGCCTTTTTTGAACCCAAGCTACTCTCCTCTCACCCCTTGTTTGTGCTGTGCTGTCATACATGCCAATAGACCCATTTCAAGCAGGAGACTCATGATTTTTGTAGACAAAAATGGCTTTATTTTAGCTGTCACCCGCCTGAACGTGTATCTGTTTCAATAGAAGTCAATGGGGGGAATACATTCCCTCTATTTTATTTTTCTCGAATGTTGGCATGCATGTGTCCTTTGCTCTCCCACCCACATATCATCCTATAACGCATGTGTAATAGAAGCCCTGTTCTGCCATATTGAGTTTGGGCACCTGGTTCTGGTAGCCTTAAAAAAAAAATATGCCTGCCACGTATGCTACATAGTATTTGAATACCTACTTCATTAGAAGTGACCAGCACTCCTAGAAGAGGATAGATATTACTTATACTTCAGTTTGCATCTAACTCCTCAAACTCCCTTCCCTACACCCCACACTTGGTGGCGTGTGTAGACCTGGTGCTGAGGTAGTCTGGAGCCACCAGTAGGTTCCATTATGTAGAGATGCTTCTCCTGAGGACCAGATTGGAGTACATCAAACAGCTTTACTTCCACGACGTAGAGTGACGTGCGGTGTGGAAAGACTCTGACCTTTGTTGTTCGATGCTTTTCTTCTTCAGATGCTTTTGACCAAAATATGGTGGGGAAAGCTGTCAGTGGACAACGGTCTTGTCTCAGTCCTCATGTGTATGCTGCTATTTCCTCTGATCTACACTGGACTTGTGACTTTCAGGTGAGAAATTCACTTCTGATGTAGAGAGAGGCTGCAGTGAGAGTAGTGTGGAGGAACACCAGCTGAGCTCTTTCAAAAGTGTAACAATTAGAGCTGTTGAAAAGTTAGGAAGACATTGAACATGTTCTGAATGTTTCTGTTGCCATTCATGTATCATACTGCAGCCAACAGGGGTTCTTGATGCAAGTTTTCAAATATGCATTCAACAATTGCCCAGCCTTTGAGAAATACACATCAATATCTTTGGAGACCCGTACAGATCGCCAAAGGTATATAATAAACCCCTACAGGTTGAGCCTATAATAATATAGCAAGTGGGACATAACAATGAACTCAAGATTTGTTTATTTCAAGAAACTGCAGAGATCCTTCAGTAGTCCAGCTAGGCATCGGATTCTCACTTCTGCAGGTCATAAAACTACTCGCACCATATCCAAAACTCAAGGCGTTGCTTCACAAGCCTTCTTTGTCTTGGAGCTTTCTTCTGCTTCTCAGCATTTCATTGAGGAGACCCATAGCATGAAGTGAGGATGACAACATATGCTGCAGTATCTGTTCAGCTAACTGCTGACGTACGCAAAACAGTGATGTATGGAATGCTTCAATTAATCTCAGCCTCTGGTAATTACTCAAAGCCGCATCCTAATCCATCATTATTTTGCACACTGTGTCACCTCAGTTTGGACCCAGCCATATGCAGATCAGTCTTGACCCTGCTCCAATAGAAACAGTCCAGTCTCATCTGCCAAGCCAGGTCCTCTCTGAACCGGAACACAAGGAACCTAGGACCTGTTTCTCCCCGTTACCAGTGCATTTAACAGGTTGTATTTAAAGCCATGTGCTTTGCTTTTTGTGCCTTCCATTGTACAGATAGTGCAGACCTGCAAAACAAAGCTCACCACTGTCATCCTGCCTGCCATCTCAGATCAAATAAATGCTCATCTGCTTGCGGTCCTCAAGATTTGCTGGTCCCACACAGACAGACAAGGTTTTTCTGTAATTACTACCAAAAATTGGAACTCCCTCTGCTCTCACCTATGCCACCCTTTCAAAAGGCCCTGAAAATGTGTTTATTTTCCACATTGTGATTTCTACCCACTTCTTATGGTCTGCCTTGGCAGCACAGCTGTCACCAGACAATGATGTGATACTCATACCCACGAAAAGGGCTTTGGCTCCTCCCACATGTTGGAAGTAAGGAGTACATGTTTTGATTGGGCAGAAGTTGTGTGCTTCCGCAAAAACGTGCTTTCCCTCCACACAGCTGTGATAATTTTGTTTATTTATCCAGCTGCCTGAGCTTGAACTTTCAGGGACACACCATGACATTGTAATGCTATTAAACTGTCTTAGATCACTAGATTATTTGTGGTGTTTGCGTTTCTATAACAGCAGCACAGATGGGAGTAGGGCAATCGTTAACTTAAGCATGCGTTAAAGACAACTGACCTTTAAGGATGGATAGTCATTGCACTTTGTAAAGCCTGTAAGTAGGTATTTCACATATTACCATAGTAGGCAGGACTTTTGGTGTTGGTGATGTCCCCAAACTAACTGTGAGGATAGAAGATATGACCTAGAATAGCCCTTGTTGGGCTCTCTTGCGAGAGATAGTATTTGGCTTTGCCAACTTTAATTTTGTATACATTGTACTTTTACTTTGCTACATGGAAAGCTACACTCCAGGCCCAATTCACAAAGGGACTTGCGACTCATAAAGTTACGAGTGCAGAGTCCCCGCACTCGGGCGGAATCTCCTCACTACGCACTGTAGTGTGGAGATTCCAGCCCAAGTGCAGAGATTCCGCCCGAGTGCGGAGACTCCGCACTCGTAACTTTACGAGTCGTAAGTCCCTTTATGAATCAGGCCCTCAGTACTGTGGACTGTAGTTGGTTGTAGTGACAAACCAATGATAAAGGGTATATGCCTCTTTCTTAAACTGGCCACTTCTATTGGCAACAGGCCTTATGGGTTATTTGGGGCAAGTTATGCCAGATTCCCTAGGTGTGATCTCTTTAGAATGAAAAGTTGTGACAAAGCAAGTAGGCCGTACTTAATTGATGTAAAATGCATTGTGTTAAAGGCTATAGGCTTTTAAGGGTGGATTCCTATTACACTGTGCTAAAGCCTGTAGAGTGGAATTTTGCTATATGGAATCTTCCAGATTACCATGCCAGGGTTTTGGTGTTGGCGACCCTCCTGAGCAAACCATGGGGATCGATTAATTACTTATTAGGCTCTATTACTAGGGACTTAATATTGTTTTGACAACTGTATTTTGTACATATTTGTAATTTCATTATGTATACCTGATGGTTGCTTTGTGGGAACGCTTACGGATCAACTCAGTAGGCCAGAGTTGGTCATGGTAACAAGCCAATAATACAGGCCTGATTGTTTATAGTGAAAATTTATGATAAAGGCTTTAGGCCTGCCATATTGATTGTGAAAAGCATATGTTAAAGGTGATAAGCATTTAAGGATAGATTGACACTTTTTGTATTAAAGCCTACAGATACGAATTTTGTTAAATGAAATCCCATAGATGAATTTTGTAGGGAATGATTTTGGTGTTGGTTACTGCCTCTGAGAAATTCTAGGGGGAAAAGATTTGCATTGTAATAGTTCTTGCTAGAATCTCTTGTTACCCACCTGCCAGGATCTTCCAACAAAGAAATAATTAAATAAAAAGTGGCTATATATATATATATGTATGTGTATATATGTATGTGTATAAATCTATATCCATATAGATACATAGAGGGCCTTTGGTGAGCTCTATTGTGCCATTGGCCTGCCAGAGTGTCATTTATACTTTGCTCTATCCGTGATAGCGAACTGCATGGAGTAATGGTTCAATCCACATCAGACACTGGCTCTTTTGCTGTGTGAATGATAACATTTTCAGATCACATGTGTACATCTACCTGAAAATGAGTGCACTTCAATGTCAGGCTGGTTGTACAGCCCTTTAATTTTGAATTCTTCTCCGTTTTATATTTTCCATTTCTTTTCTTTGTTTCTCTTTTTAGGTCTCGATTACGCAGCACATACGTTGTGCTGCGAGACCTATTGTTTAGAATTCAGTGGGCTTATAGTTATAACCCACCCACAGCATACCATTAATTGTTTTAGCTGTCACTTTCATTCATAATCCTTTGATTTCTTAGCTCCTGTAGACTTTCCTTCCTTTCTTGTGTCAGGTATTCCCTGGAGCATGGGCCAAGAACATGTGTTCTCCATCCTCTTTTTACACTGCACTATTTTTTATTTATTTTATAAACATTTCAATATTATTCCAAGACGTGCAAAGTGCTTTCCTACTTTCCTACACAGGCATACACCTTCTTATTTATGTTATTTCCATCCTATCTGCTGTCTCTATTTACTCTTTAGTTCCTTACACCCACAACTGTTGTGTAGTTTCCACTTTCCAGTAGGAACTGCACGTTAGTTGGGCAACACAAACTTTGGGATGGTGCCAGACTGATTCTGCGCAACCCGTAGGGATATGTTGGCCTATAGACCAGCTAGCTCACAGTGACACCATAAGCTCCCCTAAACATAGACAGGTAGGAAATTGCTTGAGCAACCACAGGACATGACAACTGTGACTCCCCCCAGGAATCGTGGTAACAGATCCAGAACCCTTTGGCTCAGTGTCAGTCAGTCAAAAATACTTTTATTGATTCGTTAAAAATCATAAAAGGATGGCAAACCATCATAAAATGCTATACTTTAAATGAGCATTTTTTTTTAAAACATAAAAGAAAAAAGGCCTTAGGGTTGTGACCACAATTAAAAAACTAACAGGTATTACAATACATTTAGAAATGGCAGCCAGCTAATTATTTATTGGCTGCTTGGGATGAATCAGTTTTTTCCAGTTCCTTTGCTGCTATTTTCCAGAATTTTATGGTGCTACAAGACAGGGGAATCGAAAACCCTCCAAGACACCTGATGACTGCGGCTCTACATGTTCTTATCTGTTCATTCCTTAAAATCTCCTGAAGAATGAATTTGCGGGTTTTCAGTAAAAAAGGGCAAGTACATAGTAGGTGTAGTAGTGACTCATCCCCTTGACCACAGAGGCGACATTCCTTAGATGGCCATGTATGTTTCCATGTTGGGGTCAAATCCTTTGAGGGGAATAATCCCATTCATAGCAACATCAGGTAGTGCTTTTTATGGTGGGAGAAATGTTCGATCAGATACTGTTGCGGCTTCAGCCTCTGGTAGGCCTGTATCACCGCCCAGGCGTGATGTTTTTTTGCAAAGATCATTTTATCTGTTATTAAAGAGATCCGCTTGATTGCAGTATTCACCACGCTTTTGAATCCAACATACGTTACTGATGTTAACCAGGCCTCCTATAGCTGTAATGCCGACAAAGATTCCTTCAGGATTGTCGTGATTGAATTAGCTAGTCTTGCTTGATTTTCAATCTCAACCCAACAGCGGTGGGCTAGAGTGTTGTCTTCTGCCTCCCTCCTCCTCCAATAATACTTTACTAAGGGACCTTGTCTGGCCATGATCTGGTTTTTTAGTCCGAATTCTAAACGAATTTGTTCCTGTGAAGTGTGTAGCGGTATTAAAAACAGTCTTTTGAAAAATGTAGATTGTGCTGTATTTAATATTGTAGCATCTTTAGTATTCAGGAGTTCTGAGCCATACGAGATGGAAGGTAGAAATTTTGCGGCGATCACTTTTAGCAGATGACCGGTAGAGCAACCTATGAGTTTTTTCCTCAGGATTTTGAAGGCAAATAACAGTTGTTTAGCTTTCGTGCGTCCTTGTTCCACGTGTTGCTTAAAATTGAGCTTGCAATCTAGCAGGAAGCCTAGATATTTATAGGAAGCAACCTGGGCCAGCGATTGTTCGCCCAATTTCCAGGAAAAGGTGTGCCTTTTCAATAATTTATTATGTTTTGAAAAACACATTACTTTTGTCTTTTGATGATTAATCGAGAGTTGGTTCAAGGTGGTGTAGGCTCCTAATCCAGTGATCAATTTCTGCAGGCCAACCGGAGTTTGTGCTAGCAACACAATGTCATCTGCATATTGGAGGCACGGTGTCGGTATTTTGCCCAATTTTGGGGGGTAAGCCGGGATTCACTGGAGGCACTTATCGAGATCGGAGGGGTAAATGTTAAACAAACAAGGCGCTAAAACGCATCCCGTTTAGTGTTGGAATCTTACCGGTTACGCTAGACCAATCTCCTTTCTTGATTTGGACCCACGTATGAGAGTACAGATTGATAATAGCGTCCAGGAGTCTAGGCGGGACCCCCCAGGCTTGCATTTTTGCCCATAGAGTGGCTCTTGGAACTTTATCGAAAGCCGCTTTGAGGTCTACAAAGCAGGCGTACAGAGGCCTTGATTTTGCAAAAGCTTGGTTGGCTAGAAGGGTAACCGCAGAGATGTTCGTAAGGGTGCCCATCCCAGCTCAGAAACCAGTTTGCGTATATGGTATTAGGTTTATTCGACTGACCCAAGCCTCTAACTCTACCAGGAGATTAGATGCGTAAATTTTCGCCTCCACATCTATCAGTGCGATCAACCTGTAGTTGGAGGGATCCGAGCGGGAACCCGACTTGTAGATTGGATTAAGGATGCTTCCTCTCCAGGACTCAGGGATCAGCATGTCGGCTATAGCTTTGGAAAAAAGAGGAGTCAAGACTTGAGACCAAAATGGGGGGTCATGCCGAAACAGGGCATTTGGTAATCCGTTCGGACCTGGGGCTCCCTCAGATTTTAAATTTTTTATAATTTTCAGGACTTGAATGTCTGAAAACAACACAAAATCTTCGGGGGATTCATGGT
The DNA here is from genome assembly GCA_963921515.1 of Calotriton arnoldi. Taxonomy (NCBI): domain Eukaryota; kingdom Metazoa; phylum Chordata; class Amphibia; order Caudata; family Salamandridae; genus Calotriton; species Calotriton arnoldi. Next base: position 2,386,000 of record CAWUFW010001933.1, read on the forward strand.
TCGTGATGTCGTTGACTTTACCTCGACCTCCAGCCTCCTTCCCTGTTAATAATCCGCTATTTGGGGCCGATAGGGGTGGAGTTTCGTTATATAAAAGTTCGATGTGGGCTCTCCATGTGGCCTCCAATATATCCGAATTATGATGTTGATTCCGGCCATTGGTTAGTTGGTTGATTTGTTCCCAGAAGAGCTTGGAGTCCCCTAATTTACAAGCATAAAGAAGTTTCGCCCAAATATGTTCTTGGTACACTTTTTTGGTAAATTTTATGTCCTTTTTAAACTTTTTTCTTGTTTTTGAAATTAAGAGCAGGAGTTCCTGGTGGCATTCTGGTCCCTGGGATCGTAATTGTCTGAGGTACTTATTTAGTTGTTGTTTTTGTTTCCTCAGGCTATTGGTGAACCAGGCTGCCCCTTTTAGGCTTCCTGCTTTGTGGGCGTGGGCATGCTTAGAGAATTTCTTGTTAATTTCATAAATAAAAGACTCCCAAGCTTTTATGGTCAGTGTTTCAGAGTTGGGTCTTTCCAAAAGACTGATGTATGTACTTGTGATGTCCTCGATGTTATCCTTATTCCAGCGGAGGCGTTTTAGGTTATAACTTTGTGTTAAAGATGATAGCGCCTTTGCTTTCTCTGAGGTTGCAAAGGATTTTAATAGAGTAAAGGATTGCGGTTGATGGTCACTTTCCGCCCTGTCTTTTATTTGGAAGTTCGTGATATACGGGAGAAGGTTGTAATCCGTAAAAGTGTAATCAATGGTAGATCGTGTTTTTTGAGTAACCCTGGTGTATGCTGCGGGCCGATCGGTCGAGCCTTGACCGTTGAGTACACACATTGAAAGATCTTTCAAGCGGGCTGCACATTTCTTACCAGATGTGTCCTGTCGATTAAGGGCTGGGGTGGCCTCTGTTTTGCCCTTACTCCTGGCATATTGTAGATTCATATTGAAGTCGCCCGACAGGATGATTTTAGCATCTGGATAGGCGAGTTTTAATGTTATTAATGAGGTAATTAATTGTTCAGTTCTTAACCTCTTTTGTTTGGATGCTGGGTGAATATAGATGTTTAGTATGAGCAGGGTATAGGACACCGAGACGTCTATTTTGACGCACAACAACCAAGAACAATCTAAATCTATAATAGAAGCGTGCCATGGGATTTCTGTTGAAATAAAGATAGAGAGACCCCCTTTTGCTCTTCCATATTTTTTGGCTCTCTTAGCCGGGTTCAAGAATTCTTTGAAACCAGTTATTGGGGATGGCTCAGTGACTCGCGCTCTCTCTTGGAGAACTATACAGAGAATACACAGAAGGGCATTTTCAATATTTATTGAACCATTGTGATTCTTGTATAGAATATATGTGCTGCAATGATCAATAGACAGAAGCAGATAAAAGTGATTAGCAGTATAAGGACAGTAATGCCTGTTTATTTTTAACAAAAAGCATCCTTGCTCCCAAGCAGAGACCTAAGTCAGCCCGCCATTGTTTACAATCTGTATCGCCGTATTGACGAACAACAAAGAATCACATTTGCACAATGTATGTTCAGACCTTGTATGAGATATTCAAGGTGTTGTGATAGTGTTCTTACGAAGTGGAATATGTAAGCAAATGTAGTTTCATGGAAACTAATCCTGCACTGTCACGCTCGCAAATGTGTGTCAAAAGTCATTGTGTGAGGGAGAAGGCAACTTAGGAAAATGTGTGCATGTAAAATGGCAGTGTTTCACCTCGGACCTAACTGAGCCACTTGACACAACTGTACTACTCTATACTACTCCACCCTGACACTCTATGCCACTATACTCTACGCCACTCCACTCTATGCCATTTTACGCCACTTCCCCCTACGCCACCCCACTCAACTCTATGACACTCCACTCCACGGCACTCTACACTGTTGTACGCCACTCCACTGTATGCCACTCAACTCTACACTACTACATTCCAATCTACCTCACTCTACACCAGTCTACTTCCCTCTATGGCACTCTACTCTCTGCCACTTCACTCTTCGCCCCTGCATTCCACTTCCAACAAAGCCACTCTATGCCAATCTGCTGTATGCCACTCCACTCTGCACCACTCCACTCTATGCGACTCCACTCTATACTATATCGCTCTATGCCACTCCACTCTACTCTAATCCACGCCACTCTACTCCACTCGAGCCCACTCTATACCACTGTAAGCCACTCCACTCTATGCCATGCCACTCCACTCCCCACAATGTCACTCCACTGTATGCCTCTCTACTCCACACAACTCCACACCACTCAATTCTAAGCCACACCACTCCACTCCACACAAGGCCACTCTATGGCACGCTACTCCATGCCACTTCACTCTATACTACCCCACTCTAATCTACAACACTCCAGTCTACGCCACTTTACTCTATGCCACTCTACTCTAAGCCATTCTACTCTACACAACTCCACTCTAGGCCACTCTAGTCCACGTCTCTCTACTCCACCCCACTTTATGCCACTCTACTCTATGCCACTCTACTCTGCACCACTCTACTCTATGGCACTCCATGCCACTCTAGTCTATGGCCCTCCACTCTACACAATGCCACTTTTTGCCACTGTGTGGCACTCTACTCTACGCAAATTGACCACACTCTACTCTACTCCACTCTACTCTATGCCACTCCACTCTATGCCACTCCACTCTATTCCACGCCACTCCACTCCGCCCCACTTTATGCCATGCTATTCTATGCCACTGTACTCTACGCCAATCCCACTCTATGCCACTATACTCTTCTCTGCACCACTCCACACAATGCCACTCTATGTCACTCTCCCCAATGGCACTCTACTGTCACTCTGCTCTATGCCACTCTGCACCAATCTACTCCACGCAATGCCACTCTTCACCACTTTACTCTATCCCATTCCACTGCACACAATGCCACTCTACTTTACGCCACTCTATTCTACTGCACTCTACTCTACCCCACTCTACACTACTTCACTCTATGCCACTCTGCTTTACCCCACTCTACTCTACTGACTTCACACCACTTCCCTCCACACAATACAACTCTATGGCACTCTATCTCACTCTACTGAATGCCACTCCACAAAACCTTGTGCCACTCTACTCTACACCACTCTACTCTGCACCACTCTCCTCTATGGCACTCCATGCCACTATAGTCTATGGCTCTCCACTCTACACAATGCCACTTTATGCCACTCTGTGGCACTCTACTCTACTTTATGCAACTTGACCCCACTCTACTCTACACCACTCTACTCTACTCTACGCTACTCCACTTTATGCCACTCCACTCTATTCCACGCCACTCCACTCCACTCTGCCCCACTTTATGCCATGCTATTCTATGCCACTATACTCTTCTCTGCGCCACTCCACACAGTGCCACTCTACGTCACTCTCCCCAATGCCACTCTACTGTCACTCTGCTCTATGCCACTCTGCACCAATCTACTCCATGCAATGCCACTCTTCACCACTTTACTCTAGCCCATTCCACTCCACACAATGTCACTCTACTCTACGCCACTCTATTCTACTGCACTCTACTCCACTCTACAACACTCCACTCTATGCCTCTCTGCTTTACCCCACTCTACTCTACTGACTTCACACCACTTCCTTCCACACAATGCCACTCTATGGCACTCTATGTCACTCTACTGAATGCCACTCCACAAACCTTAATGCCACTCTACTCTATACCACTCCAGTCCACGCCACACCAGTCTATGCCACTCTACTCCTCTCCACTCTATGCGACTCTTCACCATTCTATGACACTCCACTCTGCACCACTCCACTCTACTCAACCCCACTCTACCACACCCCACTCTGTCATTCTACTCTATGCCACTTGCCTCTATACAAATCTAATCTCTCCCACTATACTCTACACCATTCTATTCTACTCCACACTATTCACCACCACTACAGTCTATGCCACTACACTCTATGGCACCCTTCACCACTACACTCTACCCTACGCCACTCTAATCAATGCCACTCCACTCTACGCCACAGTACGCAACTCCACAAAATGCTACTCTACAGCACCCCAAGCCACCTCATGCCACTCTACTTTAAAGTCACTCCCCTCTACGCCACTCCCCTCTACGGCACTCCATTTTATACCACTCCTTTCCATGCCACTTCACACCACTCCCCTCCACACCAGTCCACTCTCTGCCACTCTACTCTATTCCACTCCACTCAATGCCACTCTACTCTAGGCCACTCCACTCTATGCAACTCTACTCTACAACACTGTTTTCCACTCAGCCCCACTCTGTCACCCCACTCTATGCCACTCAATGCTAATCTACATCACTCTACTCTATGCCAGTCTATGCCACACCACTCCATCCCACTCTAGTCTTGGCCACTTCATGCCACTCTACTCAATTCCGCTCTATTCCACTCTACGCCACTCTACTTAATACCACTCTACTCCATTGTACCCTACTCTGTGCCACTGTAATCTAAGCCACTTCACTCTATATCAGTCTTATCTAGGCCACTCTATGCCACCACACACAATGCCACTCTATGACATATTACACCACTACACTCTACCCTATGCCACTCAACTCAATCGCACCCTATGCCACTCTACACCACTCTTCTCCATGACACTCCACTTCACGCCGCTACATCCATGTTGCTCTTCTCCACATAATTCTACCCAGCTCCACTCTCCACAGTGCCACTCTACGCCACTCTACTCTGTGCCATTCTACTCTGTGCCATTCTACTCTATGATACTCTACTCTATGCCACTGCTCTCTATGTCACTCCACTCTATGCCACTTCACTCCACACCACTCCACGCCACGCCATTCTATACCAATCTAGCCTACACCACTCCATCCCAAGCCACTCTACCCCTCTTCAATCCACTCCAGTCTACACCAATCTGCGCTCCTCCATTCAACTCTAAGCCACTCCACTCTACTCTAATCCATGCCACTCTACTCCTCTCTACCCCACTCTATGCCACTGTAAGCCACTCCACTCTATGCCACGCCACTCCACTCCCCACAATGCCACTACACTCCACACAATGCCACTCCACTGTATGCCTCTCTACTCCACACAACTCCACACCACTCAATTCTAAGCCACACCACTCCACTCCACACCACACAAGGCCACTCTATGGCACGCTACTCCATGCCACTTCACTCTATGCTACCCCACTCTAATCTACGACACTCCAATCTACGCCACTTTACTCTATGCCACTCTACTCTAAGCCATTCTACTCTACACAACTCCACTCTAGGCCACTCTAGTCCACGTCTCTCTACTCCACCCCACTTTATGCCACTCTACTCTATGCCACTCTACTCTGCACCACTCTACTATATGGCACTCTATGCCACTCTAGTCTATGGCCCTCCACTCTACACAATGCCACTTTTTGCCACTGTGTGGCACTCCACTCTACTATATGGAACTTGACCCCACTCTACTCTACTCTACGCCACTCCACTCTATGCCACTCCACTCTATTCCACACCACTCCACTCTGCCCCACTTTATGCCATGCTATTCTATGCCACTCTACTCTATGCCAATCTAATCTGTGCCACTCTATGCCACTATACTCTTCTCTGCAATGGAGAGGTGTGGTGCAGCGGCCAGGGCAGCTGACTTCGGAGCACAGGGTTCACGGTTCGATCCCCGGCTCCGGCGGCAGCTCAGCTCAGCACCATGTGACTCTGGGCAATAGCTCACTTAATTTGCACTACAGCCCCCAGCGCCTTGAGACCCGTAAGGGTGAGTAGCTGCGCTATATAAAAACGGACTTACATTTTTATTTGTTTTACTCCACACAATGCCACTCTATGTCACTCTCCCCAATGCCACTCTACTGTCACTCTGCTCTATGCCACTCTGCACCAATCTACTCCACACAATGCCACTCTTCACCACTTTACTCTACCCCATTCCACTGCACACAATGCCACTCTACTCTATGCCACTCTATTCTACTGCACTCTACTCTACCCCACTATACACTACTTCACTCTATGCCACTCTGCTTTACCCCACTCTACTCTACTGACTTCACACCACTTCCCTCCACACAGTGCAACTCTATGGCACTCTATGTCACTCTACTGAATGCCACTCCACAAAACTTTGTGCCACTCTACTCTACGCCACTCTACTCTGCACCACTCTACTCTATGGCACTCCACGCCACTCTAGTCTATGGCTCTCCACTAGACACAATGCCACTTTATGCCACTCTGTGGCACTCTACTCTACTTTATGCAACTTGACCCCACTCTACTCTACACCACTCTACTCTACGCCACTCCACTTTATGCCACTCCACTCTATTCCACGACACTCCACTCTGCCCCACTTTATGCCATGCTATTCTATGCCAATCTAATCTGTGCCACTCTGTGCCACTATACTCTTCTCTGCGCCACTCCACACAGTGCCACTCTACGTCACTCTCCCCAATGCCACTCTACTGTCACTCTGCTCTATGCCACTCTGCACCAATCTACTCCATGCAATGCCACTCTTCACCACTTTACTCTAGCCCATTCCACTCCACACAATGTCACTCTACTCTACGCCACTCTATTCTACTGCACTCTACTCTACCCCACTCTACAACACTCCACTCTATGCCACTCTGCTTTACCCCACTCTACTCTACTGACTTCACACCACTTCCTTCCACACAATGCCACTCTATGGCACTCTATGTCACTCTACTGAATGCCACTCCACAAACCTTAATGCCACTCTACTCTACACCACTCCAGTCCATGCCACACCAGAATACGCCACTCTACTCCTCTCCACTCTATGCGACTCTTCACCATTCTATGACACTCCACTCTGCACCACTCCACTCTACTCAACCCCACTCTACCACACCCCACTCTGTCATTCTACTCTATGCCACTTGCCTCTATACAAATCTAATCTCTGCCACTATACTCTACACCATTCTATTCTACTCCACACTACTCACCACCACTACAGTCTATGCCACTACACTCTATGGCACCCCTCACCACTACACTCTACCCTACGCCACTCTAATCAATGCCACTCCACTCTACGCCACAGTACGCAACTCCACAAAATGCTACTCTACAGCAGTCCAAGCCACCTCATGCCACTCTACTCTAAGTCACTCCCCTCTACACCACTCCCCTCTACGGCACTCCATTCTACACAACTCCTTTCCATGCCATTCCACACCACTCCCCTCCAGACCAGTCCACTCTCTGCCACTCTACTCCACAACACTCTACTCTACACCACACCAGTCTACCCCACTCTTCTCTAACCCACTCTACTCTATGGACTTCACACCACTGCACTGTACTCTACTCCACACAAGGCCCCTTTACAACACTCTATACCACTCTACTCTATTCCACTCTATTCTATGCCACTGTACTCTACGCTACTTCACTCTATGCAACTCTACTCCACAACACTGTTTTCCACTCCACCCGACTCTGTCACCCCACTGTAAGCCACTCAATGCTAATCTACATCACTCTACTCTATGCTAGTCTATGCCACACCACTCCATCCCAGTCTACTCTAGGCCACTCCATGCCGCTCTACTCTATTCTACTCTATTCCACTCTACGCCACTCTCCTTAATGCCACTCTACTCCATTGTACCCTACTCTGTGCCACTGTAATCTAAGCCACTCCACTCTATATCAGTCTTATCTAGGCCACTCTACGCCACTCCACACAATGCCACTCTATGACATACTACGCCACTCCACTCTACCCTATGCCAGTCGACTCTATCGCACCCTATGCCACTCTACAGCACTCTACTCCATGACACTCCACTTCACACCGCTACATCCACGCCGCTCTTCTCCACATAATTCTACCCAGCTCCACTCTCCACAGTGCCACTCTAAGCCACTCTACTTTGTGCCAATCTACTCTGTGCCACTCTACTCCATGCTACTCTACTCTACACCACTCCTCTCTATGCCACTCCACTCTATGCCACTTCACTCCACACCACTCCACTCTATGCCACTCCATTCTATACCAATCTAGCCTACACCACTCTATCCCAAGCCAGTCTACCCCTCTTCAATCCACTCCAGTCTACGTCAATCGGCGCTGCTCCATTCAACACTATGCCACTTCACTTTATGCGACTCTACTCCATGCTTCTCTACTCTACTCCACTCAACACCACTGAATGCCACTCCCCTGTATGCTTCTCCTCTACGTCACTCCATTCAGCTCTACACCACTCTACATGGCTCCACTGTACGCCACTCTACCCTACGCCACCCCATTCCACTCTACATCACTCGTATGCCACGCTACTGGATGCCACTCAACTCTACGTCACTCCACTCTAACCTATGCCAGCCCACTCAAAGCCATCTTACTCTATGCCACTTTACTCTATGCTACTCCACTCTATGGTACTCTACGCCAGGGAAACATCCATTACAATGCAGTCATTACAACGACCTTCCTTTACAGTGCAACTGTTACCAGGCAACTGCCTCTACATCGCATGCCATTACAATGCATGCCATTACAATGCATGTCACTACAGCGCATGCCATTACAACGCATACCATTACAACGCATGCCATTACAACGCATTATAAGGTAAGTAATGGAGATTTTTTTAGTATTAGGTGGGTATGGGTTTTGGGGTACATGAGAATAGTAATTTTTACCCCTACACTATCCAACACTTTCCCTACTGTTGCACTCACTGGAGTGGGAATAGTAATTTGTACCCCTATACTATCCAACACTTAGTAATTTTTAGCCCTCCACTATCCAACACTTACCCTACTGTTGCACTCACTGGAGTGGTAATAGTAATTTTTACCCCTATACTATCCAACACTTAGTAATTTTTAGCCCTCCACTATCCAACACTTACCCTACTGTTGCACTCACTGAAGTGGGAATAGTAATTTTTACACCTACACTATCCAACACTTACCCTACTGTTGCCCTTAAAGTATTATGCGTTGTATTGGTATGCGTTGTAATGGTATGCGTTGTAATGGAATGCGTTGTAATGGTAGTTTTTAAAAATGCATTGTAATGGCATGTGTTGTAAAATCATGCAATGTAATGGTAGTTGCGATGTAAAGACTGCGTTGTAAAAGCATGCGTTGTAATTGCATGGGTTGTAACGTCATATATTCTCTACACCACTACACTCTAATTCACTCTCTGCTATGCCACTCTCCTCTACACCATGCCACTAACTTTTAGCCATGCTGAACAGTAGCCACATTGCTATACTACATTGCTAAAAGACAATGACAAGGCCAATAGCTCGCATATAGGCGAGATCTATGTCAGTGCTTTCACCTATATACATCAAATAGTGCTCCAAGATTAGAAACTTGAAGGCAATTGTATTGGCAGTGACTGCGCGTGTTTGTGTGCAGTAGGGCCTCCTTGCCTAATTCCATATCAAGAGATATATCGAAAGCTGCAATATGAACTCCTCTTCATAAACCAGATTGGGTATATTTATTTCCCATATGGAAAACAAGCACAAATCATTAAATAGCAAAAAGTTTATATGCAAATGTCTGTTGAAGCCACACACACTTAGCTTTGTGATAGACATTTGAGACAGTTGCTTCTGATGTGAGAGGACATCTAGTAACAGCATAAGGACTTTCAAGGCTGCTGTACTGGACCAAAGAGGGGCATCTAAGTACGACTTTAGGCACTGCCGGTTTGTGAATGTCTTGTTAGCAGTTGGCTCTGACTCCAGAGGGACAGCTAGTAACATCTTGCTGCACTGCTGCCTTGTTAAAGAGTCCTAAAACTGTTGTTTTTGGCTCAAGAGGGGCTTCTAACAACAAAAGGAGGTACTGTAGCTTTGTGAAAGGCTTGTCAAGCGTTTGCTTCAGACTTGAAAAGGAGATCTGGTAACGTCAGGGGACTGAAGTCTTGTTAAGGACTTGAAGCTAGTGCTGTTCTGACTCAAGAGGAACATTTAGTAAGGACTAGCTGTACTGCAACTATGTGAAATGTCAGAGCTATTGGCTTTGCCAATGTGATCACTGAGCAATGCGCAGGTATGTTACAACTGAATGTTTATGAAATGTAGTAATTCATTTTCTTTACACAAATACATCTATTATTGAATCTAAAATTGTCGGAAATATATTATTTGACATACAATGACTTAGGGCTTGATTTAGATCTTGGCAGATGGTTACTCCATCATGACGGTGTCGGACATCCCGTCCGCCAAAATCAAAGTCTCATTATATCCTATGGGATTTATATTTCGGCGGACAAGATATCTGTCACCATTGTGACGGAGTAACCCATCCGCCAAGATCTAAATCAGGCCCTTTGTCTTGGTCAGTTCATAATACTATACCGCCTTAAATTGTTTCCTTTATTTTAAGGTAATGTTCTGTAGGGCATTGTTGTTCTTATGTATATACATAATGACCCAGGTCTGCTTCATATGTTTTAGCTAACCCTGTTTTTCTCAGTAAGGGCTCACCAGGCTGCCCTTCGATCATTATCTGCCAAAAAGCTACAAATACTGAGGGGCAAGTGTGAAAACATACATTTGTTTGCTTTTCAAATATAACTGCAGGACACAGACTCCATCCTCTGGTGGGTCTAAGAAACCACGCCCCCTCAGCTGCATGGCGCGTCTCGTCGGTTTCTTCACGGCCCCAGTGGTGGTCTTCTATTGGAACGTGGTCTCCTACATCGGCTTCCTCTGGCTTTTCTCTCACGTTCTTATGACTGACTTTCAGACTTCGCCATCCTGGAGAGAATACCTGCTCTACGGCTGGATCTTCTCTGTCCTCTGTGAGGAACTGCGGCAGGTAAGGAAGTCATGGCCCTTCACATTCTGTCTTCCTGCTGGGTGGCAGTGAGTTACACAATCAAAGGACTTGCTCATGTTACTGAAAGGGGTCTTGGTGATAAGATATTACCTCAAAATAGACCTTTAGCGCTAGAAGCATCATACCAGAGCAGGTCTTTATCTAAGTCAACCATCAATTAGCTAACATGCAATCTCACCCAAGGTACTACACCTTCATAAATCTTTTTAAATTAGTTTTCTTGGTAGGTTTATAATTTTGTCCAAACATCAGTACCAATACTCCTGTGGTGGAAGTCGGATGACAATGCACCCAATTTAAGGTGAAAGTGGCCATCTTTGAGAGTAATGTACCTCTGCTTCTCACTGCACCCCCAAGGTTGACTATTTCAGGAGCTTCTACGTGCAGACTCACTTTAGTTTCCATGTGGCTCCATTCTTAGTTCAGTTTCTCTTCGACGTTTCTGGATAGGGCGCTTCGGTCTTCTGTCCCTGGCTGGATCTTGTCCTTCATTTTCAAGCGGAAAGTGAAGTAAGCGGCTTACCCTGCACTTGATTTCTATCCCTCACTCCTAAACTACAGGCAATAACTTCCACCTGGCAGCAACCCTGGTTCCGCACTTCAGACCACAAATAGTTTGGTTTCTGTTTTTGGCATTTTCTGCTACTGTGTTTGTCAGAGACATGAGAAATATCAGCTGTTGGCCAGTGTGCTGTGCTTCTCGATAGAAGCCACTGGGGGATATTCTCAAGAATGTGTGTTAACTATCGCCAAATTCGCTTAACGCAACTTCTCACATCGCAGTTCATCGCGGGAAAATAACACTGTGTTAACGTCCTATTCCCAACATGGCGGTAACACGCGATAGTTCCACGATAACGCAGAAAATGACCGTGAGTAACTCACCGGGCCGGAAATAAAAATCCAAAGCCGAACATGAAAAAAGTTGCGATGGGCCCAATCGCGATAAGACAATCAGCGAAAAGCAGCGCCAGGCCTGCAAATCACACACGTCAGGCGGGAAAAATCACCATAAAAGCAGAAAAAAAACCACAAACAAAAACCGAACCACAGCGAAGCACAATGGAGTTAGCCGGAGCAGGTACAGAGGACGGCCAGAACCCCACAAGCCCCACGGAGGTCCAGCCTGGGACCTCGGGGACCGTGAAGGGCAAGGACAAGAAGAAGAGGAAGACGAAGTTCAGTCCGCAGGAAAACAGGATCCTGATCACGGAGGTGGTAGAACACCATCAACAACTGTTCGTCACCTCCACTGTGTCATTGGCAACCAAAAATGCAACATGGCAGTCCATCCTGGACAAGGTGAATGCAGTCGGAGTGCGGAGGAGGACAATGGAAGAGGTCAAGAGGCGCTGGAATGATGTCAAGCTCAAAACCAAGCAGAAACTCGCCAACAACCAGAAGGCAGCAATGCAGACTGGAGGTGGGAGTCCAGCGCCACAGGAGGAGCTGGATGACATGGAGGAAATGGTGTCCACAGTCATCAGTGGGGAGACGGTGGCAGGAGTTGGGGGACCGGACACTGCTCAACATGACCGGACACAACAACAACAGGGTGAGTAACCACCAGGGACTGGGGGGACGGGGGGAGATGGGCACAATGGCACACATGCACAAGCAAGAATAGCACACTGCACACCCACAATGACTCAGGGTCATGCCCCTGATCTCCTTGGCATACTGCAGCACACATAGAAACAGCAAGTGGGCCCCCGTCCACAATGTGCACAGAGGGGGCGCTCCCCACAAATCACTAATCTCACAACAAACCCATGCACATGTGCCGAACCCAGCAAAGCGGCGTGTCAGTGAGCCACACTGACAATGCAAGTGACACTGCATGACAAATAGCATGGCTGCAGTCAATATACCATGACATGTTGCACGCCACGACACTGAGGTGGCTGAGTGTGGACCACATCCGTAAAGGAGCAGGTCACACTCTGACACATCCACCTGCACTAACAACCCCTGACCTCAGCAACACACCTGCGGACAAACCATGCCACACAGTCCCAACTCCCACCAGGAGCCCAATTTACCCAAGTATGCAACATCTCAGCACTGTAGAAGCACAGAAGTCAAGGCACACCGCATGAAAGGGATAAGGGCCAGCCACATCAGAGTTGCAGGGGCGACTTTCCCAAAATGCAGCACACACACATAATATTCAGAGCACATCAACATTGACAACAATGTGATATGAACTGCAACACGTTCACAACAGAACAGAGGACCCAAGTGGTGCCGCTTGTGTGTAGAAACTGGCCAATCACATTTGGCATAGCAGGGAAACGTGGGATGAACATGTACAAGTACAAACACACATCCGTGATGTTGTCGAAATGTCCACTGTCCCGCATCAAATAGGCAGCTCCTCCCAAACAGTCACAATGTACATTGTCATGCAGTCTGTATGTAAATTTGTACAATGCGTCAACATACATGTGAACACAATGTTAAACTGCATCTACCCTTCACATTGCAGAGGGAGAACCAACACCTCCTGCAGAGCAGACCCAACCTCTCTTCACTGATGACGAAGAGGACCACACCACCATCGACCCCAACGCCCTCCAACAGCTCATGGACACCCTCAGGACCCCACGCCCAGGAGCAGGGCAGCCCAGCTGCATCGAGGGAACCCCACCTCCTGCACAGACCACACAGCAGGAAGCACCTACCACCACGGATGACTCCCAGGACCCCCACGAACAACACATGGCCTTCCAACGCCGTGTGTTGGAGTGCCAGGAGAAGGTGGCTGATCAGGTGCGGGTGGGGTTCGACCTCATAGCAGCCAAACTTGATGCCATACATGGGTGTCTGATTCCCATCAGGGACCACTTTCAGTCCCTAACGGACACCCACAGTCCGCTCCATGCTCTCCAGCGATCCATGGCTGACATCGCTGGAGTCATGATACTGAGACAAGAACAACTGTCCAGTCAGAGTGGCTCCAGCGATGTCTGCCGGGAGTTGCGACAGATGCGGGGACTCATGGAGACCATGGTGCGGATGGCGGCGGTCAGGATGGCTGCCATGGCTGCACACCAGTGGGATGTGGCTGGGCCCTTCAATGCCCTGCAGCACATCGTCATGGCATTACTGCCTCAAGGCCTTGCTCAGATGAGTCCTGCTGCAGCTTCTACATCCACATCTTCGCCCCCTGATGTCTCAGTGCCTCACAGTGCGGCAGGCAATCTACCACCACCCAGTGTGAGGCACATGTGCCATCAGAGGACGAAGATGCGGGTGAACCAAACTTACTGGTAAGGAGGAGGCAGTAGCATTCATCTCCGCAAAATGGCGGGTTTCGAGGGCGTGGCCAAGATGGCGGCACGGTAGGATGCGGGATCGTGTTCCTCCGGCACAGCCAAATCTCAGCTTTGATATCCTGCCCCACCCTGGTGCCCTGGAGTGCAGTATTGGGTCCGGGTGGCTCCAGTAATTGGTGCCGAACCTGTCTGCTGTGTGATTGGAGCCGCAGCGGCTCTCTGTGGGTGCTCGAGCTGGGCACCGGAGCGGAGACTTGGCGGGCGAAGCAAGCGGGCCTGTAGCCGAGCTGTGAGCGCGAGGGGGAGCGGCTCAGCCGTCGTGAGCCGGGTGACCCCTGCAGCGCGGAGGCTGGCTGGCAGACTTTGCAGGGGAGCCGGCGGATATCGGAGTGCCGGAATTCAGCGCCCGTAGCCCCCTCGGAGGTGAGAGCGAGCATCGGCGCTGCGGCTGGGGAGAGGAGCGTCTGGTGATCCGCCATTTTCTCGGACCCGCCATCTTAGGTCTCCCGCGGGCCGCCCGGTCCTGAGTGCGGCCCGCACTTTCATCTCTGTGTGCCTCTGCCACCCCAAGAAGGCGCGTACCCTCCCCGCAGACAAGGAGGTAGGGGGCCCCCCACAGTAGAGGTGTTCTGCGGCCGGGGCCCTGACTCGACGGATTCCGGACTGCAGGGGAGGGCCCCGTTGTGCCTGGGGAGCTGGAGGCATGTGGAGCTCCCTGGCCCCAGAAGGAGGCAACAGCAGCTGGCTGCATCGGCGCGGGCTGGAGTGCTACGCGGGGCCGGGCGGGCCTTGGTCACTGGTTGGGCCTAGCCAGAGCCCGGTGGGGGGGAAATTACTGCCGCAGGGAGCTGCGCAGGTGCGGAGACAGGAGGACCCTGGCGGCGGCTTAGAGTAGCGGGCCGGATTGCTTAAAGGCCCCCTGCTCAAGACAGAACAGGCCCTAGTGGAGGGGTGGTGAGGTGCCTGGGGCTTCTGGGTCCTGTCTAGGCTGCAGCGTGTGAGTCTCGCCCCCGGCGCGGGGACCTGGACAGTTGGCCTGCTGGGCTCTGGTCCGCCTTACATGGCCCATTGACAGAGGATCCACTAATACATACCTGCAACTCGACAGGGCAGCACTGCCTCGCTAACAGAGATCCGTGCTGGGCCTTGCTCCGCGGTGGACGGCTTAAGAGGAGGTAGGCCCTCATAATAGACCAGGAGCAAGTGGGGTCCAGTGGTTGACCCCCTGTGTCATGGCGGTGGCACGCAACAAAAGGGATAAGACTCTGAAGGACATGCTCCTAAAGCAGCAGAGGGCCAGCGCCTCCACTAGCGATAACCGAGAGGGGCCGCCGGAGACAGAGGATGGCCCGGCCACTAAGACTTTTATGTTGGAGTTATTTTCAGCAATAAAGGACGACATTCAGGAGCTTAAGGGCCAGCTGTCTGCCGATCTTTGGGACGTGCGGAGAGACCTGGATGAGGTGGGAGAGCGTGTGGCCACGCTGGAAGAGCGTGGGCTCAGTCGGGAAGAGGAACTCCATCAACTGCAGCAGGACATGCTGCGCCTACAGGAACAGCACCTCGATCTCCAGGCACATGCTGAAGATCTGGAGAACCGCTCTCTGCGGAATAACGTTCAGATTAGAGGAGTGCCGTGGCGAGAGGAAGGGGACGATCTCCGGGCCTACGTTGGGGCTCTGTTTCAGCAGAAACTGGGAGATGAAGGTCCGAACAATATTCAGATGGATCGAGCACACAGAGTGGGACTCCCACGGGGAAAAGGGGCCCCACCGCCAGACATTCTGGTGTGCGTCCATAATTTTCAGTTGAAAGAACAAATAATTCGCAGGGCGCGAGAGGCCCAGCCAGTCCAGTTCCGGAGCCAGGCGCTATCCATTTTCCAGGACTTGGCAGCTTCCACTCTGATTAAGTGACGTGACTTCAGGGTGGTCACCTCACACCTGCACAAGAAGGGTATCCCCTACTCCTGGGGTCACCCCTTCCGCATCGTCTTTAAATTTCAAGGGAAGCTGCACCAGATCCGCTCGCTTTCAGCAGCCCTTGAGGTCCTCGGCCTCGACAGCACACTGGCATCAGAGAAGGCGGAGAAGCCTAAAGAGCGGAGCGCCAAGATGGCAGAGAGTGGGCAAGTCGGCTGTCGCCTTGAAACCGGATCATGCTACAATGACCAAAGAGAGGGAGGCGGTCCTCTCCTCCCTGACCCAATCGTCGGACCCTCCAGCTTCCCCTTGAGTGGCGCACTTGGACTGCACCGGGGTGGGTAGTATGATGGGCTGCCGGGGGGACACGGGTGGATTTTCCTGATGCCCGTTGACAACTTCTCCCCTGACAGGTGGGGGTGGTCTCGGCTCTCTGCAGACTGGATTGTTGCTCGAGTCATGACCCTCTGGGTCCTCCACTCCCTGACGAACTTTGGTCATAATCTGTTTTTTTTGCAGGTTCTGATGTTGGGATTGTTTCTTTTCTTTTGGGTTAGGGAGGGTTCTCTCCCCAGTGAACTCATTTTCCCCCATACCTTCTTTTGTCCAGTGAGGCCTGTCTCCTTCCCCTCTGGGGCTTCTCCAATAATCCGGTCCTCCTGTATATCACTTGGGGACTCAATACTTGCACTAGTGGGTCTGCCCCTTTTTACATGGAACTTAAGATAGTTAGCTTCAATGCCCAGGGACTTAATAACCCAGTCAAACGGAAAGCGGTTCTCTCCCTGCTCGAACACTCTGGTGGCGATATCTGTCTCCTTCAAGAAACCCACCTGCTTCATGGTGACACACATCGCATGCGCCACAGCCATTTCCCCTCACAATTCTGGTCCTCTGGGAATAGTAAGCGGGGCGGGGTGGCTATCCTACTCTACAGACGCTTTAGGGGCTCAGTGGGGGGTCCCATCGCAGGGATCAAGGGACGCCTCCTTGCGCTGCGCCTTAGTATAGGGCATTCTCACTTCACCGTAGCTTCTATTTACTCCCCAAACGAGAGACCGGAGAAATTCCTACTCAATGCATATGCGGACGTCCTGCATTTGCCAGACCCGGTAGTCGTTGTAGGGGGAGACCTTAATCTAGTAATGGACGCTGGGATGGACCGTTCAGGCTCGCGAACTGGCGGGCCTGGAGCTCTGACGGCGGGAGGTGGTGTCTGGTTGCGCGACGCAGGGATTCGTGACGCCTGGCGCAGCCTCCACCCAGACGAGCTGGACTTTTCATACTACTCGGGGGCACACAAGACCTATGCCCGCTTAGATCATTTCCTTGTTACCCCAGCCGCCTGGGCCTGCGTTACAGATTCCACCATCGAGGCCCGCTCCCTGTCTGATCATGCCCACATCACCTTAACCATGCGTCTTTCCTCTGTAGGGTCTCCAGCCTCCTCCCGCTGGCGCTTGCGAGACTCGCTGCTCCGACATCCGGCAGTAGTGGATGACATCAAGCGTTGCCTGACCGACTATTTAGCGACTAATGACATGGGACTTTCACCATTATCCTCGGTAAAGGAAGCGCTCAAATTGGTTGCGAGGGGAGCGCTAATTGCCAAAGCAGCTTATGAAAATAAAAGTATGCGGTCCAAGCGCGCAGACCTAGAAGCTAAAGTCAGGGAATTGGAAACTATCCACAAACGCACAGGCGCTCCCAGAATTTGGAGGAGAGGTCGGTTTGGAGTTCATGGATGACACCGGAATACTGTTGGCCTTCCGCTCCTTTTATAAAAATCTCTATGCTGCTGATCAGTCCCTGTTGCCTGATCCCACTGAGTATTTGCAGGGTGCAGTGATCATTCCTCTTCCTACGAGCAAGGCAGAGGCACTGGAGGCCCCCATACGCATTGAGGAAGTGGTCTCTGCTATCGCTCGACTGAAGACATTGAAGGCACCAGGCCCTGATGACTTTAGCGCTCTCTTTTATAAAACTTTCCGTGCCGAACTTGCTCCGCTGCTTACCCGCTTGTTTAACTCCTTCGCTGACACTGGGTCCCTCTCAGCCTCGATGCTACAGGCCTCTATCTCGGTCATCCCCAAACCGGGGTAGGACCCGGAACTTTGCAGTTCCTACCGTCCAATTTCGCTACTAAATATTGACGTGAAACTATTTTCCAGCGTCCTGGCCTCCCGGCTGAACACCCATATGCGGGGTCTGGTTGACCCGGACCAATCCAGTTTTATCCTGGGTAGGCAATATGGGGACAATACCAAGCGACTCTGTCACCTCATTGATAAAGTGCAACAGTCTAAAGAAGAAGCCTTACTGCTAGCGGTCAACGCGGAAAAGGCCTTCGACCGTGTGCACTGGCCTTATCTATTTGCTACTCTGGAGCGATTTGGACTGGGGCCCAGATTCCGACAGTGGATTGCGAGCATTTATAGTGGTCCAACAGCAGCAGTGCTGGTCAATGGCTTGCTTTCAGATAGTTTTGCGGTGGAGAGGAGGACGCGGCAGGGCTGCCCCCTCTCTCCTCTGCTCTTCGCTCTCTACATGGAGCCTTTCGCCCAGCAGCTTCGGGACAACCCCATGGCGAAGGGTGTCCCATTCGGCTTAGACCACCATCTTATCAGCCTCTATGCTGATGATGTCATCTTCTCGGTGGCTCATCCCATGATCTCATTGCCGGCTATTGTGGAAGACCTACAGACCTTCAGCCGGGTTTCTGGCTTCAAAATTAATATGCAGAAATCCCAGGTACTCAATCTCACCGCTGCCCAGCCGACGGTTGATGCGCTACGGGCCAACTTTGCCTTTGACTGGGTGTCGGACGGTATCACATATCTTGGACTGGTCCTCCACAAGAGTCTCGCGAAGACGGCCGAGGTGAACTATGCTGCCCTTCTCGCTCGCATCCGAGCAGACCTGACTCGCTGGCGGCGCCTGCCTATGTCATGGTTTGGTAGGCTGTCCGCTGTTAAAATGAACGTATTGCCGCGGGCCCTGTATTTGTTTCAGACGCTCCCTTTGGAGCCCCCACCGCAGTCACTTTGCCATATCCAGACCACGATCGAGCATTTTGTATGGGGTCCGTTCTCCCCTCGCTTACAGAGGACCTTGCTACAACGCCCTAAGAAAGAGGACGGTCTTGCCTTCCCTAATATCACACGCTACTATCAACCTTCTCTGTTACGGTACCTAGTGGAGTGGAACCGCCCTATGACTGAGAAATACTAGGTCTTCATGGATCAGACGGTGGCAGGCCACCACATCTGGCGTGAGGCCTGGCTGCCGCGACCCGCTCGCGCCTGGGGGCTTTATTCCTCACCAGTCACCCGCCCTACAATGCTGGTCTGGGATAGGATTTCTCGGCGGGCCAATCTCAGTACGTTCCCCTCGCCAGTGACCCCGATTTTCTCCAATCCTGCCTTCCCACCTGGCATGGACAAAAAGGTAGCCGCCCGCTGGCTAGATGGGGGTTGCAAGCGCCTGGGGCATCTGTTCGACATTCAGGGTCTCATCCCCTTTAAGGATCTGCGGGGGAGTTATGGCTTGCATAGCTCTGATCTCTTCCTCCACTCCCAGATGACGCACTGGATTTTGGGAGCCACGACACGCCCTCTGGCGCACCAACCGATGCGACCGTTTGAGAAATGGCTCACTCGTAAAACGGACGATCAGGGGCTTATATCTGAAATATACTCCTTTCTCACGTTAAGCATCCCCAAAACTCGCTCAGCAGGACAGAGACGCTGGGAGGCGGAACTGGGGTGCTCACTGACGGACAAGGAATGGGACGATATTTTCTACAGATCGCACCACACAGCACATTCCATGGGTCATGCGGAGACCGCTTTTAAGATTGCGTCCTATTGGTACTACACCCCAGCCCGACTCGCTAAATGGCACTTGCGCTGTGACGGCCTTTGTTGGCGAGGGTGTGGTAGTCCCGGCACCCTCCTCCACTTGCTATGGCACTGCCCAAAGCTCACGCGATATTGGGACAGGATACTAGATGACATTGATAAGGCCTTCTGCACTACTATTCCCAGGCTCCCGGCTTACACTCTTTTAGGCCTACCCAACGCGCTGACCTTCCCCCTGCGCTCTCTTAGAGGGAGACAGATGGCGCTTGCGCTGAACGCCGCACACCGGGTGCTTCTGGCTGGGTGGAAATCAGATAGAATCCCGGACCATACGCAATGGTTGCATCAACTCTGGTATCTCTTAGGAATGGAGAGACTCTCAATGGCTACCCTAGGGAACTACGCAGACTATGCCAAAATCTGGGCCCCATTCATAGCTATCCTTTCCACTGAATTTCGAGAACTGACATGCCCCAGCTATCTCCGGCTTCTGAAGCTGATCCCTGAGGATAATACCCCCACATAATAAGGTGACTCCCCGTGGAACTCACGGATTCCTCTGACTAATGGAGGCCACGCTACCTACACTGCCAATAGGCTGGACCTTTCCCTTTTCCTTTGGTTCCTGCTCACTGGGGAGGGTGGGAGGGGGAGGGAAGGGTGTTGATGGGTTTTTTCCTCGTTTTCTTGCCTTATGTGAAAAGCGGCAACACCATGAAGCAACGACCTACCGCAGGCCGCCAGCTACCACTGCTCGCACGCCTGGCAGTTCACTGAACATATGGATACCCATATACTGGGGTTGCGGTTGTTACCTCTCTTCTCTCTTTTTACCACGCGGCCGGCCCTCTTTGGGTTGTAGGCGACATGCTGTGTTAACTACCAGTCGGTGTATTCTCATTCATTATCTTGTTGCCATGATTTGATCAGCTTTTAGCCGGCTCGCTGGGTTGTAGGCGCTGGTGTCCTGGTTTACCTTGCTTTGTGGTCTGCCAATAAAAATTGATTTAATACTAAAATGGCAGGCTTCTGCTTGGTCCTGCCCTTTGCATCATCACCTTCCACTGTCCCCCGATACACTCTACGACACTCACCTTGGACTTCGACATGGACTGCCATATTCTGTTTGGTTACCAATGACCCATGATCAGACTGCGGACTGAACTCTTCCCCTTCCGATGTACTTGTCATTCCCTGAAGGACTCTGGCTGGCCCTCCACGGGCCAATAATGTGAAGTGGGGTTTGCATGGCCCTGTACTGCTCCAGCTGCAACACTCCACAGGATGTGAATTAAACATTCAGAATCGCACAGATGTGTCATGCCTTTGATCATTCACATATGTGAGTATGGTTGAATGTAGGGTGAGAGATTCCCCCTGACGTCCATGTTGCTCATGTCGTGGAACTTGAGTGACAGGGTGCAACAGTGCCGATTGCAGTCCGGGTGGCGTAGTCACTACAACAGGGACACACGCATCAGTTACTTCCATGTCCAGCCCAGAACTGGAGCACGCCCAGAGTCCCGGGTTCATTGTTCCCACCCCTAAGCTGGCCTGCCATACGCCAGGACAGTCCACTCCGCTTACGCTTACAGGGGGGGGGACAACGCTAAGTTCCCCAGGTCATCCCTGTAGTGATCTGCTGATCACTGATCTAGTCGTCAGCATGCCACGGCCACTCCCTGAGGGCTCGTTCAGACCCACACCACACCCATCCAGCACAGGCGTCACAGGACATGTGACCCTGCCAATCAAAGGGGCCTAGCACGTCACATACCCCACTGCCGGTGTGGTAGTCCGGGGGGGGGTCCTGGGGGAAGTGGGGGACCTCGGCGCGGTGGGTGTTGTGGCCCTCTTGGGGCTCCGAGCTGCATTGATCAGTAGCTCCATGGCATCTGTTGTTCTTCTGGTGTGGCTGTGGGCTGGGCTCCCTTTCATGGTGCAGGTTGTCGTCCGACTTAACACCAGGTAAGAGCAGGTGTTAAATCCCTGCTGCTAACGCGCCTTATCGCATGTTTTTGAATTTTATCGCCGATCTGGCTGGTCGTTGAGAATGTTGCGAAGTGGTGTTTCCGCGGCTTTTTGCACGGGAACGCCTACTCTGCATCTCATTAGCGTTAGTTGCCGGTATCATCCGTGGCAATGTTTTTTGCGGCTGCTATCGCAGGAAAACTGGTGATATCGGCTGTTAGCACCAGCTTGTGAATGGTGCGATGGATTTATCACCACTTTGGCTGCAATAAAGTGCCGCTAAGTCGGCGATAAGTCCTTGAGAATATGCCCCACTGTCTTTCCCCTCTAGACCTATTCTTCCTCACTCAGCTGACTCAACCCTCCAACTACAGTCTGGGAAATCCCTTTTTTCAAAGACACAGGAGCCATCCTGATTTCTTTAGAAGTTCTCTGCTTATGCCGTTCCTATGTATTGTGTTGTCTGTTCATGACAAAATTAAAGTACTGAATTTGCTTTCTTTCCCAGTTTTACTGATACATTTACAATTATTATATTGCGATTCTGCGGCATTTCTTTTGATCTATAACCTCACTTAATAAAACCTTGTCTCAATGTATCCCTGAATGGGAACATTGTAATTGGAAGTGAGCCTGCTAGAAGTTCAGTGGAATACAATCCACCCAAATACTAAACTGTGTACCTTTATGTATAATTGAATCTCTCCATTCTGTCTGCATGCTGCCAGAACCTTAGAAACCAATCAGGAGACCTCAGGTAGTACAAATATCACTTCTTCTCAAGCAGGGAGGGAGTACATTACACTGAAGATGGTATTGAACATTGCTTTTTGATCCAATTAATGTATATGAAACCTTTCAGCTTGAACAGGTGTGATTTTAACACCCAGGGGTATCCTTTTTAACTACACAGCACCTCCCCATTCTCTGCCTTCATCTTTACCTGTGGATGAGCACAGAGAGTGATTTACATTTTAACCATATGTTGCTGACTACCCCAAAGAGGGCCCTTTTCTGCCCCAAGACCTTATCCTTGGTGGGCTTCCATTAAGTTTAGTCACCCCAGAAGAGTTATTTCGACAACCTCCTGGTCGGGTCTCAAAAAGCAGAAGGACTGATCTTCTGCCACTCTTTCAAAGATTGTAGTTTAGTCTTGGTTGGAGTCTGCTAAAGTGGCTGTCTAGGAGCATCAGTGTGTCATGAGAAGGGCTTTGGATGAGCATCTGTCTAGCATTCATTCTTCTTGTGTCTCTGTCTCCTGCAGTGCTTCTATGACCCGGAGGGCATGGGTGGTAAGAAGAGGTCCCTCTTATATATCAGCAAGTTCTGGAATCAGGTGGACGTGTTGGGCCTCATCCTCTTCGTCGCAGGGGTGGTCTGCAGGTTGGTAGAGAAGCTTTCTAAGAGTAGAAAACTATTTGGGAAAAGTAAACTGATTGAAGGCGTTGGGTGGAGCAAAAGATCTACATTTGTGATAAAAGTAACATGCTACTTTATTGTACATTACAGTATGGCAACAAACACCAGGTCTAGGATATGTGTCTCAAATATTGCTGAGCCAGCATTAGGATGGTACATTTTTAGTGACTAAATGTTGTTGTGGATGATTAGGTATATTTTGAATTCATTCTTTTGCAAATAAAACCCTTGACTGAAACGATTAAGGGCCTGATTTATAGTTTTACGGACAGTGTAGCACAGAGAGCAGAGATATTAACTCTGCCATCGCAATGGGCTTCTGTCCGCAAGATTTAGCGATGACCGACAGCCCAGCGCTCATCTCTGTATCTTGAAAGGGAACCACGATCACAGTGGTCCCTTCCAGGCACAAAATGTTACATGAATGACCATCATAGATTTTGATGGCTGTTCACCAACCCTTTTGAAAAGCTAGAGTTTGTTTATGAAAAACCTTTTAAAAAGCTAGTTTGTTTATGAAAAAACTAATGACCCCACATCCTGTGAGTTCTCTTTAAGTAATTCTTGACGGAGGTGCTTCAGCCCAGAGTCACCCCCTCAGAACTCTTACTCCCATTCAATGAAGCCCTTATGGAGGTCCTATCTTGGGCCTGGTTCAAGCACTGCACAGGGGCTCCTGTCGCCCAGCTCCTTGGGATCCAAGTTTCCTTACCCGGCACCCCACTGCGGAGAGCTTGGTTGTCCAAGCCTTCTCATCCCACATTAACCCTGGTGCATTCCCTACCACTCCACCAGATAGGGAATCCAAGAGGCTGTACACCTGTGGAAAGAGAATGTTGTCTTCCACCAGCCTGGCACTGTGGTCAGTGAACACAGCGTGATTATTGGGCTGTTATTCCAATACACTATGGGATTCAGTTGCGCAAGTGTTGCCTATAGTCCCGGAGGAGGCCCGGGCCATACTCCCTTAGGCTATTGACAATGGGAGAGATCCGTCATAGTTCACCATCAGATGTGGGCTTGACATGACTGACTTGCTGGGAAGGGTGATTCTCTCATTGGTGCCCTTGCGATGGCACGTCTGGCTGAGTAGATCTGTTTTTTCAGCGGATGTCCTGTCTTCTCTCATGGACATGCCCTTTGATGGCTTTTGCCTTTTTTGAGACAAGACAGATTTAGTGCTGGAGAGCTTCAAGGACAGCAGGGATACGGCCAGGTCCTTGGGCTTGTCTATGGCTCTTCGTAAACCCCAATCCGCTTTCCGTCCCTTTCATGGCCACAGAAGAGGTCTCTTACCACGCTGATACCCTACCAGCCACTACAGTCAGCAGGCTTCCAAGCCTTTAAGTGTCCGAGGGTGCGAGTCCATAGACCACGTGGGCCAGGCGGCCAGCAGTCAGGTCAGTCCACCATCCACCAGCAGCCGCTGCCTCCAAGCCTCTTTAGTCCGCCCTCAGACCGTCATGGGCATCCAGTGGAAGGCAGGATATGTCATCTCATCCCCCACTGATGGTCAGTAACATCAGACAGTTAGGTACTCTAGATAGTCCAAAGGGGCTACTCCCTCCCCTTGGTGACACCCCTTCCACCCATGCCACCCACTTATGATCGGCTGATGGAGAACCATCTCTCCTTGCTCCATCAAAAAGTGCAGGCTCTCTTTGCCAAGCGAGCCATAGAGAGGGTGCCTGCATCAGAAATAGGTCATGGTTGTTACTCCTATTATTTTCTGGTGCCAAAGAAGGAAGGCGGACTTTGCGCTATCCTGGATCTGCGCCTTCTCAACCTCCTCAAGAGAGACCTTCTCAACCTCCTCAAGAGAGACCTCAAGAACTTCCTTCCCATCTCCCCGCTCCCGTTCCCGGCGAAGGTCATCGAGAAGATCGTCAACGGACAACTGACCCGCTATCTCGAAGAGAACAACGTCCTGGACCCGTCCTAGTCCGGGTTCCGCAGCAACCACAGTACCGAAACTGCCCTCATCGCCGCCACTGATGACATCAGGGCCCTGATGGACAACGGCGAAACCACAGCCCTCATCTTCCTGGACCTCTCAGCCGCATTCAACACCGTCTGCCACCGCACCCTACGCACACGCCTCCACAACGCAGGGATCCGAGACAAGGCCCTTGAATGGACCACCTCCTTCCTCTCCGGCAGAACCCAGAGCGTCCGCCTCCCCCGTTCCGCTCCGAAGCCACCGAGATCATCTGCGGCATGCCCCAAGGATCGTCCCTCAGCCCGACACTGTTCAACGTCTACATGGCACCGCTCGCCCACGTCGCCCGACAGCACGACCTCAACATCATCTCCTACGCCGACGACACCCAACTGATCCTCTCCCTCACCAAGGACCCCCTCACCGCCAAATCCAACCTCCACGAAGGAATGAAGGCCGTCGCCGAATGGATGAAGAACAGCCGACTGAAGCTGAACTCAGACAAGACGGAGGTCCTCATCCTCGGCTCCAACCCCTCAACCTGAGACGACTCCTGGTGGCCGATCGCACTGGGAGCAGCACCGGCACCCACCGACCACGCACGCAACCTGGGGTTCATCCTCGACTCTACACTCTCCATAACCAAGCAAGTCAATGCCGTCTCTTCCTCCTGCTTCAACACCCTCCGCATGCTCCGCAAGATCTACAGATGGATCCCCACCGAAACAAGAAGAACAGTCACCCAGGCCCTCGTCAGCAGCAGGCTGGACTACGGAAACGCCCTCTACGCGGGAGCCCCGGCAAAACTCCTGAAACGACTGCAACGTATACAGAACGCCTCTGCACGCCTGATCCTTGACGTACCCCGCCACAGCCACATCACACCGCACCTGAGAGACCTGCACTGGCTCCCCGTCAACAAGAGGATCACCTTCAAACTCCTCACCCATGCACACAAGGCACTCCACAACATCGGACCGGCTTACCTCAACAAACGACTCACCTTCTACATCCCGAGCCGCCAGCTCCGCTCAGCCGACCTCGCCCTCGCCACCGTCCCCCGCATCCGAAGAGCGACCACCGGCGGCAGATCCTTCTCCCACCTCGCCGCCAAGACCTGGAACACCCTCCCCCTGCTCCTTTGACAGACCCAGGACCTGCTAACCTTCAGGAGGCTACTCAAGAACTGGCTGTTCGAGCAGTAGCAGCACCCCCCCTCCCCTCAGCGCCTTGAGACCCTCACGGGTAAGTAGTGCGCTTTACAAATGTATTGATTGATTGATTGATCCTCTTGAAAAAGGAGAAGTTCAAATTGCTCACACCTGCGCAAGTTCTGTCTGCCCTTGAACAAGGAGACTGGTTGATATCTTTGGACTTATAAGATGCTTATTTTCACATCCCTGCCCTGCCTGCCCACATACGTTAACCGCTGTTCATGGTGGGCCAAGAGCACCTTCAGTTTGTTGTGCTACCTTTCGCCCTTAACAGTGCCCCTCGGATGTTCACCATGGTGATGGCGGTGGCCGCTACTCATCTACGGAGGTTGGGGATTTCAGTCTTCCCCTACTTCGACAACTGGCTGTTGAAGGTGCGCTCGCACCAAGTAGTTGTCACCCACCTTCAGACCACAGGGAACCTCCTGTAGTTGCTGGGTTTCTCTATTAACATTCCAAAGTCACACCTGACTCCCTCTGAGACGCTCCCTTTTATCGGAGCTGTTCTGGACAAGGTGCAGTTTCTGGACTATTCCCCTGAGTTGCGAGTCCATGATATCAGGCTATGATACCGATGTTTCAGCCTCTATCCTGGATTTCAGTGAGATTGACTCTGAGGCTCTTGGGCTTCATGACCTCCTGCATCCTGCTGGTGACACATGCCCGCTGGCATATCCGGGCTCTGCAGTGGGACCTGAAGGCCCAGTGGGCACAGTATCAGTGGAATCTCCCCAACATGGTCCAGATGTTGGAGGGAACTGCAAAAGACCTGTAGTAGTGACAGATGCATCACTCCTGTGCTGGGGCGGCCATCTGTGAGAGGTGGTGATAAGAGGCCTCAGGTCTCTGGCAGAGTCCGAGCTCCATATAAACCTGTTGGAGCTTCCGGCTATTCACTTGGCATTAAAAGCCCTTCTTCCTTCAATCAAGGGAAGGCTGGTGCAGGTATTCATAGACAACACCACTGCCTTGTAGTACTGCAGCAAACAGGGCAGGGTGGGGTCATGGACCCTGGGTCTGCGCCTCTGGACATGGCTGGAACGTCAGGGTATTTCCCTGGTGGTGCAGCATCTGGCAGGATCTCTGAACGTCAGAGCCGACGAACTCAGCCGGCGATGCCTAGCGTATTACGAATTGTGTCTCCATCCAGAGGTGGTGCAAGGTCTCTTTCAGCAGTGGGGAGAGCCTTGGTTAGATTTGTTCACCACTGCTGAGAATGCACAGTGTCAGCAGTCCTGCGCATTGGAGTTTCCAAGGGAACTCTAGCTTAGAAACGCTTTGTCTCGAGTGGAGCTCCGGCCTCCTGTACACCTTTCCGCCAATACCACTTTCATGTTCCGAGTTCTCAAGAAGATCAGGAATGACCGGGTCCGAGTCATTCTTGTTGCTCGGGATTGGGCAGGAAGAGTATGGTACCCTGAGCTGTTGAGCATGACCATTGATCCTCCAGACAGGATTCCTCTATGGGAGGATCTTCTGTTTTTTGTTTGATCTTTTTATTACAATTGGCCAGCATACATTATACTTGTAGAACCAGTAGGTATATACAGGAATCAGAGTATTCAAAGACCATTTAGCATTATAAAAAAAATAACGTTTACACAATCCAGATCCAGACAACACAATAACTATTGTCTAATACAGCAATCAGATAAGGTTGAACAGGACGTGATATCGTTTCAATATATAAACATATTACAAGTATCTTATTCATGGATAAAGTTGTACCATGCATACATTTTTAGTGACTCTCTTCGGCCATGCCATATTGTCAGGGTTAACGACCAAACAGCCATATGTATAACAGTAGAACTTATAACAACAACTTATGAAAAAGGAGGAGGGGAGGGCAGGATAGGCCTGGGTGGGGGTGAGGCGGTCCATTTCCGTTACAATGATACCACATCTAATATTGAAAATGTGGCATCCCTATCATTAAAATATTACATCGCCGCTCTAATGTACTTAATATATGTTGCACATTCCAAACCACAGTAGTGACATGTCACATCGCAACCCACATGTAAGCCAGGTCTATTTGATGTTAGGAATTTCTGGGGGGTAATCCGGAGTAATTGCTACTTGGAGTGCAGTCAGAATCGTGTCCCAAGCCACTGAAATGGGGTATTTGCGCAATCCTAGTGTGTCTTCCCTTGCCAGTGAAGTTGCTTCAGCTTTGGCCCAGTTCAGCATAGACTGAGACCAGGCTTTTAGCGATGGGGTGTCTACTGCTTTCCAATGACATGTGACAAGTCTCTTGGCCACCACTAGTCCCAAGTCTAAAAATCTAGGGGAGGCTTTGTGTTTCTTACTTCTCGGGAATATCCCTACAATACATGCCTCTCACGTAGTCGGCAATATCCTATCTGTGCTTGTGGACAGAAAATGAGTCACCCTGCTTCAGTAGTCTTGCAGTTTGGGACATAACCATATCATATGCAAAAAAGCGCCATCTATCAGTTTGCAGCGCGGACAGCAGTCATCTGCCCTATTAAAATACCTATTATTTTATCGGGGGATACATATGCTCTATGGACTATATAAAATTGGATCAGCCTAAATCTAGCATTCCTGGGGATCTGTCTAGGGCTCTCCAACAGCATGGTCCACTTTTTGGGTGTGCATGGTCGTGCCATATCTGCTTCCCATCTATTACGCAATGGTGTTAAATCAGCTAGAGTGTTCTCGTGGATTGATTCTGCAAACCATTTTACAAGGTGTCGTCCCGTACCCATCACATGTATACACTGCATCAGGAGGTGTGTCGGGACTTCCTGTTAGATATTACCCCAGTGGCGCCCCGGGGTAGCCATACAGGAGGCATGAGTTAAGAAATGTCCCGGAGGGACGCCCTCCTCTTCAGTCAGAGAGAGGAAGGGACGTAGCGCACCGTCCGCATATAAGTCCCCTAAAGTGGGTATGTCAGCATCATGCCAGTCTACAAGCTCTCCCGTGCTGACTCGAACCCCCCCACCCCTCGGCATACCCAACAGTGGGATAGCTGGCGCGTATGGCGCAACTGTCCTAGTAAGATGTAGGGCTCTACGAAAGCATTTCTGCGCTATCTGTACCAGTAGGGGAAGCGACAAGTGTGGTCTGGTGCATGGATGAAAGATAAAAAGGAGTCTATCCAACGTATACGGGGGCCCATTTTCTGCTGTAACTGCAAGGTGCAATTCCGCTACCCATTTCGCCACCCATTGTATTGTATTTGGGATGCCAAATAGTAATGTTCCATATTCAGCAGAGCCAGCCCACCTTGCGCCTGGGGTAGATATAATTTTACGAGCACCACCCTACAGCGCGTATTGCTCCATATAAGGTCTCTAATCATTCCTTCTAGCGATTGGAAGACGGTCGCTGGTAAATATAGCGGGAGGTTAGCGAAGTAGTAAAGCAGACGGGGCAGCGTTACCATTTTAATGATCGCCACCCGACCCGCAACGGATAGGTTAAGCGTTTTCCAAAAGTCCATTTGAGATCTTAAATTTGTAACCGCTCTGGAAAGGTTGCCCTCCAGGAGATCCCTGTCAGTATGATATATTCTGACACCCAAGTATCGGAACATGACTGGTTGCCAGGCCACGACCGCACCGTCCACCACCAACGGAGGGTCTTCTGCACCAGGGGTAAAGGGGAACAAACAGGACTTTCCCCAATTCACGCCAAGCCCTGATATCATAGCAAATAGTTTAAGTGTATCAGGAATGATCTGGGGTACAGCCTGCAAGTCTCTAATGTAGAGTGATATATCATCTGGATAGAGTGATATGGCATGCGTCTCCTCATCTAAGTGCATACCCCAACAATTCGCAGACTGGCGCAATGCTATTGCCAGGGGCTCTATAGCCAGTGAAAAGATTATCGGGGAAAGGAAGCACCCCTGACTAGTTCCTCTCCTTATCGGTATAGGGCCTGAGAATAAACTTCCCAAGCGGACACGGACGCCAGGTGCTCCATACAGCACTTTGATTAAACTTAAAAAATATGGCCCAAATCCAAATCGGCGCAGCACCTTAAACATATAAGGTCATTCAACTGTGTCAAAGGCTTTTTCAAGGTCTAATACTAGACTATCAGCTGCTGGCCAAACCACCGTGGCACTGCGCATTACCCGGAAGAGCCTACGTATATTAAGAGATGTATTTCGAGCTGGGACAAACCCGTTCTGGGCATGATGAAACAGATGTGGAGTGACGGGCGCCAACCTACCTGCCAGAACACCTGCCAATAGTTTGTAGTCTCCACTCAGTAACACTAGGGGCCGATAAGCGATTGTGTGTGCGGGATCCCTATCTGGTTTTGGGAGTGTGACTAGGGTGGCTTCTGTCTGGGAGGAAGCCGTTATCTAATGCCTCCGTATACACCTTAAGCAGCTGCGGGCTGAGAAGATCAGCGTATGTTTTATAAAATTCATGAGGGAAACCGTCCGGGCCTGGGACCTTACCAGACGGCAATGCTCTCATTGTGCCCCTCACCTCCTCTAGTGTGAGCAGGGTTTCCAGTTCTCTACACTGTTCCGGTGTAAGAATAGGGAAAGTGAGACTGTAAGGAAAGGTATGGATTTCTGTCACAGGGGCATTTAGAGCAGATCTGTATAATTGGGTGAAGTGCATAGTCAATTTGCTATGAATTTCATGCTGCGTATACTTGAGTCCTCCTCCCAAGGTCCGGAGCGCAGTGATGGACCATGGGACCAGGCCAATAGGGGCCCAGAGAAATCAGCTTTAGCATGCGCTGACTCTGAATGTGCTGCGAAGTTTAAATATAGTTGACGCTCTAGGAGGTCTGTTTGCTTCTTTTGTGCCTCTAATAGTGGGGTGGAGTCTGACGCACCCTCTATCGCTTGTGTTTCTAGTGCTAGTGAAGCTTTTTCCACTACAGTCAGTTCTGATTCTACCTGTCTCTTCAGGCCACAGCCCAGTCCTAGGCACTTCCCACGCAGTGTAACTTTCATAGCAGCCCACACCACCATGAGGGATGAGGCAGACCCAGTATTATGCATGAAATATTTACTAATGGCATCTCCTATTGAATCCCGGAAGATTGGGTCCTCCAGCATGGCCGGTTGTAACCGCCATGTAGGGATGCCAGGGATCCCCTACTCCCATGCCACCGTGATGTAATGTGGGTTGTGGTCGGAATGTGTGTGGCCTCGGAAGTCTGAACTAGTTATGTAGGGGAGCAAGGAGGGGAGCCCAGAAACCTATCCAACCGCACATGTAAGTCATGAGGTACAGAGTAGAATGAATGTACCCTTTCTCTGGGGTTACGATGCCTCCAGAAATCCCACCCATGCGACCATTCCCTCAATACTTTTGAGTTAGTTATAGCAGTTGTACCTGTTAGAGGGGGAAAGGATCTATCTAATCCAGTATCTATGACACTGTTAAAATTCCCTCTGATCAACCACGGTATGTCACACCATTTTGTCAGTATTTGGGACAGTGTTCGCAGGAACAGACCTTGGTCTGTATTAGGGGCATATATACTGCCTAATAATATGCAATGCCCATCCAACCTGCCTTTTAGAAACACATATCTACCGTCTTTATCGGCCAGGGTCTCCTCAACTGCAAAAGGTGTACCCGGTCGGATCCAAATTAGGGCCCCCGTGCAAACAGAATAATCAGTGTAAACAACAGTGGTTAAGCACTCAATTTGAAGTTCAATTATATGCATAAGTCTTCAGTACATAGTGCACAATTTGGAATGATAAATTGTTGTTGTCTCAATAAACAAATGTGAAAGTGGTTTCTTGTTCCAAAAAATCTTTATTCATCATCCTTTTCTTAAAAACACAGCAAGTAGCCAACGCGTTGCGTCCACCAGGGACTACTTCAGGGCTCAATATACATGTTGTCGTCACGTATATTCCTCATTATATGAATAGTGAGAATGGATGTTGTTTTTAGAAATTTTGGAGTACAATTGCTCCGATAGAATTCCAGCGTGGCGACCAGTTCAGTAGAAAGAGACTGTGACGTAATGTGGGTTGTAGTCAGAATGTGTGCAGCCTCGGTAGTCTGAACTAGTTATGTAGGGGAGCCCAGAAACCTATCCAACCGCACATGTAAGTCATGAGATACAGAGTAGAATGAATATACCCTTTCTCCGGGGTTAAGATGCCTCCAGATATCTGTCAAATCCCACCCATGCAACCACTCCCTCAATACTTTTGAGTTAGTTATAGCAGTTGTACCTTTTAGAGGGGGAAAGGATCTATCTAATCCGCGAAACAGCCATTACATCGCATGCGTTACAACGCATGCTATTACTACTCGGTCGTTCCAACGACCGCGTTGTTACTTTGCAGTACATTACAACGCAAGTCGTTACATCGACTTGCTGTAGGGGGCGCGCTAACATAAGGAATAGTATAATTTACTATTCCAACACCTTCCCTACTGTTGCGCACACTGGAGTTGGAATAGTAAATTATACTATTCCGAAGTCCAGCGCGCCCCCTTCAGCAAGTCAATGTAACGACTTGCATTGTAATGTACAGTGATGTAACAACGCGGTTGTTGTAACAACCGCGTTGTAATCGTATGCGTTGTAAAGGCATGCGATGTAAAGTGTCCTATTCATCTAATCCGGTATTTATGACACTGTTAAAATCCCCTCCGATCAACCACGGTATGTCACACCATTTTGTCAGTATTTGGGACAGTGTTCGAAGGAACTGACCTTGGTCTGTATTAGGGGCATATATAGTGCCTAATAATATGCAACGCCCATCCAACGTGCCTTTTAGAAACACATATCTACCGTCTTTATTGGCCAGGGTCTCCTCAACTGCGAAAGGTGTACCTGGGCGGATCTAAATTAGGACCCCCCGTGCAAACAAAGAATAATCAGTGGCATACACCTTACCCATCCATTTTCTTTGTAGCCTGACCATTTCAACCTTATTTAAGTGCGTCTCTTGTAGAAGGGCAATACGTACCTTGTGTTTTTTAAGGTAAGAATAAACCGTGTATCTGTGGGATGGTGTGCGGAGACCCCGCACATTCCAAGTGAGTATTGTATGGTCTGTCATGACTCTACAATATACATGAATGAAATGTAGCCAGGCCTGTGCACACAGCCGTGTGTATGAGTCGGCGGTGCGCTGAGGCTTCGCCCATTTCCCCCAGGTGGGCCCCTGCAACTAAAGGGAAAGTGGATAAGCCAACATGGCAAAAAAGAAACATTATGAGAGCGGCGCCCACAAACATAGGGTGCTACCCAAACCCTGACAAGAGAAAACTGTCCGTGCAACAAACTGGTTCCCTATATAATGGAAAGTGTGAGGGGGTGTAAGGCCATGTGGGGCAAGCCACTGTGAAATCCCCAAGTTTGTCATATCTGTGCGTGTAAAGGTATTTGTAGTGGAGAATAACCCTCTAGTTCCGCTCGTAAGCCTAGGTGTGGTACCTATTATGTACATCTCACAGCATATGAAACAATGCAAAAGTTACTATACCAAATGTCTTCGAGTTGCAGCCCTTAAGAAGTTTTCGTGGTGCAAACACAACACCCCAACTTTCATACAATACCATCTGAAGTCTGTGGCGTAACATCAGGCATTCGCAGTGATACAGCGTCCATTAAACCAGCTGCTGATGAGTACTCATCTTCTGAAGAGTGGGGTGGAGTGCCTTCTTTGCTGATCATCTCTGCAGCTTCAGCCATCCGCTCCGCTACCCGAACTGCTTCCTGCCTCTCTTGTCTGATTTGATCCAGCCCCGGTGCCGTTAAGAGGCCAAAGTTCTGTTTCCTGGGTCGCAGACGACGATTTCTGGTCCCACCGGCAGCACCATTCCTGGCGTCTGTTTTGCCCGTTGGGCGTGGCCCGAGAACTGGCCTGTGGTTTCCAGCCAGTCCCAGGTGTGCTGTGGTGTGACGAAAAACCTTGCTTTCCGATCAGAAACCACACGTAGCTTTGCTGGGTAGAGAAGTGAATATGAAATGTCCAGTTGTCAAAGCTGCTGTTTAACTTGCAGGAAGGATCCTCGTTGATGCTGGTCCTTAATTGTGTAGTCCAGAAAGAACAACATTTTTGTGTTTTCAAATTTGACCTCGGGCAATTTCCTGGTTTCTCGTAGGATCATATCTCTTTGTTCCTGTAGTTTTAATAATTTAAAAATAAGTGGCCGTGCCCCTGCGCCTGGTGCCGGTCTCCTGCCTGGGACATGATGTGCTCGTTCTATAGTAAAAAATGGGGAGAATAGGGAGGAAGGTAGAATATTTTTAAGCCATTGTTCCAGAAAAATGACTGCGTCCTGACCTTCCGCTCCTTCCGGCAATCCGCTCAGGCATACATTGTTCCTCCTGGAACGTCCCTCCGCATCTTCCACTCGTTCTTCTAAATATCATATTGGGGACTCATGTGTGTTTTGTTGCTGCTCCAGAAAGTCAGTGACTGGCTTCAGTTCTGTGATATCATGTTCCACCGTGACGACACGCTCTCTCAGTTTCCGGTGATCCGCGTGCAGCAGAGTGAGGTCAAGCGCAACTTTATCGATTTTAGATTCCATCAATTCTCTGGATCGCTCTATGGCACTCAGGATGGCATCTAATCGGTCGTCTGGGGATTCCTGCTGCACTAGTGGCTGCGTTTGATCCATGTCCACCGGGCCTGTAATCTGCGAGGAGGCCCTCGACCTGGTGCCTTTAGTGCGACCCATCTGTCCAAACAAGCACTCCGATTCCCTATTATCTAAATGTGTTCAGCGGGAGCTGGTGGCACACAATGGGTAAGCTGCACGATTCCCTGTACGCTGCCGTCCGGTAGGAGCGCAGTATCAGACATTGCTATAAGCAAGTTCCGTACTTCGCCGTGTATCACACTGATTGTGCAATGATGAAGATTTGTTGTAGCCTGTCTCCGCCTATGTCCCTGTTCCCAAGGCACAAGGCTCTGAGCTGTCCGGCGCCCTCAATGTAACATCTCGCCTGATGCATCTATCTTCACTCAACAGGGGGGAGGCAAAACTGGTAGTGTGGGCAACGCGATCATCCGCAACCAGCGAGGCAGTCCCAATGCAGACCCCTCATGCTACGTCTGGCCAGTATGCACGGATCAATCGTACCCCTTCAGCGGTCTAATGCCTGACGCCATGAGCCGGTACTCCTCCTCTGCATCACTATGTCTCAGGACACTCCTCTTCTCAACACACCATGGCCCTAACCAACAACTCCCTCTCTGAGTCGAGTTCTTTATTTAAGAGCTCACAAAGCAAGAGGGGCATGGTCTGCAGCCCGAGAAGGCGGTCGCATAAGCGACGAGCTCCGGGCCAGGGGCGCCAACTCCGTTTATTATCCTGATACCCCTTAGTGGCATACAGATTGCTGACCTCGAGAGCTGAGGCGGATGGTGCCGGGACCACATTGCCGTTATCCCGGGGAGCGAGGTTGCCGCGCACACTGAGTGCGACCCGATGCGGTCTCCGGCTTCGCGACGGGCCTGCGGAGTGGGAGTGGCCTCTGGAGCACTGAGCTACGCTGAGACCTGCCCGGCTGACTGAAGCCTGACGACGGCGTGCTTAGGTACGCGAGGCCCCGGATTTGCGCCTGCAGTTTTGTGGACCTGGCAGTGATCGGGACATCCGGTGGAAGGTTGCTGTGCCTTGCTGTAGATAGCGGATTACACCGTGAGTCCACCGGTGACACGTTGTCGGGCCTGCGGCCCCCTTCTACCGCTGCCGGCTTTCCTTCGGCGGAACTACTGATGCTGGAGCCGGGCTCTGCTGGATGGACCTGGGTGCAGTGCCGGGACGCTTGGGCCTCCGGGAGCATCATTGACACGCGGTGAGAGCCCCCCCACCCCTCTCCATCAGACTGGCCATCAGGGGTGTGCGATTTATCGCAGGGGGCTCCGTGTTGATTACTTCTAGTGCTGGTGAGACCCTGATTGGAGCTGGACTGCATTAGATTCTTGCCGCCTGGGGTCCTCCCTCCTCTTCCCCCCCAGCCGAGCACAACCTTGTGGAACCAGAAATACGCACTGTGGGGACCGTCTGGAGGGGACTCTGAATTACCTGGCGGGCACATATCACTGCATTGGAAGTGGGGCTGGCCCTGAGATGGAGGTGGTGGCCCGAAGTGGCTGCTGCCCATAGTGCCTGCTCTCCTCTTGGAGATCTCCTGATTAGCGGCTGGCCTATGGCGTAGATGCTGGACATTGATAAGACCTCTGGTGTTCTTCTACAGCGGCTGCGTTTCCCTGCCTGAACCCTGTGTGGGCCCGACTACTGCATTTGGACTGGGGGCTCCGATCCTATGTTCCACTGTATGGTGTTCTCAACATATGGTACGCTGCAATACCGAGTGGTGGCTGGTAATACGTGCTGGGGGACAATACAGTAACGGGCGCTGGTCCCGGCTTTTTCTCCGCTATTGTGCTTTCTTACTGGCACTGAGCAACCTGTGATCCCTGTGGGGTGCCTCAACAGAATCAGACCTACTGCTGCTCGTGGTGGACCCCCCCCCCCCTTGTTGAGGTGTTGGGAGTGCGGCTGAGATCAGTCATGGGTAGAAACAAAACGAAAACGATGCCGGACTCGGAGCGGGCTGGCTCCCCACCTTCTGAGGCCTCCTCTATACAATCTCATCGGACTGATGAGGGGGTCACTTCTCTTCCTCCCATTGACAAACTGGATGTGATCCTCCAAGAGATCCGTGAATCTCGTGCTGCTATAGCGCAGCAGATTGGCACTATCTCCACCAAATTAAATCTGCTAAAGGATGATCATAAAAAGCTGGCGGATAAAGTGAAAGATATTGACCACTCGGTTGCAACTCTGCAGCCCTAGGTGGAGAGGCATGATGCGCACATTCGACTCCTGCAGCAACAGGTTGCGTCCTTGCAGGCCCGGGCTGATGATGCGGAAGGTAGGGCCCGACGCAACAACCTCCGTATCATTGGGCTTCCGGAGGGGGCGGAGGGTCAACACCCTACGACCTTCATTGAGGAATGGTTGCGGACCAGGGTGGCCCCGCGGGCTTGTCGACACATTTCACAGTGGAAAGGGCCCACAGGGTACCCATGCGCAAGCCTGTCCCTGGTGCTAATCCTAGACCGCTCTTGGCCAGAATCCTTAATTACAGGGATCGTGATCATATATTACAAATGACACGAGATGCGGGTCCTATTCTCTTCGATAATACCAAAATATCAATTTTTCCGGATTATACACTGGCAGTACAACGCCTGCGCTCCTCGTTCCTGGAGGTCAAGGCCAGTGCCCGCGCAGTGGGATTGACTTTTGCTCTCTTGTTTCCTGCCAAACTCAAAATTATTCATAATCAACAGGCCTGCTTCTTTGAGTCCCCTGAA
This sequence comes from Calotriton arnoldi, assembly GCA_963921515.1. Classification (NCBI taxonomy): domain Eukaryota; kingdom Metazoa; phylum Chordata; class Amphibia; order Caudata; family Salamandridae; genus Calotriton; species Calotriton arnoldi. The sequence continues at coordinate 2,423,817 of CAWUFW010001933.1, forward strand.
AGCGCATGGGAGTGGTTGGATAGGAATTTCCCGGACACTGCCCGTGCTATACGCCCTACGCAGTTGCAGCCGAAACCGCAGCGCCTCCCACGCCGTAGACGGAGGGGACTTACTACACAGAGTACTGTGACTAATACTCCTTCGCAGCAATCCGCGCTGGAGAGCAGACGGGCGGCACTCCGCTCGGCCTCAGCGTTGCGACTACCCTGTGCACCTATCAGCACCAGTCCCTCGGCGGAGGTATCCTCGGACTCGGATTCTGGAGGCAGTATGGCGTTATTCCCGTCGGTGTCCACACAGCTTAGCAACGATCCGTTGGCTGATTAAATGATGTAATTATGATATGTTCTGTGATGTGTGGAGAAATGCTTTACTGTGTTCTTTTGGTAACTGGCCGTCCCAATTGTAAGCACTGCTCTTTACACTTATAATTTATGCTATGCCGCATGTGTTATATTCTGCTCACAAACTGATTGGCTCCGTAACTGGCTGCTGGGTACGCTTTCATGATGTAGTCCCTGGCCCGGCCTGTTCTGGGTTACTGTACGTTTTATAACTGATTGTTACGTATTTACAGTAACCAGCCCACCCCACTGGCGTGAAGCCTTTTTTCTTATTTACTGTGTTATGTGTCTTGTTTGCACACAGTTTGGTTGACCGAAGTTGAATCGTTGGACCTTGTATTGGATGGTTGTTTTTGTTTTGATTATGCTACTGATCTGTATTTTGATGCTCTTGGGGGATGGGGGTGGGTGTGCGTGGGGGTGGGGGGATAGGGGGGATGGGACCCGTGATTAGCTGTTATGTCTGTAGCAAAATCATATACTGTCATCTCCTGGAATATACGAGGAATGGGTTCTGTACAGAAGCGACATCGGATAATTGCTCAATTACACCGGCGTCGAGCGCAGATTGTATGTCTCCAGGAAAAGCACTTAACTTCTTCCGAGCTTGCCAAGGTACAGAAGCGTTGGAGGGGACAATTGTATGGTACTGTCTACTCTGCCTTCTCTCGTGGAGCGGCGATTTGGCTGCGAGCAGGAATCCCTTTTTCACTGACAGATTGTAGGATCGACGATCAAGGGAGATATGTACTTCTGCAGGGTACGCTAGATGGCACCTGGGTGGTCTTAGGGTCGATTTATGCTCCCAATACTGAACAAGATGCATTCCTTTCCCGCCTCTCATGAGCGCTGTCAGACTGGACACAATACCCGTGGATACTGGGAGGGGATTTTAATGCTGTGTTCGATGTTGATCTAGATAGGTCCCATCCCCCTTTGTCCAACGTAGCTGCCACTATACAAGCGACTAATTTAGTTAATTGGATGAAAGGATGGGGTCTGTTAGTTGTTTGGAGAATGCAACACGTTGGTTTGCGTGAATACTCGTTTTATTCCTATCCGCACTCCTTGCACACACGTTTAGATCATTTCCTTTGCTCCCCGGACATGTGCTCTATGTTAGCGAGTACCACATATTTAGGTAAGACCATCTCTGATCACAACCCTCTGGAGCTGGTACTTAACTCGGGTCGAGTTCCTGCACCGATACCCACATGGCGCCTGCAATCGCTACAGTTGGAGGACCCGGTTTACCGGGATACCTTGGCTACCACCATTACCACTTATTTTACAGAGAATGAGGGTACGGCTTCCTCTAGGATTGTTGAATGGGAGGCGTTTAAGGTCATAATCCGAGGAGTCTCCATGGGGATGGTGGTAGGGATTCGGCGTGAAGCCATACGTGATCTAACAGAACACGAGAGTTTACTGCAGGCGCTAGAGATAGCTGCTCAGTCTAATGTTGGGAAAGAGCCGGACCTCCAGGAAGCTAGGATCAGATATGCGGAGTTATTGGAACACTTGAGGGTAATAGATTTGCATGCGTATACGCTGCGTACTCATGCCGACTCGGATAGGTCTGGTACATTATTAGCCAAGTTAATTAGACCGCAACCCTCTCCTACACCTATCTTGGCCATCCATAATGACCATCATGAATTGATTACCACACAAGTAGATATAAATAGAACCTTTTTTGATTATTATACAACCCTGTACGCTGCCCCCCCTCACGATGCCACGGATGCAATCACTACATTCTTGGGGGCGGTAATACTTCCTACCATCACGCCAGCCCAGGCTGGGGATTTGGCTACCCCTGACCGCTTCTGAAATCCGCAGTGCTATACGTGGAATTGCCCGTAACAAGACCCCGGGTTCAGATGGGATCCCCATTGAATTTTATTCTACCTTTGCTGCGTCCATAATCCCTAAACTGCTTCAACTGTACACCACCGCTTTGGATGAGGGTGCCTTGCCCCCTACGACCAGGGAGGCACTAGTGACCTCTCTGTTGAAGCCTAATAAGAACCCTATGGATCTCGCAGCATATAGGCCCTTATCGATCCTTAATACAGAGTATAAAATTCTTAGTAAGTTATTGGCGGCCCGCCTACTTCCTTTGCTCCCCACTCTAATTCATACCGACCAATGTGGATTTGTGCCTAAACCCAGTACCTCCTTGAACATACGTCGTTTTTATGCCCTTCTACATTCAGCCCGCACTAACGCCCCCCGCGCAGGCTGCCTCTCCTTAGATGTGCGTCAAGCATTTGACTCTTTAATCTGGTTGTATATGCTGGCCACATTGGTTAAATACGGAATTCCCCCAGCCTTTATTAAATGGGTTAAGCTCCTTTATACTAATCCTACGGCGAGGGCCAGGACCGGCACTAATATTTCTGCAATGTATAATGTGTATCGGGGTACACGGCAAGGTTGTCCGCTGTCGCCCTTGCTGTTTGTGCTTGCTTTAGAACCTTTGGCACAACAACTGCGACACATAATGGCACCATACGGCATCCCGGTGAGTCGGGTTTGCCACTCTGTCTCGGCGTATGCAGACGACATGTTGCTCTACTTTGCAGATTTACATGTAGATATGGCGCCTATCGCCTCACTGTTTGAACAATTTGGCAAAATTTCGGGGTTGTGCCTTAATGCCTCTAAAGCGATGGCCTTTTCCTTCTATGATACATACACGCTCCCTACACTACAATTTGGTCCGATGCGGTTTAGGGTGGAACCAGTCACGTTTAAGTATTTAGGGATTAATATTTACAGAACTACTGCGGACACAGTTGAAGGAAATGTTGTCCGAGCACTTAATAATCTCAAGTCCCAAGTGGCGTTTTGGAATACCTTACCTTTGACTACTGCGGGACGTGTGGCGGTCTCTAAGATGGTTATGCTCCCTAAATTACTGTATCAATTTACAAATCTCCCAGTAGCACTTCCTGCTTGGATTTATAAAGCATTGGATAAATTATTGACTTCCTTAATTTGAGGAGCGGGCCGTCACAGATTGGCTCTTGCCAAAATACAACTACCAAATACTGAGGGCGGCATGGGTGCGCCAGATTTTAAAGCCTATTTTATAGTGGCCCAATTACAATGGCTGGCTTATTGGTTGGCTGGTCATAATTTATTTGAAATAGGTTATTCGACCGCTCGCTTGCGTGCTGGGACGCTCCAGTCTTTGTTATGCCCTGGAGTGACTAGGATGATGGACCCTCCATTTCTTTTACATATTGCACTCCATTATTGGAAATTGGCGCTGAAATATGCTGATATATCGATCCCGTATGCCCCGAATATACCCCTTTGTGGCTTACCCACAGCACAAGGAGTTCCGTCTGCCACTAGCCTACAGGATGGGTGACATCTGGTACGAAAACTGTAGGAGATTTATTTCTGGACGGAAACTTAATGCCGCATGAAGAATTTGTACAAGCATATTCGGCTCCTCCTACACTGTTTTTAACACATGCTGCGGTCACACATTATGTGCGTAGATACTGGTTGTTGGATCAGGGGGAACCTCCGACCTTCGGATTATTGCAATCAATCCACATAATGGGACAAGGTAGCCATTTGGTCCGATGGTTATATCGGGGTCTGCGACCCCATCTGGGAGTTTCCTTGCTGACTCTTCATCACAGGTGGGAGGCAGAGGTGTCCAGGGACTTCACTGATAGAGAATGGTCACGGGTCCTTGACTATCCCAGGCGCGTCTCCCGCAATGCACGATTAAAAACGATCCAACTGTTTGTCCTGCATAGGGCCTATCTTACGCCACAGATGATACATCGTATGTTCCCCAATTCCACATCGGAGTGTCCACGTTGTCGAGCAGTGGAGGCAGGTTTTATTCATATATTTTGGACCTGTTCCGCCCTTGTGGACTTCTGGACGGAGGTTCTCCAAGGCCTCACATACCTTTCTGAACGTACCACTTGGAACACCCCTGAGGCCTGTCTCCTCGGGCTCTTTCCTCTTCCTACAAAGGCTAAAGTGTTGCGCCGTTTTATAAGTCTCATTCTCATGCTAGCCAAGCGGCTTCTCACGCAGCGTTGGAAGTCAGCCAGGGCCCCTCACACGGGGAAATGGCGGGAGGAAGTTATAAAATGGGCTACTGCTGAGAGGGAGGCACTGCAACGTGAAGAGTACAGGGGGTTAAGGAAGAAACCGATTTCTTTGGAATGGGCTCAAATGCTGGAATTTTTTAGGGCACAATATGTGGATGATGCTGCTGATTGATGTGCTTATGAGGATGTTTCCTTCCTTCCCCTTTCCCTCCCCCTGCCTCCCCCTTCTCCCTCCTTTCTTTCTCTCCCCCCCCCCTGTCCTGGCCCCTCCCTCCCCCAGCCCTGCTCCGCTCCCCCTGATGGTACTCAGAACAGACAAACAGTTTATGGTAGCATTGTTCTTTATTATGGGTTTTTATTTTTTATTTGTTACTTTTCTTTTTCCTTTTTATATCACAGATTGTCGCATTTATTATACAATGATTGCTCTTCCAATCCGAATATGTGCATAAACTTGTCTATACATGTATACAGCATATTCATGGTTGATTCCGCCTTCGTAGAATATATATATACACCTCAATACCATGTAACGATAATCCTTCTAGATTTACTGTCAGACAAGTTCTTAAGATGTACTCGTATGTACTGCTCAATGTGTACACGGATTATTTTATGTTTTATGACACTGCAATACGAATTGTATCAAAACAGAAAACTTAATAAAATTCTGTGTTAAAAAAAAATAAGAGCTCACAAAGCAAGGAGATGTATCGGCCCAGACCCACTTCTTTTCTGTCCCACATGTAGTTGTCTGTATGTGTGTGCGCCACCAGGATCAGTACTGCACACTACCTTAGACGCGGGTCCCCCCAGGGTTGCAATTGCTGCATCCACATGTCTCAGGCCTTCTTCCCACTGACTGTCGCTATATCAAGTCCTCTCTGTGCTCACCGGGGCACCCCTTCTTCTTTCTTTGTAGCCACCACTACCTCCCGATGCCTGCCTCTCTCGGAAGCTCGATCGCTTGCTGCTCCTCTGCGCCAGGTGGTGCATGGACAGAATATTGAGTACAAAATATCGAGTTGCACAAATATCGAGTCATTAATATCGTAGGTCAGAAATATCGACAGCAAGAATATTGTGGTCAAGAATATCAACTTAAGGTAAGTAATATCGATTTTAGAAATATCGAAGTGTTTAATGTTGTTTGCAAAAATATAGTTGTTAAAAATATCGTTTTTTATTATTATGTATTTTAGTATATATTTTATATGTATGTGATGTATGTTTTTTTGTATAGGAATTGTTTTTTTTTAATATATGTTACATTTTTAGTAGTTATTATTTTTTTTAAATTTGGAATTTGTGCTTTTAGCTCTGTAGCGGGTTGTGGGTTTATAGGGGAATAGGGTGGGAAGTAAATTATTTATATTACATTTATTGAATAATTTTTATTTATTAATATTTGTTTAATTGAGATGTTATAGTGTTAAATGTGTAAAGTAGTTATTAATAATTAATTAATAATTGGTTGTTAATTAATGTTAGTTAATTAATTGGTTATTAATTTTGGTAATTTTGTAATTCATTTTAGGTGTGTGTTGTGGTGTTTATAGGTGTAAAGGGTGGGAAGTAATTAATTTTTAATTTATGAATTAATAATTGGTTGTTAAATAATTTTGTAATTAATTGGTTATTAATTTTGGTAATTTTGAAATTAATTTTAGGTGCGTTTTGTGGTGTTTATAGGTGTAAAGGGTAGGAAGTAATTTATTTTTAATTTATGAATTAATAATTGGTTGTTAATTAATTTTAATTAATTAATTTGTAATTAATTTTGGTAATTGTGTAATTCATTTTAGGTGTTTGTGGTGGTTTTCATAGGTGTGAAGGGTGGGAAGGGTGGCAAGTAATTCATTTTTAATTTATCAATTAATAATTGGATGTTAATTAATTTTAATAAATTAATTGGTAATTAATTATGGTAATAGTGTAATTAATTTTAGGTGTGTTGTGGAGTTTATAGGAGTAAAGGGTGGGAAGTAATTTTTGTTTAAGTAATTATATATAGTTGTTAATTAATTTTAATTATTTGATATTTATTTTGGGTAATTGTTTATTTTTCAGTGTGTTGTTTTTACTTTTAAAGGGGTAAAGGGTGGGTATTAAATACATTTTAATTATTTAATTATTAGTTGTTAATAGTAATAGTTTTTAATTTTAAAATAAGTTTTAATTGTGTTTTATTATTTTATTGTTTAATTTAGGTGTGTGTTGTGGATATTATAGTGTTGAGGTGTGTGTAGTCAATTAATGTTTATTAGTTTTTTTATTAATAATATTTTTAAATGCATTATTAATTATGTTAATTATGTAAATAAATGTAATTACAAATGTTGAAGTGTTTTGTTATTGGCGTGGTGTTATAGGGTAGAAAATAAAATAAATACATTTATGTTTTAATACATTTTTTTGTTTGTAAATATTTTCTAGTTTAAAAGAATTATTTTTTTGTAAATGTATTATTATTTTTTATATAATATTTGTAGGTTTTTGTTACATGTAATTAATATTATAATATGTGTTCTTTTTATATGTTTAATATTTTTTTGTTTATTAATTTTTTAATTTTTTTAAATATATATATATTTTTTCTAAGTGTTTGAGTGTGAATAGTAATTTTGTTTCTCCGCTATCCAACACTTTCCCTACTGTTGCATTCACTGGAGTTGGAATAGTAATTTTTACCCCTCCGCTATCCAGCACTTTCTCTACTGTTGCACTCACTGGAGTTGGAATAGTGATTTTTACCTCTCTGCTATCCAACACTTTCTCTACTGTTGCACTCTCTGGAGTGGGAATAGTAATTTTTACCCCTCCGCTATCCAACACTCTCCCTACTGTTGCACTCACTGGAGTGGGAATACATTTTTTTACCCCTCCGCTAACCAACACTTATCCTACTGTTGCATTCAGTGGAGTGGGAATACTAATTTTTACCCCTCAGCTATCCAACACTTTCCCTACTGTTGCTCTCACTGGAGTGGGAATAGTAAATTTTACCCCTCCGCTATCCAACACTTTCCCTACTGTTGCACTCACTGGAGTTGGAATAGTATTTTTAACCCCTCCGCTATCCAGCACTTTCCCTACTGTTGCAGTCACTGGAGTGGGAATAGTAATTTTTACCCCTCTGCTATCCAATACTTTCCCTACTGTTGCTCTTACTGAAGTGGGAATAGTAATTTTTACCCCTCAGCTATCCGACACTTTCCCTACTGATGCACTCACTGGAGTTGGAATAGTAATTTTTACCCCTCCGCTATCCAGCACTTTTCCTACTGTTGCACTCACTGGAGTGGGAATAGTAATTTTTATCTCTCCGCTATCCTGCACTTTCCCTACTGTTGCACTCACTGGAGTTGGAATAGTGGTTTTTACCTCTCTGCTATCCAACACTTTCCCTACTGTTGCACTCACTGGAGTGGGAATACCTTTTTTTACCCCTCCACTAACCAACACTTATCCTACTGTTGCATTCATTGGAGTGGGAATACAAATTTTTACCCCTCAGCTATCCAACACTTTCCCTACTGTTGCTCTCACTGGAGTGGGAATAGTAAATTTTACCCCTTCGCTATCCAACACTTTCCCTACTGTTGCACTCACTGGAGTTGGAATAGTATTTTTAACCCCTCCGCTATCCAGCACTTTCCCTACTGTTGCAGTCACTGGAGTGGGAATAGTAATTTTTACCCCTCTGCTATCCAATACTTTCCCTACTGTTGCTCTTACTGAAGTGGGAATAGTAATTTTTACCCCTCAGCTATCCGACACTTTCCCAACTGTTGCACTCACTGGAGTGGGAATAGAAATTTTTACCACTCCGCTATCCGACACTATCCCTACTGTTGCACTCACTGGAGTGGTAATAGTAATTTTTACCCCTCCGCTATCCAACACTTTCCCTACTGTTACACTCACTGGAGTGGGAATACTTTTTTTTACCCCTCGGTTATCTAACATTTATCCTACTGTTGCATTCAGTGGAGTGGAAATACTAATGTTTACCCCTCCGCTATCCAAAATTTTCCCTACTGTTGCACTCTTTGGAGTGGGAATAGTAATTTTTGCCCCTCCACTATCTAACACTTTCCCTACTGTTGCTCTCACTTGAGTGGGAATAGTAAATGTTACCCCTCCGCTATCCAACACTTTCCCTACTGTTGCACTCACTGGAGTTAGAATAGTAATTTTTACCCCTCCGCTATCCAGCACTTTCCCTACTGTTGCACTCACTGGAGTTGGAATAGTAATTTTTACCTCTTTGCTATCCAACACTTGTCCTACTGTTGCACTCAGTGGAGTGGGAATAGTAATTTTTACCCCTCCGCTATCCAACACTTTCCCTACTGTTGCTCTTACTGGAGTGGGAATAGTAATTTTTACCCCCCGCTACCCAACACTTTCCCTACTGTTGCTCTCACTGGAGTGGAAATAGTAATTTTTACCCCTCTGCTATCCAACAGTTTCCATACTGTTGCACTGTTTGGAGTAGGAATAGTAATTTTTACCCCTCCGCTATCCAACACTTTCCCTACTGTTGCACTCACTGGAGTTAGAATAGTAAATTTAATTATTTTGCTATCCAACACTTTTCCTACTGTTGCACTGATTGTATTGGGCAATTTAGGTATAAATATTTTTTCATAGTTTAATGTTTTGATTTATTCTAGAATTGTTTTTTATATTTTAAATTATTTATATATATACATATATATATATGTATTATTTTTATATAACTGTAAAGTTTTAAAATAAATTAAAGATAATAGTTTATTAATTATTTTAAAGTAAATATATATATATGTATAAATTATTATGTTTGTGTGTTTATTTTTGTTAAATTAAGTTTATTTGTAATATTTTGTAAAAATGTATATTAAATTTAATTTATTTTGTTAAAATGAATATTAATATTTAATATATTTAATATGTATTATTTTATTATATATATATTTAAATCGATATTTTTTACTTCTATATTTTTTACATCGATATTTTTGATTCAATATTTTTGTACTTACCTGTGTAGGTATGGAAGTCGATATTTTTCTACTCTACATTTTTTTTCGATATTTTGAGCATTGATATTTTTAACATCGATATTCTATCAGTGAACCGCGCCAGGCACCTTCCACAATGCTGCGCTGCATCTCAGGGTTCCCAGGCGGCAGCTGACCCTGTTCCAGGTGTACCAGTGATTTTCAAGCTGAATTATGCGCTCCTTCTGCCGCCAATCCAAGCCAGCCTGGTCCGGCAACTCGCGGAGTCTCTCTTGGCTCCTGCCTTCGCCGCACTGTCCGTCCCCTTCCACACCGGGTAGCGCCTCTTGTACCTGCTCGCATACCACCAGGGTATTCACTCGCATCCGCGATCTATTTGCAGCGCAGCGCTAAGTACTACCGGCTTACCTGCCGCCTCCTCGTGCCAAGTCGCGCCGTCAGTCCCTTCCCTAGTCAGGCGACATTACTCACATCCTTCTGTACCCCTCTAGCGCAGATATCTGCATCAGTAAGCAACTGTGACACGGGGCCCATCAGTGACGGCTGTAGCCGCTCCGACGCCTCCAACCAGCACATGTTCTTGCAGCCGTTACGTCCGCTGCAGCTACGGGTAGGCCCAGGCCGGGGTCACTCCAGGGGCCACGCCTGGCTCTGTATTTCCAGCGTCTCATGCCTCTTCTCACATCCGGCGGTGCTGCGTGCGACTTCTTTTAATCACTTGTGTGGGTCGCGGGTGGTTCGGCGTGTGCTGTTAACCTTCGCCACAGCAGCCGCAGTCACTCACTAAGTATGCAGCAGGCCTCTTCTGGGCCACACATGTCTCATAGGGGCCTGACTCCGGTGCCCCAATTGAATGGTTACTGGTGATGCTCTCATTCCGCCGGAAACCTAGGGGGTTTGCCGAGCGATCCGCCACAGCTCTTTTCTGTAGCTGAGATGCTTAATCGGAGAAATGTCACAGATTAAGGGGATATGTGGTGTAGCGAAATCAAGATGTGTCCGCCATGTTGCCCCTGCAGGCCACGCCCCACCATGGGAGGATCTTCTGTTGCAGCAACAGGAAAGGGTTCTGCACCTGAACCTGCGCAACCTCCACCTACATACAGTTGACAGCTTGTGACCTTCCTCCCGAAGTCTGTGATGTTATTCTGGCTGCCAGGCTCGCTCCACCAAATTGGTATACGCCTGGCATTGGGATAAGTTTGTGTCATGGTGTTCTTCCAACAATGTTGAACCCCTTTCTGCACCTTTATCCATGGTTCTCTTGTTTGCTTTATCTTTGGCTCAGCAGGGCTGTGCTCTGGCACAGTTAAAGGTTACCTCTCTGCCATCTCAGCATTTTTGCGGTTGCTACACCAACCTTCTCCATTTAAGTCGCCTTAAAGGCCTGCAGCATATGTTTCCCCCTATGCCATTCATCATGCCTCAGTGGGAAATCAACCTGGTCCTCATCTTTCTCATGTGTGCACCATTCACGTCTGTACACAATTGCCCTCTTAGGCTCTTGACAATAAAAAATGCCTTCTTAGTGGCCATAACATCGGACAGGAGGGTCAGTGAATTGCAGGCACTCTCTGTGCACCCTCCTTATACCACCTTCTTCCCAGACAAGTTGGTTCTTCGGACCCGTGCCTCCTTCCTTCCAAAGGTTGTCACTCCCTTCCATGTAGGCCAGAGGATTACCCTGCCTACCTTCTTTGCTCCGCCTAATCCCTCCAAACAGAAGGAGAGACTCCACCGTCTGGACCCGAAAAGAGCATTGTTGTTCTACCTTCACCGCACAAAAGAGTTCCAGCTGGATGATCAACTCTTCGTGGGCTTTGCTGGAGCCAAAAAAGGAAAGGCTGTGTAGGAGCTGACTATCTTGCAATGGATTGTCCTGTTCATTGGCCAAGAAACAGACCTCTGAGGGCTTGCGGGCTCACTCTACCAGAGCCAAGGCTGTGACTACTAAGTGCTGTTTCAAAAAACAAGGGTACCCAATTGTCGGTTGGTCAGGGACCTTGGGTGTGTTTACAGTTTCTAAAGACAGTGGTCCCTAGACAGGAGTGAAATATAAGACCAATAAATATAGACTCAATCCGTTCTATATTCAGTGTCCAGCCGGACAGGAATTTAATAAACAAATTTAAGGAGTAACAGAAATTGTTTTGAACAATCTAAGTGGGACACAGTCCTGCGTCCGACTAGCTGGGACAAACAAAACATATAGAAAGGTTCAGGCAAACGGAGCTAGTCTATCTTATGAACAGAGTGAGAATCGGATAGACGGTGTATTTACAAGGACACCATTACATTATGGCATTCCAGTTTAGTACAACGTATATGGTGTGCATGGTGTCGACGACGTTTCGATCCCTTAACAAAATAATGGGATCATCTTCAGGACATTAAGAATGCTGTGCCTTAGTACATTACATTATATTGCAAAAACCAGAAATTGGGGGGGAAGAGAGGGGAGAAAACATAAAGTTAGGTTTTAGCAGTATGAGAGACATATATGGTGCAATTGACAAATTCTCCCACAAGCAGTCATGTTTAGTGAGCAAGCTTGATAGCCGTCGGTGCTCGTGAAGCCGTTATGAAGGGCAGGGAACGGTGACCGCTAGTGAAGACAGGTCTACTGTCCGCATGAACACGTGAAAACGGGGAGAACGTGCTGTACATGGTAAGTGCGTGTGGGTGCAGCGGCCACGACGGATCGTGATCAATGAGTCTCGGTGGCATGCGGACTCATGAGTAAAAACTATATGGGCGAGACAGTGATCAAGGTGATTGGTGTCGCGCTGGCATACCTGTACTCAACACGGGAGTGCAATTGCGTGTAGATTGAAAAGGAGCGGAATTGACCACTGATGCGTCCTGGGATTCAAGAATAGTGATTGAAATCAGCGATGAACCTGGAAGAGTAGGAATCGTGAATTGTGGTCAGCGATGAGCCAGGAAGAGGAGGAATCATGGATACTGTGATGACCCAAGATATCAAGCGCTTATGGGTGAGAGTGCTTACCAATGGAAATTACCGGCAACGGCCGTTGCGCGGTGAGGAGGGTTCCTGCTGGATCGCAAGAAAATTTCTGAGCGGGAGGTGGCCTGGAAATTAAAGGACACATTGAAGCAGGGTGGTGGGCAGGGCAGTGAGCAATGTGAGTGTGGGGACAGGAGCGCTTACCCGGGGTGGTCTTCCTTGAACGCCTCAGTCGGCGGATTAATGAAAACGGAGCCGCGATGGCAGTCTCTAATTTCGGCAACCTGTGGGTGAAGGATTGAAATTAGGGCGTTGTGAGGCTCAGGCTCAGTGGGATGTAGGGAACGATCGTGCCTATGCGCTTACCGGTAATACGGCTGCTGCTGTCTCTTGGTCAATAATGCTGCAAGTGCAGAAGGCGCGTGATATAAGGGAAGAACCATGTGACCTAGCGGGTGCTAGGGAAATTGGGGAAGTGAAGCAGACATCTTGGAACATGCAAGATGAAGTGGAGCAGACATCTTGGAACATGCAAGATGACATGGAGGGTTGTGAAAAGTGAAGGGAGGCATGCCTGATGGGTTCCTAGTTTGAACACTTTTGCTTGAAACCAATATGCACATTGGGGTTACAGGTTGTTTCCATATTCAGCTTTTTTTGTCTGAAACCAATAATTACTGTTGTAGATATGGGTGTGAATTACACAGCAAGTAATCCAGAATCGTGTGATCTAATGTTTTAAGCATCATGTTGTGAATATTGGCATATTATCACTTAGTCATTTTAGCCGGTGAGAGATATGCTTACAGCAAAGAGGTCCAATCTTCCATTCGGTTGAGGCCAGTATGTATGCTGCCAGTTTTCAAAATCAATTTTAATTCCTCTTTATTAAGGAGTTGGTGAATGTCTCCGCCCCTTGGTGGTGGTTTAATCACATTAATGATTGTCCATTTGAGTTCATCTTCAGCATGCCCAATTGTGTGGAAGTGTTCAACCAGAGGGGCATTTGGGGTGTTGCAGCGAATCCTACTCCTGTGTTGGCATATCCTTATGCGTGCTTTCTGCGTGGTTTGTCCTAAGTATATTTTGTTGCAGGGACAAAAAACAGCATATACAACATTGCAAGTGTTACAGTTGGAGAAACATTTCCGTTCGAACTTGATTTTATCAAAGACGAATTCTTTGCCTTCAATAGTTGTTTGACACATTATGCAATCACCATATTTAGCATGGCCCATTAATGGTGGTAGGCCCCAGTGATCATTCAAGGTAATTTTGGGGTCTGTAGGTGGGAGAGCTGCACACACAAGGTGGTCTCTAATGTTTTTCGCTTTGCGAAAGGCAAAGAGGGGGCATTCCAAATTGAGCTCGCCAACGTTAAGTACCTTCCAGTGTTTGATGAAACTTTTACGAATTGCGTGGGATGCTGGTGAGAAGGTCGTAACGCACACCATCCGGTTCTGGGGGCTTCTGTTTTTGGGTTCTAGGAGTACCTCCCTTGGGCAATACCATGCTCGTTTTTGGGTGTTTTTCACCAGTCTCCGTGGGTAGCCTCGTGATGTGAGTTTGTTACTAAGAACCTGGGCTTCTTTAAAATAATCGGCTTTCAGAGCACAGTTTCTCCTTATTCTAAGGAACTGTGAGTAGGGTAAGGAATCCCTAAGTGCACGTGGGTGATGACTGTTATATTGTAGCAGTGTATTGCACTCGGTGGGTTTTCTGAATAAGCTGGTAAGTAGGATGCCCTCGTTATGTTGGATGTTCAAGTCGAGGAAAGGAATACTCGATTTGTTGTGTGTCGTGTGCAGGCCATCACAGTTGTTGTTCAGCCAATGAAGAAATTGTCCTAAAGTGTCAGATGAGTCTTGCCAAATCATAAAGATGTCATCTATATATCGTTTCCACAGTGAAATACCACTGTGGAAGGGGTTAGTTGGTGTAAGAATGCGGCTCATTTCGAGATCATCCATATATAGTATGGCCAAATTTGGGGCAAAGACTGCCCCCATGGAAGTACCCTTGACTTGACCATAAAAACGATCATCAAAATGAAAAAAGTTCTTAGTAAGGCAGATTTCAAGAAGCTGCAGTATAAAGATAGTTGGGACTGCATGCGGATGTGGTCTTTTATTTAGAACTCGTTCCAAGACGAGCATAGATTCGGTTTGGGGGATATTGGTATACAGCGATTCCACATCCAACGTACAGAGAGTGTTGGATGTGGGGTTAAAGGGATATTCCTCAATGAGGTTTATCATGGCCATACTATCTCGTATGTAACATTCAGTATCAGGTACGAAGTCTTTGATGAAAAAATCCACGTATTGGCCAAGGGGTTCAAGGATAGAACCACATCCAGAGACTATTGGGCGATCTGGTGGTTTATCTTGGTTTTTGTGAATTTTAGGCAGTGTATAGATTACTGGTGTGCGTGGGGATGTGATGTTAAGAAATTGGTGTTCTTTCTTACTGAGAAAGCCTGATTCTAGGCCATCAGTGGTGACCTGGAGTATAAGTCTCTGTAGTTCTTTAGTGGGATTGGTTGGCAATAGACAGTAGTGATCTGTATTCTCAAGCTGTCTGAAAATTTCATTAGTATATTCTGCTCTTTCTTGTAGCACAATGCCTCCACCCTTATCTGCTGGTTTTATGACTATTGTGGAATTAAGTTTAAGGTCTGTGAGTGCCTTTTTTTCGTCCAACGAGATGTTGTATGGAACAAAACTATGTTTGTTTTCCAGATTGGTAATGTCATTGAGAACCAATTTCTCAAATGTCAATAGTTCTCCTGGAACCATGTTGGCGGAGGGAGAAAATGAGGATGGTGGTCTAAAAGGGGTTGTGGGGTTGTAGCTGGGTTTGGGGTTCAACAGGAAATAACTGTGGAGTCTTATTTTCCTGAAAAATCTGAGCAGTTCAGTTTGTACTTCAAGAAAGTTAGGGCGAGTGGTTGGCACAAATGAAAGCCCTTTACTAAGTATGGACAATTCAGGGTCGGACAACTGGTGTGTGGTAAGGTTAAAGATAGGTAGTGTAGACCCACTGGGGGAAGATGCAATTGTGGTTACCATTGGTAATGTTGGCGGCGTGTCTGACGCTCTCCTGGGGGATTTTGCCAACGGTGTTGTTGCTTTACCTTCCCTCTTTTCGGTTCTGTTTGACCGCGCCCTAAAAAAGGAAGATTAGGGTTTCCGTTAGAAGTACTTGGGCCTTCGCCTTGATCTGAACTGTCAGAGGATTCTGCTGAGGTGTCAGAGAACCCGACTAAATTTTGCCGTCTATTGAAGCGTCCCCAGGGTCTAATGTTTTGCGGGTTGCTGTAGGATCTGTTTACGTAGAAATCTTTTGCCAAGTAAGGGTATGCTCGTTCTTGGGTAAAGGCTTTGATATCCTTCCTCACTTTATTGGATTTTTTGTTTTGTTCTAACCTATGGAACTCGTCTATGGTCTTTTGGACTTCTTCTAGTATTTTTTTACACTCAGCAATGGAATTATTATCTTTAATTTGTTTCTCCAGGTCTTTTATTTCGTCCGTGAGTTTTGTAAGTTCCTCGGTGGCTATGTCGATACCTAACACCATCCAATGTCTTGAACAGGTGGTACCGATATAGCTGAAGCCAGTGATGTATTTGGGGTTATCAGTAAAAACACCCGGGATATTATGGACCTGCAAACCTGCTGGAATGATATTAGCCTTCAAATATTCAGTTAGCATACGTATCATTAGTTGGAGGCGAACTATTTTCTTTTTGCATTTTTCCAACTGTTCGCCCAGGGAAGTGTTGGTGTCTGTTGATGTCTCAATGGAGTCCGAGAATAAAGAGGGGCCCTCTAGAATCTTTTTAATGTAGTCATCAGAATAGAGTGGTGTGTGGTCAGACATACCCCTGGGGAGCAGAGGTGTGGAGGCAGATGCCAGAGGCAGTAGGGGTGAGAAGGTTGGGCAAAGAGTAAGGGAACCAGTAGCAGGACCAGAAGAGGGACCCACTTACTAGGGAGGGATTTATAACAAAAACCCTTGCAATCAAGGATTGCGCTAAGTACTGTTTCAAAAAACAAGGGTACCCAATTGTCGGTTGGTCAGGGACCTTGGGTGTGTTTACAGTTTCTAAAGACAGTGGTCCCTAGACAGGAGTGAAATATAAGACCAATAAATATAGACTCAATCAGTTCTATATTCAGTGTCCAGCCAGACAGGAATTTAATAAACAAATTTAAGGAGTAACAGAAATTGTTTTGAACAATCTAAGTGGGACACAGTCCTGCGTCCGACTAGCTGGGACAAACAAAACATACAGAAAGGTTCAGGCAAACGGAGCTAGTCTATCTTATGAACAGAGTGAGAATCGGATAGACGGTGTATTTACAAGGACACCATTACATTATGGCATTACAGTTTAGTACAACGTATATGGTGTGCATGGTGTCGACGACGTTTCGATCCCTTAACAAAATAATGGGATCATCTTCAGGACCATATATGTCTCTCATACTGCTAAAACCTAACTTTATGTTTTCTCCCCTCTCTTTTTCCCCCCCCAATTTCTGGTTTTTGTAATATAATGTAATGTACTAAGGCACAGCATTCTTAATGTCCTGAAGATGATCCCATTATTTTGTTAAGGGATCGAAACGTTGTCGACACCATGCACACCATATACGTTGTACTAAACTGTAATGCCATAATGTAATGGTGTCCTTGTAAATACACCGTCTATCCGATTCTCACTCTGTTCATAAGATAGACTAGCTCCGTTTGCCTGAACCTTTCTGTATGTTTTGTTTGTCCCAGCTAGTGGGACGCAGGATTGTGTCCCACTTAGATTGTTCAAAACAATTTCTGTTACTCCTTAAATTTGTTTATTAAATTCCTGTCCGGCTGGACACTGAATATAGAACTGATTGAGTCTATATTTATTGGTCTTATATTTCACTCCTGTCTAGGGACCACTGTCTTTAGAAACTGTGACTACTAAGTGAGCATGCGTCATTCCTCTCTTGGACATCTGTCAGGCAGTGACGTGGGCATGACTGCACACGTTCGCAAAACATTACTGTTGTGCTTAGATATGCTTGTTAAGGTTCTTTAAAGAACTCCATGGGTTGTCATGGTGCTGAGATGTGGTAGTTCTAAGAAGAGTCAGTTGGTTCCTCTCTGCTGTCGTGAGAGGAGCGGTGGCTCGTAATTCCCACGAAATAAATCTGCAAGCTAAGCTACTGTGTCCTGTGGTGGTATATTATATGTACAGACACAACATAATTTTTGGCGACGAGCGGGCGAGCCACCGCAGCATTATAGAGTTTGGAACTGAATTGGCAGTGAATTTTAGAAGTCTGAAGATTTCCCAAAAGAAGAAAAGACAGCTTTGTCTGTGAAACGGATGTTATCTGTCAGCTATACTTCAGGAAAAGCTTAATTATATGCCTACCCTCTCCAGCGGCTGACTGTTCCTGAAGAGAAGTTTGCCTACTTCTCCAGCGGCTGTTCGTACCTTCGTTTATCATCTTGGATACTCTGGTGAGGAGGTCAGCGGGAGGGGCTTGTGGCTGCTTTCTGAATTTTGGCTGTGAAAGCGTAAGGAAATGCCAATCAGTGAGGCTGTTTACTGGGGATCAGCTGTGCGCATATAACGCTGGGTGAAAGTTCGTTGGGATCGGAGCTCTTCACACTTGAGCTGCCTGCTGAGACTGATGACGCACTGGAATCCTGCATGGGGATTCGGTGATTGATCTGCGTCACCAGTGTTCTGTCTAACTCTGGAATTTAATTGAGCGCTTGGAATCTGGGCGTATGTACGTGCATAAAGCTTGTCTGCACGGAATGCCGTGTCAATTCCTCTTCAGAGCAGAGTGCACGGAAGTCGAAGTCGTGTCAATTTCACTTTAAAGCTGGAAGTCGTGTCAGTTTCACTTTAAAGCTGTGTGTGCAGAAACCGTGTCAATTACTAATCACAGCCGAGTGAAGAGAAGCTGTGTCAATTTCTCTTCACAGCTGAGTGCCTCCAGACTAATAAATCATTACTCGGTTCTGCTGAGTGGTATTTGACAGGAAGCTTGTGGCGTTTGGAGAAGGAAATCAATTAGCACTGCAACTGAACAAGTTTACTCGGAAGGTTTAATTGGTACATTTTCACAGCTGAGCGACTTTTCCCTTTGAAATAACTGTTTACCTTCTTTCACATTTTAGCAGCATTTTAAGCCTCACGTTGCAGTCTGTATTCTCTTTGAATGTATTTCTTCCTTACAGTGCCATTTAATAATTAGAAGTATTCTTTTTTAAAGAAGAATTAATTAGAATTTTATCAGGTCAGTTTTTTTTTCTTAATAGCATACCAGTCAGTATCTATGATTACACATTAGATGTGCAACGAGGTTGTATGCTTTGAGGTTGGGTGTTTTCAATTTGTAAAACAGTAATTTTCTTCAGTCATTGCTAGGAAAATATTTATAATACTGTTATTCATATAAGGAAATTTCTGTCTAGGCTTTAATTTCTTACAGTTAGGATTTGAATGTCTCTGTAGTTTTTTGTCAGAGACTATTGTTGCATACCTTAATTGTTTTTTTTTGGCCTTAGTTTAAGTGCAATTTAAAAAAATATATATATATATTCAGGTATACAGTTCTCTGATTTTAAATTGAAATATGCAGTCTGTAAACCCACCACCTCCATTTTTGGAGAGTCCAGGTTCACCTCAGATCCAATGGAGACAATGGTTTGATGCATTTGAAACGTATATAGGTGCTATTGGCGCATCACGATTCAGGGCTGAAAGAAGGAAATATCTTCTTCTTAACTCATTGGGATTCGAGGGAAGAGAAGTTTTCAAACACCTGCCTGAGATTGTGTTGGCGGAGGGAGAAGTCCTTGACGAATATCAAGAAGCTGTCAAGAAATTAGTAATCAAATTTGATGTGCAACCCAGTTTAGTTGTTTTAAGGCACAAATTTTTTAAGCGTGCGCAACTACAAAGTGAGAATGTTGATACATATCTCAGTGCGCTGCGTAAACTGTGTGCTGAGTGTCAATTTGGTGAATACAGGGACCAACTGGTTAGAGATCAATTTATTGCACATTGTTGTGACAAACAAATTCAGCAAAAATTGCTTACTATGGGTAATCCCAGTCTTGAAGAAATTATTAAAGTGTCAAAAAGTGTAGAATTGGCACAGAATTCGATTAAGGAGCTGAGTGTGAGTTCCAGCTCTAAAGAAAGCGTAAATGTTGTTGCTACTGCAAATACTAATAGTGGTACTACACGAAAGTTTAAACCGGGTGAGAAAGGGTCTTTCAAAAGGGGCAATATCTGTTACAGATGTGGGTATCCTCCACATGGTAAGGACAACAGATTTTGTCCAGGCAAAAATGCTAAATGTCACAAGTGTGGGAGAATTGGACATCTGGCAAAAGTATGTCAATCTAGTTTAAACAAAACTGAAAAAGTTAACTGTGTAGTTAAGGATGAGCAGCTAGGTGAAAGTGATATAGTACAAGATTTTCAGGACATGATTGTTACTGTCACGGATGAGGGTATTGTTTCGGGTGATCCGTCTGATTGTGTTGATCCGTATGTAGATGTGTTGGTGGGTGATGTTTGTTTAAGATTATTGGTGGACTCTGTTGCTCGTATAACTATGATCACCTATGATCTTTTCAAGAAGTCTTGGGGTGACAGATCACTTTTTCCTCCAGATAGGGCACCCGTTTCATATGAAGGACGCAAAATAGATTTGTAAGGTTTCATTGAGGATGTGTTGGAATTTAAGGGTCGGAAGATTCAGGGTAAAATTTATGTAGCTGTTCGTGGTTTAAACATCCTTGGTTGGTACCATCAAGGCCTTTTTGGAATGGTTTTAAGACCGGGAACTAGTGAACAAGTTTTAGTTGTACAAGATATTCCAAATTCACTCTGTTTAGAGCAGGAATTTCCTAATGTGTTTTCAGACTCTCTTGGAAAAATTGTGGGTTTTAAGCACAAGATCAAAGTAAAAAAAAATGCTGTGCCAGTAAAGCATAAGGTCAGGTCGGTGCCGTTTAGCCTTAGGGGAGATCTCAAGGTGGAATTGGACAGATTGGAAAAATCTGGAATCATTGAGCCTGTGGAATCTAGTTTATGGTTAATTCCATTGGTTGTCGCACGAAAACGGAATGGGGAGATCCGCTTATGCATAGATTTGAGGAGTCTTAACAAAGAGATTTGGGTAGATTCCCATCCGCTTCCCAAGATTGGTGACCTGTTAGAAGAATTGAGGGATGCTCAATGGTTCTCTAAGATTGATTTAGCCTCAGCGTACCATCAGATCATGTTGGATGATGAGTCACGACACTATACAGCTTTCAATTCCCCTTTTGGTTCTTTTCAATTTTGCAGGATGCCTTTTGGCCTCGCATCTGCGGCTTCCGTGTTCCAAAGGGTGATGCAGTCAGTACTTCATGATGTTAAGGGTGTTGTCATATTTCAAGATGACATGCTTATTTTTCGAAACATTTAGAAGAGCATGATAAAAGTTTGAGGACTGTGCTGGGTATATTTGAAAAAAAAGGTATTGTTGTAAAGAAAAACAAATGTGAGTTCTGGAAGAGAGAGATAGAATTTCTGGGACACCTTGTTTCGGCTGATGGAGTAAGTCCTAGACCTGGTTTGGTAAGAGCAGTGGTTGAGTGTCCATGTCCGAAAAACAAGGACGAGTTACGCTCCTTTTTGGGGTTGTGTGAGTTTTACTCACGTTTTATTCCCGATTATGCTAGCAAAATGAAGGTACTTTCTAATATGTTAAGGACGAATGTCACTTTTGAGTGGGACAGTAACTGTCAGGAAACTTTTGAGTTGGTCAAGTCAGAAATGGTTAATGCCAAAACGCTTAGAGCTTATGACCCGACTGTTCCTTGCACCATCACAGTTGACGCTAGCAACTATGGTCTAGGGGCTGTTCTTACGCAATCTTCAGGTGTGAGTGAAGTTACCATCAGCTATGCTTCTAGAATACTGCAAGATCCTGAACTTAACTATTCAGTGATTGAAAAGGAGCTTTTAGCGTGCTATTGGGCATGCGAAAAATTCAGAACCTACATTTGGGGTAGAAAATTTGTCATTCAAACCGATCATAAACCCCTTGTATACATTCTGGGAGGAGAACGTCTCAAATATGCCACACCACGGATTGCTCGTT
The DNA here is from genome assembly GCA_963921515.1 of Calotriton arnoldi. NCBI lineage: Eukaryota > Metazoa > Chordata > Amphibia > Caudata > Salamandridae > Calotriton > Calotriton arnoldi. The sequence continues at coordinate 2,445,397 of CAWUFW010001933.1, forward strand.
TGACCACCAAACTTTTACAGTATGATTTTGTGGTAAAGCATATCCCTGGGAAGCAAAATGTCAGGGCTGATATGCTATCTAGACTTCCGTTATGTGAGGATGACATCATGGATGTGGAGAAGGACAAGGAGGACTGTTTCATTGCTTTTGTTGATGTAGTTGAAAACAAAGCTTGCAGTGAGGTTGAATGGAAAGAGGCGGTGATTGAAGACTTAATTCTCATCAAAGTAAAGGAATACATTGTGAGAGGTTGGCCCAGAGAGAGGTGTGTGTCTCCTGAAATCCAGCCTTTTTGGAAAGTGGCAGAGGAGTTGTCCATTGAAGACGGTGTCGTCATGAGGGATGGTAGGTGTATTCCTCCCATGAAAGTACGTAACAAGTTGGTTGATTGTGCACATGATGGTCATCTTGGAGCAACCATGACAAAAAGGCGTGTTAGACTGCACTATTGGTGGCCTTCTATGGACAAGGACATAGAAGGGAGAGTCAAGGAATGTGTTGTCTGTAATGGGGCAGAAAAAGGTTTGAAAGTTATTACACCTCCTCTTCAGCCCATCTCTTTTCCTACGAAGCCATGGCTTAAGGTGGGTATTGATTTAGTTGGTCCATTCAATTTTCTTCCTCACAACTTACGCTTTGCGTTTGTGTTAATGGACTTCCACAGTAAGTGGCCAGAGGTAAAGTTTTGCGCTGCTCCCACAGCTAGCAATGCCATTCTCTTTCTTAAAGAGATATTCATGAGAGAAGGGTTCCCTGAGGCTCTAGTCTCAGATAATGGCGTGCAGTTTGTTAATCAGGAAATGGGTGTGTTTTTGAATGAATCTGGCGTGAAACACTTAAGAAGTTCGGTTGGACACCCTCAAACGAACGGTTTGGTCGAGAGAATGAACAGGGTTGTGGTGGAATGCATTAAGTGAGCTAAACATAATTGTTTTGATGTGGAGGGTGCTGTCAGATCCATGTTGTGGTTTTATCGCACTACGCCACATTCGCTTACAAAAGTTGCACCTTTTGTTTCACTTAAAGGTAGAGTGCCCACTTCTGTTCTTTATCCTGCTTGGCTTTTAAGAACTGTTTGTGACAATGTTTCATGTTGGGTGGATCATGTTGCCTTGGAATCTCGAGTCAAAGTTGCGCAGAAGAAGATGTCTGACAGGTATAATCAAAAGAAGTCTGCCAAGACAGTCAACTTGTCTCCTGGGGACATGGTTCGTATCAGAAACACAAATTTTGTAAAAAAAGGTGGTATGTCCTTTGGTGAACCTGTCTGTGTCGAGAAAGTTTGTGGTGGTGCTGTTATGGTACGTGGTGGGCATTGGTGTAATTTGTGTAAAGTTGTGAAAGTTCAGTCTGCTGTTAATAATTGCAATGGCACCAGAGGTGATGTTGTTTTGCCTTCTGGTCTAACCAATGTGTCTGCAGGCAATCCTCCGTCTGGACCAGCCAATGTATCTTCAGGTAATGTTTCTGAAACCAATGTGACAAGTCATGTACCAAGGAGATCTATTCGTGTTAGACGTGTTCCTTGGAGGTTACGATTATCTCTTCTAGAAACCTGTGTTAATTCTGTTACATTTATTGTTCTGTTCCAGTAATCGTTCCTGTTTCTCCATGTTTTTGCATTTTGTATAATCTGCATTAATTGTACTATATCAGATATTTTTCTTGTATTCCCTTACTCATTATATTTGCCTCCTTATATTTTTCTTTTCCTTTTTTATTTACAATGTATGTTTTTGTTTTGTTTTTTTAACAAAAAGAGGTAATATGTTGTGCTTAGATATGCTTGTTAAGGTTCTTTAAAGAACTCCATGGGTTGTCATGGTGCTGAGATGTGGTAGTTCTAAGAAGAGTCAGTTGGTGCCTCTCTGCTGTCGTGAGAGGAGCGGTGGCTCGTAATTCCCACGAAATAAATCTGCAAGCTAAGCTACTGTGTCCTGTGGTGGTATATTATATGTACAGACACAACAATTACTGTCTGGACAGTCAGGTTTGTCGTGATGGGCATTTTGCCTGTTCAGTCCTGCAGGACTTTTTGGTTTAATCGGGTTGGCAGACGCACCTCCGGGGAGGTGTTGCTTGGGTACCTATTCAATGGGAAGGAATCTGCGGCTAGAAGTCTCAAATGAACAAGTTACTTACCTTAGTTACGCCTTATCCGGGAAAGGCTCTATCCAGCCACAGATTCCTTATTGATCCTCCCTGGTCTGCAAACCGATTCAGATGCAAGTGACACCTTGTCGGGCCTTAGTCTTTACCACACCAAAGTCGCAAAAGTAACTGATGTGAGCGCACCAAGGTGGCGCCAACATAGGAATTGCGCATTTCACTTCCAGCGCGGACAATGCTGATGCGGAATCGAACAACGCCACCTACCGGCGAGCAGAGGTACTGCTTGAAAATCTTCCTGATTCAGTCTAGGGATATTCAAAGGTAAGGAATCTGGGTCTAGATAGATTCTCTACCAGATAAGGCGTTACCAAAGGCAAGTAACTTGTTCTTCACTGATAAAACTTAAGTTTAACGGGATGGCATATTTAGGTGTTGAAATGAGATAAAAGCTAATGTTGAACAACTGAAATATCTCTGAAATTAGTTAATCATAATTTAGTGAACCATCAATAACTTATGCCCCGTTTTGCACTGCTTATGACATCACATATCAAATAACTCATAACATGTGAAATGATATAAAAAATTACATCACAGAAGAATTCACTGATGACATTATGCAGTCATTATGACAGCGTTATTTATGGACTTGAAGTAATTCAACAACCTACACCTGAGCCCAATTTTCTATCACCAATCAAGTGATAATGGACATAACCTTAGACCACATACCGGACACATATCATATTTGTCAAGTCACCCACATTGTTGGAGTTGACCTTTTTTAGGTTTTGCCTGCACAGCGCTTGTGCTGTGCTTGTGAAATCTATTGTTTTTAATATAGACTTAAAGGGGCTTACATCCCGCCCCCTCTTTTCATTGGTTCATGTGCTTTCCACTTATTTTTCCTCCATTTCTATTGGCTGTAGCATCTTTTCCTGCATTTACCAATGCTTGTTCCCCCAATGCTTCTGTTATCAGTTTCCCGTAGCCGAAATACTGTTAACATCTGCTTTGGTGGAACTATTTTTCATAAAGTTTTGCCTCTTTTTGCTTTTTTGTTGTGCAGCAGATTTATACAGCTGTATTCATCACCCGGAGAGATTAAGTGATTTGTCCAGAATCACAGGGACTCCAACCAGGATCCCCAGCTCTCAAGTCAGCAGCTATGACTGCTGCACCACATCCTCTCCACTACCCTGATGCTTGTTAATATTTTTAGGGAAGCACTCCATGAGGATGCATGTCATTTCCAGATGTCTACCATGTGTTCCTTTCTCCTCTTGCCCGCCTCCCCCCACACTCATGCTTCGCGTGGCTCTATCGCCCATGTGTCTCTCTGCCACCCCCTACATTATTTCTCTTATCTCATAAAAAACATGTTTTGTGAATTTTGTTTTGCCGATCTGGATCGGCAAATAAAAAGAAGAGAAACGGCTGCTTCATAGGCTATATTTTGTTCACAATTAGGGGCCGATTCCGATCTGGGTCGGAAACCGAACCGACCGACACGGACCGGGAACGAATTCCGACCGACACGGACTGGCGCCGTACGACCCACACAGTACGATGCGAAGCCTGTGATTTCCAACCGACTCGGACGGAGCACAAGCCGTCCGACCGAGCCAGACGGAAAACTGTGAGCCGGCCGGAAAAACACTCCGATTCGAACCGACCGACACGCATTCGGAATGGATCCGACCGACACGGACCCGCGAAGTACGAGCCGCGCAGTACGATGCCACACGCGGGAAACCCGACCGGCTCGGACAGAGCCCAAACCGCACGACCGACTCGCATGGAGCCCAAGCCGCACGTCCTACTCGCACGGAGCTCAAGCCGCACGACCGACTCGCACAGAATACAGAGACCTGCAGCAATGGAGTCGTCCGCGACCGACGCGTACGCCACATACACAACACAGCAGAAACTCAGCGCGACAGGCTCGGTGAAGCCCGTACGACTCACCATCCGCGTCCGTCACGGTCAGAAGAACGTCTCCTTCATGCACCCAGAACACAATGGAAAAAAGAGAAAAAAAGGACCAAACAAGCAATAACATACCCAATAAATAAAAAAAAATTAAAAAGCCAACAATGACACACCCACACTCCACCTATTTAAAGGCCACCAATCCCTACCATGATCCTTTGCAAATTCCATACAGCACCCAGCAAGGAACCCAACCAAACTGCCAACAGGGACACACTCACAACTCACCCATCACACAACCCTCACACCATTAGCACCTCTACAAAAGCACACACACAAACACCCAGAAACACAGACACTCACCAACTCCACTTGCACCCTCACACACATACACCAATCCCCACCACCACCCAGCACCATGCCCCCAAGAAGAATCCAAAGTTCACAGATAGTGAGTTGGAACTCATGGTAGATGAAATCCTCAGGGTAGAGCCACATCTGTTTGGTACATTGGTACAAAAGACCTCCCTAGCACAGAAAAACAAGATGTGGGAGAGGATCGTCAACAAAGTGAACGGAATAGCACCAATGTTGCGCACAAGGGAAGACATCAAGAACAGGTGGTATGATGTGCGCAGGAGGGTCAGGAATCTCTTGAAGAAGGAGCACGAGCTCAGCAATCGTACTGGCAGTGGCCCTCCTGCCAAACCAGTCCAATTCAGGTCCTGGGAGGAGAAGGTGCATGCCATCCTACCACCGGAGAGTGTACATGGATTAGGAGGAATACCAGAGCCTGGTGAGTACACAAACAATATACTCAATATTGTGTGGCTATATACACATATCACTGTCAAGGGGACAGTCAAACCATGTTCTGTTAGCAAAGCCACATTAACTTGAAGAAAGTTGTCCTTGGATGTGTATGCCAGTTACAGTAACACAATACCTGCTATCTCATAGTAACCTTGAACTGTGTCATGACATGTACAAACCGACTAACAAATAGAGCATGACAGTGGCACACAACACAAACAAACACTGTCTGACATTCTGCCACCACTGTCACACTACCTCACAGGTAAGCTGACTCACAGGAAGGAAGTGTGGTTATGCTGGGGAGGTGGGTTTTGCCAATTGCATGATGGCAGTTGTAGTCGCAGACAGTGGTCCCCCTCCCAAATGACTCTGCAAGTCCACCCTGAACCATGCTCAACACACAGGGTTTGGAAAAATACTGCCAAGATGGCTGACACTGGGTTCTGCTGTGGGCAGCACAAGGCCCTGCTGGGAACTGTGCACCAAGCAACAGGACAACACTGTCAGCGATCTTCCCATTGCAGTTCCACCACCTCACAGGGAAGCAGAGACAGAAGGAAGGAAGGAAGGTTGGACATGCTGGGAAGGGGAGTGTAGCCAAAAGCATGATGGGAGTTGTAGTCACAGATCAACATCCCCTACCCACAGGGCCCATCCAGCCCACCCTGACCCATGCACACCTCACAGGGAGTGCAAATGTACTCACAAGATGGCTGACACTGGGTTCTGCTGTAGGGAGCACAAGGCCCTGCTGGGAACTGTGCACCAATAAACAACAGGACACCACTGACAGACATCCTGAAAGTCAACTCTCACTCCCTGCAAGGGAAGCATGCACAATGGTGGACTATCTGGCCTGGGGGGAGGAGGAGGAGTGCACCCTCTGACCACAACTACCAGCAGGCCCTGACATACACACCACTCCCACCAACTCCAAACACCACACCTTGGACTCTGCTCCACAAGAGGGTGAGTGGAAACCCACTTCCAAGATGTCTGACACCTGGCTCTGCCGTGGGCAGCACAAGGCCCTGCTGGGAACTGTGCACCAACCAACAGGACAACACTGTCAGCCATCTTCCCATTGCAGTTCCACCACCTCACAGGGAAGCAGAGACAGAAGGAAGGAAGGAAGGTTGGACATGCTGGGAAGGGGAGTGTAGCCAAAAGCATGATGGGAGTTGTAGTCACAGATCAACATCCCCTACCCACAGGGCCCATCCAGCCCACCCTGACCCATGCACACCTCACAGGGAGTGCAAATGTACTCACAAGATGGCTGACACTGGGTTCTGCTGTAGGGAGCACAAGGCCCTGCTGGGAACTGTGCACCAACAAACAACAGGACACCACTGACAGACATCCTGAAAGTCAACTCTCACTCCCTGCAAGGGAAGCATGCCTCAGAGGGTACTGCCTGGCCTCTGTGGGAGAAGGAGGTACTGCAATGACGCTGAATACCATCTAGGCTGCCCAAACTCACACCTTCTCAGCCAGTATGAATAGCACACTTGGGACCAGTCACACCCAAACTAAAGGCCAGGGCATGATGGATGACACATGGCTCCGATGTAGCAGTTTGCTGCAAGTCTAACCTACGCAGCAACCAAACAGAACCCATTCACACACACAGCCATTGCAAATGTATGTGTACACTCACCATCTGGGGATGCAGTGTTCCAGGGATGGCTCCGGGCCTGGGTGAGAAGGTGTGTCTTGTAGATGACAATTGTTGAAATTCTGACATAGCACAGAGCACTGAACACACATCAACTCACAGACACAGCAGTGACAGGGGACACCTGACAGTGATTACAATGGACCCACCAATATACCTCACACTGTAGCATGGTGTCATCAACACCAGGTGCCGTTGTGAGCTGCATACCACTGAAATGTCGGTCTGTGTCGTAGGCATCATCCACACCACACAGCACTCACCGTCATAGACACTGTGGACACAAGGACTAACCTGGGCTGCACTGGAGCAGGCATGCAACACACAGCTGAAGCAAGAGAACACACACACACACCTCTGGTCATCACTGTCATGAGTACGGAAAATAAAGAGAGCTGCTGTGCACAATCCATATCACCATGGAGGACAGTGACATGGTGGAGTATGTTAGCAACTACAAAACTCGGCCCCAACACCATTAGCGACAGTGACACCATCACCTGTATGAAATGAGATGTGATCTAGGGACACAGACAACACATAAGAGAAAATCAAGAGAACCCAGGCATACTGGACAGTGATCAGGTTGTGCAGACACACCAATGTGACGCACAAAGACTAGCAAGAACTGACATCACACATGCCCGAAGCTCGAAAAAGATCCTAAGTGGACTTGCAAGGATGCCAGCGTCAAAGCACATATGTTGACAGGGATGAGACACCTGTGTCAGGCACGTGATGGCACCAGAGTAGCAATGGCCATGTACAGTCAAGTGTGCAAGACATTAGCTGGCCAGGCACACAGCTAGACTCGCCAACTAAAGTGCTTCATGGTGGCAGGTAAATGTGCTACACAACTAACAATCTGTCTGTGACAACGTAGGACAATGCAATCTACAGGCACGCAGCGTGACCTACAGTGGCCAATGTCATGGGTATGAACCATTGATGTCCATGGATACATCACTAACATTGTGTATCTCTTCCAAATACAGGGGATTCTGGGGACACGTCTGCAGATGAGGAAGAGTCCCAGTCTCTGGTGGACCCTGACCTCTCCGGTGGTGAACAGTCTCCATCCTTGGCAGACGACGACGAAGAACCTGGCACCTCCGGAAGCAGTTATCCTGCAGCTCCAGCTGGACAACCATCTGCTCCCCTTGCAACCACCCCTCCAACGTCTAGAACCACACAGACCACCCCTGCAAACATGGACAGACCTGGGACACAGGATGACACCAGCACAGGGTCGCAGGGCACCCGTGCAGCCAACACCAGCACCAACAGCCAAGGAGGCCCTGTGATACCTGTGCGTGACATGACAGGTACTGCCTGTGTGGCTAGGGGTGGTGGGAGGGGTGGGAGGCACAGGACATGCCCTGCAGAGGGGGCAGGACTGCAGGATGACCCCCACCTGGGATGCATCATAGATGCGTACCAGGAGAGCACCGGAGGGTTCGGCCAGCTAGTGGGGATCCTCAAAGACATGCAACAGCAGCAGGCTGCCCATATGCCCGCTTGGAGTCCAAGTGGGACACTGTCGAAGAACTGACAGCGGTGCAGCAGGACATATTGACATGCCTCCGCCAGATCAGCACCAACATTACCCCACCTCCCTGTGCGCCATCAACATCTGGGGCAACAACATCTGCCACTGCCACAGGGAGGGAGGAGGACTCTGGCGGAGAGTCCCCTGCACTGCGGCAGCCTGCCCAGGAGGGTCCCCCCAGTAAGAAGAAGAGGGGTCATCCACCAAAGGAGAAGTGAGACAGTGATGGCCATGCCCAACTCCCAGGAACCCAACACCTGTTCTTGACATCGACCTTTGTGTGCAAACAGTTCACTTTGTTGACTGACACCCTACTCTCCCACATGACATGGAGGGTCTGAGTCGAACCAATGTATCAAAGGACTGTGGACTTTACTCTGGACATTTCATCTACCAAGACTTCCAACTTCTCTGTGAACTTTGGATTCTAATCCCAATGTACAGCACTCCCAATCTTGAGCACTATCCTCACATGTTTGTCAATAAATCCACTATAACACAAGACGTGACTCTGTAGTGATTCAGACGTTGTCATTGGCATGTAGATGTTGTTGTGCTGAAGAACCCCGTGCATGCAAACTTGTACTGCGATGAGAACACTGTCATGTCAGTCAGGCTAATGTGCCACATATGTGGAAGACACAGCACTAGGTCAACTCAACACACACTCACCACGCCCGACCAACTCATCGCCAACACCAGTGTTGTCAGGAAATACAGTGGTATGCACATACTACACACCTATCCTGACTCAGTGGTAACCAACCCACAGGTACAGTAAGTAAATGTCCGTAAGAGGTGTGGAGACAGACAACGCACATCCCAAACCAAAGTACAGGTTCATTAGCTATTTGCAACCTGTTGATTCCACCACAGATGCAAGCTAATCTCATGTGACAGTGGGCACACAGTCAACAAGTGTGCACAAATAAAAGTCCAGGGGTGAATGGCACAGCACTTTTCGGGACAATGACTACTACCATCGTGGTCCAGGAGTCGTGGTGTCCGGGGTCACAGTTGACCAAACAGCCAAAGTAACCTGTGAATGACAGACATGAGACCCAAGATTAAGCACATGACAACAGCACATGACAACAATACACATGCAGTAAACCTTACTCAAGATATTCCATCACAACACAGTGGTCATGTCACCCCTGACTGTGACCACAGATTAACAGAAATGGCACATCACTGCAGGCATATGTACAAGTAGCACACAGCCTCATTTGAGCAGCAACAGTGCACCACCCACACAAATCATACACACACAACACACTGACAACACATCACTGTATACTCACATTCAGGAGAAGAAGTTGTTGATGAGCTGTGAGTGGACATCCCCCGCACCATCATCGTCATCATCACTGGCATCGTGGCCCAGCCCAGGATCCTCTACAGGTGGCGGATGTTGGTCATCGTCCTCATGTATGAGAGGCAACTCCTTCCTCACTGCCAGGTTGTGTAGCATGCATGCCACGATGATTATCTTGCAGACCTTTGCAGGGGCATACGGGAGGGCACCTCCTGTTCTATCCAAGCAGCAGAAGCGGCTTTTCAGGAGTCCAAAGGTCCGCTCTATCACCCTCCTGGTACGACCATGTGCCTCGTTGTAGCGCATCTCGGCTGGTGTCACAGGGTTCCTCAGGGGTGTCAGCAACCATGGCATGTTGGGGTATCCAGAGTCACCTACATACAGACAATTGCACATTAGAAGATGTTGAGAAGAGGATGGAAAACAACATTGCCAAACATACACATTGAAAAACAGTCAGTACACACCGACAAGCCAGGAACGCTGGTTCTGCATCTGTGACATCATCCTCGGGATGCGGCTACTCCTCATGACGTAGGCATCGTGGGCAGACCCAGGGAAACGTGCACACACATGGCTAATGGTCATGTCCGCCAAACAAACCACCAGGGCATTGATGGAGTGATAATGCTTCCTGTTTCTGTATGGCAGCTCATGTGCCTGTGGTGGTACTAAAGCCACATGTGTCCCGTCAATGGAGCCGATGACATTTGGCATCCTCCCCAGGGCATAGAAGTCACCCTTGATGTCTACAAGTTGGTGGCGTTTCGGGAAATAAATGTACAGGTCCAGGAAAAGTAACATGGCCTCCAACACATCCCGAAGCACACGGCTAAACATTGTCTGCGACATGCCACCAGCACTAGCCACAGTGTACTGAAAGGTACCGGTGGCAAAGAAGTGTAGAGCTGCCATCACCTTCACCTTGGGGGTCAGCGCAGTAGGGTATGGCCGGCCAGGTTGCAGATGTGGGCCCAACTGCCCAGCCAAATCCTCGATCGCTTGCCTGGTGAAGCGGTACTTGCGGATGGAGTCACGTTCCACCATCGTTGCCAGGTCAGGGAATGGTCTATGGACAGCTGGTGCCCTGCAGTACAGAGAAGACAAAAGATAGATTGTCACCACCTCCAGCCATGTCACAAAGCCCCAGAAATACATACCATCACAAATCAATACATTACTAAATAACATGAGGTGTATGCCGTAGGGTATGGACACATATGTCACCTACGTGACCATCACCGTACATCGCAGATCAGCATGTGGACATGAGAAGTCCCCTGTTGTCCCGTGACAAAGCTATGGGCCCCGTCACAGTACATCTGCACTGTTGCCACGTACCACACAAAGACCACAGTGACTAGTGAGTACAGATATCTCCTCCACAACACAGCTTCTTGACTGGAAGATACACAGGCATGATGTGACGTTTCTTTTACACGCCACACATCAAGCATGTCTCCGACAGGCAGTGTGCCCTGTTGTCTCATCAGGACATACATAGGTGTCTGTGACACACCCCCCAACAACGTGCATGCATGAACCAATGGGATGTGTGGCCTGGCTCACATTGGACACATGGTATCCCAGAGATCTCACACAACATGCACACAGATTGTGGATGTACATCACAATAGGGGCACTGGGTCACCCTGTGATGCACATACCATCACACTGAAGAGTCAGGGTTCATGTGACATGTCATACACACATCCTACCTGGGACTGCGTCCAGGGCTGATGTACAGTACTGCACTGTTGCACATACAAGTGGTTATGTGCACACCACACAAATGATTATGTCCCCCAAAACCCGTGCCCAGCCTGGGATCGCCAGCCACCAAGTACCACACAACCAATCACATGTAGCCCCCCATACACACACAGGTAATGCACACTTATGTGCCTTAGGATACACTGTGGCACAGGCTGTGTTGTCATAGGTGTTCCCCTGAGCCCCTGGACATTGATTGAGGGTGGCATCCGCCATTCAGTGACAACAAGAGTGGCAGACGCGGGTTACTGTAACACAGACGCGTCGTGCAGTCAGTGACCGAGCCGTGCGCACGGCTTGCCCATTGACTACAATGGTGACCGACGTGGGTAACTTCTACACAGACGCGATGTGCAGTCAGTGACCGAGCAGTGCGCACGGCTTGGCCATTGAATCGTATGGAGACGGGTGCATGTGACTTGTATCCAGACGCGTCGTGCAGTCAGTGACCGAGCCGTGCGGACGGCTTGGCCATTGAATCGTATGGAGACGGGTGTGTGTGACTTGTATCCAGACGCGTCGTGCAGTCAGTGACCGAGCCGTGCGCATGGCTTGGCCATTGAATCGTATGGAGACGGGTGCGTGTGACTTGTATCCAGACGCGTCGTGCAGTCAGTGACCGAGCCGTGCGCACGCCTTGGCCATTGACTGCAATGGTGACCGTTGCGGGTAACTTCTACACAGACACGATGTGCAGTCAGTGACCGAGCCGTACGCACGGCTTGGGCATTGAACATAATGAAGACGGGTGCGTTTGGAATTTCAAAATACGCGTCGTACAGTTAGTTCCCGAGCCGTGTGCCCTCATTGGCTATGGACTGTCATGGAGACGGACGCGGATTCAAAACTTGTACGAGTCGTGTGCTGGAAATTCAGTTGGATTCTCACTACAATGTTGCAAATGCTAGGGTGTCATGAAGGTGAGATTTTGAACGATGCGGAAGGCGTGTACGAGTCGTGCAATTCCATGGATTGGCCAGATTCATGAGATGCAAACGTGTTGGACCTATCACTTTGGATGCATGGGACATATTCTACCTCTGCAGCACAGATATAAGGCTGGCTGGCCCCCAGAGAGCTCACTTGCCTGCACTACATGCTACAGGACCACATCTCTGATACCACTGCTGCTGTCTCTGCATCCTCTGGCTACTGCAATGGCACGTACTGTGGAGAGAGCCCCAGCCTTCACAGAGGAGGAGAACCAGGCCCTGCTGGATGGCCTCCTTCCACAGTACAGCAAGCTGTATGGGAAACCAGGGGAGCAGGTGAGTGTGCAGTCCAATATCTTCTCTATTGTGCATGTTGTCTGACTAGCACTACTAGCATTGTGTACACCAGTGGCTAGCATGCTCACTGGGTAGTTTGAACCCCCCAAGTGTGTAGGTACATGTACTGAACAGATACTTTGCTGAAAAAGTGCCTTTTTAAATGAATTTACTTCCCAGGCAATGTTTCCCTGTCATGAATGCAGGACAACTGTCCCTTTGAATGGGTGCACTACCTTTGTACCTCATTTGCCTTTGTTGATGACCACATGTATATCTGACTATGTGCTGCACCACTATTTTGCATGTGTGGTAATGGACTTTTCACTTTGTCATCCTCACAAGTTGATGCCCACGAGAAGCAGGAAATCTGGCTGACCATCGCCCGGGCAGTAAGATCCGTGGGGGTCTACAAGCGCCGGATCCGCAACTGCCAGAAGAGGTGGCAGGACCTTCGGGGCTGGACCCGGAGGATCGCATGAGTCCAGCTGAAGCTGTTGCCTCCTCGCAGGAGGGGCGGACACCGGACCCTGACCCCCCACATGCTCAGGATTCTGGCGGTGGTCTTCCCGGACCTGGATGGGCAGCTGAAGGCCAGACAGCAGCAAGGAGGGGGTGAGTCCATGACTGCACTGTGAACTTTGTCTGACATGCTATGTGCCCTCCTCTGGCCTGGTTAAACTTCCACAGTACATCAGTCTTGTGGTCCAGGACCCATGTCCCTCAATTGTGACATGCCCACTCCTCATCTGATACCCAGGTGTGGCCCTTACAGTCAGGAAATTGTGTCACTTGGGTACTGTGTCCTCGCATTTTGCTTAGCTTAAGGTGGGGGACAGCATTTGTTCCCGTAACTTTGTGGTGGGCTTCATGGGTGGGTCAATTGCTTACACAATGCCTGAGTTCTGACATGTAATCTGCGTGTAACTTTGATATGTGGTCCAATTGCTGATCTGACTCACCACATGTGCCTGGGGTATTTGGCACACACCCATGCTGCGGGTGGGAACAATGTTTGGGCCTCAGGAGTATGTATATCAAGTGTGTCACACATGCTTAGCCACCTGCCTACTGTCCAGGGCTCATCCCTCTTTCACGTGGAGCAGGACAGTCATGCCTACTCCAGGGCATACAATACACTCTGTACTCCCACTCCCGTGTATCAGCTGACACGTTGTGCTCAGTGAAATGTTCCCTCAGGTGTCTGCCTCTGTGTCATTGTGCTGTGGCTTCGTTGTCAGGACTACTGGGGTGTTTATCGGTTAGGGCTCAGCATGCCATCTGAGATGTGACCATAGGAAACGATACTTGTGTGACATATAGGTGTTTGATCACTTGACTGTGCAGACTGGTGTATGTGACTGTGAAGTTCAGGCAGCTGTTTTTCATTCACAGCAGACTGTGAGGTGCTCAGGTTCAGAGAGTTGTGTTTCATGTCTCCCATATGTCCAATTGGTATGACGTGAACAAATAAGAGTTCAGATGATGTGGTTTGTGGGGGATGGACATGTGCACTTGTCAGCTACAGAACTTGCATTCCCCATGACCTAGGATTGTGACACAGTGCAGACTGTTGTCTGGCTGCCCTGCCCATGTGACTGGAGACAGTGATGTATGACTTTGCAGGCATGCCTGTGCCATGGCATTAAACTTCCTAAGAGTGATCCTGCAGGGGAGTGACATGTGCTACATGCACCCCATTGTGGCATTGACTATCAGGACATGGGTGCATCATGGTGTCTGGTGCTGGTATGCATCACATGCATTTCAAATTAGACTCTGGCCATCCCTTTATCCGGACACCTGTACTGACTCAGTGGCAAGAGATGTGATGCGTGCATGTTCACATTTTTCACCGTGATCTCTGCAATGTCCAACAACTGTGTAGGTGGTGCATGTGTCCACACTGGGGTATTACCATCCGACAGGCACCAGACAGATGGGTGCAAGGCCAGGAGGGATGTGAGTGCCATGGTTGACCATCAGACTGACAATTGGCTTCTCCTAATCTGTGTGAGCACTTTTGGCAATGTTCAACTAAGGATGCCAGGGCTTGCTCTGTAATGTGCTGTACTTACTGTGGTGTGTGCGGTCAGTGCAGGTGACTGATGTTTGTCTGTTTCCCTAATTGTTTGCAGATACATCCACGGCCACAGGAGGGGACAGCTCCACGGACCAGGAGGAGCTGCAGAGCCAGACTGGGTCAGCAGCCGATGAGTCGTCGGAGGGACCCAGTGGCACGGAGGGCGAGGGGAGCCACACCGAGGAGTCCTCAGCACCATCCACCTCAGCTGAGGACCACAGCAGCTCGGAGGATGACTCCCTTGTGGAGGCGGGTGTCAGCAGCCACCACACCCCAGCTAGTATGGCTGGCCCGCCACCACCACCACCACCATCACCGCCCTCCCATCAGCTCCCATTCCAGAGGTCCGTGGAGGCTCCCGTGTTCGGGAGCATGTCTCCTTCGTGCCAGGCACCGCACCCCCTGCCCCTGTGTCCCCTGCTGCCCTGAGTGAGGAGTCTGTGTACTTACTTCGCCAGCTCCATGTAGGGCAGACATCAATGCTGAGTGTCCTCCATGCACACACCACTCTGTTGACACAGCTGGTGTCGTTCATGGAGGGCATCTCATCGGGCATGTCTGCCCTACAGAGGAGCAATCAGTCCATGGCCTCCTCCCTGACGGCAGCAGTGTCCCTCCTCCAACAGTCCCTCACCCCTCCTACCTCTGCCCCATCCACACTTCCTAGCACCCTACCTGTCCCAAGCACATGCACACCTGCACAATCACGCAAACACACAGACAAGAGCAGCACCCAAACACCCAAAACAAAGTCAAAACGTGCACGCAAGCATCCTCAGGGGACTGATACCACACCCACAGGGGATGGGGAACAGACACACACACAGGCATCCACAGTCACTCCGCAGTCCTCCGATACCTCTCCCTCCAAGACCCCTTCCCTTGCCTCAACTGCAACCCCACCTACAAAGCAGCTCTTGCTCTGTGACCTCGGCCTCTTCCCCTCCGATCCAGCTGATCCAGCATACAGGGGGAAGAGGAAGTCCACCCACACAGAGGGGAGTGCCCCTCACCCCCGGACACCCTCCCCCAGGCACAGACAAACTGAGGCCCCCACCCGCAAGTCTCCCCGGACCCGGAAGAGCAAGACCCCGCCACCGCCCTGCAGCTCAACCACACAGTCTCCTTCCTCCATCCCTCAGGCCCCCACTACACAGGTTCCCCCACCACACCCTGCCCCAGGTTCCCCCACCCACAGATACACCATCCCCAAAATGATCTGGAATTCTCCCCCTACCACTTGCTCTTCCAACCCTACCCCCCTCGCTGTGCATGTTTGTGCCACTGGTGTGGAGACCATGTCCTCCCCCTCTGTCCTGCCCACCTTACCTGAACCCCATTCTACTCCCCTGGAGATAGGCACTGCAGTGGAGTCCACTACCACCCCGTCTGACTTGGGCACTGCAGTGGGGAACCTGTCCACTCCATCTGCCCAGCCCACTGCAGTCGTGCCGGCACCCACACCATCTGACTCATGCCCCCCAGTTGTGCCGGCACACACCATGTCAGACACCTCCACTGCAGTTGTCAGTGACTCTTCAGCACCCACCACCCCTTCCCTGCCTCCTTCTGGTGAGCCCTGATCCTGTCCCTGCAGTGCCTGACCTGCCCCCCGTATGCCCCTCCGAGGGGAATGTCCCTGGTCCGGATCAGTGCAGGCAAGCAAAGGGTGACATCTGCCACTGTCACCCTGTTCGGACTTCACTAATGGACTGGCCATTGGCCTTTGTGTTTTTTCAGGACTTTCAATTTTACACCCACATATGCTGAATAAAGCTACTTTCTGTTCTCTAGTGGTTTTGCTTCAGATGTACATGATGTTGATGATGCTAACCATGCCCTTGCTGCAGTGATGGTGATTTTTGATATCAGGAAAATGAAGTGTTACTGTGCAGGACCCCATGTGGTCCAGGGGAATGTGTCCTATCCTGGTGTGTATCCATGTCATCCTTTGCAGCAATATGAGGGTGTCATGCTTTCAATATTTGGCAATGGGATTTCCTACTTTTATTTGTAATATCACATCTGTGGCTTACACCCCTGCACATCTGTTGTGCTTGCCATTGTTCAATTTGTCTATTTCCCTGACCGTGTGACCATCTCCACTGGACATGCAAGTTTGGGCATCAATGGGGAAGGACTCATCTGTGTTATCAGTGCAACTTGCTATACATGTGTGTTGGATCTGTGCAGATGATTTCGGTGACACTCCCATGACCAGGCTGATGTGACGAGAGCCTTCATTTTGTGCTAATTGTTGACTGAGTGACCAAGTGTTCTGCTGACATGATAGAGCCCTGCAGAGACAACGTATGGCACAGCTTTCCTTACACAGGAGTGGAGTCCCCTCATGGCAGTGTGTAATTCCGTGACATTGCCTGAGCCCAAGGTGTGTGTTGTGTGAGCATGTCTGTGTGTGTTCACTTCCATTTTGCTACACAGGCTGGGATCCCTACTGATGTTCCTGTTTGTGATGCTTGCTGAGTTGACCTATGTTCCCCCAAAATCTTTGCCCTGGGTTCTCTGGGATGTGGGTGCATGGCACATTACTGGTCATCAGGGTGTCATCCATAGGTGTGTTTGCTGTCAGTGCTGAGTTTGTGTGCAAACACAGATGAGACACAGTCAGGATTCCCCTTGGCACTTTTGTGTTCCCACTATCATGTAATGTTGC
This sequence comes from Calotriton arnoldi, assembly GCA_963921515.1. NCBI lineage: Eukaryota > Metazoa > Chordata > Amphibia > Caudata > Salamandridae > Calotriton > Calotriton arnoldi. Next base: position 2,462,600 of record CAWUFW010001933.1, read on the forward strand.
CTATGTGGTATGTTTCAGTGATTGGGACACATGTGCGTGTGTGTGCCTGCTCCCACTCCTCAGTTTCAGAGGTGCAATGTTGGGAGGTGGCAACATGTGTTCTTTGTGGGTCTCCTTGGGTTCTGCATTGTCCTGGGACTGGGTCAGACTGATTTGCATATGGCCATGTCTGAACTGGGGTGGTGGAGTGAGCTAAAGAATGATGATGGATTAAACCCAGATCAGTTGACTGGGGGTGAGTGTTTGATTTGCTCTAACGCTCCGTCCATCATCCCCTTTGGTATCGCTTTTTTCGCCCTAAGTTGGCAGGGTATGCCCAGACGTGGGTCCCTTGCTCACTTTGCCACTGGATTCAAGATAGCCTGGCTGATGAGGGTTTTGAACCCGAAACCGATCCCAGGATGCTTGTTTCCGGTCCAGGAAAGACATGGCTTGGCAGTTCGGGCTGGACTGTTCCCATGAGGCACAGGGTCAGACTGATTTGCATATGGCCATGTCTGAACTGGGGTGGTGGAGTGAGCTAAAGAATGATGAGGGATTAAACCCAGATCAGTTGACTGGGGGTGAGTGTTTGATTTGCTCTAACGCTCCGTCCATCATCCCCTTTGGTATCGCTTTGTTCGCCCTAAGTTGGCAGGGTATGCCCAGACGTGGGTCCCTTGCTCACTTTGCCACTGGATTCAAGATAGCCTGGCTGATGAGGGTTTTGAACCCGAAACCGGTCCCAGGATGCTTGTTTCCGGTCCAGGAAAGACATGGCTTGGCAGTTCGGGCTGGACTGTTCCCATGAGGCACAGGGTCAGACTGATTTGCATATGGCCACGTCTGAACTGGGGTGGTGGAGTGAGCTAAAGAATGATGATGGATTAAACCCAGATCAGTTGACTGGGGTGAGTGTTTGATTTGCTCTAACGCTCCGTCCATCATCCCCTTTGGTATCGCTTTGTTCGCCCTAAGTTGGCAGGGTATGCCCAGACGTGGGTCCCTTGCTCACTTTGCCACTGGATTCAAGATAGCCTGGCTGATGAGGGTTTTGAACCCGAAACCGGTCCCAGGATGCTTGTTTCCGGTCCAGGAAAGACATGGCTTGGTAGTTCGGGCTGGACTGTTCCCATGAGGCACAGGGTCAGACTGATTTGCATTTGGCATGTCTGAACTGGGGTGGTGGAGTGAGCTAAAGAATGATGATGGATTAAACCCAGATCAGTTGACTGGGGGTGAGTGTTTGATTTGCTCTAACGCTCCGTCCATCATCCCCTTTGGTATCGCTTTGTCCTGGGACTGTGGCATGTATCCCAAATATTCAGGTACACTTGACATCATGGCCATGTACCGCATACTGTGCATTGTGTCAGACATCCACGAGGGCTGTTGACTGTCCATGTGTGATGAGTTTGTGCACCTTAGCTGCCCCCCACCAGCCCTGTGATTGTCATGTGGGCATATGCTGTATCACCAGTCCATGTGGTCTTCGCAGATGCACCTTGGTGCAGATCAAGGTGTGTGGTGTTATGAGTGTGCAACTGACAGTTATCACTTGTATAGGCCCCTATCACCATATTGTCCTTGTAATACAGGCCATGTCCAGGGATTTGTGTTTGTGTATGTCTGATGGTAGTTTGTGGGTGTGGTCACATGCCCCAGGTGGCACAGGTGTATGTGCTGCACAGTATGTGCAACATCTACCTTGGTCATCACAGTGGTATTGTCATACAGTCTTGTGTCACCCCAAAGTAGGGTCCCTGGGGGTGGTGCTGTTGTGGGTCTGTCTCTTGCTGTCTTAGTTGCTGATCATTCCAGCTTGTGTCAGATATGTCTGTTGGGATCCCTCTCATCTTACAGAGCCTGATTGGCCACTATGGGGTGCCCAATTCATAGCTTACTTTTGTATGGCACTGTGTCCACATTGGTGTCATTGTAGTTCAGCCCCCCTCATGTGTTGTGTAGTTGCCTGGGGAAACAGAGACACACACAAACACATGTTGTGTCTGATGTGCAGTGTGAGGCTGACTGTTTGTGTTTGTGCATCAGCACCAGTGCATTGGTATAGCTGTTGTGGGCCATTGGCTGGATGTTGTTTGTGTGATTTGCCCTGCTGTCCCTTGGAGCCCTATCTCATCAGACTGAACATTCATCTTGGTTGGTAAGGTCCATTGCTGCAATGTTATGGGAGTGTGTGACCTGACACCTACAGTCTCCACAGGATGTCTTGATTTGTGTGTCCATTTGTGGAGGTATATGTATATACATTATGGTGGTCACTTCAGATTGTGTGTAATTGTCAAATGGATTCATTGTCGTCCCCCATGGGTGATGATTTGCTGCACATGTCTGAGGATATGTTTTGGGTGCACTGCACTATTTGCCTCAGCACATCTCTGTTGGTATGGGACACACCCACTACTTTGCCACAAAAGTGTTTCATGTGTTGGGATCAGGAATCATACATGCTGTTTGGCATTTGCAGCTTTTAACATGGTGTCAACTACTTTTTGGTCACTGTGATGATGGGGGGTTCAGACCCCATTACCACAATGTCCCATACATGCTGTTGTTTTTAAGCCAACACTTACCTTTTGGTCACTGTGATGATGGGGGGTTTAGACCCCATTAACACAATGTCCCATACATGCTGTTGTTTTTAACCCCACACTTACCTTTTGGTCACTGTGATGATGGGGGGTTTAGACCCCATTACCACAATGCTCACGATGTGCAGCATTTTAGAACCCCACAGTTGCCTTCTGTTCACTACAGTGATGGGTGGTTAGAGCCCATTGGCACAGTGCTCATGTGATGCTTGACTTGTGTGGCCCACACTCAGCTTTTGAAAACACATGTGTTGTGAGTTACATTGTATGTTGGGAGTAATGTTCACTGCTGTAGGCATATGACACAGACTACACACTATGGTCATGATGTAAGGGGGGATGTATTTTGCTCTCATTCCTTATGTTAGTGTATGATGGATGTGTGGGGCGTCACACATCCTATGAATGTGGATATTGCTAGTGATAGGCAACATACCCCCTATGAGTGGGGGTGGCAGTAGTGATGGGCTAAGAGACCCCTATGAGTGGGGTTGGCAGTAGTGATGGGCTTAGATACCCCTATGAGTGGGGGTGGCAGTAGTGATGGGCTAAGAGACCCCTATGAGTGGGGGTGGCAGTAGTGATAGGCAACATACACCCTATGTATGGGGGTGGCAGTAGTGATGGGCTAAGAGACCCCTATGAGTGGGGGTGGCAGTAGTGATAGGCAACATACCCCCTATGTATGGGGGTGGCAGTAGTGATGGACTAAGAGACCCCTATGAGTGGGGGTGGCAGTAGTGATAGGCAACATACCCCTATGTATGGGGGTGGCAGTAGTGATGGGCTAAGAGACCCCTATCAGTGGGGGTGGCAGTAGTGATGGGCTAAGAGACCCCTATGAGTGGGGGTGGCAGTAGTGATAGGCAACATCCCCCCTTTGTATGGGGGTGTCAGTAGTGATGGGCTAAGAGACCCCTATGAGTGGGGCTGGCAGTAGTGATGGGCAACATACCCCCTATGTATGGGGGTGGCAGTAGTGATGGGCTAAGAGACCCCTATGAGTGGGGGTGGCAGTAGTGATGGGCTAAGAGACCCCTATGAGTGGGGGTGGCAGTAGTGATAAGCAACATACACCCTATGTATGGGGGTGGCAGTAGTGATGGGCTAAGAGACCCTATGAGTGGGGGTGGCAGTAGTGATAGGGCAACATACCCCTATGTATGGGGGTGGCAGTAGTGATGGGCTAAGAGACCCCTATGAGTGGGGGTGGCAGTAGTGATAGGCAACATACCCCTATGTATGGGGGTGGCAGTAGTGATGGGCTAAGAGACCCCTATGAGTGGGGGTGGCAGTAGTGATAGGCAACATACCCCCTATGTATGGGGGTGGCAGTAGTGATGGGCTAAGAGACCCCTATGAGTGGGGGTGGCAGTCGTGATGGGCTAAGAGACCCCTATGAGTGGGGGTGGCAGTAGTGATAGGCAACATCCCCCCTTTGTATGGGGGTGTCAGTAGTGATGGGCTAAGAGACCCCTATGAGTGGGGCTGGCAGTAGTGATGGGCAACATACCCCCTATGTATGGGGGTGGCAGTAGTGATGGGCTAAGAGACCCCTATGAGTGGGGGTGGCAGTAGTGATGGGCTAAGAGACCCCTATGAGTGGGGGTGGCAGTAGTGATAAGCAACATACACCCTATGTATGGGGGTGGCAGTAGTGATGGGCTAAGAGACCCCTATGAGTGGGGGTGGCAGTAGTGATAGGCAACATACCCCCTATGTATGGGGGTGGCAGTAGTGATGGGCTAAGAGACCCCTATGAGTGGGGGTGGCAGTAGTGATAGGCAACATACCCCCTATGTATGGGGGTGGCAGTAGTGATGGGCTAAGAGACCCCTATGAGTGGGGGTGGCAGTAGTGATGGGCTAAGAGACCCCTATGAGTGGGGGTGGCAGTAGTGATAGGCAACATCCCCCTATGTATGGGGGTGGCAGTAGTGATGGGCTAAGAGACCCCTATGAGTGGGGGTGGCAGTAGTGATGGGCAACATCCCCCTATGTATGGGGGTGGCAGTAGTGATGGGCTAAGAGACCCCTATGAGTGGGGGTGGCAGTAGTGATGGGCTAAGAGACCCCTATGAGTGGGGGTGGCAGTAGTGATAAGCAACATACACCCTATGTATGGGGGTGGCAGTAGTGATGGGCTAAGAGACCCCTATGAGTGGGGGTGGCAGTAGTGATAGGCAACATAAACCCTATGTATGGGGGTGGCAGTAGTGATGGGCTAAGAGACCCTATGAGTGGGGGTGGCAGTAGTGATAGGCAACATACCCCTATGTATGGTGGTGGCAGTAGTGATGGGCTAAGAGACCCCTATGAGTGGGGGTGGCAGTAGTGATGGGCTAAGAGACCCCTATTAGTGGGGGTGGCAGTAGTGATAGGCAACATACCCCCTATGTATGGGGGTGGCAGTAGTGATGGGCTAAGAGACCCCTATGAGTGGGGGTGGCAGTAGTGATAGGCAACAAGTCCCCTATGGGTGGGTATGGTATTGGTGATAGCCATGCAACCCCTATAGTGGCCTGTTGCTAGTGGACAGGATATGGACCCCCTGGGTGTGTGTGACATTGGGCAGGTACGTGTCGTTTGTTTGTGTGGTGGGTGTCTGACTTACCATCTGCGCCGTGCGCGTCTGTTCCTCATCCGGTCATAGATGTACAGGACTGGTATGACCTGCGCGATGGGATTCATGGTGTGTTCGTCTCCTACACACTGCTTGTTGCTCCGTCTCGTATCCGTTGCTAGCTGGTCCGTCTCGTAGCCGTGGATCGTGTTCTGGCGCGAATCGTACCTTTTATACAGCTTTCCCGGATGCTGAGACGTGCCGTGCGTGGCGAGCCGTTCGACGCGTACAAAGTACGCATCGTACTATCTCGGCCGGAAAATGCAGTGAAAATGGTTCCGTGCGACTCGATTCGGCGTTTACGGATCCGGCTCGGTCGGAAATATGTGGATGGAATCTGAGCGTCCGTGCCGGCCGGGAATTCAGCACATTTCCGCATTGTACTGCTTCGGCCGGACTGTCCGGCTCCTGGGACGAGTCGGTCGGAAGGTAAGCCTACGAACAGCTCTCGGTGGGCTCTCCGACCGAGATCGGAATCGGGCCCTTAGTGTTTTCATTATTGTTTATTTAAGCCACAGTTTCTTATTTTACTGAATCATTTGCAGAACATTTTCCACTCTTTGTCCCGATACTTCCACTCAGTATTGAGATACGTTATTAATGTCTCTAAAACTGTCTCTCTTGCACCACCGAGACTCGAACCGGAATCCCCAGTTCTCGTGTCAGCAGCTCTGGCGGCTGCGCCTCATCCTCTCCACTTCCATGATACTTGTAAGGGAGCTCACTCTTTCTTCCCGGACGTTGATTGATGAAAACACCTTATTATTCATAACATAGGAGAAGCCGATGCATTACCAATGCTTGTTTTTTACCGGCATACACCTATATAACACACAAAATGGCTCGTAGACTTTAATGAGGTCACCCCGCATTTTTTAACTTTGAACACCCTCCAAAAATGACTTTGGACTCTAGTCTCCTTAATGGTATCACTCTCTTAAAGACATTGTATGACCCGCAATTTTAAGTGCAGAGGTTTACAGGTGTGCACTTGCCACAGATAAGACACCTTCTGCCAGGCCCTACAGACAACCCTCTGCCCTCCATAGTTAGGTAAAATATGGTACACACAGTGACATAAAACCTTAGAGCCATGCTTACAACCCCAGTGTGAGTTGCTAGGCTATGAACCCAACTCCCCACAGGTGCACAACCCTGAGTAGGTGACCAATCCCCTGCAGCACACAGCCTCTGGCATCAGGCCAGGGCCTGCACTCAACCCCCCCATGGGTGCCCAACCCCGCACGGTTACCCTAACACTCCAGCTGTGTCCACGGTGGGTTGACTCTGTGCCCAACACACTGCGGTCTACCAACAGCCACTGTACATGGCCTATGGTCTGCACACTGGTGGCTGCCTGTTGGGTCTGGTTTATGACCAAGCCCTTCTCTTTTTTCACTGGCACCACGATATCACAAGGAAGACTTCACAGGGTACTGCAGTACCAGGTGCTGGTACAGCAGTACCCGTGACCTGATATATATATATATATATATTTTTAATTTTGGATTAAAATTGGGTCCCTTATGATACCTCACCCCCCACACCATCATGGCCTTGAGGGCAGGTTGTGCCTACCCTGCCACCTTATGTGGTCGTTGATTTTTTTTCTCCAGGATTTGGGGAATAAGGGCATGATTTAGATCTTGATGGACGGGTTACTCTGTCACAATGGGGGCAGATATCCCGTCCGCCGAAATATAAAGCCCATTATACCCTATTAGATTTATATTTTGCCAGACGGGATATCCATCCCCGTTTTGGCGGAGCAACCCGTCTGCCAAGATCTAAATCTGTCCTTAAGTTCCCAAGTCCTGTATTGGCTGTCACAACATATTCTCCGTGGTGTGGCTAGTCAATCAGGAGCCGCTCATCCACTTTGAAAGGGCCAATCAGACCATATCTGGACACCAACTGTCCAGCTATCTCTAGTTGTTTCCAACATTAACCCCTTCGTGGCCACCTAGAGCACCCTTTTAAATGCTAATTTCTCTAAAACAGATTTATATCAAATAATAAAAGGCACGCTGTCTGAGTAAAGTTTTAACTTGTTGCCGAATTTGATGTCATTCCATTCAGCCCTTTACTTACATGCCAATATTTTAGTAGCGAAAAGTGGGCGATTTTAAAAATTAATCGGGAGAATATATTTCTCCCATTGACTTCTATTGAAGCAGAGGCAATTTCAGGCAGGAGACAGCTAAAATAAAGCCATTTTTTGCTTCAGAAATTGGGAGTCTCCCTCCTGAATCGGGTCTATTGGCATGTATGCCTTTATTCTGTATTGGAGAGAAAAATCTCTTATGGAAATTAACATAAGAAAATGCACTTATGGGACACATCCTTTTTTATTGCCCAGACGCTTGAGAGATCTGTGAGAAACTATTCATGAAGGAGCCCAGGTGGATGAACTTTCTTCTGGAAAGTTTCGTACAGATCCGTCAAATTGTGTCAAAGTTATAAAGAAACAAAAATGACTTTCCAATGGAAACTCTGACCTAAATGTAACTACAACCAATCAAGGAAAGGGGATGTAAGACGTTTATTTATGAGTTCACTCTACTCCCTACTGCATTAAATGCCTATGACCAATAGAGAGAGAACTCTTACTGTTTAAGCCTCTCTAAAATTCCCAGTAGGGGGCATCCCTGTTTGTTGAAAAGTCCCCTCACTGAGTAGAATCATTAGTGGCATGCTTCATCCTCGGGTCCTCACACACGATACCTTGTGTATCTGGGTGTGCATCACGCTGAGGGTTAGCGGAGCTTTTGGGTTTCTTGGGGAGGGATTCCTATCTAAAATTTCCTGCAGGTATCCTGTACCATATCCTATTTATTCTTGGATCCTTTCGCAAGGTTGAAAACAAAGGTGTGATGTCAATGGTATGCCAGTTGAACTTAAAGCTGCAAAATAACTGATAAAGATACTGCATGTGCACTTGTGTGATTTTCACCATTATAGACGTGTGTATGATCACAAGTACACATGTCCAAAAATGCAAACAGTAATTAAGGGGCCCATTACGATACCCGGCGTAAATAAATCCGCCAGGCATGGAAGCGGCAAAAATCCGCCCGCATACACCGTCTGAACACCGACCACGCCATTACGATTACACAAACCGAAACCGCCATCGGCGGAAAATCACACAAAATACCGCCCGCCATCGTCCGGAGTCGGAGTCAAACCGCCCGCCACGGACGGAAACACGCCCGACAACACAAAACCGCCCGCCCTCACGGCCGACACACCGCACGTGAAATTACGATCGCACAGCCATGAGCGCGGAAAACCACAAATATACCGCCCGCCAGCGCAAACAACGCCGATGCCAATCGACACGGCAGAAACCATGGCGCCCACGTCCCTGCACAGAAACCATCCGCTCACAAAACCAATAGCACACAACATGGCCAATAAGTCCACACAGCAAGGCACGCACAAATAGACAAGCACAGTACACATCCCGAAAACACCCCCGGACAAACAAAAACTACAAAGGCCAGAACCCCAGACACAACACACCTGAAAACAACAGACCATGAGGACACACCCACATAGGTGAGTACAAAAGCAGCACTCCCACAGACCACAACCCCTTGCAACATTGCAAACCGGAGAGGAGAGGACACAGTGACACAGCAAGGACAGCAGCACACCACAGAAACGCACACATCACAACCACCACCACCACCACCACCAAACACCACCAAACACCGGCACCACAAACCCCCTGCACATTACACAACACACACCGCACCAGCACCACAAACACCATGGCACCACAAAGAATGCCCAAGTTCACGCCCATGGAGCTGACGGTCATGGTCGACGAGATCATCAAGGTGCACCCACAAATCTATGGGAACATGGTCCAACACACACCACTAGCCACCAGAAACAGAATGTGGAACCGGATCGTAGACCAGGTCAATGCAGTCGGGACCCTGCCCAGGAACAGAGTCGAAATTAACAAACGGTGGAATGACGTCAAGAGCCTGGTCAAGAAGAAGGAGGGCAAAAACAGAGAGCTGGCTGCCGTCACTGGCGGAGGGAATCCCGCGCTCTTCAAGACCTTCAAAGCGTGGGAGGAGAAGGTGCGAGTCATCATACATCCCGAGATCCTCGCCGGATTAGCAGGGGAGTGGAGGCTGGTAAGTACAAACTAATGTATACCAGCACACCGCTATGTACTCACATGCACTACCACCATGCCACAGCTCCCAGGGACAAACACCCCCATGTCCAGCACACAATACACAACACATCACACACACATGCAACAGACACCACCACACACAGCCCAAACCGAACAACTGTAAGATGCGTGGGGACATGTGTACATTCAGCCAGCCACGTAACCACCAACAGGTCCCCAAATATGCCAGAAGCGCCACAACGAGCACCCACCACACCCATGTGTCCGCCACAGCTGCACAAACCGACAAGTAACAGGTAAGTGGCAGGAACACAAAGTGCAGTGGGTGGGACGGTGGACAGCCCAAGTACAACACACACCAGGCCCCTAGTCCCACAGCACAGCAAGGAGGAGCATCCCCCACACCCCACAGCCACGTGTCAGCCACCGCAGTGCACAACGACAGCCGAAAGGCAGACATCACGGTCCACAGCAATCGGTGTCAGTGGGTGTCCAGCCACCCCCACGACCCACAACACCCCCCACCCCCACAGACCTGCAACATGGAGCACCCCCGCTAAGAGCAATGTGGCATCCAGTACAGTGCACGCACGAACAACCTGCAGGTGGGAAACTGGACAGGGCTGGATTACTGGAGGTATGAGGACCGGCACACGACCAACACATGGGACATGTCACGTAGCAGACGAACACGCAGCACCGCCCACCGTCACGAACAAGTGAACAATGTGCACACGGACATGAACAACAGACTCACACCCCACATGACCCATCACAGACATAGCAACACCCAAGGAGCCACGTCTGCATACACAAGCCACACTGAAAATAGTACCACACGGCAGCCACTGTGCAACTCATCACACACAACCGAAACACCATTGAAGTCCTGTCCATGTAGCCCCTACTGCCTGTCAACCACACACCCCACAACTACGCCTATGTAAGACAAACAACACTAGACGCAACAGAGCAGAACAACAGAAATGCACACGAACACCACTGAACCCATCAAACACACAGACACACCATGCACATACAACATACCATCCATCCCATCCGTCAGCCCCAGTCTCATGAAAGGCATGTCATCCGCACAGCTGCCACACATACAGCAGTCACGCTAAGATACATGCCCATGACCAACCATGTGCCAGAAGTCAATTAAGCGCACGACACACTGTGAGCAACAACACACAACATGGGCCACACCCCCCCACGAGCACTGCAGTGATGCACATGGCACAGGGCAGCACGCACACCAAGGAGATGGGACAACTGCAATACGTTGGCTTTCACACACAACCATCACTCACTCATAACGATGCGTCCAATGCCATGTCCAGTAATCACAACAGACAGCAAATATGCAGGCCATGTCAAGCATGCACACACCTCAAACCATGCACTGTCATGCTGCCACAACACATGTCACGTTCGGCACCCATGGCTCACAGCATGTACCCCAAAAGCATCTTCCCTCCCAAATGCGAGTCTGGGGCATGGCCCCCATGTTGCCATATGCGTTCCTAAGCGTTCCATTTGAACCCCAAAGCATCTTCCCTCCCAAATGCGAATCTGGGGCATGGCCCCCATGTTGCCATATACGTTCCTAAGCGTTCCATTTGAACCCCAAAAGCATATTCCCTCCCAAATGCGAATCTGGGGCATGGCCCCCATGTTGCCATATGCGTTCCTAAGCGTTCCATTTGAACCCCAAAAGCATCTTCCCTCCCAAATGCGAATCTGGGGCATGGCCCCCATGTTGCCATATGCGTTCCTAAGCGTTCCATTTGAACCCCAAAAGCATCTTCCCTCCCAAATGCGAATCTGGGGCATGGCCCCCATGTTGCCATATGCGTTCCTAAGCTGCTCCATATGAACCCCAAAAGCAAAGTACAAACCAGACCCAGGATGGGCCAGGAGCCCGCATACACCAGAGTCACAATGAGTAGGGGCACAGCAACACACCCATCGGCATGGCCAATCCGTCCCATGCCACATGTGCACAGCACACAGTCCCATTGCCAAGCACACACAACTACAAATGCCACAGCCACACACTCGCCTCCGGGAAACCCATGTACGAGAATGCACGAACTGCCAATGTCAGACGACAAATACATACTTCGCCAGGTGCAACACAATAACAAATCTCATTCTCTCCACAGGTGACGAACTGCCGGATGCTGGGGATGGAGACAGCAGCCAGCACAGCCAGCCTACAAGCCCCCAACGAGGACACACGGATGTGGAGGATCTGTCCTCCTCTTCGGACACGGACCACCAAGCAGGCCCATCTGGTGTGGCAGGGCCCAGCTGCTCCCCAGGACCCCTCCTACCCACCAACCCATCATCCAGGGCTGCTGAACAGTCCCAGCCCCCTGCTGCCACTGTCGTTGCGGCCACACCCACGGTCATTGCGGCCACACCCACGGTCATTGCGGCCACTACCACTGCCGCAACCGCCACCATCGCCGCACCGACCACCACCGCCGCCACCACCACCACGTCTTCGCTGGCACCAGCCCCAGCGCAGGTGGTGGCCCGGCCGACTGGATCCACCCTGGGAGCCACAGCGAGGACCGTGGTGAGCAATGTGGCTAGTGGGCAGGCCGGTGGCAGCAGGACTGGTAGGAGGAGCAGGGTCAGGGAAACGCCAGCCTCCCCTGGGAGCCATGCCCTGCCTCAAATGGCCAGAGTCCTTGGGGCCTATGAGGAGGCCCAAGAACAATGGGTCAGGTCTGCTTCAGACACGCGGGAGGTGCTGGGGGTGCTGAGGTCCATGGACGCCCGTATAGGTCAACTCGTGGACCTCATGGGCCAGCTGGTGGTGGCGGTGAGGACACGGCCAGGGATAGCAGCTCCCCTCCGCCACCACCTGCCGGGGCGCAGGGTCGAGCAGCAGTGTCCAGTTCCCCTGCGTCCACAGCCAGTGAGCACACCTCAACCACCAGCATGTCGCAAGCAGGCACCCCCTCGCAAACGTGGAAGGGGCCGTCCGAAGAGGAAACAGATCTCCCGGGAGGACTTCGCACGCTCCAGTCGCAAGTGAGGCAGCCAGCCAGCCTTCCGCCAGCCTTCCTTGACCAGCCACTGCATTGACTTGCTCTACGATCCCACTCCACACAGCCAGCTGGATGGCATGTGTGTGTTGGACTAAGGACATAGAACCAGTGGGTACACCCTGAGCATCACGCAGCCATGACCGACAGCTCATTGTCACTGCACGCACCACTTTTGTCATCACCTTACACACAATCACATGTCACAGTTTGGAATAAATGCACCTTTTTCACTAACTGCTGTTTGTGCCCTGTGTTTTATTTGTACGGAATACAACGGCCACCATGGGCGGAAAGGCACCTGATGCGTGGCATGGCAATGGAATCCGGAGGGCCTGTAGGGACCTAGGGGTGGGAGACAGAACAGGAGCACATTCAATGAGTGTGTCACACACCCATCACACAGTACATGTCAACAACTACAAGCAATGTACACACATCGCACAGAGCAATAGGGCACAATGCCACAGTCACCAACAGTGGCATACTACCCTGGCCATGGAGCGTTGACACACAGCACGTAGTGAACAAACGGCCACCCTGACACAGCACACACACACCTGCACAGATACAGCCACATCAGCCGTCGTACATGGACACTCACCGTCAAGTGAAGTAGCGGGCGATGAGCTGCTGCCGCACATTCCCAGCTTCCTCCTCTCCGCTGTCCTCCTCACTCGAGCTGTCCTGGTCTGCGGGCTGGGGCCCTGGTTGATCTCCGTCATCCACAATGAGGGGGATCTGCTTACGAATGGCCAGATTGTGCAGCATGCAGCACGCCACCACTATCTGGCACACCTTCTGTGGGGAGTACGCCAGTGCACCTCGGTGCGGTCCAGGCACCTGAACCTGGACTTGAGGAGGCCAAAGGTACGCTCGACCACACGTCTGGTCCTCCCATGTGCCTCATTGTATCGATCGTCTGCTGGGGTGCGAGGATTCCTCAATGGACTGAGCAGCCATGCCCCATTCGGATACGCAGAGTCACCTGGGTGTGAGGGACACAGAGAACCGTTGCTATTCCAACTGGACAGGGGACATCATCGCACAACCAGCACGCTACACCACTCCACATACTCACCGACAATACAGCCACGATCCTGTTGCATATTGGCCATCAGTCGTGGCAAGATGCTGTTGCGCATTATGTGTGCGTCATGTGCCGAGCCTGGAAACTTGGCACACACGTGGGTGATCACCATGTCCGCAAGGCACACCACTTGCACATTCAGGGAGTGCGTGTGCTTCCTGTTGCGGTACAGGTGCTCAGTGGCCTGTGGTGGAACAAGGCCAACATGTGTGCAGTCAATGGCTCCAACGACGTGTGGGATTCTGCCAAGGGCATAGAATGCACCCTTCACTGCCGCCAACTCACGAGCCCTGGGGAAGCGGATGTACCTGTTTCGGTACAGCATCATGGCTGCCAGTACATCCCTCAGCACCTTGCTGAACATGGGCTGGGACATCCCTCCTCCACTGCCCACCGTGTGCTGGAATGACCCAGTGGCGAAGAAATGCATGGCGGCCATCACCTTAGCCGTGGGGGTGACAGCAGTCGGATACACCCTGTGGGGACGGAGATGGGGCTCTAACATGGCACACAGTCGATGCAGGGTTGGCCTGTCCAGCCGAAACTTCCTAATAACCTCTGTATCGTCCATGTCCGCCAGCAATTGGTATGGGCGGTCAATGTTCGGTCTCCGCCTGGGGAAAATGGCAGAGGACACATGTCAAAGCAACACACCACATAGCAATTTCGCATACACATCACTGACATGACTGAGCAAGCACATGAGCCACAGCCCAGCTGTCAAGCTGGGACGGCACGGCCACAATACACTTACACAGGTCTCCCAACAATGGCAATGGCAAGTGAGACATACCACTGCCATGTGCATGCACATGGGGATCTAGGCCCCAATGACTTGCGTGGCGTGCTGATGGGGACTGACTGCATATTCGTCAAGCGGCAACGCCACGGCAACATGGGTGTCTGCTGAGCATGGAACTGCTTCCGAGGCTGGATGAGTATGGCACACGACGACGACGATGTGGGCACAGGCTGAGCGGTCAATACAAGTGGGACCTGTGGCACGAGGGGATATGAGACAGTAGTAGGTGTCAGCACTGCACCCTATGTACAGCACTGTACGGATCACACCTCCCGAAACATTGACAGGTGTCCACATTGACAGCCCCATGCCAAGACGGCTGTGTGCTTGCAGTCACACGTCACAGGTGAGAGGTTACATTGCACGTGCCAGGTGGCAGACGTACATAGTGGGAGCTGGCATGTGTGTGCATGTGTCTCCTGTTCAGGATCCACCAGATGGGCGCTGACTCTGTACTGACCATTGGACACAGCATGTTCCGTGGAAGGCTTGTGTGTGTGGGATGGTGGCACTGGATGTGCCTCCGTTGGGTGGGGGGCCATGCACAGGGCGGGTACGTCGATGATTGCGCATTGTTGGTCACGGTGGGTGCACCAACTAAGATGTGTTGCCCTGTGTTCAATTCCTATGATAGGTGAGACATGTAAAATCTCTTCGTTTTAATAGAAGTTAGTCCATGAGCACATCTGACGACGCTGTATCTTTCAACCAGTGCCGAACTGAAAATACTAAAAGTTTTAGTATTTTCAGTTCGGCTGCGGTTGAAGATACAGCTGCTCGAGATGTGCTCATGGACTAACTTCTATTAAAACGAAGAGATCTTACATATCTCACCTATCATAGTGAGTACTCTACAGTTTGTCTGAATACAAGGACAGGAACTGGATTTGACCTCACAATTTGGAATCTGATTTCATCGTTTTGAGCAACTACGGACTTTACGAGAACTTGGGTACACACCAATGATTATGACTGGGATTGATTTTATATTTTGGAATTGAACTTCATCAATTTGAGTTATCTGGGATTTTGAAACAATCGGGGTATTTTTCTGAATACTTTTCGGATTGCGGTACTTTTTGCCTATTGCCCTGAGGAAGCCCTATTTAGGGCGAAACGCGTTGGCTGCATTTTGTCATCGCCTCATGTCGTTTGAGGCTCAAGTATTCATTAAAGGATCAGATTTAACATCACCGAAGAGCCTGGATAGATTCTTTTGCTTTGCATTTGTGCTTGTTTATACTTATGTTGCCTCTCTGTGCTTTTCTTTCCACATCTGGGTCATCCCTTGTACTAACTGACAGTGATACAGTCATCTTCGCCCCAGCCCTCATGTCCTCCCCTCGCCCCCCCAATATGCATGCTCACCTGCGAGGCTAGCGCTTGCACAGGCAGCCCCAAGCTCGCACCAGAGAGGGCAAGGAGTGTATGTGTGGGTCCAGTTGCACGAGTGGGCTGTCTCAGGGTATGATGTGTGGCGGGACGCCCGTCCACCTGCGTGGTGCCCCAAATGGAGACCCGGCCTGCATGGACTATGCATCACAGTCTTCGCCTTCCGGATCCGCCACCTGCGACACCCAGTGGCTGTGGCTGCCCTTGCGGCCATGCCGCGTCCGTCTGTGGCTGATGGCCCACACATTCACTCTTTGGCCTCTCTGGGGAGGGCTCGGGGGTGGTGGCGCACGCGCTTGCACTTAGTCGCAATGGCATGTGGCGTGGTTGGTATGATGGGCAATGGATGGGATGGTGCGAGCCACCTCCCGTGGACGTCAGTGCTGCTCGTGCTGTGGTGCGTCCCCCTACACTTCCATTTGACTTTTTGCCATGCTAGACGTTGAGGTTCTCTTGCCTGCGTGATATGACCAGGAGGAGCGCGAGGAGACCTCTCACACACCATGCTCCACTGCCATCCCGTGCCCTGTATCGCCTGTGCGGATTGACTATGTTGGGGTTACACCTGGTCGACTGGGGCTGTGTGTGCCTTGTCAAGGGGCATGGCGGGCACACAACAGGATCCAGCTTGTCCACAGAGGGTGGGCTGAGGTGCGCCTGGTACCGCTATGTACGTGTGCCCGGCTGCTGTGCACACACGTGTTCACTCCCCCGACAGGTGTCCTCTCACAATGCCCAGGGAAGCGGTGGTGTACTGTTCATGACCCCTCCCAACACGGCGTGCTCCAACTTGGCATGTGCGCATCTACCCGTCGCACCCACCCACCTGTGCACTGCGTCCATACGACTTCACACGACACATGTGTGTCTTCCACAGTTGTGCTACTCATTTGCGTTGACATCCAATACCAGTGGACTACATGGTCATGTCACGACTGCCGTGTACTTCACATACTCTCATCCTCTCTCATTCGTACATGTGAAATGAGTCAGCGGAGACAGTTTTGGTTTCAAACATTATATTGAGTCTTCTGTCCTCTGTGATGCAGTATAGTGGACACTACTGGCAGCGGAATACATGTTGAGGATATACTGAGCATGATTGCAAATGGGATAGGGTGTAGGGTTACATGTGATTGGCTGTTGCATGTGGGATGTGGGCTTCAGAGTGACATCTGCTTGGCCAAGGCTGTGCTAATGTACATTTACGTATAGCTGCGGAGCTGCGGACTTTGACACAGACGGTATACATGTAGCCTACCAGACCGCTTGGCATCATGGGCACAGTCCATCTCAGTTCCATGTGACAGGTTTGCTGCGGTTGTTCCTCATGCACGCGTGCATGTGAGATGACATCAGGGCATGTGCTTGCGTGCATGCAGCGGCGTGCCACTTGTTGTTGCACTGTGGTGGTTACTGGACATGTCACAGTCACTGGGGTCGTGTTGTTGTTGTATGCACTTGTCGTCCATGCAAAGGTCCTGGTATGGGATTCCCGGGGCGGGGGTGGGAGGGGTGCAGCACCCACAGACTCCAGGCGACCTATTCATGTCCACTGAGCGGTGTGTGTGTCCATGGGCGCTGGATCCATGTCGTGTCCTGGTTGTTCGTGCAGTTCCGTCCATGTGGGTGCGATACACAGAGCCCATGCCACTGCCTCCCACGATGCATGCGGTGTTCCTGGATGTGATGGGGAACAGTGTGCATGTCCCGGTCATATCCGATGTCATGGCGATGTCGTTGATGGTGTGGTTACAGTTGCCGGTCGTTTGGTATGGCTGTTGTGGTGGTGACTGGCCAGTCCGTGCGGAAGCTAAGCATGGGTGCGGGGTTGGACATCATAGGTCACTCGGGGAACCTGCGTTGTGGTCCGACGAATTTACAGGTTGTCAGGTATGCGATGCCGTCCAGCAGGGCTTCCATGTCATTGGTGGTGTACATGTTTGCCAGCCAATGAAGCGGATGGTGGCTGTCAAGGTGTTGTTCGTAGGTTGTCCCTTGGAGGACCATGATGGGGCATGCTGGGTGACATTCGATGTAGCTGTTATCGATGATCCGTCGTGTGGAGGCACAGTGGTCCCATTTCAGTGCGGGTGCGATGTTGGCCACATACGCCATGCCCCCATAGGCAGAGCAGGCCCTGTCGTGTGCGTCCAGAGGGAGGAGTAGTGGTAGCAGGTCCGCCTTCAGACATGCCGGGTTGGAGAGGCATATCTCGACGGGATGCTGGTAGGGACACCTCCGACAGTAGAAGACGGGCATGACGCAGCTGAACAATGTGATGCGGTAAGTCAGTCGGTAACTTACGTTCAGCAGGGACAGGAGATCGCATCCCAATGTATGGCACAGGTTGGTTTTGTACAGCTTGAGCTGTTCGGCGTAGTTGGGTAGGTGTGTTGCGGTTGCCATTTCGCAGCGGTTCGTTGAGGTGGCGTGCTCCGGCTGTGTGTGCAGTCTGCAATGTGCACGCTCCGGGGTTGCTGTGAGCTCTGTGTAGTCGTAGGGAGACAGGACTTGTGTTCTGTTGGCTTGTTTGGAGGACACGGGCCCTCTTCCCACATGCTTCTCAGACAGTTCAAGGTCAGTGCTGTGTGACTCCTTCCAATTAACTTGCATGTGGCCGACATGGGGAGTGTTTTCTTCTTTCTTCCCCGTCCGTTGTGTGCTTCTGTGATATGCGCTATCTGCCCTGTGGTCGGTCTCCTCGGCATGCCTGTGTTGGTCTATTCTTGGACAATGGCTGTATTCACCGGCTTCTGTCGTAGGGCTGTGGTTTCGGAGTTGGAATGGAAGGTCATTCAGTGCTGTCTGCTCTCCCTTGTGTGGGCGGCAGGCTGCCTTTCCGCTCTGCGTTGGGCCTTGTGTGTGGATGTTATTCTTGGGCCACCTGTTGTCGGTCCCCGTGCTCTTTGGTGTTCCGTTTTATATGTCTTGTTCATATGTGCAGGGTGGTATGGGTTTTTCAGTGTGGTACTGGCGTTCCTCTTCCCGAAGGGGCCCTGCTTCTCCTAGTTGGTGTTGCCGCCGCTGTGTGCTACGCCATGTTTGTTACACTGGGGTGTGTCCTGCTGTTGCGTGACTTCACTGACATGTGTGCGTCGGTTGTGTGGCGTTGGGTGTTGTCCGTGATTTGGGCGTTGGGGACATGTCTGTGGCAGGCCTGTCACGTGTCATGTGCGTTCGGGGTGGGGCTGATGTGTGTGCTGCTTGGTTGTGTCCCTGTGTCTGTGTGCGACGCATGCATGGCGCTGCGGTTGGCCTCTGCGTTGTGCGCATGTGTGGCGGCGTCATCGCCGCTTTGGGGCCGTGACGGGGTGGTTGGTTCCTAGTCCCAGGTGGTGTGTACACATGTGTTCCGCGATGTTACGATTTGGCCTGTGTGTCATATGTGGATGCAATGGTGGATGTGTAGTGTACACGCGCTGGTGGGGGGTTGTCCGCTTTTTCCGCCCTTGCACTGTGTGCGCTGTTTGCGTGCACTTGTTGTGTGTGTGCCTACCTGCGTCTCCGCGGTACGTTGCGTCCTTGGTGGTGCATCAGCTGAAGCATGGGAAGGGCCTGCAGTGCTGGATTCATGCTCGGGGTGCCGCTTCTTCGTTGTCCGTGCTATGCGTCCGTGTTACCGCCTCTCTTTCACGTACGGTATCTCTTGGCCGTGGGAGCTGTTTGTTTGCGGCATCGTAATTTATGCGCCGGGCGGGACGTGTTTCGTCGGACGGTGTGTGTCAGTTGGGCTGCGCCGCTACGTGTACGGGCGCACTTTGATGGCGGACGGTGTTGCTGGCTTGCCGGCGGTGTTTGGCCTACTTTTCGCATCGTAATTGGACGGGCGTGTGGACTGCTGCGTGCCGGCGGTAACTGGTGGTTTTTGCATCCGCCAGCACGGCGGTTGTGCTTCCGCCCGCCATCGTAATGAGCCCCTAAGTCTCTCTTTTTGAAATTACAGATTATTCACTGAGGAAGTATTTCAACATGGTTTGTAACATATGTTATGTGAATAACAAAAATAGTGTGAATGAGTTTAATTGACAAAATTAACTAACTACACAAATAGTATTTAGTTTTACATGCACGCCAGTTAGCGATCTGACTATATATTTCAGATCCTAAAGAAAGTCATCCGATCTTACCGGCGATTACATATCACGGAAGGGAAACAGCAAATACCACGACCGCCGAACAACGGGTTGCCTTTGCAACGCAGGCGGAACAACAAATGCGTCTGAACCACGTATTCCATTTACAATGCAAGTAATTACGACATGCGTAAGGTAAAGCGGAGTTGGACTTTAAAGTCCAAAGCTTTCCCTACTGTTTTAGGGACTGGAGTTGGAATAGTAAATTATACTATTCCAAAGTCCAGCGCCCCCCTAAGGCAAGTCGTTGTAATGACTTGCGCTGTAAATGGAATGTGTGGTTCAGACGCATTCGTTGTTCCGCCCGCATTGTTCAGGAACGCATGGAAAAGTAAAGCGTGGTTGTATCATACGGCCATCACAGAAACACGTAGACCCATTGAGGCAGGAGTCCATTCACAATCCATTGGCATCACACCTAAAATAACTACGCCAAAGCTTAAATCTAAGGTATAGCTGAGGAAGGTAGAAAGATTAAAAAACCTTAGAAATCCACTGGAAAAGCACTGCCATTTAAAAACCATAAACTCGGAAATTCACCAGTTATATGTAACTCACAACTATAACTTGCACAGCCTTAGATTTCAGATGTCATCAGTGATGTAAAATGTGATGTTATAAGCAGTGCATTAGAGCGGTGCAAGATATACTTATATCAGGAGGCAATACTTGCTTTAAAGGTTTCAACCATCAAGCTGAAGCGTGTTTCATGTAGCGATGACACAATTTGTTGCATTTGACGAACATTCAGTTCAATATATGTGTTTCAATGGTGTACATTGGTAACATTATTATCTATGTCATTCTTCCTTGTTGTGTAATGCACATTAAGAAGCAAAGTTCAGGTATCCTGGGTACTCAAAGTTGTGCATATTCATGACCTTTGTTGACCTATCACAATTTCATAATAATGTGAATTGAAATCCTGATGCTGCACATTTGCATTGTTTGTCAACACTGTGTTTACATACTGCATTTCACTTTCAGCCGGATGTGCCAAAGTACTTTCAGGCAGACACACCGTTCAGGCATCCGTTTCCACACTTGCAGACAAACAATTGTGGGGGTGTTTTGCAGCATGCCATGGACCACTTTAAGGCTGAGGGCTTGCCTATCTCATCATGGTCAGTCTATGGTTTGAGAGCCAGAACATTCCAAATTAACTGCCCAAGAGCCAATCAGAATATACTGTTCATTGTAACTATACAACCCTAAAGCTTAAATACAGTGAACATGCACCTGTAAGAGGTCAGTCAAAATTGTGTGTAGTAGTTCATGGAAAGAGGTTGTGGTAGGTAGGTGGACACACAGTAGTTTGAAAAGAAGTGTCTGCATTAAATGCTGCATCCTCACTGCACGCAAGATGAAGCCGCAGCACAGGGCAGTTGTATGTACTTGCCTTGTAGAAGATGCTTCCAGGAGAGCCAGTCGAATGCCTCATTTGGACTCTACATAGTAGAAAATTGACAGGAGCCTGGAGGAGCAGTGCTTCATACATTCTAGAAATGTATCATTGTCTAAATCGCCAGGAGAGGTACACAGAATAGTTGTGATCAGACAGTCTGAGTTAAAAATCGGTTCTGTGTCATTTGATGTCTTTTATTAAACCTCTTATTGTGCGGAACAAAATATATAAAAATAGCTCACTGTGGAGATTGTCTTCAAACCTCCATCCTGGTTTCATGGAAGAGTATCATTGATACCTCTTGTAACAGTAATCATTCAGTTGCCATCAGATGGCCTCTTTTTTGTATCTCTGGGGACTCGTACTGATCGAAAAGGTTTCTTCTAAGAGGGTTAGCTTGCCATCAATAATGCATCTTCCAAATCCTACAGTTGGCTCCACAATCAGAAACACATTTCCTTTGGAAAATATGCTATTTCAGGCTGCCACTCATAGAGTGTGTTGTATTTGGACAAACAATAACGCTGCAAGATTGCGTATTATTATTGAATGCTGTGTCTGGATTGCATCTGTTTTGTTTGTAACACTTGGCTGTGGTTGGGGTTGGCATGCTTGGAGTGATAAAGCACCTACAAACTGACTTGTCTGCTTGCAGTAACAAACTCCCAGGATGTACAATCATAAGCTGGGAATCCAACCAGAACACGCAGAATACTGAACATTTGATTCATGACAGCCCATCATATGGCTCAGTTATTTGCAGCCAAATTGCAGTAATGTCTTGTGTGTTGCATGCATGCTGCACTTGCATCTCCTTGGCTCATGTGCGGTCATGTTAAAGGGCTGAGACTTTCCTGACCCCACAATGTTATTCTGTAACAGAATGTTCAACAATGAGTAACAAGGATTGTTGTTTCCATTTGTCAGATTCTTCTCACTCACCTTCTATGCGGGCAGAATCTTACTATCTCTGGATTTTATCATATTTTGTGTCCGCCTCATGCACATTTTTACCATCAGCAAGGTCCTGGGGCCAAAGATAATCATGATGCAACGCATGGTAAGCAGCCAGTGAAGTGAATGCATACATTGAGGTCTGATCTTGTTCCACCAAGTTCATGAGAACCTTCCGTAACGCTGTATTTCTGGTCGGCAGATGAAGGACATCTTCTTCTTCCTCTTCCTGTTGGCGGTTTGGATTGTGTCATACGGCGTGGCCAAGCAGGCCATTCTGGTCCACAATGAGGATCGGCTGGACTGGATCTTGCGTAATGTGATCTATCAGCCATACCTCATCCTCTTTGGACAGATCCCAATGGACGTTGAACGTAAGTAGCTAAAGACTTATCTACCTCCACCAGTCTCTTGCTTCACTGTGCCTTCACCTTGGATAATGTGGTCTGTGCTTCAGGAAACGCCTACCTCAACCCCACCGTTGGGCATTCTGTCCTCTTTGATGCACATGCTTGTGTTGTGGTGTTCCTAGTGTTTTGGAATTGTTAGGTGTCCCACCACGTTTGAGGGCAGGTGCTGGGACAGGGGTGTGCTGTTCATGGTATTTTATGTATGGATAAATTCTGTGTTTTTCGATAGTGCATGCTGGAAACTGATTTGTTTTGCTATTATTGTGATGTGGTAAGCCTCAATCACTGAGCATGGATTCTGTTGATTGAGCTTTGAATGAATTGTCAAAATGAAGCTGAAATCTCAGATCTCCATCCAAAAGATGGCTTGTGAGAGACTGAGAGAAAGGCTTACCTCTGAGTGAATGGAAGAGCGTGCTAGGCAGGTTTGCCTGTTTATGTGAAAAGCAAGTTGCTGATATCTGTGGTCCAATGGGTGATAGAGTTGTGAAATAACACACTATTTTTTCATGAAAATAAAATCCCTCTTTAAATGCAAGTTTACCTTCACGAATGCTTAAACATTTTGGTCCAGGTACTTTTAGCGTGCTTGGTGCAGTGCATTAACACTGCACCAAGAGTTATTCTGTGTGTGTGTGTGTGTGGATGGTTGTGTGTGTCGCATGCGTGCGTGTTAGCATGTAGCGATGTTAGTCTATGTGGATGTCAGTCTGTTAGTGAGTACGTTCATGCGTGTCTGTATGAGTGTGTGTATTAAAGTGTGTGTGAGCAGACACTTGTGTGTTAGTGTGTGAGGTTGTGTGTCACTACGTGTGTTCATGTGTAAAAATGTTTGTTAAATGGGTGTCTATATGGTCTCGTGTTCTGATTCATGCCTTTGGGCACTGCTGTGTATTTTTGAATGTGTAATGTAAAGTAGTTTTTAACAGAATATCTTGTATTTATAAGGTTCGAGTTTTGATGCAACCAAATGTACGCTTAATGGAACCGACATGAACTTGCCAAAATGCGCCTACGCCGATGACTTGGGCAACCCGCTCTTCCCTGAGTGGCTCACTATTATTTTACTCTGCTTCTACCTACTGTTCGCCAACATCCTGATTATGAACCTTCTCATCGCCATGTTCAGGTGAGTCAGGGGGTTTCTTTTCTTGTCAGGGACCCTTTCTCTTTCTCACAATGCAAGTTTTGTCTTTGTCTTTCTTTGTGGCTCGTGACCACAAATCCAAGACCCCAGACCTTACTGGTTAACCCTGTGAGTTCTCTGAGTGCCCCCAGTACCCTGGGTGTCTCTGCCAACCAAACATCTTGACTGTGAATCACCAGTTCCAACATTTGCACCTCTGAAGTTTGGTACCCCTGGGGAGATTGATGTGGATGGCTTTTTCACCTACACCCAGCCCTCATGCATACACCTAGACCAGATGAGCCCCTAACTGGTCTCCCTTGTGAGTAGTCCCAGTTCACAAGCATGTTCACCACAACTATCAGATCCCTGGTAACCCAACTAACTGGACACCTAAACACTATTGAAATGACCTTTGGCATTGTAAATAACTTTTGGGACTCGGGCCGAATCCTTTGCCCAGACTGATTTGGCAGGCCTTATTGGTTTTGGGACAACATCATGTGGAAACTCAATGATGCAGGCTCAAATCCACAGAGGTGTCCAGCTTTAACCCTAGGCCTTCACAAAACCATGGCAGAATGAAAGTACATCGGGCCCGATTCGCAAAAGTAAAGTTATGCCAAAGTCTAACTTAGACCAAAAGTCTAACTTTACTACTTTTCGGTGTTCACAAAGGTAAGGTACTACGAGTAAAGTTAGACTTTTGATCTAAGTTAGACTTTTGGTCTAACTTTACCTTTGTGAATACCAAAAAGTAGTAAAGTTAGACCTTTGGTCTAAGTTAGACTTTTGGTCTAACTTTACCTTTGTGAATACCTGAAAAGTAGTAAAGTTTGACTTTTGGTCTAACTTAGACTTTTGGTCTAACTTTACCTTTGTGAATCGGGCCCATCATATCCAATAAGATGCATTGTATCTTCCTCTTGGATACCTCTTCTCCATTGACCGCAGTTTGACACCTAAACTAGACCCTCAAGCCAACCACTGATGTGAGGAGTCAAAGTGTCGAGCCAGTTTGGTGCTTGCCCGTATAATCACATTGTTAATCGGGCGTTATGTTATGGGTTTATTTAGCGCCAATCTTTTAAGGGCTATTATAATGCTTGGGTTGTTTCTCAGCTCGAAGTGATAAAACATTCAGTTTTTTGTGCGCGTCATAATTTTTACTGTTCTTCTGCCAACCTATAAGTAAAGATTTATTTGTTTGCTAAGTAACATCTCTGTCATAACATTTTTTTTGTGCTATTTCCTGCCATGTGGTGGCTGACTGACTACATTTGTAACACGCACACTTCTCCGTAGGGTCTCTTGGTAACCCACCAGCGCCTCTTGAGTAGGCGTAGAGAGTGAAGCACCCAAAGAGAGTCAATCACAATCATTTATAGAGCGCGGCAACTCACCCATTAGGTGAGGACACTATTCACTGGTGGTCCCATGACGCGGAGACGATTCCCCACTTCCTATCACTGTTCTCTGTTTTCACCTGGATATGGATGGTGCGAACAAGAGCTCACCTCGGATGAAGGTAGCAGTTGTGCTGGGGGAGGGCTAGTTTCAGGTGAGCCCTCTCGTAAGCACAGGTGGGCTCTTGCTTTCTGAGGGGAGGTCTAACTTCAGGCAGGTCGTCTCTTGCTGGGGAGGACTAGGTGCTGCAGGTACTTGAGCTTCCAAATTGGTTTTTGTGTGGTGCTGTGCAAAAACTTGCCCGGTCCCTTGCTGACCTGAAAAAACATTTCATGAGTCGGCAAACGTGAGCAGGAGGTCGGAAGTCAGTATGGCAAGTATCTTGTGTCTACTTTAAGATTCAATGTTTGCAATTTAGTGAAATCACTTTACGGAGTCAGAGTGAGCCAAAGAGCACCTGCACCTTTGCACCTTTTTATAATTTCAATTAAAGGTTGCCTTTATTCAGAGTGAATGTCTGGTGAGAAATTAAGACTTTGTGTACAGTGCCCAATGTCCAGGGACAGATTTTGTGTGAGAAGTCCATATGGATGAAAACAACCCCCAAAATGTCAGTAATGCAGAAAATAAAAGAGTGTGAGTGAGAAAGCAAATATAACAGAACATGGACAATTAAATGACCTCTAGGAGCTTTCATGTTGAGCAGAAGAATATAGGTATTTATATCACATTCACTACCTGGAGATATAGTTTTTTCTGAGAACTGCACAATAAGTAAGTCTTTGGGAGATAAAGCAATTTTTCAAGCTTCATCATAATGTGTTTGATTGGAGAATGCAAGTTTGCAATGAGGCCACTAGATCACATCACATCTTAACTGGAACCCTTGAGGGTAACCTAGCAGTTCATCCAAGAGAAGTTTAGGGCTGTAGACCCTAAGGTTCTTGACGATTGAGAGCTTTGAAGAAATTGAGTGTGGTAGCAGAAAGTGACAGAGAGGAATGTCTCTGCTTCTCGAATGACCTTGATCTTAGGACTATGAGATGTGCATGAAAAGATGTGACAAACTTACATTTGTCCCTCAGCTATACCTTTGCAGAGGTCCAAGGCCACACGGATCAGATCTGGAAGTTTCAGCGCCATGACCTGATCGAGGAGTACAACAACCGACCCCCCGCACCACCACCCTTTATCCTCCTCAGCCTCCTGCACTTCCTTGTGAAATACGTCATGTTACGGAGACCAGCACGAGGGCAAAAACAACTCAGTGAGTACTGCTACAAGCCCTTCATAGCTGTAAAAGTGTGATTGTTGTATCTTCAGGGCTGGTACCATTAAAAAGTGTTTCAATTGTGTCAAGTGCTCCAGATCTTTAGAATTCAGAATAGGGTTTAGGTGTTCTGTACCCCATAATGGCCATCGTCCTTCTTTCATTGCAGCACAGACAGGCGATCCTATTTGAGTTTCTCACTGATGTCCTCACATGTTTCCTCAACAACTGCACTGCATGAGTGATTTATATATTACACTTGTAGGACCAGGTTCCGCGTCTGATCCATCAGTCTTCAGCTGAACCATGAGTGCTCTGCTGGGGTAGGTCGGCCGGAGTCCTTCCAATACGGATAAAGCTGGACTGAACGTAAACATATTATGCATACAATGAGTGTACTTTGCTGGCCCCTTCTCATCAATCACTACAAACAAATGCATCAAAGTCAACCAAAAAAACAATACAGCCATTCTGTTCCTTCAAAGTCCTTACCCAGGACACCCTCTGAAAAGAACTTACTAACCTTTAAAAAACCCACCGCCAAAGCAAATGTACTGGATGCATACAACAGTGCCCTTCAAAATCATGTTGAGCTCAGTGCTCCTCTGAAAATCTAATCCTTGCAACTTGGACCCTCGGCAGCATGGGGCACCCAACAACTTGGAAAGAACCTGCATGCAAGTCACAGACAAGAAATAAATAGAGACTAGCCCTCAACACTGAAGCTACCACCTAACACATCTCACTGCTCACCACCATCATCCCAACCAGTGCCACCTTCAACACAACTTCTATCAACAAGTTAAACAAGAAAAGAAAGCTGACAACCTATGCACCAACCCAATTCCTAGTCCTTTAATCCCTCAAGCAATAAATAGGAAAAATAATGTTAACCACTTCTCCACTGAAAAGATCACCCAGATCAGATGCCATAGCAACACCACTAGGCAAACATTCCATTTGCTTCCTATTCCTCACCAGAATGTTCCCAAGTAGAAGGCCTTCTGCCCCCTCTCACATGCAGCTGTCACCAATATTTTCATCTCCTCTGACAATGACATTCTCCTTCATCCATCATGAAACCTCTTCAAGGTAATGCTGGCATACCCATTGTCAACACTGTCAATGCCTCCCTCAGCTGAGGAACTCTCTGGATACCCTCAAGGAGACCATGGCAAGATTCTGTTCAGGCAGGGTCTGTGGCACATGCCGCTGGTGATTAAGGAGGTAACTGAGTGCGGGATAGGGTGCAAGGTTCAACTGGATAGTGTTGGGCTCAGAAACAGAAGTGGTGCAAGACTTTAGGTCACGGGTACTCATAGTACGGCCCGCGGGCCGCCAGCGGCCCGGCACGCCTTCCTTGGCGGCCCGCGGACCTTACAGACAACGTACCTGTGTTTTTTAGGTCTCGCCTACGCAGCGCGCATGCGCTGCTTAGGAAAAAGACCTTTTGAAATCGATCCGGTTTTGCAGGCAAAAACGTGCACGCGTTGCATTGCTTTGAATGGCAACGCGTGCACGTTTAGCGATCCCTTGCGGGAGTGAGCGGCGCCATGTGTTGGCACTTATCGCGCTCGCTCCCGCAAGGTAAACTCTGCCTGCTCTCGGCCGCACTCCCCCCACCCCCTACTTGCGCGAGGCACGCGCGCTTGTTTATTATTCCTATGTATAACCACGCATTGACAAAGCAAGTTATTGTTACCAAAATAACAGCCACCAGATTGATTGCTAGCACTGATTACACAAAATGGAACCACTGTCCTCACTTAGATTCATTCTAATCGCAGCCATTTCTTTAAGTAAGTAAATAAAGTATAAAAACACCAGGACACTTGAATGACCCTTACCCCGCAGCTGAGTGACCGTTACTGCTGCGAATCAGAGTGTTAGGGGCGGGACAGGCGGGCTGGAATGCACTGCACGCGGTGCTTGCTTGCCAAGCTACTGCTGAGAAAGAATGTGAGGGGCGCTTGGGCTTTGGATAAGTATTAAAGTGGAAATCTTGTCTGGCGGCATTCTTCACAAACTTCTCCTGCTTAAAACAGAATGCAAAGAATCCAAGGTAATAAACGTAACAATGAACGGCATTTATGGAGAAGACAGTGCTGTTTCCCTTTGAATAACCATTAATGGCATCGCCCACAGCACCTACAACACAGCATGCAGCACCTATGAGGCACTACACCCCGCCACCTCAAACCGCACAGAAATAAAAACCTCTGGTGGCTCTAGAAGTGTCAGAAGCCAACCCCTGCATCTTAAGTACCAGTTTTCAAGATGAAATCCACACTAAAAATTCGTTTCTCAAAGCACATCTAAGATCTGGATGGCACCACCCACCCAGACCCAGCCTCCTTTCCAGCTTCAAAAGAAACGTAGAAAGTATGTCTTCACAGACACGCCACCTTTAATCCAACATAGAAACCAATATTTACATCTTTCCTTTCCCTTTTCGAACGTATACCCTGCCATTTTAATACCTCGCTGTCAAACATACGCCCTTTTCAGTTACGTCGCTATGTTGTTGTCCCTTATGCCATCTATGTAACAATCGCAGCCTACAGTAACGTCGGTCACCTTATTGTAAAACCCAGCCCACACCATACTAAAATGCTCATGGTAAATAACGTAGATGTCCAAGTAAAGTGTGTAACTCACAGTCCTCGCTGCAAAAAAGGAACTACAGAAATCGCACCACACATGAGAAAGGTAAAACTAATCTGCTGCACGAAAAAGGCTGCGTACTTATGTGAGGGTTTACGAATGCAGAACACTCCCAACTTTCACTTGAAGCTCTTCACACAGAGGACATTGTTGTCCGCTTTACCATCTGTGGGATCAAACTTAAAAAAAGAATAATTCGGTGCTTAAACATAACTTTAATTAGACATGGTGAAACACTTAAGTTAGCATGAGTAGGCAGCGGCCTATCTGTGTTTTTGGAAACCTTGCACAATCACACGGATTTTAAAACTCTCATGGTTTTCTCTTTCCAAACCTGTGTATGGAGAGCCCCGGATATGACCTTCACTGATTTGTACTGTACGAAATTCATTTCGATCTGTATCACTGCTTGCGCTGTATCAGTTAAAATGTTTTTCTTATGTAAAAGTTTGAATGTGTTTAATTGAATTCTATTTTCTTTGGCCGAACTAAGGTGCTTTTTATATTTCGAATGTTTCTGTGTAGAGTATAATGCAGGCTTACACATCAGATCAATTATTAAATTGTGATACAATATGTATCTCGGAGCACTTTCATGTAAGTATAATGCATTTGGAATTTCGTAATCTAAAATTAATTATTTTTTTATATTAAAATGCATCACAATAAAAAAGAAAAATGAAATGAGAAAGAACTAGGTAATCAGATGCTCTAAATCAGATTTCCAAGTTATTCCTCATTCCTGAGCAGACCCTCCGGGTTGAACTCATAATGTGGCAGTTTTTCCAACTCCCAGGGATACTCTTCTGGACGGTAACAGTATCTCCAAGGGCCTGGCTAACCAAGCCAGTTAATGGGCCACTTGTAATATAACTTGGCACACAACAGTGCCTCTTGCATGGTTCCAGCACAGCGGGGACCATCCCTACGAGGCTGAAGTCAGTTCAGGATCAGTGCAGCATTCATCTGTCTGAAAAGGCTGACTGGGGGGTAGAATGTGGGCCTAGAGTCTGCCATCCTGGCTGACCTCCTTCCCCAGCAGCGGGCATCTTGCAGCCAGGTGCACCATGCCTTTAGCCACACTCGGCTGTTCACACCCAGCCAGCTTAGGCACCATACAGGATGTAGATAGGTACAACCCCAAACGGGTTCATATTGTTTATGTCCTAGATAGGTATACCCTCAAACGTTTTTATATTGTTTATGCCCCGGCTGCTAGCTTTTCTCCTACTACTAGTCCGATGGCCAATGTTTTCCTGTTGGGCTCCACTCAGGGACTTCTGGAGCATTTTGGGACTTTACGATATTATTACAATGTTTACTATTAAGCCTCAGTCGAGGGGAACCATGCACAAGAAAAAAAAAATACCATGCAGCAACTTTGCTATGGTCTCTGGTTTCAACACAAAATAGCTCAATGAGGTGAAATTCAGCTGCTAAGCTTCTAGAGTTCAAAATAATAATAAAGGTACCCTTCTCCTCGAGCCCAATATCCAAACAACTAGACTCCTCCAGCTAGTGGTGCTAGTACAATTTTCGGAGTGGGGGTGCTGCCAACAATGTTACATCACTGACGTCATAGCAATTGTGAAAAATCCAAGTCATTGAACAAGTGTAGCAAAATGGTGGTAAGGTATCCAGGACAGGGGGTTCACCCTAAGGGCTGGCACACGTATATACTGCTCCTTAATAACCTACATTGCACATACGGTTGTTATGACCTAAATGTTCTTATCCTTTATTTACTTGTTTGTAACTTAGGACCAAGTACTCCTGTCATAATAAGCTTGCTGTCATACAATGACCGGGCTTGTGGTAGGTGTGAAAAAGTGGTAGTGAGCACCACAGTTGTCCTACAAAACCTGCATGTAGGAAATCTGATTCCCTAAAATTCACAGTGCGGGCCCTAGCAGTGAGAGATTGCACAGCCTTGGGATATCTGGGAATATGGGTAACCACAACAAGTATGCACCTGTTGTATGAGGTGGTATGGAAGTTCAGTCCACTTGACTGGCAATATCAACCCTTATCTTTTCAAATGGATCTCCAGACACGGACAGTAGTACAAGAGGTGTGCCCTCTGAATATCCAAACTACAATATCAATGGGACACATTATCGAAGACACACTATTGAAAATAAAATGTCGAGAGTGAAGTATGTCTACATCTTCTATACCTAACTCCACATTTATGTACCTACTCAGCACACATATCTTCAAGGTATGTCGATGTGGAATTAGGATAGTAAATATATACTTCCCTTTATGCACTTATCTTTTGATATTTGGTCCCTCAATATTCTGCCCTCGATATTCTTGCACCACAATATTGTTGGCGACGATATTCAGTAGTAAAACCACTACAGGGAGACCCTTGTCACCTACCCTGGCCGCACAGAACTACTTCTCAGTATCTGCTACCCTTGATGTGCTAAATGAACATGGGATACAGCTACTCCCTTGTCTTCTTGGCCTCTCTGTGCACCCCAAAAGAAGTTCAGCAGTTGATAACAACTAGTCCCTTGCTTGAACAAGCTGCAAGGTTGGTCGCAGAACTCGCTGTACGGCAACCTATCTTCCCATGCTACCTTAAAGCTTTCAACAGCATGACGAAGCATAGCATAACAAAACACAACAAAACATAGCATAACAAAACAAAACATAGCATAGCAAAACACAACAAAACATAGCAAAAGACATTTAATTCAGTCAGTTGCATTTTGAACACCATCAGGCTACTTTATTGGCAAATAAATGAATGAATAATTAAATAAAAACAATAAATACATCTTCATCAGCTTTACAGGTCTTGGGCAATAATTTTAGTTCAACCTAATAATTTAAGTTACAGGTCCTGCTTGTATGATGACATTGACATAGCCTATAGGTCTCGCCTTTGGGACCTTATAAGTGTTTAGCCATGCAACAGTTGATGTTGTTGCACTAAGGATATTGTGCTGCATAACTAAATACTTATAAGGTCCCAAAGGCGAGACCTATTGGCTATGCCAATGCTTGTTTTATCTTTTTTACAGTGTCAGCAAACAGATTCCAGGGATCGTCCGAGTGGAGCTGCAGGGGCGCTAAGAAGAGGCGAAATACAACAAAGCCTCGTTATCATGCAAATGGTCTTTTAAAGACCTGTGAAGTACTCGGTGCTGCTCCCGTGAAGCTGTATCAGCCCGGGCTGCGCCACACAGAGGGGGGGGGGGTGGAGAGGGGGAGAGGGGGAGAGGGGTGAGGTGACAGAGAATGACAAGGGCAGCAGGGTGTGAGAGCCAGGTGAGGTGATGGAGGGTGACAGAGGACAGCAGGGTGTGAGAGCCGGGTGAGGTGACGGAGGCAGAGACAGTGACAGATAGAGACAGTTAGACAGTTAGAGGCAGAGACAGATAGAGGCAGAGATAGAGACAGATAGAGGCAGAGACAGATAGAGGCAGAGACAGGGATAGAGGCAGAGACAGGGATAGAGGCAGAGACAGGGATAGAGGCAGGGACAGGGATAGAGGCAGGGACAGAGATAGAGGCAGGGATAGAGATAGAGACCGGGATAGTGATAGAGGCAGGGATAGAGATAGAG
This sequence comes from Calotriton arnoldi, assembly GCA_963921515.1. NCBI lineage: Eukaryota > Metazoa > Chordata > Amphibia > Caudata > Salamandridae > Calotriton > Calotriton arnoldi. The sequence continues at coordinate 2,495,273 of CAWUFW010001933.1, forward strand.
GCAGGTATAGAGATAGAGGCAGGGATAGAGATAGAGACAGGGATAGAGGTAGAGACAGATAGAGACAGGGATAGAGGCAGAGACAGATAAAGACAGGGATAGAGGCAGAGACAGATAAAGACAGGGATAGAGGCAGAGACAGATAAAGACGGGGATAGAGGCAGAGACAGATAAAGACAGGGATAGAGGCAGAGACAGATAAAGACAGGGATAGAGGCAGAGACAGATAAAGATAGAGGCAGAGACAGATAAAGACAGGGATAGAGGCAGAGACAGATAAAGACAGGGATAGAGGCAGAGACAGATAAAGACAGGGATAGAGGCAGAGACAGGGATAGAGACAGGGATAGAGGCAGAGACAGGGATAGAGACAGAGACAGAGAGAGGGATAGAGACAGGGATAGAGACAGAGACAGGGACAGAGACAGAGACAGGGACAGAGACAGGGATAGAGGCAGAGACAGGGATAGAGGCAGAGACAGGGATAGAGGCAGAGACAGGGATAGAGACAGAGACAGGGATAGAGGCAGAGACAGGGATAGAGACAGGGATAGAGGCAGAGACAGGGATAGAGACAGGGATAGAGGCAGAGACCGATAAAGACAGGGATAGAGGCAGAGACAGATAAAGACAGGGATAGAGGCAGAGACAGATAAAGACAGGGATAGAGGCAGAGACAGGGATAGAGACAGGGATAGAGGCAGGGATAGAGACAGGGACAGAGACAGGGATAGAGACAGAGACAGGGATAGAGGCAGAGACAGGGATAGAGATAGAGACAGGGATAGAGGCAGAGACAGGGATAGAGACAGAGACAGGGATAGAGGCAGAGACCGATAAAGACAGGGATAGAGGCAGAGACAGATAAAGACAGGGATAGAGGCAGAGACAGATAAAGACAGGGATAGAGGCAGAGACAGATAGAGAATGACAAGGACAGCAGGGTGTGAGAGCCGGGTGAGGTGACAGAGGCAGAGACAGATAGAGACAGGGACAGATAGAGACAGATAGAGGCAGAGACAGGGACAGACTGACAGACAGATGCAGGGACGGATGGAGGTAGAGACAGATATTGATAGAGACAGAGAGAGAGAGACAGAGATAGAGAAAGAGATAGAGGCAGGGCCAGATAGAGGCAGGGCCAGATAGAGGCAGAGACAGACAGAGGCAGAGACAGACAGAGGCAGAGACAGACAGAGGCAGAAACAGACAGAGATAGAGACAGACAGAGATAGACAGACAGAGACAGAGGCAGAGACAGACAGAGATGGAGACAGAGGGAGGGAGACAGGGACAGACAGGGACAGACAGAGGCAGAGACAGGGACAGACAGATAGAGGCAGAGACAGAGACAGAGAGACAGAGAGACGGAGAGGGAGACGGAGAGAGAGGGAGGAAGAGGGGGAGAGTGGGGGGGAAAGGCAGGGAGGGAGTGGGGGGAAGGGAGGGAGAGGGAGGGAGACAGCGGGTGACAGAGGGAAGGAGAGGGAGGGAGAGGGAGGGAGACAGAGAGAGAGAGGGAGACAGAGGGAGGGAGACAGAGAGAGAGGGAGACAGAGGGAGGGAGACAGAGGGAGGAGACAGAGGGAGGGAGTCAGGGGGAGACAGAGGGAGGGAGTCAGGGGGAGACAGAGGGAGGGAGACAGAGGGAGACAGAGGGAGGGAGTCAGGGGGAGACAGAGGGAGGGAGTCCGGGGAGACAGAGGGGGAGACAGAGGGAAGGAGTCAGAGGGAGACAGAGGGAAGGAGTCAGAGGGAGACAGAGGGAAGGAGTCAGGAGGGAGACAGAGGGAAGGAGTCAGAGGGAGACAGAGGTAGGGAGACAGAGGGAGGGAGACAGAGGGAGGGAGACAGAGGGAGGGAGGGAGACAGAGGGAGGGAGGGAGACAGAGGGAGGAGGGAGAGAGACAGAGGGAGGAGGGAGACAGACAGAGGGAGGAGGGAGACAGACAGAGGGAGGGCGACAGAGGGAGGGCGACAGAGGGAGACAGAGAGTGAGAGAGAGAGGGAGGGAGACAGAGAGTGAGAGCGAGAGGGAGGGAGACAGAGAGTGAGAGAGAGAGGGAGGGAGACAGAGAGAGAGAGGGAGGGAGACAGAGAGTGGGAGGGAGAGAGAGATGTGTATGCCGGGTCCGGTGGCTCAGTGGACGAAGGCGTCCGCTGCAGGGGCCTGTGTTCCACCCCATGGTAATATTTTGTTTTGTTGCTCTAGCCCCGCCCCTCCCCCAATGACCCCGCCCCCACCAGTGCGGCCCTCGGCCACAAACCACACTGTAAATTTGGCCCCTGAGAGAAAGTTTGTGAGTACCCATGCTTTAGGTGATGGTGGAGTGTAGTTTTTAGATGTGAAGTAGTCCCATGCACATTCCAATGCAAGCATCACATCATAACGGGTGGAAGGATGCACCAAACAGCCAACAGCATGATGTGAACAGACAATGGTCCCCTGAACGGAATCAAAGCCTAGTCTATATTTTAAACATTAGGTCATGCAGACAGTGTCACTGCCAAGCAAGACCTAAAACACATATGCTCATATGAAAGGAGCACTCAGGACATGAGAAAAACAACACATGGTGCCATTTTTGCACAGTTAAGAAATATTTCAAGAGCACCCATCTTGAGGAGAAATACAGATGCACAGAATATGTGAAAAACATGTCTTGGAACACTCATCACATATGTAAAATGTATTACATAGATGCATTCAGAACATGCAAAGTCATCAAAAAAGAGTGCGTGTTACATTTTGAAAGCATATCATATAGTAGCACTCAGCACATAGCAATATATCACCTGAAAGTAAGGAACATATGAAAAAGAAACACTGAGCATGTTTAAAAATATGATACATAGGAGAACTCTTGAGATGTCTAATCATGAAACGAGAAACCAATTTGGAGCATAATGGTCTATATAATTAAATAAATAAATCAACAAAACCGGGTGTATTTTTTAACTCGTATTTCACTCAGAGAATGGTACTTTCATTAGGGGTTCACGACAAACAGTACTTCAGAAACATTGATAACAGAACTGAAAAGTCCTTCACAGTTATATTTCACAAGTTATCAATGCAAATAACCCATTTCAAATAGTATATGGTATGGAGACTGTCCTAAACATAAGAACAAAATCTCCCACATTAAATCTTAACAGAAAGTGAAAGGAAAATGGGTTAGGACATCGACGTTTTGGTGTCTTTTGAAGTAAATCTATGAGACCATCTTCAGGACAGAATATTTCATGTGAAGATCAAAGACCCCTTGATCCACGAGTCAAAAGTTCAAAGGAGAGAGTTCTTGCAGTTTAGTTGCGGAATTTGAACGCCAAATGATAGTGGCGTCATCAGGCAACAGAAAATGTAAACTATTTGCGTTATTGGAAAGGCAGTTATGCCATGGCAGCTGTCTTCGTAAGCGTTCCAAAAAAAGTTGGACGTCGCAGCATAAACCGTGAGAACTCTCTCCTTTGAACTTTTGACTTGTGGATCAAGGGGTCTTTGATCTTCACAGTAAATATTCTGTCCTGAAGATGGTCTCATAGATTTACTTCAGAAGAGACTGAAACGTCGACATCCTAACCAGTGCTTTAAATGGGAAAAAATAAGTGCAGGTACTCATTAAAATTAGCTAGAGGTATAGGGAGGGGGCGGGACTAAGGGCAAGACATGATGATACTTAACGACTTCTATATTAGTTGCAGCACATACCAGAACACATGAGAAATGTGTTTATATAAACAAAGCAGCTTAACTCATTACACAAAATGAAAGAGAAATGCGATAATAGGTTAACATTTCCTTTTTTTTTGCAATAGTTGCACCTTCTTAATGTCATATTGTTAATTGCTGTTTGGCACAATTCTATATATTTTTGAGCACGAGAGTAGGAAGAAACTGAAAATACCCCCACTTCGAACCAAAGCTCTTATTGCACCAAGCAAATGAAGCAAACAATCATGACCCTCCCTAGAAGAAATGTCTTGTCTCTTCCATCGATCTATCCATTCATTCTTTTATCCTACCATTTACCTGCTGATGTCCACCATTTAACCTTTACATTCTATCGTCTATTCAATCTTTCATCCATCATTCAGTTTTTCACCATTCTGTCTATCCACCATTCATATCCAAACCCATCCATCCATCTCCAAACCTATCCATTCATCCTTTCACTCATCCATCTCTTTATCCACCCTTTCCCTCATCCATCAATCCTTTCGCTCATCCATCCATCAGCCCTTTCACTCTTATTTAAGTCACCCTTTCATTCCATCCACCCTTTCACTCAATCCCTCCTTTCACTCATCCATCATCCCTACCTTTCATTCATCCATCAACCCTTTCACTCTTATTTCATCCACCCTTTCACTCCATCCCTCCTTTCACTCATCCATCATCCCTACCTTTCATTCATCCATCCAATCTTTCACTTATCCACCCATCATCCGCCTTTTTATCTAATCATCCACCCTCTTTCACCCATGCATGCTTTCACTCATCCATCCATCTATTCATCCATCCATCTATACATCCACCATTGCTCACTCATCCATCCACTCACTCACACACCCACCAACCCTCCCTCTTACGTTATTTATGAATCTTTGTCGCCGAGCAGATATGTACAAACAAAGTGCCACACATTTTCTTTAAAATACCTCCTGAGAGTGTCTTGATTCTCTCTCTCTTTCTCTCACTTTTTTCTTACAAAAACAGGCATACAAATGCAGGCAAACACACAAACATAAAAGACACACAAAAGACTCAGGTATGATAAAAGCCATGTTTTCTCTTCACCTACCAGGGCTTTCTTAATTGCCACCAGGGCCGGACTGGCCGTAGCCTGATTGCCACTGCCATGATTCCTGTGTTTGCACAAATGTAGACCACAGTGTGAATGTGATTGACAGCACAGGGCCTGAATGGACCCTGCTCTGTCAAACACAGCGTGATGGTGAGCACCCGGACATTATTCAAATGAGCCCTGCTGAATAGCTCAGCTGGGGCTCAGATTGGGGCTGCAGAAGCGGCGCCTTGGCTGCCAGAGACACGTTCTACTCCTGCTCACCAGCACAGCCAATGAGCCTACCTTTTCATGAGTACCGGTACTCTCCTCGGAAGTAGAGAAGTGCCGGTACTCAGAGTGATAATTCTAAGAAGTGCCGGTACTCAGTACCGGTGAGTACCTGCCCATTTAAAGCACTGATCCTAACCCATTTTTCTTTTAATTGTGTTAAGATTTAATGTGGGAGATGTTGTTTTTATGTTTCGGATAGTCTCCATCGTGTATACTATCTGAAATGGGTTAATGTGCATTGATAACTAGCGAAAGCTAACTGTGGAGGACTTTTCAGTTCTGTTATCAATGATTCTGAAGTACTGTTTGTTTTCAACCCCTAATGAAACTATCCTTGAGTGAAATACAATGAATTAAAAAATACACCCAGTTGTTTTGATTGATTGATTGATTTCTTTAATTATATAGACCATTGTGCTCCAAATTGGTTTCTCCGTGTCATGATTAGACATCTTGCAAGTTATTAGGGAATTCTATCTAAATATACTTTCAAATACATCCCTTGTAGGCACCATTACCTGACAATTATTCACCCAAGCCCACAAGGGTACACTGAGTCGCCCGTTTCTATATGAATACATAGGAGAACTCAGCACAATAGAAACAATGCAATCGGTCTCGCCTTTGGGATCTTATATGTATTTAGCTATGCAGCACATTAGTCTGGGTGCTGAAACATCTACTGTTCTTTAACATGGAGGGAAAGGAAGCACCAAACTGTTTCATGTAAAGTGCTCCAATACCTTTGGGTCGAGTTTGCGCTGATATAAAACTACAAACCAAAAAAAAATGTGGCATTATTACCAGAGCTGTCGACTTTGGAACTAGGGAATCAGGTTCAAGTCTCGGCATTGCCTCAACCTCCTGTGATTCTGGGCAAATCACTTAATCACCCCATATTTTTATGTACCTGAAACTCAACCAAAAGTTATTGGAGGGCTTTAAGTGAGCAACAGTTACATTACACAAGGTCACATTTATTTTTTGGGGTCGAGTTTACAAGGGTATGAGCTAGCACATGCGTCTTGCTTGCAAGACACTATTGTTTATAAAAGGGCCTTGTGCCCATCCATTGCTTACCATTTGTTGTCTTCATTGCTACCCTTTTTACAGCCTTATAATTGGCTAACCCAGACGAAACGTAACTTGTGATACTTGCTGCGGGGCAGGGAGCAAGTACAGATTAGGTCAACTTCAGCAGTACCTATCCGCTGCTCCAGACTTGCTTAAGGTACCATCCCCCCCGCCCCCAATAGCTCCTTTAATTGTGGTTTTTTTGATGCAGTACTTTGTGCCATGGAAGGTCACTTTCTCTCGATTTCTCTCCGGGTTTGTAAAAGTTATCGGGGTGTTAACAATAACAACATGGCTTTATTCCCCGACACATCTATCCCCATCGCAGGCTGGGGTGCAGATCTACCCTTAAAGTCAGCATCAGTTCTTAACAGCCACAGAGTACATCATTGCATTAGTCCGAAGCGGCGCAACTGCATTACTTTCTCGTGCTTGCGTGAGGAATGTCGAACCGGCATTAACATGGGTGTGTGCTAAACTGGTGAAGACTCACGTGTTGGTGTGGGATATGATTGTGTTTGTAAGAATATCAATGAATTGCAAACCACAACTTCCATGTAACCCACTACAATCCAATGCACACTGCACTCTAATCCATACAATCTACTGCTTCACAGCCTCTGATGCAACTTTAAAGAGACTCGTTTGAGTTGTTTTCAGTCTCATCATTACTTTTGGCTTGTTGTGGGTGTAATGTTACTTGCTGTATTATGTATCTGATGCAATGATGGAAGCTGCAAAATACCAGTTGGGCAGCGCACTACGCTAACCACAGATTTTTAGGTTTTAATCGGCCACGCCCCTTTGTGACCCCTCTCCCCCCACCAGTTTTTTTTATCCCACTTAAAGCCCTGGAGGTAGAGCATTGGCTCACCTGGCAGTGTGTTGAGGGTCCTTTTATGCTTTGCCCCCTCAGTGCAGGCCCCGTTTAAGGTCACGAGCTCCAGGTCTCCAGGGAGTGGGGCGTTCTTTGGGGGCCCCCATGGCCGACCAGTGAGAGGCACTCACGAATCACAAGTGCACCCGAGGTGGCGGCGGCCGATGCGAGACGGACTGAAGGCCCGCGGTCTCACTCGGTTATGCAGCTTCGCTGTTAGGCAACAAGATGTAGTCAGTCCTTTTACTAAGTGAGACACGGACTCGGATCTGTGTAAAGTGTTCATCTGTGCATAAAAGCGGTATCCGAATTAAAATGGAAGGTTCCTTTTACTTCACATTGAACTGCAAGTTTGCAAGTAAGAAATACGCCGAGGTGTTCACAGCCCCGCCCCTCCCCAGAGCACCCCGTCCAGTGCAGGCTACCGAGCTCCACTGCATCTCCATATATACTAACTGCAGGGCTTTAAGTGGGGAAAACAAGAGGCAGAAGCACTTTTGGCGCGCATGCGTACGAAGTAAAGCATCGCGAGCATGCTTGAGTTCGGACAGGTCAGGCAAAATAGAGTGCGCATGCAGGCAGCCAATCATCGGAAAAACAAGCATTTACAAATGCAATAGGACTCGTATTTACGCGAGTCCTATTGCATTGTAAACAAAAATGCAGGCACCAAAGAAGGAAGGAACAGGAGTGGGTGGGGGGGTGGTGGTGGCCAGAGAAGTCACAGACTGGGGGAGGGAACAGGGGGAGGCAGGGGAACAAAAGAGTTGCTGAAGTAAAGGGGCTGATAGCCATGGAAGGATAAACATGACGTCATGGCAGTAAGGAGGCGGGACTAATACGCCAGCAACCAATCAGAATGCAGCATTTCAGAGTTGAGCCAATTAAAAGCATGGGCAGAAAGTGGGCGGAGCTTCCCCCACAATACTGTATACACCATCTTTCGACGAGACAGCGCATGCGCTGCCTAGGCGAAACCTAAAAAGTAGATGAATACTACACAAGTGAAGAGCAACCTATGTAGTAGTAGTACACGTGAAAGAAACTTATCACACACAAAGCACTCATCACAAGTGAAAAACATCACAAAGGGGCACCCCGCACATCTGAAAACTGTGTCACACAAGACAGTACTCATCACTTGTGACCAACATATCACAAATGAGTGCACTGGACATGCGAAAACCATATCACATAGGTACGTTCAGCCCATGTAAAGAAATCTGAATGCGTGACCCGAAGCGATGTCTGGTGACTGAGTGTTTTGCAAACCTTCTACTCATCATCTTTTGCTGTTTCAGTGTGACGTCCTAAGTGCAACAGATATGCCCAGACCAGGGTTCCATCCCACTCTGCCATAGGATGCAACCTGAATCTCAGTCATGAGGCCCAAAAAAGCTCTAAGCGACCCGCGGTTGTGTATGTTTTCATCCAGAGAGGACCTTGGTGTAGCACTTCGGGCTGGACTGTTCCTTCTGGACCAGGACCAAGTTTACTTCCCATCTAGAGTGGTGCAATGGGCATCCATGCTGCATCTCATGGATGAGGCCTGAAAGACAGAAACCCATCCAGGATTGCTTTTGTTCCCACTGAGAGGGCGCATGGCCTGGACTATTGGAGTAGGACCAAGGCTGGTTTTCATATTGCTGGCTCCTGTCTGAAGTGGCATGGCAGGCAAAAAAACACTGACTGGCATGCAGCCCTTAGTGAATGGCAGTAGGTGAGAAAGGAGAAGGAGGTCCCAGTGCTAAAGGACCTGTGATGGCTTGGGGGGGAGGAGGGAGTCTTGATCCTTTAAGCCTGTAACATGTTTTAACATAGTGTCCCCCAACTTGGCGCCAGGTGCAGTCCAACGAATATGCCATCTTATTACGGATGCAATTACAACGCATGCAATTACAATGCGGTCATTACAACGACTGCCTTGTAACAACGCATACCATTACTCCGCAAGTCGGAACAATGACTTGCTCTGGGGGGGCGCTGGATGTTGGAATAGTATAATTTACTATTCCAACTCCAGTCTGTGCAACAGTAGGGAAGGTGTTGGATTTTAAATCCAACACCTTCTGACCCCTCCGCAAGTCGTTGTTCCGACTTGCGGAGTAAAGGTATGCGTTGTAATTGCTTGCGGTGTTCCGGATTAGTGGTAAATGATGTTTACCAGTCATATGCCATCTTATCACGTCTAGAGAGATATGAACAGGGTTTCAAAGAAGTGAGGTATGTGTGGGTGGAAATCGGTGGCCCCAGGGAAAAAGAATCCGCAGGTCTGGTAAAACTGACTCTCAATGTCAAGTGGCCTGGTTGGAGGCGATGAGCATCAGTACAAGAAGTGGAGGGGAAGAAAGAGAGGAAGGTGGGGAGGCTGGACATCTGATTCAAGGAGGAAGGAGGGATACTAGAGCTGAGAGGTTCTAGCACTTTTTTCTGCCTCTGATAAGGCAAGAATGGAACACCTCTTTAAAGCTGTATTTGGCACAGTGGTCCTGAATGTGTGGGGTTGGGCGAGGGGTGAAGCCACCCTATCCCTTTGCCTTTGGTGAGGCCCCAGGGATGGGAGAAAGGCTCATTAGGCTCTCCCAAGTAGACCCCCTCCCACACTACCCACCTGAGTGTTGGCAAAGTGACAACTGGCAGTACTTTCATAAGCAATGGAGGAAGGACATTTAGTGCCTCCTCAAGCAAGCTTTGACCCCCCCCCCCATTCTTCCTTCCTAATTTGGACCAACTATGAGGCGAACCACTCTTACGTTTTCATTATGTGCTGTTACAATTATCACTAACGGTAGTACCCATTAACTTGAAAAGGGTAGTGGTCCAGTGAATGAGAAAGAAGGCCAGGAGACTGGTAGGTACAGGGAGAATAGCAGAGGGCAAGGTAAAAAAACAAACTCGTCATCTAGAGACCTGGGCGGCCATATGAAGCGAATAGGATGCGTGAGAGGCTGGCTATTTCGATAAGCATGTCAAAGAGGGGTTTTAGCACCAGACTGTGCTGGATGAATTGATTATTGAATGGACAGAGATTGTGTCAATGTGATGATCTTGTCATAGCACGATTAATAGATCCTTCTTGCTACTACACATGATGCCATATTTTAGGCTGGTAGAGAGTTTTATGAAGGCATTTGACTATTACAGGCTATCATATACCTCATGCGCTACAGTTCTCAACCTTTCCCATCTTGTTTGACAGTGAGAACGATGGATGAGAGTGAGGCAGCAACTCTCCTGTCCTGGGAGTCCTACATGCAGGAGAACTACCTCCAGAGCCAGCAGTATGAGCAGAACCAAAGCACGGACCAGAAGATCCGCGACACCTCAGACAAGTAAGAGACGTCTCCTGAACCTCTCAGCAAACCAGCTACTGTAGCAGCTATGCTTTGTGAGCAAAGTCCAGGGCTCAAGTCCAGGCTGACATGTCTCTCCATCAAACACTCAAGGCTTTGCGACAATATTAGGTGCAAGCAGAGCATGCTTTTTGTTTTTAATTCAGATTTTGATTTCACCACAATGTCCACGTTACATGCAACATAGGATCATAATGAACTCCACACACCCTCTCAAACCCACTCTACCTGCAATATGTAATCTAACATGTGGAGAGCATTAATAAGAAAGAGGTCACGGGCTCTGTCAAGCTCAGTTCTCTATGGTCTTTGGACATGTATGACAGAAACCGTCCACATTTATGTTTGAATCTCCTCAGAGAACACTAAAGTGTTTGTATTATCTGTTCCAGTGGAAGACTTGCCCAAACCCTCTTGGACTGGTGAAAATGAAAAATCTGTTTGGCCTTGCAGGCTGCCCATAAGCAGGCCACTTCCAGCCTTGCTAAAATAAAAGGCTCATTACATAACATGCCATACCCGATACCGGCTCTTCCTCTTCTGGGAGCCCTTCCAGCAATAGGATAAGTAAATCCTCTGGGATGGCATCCCCTGTTCTCTCTCCCACCAGTTTACTGACCTCGCTCAAGAATGGAACTATTTTTCTGACATAACCACCAAAAGAGGAGGAGGAGGTCTCCTCTTCTCCCGCATACCCTCCAACAGTCTTCTGACCTTGCAAGGTACCATTGCTTCATAGTAACTAGTGTAGAACACTACCTGTAACTTTTAAGTTGACTTCCCTCTATTGAACAGAAGTGTTAAAAGTAAGTAACCTGTTGAACATCAATTCTCACTACTTGGCAGTCATATCCCTCCCCAAATCTTGATCCCGAACACCTCTCAATTATTCGGTGCCCTGAGCAGGGCCACATTCTACATATATTATGTAGAGTTTGGAAATCAGATGTTTAGGTTCTCTGAGGCTGCTATTGCCCACTTCAGAATCCGAATACCCTGGTCTCATCCACTTAAATTTTATAAAACCCAGTGCTGAAGTTGTTAATGCTAAAGCATTTCCATTTCCTCCAGTCTAAATTATTTTGTTTTTTGAATGACCTGATGTTACTTTTCTCAAATAAGTCTGCAGTGATACAGGAACCTCCTCGGTTCCATGTTACGAAAGTCACTGCTTACTGTAGTGGTGTAGATCCAAAATTCATTGTAGTCAGGGGACTGTACAAGTAGTTCTGCTGGTGGAGACTACACTGTACCTTAGCCTATAAATCGTTTAAGCAAGGAGTTGAGATGGACCGCTGTTGGCCGATGTTGTTTAAACATCCAACTATCGCCTACAATGGTTGCCCGACTACAACCAATTTCATCAAAACCCATTTTGTTTCCAAGACCCTCCCCCAAGCAATCTTCATATACATGCATGTAGCTGTATTGCCCTACAGTATGTTAGTATATCAGGGCATGCCAACCTACACGAGACCCTGAGAGCCATAATTATTCTCGAGTTTTCCCCGCTCCATATGAACGTTATAAAGGTCCTCTCCGTATGGGATGCAGAACCTCATTCACAACCACCAACGGAGGCGTTTGAAAACGGTATTAACAATCCTGTGAGAATTACCACGTTCAAACTCGCTGTTCTCCCCAACCATTATTTACAAAGAGTGACCCCCGTACCTACTATCAACCGTTTCTATTGCCTTTATCTGCCCCAGGTTGTTTGCCGGCTACAACAGTGAAGGTCTCTTGTTGGCATGATGCCCAAATTGGAAACCTTCCCTTGCCCAAGAAAAGCCCATTGTATTTTGTATCTGCTCGTTTTCCACTGCAGTCATATTAAGATCCATCAATATCTTTAAAGTAAGTTTTTTTCCCTGAACACATCTAGCTTGTTACTTGGTGCCTGTCAGGAGCGTCCTCGTAGCATATGCATGCTCGCATCAGCAAATATTCTCAACTTGTATTCCTTGCCCACCCGCACCCTCTACCAAAAGATCTCTTGTCATTGTCTCCTCGGATCCTATCCGTCAGCAGGTCCGTACCAATGTGATATAGTGAAGGTGGGAACCCCTACCTGGTCCCTCTATGAAGTATGAAAGAGTCTGAGAACACCCCTTACCTGTGGTGTAATACAATGAGCAGTTATCCTTCTGCAAATCTTTTACCCCAATCCTACGTTTATTAGCACATTTTCTATGTATGACCGATCAATACATTAAAATCCTTTTCAACGTCTAAAGAGACCAACAAAGCCTCTTTTCACTTGACCTGGTAAATAAATACGCCTATATTTTAGTGTTAGTCCATGCCTTCCTTCCATGAAAGAAGTCTGCCTGGTCTGAATATATTAGGTAAGGTACAAGTAGGGCATGTTTGAGAATGGAGCCAACACAGTTTATTTTAGATGCTGGATGAAGTGTAGTGGAACCCAACTAGACCCGACAATCTTAGGGGTTAGATGGTGAGTGAAGTGTAGTGGCACACAACTAGACCTGATGATCTTAGGGGTTAGATGGTGAATGAAGTGTAGTGGAAGCCAACTAGACCCGACAATCTTAGGCGTTAGATGGTGAATGAAGTGTAGTGGAACCCATCTAGACCTGACAATCATAGGGGTTATATGGTGAATGAAGTGTAGTGAACACAACTAGACCCAACTATCTTGGATGTATGATGATACAACGCGATCATTTAGATCGCGGTACATTACATCGCTGTTTTTACAATGAGGGCGCTGGCCTTAGGAATAGTGTGATTTACTATTCCAACTCCAGTCTACGTACAGTAGGGAAGGTGTTGGAATAGTAAATTACACTATTCCTTAGTCTAGAGCGCCCTCCAGTGCAAGTCGTTGTAACGACTTGCATTTTAAAAACAGCGATGTAAATGTATTGCGGTGTTTTGACCGCGTTGTAATGGTCGTTTTCCACTATCTTAGGGGTTAGATGGTGAATGAAGTGTAGTGGAACCCAACTAGATCCGACAATCTTAGGGGTTAGATGGTGAATGAAGTGTGTGGAACCCCACTACACCCGACGATCTTAGGGGTTAGATGGTGAATGAAATGCAGTGGAACCCAACTAGACCCTACAATCTTAGGTGTTAGATGGTAAATGAAGTGTAGTGGAACCCAACGAGACTCGACAATCTTAGGGGTTAGATGGTGAATGAAGTGTAGTGGAACCCAACTAGACCTGACAATGTTAGGGGTTAGCTGGTGAATGAAGTGTAGTGGAACCCACTAGACCCGACCAATCTTAGGGGTTAGATGGTGAATAAAGTGTAGTGGCACACAACTAGACCCTACAATCTTAGGTGTTAGATGGTAAATGAAGTGTAGTGGAACCCAACTAGACCCTACAATCTTAGGTGTTAGATGGTAAATGAAGTGTAGTGGAACCCAACGAGACTCGACAATCTTAGGGGTTAGATGGTGAATGAAGTGTAGTGGAACCCAACTAGACCTGACAATGTTAGGGGTTAGCTGGTGAATGAAGTGTAGTGGAACCCACTAGACCCGACCAATGTTAGGGGTTAGATGGTGAATGAAGTGTAGTGGCACACAACTAGACCCTACAATCTTAGGTGTTAGATGGTAAATGAAGTGTAGTGGAACCCAACGAGACCTGACAATCTTAGGGGTTAGATGGTGAATGAAGTGTAGTGGAACCCAACTAGACCTGACAATGTTAGGGGTTAGCTGGTGAATGAAGTGTAGTGGAACCCACTAGACCCGACCAATCTTAGGGTGCATCACCCATGGTCTCCTTGAAGGCACCTATCTAGCTTCCAGTTCCAAGATGGCTGCTTCAGATCAAGCCTTTTATCACTCCAGTGTTCAAAAGCAAATGTTACAATTTATTTTTTTAATTAACTGTTCCCATATTCACTTACAAAAGGCAAATGCAGCACAACGAGGAAGAACAGTTCACAGCTGAATATTGTGAGAGTGTCTTGGTATTGCTGGGATAGATTGTTGGGATCTAACATGTTCCCCCATATTGATGTTTGTGGTATTGTGGTCCCAAAGGCTCTGGGGGTCGGGCTGGTCCTCTCTTTGGAGGATAGGAGCAGGGGCTTTACCTCATTTAAGTATGACATGATAATGTATTAATGTAAAAATACATTCTGATTATGGTTATGTATGTTGAAGTATAATATTTTTATCATATTTTCTTAATGTTTTCATTATTTTCAATAATGTGATACATACGTTTTAAATATGAATGTTGTCATTGCTTATTAGAACATTTGATTTTAGAAAAAAATAAAAACATTCTTGGATCTTAAATATATTTTCAAGCAAATGGAAACATGTTTTTTGGAACACTTGAATTCAAATGCACACTCTACATCAGCAAGGAAACCCAACATGTTTTTTATGTCAAATAAGAGTTACTTGAAGTTGACAGAGCATCCTCGTTACTTACCGACCTCTGTGTATGGTACGATGAAGCAGTGTTCATACTCTACGAACCTTTCCACGCCACATGTGTAGTTACATATAGCATTACCATTACCACTTGAGGGACACAACTGTGATTATAGTATCATTTATCGGTTTGAGTATGTGTTGTTGTTTAATTACATTTTGCATTTAGATGTTGTCATTTAAAGGTATAAATATTATGAGGTCACAAACATTGCGTGCAGTGTCTGGCAGGCCCTGAGTGATGCCCAGGTACCACTGGCCCAGCACACCAGTAGTGCACAGAATACTTCTTTCCTATTTCTTTGTACAGGATTCACAAATTTGTGAATCACACAATTTTTTTTATATTTAATTCATTGCCGGTGGGGTTCTTTTGGGGTCCCACATGGGCCTGGGGGCCAGGGTAGGTGCCCCTTGCCCCTTTTCCTTTTCCCAGCAGGATGCTTGGTGTACCTTGTTGGGTAATTACCATGACAACAGAATAGCTTCTGCGACAGCCAGCCAATCAGCATGAGGTGGATTCAAGAATCCATAACCTAATTCACAAACCCACAATGGACGACTGGAGAAAAAGTCCAGTGGGATGTCTTCTGTGTGGATTTGGGAATCCAGGAAGGATCTGTAAATTAACGGTCTAGATGGCTATAAAATGTAACTTCTTCATGTCCAGGCAGTAACACATTTGAAACTCTCATTTCTTGAAAACTAGTGAATAGATTTACACCAAACCAAGCAAAGGCTTTTCCTTCAGATCTATTTGCCCATTGTAGTGTAAATCTGTGCCGCCTTTTTTGCAAGGAACAAAAAATACGTAGGAGTTAAAATGGGAAATACCACTTTTGGGAGTCCTCTCCTGTTAGGCTCCCGCTTGACGAATCTACAGCAAGCTTGCCATGAAGAACCCAGTGTGGATGTACATTCATTAATGAAAGTTTCAAGCACAGTCTATGAATGGCTCCAAATGTATTTTTTCAAAAATGCCTTTCAATGGAAACTCTGACCTACCCATAGCTCCCGCCCATCACAAAGCACGATTCTGGCCATGTTTGTATCTATTCCTGTACAAGATAAAATAACTCAAATAATCCTTTGTGGGAGTTGCCTCAGCTGATGACGTGCCATTCTGAGGTCTGACTTGACAGGACAGCTGTCTGCAGCATGTACTGTGAGCTATTCTTTAAAATACTCATAGAGTGTGTTTTGGTTTCACTCAGAGGAGTATTACCCTCACGCCTCATGCTATTGACTGCTTGATGCATCATTCCACCTCCTATGGAGTGCTTGATGCATCATTCCACCTCCTATGGAGTGCTTGATGCATCATTCCACCTCCTATGGAGTGCTTGATGCATCATTCCACCTCCTATGCAGTGCTTGATGCATCATTCCACCTCCTATGGAGTGCTTGATGCATCATTCCACCTCCTATGGAGTGCTTGATGCATCATTCCACCTCCTATGGAGTGCTTGATGCATCATTCCACCTCCTATGTAGTGCTTGATGCATCATTCCACCTCCTATGTAGTGCTTGCTTTACAAGACAAATAGGGAACATTCTACATCTTAAAAAATAACTAAATCAGCATTCCTGCAAATGGAAATGGAAGGCAATCCTATTTTGTAATTACTGTAGGCCTTTTAAAACCCGATTGCAAGGCATTATCACAGCACCCTTAATGTCATCATCACAAATACCACAATTACCACCACCATCAGCTACAATGCTGCCACCTTTACCACCACTACCATTACCGTTGCCAAAGATATTGTGCATGTCTGTGTTTTCATGCTTCACAACATGAAAGCCAGACCAATTGGCTTTAGCAATACTTGCTAATAAAAGTGGTTTGATTATACGAGTCAGTGTGTCACTGATCAGCTCACGGATTCTCCTTGTATTTATGGTGACCCACATATCAAGCCTCATAGGCAGATTTCTTACCTTCTTGTGTCTACTTAGGGTCAGCGCGGTGGTGAACCTCTTCGAGGTGGAGCAGGAGAAGCGGTCAAGGATGATGGAGCAGAGGATGGCAGCGCTGGAAGAGCAGGTGAAGAGACAGCACTTCTCGTCTTTCTCTTTTTCCTTTAATTAATGAACCTCCCTCTGAACCCACATCACATTTTCTTTTTATATGATCTTCCTTATTGCTGCGACCACTATCATGTGAACTATCCGAGGTACTAGGCCCACTCCAGGATGGTCTGATTTGACTTGGACCTGAGCTGGACCCTTCCTCCTCGTGCTGGGAGCAGGCAGTTCAGGAGCATTGTGGGGTTTGAAACTTGTTGAATACCCACGCATTCACAGGAGCATCATGGGGGTTGGAACTTGTTGAATACCCTCGATTTCACAGGAGCATCATGGGGTTGAAACTTGTTGAATACTCACACATTCAGGGCCAATTTGAGAACCAAGATATGTTTACATAAAATTTATCTAAGAGGAACTCCTTTCCATATTCAGTGAGCATCCTCAAACTCTAGCCTTCCTAGTCTTCCCCAAGTTGGTAAACAACGTGGAACTCTGTCTCATCACAGGTGCAGACATTATCTTGTATCAGGACCAATTGCCCACTCCATCACCATCACCCTTTCTTAAAAAGAGGTTTGTATTTCAGAGCCCTGACTGGTGGACATCTAGCAACATAAAACACTATTGGGATTCTTAGGGGCCGATTCCGATTCGGGCCGGAAAACGTACCGACCAACTCGGTACGGGAATTTAGTCCGACCGACACATACCGGCGCTGCCCGACCTGCGTAGTACGATGAAATGCATGTGAATCACGACCGACTCGTACGGAACACAAGCCGAACGACCGAACTGCACGGAAAACAGCCAT